>CM028130.1:1620810000-1623727500 GCA_016271365.2 Neoceratodus forsteri
CTGACGCCTGTAAGTGTACCAGGTAATATGGCAGCTGAGGGTCTCAAACTGAAAGGGGTTCGACCTTTTTGCTCTTGCACTAGAGGAAAAACCTTTTCCATTTGATAATGACAGATATATGTCCTCCCTGGGAATAAAACCTTTGAACCTTTGCTTGCAAGGTGAGGTCATATGCAGTGTACCACCTGAGTTCCTAGTGTTCATTTTTTTAGCCATCCTTGGAATCTTAAGGCCTGTTCACAGTACTGTGAGGATGGAAAATGGAAATTATGTACTTACCATAATTCTTGATCTTCTTGGACGAAGTCTCCACCACTCATTTACACTAATGGGACTACGCTGGAGGCGCTAGGACTCAGAGGTAGCCAAAAATCTTCAGGAGGACCGTCGCCCAAGTAGGGCCGTGAGGAAGCAGCACCGCGAGCTCGGGCTTGCATTGTATAGGCTGCTCGCGCCAACCTCCAAACTGCCTCAGTATCTTTTTTACTGAGGAGGTGCAGCGTAAACTAACTTAGTGAAACTAACCTATGTCAGACATAAGATAGTCCGAATGACCCATATAAGAAGGGTCAACACAACAGAGTCTTCACAGCCCAACAGAGGAGGGGGTGGGGAGCAAAAACAGGATGAGTGAGCTCAGGGGATGGAGTGTGGGTGTGTGAATGAGTGGCGGAGACTTTGTCAATGAAGATCAAGAATTACGGTAGGTACGTAATTTCCATGTCTTCCTGGACATAAAGTCTTCACTACTCATTCGCACTAATGGGAGAGTACTCAGCTAGTAATCCACTGAGATGGGTGGCAGGAGAAAAGGAGCTCACTTAGGACAGAAGTACATTAAGGATTGTCCTGCCAAAAGACTGATGCTGTCTGGCATGGACATCCAAAGCATAGTGCTTTATGAAAGTGCGCATGGAGCTCCAAGTGGCCGCACTGCAAATGTCTGCAAAGGGCACATTTCAGATTTCTACCAGAAATGCTGCAACTGCTTTGGTAGAATGCACATACGCTCTGCATTCCATCTCAACCTGTGCCATGGAGTAGCATTGGCGAAGGCATGCCACTAGCCATGCTGAAATGCATCTGATAGCAACAGGCTGACCCAGCCGGGCTGTGCTGAAGGAGATAAACAGTTGTTTTGACGTACGGATTTCTTTAGTTCTGTCTAACTAGAACCGCAAAGCTCTCTTCACATCCAGAGAATGCAGGGTGCGCTCCCCCTCATTCTAGAAGTTTGCAAAGTAGGTTGGAAGGACCAAGGGCTGATTCAGATGGAATTCTGAGACAACCTTGGGAAGAAACTTAGAGTGGGTCCTAAGGACCATCTTGTCTTTGTAAAATACAGTATATGGAGGGTCTGTGACCAAAGCATGTATTTCAGACACTCTGCGAGCGGGGGGAATGGCTACAAGGAAGGCAGACTTCCAAGTCAGAAACTTCAGCTCACAGGAAGCTAGGGGCTCAAACGGTTTACGGGTGAGCATGACTAGCACAAGGTTAATGTCCCAGGTGGCTACCAGTCATCTGACCAGTGGCCTGGTATGCAGTATGCCCTTAAGAAACCTCTTAACCACAGCTGAGCCAGAGACACGGAATGTACGGGCTCACGGTACGCTGAGATCGCACAAAGGTGAATCTGACAGCTGAGTATTGCAGATCTGTGTTCGAGAGATCTAGAAGATACTCCAGGACTTTGTTTGGTGGGCAGGAAAAAGGATTCCAGGAGGATTTTGTGCACCAGATGGGAAACCGCTTCCACTTAGCCATGTAAGTTTTCAGGTAGCTGGCTTGCGTACCGCTAACAGAATGTCTGAGAACCTACGTGACACGTTAAACTTGTTCACCTCTATCTCGTCAGAAGCCAGGCACGGAGATGAAGGGACTTCAGGTTGGTATGGACCACAGGGCCCTGGGTCAGCAGATTCGTATGAAGTGGAAGCTGTCTTGGTGAAGTTTCCGACAATCTGTTGATTAATGAAAACCAGATCTGACGAGGCCAAAATGGGGTGATGAGGATCATTCTACCCCCGTGTCTCCAGTTTCAGCAACACCCTCTGAATTAGGGGAAGAGGAGGAAATACGTACAGAAAGCGTCTTGTCCACTGCAATCTGAATGCATCCTGACAAAAAACACCAGGCTCTGGATTTTTGGAGCAGAAGAGAGGCAGTTTTGCGTTGAGTGGGGACGCAAAAAAGTCCAGGTCTAGGGTTCCCCACTCTTCGAAGAGTGCTTGCATGACATTTGTGTTGAGAGACCACTCGTAAGGGTCTGTCTACATTCTGCTGAGATGATCCGCCCGGTCGTTCTGCATTCCCAGCAGGTAGACCACCTGGATCCGAGCTTTGTGCTCCAGGCATCACTCCCATACTCTCATCACTTCCCTGCATAAGGGGTAAGAGTGTGCTCCGTCCTGCTTGTTGATGTAGTTCATCACTGCTTTGTTATCCAATTGAAGGAGAATGATCTTGTGACAGAGTATGTCCTTCAAGATTCGGACTGCATACAGGATGGCTCTCATTTCTAGAACATTTATGTGAAGCTGAGACTCGTCCTGACTCCACTGACCCTGGGTGTGGAAATCCTGGCAGTGAGCTCCCCATCTCAGAAGGGACGCATCCATGATGATGGAGATCTGGGATTCTAAAGGGGCGAAAGGATAACCTTTCAGAAGGTTGTCTTCCTGAGTCCAACAGGTGAGTGACCATCTCAGAGGTTCCATCACCTTGATGTGAAAGGACTGTGGGTGCGTGGTCGTCAACCACTGAGTGCTGAGCATTCACTGAGTAGTCCTCATGTGAAGACGAGCCAGAGGGACAGTGAACACTGAGGATGCCATGAGACCCAGCATCCGCTGCATCGAGAGAGCTCAAACTGAGCTCTTCTCTCTGATGAAGTGAGCCATCTGAAGGATGTTTTTCCTCTGTCCTCCAGAAGAAAGGCTTTTGCACTGGCAGCATCCAGAAGGGGTCCTATAAAGAGGAGCTGCTGGGAGGGCTGTAGCTGTGACTTTCCCAAATTTAGCAGGACTCCCATGGAAGTGAGGAATTTGGAAGCTGTAGCCATGGCTTCCCGAGTCTCTTGTCTGGAGGGACTTGCTAGGATCCAATCGTCCAGATACAGAAACACCTGAATTCTGAGCTTCCTGAGATGTGCTGCGAGAACTGCAAAATACTTTGTAAAGACTCGAGGCGCCCAGGATGGCCCAAAGGGCAGGACTCTGAACTGGTAGTGTGGACCCAATGCCACAAATCTGAGGTATTTGTGATGGTTTGGGTGTATGAGGACATGCTTATAGGTGTCCTGCAAGTCCAGGGAGGCCAGCCAATCGTTTTGATGAATCAAAGGTAAAGAGTGTACCGAGTGATATCATCTTGAACAGTTCCTCGTAAAGGAATATGTTTAACTTCCTGAGTTCGAGAACTGGGCACATGCCACCTGTTTTCTTTGGAACTAGGAAGTAATGGGAGTAGAAACCTGTGTTCCGCTGATCCAGCGGAACTACTTCTACTGCCCTGTTGTTTAGACAGTCTTGAATCTTGGAAACAAAAAGGTCTGACTGAGAGACGAACAGCTTGGGCTGTCGTATGGGTGGGTGATCCAGAGGGGTTTCTGCAAGATTTAGAGAGTACCCCTCGTGGATTATCCTGAGTACCTACTTGTCTGATGTGACTGACTTCCACTGGCTGTAAAACTGAGTTAGATGCCCTCCTACTGCCGAGGAAGAGTCCCCCTCAGACAGCTGAAGTGGGACTTGGGATGGAGTCTCAGAGGATGACACTTGGCGCTTTGGGGCCCTGTGCCTTCTGTTGCATTTTCTTTTGCGGCTGAGGGGTCTGCTTTCTGTTGAAGCCCCCTCTGCCTTTACCGCAAAAGGACTGGCAGTTATGACACTTGACGCCAGTTACCCCCCTTTGAAGGGCTGTGGAAGGTGATCTGGCCATTTTGATAGCCATTCTAGTTTTCTGTGTGGCCTCTAGTGCCTGCTCAACCTGAGAACCAAACACGTATGAACCATCAAAAGGCAAACTCATAACTCTCTGCAGGGCATCATTTGTAAATCCTGACGTGCGTAACCAAGAGTGGTGTCGGGTGCATATACTGGCCGCTGCTGCTCTTGAGGCAGTGTCAAAGATATCCATGGCATTCTCTGTCAGGACAACTATGGCATCAGCAAATACTTGCGAGGCCAGAATGGGCCGATCCTTGGGAGGGGCATATTTCATATCTATGGACTTAGCCACAGAGGGAATAAGCGCTGGATTATCCCACACCATTTGTGAGAGAATCTCGAAAGAGGGCTGCACAGGGGGAGTCAATTCCACAGGAATGTCCGGAACATGCAGGTACTGCAGACTCAGCAATTTCCCAGGATCGATCTCTGAACTCTGGAGAGAAAGAGTGGTATTCACATTTTTAAGAAGAGACTTAAAGGAAAGGTCCTCATCCAGAGGCTCTGCAGTAAGAGGTTTATTCACCACCCCTAGGGAGGAGTTGTTGTCAAAGTCGTCCTCCAATCGAAGATCAGGATCAGGTTTAATGTCAACCCCTACTAGTCCTGAAGGGACTGTATAGATAGGAAAAAGAGGAGGAGGAGCAGCACGAATCAGAGTTGAAAACCCCGGTGTCACATGCGGCACCGCAGGAGCCCCTGGCGCCGTAGCAGAAGGCGGCACCAAGAACACTGGTGGCGCTGGAACAGGACGCGGCGCCGGGCACGGCACCAAAGGAGCCGGAGCCGATGGTGCCAAATCAGAGGTTCCCAGCCCTCGAGTAGTTGAGGAAAGTCTGAGAAATTCAGTAGGAGATAAAGGTACTAGTGTAGACCCCTGCGACACAGCCCTATGAGGGGGGGGAAAACACCAGAGTGTGGCATTGACGGCACTGAAGAAGGTGCCACGCGACTAGGAAACCCCAACCACCCAGCCCGCAGGTCCGAAACCAAAAAGCCCGAAGGCCCCGGTGACAGACTCACCAGCTCAGGAAGACAGGACAACCGCTAAACCCATTGCTCCATTAGAGCGGCCCAATGGTGAAACTGCTCACTGGAGGACCCCCACAGGGGGCAGGGAGGGACTCCGGAGTCAAGGATGCCGGTCACAAGAAACAGAAGCCGGAGGACACCCCGGAGAAGTCAGAGTCGGGCCCCTGCCACCAGTAACCGACGATCAATGAGCAGATGTACCAGAAGGCGACCTCGAGCTGTACCGGTTCTTTTTCGACCAGGAGGCTGAGCGGCGCTGAGTCCTTGACGAGAATCAAGAATGGGACTGCTCCTTTTTGTGCTTTCAGGAAGACTGCTCCCCCAAGCACCAGACTGCCTGTAGTCAGACCCCCCCTGAGGGCAGCGGACCAGAATCAGCCCTGCTGACAACAAAGCTTTCATGTGAAGTCTCCGTACCGTCACCTGCCCTGCTCATGGTCGACTCCATTGAGGAAGGGCTGAAGACTTCTTTGAAGAAAATGTTACTTATAAACTATTTACTTATTTTCCTAAACTGATATAAAAATAATAAAAGTATTCAATATTGAAAATCTATAGCTGCTGTCATATAGACTTGAAGTTTTGACTCCGGGTGGGCGAGTGACGTAGTCATTGAAGCGCACTCGACGGCGGGAAAAAAGAAACTGAGGCAGTTGGAGGGTCGATGCGCCGAGGTAGCCTATATGGCGTGAGCCAAGCTTGCAGTGCCACTTCCTCACAGCCCTACCTGGGCGCCGGCCCTCCTGAAGATTTCTGGCTCCTGCTGGGTCCTAGTTCCTCCGGCATAGTCCCATTAGTGTGAATGAGTGGTGGAGACTTTATGTCCAGGAAGATCTCTAACTCAAGAACCAGGCCTTGAGGTGAAGAGAATGTATGTCTGGATAATGCACTCCTGTCTGCAGAAGGGTCAGCAGAGAGTGAGTTGGAGGCAGGCGAATGGGCCTGCTGCAGGATAGTGAGAGAAGGAGAGGGTACCAGGCTTGCCTGGGCCAATCTGCAGCCACCAGAATCATTGATGCAGGCTGCTGTCTGAATTTCAGCAATACCCTGAGCATCAGGGGAAAAGAAGGGAATGCATATAGGAACCTCCCTGACCAGTCCAGGATCAAGCCATCTAGGGAAAATGTTCCAAGGACTTGAGGCCTGCAACACTACTGAGGAAGCTGGAAGTTGAGGGGAGAGGCAAACTGATCCACTTCTGGTGTGCCCCACTGCCTGAACACTGTGGCTAGTACTTGTTTGTTCAGAGTCCATTCACTCTGGCCTTGACTGACGTGACTTAGAGCATCTGCCAGAGTATTGTGTTTGCCTGGGAGGAGAACAGCTGAAGGGCTGACTCCAAGGGAAAAGGTGAGAGGCCAAATTTATAGAGCCTGCAAACAGAATATTCCTGATCTGGTCCACTCTGCTTGTTGGTGAAAAACATTGCAGTGGTGTCTGTTCGACATTGCACAGTCTGTCCTTTTATGACAGGAGCAAATGCTTTGAGAGCTAGAAAGATTGCTCTGAGTTCCAAAAGATTTATGACTCTTGGAGAGTCTAGGTGCCGCTTACTGAGGCACTATCCAGCTGTGCTCCCCACCACAGGAGGGAGGCGTCTGTGGCACTGCTCCGTCAGAGGTCTCAGCTTTGGAAAAAGTGTTACTTTTGGGGACCAACAAGCTATAAAGAGGCTTGCGGGTGTCGTATCCTGTATCTGAACCCTGGGACCATTGCAGGCACTGAAGCCATGTGTCCAAATAGCCTGAAGAAATGTCAAAGTTACATGATTTGCTCAGGACTGCATTGTATACCAAACAAGTGAAGGTTAATGATTCAAACCCAATCAAGTGCCTGCTGGCTGGTTTCGCTGTCCCTGGATGAAGGAACTGGGAGGGTCCCAGGTGAGACTTTGTTTAGATTTACCAGGGGACCCCGAGACTCCAGAGTGAGCCCTGAAAGGGAAAAGGACTCCATGATCTGACAAAGAGACTTTGGCACTATGAGCCAATCGACAAATTAGGTGTAGCTAGATGCCCAGATTCCTGAAGTGTGCTGCTACCACTGCCAGGCACTTTACAAAGACTCTCAGGGCCGAGGAAAGCTGAAGGGCCACAGTGAGCCCACACCTGAGAAACTGTCTGTGAGACCTCATTAAGGGTATGTGGAAAAAAGGAGCCCTTGAGGACCAGGGAGGCTAGACAGTCTCCCTACTGTGAAGACTGTACGATTAGTAACAGAGTGAACATCTTGAATTTGGGTTTTAACAGTAAGATAGGTCACCACTCCCCAGTTGTCCTTTTGTGTCAGAAAAAACCTGGAGTAGAGGCCCTTTCCCCTTTTTATGGGCTGGGATCCTCTCCATCATTCGTAAAGCTAGAGGAGTTTTAACTCCCACTCCAACAGTAACACCTGTGTTAAAGATAGAGGCTCAGACACCTGGGTACACATGAGGACCCTAACATCAGGGCTTAAGACTGCGAAGCTGCTAGCTGGGTAGAGGTGGCCACCTTTGGCCCTCCTTCTGCCCCTCCCTCTAAAAGCACCCCTGTACTGAGAGAAGGGGGTAGCTGGGAAAAGAACCAGTGCCCCTACTGCCCTCGGGAGGAATTTCCGTGGGGCAGGAGGCCTTGTTGCAGTCAGATGTTCTGGATCGAACAGTATGATTTGATCACAGGGAAGTTCATGGCCTTAAACTGGGAGTTTGAGAGTAGACCAATAGTTGTAAGTCAGACAAAGCGCCTCAGAGAGATGGCATGGGCCTTGGCTCTGGAGGCGGCATCCTTGTTTCCTCTGCCCTGTAGAATTGGTACTACATAGCTTCCAGGGAAGGTATGCTGTATCCACTGGCTCCTTCCCCTTAGACCGCAGTGCCTTTTTTTTTTGATATTTGGCTGGAAAAAACATGCAGGAAAAAATTTTGACAAGTATCTGTGGTTAGCTATGAAATCTGTTTTATGGAGTCCTTGTCCGGGGGTAAGGAGAACAAGGAGACCCCAGCGTTCTCGCAAGCTGCCTGCTGCACTATACTCACATGGCTGGGATGTACAGACAGGCACGCAGCACTGTTGTTAAACAATTGATATATTTATTTATTATCATTTCCAGCCCGCTTGTAAACCTCTGCCACAGAAGTGGGGGTTTGAAGCAGTTTCATGGTATTTTTATTTATATTTTTTCATTAGAGATAGGCACAACCAGACTTTTAGGAGGTGGAAGATCATTCATCTCCCTATAATCCTTTTTTTATCCTCATCCTCACCTTGGATGGACTCCAGAGAAGGGAGGTCCAAGGTGTCCGGTATGCTTTGGATAAACAAAAACATAGAGGGGAAATCCTCCTGAATAGCCGAGGAAGCTCCAAGGAGAGGGTAGTGGACACATAAGGTTCTAGGCCCTCCAAGGTCATGTCAGCGGCATCATAAAAATACTCATATCCTCTGTGTCATCCTCACAGTCTCTGGAGCGAGAACTGTGGAAAAGTGTTAGCAGCCCCTGTAAGCAGGGGAATCATAAAATTATTCATCATTAACTGTATCACCTTCACAGTCTGTGGGAAAGAGAACTGTGGAAAAGTGAATACTAGCCCATATAAACATAATCCCCCTCTTTGTAAAGTCTGAAAGACGTGCCATACTTTTGCCAAAAAATTTTACCTGCGCAGACAGTGCTGAAATGTTTTTTCTTTATTCTTTAAGATGCCTGTTGCTCGCTATTGGCTTTCCCAGGAGGAAAAAGAGCATTTCTCTTGACAGAGTTTCTTTTTAGCCATTTCATAGCAGCTTGAGCTTCCTTTATTCATATTTATAATTTTTAAATTTGTGAGGAGCTTGGGCAGCCCCTTTGTAAGCAACATTTATTGGCTGGGAACTGGAGGCTTTGTCAGCCCCCTGCTTGCATATTTACTGTTAGTACTCTTAATGGCCCCTAATCAGTAGCCGCTGATATATCTTCAGTCATAATACTTATTGGGTTTCTTTGCTATGTGCCAATTTAACAAAGAGAACCCAAGATCTGCACCACAAACAACTGAGTGCAGGTTTCTGTGAATTGCCACCAGCTAGTCCTGCCCCAGTTAAAACTCTGTCTACTTTAAAAATCCCCTTTTATTTATTTTATTGTAGTACTGGGATCTATACCAGTGCCAATCTAACAGAAAACCCAGTAATACCAGTCAACTGCGCACAGGGTTCTGTTGTAATGCCACGGGCCAGTCCTGTGACAGATGAACTTAGGGTACAGTTTTATGTAGGGGATTTAATCTTGTCAAGCAACTGTTAAACATTTGAATCCAGTTGGTTGCCTCGTGGTAAAACCCACAAGGTCTGAGGTAAAAAATAAGGCAAAAGTACAGAATTCGACGGGTCCTTCATGAATTGCATTAGAAAAGTGAAGAACCGTCAAAATTAAGCACCCACAGTAAAAATAACGTAGAAAATGAAGATGGAGCAAATCTTACTTGGTGACCTAAACATTAACTGGCTTGCCAACTCCGCCTCCCAGGCTAGGGATGCCGCTGCCGCCCTAGACCTTACTCAACTTGTTGCTCTGCCCACTAGATCTAATCTGGTCACTGGTACCTCTACCTTACTGGATCTTGTTCTATCCAACAAACCCCACAAGATCTCCAACCTCACTGTGCTCCCTGATGTGCTCAGTGATCATTGCCCTATCACTTTCTCCTGGTCGTGCATGATGCCTAAGCATCCACCCAAACTGTCCACTCGTTGTCTCTTACACCCTGGTAAACGTGCCCAACTAAAAAAGTACCTTGCTGGTTGTGATTGGTCCCCCATTGATCGTGTCCCTGACATTGACTCCGCCATTCTCTGTTTTATCCAAGTTTTCAACAAGGCCTGCAACACCTTTGCTCCCCTTTCCAAAGTTGTCTCCAAGGACCGTGACTCTCCCTGGGTCACTCCATCTCTGCCTGGTCTCATGCACCACAGAGATAACCTTTGGCACAGTGCTGTTGAATCCGGTAGGACTGCGGACAGGCAAGCTTACCGTACTGCTAAAAATAAATGTACCTGGGCTATCCGTAAAGCCAAGGCTGAACACTACAGGTCCACCCTTGCCTCCTCCTGGGGCTTGTCCCGTAATTTCTGGAACAATATCAAGGAACTTAATGGCAAGGCTGTGACCCCCCCACTTGCCCATCTCCTTGTTAACGGCACCCTGTCTACTGATCCTGTGGCCATTGCTGACTGCTTAAATAGTTCCTTCTCTGACCTCTCGGTTGTCCTCCCTCAAAATTTTTTCAATCCAGTCCCACTCCCCCCTCCGATCCAGTTGCTCATCCCCCATTCTACTTCAAGGCCCTTTCCGCTCGTGAAGCAAGGCCCTACCTGCTCAGATCACTTAAGGGCACGGGTCACAGCAGTGACTCCCTCGGCACCAAACTGCATAAAAGGGTCCTAGATGCTGTCCTCAGCCCCCTTACCAAATTGCTGAACCGCTCCCTCTGACTCAGTCAATTCCCCCTTGCCTGGAAAACAGCAGTGATCATCCCTCTTCATAAATCTGGCGACCGGACCTCCCGCAGCAACTATTGCCCGATCTCCATCCTCCCCCCTTCTCCAAGGCTCTGGAAAAAATCGTGGCTGATCAGCTCTCTGACTGCCTCTCCACCTATAACCTCTTCTGCCGTGAACAACATGGTTTTCATTGTGCACACATCACCACTACTGCCCTTACTGAATTCTCCAATTTCCTTCACACTGCTCTTGACAAAGGCCATGTTGCTGGCTCTGTCTTCACTGACTTGTCAAAAGCTTTCGACACTGTCCAGCACTCCCTTCTCCTCTCTTCTTGCCAACCCCTCAGCCTCTCACAGGGTGTGTTGAATTGGTTCTCCAGCTATCTTTCCTCCTGCACCCATTGTGCCAAAATCGGGTCTATCGTCTCCTGCCCCTGACAGGTTCATTCCAGTGCTCCCCAGGGCTCCATCCTAGGGCCCTTGCTTTTCAGCCTCTATCTGAATTCTCTCCCCTCCGCTTGTGATGGAAACCTTCTACTTCATGCAGACGATGCTGTCCGTTTGACTCACACGCTGACCCTCTCCTACTACAAAACTCCCTGCTGGACTCCTTCACCCAGGCTGAACGCTGGTTCTCTGACCACAGGCTGGTTTTGAACTTAAAGAAAACTAAAATCATGCTTTCTGCGCATAACCAGAGTAAATGTAAAGATTATCCACTCTGGGTTTTATCTAGTACCCCCTTCCCCCCTGAACAAACCTCCTCCTTCAAATATCTTGGTATTCTCTTTGATCCCTCCCTATCCTTTCACGACCACATCCATTCCCTTAGCTCCGCCATCAACTCTAGGATAGGCCTACTGTATCACCATCGTAACTGTCTCCCCACTGAAGCACTAAGGCTGCCAATCTCATCCTCGGTACTGTCCCTTGTGGATTATGGTCTGCTTATTTATGGTGCCACTGACAACACTGCTCTGCACAAAATTAAACTATCCCTCAATAAGGCCTGCTGGCTGCTTACAGGTTCCCCACGTCTTACCCATACTTGCACACTGTATTCCCTCTCTAAATTCCTTAATCTGGAGGAAAGGCTTATCTATCAATCTTGCCTCTCAACCAAAAAAATCACTGCAGGTTTGACTCCCTCTGGTCTTTCTATCATAAGCCTATCTACCCCCTCCCTCTCTACCCGCAGTGCTGTTCGCTCCCCTCTGCAAGTCCCCAGAGCTAGGACCTTAACTGAACAGAGGTCATTCCGTTATCATGCCCCAACTTGGTACAATTCCCTGCCTGTTGCTATCGCCTCCCTACCAAAATTGGGGCCTTTTTAAAACTGCTTTCAAGAACCACCTCCTCTCCTCCCGCCGTTGCGACTGCCCTGGCTGAGTTTTTGCCCTGCCTTTACTCCTCTCAGTCTGCCTGTTTTTGACTCTGCCCTTTCATTTGACTTATTATGGCCCACGTTATTGTTTATGTCTGTTTATTATTGTTAATTTACCTTGACGTGGGACCTTTCTAACCAGCCCTTAATTTTGACTGTTTACTTTGTTTTCTGTTGCTTGCTATTAATGTATTTGTCTTCCTGCTGAGGAGCCTTTGTAAACAAGTCCCTGACTCAAAGGGTTGTAATTCTGATTACTTCTTAAAATAAAATAAACAGTTGCGGTAAAAATTAAGTAAAAATAGCCCGGTTGCACAAAAAACAGAAAATTAGTGCTGTGCTAACAAAAATGTAAAACTTTCACTCAGCACACTATAGAAAATGATTTATGAGGAAAACTTTGCCCAGATAAGCACTAGGAGGCTGCCAACAAGGAAAGTTGAGGGGCACCTCAGGGGCAATGTTGCTCAGTTCAGCGGAGAAAAAATTCTGAAGCCTTCAGGCAGCTCTCACTCAGCTCACTCCCCCTCCTGTTTTTTGATTGACTACTGCCCAAAGCTCATTTAAATGAAGTTCTCTTAACAGCATAACTCCGGGGCAGTTGCACCTAGCCAGCTAACTGCTAATGTTACTGATGCTAAAGGACTCCTGGGGTAAGAAGGGGTGGGCCAACCGACAGTTTTGGTACCCCTTCTGGACAACTGAGGGGCAGGATTGGCATCAACATCAGCTGTGAAGGCAGACGCTGCTCACCCACCATTCCACCGGGACAAAGGGTGCTGCTGTAACAAAACAACATTGTAGCCACTTTTTCTAGCCAAACTCGTCTTCCCAACAAACATTTCTGACTTTGCTTTTTCTTTGGGGGGAGGGGGCTGGCTTTGTAAATTACATCAATATTGCAGAGATTACTGTGGACCTTATGCACATCTCTACTCCAAACCCTCCTGTGATGGAGATTCTGATTCCCTGAGGACTTGACCCTCCTTTCAGATTTTTTGTCCTAACTAGTTTCCCTGTTTCCCAGTCCGGAACCTTCTTCCACGCGATAATCCTCTGCTTCCATCAGATCTCCCCTCCCTCACTGCTCTGTGCAAAAGGGACTCTGCCCATAGCCCCCATATTTTGCCCCCAGTGGCTGGGCCCATTGGATCACTCAGCCTCCCGGGGAACACATTTTACATTGTGGGTAGAGTTGGGGAAGGAGCCAGCCCAGCTGGAGGACAGGTCGTGGCAGCTCTCACTGGATGTGGGGGTGTTCTGTGGACTTCATGACTCTGAACCCTCCCATTTTCCCACTTGTTACCTTCTCCCTTATGTCACTGCAGCAGAATATGTACTGGTGTGAAACACATGCTCATACTGTACAGGTGGCAAGGTTATCTTGGGGCACGTATTCCTGCCTGCATAGTCCCACCACTGTGGCAATCAAGGTACAGTCATACCCCAGAGGGAGCCTCCTTCAGTTGACCCCCTCGTCCAGGGATTGAAGCACAAACCCCGATATCCAAGGTGGCATGTGGTTCCTCAACCTCTTTGCTAGTGAGCCTGCTTCTGGTTGTTATCTGTAATTTATGTGGATCTTTTTTATTGCCACCCTCTGTGCACCCCAGAAGTCTCACTTTTTTCAGTCCTGCATAGTGCCTTTCCTTTGCCTGTTAAACTCCTCTTGCCAGCACTGTCCAGCATCAGAACCCAGTGTATCCTTCTGGTCCCCACGCTGGTTCTTTTCCTCCTTGGGGGCCCCTTCCTTTCATGGAGACAAAAAAGGAGAGGGAGAAGCATGCCACTGAAGCCATTACCAGGCAACAGGGTCTGGGTAGCAGACATGTCACCAGTAAGGGTCAGCTGGTGTTGGGGAGCAAACAAGGAGGCCGTCACCCAAGGCTTCCTGGGCCAGCAATTTCACCTATTCTTTCCACCCATCCCCACCTCCCTGCTTGTAGTATGCATCATGTGGGCACCCTGAGGCAGCGCCCACTGGTGTGTGGTCACTCATGTCTGTCATGGCTCCTCGCAGCCACCATGTAACATTCCCTGAGCAGTGCATGTCTTTTTCTTCCCCCTGGGAGGGGAGCATCCTGATGAACACTCTTACACACTCCCTGCTAGCCTCTGCTCCTGGTGTCCCAGGCTGGCATGCACAATTAGGTTTCCAGCATGCCAGAATGGTCCCTCGCCACTCAGCACCACAGAGACGACCTTCATGGAGATCTTTTGATTATACTAGCCATAGAGAAGTCCTCACATGTATGACTGAAATATTAGCTTTGCTGGCATGCCCAGTGGCCTACAAGATGATGCTGCCACCAAGTAGGAGACTTGGGAATGCATCCCGAGGGTGGGGCTACCAGCAGAAGTTGAAAGAAGCAATCCAATGGTCCCTCTTCTCCTCCAGAGCAGGCAGTCACACTATAATGGCCCCAAGGAGGAACTATGGAGCATGACTCAGCTGCGGAAGAGGGTTGAGAGAGGACTGGCAGTACCCACACAGCGTCCTGTTGCAAGCATATTCTTGGGACCAGCAGCCTGATATCTTCTGGAGGTGGGGCCTATACAAGGGGGGAAATATTGTGAGTTCTCGTGAATAAATATACAGGATCTTCTTGACCCCGTGCCCAGGCCATAGGTTTTGCTGGCATGGCTTGGTACACCTTGCAAAGAAATGTTTTAGTGTTACATACCCTACCATATTATTTGTGTTACACCTCAGACCTGCTCATGGGATTCAATGGTTAAGACTGATTGCTGTAAGGTTTCTAATCAACCCAAACAATAACTGAAGTGCAGACACCTTGGGATGGAAGGCAGCAGCCATTCTGTGGCAGCACAGAACACAACAGCTCTCCCACTCTCCATGCTCAGAAGTGAACTGATTAAGCATAAACCAGCTCAATCTGCTGGTAGGTTAGTGAAAAGAATGCCTGGGGAAATTATCCTTCTCTCCGGGAGAAGTGCCATGAGATGTCTATGTCCACCAGAACAGGCAGATGGGAGCTCAGGTTAACCTATCATCCAAAACCTGCTTATTTGTACTTTATAGCTCCTCTGTCTATAGCTACTCAAGGAAAGGAAAACATCATCTTGCCTCTTCCACTCCTGTCTGTAGATGTTCATCCTGGTCGGCAGACCACGGGATCTGATGGAACTGTTGGCTGTGGGAAACGAAGAAGCCTTCCAAGTCATGGGATCGTGCAAGAAATGGCTACAGGGGCAAAAACAGAGGAACATCATGAATCCTGGGGGAGTTTCCAAAGACCTTCAAATTCATTAAAACAGCGGCTGTGTGTGGTAGAGGAGTGAGTCAGGAAGCACAGACAGCCCGTGGGAAAAGGGTACAAAGTGTGCAAACAGTGTCATTTTATTTTCATCATATTTGTTCGACTGTAAGCCATTACAAAACATTTAAAATAGATAAAAACAAGTATTTACTTAAATACATTGAATAAGGTGCTCTGGGTCTTTTGGAATGAATATCAAAATACAGACAATCCTCCAAATATGATCCTACAGCTTTAAAATCTTTAGAAACTGCGCATGTTTTGTCAGTATCTGTATATCATTAGATGTAAACAATGTTGTTAATATTTGGTCGGTGGGGAGTCCAAGGTCCCTTAAAATAGATCCTAACCAAAAGGATCTGTGTTTTTGATATAGTGGACATATCAAGGCAACATGTTTTAGATCGTCTACCACATTTAGATTACATCTACATTTGTCATTATTCACTCCCTCTCTTTTCTGAGCATAATGTACACAGTGTGAATCAAATAATTCCATTCGAAATCTAGTTATCACTCTTCTTATGTCTGGTTTATCCAGAAGCAATAAGTAGGGCTCTAGTGTATAAAATGATTTTAAGTTTTTTGAACCACGTAAAGTTTTTATAAGATTGGATTTTCTCCATATCTTTACTAATATAAACATTTCTAACTCTTTCTTTCACCTGAAATGTTATGTCACTGAATGGGAGGAAGTGGACTTGATAAAGCAGATTTCCCAGTCCCAACGGATAAAGACATGTTGCTATGCAATTTATACTTGGAAATTTGTAACCCAACGTTGTATACTCAATCTCCTCTTCCAGACACATTCTTGGGATTCTATACTCCGGATACAGAAATAACTTGAGTAAAGATAACATTTTCCTTTCCACTATATAGGCTTCAATTGGGAGCTGACCCAGTTCTGCTCTTACAACTGAGGCTGGAACTAATTGGGATGTTTTAAGAATATATCTAAGAAATTTATTTAGTTGTGCTTCCATCTGCTTTGGGGCCACTGGTGCCCATATTTCAGAAGCGTAAAGTAAGCTTGAACACACCTTAGCCTCCAGTGCCCTCAAGAGACCCCTCACTGATCCGTTCCCCATCTGGGCTGCAAATCTCTTAAAGGCATTGAAGGCGGTAGTTCCATTGCGTTTTACAAAATCATGTTGAAAATTCCACTGGGTAGATTGAGAAACGTTAACACCTAGATAGGTATATGTTTTAACTGTCTCTATTTTAGTTCTGTTTATAAATAAAGTGGGATTTCTTTTCTCCCTATTACCAAATATCAACATTTCAGTTTTACTAATGTTAACAGATAGCTTGTTGGTAGAAAAAAGAGTAGCAAATAGATTGACTTTCCGTTGTAAACCTAGAAAAGATGTAGATAAAAGAACTAGATCGTCTGCAAAGGCCAATAATAATATTTTTTTTATTTCCAATAACAGGAGAATGAATCTCGGGATACTCCATCTGTGTTATAATTGTATTTATATATATATATTAAATAATAGGGGGGCCACAAGGCAGCCTTGTCTGACTCCCAGGTTAGTTTTAATCTTGGGGGTAAGATCTCCCTTTTGGTTAATTTTAACTTTTTGCCAGGTATCTTTGTGTAATCTGATCAAGGTGTCCGAGAGGACAGGATCTATTTTATAGGATTGCAACTTCTCCCATAAAAGGGCACGACTAATCAGGTCAAAAGCCGACTTCAGATCCACAAAGCAACAGTACAGATGTGACTTCTTAACCCTGACGTACTTCCAGATCACATGTGTCCGAGCATAGCAGTGCTGCACTGTTGATCTGTGTGGTCTGAAACCATTCTGGAGTTCGCTCATGAAACCCGATTCCTCAGCCCACAACTGTAATCTGTCTAATAGAATATGACAAAATGTTTTTGAAGTGCATCGATAAGACTTATATGTCTATACATTAACGGGTCCATCGAACTACCCCTTTTTTTTTTTTTATAAATTGGACAAATGATGCTGCCCTTCCAACTTGGTGGAATGTCTGAACCTTGTATAATCTTATTAAAAAGAACATGCAATAGTGGAATCCACCAGTCAGAATTATATTTATATAGCTCCGCCACTATTTGATCTGGTCCAGGAGCCTTATTACCTTTAAGTCCCAATAAGGCATACGATATTTCTTCCCTAGTAGTAAGGATTGGCCTAGGATAGAACTGAGACAGCTCATGTTGTTCTTAAGTTACTTCAGTAGGAGAACAGAACAAAGATTCAAAATGGCCTGTCCATACATCAGCTGTAATATAGGCCTCTGTACCAGTAGTGGATTGTTTATAGCCTTGGCTTACCAACAGCCAGAACTTTTTACTATCTCTTTCGAATAATGACTGTCTCAGTTTTTTCCAATTTATGATCTGAAATTTACTTTTTTCATTCTGCAGCACCTCTTTATAACCTTTCCTAGCTTTGTTTAGTTGCTTAATATTACTTTTGTTTGGGTTCTGTTTAACATGATGAAACAGTTTATTTGGCTGTTGTTTTGCATTTTTGCAAGTTTTGTTGAACCAGGATCTTGTCCTTGACGGTCTAGCTGTCTTATATAAGAATGGTCTCATATAGTTCAATATTGTAGCTAAGAGAACATTTTGATTAAATTTACCATTATGCTCTATAATACTGTTTTTCCAATCGTTGAGTGTATCAGAATCCAAAATTTCTCCCAAGGAAGCACTTAACGTGGATGACCATCTTAATCTACAAGTATTTCTAATTTCACATCCTAGTGCCAAAGCAGTGTCTACCAAAGAACTGCTAGATCCAACAACCTTATCATATTTTAGAGATAGTGGCAAATGGGCAGACTCTGGGCATTCAAGGATTTTAAAGAAATTAATTTTCTCTACAGCCTTTAGATTTACCCATAACAAATCTATTGCAGATGATCATAACAAGCCAGAATATGTATAAACTCCAGCCAAGTCTCCCTCAACTCTCCTGTTCATAAGGCAAAAGTTTACATCAGACATAACCTGCATTAAGGCCCGTCCTTGTTTATTTGATTTCCTATCCTTTGAATGTCTTTCTATTCTCAGGTTATTATTGGAAGATACCCGGAGGAGAGGGAGGAGTGTACTCTCCCGTTCCTTTATACTATTATGAGTCACTCAAGCATTGAAATCACCCAAAATTATAAGGGAATAAGTAATATATTTGTTAGTAGCTTCCTCTAAAAAGTCTGCAAACTTGCCCCAGTCATGTATCCCAAGATTCTTCCTGGAATATGGGGGGATATAAACATTGAGCAATAAAATCTTACACTTTCCATTCTTAAGCAAAATGGGAAGAACTGTGTTTATATCACATGATATCTGTGTAATTTTGAGATTTAATGTTATTCTAACATACACTGCTAAACCCGCTTTATAGCAGCCGTGCCTGCCCAAATGGGTGGCTGGCTTAAAATAGCTTGCAAAACCCAGAATGAGTGGAGTTGTTTGTTGTCCACACCATGTCTCCTGGAGGCATAATATATCATATGTCTCCAGGAAGGTTTTACATTCCGGATCGGCTAGCTTAAGTAATAATCCCTCGATATTCCAAGAAAAAATCATAATAGCAGAAACCTCCTCCTTCTCTAGGTTGCATAAGTGCTTCTGAGACAGTCTTTGTCAATTTTGCAGGCGGTCCCGTAATAGCTTGCGTCGTTTTATTAACACGACAATAAACATGACAAAAATGTAAACTCTTAGATGGTTATCAGAATGGCAAAAACATTTAGAAAACTGACTTGGCAGCTGTTTTCCGTCAGTTATAAATAAGTTCAACAAAGTTTTTTGCCCTCTGTATCTGCTCTAAAAGTTCTAGCTTGCACCAAACTTGTAGACTCCCTTTGTAAGCAGTAGGAAGCACTACCTTGCAGCTTCAGGTTAACCTGTTTGGCTAGGTAAGATATTTTGTGTTCACTGCTTCTTAGGCAGTCTGCTCCTTCCTATCAGAGTTCAAAATGTGTCGATAGCCCCTTTTTGTTCATTTTTCCTATGGCTATTTCTTGATTTTTCTGATCTGACCTCCCTTTGACCTTTTGTTCTCAGCACACCACACGCAGTTTAGCTGTTCTTCGTGAGTGTCCAGAGATAAACATGTAAGAAAACAACTTTAGCTAGGGATTGTTGTAAACATTAAACTCTTCCTTTCAGAGTTAATTTATTCTTCTAACAAACTCCTATTCAAAGATCCCTGTTTGCGCTTGCAATAAGTTTGCTCCAGGCACAAATCAGTGCATGGAGCAAACAACTAGTATATTGGAACATGCCCGAGGCACATAACAAGCGCTAATGGCATGTTTCAGTACACCAACCAACCGAGCCAGACATATCCCTATTATAGTGTATGGTGGAATGCTGTTACCGCTAAAAATCCATAGCTTTCCAAACACTGTTATGCTGCAACACGGGACATCAGTTCTATCTGTTATGCTGCACTGCCGACGTATGTAGTGCAGCATAACAGAACAGAACTTCCCTCACGCACAGTGTAACAGCGTTTGTATCTGGCAGAAGCGCTTAGGGCAGCGTTTTCAATTTGAAACTGATACGGTTAATAAAAGTAAAAAACATGGCATTAGCTGTACTATCAAAGGCACTGTCGGACCGCAATAAATTTTTTTTTATTTTATTGTTGCCACCATACATTATAAAAAAAAATTGATAGTCACCTATCAGTAACAAGCTCAGTTAGGGCATCTCAAGGTTGCCATTGGCAACTGAACTTCTCGAGCTTTGCTCTCGAGGTTACTGCTGTCGCCATGGCAACCTCCCGATGCACTAACCAGCTTGTTGCCGATAGGTGACTAGCGATTATTCTCTATGTTCCCATAAACCACAACCCTCTATTGGCCACATGAGGTATATGGCCAGTAGGGAGCTATGGGGCATGCAGGAGCAAACAGCTTGCAAATGGCGATTGCTCCTGTGGAGCTATCTACCATATTCACATATCCCTATGCAAATGACCCCATAGCACGAGCACAACGCCATGGGGTCATTTGCATGCCATTAGGGACTCATTACAGGCAATGGGCAAACACTTTGGGGCCTCCCCAGCGCCCATCAAAGCTGCCTGTAGACTGCTTCTGGCAGTGTAGTGTCCCCCTCGCCCCCCCAATCGCTCGCCCAGTGTAAATAATCGAATCCCCTGGTGGTCTAATGTCCCCCTGCCCTCTACATCACTGGCTTGACATACATAACATAATCTCCTGGTAGCTAGTGGCACCCCCCAATATCTGAAATGTAATACCTTGGTGGTCTCGTATCCCTTATCTCCTGACCGCCAGTCCCAGATAAATTATGTAATCCCCTGGCAGTTAGTGGCCACCTCCACCCAATAAGCATTAGGAAGTAAAACCTTGCAGCTTCAGGTTAATCTGACTAGGTTAGGTCTTTCTTGCTCTCAGCTTCCTAGTCTGAACCTTTTCTCAGAGAGCTTATACTGTGTGTAGAGATACTCTTTTCTAAACCTTCCTATGACTATTGTTATTCTGATCTGACCCCTGTGACCCTTTGTTCTTGGCATACCGCATTCAATTTCGATGTCCTTCCTGAGCTAAACAAACAGCAGGAAAAACGACTCGAGTTCACCTTGTATACTATGTCTACTATCTCTGTACCCTGTACAACTTGACTGTCTTGTATTGTTCTGTCTCCCGGGTCGCCTCGAAAAAGGGACCTTCGGGGCTAAGTGGGCCTACCCGGTCATCAAAATTCAATAAATAAATAGTTCAGACTTGAAAATATTAACCCAATATTGCCTGCAGAGTTAATTTATTCTTTTCACAAACTCCTAGGTTTTCGAAAAACAAACTGACACCTTTTCACAGCCTGAGGAGCAACTCACATTCATTTTAACAACTTATTTTTTTTATAACTCAAGTTTATTCAAACAAGATGAACATTTGACATACACATACTCAACTGTGGCTTCTGAGTTAGATCATACATAACATATTTTCCAACAAAACTTTTACATGGTGTATATCTTCTGCTTCCGTCAAAGAAAGTTACATCACAAACCTCTTGATTTATACCAACTATTTACAAAACAAAAAGGAAGAGTAAACTAATGACCATGTCTGCTAGGGGGCAGCTACTATGGTCTTTATCTGTCCGATTTAATGAATAAAAAGAAAAAGGTCTTAGGAAGAGCAGAGGGGGGAGACTAGCCTAAACAATGTTTCTAGTTCCAGTTCAATCGTACAGATGGAAATGACTACATTTAATTAGCCAATTAGCTATTATTGTGGTAATACAATACATTGAGGGTATCCCAGCATTTGAAAAAATGTACGGGGAGGGCTGACCGAACCTTCTTTGTTTATGGCTTCCCAGGCAATCCAGATTGCTCTGAATTTTTCCTCACTCAGGTTCAGTTTGGCTGTAATCGATTCCAGGTCCATTATGTTATTTACTCTGTTCATCCACTCCACCAAACCTGGAGGATCCTGTCGTAACCAATGGGCAGTTATACACGTTAAGGCTGCAGCTATAAGTGCCAGGGCTAATTTCCTTTTTAAGGGGGGAAGATTGACTATTGTTGGGAAACCTAGCACTCACTCAGTAAAAGCAGCTGGTTTGGGCACAGATAGCACTTCCTGAACTACCCTTTCCATATCCTGCCAGAAGTTAGAAATTGTTTGGCATTCCCAAAAAATATGCCACTGCGTACCCACCGAGCCACAGCACTCCAGCAGGCATTTATGTTAGTTGTATTGTGGTGTCGAGTCACCACCGGGGTCGGAAAAAAGTGGACCAAAATCCTCCAAAAGAATTCCCTCGGGGAGGGGGGGCGCTAATGAGCAGCTGAAAAGACTGGTCGCAACTCTCTGGAGCTCCACATCATAACAAAGTTTAAACTTGTATTTCCTAAAAATATCGACAGTTTTTCTACACCAACTGCTCACTAAATACTGGCGGAATGGATGAGTACCTTACTTCGGGGAAATTGTCACAGCAAGGATCGAAGAATACCAAAAAAAACGACTGCACAGGAGGACGCGGCTGCAAGTGGACTGGGCCCGATTTCTTTCTCGGCCACAGAGCTAGCAGTGATAAGCAAGGCAGTATCAGATCAAGTCCTTACAGATCTGAAGCCGAGATGGGACAAATTTGAGAAATCCATCTCTGGCCTAGCGAATGAAGTTAAACAACAAGCCGGCAGAATTGATGTAGCTGAGCAGAGAATTTCAGATTTGGAGGATACCACGAGGGTGATCCCAGACAAGATGGCAAGGCTTGAAAAAGAGGTGGAAGAGCTAAAAGACGCCCTGGATTATCAGGAAAACTATAGTCGGAGAAACAATCTAAGAATCAAAGGACTTCCAGAGGGGGGCTGAGGAGGGCAACTTGATGGAATTCTGTGCTATGACCCTACCCAAACTACTGCATATGACACTGAAAGCTGGGAGACTGAAGGTAGAGAGAGTGTATAGAGCATTAGCCCGTGACCACCCAGTGATCAACCGCCATGCCAAGTCATCTTTAGGCTTCACCACTTTCCAGACAGGTGGGCCATCCTTACGGTGTATCGCAACCTAAAGGAGTTGATACAAGGAGGACATAAACTAACATTACACCAGGACATGTTGGCAAGGATTCAAAAAAAGAGACAGCAATTCAATAATCAAATGGATAAGATGAGAGAACGAGGTCTGGACTTTTTTGTTACTTACCCGGCTGTGGTGAAAGTTAGATTAGAGGGAGCAACATACTCCTTCTGGGAGCCAGCTAAGCTACAGACCTTCCTGAATGACTGGGATGCCAAAAATAAAAAGGGCTGAACGTGCTGAAAGTAAGTTTGGCTGCAAAATACTTATGACTGTTTCAACTGTTTCGTGGTGCATCTGAGGGGGATGGAAGGCCAAGTGGGAATTCTGGGGAAGGTTCTAGACTTAAAGCTGAGCTCATATAAAAGTCTACTTATTTTCTTTTTTGTTTTCCCCAGAAGAAGGACCGACGAAATGTTTAGAGAGACACTCACCCCCACTTACTCTCTGTATGCTGCGTGTCTATCTAATTAGTGACTGACCAGGCAACCGAAGAAGATGGCACGTGGCACCTCGCACACAGCAAGGGGAAAATATGAACAATCTTCTTCGGCAAAATACTAGCATACTAGACAATATATTTCTCTGAAAAACTTATGGGGCGATACCAAGAAGACTTAAGGAACTGGCTCACATGAGACTACTTGAATTGGGAAGATATTGCCATAGTGAGCTGTACATGGAGGTGGAAGGGGGGCTTTGGCAGGTGCATGGCGCTGACCTCCTCTGCCACATGTGAGCCCCAGTTTAATTTTGTGGTATAGTGATGCAGATGGATGTGGGGTAGTGGATGGAGGAATGTGGGGATTCGGGAAATGTTGAACACATAAACAGAAAGAGGGGGACAGATTAAAATGACAGTAGAACTGGGGAAAGCAGGGGCTGGGTGGAAGGGATGCACCATTGATGGGGAATGGACCCCGGGGGGGGGGGAGGAATTAATGCTGAGCATAGGCTCATAATGGGAGGAAAATGAAAGGTGACATCACTAAATTTATGCGAGACCCATGAAGGGGGGAGGGGATTTCCCCAAAATGGCCAATCGAGATCCTGTGCTAGGAGTACACACTTCACAGAGATCATTTCCCAACCGTGGAGATTTACTACGGAATGGGGGGGCTGTATAAACAAGGAATATAACATGGAGGAAAGAGGGATGGAATGAGTTTGAATGTTCAGCTGCAAAAGTTAAAAGGATGAAATATAGTTTAAAGAAGGAGGCAGGAAGTAATGAGAGAAGGAAAAACAAGGCAAATAAGGAAAGGGAAATAGAGGTGATGCGGGGAAGGGGCGTAGGGGATTGTGAAGGGGACATAAAAATAAAAACAAAAAAGACACAGCAATAAATAAATCTGTGTTGTGGCACGAGGGAAAGACTGAAAAGGATGTTGCAGAGTTTAGATATTGTTGGGGGGTGTTTAAATGTTCTTTCATATTACTGTTTCATGCTATTTGCATGGTTTAATGTTAATATTCTCTATCTGATTTGCTTTGCTGATGGATTCTACAGGCAGGAACTCATATATATATGTGTATATATATATATATATATATATATATATATGGTTATATTTGCAAGAACCAAAAGGGGGACATAGGTGCGAGTGGGGGGAGGGGTCTTGGCTAGGCATCAGCCCAGTACCATAATATCCTGGAATGTTAATGGGTTTACATCCCCAGCCAAAAGGACAAAGGTGCTGCCAGCTCTAAAAAGGAAAGGGGCTGATGTTGCGATGCTACAAGAAACACACTTGGTGGCTAAGGAACATAATGAATTGGTGGGGCCTGGCTGGTGCCTGCCATGTCACTTCCTATAGCTCGCACAAAAGAGGTGTAGCAATACTGGTTAACAAAAACTTTCCATTTGTACACCATGGCACAATTAAGGACCCCACCGAGGGTCGGTATATTTTTGTAGTGGGAGAGGTGCAGGGGAAAATACTGACCTTAGGAAATGTCTATGCCCCTTCAATAATGGACCCGACATTTTATCAGAAAATCTTGGACCTAATTGTGAGGGAGCAATTCCCAAATTTGATAATGGAAGGGGACTTCAACTGTGCAGCAGAACCTAAGATGGACTACTCTGGGACAAGAACTAGGGAAGTAGAGGCAGTGAAGCAGTGGCAGCTGGGCCTAGCAGAATTAGAAATGGTAGACGCCTGGTGAACTGCCAACCCAGGGGCACGAGAGTACACTTTTTATTGGACTATCTCTATATATGAAGAGATCTGTATCCCACAGTGGAGAAAATCTCGCACAGTCCCAGCTTTCTCTCAGATCATGCTATGGTCCAACTGGAAATATATCTGAGGCGGAATGAAGAGGGTAGGGGGGGTTGGAGATTTCTGACCTATTTGCTGGCTAAATAAGAATTTAGAGACTTCCTTAGAAATCAATGGCAGGAATATGTGGGAACAAATAAAGGCACAGTGGATTCTGAAGGGATATACTGGGAAGCAGGTAAGGTATACATGAGGGGGGTAATTATCAGATACACAGCAAAGTTAAGGAAAGAAAGAAAACGAAAACAGCAGGAGTTAGAACACAAAATAAGGGACCTAGAAAAGGTAGTAATTAGAACGGGGGACAATAGACATCTAAGAGAACTGCAGACAGCAAGGGAGGCATTGAATATAAGTCTCACAGAGGAGGCCAGAGCCAAGCTCTTATATGTGAGACAAAAAATTTACGAATGGGGTAATAAACCAGGACCTTTATTGGTACACCTCATGAAGGGAGGGAGAACAACTAAAAGAACTGTTGCCATGAAGGATACAAAAGGAGCCACAGTGCAGGATGATACATGTATCAAAACTTGCTTTAAGGAATTTTATGAGAAATTACATAGGGCAGAGTGTAAAGGTACAGATCACTTAATAGATAAATTTAAAGATGTGCTGTCTATACCAACACTAAAGGAAGAACATAGGGCTTTCCTTGGAAATAATGTCGACGACGGAGGAGGTAATTAGGGCCATAGGTCTCTTCAAAAGGGGCAAAGCCACAAGCCCTGATGGATTTGGTGCTGAATATTACAAAGAACTTACAACAGAAGTAGCTGAATCAATCAGAAATGTCTTAGAAGAGGCGAGGGGGGAGAGGGGGCTACCTAAAACATGCTGTGAAGCTAATATATGTGTCCTACCGAAGCCAAAGACCCTACGGAATGTGCCTCATACAGGCCTATATCCTTGTTAAATTATGATTGTGAGATCATGACAAAGGTATTGGCACTTAGGCTAGAGCAGTAGTTCTCAGACTTTGTTACAATGAGCCTCCCCAAATCCATGTAAAAGATTTTGAGCCTCCCCCCAAAATTTTAATAATCTTGGGCCTCCCCAAAGAAAAATAACATACTGTACTTTACGCAGTACACCATGAATAAATTGAAACCCCTTTGAGTATTTGGCTCACATTCAGTTCTTTATCTTATACTGACGTGGAACCTTTGAAAAGAGCTCCTGCTCAGAGGTGTTATCTGAATAACAAATAAATAAAATAAACAAATAGTATCATTCAACTTATTGTAAACCCCCCCCCCCCCCCCGGAACAGGCTAACCTATGTATTCTGCTATTTTCATTCTTGAACCATTGTTACCACTTGTTGCAGTACGTTCATGGGTCAGACTACTTTCCCTGTTTCCTCTCTATATGAAATAACCTTCCTACATACTTTGGCTCTCCCCATCCTTCCCTGCTCCTAAGCAACTTCTCAGGGATTTCTTTGCTCCTTTCTGCTATTGCTCCTAGCACTTCTATGCTCAACCCTTGTATTTGGGCTGTTCTGCCATCAGGCAACAAATTGATCAATTACCACCACTCATTATTAGTTTATTGTTTATATTTGTTTTCACTATTGTTCATTGTGTATTTCTTGACTGTTTTGAAGTTATCTTTTGAAATGTATTCACCCCCTACCCTTCCCTGGGTGCACCTGAAATGAGCCTTGGCTCATTCACCTTCCCCTGTCACCTATTAGTAAATAAATACGTTAAATTCCCCTACTATTATCCTCTTTCAGTTTGCATCATCTCTTCACACAAAATACATCAAATTCAAAATTTAAATACAGTACTTTTTCAGACTTGCTTAAGCCTCCCCTGGAACAGGTTGGGGCCTCCCCAGGGAGGCTGGCCTCACCATTTGAGAACCCTTGGGCTAGAGAAATTTTTACCCTTAATAGTACACCCGGACTAAACTGGTTTTATACAGGGTAGGATGTCTTACCATAATATGAGGAGACTGTTAAATGTGATTTGGTGGGGATCTAAAAATCCAGGGCAAGCATGTGTAATGTCGATGGATGCTGAGAAGGCATTCGACAGGACAGAATGGGGGTACATGATGAAGATATTACAGAGATTTGGCCTAGGTGAGAAATATATTCAACTGGTGAGGGCCTTTTACAGGTCTCCGACCACACGGGTGCTGGTGAATGGTATGCCATCAGAGGAATTTTGGCTTGGGAGGAGAACATGGCACGGCTGCCCCTCTCCCCTCTGCTGTTTGTGATTGCTATAGAACCACTGGCTATTAAGGTCCAGAATGATCCAAGAATATGGGGCATCCCAGGTAAAGAGGGGGCCTGTCACACCATCACCCTTTACGCAGACAACGTTCTGCTTTTTCTCAGGAAGCTGAAGCAGTCAGTGCCATCCCTATTACAAACTGTTGACTCCTTTGCCGACTTCTCAGGATACAAGTTAAATATAAATAAATCGGAAATTATGTATTTAGGGAAGGGTAATGGAGGAGGGAAAAACACACGAGGACTCAGTCTGGTTTCAAGGGCATTCACATATTTAGGAATTAAGGTAGGGAGGGAGGGAGCTAGAAGGTAGGTATGAATTCAATTATATACCCCTTGTGGAAACAGTTCTAAAGGATCTTAATAGGTGGAGGGTACTGCCAGTGTCGTGGCTAGGGAGGATTAACCTAAAAATTAACATATTGCCCAGGATACTATATGTTCTACAAATGATGCCTATGGGCTTGAGAAATAAGGAAATCAAAAACTTAGAGGCTTCACAAATTTCATATGGCAGGGGAAAAACCAAGAATTAGCCTGGCACGGCTTAAGGCATCGACTATAAATAGGGGACTGAACTTCCCGGATATGAAGGGATACTATCTAGCCACACTATACAGGTATATACACAACTGGATCAATAGGGGAGATGCCACCAATTGGTTAGACCTGGAGGAGACAGAATGCACAGGAAGAGTATCAGCCTATTTAGGTGAAGAGGGGGTTACGGGCATATAAACGCTTCAAGAATCCGAACCCACTGGTTATTTCTAGCTTAGAGGCCTGGAGAGAAATCAAAAGAAGAAGAGGGGGGAGCAACTGAATACTATCTTAGTCCCGGTAGCAGATAAACCTGACTTTCTGCCTGGGATGGAAGATGAAGGGTTTAGACTACGGCAGGAGAGGGAGATATGATGTATAGGGGACTTAAATCTCCAGAACAGGGATATATGCAATCAAAGACATTCAAAGGGGATTGGATGTGCCCTCCACACATCTATTTAGATTTTTCTAGGTCAGGGACTATTGGAAAAAGCTAGAAAGACCAGCGCTAAATGACTCAAACATATCAGTAGTGGAAGGGGAGATTCTAGGGCCAAAAACAAACGAAAAGGGCCTAGTGGGTAGGGCGGTAAAGGTGGACAGAGACTATTTTAGAGGAGAAACATATCGAGTTAAACAATGGTGGGAGAAAGACCTAGGAATGATAACAGAGGATGCAAACTGGGAAACAATGCTAAACTCACATATGGGTCTACTCCTGTGTAACAAATTTAAGGAGGAACAGTATAAATTCTTGCACAGATTATACTATCCACCTAGTGTAGTCCACAAGTTCTGCACCGGAGTGTCCCCTATGTGTGGGAAGTGTGGAGCAGCTAGGGGTACCATACTACACTATTACTGGAAATGCACCAGATTGTAAACATATTGGAAGGGGATAGTGTCTGAGATCTCCAAAGTGGAGGGACAATCCATAGAGGTCTCCTCTAGGTCGCTTCTATTTGGTGTAGAGGTGCAGGAGAATGGAGAGTGGAGTCCTTACCCCAGATGGATGAAAATACTTTTGGTAGTGGCCACACAAGGGATACAAAATCTGTGGACCACAACACATGTTCCATCTGTAGAACAATGGAAAAACTTAGTCATCAAGGCATTAGCAGTAGCCAGACTAACATACGTATTAAAAGGCAAGGAAGAAGGTTTTTAATGTGGGAAAAATTCCTATGATCCTGACCCCAGGGAAGCTGCACTTCTACGGGAGGGAGGTACTGTATAAAAACAAAAACCAGGCCAAAGCCAAAAAAAAAAAAAGGGAAGAAGGACAGAATGGTTCTGACAAATTAAATAAAAATAATGATTAACTGGTTAAACCATAACACCTGATATAAAAATGAACTTGAATCTAAGGCAAAGCACATTCCTTAAATTTTTTTACAAAAATGACTTTGAATTTTTTAACTTCTTTATTTTTTTTTCCCTTTTTTATCTTGCTGCCTGTGGTATGATAACTCATGTCATGGATAAACATAACAGATGAATAAGATTGTTAGCATAAAACCTGCTGTAGACATGTTTAGTTCTGTCCTTAAGATAACCTGTAAATGAAAATACTGGATGGGAATGAAACTCAGTAGACAAAACAAGTGGCATGATTGTTATTGTTCTATATATGGAAAAATTCTCAACAAAAATATTACGTTAAAAAAAAAAAACAAGAATTCCCTCCACATAGGTGAAGAGGTCACTCGCCATCCTAACCTTAGTCTTTTAGACCATTCCTCCTCCGGAATTCTTTCTGACATTTCTCCCTCCCAAGCTAGTTTTATTTTTCTAAGAGGACGCTCTTCTCCTGGCCCTATTAAGCTATACAGCTGTGAGATCCATTTTACTCCTACTTTTGAGGTCTGGAATTGCTGTATGAAATTCTCCCAGGCATTGGGCTGGCGTGTCAGATCTTTCAGATTTTCTGCAGGTTTAATAAAATGGCATACTTGCAAATATCTGTGAAAGTCAGTATCTTGTAGGCCGAATTTGTTTTTGAGCTGGTCAAAGGAAAGGCAAGTCCCTCCTTCCAGCAATTGTGAAGAACGAGTCAGCCCTCTCAGCTCCCACCTGGCATAAGCAGTATCCAAACAAGGAGGGAGGAATGTAGAATGGTGTTGAATCAGAGAGAGAGAGAGAGAGGGCCCAGGGCCTCCTCAGAGGCCAAAAGGCACCTAACCCTCCCCAATGCACGAACTGTATGTTGTGTCCAAGGGTTGCAGGTGAGAAAGGAAGTCATGCCCCCAGGCACCCAGAAGGCCAGTGAGTGTAGAGACACTTCTAAGGTGTCCCCCTCCTCAATCTCAAGCCAGTCAGAGGACCCCCGACCAGACGCCCAGGTCAAAACCACCTGGAGTTGACAGGCTAAATAATAGGAATGAAGGTCTGGTAATACTAGTCCTCCCAACTCACGTGGAAGGCATAAAATCTGCCTGAAGATTTGTGGCCACCTACCCCCTCATATGAACCTACTCAGGCCTAGTGTTACGCCACGCTGGTAAGTTGAAGGTATAGGCAATGGAAGATTACCAAATAAAAATAAAAATCATGGCAATAAATTCATTTTAATTGAATCTATTCTACCTGCCACGGTCAAGGGTAGCAGTGACCACCTGGCTAAGTCTTGCTGCACCGTCCCCCACAATTTATTATAATTAATGTCAAACAGCTTTGAAGTATTTACATTTATCTGGATTCCTAGGTATTGGATCTGGTTATTTTTAGCCCAGGCAAAGGGGAACATGGAATAAAAATTCTGCGGAATAACTCCACTTAATTTAAGTGTCTCTGACTTATCATAATTTAACTTGTATCCAGACAATTCTCCAGAGCCCTCCAACAATGCTAAAAGACAAGGGACAGATCCCTCCGAGTCACTCAGAAAAAAAGGGAGTCGTCAACATACAGAGCAACTTTCTGTTCCCTCCCACCGGCCATCACACCCCTCACCTGTGGGTCCTGACGGACCACTGCTGCCAGGGGCTCCAAACGAATTACGAAAAGTATAGGAGACAGGGGGCAGCCCTTTCTTGTGCCTCTGGACAGAGGGAAAGCTCCTGGAGTTCACCCAATTTACCTTCACCTGGGCCTGAGAGAGGGCATAAAGGCTATCAAAAATCTTTAATGATTTGGGTCCGAATTGCATTCTCTCCATGGTGTCTTTTAAGAATCGCCAATTAACCATATCAAATGCTTTTTCTGCATCCATGGAGATGACAATTTGAAACTCTGTTTTGTGCTTCAGAGAGGAAAGGATGTTTAACAGTCTCCTTGTATTGTCTGATAAACATCTCCCAGCTACAAATCCAGTTTGGTCCGGGTGAATGATTTTCCCCGCCACCTTTTGTAACCTGCCCGCCAGGATCCCTGTGAATATTTTCATATCCACATTCGGCAGTGAAATGGGTCGGTAGGAGGCACAGAACGTAAGGTCCTTCCCCTCTTTGGGCAACACCACTATTTGAGCTTGCTGCCAGGATACAGGACCCCCCCCCCATGATTGTATATGATGAAAGCATTGCAACAAAGGTGGTAATAGGTTAGTTTTAAAGCATTTGTAGAATTCAGATGGGAGACCATCCAGCCCCGGAGACTTACCCGATTTAAGTTGTTCGATTTTATCTAAAACTTCTTGGGGCGAGATAGCTCTGTCCACGAGAATCCTCTCTCTGTAAGAGAGGGAAGTACTATTCTATCAAAAAATGCTGCAGACTTAGTTTCATACTGGTGAATCAGGTCCTGCTTATACAGGAGAGAGTAGAAATCTGCAAAAGAAGCAGAAATACCCAGCGGATCTGAGATCAATTTGTCCATGTCACTGGAGTCATGAATTTGGGGAACCGCTCTGGAGGCTGTCTGTTACCCTAGGGCTAAGACAATAAATGACCCACCCTATTATCCCTATAAAATATTTCTGTGCCGCTCGCCTTAATAGGTCTTCAGTCTGAGCGGCCAATAGGGACTCTAATCTTTTCTTTTTCACCAACCAGAGTCTTGTATTCTAGGTGAAGGGTAAGTTTATATCTGAATTCTGCCTCTCTCAGTTCTTCTTCAATTTGTGTTTGAAGCTGCAACCTGACCTTCTTTTGGTGGGAACTACACTGAATAAACGTCCCCGTAGGACAGCCTTCAGAGTGTCCCATCTGACTGAGGGGGAGGTGTCTGAAGGTGGATTAGTAAATGAAAATTCCTGAACAGCCTCCAAAACTCTTTGTTTAGTTGAGGGTTGATTTAGTAAACCTACATTTAGGCGCCAGATACTGTTTCTAGGGTGCGGTGATATCAATTTTATCAACTTCTAAGTGTACCATTGTAGACCATGCAAGTCTAATTTTAATGGGGATTCACCATGTACTATGGCAGAGAGGAGAGCAGCTTTTAAAGATCAGCACAAGCATTTACAGATCAGCGGCAGCGTTGAAAGATCAGCAGCATTTAAAGGTCATCAGCAGTAGCTTTTAGAGATCAACAGCAGCTTTTAAAGATCAGCAGCAGCTTTTAAAGATTTGCAGCCTGGTTAAGAATTGCACTGTTAATGCTCATATAGACTAGAGTACTGATTTGTTCGATGGAAACCTGAGTCTATGACTGCCGAGGGACTAAGGCTTTCTTCGTAGTACAGTATAATGTAATCTCATTTTTGCCCTGTAATCATAGTTTATCCAATCAGATTTTAAGGTACAATCCAGGGGTTCAAATAATTAAATAACTGGCATGACAAGCAATGCGTTATGGTGGGATAACGGCCCACCTTGGATAAGTTGAAGCATGAGGTGAAGCGGAATGCTTTCCACCATCTGTGAATGGCCATTAGCATAATGCACCCCCTAGAATGCCTTACTGAGATTACAAAAATGAAAATTACGTACCTACCGTAATTCTGATCTTTCTGTGTATCTTCACCATTCATCACAGATGAGCATCTGGCCGGAGGTCAGGACCCCGCGGGAGCTTTTTTTTTATACATTTTTTTTTTAAAGGGGTAGGCGGAGCCGACACACCATCAGCGCTGCCCTCAAGGCCGACGGACTGCGTGGCACTCGAGGGTTGGCCGTTAGGCTGCGTCGACTCCGCCTGCCTGCCAGTTCTGAGTCGCCGGAGAGGTAAGAGGAAGGGATGGAGGGTGGGACAAGAGAGTCCAAGAGACAGAAAAAGGAAAGGATGACTGAACTAAAAGGAGAAATAACGACTGAGAGGACAGCAAAGAAGAGGTTAGACTAAGGGGATTGGTAGGGCCCCAATCTCTGGAAGCGGAAGAAGGGAGGGTAGGGAGGAAAGAATTTAGGAGAGAGGGAGAGGTATTAAGGTATCCGAGACCCTTGTCCGTCACCAGATTGTATAGGAACTGCAAGGAGTAGCAAAGCTCTCTGCCAGAATTCAAGGCACAGAATAACTGGCAAATACCCCAGAAGCAGAGTCGACTATTCTGGAGGAAGGACAGGGTACAGGGATTTAGTACTCTCTCAAGAAAAGATGTCTGGTGAAAAAAAAAAGTTTTTTTTTTTTAAGAAATAGTTGGATGGAAACCAGAAGGAGAACAGAAGGAGGGCAACTACCAACTCCCACCCTATCGGGGTGGAGACAAAGTAGTAGAGAAGGAGTGCCGCTCGAGCTGTTTACTCTTCATTGGAAAATACCCCCCTGTGTGTCCCTACTTTACCCTGTTCCTAAGGAGGAGAGGGGGAGTCAGAGAGAGGGAGGGGGACCCAGAGACTGAGGCCCAAGGGGATGGAGGTTGTGATGAATGGTGAAGATACATAGAAAGATCAGAATTATGGTAGGTACGTAATTTTCATATCTTATCTGTGTCAATCTTCACCATTCATCACAGATGGGTGAGTACCAAGCCCAAGGGGTTGTTTCTTTTATACCCTAAGGGACAAAGTCCCTTAGCCCTCAGTGGATGACACACTAAGGGGGGGAACCTGCAGGGCCTGGAGAGGCCCAAGAATGGGGAGAGAGAGACGGGGTTCCCCCGGAGGGGGAAGGAAGCTGCCCCGACAAGCGCCGTCTCACTCTACGGGAGAAAAGGTAGGTTCCCTGGTGGGCGGAGCTAATCACCCTACGCCGGGCCAAGGGTGACAACCGGGAAAGACGTAGCCATGCCGATCTCCAAGTGCAGATCGCTGTCCCTACGACCCTGGTAGCTACCTCGTTGGCGTCATAAGATGCCCTCGCTTGGTGCCTTGCTAGCTCCAGGCCACGTGCAGAGAGTGCGATGGCTTGTCTGGTTTGCTCCGAGTCAGGCAACGAGGCTAGGAGCTGACCTAGCCTGGACCACAAGAACCTGTTGTAGGCTGCATAGTGGGCCTGATGAGCAGAAATAGAGAGGAGTAACTCGTTGAGTAGAAGGTCCTCCTCCCCAAAAATCAAAACTGAGGAGTCTTGATCTGGGGGCCGGTCATGGTGAAGGGCGCCAAGCCCATCAGGAGTATCCAAGGCCAAACCAGACTGTGGATGAGGCATGGAACCTGGAGACTGGGAGCGCATACTCTGGCTGAGGTCCCTGGGGTGGGAACTCCGGAGAAGGGCCTCTGCCAGAAACACAACAGCGCCTCCCGAAGGGAAACTGGCTGAAAGCGGCTTTCCCAGAGGTGGCCTCAGCCAAATTCCCTAGAAAGCGGCTGCACAGGCTCAGGATTGCTGATAGTGGAGGGTGAAAGGTGCAATCCTCCAACATCCTCACAAGGAAACGCTGATACCCGAGAGATCAGCAGCCGAGAGATGTGACAGAAGGTTCTCTCCCTGAAGAGGGGATGAGGAGCTGGAGGTCACCATGTGCTCAGAGGGTGGCTGCATGGGGAGGTTGAAAACCTGGCTGTCCATTGCCCTAATGTAAGCAGGAAACCGGGCAGCCACCGCTCTGAACTGCTCCCCGGTGAGAGGGCCGCTAGGACCGAGGATGCCTGGGAGCGCAGGAGAGTGTGGCAGAGGGATAGGGGCAGAGCCGAGAAGAGAAGTCGGCTGACCTCCGCCAGGGCTAGGGAGCGGACCGTGAGCACCCGAGGAGGGTGCCCCAGAAGACCCCACAGTCGAAAGCTGTACAACCACATTGGTACTGCCTTGGCTGCGCCCGGAAGAATCCCCCCAGTGAAGCGACCGGGCCATAAAGGTCCAGAAGGACGGTCCCCTGCCTCAAAAGAACGGTACTCCCTCAAGGAACCTGAGGGAGAAGGGTGGAAATCTGCACTACGGCTCCGTCCAGGGCCCGAGTGGACCCCAGAAAAGGGCCGACGCGCGACCCCACACCCCTCGACCCCTCAGAGTCCGAAACAGTCCTCCTCCTTGAGAGGGCCAGCCTAGGTAGCTGGCATCTCTGGGCAGCCCCCGAAGGGGAGACCCAGGGAGCAGTACCCTCCCCACCTGCAGGCATCTCGATGGGCCCCAAAGTCGGGCGATCAGGACACACCACTGAGGGGTCGATGAAACCCCCAAGACCAGGCTGCAGAGCTATGGTGGCACGCACCACTGCCTGCTGGTCAGCACCACTGACCCTAGTCTCGGGGGCCACTGGCCTCTCCTCAGTAGGGGGCTGGCTCTGACTCATCGACGAGACCACAGTGCTGCCCACGTCTGCAGCCAACCCGAAGGGTGCGACTGCCCATCCGACTCGGAGCTCGACTCCGACCCCGAAGAGGTAGAGTCCGAAGCTCTGAGCCAAACCGTAGGAGGGCGGGCAGAACTAACCTTGCCACTGGGCCCGGAAGCCACTGCTGTGCCCGAGTCGGTGCCCGTGCCCTCCGCAACCCTGCGAGCGGGACCTGCAGGAGGCACAGCGCCAGCCCGAGCCAGAGGTCCAGTGCTAGGACCAGTCGCGGCACCATCCAATCCACCGGCACCAGTACCAAGGACAGGGACGGTGCCGACAACAGCCCCTGTGGCACCCTCGGCGCCGACGTCGACGCCACCCGGCCCCACGGCACTGCGAGCAGCGCCGAGGACCATAGCAGCGCCGACAACGGCCCCAAAGGCGGACCCAGCGCCGAACACAGCGCCAACCGGCTGCTCGGCGCCGCGAGCGTGGACGGCACTGACAGACAGAGTTGAAGGCCCCACGGCGCCGAGCCCCGAAGACACGGCGCCGTGCTCAACTGCGAGACATGGCTAAGGACGACGTTGGATCTGGTCTCACAGTGCCGTGAACAGTGTTGGCGCCGTGAATGGCGTCGACCGAGCCCACGGCACTGAGCGACAAGTCGGCGCCGACAACGACCCCACCAGGGCCCATGGCACCAAAGAACGGGCGCCAAGGCTCCCGACGGTGCCGACCGATGGCGTCGAGGATGGCGCCAACCCGGACCTACCGAGCCATGGGAACGACACCGGGGAGCCTCACCCCAAAGGCGATTGCCATGGCGGTGCCTCCCGCCTGCTCCCGGCAGGGAGCGGGACGGGCCTCCTGCGCCGCAGGAGGAGCTCGGCGATGGCTGCTTGCTAGCAGCCGAGGCTCCCTCCTCCTCGGTCCGTGAGTAGAACCAGGAGGGGACCTGGAGGAGGGGCCGAGAGTACGGCTTGGTCTGACGAGTGCGAACCCTACCCCCGAAAGTCATCAGAGCTCACCCCACTTTCAACGCGCGCTGTTCGAGGACCCGGCGGTCCATGGAGAAGCAGGCGTTGCACAAGTCCATGTCGTGAAGCGGGCCAAGACACACAAGACACCAGTCATGCTGGTCGGTGACGGAGAATTTTCGGCCGCATGGGCACTGACCCGCCTTCGAAGACTTCTTGCCCTCCGACCGAGACATGATCTACGGAAAAAAACACCAAAACAGACTCGACGTCGCAAAATTCAAATAAAAAGGAAAGATCTTACTGGGCGACGTCGAGTGGAGGCAGAAAACAGAACCGGCAGGTAACCGACGGACTGAACGCCAAAGGCGAAGGACTGAAACAGGCCTAAAATCTTCCTGATAGCTTCTACCAGGCGCACTTCGGCGCCGGAGACGGCACTGGCAGGCAGGTGAGTTGACAGCTTCAACGCCAACCCTCAGCACCACGCAGCACGCCGGCCTCGAGGGCGGCGCCAATGGTGTGTCAGCTCCGCCTACCCCTTTTTTAAAAAAAAAGCTCCCGCGGGGTCCTGACCTCCGCCAGATACCCATTTGTGATGAATGGTGAAGATTGACACAGATAAGACTAGGCCTTTTTGGGGTAAATGTAATGTTTTTTTTTTTTTTTAAATATTGTTCATTTTATTAAAAAATATTTTTTTTTAGTATTTGAATTGAAGCTTGAGATAAAAAAAAAAAGTCCAGTTTGGACAATGTGTTTTACATTAGCGTCCAGTAGGTGGTGCTAATGTTCCACATAAGCAGCTGTTCAGTAACGGCGAGGAGTGGCTTCAGATGCTAGCATGGGGTTGGGAGACAGCAGGCCACATCAGGGTTTGATGGCTACCAGTTTGATCTGACTGCTAGTATCCTGTGTTGGGGCAGACCAGGCCACCATAACTACTTTTTACTTTTGGAGGCTACCGGTCAGATTGGGGGAGCGGCAGATACTTGTTGCAGCTGGCAGCCAGCATGTCTGTTCTTTTTTTTTAATTTAAAAAAAAAACACATATTTTGCAGCTTGTCTCAACTGCAGCAAGTGAGATGGAACCGATCAAGTTGGAGTCACGGCCACAGTCAATGAAAAAACAGGATTTAAAAAACAAATGACCAGAGAGCTGTTTGGGGGAGCGGGCGCAGGAGGATGTGTGAGATCGGGGAGACTGGAGCTGGGTCACTGCTGTTGGGGCCAAGGTAGGGTGTTGTTGTGTGGGATGGGCAGCCACGCTGCTTATGGGAAATCACTCTTAGATGAGAGCGTATGGGTATTTAATATGTGCCGTGTCCGGATTCCACGGAGTGACTCTGAGCCAGGCTGTTATGCTGGGATAACGTCCCAGCTGATAATAGCTCTCATGTAATCAGAAGCCAGTATTCCTCAAACATATTTCATAATGTAGATTACGGTCAACTGGGAGGCAAGCCAACACAACTAATATATTTTGTGCTACGGTATGCGCAGGTGAGCTAGGTCATTGGAGACGGCACCAGTGCATTATCCCTACACTATTCGGAGCCCACATGAGTGTGAGTGGTAGGAGAAACACAGTGCACACTTACAGACTCAGTCATTGCTGAACTAGTGCAGCAGTGGGGCTGGCTGACTGTCGTACTGCCACATGGATTTAGTGAAACCAGGAGCGCAGAAAGATAGCTATATACAGTACATACCTCTCTTGCTGAGTGCTGGAAAGTAAAGTCAGGTAACACCTCTTTGGGGGACCCCCGTCCCTCACGTGTCTCATTTTCTGCATCACTCTTCTCTTTCTCTTCTGAAACACTTCCTATCAGCTGGGGGACCTCTGTTTCTCTGTGTGAGTGAAAAAAAAAGGCAACAGGTCACATAACACGAGTATTTGGTGTGCCAGAGTAATTGATGGATGGTGTTTTGCAAACCCTCCCATTGTTCTCTACCCATGCGGTGGCGCCGCACTGTAAAGCACCGTCTTCACTGGGCCGCCCAATGGCCCAGCAGAAGTACTATTCACTCTCGTGCCAATGACCTGGGTTCAGGAGCGAACCTGGAAATTGGGTTGGAAAGGCCGGGATAGCGCTGTTGCGTGGCAGCGCTCCCAGCCAGAAGAGGGTGGTGCTTAGGTTCCGCCGCCATAGCGACCCCTGAGGTAGGCCGAGGGGGCTTGTCTCCCCCGCAGGGTATTGCTATGTGCATGCAAAGGTCCGTGTGTGGGGATGTGTACTCTGTGCCAGATGCTGGGGGGGGGGGGACACACAGAAAATCCATGTCTCTCCACCGCCGATAAAGTTGGCCCCCAGCACTCTCAAGTCCTGTGTCGTGCAGATCCCCACAGACTGGATGGTGGGGGTAGTGGGAGACAGGACTGGAAGCAGCCGGACAAGGGGCCTGACCAAAGGCAGAAGTGGCAGGCGGGGGAGCAAAAAGCACTATGGGAAAAAAAGCACTGTCCTCATGCACACAGTGGGGTTACACGCTCTCCCTGCACTGCAGCTCATTTAATTGTGACTGCGTGGAGAAAAGAGTGGGGGTTGGCAAGCAAATATCCTGCCGGATCTTGGACAAAACCTGGGCCTGGAAACTTCAGACAAACTTTACGGCACAGGCAACTGATTCCGCCTGTCTGGCTTTGTTGTTTAAGTGATACGTCACGATGAATGGTGCAACTGGCATTTTGGAGAACAGCACTGGGCCTCACTTTTCTGTGAGTGGAGTCACTTACTTGAACTTAGAATCTGGAATCGAATGAACCCCGAGTGGAAGAGAGAGTTATAGCGGCACTTTGGTGCTTATAGGCTTGTTTTTGCCTTATTTAAAGTATGCTAACATTGCCCTGGGGTGGGGTTACCTGTGTATGTTTCATGACGTATACCCCAAGTTACTGCGCTCAGAGGGGTGTTTTTTCTGTTTAATTCAACAGGTGCACACAGATCTGGATAAAGAGTTTGGACACCAGGAGAGAGTGAATTTCTGAACTCTCAGATAAAGATAAAAGAGGGAGCAACATCTGTATGAGTCTTGCAAATGGAGGATTTTGGAAAAAATTCATACAAGGATGCTGTTTCACTGAAGGTAGGAGTTCGGTATGTGATATCTTCTCCAGCAAGGTACTGTGTTTTTTCACTATCCGCATAAAGCGATTTTCGATGCGGGTCTCATAATGACGCTAATCGCACAGACCCAGGGTGCTTTTTACCTGTTCTTTAAGTGTCTGAATCTAAGAGGTGTGCACTACACTGCTTTTGACAGAAGTTATTTCCTTAAGCACCAAAGTGTTTTATTTTACCATGCAGGACTCTTCAATACAGATGAGTCACTGAATGCGGACTCCTAGGTATGGAGACGACTGCTATACTCCTCAGGTGCTTAATCCTAAACATTTTGTTATTGGATGCAACTTGGCTCCTGTGGTTTCGTTACACACGTACTTTGAGCCTAATATCTGCCAATGACTTGATTTCTTCCCATATATTGAGCACAGGAATGTAATTTGGCTGTTGTGGCTGTCTTTGCTGTCCCTTAGATGAAACTTTGGACTAAAAGTTTTGCCGACGGCATGTCCTCCTTCTGCATACTCTGCTAAAATGGAATTCCTCTGTTTCCGTAAAATGATGCAACAGACTCCAGATCTAAAAATGGAGATTTTTAATCATATATACCAATTTGGACTCCTGTATTAATGGAGCCTTGAATGCTGACTAACCTGCCTTTACATGACTAACTGAACTTGAGTTATACTGAGGTGCACTATAACAAATTCAGCACCAGATTATATGGATCGAAGGCTCATAGTCCTGAGAGTCAGAAAACTGGTTGATAGAAAACGTTTGTGCTTTTTTTAATTTGGTGGTAAAAAAATTTGCTATTAAACCCATGTTAGCTTTTCAGGAAAGTTTATAATGTGCACATTATAATGATACTTCTACTGGTGTGGTGCTGCATTAGCTGACCGACTGCTTGTTTTGGCCTAAGAGGATTTTGTGCACTGTTTGCTTTAGCGAGAAACTGAATTGATCTGCATACCAGTGGCTAAAGAGAACTGTCCAAATTAGGCTACTTCCAATTGTCAAAAAACTTCCAGGTGCTAGATGTAGTTAAGGCAGAAAAATGCTATGCAGGTATGTTAAATGGCTTCTAGCTGATACAGAAAATGTTATGTCAAGTATGCAAACTTAATTCCAGCCAAGCGTTGCTTGGCAGCATGAGGATGCCCTGTGGAAAGGTCTCTTGGCTTAAGGCGCAATCCCTTTTAAAGTATTGCTTGTATGTAAAGCGGAGCTCAGAAACCTGGGGCCAGGGGAAATGTGAATGGTCAAGGCTTTCAGTGTCTAATGAAGCCTTGTCGCTGAGAACTGATTACTTCTCAAAGGCCTTGGGAAACTATTTTATAATTCTCAAGGTGCGTTAGAAGGTGCTGTTTGATACTGTGCACTGTAAATTAATTTGAAAACTAAATATGTATGCCACTATTTGTATTGCATTGTGAAAAGATTTTTACTTAACAAAATGGACTTTTACCAATGGCCCTATTAACTTTTAGTAACTTTTATCTGTTAAAAGAATACGAACATACGAAATTGCCAGCAGATACAGGCCATTCGGTCTATCTGGTCTGCTCGAGTGTGCAGCACTTCAGTCCATTAGACTGCAGCTGCCCCTCCATATGCCCTCCCCATCTCCCGCCTCCTGGTTTGTACCTCCCTTGAATCTGTCCCACCCCCTCTTGAAGCCCCCAACACTCTGCAGCGATACGACTTCCTCTGGCAGAGTGTTCCACCCTGCCACCACCCTTTCTGTGAAACAGTGCCTCCTCAGTTCCCTCATGAACCTGCCCCCTTCTAACTTCAAAGAGTGTCCCCTGGTTTCCCTTCCGCCCTTCAGATTGAACATACACCTGGTGTCTACTCTGTTCAAACCCTTCAGGTACTTGAACGTCTCAATCATATCCCCTCTCTCCTTTCTTTCCTCCAGGGTATACATGTTGAGCTCTCTCAGTCTCTCTTCATATGGTCTGTCCCACAACCCCGGGATCATTTTTGTTGCCCTGCGCAGTACCCCCTCCAGTAGTTAGATGTCCCTTTCCAAGTAATGGTGCCAGAATTGCACACAGTACTCTAGGTGCGGTCTCACCAGGGACCTGTACAGGGGCAAGATGATCTCCCCACTCCTAGAGGTAACCCCCCTTGCTATGCACCCTAGCATCCTGTTTGCCTTCGCTGCTGCCTTCCTGCACTGAACAGAGTGGTTCATCTCCCAGTTAACAGCACTCCTAGATCCTTCTCCTCCTTGGATTTTGTTAACGGGACACCCTCCAGCCAGTAATTGTGTCCTGGGTTCTTGCCTCCTAAATGCATCACTTTGCACTTCTTGGCATTGAAACCAAGCTGCCAAGTGTGAGACCATTCCTCCAGTTGTGCCAAATCCTCCTGAAGTACTTTGCTCTCTCTCTCCCCGCCCCACCTCTGCACAAATCTTTGTGTCATCTGCGAAAAGATTGAGCTTGCTCTTAATCCCTACTGCAGTGTCGGCTATGAAAATGTTAAACAGAACCGGTCCCAGCACTGAGACCTGTGGTACACCAGTTGTTATGCCCTAGGTTCAGATGTCTCCCCCCCTCCACTACTACCTTCTGCTGTCTACCCTGCAGCCAGTTCTCGACCCATCTGACCAGTTTCCTCCCTGCTCCCAGACTCTTCAACTTGCAGGTTAGCCTACCATGTGGCACCGAGTCAAAGGACTTGCTAAAATCCAGGTAGAGGACATCCACCGCATGTGCCCTGTCCAGTGCCCTCGTAACCCAGTCGTAAAATCAACCAAGTTCGTCTGTCAGGATCTGCCCAAGACAAACCCATGCTGCCTGCTGTCCTGGAGATTGTTATCCCAAGAAATTGCACTCAGTCTTTCCTGAGGATTGCCCATCAGTTTTCCCACACCTGCAAGGCTTACCGGGTCTGTAATCTCTCGTCCGTCTTGGGCTCACTCTATGGAGAGGTACCATGTGCTTCCTCCAGTCCTGGGCATGTACCCTGAGTTCAGAGAAGTATTGAACAGGTCTGCCAATGGCCCTGCCAGGACCTCAGCCAACTCTCTCAGCACCCTGGGTTGGACTCCGTCTGGGCCAGGTGCCTTGTCCACCTTCAGGAACTTAAGGCCCTCCCTCGCCCTTTCCACCGTGATTTCCCCACATTTGTGGTTGCTTCTTCCCCACCTTCTCCCACCTCGCCCTTCCTCACAGGTACGGGCTCATCCCTCTCCATGGTGAAGACTGAACAGAAATATTCATTAAGTACTTCTGCCTGCTCAGCCCCCTTTTCTACCCACCCACTCCCCCTCCTGATCCTAACAATTTGATCCTTGCTCTTCCTCTTCTTTCTGATACTGTATATCTGAAGAAATCCTTTTTTCCTTCTTTGATCCCCTGCGCTAACCTCCGTTCCCTAGCTGCCTTTGCTGCCCTTATCACTCTGCTCACTTCTCTGAATTTCTTCGCATATTCTTCTCTTTCTTCTGCCCTGTTGGATCTCTTGTAGGTCCAAAATGCATTCCTCTTTTCCCTTACCTTCTCCACTACCTCTCTACTCATCCAACTTGGTTTCTTGGTCCTGGCTTTCTTGCTCTGGCTCTTGGCACACGTTTTAGTGGCTTCAGCCAGTCCTGCCTTGATGACTGCCCATTTTTGTTCTGTGTCCATTTCTGGGTGGATGCTTGCCATATGACTTTCCAGTATGTGTCTCATCCTGTCAAAGTCCACCCTTTTGAAGTCCAGGACCCTAGTTTTTGTAGTGGCTATTTCCCTACCCAGATTGATTGAGAACCACACTGTGCGGTGGTCACTGCTTGCCAGAGGTTCCTCCACCCTTACATCCCTGACCTGTTCCCCATCTTCCAGTACCAGGTCTAGTATATTCCCCTCCCTCACTGGCTCCATTACCCTCTGAGTAAGGAAGCCATCCTGGAATGCTTCCAGGAGGATCTGCTCCCTGTCGCAAGTGGTTGCTGGGATGCTCCAATCCACCCCTGATAGATTAAAGTCCCCCACCACCACTGTGCTCCCTTTGCCACTATGCCTCCTTATCTGCTCCCCCAGTTCCCTGTCAATGTCCTCCTTCTGGGCCAGAGGTCTATAAACAACCCCCAGATAGATCTTGGTCCCTTTCTGGCTGTGTAGTTGCAGCCAGATTACTTCCGACCTGCCCTCCTCCCCTTCCTCCCTATTACATCAGATCCCTTCCCTTACGTAAATGGCAATCCCCCCTCCCAGCATTCCCTTTATCTCTATCCCTCCAGAATAATTTGTATCCTGGGATGGTTAGGTCCCAGTCATGGTGACTGGTTGCCCATGTCTCAGTAATGGCAGCTATGTTCACCTCCCCCTCTGCCATCAATGCCTGCAACTCTGCAAACCTGTTCCCCAGGCTTCTAGCATTTAGTGAAACCATTCTCCACGCTGCTCCTATCCTTCCTGCTTCCTTACCCTTCACGCCAACCCTTATTTCAATTAAGGTCATATCTATCCCTGTGGTGGGGGGAGGTCCATGGGACCCCCTCTCCTGGTGATTCCCATCTCCAATGCCTCCTCCCCTACCTAGTTTAAATGATACCTCTCATTGATGAAATCCCCCAGCTTCTGCTTCAACACTTGTGAACCTGCCCTGCTGAGGTGTAACCTATCCCCTGCATAAAGATCTGTGTTATACCATGTGCTAGAATCAAGACAGGCTGTCTGTATTCATATTTATATGTGTGCTACTTTTGGTGATGATGTACTGTATTGTGTTTTGTTCTGTACTAATGTTGATAATTCTGTAACTTTGTAATGACTTAAAAGTCGAACAAATTAACAACTACTACTACAGCACAGACTAAAACTAAATAAAATACTGAACGACTAAAGCTGCTTTCATATAGACGTGAAGATCTGACTCCCGGTGGGTGAGTGATGTCGTCATTAAAGAGCACTAGCTGGCGGGAAAAAAGAAACTGAGGTGGTTGGAGGGTCGACGCCAAGATAGCCTATATGGCGCGAGCCAGTCTCGCAGCACCTCCCATGCGCAGTCCTACCTCGGCGCCGGCCCTCCTGAAGATTTTTGACTCCCACTGGGTCCTAGCGCCTCCAGCGTAGTCCTACTAGTGTGAATGAGTGGTGGAGACTTTTAGTCCAGGCAGATAAAACAGGTACTTACCTGAGGCACCATTTTTTGTTGTTGTTGTTGTTGTTGTTGTTAGATTAAAAATTGGAGAGTTGTCGCTGTCTGGAATGTTCAGGTGCCCAAGATTCTACACCAATTGCAGGCTTTGGGCTGTGCCATTTCCCCCAGTAGGGGTGCACATAACTCATCTGTAATGACTACCCATTGACGATGTGGAGCGCTACAAAAGAAAAAATTACCCACCATAGTAATGTTGTTTCTTCTAATGGAGTCTTGCTGTATTTTGACTATATGCAGTTAGCCCCAGCACTTGAACTGCTCCGGAAAGTAAAGGGTTAACTCTATGCCGAGGCGTAGACCGTTGCGCTCGAGCTCGGTTTTCAAACCTGTCTCTGGTACTCCTCAGTGTAACCGTCAGAATCTTATGAGCACTATGCTAACTAACTAACTAACAATTTAGACATTGTTTTTTTAAATTTTTTTGCCAAAGGGTAATAAACATATTTTTAGGGTCAAAAAACTCAAGTTGAGAACTCCAAAAAGAATCCAAGCAGGTAGTGAAACAAAAGCAATATCTTCTTAAATAATAACCATAAAGACCTCAAGCTAAAGAAGAGGTAACCAAGGTGCACCTCTGGGGTGCAGCACTGCACCTGCCAGACCACATCCCAAAAACAACTAGGTTCCAGGAGGGGAGGCAGGGAGGGAGGTCAGAATACAGCATGACTCCATTAGAAGAAACAACATTACTATGGTGAGTAATTTTTTCTCCAAACAACATGAAGTCTTGCTATATTCTGACTATATGCAGACTACCAAGCAGTACCCCCTTGGAGGGGGGAGTTACAGAACCTATTTTGGGAACAGGCTCTGCAGCACTGCTGTGCCAAACCTAGCATCACTTCTTGACTGGATGTCAAGAGAGTAATGCTTGGTAAATGTGTGAACAGTTTTCCAGGTGGCTGCTTTACAAATTTCCACTAAGGGTATGTCCCTAGCTGCTGTGACTGAAGCAGCTGTACCTCTGGTGGAGTGAGCCCTCAGGCCTGAGAGTGGCTCTTTCCCCAACTTTAAATAGCAGAACTGGATAAAGGAGACAATCCACCTGGTAATAGTTCTCTTAGTAGCAGGTTTACCTTTTCCCACTTCTCCATAAGTGAGAAACAGCTGTGAACAGTCATTTCTATGGACCTTAGTGTGTTCTATATAATAACTAAGGGCCCTCTTTACATCAAGACTGTGTCGTCTTCTCTCCCCAGAGGAAGAATGCTCAGTGAAAAATACAGGCAATGACAGGAAGAATGGTCAGTGAAAAATACAGGCAATGACGTAGACTGATTCAAATGAAAGTCTGATACTGCCTTGGGAAGGAATTTTCTGTTGGTTCAAAGGACCACCTTATCCCTGTGAAATTAAATTAAATGAAGTCAGGTTCCACTGATAAAGCCTGTAATTCGCTGATTCTCCTGAAAGAGGTAATGGCTACCAGGAACAGTTTTCCAAGTCAAGTATTTTAGCTCAGCTAAAGATAATGGTTCAAAGGGGGGCTGCATAAGCTGTGCAATACAGATATTCAGATCCCAAATAGGAGTAGGCTCCCTAAAAGGAGGATTGATATGAACCAGACCCTTGAAAAATTTCTTGAAAACTGGATGAGAGGCTAGGGAAGAGCCCTTCCCAGCTGAAAGGAAGGCAGAGACGGCTGCCAAATGTACTTTATGAGAGTGGTAGGCTTGAGGTCTAAACTGTTAAGATGCACCAAATAGTCCAAAGCAGTGGCAATGTCAGCTAAATCTGTCTGAATATGCCTCTGAGAGCACCAGAAGCCAAATCTCTTCCATTTGGAATTTAAGTTTTTCTAGTAGAAGGTTTTCTACTAACCTTAAGAATGTCCAAGACTGATCGGGAAAGGTGCAGGCTTGCATATTCTAGCTCCTCGAGAGCCAAGCTTTGAGTCTGAGAGTCTGAAGGTTGGGATACAGTATCCTCCCCTGCGAAGAGGTGAGGAGATTGTACTGTCTGGGAAGACAAAGTGGTATTGTCACTGACATTGACAATAGTAGGAGTACCATGGCTGTCTGTTCGAGTCTGGAGCCACTAGAATCACTGTGCAAGGCTGAGATCTGATCTTGACCAGAACTATGAATATCAGAGGAAAAGGAAGAAAGGCATACAGAAACTTGCTTGTCCAATTCAGTAGGAGAGCATCTTGAGGAACAGACCCCAGAAGAGGGGATCTGCAGCAGAATAAAGGAAGTTGGTGATTGTCCGGGGCTGCAAAGAGGTCTATCTCTGGAGTGCCCCGCCTTTTGAAAATGACCTGAAGAACCAGAGGATTCAGGGCCCATTCGTGGTGGCCTTGAGAAATCCTGTTGAGAGCATCTGCCAGTACGCTGTCCTTCCCTGGGAGATGCACGGCTATCAGGGAAGCCTGAAGGGAATAAGCTAGTGACCATATTTTCTTGGCTTCCGTGCACAAGGCCAAGGACCGAGTGCCCCCTGCTTGTTGATGTACCACATGGTTGTGGTGTTGTCTGTCCTGATCTGCACCACTTTCCCCTGAATTGTGTTCGAGAATGTCTTAAGTGCTAGAAAAACAGCCCCAAGTTCGAGAAGATTTATGTGCATAAGAGACTCCTGATAAGACCATGTTCCCTGAGCAGTGAGCTGGTCCAGATGGGCTCCCCATCCCAGCAGGGAGGCATCCGTGGTGAGAATCACTGTAGGAGCCTGACTGAGGAAAGGGACACCTTGCCTTAGATTGTCCTCCTCCAGCCACCACTGGAGAGCCTGAAGCAGAGTTTGAGACATTGGAACTAACTTGGAAAGTGGGTCTTGTTTCTGAGACCACAAAGATCTTAGATGAAACTGAATATCTCTCATTTGAAATCTTGCCCCTTGCATTACTGCAGTGGAAGCTGCCATGTGGCCTAGCAACTGTAAGAAGTGCCTGGCTGGTCAAGACACTATTGGACGAAAAGAGGAAGCCAGTGTGATGAGGGATTGTACCTTTGAAAGAGGAAGAAATGCCTTGCCTGGACCATGTCCAGTTCCACCCCTATAAATGTGAGAAGCTGGGCTGGTTCCAGAACAGACTTTTCTAGGTTCAGAATGAATCCTAAGGAGTCCAGAAGCTTTTGAGTGACCGCTAGAGCTGACCTGACTTGGTCTGAAGACTGACCCACTATGAGCCAGTCGTCCAGACAGGGGAACAGCAAGACGCCTTGTCTCCTGAGAAAGGCCACCACTACTGCCAGACACTTGGTGAACACCCTTGGAGCAGAAGTTACGCCGAAAGGCATTGCTCTGAACTGGTAGTGGCCTGAGGGCAACTCGAACCTGAGGTACTTTCTGTGGGAATGTCTGATAGGTATGTGGAAATAGGCATCCTTGAGATCCAGGGAGGCTAGCCAGTCTCCTGGTCTCAGAAAGGGAAGAATTATTCCCAGAGTCACCATTTTGAACTTTGGCTTTAGTATGTTTGTTTAGGTATCTTAGATCTAGGATGGGTCGCCACTCCCCTGTCGGTTTTAGGGTAAGGAAGTATCTGGAATACAGTCCTTTTCCCCTGTGACAATGAGGTACATTCTCTACTGCTTGCAGATGTAGTCGAGAGGAGAATTCTGCCTCTAAAGCCTTTGTCTCCAAGGGAAAGGGAGGACTGAAGGACTTTGCTCTCATTTTTGGGAACTTTTTGAAACTGAGAGCAAGTCCCTGGCTCACTACTTCCAGGACCCATTTGTCTGAAGTGATAGACTTCCAAGCCTGGAAATAGTAAGCCAGCCTGCCCCCTACTGGAACTGAGGAGGTGACCCTGACTGACACCTCAGGGTGTCTGTATGGCAGGGGGCTTGGACTGAATGGAGGACGGAGTCCTGGTCATCCCCTTTCTGCTTCTTCCCCTAAAGAACCCCCTCTGCTGGAAAAAAGAGGAGGCCTGGGCTTGGTAAAAAGGCCAGTGAAAAGGCCTGCTCATGCCAGCCCTAGATTGCTGCTTCTGAGGAGTGGCCTGCTTCTCTTTGGCTGCAGCACTCCTGTAGGTGATCCTGTACTCATCCATCCTTTTCATGTATGTCTCTGTTTGCTCCCCAAACAGAAAGTTACCAGTAACAGGAAAATCCATGGCCTTAGTCTGGGTATCCTGTGACAGATTGGTACATCTGAGCCAAGCAAATCTCATGGAGACAGATGTCGCCATGACCCTGGAATGCACATCATTCGAGTCCACAGCAGCAGCATGGAACTGGATTTTGGGTGCCTCAATACCATCCACAGCCACCTGCTCCAGCTCCTTGGCCAGCTGGGGAGGGACATTCTTAGCCAGCTCCAGAATCGTATCCCACATAGATTTCTGGTATCTGGCTGTATATGCCATGTAACTAGCTTGCCTGAGTCCCAAAGAGGATGCCAAGTACTGTTTCTTGGCCATGGCATCCACTTTCCTGGAGTCCTTATCTTGGGGGTGAGATGCCAGGGGAGTGTTAGCCTTGTCACAGGCTGTAGCTTGCACTACCCCAACATGGCTGCAATGATTTGTGAAGAATTCCATCCCAGGACCTGACAAGGTATGCCTCCTGTCTATCCTTTTACCCAAAGAAGGTATAGATGTTGGAAACTGCAGAATTTTTTGTGTCTGTTTCCCCAGGGATTTATGCAAAGGGATAGACACTCTTTTTGACTCTTGGACATCCATCATTTCAACATAGTCAGGTTCCTCCTGATCTTGTTCAGCCTCTTCCACTGGAAGCTGAACAGTATCAGCCACTTTCTTGTAGAACAAGAAATGGGATGGGGACTCAGAAAGTCTGGGAGGAGACATATTAGAAGGCCTGTCTGGGGAGATGTCAGGCTCTACTGGCTCATCTAGGCCTTCATATTCCTCTTCTTCATAGTCTTCTTCTCCTTCCCAATCGCCCTCATAAAATGCTTCAGGACAAATTTCAGAAGCAATAGTTTCCAACCGAACCGATCATCTTTGAGTCGGTGTCGGTTCAGTCGGAACCGGGCAAAGCGATTGAACAATAGTAATCGCTTTAGCAATTTCTTCAGCGGTCGGAACATGGGAACCGGGATCCGAACCGGCTGTCTTGCGCTTTCTCTTAGACGGAACCGACTCTGCAGAGTCAGCTCTCCTTTTGCCAGAGGAGGTATCGCTCAGGTCAGTGGGCACCCCCTCAGGTTCAGTCGGAACCGAACCGGGCAGGCCGTATGGATCAGCGGACTTCTCGGCCTCCCTTTCCTTCAGCCTACTTAAACGTTTATCCAAAGTGGCTTTGGGAAAGTTTTTGCATGTTTGCCAGTCTTCTTTGAGGTGGTCAAACCCCAGACAATAAACACAGACGAGGTGGGGATCAGCCTTAGCAAAGACCTCCCCACACTCGGTGCAGTGCTGAAACCCAGTGGGACCGGTTTTCTTTTTGGATTTCTCAGACATACCAGAATAGTAAAAGTTACCCTTAACAGCGCTTAAGCCAGGCAACTACAAGACCTATCGGTTCCAACTGTGTCACGGGTCGGTTAAAAAAAAACTAAGAAAACTGTCGGGTTTTTTTAGGATCCGATAGGTACCGGAAACCACTAATTATAGAACAGAACACAAGAAAAAATCAACACAGAATTTGTTTTGGTTCCCAACCGGACCGATCGGGAGAAAACCGAACAAAAAACTATTTCTACTAACAAAACTCTAACTACCTACTAGCTACACTTACTGTACCGTAGATAGAGATCTGAATACCGAATAAAATAAGTAAAGCGGTTGAAAACCGACCGGTTTTTACTTAAACTGAACCGAAGCGAAGGAGAGAATCTCTGGACCGACTTCACAGTTAGGCGGAGTAAAGAATCTGACAGTTACACTGAGGAGTACCAGGGACAGAGGTTTGCCTTGGCATAGAGTGAACCCTTTACTCTCTGGAGCAGTTCAAGTGCTGGGGCTAACTGCATATAGTCAGAATAAAGCAAGACTTCATGTTGTTTGAAAAACAGTTTATCAAAGTGTGACAATATCTAGAGAATACAGCTGAGAATGCAAACATGGCATTACGTCGCTCTATCTGTCCAATTGCATGGTAGCGTTTAAAAATGCTTTCCCACTAGTAATGACTTTCTCTGTTGTGGTAATAAACCTATTACTTAGAAATATGGTGGTGGAGTCATCAATTCTAATTTTTTATTCCTGTGTTTGTTTTACAGTCATGTGAATACATGTGTGTTGGTGGCATGTGGGTCCCCACACCCCCTCCAAAAAGAGGTCCTCCGTTGAGGATCACATTTTCCAGTTACTTGCGGGGTCTGGAAGAACCAGATTATTGTTTTCCATCTGAATTCTTTCCATAGAAATCCGAATGTAATTTTATGCTGATGGGCACATGTTTGAAGCCTCTTGCGGTCTGTTATCTCCACCCCTGCTTACTGCTCCCACATTCTCTTTATATTCTCTATTTTTTCATCATGGGTATACTGCAGTGCTTTATAACAAAAGTCAATGTTGATGCAAATAACCAGAGGGGGAAAAGGACAGTGATTACCAAAAGTCGATGATTTTTAAGAAAGTGTACAAGCGGAACAGCCTTCCTGAGGAGGTCGTGGAGTCAAGAACAGTGGGGGACTTCAAGAATGCATGGGACAGGCATAAGGCAGTCCTAGTGGGGGGTAGGAGGAAGTAAGATGTTGGTTAACTAGGATCTGCAGCTTATCTGTTAGGTAGGAAAATGGGCAGACTAGGTGGGCCAAGCGGTCCTTATCTGCCGTCAAATTCTATGTTTCTATGTACTAGATTAAGTATTTGGGAGTTGCTGTATAAGACACTGAATTCGCGACCACTAGAATTCAAGGTCGAACTCCCTCTGACATGTTCACGTCAACATGAATTAGCGCGGTACTCACATATTACCTGTTGCCATTTCAACAAAAAATAAAAATCACTGTATTGCCTCACTTTCTGTTGGTGTTTGTTCCATTTACCGCTCTGTGCCCAGCGCTATAATGTCACTGATTTCCTGGTTGAAACCGAAGGCTGTCAAGCAAGAATACCCGCTTTTTATTTATTATACTTTTTCCTGCCATCGACCGCCTGGTACCTCAGCCTGGTCACGGACCCTGCTACTTCCACTCTCACATTGGCTGCGACTCCCTGATACCCCCTGGCTTGCCCCCCCCAGGTGGGATTGCGGCACTGGCCCAAGTGCCGCGTCCGACAGGATAGGTCAGGGAGCTGGCCTGAGAGCTAATTGAAGCCAAGGGCGGGCTTCATCATGGGCAGCACTTTTCTAGACTGCCCCAGGGGCGGGGACGTGCAATTACATACAGCATCCATCCTGCCTCTCTTATGTGCTGGTGCCAGTCGCCTGCGACTCCCCCAGCCTCCGCCAGGGGTCCCTCAGGCACTGGACACTCTACCCCTCCCTCCCCCTGGAGAAGGAGAGCAGTCCATAGGACGCTCAATCTTTCTCCCTTGGCCGGCCCTCCAACTCCCCGGGTCCGTTCCTGAACCTGGGTTGCCAGCGTCACAAGTGGAAATCCAACCGCTGTGCCAGTGGGTCGACGAGAATACCCGCTTGATGTTGCTGATGCTAACCTGGAACGACTCACTCAGACATCAGGGGATGAAACACAGGTTGATGCAGCTGTTGTGAAGGAACTCTCAAACCCTCCTCTTGCCAAAAAGAAGCGACAAAACAGCTATGTGCATTATACCCCTGAAATGAGGTTTGAGCTAGGACAGTATGCCACTCAGCACGGGGTGATGTCTGCCGTCCAATACTATCAGCAGAAAATAAAAAATGAAATTAATGAAAGCAGTGTATGTAAATTTAAAAAAAGATTACATGGAACAGTAAAAAACAAACCCGACCCCTCACAGGTTTTACCAGAACTACTTCGTAAACCCGGAGGCAGACCAACATTGTTAATGTCGGGCGTCATTGACCAGCTTAAAAAGATAGTGGTCATCCTGCAAAGTAAGGGTGTTGTTGTAAACGACTGTGTTGTACTTGCTGTTGTCCAAGGTATAATCAAATCTAATGCCCCACACATGCTTAAAGAGAACAGAGGAACTGTCAAACTTACCGTGAAATGGGCATGGCAGTTCCTAAACAGAATGGGGTTCAGTAAAAGAAAGGGCACTGAAACGGCCCAAAAAACACCTTCAGATTTTGTTCAGCTAAAGGCATCCTTTCTCACTCGCATAGCCAAATGTGTTGCCCAAGAACTCATTCCTCCAGAACTGGTCATAAACCTGGATGAAACTGGTATCGGCATGGTCACGGTATCAGAATGGACCATGGCTGCCACCAGGTCTAAACAAGTGTCCGTTGCTGGCTTGGGAGATAAGCAGCAAGTTTCCATGGTTTTAGCCTGCACATTATCAGGTGCTTTTCTCCCACCGTAGGTGATTTACGAGGGGATAGCCCATGCCTGGAACCCAGCACACCGACTGTCATTAGACTGGGAAATCACTCAATCCACAAATCACTGGGCCAATGAGGTAACAATGCTGAGGTATATTACCAATGTCAGCATACCGTACTTTGAGACAATAAGAGAACCTAGGACTACCAACTGAGCAAAAAGCACTACTGTTGCTAGATCTTTCTCATGCCCACACCATAACAGCTGTTCTGAATTCACTGGAGGAAAACAACGTTGTGCCCATTTTCATCCCTGCACCCTGTGCTGACTTACTTCGGCCATTTGACATTTCAATCAATAAACTGTTCAAAGACCACCTCAGAAACCAGATCACTGCTTGGTATGCTGGTCTGATTGCTGATACACTGGCTGAGGGGCAGTCAGGAGGTTAATACTGATTTCAAGCAGCACCATCTAAAAGAGCGACACGCTGCATGGCTTGAGGCTAGCTTTGCCAAACTGTTATCTCGAAAGGAAGACTGCATTCATGGATTCGCAAAGGCTGGAATTTTAAATGCCCACACTAACTGCCTGCACTGGGTAAGTAAGTACAGTACTCACTTTTCGGCCCAGGTAAAATGTTTACTTCTTTCATGGATCTCAGTTATTCCTTTTTCATTTTTCTAGGCACCCGATGCCCCACTTGATCGCGTGACGACAGATGCTACCATGGAGATGGGTGAAGACAACCACGTGGCCACAATTTGAACGCTGAGAACTTGGCGAGAAATTTAGCCATTACGTTCAGCTTTTTCTTTTCCTTTATTTTCATGCTTTAAGTTTTGAATGTAAAATAAAGTTTGCCTACTCAAATACTGTGTCTCTGTGAGGGCGAGGGCGACAGGACGAAAGGACGGACTTCGCATACCAATAGTTGAAACCGGTAGGAGAATGCTGAATGCTGACTGCGGCTTGCTAGTCAGAAAGCAGACACCGTGTAAAGGCAGTCAGAAGTTCTTGCATGCTGAGTGAATGACTGTCTGCTGACTGCGACTTGCCACCTGCGGTATACGGTATCATATCATTTTCACTGGCATTTTATTTTTGCTTATCCTTTGAAGCAGTGAATACAGTGGAAAAAACTGCCAGCAAAAATGTCTCATACAGTATATTAACAAACCAAACTGAGACTAATATCCAGTTAAACTATGCAATAGCTAAAGAAAAAAATGCAACAAAAATTAGACAACTGGCAAACCAGTCCCTGTCCCTCTGGGGACGGGCAAAAGTTATCAAAATGATGACACCGCCTTATTTAATTTATGTTAGTCTGTTATTATATGGGGGTCCAGGTTGTAAATGGTTTGCCGATATCAAAAGAATCTTCTCAAAATTCTACTGGAGAGGTGGCAGACTGTGTTTTGCTTGGTCTTATATGTTCTGGGTAAAAAAAGAGGGAGGCTTTGGCTACCCAGATTCATATTCTTATTTCCTGAGCCAATTACTAGTTAATTTATGGGGATGGGCCTTTTATGGTAGTAAAGACCATAAGATTCTGCAGGGAATATTAGATAGAGACAAAGTGGTTATTGATCTTGCAGACATTTTTTAAACAAATCTGAAAGGCTTAAAAAAAAATTATTCTTACAAACGCAAGCAAATCATATATGTCAAGGGAAAGTAAAACTAGGGGTTGATGCGCCCTTAAGAGCTAACAGGCAAGCAAAGGCTGAACCTTTAAGAACATGATAAAACTTGTGGGTAAAAAAGGCATTGACTGCTGGAAGCATCTTTTAAAGGATAACCAATTTATGTCATTTCAGCGATTTCAACAGAAAATCAAGAAGGGAGTGATTAATAATTTAAAGAGCACCTGACACCTTCAGGAAAACGTTTAGCATAATACTTAGACACGATTCAACTTATAGTTCACATTAGTTCTGTATTTCTCCTCCCTGGTATTTATAACTGAGGTCATTTTCATGAAAACATGATATTTTTTTCCTGAAGAGTTCATCTATTCCTGTTACTTATTCCCTACCTGTAGTTCTAATGCACTGCTTGTGACATCATAGTTCCAAGGCAACAGACTGTGATGTCACAACAGAGGATTATGACTTCAAGTAGGGAAACAGCTATAGAGAGAGAGGAGCTCTAAGGGATAAAGATCCTGTTTTCCTGCACATTTCCTCAGTATTAGATACTGGGGAGGAGAAATCTATAGAAAATATATGGAATATAAGCTGAATTGTACCTAAATATTATGTTTTTCAAAGTTTTCCTTGAGCCGTCAGCAGCTCTTTAATTCCTATAGAACCATATATGAACACTTTAAAATGTACTGTAGGAAAATCAAGTTGTATGGGTCTGACTTTTCACATCAGATTGGTAAGGAAAATAAATTAGTCGCACAACTGGCATACAACAGGATGTCTAAAATATACTCAAAGATATCCGAATCCTTCCAGTCCAATAGGGACAGAATAAATGCTAGATGGAGATTGAATTAGGATCCAGAATAAAAGAAGATGCTTGGAGAAGAATAAGAATTAGAGCCAATAAAAATCTAATATCAGCAAAAAATAGATCTATTGAATAGAGAATTATTAAAAGAGCCTGCATCACTCCAGCAGTCATTGCCAAAATTAACCCGGACTACAGTAACCTCGCTTGGCATGGATGCAATAAGGTTGGGGCTATACTTCATAATTTTTGGGAATGCCTGCTAATTTACAAAGTGGTAGGCTACTAGTAATGTTTTCCTAGCACAATTAGTAGGTGACAATATTCCCTGTACTCCTAAATCCTTTTTTTTTTTTTTTGTTTCAATTTATATGATCCACTTGAGTTGTCTAATAACCAAGATGAGACCACATGTCTAGGATCATTGGAAATAAAGAGAATTATACTCAAATATTGGAATAAGGAACCTCCTTCATGGTGGCATTTGTTAAGGGAGACACAAATGTTTGAAAAGCTAGGATACATTATTGAAGAAATGGATCAACCAATGGATGATTCTTGGAGGGAATTAATATGGATTTTCTCACACTTAATGAAAATACAGTCTTTTAGGTCAACTCTATTGGCCTATCTTCCAGGAAGAAGGGGAAGGGGGGTTATATTCTACTATGCTTTTTTTGTCAAGTATTACTGATATGGTGCACATTAACTTTTTATATGGTAATACTAAGATGTAATATTGTTCATCATAAATAATCAATAAAATTATATGTAAAAAAAAAAAAAAAACTCTGCACCCTACTTATCCACCTGATATTTTTTCTCTGTTTTCTCGTCAATGCCAGCAGCAGAGGTGGGTACTGCCAGCACTTTGCAAGTACCCTTTGAGGGACTTGTGAATGGGCAAAAGCAACCTCTTAGTGGGGGTTAAGCCCATCATATAAAGAAACTCCACCTCATCCTCATCTTCTGCAGTCTCCTGTGATGAGAAGTTGACGGTACTAATAATTTGCCTCACAAAGCAATAGTGAGAGGAGCAGACCCCAGAGGGACGAGGAGGAGAACCAAATTCTTGTTCAGGAGAACTTCAGGCTCCAAAGACTCCTCTTCCTCCTCATCACAATAAAACTTAGTCTCCTCCTCCGCAGGCCCTGGGATAGGTGCTGGAGCTGGGGGGTGGGCAGCATACTCATACATGTTTCCACTACCTGAAAAGCCTGGAGGAACTGTCATGTCTTAGTCATGTCCTCTAAAGAGGGCATCTTATTCTTGTCCACTGGTGTCTCCTTTCCTTCTTCAGGAGAAGGGACAGCGACATGTTTTTGTGTTTTTTTGTTGTTTTTTTTAGCAGGCACTGTCTCCAGTGTCTGCTCAGAGGTACTTTCATGTTTACTGGATTCATGGTTCCGCTGTTCAGACAACCTGATTTCTGAACCATCCTTAGCAGCTTTATCCTTCTGCTTACTTGGAGGGGCTGAACCCTCCTCTGAGCCTTTAGGTGACGTGGACGCAGACTGAGAAGCCATAGTATCTTTACATTTTGTATCCCTTTTCTTTTGTGTTTTAGGGAAAAAATACAGAGTTCACAATTGACAAAATCGTAATCTGGACCTAGCCAACTGAAACACAACTCATGACAGTCTGCCTTAGCCAGGAGTTGAAAACAAACTTTACAATTTTTAAAGCCCATAGGTCCTGTCTTCTTTTTAGGTCTGTCAGTCATGCCAAACTCTGATGACCAAAAAGCAATTCAGTTCCCCAATACTGCCAAAAAGAATAGCGATCCGGTTCCTTATGATAAAAATAAACCACAAAATAAAGATTTTAAAAAGAGGAAAAAAGGCCAAATATTGTCTTGGTTCCAGAACCAAGACAAGAAAAATTACAAACTGCTAAGCAGTTACTAAAAGGTATTAACCTCTAAGCTGCTGACAGAAGTAGAACGTCAAGGAATTCTCGACGGATTATCAGTCACAGCAAGGGTTAACATATGTGCACTGTAGTTCTTTTTATCTTTCCTTTTTGTTTGGTTTTCAATTTGGTTCCCTGAAGACGGGAACCGAGCTGCAAGGGCCTTTCTCTGGTTCCAGGGAACCAATGAGGAACCAGAGAATTAGAAAATAAAATTATTCAAAAAAATAACATCTTAACTAATGTAGAGCATTGAAAACTATAAACTAAAATCATTACTTATAAAAACAGGAAAAAAATAAACCATAAATGGCACTGAAGCACCGGAGATGACTTTGGGGCAACTTCTCCCTCAGGCAGAGAAATACATCTGATGTTAGTGGGCAGGAGTGAGCGTGACCACACAACAGAGTTTTGAATTTTGTTCTACGATTCCATAATTAGCATATAATTCCAGGCTCTGGGGAAGCTCATTCCAGGGGAATGACTGCAGTTGCTAAGCATAGTGAGGGATTTCTGGGGTTTGAATGGAATAATCCCAGCACCAAAGGCCTGCAAGGCACCAATGGCAGCGTCAGCACTGGCACCAAAGCAGACCCTGAAGGGCCAAACCTGGGCACCGGGTGCAGCACAGCCAATGGTGTAGACAACCCCACTGGCTCCAAAAAGGCCAGCAGCAGCACCATGGCTGCCTCTGCCCCCAGACGGGTCAGAGGCAACACCACAGGTGGGGCAGGCATCAATGGAATGGACAGCCGCCCTAATCTGGAGGTTGGAGTCAGAGTCAGTCGCCTGCCTACGTTAAGCAGCATCGAAGGCAGCACCAGCTCAACTGACCCTGAAAGGTCAGTAGCCAGCACCAACAATGGCACCACTTCACTTACACACTGCACCCAGTTTGCATGTCTGTGCAGAGTGTGTGTGTGTGTGTGGTGTATATGTGTGTGTGTCTGTGCAGTGTATATGTGTGTGTGTGTGTGTGGTGTGTATGTGTGTGGTGTATATGTGTGTGTGTCTGTGCAGTGTGTGTGTGTGTGTGTGTGTGTATGTGTGCGTGTGGTGTGTGCATGTGTGTGGTGTATATGTGTGGGGGGTGCGTGTGTGGTGTATGTGTGTGTGTGTGGGGGGTGCATGTGTGCAGTGTATGTATGTGTGTGCAGTTTGCATATGTCTGTGCAGCATGTGTGTGCACATTCATACATACACTGCACACACACTGCAGAGACATATTGCCTCGTTGCCAGAGCAAATTGCCTTTTCAGGCTCCTTATCCTCTTCCATGGTCGTCAACTGTTGGCATGAGGTAGAGCTGAGAGGAAATTATAGAATTATTGTTTAAATTCAGTAAACTAACACAAAAATAATAAACACTATTAATCTAAAAACTGAAGAACTGAATGCTATCGTGATACAGACAGTGAAGTTCTGGCACTGACATGGGGAGCAGTGACACTATTGCTGCACATGCAAAAGCAGTAAAAAAGGAACTGAGGCAGTTGGAGGCTGGGGCCACTGTATACCAGTGGGTGTGTGCAGTGATGTGCACACAGGGCCTACTCACTCTGCCAGCCCTCCAGAAAAGTTCAGGCTTCCGTAGGGTCCTAGTGTCTCTGGCTTAGACCCATTAGTGGGAGTCTATGGAGAAGACTGATTCTTGGGAGATTAATCCGTGGCAATATAACATGTTTCAACCAATGAGGTTCTAGGATTTTCATGGCTCATTTTCAAATTTAGCATAGTTTCCAAAGATTTCCCAGTGGCACCACAGCCTTTTTAAAAAGATTAACCTATACCTACCTTTTGGGAACATTTTGGGGATACTTTCAAATTCCCCCCACCTTATTGAGGCACCAGAAGCCTGTTCTAAAATAGTTTGCCATCTTGGCAACATTATTTACTTATCTGAGATCTTTACTGTGCCGAAGATAAGCTTCTCCCAACACCAGATTTGGGAAACGGATGCCTGATTTTATGGCCAGAAAGTTCTCAGCTAAAGATATTTTGGTATTTTGACATTTTGTGGTGGATTTGGGGGCTGGCAGCCACATGCATCCCAGCCCATAGTATTGCAGTGAAGCTCTGTCACCTACTAACCTATTGGAATCAGTTACGATGTCTGCAAGCTTCTGCTGGATCAGCAGTCTCTCCTTGTCACCTTCAAAGTCTTTTGCTTGTTGAGTTGCATGTAGAGTCTTTCTCGTTCCCGAGGGGGACCTACAAAATATGAACCCCAGTCCATCAGCATTGTTGACTGTGTTCCAGGAAAAGCCTTTCTTTTTTTTCCTTTAGTTACTCTTTTTTCTCCCCCATCGCCACTGACCATACCATCATTGTGTGGGCCTTGCCAGCCCCTTCACTCAGCTTCTCCTGGATTTATTTTACTACTCCATTCTTCCAGGGCTTAACCCCCCCCCACACACACACACAGTGAGAGCAGTGGAGCTACCCATCTCCCGCTGCAGTCAGGGTCCAGTAAGAGGTGGTGCCCACGTCATCAGTGCGGGAAATAGAGGAGGCCAGATTTCATCCTGCCTAGTTGGGGTAGTTTTGCTTCTTCTATCCCCAGATCCACTGAATGCCAGTGGCAGTGAGGGTGCGCACGTACGTAAGTGAGTACAGCATGGCACCATCCGATGTCCTCTCTCCACTCAAGCCGCTCCCAACTGCACTGCCACCTGTGGTCCTTCCGGTGGCAGGAGCACAGCAGAGTATGCTGCCCTCCTCCCCCAGAGGAGAGCACCTGCGGGGTCAATGGTTCCTCCTCCCCTGGCCAGCCCAACATCCCGACTCATTTTCAAACCCAGGTTGTGAATGTCGCAAGGGGTAGCCTGAGCTGTGGTTTCTGGTGATGCAGCCTAACCAAATAAATAAATAAGCTGTACACTGAGCTCTAAGGGTGGCCCAAAAGCCTAGTTTCTGCTTAGCTTTCTCCAGCAGGAACTCCCAGAGTTACATCCAGCCCCTCCAAGACCCTCCCTCTGGTTCCCAAAGTTCTATGCAGGACAGCTCTGCTAGCTCATGGATTACTCAACTGGAATACTCCCTCGTTCCTGCAGATGAACTTGGATTCCTATTGACTGTTTGTACCCACTCCTTCCCAACTCATTTTGGGCCCACTTCAGCCCAGCCACAAAGTTACTAACTTGTTCACTACTGGAGAGGTCACTGTCTTATTTATTTATTTTTTTATTTATTGAATTGTTTCACCAGGAAAGGTACAATGAGTAACAAGTTGCTCGTCTCACAGAACGTCCTGGGGGAAGGGGTAGAGGTAAAGGGGTACAGAATCAAAACAGTTTATAAGGAACACAATATAGTACACTAGCCATAAATACAACATAATTAGGCATACAGAATCAAAAACAAATGATAAAGAACACAGTGTAATACATTAGACATAATACAACATAAATGGAAATTACGTACATACAGTAATTCTTGATCTTCTTGGATGCAGTCTCCACCACTCATTCACACTAATGGGATAGCACTGGAGGCACTAGGACCCAGTGGGAGCCAAAAAAATTTCAGAAGGACCAGCACGGGAATAGGACCACGCATGCGCAGCACCACAAGACTAGCTCACGCCTGTGTAGGCTATCTCAGCGTCGACCCTCCAACCGCCTCAGTACCTTTTCGACCGAGGAGGTGCAGCGTAACGAATGAAAATAACTTATCCTAACCTTCCGGGCCTGTGAAGGCCCGGATGACCCTTGCAAGAAGGGTCAATGAACAATGTCTTCACAGCCAGAACCACAAGGCAGTGACGACCAAAGAAACAAAATGAGTGAGCCCAGGGGATGGTGGATGGGCGTATGAATGAGTGGTGGAGACTGCGTCCAAGAAGATCAAGAATTACGGTAAGTACGTCATTTCCATATCTTCCTGGACTCAAGTCTCCACCACTCATTCACACTAATGGGAGAGTACCAAGCAAAAACCAACCCACCCTGAGTACGGCAGTAGGAGATAGGACTCACTCAGAAAGGACGTCCAAGGACTGTCTTGCTAAGAAAAGGAGATGTCTGGAAAGAACATTCAGAGCATAGTGCTTACAAAGGTATGTACTTGAGCTCCAACTCACCATTTTGCAGAAGACTACAACAGATACAAAATGAAACTCTGCCAGGAAGCCGCAACCACTCTTGAAGAGCGGTGAGAACCCGGCCTCTCAATTTGGTCTAAGACAACAATTAATAGTGTCGAAGACATGCTGCCAATCTAGCCTAAAACATCTCAGAGGAGCAAGGTGATCCAACTGAGGCAAGCTGAAGCTACAAAAAATGTCGAAGTGTAGCTCTGCGTTCTGTGAAGAAAATCACAGAACCACTGTAACAATCAGAAAGTGAAGGGAGTGCTCCCTTCTTTCTGGAGGTAAGGCAAATAACTTTTACTAACTGTAAGAGCTGGAAGCAAAGTCTACTGGTTCAGGGTAGACCGAGAAAGCGCAGATGGATACCCCCACTACCAAGTATGGCTGACCTGTGAACGACAGGTCCAAGAGGTACTTGAATCCCTTACTTGGTGAGCAATCGGAGGTCCAGGTGGGGTTAGCCCATCAATGGAGGATGGTTTCCACTTAGTCACTTAAGCCTTCCTGATGGAAGGCCAAAGCACGACTCAGAAGCCTCTTGTGGTGGTCTGGGAGAACCAGAGCCTACCCACTTCTTATTCCGAAGAGGAATCATACTGCCCCTGTTTGCCTACAACTCTAGTAGCAGTCTCTGAACTAAGGGAAGAGAGGAAAAGTGTACAAGAGGAATGTGTCCACTGCAGAGAAGCATTCCGACAGGAAAAACCAGGGTCTGGATTTCTGAGGCAAAATAGGGGAAGATCTGCATCGAGAGAGGACGTAGAAAGGACCAAGTTCGGACTGACCCATTCATCAAAAGTGACTGCATTAACGACTGAAGTGACTCAACGCGGTGAGGCACCACTCGCTCCGGCCTTCCTGAAAGGGAGTAGGAAAAAGGCTATAATTTGCTTGCTGATGAAAAACAAACATCACAGTTTCATCACCTGCTCGAAGTGTGTAACTTCGTGTCAGAGGGTCTCCTTCACCCTGGAGGTATCTAGGGGAGCTCCTAAGAGAAGGAGCTGCTGGGAAGGTGAAACTAACACCTTCCCCTAAACAGAAAAACTCTTCCTGGGAAAGGGAGAGGACAGCTGAGCAACTGTTTCCGAAGAGTCTAGTCCAGAGCAACTGGCATGGAACCAATGTGCAGGAAGCGAAGGTATGAATACTGAGAACCCATCTCTGAACAAGGACCTACTTGACCTTTACGGTCGAGAAAGGAAGCATGCCATCTGTTAACTTTAAGCAAGCAAGGAAGTAGGAACCTGTTTTCCGACTCGCAGAGGAGTCACTTCTGTTGCTGTGAGGCTCTGATCAAGAGAAGAGAGTCTGATAGAAAAAAAACAACAGACTGGGCTGCCGCCTAGGTCTAGGGAACATCTCTGAATTAAGAGAAAATCACCCTCAGAGAATGGGATGATCCATACCTCCACTGGATTGGACTTCCCCTAGAAGTAGAAGAAGTCAGGTGCTCTCAACCATAATCTAGAGACGACCGCCTCAGGCAGCTGAGGCGGAACCTGGGCCGGATCCAGAAGGACGGTATCGGGTAGTTTCGGGCTAGGCCCTCCGCTGTGATGATATATATATATATATATATATATATTTTTTTATTTTATTTTATTTTTTTTTAACAATTAGTTAGAGCCTGACAAGGGTCTCAGGCGTCTACCTTGAAAGGACTGCCTGATACAAGATTGACGAAGATGTCGTCCATCTGAGGGGCAGGAGGAGCTTGAGCATCCATAACTGAAACTCGGACTGGACCAATAATCACAGCTGAGGAGATGTTAATCACCTGTTGCCGATGGAGCCACCACAGGAGCAGTATCACAGGGGCGCTAATATACCCCTATCAAAGAAGCGAAGAGTCCAGAAGGCTCCCGACCATTGAATTAGTGTGTTCCACAGGGTGTAACTGTACTGACGACTGAAAAGAGTCCAGACGCAGAAGTGTTTGGTCCACGGAAGAAGACCGAAATGTTATGGTGGACCCCATATCCCTGAGGAAAAACTTGAAAAAAAAAATCTTCCATCACAGACTCTGCTGATAGAGAAGGCTTGCCCTCCAGTCTCTAAAATGAGTCATCTGCTGTATCACCGACAAGTAGGACAGGGAGAGACTCATCCAGATGCACTTCTACCCCAAAAGAACCTCCAAAAGGAGGTCTAGGTCAGAATCACTAGAGACTCCGTCACTAGGAAAAGATGTTGAGGAGCTCAACGCCACTTAAGGAGCCGACAAAGTGCTGAGCGGAATGCGGAATTCCGCCAGCAAAACAGTGCAGAACAAGAGTTTCATCAGCAGTAAACTGCCGGAATGACACAGGATTCCACGCGGACCTCCATCCACTAGGATCCGAGGAAATTATTCTGCGGAACAGGACTTCATTCCATGGAAAACACTTTGCAACAACTTCCGCTGAAGAAGTGGTCTGCAGAAGGAAAACTCTGCCACCTGTTCTGCCAGACAGCACCAACCAGCACCACCCATGGCACTGGCATCACCCGCAGCATGGGACGGCACCGAGCAGCACTGCTGCCACCCGTGGCACCACCCGGCACCCAAGGGTGCCTATGGCACCACCAGCGGCACCGCCCGTGCCGCTGCACGACACCCGTGGCACCGCCTGTAGCGCCGGACACCCGCGGCACTGCCTGGCACCAGCGGCACTGCCCGCTGCACCGCCAACAGCAATGCCAGTGGCACCAACAGCACCCGAAGATCCTGAGGAAAGAGGGGAGAGGGAAAAGTGGTACCTGTGCTGGCCCCTGTGTGGAAAAAGGGAAAGGGGGTTGACGCGATGGCAAAGGCACCAAAGAGGGCACCACGCACATCCTGACCCAACTGACCTGGCCCCGGTCCAGTGGCTCCGAGGGCCAGAGGCCCCGGAACCCGGATCACTGGCCAGAAAAACTGGACAGAAGTCAAACCCCCTGCTCCAAAGGAGCGGCCCAAAGGTGAAACTGCTCACCGGAAATCCATCGAGGACAGAGATGGAATCCAGTGTCAAAGAACGTAGCCGTTAAGAGCAGGGCCAAGGGGAACCTACCAAAGTCAGTTCAGGCCTACCACCCATCACCACCGACAATCCCTAAGCAGGCGCATTCAGAGGGCGGCTCGAAAGTGGTAATTTCGATTCTTCTTCCCCAAAAGGTGAAGAAGAGCTCGAGGTCAAGTGGAGCCGGATCCCTGGAAGTGGCAGTTTTGTGCTTCGTCGGACTGTCCTCTCCCCGGGCACAGGACTGCCCAAGGTCGGACCCCCCTTCGCGAGGGGCAGTGGACCGGACACAGTCCCTCTGCCATAACAACTTTCAAACAAAATCTTCCTACCGTCACCACTACCATCTAAGGACGACTCTGTTGATGACAGGTGAGAATTTCTTTCTCTTTTTCTTCATAATCTTCTTCTTCTTAAAATAAAATAATACTAAAAATGTTAATTTAAACAAATACTGAATGGCTTAATGCTGCTGTCGTATAGATGAAAACTTTGACTCCGGCAGATGAGCAACGTCGACATCCAAGTGCACTCGACGGTAGGAGAAAAGGAACTGAGGCGGTTGGAGGGTCAATGCCAAGATAGCCTACTTAGGTGTGAGCTAGTTTTGCGGTGCCGCACATGCGTGGTCCTATCCCGGCGCTGGCCCTTCTGAACATTTTTGGCTCCCGCTGGGTCCTAGCACCTCTGGCACTATCCCATTAGCGTGAATGAGTGGTGGAGACTTGAGTCCAGGAATATATTAGACATATATTAGACATACAGTGTTTAAACATATCAGAGCAGGTCAGACAGGGAGCACATGTTCTAGTTACATGCGCACATGGAGAGAAACTGTTCTCAAAAGAGTACTCACATTTTTGCAGCTTCGCATGCATACATGCATTCATGTGGGCTAGGGTGGCATTTAGGGGCCATTAGTGCTAGGGGGCAAGAAAGTGCAAGTAGTGCTAGGGTGATGTAGTTGATAGTACAGAAGTGGGTAATTTAACTGCTACCAACTGTCTTAGAGGGTCAGTAGCGAAAAGTTTGGTCACAGTGTAGGTCAATTGCCTAGCCTCATCACAGGGACCCATCCAGTCTAGTCTAGTCCTTTAGTCGACTGCTGACCAATAGGATTTGTGGAAGCCTCCCTTCCCCCAACTGAAGGGCTCCCTCTGTGCTGCTGTCCACCAACTGGGTGCCTGGGAGGAGGAGGAGGAGCCGGGCCTGCATTAAAGGGCTGCTAGTCCCACAAGGGCCAGCAAGCGCAGGCCCAGTGTGAGTGGGGGACAGCTAGAGTGATGGCACTAAGTCAGCTGCAGCAGATGGGCTAGGGTCGGGTACAGTGTCTCCTGCTTACCATATTGCTGATAAAAACCACTGTCATCACTAGACTGCACTGTTGTATTCCCTGCACTAGCTAGCATCTGCTCAAACACAGAACCTGACACAGAAACAGAGAATTTGACGGCAGATAAGGACCGAGAGGCACATCCAGTCTGCCCTGTTTCCAATCTGACTGGGACCCTGCCTGTAGCTGGGCAGTCACATCTGAGGAGCTCCCTTTTCCAATTATACCTATGTGTGATAGGCCATCTAACTGGTCTACAGTGGTGCTTTGGGGTCCCATCTAGAGTTGCTTCTGGGATGTTTTTAAACCTTGCTTGAATTATATTGACCTCAGTCCAAAGTGCAAAAGGTTCCGTTACCATAAAGTCAGTTTGCAAGTTTGTGATTTACATATGCCACACTGAAATAGGCACAACTTGTGTTCTTCTATTGAGTACTATCCATCCAAACCCTGGCCCCTCTCACGTAGACGTCCCTGGATCACAGAGTTCTACAAAAGGTTTTATTGACTGCCTACACATTAATGTGGCGAGCATACTCCTGAAATTTGATGAATTTGCTGCCCTTGTGTTGATTAGAAAGCCTGATGTAGCAGTCACAGAATCTGGGTTAGTATATTTTATTTGTTTGAGGTGCCCTTCCCCGAAGGCTCAGGGTGCCCTTACACCAAGGTTACAAATAAATACATGTATAAATAAACAGGACAGGGAACAATAATAAAAACATAATCAGTAAAATCTCACCTATAATTAAAACAAACAGACATATTCAGATCCTTAAAAACAGCCCACTGCAGACTCCAAAGGCTTGCATAAACAAGAATGTTTTGAGCTTGACGCTTAAAAATTTCAGCAGACAGTGCCTCCCAGAGATGCCCCGGCAGCGAGTTCCACAGCACCAGGGTGGCTACCTCAAATGCTCAGTCCTAAGAGCTCTTCAGCCTTGCTCTGGGGATCTCCAGGAGAGCACCGGTAACTGATCTGAAGGGGCGAGATGGGACATAGGGATGCAGGAGATCCTTCAGGTAACCATGACCCAATACATGTAGGGCCTTGTAGGTCAGAAGACCTATCTTAAAGATGATGAACCAGTGCAGTTCGCGCAGCACTGGGGAGACGTAACTGAATCTAGAATGACCAGCCAACATCCATGCCGCTGTGTACTGCAGCAGCTGCAAGCGCCACAGCACACTACCTCCAACTCCAAGGTAGAGGGGCGTTACAGTAGTCGATCCTCGAGGTCACGAAAGCATGGACCAGTGTGGCCAGGTCTTCTGGCGGGACAAAAGGCTTGATCCGGGCGATGTTCCGGAAATGATAAAATCCGGTCCGAACAACTGCTGACACCTGAGAATCAAATGTCAGCTCACTGTCAAACACAATGCCCAGATTCTTCACCCTCAATGAAATCTCCAGTTCAGTCGGGCCTATAAAAAGGCACAGTCTATCACTGGAGGCTCCAAGCCCAGCCCTTCGACCCGGCTCTACCACTAGTACTTCGGTCTTCCTGGGGTTTAATCCCAGCCAGTTCAAAGCTGTCCAAGCCTGGATCTTGGCCATGCATTTATTCAGCACAGACAGTGTCAGGTCTACCAGGTGTGAAAGACGTGTAGAGTTGAGTATCATCAGCGTAACAATGAAAACTCAGCTCATACCGTCTTATGACTGTGGCGAGCTACCCAACTGCCAGTCCTTATCTGTAGATATAATTCTGTTGTATATGTTTTTTTTTATGTAATTTTGTGTATATGTATATGACACAAAATGCCAGTGTTAATTCAAAAGCGGGCCTAGAGAAAAGACTGGATTTTTCAAAAAAGGTTTTGACCTTCCTTTAACCTGCAGACCCACTTGCCTGCCAGGAATCAAGGTATTGTCAAAGGCTTTGGGGATATCTGATCAAAGGGGTATTTCCAATAGTTTACTAAAGGAAACAGAGTTGAATAAAGTGTTCAGGAGATAGCCCTTTTAACTTCAAAAAGCAGGATGCTGTGTTCCAAGGTATTGCCTTTGACGAGATGAAAGGAAAAAACAGGAAACATCCTTCTAACAGACCTGTGTGAGATTGTAATGTCAGGTGTCATAAATGTAGGCTAGGTAACATCACCAGGTGGCAGAACATTGTGTTGGGGAAGTGCAAGAGTGACACCCGGTGGCCTAAAATGGAAAGGCCAGCCTCTATCCACAGACAGGTATAAATACGAACATAAGAATCTGCCAGTAGAAACAGGCCCCATGGTCTATCAAGTCCGCTCTAATGTGCAGCTGGCCCCCTACATTGCAAATGCCCCAGATCAGGGCATTTGAACACACACATTTCATCTGGACACCCTGCTTGACACACACCAAGAACAAAACTGCTGAGACCCAGTGTGGCTGCCAAGGACTAAAGTAACTGAAAACCTTCATCTGTTTTTCCTGGATTTCAATTTACTGCAAATATAAGGTAGATTTTCAGGTAACAACTTTAGTGCGTTTACATGTATATATCTTTCCATTTTATTTCCGTATACTGAAACCCAAATTCATGAATGTTCTTTTTAGCTGTAACCGTATTTAAGTATTTTTAGTAAAAACCTTTTGTTTTTCTAAAGAATATCTGCCTGAATGAGAATTATATATTTGTGTGTGAATTGTGAAACGGTAATAATTATCTGTGAAAACTGTTATTGCCAAAGGGGTCTCACCAACAGCAACCAAATTGAGAAAAGGGTCTGTAAGGGATCTGGAAGGATAGGGAGAATACCAAAGTCTCAGGGACGAGTTTGCAGGGATTCTGAACCAGGCTGTTGCATGTCCTGTAGGGCGAAGGCCAAATCAGGTGTTACGCTGCTACCCTGAAGAGAGTGTAAAGCCTGGGTCTTCTCCCTTTGTGTAATAGCCAAGGAAGTGTTCATATTTGCCCACAAGACTCAAGACTGGTATTGTGTCCTTATCCTGAGTTAGAGGGATGCCCTGGATCCTCGTGGCAGAGGTGCAGTCATGACCTCGGCGAGCATTCAAAAAGGACGAGGGTGGTATCCCTGTCTCCCCCCTCGGTCACGGACCGCACTTAAGGGTGGGCACTGTGAGCTCAGTGGATCTGACCCCCCAGGAGTGGGTCAAACCCCGAATAAAGAAAATTGAGGTCTTATGTGACCAAATTAGTGACCACTCCCTCGTTTGCTTCTCCTCATCAGCCATAAGTAGCAGACCCCAACCAAAGTACGCATTCATCTGCACTTTAAAAGGTGACAATTTATCATCTGTCAGGCGAAACCTGCATTCTGCGAACTGGCAAGTCTTACACTGCAGTCTGGATATCAATCTTGCCTTTGACTATTTCTATAACATCTTTTCTGAGGCATGCAATCTATTTGCTCCCCCCCCAAAAGAAAAGAATAAAAGGTGACCAGAATAACTGGCAGACCCATAAGCTGCATGCAGAGTTTAAGGAAAGGGATAAATATAGGGAACTCTACAGAAGGTCTGGCTCTCAACTATGTCTTATAAAATGCAAGAAGCTGAGAAATCGCTATAAAGAAAATAACCAAGAAGGCATATAATGACTGCATGCAGTTACAAATAGCATGGAGAACCCTTCACAGCCACTGGGGGAAGTGATGCAGGAGGGCGAAGTGATAGGAGGCAGTATAGCACAGTGGGTTAAGGCTCTGAGCTGCAGATCTGGAGACCTGGGTTTGAATCCCACAGCCACCTAGGTGCATACTGTGTGATCCTGAGCAAGTCACTTAACTTCCTTGTGCTCCCAGGTCGCATCTGGAAACAAGCTTCAGCTTAGTGTGCTACCCCTGGTTAAACAATGTTCCATTCCCCTTCCCTTCCTTCCCTGATGCAGCTACATATGGCACATAGATCTCTTCCCAGCCACCAAGGGCAGTCAGGCAGCTACAGATGACAAACTTTCCCTTCCCCAGCCATGGGGGGGGGGAAGTAAAGTTACTGATGACAGGCAACCCCCTTTCTAGCCATCAGGGGGCAGTTGTGCAGCTACAGATAGCATGTACCCTCCAACCCAGCCACTAGAGGAAAACTATCCAACTACAGATGGCACGTACCCTCCTCCCCAACCAATAGGGGAAAGCCATACAGCTACAGATGGCATATAACTCCCTCCCCAGCCACTAGGCAGCAACTATGCAGCTACAGATAGCACATATCCTCCTCCCGAGCCACTACAGGGAAGCCATGCAGCTACAGATATCACGTACCCTCCTCCCCAGCCACTAGAGGCAAGCCAAGCAGCTACAGATAGCACGTACCCTCCTCTCCAGCCACTAGAGGCAAGCCATGCAGCTACAGATAGCACGTACCCTCCTCCCCAGCCACTAGAGGCAAGCCATGCAGCTACAGATAGCACGTACCCTCCTCCCCAGCCACTAGAGGCAAGCCATGCAGCTACAGATAGCACGTACCCTCCTCCCCAGTCACTACAGGGATGTCATGTAACTACAGATGGCACATGCCCTCCTTCCCAGCCATGAGGGAGCAGCCATGGTCAGAACTATAGCTCGACCACATTCTTCTGAAGAAAGTAAAACAGATTCTATAGCCAGACAATGCTACACCTATGCCTCTACATTTCTATATTTTTATTCCGTTACCTGTTCATTCTAAATGAGTTGTATACACTCTGCTCTACCTTGACTGGCTGTTTTTATGCATACCGCATTTGACTGATTTTTGAAATGTGGTAATTTCCTTATTGTTCCTTCACTCCCTATTTCCCTCCCCAGCTCGCATCTGTAACTGCTAGTGTTGTTAAGTGTGCATCAAAAACTGAATGACTGTAGAAGGAAAAAGCTAAGGTGCATTGTTTCTGAGGAACCAGAAGGCGGCGCCAGCACACCACTGTTCAGATAAAATTGGACGTTGCCAGTCAGTCACCTTACCATCTTGGCCTTTCGATCTCCAAATGATGAAGGGAACTACATACAGTACATGGGAACTGTTGTACTATTACAGACAGCATGAAATAAATAACATTAGAACCCCAAAACCCTGAGTGCTGTGGACATTAACACCGGCCCAGAGCATAAGCAGTAGCCCATTACAGAACTAAGCGAAAGATCTGGGTTCATGTATTTAACTCAGGGCTTCAGCAATTGGCCCATGAAGAACGAGGATGTATCCAAGCTGAAAAAGCTTAAAAAGCTCGGGAACAGATATTTAAAAATTTATACATACAATGTGGCTGCTGCTGCTGCTGCGAATTCTAAAATACAGCACTTTTGGCAGAACACTCTGTTGGCCAGCATTTTTTGGGGACATCACCAGAAATTATTTATTGATGTAGTCATAATTGATCTCCTGCAGAAAGTCTCATGAGACGTGGCGCTTACATCTCATCTTTATCTCACTGTCATTGTCATCAGAGTCCGGTGGAACAGCAAGACACACACACACACCGCACACACACACACACACATATACCACTGTCTTAGCAGTCGATGATGTAGTGATTGTAACAAATTATATAACTGCAATATTAAAACAACATAAGAGAACTGCAGCAATGAATACATAAATTGTAGGAAAACATGCAATACTAGTAAGTAATGATACTATGCACCTGCTAATATTTCAGTCTATTTATTGAAAATGAGTCATGGTCGAACAAATAAAACTTGAATATGATACTACAGACACACACACACAAACACACACCTCACTACATACACACACACACACACACACACCCACATACTGCGCACACATGCCCACAAACATGCCACACACTGCGCACATGCCACATACTGCACCCAATCACACACATTCCCACATACTGCACACATGCGTACACGTGCACACCCACACACACACAAAAACATATCGCATGCACGCACACACACCACATGCAAACACATTTACACAGCACATGCAAACTGCACACACACATGCGCACAAAGATGCAAACCAATCAACAAAAAGATGCACACACACGCTGCATGGACATATGCAAACTGCACACACATAAATACACTGCACACATACACCACACACACACACACTGCACAGACATGCAAACTGCACACACATACATACACTGCACACAGGCACCACACATACACACACTGCACAGACATGCAAACTGCACACACATACATACACTGCACACATACACCACACATATACACAGCACACACACACACACTGCAGACATATGCAAACTGCACATATATACATACACTGCACACAAATACCACATTTATACACAGCACACACACGTTTGCAGACATATACAAACTGCACACACACACATACATACAGTACATTGCACACACACTGCACAGACATATGCAACCTGCGCACAAAACATATACCACACACAAGCACACACCACACATGTACACAGCACACACACTGCACACCCATACATACATTGCACACATATACACATCACACATGCACTATGCAGAAATATGAAAACTGCACACATACACACACTGCACACAGACACACCACACATATACACAGCACACATGCACTGCAGACATATGCAAACTATGCACACATACACTGCACACCAACACACACCACACATGCACTGCACAGACATATGCAAACTGCACACATACACACACTACACACACACACACCACACATATACATAGCACACATGCACTGCACAGACATATACAAACTGCGCACAAATACATACACCACACAGAAGCACACACCACACATGTACACAGCAGACACACACTGCACAGACATATGCAAACTGCACACCCATACATACATTGCACACATTCATCACACATATACACAGCACACATGCACACACTGCACACAAAGACACACCACATATAAATAATTAAGTAAAAATGTATTTATTTAAAGCACCTTTCCCAAGCTCAGGGCGCTTTTACAATAATTCACACAGCTTAAATACAATACAATATAGAATCAGTAAAACCAATAACAAACTAATGGCAGTCATTTATCAAATCCCTGAAAATGCCTGATTAAATAGGAAAGTTTTCAGATGTTTTTTAAAGTCTTCCATGGTCAGGCTATCCTGTATCTGACGAGGCAGAGAATTCCACAGGATAGGTGCCAGAAAGGCAAAGCTCTTCCTCCAGGTGTTTTTAAATATACCCTGAGAATCTTTAGCAATCCCTTGTTAGAGGACTGGAGCGAGAGGGAGGGGAAGTAAGGCACCACGACTTCTTTCAGGTAATGAGGTCTCAAATCATGTAGGGCCTTATAGGTCAGCAATGCGACCTTGAAGGTGTTCCACCACTGTATAGGCAGCCAGTGCAGTTCATGCAGCACAGGTGTTATATGGCTAGATCTAGGAACTCCCATCAACAACCTGGCCGTCGCGTTCTGCACAAGCTGCAAGCAGCGGATATCCACCCCCGGCAGCCCCATATAGAGGGCGTTGCAGTAATCAAAATGACTGGTGACAAAGGCGTGGACCAGGTAGGAAGATCTTCAGGCTGGACCAAGTGTTTCGCCCTGGCTATATTCCTTAGATGGAAAAAGGCAGACTTGACTACAGCCGACACCTGCGCCCTCAGGGTCTGGCCCTCATCAAATACCACGCCCAGGTTACGCACCTGGCCAGAGGCCATAAGCGGGGTCCCCTCAAGATATAAACCAAAGGGTTTCCCCACCTACACCCCTGTTGTTCTAAAACCAGGGTCCACCACCAATACATCAGTTTTTCCTGAATTCAACTGAAGCCAACTAGTACTCATCCGCTCCTGCATCTCCAGCAGGCAGTTATCAAACACTGTGATGGAATCAGACTTCTGTTCAGACACAAAAGACCAGTAGAGCTGAGAGTCAACAGCATAACAACGAAAACTCAACCCATACCATCTTATAATGTCCCCCAATGGATGCATATACACCGCAAATAACGGGGACAGCACCGAGCCCTGTGGAACCCCACAGGGCAGCCAGTGAGGGGCCGAGGAATGCACAGACGTAAGCAAACTGTGCACACATACAACATCACACATATACATAGCACACATGCACTGCACACACATATGCAAACTGTGCACACATACATACACACCACACAAACACATACCACACACACACACACACCAGACATATACACAGTGCACACAATCACGTGCACACACACTCCACAGACATATGCAAACTGCGCACACATACATACACTGCACACAAACACACACCACACATATTTAATTAATTTAATTTAGTTTTTGTTGACCGGGTAAGTGCACTAGACAAATTCTGCCTATTTTCAGGCACGACCCAGGGGAGGGGGATACAGATGGATGCCAACTGACTTTGAGCCAGATTAAGCTGTTGGTGGTATTTTAGTGAATGGGGGCAAATTTGGCCAGGGCACCGGGGAAATTCCCCAACTCTTTTAGTGGAGAGGGGGGTTCTTTTCTCTCTTGGGATTAGATTTGAGTTCTACTTCTGTATTAGACAGTCTGTTTGGATATGTCTGATTGTAGTACTTATTTGCTTTTATTATGATTTGTACTTTTATTTTGTGTGAAGCAACACTGTTTTGTATTGTTTCGATGTTGTTATTCTAATAAAAAAAATCCCCTACTCTTTTCAAGAAGTGCCATGGGATCTTTAACACCCACCTGAACTACCACCAGAACAGGCAAATGGGACCTCGGTTTAACGTCTCATCTGAAAGACGGCACCTCAGGAGTGCAGCACCCCCATCATGCTGCACTACAGTGCCAGTACTGGGATATTAACCCAAGTGCCAAATGTGGCAATAGAACCCACAGCCCTCTGATCTCCCGGCCTCAGAGGTGAGTGCACTACCTGTTGAGCCACTGACACTGCATATACACAGCGCACACACACACACACACACACTGTACAGACATATGCAAACTGCACATACACAGTATACATACACTGCACAAAAACACACACCACATTTATACACAACACACACACACACTGCACAGACATATACAAACTGCGCACACATACACATACTGCACCCAAACACACACCACGCATATACACAGCACACACGCACAGCAGACATATGCAAACTCTGCACACATAAATACACTGCGCACACACACACCACACATATACACAGCACACACACACATGCACAGACACATGCAAACTGTGCACACATACACACACACACACACATATACATGCACAGACATATGCAAACTGTGCACATATACATACACTGCACACAAACACACATATACACAGCACACACACGCACAGACATACAGTATGCAAACTGTGCACATATACACACACTGTACACACACACACCACACACATGAGCAGATATATGAAAACTTCGTACACATACACACACACCACACACTGTAGACATATGCAAACTGTGCACACATATACACACACTGCACACGCGCACACACACACACCACACATATACACAGCATGCACACTGCACAGACATATGCAAACTGAGCACTCACACATACACTGCACACATGCACCACACATATACACAGCACACACACACACACACACACACACACACACACTCTCTGTAAGGATGTATGCAAACTTTGCACACATTACTACACTGCATACACACACCACACATACACAGCACACACATATGAAAACTACGTACACATACACACACACCACACACTGTAGACATATGCAAACTGTGCACACATATACACACACTGCACACACACACACCACACATATACACAGCACGCACACTGCACAGACATATGCAAACTGAGCACTCACACATATATTGCGCACACACACACACACACACACACACACCACACAGACATATGAAAACTGCACACACATACATACACTGCACAAAACACACATCACACATACGGTATACACAACACAGACAGACATATGTAAACTGTGCACATAGATGCTGCAACACACACACACACACACGTGCATGTGCACCCACACACTACATACATAAGCACTCACTACAACAGTTGTAAGCAACAAGGTTGTAACCAAAAGAGGTAATACAATTACAGTAACAAATACATGCGTAAATAACGCTGGCTTAACAGGCTGGTACAAAAGGCAGAGGCAAGGAGCAAACAGGAGATACAACAGCTCCCCTTTGATAACTGTGGATGGACCCCAAGGTGAGGTGACAGTTTATCCCAGCAATCAGTAGCAATGCAGGCATAGCTGTTTCTCCTAGCTTTAGGTACAACAAAGTTAAGTAGGGCTGGGAGGCCATTTGGCTTAGTGGTTAAAGCCTACAGCTTTGAACCCGGAGACCCAAGACTGAATCCTACCACAGCACCTCTTACTGACTATGTGATCTGAGCAAGTAGAGTAGCCGTCCTGTGCTTATCTTCTCAATTATCTCTCTGTTATCTGTCTCCGTGCTTTCTGAATCTCCCTGTATCCCAAACATGGCAAATGTATTCTCTCCCCTTCCATTTTGAGATCATAAAGTACTCTGTGATACAGTCTGTATGAAAGGCACTATGTATAAACCCAATTCTGCTAGCTCTGTTGTTGCTCTCCTTCTGGAGGGAGGGAGGGCACTCGCTGTACCGCTCTATAGTGGTTCCTGATGGTGATTAGTAGAGATACACTGATGGTGTGGGTGACCACGCGCTATCCAGCACCCCTCCCCCCAGGCCAGAGGCAGTGTACGGAAGATTAGAGGGAAGGCAGGCAGAAACGTCAGAAATCCCACACCGGTATGCCAGATGATGCCACTGCTTCCCCCACCCATGCCACAAACCTCCGGGAAGACCCTCAGTGGCATACATGGCATGCTCTCCCCCCTTCAGACTGCAGAGAGACCCCAACAGGAAAAGCCAACACACATGGAACAAGAAGTGAGGTTGTGTTCAGGACACGCATCACAACAACCGATGGAGGGGGTCCCCAGCAAAGACAAGCTGGCCCAGGATGTGACACTGTGGGTCTGGGAAAGGATTCTGATGCTGGCTGCAAGGGGTGAGTCTGATGGGTAGGAAGGGGACGCTGGGGGCCCAAAGGAGAGGGATGCCAATGCAGGCACGAGAGGTAAATACATAAAGCAGGCAAACAAAAAAAAGTCCTTTCCTGAAATTCACAGCAGAGAAAGTGGAACTTCCTATTTCATAAGTGAAATTCCAAGTGTGACACTCAAGAGAGTCAGCACCTAGACGGCAGGCTGACTGCTCACACCACAAGAAGCGAAGTGCTGCTCACCAGAGAAATAATGAATGGAGACGGCTGATGCTTTCACATTTTGATGACTCTGGAAATGAATAAAGAAGGTGAAATGAGCTGGGCTCACATTAACCATCAAAGAAGTCTGGATTACTGTCCTGTGCATGGCACGTGGATGAGCCTGAGCTGGGGTAACACTAACAGCGGGAATGCAGGAGTCGAACAAGGCAAAACATCTGCTGTTTTGTATACAAATGTATGTAGCGTGCACTCTCCCTTGTGCTTTCAAATTAAATGCTTGTGTAATCCCTTAAGTAAAAGACCATTTTCTTCCACACGGGATTTAATCCATTTAGGGATCAGTTCATGGCCAGGACAATAGCTGGCAGCAGCCATCTGCTTCAGAGAGGGGTAGGAATGTGACGTCCAAGCTCCGCCGTAGGTTTCGATCTGAGTGCACGCACTAAAGTGAAAGCAAGTTTCTCAATGATCTCCCACTCCCCAGTTTTTTCGATTTATCCCACTCCCTTCCCCCGGGGGTGCAGATCCAAGTAGTATTAATTAGTAACAGCAGCCTGCAGTTCTCTTTCAGTGCCCCCTTTCTCCAGGGGGTGCAGATCCGAGTGGTATTTATTAGTAACAGCAGTCTGCAGTTCTCTTACAGTATCCCCCTTTCCCCAGGGATGCAGGTCCAGGTGGTATTTACCAGTAACAGCAGTCTGTTGTTCGCTTACCTTATCCCCCTTCCCTGTAGGATGCAGATCCAAGTGGTATTTATCAGTAACAGCAGTCTGAAGTTCTCTTACAGTATCCCTTTACCCCGGCCGGGGGGTGCAGATCTGAGTGGTACTTACTAGTAACAGCAGTCTGCAGTTCTCTTACAGTACCCCCTTACCCTGGGGAATGCAGATCCGAGTGGTGTTCATTAGTAACAGCTGTCTGCAGTTCTTTTACAGTATTCCCCTTCCCTGAAGGATGCAGATCTGGAGTGGTATTCATTAGTAACAGTGGCCTGCAGTTCTCTTACAGTATCTCACTTCCTGCAGGGGTGGGGGCGGGCAGATCCGAGCGGTATTTATTTGTAACTGTAGTCTGCGGTTCTCTTACAGTATCTCCCTTCCCCTGGGGGGGTGCAGATCAGAGTGGTATTTATTAGTAACAGCAGTCTGCAGTTCTCTTACCATATCCCCCTTCCCGGGGGGGGGGTGCAGATCCGAGTGCTATTCATTAGTAATATCAGCCTATGGTTTTCTTACAGATTGATCCATACGAGTTCTTTGAACAGCTCCCCCTCTGTCCCTGATGGCTGTCTTCTCTCTCTCTCTCTCCCCCACTAGGAACTGGGGTCCTCCCTCCCTTTCTCACTACACTGAGGCAAAGAGACAGATTTTATACCGAGTGCCTTGTGCCCAAGTTGTGTGGTAAACTGTGGTGGAAATTAATGCCAGACAGTTGTGGTTTGCAGCACCCCCCCCATTTACTCTCAGTTGTGGAAAATGGTCAAAACAGGCGCAAGCAGTACATGCGTCCCATAACCATCTACAGGCACCAAAATACCACAACTGCAACACTCTCTCCCATCTTAAATGGTGAGTGGGTCACACCTGTCACAGTGCACCTGACTGCTGACTGAAGCTGGGTGTCATGGCAGTAGGGACACCCAGAAGGGCGGGGGATGCCAACAGACGCACTGCGTCACTGCATGTTAAACGTCCTAGGGGAGAAAACAGGTGGAAAATGCCCTCAGTGGCTGGGATGATAGGCAACCCCTCACAGACCTGGCACCACCGACTGGGTCCTACCTGAGAGGGGAGAAGGCAAGCCCCTCTTACCCTGCCATGAGGACTAAATCATTGGATTATCTGGGAGTAACTCCCAAGGATGGTTGGTGACTGGGCTGGAGGGGGTCTGGATGGGGACCAGTGAGGCAGCAGGAAAGAAAATACGATAATTAAAAGAAAAGCAGGAAAAGTGCAGAGGCTTGCAGCAGTTCAGGAATGTTTATCACTGAGTCACATCAGGAGGCATAGACTGGGCACCAGTTGCACACTGTATGCCTCTTTGAATTTCGACCATAGGTCACTGGATTTGAGTCCAGCCCAGAGACAGTAGTGATGAAAAGTCATTATCACCCAAAGGCTATTGCGTGGTCTCTGTGGAGTGAGTTGTGGTGGGTCTCAGTCCACTTCCAAGTGGGCAAGGGTCCTCATTACAGCAGCAACAGGACTATTAGCAACCATGTTGAATGCGCCCCTTGAGGGGCCAAGGACTGACTGGCACAGAGTATGAATCAGCTTCTCGCCTCCATGGTGGTGCCTCAGTGACAGGGATGAAAGCCACTGGTGAGGCACAAGCTGGCATGGCCGTGTGGGGAAGCCTACAGTGCAGGATCCATGCTCCGTCTGTCATGAGGATAAATGAAGGGCTTTGGCCAGCAGGGCTGCCAGTCTAGCGCCACTCACCATCACTTAACAAACCTCATACTACAGGCGTCCTTAGCCTGCGGCATGTGCCTTCCAGAAACAAGGCAGCAGCCTGCTCGCGAAACTTAGTGCCACAAAAATGAACAAAAATGGGGTCTCTGTGCTCCGTTTTGCAGATGTGTCTGCAGTACTGGGCAGTTTCTTTGAAAGAGATGGCATGATGATGTCAGGCACCAAGCTGACAGCTTTGGTGCTTATCCATGTACTCGTAGTGCAGGGGAGGGGGGAGACCATTCATAAAGCATCAGATTTATTTTCCCATTAAGAATCTGCTCACAACAGCCAGCCAACAGCACAGCAACAGGGGCGCTGCTTGCCACTCTGATGACCTGCCCATATGCACTGAAGAAAAAATTACTCACCATAGTAATGTTGTTTCTTCTAATAGAGTCTTGCTGTATTCAGACATAATGCAGTTAGCCCCAGCACTTGAACTGCCCCGGAGAGGAAAGAGTTAACTCCATGCAGAAGCATGGAACGTTGAGCTCGAGCTCGGTTTTCAAACCTGTCTGTGGTACTTACCAGTGCAACCGTCAGATTCTTATGAGCAACTAACTAACTTAACACTAAAATGTGGAAATTGTTTGAACACATAGCCAAAAGGCAAAATACTTTTTGGGGTCCAAAAAAGACTCAAGTCGAGAACCTAAGAAGAAATAAGGTAGTGATAATTCAAACTATGCAACACAAGAAGGGAAAACATAACAGTTACCCCACCAAGAGGGAGGGTACAAGGTACACCCCTGAGGTGCAACACTGTGCCTGCCAACCCACTTCCCAAAAACAGGTTCTGAGAGGGGAGGCGGGAGGAGGTCTGAATACAGCAAGACTCCATTAGAAGAAACAACATTACTATGGTGAGTAATTTTTTCTTCAAACAACATGAAGTCTTACTGTATTCAGACATAATGCAGACTACCAAGCAGTTCCCTATGGAGGAGGGAATGCAGAACCTACTTTGGGAACAGACTCTGCAGTACTGCTGTGCCAAACCTAGCATCACTCCTGCATGTCCAGAGAGTAATGCTTGATGAATGTATGTACTGTTTTCCAGGTGGCTGCTTTACAGATCTTTAACAAGGGTATATGTCTGGCCGCAGCTAGAGTAGCAGCTGTACCCCTAGTCGAGTGAGCCCTCAGGCCTGAACGGGGTGTTCTACCCAATTTGTCATAGCAAAATTGTATTCAGGAAACAATCCACCTGGCAATAGTTCTCTTAATAGCAGGCTTACCTTTCCCCACTTCACCATAAGTGAGAAACAATTGAAGACAGTCATTTATGTGTGCCTTAGTATGCTCTATGTAGTAGCTAAGTGCCCTTTTTAACATCCAAACTGTGTAATCTTCTTTCCCCTGGGGAAGAATGGTCAGTGAAAAATACAGGAAGAGACACAGACTGGTTTAGGTGAAAATCCAATACCACTTTAGGCAAGAACCTCCTATTAGTTCTTAGGACCACTTTATCCCTATGGAAGGATATAAAGTCAGGTTCAACTGACAGGGCCTGAAATTTGCTAATCCGCCTGGCAGAAGTAATAACTACCAGGAACACAGTTTTCCAGGGCAAGTACTTCAATTCAGCCGAAGCCATAGGCTCAAAGGATGGCTGCATAAGCTGAGCAATGCAGACATTAAGATCCCAAGGCGGAGTAGACTCCCTAAAGGAAGGGTTAATGTGAACCAGGCCTTTGAAAAACTTCCTGAAAACAGGATGAGATGCCAGGGGAAGAGCCCTTCCCTGCTGAAAGGAATGCAGAGACAGCTGTTAGATGAACCTTCAGAGTGGCAGGCCTAAGGCCTAGACTATTCAGATGAGCTAGATAATCTAAGGTTGTGGAAATGCCTGCAGAATCAGGCACAATACCTTTCTGAGAGCACCAAATACTGAACCTCTTCCATTTGGAATTGTAAGTTTGTCTAGTGGAAGGTTTCCTGGAGACCTTCAGAATATCCAGAACTCCCTGAGAGCGATGTAGAGCTGCATATTCAAACTCTTCAAGATCCAGGCCTTGAGGCTGAGAGACTGGAGATTGGGGTACCAGATCCGCCCCTGGGAGGAGGAGAGAAGATTGTATCTCCTGGGAAGAGACGGGGACATGAGACAGCCAAGGACAGCAGTAGAGGATACCAGGGTTGTCTGGCCCAATCTGGAGCCACCAGTATAACTGTGCAGGGTTGAGTTCTTATCTTGATCAGAACTCTGAACAGGAGAGGGAAAGGAGGGAAGGCATAGAGAAACCTGCCCTTCCAGTTCAGAATGAGGGTATCCTAGGGAACTGTCCCCAGGACTGGAGGTCTGCAGCAAAACAGAGGAAGCTGATGATTGTCTGGTGCTGCAAATAGATCTATTTCTGGAATGCCCCACTTGGAGAAAATGATCCTCAGAATGTGAGGATTCAAGGACCATTCGTGATGCCCCTGTGAAATCCTGCTCAGGGCACCTGCCAGCACATTGTCCTTCCCTGGAAGATGAACTGCTACCAGGGAAGTCTGAAGGAAATAGGCCACAGACCAAATCTTCATGGCCTCTGTGCACAAGGCCATGGACCGAGTGCCTCCCTGCTTGTTGATGTACCACATTGTGGTAGTGCTGTCCGTCCTGACTTGGACCACCTTGCGTTTGACTGAATCCGAAAAGGTCTGAAGGGCTAGAAAAACTGCCCTGAGTTCCAGGAGGTTGATATGAAGAAGAAACTCCTGCGGGGACCAGATCCCCTGAGCTGTTAGGGCTCCCAGGTGGGCTCCCCAGCCTGGGAGAGAAGCATCCGTAGTCAGTACTACTGATGGAAGTCGAGGGAGAAATGGAACCCCTTGTCTGAGGTTGTCCTGGTCCAGCCACCACTGGAGAGCCTGGACCACAGTTCGGGTCACTGGAATCAATCTGGTGAGAGAATCTGATCTCTGTGACCAAAAGGACCTTAGATGGAACTGAATGTTCAACATCGGAAATCTGGCTCCTTGAACCACTGCAGTGGAGGCTGCCATGTGGCCCAGGAATTGGAGGAACTGTCTCGCTGGAAGAGAAACCTGAAGCTGAAAGGAGGAAGCGAGGTCTACTAAGGCCTTCACCCTTGCCAGAGGAAGGAAAGCTCTTGCTTGGGTAGTATCCAATTCCACCCCTATAAAGGTGAGAAGCTGTACTGGTTCGAGGACAGATTTTGGCAGATTGAGAAGAAAGCCCAGGGAACTGAACAAGTCCTGAGTGGTTTGCATAGCTGACCTGACCTGGTCTGAAGACTGCCCTACTAGGAGCCAGTCGTCCAGATATGGAAAAACGGTGATACCCTGTCTTCTGAGGTAAGCCACCACTACTGCAAGGCACTTTGTGAACACCCTTGGAACTGATGTCAGGCCAAAAGGCATGGCCTTGAACTGATAATGGCCTGAAGGCAACTCGAACCTGAGGTATTTTCTGTGGGAGCACATTATAGGGAATATGGAAGTAGGCATCCTTGTGGTCCAGTGATGCTAGCCAATCTCCTGGCCTTAAACAGGGAATTATTATTCACAGAGTTACCATTTTGAATTTGGGTTTTGAAATGTGTTTGTTCAGATACCTTAGATCCAGGATGGGTCACCACTCCCCTGTTTTCTTTGAGGTGAGGAAGTACCTGGAGTACAGGCCTTTTGCCCTGTATTGAGTAGGAACCTTCTCTACGGCTCTGAGAGCCAGGAGAGAGGAAACCTCTGCCTCTAGGGCAAGGGTTTCTGAAACTGATGCAGGTGGAAAAGACTTGGCCCTCCTTTTTGGGTACCTTTTGAAGCTGAGGGCTAGTCCCTGGCTTACTACTTCCAGGACCCACTTGTCTGAGATAACAGACTTCCAGGCCTGAAAGTAGTAAGCCAGCCTGCCTCCTCCTGGGATTGGAGAGTTGACCTGGGCTGACACCTCAGGGTGTCTGCTTGGCAGGAATCTTAGATTGGGAGGAAGAAGCAGCCCTGCTCATCCCCCTTCTACCCCTCCCTCGGAAAAAAACCCTTTGTGGGTAAGACGAGAAGGAGGCCTGGGCTTGGTAAAAAGGCTTGAAAGCCTGTGCCCTGGACTGCTGCTTCTGAGGAGCGGCTTGCCTTTCCTTGGCCTGTGCACTTCTGTAAGTGGTTCTATATTCGTTCCTTTTCTTCATGTAAGCCTCTGTCTGCTCCCCAAACAGAGAGTTACCAACTACAGGAAAATCCATAGCCTTAGACTGGGTGTCTTGTGATAGGCTAGTACATCTGTGCCAAGCATGCCTTCTGAGAGACACAGATGTAGCCATGACTCTGGATGCCACATCGTTGGAGTCGACAGCAGCGTGAAATTGTACTTTGGATGCCTCAATTCCATCTGCAGCCACCTCCTCCAGCTCTTTGGCTAGCTGGGGGGAGGCCTTTTTAGCCAGTTCCAGAACCGTATCCCACCTGGACTTCTGGTACCTGGCTGTGTAGACCATAACATTTGCCTGCCTGAGTCCCAAAGAGGATGCCAAGTATAGTTTCTTGGCCATGGCATCGACTTTCCTGGAGTCCTTGTCTGAGGGGTGTGAAGCCAAAGGAATGTTTGCCCTGTCACAGGCTGCAGCCTGCACTACTCCAACATGGCTGCTATGTGAATAAAGGAACTCTGCAGCTGAGCCTGATAACATGTATCTCCTGTCCATTCTTTTATCTACAGGAGATAAAGAGTTAGGAGTCTGTAGAATCTTTTGTGTCTGTTTCCCCAAGGACTTGTGAAGGGGAATAGACAACCTTTTGGACTCTGGGATGTCCATCATCTCCACAAAATCAGGCTCTTCTTCTTCCTCAGCAGCTTCAACCAAAGGGAGCTGGAGGGTTTCCGCCACCTTCCTGTAAAACAAGAAGTGAGACGGGGACTCAGAAAGCCTGGGAGGGGAGACATCAGAGAGTCTGTCTGGGGAGATGTCTGGTTCAATGAGCACATCCAGACCCCCACCATTGTAGTCATCGTCAGGATAGTCTTCGTCTCCCTCCCACTACTCATAGAAAGCATCTGGATCGTAATCTGAAGGAGCCAGTTCTGATCGAACCGACCGCTTAACCAGCGGCATCGGTTCGGACAGAACCGGATGAAGCGACTGGACAATACTAATCGCTTTGGCTATCTTGTCCGCGGTTGGAGTAAGCAGTACTGGATCCGAACCGGCGGACTTCCGTTTCTTTTTTGACGGAACCGACCCCTCAGAGTTGGCTCTCCTTTTGCCCGAGGAGGTATCGCCTAGGTCAGTAGGCACCTCCTCAGGTTCTGCCGTAACCAAACCGGGCTGGCCATCTGGATCTACGGACTTCTCTGCCTCCCTTTCCTTCAACTTACTCAGTCTTTTTTCTAGAGTGGTTTTAGAAAAGTTTTTGCAAATTTGGCAGTCTGACTGGAGGTGGTCAAACCCCAGACAATAAACACAGATGAGGTAGGGGTCGGCCTTGGCAAAGGCCTCCCCACACTCAGTACAGTGTTGAAACCCAGTGGGACTGGTTTTCTTTTTGGGTTTCTCAGACATGGCCAACCTACCAAAATTACCCCATAGAAGCATTCAAGCCAGGTAATACCAACCGATCGGTAACAACCGTGTCATGGGTTTCGAAAAGAACCGAGAAAAAGACCGGTTCTTTTTTTTTTTCCCTCGGGATACTCCGCCAAGTATCCACCCTAGTCACGGCCCCCTAAGGTCCCCCATGCCAGTCGATCCTCCCGGTCACCCCTGGCTTACCCCCCAGAGGATGGGGCCACAGAGCTGACTCTCCACATCCCAACCCGCAGTCCTGTAACTGGTTGGGAGGATCAGCGACATGGTGGAACCCCGGGAGGGCTTCATAGAGGCGGAGTCCCCATTTTTGTATTTTAATGTATCCGTGGAGAGCCGACGCGCAATGACGCCAGCGACTACGTGGCGGATCGCCCACGCTTCTCCTCGGTCAAATGCGCGGCGCTGTCGTACTCAGCCTCCGGGCTGGGTGTCACTGCAGCGCCGCATGCATCCTCACCCACCCCGAAGAAGGAGAGCTGTCGAGGACGCCCAATCCTTCCTTCCTGCCAGCCCCCGCAGCTCCGAAGTCCATTCCCGAACTCCGGTCGCCGGCACAGCGAGGTGTACGCCCGCTACCAACCCTCAGCACCACCGGGCCGCCAAAAAAGCCCGGTTCTTTTGAAACCAATCGGTACCAGAGCACCACTCTAAAATAACAAATTTAAAATTAGAAGGAAACACAAGGTCGGTTCCTAACCGGACCGAACAGGAAGAAACCGAAGAAACCAACAATTTCCACAAGTTATTTAAAATAAAATACAGTCACTACCTATCTACCACACTACCTGTACTGTAGACAGAGGCTGGAAATTTGAAAAAACAGTAAAGAACAAGTTTTAAACCGAACGCTTTACTTTTACCGAACTGAGCAGAGGAATCTCCGGAGCGACTTCACTGTTAGGCGGAGTAAAGAATCTGACGGTTGCACTGGTAAGTACCACAGACAGAGGTTTGAAAACCGAGCTCGAGCTCAATGTTCCATGCTTCTGCATGGAGTTAACTCTTTCCTCTCTGGGGCAGTTCAAGTGCTGGGGCTAACTGCATTATGTCTGAACACAGCAAGACTTCATGTTGTTAGAACCTGAGCTGCCATGATGCAGCGTCAAAGGCAGGAAGCAGCATCCCATGAGACTCATGTCTTTTGGAAGGAATTGGATGCTAATGGACTGTCACTGTACAGTGATGAGTTCACCAATCTGACAATATAAGTACCATGTGAGAGGTGAAGGTCATTTTGGCTTGTGTCCAATAAACTTGTTTACAGGAAACCTCTATAGTTTTATTAAGGGGAACTTTGACCACTGGAAAGGTAAAGTTCTTCTCGATGGTACCTGATAGTGGGGGAAGAGGCCCACCTTGCCTTCAGGGGTAGTTGACGGATTACATCCAGATAATGTTGCCCCAAAGAGTAAGGTGAATTAAAACAAGCATTTGTCAATGCCGAGTGTTGTCGCGCTGGCATTGGCTTTGGCAGTGCAGTGCGGAAAAACATTTTGGGCCGAATGTGAAAAATGACAGCTGTATAGTTCATAAGAAGGTGTAAAAAAATGGCAGTGTTAAAATGTGGCATGTAAATATTGCAAATTTGCGAAGTTACAAGGGTGCGTGGGAAATGCGCAACGCATGCTTGCAACAGTCATTTATGGACGTTCGGCACCAAATTTTCAACATAGGCATTTTAGCTCCTCTTCTCATGTACAATGTCACTGTTATTTCCTCAAACTGTCCCAAAAAGTGATATTGCATAGCGACCGTGCTATTCTGCGCCAGACATGCGAAAACACATTTTGGGCAGGACATGTGAAATGACAGCTGTACTGTTCATCAAGAGGTGTGGAAAAATGCCAATGGTGAAAATCCAGAATGAAAATATTACAAATACACAACGTTACGAGCGTGCGTGCAATCTGCCAATGCACACTCATAACACAGTCATTTTATAGAGTATTGTCACCAAATTTTCAACATAGGCATTTTAGGACCTCTGCTCATGAACAGTGTCACTGTCCTTTTCATAATCTGGCCCGAACACTGATTTCCCACAGTGACCGCGCTATTGTGCCCCGGAAGTGCGGAAACACATTTCGGCCAGGATGTGAAAAATGACAGCTGTACTGTTCACAAAGAGGTGTACAAAATGACAATGTTGAAAATCTCATGAAAATATTGTGAATTCCACGGTTACTAGCTGGCATAGCAGCCGTAATGCACGCCAGAAACAGCCATTTGATGCATTGCCCATCAAATTTGCAACAAGGCTTTCTGAGAGCCCAATTATGAACAGTGGCACTGTCATATCCGTTAATCTGTCCCGAAGGTGATTCTAGCAGTGACTGCAAAATCACTTTTCGGACCGATTCAATATAACAGTGCCAGAATTCATGAGGAGGGTCCCAAAACCTCATGTTGAAAATTTGGTGTAAACTTCCCAAAATGCCCAAGATATGCATTAAAGTTGAAAACCCTGTTTATTCCATTATACAGCTTACCGGGCATTTCCTCAGTTCAAGGGCGGCTTTGAAGAGTGCAGACGGTTCCCGGTCCACTAAGATCGCCATGCCAGACCCCGGAGGTACGTATGGGGTGAGGGGTGTGTGTGGGGAGGCAGGGTGCGCAGTGGGTGGGTGCGGGTTGTGTGAGGGGGGGTTGGAAGACTACGAGGAACTGATTTTGCTTTATAGGTTGAAAAAAAAAAGACATCAGGGGACCGTTTTTGTTTTAATAGGTGCTTTGGCACTCTGGGGTGGGCTCCCAGCGTACCACCTGAATGTGTGTGGGTGGGTGGGTGCTTTAGCCGACAGGGGATTGGGCACCCCTGTCGGCAAACAAGGAAGGGGAGACAGGAGCCGAGGGGAGGGCACTGCAAGCAAGCAAAAAAGGAAGGAATATTATAATGCCGATGGGGAGGGCTCTGGCCGGCAAAATTCAAGGGAGGGAGGGATACATTAACGGGATTGGGGCCCCGCCGGCAAAGAAAAAACTGCTTGGCGCGATGCCAAGGGGATTGGGCACCGCAATCAAAAAGGGTTACATGATGCCGACGTGGGGATTGGGCACCGCCATCAAACAATAAAGGGAGATGACAGGCAACAGTGGCAGTCACTGCCGCCATGTTGCCTGCACGAGGGGGAGGCGTGGTTAGGTCACGCTGCATGAGAGCTTAGCTCTCATTGCAGCGGGCCATTTCTGTGATGTCTTTGCCTCATTAGCTAGGCAGGGAGTTGTCCCCTGCTGCTGGCTGACTGGGGAATGCGGGGTGCACCTACTGATGCGTGCCCTGCATTCGCCCAACAGCGACAGCGCCTCCAAATCTGCACTACCACAAGATGTTGGTTGCGCAAGCGTGCCAACATAAAAAGGATTACTGCTCTTTCCAGACAAGTCTTTTCACGGATGATACCAAGCTCTGTGGGATTCAGAACTCTGAGTAGGGCATAAGGGATCTAAGGGAAGACCTTGCAAGTTTGGAAAGGTGGTCTGGAATCTGGCAGTTCTGGTTCAGTGCTAAGAAGTGCAAGGTAATGCATACAGATCATAAAAACCCCAGGGCCAAGTACAGTCGGGGTTGGGGGGAGATGAAGGGGTCACAGTCTTGAAGGAGAAGAAAGACACTGGATAGCAATTACAAGCGACCTAAAACCATTAATGCAGTGCAAAAAGGCAGTGGGAAGGTGAACAGGATGCTGGGTTACATATCAAGGGAGTTCTCCAGCAAGAGTAAAGAGGTCATTCCGTCCCTGTACAGGTCCATGGTGCATCCTCATCCAGAGTACTATGTGTAGTACTGGAGCCCCTACCTCAAGGAAGACATAAACCAGATGGAGGCCGTACAGAGGAGGGCTACCAAGATGATTATGGGGCAGTAGGATACCCCATATGAACAGAGGCTGGTGGATCTGAACATGTACTCACAGAAGGAGAGAAAAGAGAGAGGGAACATGATCGAGACCTTCAAATACCTTAAAAGCATTAACAAGGTTGACAAAGGGGATCTTTTTTGCAAAAGTGAAAACAGAAACACCAGGGGTAAACTAGACATTGGGGGGTACAGAAGGGAGGCCAGAAGGCACTTTTTTACTGAAAGGGTAGTGGCAGGATGGACTGTACTGCCAGAGGGGGTAGTAAATCATTGCGCAGTTGGGAGTTTAAAAGAGGGTGGGATAGATTTAAAGGGAAGGGTAGGAGGATGGGGGATGGAGCAACATGTTGCAGACATACATGAGCTCCGCATCAAGCAGACTCAGACTTTCAAGCTTTCTGCTGCTGGCCTTTCATATGTTCGTGTAATCAGAGAGGTGTTTCTAAAGAGTAGATCACAAAGGTTTGAGTCACGTTTGTCCCATGGTGTTACAGACACCTAAATATAGGCTCACCTTGTAGTGTTGCATTCTTAGGGATTCTGGGAGATTTGGATCACTCTTACTTTTTTTTTTACTTTATTTCTTTTATCTCTCCTTGCCTGCTCCCAGAGTCCTCTCCTTCCTTCCTCTCATCACCCATTCCACCTGCGGTGGGATCTGCCCCTAGAGTGCCTCCTCTTTTTTTTCCTCCTCTTACACATTGGGGTCTGTCCCTCTTTGGTGGTCCGGATGGTGTCTGAGAGGCTATCATCTAGGCGGCCGGGAGGTGTTTTTCCGTTTTCTCCCTGGTTTCCCCCTACCCTCTGGGACGTCGAGCGCTAGGATGTACGTCCTGAGTGGTGGCGATGCTGACGCATGCCAGACCTCTCACTCTGCCGTCGGCGACCCCTTCCACGGCCCGACCTAACGAGCTACCCATCCCTTCAATTGTCGGTGCTTCCACCGGCCAGGAGGGATGCAGAACACGAGTGTGTTCTTGGTTCCCACCCTGAGGAGGAGGGCATCTGTTGGAACGCCGATCCTCCCTCTCCCCTGCCGACCCCCGGCCACCCGAGTCCATTCCCGAACCCGGGTCGCCGGCGTAGCGCGAGGTGTGGCATCCAGCGCCTCAACCCTCAGTGCCACCAGGCCGGCCTGGATCACTCTTCTAAGCATGTGCATGGCAGGGTGACTAAGTAGGGCCAGGGGGACTGGGAAAAGTAGGGATGGGCTGACACCTGAATCTCGTGTGCCAGCAGCAGAAAAGGCAGGTTTCAGTCATCTGAGAAATATGCCACATTTGAATCTTCAGCATAGTGGAGGACTACAGACCTGTGTACAGCAGCATAGCCGCACACTACACTATTTGCGCTACTAAGGGTTAGTTCGATGTGCTTACACAACTGAATGAGATAATATGAGATGATGTTTGTGTAACTTGATTTGCTTTGTGGCTTTCCGCCTCTCTATCCATGGGATAAACCCCCTGTAGGGGTACAATGCAAGGAACCCTAGAGGAGGGTTCCCCCCCTTCAGGTGCCGGGAATGAATGCGTTGTCTAAAGGTAGGTTAGGAAGAAGCCCAAAAAGAATACCCAAAGATGTCAGGCTCCGAAGAGGCAAGGAGGACGAATTAATTCTGTGAAGAGAAGGGCTAACTTCCTAAGGAGAGAGGGGAAAGCCGAGTCACCATCTGCCTCCATCCAACAGCAGAACCTAACTAACTAATGAGAAGAAAGCACTAACTCTAACTAATATTATGACCTTTGGTACAGAGGAGAGGAAAAAAACCCTTTGAGGAGGAAACGTCTGGGGATCCAAGGCCTAGGTCACCTTTCCTCCAGTCTGATGACGCTTGATTTGATTGAGGACATATGTTGGTAAAGAGAATGGTTCATAGATGAGGGATATAAGTAGGGAGGATGACTATGGGATAGGGAAACAGTCCAAAGAAGCACAGATTAAATAAGGAACATGCGGTAGCAGGGACCCAAGGCGGGTATGCTTGAGCAGTCGATGAGAAATAGTAGATCAGAGGAGCAAGGATGGGAGTAAATCCTTGTACGAGTCAGAGGAGCAAGGGGTATCCAGATGTGCTCACGAGAGCATTCCAGATGTGCTGATGAGGAGACAGATGATGATGCAGACTAGCTAGACTGAGCGATGCGAGTGAGCAGACACTGAGGTTGAAGAGGCATGCATGATTATGCAATGTGAACAATTAGACTCTGAACGATCAGACCCTGAGGTTGTAGTCGATGAGGTGGTATGGCATTCAATGATAGGAATGTTCGAATAAGCGATGTATAAACCTTGAGGTAACGCTGAGTGAATAATGACTAGATTTATGAACTTGATATGACTGGAGTTATGAACTCGATACTTGCAGCAGGATGGCCGCGGTTGATAGGTGGCATAGGAGTTATGGTAGGTACACCCAAAATAGAATATCAATAGTAGGCCAAGAGTGGAGTGAATCCTGGAAGGCTGGTATGGAATTGGAAGAGGAAGAGACAGGAATGAACTTGAAAATGAACTTGTACGAAGAAAGTAAAAGGAAGTAGGCTCCTCGAAAGGAGGTAAGACTCCGAGGCCAAGAAGGGAGATCTGGAACTGGAGGGAATTCAGGTATGATGAGTAGTGAGCAAAACTGTACAAAGTATGATGAAGCTGGATGAGGTGGCACGCAGGCCAGGTTCGATGGAAGGTCAGATGGGAGTCAGCCATAGATGGCCCAACGATGTGAATGGCAGAGTAGCTAATGGAAAAAATTGTGGCATGATGAGATATAGAAGCCATGACTGGAGTGAATCCTTGACGGCTGATGATGGATGGAATCAGGAACCTGATACATGCTGCGTGAGGGCCGTGGATTGATGAGGCGGGCATAAGAGTAATGATAGTTATGCCCAAAAAAGAAATATCGAGTGCAGCTGGTATGGGAGGAGAACCGCAGGTGGGATAGGATTCATGAGAGGACATGATAGGGAAGCCAAAGAGAAATAGTGATCGCAGGCCAGAATGAGGCAGTCGGAGATGGCCCAATGATGAGGAGGGTAAAACGGTAGGAAACGGAGGAGGTGCGATGAGGAGGAATGGCAATGGAGTGAAGCCACGACTGGAACGAAGCCTAGATGGCTGGCACGAGGAAGGTAAATAGGAAAGGACAAGGTATGATGAAGGAGGGAAGCCCAGAAGGCCATAACAGGTAAGGGATACGAAACCAGACTGAAAACCAGGCAGGAATTGCCTGAAGCTGATCATTCATGGGCAAACAGTGCCACCTGCTGGTCAGTAGGAGAACCTGCGCATGATAGTGCGAGGACATCCCCCAGATTTAGGCAGGACTGCAAGATAGCGGATGGGGGGGAGAGAGAACATCCAGGTAGGGCAAAGTACTTAGGCACAAGCAGATAAATAACAGGCTAAACGCTTAAACGGAAGAGGAATTACCAGGACAGATCAGAACAGGGATCAAGCAGTCATAACAGACAGATCCCCCAAGATTGTGCACCAATGTGGAACATATGCCAGACAAGAAAATGGAATGCTCAGAAAAAGTGAAGCCAGGGAAGTAATCCAACCACGGCATCCTCCAGTCCAGGAACAGTATGCCATGGGAGGCAGGGAAAGATAATAGCACCCTTTCTTTTTGTTGGTTTGCAAGGAAAGAGTACTGTAAAGATTTTGTTCATAACACACACACACATCACGATAAAGGACGGCACAAGCCAGGGAAAAAAAGGACTTAAATCAATAAAAGTGTACATGACTGAAAACAGAACATGAAATAAACCAAACTTCAAAGGCAGGTGTGATATCTATCTTGCTGCAATTTAAAAAAGATTCAAGTGAGTTCACCAAATTGTTGGAGGATGCATGGCAATGAAGGATTAGCAGGGAAGTCACTTACGGTATATTTCAGGTGAGCACTCAAGTAATGTCGGTAGTAAAATCAGAAACGACACCAAACAGAAATACGCCAGGCTTGCAGGTTGCACAACAGCAGCTGCTTTCCCCATGATGTAGAATGCTACTGCAGGACAGATCCAGTGCAACTCGACCTAATACATGAACAGGAGAACCCTGCCAGCTGCCGTGAGCCTCTGGTTCACAGTTCCGAAACAAGGAGGGAAAGCTACTAGGGGCCATCAGACCACCGGCAACGCAATGCACTGGACTTACCAGGAAGCGAAGAAACAAATTGTCACAGGAAAGCCGGCAGAGGAGCCAGGCAGGTTGATGGCAGGGGCCAGGACAAGGGATCCCAGGAGCATCCGCAGAACAGGATAACGGAGGACTCGCCCAAATGAATAATCAAGTGCAAGGCAGGAGTGAGACAGCCTGGGGAGGACACAAAACCAGACAAGGTGTTCCGGTGGGGAGATCTCAATGAGGCGAAAGGGGTGACTACTCTCCGAATACGAGGGAAGCAGAGCAGGCGGGGAGCAGAACGAACGAGAACAGAACAGGAAGGCATAGAGTAGAGAAACAAGCCAGGAAGCGAGGGAAGAACCGTCAAAGGGGACCCATTTCGGTCCCAGGTAGCACAGAGAGGTGGCCCAAATGGCAGCTCAGAGTGGAGGCCGACCGTGATGCTCCCGAGAGGGGACGGAAGTCCAGAAAGGCGCAGTAGCGTGGGGGGGGGGTGAGCAAGCAGAGTGAGAGAAGCGCCCAAAAACGCTGAGAGAGAATGAGAGAAAATGCTGAAGGGGAACGAGCCACCGAGGTGAGAGGGGGCAGCCGGAGGTAAATGAGCAGAACGGATCAGGAGAAGGTACAGCCAACGAGGCCTCCATCTGCAACGAAAAAGAATCCTGGCAAAGCCCAGGATGTTGTGACCTTTTAAACTCGATGGGGGAGTGACGCTGTTGCTCAGCCCATCGAACCTCGGGCTTAAAGCCCTCCCATTGGTTTGGCTTTGATGTTTTTATCATATTGTTTGAGTTAGTAGGTTTACCCTCCATGACCACAATTTAAAAAAAAATATATGTGTATATGGTGGTCCATCCCCCAACTCAAACTATTTGATAAACATCATGACCATACACTAACCCTAAGCAGCTTAACTAGCACAGTGTACTGACCACACTACTACAGTGGTCTGTGGTCCTCCACCAATGCCGAACCTTCCTCTTCTCCAGGATGACTGGACAACTGTAGTCCACAGGTCCATCCCATCCAGGCAAGGTTCTTGCAATATACTGTTCCTTGGCACACCTGGGAAACTAGCTGGATGCTTGCAGCAGATGGAGAACACAGCTGTTTTTTTTTCAGCAGGTGCCACAGGTTTGACTTAATCCTCTGATTGGCTAATTGACTGATAAGCAGCAGCAAGTCTAAAGGACCATTATTTACTTGGTCGCTTTTGCACTGCAGTGACTCAAGCACTCAGGTTGCTCCGGTGCAAGGGTGGCCATGTGGACACTTACTGAATCACGACAGGCGCTCCCTGCTCCTTTCCCTGAAACGCCACACTCGCTCCGATCTAACAGGGACTGTCCCATGATTCTGAGCACTGTGCTATGGTTCACTCGCCGCTGCTCTCCAGGACAGACACTGTGTGTTGCAAGAATAGGATGTGAGCAAACGTGGCTGATGTGCCAAGGAGCTAAAACGTGATCAGGAGTGCTTCCTGTTTCACCTGAAGGCATGGCAACTGGTTCAGTTATGTTGGTGAGCTGTGTGTCATTGGCCACATTGCCACCAATGTCACCGGCCAACCAACCGCCAAGGAACGTACGGCCCTCTCCAGTGCGGCTTGCATCGCTGCTGAGAGGGCCGTGTGGACGCCATCATCTTGTTGTCTTTGGTGGTTGATGCAGATTATAGCACTGCAGAAGTGGCAGCACACCGACTGTGTAAATGCAGCTTTAAAGAGGCATTGTTGTGGTTAGAGCACTGACTTAGGAGCCAGGATATTTCAGGTTCAGTTTCTGCCAGAGCCAAAATACTCCCTGTGTAATCTTGGACAAGTCACTTAACTTCTCAGTCCTCCAGTCCACCCAGCTGTGACAACTGGGTACAAAGCAAGACCTCACTGGAAACAAGTTGCTGTGTCTCAGCTGGGTTATCCTGGGTCAGTAAATTGTGAAATAAAAGAACTCAATCTTAAAGTACTGCCTGTTTCAAGTGTGCTTCCACACAAAATCACCGAGTGCAAGGGGATTTCACCAGCCTCCTATGACTGATCTGTTTACTGTCAGATCAAGGAGAAATTAGATGTTCAACTCATACCACAGTGATGTTAGAAGAGATACACAGCCTGTCGATTAAAGAGAGGCTGACACCTCTGGCAGAACTCGGGGGTTGGGGGGATCTTTAGGCACAGTTGACATATATTTAATACATTTCTAATTCCTCTTTTTTCTCTGTTCTTCATTGTTGAGGAAATTTGCATGAAACAGGATCTACTGTATGTCCTTTATGGACTGGAAGGTGGTTTGGCCTAGAAGTCAGAGCACAGGACTGTGAACATGGGGACCCATGTTTGAGTCCCACAACCATCACTCACTTTGTGACCCTGAGCATGCCCCTTAACCTCCCTGTGTTTAACCTCCCCGTAATCTCTCTCTGACCTATGTGTGATTTTTTTAATACGTCTGTAACCCCCTACAAATGGGGGTTCCTGAAAAGTCTTCCTTGAGCTTGCCTAAATGCTCACTGCCAGGCTGGTGTCCTGCGTTCTAGCAGTTTAAACGTTATTGCCAGTGAGTGCCTGTATATGCCTCTGTGCTCTGTCTCTTTAAGAGCTGCCTATTTGTGGTGTAAAACTAATCTGGGTAGGGGCAGAGTGTTTCTATGCTCAAGTCCCGCCCGGGCTGCCACATAATCACCCTATTCTGCCATCGCTACTTGCACAGAGGGAGCTCTGTTAGAAGATATACTTGTTTGCTGACTATCTATTAGAGTGGTAAAGATATTGTAGTTTGTCTAACCTGCCTTCTTTGCAGCATGGACAATTTTCATTTATCACCACCATCTTGGTCCTGGACTGCCGAAATGGGCCAATCAGTGCCTCTGGGGACTCTAAAATGGAGCCCGTCCCCAGGGGTCTTGTGGGAGCAAAATTCTGTAGGAATTGTAGTTTTAGAACTTTGGCGCCCAAATGGACCTGGAGGAGGAGTCCTTGTTTTGACTGACAGACATATCAGCCAACTGAACCTTTTGGATCCTGGGGAAAGTCCCAGGCTGCTTGCAGCGAGAGTCAGATCTGAGTTGGGAAGTGAAGGAGTAACAGCTTGAGATATTCGAGCAGCAATCCTGCGTGGATTCGCGTGGGAGAACTGTGAAAAGGCTGAGTTCTGGCCTGCTTGTCTGCCTGCTGTCCCTGACAGGGAAAACGGAGTTGATCTGGACTGAATCCGAGTTGTGAGGACAATTTAACCACTGGATTGTGACCAGACTTTAACCTGAAGAAGACCGAGGATTTGCTGAATGTGATCGACCTGTCAGGATTTCCAGCCACCTCTGAACTCCCGGTTCATGCAGAGACTCTGTAATTGCGACCAGACAGCAATCTGCCTGGTACAGTAGAATTTCTTACATGTAAATGTGCTGTGTGCTGATAGTGAGTCGTGATTTGGTTCCCCACTGTGTGCTGAACTGTGTCCTGCTTGCTGGAGGCTGCATCCAGCTCCAACGGACTGAATCCGTTTTCATCTCCATTTGTCCTGGGCCTTGCCACACTGGCCCAGTCAGAATACCCACTACACAGAGAAAGTCATCGACAAGACACCTGCCTGGGGATCAGCCCCTTGCTCAATGCCTTGAACAGGAACAACGCCTCGGTGATTCATGTGGGCCCTGCTTCTCCTGGCACTCCAGCTCAACAACCTGCAGTCTCGATTTCATCCTGCCTGTGTCCTGTATTGGGTATCGTGAGTACATATCAGGGGAGCTCCCTGCAACAACAGCTAAATCTAAAGTGTTGCCATCTGATTGCCCTGTTGTCTTTTCTTTCACGAACTGAGCCCTCCAGCTCCGGATTACAAATAGTGCATGTTGCTCTCTTCCATCACAGAGCCCCAACCAGCTGTGACGCCGGCCTACCCCGGGCGACGTTCCTGGCTAGCTCATCTTTTTCCTACCTGGGTACCCAGAGTGTGTGACTGTGTAGGGACTCTAAAGTGCATGCATAATTGTCTGATTGATTTAGCCTTTAAGCCAATCAACCTGATTACGCCCCTTCCTTGTTCAAGTCCCCTGAATAAATCAGATCTAACTCTTTTTGCATCTGACCTGACTGTGGTTCGAGTCTGTACTGAAAGCACTGTGCTGTTGTTGTTTGCTGTGCCTAACCTTATTTTACAGGGGTCTTCCAGGGTCGAACTGGTGGAACCAGCCCTGGTGGTAAGTGCAAGCAGTGTGGGTACTTGCATGGTGAATAAGGGGCATTGCAAAAGTGATTACTGTATAGTGTTCCGGCCACTAGAAGGGACAGAGGGGGGTTACAGTGTCCTGGAGGGCAGTGCCCAGGTTATCTTGACCACTAACAACCCTGACCTCCGGGTGGAGGCACCCGTTTCAGTACCCAGGGCCCTTAACATGCTACTAGCCAAGCAGGCAGAGGTAGTAGCCCTTGGGATAGCGCCACCTAGGGGTTACACATCTTTATTTAAGCAATAAGGCATGATTAGGTTAATGGTCTGTTAATCATCCTCTAGGGGTGTAATGAGGCACGAGGCATAGCCAAGTGCCACATGCCCCTAAAGGGTGATTAAATGACCATGAACATGTAACCTGGTTGCTATGCAGATGCTACATGTTACTTCGTGGTTACTATTCCTGCCTTGCACCCTTGGGGGCCAAGCAAGTTTAAGGGGTCTGGGCCCATTAAACACTTTACTTGGGGTTGGAAGGGGAGCAAGGGGAACAGTAGTGCTCCCAGACTGATTTGGCATTTTCCCTGTAACTCCAAGGTGATTTTCCTGTGTTTTCCTGTATCCTACACTATTTCCTATGGAAGCAGAATTGCTCTGTTTTCCTATATAACCAATGCAAGTCTATGGAAAGTATTTCCCTGTAGATGGCTCCAAATCCTTGTAAAATACAAGAATTCCTGTAGATCTGGGAGCCCAGGAATAGGACTGTGCTTCCACCAAAGGAAAGAAGTAGTGGGCTTGGTAAGTAGCATACTGGTCCCCTGGGACGCAATGCCAACCCACCTCTCCAGTAACTCTTGGATGCCACCCTAAAATGCCTACACTTTGCTTTCAGTTTCAAACACTTTAGTACCAATTACAGTAGATCACTAATAATATGCTCCAACACCCATTTTCAGAAACTAAGAGGACTTTTTTATCTGCAACTCAGGTCCTGTGAAGAAACAGGGATTAGGCAAATTGCAGCTGGCAATTAGTTTAGGCAGCAACTACAGACTTATCACTTAATATTCTTAGAGCATCACTCCAAGCAATGCGGGCTCTGGAGTGCAGAGAGAAGGCCTGCTGTACTGCAGAGCCTCCCACTACCCTCACTAGCAGATCTCCACAGCTTCAATACACCGTCAGCAATCGCACGTTTTAACTGCAGTCCTGTTTTAATGGGACACTCTCAGTTTTCAGCTGATTTATTTTGTCCCTTTGCAAAACTGTACTTGCAGACACATTTATTACAGATAATTATAAGCACAGCTCCTGACTGACAATAAAAGACCAGTTGTACGTTTTTTTCCCATATTGAATATTTCCCATCCCCGATGAATCCTCCACTGTCCCCGGTCCCCACGCGTTTACTGGTAGCATGGCGCCGAAGCGCCCGCAAACCCATGCATGTAACGAATTTGCTTTTTCCCCAAGTTGTGTCAGACAAAGGGGGTTTTCTAAGAAGGCAGTTCCTGAGCGCAGCAAAGTGAGTGCTGTCTTAAAACGAGCACTCTATGTAGCTAAGAAGACGACAGGTATGAGTAGAACATATTATTATCGCCGGGTTGGGCGCTAGAAGTCACGGTCGACAGGCCGAAGTTATTTCCAGCCACAGCCGTATGTAATATATGTTCTACCATAACCCGGAGGGTCTTATTGCGCTTATAAAATGGAGAAATTGCAATAGAAATTAAAAAAAAAGGAAATTCAGTTTTGCATTCAAATATTGCTTTATTTGATTAGTGTCCATACGCAAGGGAAATAGTTCCTTTCAAGTGCAACCTTTATTTCGCTCCGGAGTCCTCAAATTTCGTTTAAAGCATTTTCATTTACAAACTGGTGCCTGCTTTTTCCGCCACTGCTTTTGAATCTGACAGCTGTGACTTGCTACTCATCTGGTTCTCGGAGGATCGCTGTTATAGTCGGCAGCTTTTGACAAGGAATGCTGGCTTCTTCTATGTTAGTTTCATTTCTAATATTTCTCTAGCTCCTCTTCAGTTAAGCTAATATTGAAATTGACAGACTCGTTTGACATGTTTGTATGCAGGGTGCTTAATGGGATAACAAGATGGCTAACTGAGCCTTTGTGAACATTCTATGTTTGGCATGTTCAGTACTGAACATTCTAATTCAGAGTACTGATTTCTGACTGCCCTTTTTTTTTTCTATGTGTAATACACATATGACACTGATTTTCTAGCCAATCAGTGAGCTTATATTTTCATGCCCATTTTATAAAGTGCTTTATTTATTGTCTGAAATAGTAAGCCGTGACTCTGCACATGCACAGTAGCGATTGTAGCTGTCACAGGAGCAAGTGTACGAGGGCTCCCAGTTTGTTTCTTCACCAGAACTTTTCCTTTTTTTTTTTTTAAAGTCAAGTTGTTTTTTTTTAAGTTTTCACATTACAGAAGAAGAAAAAGCAGAGCTTCTACATAAGTACATGCTGAATGGACGGAACTGTTGTTATACAGTGTCAACACAGCAGGCCATTATAGCATTGATTAATACAACTGCAACATTTTGCAAGGTTCATTCTAGTCCTATTATATAGGAAGTTCTTTTATCCAGAAGGAGAATAAAGACTGCTTGTAACTGGTAATATAGGCCCCCAGGAGACCCACTTTTGTGTACAGATAATTCTGAGCCCTATACAATTGAAAACAATGGTACAAATTCCAGATCCACCTCTATTTGATAAACTACCTATCTTCTCCAGAATTTGTCATTTTTAGCTTGGTGCCTCTGAATGGATGCCGTTAAGGTTAGGGAGACAGTATAGTGCAGTGGTTTAAGGCTCTGAGCTGCAAATCTAGAGACCTGGGTTTGAATCCCACAGCCCCCACTTTCATACTGTGTGACCCTGAGCAAGTCACTTAACTTCCCTGTGCTCCCAGGTTGCACCTGGAAACAAGTTCCAGCTTAGTGTGTCTCACCTGGTTAAACAATTGGAAAAGGTCTCCATTTTGTATACATTATTTACCAATGACATCGATTCTGAAGTCTGTGGCAGTTGTTTCCATAACCACATTTTGGTTCCCCCTTTTATGTTGCCAGTATTAAAATTAAGATTAATTTCGATACCTGTCCCCAGACACCTCTAAGGGGAAGAGAAGGGAGAACAAACGGTAGGGGGGAGCAAATCTCGGTCTACAAAGAGTGTATTACAAGCATTCTGAATGTCCCACCAGTTGTCTATTAATACTGGACAAGTTCAAAAAATATGCGAATGATTAATGTTTTGCTCCCCGCATTCCTGCCAACATCTTCCCATGTGGGAGCTCATATAAGAGGCTTATGTAACCCCTTGTTACCCGGGATTACTAGAATCCCAGTAAGACCTAGTGGTAGGCAGGGAAGGCAGCTTGTGAAACTCCAGTTAAATGGGTTTCACACTGTCTCACTCTGTTCTCAGTCTCAGCTGAGACTGAGAGATGACATCATCAAATAGAACTGTCGCAGCTGCATAAGCCACATTGGAATCTGCAACAGAGGGAGTTAGATAGAACGTTGGGAGTTTTCAAAGTCAGTTCCTGTTTGCCTTCTGTAAGAGAAGGTCAGTCTCCTGTTTGCTTTCAAACAAAAAGGTTCACTTGAGGAATCAGTTCAAGTGGTGGAGATCGCTGTTCGGGTCTCAGTGCCCCCCTCCCTCCGGGGGGGGGGGAGTAAAGATCCCCATGTAGATTCCAGGGGCAATCCCCTAAATTCTGCAGAAGAAAGAAAGCTGCCTATTTCAGTTCAGTCTGTGTTTGGAAAGTGGGAAGAGTTGAAATTTGCCTGTGGGGCACCTGCAACAAAAGGGTGAGTGTTTGCTCTAATATGAGAGGGCAAAAAATGTGTTTCTTCAGCCTGGGAAATGTGAAGAAATCTAGGAATTGAACTACTATTTGGGAGGCCTATAGGACTAGGACAAACAAATCAAGTAGTGTCAAAAGCTAGAGTGCTGTGTGAATTCAAGTAATGTTGTAGAGGGGGTGCGACAGTTCATCCACCGTTTAATCTACATTCAGAAGTTTCAGTTTTTCCAGAGAAATGGCCGGGTATGGGCTGTGGGAGCTGGAGGTGGGAACACCCCCATCTTTAGTAACCAGGTCCACTTCTAGGTTTCTGCTGTGATTGCTACTTGCCTCATCGCTTGGCCAGTGATGAGGAAATACCCAGGCATTAGTGCATAAATGGGAAAATCTCTAGGAGTCGAGACTCTAGGTGGTGTGGGGAGCCACAACAAGTGTAAGGAATTCTCTTTGTGAAATGGGAGTCAGAAGAAGTAAGAAGGAAATCTCTATAGGGGTCGGAGACTCTAAGTGGTGTGGGGAGCCACAACAAGAAAATGGGTTCATTCTTCCAATGGACCGCCATTCAAGTGGCCGGCAGGGGAGCCGGGCCAGTCGGGCTGTGTACCCAAAGCGCATGCAAATCCGGGCTGTGTGCCTGGTGGGTCCACAGCCTGAAAACAGTAGAACTGGTTCATTCTTCCAGTGGACCGCCTTGTAGTCTCTAATCTGCATTACCAGTAAATGTAGCCCCATGGGGGTCCATCTATGCTTTGTTGTGTTCAGCTAGTAGTGAATAAAAGCCACACTGTAAAATCCCATTCCTGGTTCTGGACATTACAGTTATTGCTTCCTGTGTTCGGATTTACTTGGGTGCCCCTGTGCAGAGTAGCTAAACCTAGGTCCCCTTGTGCCAGGTAACCTCATCCTCCCCGAACCCAGGTCCCCACCAGGTATTGCTGCCAGCGCCAACAGCATGCCACCTGTCGTTTTGGTAAAAAGGCAGGGGTGAGGGGTTACACTTATATAGCGGGTGTTCTAAAATAACACATCCTACACTTCCAGGAGTTCACCAGGACTTTTCCTAGAGGCTGACTCGGAGACGCAAGGCATTTGGTCCACTACTGGACACTCTTAGAGAGCGGAAAGTAGATTTTCAATTTGGGTATCCAGCTGTGCTCAAAATAAGGAAGGAAGGTGCCATGTTTTCATTTTGGGAAGCGGAAAAGCTCAAAAAGTTTATATCAGAGATGGATGAAAATGCAGCATGTATTGGGAGTGACTGCCGACTGGAAGCCACCATCCCAAACCCCGAGGCAACTGCATCATGCTACACCACTGCCCCATGAGGACTGTGCTTGAGTCTGTAAGAACATATTGGTGGATGGTCGTTTAGAGAGGGCAACCCTGGAATAAACTCTGGGCCTAGAAGTCCCTTTTTCAGGGGCAACCTGGGGGGAGGGGAGACACAGATGGTAAGCAACTGAAATTGAACCAGATTAAGCTGTTGGTGGTATTTTTTTTTAGTGAATGAGGGAAATTTGGCCAGGACACCGGGGAAATTCCCCTATTCTTTTCGATAAGTGCCATGGGATCTTTAACATCCACCTGAACTACCACCAATCCAGGCAGATGGGACCTCGGTTTAACGTCTCATCCGAAAGACGGTACCTCAGAAGTGCAGCACCGCTCTCATGCTGCACTACAGTGTCAGTACTGAGATATTAACCCAAGTGCCAGATGTGGGAACTGAACCCACAGCCCTCTGATCTCCCGGCCTCAGAGGAGAGTGTGCTACCTACTAAGCCACTGACACTGTGGCACAAGGAATCACTGGGCAACATGAATCCATGCAACCCGGAGACTAAAAATGGTGCTGACCACATGGCCACCTGTGAGGGACTTTGTAATGGCACACTAGCTGTTACTGAGTTGCACGACTCACTGCACGATGAGATACCTATTCCACCAACGTTGCAGGATCCTGGCAGCACAGCCTGGTAAGAGGGAAGGGCTGGGGGGTTGGCGTAGATGATCGTGGGTGCCTCATGCTTTTGCCTTTCTGCATTGAATGGCTGTTTTTATCCTTGGGTGTAGCACAAAAAAAGAAAATTATGTACCAACCGTAGTTCTTGATCTTACTGTATATCTTCACCATTCACTACTGGTGGGTAATACACCAGAGACACTAGGAGCTATAGCTTAGAGATTTTTTTCTCTGGGGGAGGAGCCACGCCTCGAGGCTGACACATAGCGTGACGTTCACGGGTTGGCCAGTAGCCGAAGCCAACTCCTCCACTGCCTCAGTTCTGCTCGCCAGACAGAGTGGAAAATAAAAGACAGAGGAAGAAAAGGAGGGCGGGGCAAGAGAGCCCGAGGGATAGTAAAAGGAAAGGATATAACTGAAAAAGGAATAAGCCGGCTACAAGAGGAGAGGAGGTACACTTAGATGTCTGGGACAGGGGACCCCAACCACCGGGCAGGCCAAGGGAGGGATAAGAGAAGAAGGGAGGGAGGGAAGAAGAGAAGGAAGAACAGAGAAAGAGGGGGAGAGGAAAGCGACAGACATATATGACACCCCTAAAAGAGAGTTCAAGGAGTCTCCTGTGGGAACCAAGAGGGGACTGAAGGCTTGACTCCTCTCCCTCATTCTTTCTTTTCCTTTTTTGCAGAAAGACCCATGACAGGAGAGGGAGAGAGAGGGGTGCACAGGAGGCCCCCAAGGCCAGAAGCACTTCAAAGAGAAAACCAAGATGCTGTGTCAGCTGGACATAGGCTTAGCAGAGTCAAAAACATCCCAGGCCACAGAAGCCAAAAGGATGCGCCCTCTTGGTGCACTAGAGAAGGGGAAAAAGGGGGCCATAGGTCTCTCACTTCCTGTCCCTTACAGAATTAGTGGTGGGGACAGGACCCACTACAGGGAAGGACCCCCTGACATAGACCCCCTTAATTGAGGAGGTCTAGAAACTTAAGAGAAAAAAACTCTCACGCCTCGAGCCACAGAGCGGTAAGGTGGAGGTCTTAAGTTTCCCTGAGGGGGATTCTCTCAAGAGAGTTAAAAGGACCCTGCCCCAGGTTAACCCAGTGCAGGTTACCTAGAAATATCAAGGAGTAACTAGTAATCTAGAAAGAGGGGATAGAGGCCCCCGGAGTCCACTCACCTTTCAGCGACAGAGATGGGGATCCTGGAGGTCAGCTTGAGACCAGGGCATGAAGATGATCCGAGGCTCCTCAGAATTAAGGAGAAGGGCCAACAAGCCCAACAGAAAGTCCCCATCAGGGTTGTGAAGAGGGGGTCCTGAGGAGCCCCATGACATAAAGAGGGCAAGTGCCCCTGCTTTCCCTACCCCATAAGTAGGTCCCTGTTGCTTCAATGAAGGATCAGTGGACCTGGAGGTGCCAGCAGGACCATGCCCACAACTGGCCTCAATTGGGGGGAAGTCAAGCAGGGAGGAGGCACTGCCCAGAGGCTGAGGCCTGAGAGGGGAAGGTGGACAGGAAGCAGTGATGAATGGTGATGATATACAGGAAGATCAAGAATTACGGTAGGTACATAATTTTCATATCTTAACTGTATTAATCTTCACCATTCATCATTGGTGGGTGAGTATCAAGCACCTACGATGTTGGCACCTTCCTGAGGGCTGTACTTCCCTCAGCCTTCTGTAGGGGGGAGAACACACGAAGGAAGGGGCCCCTCATGGGTCTGGCGAGGCCCGAGACTGGTCAGGGGACGACTGAGACTCCTGTTGCCTGGGAGAAGAAAGCTGCCCCGACAATTCTCGTCTCACCCTAGGGGAGAAGAAATAGGCCTCTTGGAAAGGAGAGGCAATCACCCTACGCTGGGCCAAGGGTGATAACCAGGAGAGGCAAAGCCACGCCGTCTGCCTAATGCAGACTGCAGTTCCTGCCAGCCTAGACCCTACCTCACTGGCATCATAAGATGCCCTTGCTTGGTGTCTCGCTAGCTCTAGACCCCTAGCAGAAAGGTAAAGGGCTTGCCTGGTTGCCTCTGTGTCAGGCAGGGTCACTAGGAGTTATCCCAGCACTGTCCAAAGGTGCCTAGCATAGGCAACCTGATGTGCCTGATGTGCTGAGACACACAAAAGAAGACACGCCACTGAGAAGACTCTTCTCCCCCAGCAGTCGAACTCGGCTGAGTCAGATTCTGGGGGGGGCGGTCCTATCTTGGGCGACGATGCCCAGAAGGGGTGTCCAGGAGCTCTATCCCAGAAGACAGGTGAGGCATAATACCTTTCCTTCCCCTTCTCCCTTTCCTTCCCCCCTTTCCTTCCCCCCTCCTTTCTTTTCCTGGTTTTTGTTCTTTTCTATTCACTATAGGGTTGATGTGGTTTTGTTATTGATCTTTAGCCAAAGAAATGTATACTTGTGTGTGATGTCATTATGACTTGGTTCAAAATGGATGTTTAACTGCTGGGTTTTTATAGTTGTTCAGCCTTTGATAAAGGATGCTATCCGAAACACGTCAGGCTGTGTAACGTGCTTATACTATTAAAGTGTTTTATATTTATCTAAGGACCTCTGCCCTTGACTTTATTTATTGAGGTTGGTGTGTGCTGTGCATTTTTGTTTTGTGATATTTGGAGACCCTTGGAGTGTGCAATACCTGCACTGGCAGTCCCTCGGAGCTGGAGAAGGGGCAGCAGGACACTGCCAGACCCAATGCGACGCCTCCGTGAACGGGACAGGCCATGGAGGGATAACAATGTTTTCTGGGCTGCGCTGTCCGAGGAATGCCCGCGTCGCATGGTCAGGATTGTGACTTGCAAAATGGGATAAATAGAGCTCCTCCAACAACCTCGAAAGGAACCACTGATAGCTGGTGATATTAGCGTTTAAGGACAGGTGGACTGAGGAATCCTCTTGTGAGGAAGACAAGGAGGCAGAGAAGCCTGGCTCAGATTCTGGGGCTGTTGGGGGTTCTGGCCTAAGGATGACCTGGTCCAGGGCTCTTAAGTAGCTTGGAAAAGAAGCTACCGAAGACCTGAACTGATCCCAGGTCATAGGTTCTGAAGGGCTCAAGAGACCTGGCATAGCAGTGGAAGGAGGCAGAGGATCCAAAGGGGGGGGGGGAGAGAAGTCTGGCAAACCAGAGCAGGATCCCTGCTAGAGCTAAAGGAACGCGCAGGGGACCCTCTCCCGAGGGGTGGGGAACTGTGCAATACGCCCACTGCAGGTCGCCCAACCATACAGGAGCAGCTGAAGTGGTGCCCCAGAGAAAGGACCCCACGCTGGGGTGATCAGAGTCAGTCTGTCGCCTGAGGGCGGCCCCTAGCCCAACCTGTTGCAGACCCTCCCTGCCCAGGAGAGCAAAGAAGCGAGGGGTCAGCACTGCAACTCCTCACAGAGCCACCAGCAGCTCTAGAAATGGGTCTGCTTGCCACCCCCCAGCTCCCTCAAACTCTCCCCCTCAGAGAGGGACCTGCTCCTCGGTTGTTCCCTACTGCATGTGATGGGGGCTCCGAGGCAGCCCCAGCACCAGAGCAGGTGCCAGAAACCATCCCAGATCCCACTCCAGTACCAGAATCCAACCCGATATGGCCCACTGTGCCGGAACCAGACTCAGTGCCGGAGTCCGACCTGGCACCAGGTGCGGCACCGAGCCCAGAGATGGCACCACCCCCCTCCCTGGCACTGGAAATGGTGCCGGGAGAGTCCCTGGCACCACTCGCAGTGCTGGGGGATCCAGAGGACTTACCCCCAAGGATAGGGCCTACCAGGGGAATGACTGAAACCATGACACCAGGAACCGCATGGCTAGGCCTAACTGGCCACGGGACTCCTCAGAGTTGGACAACCACTCTGGATCATCCCGATCATCCTCCTCCACAGCGGAAGAGATCAGGGAGACCAGCAGAGAGGCCACCCCCCCCCGAGACCCTCCCATTTCCCATTCCTGATGCTGCTGGCGGCACCAGGAGTGGGCCTAGCGTGCACTGCACACCGCCCCGCTCACCAGCTCCAAGGGTGGAGTCAGAAGCCAAGACAGGCTAACAGGTGGTGCCGAGGACTCAGCCAGCTCGGGCCCAACGTAGAGCTGTGACCGCAACACTGGGGGCATCCGTGCTCCCGAGGAAATGGCAGACCGTGAGGGGTATTCAGCTGACCCCCCAGAGAAGGTCAACTGTCCACCTGACCCATCACGCAGGCCTGCGGTCTCAGGGAGACCGGAAACAGCCGAGGCCTGCTCCCCATCGGTATGTATAGTACCGGAGAGAGACCCGAGGGAAGGGCCCAACATCCTGTCCTTGGTGTCCTGTGACCAACACTGCCCCCAAAGGTGGGAGGATCCCAACCCACCTTAACGCGTGCACCTCGAGGACCTAGCAGTCCATGGAGTTGCTGGTGTCGCAGTTGTCCATATCGTGATCGGGACCCAGGTAGGCAAGACAATGATCATGATAGTCCATTATGGTCATGGACTTTCTGCAGGGGCATTGACGCATGGGGGCATGTCCCATCTTGGATTTGGTAGAAGGTCCCAAACTGGACATGATCATATGCAAACTTAAAACTTAACTAAACAAAAGACTTGGCACTCTAGAAAACAGAAAATAAAATAAAAGAAAAATGGTTTTACCAGATCTGTAGAAGTTCTACAGTGTCGAGTAATGGCAGTGGCAGAACCTTTCAGTGGTCGATGCGAACTTCACATAAACTGCGCAACAGCAAACGGTCAGCTCCCATGAGGTGATGCACTCTTGACAGCAGGAAACACAGAACTGAGGCGGTGGAAGAGTCGGCGTCAGTTACTGGCCAGACTGCGAGCACCATGCAATGCGTCAGCCTCAAGGGCAGCACTGTCCCAGCTCTTCCCCCTAGAGAAAAAAATCTCTATGCTATAGCTCCCACGGGGTCCTAGTGCCTCTGGCGAATTACCCACCAGTGATGAATGCTGAAGATTAATACAGTTAAGATCTATAGGCATATCAGTTGGCCAAGGTCATGCTTAATTCATGCAGTGGGAAGAAGGAAACTGGCACTGACTGCATGGCTGTTTGTGAGGGACCCTGGAAAGGCACCCTGACTTACTGCGGAGCTGCGTGCCTCACTGCATGACAGGACTGGTGTGCCAGCAATATATGGGTTTGGCAGCATAGCGAGGTAAGTGTGGAGGGCTGAGCGGGTGGCACAGACATTCGTGGGCAGCGCCCACCTTGGGCTACCTGCATGAATGGCACCGTGCAGGCATGGGGGAAGAAGGGACAAGGTCATGAACCGTATGTGCCCTGTAAAATAGGGCTGGTACTGTAAGTGTGGGACTATTTGCCAGACAAGGGGGAGAAGACAAACGTGAGCACTATAATGGGCCGGGACGAAGTTCTTTTCTGTTTCTTCTTTGATGCTGCATTCCAGGGACTGAAACAAAATGAGGGATGGGTTAGGGCTCACTATGCTGCAGCATGCGGCTCCCATAAAACAGGGGTGGCAGTGCTGGTGAACAAGGGATTCCCACTGCAGGTCACGAGGGTGGCAGCAGATCCTTGGGAAGGCTGGTACAGATTTGTACAGGGGTTGCTGCACGGCTGTCAGGTCACCTATGCATGCATTTATGCTCCAGCAGTATTTGAAGTGGATTTTCATCAGGGCATTGTGGACATAATCCACAGGGAATACTGTAGTTTGAGAACCTGTTCATGGCCGGGGACAAAAACCGTGTGATGCAACACAGCCTGCACCACTCAGCAGAACTGGGAAGACATGAGGGGACCATGAGAAGGTGGAAACAGGGCCTGGTGGATTTGCATCTCTTGGATATGTGGAGAACAGCAAACCCAGGGGCAAGGGAATTCACATTTTACTCCACCTGCACAAAACATGGTCCAGGCTGGATTATATCTATATTCCCCAGAAACAATATAGGCTGGTCAGAGATATCTCACACGGCGCTATACATATGTCAGACCATGTCATGGTAAGTCTCAAAATACAGCTGGGGGGCACAGAAACCGGGGATGGAGATTCCCCACATATCTGTTAGTGAGCGAAGGGGCATATACCAGAGTACGATCTGGACCACAACCCCTTCCAAGATGGTCTTCTGGGAGGCGGGGTAAGCGTACATGAGTGGCATGATGCTGGGCTATATAGCCAATCACAAGAAAAGAAGGGAAAAGTAGAGGGACCTGGAGGGGAAACCGAAGGAATTGGAAAGAAGAGCAGCTGGAGAGAACTCAGAAGGACTCCAGGGGAAAATACTGTCAGCCGGAGGGCACTGAACTTGCTGCTCACTGGGGAGGCTTGGACATCCCTTTCCTTTGCTAAGCGCAGAGTATCTGAAAGGGGCAACAAACCCAGGGGGATGCTGACCAGACTGATGTAGGAAAGGAGGGGGGTCCAAGGCTGTCCCCGCAGTGCACGGTCCCATGGGAAAGATGGAGAATAAAGGGGACGCGATCAGGGGGATCTTCTGCAGTTTCTACCAGAAACTACATGGCAGAATGTGAGGGTACAGGCAGCCTGGCCGAGGAGTTTCTTGAAAGGGTACTACAAAGAATTAAGGGAGGACCCAGTGGGCCCTATGGGAAAGATGCTAGAGGAGGCAGTGGGGGTGAGGGCTCTGCCTGTCTCATGCACAAGGGCACTGGTGTATGTGCCCCCCAAGCCTGGGAAGGACCCTCTCAAGTCTGCATTCCACCAGCCCATATCTTTCCTGAATTGTGATTTGAAGATTTACACCAAGGTGCTGGCAAGATGTCCGAACACTCTTCTACATCTAATTATGCACCTGGACCAGGCGGAGTTTGTCAGGGGGATGCCTTCATACCACAATATATGGCGACTGCTAAATGTGGTGCACTGTGGTTCTTGGCATCCTGGGCAAGCCCTGGTGCTGTCCATGGATGCTGATAAGGCATTTGATCGCATAGAGTGGGGATACTTCCTCATGGTTCTGGAGAAGTTTGGTCTGGGGAATGGATATATCCAGATGATAGAGCTGCTGTACATGATGCCAAGGACGTAATACTGGTGACTGGGGAGCCTTTGGAGGAATTCGAGCTAAAGAAGGGTACAATGCAGGGTTGCCCGCGCTCCCCCTACTGTTTGCCCTGGCTATAGAACTGCTAGCTGTTAGGATCCGTGCGGACCAGGGGATAGTGGGGATGGAGGGGGAGGTCTGGGCACCAACACAAACTCACTTTATATGCTGATGACCTCCTACTTTTTGTTATAGAGCCAGAGGGCACGGTACCAGTGTTGCTGAGGGTTATGGAGGAATTTGTCATGTTTTTTGGGTACAGACTAAACCTGGCCAAGTTGAAGTTGCTTCAGCTGTAGAGAGGAAGGCAGATAGTGGAGGGTCAGACCTAAGGTTTTAAGGTGGTGGAGAAAGCATTCACATACTTGATGAAAGTGGGAAAAGACTTGAGCAGCCTTCACAGCCTAAATTACAAACCCCTCTTTAATAAAATCATGGCTGACTTGGGAGAGGTGGAGAGCTCTCCCTATGTCATGGAAAGGCAGGATTAAATGAATGTACTTCCATGAATACTTTATGTAATTCAGATGGTGCCTACGGCACTAACAGGGGAGGACATAAAGAAAGTGGAGAGAGAGAGAATTCATCATGTTTATCTGGCAAAATAAAAGACCACATACAAGTCTGTAGGAATTGAAAGGATTGTGTGTGTGTGTGTGTGTGTGTGTGGAGTGGGGGCGCTAAACTTCCCAGGTATCAGAGGTTATTTCGTGTCTCTACAGCAAAGGTATGTTCAAGACTGAGTGAGTCGAGGAGAAGCAGCCAACTGGGTAGAGCTGGAGGAGGATGGGGATGTGGCCAGGCTGCTGACAGTCTAGCCCAGGGGAAGTACAGTATATGGGAATGGGAAAGAAAGGAACCCCATGGTAAAGATGACATTAGAGGCATGGGAAAAATGTGAAGAAGAAGAAGAGAGGGGCAGAAAAGGACCAAACAATGTTTAGTACCGGTGGTCTACAACACAGCATTTAATTGAGTGGCTGAAAGTGATTTATAATAGATAAATGTAGGAAAAAAGCAGAACTGGCATGCAACAATAAAACAAACGCTTTCATAAGTCGATGCATGAAACGGAACATGAGGGAAAGTAAGCAGAAGCTCTGCATGCAAACCTTTCCAGTTCTATAAATAAGTGAAAGCCAGGCTTACAGTATGTTCCTTTTAACCTCATTTGACTGTACACAACTTATTTTGTTGTACATATTAAAATATTTTGGTGGAAGGGGGCCCAAGTATGGCTCCCAGAATGGTGTCAATAAATGCTGGTTTGCAGGATTCCTTGACTGACTGATAACAGCAAGTTCAAAAGAACTGGTATCTTACAGTGCCACCTCAGCTGTGTCTCCATGCAAAGTCACTGAGCGACCGAGGGGATTTTACCAGCCTCCTCTGACTGATCTGTTTACTGTCACATCAAGGATAAATAAGGATGTTTCATTATTAATTCCACATTCACTGAAGTATGTCATCTCATTACTTTACTGTGCACAAAGGCAGAGAGCGATGCAGCGGTGTGATCAACATCAGAGTTTAACAGTGCACATAGCAAAGCCCTGACTACCTCATGGAGGAAAGGCAATTTAATGCAACTACTGTAACTAATCCGCTGGTCAACATTAAACCTTTACAAATATTTAAAAAATGTAGGATGGTGGCAAGAAGTGGTCAGTAGAAGGCTATCACAACAGATAATTTGAACTGCAAGAAGCATTTTGCAGTCTTCCTCATTAAAACTGGTTGCTCACTCGTACTGTTCACAGGCAAGCTGTGCTGTGCTCTTTAACAATACATTGCTTTTGCATCAATTATTGCCTCCCACTAATGATTGCTGACTATCTCGGAACAGTTTGTGGGCCTTACATCCCTCCCCCCAACTATGCTTCACACTAGGCCTGAAGGAAAAAAAATACTCTCTATAATAATGTTTCTGCTCAGAGATCCACCATTGAGCCTTTTAACTCATTACCTCCTGGGCGGCCATTAGTTCGGACGTCATATGGAGCTATTGGAGGTAATGAGTTAAACATGCATCAGTTCACAGAAGTGTGCTGCCCCGGAGATAGAAGCGTATGTATTAACTCTGTGCTATGGTCACCCTCCCCATACTGGCTTAATGCCAGATCGTTTCTTTTACACATGGTAGCAGTGGCCACTAAGATTATCTGATTACTAAATTGTTTCCCCAAAAATTTTCCTAAGAAATTTTTAAAAACCCTAATTGTTACTGGACAAAAATTGTCATGAAATCACTCCAACTTTAAGTAAGCATTAAGCCACTGCGAAGGAGGTTTCTACTGGGGAATTAATACATGGTCAGGGGGCACGAGGTTGAAGGCCGAGTGCCTACAACCACCCAACCATGCATTAATTCCCCAGTAGAAGCCTCCTTTGGAGTGGCTTAATGCACTTCTAACATGGCAAGCGCTGTTAGGGAGTAATTATTACTTTTCATAATAAAACATACAAACAAAATGTATGTGGTTTGAATATTTTACTCTTGAGAAACACTACACGTCAGAAACACACCAAGATTTATTACCATACTTATGCTGTTAAACATATATGGGCTTCTAACATAAAGAACATCTGCAGTCTATTACAACACATTTTACTTGTTTTTGCAGATTTCTAGACAGCTAATTTCATGCTATATTCCTCGATATTTCAGAAATACACACTTCTAGACAGTGCTAACTACTACCGCAGTGTATGCTGGGATGTATAAAGATACATATTTGCATAGCTACATTCCTTTTAAGGGGCTTTCGTTCGACCTTGCTGTATAATTACTACTTATACCTCTTTCTTCTTTACTTCTTCCCCTGGTACCCCTCTGAGTGCTGATCAATTCGTTTTCAATTGAGCACAGGAAGCACGAGGCTGACCACAGACTGAATGCTGCCACTTGTACTACAATGTTGTAATGCTCCACACTAAACTACACTTGTCTTGGCAGGGGCTCGCCTCAACATCAGAGGCCCTGGATGCAAAGGTATGCTGCTGTCACCGGGGAATTACGAGCAAGGGAGACAGACACAGAAACACTATGTTTGTAAACCACTACATGCAGTTCTCTCAGTCTCATCCCTCATTCCCTGCAGCAGCACACTATGGGGCGCCAACGTTTTATTTAATTGGCAGCTTACTTTTTGCCGGTTTTAAGCACAAAGGGAGACCTGTCAGCAAAACGGGCTTCTAGTGGGGATTTCCTGCGATCGAATCGGTCTTCAGGATGCGTTATTGGTTGAAACCCAGCACAAGACGCAAGTTCAACATGACATTATAAAAGTTGGAGCAGGCATTACTTGGGAATTAATGCCGTGTCCAGCTTCTATCATGTGGTCAGTTTGAACCAATCAATTTACTCCTTTTGGCCCTTGTTAAATATTGCCATGTTACAACAAGCATTTGTCAATGCCAAATGTTCGTTGTGTGCAGTGGTGTCATGGGCGGGGGTGTTTGAAAATTGCTTCAGTGAAGTTGTTTGTGAAGTGGGGTCCCAAAAAAACATATGTTGAAAATTTGGAGCAAAAATATTTAAAAATGGCCAAGTTGTGCCACTAAGTTGAAAACCCTATTAAAATACACTGACGTCGAAAACCCCACTGAAATACAATGAAGCGCTTACCGCAGTTCGCGGTTGGGCTTTCAAGAACAAAGACATGCCTGCAGTCCAAGGTAGATTATGGCAATAGACTTCCGGTGGGTAAGAATGGGGCACAGGGGGTGTGGGGTCCTGAGTGGGTGGGTAGGGGGTTGGGTAATGGCAGAACGGACAACTATGGACGGTTTTCTTTCTTACAGGGGAAAAAACCACGAGGGACAGTTTTCTTTTTTTTCAGGGAGTTTGCTGAACAGATGAGGACACTGGGGATTGGCACCCCAGTGTCTGTATACTGTTTTTTGGGGAGTTAACAGCAGACAACAATGGACGGACAGATGAAGACAGTGGGGGATTGGGCACCCCCAGCGTCTGTATACTGTTTGGGGGGGGGGGTTGCACAGCAGACAATGATAGACGTTTTTCTTTTTTTTAGGATAAAAAAACAAGCATTTGTCAATTCCGAACATTTGATGTATTGAAAGATGTCCACCTCTGCACCTTGTTTATGCCCTTGAGGTACTTGAAATGGAAATTACGTACCTACCGTAATTCTTGATCTTCTTGGACGAAGTCTCCACCACTCATTCACACTAATGGGATCTACGCCAGAGGCACTAGGACCCAGCGGGAGCAAACCTTTTTCAAGAGGGCAGGCGCCAGAGATGGAGCCGCGAAGAAGTGGCACCATGAGCCCCGGCTCGTGCGGTAAAGACTATCTTGGCGTCGACCCTCCAACCACCTCAGTACCTTTTTTCCGAGGAGGTGCAGCGTAACTAACCTAGAGGGACTAACCTAACAAAATCGGACATAAGATAGTCCAAACAACCCATATAAGAAGGGTCAAAAATGAAATCTTCACAGCCCAGCCACTGAGGGAGTGAAGACCAGAAACAGAAAGGTAAGCTCAGGGGATGGTGGGTGGGCGTGTAAATGAGTGGTGGAGACTTGGTTCAAGAATATCAAGAATTACGGTAGGTATGTAATTTCCATATGTTCCGGGACATAAAGTCTCCACCACTCATTTACACTAATGGGAGAGTACCGAGCTAATAATCCCCCCGAGACGGGCGGCAGGAAAAACTAAGAGCTCACATATTTAGTAAAGAAGTCCATTAAGGATAGTCCTGCCAAACGACAGATGTCGTCTAGCATGGACATCCAAGGCAATAGTGCTTAACGAAAGTATGCACTGAGCTCCAGGTAGCTGCACTGCAAATGTCTGCAATGGGCACGTTACGGATTTCAGCCAGAGATGCCGCGACTGCTCTAGCAGAGTGAGTGTACACTCTGCCTTCTAGCTAAACCTGTGCCATAGAATAGCAGTGGCAAAGGCATGCCACCAGCCATGCTGAAATGCACCTAACAGCGACAGGTTGACCCTCTCGCTGAAGGAAACAAACAGTTGTTGAGCCTTGTGAATTTCTTTTGTTCTATCTAGAATCACAGCACTCTTTTAACATCCAAGGAATGAAGGATACGTTCCCCTTCATTCTGGAAGTTCGCAAAGTAGGTAGGCAGGACTAAAGGTTGGTTTGGATGGAATTCTAAGTCAACCTTATGGAGAAACTTAGGATGAGTCCTAAGAACTACTCTGTCCTTGTGAAATACGGTGTATGGGGGGTCTGTGACTAGTGCATGTATTTCAGAAACTCTACTGGCCGAGGTGATGGCCAAGAGGAAGGACGTTTTTCAAGTGAGGAATTTCAACTCTCAGGTAGCTAAAGGCTCGAAAGGCTTCTGAGTGAGCATGTCTAGCACAAGGTTAATGTCCCAGACTGCGACTGGGCGTCTGATAGGAGGTCTGGTATGCAGAATACCCTTAAGAAACCTCTTAACCACAGGTAACTGAGCCAGTGACAAGGAAAGTACCGGCTCATGATAAGCTGAAATGACACAAAGGTGAACTTTGACTGTAGAGTACTGCAGACCTGAATTTAAGAGGCTAAAAGGTACTCCAAGACTTTATTTGGTGGGCAGGAAAAGGGTCTTGAATAGGATTTTGCACACCAGAGAGAAAAACGCTTCCATTTGGCTGTGTAGGTTTTTCTGGTGGCTGGCTTACGCGCAGCCAGAAGAATATCTGAAACCCTATGAGAGACATTGAACCTATTCACCTCTATCTCTTCTGGAGCCCAGTGTGAAGGTGAAGCGACCTCAGAATGGGGTGGACCACAGGACCCTGGGTCAGAAGGGTCGTCTTAAGGGAAGCGCCTGGGGTCCGACAGACTGTTGAGCAGCGGAAAGGAAATTACGTACCTACCGTGAATTTTGATCTTCTCTTGTATCTTCACCATTCATTACTTACTGCGTAGCCGGAGGCGCGACCGCCACGGGAGCTTTTTTTTTTTTTTTTTAAAGCTGCCTAACGCCTCTGCCTCCAGAGCGATGTCATGCGCTAGCGAGGGGCGGCCTTAGTAGCGATCACTCCTCCAACTCAGTTCTGTGAGCCGGAGAGGCAAAAATGAAAGCAGAAAATATAGATAGCAAGGCAAGATAGCCGAGGGATAGCAAAGCAAGGAAGAATGAACTGAAAAAGGAATAAGCCGATGGAGGAAGGACAGAGGAGATAAGAAAGGAAAATTACGTACCTACCGTAATTCTTGATCTTCTTGGACGAGTCTCCACCACTCATTCACACTAGTGGGATTGGCGCCGGAGGCACTAAGACCCATCGGGAGCAAACTTTGCTGGAGGGTCGGCGGAGAGACGGCCATGAGACACGGCGCCACGCAGCATGGCTCGAGGTAATGACCATCTCATGCACGTCACCTCCAACCGCCTCAGTACCTTTTTACCAAGGAGGTGCAGCGCACCAACGAAAAGGTAAACCTAATATTAAAAAACGGACATAAGATAGTCCGTATGACCCGTGTAAGAAGGGTCAGCAAAGAAGTCCTCACGGCCTAAAGATTTGAGGGAGTGAAGACCAATACAGCGGGTGAGCTCGGGATGGAGGGGTGAATGAGTGGAGAGATCGTCCAAGAAGACCAAGAAATTACGTAGGCACGCACTTTCCCCATCTTCCGGACATAAGTCCTCACCACTCATTCACACCAGTGGAGAGTACCAAGCTGATAATCCCTTAAAAGGGCGGCAGGAAAGCCAGAGCTCACGCTGGCCTAAGATAGAAGCCCATTACGGATAGTTCTGCCGAATGCGGAATGCCGCCTGGCATGAAATATCCAGTGCATAGTGCTTAACGAAAGTATGCACTGAGCTCCAGGTAGCGTTGCATATATCTGCAATTGGAACATTGCGAATTCGCTTAGGGATGTCAAGGATCGCTCTAGTAGAGTGAGCGACACTCTACCTTCTAATTTAACTTGAGCCATGGAATAGCAATGACGAAGGCATGCCACTAACCATGAAGAGATACATCTAATAGCGACAGGTTGACTCCAGCCGGTGTCGCTGAAAGAAACGTAACAGTTGCTGAGTCTTATAACATCCTTGGTTCTATCTAAATAGAACCGCAAGGCTCTCTTAACATCCAAGGAATGAAGAGCCTGCCCCTTCATTTTGGAAATTAGCGGCAAGCGGGAAGTACCAGAGGTTGGTTCAGATGGAATTCTGACACAACCTTGGGAAGAAATTTAGGATGAGTACGAGAACTACCTTGTCCTTATGGAATACAGTATACGGAGGGTCCGTAACCAGTGCATGTATCTCAGAGACCCTATGGCTGAGGTAATGGCCACCAGGAAGGCAGTCTTCCAGGTAAGAAATTTTAACTCACAGGTAGCTAAGGGTTCGAAAGGCTTCCGAGTGAGCATGTCCAGCACCAGGTTAATGTCCCAGGCTGCAACTGACGCTTAATAGGGGTTCTGGTATGGAGAATCCTCTAAGAAATCTCTTCACTATAGGTAACTGAGCCAGAGTTAAGGAAGAAACCGCTCATGGAACGCTGAGATGGCACTAAGGTGAACTTTAACTGTGGAGTATTGAAGACCTAAGTTTGATAGGTCCAAAAGATACTCCAGAACCTTGCCAGGAGGACAGGAAAAGGGATTCCAAGAGGATTTTGCACACCAGAGAAAAACGTTTCCATTTGGAAGCGACATGCTGGTGGCTGGCTTCCGAAGCAGCCAGAAGGATGTCTGAGACTCTACGAGAGCGTTGAACCATTCACTTCTATCTCTTCAGGAGCCAAGCATGAAGGTGAAGTGATTTCAGGTTGGATGGACCAACGAACCCTGAGTCAGAAGACTGATTTGCAAAGGAAGTGGTCTCGGAGAGGCTGCCAACATACTGTTGAGTAGAGGAAACCATAGTTGCCGAGGCCAGGAAGGAGCAATGAGAATCATCTTGGTCCCCTGAGACTCGAACTTGAGGAGTACTCTCTGGATTAGAGGAAGTGGTGGAAAGGCGTAAGAAAGCGTTTTGTCCACTGCAGCCTGAACGCATCCTGACAGAAAATGCCAGGCCCTGGATTTCTGAGCAGAAGAGAGGCAGTTTTGCTGAGTGGGATGCAAAAGGTCCAGGTCTGGAGTCCCCACTCTTGAACAGGGACCGAGCTACGCTGATCGAGAGGCCACTCGTGAGGGTCTGCCTCCGTTCTGCTGAGGTGATCTGCTAGGTCGTTTTGTATACCTGGCAGATAAACCGCTTGAATCAGAGACTCTGGCTCCAAGCACCACTCCCACACCTCATTGCTTCCTGCAAAGGGATAAGAATGAGCACCGCTTGCTTGTTGATGATACATCACTGCTTTGTTGTCCGCTTGAAGGAGAATGTTCTTGTGACAAAGGACATCCTTCAGAGCTCGATTGCATAGAGGACCGCTTCATCTCCAGGACATTGCTGGAGATGAGTTTCAACTGAGTCCAACACCTTGAGTGTGGAGGAGAGACAGTGAGCCCCCATCCCATTAGCGATGCATCTGTGGTGATGGAGATCTGATGATCCGGGGAGCAAGGGAATCCTTCCAGGAGATTGTTTCTTGAGACCACCAGGTGAGAGACCTTCAAGGGGCTCCGCCACCTTGATGGGATAAGACTGGGGTGAGAGGTCGGGACCACTGAGTGGAGAGCATCCACTGGGTGGTTCTCATGTGCAGTCGGGCCAGAGGGATAGTGAAGACCGAGGACGCCATGAGACCCAACATGCGTTGCATCGAGAGAGCTGAAACCATTGGTTCTCCCTGATGTAACGGGCCACAAGGATGACTGCAGTCTTCTGTCCTCTGGAAGGAAAGCCTTCGCTGAAGAGGTGTCTAGAAGCGCCCTATGAAAAGGAGCCTCTGGGAGGGTTGCAGTTGAGATTTTTCAAATTCAGCAGAACCCCATGGACGTGAGAAGACGAAGTCGCTTGCACGGCTTCCAAAGTCCTTGGCCGGAAGGGCTTGCTAGAAGCCAATCGTCCAGGTAGGAAACACTGGAGTCCGACTTTCCTGAGATGCGCCAGAGAACTGCACAACACTTTGTAAAAACTCGCTGGCGCCGAGGATAGCCCAAAGGGCAGGACTCGAACTGATAATGCTGACCCAAAGCTACAAACCTGAGGAATTTGCGTGGGTCGGTGGACGGGGTATGCTGGTAAGCATCCTGCATATCCAGAGAGGCCAGCCAGTCGTGTTGATGGCAAGGGTAACAGGGTACTTAGGGAAATCATCTTGAATTTCTCCTGGGAGGAATTTGTTTAACTTTCTGAGGTCTAGAATGGAGCGATCCCAGATTTCTTTGGAACCAGAAAGTAATGGGTAGAACCCTGTGTTTCGTGAGATGCGGGGCACCAGTTCTATTGCCCTGTTGTTCAGAAGGCCCTGGATCTCCGGTGAGGAGATCTGATTGAGAGGCCGACAACCTGGGTTGTCGATGGGAGGACACCGGGGGTTCCAAGAATTGAGAGTAACCTCGTGAATTATCCGAAGAACCCATTTGTCTGAGGTTATGGACTTCACTGGTTGTAGAAGTACATCAGACGCATCTCCACTGAGGAGAAAGTTCCACCGGCAGAGAGGATGGAACTTGGGCCAACGACTATAAGGTAGCGCTTGGAGCTTTAGGTCCTCGCGCTTTTCTGCTGCCTTCTTTGAGGTTGGGCAGGTTGGCTTTATGAAGCTTTCCCGCCCTGCCTCAAAGGACTGACGACTATGAAACTGACGCTTGTTCACATGCCCCTTAGAGGGGCAGGCGGAGGTCTGGCCAACTTAATGGCCGATCTAGTCTCTGAGTGGCCTCTAAGGTCGTTCTACCTGAGGGCCAAAAAAGAAAGGAGCCATCAAAGGCAGCGCCATCACCTGCTGCTGAGCATCATTCGTAAGCCAGAAGTGCGCAGCCAGAATGGCGCCTAGTACAACACGCCTGCTGCTGAGCGATAGCAGTGTCGAAAGCATCCATGGCGGCTTTGACCTGTTGGTTGTGACCCAATACTCTAATAACGGTCAGAAGAAGCTCTGACTTGAATCCGAATCTGGAAGAGCTTCAACCATTCTTTTCTTAGAGTGCCACAGGATATACCATACTGAGAAAAATAGCCTTGATAACTGGCAATACGCATACTTAGAGTGGAGAGCAAAGACTCTTACCTAATGTATCAATCTTACGAGACTTTGTTAATAGGTCGAGCTGTAGTAGTTTGAGGAAGAACGACCTTGTCATTCTCTGCCAGGACTACAATAGGATCCGCAGGTTTGGGATGCCAAATGGGACGATCCTTGGGAGCTGAATACTTTATCAATGGATTAGCCACTGAGGGAATAAGAGCAGGTTATTCCATACCATTTGAGACAGCGCCTCAAGGAAGGCTGAATCGGAGGAGTCAACCAGAGGGATCTCCAAGCATGAAGATACTGGAGTCTCATATCTTCCCAGGATCGATGTCTGTAGTCTGAGAGAAAGAGTGATCCCAGGTTCTTCAACAGAGACTTAAAGGACAGGTCCTCGACCACAGGCTCTGTAGCAAAGAAAGATCCTGTTTCCTCCACTTCATCACCCAACCAAGGTCTGGGTCAGGCTCAACATCATCTCCTGATGGTCCAGAAAGGACTGTTTGGACAGGAAAGGAGTGAAAATTAGAGAGGAGGAAATGGCAGAAAACAAGGAGAGTCCTGCTGGCTGCCGCGCCGAGACGGCAAACGGGCTGAAGACGGCATCAGAGGCGACGGGCGTCAAGAGGCATCGCGCTCGCGAACGCCGGCGGCCAAGGACGACGCCGTTATTAGCGCCGCCAACGGCGCCACGGACGACGCTGCCGAACGGCGCCAAGGGATGACGCCGCTAACGGCATCGCAGACGACGCCGCCAACGGCGCCGCTCGATCTAACGGCATCTACCGGGCGGCGCCATGAGATAACCGGCGCCACCAACGGCGCCGAGACCACGCGGCGCCGCCAACGGCGCCAGTAGTCTGGCGGTTCCAAACGGGCGCCGACACGCCACAGACCCTGCAGAAGGCGCCGGAAAGCCCCGGAACCTGGAAAACAAGAGAAGGAAAATACCAGGAGATAAGGGCATCGGTGAGGCCCCGCGCCGCAGCCATGTGAGGGGGAAACACCTGCACAGGAGTCGCTAGCACTCAAGAAGGCGCCAAGGACTAGGAAGGTCCAACCGCCTCTACCTGATCGCCTGAGGAGCCCGAGGGTCCGAGGTAACCGAGCCAGGCAGAAGAACCAACCTCCGAGCCCATCGCCCACAAGAGCGCCCACTGATGAAACTGCTCATCTGGAGCCCTACCTATAGGCGGAGGGCTCGACGTCGTATGGACGACGATTATCGGAAGCTGGCGACCTCAAGAAGGAGACCGCATCAGCAACGATAACCGACCGTCGACGCTGCAGATACCAGAGGGCGACTTTCGAGTGATGCCTTCTTTTTGACCTGTGGGTCAAGAAGAGCCGAGGCCGAACGGCGCCAGAATGCGACTCGCTTATTTTATGCCGCGGGGACCGCCATCCCCCGGCATCGGACTGACCGTAGTCGGAACCCCCGCTGAGGAGAAGGAGGCTGACCGACCCAGCCCGCTGACTGAACAGCTTTCATACAAGTTCCCCTACCGCCACCTGACTCTGCTCATGGTCGACTCCGTCAGGCCGAGACTTTCAAGTAAGTTAAATTTAAATATTAGAAAAATTTTACCGAAAATAGAATAAAACTAAGCGATACTACTATCGTGATAATGTTACAAAACAAACTGAAAACTATGCTATTTGAAGTTTGACTGGACAGGCGAGCGACGTCATGCCACTGAAGCGCACTCGACGGCGGGAAAAAGGAACTGAGGCGGTGGAGGGTCGTCGCCGAGATGGTCATTACCGCCGAAGCCGCTGCTCACAAGGCGCCAGCGGCCTCGCGGGCGCCGCCTCTCTGACCGACCCTCCAGCAAAGTTTGCTCCCGATGGGTCTTAGTGCCTCCGCGCCAATCCCACTAGTGGAATGAGTGGTGGAGACTTATGTCCAGGAAGATCATCCCTAGCCTAGGGAGTGCAGGGCCTCCTTACCTGGGCGACTCTAGGAGGAGAGATGAGTAAGAAAATGAGAAAATAGAAGAAGAAGAAGAAAGAGAAGAGAGAGATGGGATGTTGAAGGGACCAGAATGCCCAACGAGCATAGTTAGCTTGTAGCTGAAGGCTCGACTAAAGGGAAGCAAGAACTCGGAGATAGAGCTGAAGAGAAGGTTCACCGAACCCGCTAGACAGACCTCAGGAGGGCATAGTCCTCATCTTCAACATGCCATTAGCCTGACACCCACCTCGGCTCCTGGTCATGGGAAGGCCTTTAACTGGAAGACAGCCGAGGAGGGAAGAATAAAACCCTCAGCATGAGAGCGCTAGCTCAGGGGGTTTGGGAATGGAAATGTACCTTCTCAGTATGCCCAAGATAGAAACGGACTCAGACTGACTGGCTAAGGCCGCCATTTAGGCTGGCTAAGATTGGATATGGTCAGCAGAGCTCTACTGTAAAAATTGTCCAGGAGGACACTTAAAGGAGAAACCACTAGTAAAACAGCCAGAAGGATAGCCTACCTCTCATTTGCCTTCTGTTTGATTTCCTATTCCTTTTTTTTTTTTTACAGATAGAAAAAAATTTTTTAACTCAGATGCATGACCCAGATACCAAGATGCCTATAGCAGTCGGAGAGAGTTCCTCAGCATTTTTTTTTTTTTTTTAGAAGAGAAAGGAACAGACGATTGCTCCTCTGCTCTGCAAGGCAAGAATAGAGGGGGATTAGATTTCAGGGCAACTACCTGAACACGGGATTGCAGGATCAAAACTGAATAGCCTGAGCCAGGCCAAACAACCCCAGAGGTATCTTGCCATAAGAATAGCAAGAGATAGTTGTGCAGTCTGATCGCCAATGCAATCCGCGAGATGGCCCATGAATCTTAGAGTAAATAATTTTTCTGGATTTTAAACCCCCCAAGATTTTTTTTTTTTTTTTACTTTTTGTTTTTTTTTTTTTGGAAATGAAGCAATTTTCCTATATTTTATATAATGCAGAGAGAGAAGGAGACGGAGGTGGAGAAGCCACAGGAAGAGGCCACTGAGGATGGGGAGTGTAGTAATGAATGGTGAAGATACGAGAAGATCAAGAATTACTGTAGGTACGTAATTTTCCTATCTTCCCTTGTCAATCTTTCACCATTCATTACTTCCTGGGTGAGTATTAGCTCCTCTCCTCAGGAGGGGAAGAGGCCACACCCTGAGGGAACAAGACCCCAGCCTTCTGCTGGTGAGAAACAGAAGGAGAAGACCCCGGCTTATCTAGAAAGCCTAAGTGGAGAAGAGCTAGGAGGTGCCTCCCGAGGACGAGGAGACTGAGGGAGCCCCTGTAAAAGTCTCCTAGCTCTGGATGAGAAAAGACGGGTCCCCGGAAGGCGGAGCGCATCACCCCACGCCGGGCCAGGGTGACAACCTGGAGACGAAGCCATGCCTCGCCTGATGGTAGATCGCTGTCCCCTGCGAAGCCTGGAAGCCACCTTATTGGCGCTATAACATGCCCTTGCTTGGTGTCTTGCCAGCTCCAGGCCTACCGCGGAGAGGGCAACGGCTTGTCTGGTTTGTCTCCGTCAGGCATAGATGCCAGCAGCTGGGACATCATCAACCACAGATGCCGCTGTAGGCGCGGGTGAGCCTTGATGATGCAATACATGCACTCGCACGCCAAGAAGAGAACACTCTTCGCCCCCAACGGTCGAACTGAGAGAGTCCGAACTGTGGGCGGTCGGCGCCAGGCAACGGCGCCCAGAAGGAGTATCCAGGTATACCAAACCTGAGGACGGGTTGGGAAGGGAACCTAGAGACCCAGAGAGAGGGCACACACCATGCTGGCAGTCCGCCGGGCTGGGAAGAAACGGCAGGGAACTGCCAGGACCGGATAGACGCCCTGGAAGGGGATAGGCCAGGAAGGTACCACCAGATGCTGGGCACTGAATTCACCAAGGAATTCACACGCCAATTGCTTCCGTATTGTCTCTCCAACGTAGGAACTCAAGATCCTCACCATCCTCGAGAGGAAACGCTGATATTCTGTGAAATCAGCATCGAGGACAGATGAGCAGGTCTCTCTCCTCAGAGGAGGGAGACGAGGATGATGGGGAACTGGAATGTCCAGAGGATTCCCGCGCGTGGGGAGAGTCGAAAGACCCTGCCATGCATGTAACTAACATATGAGGGGAAGGTCAGAGAACCCTGAACTGCTCCCAGGATAACGGACCCAGAGGGACCGACATGGCCTGGGAGCGGGGTGGTGAAGGCAGAGAGATGGGAGAGGGGCACCTCGAGGAGGAACTACACTCATGTAGGGCTCTGGAATCCGGGGAAGGAGCTCTGTAGAGGGATCCTGATATCAAACCAGGCCGCAGAACGGAACTCTGGGAAGCGAACCTGAAGAGCCCTGGGGAGAAACTCCTGTGACGACGCCTGGACTGTATGGATCCAGAAGGGCAGTCTGCACAAACGCCGCCAGAGGACACCCTAGAACCCTGGGAGAGGGGCTCTGCGCATGCTCCGGCCACCCCTGAGGTGGCTAAAGAAGACTGAGCAGCAGGACGCCTGCCCTCAACCCTCGGATTCCCGAGAGGCCCTCCTCCCGACTGCAACGCTCCCCAACTCCTCAGAGGAGGTAACAGCACCCGGGGTAGCTGTCACCGGACCTCCAGAGAGGGAGCCTCCTCCGTCACCCCCCACGCCTGCCCCCCCGACTCTGGGCCACCCCAGCCGAGGAACCCCAGGAGACGACGGCAAGGGGACAGAGGGAGGGCGCTACTGCCTGGTACCCCTAGCCACCGAGGACCCAGATTTCAAGAATGGGATGCCAGGATGGTCCACATTTGAGTCATCGCCTCCGAGGAGGACGAGACCAGCAGGACCTCGATGTTGGCCACCCCAGGGGTCCCGAGGCCGGGCCGGGCGAACGCCTGTACCGGAGTGCACGCCGCCGCCCCAGCACGCCGGGCAGCATGAAGGCCCAACCCCACACCCCAGCGCCCGCAACCCGCACCGCCTGGAGGAGGGGAAGGTCGGCTACCGCCGCGCGCCGGAGAAGCGGCACTGCACGGGCGGCACCGTTAGGCTCATCGGCACCGCTAACGGCGCTGAGGTTAAAACGGCACCGCCAACGGCGCCGCTTTCGATCACCGCGCCGATCTGGCGGCGCTAACGGCGCCGGCCTCCGACACGGACACCGCGAAGCGGGCGCCGGATCTGAATGGCGTTGGACGCTGCTGATTACCGCACCAACGTGCCGGATCTCAAACGGCGCCATGAGGGCGATGTCGAGGGTCCACCCGGCCGGGCCAGCCAAGGGCTCAACACGGGGGGAGCCTGTAATTCCAAGAGGTGACTGCCGAGGCGGTGCCGTCAGCGCTTGTGGCCCCGGAGGGGGCTACGACGCCCCAACACCGCGAAGGGGCCGTCGCAAGAAGGGAAGAGTAGACCCTCCTCCTCGACCGTGATAGGCCCGGAGGGGACCCGGGAAAGGCCTAAGGATCTTCGAGATTCCCGCGAGCAAGCCGCCTCGAAGTTGGCGGGCCTTGCCGAGCTTGTATCGCGATTCTCGAGGACGCCGACGGTCCATCGAGAAACAAGCGCCGCACGAATCCATATTATGGTTGGGTCCCAGGCAACAAGACAGACGCTGCGCCGGTCCGAGACGGAGAAATGCCGTCGCAGGAGCACTGACGCATAGGGCACGTCCTGTCTTAGAAGAACGCTCGCCCAGAACCGACATAACGCTAAATAAACAAGATTAAACACAGTCGGAAATACACCCGGCGCCGTACAAAGGAAAGAAAAAGGAACAGTCTTACCGTAGGCGTCGAGTGTAGAAAAAGGAGTCGGATACGCACTTTTCGGTTAGCTATCGCGAACAGGTGCTGCCTCGACGGCGGGAGAAACAGAACTGAGTTGGAGGAGGAGTCGGTCGCTACTAACGGCCGCCCCTCGCGCATGACGCCGCTCTCGAGGGCGGGGCCGTTAGGCAACTTTTTAAAAAAAAAAAAAAGCTCGCGTGACGGGTGCGCGCCTCCGGCTTACACCCAGGAAGTAATGAATGGTGAAGATTGACAAGGGAAGATCCATATCTGTCGAGGCCAGAAGGGAGCAATGAGAATCATTTTGTCTCCCTGAGACTCAAATTTGAGAAGTACCCTCTGAATTAGAAGAAGAGGAGGAAAGGCGTATAGAAAACATTTTGTTCACTGCAGCCTGAACGCATCCTGACAGAAAATGCCAGGTCCTGGATTTCTGGAGCAGAATAGAGGCAGTTTTGCATTGAGGGGGATGCAAAAAGGTCCAGGTCTGGAGTTCCCAACTCTTTGAAGAGTGACTGAACAACAGTTAAGTCAAGAGACCACTCGTGAGGATCTGCCTCTGTCCTGCTGAGATGGTCTGTCAGCTCGTTTTGTACTCCTGGCAGGTAAACCGTGCGGATTACAGCCTTGTGCTCCAACCATTCCCACACTATCACAGCTTCCCTGCATAATGGGTAAGAGTGTGCATTGCCCTGCTTGTTGATGTAATACATCACTGCTTTGTTGTCTGTCTGTCTGAAGAAGAATGTTCTTGTGACAGAGTATGTCCTTCAAGGCCCGGACTGCATAGAGAATGGCTCTCATTTCCAGGATGTTTATGTGAAGGTGGGATTCGTCCTGAGTCCACGTACCTTGGGTGTGGAGATTCTGGCAGTGAGCTCCCCACCCCATCAGGGACGCGTCTGTGGTAACAGAGATCTGATGATCCAGAGAAGCAAAGGGATATCCTTCCAGAAGGTTGTCCTCCTGCAACCACCAGTTGAGTGACCTCTTCAGAGGTTCTGTCACCTTAATGAGAAAGGACTGAGGGTGAGTGGTTGGGGACCACTGAGTACTGAGCATCCACTGAGAGGTTCTCATGTGGAGACGTGCTAGGGGTACAGTGAACACCGAAGATGCCATTAGACCTAGCATCCGTTGCATCCAGACAGCTTGAACCAAGCTGTTTTCTCTCTGATGTATCGGACCATTTGTAAGATATCGCTCCTTCTGTCTTCTGGAGGAAAAGCTTTCGCAAGGAGGTATCCAGAAGAGTTCCTATAAAGAGGAGTTTATGGGAGGGCTGTAACTGCGATTTGTTGAAATTTAGCAGGACTCCCATGGACGTGAGGAAGTCCGAAGCCGTGGCTACGGCATCCAGAGTTTCTTGTCTGGATGCACCTGCTAGGAGCCAGTCATCCAGATATGGAAACACTTGTATCCCGATTTTCATGAGATGCACTGCGAGAATTGCACAACACTTTGTAAAAACTCGCAGGGCTGAGGATAGCCCAAAGGGCAGGACTCTGAACTGATAATGCTGACCCAGCGCCACAAACCATAGGTATTTGTGGTGCTTTGGGTGTACAGGAATGTGCTGGTAGGCATCCTGCATGTCCAGGGAGGCTAGCCAATCGTGTTGATGAAGCAAGAGTAACAGGGTACCTAGCGATATCATCTTGAACTTTTCCTTGAGAAGAAACTTGTTTCGCTTTCTGAGGTCCAGAATGGGGGCACATGCCACCAGTTTTCTTCAGGACCAGGAAGTAATGGGAGAAGAAACCTGTGTTTTGTTGATCCAGCGGAACTACTTCTAGTGCCCTATTGCTCAGAAGACTTTGTACCTTGAAAGCAAGAAGGTCTGACTGTATTGCTGACAGCCTGGGCTGTCGTTTGTGGGGATGATCCAGAGGGGTTTCTGAAAGATTGAGCGAGTACCCCTCGCGGATTATCCGGAGGACCCATTTGTCTGATGTTATGGATTTCCACTGATTGTAGAACTGAGTCAGACGTCCTCCCACTGCTGAGGAAGAGGCCCCCTCGGACAGCTGAGGCGGGACCTGGGCCAGAAACTCAGAAGGTGCCACTGGGTGCTTTGGGGCCCTGTGCCGTCTGCTGTGTTTTCTTTTGTGGCTGAGGGTTGTGGTTTTTGTTAAAACCTCTTCTGCCTTTGCCCCGAAAGGACTTACAGTTGTGAAATTGATGCTTATTGACACCCCCCCGTGAGGGTGCGGGTGTGGGTCGAGCCATCTTAATGGCAGACCTAGTCTTCTGTGTAGCCTCCAGAGCTTGCTCTACTTGGGGCCCGAACAGATACATACCGTCGAAGGGTAAAGCAATGACCTGCTGCTGGGCATCATTCGTGAAGCATGAAGTACGTAGCCAAGAGTGGTGACGAGTGCAAATGCCTGCCGCCGCTCGGGAAGCAGTATTGAAAGTGTCCATTGCCGCTTTAACCTGCTGGTTGTTGGACTCGATACCCCTGGTTATGGTGTGAAGCAGCTCTGAATTAGTCTCCGACTCGGGTAGAGCTTCTACCATTTGTTTGAGCAAATGCCAAAGAACATACTCATATTGGGAGAAATAGCCCTGGTAGCTGGCAATACGCATACCCAGGGTAGAGGCAGCAAAGACTCTCTTACCTAAGGTGTCTATCTGATGAGATTCTTTACTGATAGGCCGGGCTGTAGATGCCTGAGGGAGGACGGCCTTATCATTCTCTGCTAAGACTATAATGGGATCAGCAAAACCATGTGAGGCCAATATGGCTCCATCCTTGGGAGGAGCATACTTTGTATCTATGGACTTAGCCACGGAAGGGATGAGAGCGGGATTGTTCCATACCATCTGAGAGAGGGTCTCGAAAGATTGTTGTACTGGAGGAGTTAAATCCATAGGGATCTCCGGGATATGTAGGTATTAGAGTCTTAAAAGCTTTCCAGGATCAATTTCTGTAGTGTGGAGAGAAAGAGTAGAATTTAAATTTTTCAGCAGAGACTTAAAAGAAAGGTCTTCGACCACAGGCTCTGCAGCAGGATTGATCCCTGCTCCTTCAACATCATCGCCCAGCCGAAGATCAGGGTCAGGCTCAAAATCATCTCCCGACAGTCCAGGAGGGACTGTATGGACAGGAAAGGAGTGAAAATCAGTAGGAAAAGTAGAAGAGGAAGGAATCGGAGTCGAGAAACCCTGAAAGCTGGATGGCACCACACCAAGCCCTGGTGCTGATGAGGAATACGGCGGCGAAGACAAGGGAGTCGGTGCCATCAGAAACAGCCCAGCACATGGCGCCAACAGAGGCCACTGCGCTGAAATTGCCGCAGCATTACAGATGGCACCAACAGAGCCTGCAGCGCCGCGAATGGCACCAACAGACCCCTCGGTGCCGACAGAGCCCCTGGCACCGTGGATGGTGCCAACAGACTCCCCGATGCTGCGGTAGGCACCAAGGCCGTCGCTGGCACTGCAGACAGCGCCAAGAGTGTCCCAGGGTTCTGAAAACTGCAATCTGAAGAAAAAGGAGGGAAAGTGGCAGGAGATAGAGGCATCGATGTGGCCCCCTGTGCCACAGCCATATGAGGGAGGAAAACACCTAAGAGTGGGGTCGACAGCCCCAAAGAAGGCGCCCTGTGACTAGGAAGGTCCAACCACCCCACCCACTCCCTCGAATGGCCTGAAGGCCTCGGGAGTGACTGGATCAGGCAGCTGGACCAACCTCTGAACCAACTGCTCCATAAGAGCGGCCCACTGATGAAACTGCTCATCAGAGGCCCCCTCCAAGAGGCGGGGACGGGCTCCGATGTCGAGGATGTCGGCCACCGGAGACAGAAACCGGCGACTCCGACAGAGGAGGAGACTGGCGCCTGACCCCAATGACCGACCGTCAATGCGCAGACATAGCAGAAGGTGACCTCGAGTGATGCCTTCTCTTTTTCGATTTGTGGGCCGAAGAAGAGCTTGAGGCCGAACGGTGCCGAGAATGGGACCGCTTTGCTTTATGCTTTCATGGGGACCGCCCATCTCCCCGAAAGATCGGACCGTCCAAGAAACAGACACTTCTCCGGGGAGGGCGGCGGACTGGACTCAGCATCGGTTGACTGAGCAGCCTTCATACAAAGTCTCCCTACCGCCACCTGACCCGCACATGGTCGACTCAGTCAATGGAGGGCTGAAGACTTCTTTCTTAATAAGTAAAATTAAATATAATCGGTACTTATTTCAAAGATAAATTACAAAACAATAAACAATAAACTGAAAAGTATGCTGGTAGTTTGAAGTTTGACTCCTGCCGGGCGAGTGACATCGCCACTGAAGCACACTCGGTGGGAAAAAAAGAACTGAGGCGGTTGGAGGGTCGATGCCGAGACAGGCTTTACCGCATGAGCCGGAGTTCGTGGTGCCGCTTCCTTGCAGCTTCATCTCTGGCGCCTGCCCTCTTGAAAAAAGTTTGTCCCTGCTGGGTCCTAGCACCTCTGGCATAGATCCCATTATTGTGAATGAGTGGTGGAGACTTTATGTCGAGGAGGATCGTATATATCATGTCCCCCCCTCCTTTCCTCCAATAAGTACATATTGAGGTCCTTTTAATCTCTTCTGATATGTTCTGTGCTGCAAGCCATGTACCATCTTGGTTGCCTTTCTGTGGACTGCCTTCACCCTGTCAACGTCCTTGCGCATTTGTGGCCTCCAGAATTGCACACAGTACTGTAGGTGAGGCCTCACTAGTGCATTATACAATGGCATCACCTCCTCCTGCCTTCTGCTAGTGATACCTCTGCCTATGCACCCCAGCATGTCACTGGCCGTCCTTGCAACATTTGTGCTCTGCTTTGACACACAGTACTGTAGGTGAGGCCGTTTGGTCCTAGCACCTCCGGCACTATCCCACTAGTGTGAATGAGTGGTGGAGACTTGAGTTCAGGAAGATCACAGGACTAGACAGATTCCTGAGGGAGAATGGCATTGAGGGTTACACATCATGAGTAGGGGTAACACAGGACTAGACAGATTCCTGAGGGAGAATGGCAATGAGGGTTACACAGCATGAGTAGGGGGTAACACAGGACTAGACAGATTCCTGAGGGAGAATGGCTTTGAGGGTTATACAGCATAAAGTACAGTTACGTAAGAACTTACCGTAACAGTAGATCTTCGAGAACAGCTCTTGCAGCAGGTTACATCATTAGGACTGAAGCCGGCAGGCATCAGGACCCCATGGAAAATTTCTAGCTAGCTTATCTCAGCGGGACCGCCTCGACGCCGGGTCCCGCCCGACATCAGAAGAGTTACAAGGGGCGGTCCTCACTCGACTCCCCAGTTCTCCGCCTGAGACTTCCGCCGCAGGCTGACATCGAAATGGGAGACCGAGGATCCACCGTCAGAAGTCAAAGGAAACAAATCCTGAAAGTAAAGGCGAAAAGCCATGCTTCCTCCAAGGGGGAAGGTAGGCGGAGCAGTATTGTTGCAAGAGCTGTTCTCAAGATCTACTGTTATGGTAAGTTCTTACGTAACTGTACTATCTTACCGAGACACAGCTCTTGCAGCAGGTTACACATTAGGACTGATTTCCAAGCAGTAACGCTGTCGAAAAATTCCGGGAGGAGGAAAATAGGAAAACATTCCAGGTCCTGAATCTAGGACAGAAGACCCTGTAGCACCGCCAGGTCAAACCGGTTCCTTCACCGAGAGGCGATGTCCAGGCTATAATGCCTGATAAATGTATGCACAGAGCTCCAAGTGGCTGCAGCACATATGGCAGAAGTGGAAACGTTCCGGAGCGCTGCAAAGGAGGTGGCCACGCCCCTAGTGGAATGGCCCCGGACTGAACCCGGGAGGGGCTTCTGTTTGAGCTCATAACAGAATGAAATACACTGGACATGCCAGCGAGACAGGGACTGTTTGGATACAGGTTGGCCCATCATTCTTTCAGCAAAGGAAACGAAAAGTTGCTCTGAACTACAAAAAGGTTTAGTTCTATTGAGGCAATACCTCAGGCTGCGGTGAACATCCAGGGTGTGAAGCAGAGCCTCTCCTCTATTCGAGTAGTTCGGGAAGTAGACCAGCAGGTCAATGTCCTGATTTAGAGTGAGTGAAGAAACCACCTTAAGCAAAAATTTAGGATTCGTCCTCAGGGATACTCTGTCCCGGTGGAAAACTAAATAAGGCTCTTTGCACATGAGAATGAAGCTCAGAAATTCTTCTCGCTGAAGTAACAGCAACTAAAATAACGCCTTCCACGACAGAAAACGAGCTCACAATCCGCTGCAGGTTCGCGCGGGGGCGAAGTTGTTCCAGGACAAAGAGCAAATCCCATGGAGGCACTGGGTCCTTAATGGGTGGCCTAAGGTAACAACCCTCTCAAAAATTCCTGAGAGGCGTCTAATTGTGCCACTGTACGATGTCCCACCGGAAGGTGGTAGGCAGAGATGGCACAAAGGTGCACCTTGATAGAGGAGTAGGCTAGACCCGAACGAAAGAGGGAGAGCAGGTAGTCCAACACCACTCCTACCGGGCAACCTAAAGGGGAATAGTCGCGTGCTCGCGACCATAAACAAAAACGGCGCCATTTCATGGCGTACGTCACATGCGTTGCCGGCTTTCTAGCTGCAGAAAGAACTTCCGCAACCTCTTGCGAGACCCCGTGACGCAAGATGGCAATGTCTCTAGGAGCCATGCATGCAGGTTCAGTGAGCGTAAGTCCGGGTGGACTAGTGAACCTTCCTCCTGAGACAGGAGATGAGAGTTGAATGGCAATGGAAGCGGAGGTTCCCAGGATAGCTGAATTAGCAAGGGGAACCAGATCTGTCTGGGCCAGAAAGGGGCCACCAGGATCATTGTTGCATGCTCCCTGCGCAGTTTGAGAAGAACTCTCTGGATCAACAGGAAGGGAGGGAAAGCGTAGAGGAATCTGTCCACCCAGGAGAGGGACAACGCGTCTCGCCAGAAAACACCAGGCCCTGGATCTAGCGAGCAAAAATTGGGCAGTTTTGCGTTGGATGGGATGAACAAGTCCAACTCTGGAGTTCCCATCGAAGAAACAGATCCTCTGCTACCTCTTGAAGAAGTTCCCACTGTGGACTCTGGCCTGGGAGCGACTCAGGCCATCTGCAATCGTGTTGTCCATCCCGGAACATGTACAGTGATCAGATTCGCGCCGCGTCGGATTACCCAATCCCACACCCTCATGGCCTCCCTGCAGAGGGGGTAAGAGTGTGCGCCTCCTTGTTTGTTGAGGTAATACATCACCGCCGTGTTGTCTGTCTGAAGCAGGAGGGTACTCAGCGGGATTTCTGACTGAAAGGCCTGCAGTGCATAAAGGACCTCCCTCATCTCTAGAACATTGATATGGAGATGAGCCTCCAGAGGGGTCCACGTACCCTGGGACTTCACCCCGTCCAGGTGTGCCCCCCACCCTAGATCTGAGGAGTCTGTGGTGAGGATTACTCCGGAACGGCGCGCTACAAATGGGACGCCGCGGGAGAGCTAATTCCTGGTCTAGCTACCATCTGCCAGTCTCGAATCACGGTGTTCGTGATTCTGACCGGATGCTGCATGTGGTCTTGCCTTTGATCCCATTGCACCCTGAGCATCCACTGAGTTACCCGCATGTGGAGCCTTGTGAAAGGGATGGTAGGAATGGCCGCAGCCATGTGTCTGAGCAAGCTTAAGGACCGACCTGGCCGGGACGAATCTTGTTCCGACGATAGCTCCCTGATGAGGGATCTAATGCGCCCGCCCGTCATCTGGAAGAAAAGCTCTTCCCTGAACGGTGTCCAGTGCGCCTATAAATTGCAGCTTCTGCGACGGTACCAGGAGAGACTTCTCGTGGTTGATTAAGATGCCCAGAGATCGGAACAGGACCTGGGTGCTCTGTATCGCATGAATCAACGCCTCTCTGGAGGCGGCCATGAGAAGCCAATCGTCCAGGTACGGGAACACATAATGGCCCTGTCTCCTTAGAGACGCTGCCACGACTGCCATGCACTTGGTAAAGACCCTGGGTGCGGATGACAGTCCGAATGGAAGGGCTCGGAATTGAAGGTGGTGGTCGAGGAACCCGAAGCGCAGGAACCTCTTGTGCGCCTGAGCTATAGGGATATGCAGGTATGCGTCCTGCATGTCTAGAGACGCTAAGAAGGCGCCTTGTTTCAGCATGGGAATAAGACCCGGAAGAGTCATCATGCGGAATCTCTTGTAGGCGACCGACACGTTGAGGTGTTTGAGGTCCAAAATCGACGGAGGTCCCCTGTCTTTTGGAACCAGGAAGAAGTGAGAATAATATCCTTGTCCTCTCTGGTTCTCCGGACGCACTCTATCGCCCTTTGCAAGAGCGAGTACTTCTTGCCATATCAGAGATCTGTGCTGACCCGGATATCGGGAGAGCAAAGGAGGCCTCGGGTGGCTTTTCTTTGAATTTATATAGTGGCCTCTTCTCACCAACTGAAGAACCCACCTGTCGGTGGTTATAGCTCGCCATCCCGGCAGGAAGTTCGCAATGCAACCCCGACCATGATTTCCGCTGATCCTGAGGGCGGGGCCGAAAGGAGTCAGGCTGTGGCGGCTGAGGGCCCGCTGGCTGGGCCGGCAGAGTACGCTGGCTTCGCCCGCGGGCTGTTTCTGGGCTCTACGAAACCAGAACCTCTGTTGTGGAGCGGAACGGGACTGCTGCCTCTGCATCTGTCCATGAATTCGCTTTGGTTCCTACGCAGTGAACTAAGCCTGCGGCACATGGGCGGACCGACCTCACTGCCTTCCCCGGCCTCTTGAAGTCTGGTAATAATCTTCTGAAGGTTTACCAAACAAGACTTCTCCTCGAATGGAGCGCCCATGATATTCTTCTGGACGCCCGTAAAACCGAGACGCCAGAATCAAGAGTGCTCCCGAGGCATACGCCAGAAGCGTTGCTCGGGCCGAGGAGTCCGCAGAGTCGCACGCTGCTCGAGAGCACTCTGGGTTCCCACGTCTGAACCCTGCACGAGGAGCTGAAGCATCTCCTCCTTCTGCCCACCTTTCCGCAGTTTTTCCGCCGCCAGACCCTGTTCCACAAGGCATTTTGAACTGAACCATGTGGGTTAAATAATTCAAGGATCTGATGGCGCAGGTAGCGGAAGATGCGATGTGCCTACACCATAAAGGCCCAACTGCTTGGACTCTGGGTCCGTGGCAGGGTGCTCAGATGCTGCGGTCTCTGGGACCGGTCATGTGAGGCTGTGATGACCAGAGAGTCGGCCTGAGGCTGCTGAGTCAAGTACTGGTCTTCTAGGAGCCTTGTACAAGCGATCAGCTTTCGCATCGCCGGAGCGAATGTGGACGCTCCACGCTGCCTTGGTGACGTCCACGAAAGTGTCAACCAAGGGTGGCACCACCACAGGCTTGGGGTCCTTCTGCTGAAGATATTTGGCAAGGCGTATCCTTTCAGGGTCTAGCTCTTCCGCATCCCATCCCATGTTCTCTTGGATATGCCTCATAATATCCGAGAACGAAGGGTCATCCGGAGGAGAGGGGAGATGGGGATCTGGATGTTGAGAACTCTGATCCCGTGGCCTCCGTCGAAGGCGATCGTCGGTGTCTCCTGGGTCTCTTGGGGCTGGGTGACCTAGAAGAGGATTTAGACGGAGGTCTCCGTTTTCTGATCTCCCCTGGGAGGGGTTCCGTGCTCCCGGGAGGGAGGCAAACGTCCGCCGACCCCGCTGGCGGAGGGGGTGCAGGAACCGGGGGTGTAGGAGGAAGAGGAGGAGGAGTGGGAACCATGTCCTTCCTTATGGTGTCCCACCAGTAAGTGAAGAGGTCCTTCACATCCACTAAAGAAAGGCCCGACGACGGTCCGGGCGCCGGTGGACGGTCGTCGGGTCCCGGCGTCGGCTCCACAGGGGGCTCGGGTATCGGCGAGGGTTCCCTGGGTGTCTTGACAAGACCGGGGTCGCCCATCTGGTCCTCGGCTACGCCAATTCTTCCTCGTTAAGGTCTCCTGGCCGCCGGTCGAGGCGCCAGGGCTCTCTTCAGGAGGAGGGCGCCGTCCCCACCGCGTCTGCTGAGGTGTTGGCTTGGCCGGCGACGGTCGTCTGGCCGACGGCGGCTCCAGGGATGTATGGCGAGAGGACGATGACGGACACACCGGCGTCGGATCCTGAGGTCTCTTCAAAGAAGTAAGCTCCAACGTCTTGCGGGGAGGCAAGGAAGCTGACCTGACGTCGGGTTCCGAAGGGCGGGAACCCGACTTATGATGATGATGGCGATCCCCAGACTTCACCAAGGCCCTGGAGGACGAAGACAAGGACGGCCTGGTGGACTTGGCCTGAGAAGAGGACTTCCTGACCGCAGCCGGGGGAGGCTGAGAGCTGGCCCTGGAGGGGAGCGGTCGGACCTGGAACCGAGCTGCGAGAGTTCAAGCCCGGAGGGGACCTGGAAGGGGCCTTCTCCCTTCGTTTCTCAGCGTGTTTGTGGGACTTTTTAGTGGATTCCCCCTTGGAAGACATGGTCTTTAGCTTTTCTTCCAGTAAGAAAGCCTGTAGGGCCTTCTGACGTCGGATCCGGGTTCTACTGTTAAGCCCCTGGCAGAAGGAGCAGGCCCGGGTATCGTGGTCTGGGCCTAGGCACCGGATGCAGGCCGTGTGGGGGTCCTTGAAGGGGATCTGCTTCCCGCAAGCACACTTGGAAGAGTGACCGGAGGTCGGAGAGGACATCAGCGAAAAACTTGCTTGTAGAAATCCAATTTTCCTGTAGGAAAGAACTTAATCACGCTGTCATGGCTAGAGCTGAACCGAAGGGTCAGAGATACATGCAAGCTCGACGTCATGGAAAGAACTGGGAATCGAGCGGGACCGCCCCCTTATGTACTATGTCTGAAGTCGGAGGCGCGACCGACGTCGGGGGCGGTCCCCGCTGAAGATAGCTAGCTAGAAATTTTCCGTGGAGTCCTGACACCTGCCGGCTTCAGTCCTAATGGTGTAACCTGCCGCAAGAGCTGTGTCTCGAAGTAAGATGTAGGCATAACACAAGACTACAGAGATTCCTGTGGGATAATGGCATTGAGGGTTACACAGCGTGAGAAGGAGTAACACAGGGCTAGACAGATTCCTGAGGAAGGATGACACTGATTATTACACAGCATGAGTAGAGGTAATAAGACTAGGCAGATTCCTGAGGGAGAATGGCATTGAGGGTTACACAGCATGAGTAGGCATAACACAGGACTAGACAGATTCCTGAGGGAGGATGGCATTGAGGGTTACACAGCATAAGTAGGGGTAACATAGGACTAGAGAGACTGCTGAGAGAGAATGGCATTGAGAGTTACACAGCATGCAGCATGAGTAGGGGCTAACACGGGACTAGACAGATTCCTGAGGGAGGATGGCACTGAGGGTTACACAGCATGAGTAGGGATAACACAGGACCAGACAGATTCCTGAGGGAGAATGGCACTGAGGGTTACACAGCATGAGTAGTGGTAACACAGAACTAGATAGATTCCTGAGGAAGAATGACATATGGAAATTACGTACTTACCGTAATTATTGATCTTCTTGGACAGTCTCCATCACTCATTCACACTAGTGGGATAGTGCCAGAGGTGCTAGGACCAAGCGGAAGCTTAAAGTTTTCAGAAGGGTCGGCACCGAGAGAGGACCACACATGCACGGCACCGCAAGACTAGCTTGCGCCTGTGTAAGCTATCTCGGCATCGACCCTCCAACCGCCTCAATACCTTTCCGACCAAGGAGGTGCAGTGTGACTAATGAGAATAACTCATCCTGAGTTTCTGGGCCTGAGAGGGCCCAGATGGCCTTTGCAAGAAAGGCCAAAGAGTAATGTCCTCAAAGTCTGAATCACAGGACCATGAAGACCAGGAAAGAAAACGAGTGAACCCAGGGGATGGTGGGTGGGCATGTGAATGAGTGATGGAGACTGTCCAAGAAGATCAATAATTACGGTAAGTACGTAATTTCCATACCTTCCTGGACTAAGTCTCCATCACTCATTCGCACTAGTGGGAGAGTACCAAGCTAAAACCAACAACCCTGAGTAGGGTGGTAGGAGATAGGGTTCACCCAGAAAGGACAGCCAAGGACTGTCCTGTTAATAAAAAGAGCTGTCTTGTAAGAGCATCTAGAACATAGTGCCTACAAGATAAGCGCTCAAGTTGTAACTCGTCACCTTGCCGACGACTGCAATGGGCACAAAATGAAAGTCTGCCAGGAAGCCGCAACCACTCTAGGAGAACGGCAAGAACCTGGCCTCACAATTTGATCTAGGACCAAAATTAACAGTGTCAAAGACATGTACTAATGTAACATAAAGGGACCTCAGGAACTGAAAGAGTCAGAGGTAAAGTCTACTGGTTCAGGGTAGACCGGAAAGTGCAGATGGAAACCCCCACTATCCAAAATGGTTGACCTGTAAACAACAGGTCCAAAAGCACTTGAACCCCTTACTTGGTGAGCAAGGGGGTCCAGGTGGGGTTAGCACATCAAGGAGAATGGTCTCCACTTAGTCACAGGAACCTTCCTGATGGAAGGCCAAGCACGACTTAGAAGTCTCTTGTGGTGGTCTAGTAAAACCAGATCCTACCCACTGCATATTCCAAGAGGAATCATCCTGCCCCTGTGTGTACAACTGTAGCAGCAGTCTCTGAACTCAGGGAAGAAAGGAAAAAGGTGTACAGAAGGACGTGTCCACCGCGGAAAAAAACATTCCGACAGAAAAAAAACGGGCTGGATTTCTAAGGTCAATAGAGGCAGATGTGCGTTGAGGAGGGACACAGCAGGACCAAGTTAGGGCTAACCCATTTGTTGAAGTGACTGAAAGAGGCAGTGACTCAATGCGGTGAGGCACTACCCACTCTGGCTTTCCTGAAAGGAGTAGGAAAGGATTCTAGTTTGTCTGTTGACAAAGAAACATCACTACTCCCTCTCGCATTTGAAGAGGATAGCTTTGTGAGCGACTGGCATGGACCAGGGCACAAGAACCAAAGGTGTGAATATTTGAGAAGCTTCCTCAGAAAAGGGGACCTACTTGACCATCCGTTAAGAAGGAGACAATCGCCTGTTAAATTAAGCAAGCAAGGAAGCTGGAACCTGAGTTCCGACTCAGTGGAGAGTCGCTTCTGCTGCTGTAAGGCTCTTCTCAAGAGAAGAAAGCCTGATAAAAAGAAAAGGAATTAACAGACTGGGCAGTTGCCTAGGTATAGGAAATGTCTCTGAATGAGAGAAATCTCTCAGAGAAAGAGATGACCCATATCGTCGCTGGACCGGACTCCCCATAGGGGAAGAAGAAATTAGGTACTCTTTACTGTATCCCGGAGACGAGCGCCTCAGGGGCTGAAGAGGAATCTGACCAGATCCAAAAAAAAAAAAGAGGGGGAGGTACCGGGCAATTTCGGCTAGGCCCTGTGCTGTGATAAAAACTATATTGAAATATATATATTTTTTGGGGGGCCGAGCCTAACAAGGCCTTCAGGCTGCTATTTTGAGGATTGTCTTGATACAAAAGACGAAGATGTTCTCCATCTGAGTGTGGAAAGAGCCTGAGTGTCCATACTGAAATCATGACCGGACTAACAATCACAGCTGGAGGGAAGTTAACCACCTGTGCCGAGGAAGCCACCGAAGAGGCAATATCACAAGGGGGCTATATACCCCTATCAAAGGAGTGGAAGAGTCAGAGCGGCTCCCAACCATTAAATTAAAATGTTCCACAGAGTGTAACTGTCTTGATGATTGAAAAAGTCTAGACGCAGAAGAGTATGGTCCACGGACGCAGTGAAATACTATAGTGGACCCCATTACTGAGGAACTACTGAAAGGATTTTCCATTATGGACTCTGATGATAGAGAGGACGTGCCCTCCAGTATATAAAATGAGCCATCTGCTGTGTTACTGACCAGAAGGACAGGGAAAGACCCATTTAGATGCACTTCTACCCCAAAAGGACCTCCAAGAGAGGTCTAGGTCAGAGCCACTACAGACTCCGCCATCAGGAAAGATGTCGAGGAGCTTAGTACCACACTGGGAGCAGAGAAAGTGCTGAGCAGAATGAGATTCCGCTGGCAGAACGGTACAGCAGAGTTCCATAGCAGAAAACTGCTGGATGACACAAGATCCCACATAGACCACCACTCACCAAAATGTGTTGAAAAAATAATCCGCAGAACAGGAGTTCATTCTGCAGTCAACATCCCACCACAAGTTCTGTGGAAAGGAGTCCAAAAGGAAAAATGTGTCACTAATTCTGCCATACAGCACCCACTAGCACCCGTGTGGCATCGGCACCACTCGTGGCACAGGAGGGCACCAAGCAGTGTGTATGCCAACCTGGGCGATACCTGGGGGCAGCCACAGCAGTATCCGTAGGTACTCCCAGCACCCCATGTAGCAATGGCATACGAGGGCACCTCCAATGCCCATGGCACCGATGGCACAATGGCACCCATGACACCTGTGGCAAGAATGGCACCCAAGGACACCAGTGGCACCTGAGGGCACCAGTGGCATCCATGGACACCTGCAGTGGCACCCGCGGCACCCATGGGTGTAACCCCGTACCCAAGGCACCAGTGGCACCCATGGCACCTGAAGCATCCACGGAACCCATGGGTACCCATGGGTGCTCCCGGCACCACCCCTATCATCCTTGGCACCAAGGCACCCATGGCACCCGCGCCACCCACGGGCACCACCCGCAGCACCCGTGGACGCCACCCACGCCAACCACAGGCACCAAGCGTGACACCTGCAGGTGCCATCCGCGGGTGCATGGCACCGCCCGTGGGAGTCCAGCACCGCCCGCAGGTGCACGGCACCACTGACAGTGCCAACAACCAGTGGCAGCAAAGGGAGCACCCACGGCACCAAACAGAGTGACAGAGCTGACCCACGGCGCTGACTAAGGCACGGCGCTGACCAAGGTCCCGAGGCACGGCGTCGCCAAGCTACGGCTCCGAGGCACGGCGCCAACCAAGGCACTGAGCCACGGTGCCGAACCATGGCACCAAACGAAAATGGCAATGGAAATCCTGAGAAGGGGAGAAGGAAAAAGGTGGTGCCCATGCCAGCCCCTGCATGGAAAAGGGAGAGGGGGGTAGGCACGAGGGGTCGACACGATGGCAAAGGCACCCATAGGGCACCTCGCCATACGTGATCCAATTGACCCAGCTCAGATACAACGGCTCCGAGGCCCAGAGGTCCCGAAATCAGGAACAGAGCCAGGAAAACTGGAAAGTCGAACCCCCTGCTCCATAGGAGCGACCCAGAGGTGAAACTGCCCACTGGAGCTCCAGTGAGGACAGAGATGGAGCTCAGAGTCGAGAAAGCAGCCGTTAGGAGCTGGGCCAAGAGGAATCCACCAAAGTCAGTTCAGGCCCATCGCCCCTCCCAAAGAACATTCCTCGTGCAGACATACCAACAGGCAACCTTGAGCGGCACCGATTCTTCTTCCCCGAATGAGGAAGAGGAGCTCGAGGTCAAGCGGAGCCAGATCACCGGAACCGTTAGATTTGTGCTTCGGAGGACTGTCCTCCTCCCGAGCACAGGACTGTCCGTAGTCAGACCCCCAACCCCGTTAATTAAGGGCGGCGGACTGGACACACACCCTCTGCCATAAAAACTTTCAAATGGCGTCCTCCTACCGTCACCGTTACAGGATGACTCCGTTGATGGCAGGAAGGAATTTCTTTTTCTTCTCCTTTATAATCTTCTTCTTGTTCATAAAATAAATAAATTACTACTTTAAAATATGAAAACATTAAGAGCTGTTGTCGTATAGACGAACACTTCGACTCCAGCAGACGAGCGACGTCGACATCCAAGCGCACTCGACGGCAGGAGAAAAGAAACTGAGGCAGTTGGAGGGTCGATGCTGAGACAGCCTACACAGGCGCGAGCTAGTCTCGTGGTGCCGCGCATGCGTGGTCCTCTCTCGGTGCCAACCCTTCTGAAAAGTTTACGCTCCCGCTTGGTCCTAGTGCCTCCGGCGCTATCCCACTAGTGTGAATGAGTGATGGAGACTTAGTCCAGGAAGACTGAGGGTTACACAGCATGAGTAGGAGTTAGATTCCAGCTGATAAAGTTGGATACGTGTCCATACTCATATTGCCTACATTCACCGCCATGCAACAGAAGGGACAGACAAGCCTGTCCCTCAGCCTTTTCCACCTTCACAATACCATGATACGACAGTAACCTTTGATGTGTGAGAGGAAACAAGAAATGCACATAAATCTGGCAACAATTTTGCTCTCAAAAGGGTGGGATCCTACATCTCTGACGGTGTTCAATATGTGATGGGCAAAGCCTGACAGGAAGCAGAGTCAAAACCTGCCAAATAATGCTGTAACCACACACCCTCTCTCCTGGAAGGACCTCCAGTGCTTTGCCTGTTGGAATGCACTGTGGTTACTTCATACAGATAGAAGAGTGATAAGTGGTGCCAGCAACATTTGTGTTATCTGCTTTTACTTCATGCTACAGCAGTTTCTGCCAATACATCCCATCTAGTGTGTGGAGATAGTGGTGACACCAAAATCAATGAGAACCTCGTGCATGGAAGCAAAAGAGTGGAGGAACATTGATTTCCGAAACGGAAGTCGATATCATTTCATAAGCAATCAATGGTGCTATAGCAGTAAAACAGTAATGTGCTGGGCTGCCCACCGTCTAAACCAAGGTCACCTGAATATACAGAGAGTGTTTGTATTTGTGAAAATGGGAACCCTAAAAAAGCCTGTGTGAAAAAAGAGCCAGAAACTGTCTCCAATGTTGTTGCCTTCTACTGACTTCAGATACAGAGTAGGAAGGCAGTGTAACAGTGCCTGCTGAATTCCTTCCGACTTCAGCTCTGTGTGGCCCTTCTTGCCTTTTATTGCTGGGATCTGAGCTGAAATCCTCTTACCCTGGACTAGCCTCACCAGTAGGGGGCCTGGTTTGTTGCCCCACTCAAAAATCCTTTGTTGGGCAAAAAACAAGGCCAATTTCATTTCCCTAGTAAATACCAGATTCAGGGCCTATCTAGTGGCAGTAAGCTCCCTCATAAGCTCCTCCCCTCCTATGGGTGCTGCTTTCTGTTCCAGGTCTCTAAGCTTCCCTTTGAGTGCCTGATTTTTTTCCTGTCTACATCTCTTGAGGTTTGCTCAGTGTGCCCTCTCTATTTTTAGCCAGTCGCCCTTGATCTGCATACCCAACAGTTTTGGTAAGGTTTGCAAGCAGATCTCTAATGCACTTGCCCCCTCCAGGAGCCCTTGCAGCTGTAGACTGCTCTGGCGAGTATCATTTTCCTGATAGTCAAGCTGCTCCTGGAGTTCCTCGAGATCTTTCTTCAGCTTTGCCACTTGGTCTGGTAGGGGCTCCTGCATGTTCTCGATGTTGGACACTCACTGCTCGACCTCTGTGAGCTGCTTTGCTTGGCTAGCACATTGCAGCAATATCTCAGTCAGCTTGCCCACAAAACTGTCTAATTTTGGGTTTGGAGCTTCCAGCATTTGTTTAGTTAATGTGCAGCCTAGCGTACCCATTTCTGCCACCGACAAGGTTATTGGTCCAGAGCCTACAGGTTAAACCAGCACGGACGACTTCTTGCCAGCTTTGGCAAACGCTCAGGGCTGCTTTACTGGTGAATTCAGCAAAAACTCTTTCACAGTAAGGTATACTTACTAGGAGAGTCTTTCACTCAGGTTCAAAGTAGGATTTGCTAATGGTTTAAGTCGTTTTTTTCCTTAGAGGAGACAGAGCTCAAGGAAAATACATCTAGCCCGCTAGCTGCTTATTAGCGCTCCCCAGCTTGGATGTTTCTGATTTGCACAGTGGTGGTAAGTCACAATTTAGAACTGCATAATGTAAGTTATGTTCCTTTTGTAATAGAACAGTCATCCAGTATGTCAACCATCTAAAGTTCTGAGCCACTGAGATGGTCTAGATCCACTCCAGCAGCATGTATCTTTGCCGTATAGCTCTACACCCGCATATGTCCCCAATAGTGACGACATCCACAGCCCCTGTACCCCTCATCCACTGTGCGTGTGGACCAGTACTTGGAGGGTGGTTACACTAGAGTGGATTCCCCTCCTCCACAAAGAGCAGGGCATTGTGGGATACGGCAATCCTCCAAGAAATACTACATCCCTTAAAGGGACAACATATTTTTAAATTAGAAAATAAAAACTCATGACATGACCCTCTGCCCTCCAAACCAGCTTGGAGGGCTGAAGGCATGCTGTGAAGGCCGAGATCGGGTCCTGGGTGAGTCTATGTAGTATGGGGGTCACTTTGGTGGAGAGCATACGTGTATTACTCCTGTGATATTAGCGGAACACTGTTTCCCTCTGTGCTTGTACCTGGCATGGGAAAAATTACTGAATCATGCAGAGCTGCCCTCCCTCCTTGCCTCCATACCCTCAACGTATCCATACAAAGGCACAAACTGGGTCGGGGCAGGCCTCCATGGTGGTACACTTGTGGCTCTGGCTGTGCAGAGATGTCAGCATGTACGGAGCACTACCTCTGCACACTCGCAGCCACAATATGCACCCCAGCACACGGCTTCCTTGACCTTTTGTGGATCGAGCCCTAAGAACTGAACAAGGACGTAAAATAAATCCAACAGCTCCAAAATGGTCTTCTGCACCAGAGTGCAAGTCACCAACAACTGAGGACTTCACTAACAAGCCAGTAAAGATGGAACAACAACAGAATGTGAACCAGTAACTGAAAAACAGCTATTACAGAAAATCATTAATCAAAAAAATCTATACTGGAAAAAGTAGAAATTCTATTAGATTTACCATAATTTCTTTTTCTGTTAGCTCCAACATTGCTAATAGAAATTACTTACAGTATGTCTCCCAGGAAGGAGAATGCCAAGGTAATGAGAGGATGAAAGTTGGACGCTGGTGAATCCTCCAGTAAACCAGCTGAGACAGCAGACACTGGGTTCCATAAAGCCCTGGTGACTAGGAAACAGTCATACTGAACTCTAATAGGCCCTGCTGCCAAAAAGGTGTGTTGAAAGGCTGCACCTACCTTCTATGACTCCCGCTGACGAGAGTCGATGACCCTTTGATTGGGATTATGGTATGCTTAACTGTAGTATACAGTATCAGCCACTGAAGCAGTAATGATTGGTGGGACCACCTATTTTTTAAGCCGAGCACAGAAACATAGTAGCGTATAATTTCTTGGCAGATAAGGAGTGCTTGGTCCACCCAGTCTGCCCATTTTTCCCTACCTGCAACATCACCGTAGAACCTACTTGATCTCCAGCACTTTCTCCCTCCCCTCATTCCTTTCCAATAAGAGTCCCTTATGCATACTCCACATTTTCTGGAATCCCACCACTGTTTTTGCCCCTACCACCTCAGGTGGAAGGCTGTTCCAGGAATCCACCACTCTGAAGAAAACAGAAGACAGACACATTTCGTCCTACACAGGACTCATCAGTGTGCCTTGTCCGTCTCTCATCTCAGGGTCTGTGTCTTCTGTCCATACCCTTTGTAGATTCTAAGAGAAGCCCCTTGGCACCGTGCATTCCTGCTTAGTTTAGTTTAGTTTAGTTTATTAGTCTAGGAATTATTACCTTTGAGCCAGGGCTCTTTTACAAAGGTTCCACATCACAAAGAACATTTAACAAAGCACGATACACATTACAGGTAAAACCAGACAGGAAAGTTACATCATAAATTTGCTATTAACAGTTTAAGGCAGTAACGTTTTTAAGTTTAATAGAAAAACAAGCTATAACAGGTTCAAGCGAGTAGACAATTTAGAGGTTAAGGAAACTTCCAGGAGAGGTGATCATTAGGCAAAGAGAGGCTAGAGAGGAGGGAAAGGTGGTGGCGGGAGAGTAAGTGAGAGGGACAGGAAAAAGGAGGGGAGTGAGTTTGGGTGGGAGACAGGAAGTAGTAGAGGTACCAGAGGGTTCATTAGTCAGGGAGGAAGAGGCCTCAGATGTGAGGATGGACATGAGTAGTAGTAGTCTTTATCTAGCGCAGTCACAGTTGCTAGTGGCGGTGAGGTGGGCATAGAGCATGGATTTGAAAGCTTCAAAGCTTGAATGCTTAGAGCAGAACCAGCAGTATTTCTCGGAAATCTGGTTTTGTTGCCAATGCCCTTTATGGTTAACCCTTGCCTCAGTGTTTTTGTGCTGCGGTTCTTTGTCCTTTTAGCTTGCTTTCTTATTTAGGGCCCACGATGACCCAAAACTGTAAGACCACATTAGGGCTGGCTCATTTTCCCCTTGAGTAAGATACAGACAAGGCATACTGATGAGTTCTGTGTAGGATGAAATACATGTCTGTGTCTTCTGTTCTCAGCCTTTGCACATTTTATGAGAGGCCGTTTGGCACTGTGCATTCTTGACTAAAGCAAAACCAGCCTAAATGTTTATGGTGATTTGCATATATATCCCATGATGCTTTGCTTTATGGGGGTATGTGGGATTCTGTGTTTCTTGGAAACCTGGCTTTGTTGCAAATGCCCTTTATGGATAACCCTTGCCTAAGTGCTTTTGTGCTGAGGTTCTTTGTCTTTTTATTCATGGTGATAGTCACCTGAGGATCTAGCTGAGAGAAGGGGAAAGCCCTGGATGTACACCAAGCAAATGACCAAACCAATCGACTTGGTCACCAGAATAGGGCAAGTTTGAGGATGTGATGCTTGTGGCCACTGTGCGCTGAGCATCCCACTGAGTTGTTCTCATGTGTAAGCATGCCAGGGGCACTGCAAACACTGAGGGGGGCTATCAGACCCAGCATGGAGTGCGTCTGTACAGATTTGTGCTCCATTATGTAGCATGCCACCTCTAGGACTGCCTGCCTCCTGCTCTTTGGAAGAAAGAACCGGTCCTTGGTAGTATTCAGAAGAGCTCTTGTGAACAGGAGCTGCTGAGAAGGTTGAAGCTAAGACTTCTCTAGGTTCAGCAGAACTCCCATGAAGGTAAGAGAGACCATGGCCACTGCTAGTTCCTGCTCTTGCTCAGATGGATTGGCAATCAGCCAGTCATCCAGATAAAGGTAAACTTGGAGTCCTAGTTTTCTCAGGTGTGCTGCGAGTACAGTACAGCACTTTGTAGAGACTCGAGGCGCCTAGGATAACCCAAAGGGCAGGACTCAGAACTGATAATGCTGTCCCAGCACAACAAATCAGAGGTATCTGTGGTGGCTGGGGTGCACTAGAATATGCTGATAGGCATCCTGCATATCTAGGGAGGCTAACCTGTCCTGAGGCTTCAGGAAGGGAAGCAGAGATCCCAGAAAAAGCATCCTGAATTTTTCTCGATCCATTATTTTGTTCAATTGTCTTAGGTCAAGAATGGTACAAGGAAATAGTGGGAGTAGAAGCCTGTGTTGCTCTCTGACTCTAGCACTACCTACACTGCCCTGTTGCTCAGAAGGTCCATACTCTCCTGTGCAAGAAGTTCTGACATGTGAGCTGTTGGGGGGGGGGGCTGTCTTTCGGCAGATAGTCCGATGGGATTTCTGTAAAATTCAGGGAGTATTCCTCTCAGATGATCTTGAGGAACCATTTGTCCATGGTGATGGACTCCCACTGACCGTAAAACTGGGTCAGGCTCCCTCCTACTGAAGAGGAGAGGTCCGCTTCGGACTGGAGCTTCAGAAGGTGGCACTAGGTGCTTTTGGCACCAACACCTTCATCTGTGCCTTCTTTTGTGGTTGGGGATGCTGAGATTTGTTTTGAACTCCCAATTTTCCTCAAAAGGACGATCTGTTCGGAAAGAAACCTCATCCTTTCCCTCTCTGAGGGTTAGCAGGGACTATCCTAGAAGTCTTTATAGCCATTCTAGTTTTCTGAAAGGCTTCAAGAGACTTCTACGCCTGCTGTCCAAACAGGTAAGTGCCATTGAGTGGAACATTCATAACCTGCTGTTGGACATCTTGTGAAAATCCGGAAGTAAAAACCCAGGAGTGACTTCTGATACAAATGCCCGCAGCGGCGGTGCAAGAAGCAGTGTCAAAGGCACCAGTAGCTGCTTTAAGCTGATGACTGTTAGATTCAATGCCATGAGTAACAGTTGGCAGAATCTTTTGTTTAGTCGCAGAGTCAGGCAAGGACGCTGTGAGACTTAAGTGACATCCAAAGGGTATATTCATATTTGGAAAAATGCCCTTGGTAGCTTGCAGTTCTCATGCGCAGAGTAGCAGTGGTGAAAGCTCACTTACCCATAGTGTCTATCTTGAGCGACTCTTTGTTAATGGGATACTCAGTGACCTCCTGGAGTAGAATGGCTTTGTCATTCTCAGCGAGAATAACAATATCAGCTACATACAGAGACATACACTGGTCTGTCCTCAGGGGCAGTGTACTTTCTATCTATCTGCTTACAGACAAATAAACTAGAAAGAGGTCTATTCCAAACTGCATCTGCAAGGGTTTCAAATGCTGAAGGAATAGGGGAACTAAATTGACCAGCATGGTAGCAACATTTAACCACTGTAGATGGAGATGTTACCTGGGTCATTAGCTGAAGGCCCAAAATCAAGTGCAGAATGCATATTTTTTAACAAAGGCCTGGAAAGTCAAATCCTCCTGAGGAACAGGAGGAGGGCCTAGGTCCGAAGAGTCTATACTAGAGAAAGAGTCATCATCATTACCCTTAGAAATAATGAGTTTGGGACCAGACTCATCCCCTTCCTCCCCCCCAAAAGAAGGATCAGGCAGGAGAGTGGATTACAAGTTCTCCAATCCAGAAGTAGACCTCATCGGCCCCAATTTATGAGAAATCAGCGTCAGACACTGGGCCGTGGCCAGACCTGAATCTAGCACCGGACTCTCTCCCAGCACTGAGGGCGGCACTGACACTGGTAACAGAAAAGGTCCTGAGAGGCATAAACCTGGTGCCAACATCAGCACCAACACCAATGCTGACGATCCAGTCAGCACTGAAGTGATCGGCAAGGGCACCACAGCCGGTCCCACTGCAGTGACACTGAATGGGGGGGTGGCCAGTGGGACAGGAGTCAGCAGTGCAGTCACCAGCAAGGGCCATGGGACTGTTGTCGGAGCCAAATGCTCTACCCAGCTTGAAGGCCCTGCCTGTGGTTCCAGTGCTACCAGCCCCAAAGGGCCAGGGGCCGGTTCTGCAGGCAGAGGCAAATTAGCCAGACGCTGAACTCACTGCACCATAAGAGACGCCAAGTGGTAGAACTGTCCACCAGAGTCCCCACTAAGAGACAGGGACGGCCTCTGGTCCCAAGATCTCGACCTCCTGTGAAGACAAGCCCCTGGTAAATCTTTATGCCGACGGTACCGTTGAGGGTCTTCTGCTCCAGGACATCGAGGACCTCATGGCAGATCTAACAGAGGGTGACCTTGAGCAGTACTGCTTCTTCCTCTTCCTATGGGAACAGGAAGAAGTAGAGGTCGAGTGGCGCCACAATCTCGATCGAGAATGGGCACACTTCTTTCTGTGTTTCCAGGAGGACTGTCCTCCTTCCCGGGCATAGGACTGAACATTGTCAGAACCCTCCCATGAAGGGGGAAGTGGACCGGACATGGCTCCACTGCCAGAGCAGCTGAAGAGGCTCCCTACCGTCTTCATCCATGGCTGTTGACCATTAACTCGTTAGGGCTATAAGAGACTGAGAAATGTATTTTTTTTAAATTCACTAAACTGACATAAAAATTACAAATTCTAATTTTAAACACTAAAACACTAAAAGCTGAGAAGAACCGAATGCTGCTGTCATAGATGTGAAGTTCTGACTCCCGGGGTGAGCAACATCATCACTGAAGTGCACTCGGTGGTGGGAAAAAAGGAACTGAGGCGGTTGAGGGCTGGTGCTGAGGTAAGCCTGTGCTACGAGTTCCCTTTGTGGTGCTGCACAGAATGTGTAGCTTGCCTTGGCGCCAGCCCTCTTGAAAAGTTCTGCCACCTGCAGGGTCCTAGCACCTCTGGCTCAGAACCAGTTAGTATGAATCAACGGTGAAGACTGATTTCTGGAAGATCATTCCTTCTCCATGTCCAAGACTGCCACTATGTACTGCAGTTTTTTGCAGGGAGTCAAAACAGACTTTGGCACATTCACTGTGATCCCCAAGTCTGACGTATCCGGGACAGAGTATGTTGCAGAGCTTCCCTGGAGTTGGCCTTCAGAAGCCTGTCGTCCAGATGGGGAACTCATAAAGGCCTTCCCTACGAAGGGCTGCTGCCACTACTGCCAAGCATTTAGCAAAGACCCATGATGCAGAAGACAAGTCAAAGGGCAATACTCTGAACTGGTAGTGTTCTCCCTCCAGCATAAAGTGGAGGTATTGTCTGTGAGATTTCCTGATCTTGACATCCAGTCCCCTGTTTGCAGAAGGGGAGTCAGAACTTGCAGAGATACCATTTGAAACTTTTTGTATTCAGTGTAGAAGATGAGATCCCTGAGATCCAATACAGGACGCAGATCCCTTGTCCATTTTGGGACTGGGCAGTATCTGGAATAGAACCCTTTGTTTCTCTCCCAAGGAGGAACCAATTCCTTAGCACGTTTTTGGAATAATGACTGAACTTCTTCCTTCAGAAGGGACAAATGGCCTGAAGAATAAAAGGAAGGATATGGAGGATGATCTGGAGGGATGTGTAACAGCTCCAGAGAATTCCCCCTTGCAATTATCTCCAGAACCCACTCATCCATAGTGATCTCCCTCCACAGTTTCAGATGCGGGGACCACCCCGAGAGGTAACAGTGGAGGTAGTGGTGGAAATGGAAGAGATTTAGGTGGAACTGGTGTTGGCAGGGCCACTGAAACTGATTGCCTTGAGTGCTTTTCTATGTACAGTGGGGGGTGGGGGCACGGCAGAGGGCCATTTCCTTTACCACGGCCTTGCTGACAGTAGGCACAGCTATCTCAGGCAGCAGGTGGATGAAAGGAGTCCCTCCCATGACCAGGGACTTTACAGATATTAAAGTCATTTTTGAAGTCTGAAGGCCACGTAAGGCTTCTTCAACATCACAGTTTTGTCCCTCTAAAAGGGACTTTCAAAACTGCCTGTTGCACGTCATTGGCAAAGCCAGCAAATCTATGGCAAGAATATCTCATCATGCAAATGCTAGAAGTAGCAACCCTGGCAGAAGCATCAGAGACATCATAAGCTGAGCGTAGCAAATGTTTGCCAACCTCAGCACCAGAAGACAATGTTTTTAAGTAAATAATTCTTGGGAGAGCCATCAGCCAAAACTTGAGCTGCAGTATGAGCAGCTTTCCACAGGTTGTTCTGATATTTTATCATATGGACCTTGTGGTGTGCAAAGCTAAGGCCCAATGGTGTCCTGGCATAAGTACATTTGCCACATCCAGCCTCCTAGATTCCTTGTCAGATGGCAAAGTACTTTGGCTGGTAAGCAGAGGAAAATATCCCTGGGAAGTGCAGACAAGTAGGGGCGGGTGGGAAATGAGCAGACTAGATGGACCAGGATGGTCTTTTTCTGCTGACACATTACTATGATGCTATGATGTGTTAAGGTGCCCTAGACCTATCATGAGCAGCTTGATGAGTACAGAGTCAGTTTCTGGCTATCTGGCATAATAAGGCTTAGCAGACTGAGCAGGATACTGCTTATCAGCCTTTCTAGGTACTGCAGGCAGTGAGTTTGGTCTGTGCCATGCAGAAAAGGTAGCATTCTCTGATGCAGGATATATGCAGGTGGAATAATGATGGAGGGGGAGCAGAGCACCTCCAAAAATTCTACCAGATTTCTTTTTGTGGAATCTTCTTCTTCCACAGCAAAGCCCATGGCAGACTACATTTCCTGCATCATGGCTTAGAAAGTTGGATCCTCAAGAGGAGATCTCGGGGTTTAAGCCACCAAGTCCTCATTGCAGGATGAGATGGTAGAACCCGAGCGAGGTACTAGAAATCATTCTCCCTCATAGTCCTCCTTTAAATCCTCCTCTAAATCCATGAGGTCAGGATTGTATTCCACTTTGTCATCATCATTCCTATCGATGACAGGAGCCACAGAATGCACTGGCGACACCTGTGGCAGCTGAGAGGGAGGATTTCGCGGCATGCTAGTGGAATTTGTTAATGAGGGCTGAATACCAGGAAGCCCCATAGGTAGAATAACTACTTGTATTAGTAGTACAGGCAGAATGCATTTTATCATTTTTGAAAATGACACCAGGACAACCTGAGAGTTGACTGTGCCCTGTAAAGGAGCTGGGACTACTTGCGTTGACAGGCCTTGGCCCAATGACTAAAGTGTCCTGTCAGTCATAGTAGGCATGGCAACACTTAAGCCAGGCCCCAACCCTGGTGTCTCATCAGTGGTCTGGGAGTTGTTGTCAATGCTACTAGAGCAGGCGATGATGCAGATGTAAGGACCTTGCTGGCAAAGCAGATTTTCCTTTTTCTCTATGTTTGTGCTTACGGCCGAATGACAAGGAGGGCTGCAACAATGACCATTCCCTATCCTGATACTTTGATTTCAGTGGCTACTACTCGGCTGATAGTGAGGGAGACACTGACTTTGGGCCCTGTTCCTTCTCCATGGCTTTCAATGTTTTGAGAAGGACGTTTTCTAGAACTTTCTTACAGCATCACCTTGTAGCATGGTTAAAGCTCTGGCAGATCTCTCGAGTCCTCATACTGTGAGAAAGGCCAAAACAGCGCGCGTGCACACACACACACACACACCACGTGTTTGTCTTTTTGTCTTCTTTGTAAATTTTATTTCCACACTTACAATACTGAAATAAAGGCTCTTTCGACTTTGTTGGCATGCAGAGATGATGAAATAAAACACTAAGTAAAATAAAAGAATAAACAGCAATGACTGGGTTAATGGTGTTTCCTTCAGCAGGTCCAACAAGGATGATCAATGGTGGGAAAAGAACTGAGGAGTGATGGGGCCACCTACTCTTATATATACATAGATGTGGCACATCACTGTGGGCGGCCCCTGGCTAGTAACAGTTTTCATGTGGTCCTAGTGCCAACAGCTATAGTTCCAAAGGTGTGGCTTAATGGAGGCAATATCCTCGAAGAAGATCATTGTTTTCTCCCAATGTTGCCATCACATTCTTTCTGCTTTTAAAGTAGAAAGAATGGGTGTGGGTCCTTCAAAGCCTCAGTGCTCACAAATGGGGTGGAGCTTCCAAAGGGAGTGGTAACAAGGGGAAGGGCATAACTATTTCCAACAAGGTACTGGGCCTATCTGTAAAAGCAGCTGTTAGGAGATGGACATATCTAAATCAGCCATGTATTAAACAAAGGCAGTGGCCATATCATGAAAACCTGAGTCTACCTTCCCTTTCAGACTAATCTGTTTCTGACCTGCTCCATCCAAGTACCAGTTCTCCCCTCCTTAGAAGGTGGGAGCCGATGGTCAGACCATTCACTAAACTCTCCCTGGGATGCTTAGTTGGACAGGCAACAGCTTACAGGTACTGTTTTGCTTTCTTGCATGCCCTGTTGTTGCATTCCTTCCCAACTGCATAACTCCACTACATGCCCTCCCCCTTGTATAATGCTCCCATTGAATGGCTCTTCTTTTGTATGCCCATCCTCTTGCATGCCCCTCTTACTTGCATGCTCTTCCTCTTGTATGCCACTTACCCTGAATGCCCCTTCTCCTTGCATGCCCCTCCCCCCTTGTATGACCTTTAGTGTCAGTGACTCAGTAGGTAGCACACTCGCCTCTGAGGCCGGGAGATCAGAGGGCTGTGGGTTCAGTTCCCACATCTGGCACTTGGGTTAATATCCCAGTACTGACACTGTAGTGCAGCATGAGAGGGGTGCTGCACTTCTGAGGTGCTGTCTTTCGGATGAGACGTTAAACCGAGGTCCCATCTGCCTGGATTGGTGGTAGTTCAGGTGGATGTTAAAGATGCCATGGCACTTATAGAAAAGAGTAGGGGAATTTCCCCAGTGTCCTGGCCAAATCTCCCTCATTCACTAAAAATACCACCAACAGTTTCATCTGGTTCAAGGTCAGTTGGCAGTATGGCGCAGTGGGTTAAGGCTCTGAGCTGCAAATCTGGAGACCTGTGTTTGAATCCCACAGCCCCCTAGGTGCATACTGTGTGACCCTGAGCAAGTCACTTAACTTCCTCGTGCTCCCAGGTTGCACCTGCAAACAAGCTTTCAGCTTAGTGTGTCTCACCTGGTAAAATAATTGGTAAAAAAAAAAAAAAAAAGTTGGCATTCATCTGTATCCCCTTCCCCTGGGTGCCTGAAAATAGGCAGGATTTGCCTAGTGCACTTACCCGGTCAACAAAAACTAAATAAATAAATAAATGACCCTCCATCATGCATGTCCATAACTCCTTGCATATCCCACCCTCATCCATTCCTTTCCGATGGTATGCCCCTCCCCATGTGAACCTCTCCCCTTAAATGCCCCACCCTCATGTATGCCTATCCCCTTGCATGCCCCACCCCTTCATGCCACTCCCCCTTAAATGCCTCTCATCATGCTGGCATGCATGCCCATCCCTTGCTACCCCATCCCATTCATACCCTGGCATCTCACATCTCCCTGTTTATACATCAGCTCTCCGCACTCACCTGTGTCACCATGCATCACCCGCAGTCAGGACCTTGTATGCATAACCTGACACATGTGCATTAACTTCTTTAACGTAGGACCTAGGACTCGCATGCTGCACAACTTCATCTCATGTTTAACTGCTCATGTCGTGCTTATTATATCTTACAGAAGTGTGTTCTTTACATGTGTTAATAAGCAATGTTTTAGCTTCTACATCTGCACTAAAAAGCTTCACTACAGATTTTCATTTAAAAAGAAACACTGTTTCCATTTTCTTAGTTTACGGTCCCCTTCTTATATTAAATCTTGATTTCACTGCTTGTTCTGTTCTGTTCACGTTCGTTGTATTTGGTTTCATACCATCTGACCCTTTCTGCTTGGATTCCAATAATGCCTTTGATATTCGCAGTCAGCACTTCAGCTATGGTGCCACTTCTGCAGGTTTTATGAACGCTTTTTCACTGCAGCCTTTATTTCTCTTGCTCCGAGTGTTTCCCATTCTATGCCTCCTCTACTATGAATTGAGATTAATCCTTCCATCTCCATAGCAACACAGTGATCTGGACCATGACAAACAATATTCGGGTCGGCTGGGGCAATCAGACGGTTGGCCAGGTAATTGGAAACATTTTTACTATTTTTGGGAGGCCCTGGCAGGAAATGACTCCAAAACTGATTGCAATGCTACCTGATGTAACGCAGCCGGCTTAGATTCACTCCATCCCCCTGCTGTGAATATTGCAAATTACTGCTGTTTGACTCCATTACCTGAATAGCACACCCTACAAGCCTTCAGTTTTAGTCATGCTGTCATGGTGCTGTGATGACTGAATGTCACAATTAGAGACTGCATGCTTTGTAGGCAGGGGCATTGCATTGATGTAGGCCTACTCCATGGTGAGAAGTGTCAGATCATGTTAAGAAACAGCAGCCCAATGATCTTTCTCTCTAGCATCTGGCATAGTATGCATGTATACAAGAGTGTGTGTGTATGTGTGTCGGTGTCAGTGTGTTATTCCACAACATCCTGGAGGCCAGGCCCTCTTTAAACCCACCCACAAGTGTCAGATCCCACGCCTACTGGAGCAGCCACTAAGGCCTACTGTTGCCAGAGATTCCACACCTACTGAAACAGCCACTACTGGCCATTCAATACTCGAGACCCACTGTTTGTCCACAAGTTCCAGATCCTATGCCTACTTGAGCAGCCACTAAGGGCCACTGGATACCCACTGTTACCCCAGATCCCACGCCTTCTGAAGCAGCCGTTAATGGCTACTGGACACCCACTGTCTGTCCACAAGTCCTAGATCCCACACCAACTAAAGCAGTCACTACAGGGAACAAGACACCCACTGCTTGTCCACAAGTCCCAGATCCCACGCCTACTGCAGCAGCCACTATGGGCCAATGGATACCCACTGCTTGTCCAGAAGCCCAAGATCCCACAACTACTGATGCAGGCACTACAGGCCATTAGATACCTACCTAACCATAAGCCCCAGATTTTTATTACTATTTATTCCACAGGCCCTCTTTAAACCCATCCTCAAGACCCCAATCCCAATCCTACTAGAGCAGCCATTACAGGCCACAGGACACCCACTGCTTGTCCACAAGCCCCAGATCCCATACCTAGTAAAGCAGTCATTATGGGCAACAGGACACCCACTGCCTGTCCACAAGCCCCAGATCCCAAACCTGCTGAAGCAGGCACTACAGGCCACTGGATAACCACTACCTAACCACAAGCCCCAGATTTTTTTTTTGCTGTTTATTTCCAGGCCCTCTGAAACCCGTCCACAAGCCCCAGATCCTATGCCTACTGGAGGAGCCACTATGCCAGTGGTTACCTACTGCTTGTCCACAAGTCCCAGCTCCCACACTTACTGAAGCCACCATGATGGCCCACTGGATACCCACTGCCTCTCCACAAGCCCCCAATCCCACGCCTAACACAGCAACCACTACAGCCACAGGGCACCCACTGCCTGTCCACAAGCCCCGGGTCCCATGCCTACTGAAGCAGCTACTATGGGATACTGAATACACAGAGCTTGGCTGCAAGACCCAGATTCCACACCTACTACAGCAACCACTGCTGGTCACTAGATACCCACTGCCTGTCCACAAGCCCCAGATTATACATGGGTTGGCGTCTCCCGTAGTTCCGCTTCCACCGGATGGAGGTCCGGTGGGTAGCGTAGGCCGAGAGGGGGCGGCAAAAACATTTACGGGAGGTGGAAGGGGATGAGCTGGCGCCATGGGGTGCGAGCGTGCTCCACATGTTCATACAGCCATGTGCCAGGGCCTCGGGGAATCAGGAAGAAAAAATTGGTAAAATACCTTATCGTCAGTTGGCAGGAAGAGGCGACAGGGACCAAACAGCTCTATAAAAAAACAAAACCTTGTGTAGAACGTTTGCCCTCGGGCCCCTAGAGCCAAATAGGGTTTCTGTCACAGGATGATGTCGTGTTTAGGGAAAGCTGACATGCCATGTCATCACTTCCCCTTTCTAGATGAAATGAAATGGCTGCTGTCCCGCATCAGTATAGGACAGCTTTAGTAAGGAATATCTCCAAGCCGACCAATCAATGCAGTGGTAGGGCTACTGCCTGCAATGCTGTTGACCTGGGTTCGAGAATGAGCCTGGCTCGTCAGCGGCCAGCTGGGGGGAAGGGCTGAGTGTCCCAGAGGACACTGTCCTTCTCTGGGGAGGGACAGTTCTGTACTCCACTGCCATACTGCTACCTGGGTGACCACAGGTGGCGGTACGCCTAGAGGGCCGGTGGGAGGGTAAGACAACAATGACGTCAAGGTGTTGCCATGCATTGTGTGTGCATGCTCCTTGATGTCCTAGCTGCAATGTTCTATGGGTTAGGGAGTAAACATGAATGTGGACTTGATGCCTGCAACGAAGGACCCAAGTGTATCTGGGTCTGGTTCTTCCTACTCAGTATTGCCTCCTGATGACATATGGTCTCGGGTTATATCCCCTCCACCCTGTCCTCGCCCAGGGGGCATAACCGTGGATTCATAGAGGATGGTGGTCAAGAAATGTAAGAGGCCAGTCAGATACTGCCATGGGAGCTCCAGTGGGGGTCGGGGTACGCCTGTGTAAAAGCGTCTTTGTGTACATTCTTAACTCCTTTCATGACCACTAAACAAAGCCTTATAAAATCATTGGAGCTTTGCTTACCTGACTTGACTCTCCCAATCATCCATTAAGAAAGACCAGCGGAATTTGACAGGAAGTGGACTGCAGTTGGTCATCTCAACATGACGGACCACCTCTGTGTCATTCAGGATGCAGCCAAAGTCCACCACCATGCTCTCAAAGTACAGGTTTGGGAAGTGGACCTCCCCCCGCAAGGCCACGTAGTCTCGGTGTGGATGCTCCAGATACTGAATAGTCAGGATTTCCTCTGCTACCCATGAGTAAAGGTCATCTTTGAAGGTGGAATCAAACTTGATTGACAGTTCCACCTCCTCATTTATATCCAACTTGACAGACTGTAAGAAAATACACAAGAAAATATGTTTTTTTTTTCACTTTTTTATTCTCTCTCTAAACTGGAGTAGAACTTCTACAAGAGCTTTAGCTGCAAGAGTAGCGATGTGCTCCACTACAGACCTTGTCCCCCCTGAAGTTTCCAGGGAACCTATCTACCATCCTGAAGAGTTCTTAAGAATTTTACTACTATGCCATACTACGTACTATACTATGGAGCTTGAAGATCAGAAATGGTAAAATGCAAATTGCAGAACTGTTTTTAGTTTCAAAGTCCTTTTTCTGGCCTATCTTTCTGAAACTCTTTTCCTCTAGACCTACAAATGGTTCAGAACAGGGTGGCCCTGCTGGCCCCGGAGCAGTGCACTGTGCTGCCCGTGCAGGCGACCCGAATTCTGTCCTCAGGTTGTTGTATCAGAGCACAGACCAGGCTGAGGTAGCTGCTGAGAAGCAGAGCACCTTGGCTGGGGATGGTTTGTGGCAGGTTCTGCTGCCACCTCGACCCCTGCAGGTGGGTCAGGAAGCTTGCTCCTGCATCAGGGGCATGCTGTGTATGCTGAGGTCAACGTGTACTGACCACGCCATGTGAAGCAGCAAGGCTGTGAGAGAAAACAAGGGAGAAATAATCACGGCTGTCCTCTATATGCTGGCCTCCACAAAGTCTATCCTTGTGTACAGGGTATATCGCTGAAAGATGACAACATCAAGGGCAGGGGATAAAAACTTATATCGAGGGCATGCCTGTCAGCACTGCAGTACCAAGGTTTGGGAGACAGTCCGAGGTGTTAGAGGTCCAGTCAGGGGTAGGGGATCGAACGTCCCAGAGCCCTCCTGATAGTGGGTGGGTTACAGTCTCTGCTTCAATGCCGCCACCTGGTGACCACAAGTGATGGTGCAAGCCAAAGCTGTTCCTGGACTGGGGCCGCTGTAGAAAGTACAAGAACAGAATGCAAAAAAACAAAACAAATACAAACAAACAATAAATGGTTGGGAAATGACCAAGTCCACTAGGACTGTCAAACCGTACAGGAATGACCGTTATGTACTTACCATGACTGTTGATCTTTCAGAACATCTTCATCATTGATCACCACTTATGGGTCCGGGCCAGAGGCACTAGAACCCTGCAGAAGCAAAGCTTTTGCCAGGGGGGTGGCCACATCTACTTGGCATGGCGCCTGCGCACCCCAACGTGGTGCAGTGTGCTAGCCACTAACCATTGCCGGCTCCCTCACCAACCTCAGTTCTGTTCGCCATGGGAGAAACAAAGTGGGGAAAAATAAGAGAGGGTTTAAGAATTTCCTGGCCCAAAGGGATAGGAAAAGGATATAGGAAATATAAATAAACAACAAAATACAACCTGACTACCAACCTTTAGACAGAGAAACAGGGCACATTAGGTGGCACAAGGGGATGGTTGGGTATGGAACCAGAGCCTCAAACCACTAGCCAGTCCGGAGGTGAATACTAATCTTAAAGGCAGCAGCCCTGAAGCATGTGGCTCTGGCAGAAAAGGCAAGAGGGGGATGCCCAGAATTAGGATCTCCTTGCAATTGAAATGTCACAATGTGCCAAAATGGGAATGAATCATACAGACTGCTGAAAAAGCCAACCTCATGCTACTGGATTGTCAGTTAAAATATGCCCTTTTCCTCATCAGGGAAAACAAAAGGGAATCATACGTGCATGTAGAGTTGTAAGGCTGAAAAGCTCAAAGGAGGCAAGATGTGTTCATCTCCCCAGGCACCCCGAAGGGTAGTGGGCTAATAGCCCAGCTGGTACAGGGGAAGAAAAAGGGTATCTCATCCAAAAAAATAGCCTGACATAGTCAGGAGAGAAAAACACCAGAGAAATGGACCTGCTTCTCCTGCGATAACAGGGAGGTACCCTGGATAAGAGCTAGTGTGCTTGATTCAATCCAGTGCAGAGCACTCTTCCACAGACAGTGCAAATGCCAAGTGGTGTTAGACTGGATACTGCCCAGAGACACAGAGTGCATTTAGCAACTAACAGGGATAGACACCAAAAAGGGGATATACATTGGGCAGGGAGAAGGAGGACAAGACAGAAAAGGGTGGAAAGGAGCTGCCTTTCCTCCGTTCTTTTGGTTGGTTGGTATGAAGGGGCTAGAAAAGGAATCCTCACCTCAGTTTGAAGCTTTTTTTTTTTTGGGTGGGAGTGGGAACCCAGCAATGGGTCCCAACCCCCTCCCCTTTTTTTTTTAACTATTCTATAGAGAGTCCAACTGGGAAGATGTCAGGGCACTAAGTGGTGCTGGCCAGCACTGTCAGGGTGAGCTGCCCAGAGGCCCTGGCTCTGCAAGAGCGGGGCATGGTGGGCAGATGTGGTAATCAATGGTGAAGGTATTCTGACAGATCATCAGTTATGGTATGTACGTAATTTAAATATCTTCCAAGAAATGAAAATTACATACCTACTGTAATTCTTGATCTTCTTGGATAAGTCTTCACCATTCATTCATACTGCTGGGTGCTACGCCGTAGGTGCTAGGACCCAGCTGGAGTCAAAAATCTTCAAGAGGGTTGCTGCTGAGGTAGGACCATGCATGCGGCACCGCGAGAATGGCTTGCGCCTGTGTAGGCTATCTCGGTGTTGACCCTCGAACCGCCTCAGTAACTTTTTGACAGAGGAGGTGCAGCATAAACTAACCTAGGAAACACCTAACCTAACCCGGGGCATAAGATAGCCCAGTTGACCTGTGTGAGAAGGGTCAACTCAACAATGTCTTCACACACAACCCAGACCAATGAGGAAGTGAAGACCAGAAACAGGATGAGTGAGCTCGGGGAATGGTGGGTGGGCATATCAATGAATGGTGAAGACTTGTCCAAGAAGATCAAGAATTACGGTAGGTACATAATTTTCATATCTTCCTGGACTTAAAGTCTTCACCATTCAATCATACTGCTGGGTAAGCACCAAGCTAAAAAACATTCCTCCGAGCTGGGCAGCAGGAGACAGAGCTCACTCAGGACAGAAGTCCATTAAGTATTGTCCTGCCAAAGGAAGTGTGCTGTCTGGCATGGACATCTAGAGCGTAGTGCTTCACAAAGGTATGCTCCAAGCTCCAAGTAGCCGCTTTCCAAATCTCTGCAACAGACACGTTACAGATCTCTGCCAGGGATGCTGCCACTGCTCAGGTAAAGTGGGCGTAGACACGGCCTTCTAACCTGACTTACGCCATCGAGTTGCAATTGTGAAGGCATGCCACTATCCAAGCAGAACTGCATCTAATGGCAACTAGCTGGCCCAGCCAGGCCATGCTGAACAATACAAAGAGTTGTTTGGTTTTTATGAATCTCCCCTGTTCTGTCGATGTAGAATCGTAAAGTCCTTTTGACGTCCAGAGAGTGAAGGGTGCATTCCCCTTCATTCTAGAAGTTAGCAAAATTAGTAGGGAGATGGCAAGGGCTGATTGAGATGAAAATCCGAAACCGCCTTGGGCAGGAACTTAGGGTGAGTAGGAAGTACCACCTTGTCCTTGTGAAAGACAGTATACGGAGGGTCTGTGACTAAGGCAGGTATTTCAGAGACCCTGCGAGTGGCAGTAACGGTCACCAGGAAGGCGGTCTTCCATGTCAGCAACTTCAAGTCACAGGTGGCTAGAGGCTCAAAAGGCTTACAAGTGAACATATCTAGCATGAGGTTAATATCCCATGCAGCCACTGGTTTCCTGACCAGGGGTCTAGAGTGCAGAATGCTCTTGAGGAACCTCTTGACTAGCAGTAACTGAGCCAGTGACATGTTCTGTACTGGCTCATGATAGGCAGAAACTGCGCAGAGGTGTACCTTCACTGCCGAGTACTGCAGTCCTGCATTCGACAGGTCTAAGAGGTATTCCAACACTGTATTTGGTAGGCAACAAAATGAGTCCAGAAGGGACTTTGCACACCAAATCGAGAAGCGCTACAATTTAGCTGTGTAAGTCTTCCTAGTGGAGGGCTTACATGCTGCCAAGAGGATTTCTGAGATCCTCTGAGAAAGCTTAAACCTACCCACTTTTATCTCCTCAGGAGACAGGCATGGAGATGAAGAGAGCGCAGACTGCGATGGACGAGAGGCCCCTGTCAGAAGGTCCATTTGCACAGGAATTTGCCTCAGGGGGACCTCCGACAACTTTGTTGAGCAACTGGAACCATATCTGTCAAGGCCAGTATGTGGCGATTAGAATAATCCTGCCCCCCGCACCTCCAATTTGAGCAGCACACACTGAACTAATGGAAGCGGAGGAAATGCGTACAGAAAGTGTCTTGTCCAACGCAGTCCTAATGTATCCTGACAGAAAATGCCAGGTTCTGGATTTCTGAAGCAGAACAGAGGCAGTTTTGCATTGAGTGGGGATGCAAAAAGGTCCAGGTCTGGACTGCCCCACTAGTTGAACAGCGATTGCACGATGTCTGTTGCAAGCGACCATTCGTGGGGATCCACCTCTGTCCTCTTGCCAGGTCATTCTGAATTCCCAGCAGGTAGACTGCCTGAGTCAGAGCACTGTGCTTGAGGCACCACTCCTATACTCTCATGGCCACCCTGCATAGAGGGTAGGAGTGCGCTCCACCCTGCTTGTTGAGGTAGTACATCACCGCCTTGTTGTCCATCTGAAGAAGGATTACTTCATGACAGAGGGTATCCTTCAGGGTTTGAACAGCATACAGGATCTGGCAGCTTGGCTTCAATGCCAAGAAATGAAAATTACGTACCTACCGTAATTCTTGATCTTCTTGGACGAGTCTCCACCACTCATTCACACTATTGGGTATAGCGCCGGAGGCACTAGGACCCATCGGGAGCAAACTTTTTGCTGGAGGGTCGGCGCCAGAGATGGCGCCTAGAGGCACGGTGCCGCGAGCCCTAGCTCACGCGGCAATGACTCTCTCGGCGTCGACCCTCCAACCGCCTCAGTACCTTTTTTACCAAGGCGGTGCAGCGCAACTAAACTAAAGATAACCTAACTTTAGGCCCGGACATAAGATAGTCCGGGCGACCCGTGTAAGAAGGGTCAACAAAGAAGTCTTCACGGCCTAAAGATTTGAGGGAGTGAAGACCAACACAGTGGTGAGCTCGGGGGATGGAGGGAGGGCGTGTGAATGAGTGGTGGAGACTCATCCAAGAAGATCAAGAATTACGGTAGGTATGTAATTTTCATATCTTCCTGGACATAAGTCTCCACCACTCATTCACACTATTGGGAGAGTACCGAGCTAATAATCCCCCGAGAGGGCGGCAGGATAGACCAAGAGCTCACGTTTCTAGGACAGGAATCCATTAAGGATAGTTCTGCCAAAGGTGGAATGTCGCCTGGCATGAACATCCAGTGCATAATGCATAACGAAAGTATGCACTGAGCTCCAGGTGGCGGCATTGCAGATGTCTGCAATAGGCACGTTGCGAATTTCCGCTAGGGATGCCGCGACCGCTCTGGTAGAGTGAGCGTAAACCCTACCTTCCAATTTAACCTGTGCCATAGCATAGCAGTGTCGAAGACATGCCACTAGCCATGATGAGATACATCTGATAGCGACAGGCTGACCCAGCCGGTCTCACTGAAGGAAAAGTACAGTTACATAAGAACTTACCATAACAGTAGATCTTCGAGAACAGCTCTTGCAGCAGGTTACACCATTAGGACTGAAGCCGCCAGGCGCCAGGACCCCGGAGATTTTCTAGCTAGCTATCTTCAGCGGGGACCGCCCCCGACGTCGGCCCGCCTCCGACGTCAGGCGTGGTATAAGAGGGGGCGGTCCCGCCAGAATCCCCAGTTCTCCCGCCGGAGACTCCCGGCCAGAGGTTGCAATAGCGGGGGAGACCGAGGATCCACCGTCAGAAGGCAAAAAGGAGTACGAAAACCCTGAGTAGAAAAAAGGGAATTTCCCTTACAAGTGAAAAACTGACTCCTGCGCTCGCCCAGCCATGCGGAAGAAAGCAACATCCTGCTGTCTGATCATTCAGACTGGCTGGCTGAAATACTCACCATCCTTTCTTCCCTACTCCTCCGTCCTAGAGGAGCAACTGCGGCAGACCTCCTCAAGGGGATACGGTGGGCGGGAGTACCTGCTGCAAGAGCTGTTCTCGAAGATCTACTGTTACGGTAAGTTCTTACGTAACTGTACTATCTTACTTCGAGATACAGCTCTTGCAGCAGGTTACACCATTAGACTGATTCCCAAGCAGTAAAGCTTGACCCCTTCACATCGGGAGGAGGAAAAGAAGAAACCATGAGCAGCCGCCTAACCTCGATTCAGGACAGGAGGTTCCTGCAGCACGGCCTGGTCAAACCAGCCCTTCGCCTAGAGGCAATATCCAGACTGTAATGCCTGATAAAGGTATGCACAGAGCTCCAAGTAGCTGCAGCAAATAGCTGAGGTTGAGACATTCTTGAGAGCTACAAAAGAAGTGGCTACACCCCTAGTAGAATGGCCCCGGACGGAACCCGGGAGGGGCTTTTGTTTGGATTGGTAGCAATGAGAGATGCATTGCACAAGCCAGCGGGATAAGGATTGCTTAGACACTGGCCGACCTCTCATTCTCTGTGTGAGGGACACAAAAAGTTGCTCGAAGCCCGAAAGGACTTAGTTCTATTGAGGTAATACCTCAGGCTGCGGTGAACATCAAGAGTATGGAGCAAAGCCTCTCCTCTATTGGAATAGTTCGGGAAGTAGACCGGAAGGTCAATATCCTGATTTAAGGTCAGAGCTGAAACCACCTTAGGCAAAAACTTAGGATTCGTTCTCAGAGACACTCTGTCTTGGTGAAAAACCAAATAAGGCTCCTTACACATCAGGGCATGAAGCTCAGAAATCCTTCTGGCTGAAGTAACTGCAACTAAAAACAACGTCTTCCAAGACAGAAAACGTAGCTCGCAATCCGCAGCTGGTTCAAAGGGAGGGAGCGTGAGTTGCTCCAAAACAAAAAGGAGATCCCATGGAGGAATCAGATCTTTAATAGGAGGCCTAAGGTGCAGCACCCCTCTCAGGAACTCCCGAGAAGCATCCAGTTGAGCAATGGTGCAGTGGCCCACCGGCTGGTGATAGGCTGAAATAGCACACAGGTGTACTTTAATAGAGGAGTAGGCTAACCCCGAGTGAAAAAGGGAGAGGAGGTAGTCCAAGACTGCCCCCACAGGGCAACCTAAAGGAGAAAGGCCACGAGCCTGTGACCAAAGACAGAATCGGCGCCATTTCATGGCGTAAGTAGCGTGAGTAGCCGGCTTTCTGGCTGCAGAGAGTACCTCTGCAACCTCCTGCGAGACCCCGTGTCGCATGATGGCTATGTCTCTAGGAGCCAAGCGTGCAGGTTCAAAGACCGCAGATCCAGATGTAATAACGAACCTTGCTCCTGAGACAGAAGGTGAGAACTGCGCGGCAGTGGGAGTGGAGGTTCCCGAGACAGCTGCGCCAGCAATGGGAACCAGATTTGTCTGGGCCAGAATGGGGTCACCAGAATCAAACGCGCCCGCTCCCTGCGCAGTTTGAGCAGAACTCTGGATCAACGGGAAGGAGGGAAGGCGAGAGAGAACCTGTTCTCCCAGGAGATGGATAACTGCCCCGCCAGAAAACTCCAGGCCCTGGATCTAGCGAAGCAGAAATTGGGCAGTTTTATGTTGGATGGGGATGCGAATAAGTCTAACTCTGGAGTTCCCCCATCGAAGGAACAGATCCTCTGCGACCTCCTGAAGAAGTTCCCATCGTGGACTCTGGCCTGGGAGCAACTCAGGCCGTCCCGATCATGTTGTCCACGCCGGGAACGTGTACCGCGACTAGACTTGGGCCGTGTCCGATTACCCAATCCCACACTCTCATGGCCTCCCTGCAAAGGTGGTAAGAGTGTGCGCCTCCTTGTTTGTTGAGGTAGTACATCACCGCCATGTTGTCCGTCTGAAGCAGGATGGTACATGGTGGGATTATGGACTGGAGAGCCTGGAGAGCGTAGAGTTCCGCTCTCATCTCCAGAACATTTATGTGCAGATGAGCTTCCAGCGGACTCCATACGCCCTGAGACTTGACCCCATCCAGGTGAGCTCCCACCCAAGACCTGAAGCGTCCGTGGTGAGGGTAATCTCTGGGGATGGCGCACAAGAGGCACGCCTTGGAGAGCGACCGAGGGCTAACCACCATTGCCAGTCCTGAATCACTCGTTTTGTGATTCTGACCGGTGCTGCAAATGATCTTGCCTCTGGTCCCACTGCGCTTGAGCATCCACTGCGTTAAGCATGCATGTGGCAGCCGAGAGGGACCGTGGGAATGCCGCAGCCATGTGACCGAAAGCGTTAAGGACCAACCTGGCCGGAGGCGGTCTGATTCGCTGATAGGTCCTCTATGAGGGACCTGATGCATTCTGCCCTGTCGCCTGGGAGGAAGGCCCTCCCTGGACCGTGTCCAGCACTGCGCCTATGAATTGCAGGTTCTGCGACGGTACCAAGACCGACTTCTCCTGGTTTATCAAAATCCCAGCCGATCTGAACAGGATCTGAGTGTCCTGGATCGCTTGCAGAAGCGCCTCTCTGGAGGCGGCCATGAGAAGCCAATCGTCGAGGTACGGGAACACATAGTGGCCCTTCCTCCTTAGAGCAGCTGCCACGACCGCCATGCACTTGGTAAAACCCTTGGAGCGGATGACAGTCCGAAGGGAAGAGCTCGGAATTGGAAATGGTGGCCTGAGAACTCGAAGCGCAGGAACCTCTGATGCGCCTGAGCTATGGGGATGTGCAGGTAGGCATCCTGCATGTCTAGGGACGCTAAATAGGCGCCTTTGTTTAGTATGGGAAAGACCCCGAAGGGTCACCATGCGAACCTTTTGTGTTAATCGACAGGTTGAGGTCGCTTAAGTCCAGAATTGGACGGAGGTCCTCAGCCTTTGGGAACCAGGAAGAAGTGAGAATAATACCCTAGTCCTCTCTGGGTTTCCTGGGACAGGTAGAATTGCTCCTTGTCCAAGAGAGCGATCACCTCTTGTCAAATCAAGTCGTGGTGCTGACCCGAGTACCGGGAGAGCAGAGGAGGCCTCAAGGGTGGCTGTTCTGCGAACTCTAAAAAGTGGCCTATGCTGACCAGCTGAAGAACCCACCTGTCGGTGGTTACTGCCTGCCAACCCGACAGGAAGTTCGCAATCCGACCCAGGCCAAAAGTCCCGTTGATCCTGAGGCGGGGCCGGGAAAGGAATCATGCTATGTGGCGCTTGAAGGACCCGCCGCTGGGTGGCCTTGGAGGGCGCTGACCCTGCTGGTGGGCTGCTTCCCTGGGTCGCCAGGAAGCCAGAGCCCCTGTGTTGTGTGAGGCAGGAACGGGCTGTTGCCTCTGAGTCCACGCAGGCATGACCCTTGGCTCCTACGAAAGGAGCCAAGCTCGAGCCGGGTACATCGCCTGGACTGTCCGGAACGCCTTTCCAGCCTCTTGGAGTTTGGTAATAACGCGTTCTGAGGGTTACCAAACAATACCTCACCATCAAAAGTAGCGTCCAAAATATTTTTTCTGGACGTCTGAAGTGAGAAACCGAACACTGAAGCCAAGAGTGCCTCAGGAGGCAAACACCTGAAGCAGCCGCCCTGGCTGGCGCAGTCCGCTGAATCATATGCGGCCCTCAAAACTTGGGTTCCACGCCTGAACCCGTCCGGAGGAGCTGAAGCATCTCCTCCTTCTGCTCACCTTCAGGCAGCCTCTCGCCACTCTAAGGCCCTGCTCCCACAGGGCGTTCTGAAACTGCACCATGTGGGTGAGGTAGTTCAGGGACCGAAGGGCGCAAGTCGCGGAAGCGTGAGTGCGCCTCCCCAGAGAGTCCAGCTGTTTGGACTCTTGGTCCGGTGGCAGGGTGCTCAAATGCTGCAGTCTCTGGGACCGATCATGTGAGGCAGTAATCACCAGGGAGTCAGCCAGAGGGTGCTGTGACAGGTACTGATCCCCCCTAGGGGCCCTGTACAGCCTGTCAGCCTTCTTCGGCACCGCCGGGAGCGAATGTGGACGCTTCCATGCAGCCTTGGTGACGTTTACCAAGGGTGGCACCACCACAGGCTTAGGGTCTTTCTGCCGAAGGTACTTCGCCAGGCGTAGCCTTCGGGTCGAGTTCCTCTGCTTCCCCAACCCATGTTCTCCTGGATATGTCTGAGTATATCCATGAAGGATGGATCAGTCCGGAGGAGACCTGGAGTCTCATGTGGGTCCGGCGAGGAAGCGAGACCGGAGATGGGGATCTGGGCGATGAGCAAGATGATCCCGCTTCCTCCGCTCGCTGGCGACCACGCCGCCTCCTGGACCTCTTGGGACTGGGCGATCCGGAGGACGGCACGATCTAGACGGAGGTCTCCTTTTAGAGTGCCGGCCCCTGGGAGGAGTCTCAGGCTCCCTGGGGACAGAATGGCTAGCCGACCTCACAGGTGAGGGTGGGGCCGGAGCTGTAGCAACAGGAGGAGGAGGAAGGACTGGAGGTACCACATCCTTCCTGATAGTATCCCACCAGTATGTAAAGAGGTCCTTCACCTCGGCCAAGGACAGTCCCGACGTCGGCTCCGAGGTCGAGGGCCGGACGTCGGGTGCCGGTGACGACTCCATGGGGGCCTCGGGCGGTGGCGAGAGACCCCGGGGAGACTCCTCACGGCTGGGAACGCCCGCCTGGTCATCGGGCTGGGCCGAATCCTCCTCGGTGAGGGACTCCTGTCCGACCGGCGTCAGAGGCGCAGGAGCCCTCGGCTCAGGCAGCGCGGACGTCGGTCCCCCCACCAGGGTCGATGCTGAAGAAGGCCGGCGTCGACGCCGGCCGGCGATGCGGCTCCGGAGAACGGGTGAACGGCCGACGGTGGTCTGGCCCGACGCCGGATCCACGAGCTCCTCAGCCGAGTGAGCTCCAAGGTCTTCCCGGGGAGAGAGGAAGACCGGCGCCGGGGGCGCGGAGAGGAGCCCGACTTGTGGTGGTGGCGGTGGCGTTCCCCGACCGCCAAGAGCCTTCTGAGGCAGAAGAAGCGAGCGGCCTGGCGGCAGAGGCCTGAGCGGGCTTAGAAGCAGGAACCGCAGGGGAGGCGAAGAGCCCTGGAAGGCGGCGGTCCGCCGGAGACCCGGAGCTCCGGGACTCGGAGGCCCAACAGGCGACCGGCGGGATCCCTGGACGACTTCTTCTTCTCGGCTGATGCCCATTCACGCTGGAATCCCCGCTGGAGGACATCGCCTGAGTTTTTCTTCCAAGAGGAAGGCTTGAAGGCCTTCTGCGGCAGATCCTGTCGGCCTGTTGAACCCCTGGCACAGGGAGCAGGCCTTAATGTCGCGGTCTCGAGCCCAGGCACAGGACGCACATGGAGTGCGGGTCCTTGAACGGAATTTGTTTGCCGTACGCGCACTTGGAAGAGTGGCCGGTCGGGGAGGACATCAGACAGGTAACTCTTGATTGCAGAAAAATTTCCACAGCAAATCTTCTTAATTTGAAAACCACGCTCATGCCGCTAGAACTAACCCGTAGATCGAAGTGCATGCACTGTTGGCTGTGAAAGAACTGAGGATTCTGGCCGGGACCGCCCCTCTTACTCTCCACTGGCGTCGGGCTGAGCCCGGCGTTAAGAGGCGGTCCCGCTGAAGATAGCTAGCTAGAAAAATCTCCGGGGTCCTGGCGCCGGCCGGCTTCAGTCCTAATGGTGTAACCTGCTGCAAGAGCTGTATCTCGAAGTAAGATTGAAAAGTTGTTGGGCCTTGAGAAAATTCTTGGTTCTATCGAGATAGAAACGCAAAGCCCTCTTAACATCCAAAGAATGAAGAAAACGTTCTCCTTCATTTTGGAAGTTCGCAAAGTAAGAGGGAAGGACCAAAGGTTGGTTTAGATGGAATTCTGACACAACCTTGGGAAGAAATTTAGGATGAGTACGAAGAACTACTTTGTCCTTATGGAACACAGTATACGGAGGGTCTGTGACCAGGGCATGCATCTCAGAGACCCTACGGGCTGAGGTAATGGCCACTAGGAAGGCAGTCTTCCAGGTGAGAAATTTTAGCTCACAGGTAGCCAGAGGTTCGAAAGGTTTCAGAGTGAGCATGTCTAGCACAAGGTTAATGTCCCAGGCTGCAACTGGACGTCTTATAGGAGGTCTGGTATGCAGAATTCCTTTAAGAAATCTCTTAACCATAGGTAACTGAGCCAGAGACAAAGAAGAGACCGGCTCATGATACGCTGAAATGGCACTAAGGTGAACTTTGACTGTAGAGTACTTGAAGACCTGAATTTGAGAGGTCCAAAGGTACTCTAAAACCTTGTCTGGTGGACAGGAAAGGGATTCAAAGAGGACTTTGCACACCAGAGCGAAAAAGCGGCTTCCACTTAGATGTGTAAGTTTTCCGGTGGCTGGCTTCCGAGAGCAGCCAGAAGAATGTCTGAAACTCTTCGAGGCGTTGAACGGTTCACTTCTACCTCTTCAGGAGCCAAGCGTGAAGGTGAAGCGATCTCAGGTTGGGATGGACCACCGACCCTGAGTCAACAGGTTCACCTGCAAGGCGTGGTCTCGGAGGAACTGCCAACATATTGTTGAGTAGTGGAAACCAGAGTTGTCGAGGCCAAAAGGGAGCAATGAGAATCATCTTGGTCCCCTGAGACTCGAAGTTGAGGAGTACTATCTGAATTAGAGGAAGGGCGGAAAGGCGTATAGAAAGCGTTTTGTCCACTGCAGCCTGAACGCATCCTGACAGAAAATGCCAGGCCCTGGAATTCTGGAGCAGAAGAGAGGCAGTTTTGCGTTGAGTGGGGATGCAAAAAGGTCCAGGTCTGGAGTTCCCCACTCTTCGAATAGTGACTGAACTATGACTGAGTCGAGAGACCACTCGTGAGGATCTGCTTCTGTTCTGCTGAGACGGTCTGCCAAGTCGTTTTGTACACCTGGCAGGTAAACCGCTTGAATTAGAGCTTTGTGTTCCAAGCACCATTCCCACACCCTCATCGCTTCCCTGCATAAGGGGTAAGAGTGAGCACCGCCCTGCTTGTTGATGTAGTACATCACTGCTTTGTTGTCCGTTTGAAGGAGAATGGTCTTGTGACAGAGAATGTCCTTCAACGCTCGGACCGCATAAAGGACGGCTCTCATCTCTAGGACATTTATGTGAAGCTGGGACTCGAGTTGAGTCCACACCCCTTGAGTGTGGAGAGCGCAACAGTGAGCTCCCACCCCATTGCGATGCGTCCGTGGTAATGGAGATCTGATGATCCAGAGGAGCAAAGGAAATCCTCCAGGAGATTGCTCTCCTGAGACCACCAGGTGAGGGACCTCTGTAAGGGTTCTGTCACCTTGATGGGATAATACTGCGGGTGAGTGGTTGGAGACCACTGAGCACTGAGCATCCATTGAGTGGTTCTCATGTGCAGCCGTGCTAGGGGTACAGTGAACACTGAGAATGCCATGAGGCCTAACATACGTTGCAGTGAGAGAGCTGTAACTGATCTGTTCTCTCCAATGTAACGAGCCATCTGAAGGATATCGTTCCTTCTGTCCTCTGGAAGAAAAGCTTTCGCACAAGAGGTGTCCAGAAGAGTCCCTATGAAAAGGAGTCTCTGGGAGGGCTGCAACTGAGACTTTTTGAGGTTCAGCAGAACTCCCATGGACGTAAGAAGGCGAGAGGCTGTCTGTACGGCGTCCAGAGTCCCTTGTCTGGAAGCTTGCTAGAGCCAGTCGTCCAGGTACGGAAACACCTGGATACCGAAGTTTCCTGGAGATGCGCTGCGAGAATACTGCACAACACTTTGTAAAGACTGCTGGCGCCCGAGGATAGTCCAAAGGGCAGGACTCTGAACTGATAGTGTTGGACTCCAGAGTCACAAACCTCAGGAATTTGTGATGCCTCGGGTGAATAGGAATGTTGCTGGTAAGCATCCTGCATGTCCAGGGAGGCTAGCCAGTCGTGTTGATAAAGCAAGGGTAACAGGGTTCCCAGAGAATCATTTTGAATTCTCCTGGGGAGAATTTGTTTAGCTTTCTGAGGTCTAGAATGGGGCGCATTCCCCGACTTCTTTGGAACCAGAAAGTAGTGGAGTAGAACCCCATGTTTCGCTAATGCAGAGGCACCGACTTCTACTGCCCTTTTTTGAAGGCCCTGAATCTCTGCGGCGAGAAGGTCTGACTGAAGGGTTGACAGCCTGGGCTGTCGCTTTGGGAGGACTAACCAGAGGGGTCTCCAGAACTGAGAGAATACCTCCTCGGACTATCCAGGACCCATTTGTCTGAGGTTATGGACTTCCACTGGCTGTAGAAGTGCATCAGATGACCTCCACGGAAGGAAAAAGTCCACCTCGGGCAGCTGAGATGGGACTTGGGCGGCAACTCATAAGGTAGCGCTGGGCGTTTTGGGCCTTAAGCTTTCTGTGCTGCTCTTTTGAGGTTGGGCAGGTTGGTTCTTATGGAAACTTCCTCTGCCTCTGCCCGAAAGGACTGGACGATTATGAAATTGCGTCTACCGACCTTGCCTCGAGAAGGGCAGGAGGGGTCAAGCCAGCTAATGGCTGACCTAGTCTTTGTGTAGTCGAGCTTACCTACCTGAGGACCTAAAAGATAAGGGCCATCAAGGGCAACGCTTATCACCTGCTGTTGCGCATCATTATGTGAAACCAAGCACGCAGCCAGGAGTGACGGTGAGTACAAATACCAGCAGCTGCTGAACGAGAAGCAGTGTCGAAAGCATCCATGGCTGCTTTGACCTGCTGGTTATTAGATTCAATACCTCTGGTAATGGTTTGAAGAAGCTCTGGCTTTGAGTCTGAGTCCGGAAGAGCCTCAACCATTTGCTTGATAGAATGCCACAGGATATACTCATACTGGGAAAAAGTAACCCTGGTAACTGGCAATACGCATACTTAGAGTGGACTGAAAAGACTTTCTTACCTATGTATCTATCTTACGGACTCCTTTTTGATAGGTCGAGCTGTAGTAGTTTGAGGAAGAACTACCTTGTTATTTTCTGCCAGGACTACAATAGGATCCATGAAAGGCTTGGGATGCCAAGATAGGACAGATCTTTGGGAGCTGAGTATTTCCTATCAATGGATTTAACCACTGAAGGGGTAAGAGCAGGATTATTCCATACCATTTGAGACAGCGCCTCAAGGAAGGTTGAATCGAGGAGTCAAATCGTAGGGATCTCCGAGCAGGAATATGGAGTCTTAACAGCTTCCCAGGATCAATGTTTGTAGTCTGGAAAGAAAGAGTGAGCCCAGATTCTTCAACAGAGACTTAAAGGACAGGTCCTCGACCACAGGCTCTGTAGCAATAAAAGATCCTGTTTCGTCCACTTCATCACCCAGCCGAAGGTCTGAGTCAGGCTCAACGTCATCTCCTGACAGTCCAGGAGGGACTGTATGGACAGGAAAGGGATGAAAGCTAGGAGAGGAAGAAGGAAAAGAGACAAAAGGGAAGTCCCTGAGAGCCCCCGGCACCGAGGAGGCGCACGGCGCCAAGAACGACGCCGAGGAATCGCACGGCGCCGAAAATGGCGCCGAGAAGCCGCACGGCACCGCGGCACCGCAAAGCACCACAGAAGGTGATGCACGGCGCTGCAGAGAAGATACGCAGCTCTGCAGGCGATGCCGAGGACGATGCCGTGAGGCCAGACGGCGCCAAAGGAACTCCCAGAGACCGAAAAACAGGCTTTGAAGGAAAGGAGACAGGAGATAAGGGCATCGGTGTGGCCCCCTGCGCCGCAGCCATGTGAGGGGGGGAAACACCTAAGCACGGAGTTGACGGCACCAAAGAAGGTGCCGCACAACCAGGAAAAAGTCCAAACCGCCCTACCCGTCACACCCAGAGAGCCCACGAGCTAATCGAGCCAGGTAGCCGAACCAACCTCCAGCCCACTGCTCAAAAGAGCGCCCACTGATGAAACTGCTCATCTGAAGACCTACCTGCGGTGGTGAGGACTCCGATGTCGGCGTCGGCCATCAGAAGCCGCTGTCGGCGTGACTCGAAGGAGGAGACCGGCAACTAGCCCCGATAACCGAACGCCTACCGCAGACATATCAGAAGGTGACCGAGTGATGCCTTCTTTTTAGACCCGCGGGTAGAAGAAGAGCTCGAGGCCGAACAGTGCCGGAATGCGACGGCTATTTGATGCTTCCAGCGGGGACCGCCCATCCCCGGGCATTGGACTGCCCGCTGTCAGACCCCGCTCCGAAGGCGGCGGACCGGACCAGCCCGACTGACTGAACAGCTTTCATACAAAGTCTCCCTACCGTCACCTGACCTGCTCATAGTGGAAGCTCCCGTCCAAAGTAGGCCGAGACTTCTTTATCGTTTAATTTAAAAATAAGAATAACTTAAGTGATACTGTACGTGATAATACTATAAAAATAATAAAAACTGAAAACTATGCTGCAGTTTGAAGTTTGACTCCCGACAAGCGACGGCGTCGTCACTGAAGCGCCTTTCGACGGTGGAAAAAAGAAAGACAAAGGCGGTTGGAGGGTCGGCCTGAGAGAGTCATTGCAGCCTTGAGCTAGGCTCATGGCGCCGTGCTCTCGCGCCATCTCTGGCGCCGACCCTCCAGCAAAAAGTTTGCTCCCGATGGGTCCTAGTGCCTCCGGCGCTATACCCAATAGTGTGAATGAGTGGTGGAGACTTATGTCCAGGAAGATATGCAAAGTTATGCATATTGGAGCCAAGAATCCCAGGATAGAGTACTACCTGAGTGGAGTCAGAGTATCTGCATCAGAGGAGGAGAAGGACCTGGAAGTGATGATCACTAGTGACCTGAAGCACTCCCCGCAGTCCAAGAAAGCAGCAGCAAAGGCAAACAAGATGCAGGGATGCATATCTAGGGGGATCAGTAGTAGGAGAGAGGAGGTTATACTGCCCTTGTACAGCTCACTGGTAAGGCCACATCTAGAGTATGGAGTTCAGTACTGGTGCCCACACCTCAAAAAAGACATTAACCTGCTGAAGAAGGTCCATAGGAGGGCTACAAAGATGACAGCGGGTCAGCGGGGTAAGGCATACGATGAGAGGTTGAGGGCACTGAACCATGTACTCCCTGGAGGACAGGAGAGAGAGGGGACATGATTGCAAATTTCCAAGTACTTGAAAGGGATACATAAGGTGGATAAGGAGAGTCTCTTTAAGTTGAGTGGCAACCATAACACGAGGGGACACAGTCTTTAGCTGGAGGGGGAAGTTTAGGAGGGAGGTCAGGAAGCACGTCTTACTGGATAGGGTGGTGGACTCTTGGAATACACTGCCGGAAGAGGTGGTCTCGTTGAAGATAGTGGGCAGCTTCAAGAAAGGCTGGGATAGGCATAGGGGGAAGATAAGGATCATGGGTAGGGAGGATAGGAGGAGTGGGGAGGAGGGCAGGGACAGTGGCGTAAGCTGTGGACCCTGCAATATGAGCAGACTAGATAGACCAAATGGCCTTCTGCTGGCTTCCTCGTATGTTCGTATGGACGTTCATATTCTCTCAAGGCGACCCCAATCTGCACTTCTAGCGATGATGTCCAGCGGCTCCAGGGAAAACTCTGCCTCTGGGTTGCCATCTGACCCTGAGTCAGTGCCAACTCTGGCACCAGGCTCAGGAATACTGACAACTTCAGAGACCGGGTCATGCCTGTCACCGCAGCTGGCACTGCCCTCGACACCACGGATCCTTTTTCAGTAAATTAGGTGTATTTTTTAAACATATTTTTGTTGAGCTACTTTCAGCTGGACTGTTGTGCTGGGATAACGGCTCGGCTGAAAGTACCTCTTAGCCAATCAGGAGCCAGCATTCTTTCTACCCATTTCATAATGATAGTTAAAACAGTTTTTGTACTTTGAAAGGTTCTGAAAGTTCTGATAAGGAATAGATAACTATCAGAACTTTTTATGGCTTATCTGCACCTTTTAGAACCTCAGAACCTTTGGTGGTTCTCCCATCTCCACTTGTGAGTCCCACCACGTCTTTTAGAGGGACCTCACGAGCCACATACATGGTGGCCCTTTACTGAGCAGCCACAAAGCTGTTTACCAACGTTATGCCCTTAAATCTGCACTGTTTGTTCTTCAGGACTTCTGTGTCATATGCCAAATTCCAAAATATGTTAACAGCATACAGTAGCAGGATCCCTTTGGGGGGGGGGGGGTGCATCCTCATAAAGCAGATAATTACGATGGTGTATTTCTGTGTCATAAGTTCACAGCTGGCTCAGAGCCAGCCCCTTCACTTATTACGCCATCCCATTATAATTTCAGGAGATCCACTGCTTCATGTTCACTCTTCCATGACCGGTCAGGCCTCGGCTGAAACGCTTCGGCACATTTGCCTCTGGCTTACCAGCAGTGGTTCACTTGCTCTGGTTTTTGTGCACACGAGTGAGTGTGCTAAGCTCAGAACTCCTTTGCAAACTTGAAAAAGAAAGGAGGATGGGGAACGCCTTCCAATGCACCCGGTGAGTTACTCTTAAAATATGGAACTAATGTGGCTCAGCAACTGCACCTGAAGAAATGTGTTGTACTCTGTCTTTTAAGTCTACAGTACTGCTGATGTAAGGTAAGCAGACCTCAGCAGTGTGCACTGAAATTTCAGGTATACTATGGCAGGGAAATGAGTAGAGGTACGGTAACTGGGTGAAGGCATGACCAGCTAACATCGCAATACAGACTGCACACTTCAGAACTTTGACATGCCAAACAGAAACTGGCCTGTTTATTTTTCACTTTATCTGGGTGAAAAAGACGGATGCTGGAGGCATGGTTCATGTAAGTGTCACCCCTGGGTGGCGCTATCCCCAGTGTTTCACCCCTGCCTACTACCCTGGACATAGGCTAAGGGGTTTGGGCTTGCTGACTGACAATCATACTTTAAAACCTTTTCGCAGTGCCTCCACTCAGGGTGCTTTACGTGGGTAAGGTGGTAATGGGTGTAGCCCCCTGAGCTGCTACACCACCCACGATAACCATTTACCTTCCCCAGACATGCCCCAATAAACATTTCCCCACACTCTGGCATTTTGTATTTAAAGGCTCTCTCTAATAATATGCTCACACCAAATATTTCAACAACAATAACAAGCGATTTATTTAGGGGTATAAGGAGTTAGGGACGGGGATGTGGAGCAGAGGTTATCTGATCCCTATTTACACATGTACACAGATTGATTGGACTTTTGCTGGTGAGCCCTCCAGCTGGGTGGCTACATACTAATAGGCCTAAAGCAATCACATTTTACCATTCGACTTATGATTCCCAGAGCCCTGGCTATCTAGCTGCTGAATGATCAGACAGTACATAATAATTATCATAATCACCCACACTGGTACCAGTACCCAGATCAATATGAAACCCCGCAATCTCATACCATACTGGAATCCCAGACACTACAGTCCTAGGAGCTGCAGGCCTGGTTCACGTTGCAGCTGGTCGAGGCAGAAGGCTACTGATTTAAAGGAGGGGCAACTTGGAAACAGATTTCTGCAATGGCTGCAGACACTATATACAATACAGGGCAGGGATTGCTCTGCGATTAGCCGATTTGACCCTGCTGGTCAAGAAGAGCCAGGGATTGCCCGGCGCATCATAGAATGACAGGGATTGCCCTGCGCATTATAGAATGACAGGGATTGCCCTGCGCATTATAGAACAACAGGGACTGCCCTGCACATTATAGAACAACAGGGATTACCTTGCGCATTATAGAACGATAAGGATGGCCCTGCGCATTACAGAACGACAGGGACTGCCCTGCATTTACTGACTTCCGAACATTTTAGGACCAGCTACTTGTATTTAACATCCTGGATACTTGGCAAAACACTCGAAAGTCTCATCCAATATAGACAGACGCTGATACTTTTGCCAAGCATCTGAATTTCCTTGCTCTGAAGTCACATCCCGTACATTTACTATACCAAAATAGGCTTCTATCCAGCCTAAGAAGGCAGCGACACTTTTAGCAAGCATCCTAATTTCAGTTACTTGAACTCGCATCCAGTACATTTACTATACAACATTCAAACAGAAAATCTCATCCCGCATGTCCGAACCTTTCTACACTTATGGCAAGAGCTCTCAGACGACATCTGGGTAAGACCACCGTAGATTCTCTTCAGAATCAATCGGGTTGTATGCTCTAGGGCCTCCTGTCCCATGAAGTGGCAACGCAGCTTGGCAGTCAGCTCCACAAGGGCAGGACTCTAACCCATTGTGCAACAACAACTTACAATACATTTATATGATTTACCATCAAGGCACCTTGCTGCACCTGCAAATTAGCCATTTGGGCCATAGACAAGATGAATCTATATTAATGTGAACTACGCAGTCTCTGATGGGGTTAGTAGCCCAGACTGATACTTCAGAGAACTTTTCGCACAGTAGAAATATCTAGTAGCGGGGCTTGAGGCCCCCAAGATTACTCTTAAATCTTCTCCCTCGCACCGGGGGGTACAAGGTACTCACTCAGGTCCTCCACAGGTCTCATCCGCAATCAAAGGCTACCTGAATTCTTCTTCGGCTCTCTCACAACTGAGGCAGAGTAGATGGTCTCCTTTTTCCACGTCTTTCCCCGACATGGGAGGGAGGGCTAGCCTCTGGAGGACATATCTGGCAACCTCCAGACAGGAAAATTACGTACCTACCGTAATTCTTGATCTTCTTGGACGAGTCTCCACCACTCATTCACACTAGTGGGATTGGCGCCGGAGGCACTAAGACCCATCGGGAGCAAACTTTTTGCTGGAGGGTCGAGCGAGAGACGGCATCATGAGACACGGCCAGCGAGCAGCGTGCTCGAGCTGCAATGACTATCTCGGCGACGACCTCCAACCGCTCAGTACCTTTTTACTAAGGAGGTGTTGAACTAACGAAAGGGTAAACCTAACATTAAAAAACGGACATAAGATAGTCCGTATGACCCGTGTAAGAAGGGTCAGCAAAGAAGTCCTCACGGCCTAAAGATTTGAGGGGTGAAGACCAATACAGCGGTGAGCTCGGGGATGGAGGGTGGGCGTGTGAATGAGTGGAGACTCGTCAGAAGATCAAGAATTACGGTAGGTAACGCAATTTTCCTATCTTCCTGACATAAGTCTCCACCACTCATTCACACTAGTGGAGAGTACCAAGCTGATAATCCCCAAAAGGATGCAGGAGAGCCAGAGCTCACGGCCTAAGATAGAAGCCCATTAAGGATAGTTCTGCCGAATGCGGAATGTCAGCCTGGCATGAACATCCAGTGCATAGTGCTTAACGAAAGTATGCACTGAGCTCCAGGTAGCGGCGTGCTATATATTTGCAATTGAACATTGCGAATTTCCGCTAGGGATGTCGCTGATCCTTTCTAGTAGAGTGAGCGTACACTCTACCTTCTAATTTAACTTGAGCCATGGAATACAATGGAAGGCATGCCACTAACCATGAAGAGATGCATCTAATAGCGACAGGTTGACCCAGCGGTGTCGCTGAAAGAAACGAACAGTTGCTGAGTCTTGCGAACATCCTTGGTTCTATCTAAATAGAACGCAAGGCTCTCTTAACATCCAAGGAATGAAGAGCTCGCTCCCTTCATTTTGGAAATTAGCAAGTAAGCTGGAAGTACCAGAGGTTGGTTCAGATGGAATTCTGACACAACCTTGGGAAGAAATTTAGATGAGTACGGAGAACTACCTTGTCCTTATGGAATACAGTATCATGGAGGGTCCGTAAATCAGGGCATGTATCTCAGAGACCCTGCGGGCTGAGGTAATGGCCACCAGGAAGGCAGTCTTCCAGGTAAGAAATTTTAGCTCACAGGTAGCTAGGGGTTCGAAAGGCTTCCGAGTGAGCATGTCCAGCACCAGGTTAATGTCCCAGGCTGCAACTGGGCGCTTAACAGGGGGTCTGGTATGGAGAATCCCCTTAAGAAATCTCTTCACCATAGGTAACTGAGCCAGAGTTAAGGAAGAAACCGGCTCATGGAACGCTGAGATGGCACTAAGGTGAACTTTAACTGTGAGTACTGAAGACCTAAGTTTGATAGGTCAAAAGATACTCAGAACCTTGCCAGGAGGACAGGAAAAGGGATTCCAAGAGGATTTTGCACACCAGAGAAAAACGCTTCCATTTGGAGCGTGCGTTTTCGATTGGCTCGGCCGAGCAGCCAGAAGGATGTCTGAGACTCTCACGAGACGTTGAACCGATTCACTTCTATCTCTTCAGGAGCCAAGCATGAAGGTGAAGTGATTTCAGGTGGGATGGACCAATGAACCCTGAGTCAAAAGACTGATTTGCAAAGGAAGTGGTCTCGGAGGCTGCCAACATACTGTTCAGCAGAGGGAAACCAGAGTTGCCGAGGCCAGGAAGGAGCAATGAGAATCATCTTGGTCCCCTGAGACTCGAACTTGAGGAGTACTCTCTGGATTAGAGGAAGTGGTGGAAAGGCGTAAGAAAGCGTTGGTCCACCGCAGCCTGAACGCATCCTGACAGAAAATGCCAGGCCCTGGATTTCTGGAGCAGAAGAGAGGCAGTTTATGCTGAGTGGGGATGCAAAAGGTCCAGGTCTGGAGTCCCCACTCTTTGAACAGGGACCGAGCTACAGCTGGATCGAGACCACTGTGAGGGTCTGCCTCCGTTCTGCTGAGGTGATCTGCTAGGTCGTTTTGTATACCTGGCAGATAAACCGCTTGAATCAGAGACTTGTGCCCAAGCACCACTTCCACACCCTCATTGCTTCCCGCAAAGGATAAGAATGAGCACCGCCTTTGCTGAAGTAATACATCACTGCTTTGTTGTCCGTTTGAAGGAGAATGTTCTTGTGACAAAGGACATCCTTCAGAGCTCGGATTGCATAGAGGACCGCTCTCATCTCCAGGACATTTATGTGGAGATGAGTTTCGAACTGAGTCCATACACCCTGAGTGTGGAGGGAGAGACAGTGAGCTCCCCATCCCATTAGCGATGCATCTGTGGTGATGGAGATCTGATGATCCGGGGGAGCACAGGGGAATCCTTCCAGGAGATTGCTCTCTTGAGACCACCAGGTGAGAGACCTTCGAAGGGGCTCCGTCACCTTGATGGGATAAGACTGGGGGTGAGAGGTCGGGGACCACTGAGTGGAGAGCATCCATTGGGTGGTTCTCATGTGCAGTCGGGCCAGAGGGACAGTGAAGACCGAGGACGCCATGAGACCCAACATGCGTTGCATCGAGAGAGCTGTAACCGATTGGTTCTCCCTGATGTAACGACCATCTGAAGGATGTCGAGTCTTCTGTCCTCTGGAAGGAAAGCCTTCGCTGAAGAGGTGTCTAGAGCGTCCCTATGAAAAGGAGCCTCTGGGAGGGTTGCAGCTGAGATTTTTCAAATTCAGCAGAACTCCCATGATGCGGAGAAGACGAGAAGTCGTTTGCACGGCTTCCAAAGTCCTTGGCCGGAAGGGCTTGTTAGAAGCCAACCGTCCAGGTAGGGAAACACTGAGTCCGACTTTCCTGAGATGCGCACAGAACTGCACAACACTTTGTAAAACTTCTCATAGGCGCCGAGGATAGCCCAAAGGGCAGGACTCTGAACTGATAATGCTGACCCAAAGCTACAAACCTGAGGAATTTATGTGGGTCGGTGGACGGGATATGCTGGTAAGCATCCTGCATATCCAGAGAGGCCAGCCAGTCGTGCTGATGCAGCAAGGGTAACAGGGGACCTAGGGAAATCATCTTGAATTTCTCCCTGGGAGGAATTTGTTTAACTCTGAGGTCTAGAATGGGCGCATCCCCAGATTTCTTTGGAACCAGAAAGTAATGGGAGTAGAACCCTGTGTTTCTCAGATGCGGGGGCACCAGTTCTATTGCCCTGTTGTTCAGAAGGCCCTGGATCTCCGCGGTGAGGAGGTCTGACTGAGAGGCCGACAACCTGGGCTGTCGTATGGGAGGACAATCCGGGGGGGTTTCCAAGAAATTGAGAGAATAACCCTCGCGAATTATCCGAAGGACCCATTTGTCTGAGGTTATGGACTTCCACTGGTTGTAGAAGTACATCAGACGACCTCCCACCGGAGGAGAAAGTTCCACCTCGGGCAGAGTGGATGGAACTTGGGCCAACGACTCATAAGGTAGCGCTGGGAGCTTTAGGTCCTCGCTTTCTGCGTCTTTTGAGGTTGGGCAGGTTGCGCTTTATGGAAGCTTCCCCTGCCTCTGCCTCGAAAGGACTGACGACTATGAAACTGACGCTCTGTTCACATGCCCCGAGAGGGGCAGGCGAGGTCTGGCCAACTAATGGCCGATCTAGTCTTCTGAGTGGCCTCTAAGGCTTGCTCCACCTGAGGGCCGAAAGAAAGGAGCCATCAAAAGGCAGGCGCCATCACCTGCTGCTGAGCATCATTCGGTGAAGCCAAATGCGCGGCAACCAGGAATGGCGCCCGAGTACAAATCCCAGCGACTGCTGAGCGAAGCAGTGCCAGCGTCCCATGGCGGCTTTGACCTGTTGGTTATTGGACTCAATACCTCTAATAACGGTCAGAAGAAGCTCTGACTTGGAATCCGAATCTGGAAGAGCTTCAACCATTCTTTTCATAGGTGCCACAGGATATACTCATACTGAGAAAAATAGCCTTGATAACTGGCTATCACGCATACTTAGTGTGGAGGCAGCAAAGACTCTCTTACCTAATGTATCAATCTTACGAGACTCTTTGTTAATAGGTCGAGCTGTAGTAGTTTGAGGAAGAACGACCTTGTCATCTCTCTGCCAGGACTACAATAGGATCCGCAAAGGCTTGGGATGCCAAAATGGGACGATCCTTGGGAGCTGAATACTCTTATCAATGGATTTAGCCACTGAGGGAATAAGAGCAGGGTTATTCCATACCATTTGAGACAGCGTCTCGAAGGAAGAGCTGAATCGGAGGTCAAATCCGTAGGGATCTCGAAGCATGGAAGATACTAGAGTCTTAATATCTTCCCAGGATCGATGTCTGTAGTCTGGAGAGAAAGAGTGGATCCCAGGTTCTTCAACAGAGACTTAAAGGACAGGTCCTCGACCACAGGCTCTGTAGCAAAGAAAGATCCTGTTCCTCCACTTCACCCAACCCAACAAGGTCTGGGTCAGAGCTCACATCATCTCCTGATGGTCCAGAAAGGACTGTTTAGACAGGAAAGGAGTGAAAATTAGAGAGGAGAATGGCAGAAAAAGGAAGTCCCCAGGGCTGCAGGCCCAAGGCAACAAAGCGACTGAGCGGCACCGAGGCGCCGCAGGCGCCGAAGAACCATGACCCACAAACAACAGCGGGCGGGCCCGGCCCGCGCACAACACGGCGGCGCCAGCCAAGCGACGCCCAGCCAGACGGCGCAGCAGGCAGCGCCCAGCGGCGCCAGAGACCTGGCGCCGCCAGCGGCGCCATAGCTCCAGCGGCCCAGCAGCAACCAACAAGGCCACAGGTCACAGAAGGCGCCGGAAAAACAGGAACCTAGAAAGCAAGAGAAGGAAAAAACAGGAGATAAGGGCAGGGTGAGGCCCCTGCGCACCCAACCCACGTGAGGGGAAACACCTAAGCAGTCGCTAGCACCGAAGGCGCCCATGGCGACTAGGAAGGTCCAACCGCCTCTACCTGATGGCGCCGGAGGAGCCCGAGGGGCTCCGAGGTAACTCCAAAACCAGGCAGAAGAACCAACCTCCCGGGCCATAGCTCCATAGGCGGCCCACTGATAAAACTGCTCATCTGGGCCCCTACCTATAGGCGGAGGGCTCCGATGTCGGGGCAACGGTGCTCGGAAGTTGGCGACTCCGAAGAAGGAGACGGCAACTACGTAGCGATAACCGACGACGATCGTCGCAGACATACAGAGGGCGACCTCAGTGATGCCTTCTCTTTTTTTGACCTGTGGGCGAAGAAGAGCTCGAGGCGAGCAGCGCCGAAATGTGACCGTTTATTTTATGCCGTGAAGTGGACCGCCCATCCCGACATCGGACTGACCGTAATCGGAACCCCGCTGAGGAGAAGGAGGCTGACCGACCCAGCCCGGCTGACTGAACAGCTTTCATACGAAGTCTCCTACCGTCACCTGACCTGCCTAGTGGCTCACGCCCAGTAGGCCGAGACTTCTTCAAGTAAGTTAAATTTAAATATTGAAAAAATTTTAGAAAAATAGAATAAAACTAGCGATACTACTATCGTGATAATGTTACAAAAACAAAACGCAAAACTATAAACTAGTTTGAAGTTTGACTCCCCGGCACAAGCGGCGTCGTCACTGAAGCGCCCCTTTCGGCCAGCGGGAAAAAAAAGGAACTGAGGCTTGGAGGGTCATCGCCGGATGGTCATTACCGCCGAGCCGCTGCTCAAGGGCGCCATGTCTCAAGGGCGCCGTCTCTCGCCGGTTACCCTCCAGCAAAAGTTTGTTCTCGATGGGTCTTAGTGCCCTCGGCGCCAATCCCACTAGTGTGAATGAGTGGTGGAGACTTATGTCCAGGAAGATTAGCAGTTGCAAAACTAAATTTACTTTAACTGGTAACTGTAACTAAAAATAACAAGCGCCCCCTGATGACTGGAGAGGCTTAGCTAAGTGGCCCAAGCCTGGTGGCGTGGCTGGGGCCTGAACCCCCACCCCTGTGGGGGGCTCCCAGCAGGCTGGAGCCTGCTCTCCTCTCACTCTGGCAGAATCTGATCAAAAACTAGCAACACTGTCTCTAATAGGGCTCCTAGTTCAACTCCTGATTGGCAGCACAGATGGGGTGACAGGTTTCTAAATGGCTGGGGGACCCGTCAATCAGAACACTCGAGAGACAACTGGATTGTAGAAGTGGCGCCTAAAATGATGTCCCTGTAAGTCCCCATGAGTACTTGGGTGGTTACCCTTGAGGTGTAGTGAATGTCCCACAAATCCTGGCTCCCACTTAGCTGAGGCTGCTGACATTGGCTGCTTAATCCACTGTTTATTCTTTATTTATTCATTACAAATCGGGTTTACAACCTTTGAGTCAGAGACTCATTTACAAAGGCACCTCGTTGCAGGGGGTGCAGACATCAGGACAGTTATTACAATGCAGATTAAAACAGAGGATAACATTACAGGTGCAGTAAAACGAACATTTAACATAGATACACTGAGGTTACATAATGTAGTAGTTTGTATGTTAGTTAGGTTACATAGTGTTACAAAATTGTGAGTTACACTCATGGATATAGTAGGTCCTCAGAGAAGACAGCGGGTTACATCCCTGTTTGGACCTAGTAGGGAAGGAGTGGGTCTGGGGGAGGGAGAGGCTGTCCAGTGGATGTTGTTGAGCCAGGGGGCAAGGCGGGCGGGTACCACAGGTTACAACAGGGGGTTAATTGCACTTACAACAGCGGGTATTAAAGATAGCAGATTAGATACAGTCCTGAACAATGTCCTGGTGTAGCCAAAAGGAAAAAAATTATTTGCCCCAATGCCCCCCAGTTCTGCAGCTCAGAGGTTGTACTTGCAGTCGCTGCACAGATGAAGGGTGTGGCTCTGATCATTTTTCTGTCACTACTGCACTTAATAAAGCTCCCCCTGCAGCAGCTGACATGTTGTCACGTAAGAGTCTCAAAATGCTGGTGAAGGCAGGGAAAAAGTATTTACTTTAAAACACTCTCCCCCTCATGTACAGTCAATTCCCCCTATGCAGCAACAAGTTTCGTTATTTAAACCATTTAATTTCTTTACTTTTTGGCAAAACCGTTTAGGGCTACCCTGGAGGCAGCCAGACACTCTGTTATTTATTATACAGATGACCGGGGCCCTTCTCAGGCATTGCTGCCCTGAACCCTGGTCAAACTTTTTAACTGGGCATCTGAGCGGCCCCCCAGCAGGTTGTCCATGGTCACCGGTTCCCAGTTAGGTCGAAGGGGTCCCGGAACCCATGGCACAGTCCCCAAGGTGACCGCAAACCGAGCGGTTTAACTAAAGGGCAAAATCTGCACCATCGCGAAGTCCCGCTGCTGTGGAGGTGGCACTTTTAACACTGGGCACTCGCAATGCAATTCCTGCTGCCCTGGAGGCAGCACCTTTTACATGGGCACTTGTGAGTGCCGTTTTTTAAGCCCCGAGGGGCTGGATTTCCACTCGAGCTGCAGAAGGGGCACACAGAAAGCAAAGCAGACCTAGGGGGACTAAAAAAATCATGGCGGCCAAACAGGAAAAGCCTGGGAGACAGCAGGAGGAGAACAGAAAGTCAGGGCTAAAGTAAGCCCAGGCTGGCATTTTGAGGAACCCCCATTTGCAAGGGGGTTACATAAGCAATAAGCAGGACAGGGACAGGTGTGTAATGAGGCACGTAGCACTTGCGCTATGTGCCTTTAGCACCTGGAAGTGCAGCAATCCCAGAAAACTAACAACCTGGAGTGTCTTACTGCACTTGTAAAATGGGTGTACTGAGAAACAATTCACAAAACTAAATGTCATTTAAAAAAAGTTAAAAACAGTTTTTTTTTTGTTAAAAGTAACCAGGCAAGGCAATTTTCTTTATATGGTTCCCAATCCCAAATGCTATAGGCGCCTTACATAGAAACACAGCCTTAATATACAACACAACAGTTCAATAACATACATTATAAATAAAATTAAATTTAAATATTTTTAAAATGGGACTTGAACAAGGCCAGAGAAGGAGCACCTGTCACCTCCTGGGGAAGGGCATTCCAAAGAAGCAGGGAGACACTCTGAATGCCCTGTCGCCCGAAGACTTAGGTCAGGATCTCAGTATGGACAAAAGGTCTGCCTCTGCTGACCACAAGGGGCAGCCAGAAGCATATAGCTGAGGGGTCTTTCAGGTAGCCCAGCCCCCAGCCAGTAAAATTAATCCGCCCCACCTATCAATCATTTTTCTTTCCACACATTTAATAGATGGAATGTTTGTTTATTATGGAACACAGGAATTCAAACTGCTACAGAATTCCTCTAGCAAAATGTTCAACCCCTCAAACAAAACAAAAGGCCTTATATGCAGCCAAGGTGTCAACTGTATCTGAAGCAGTGTAAGCAGTAGAGACTGCCCTGGAGTTTTACTCTTTAGGGCCCTGTTGAAGGTCTTTCAGTGAGTGATGGTGGTAGCCATGTTTGTAATGTCAGTCATGGATGAGTGAAGTGGCTCATGAATTCTGTATGTGACTAGCACAAATTCCAAATACCACTGCATGAACTTGTTCCAACCTGTGTATTTCTGGGGAAGTAACATATGGGTCTCGGAACTTATTTAGCCAATCAGGAAGCAGGAAATTCTCAAACCCATTTTATACTGGGCTCCAACAATTAATAACGCCAGCTGCTACTTCTATAGTCTTTTTGCTGCAGTTTTACAGGTGTCACTGTAACCCCTAGGTCACGTTATCCCAAGGGCTACTACCCCTGCCTGCTTGGTCAGTTGCAGGTTAAGGGGTCTGGCTACGGAAACAGGTGCCTCCACCCGGAGGTCAGGGTTGTTAGTGGTCAAGCTAACCTGGGCACAGCCCTCCAGGACACTGTAATCCCCCTCTTTCCCTTCTAGTGGCCTGAACAATATACAATAATCACTTTCACAATGACCCTTATTTACCATGCAATTACCCACACGGTTTGCACTTACCACCAGGGCTGGTTCCTCTAGCTCAACCCTGGAGACCCCCTATAAAACAAGGTTATGCACAGCAAACAGCAACAGTACAGTACTCTTGGCACAAACTGGAACCACAGTCAGGTTAAATGCAAAAAGAGTTAGATCTGATTTATTCAGGGGACTTGAACAAGAGAGGGGCGCAATCAGGTTGATTTGCTTAAAGACTATATCAATCAAACAGTCATGCATGCACTTTAGAGTCCCTGCACAGTCACACATTCTGGGTACCCAGGTGAGGAAGAGGTGGGTTAGCCAGGAACTTTCCCCGGGGTAGACCGGCGTCACAGCTGGTTGGGGTCCTGTGATGGAAGAAAGCAACATGCACAACACACACTATTTGTAATCCAGAGCCAGGGGGCTCAGCTCGTGACAGAAAAGACAACAAAGCAATCAGATGACAACAATTTAGATTTAGCTGTTGTTGCAGGAAGCTATTCTGATGTTTACTCACGACACCCAATGCAGGACACAGGCAAGACGAAATCGAGAGGGCAGGTTGTTGAACTGGAGTGCCAGGAGAAGCAGGGCCCACACGAATCACAGAGGCATCGTTCCTGTTCAAAGCGTTGAGCAGGGGGCTGATCCCCAGGCAGGTCTCTCATCGATGGCTTTCTCTGTGCAGTGGGTAGTCTGGCTGGGCCAGTGTGGCAAGGCCCAGGCCAAATGGAGATGAAGATGGATTTAGTCAGTTTCAGCTGGATGCAGCCTCCAGCAAGCAGAACACAGTTCAGCACACAGTGGGAAACCAAATCACGACCCACTAACAGCATACAGTACATGTAAGAAATTCTACTGTACCAGGCAGATTGCTATCCGGTTACAATTACAGAGTCTCTGCACAAACTGGGAGTTCAAAGGTGGCTGGAAATCCTGACAGGCCGATCGCATTCAGCAAATCTTTGGTCTTCTTCAGGTTAAAGCCTGGTCACAGTCCAGTGGCTTAAATTCAGCTCGAATCAACTCTAATTTCCCTCTGCCTGAATCAACTCTAATTTCCCTCTCAGGGACAGCAGGCAGGCAGGCAGACAGGCAGGCCACACTCAGCCCTTTCACACTTCTCCCACGGAAATCCACGCAGGATTGCTGCTCGACTATCTCAAGCTGTTACTCCTTCACTTCCCAACTCAGAACTGAAGCTAGCTGCAAGCAGCCTGGGACTTTCCCCAGGCTCCAAAAAAGTCCCCAAAGGTACTGATTGGCCCATTTCAGCAGTCCAGGACCAAGATGGTGGAGATAAACAGAACTGTCCATGCTGTAAAGAAGGCAGGTTAGAGAAACTACAGTATCATTACTGTCACACTAAATAATCAGCAAATAAGTACAGCTTCTGACAGAGCTCCCCTCTGCGCAATTAGTGAAGGCAGAACGGAGCGATTATCTGGCAGCTCGAGTGGGACTCAAGCATAGAAACACTCAGCTCCCTCCCAGATTAATTTTAACAACAATCTAGGCAGTCCTTAAAGAGACAGTACACGGAGGCTATACAGGCGCACTCTGGCAGTACATTTGAACTGATAAAATGCAGGACACGAGCATTTAGGTAAGCTCAAGGAAGACTTTTTTTGGGAACCCCCATTTGTAGGGGGGTTACAACCTTCCCTGCCTGGAGAAAACTTGACATCCGTCAGTCTCATACCATCACAATATTGAAAATGCACTATATACAAGACATATGTGACATTAGCATACTATGGAAATACTACATGATGCATCAGTTAATCGTAACTTATCACATTACTATACATTTCACTATACCATATCTTCATTACCAATACTTATGCATGTTTCATACACTCTATACTGATTCTATTATGATTTACATACTTCAAATATTACAATACTGATTCATGTTATAACTTCTTGCACAGTAAACAATGTAGGAGGGGGCTCTTCCCGATCAGCTAACTTGGGGCTGGATGGGGCATGGGCACCATACTGAGAAGGAAGAACAATCAACCTGGAATTGGCCCTTAAGCTCAGTTTGGGTAGTGAGCTCTGAGAAACATAAACACCTTTGTGAACCACATTGAGAGGCAAATCCACTGGCCTCCCAGGAGAATCATAACTGAAGCACAATAGTGGCTTGACAGCTCAGCCAGTCTTTCTTGGGGGTGGGGGGGACACCCACAGTCTCTGTACTTTCAGCACTAGTCTTGGAGCTAATGCCAATGCCAACACCAATGTCGTAGCAGTGTCTAAATGTTGTACCTTAAGCTAAATGCTATCCCAGCCTTGTAATTCACACCAATCTATTGTCTGCCTAGCTGTAATGTATTGTTTTGTACCAGTGCAATTTTGTACTTGCTTGTAATGTAGTGCTATGTACATGTTCAATTTTTTTCTTGTAACTGACGTGGAACCTACAAATGAGCATCTGCTCATAGTTGTTCTCCAAGATATCAATAAATAAATAAAAATTTAATGAATGGGAGGAAAACTTGCACAAATTAGCTGGATATGAGAGACTCTCATACATGACCGTAGACAAGAAACAAATGTGCAGCTCGATTTGGGGTCCTTATCTAAACTATGCAGACACATACACCTCACCTCTGGCTCCAACCCCACACACACACCCCTCACCTCTGCCCCCCCCACACATCTCACATCTAACTCCCCAAATATCAGATATGAAAATTACGTACCTACGTAATTCTTGATCTTCTCTTGTATCTTCACCATTCATTACTGCTTAGGTTAGTGCCAGAGCACGCACCCTCTAGGGAGTTTTTTTTTGAGTCGGCTCAGCGCGCGCCCTCGAACGCAACATATTCAGTATGGCCACAGGCGAGGCCGTTAGGTGCCGCAGACCTCCCTCTATCTCAGTTCTGGTAGCCGGAGAGGCGTAAAATAAAGGGTAAGAAAAAGAAAGCGAGGCAAGAGAGCCGAGGGACAGAAAAAGGAAAGGATATAAACTGAAAAAGGTAGAAGCCAGTAGAGAATAGACAGAGGAGAGATAATTCCTACCCTAAGGGACCGCAGGGCCTCCTTTCCGGGGCGGCTCTAGGGGAGGAACAGAGAGAGGGAAAGAGAAAGAAGGAGAAGAAGAAGAGAAAGAGGCATGTCGAGAGAGAGAGAACAGTGCCCATCGAGCATTGGTTGACAGGCTTACAGGCTCGAGACTAACAAGGGAGCAAGAATCCCAGTTGCTAGGACTGAGGGGAGGTTCAACCGAACCACCTGAACAGATTCGAATGAGGGCAACATCTCTTGAACTCTCAACATGCCAAGTCCCTACATCCTAGCTGAGGGCTCATGGACTGCCCGGGCAGAACCTGTTCCAGGAAGAGCACCCAGGAAGGGGACTAAGTCCCTTAGCACCCTGTTAAGTGCTAACACAGCAGTGTATGGGAAAGATTATGCCTTTCCGAAGGCAGCTTTGTATGAAAGATAGAGTGGGAACTCAATCAGACTACCTAAGGCAAGGCAAAGCAGACGCTCAAGGCTGACAAGTTCAAGCAGCAGCTAGAATGAGCTCAAAGATAATACCTGCCAGGGGGATTCTAAATTTTGCTGAGGCCGAGTCAGAGCACGGTCTCTTAAGTTGTGAAACTGCATAACCTGAAGAAGGTATTTAGAAGTCGCACCCTAAGGGCGGTCGGAAAGAGTTCCCTCAGAATAAGAGAAAAGTACAAACCGTGCTCGTTCCTCTTTACTTTGAGGAAAAAAGGAACCATTCATTAAGAAAGGAAAACAGAAAGTTTTTTTTTTTTTTTGGCATAAAGGCCAAAGGAAGGAAGAGGAACGAGATGGGAGGGGGAGACACCACAGAAGGAGGCCACTGAGGGGAAGGTGGGTGGGTATCAGTAATGAATGGTGAAGATACAAGAGAAGATCAAGAATTACGGTAGGTACGTAATTTTCATATCTTCCCTTGTCAATCTTCACCATTCATTACTACTTGGGTGAGTACAAGCCCCCACTTAAGAAGTTAGGAACCCTGAGGGAACAAGACTCCAGCCTCCTGCTGGTGAGAAACAGAAGGGGAAGACCCTGGGCTAATTTAGAGAGAAACCTATGGGGGAAAAGAGCTAGGAGGTGCCCCCCGAGGACGGGGAGACGGAGGAAGCCCCTGCAGTAATCTCCTAGCTCTGGAGGAAAAGAGACGGGTCCCTCAGAAAGCGGAGTGAATCACCCTACGCTGGGCCAGGGGTGACAACCTTGACAGGCTAAGCCATGCCGTCCGTCTAATGCAGATCGCTGTCCCCGCAAGCCTGGAAGCCACCTCACTGGTGTCATAAAATGCCCTTGCTTGGTGTCTTGCCAGCTCCAGGCCTATAGCAGAGAGGGCAATAGCTTGTCTGGTTTGCTCCGTATCAGGCATTGATGCTAAGATCTGAGAGAGCATCGACCACAAATGTCTACTGTAGGCAGCATGATGAGCCTTATGAGATGCAATGCAAGACATCGCACGAGAGGAAGAGAACACTCTTCGCCCCCACCGGTCAAATTGTAGGGAATCCGAGTCTGGTGAATGGTCATGCACCAGGCAGCGGCGCCCGGAGGGAGTCTCTAGGTATGCCAAACCCGAGGGTGGGTTGGGGAGAGTACCCAGGGATTCCGAAGGGGCACAATACCTATGTCGGCAGTCTGCCAGGGCTGGAGAAGGGGCGGCTGGCAACTGCCAGGAACGGACAGACGCCTCCTGGAAGGGGATAGCCCAGGAAGGTACCACCAGGTGCTGGGCACTGAATTCGCCAAGGAATTCACGCGTCTCCCGTTCGGTATTGTCTCGCCTAACGTAGGAGATTTGAAGATCCCTCACCATTCTCGAAGGGAATCGCTGATATTCAGTGAAATCAGCATCGGAGATATGAGCAGAGGGTTCCTCTCCCTCAGATGAGGGAGATGAGGATGATGGAGAGCTTGAGTGTCCAGAGGATTCTTGCGGTGGTGGGGATAGGCGAAGACCGCTCATTCATACACCTGACATGAGGGGAAGGCCGCCGCAGAACCTCTGAACTGCTCCCAGGATAACGGGCCCGGAGGACCGACATGGCCTGGAAGAGCGGGGGGTGGCTGCAGAGGAAAAGGAGATGGGCACCTACGAAGAGGCAACTGTCCTCTGCTAGGGCTCTGAAATCCGGGGAACGGAGCCCGAGCTGGTGGGATCCCGGACAACAGACTAGGTCGCAAAACGGAACCCTGGGGATGTGAAGCCTGGAAGAGCCAGAGGAATCCTCCCTGTGGCCAGACCTGGGACTGCATGGATCCAGAAGGGCAGCCCACAACAACGCACGGAGGGGACCCGGGGTCCAAGAGGGAAAGGCGGGGCCCAGCGCTCTGACTCCTAGCCACCCCCGAGGGTGGCGACAGCGGCTGCGATGACTGCACCTGCCCTCGACCTCGGACTCCGAGGCGCCCACCTCCTCGAACCCCTAGCGTTCTCCCACCCCGAGGGGCTGCAGCAGCACCAGGAAGGGTAGCTGCCATGAGCCCCCAGGAGGGAGAGCCTCCTCCCCCCCACTCCACTGCCCCAGGGACCCAAGACCACCCCTAGCCCGGGGCCCCTCAGGAGAGGACAGCAGCGGGGACAGCGGAAGAGGCCCGCTGGGCCACCTAGCACCACGTGCCACCGGGGACCCCGACTCCGAAGAGTCAGGTTGCCAGGATGGGTCCGCGTCCGAGTCATTAGCCTCCGAAGAGGAAGAGACCAGCTGGACCACAATACTAGCCACCCTTGGCGCCGGAACCCAACCCGGCGCCGCCAGGAGAGCAAACCGAGCGAAGGCCAGAGCAGCGCCGCGAACTGCGCCGTCTTGATCACTGGCGCTGCTAGCGGCGCCGGGATCCAAAACGGCGCCGGAGGGCGGCGTCGAGGGTCCACCGGTGCCTGGCCCAGCAGACCTGGGCCTCAACACTGGGGGAGCCTGCACCTCCGAGGAGGTGACTGCCGAGGCGGTGTCTCCACCGCGGCCCCAGGAGGGACCACGACGCTCCTCCGACTCAGCAAGAGAAGAGGAGAAGCCTCCTCCTCTACGGACCGTATAGGCCCGAGAGGGAACCCGGAGGAAGGGCCTAGAGACCTTATCTGGGAATCCCTGGAGCGACGCTGTCCCCTGAAGGTCGGCGGGGCCTTGCCGATCTTGAACGCGCAGACTTCGAGGACACGACGGTCCATGAAGAAACAGGCGTCGCACGCGTCCATATCGTGGTTGGGTCCCAGGCAACGGAGACAGACATCATGCCGATCCGTGACAGAGAAATGCTGACCACAGGAGCACGGCCCGCCCTCGATTTACGTTTGGCCCCCGAACCTGACATGATGCGAACTGAATAAGGACAAAACAGCAACAAAGCTCTCGGCGCCATCGACAGAAATAAAAGAAACGGTCTTACCAGGAGATGGCGTCGAGCGAATACAACTTGAGAAGACGAGGAGTCTTGTGACGCAGAAAGCTTCAACTACCGCGCAGCAGGTGCAGCCTCGACGGCGGGAGAAACAGAACTGAGATAGAGGAGAATGTCGGCACTAACGGCTGCCTCATGAGCATGACGCATGTACGTCTAGCTCGAGGGCGCGACGCTTGGAGCCGACTCAAAAAAAAAATTCAGAAGGGAAGCGCTACTATACTCAACCCAAGCAGTAATGAATGGTGAAGACTGACAAGGAAGATCTTTTCTTCTGCCGAAGAGATTGGTAACCTGGGATCTTCCCTAGATCAGTCTTCACCATTCATTACTGTTGGGTGTCATCCAGACGCACCAGACCCCGCAGGAGCTTACAGCTTTAAGCATTTCTCTGGAGGAAGGGCCAGCATCAGCGCCACCCTCGAGGCCGACATATTACATGGTGCTCGCAGGTTGGCCAGTAACCGATGCCAGCCTCCTAACCTTCTCAGTTCTTTTTTTCCCGCTGTTGAGGTTGGATCACTGTGGGAGCTGAAGCCTGATCTCCATTTACAGCTGCGTCAGTTCTGCCGCCACCATTTCACTCAATGCCACAGACCTCAGTTGACGCCGTTCTTTAAAAAAAAAAAAAAAAAAATGGTAGAATCACTCCTTTTTTTGTTTTATCTATTCTTTCTATAGTGCGGCGTCCAGTTCTGTGCTTTGTTTGTTTTTTTATTTTTGTCTGCGTAGTCCTGTCCGGTTCAGGGCCTACATTGAAATCTAACATGGGGCGTGCCCCTATGATTCAGTGCCCCTGTAGCAAGCCGATCACCATAATGGATTACCTTGACCGCTGTCTAACCTGCCTAGGTCCATCACATCAGGGCGGAGCTCCTACCAGCGCGCTCTTTGGGTATTGCTTTTGATCAGCATGAGGTCACTGTCCCTCGGTTTTGCTGGAGTACCTTCAGCCACCTCGACTTCGTGGACGTCATGTGGATCATCCAGGGTGTACGCCCTACATGCTGTAGTTTGGACCCTGGACCAACTTCCCTGATTTTGAGTTGTCTTGATGTTATCAGTCCAGTCCTAGCGAGGATAGTTTGGTGCTCCTTGGAATCTGGGGAGTTTCCTAACTCTCTGAAAGAAGCGGTAGTGATACCTCACTTGAAGAAAGCTACTTTGGACGCAAACTGCCACACTAACTACAGACCTATCTCTAAACTTCCCTTTTTAGGGAAGGTTATTGAGAAAGTAGTGGCAGCACAACTGGAGGACCACTTGACCATCCATGACATCTACGAGCCCCTCCAGTCCGGTTTTTGAAAGAGACATAGTACCGAGACAGCGCTGGTTCGGGTGCTCAATGATCTCCTGATGGCTAGAGATCGGAAGGACCGTTCGATCTTGGTTCTTCTGGATCTATCATCAGCGTCTGACACTGTGGACCATGGGTTGTTACTTAGCCGCCTGAGGTACATCTGTGGAATAACAGGAACTGTCCTCAGATGGTTTACATCTTTCCTCACTGGAAGAACTCAGAGAGTGGTATCTGGAGTGTTTTCATCAGATTCAGTTTCTCTGTCTTGTGGGGTTCCTCAGGGTTCGGTTTTGTCGTCCATGTTGCTCGCGGTGTATATGCTACCCCTCGGAGACATTGTAAGAAGGTATGGGCTGAGGTTTCATTGTTATGCCGATGATACCCAGCTCTACCTTTCTTTTGCACCCAACCAGGATAGAGCTCTCTCGATCTTTAATAACTGTCTCAAAGAAATTCAGGAGTGCATGGATTCCAGCTGGCTGAAGTTGAACTATGGTAAGACTGAGGTGATGGTTGTGGAACCTGGTCATTGGACAGGAGGTTTGGGAAGTGGGTCACCCTCTGGACTTGTTCTCGGGGGTGTCCCCCTCCAGACCTCTAACCAGGTGCGAAACCTGGGGGTAATTTCTGATGAGGGGTTGACCCTGCATTTGCAGGTGTTGGCTGTCGTCAAATCTTCCTTTTACCATCTAAGGAATATCTCCAGGATTAAACATCTGGTACCGTCCAGCGACCTTCTTACCTTGGTCCACGCCTTTGTGTCCTCGCGCTTAGATTACTGCAATTCCCTATACTTAGGGCTTTCTGGGGTGGAAATCCGCCACCTGCAACTGGTGCAGAACGCAGCAGCCCAGCCTTTGACAGGATCTCCTCGGTCCTGTCATATTACGCCAGTGCTGCGTGAACTGTACTGGCTGCCAGTTCAGTGGTGGATCACCTTTAAAGTTGGCTTGCTAACTTTCAAAGCCCTACATGGACTGGCCCCGGACTACCTGAAAGAGCTCCTGATTCCCCATTGCCCTGGGCGATCGCTCCGCTCAGCCGGCGAGGGGTTGCTAGAGATTCCTAAGGTACGTCTGAATTTCTTAGGGGCCAGATCTTTTATGTTCATGGCTCCCACACTATGAAATTCTCTACCTCGTCGGTTATGGGAGTGCACGACTGTGGAGGGCTTTAAATCAGCCTTAAAAACTTATTTGTGGCACCAGGCTTATGGTGATTGATTATGTTATGTAATTATATTTATGGTATTGTCTGATTTTAATGATTGTTTATTTATTTGAACTGTTTGATTTTATCATGTATGGTGCCTTGGTTTTTTGAAAGGCGCCTTAAAAATAAAAATATTATTATTATTTATTATTTTTTTATCACACGACATGGACAACTGCGATGCCTGCTTCTCCAAGGACCGCTGGGTCCTTGAAATATGCGCATTGAAGGTGGGTCGTAAACCTCCCACCTTCGGAAGGCGGCGTCGATCCCAGGATGCCAAGGGCCCTTCCCCCGGTCTCCCTCCGGTACTATACATACCAAGGGGGAGCAAGCCTCTGCCAGTTCTAATCTTGCTAAGACAGGAGGTCTGCGCGAGGGGTCGGTGGAGCAGTCGGCCTCCTCCGGGGAGTCGACTGAGCAAACGTCCCCGGTGTCATGGTCACAGCTATATGCTGGGCCCGAGCTGGTGGAGCCCTCGGTGCCAGTGAGCGAGGCGATGTCGGCGTTGGATCCACTTCCGGCACCATTTGCAGTGCCGGGAGAGGGACAGTACGAGGGTGGCTTCTCTGGCGATCTCCTTGATCTCTTCCTCTTCATAGGAGGAGGATTGGGATGATCTCAATTGGCGGCTCGGCACCCCAGAGCCCCGGAGCTTTCCTCCGCCCAGCCCTAGGGTCTCTGGTACTTTGGAGTCTGCTGTCACCCTTCCTGGGGTTGCCCTTGGGGCCACCTCCTCTGTCTCCTCCAGTACTGCTTGTGGCACCGGGAATGCTGCTGGCACCGAGGGTGGTGCCAGGTTGGGGTCCAGCTCTGGCTTCGGTGCCAGGTCTGATTCCGGCGCTATTCGCGGTGCTGGATTAGACTCCGGCGCTGGGGTGGGTTCTGATGTGAATTCTGGCACCATTTCTGGTGCCAGGGCTGTCTTGGAACCCCTAACTTCCAGTACTAGAGGTCCTCCGAGGAGCAGGTCCCTGTCTGGTGAGGTGGGGGTGCGGAGTTTGAGGTCAGTGTGAAGGCACTTTTTCAGAGCAGCTGGTGGCTCTGGGAGGAGCCGTAGTGCTGACCCTTCCTTCCTCTCCTCTCCTGAACTGATAGTGTCTGCAGTTGATGGGGTCAGGGGCCACCTGCAAGGGCCAGACCTACTCTGATCATTCCATCTGGGGGTCCTTCACCAAGGGCACCACCCTGGCCACCCGTCTGGTCGGGCGTACTGCGGTGGGCAAGTTACACAGCCCCTCCCCTCAGGAAGGGTCCCCTGCTTGATCTCGTAGCCCTAGCAGAAGTCCTGCTCTGGCTTACCAGAGTTCTTCTCCTCCTTCTCTTACTCTGCCTCCACCTCCTACTCTTTCTCAGGCCTCTGAGGCCCTTCGGGGCCCATGATCTAGGAACAGTTCAGGGCATTGGCCGCTGTTTTCCCTCGCTGTCTTAGAGCCCTGGACAAGGTCTTTTTTATACCTGAACCTCCAGACGCTCTGGTCTCTGAACCGTGCTCCTTAGCCTCCTCACCTTCCTCCTCTGAGGAAGAGGATCCCTCCGTCCACCTGTCCTCTGATGCTGATCTCACCAGCTATCAGTAGTTTTTGACAGGGATGCTGGAGGAGCGCCATCCTTCCCACTTTTCCAGCCACAATCCTACCCATACGGCCTTTAGCACTCCTTTCATGGCCTTGACCTTCATGGGCGTCACAGAGGTTCTGGCATTGTTCTTCTGCCCCTTCTCCAGCCCTGAGGGTATTGTTACCCCTGGGGTCTCCAGATGCTGTGCCATCGGAGTGCAGCTCCCTGGACACACCCGACCTCGCCACAAGGCACGACCCCCACCCACCCCAGTCCAACTTGGCTGGGTTTAACAGCTGGGCTAGAAGGGTCTTCTCGGTGGTGCACCTTCTTCTGTGCATCTCGGCACACCAAGCACACCAGGTTGCCTACGCTAGCACCTGTGGACGATGCTGGGTCAACTCCTGGCATCCTTGCCAGACTCAGAGGCAACCAGGTAGGCCATTAGCCTTTCCGCCCGTGGTCTGGAGCTAGCAAGACACCAAGCAAGGGCATCTTATGACGCCAATGAGGTAGCTTCCAGACTGGCAGGAACTGCAGTCTACATTAGGTGGATGGTGTGGCTTCGCCTTTCCAGGTTATCACCCATGGCCCAGCGTTGGGTGATTACTTCTCCCTTCCAGGGGGCCCATTTCTTCTCCCATAGGGTGAGGCGTGGGTTAGCAGGGTGCCTTCCATCTCCCAGGTGTTGGGAGTCTCCGCCTCATCCTGACCAGTCTTGGCCTTCGCCAAGCCAGTGAGGGGCCCCCTCCTCTCTGTGTTCTCCCCCATAGGAGGCTGAGAGAAGCTTCCACCCTCAGGGAGGTGCCAGTGCCATCGTCGTGGTGCTTGGTACTCACCCAGCAGTAAAGAATGGCGAAGAATGATCTAGAGAAGATACGAAAATTACATACTCACCCTAATTCTTGAACTTCCTAGATATCTTCATTCATTACTGCTTTCCTCTCACAGTCCCCTTGTGGCCAGACATCTGGGCAGTGCCACCTTCCTGTTAGCCTTGGCCCTCCGGGAGACCTCTTCTGGCACCCCAAGCACTGCTTTGAGGGCAACTGGGAAGAAGGCAAGCAGGGAAACTTTCCCTTCTGTCATGGGCTCCCTGGGCTCTGGGTGGCCTTAGATGAGGGGGCATCTGCTGGTAGTTTTTCCCCATCTCTTAGATGAGTGTCCATCGACTATCCCCATGCAAAACTCCCATGTATTCCATCTGAGCATTCAGGGGTTGCCTCTGATGTTCTTAGATAAGATAGATAAAATTTTATTTTTATACAGGAAAATACAAGTCATTAGGGAAAAAGATCCTTGTCTGCAAGACCATCCTGTATGTGTTACAATTCAGTTTCAATTAAAAACATAAAGTACATTACAAGATACTACGTGAATTATAGCACAGCTCATCAACTACTTACAGACTACAATAATACATTTAACTAAAAACACCAATAAATGAAAATTACGTACCTACCGTAATTCTTGATCTTCTCTTGTATCTTCACCATTCATTACTGCTTGGATGTCAGCTGGAGGCGCACACCCACCACGGGAGATTTTTTTTTTTGAGTCGGCTCCAGCGGCGCTGCCCATGAGAGCGACGCGCTGCATCATGAGTGAGGGGCGGCCGTTAGGTGCCGCAGACTCCTCCTCCATCTCAGTTCTGGTAGCTGGAGAGGCAGGAAAAAGGGTAAAGAAAAAAGGAAAGAGCGAGGCAAGAGAGCCGAGGGATAGAAAAAGGAAAGGATATAAACTGAAGAAGAAATAAGCTGGTAGAGAACAGATGGAAGAGGGAGAATACCTACCTTAGGAGACCGCAGGGCCTCCCATCTGGGGCAGCTCTAAGGGAGGAACAGATGAAGAGAGAAGGAAGAAGAAGAAGAAAGAGAAGGAAGAATGGATGTTGAGAGGGGAGAACACTGCCCATAGATATATTGGTTGAGAGGGTTATAAGCTCAGAACCAAAAAGATGGGAGCAAGAATCCCTGCTAATAGGACAGAGAAAAAAGGTTCAACTGAACCACTTGTATAGACTGGACACAAAGGGCAGATTCTCCATAATCTCATCATCCCAACCCCTCACACTCTAGCTGAGAGCTTACGGACTGCCCGGACAGAAAAATTGTTCTGGAAAGAGAGCGCCCAACTATGAGGGGTGGGGTAAGCCCCTTAGCACCTTGTCAAGTGCTAACACCGAAGTGTATGGGTAGGGGTTAGGCCCTACAAAAAGGTAGCTTTGTATGAAGGATAGAGTGGGAACTCAGTCGGACTCCCTGAAGGCAGGGCAAGGGCAGCAGTTCAAGGTTAAGAGGTGCAGAAGCACCAACCAGAAGGAGCTGACAATTTAAATAATGCCCGCAAGGGGAAAACTTAATTTTTAGGCCGAGCCATAGAGAGACGGTCTCTTCAGTTGTGAACTGAACATCATGGCTAAGGAGCCCAGAGGTAACCGCTAGGGGCAATCGGAAAGCGTTCCCTCAGGATAGGAGAAAAGTCATACTCGTTCCCCTTTACATTGAGGAAAAAAGATCCGTCCATGAAGGACGGAAACCAAGATAGTTTTTTCTTTTTTTTGGCATAAAGGATAAGGGAAGGGAGGGGAATGAGAAGGGAGGGGGATACGCCGCAGTAGGAGGCCACCGAGGGGAAGGTGGGCGGGTATCAGTAATGAATGGTGAAGATACAAGAGAAGATCAAGAATTACGGTAGGTACGTAATTTTCATATCTTCCCTTGTCAATCTTCACCATTCATTACTGCTAGGGTGAGTACCAAGCTCCATAAGAAACCCTGAGGGAGCAAGATCCCCAGCCTCCTGTTGGTGAGAAACAGAAGGGGAAGACCCTGGGCTAATCGAGTGAGAAGCCTATGGTGGGGGGGGGGGAGCTAGGAGGTGTCCCCCGAGGATGGGGAGATGGAGGAAGCCGCTGCAGAAGTCTCCTAGCTCTGGAGGAAAAGAGACAGGTCCCCCAGAAAGCGGAGCGAATCACTCTACACCGGGCCTAGGGGTGACAACCTTGATAGACGAAGCCATGCCATCCATCTAATACAGATCGCTGTCCCTGCAAGCCTGGAAGCCACCTCACTGGCGTCACAAGATGCCCTTGCTTGGTGTCTTGCCAGCTCCAGGCCTAAAGCAGAGAGGGCAAGAGCTTGTCTGGTTTGCTCCGTATCAGGCATTGATGCTAAGATTTGGGAGAGCATCGACCATAAATGCCTACTGTAGGCAACATGGTGAGCCTGATGTGATGCAATGCATAACATCGCACGAGAGGAAGAGAACACTCTTCACCCCCACCGGTCAAACTGTAAAGAATCTGAGTCCGGTGGACGGTCGTGCGCCAGGCGATGGCACCCAGAGGGAGTTTCTAGGCATGCCAATCCCGAAGGTGGATTGGGGAGAGTATCTAGAGATTCCGATGGGGCACAATACCTTCGTTCGCAGTCTGCCTGGGCTGGAATAACGGCGGCTGGTGACTGCCAGGAACGGATAGACGCCTCCTGGAAGGGAATAGGCCAGGATAGTACCACCAAATGTTGGGCACTGAATTCACCGAGGAATTCACGCGTCTCCCGTTCGGTACTGTCTCGCCTAACAAAGGAGATACGAAGATCCCTCACCATCCTCGAAACGAATCGCTGATATTCAGTGAAATCAGCAACGGAGGAGAGATGAGCAGAGGTTTCCTCTTCCTCAGAGGAGGGAGACAAGGATGATGGAGAGCTCGAATGTCCAGAGGACTCATGCGGCTATGGGGATAGGTGAAAGATCCGCTCGTGCATGTAACTAACATATGAGGGGAAGGCCGCCGCAGAGCCTCTGAACGTCTCCCAGGATAACGGGCCCGTAGGACCGACATGGCCTGGGAGAGAGGGGGGTGGCTGCAGAGGAATGGGAGAGGGGCACCTACAGCGAGGCAACTGTCCTCTGCTGAGGCTCTGGAATCCGGGGAATGGAGCCCGAGCTGGCGGGATCCCGGACAACAAACCAGGTCGCAGAACGGAGCCCTGGGGATGCGAAGCTTGGAAGAGCCTATAAGGGGATCCACCCCTGTGACGAACCTGGGGCTGCATGGATCCATAAGGGCAGCCCACAGCAACACCACCAGAGGGGTCCCTGGGGCTCGAGAGGGAAAGGCGGGGCCCAGCGCTACGGCTCCTACCCGCCCCCCGAGGGGTGGAAGGTGAAGACCGAGGCACCTGAGCCCTGTCTCTCGACCCCCCGGACTCTGAGAATGCCCTCCTCCTCGACCCCCAGCCCCCCCCACCCCGAAGCGGTGCAGCAGCACAAGGATCTGCAGCTACAACACCCTCAGGAGGGAGAGCCCTCCTCCACCTCCGCTCCATCCCCCTCCAGGGACCCCAGACCACCCCCAGCCTGGGAGGCCTCAGGGAAGGACAGCAGCGGAGACAGAGGAATAGGCACGCTGGGCCGCCTAGCACCTCATCCCACTGGAGACTCTGACTCCGAAGAGTCAGGGTGCCAGGACAGGTCCACATCTGAATCATCCTCCTCCGAGAAGGAAGAGACCAGCTGGACCACAATACTGGCCACCCCGGGGGTCTCCAGTGAAACGGCACCGCTGACGGCGCTGGTGCCAGTGGCGGCACCAGATGACCCCGGACCCCCCGCAATGCCTAGACCCAGCCCACTTCCCCAACAGCCCGGTCAGACCCATGGCACTGCCCTCGGCGCGGGACCAGACCATGGCACCGCCAGAAGAACTGCAACAGCCCACGGCACCTGAGGCAGTGCCGAGAGCCAACACGGTGCCCTTAACGGCTGCTCGATCACCGCGCTGCACCGCGCCGATCCAAACAGTGCCAGAAAGTGGCGCTGCTGGTCCACTAATGCCGGGCCCAGCAGACCTGGCCTCGACACTGGGGAGCCTGCACCTTCAAGGAGGTGACTGCTAGGTGGTGTCCCTTCAGCCAGGCCCCGGAGGGACCTCGGTGCGCCCTCTGACTGACCGCAAAAAAGCTTCCTCTTCGGCAAGAGAAGATGAGGAAGCCTCCTCTACAGACTGTATAGGCCTGAGAGGGACCCGGAGGAAGGGTCTAGAGACCTTACCTGGGAATCCCTGGAGCGGCGCTGTCCCCTGAAAGTCGGCGGGGCCTTGCCAATCAAAATGCGTGGACTTCCAGGATGCGACAGTCCATCAAGAAACAGGCGTCGCACGCATCCATATTGTGGTTGAGTCCCAGGCAACGGAGACAAACATCATGCCGGTCCGTGATGGAAAAATGCCGGCCACAGGACCACAGACGCATAGGGGTGCGGCCCGCCTTCGACTTATGTTTTGCCCCCGAACCTGACATGATGCGAAAATATTAAGACAAAAACGAGCAAAGCTCTTGGCACCGTTGAAAAAAGTGAAGGAAAAAGAACGGTCTTACCGGTGACGGCGTCGAGAAAAGCAGGAGAAGGAGTCTCGAACAGCTGATGTCGCAACTAGGCCTAGAACTGAATCTAACCGCATAGCAGGTGCAGCCTCGACGTTGGGAGAAACAGAACTGAGATGGAGGAGGAGTCTGCGGCACCTAAAGGCCATCCCTTGCGCATGACGCAGCGAATCGCTTCTCATGGGTGGTGCCATTGGAACCGACTCAAAAATAAAAAAAAAATCTCCCGTCGCGGGTACACGCCTCCAGCTGACACCCAAGCAGTAATGAATGGTGAAGACTGACAAGGGAAGATCAACTGCAGACAAGAGGAGTCCTTTGAATCCCTGTCCTTGGCTTGGGGAGCTCTGGGGATCCTCAAACTCTATCCTCTCTACTAGAGCCCTTTGGCCCACTCCTTTCTTTTCCTTGCAGTAACCCAGCTCCAGGTTACCCACAGGGCAAAGTCCCCATGGACCCCCTGTCCAAGAATCCTTTCTCCCTTCTAACATACTAAAATGCCAGCAGAATAGGGCTAATGGTCTTTCGTGTCTGCTCGTTTGGTCAGCCCCCACCCTGGGAGCTGACCCTGTTGCCCCCCACGCCCTCTCTGGCTTCTCCCTTCCCAGTTCTGGATATTCTCGCAGCACTGGATTTTGCTTCCAGAACCCTTCCCCTGTACCTGTCCCACCCCCTCTTGAACCCCTCCACTGTCGCTGCCTCCACCAGCCCCCTGGGCAGCGCATTCCATGGCTCCACCACCTCTCAGTGAAGTAGCACCTCCTTCTTTCTCCCTGAATCGTCCCTCTCCAGCTTCCACCCATGCCTCTGGTTGCCCCCTTCCTTGAGCGCCCTGACTGCTCCTCCCTATTTACCCTTCATATACCTGAAGACCTCTATCATGTCCCACCGTCCTTCTCTCTTCCAATGTGTACATGTTTAGCTCTTCAAGCCTCTCTCCATAGATCCTGTCCCCCAAGCCCCAAATCATTTTGGTTGCCCTCCTCTGGACCCTCTCCAGGAGTTCAATGTCCCTCTTTAAGTGTGGCCTCCCAAACTGCACGCAGTACTCGATTTACGGCCTCACCAAGCAGTTATACAGAGGGAGTATCACTTCCCTCCTTCTGGAGGTAATCCCCTAGCGATGTATCCCAGCATCCTGTTGGCCTTGGCGCTGCCCTCCTACAAGTCTCGAGTTGTTCATCTTGACATCCACCACCACCCCAGGTCCCTCTCAGCCATCGAGACTTGTAGCATCCCCGGTGTACACTTGGCAGGTTTCTGGCCCCAGGTGCAAGTACCTTGCATTTCCCTGCACGAACCTCAGCCTCACTTTCTATACCATCTTTCCAGAGCCTCCAGGTCTCCCTGTAGGCCACCTCCCTCCTCCCCATCCACCACTGCCCCCAGTTTTGAGTCATCCGCAAAGAGACTCATCTCACTCCTGATACCTGTCCTTATATCAGAGACATAGGCGTTGAACAGGAGGGGCTCAAGGACTGATCCCTGCGGGGACCCCACTAATGACCCTCCTTGGGGATGAGACTATCCCGCTAACTACGACCCTCTGGGTCCGGTCCTGGAACCAACTGCCTATTCCTCTGATCATCTGGTTCCCCACCCCCATTTCTTCCAGCTTATCCAATAGGCCCCCGTGAGGAACAGAGTCAAATGCCTTGCTGAAGTCTAGAAAGAGGACGTCCACTGGTCTACCCATGTCCAAGGCACTCGTCACCCAGTCATAGAACTCCACAAGGTTTGTCTGACACGATTTCCCCTGGACGAATCCATGCTGTCTATTGTCCAGGCACCCTGACTTTTCCAGGTCCCTCCTAGCCTCTCCTTGACAATGCCCTCCATCACCTTGCCCACCACCGATGTCAGGCTGACAGGCCTATAGTTCCCTGCCACCTCCCTTGATCCCCCCTTGTGGACAGGCACTATATGCGCCACCTTCCAGTCCTGGGGCACCCACCCTGTCCTCAGAGAGAGACGGTGAAAAGCTCCACCAGGGGTTTCGCCAGGACATCCGCCAGTTCCTTCAGCACTCTGGGATGTAATTTATCTGGCCTTGGTGCTTTCTCCATCTTAAGGGACCTGAGGGCTTCCCTCACTCTCTCTGCTGTGATTTCCACCTCCGCTACCTTGACCCCTGCTTAGCCCTCCCCCCTCCTGCCAGTGATGCCTCCCCCTCTCCCCAGACCTGCCGATCGGTAAGGGTCCCCCCCTCCTCAGTATCACTGTCTCCTCCCATGTATGATGAAGCCCCCATTTTCCTTGGTGAAAACTGAGGTGAAGTACTCATTTAGTACCTCAGCCTCCCCCAGGTCTTGTGCCCATCTCTCCCCTGTTTAATCCTGCCAATCTGCCCTTCACCTTCATTTTCATAATGTATCTAAAGAACCCTTGTTCCTCTTTTAATTTCCCTGGCCAGGTTCTGCTCCTTCCTTGCCTTAGGCACCCTCACCACCCTAGTGGCCCTTCTAGCCATCAGCTCGTACTCCCCTCGATCCCTTTCACTTCTTGAGCACCTGAATTGCCTATAGGCCGCCTTCTTTCCCCTCACCACCTCCCTGGTCCACCAGCAGGGTTTTCGGGCCCTACCACATTTTTGCCTTACTCTTGCACAGGTGCTGGTAGCATCCTGCACCCCTCTCCTGATGATTTCCCACCTACTATCAGCGTCCATGTCTGGCCCAATGATATCCAAATGCTCCTTAAGGATCCTTCCTAGTTCCTTAAAATCCACCCCCCTGAAGTCAGTTACCTCCGTCTTTGTGCAGCCTTCTACTCCTCCTAGGTCCAGGCAGAACCAGACCGTGGCATGGTCGCTCCCCGCCAACGGGTCCCTTACCTCCAGGCCCCCAATCTGGTCACTGTCTGGCAGGACCACATCCAGTACCTTGGCCTCCCTGGTCAGTTCCCCCACCTGCTGAGTTAGGAACGCATCCTGAAAGACATCCAACCACCTCTGTTCCCTGGCCACCGAAGATGTCATAGTCTCCCAGTCTATTCCTGGCATGTTTAAGTCCCCCAACACCACCACCCTTCCTCTGCCCAATCTGCAGTGTCTCCCAACATCTGCCACTAGAATCTCCTCCTGCTCCTCTGCCAGCGCAGTGGGTCTATACACCACTCCTATTTTTACTCTCGCCCTCCCTTGTTATCAAGGTGACCCAAATTGCCTCCACGGTTCCCTCCGCCTCTTCCACTCCCCCTATGCCAATGCAGTTTTTGACTATTACTGCTACCCCTCCGCCCCTTCCCTCCCCACCGTCCTTCCTGAACATAGTGTAACCCTCCAGGTTCAGGTCCCAGTCGTGACTTGCGGTGGCCCAGGTCTCAGTGACCGCTGCCACATCTACCCTTCCCTCAGTTAGCATCGCCTGGAGCTCAGGCATTTTATTGCCCAAGCTCCTGGCATTTAGCAGGACTACCTTCCACCCTTTCCCTATAGTTCCATTTCCCCTGCTCATGTTCCCATGGGGATTCCATCTTCCCCTGGTCTGCATCTTACCAGTCGGCCTTTTTGCGCATTCCTCCAGCTCCCCAGGGGTGTGGAGACAGAGTCCTTCCTTTATCGGACCCCCCTCGACAGCCTTTTCTCCCATCCCTCCCCCCTTCACAAGTTTAAACCCCACCTTTCACCAATGAACCCCTTTATTTTCAACTTAAGGATTCCCTCCTCGAATTGAGATGTAGTCTATCTCTAGCATGCAGCTCCTTATCCTCCCAGGTCTCCCCAATCCCCATCAACCCATTCCCTCTGTCCCCACACTCCCTGAGCCACTGGTTTATCTCCCTAATCTTCCTTTTGTGTTCCCCACTAGCCCTTGGCACCGGCAGGATTTCTGAGAAGGAAACAGTGCATCCTATGTCATGACAGACCCTGGCAAGCTCCCTGAACCTTGCCTGTATCTCTAGCTCGTTATTTCCCTCAATGTCATTTGTACCCAGGTGGAGCAGTATGTCCAGGGAACCCCCACAATCCTTTGCCAGCTGATATACCTCATGCTTGGCCCTGTGCACCATTAGTCAAGGGAAGCATTTTGTTCTAACTGGCCAGGCTTCCCCTTCCCTATCCCATTTGATACCCCTGATCATAGAATCCCCCAACAGGAGTACTCTGACCACTCCTTTTCCTCCATTTCCCCCCCTTCCATGTCCCTCATCCTTTCTACCGGCCCCTCGACCCAGTCGGCTCCTTACTCCTCCCCCTATCTGGGTGCCACCTGCCAACCCCTCATTTACCCTGGCCACCCCCTCCCCTCTGATCCTATGCCTCTCCTCCTCCCGAGTATCCTTCTGTACCTCGCTCCTCTCCCCCTCACTCCTCACGACTGGTCTTCTCCCCCATCTGGTAAACTAGCCTGGCTCGTCCTCCCTCCCTTCCTTCCCGTCTCCGTTCAGCCCCTCTGAGGGGAATAAGTTGTCTTTCCACCTCCCACCTCTTTGCCTGTGGTGGTAGGCCCAAGGGGTTGGGTCTTCTAGTCAGAGGTACCCAGGTTGACCTAGCCAGGTGACCCTTCCTGTCCGTGGGGATCTTGCCACGGGGTGATTTTTCTCCACCCCTCTGCAGGGAGGAAGAGAAAGAGGGGAACTCCTGAAGCCCTTTTTTCCTGTGCTGACCTATTTAAAAAAAAAAAAAAAAAGTGGCAACCTGGGAAATGGAAGAGGCAGGACTCTTCTGCTCCTCTGTTGGGTGTACATCCTTCTTGCCTGACTCCTGTAGATCTCTCTCTCTCTCTCTCTCTCTCTCTCGACTACAGGGATTTCTTTGCTATTTATTAAGGTCCTGCCTCTACTCAGCTGGACCCGAGTCCATCCGCTACTGGAGTAGGTCTTTTGTGTCTCTCTTAGTCCACAGGAAACCTCTCTCCACCCTTCTAGGGATGTTCCCTTCTGGGGGCCTCATTAGTTCCTCTCTCTCTCTCTCTCTCTCTCTCTTTCTCTCTCTCCCTTCTTTTCTCTTCCTTCCTTCCTCCCCTCTCTCTCTCTCTCTCTCTCTCCCTCCCTCTTCTTCCACTACCTCTTGGCCTGCCCAGTGGTTGGGGTCACCCTGCCCAGAAACCCCCTAGAGCCCTTACCCTTTCTCCTGTGGTCGGCTTCATACCTTCAGTTTATATCCTTTCCTTTTTCTATCCCTTGGGCTCTCTTGCTCCACCCTCTCCCCTTTTTTTCTCTTTGCCTTGTTTCCTCTCCGGCGAGCAGAACTGAGGAGGTTAGGGGGCTGGCATGGGTTACTGGCCAACCCGCAAGCGCCACATAATACGTCGGCCTCGAGGGCAGGGCCGTCTCTGACGCCAGCCCCTCCTCCAGAGAAAAGCTTAAAGCTATAAGCTCTTGCGGGGCCTGGCGCCTCCAGCTGGCACCCAACAGTAATAAATGGCGAAGTTATCTAGGAAGATCAAGAATTATGGTGAGTACGTAATTTTAATTTCCTGCTAGCCGCCTTTGTTATTCTTCCAGTGCCATCAATCAATGGAGGAGGAGGAGGAGGAGGTTTTTATAGGGGTGAGGGGACACTTGCTCCATTCCTGTGTGCTTCCATGCCAGTGACTCAGGTTTGGGAATAGACTTGGGGTTTTGGCAGTGGTGGCCAGGCTGGGAAACAGTGTTGCCACTTGTAGCGCTTCCCAGCCCAGGGGTGGAATAGTACAGCAATCGGCACTGCAGTGACCCCTGTGGGAGACCAGGCAGCTTGCTTCTCCCAGGCTTAGCTGTGGTGTCCGAGGCCACTAGGAAGGCTGGAAGAGCATCATGTTGGTGAAGTGTGTTAAAGGAAATAAAATGGGAAGAAAAACATCCCTTCTACAGTTGGGATTAATGGCGGCCAGCTCCCTCCAGCCTCATGCTGTGGAACCCCCAACAGAGAGACAGGGATGGTAGCAAAGGAAGGGGCTTGGGGGGTGGAAGCCACAGGGGTACATGCCCAGGCTGGAGGACGGGGCACATGGCAGCAGTGGATATGAAGCGCTATGGAAAAAAGTCATCCATGGCTACTAAATTTTGGGTGCCCATCCTGTACAGTTCCCTGGACCGGACACCATTACTGTAGCACTGACCACTAAAAATACTGGACTGGTGGTCACATGGCTAGCAAACATAAAAGTTTTTCCACCTTGGGTGCTGGCTATGGAATCTGAAACCCTTGTTTGGACCACAGACTGTGTACCATATAAGTGGAGCACATGCAGGCTTCTCCCCACCCTCACAACCTGCCTTCACCACATTAGCTGATCTGTGACTTAAATGACTCATACCGGGCAGGGCGACAGGGATGTTCCATCTACACACACTAAATGACTCACACCGGGCAGGGCGACAGGGATGTTCCATCTCCACACACTAAATGACTCATACCGGGCGGGGCGACAGGGATGTTCCATCTCCACACACTAAATGACTCATACCGGGCGGGGCGACAGGGATGTTCCATCTCCACACACTAAATGACTCATACCGGGCGGGGCGACAGGGATGTTCCATCTCCACACACTAAATAGCTCATCAGGCGGGAATGAAGCAGGGATGTTCCATCTCCACACACTAAATGACTCATACGGGCGGGCGACAGGATGTTCCATCTCCCACACTAAATGACTCATACGGGCGGGCGACAGGATGTTCCATCTCCACACACTAATGACTCATACGGCGGGCGACAGGATGTTCCATCTCCACACACTAAATGACCTTATACCGGCGAGGCACAGGGATGTTCCATCTCCACACACTAAATGACTCATACCGGCCGGGGCGACAGGGATGTTCCATCTCCACACATTAAATGAATCATACCGGGCAGGGCGATAGGGATGTTCCATCTCCACACACTAAATGATTTATAACTGATAGCTGTTTATAATGTTCCCATTTACAGAAATGATATACATAAGCCTAAAAGATCCATACGTAACTGTACCGGAGTAAAAAGTGATGTGAAAATGTTACGTTGTCTTTTTTTTATGGGCGACATTCTGTTATAATTCATGGAACCAGTGATCTGGAGTTTTTACTATGTCATGATTTGTGTACAGAATTATGAACACAGTTCTGATAGGACAGTAGCTCATGTTTAGCATTCAGTATACTTTGACCAAGTCTCTCAGCTATGTGTGTGTGTATGTGTAGGGAGTGATGAATTCTGTTCTGCTTGTCTGTTCAGAACTTTGAAGGATTTTGGTAAAGTCCTTCAACAAATGTGCACTGTAAACTCAATTTCAGGAATGGTTAAGTGAAAACTTGCAAAACAAATTTATCCAGACAAGTCCTGAGTCAGCCCGTTCGGGAGGTCTCCCTTGTGTGATTTTTTCCTTCGCTGGAACCTTTAATGTGATAAGCATTAAATAAATAATTTTAATTACCGCTGTTCTGCAAGAGCAGTGCGCTGTTTGCATAATTTATTTGCTACTTTGCTATCCGAAAAAACATTCCATTCTATCTAGGAAGAATATCAGATCAGATCATATCTCATCTCATCTCGTCTCCCTTCACATCTTATGACCCTGTCTGATGATGTAACCCCCCCTACAAATGGGGGTTCCTGAAAAGTCTTCCTTGAGCTTGCCTAAATGCTCACTGCCAGGCTGGTGTCCTGCATTCTATCAGTTCAAATGTATTGCCAGAGAGTGCCTGTATAGCCTCCGTGTACTGTCTCTTTAAGAGCTGCCTAGATTGTTGTTAAAATTAATCTGGGAGGGGGCTGAGTGTTTCTATGCTCGAGTCCCACCCGGGCTGCCAGATATCACTCCGTTCTGCCATCACTGATTGCGCAGAGGGAGCTCTGTCAGAAGATGTACTTATTTGCTGATTATCTATTGTGACAGTAATGATACGGTAATTTGTCTAACCTACCTTCCTTGCAGCATGGATAGTTCTGTTTATCTCCACCATCTTGATCCTGGACTGCTGAAATGGACCAGTCAGTACCTTTGGGGACTTTAAAATGGAGCCTGTCCCCAGGGGTCTTGTGGGAGCAAAATTCTGAAGGAACTGTAGTTTTGGGCTTTTGGCGCCTAAATGAACCTTGAGGGGGAGCCCTTGTCATGACTGACAGAAGAATCAGCCAACCGAACCTTTTGGAGCCTGGGGAAAGTCCCAGGCTATTTGCAGCTAGCTTCATTTCTGAGTTGGGAAGTGAAGGAGTAACAGCTCGAGATAGTCGAGCAGTAATCCTGCATGGATTCGCATGGGAGAAGTGTGAAAGGGCTGAGTTTGGCCTGCCTGTCTGTCTTCTGTCCCTGAGAGGGAAACCAGAGTTGATTTGGACTGAATCCGAGTTGTGATAACGATGCAAGCCACTGGACTGTGACCAGGCTTTAACTTGAAGAAGACCGAAAATTTGCTGAATGCAATCGGCCTGTCAGGATTTCCAGTCACCTTTAAACTCCCGGTTTGTGCAGAGACTCTGTAATTGCAACCGGATAGCAATCTGCCTGGTACAGTAGAATTTCTTACATGTAAATGTGCTGTGTGCTGTTAGTGGGTCGTGATTTGGTTCCCCACTGTGTGCTGAACTGTGTTCTGCTTGCTGGAGGCTGCATCCAGCTGAAACGGACTGAATCCATGTTCATCTCCATTTGGCCTGGGCCTTGCCATACCGGCCCAGCCAGACTACCCACTGCACAGAGAAAGCCATCGACAAGAGACCTGCCTGGGGATCAGCCCTCTGCTCAACGCTTTGAACAGGAACGATGCCTCGGTGATTCGTGTGGGCCCTGCTTCTCCTGGCACTCCAGTTCAACAACCTGCCATCTCAATTTTGTCCTGCCTGTGTCCTGCATTGGGTATCGTGAGTAAACACCAGGGTAGCTCCCTGCAACAACAGCTAAATCTAAAATGTTGTCATCTGATTGCTTTGTTGTCTTTTCTGTCACGAACTGAGCCCTCCGGCTCCGGATTACAAATAGTGTGTGTTGTGCATGTTGCTTTCTTCCATGGCAGGGCCCCAACCAGCTGCAACGCCGGCCTACCCTGGGCAACGTTCCTGGCTAGCCCACCTCTTCCCCACCTGGGCACCCAGAGTGTGTGACTGTGTAGGGACTCTGAAGTGCATGCATGACTGTTTGATTGATATAGCCTTTAAGCAAATCAACCTGATTGTGCCCCTCCCTTGTTCAAGTCCCCTTAATAAATCAGATCTAACTCTTCTTGCATTTAACCTGACTGTGGTTCCAGTTTATGACAAGAGTACTGTACTGTTACTGTTTACTGTGCATAACCTTGTTTCACAGGGGGTTTCCAGGGTCAAGCTAAAGGAACCAGCCTTGGTGGTAAGTGAAAACAGTATGGGTAATTGCATGGTAAATGAGGGTCATTGTGAAAGTGATTACTGTATATTGTTCAGGCCACTAGAAGGGAAAGAGGGGTGTTACAGTGTCCTGGAGGGCTGTGCCCAGGTTAGCTTGACCACTAACAACCCTGACCTCTGGGTGGAGACACCTGTTTCAGTACCCAGGCCTCTTAACCTGCAACTAGGCACCACTGGAATTTTTTGCCTTCTAGTGGCCAGAGGTGGGAATTACCCTAGTGTGTTTAGAACTGGTGACAAAAATGGAGGAGCTTGCTATGCCTAAGCGCAAGATCTCTCCCCACAAGCTGTCAGTACACCGAATGATGGGGTGGAGTGAAGCTGAGGGGTAGACCCCCTGACAGGTCTTTCTGTTAATGGATGTCTCGTTTGGGACCACTAATGCTGAAATTGTAGAAGCTGTGGAGCACGTTAAGTGTTTGGGGAAAGTTGAAGCGAAGGGGAGGGATTCGGAACTGTTTGACCAGACCATGGTGGTTCTACTCTCCTGCAGCTCTCCCATAGATCCAGAGAAAGTACCCCCCTGTTATTCTGTCAGAAGGGGCCCAGAAGGAGTGGAGGGTCATCCATTTGCACAGTGATCCGGCTACCCCAGGAGGGTCCCCCAGTCTAGAGCGGTTCAAGGACAAGCTGCTTAAGTTGATAATTTCTGAGGGGCGATCCGCCCAAGTGTTAGTGAAGGTGCTAGACCTTTCTGAAGAACCCACGCCATTGCAGTCCCCAACAGTGTCTCCTGCTTCCTTAGGGTCTCCCCCATGGTCACCCCCCCCCCATAGTAATTTCATCTGTGCACCTGGACTCTTACCGTAGACTTAAGACTTTTTTTGTTTTCTGGGCACAGTCCCAGCGCCTTTAGGGGAAGATGACCTGGAAACATGGATGGACTATGCTACCCCCCCTGGTCCAGGAGTGGCAGTGCTCTGAGGGGGAGAAAAGAAAAAGACTCATGGAAAGTTTAAGTGGCCTGCACTGGAGGCCATTCGCTTCCTACGAGCCACTAGCCCAGAGGCTACTGCGGCTGAATACCTCTCTGCATTGGAAGGGGTTTTTGGAAGCACTGAGTCGGGGAACGATTTACTGTGGAAATTTAAATCTGCCAAGCAATGGAAGAATGAGAAGTTGTCTATGTTTGTTACCAGAATTAAGAGGGCTCTGCAGAGGGCTCACAGAAAGGAGAGGTGCCTGCTAATGAACTGAATCGGGTTAGGTTGGACCATATTCTCAAGTCAGCCAGGTACTCTTGTGTGATGATGCTAAAACTTAAGTTGCAAGATAGGAAGGCTAACCCTCCCAAGTATTGTCACCTCATGAAAGAGATTCGTGAAGCAGAGAATGATGAAGAGGGATGGGAGCCCTATGCTGGGGTTGCCCGTACCTGCCAGACCCCTGAGAGAAGTGACGAGACTGAAGTGCAGCAGATGAGAGAACTAATTAAAGAATTAATGGAGTTGAGAATCAGTCAACAAGCCACCGAAGTGGCCAGAAATACTAACCTCTACCAGGCACGTCCTGAGTTAAAGAGCGAGACCCCGCCTAGTGGAGTGGGGGTGCACGTCATCTCCTCGGAAACCCAGACTGAGGGTAACCTACTGGAAGAAGTATGAGGATTGATAGCCCTGGTGGGGGAATTATTATGAGCTGCACAATCCACTAACCTTGGTGGAAGTCCAGAGGACCAAGAACGCAAGTCACAAGTCAAAGAAGAGCCCCGAGGTGCCCCTGATGTACCCAAGCAGGGAGACGGTCTGCAACCACTCAGAGACTCTAGAGAACCCAATTTTTGTTACCACTGCAGGGAGGAAGGCCACACCCGGTTCGCTTGTCGCTCACCGGAGAACCTGAGAAAGGTTACTACTAGGCTACTAGCCTTGATTCAACAGAACAATAACCGGCCACAAGGTGGAGCCGTTCGGAAAAGTTATTCATCAAAGGCCGCTGCCAAGTTGACATCCAAGCCTGCGTCGCCTGAGTGGTCCGAGGTGGTGGAACCTTCGATGGAAACTACAGTGATGGTGAACGGTGTATCTGCCCGGGCCGTGCTCGACGGTGGATCTCAAGTAACTATAGTGTTCCAAGACTGGTATCAAAAGCATCTGCCTGATGTGCCCCTACAACCCTTGGAAGACTTACATGTGTGGGGGCTGAGTAAGAAGTCTTATCTGTACTCAGGATATATTCGGATCTGGCTGTCTTTCCCTACCTCAGTGGCTGGAGTAGATGAACAAGTCGAGACCCTTGCCTCAGTGTGTCCCCCTACTGGACTGTATGATGGGGTTCCCCTGTTAATTGGGACAAACGCCCATATGTTTGGGAGACTGGCACAACTCTGCCATGAGAAACAAGGGCAATGGACTGGGCGGGCCCTAAGAATTCCGGCTCTGATCAAAAGGGCATATGATTTGCAACGGAAGCCCGAGGAAGTAGACCAGGATGGACCTGTGGAGATCGTGTGGAAGAAGGATCCTGACTCTCTGGTATTGGCACCCAATGCCCAGTGCACCATTCATGGGGAAGTCTGCCTCCGGAAAGATGTCAAGAACAAAATATTAATGTTGGATATTCCAGGTGATGGAAAGTTGCCAGAGGGATTGTTGGTCAAACCCAGCATCTTGCCTGCTCGTGCCCACACCTATGCACGACGAGTGATGGTCCAGATTCAGAATGTGTCAAATCAGGAGATCTGGGTTAACGGTGGGTGCACCCTAGCTACAGTACACTGCGCAGACACTGCCATATTGCCCAGCAACAAGTACTCAGGCGAAAAAGAGACAGTGAACCCGGACTTATTTGACTTTGGTGATTCCCCGTTGCCAGCTGAATGGAAGGCTAGAATTAGCAAGAAACTCGCCCAGAGAGACCAAGTGTTTTCGTTAAAAGAATGGGACGTGGGGTGTATCCAGGGTGCAGAGCATCACATATGCCTGTATGATTACCGGCCATTTCGAGAGAGATCCCGACGCCTCGCCCCAGTGGACACAGATGATGTTAGGAGACACCTGCAGGAAATGCTCGCTGCTGGTGTGATACAAGAATCAAGGAGCCCATATGCCTCTCCCATTGTGGTTGTGAGTAAGAAGAATGAGTCCGTGAGGATGTGTGTTGATTATCGAACCCTGAACCAGCAGACCATCCCAGATCAATACGCCATGCCCCGTATACAAGATGCCCTGGATTGCTTGAGTGGGAGCAAATGGTTCTCAGTATTGGATCTTCACAGCGGATATTACCAGATTCCGATGGTCCTAGAGGACCGTGAGAAAACAGCCTTCATCTGTCCTTTGGGGTTCTGCGAATTCCCGAGAATGCCACAGGGGATTTTGGGCGCCCCGGCCACCTTTCAGTGACTGATGGAACGTACGGTGGGAGATATGAACTTGCTGGAATGCCTAGTGTACCCAGTTGATGTCATTGTGTTTGGGCACACATTAGAGGAGCATGAGACCTGACTGTTTAAAGTGCTGGACCAATTGGAAGACTTCGGCCTCAAGCTGTCCATCGACAAGTGCCAGTTTTCTTAAACCTCTGTGAAGTATGTGGGGCACATAATATCTGCAGAAGGGATAGAGACCGATCCCAGTAAGGTTGAGTCACTGACTACTTGGTCCCAGCCCCATAACTTGAAAGAACTACAACGTTTTCTGGGGTTCTGTGGCTACTACCGCAGGTTCATAAAAGACTATTCAAAGTTGATTCACCCGCTCCTAAATCTTACCCAGGGTTACCCCCCTACCAGCCGTAAATATAAACAAGCATTTGTCAATGCCGAATGTTGTTGCACTGGCATTGGCATTGGCAGTGCAGGAGCTAGAGACGCATAATAGGAATGGCAGTGAAGTACTGAAGTGACGCCAACCCCACCCCAACCCTGTAGAGAGCGACAGGCATTGGGGTGTGCCTTTGGGTCTTCAGCTATAATGCTCATGCCATTGTACCTCACCCTACCCTGTAGACACTGACAAGTGTCGGGGTGTGCTTTGGGGTCTTTGGGCGTTGTATTTACCCCATTCCATAAGGAAATACGCTGACGTGGGTGCAGTATAGGAGCGTGGGGTGAACTTTGTGGCCGAACAATGCAAGGCATACCATGATGCCTGTCAGTGGCTGCAGGGTGGGCGTGGGGGTGGAATGGCATGGGCATTACGTCCGATGATCCCAAGTCACACCCCTGACGCTTGTCACTCTGTACTGGGTGGGGTGCTACAGTTGGAAACCCTAACACCATAGGCATGTGGTAGTAGTTTCACTCCACATTTTCAACATGGGTTGCTTGTCAAGCCATCTCATGAAAAGTGACACAATCACTTTGTTAGCTGAAAGGTGGTTTTGCACAGCGGTTGTGCCATTTGGCGACAGAGGGACGAAAACACATTTTTGGGCAGGATGTGGAGAATGACAACTGTATTGTTCATGAGGAGGTGTAAAAAAATGTCAACGTTGAAAATCTGGAGTGACAATATGAAATATTGGTGAAGCAATGAGCATGCATAAGTCATAACACCACGTCCATGAACTTAATTATTTTTGGGGTTTTTTAGCCACATTGTAACATAGGCATTTGGGACCTCCTTATGAACAGTGGCACTCGATTTGTGAATCTGTCCCAAAAGTTGATTTCCCACAGCGACCACGCCATGTATGCAAAAACATTTTTTGGGCAGGATGTAAAAATGACAGCTGTACTGTTCATAAGGAGGTGTGCAAAATGCTAGTGTTGAAAATCTGGCATGGAAATATTGCAAATTTGCGAAGTTACAAGGGCGCATGGAAACTGTGCAACGCACACTCGCAACACAGTCATTTTATGGACTTTTGGCACCAAATATTCAACATAGGCATTTTAGGACCTCTGCTCATGAACAGTGTCACCGTCATTTCCTCAAACTGTCCTGAAAAGTGATTTTGCTCAGCGACTGCGCTATTCTGTGCCGGTCATGCGAAAACACATTTTGGCCAGGATATGTAAATTGACAGCTGTACTGTTCATCAGGAGGTGTGGAAAAATGCCAATTTTGAAAATCTTGAGTGAAAATATTACAAATTCACGAAGTTACAAGCATGCATGGAAACAGCGCAACGCACACTCGAAAAACAGCCAATGTTAAACAAACAGTATATCTACTAGAAGAAATACAAAAGGGGGGAAAAAACCCTCCATACTTTTAAGCATGGATGCCCAGAAAGCATTTGACAGAGTTTCTTGGAGATTTCTCTTATACACGATGGAAAAATTTAATTTCCCAATAACCTTTTTAAATATAATACAACGAATATATACATCTCCACAAGTTATGATAAAAGTGAATGGATCATTCTCAACCCGTTTCCCTCTAAATAGAGGTATCTGCCAAAGCTGCCCCCTATCCCTTTCCCTATTTGCCAGACACTGTATGCAGAACCGTTAGCCCAGGCTATTAGAGAGAATGAATTAATCACAGGGATAAAATTACTTAACACTACTCACAAAACAGCTTTTTTCACTGATGACTTACTAATATATTTAACAGAACCAGAAACATCCATACCAAAATTATTCTCTCTTCTTGAGGATACGGAATGCATTTCAGGGTATAAATTAAATACAAGTAAAACAGAAGTGCTATGCCTAAACTACCAACCAAGTGAGACAATCCGGGCCAAATACCCACTGAGATGGAAAAGTAATACAGTTCGATATCTGGGGATAAATCTTACAAAGGAAACGCACAATTTATACAAAGCCAATTATAACCCACTTATACAATCTATCAGGGAAGATTTTCTGAGATGGGATCCTTTACCTCTCTCATTGAATCAAAGAATTGAGGTTATAAGAATGAATAACTTCCAAGGATTCCTATACCTCTTCCAGACCCTCCCGATCTACCCACAACAGACAAACTTTAAAAAAAATGGAATAGTATGATATCAAGATGTATATGGCAAGGGAAAAAAACAAGAATAAAACATAAAACCATTCAACTACCTAAAAACAAAGGGGGTCTTGCCTTACCTAATTTAGAACAATACGCACAGGCAGCAGTAATTTTGCATGTACTACAGTGGTTAGATGAAGGAATGAATCCAAACTGGAAAGAGATAGAGAAAGGAAACCAACTAGAGGGGATAGAGAAATATCTATTTGGCCAAACAGTACCAAAAGTAATCATGACAAAAGAGATCAGATTTAAACAAACCAGACAATTACTGACAATTTGGAGATCAATAATTAAAAAAACTAATGATCCCAAAATATACTTAATACAAAAAATTACAGCAGATCCCAGATTTGAACCAACCAAACAGGGTTATAATTTTACAAGGTGGCACCAACAGGGCCTTACCAGATTCTAGCAACTATATGAACAAGGGGCCTTTTGCCAATTCCAGACATTTAAAGAAAAGTACCATTTCCATTTAGGGAAACAAGACTTTTTTAGATTTCTCCAGATAAGACATTATTGCAAGAACCTATTAGTGAAAGACTGGGACCCAAGAGAGATACATCTACTTATGAGAATAATAATTAATACAATAGAGATAGCAATACCAGAACATATAATATCCAAAACGTATCAAGCTCTAATTAATAACCAGAAAGAGATTAAGATGCACTCCCAACAACACTGGCAAGAAGAATTAGGCATAAGTCTGGAGGAAGAGAATTGGGAAGGGATATACACAACAGTACACAGAATTACAAGATCTCCAACTTGGAGAGAATTTGGCTGGAAATGTCTGATAAGATTTTTTAGAACCCCACAAATAGTGGGGAAGTATGATCCTCAAATGGGAATGACATGCTGGAGAAGGTGTGGGGAACCTGCAGCTAATCATAAACATATATTTTGGAGTTGCCCAACTCTGGAAACATTTTGCAGAGAGGTGAGGGAGGCATTACGAGAATTATTCCCTGGAATAGGGACCTTTGGCAGTAACACACCTCCCAAGTCCCACAGTACTCATCCCAAGACGTTTGGTGTGCAGGTGCAGCAAACGCAATGATGTGAAAAGCGAACTAGATAAATGGGTCGTTACATTTGTCCTTATGGGGTAAAATAAATTCAATTAGAATGATTATTGCAAATAGGAAGGGCTGTGGCATTAATGAAGAATGGAAAGGCTGGGGAACCAGATGGATTCGTTATGGAATACTATAAGGAGTTAAAGGGGGACTTGGTGGGAGCCATTGCGGAGATGCTGGAGGAGGCAGGGGAGGAGGATGGGCTCCCACCAACCCGCCTGCAGGCTATGATTTGTGTGCTACCCTAACCAGGCAAGAACCCAGACAAATGTGGGTCCTACCACCCCATATTGCTCCTGAACTCTGATATTAAAATCTTTGCGAAGATATTAGTTAAGAGATTGGAGTTGATTTTACCTCAGTTGGTCCATGCGGACCAGACAGGGTTTGTACAGGGCTGTCAGTCTTATCACAATATGAGAAGACTCCTAAATGTAATACGATGGGGTAATCGGTGTCCAGGACAAGTGGTGGTGCTGTCAATGGACGCCGAAAAAGCATTTGACCACACAGAATGGCCCTACCTTTTTGAGGTATTAAAGAAGTTTGAACTGGGGGATGGCTACACTGACATGGTCAAATTGCTGTATAGGGAGCCACGGGCACAGACTCTAGTCAATGGAAGACAGTCCAAAATGTTTGAATTGCATAGGGGAACATGGCAGGGGTGCCCTTTGTCCTCCTTACTGTTTGTTCTGGCCACTGAGCCACTAGCTGTTCGCATTAGGGACAATGCCAGAATACAGGGGGTACAGGGAAGTCAGGTATTCACCACAAACTGACTCTATGTGCAGATGAACTGCTGTTGTTCACTACACACCAGGACACTACTATACCTGCCTTACTGGAGATAGTGCAGGAATTTGCAGGGTTCTCAGGATACAAACTTAACCTATCCAAATCAGAAATGTTCAGGATAGCATATCCAGGGGGTGGGAGGGCAGCAATGCTTGGGGATTCAGGGTTGTCAGGAACCACTTCACGTACTTAGGGATAAAGGTGGGTAAAGATCTGGCAGACCTATATAGGATGAATTATGGATCACTATTACAAACACTTAAAGCAGATATGGAGAGATGGAGGGCACTCTCCATTTCATGGTTGGGGCATATCAGTCTTCTTAAAATGAACGTTCTACCTAGACTCCTTTACCTAATGCAAATGCTACCAATGGGACTGACTAACACGGACTATAAAGACATGGATAGGGAGTTTAGTAGATTCATCTGGCAGAATAAAAGACCCAGGATGAGTCTACTGAGGCTAAAAGATAAGACAGAAAAAGGGTGCCTGAACTTTCCAGACCTGAAGGGATATGCGCTAGCTATGCAGTCTATATATATTCAGGATTGGGTACACCAAGGGGAGGAAGTGAGCTGGGTAGATTTAGAAGGTGAAGGTACACGGATCCACCTGACAGCATACTTAGACCCAGGAGGAAGGAGAATGTGCCGAAGGCTACAGAACAGAAACCCATTGGTAGAGTGGACTCTAGAGGCATGAGAACAGGCTAGGAAGAGGAGAAGAGTGGAAAGAGAGGACACAGGGCTTGTACCAGTGCTTGGAAATCCAGCTGTTCTGCCAGGACTAGAAGGAGGGGGGTTCGAGCTATGGGAACAGATAGGAGTGCACTGTTTGTGGGATTCATGGGGGAGTCGAGGTTTCAAAACCATGGAAGAGCTAAGAAAGAGAGCTATGTTAACCCAGCCACGCATAGGTACCCATACTTCCAGATCAGGGCCTTTAGTATGGCTAGGAGTGTACATGAGGAAGAACATACCCAGAGGTTGGAACCACTGGAAGACCTGGTATGGACAGCACAGGCGAATCCCAAGGGTCTCACTGCAAGGGCAGTGAAGCAGGACAGGGATCTTTTCCCAGCTAGATCCATAAGGGTCAAGGAGTTATGGGAAAGGGATCCGAGAATCCAGATTTCGGAGGAAAATTGGGCATTGGTTCTATAGTCTCATGTGGGGTTACTGATGTGTAATAAATTTAAGGAATCACAATTCAAATTTCTTCATAGATTATACTGCCCCCTGGTGGCGGTTAACAGGTTTCACCCCACAGTCTCACCAATGTGCGTGAGATGTAATACAGCAAGGCGTACTTACATACATTACTTTTGGGAATGTGGGGAGCTGAGGCCCTTCTGAACAGAGACAGCAAAGATTACGATGACAGCTATGCAAATATTGGTGGCTGACACTGCGATCTCGCTCATGTTTGGGATGGATGTCTCAGCAGAGGAAGAATGGGAGGTATACCCTAGAACAGTAAGGGTCTTACTTGTGATGGCAAGAAAATGCATTCAAAACACGTGGGTATCACATGCTAGACCAATGATGGGGCAATGGAGAACCCTGGTAATAAATAACCTGGTACTGGAGAGGTTAACATATCAGAGCTAGGCAAGGAGGAGTTATTCATGAATAAATTGGGGATGTACATAAATTCACTGCCTATGGGAGAAGCAGTGGCATTGAGACAGGGAGTAACTTGAGTGCCTGGGGGCTCTGTTCTTTCCTTACCATAAAAAACAAGAGGGAATATAATTTGGAATTGCAGAGAAGGATTAGAGTGTTACCTGTGGGCAGAAGAGTGAAGCAGAGGCAGAGATGGCATCTCTGAGAGCTCACAGGTAAGTGATGTATATATAATGCTGAAAAGGGGATGCATCTGCAGGGTAACCAAGGGCGGTGTTAAAAGGATATCTGGGGAGACTTGGAGTTAAACGGTACTCTGGGAGAAAATGGAGCACCTGTTCTCAGATGGGGACAGATGAAATGAAAGAGATGGTCAGGGGACAGTCCTTCAGAAACTACATACCACACACAGCATTGCTAAAATAAATTGTGGTTCTTCTTTAGAGATAACATCGAGGTTCTGACAAAGACATTCGGGGTGTAAATAGTTTGTGGGATTGTAAACATAAAAGGGAGATAAACATATAAGTAAAGAAACAACAGACAAGGGTTAACATATCAGGATGTTACAGCAATGAAATGTTGTGGCAGACTCCTTGAAAGTTGGAAAAGGAAATGCCAATTGTCTGTAAGAATGACATGAAAACTGTCTGTTTTATCTCAATAAAAGATATTAAAACAAAAACAAAAAAAAAAGATTATTGCTCCAAAAATCTTTTATGTTCGAAACAATTTGTCTGTAAACATAAGGGAACTTGGTTTGGTAAGCTTGAAAAGTTAGTCTCTTCCTTTCTATGGGACAACAACCCCTCCCTCTCTGTTTACCTAATAAAAAACTGAGAGCCCTCATAAGGTATGGTGGGTTTGCTCTTCCCTGGTGGCTGGGCTGTTTTTGAGCCTTTAAGCTTAAGACAGGCTACTTCATGGTTTTTACCTCCTGATAAAATTAATGATCTTTTGTGGACCACAGTGGAAAGTGAATGAGTTATTCACTTAAATTATCTGAGTTACTGTTTCTACATACACATAGTAGGTTAACTAAACATCCTACATTTTATGTTACTGTACTGGCTTGCAAAAAATATATTTTGTTTAGAAAGACTGAGTCCACGCCATTACAATATATGCTATTATGGAACAACCCGGCATGCACTTTTAATGGTAAGAAATTTAAAAATATTGATGGTGGGGTAGTAAAGGGATAAAATCGGTGAGTCATTTGTTAGACGCTCAGAACCAATTGCTATCTTTTGAGTATCTGAAGTAGAAAATTCATATCCATAAACTTCAATTTTGGCTCTACCTGCAAATTAGAGAGTCTCTCTTGAAAAAATACAGGCAGACCTCTCCCTTCCAGCTATTCCTGAATGGGATATATTTTTTAAGGTTGCTTACCTTCAAAAAGGGGCTAGTCTTATTCATAAACGTTCAAATGACAATGACGATAATCTATCTCTGCTAAAGCTAAATGGGAACGAGGTTTCAATACTCAAATCTCAACGAATGCCCGGTCTAAGGCCTGGGAAAATGCTTATAAATACTGCAGAGAAGTACAGGGGAGGCTAGGTCAATTTAAAATTCTTCACTATTTCTACTATTCACCTGCTCAGCTTAGAAAAATGGGTTTGTCACTAGATGATAACTGCTGGAGATGTGGTGAGCCAAATGCAGACCCTAAGCCATTTATTTTGGTATTGCAAAGAAATTCTTAATTCTTGGAAAACAATTCATTATCTGTGTCAGGCAGTTTTTAAGGTCAATATTCCACTATCCCCAGCTCTGTTCCTATAAGGAGACACATCAGCAACTTTTGGTTTGCAAAATCATAAAAAACTGTGGATTCTGTCAGTGGCCTTAGCTTTCAAAAGACTGATTTTACAAAACTGGAAGGATACCAGATGCCCAACGATAAATGAGTGGATGGGATCTCTTAGTGTATTAGCAAATAATGAGAGAATCAGTTATTGGCTGCTAGACAAACCAGAACTGTTTAATCTCATTTGGGGTCCTTTCCTAGAATATTTACAACAGTTAATTGCCAATATTACTGAAATATGATTATACCAGTCTATCACACTGAATATGTATAGGTTAAGTAGTTATATAGGCTAAATTTACTCATCCTAAGGTTCATTTTGCTGTCATTAATTGCTTTATTAATAGAGTATAATGTATGGTCAGCACTCATTACCGCTAAAAAGTGGCAAGATTGTTTTCTTGTAATCCCATCGTTATGACATCAGGGGTTATAAACCTCTCTTGAGTACATCATAGTGATGGGATTATCACCTGAGCCAATCTGTGCATGCATGCATTTTAAGTAGCAGCTCAGAGTGAACAGAAGAGCAGGGTAGGAAATCACAGTAACAGAACAGGAGAGGGATCTGGGGATCATAGTCTCCTTGAACCTTAAGGTAGGAATCCAATGTAGCAGGCCGGCGGGAAGGGCCAGTGGAATGTTGGCATGCATAGGCAGGGGCATTACTAGCAGAAGGAGGGAGGTAATAATGCCCCTTTACAAAGCCATGGTGAGGCCACACTTGGAGCATGGGGTTCAGTTCTGGAGGCCACATCTCCGCAAAGATATAGGGGCGTTGGGGAGGGTTCAGAGAAGGGCAACCAAGATGGTGCAGGGTATGCAGGGAAAGTCATACGAGCAGAGGTGTAAGGAGCTGGATCTGTACACGCTGGAGACAAGGAGGGAAAGGGGAGACATGATTGAAACTTTTAAATATGTAAAGGAGCTCAATAAAGTGGGAGAAGAGGACTTACTTAAGAGGAAGGAGGAGGTCAGAACTAGAGGGCACAGACTTAGATTACAAGGAAAAAGATACAGGGACAAGGTGAGAGGGTGTTTCTTCACAGAGAGGGTGGTGGAGCCCTGGAACAGACTACCAGACGGAGTGTAGGGGTTGAATCAGTGGAAGAATTCAAGAGGGCATGGGGCAAGCATATGGGGCTGCGTATCAGGGGGAGGGCAGGGGCTGGCAGGGATGGGCAGGTGTAGGGGGAAAAAAAGGGCAGACTAGATGGGCCGGTATGGTCCTTTTCTGCCGTTAAGCTTTTATGATTGTATGAACTACCGTGGCGGTGAGAATTGGCCCTTACGGAGAGTGGCGGCATTGAGGAAACGGCAAGTAAAGGGCTCGTTTCGATCAGACGTTGCTCATTTGATTGTGTTTGCCTACACTATAAATATAATGGATCTTGATTCATCGGTAACCTTGCTGAAATTGCTTCTCGAGTTACCGTTACAACGTAAAACCTCTTGAGCTTTGCTCTCGAGGTTTACAAAGCTGTCACGGTAACGTCTCGAAGCGATTACAGCGTGGTTACCAATGAATCCCCATCCATTATCCTCCATGTTATGTCCTGCGCCTGTCTGTTCAGTAGTTAAGTCTTTATTGATGACATTTCAGACTTGTTATGTTTATGTACTACTTCTATTGAAAATGCAATAAACTCTTTACCGAAAAAAAAAATACATCTGCCTTCTCCAGCTCCTGACTTCTATTACTGCTGGCAGGGGAGTGTCTTTTCAGTATTTTTGAAGTTTAGGGGTGAAGATTGCTGTGGATCGTGTTGCCTCAGACAGAGCCCTAAGAGCCAAGCTGCTTTCAGCTCAGCTGCATGACATGATCTTAAAAAACATTTCTGATCAATAGCTTTAATATAAATGTTGATGCTGCAAGAACATGACAGGAAATTGGGAAAGCATCAGTGTGTTGTGGTTTAAAAGACTGCTCTGGTTTCAACAGGAATTAATTAGGTGACTTAACTGGGGGAGAAAATTAAGTACAAAGTTCCATGCATCTCCATGGTTACCACTGCCATAACAGCAGCGATGCAAAGCATTCAGCCCTTGAAGCTAAGAAAGTAATGCTTTTTTTCTAAATGACAGGTTAAATATCTAGAATGTTGTTTTAATATGCTGTAACATCCCCACTTCTCCCTTCCCATATACCACCATCTGCACCTGAACTACCCCTGCCTGCCTCGTGTTGTTCCCCATAGTGATTTCTTTAGTGATTGCCCCGCCTGCTTAGTGTTACTCTCATCAGCATGTTCCTTAGTGTCTGCTCCTACCTGCCTAGTGTTACTCCCATCACCGTGTTCCTTAGTGACTGCCCCTGCCTGCCTTGTGCTGTTCCCCTCAATGTGCTCCTTAGTGACTGCCCCTGCCTAATTAGCATTGTTCCCCACAGTGTGTTCCTTGTTGACTGTCCCTGCCTGCCTAGTGTTGCTCCCCACAGTGTGTTCTTTAGTGACTGCCCCGCCTGCCCAGTGCTGATTCCCTCAGTGTGTTCCTTAGCGACTACCCCTGCCTGCCCCGTGCTGATCCCCTCAGTGTGTTCCATACCAACTGCCCTGCCTGCCTATTGTTGTTCCCCTCAATATGTTCCTTAGTGACTGTCCCTGCCTACCTAATGTTGTTCCCCTCAGTGTGTTCCTTACTGACTGCCCCTGCCTGCCTAGTGTTGCTCCCCTCAGTGTGTTCCTCAGCAACTGCCCCGCCTGCCTAGTGTTGTTCCCTTCAGTGTGTTCCTAAGTGACTGCCCCTGCCTGCCTAATGTTGTTCCATTTAGTGTCTTCCATAGAGACTGCACCCTGCCTGTCTAGTGTTATGCCCCTCAACATGTGCCTTAGTGACTGCCAAGTCTGCCTAGTATTACTTCCCTCAGTGTGTTCCTTAGCTACTACCCCTGCCTGCCTAGTGCTGTTCCCCTCTGTGTATTTCTCAGCAACTACTCCTGCCTGCCTAGTGTTTTTCCTGTCAGTGTATTCCTTAGTGATTGCTCCTGCCTGCCTAGTGTTGGTCCCCTCAGTGTGTTCCTTAGTGACTGCCCCTGCCTGCCTTGTGCTGTCCCCCCCAGTGTGTTTCTCAGCGACTACTCCTGCCTGTCTAGCATTTCCATCAATGTATTCCTTAGCGACTGCCCTGCCTGCCTATTGTTGCTCCCCTCAGTGTATTCCTCAGCAACTGTCCCTGCCAGCCTAGTGCTGCTCCTCTCAGTGTATTCCTTAGTGACTTCCCCTGCTTGGCTAGTGTTGTTCCCCCTCAGTATGTTTCTCAGGAACTACTCCTGCCTGCCTAGAGTTGCTCCCCTCAGTGTGTTCCTTAGCGACTGACCCTGCCTGCAACATGTTGTTCCCCTCAATGTGTTCCTTAGCGTCTGCCTCTGCCTCTCTAGCGTTGCTCCCTCAGTGTGTTCCTTAGTGACTGCCCGTCTGCCTAGTGTTACTCCCATCAGTGTGTTCCTTAGCAACTGCCCCATCCTGCCTAATGCTGATCCCCTCAGTGTGTTCCTGAGCAACTGCCCCTGCCTGCCTAGTGCTGTTCCCATCAATGTGCCCCTTAGCAACTGCCCCTGCCTTTCTAGTGTTGTTCCCCACAGTGTGTTCCTTATAGACTGCCCCTGCCTGCCTAATTCTGATCCCCTCAGTGTGTTCCTTAGAGAGTTCCCCTGCCTGCCTAGTGATGTTCTACTCAGTGTATTCCTTAGTAACTGCCCCTTCCTGCCCAGTGCTGTTCACCTCAGTGTGTTCCTGCGACTGCCCCTTGCCTGCCTAGTGTTGTTCCCACCAGTATGTTCCTTACTGCCTGCCTAGTGTTGTTTCCCACAGTGATTTCCTTAATGACGGCCCCTGCTTGCCTTGTATTGTTCCCTTCAGTGTGTTCCTTAGCGACTGCCCCTGCCTAGTGTTGTTCCCATCAGTTTATCCCTTAGCGACTGCCCCTGCCTGCCTAATGCCGATCCCCTCAGTGTGTTCCTTAGCAACTACTCCTGCCTGCCTAATGTTGTTCCCCTCAGTGTCTTCCATAGAGACTGCACCCTGCCTGCCTAGTGTTATGCCCCTCAACATGTGCCTTAGTGACTGCCAAGTCTGCCTAGTATTACTTCCCTCAGTGTGTTCCTTAGTGACTACCCTTGCCTGCCTAGTGCTGTTCCCCTCTGTGTATTTCTCAGCAACTACTCCTGCCTGCCTAGTGTTTTTCCTGTCAGTGTATTCCTTAGTGACTGCCCCTGCCTTTCTGGTGTTGTTCCCCACAGTGTGTTCCTTACTGACCTCCCCTGCCTGCCTAATACTAATCCACTCAGTGTGTTCCTTAGCATCTCCCTCTGCCTCTCTAGTGTTGCTCTCCTCAGTGTATTCCTTAGTGACTGCCCCGGCTGCCTAGTGTTGTTCCCATCAGTGTGTTCCTTAGTAACTGCCCCGCTGGCCTAATGCTGATCCCCTCAGTGTGTTCCTTAGCGACTACCCCTGCCTGCCTAGTGCTGTTCCCCTCAGTGTGTTCCTGAGCAACTGTCCCAGCCTTCCTAGTGCTGTTCCCCTCAGTGTGTTCCTGAGCAACTGCCCCTGCCTGCCTAGTGTTGTTCCCATCAATGTGTCCCTTAGCAACTGCCCCTGCCTTTCTAATGTTGTTCCCATCAGTGTGTTCCTTAGTAACTGCCCCTGCCTGCCTAATGTAGATCCCCTCAGTGTGTTCCTTAGAGACTGCCCTTGCCTGCCCAGTGCTAATCCTCTTAGCAAATTCCTTAGTGACTGCCCAGCCTGCCTTATGCTGATCCCCTTAGTGTTGCTCCCCTCAGTGTGTACCTTAACGTCTGCCTCTGCCTCTCTACTACTGTTCCCCTCAGTGTGTTCCTTTGTGACTCCCCCAACTAGTGTTGTTCACCTCAGTGTGTTCCTTAGCGACTGCCCCTGCCTTCCTAGTGTTGTTCCCTTCAGTGTGTTCCTTAGCGACTGCCCCTGCTTTCCTAGTGCTGTTCCCATCAGTGTGTCCCTTAGCGACTGCCCCTGCCTGTCATGTTGTTCCCCAGTGTGTTCCTTACTGACTGTCCCTGCCTGCCTTATGCTGATCCCCTGCATTCCTTAGTGACTGCCCTTCCCTTCCTTATGCTGATCCCGTGTTCCTTAGTGACTGCCCCAGCCTACCTAGTGTTGCTCCCCTCAGTGTGTACCTTAGCATCTGCCTCTGCCTCTCTACTACTGTTCCCCTCAGTGTGTTCCTTAGCAAATGCCCCTGCCTTAATAGTGTTGTTCCCTTTAGTGTGTTCTTTAGCGACTGCCCCTGCCTTCCTAGCATTGTTACCATCAGTGTGTCCCTTAGTGACTACCCCTGCCTGTCTAGTGTTGTTCCCCACAGTGTGTTCCTTACTGACTGTCTCTGCCTGCCTTATGCTGATCCCTTGTTTCTTAGTGACTGCCCCTGCCTACCTAGTGTTTCTCCCCTCAGTGTGTACCTAAGCATCTGCCCCTGCCTCTCTACTACTGTCCCCCTCAGTGTGTTCCTTGGTGACTGCCCCTGCCTGACTAGTGTTGTTCACCTCGGTGTGTTCCTTAGCGACTGCCCCTGCCTTCCTAGTGTAGTTCCCTTCAGTGTTTTCCTTAGCGACTGCCTCTGCCTTCCTAGTGTAGTTCCCTTCAGTGTTTTCCTTAGCGACTGCCCCTGCCTTCCTAGCGTTGTTCCCATCAGTGTCTCCCTTAGCGACTGCCCCGTCTGTCTAGTGCTGTTCTTAACAGTGTGTTCCTTACTGACTGTCCCTGCCTGCCTTATGCTGATCCCGTGTTCCTTAATGACTGCCCCTGCCTACCTAGTGTTGCTCGCCTCAGTGTGTATCTTAGCATCTGCCTCTGCTTCTCTACTACTGTTCCCTTCAGTATGTTCTTTAGTGACTGCCCCTGCCTTAATAGTGTTGTTCCCTTTAGTGTGTTCTTTAGCGACTGCTCCTGCCTGACTAGTGTTGTTCACCTCAGTGTGTCCCTTAGCAACTGCCCCTGACTAGTGTTGTTCACCTCAGTGTGTTCCTTAGCGTCTGCCCCTGCCTGACTAGTGTTGTTCACCTCAGTGTGTCCCTTAGCAACTGCCCCTGACTAGTGTTGTTCACCTCAGTGTGTTCCTTAGCGTCTGCCCCTGCCTTCCTAGTGTTGTTCCCCTCAGTGTGTCCCTTAGCAACTGCCCCGACTAGTGTTGTTCACCTCAGTGTGTTCCTTAGCGTCTGCCCCTGCCTGACTAGTGTTGTTCCCTTCAGTGTGTTCCTTAGCGACTGCCCCGCCTTCCTAGTGTTGTTTCCCTCAGTGTGTCCCTTAGCAACTGCCCCTGTCTGATTAGTGTTGTTCACCTCAGTGTGTTCCTTAGCGTCTGCCCCTGCCTGACTAGTGTTGTTCACCTCAGTGCATTCCTTAGCGACTGCCCCGTCTTCCTAGTGTTGTTCCCCTCAGTGTGTCCCTTAGCAACTGCCCCTGTCTGACTAGTGTTGTTCACCTCAGTGTGTTCCTTAGCGTCTGCCCCTGCCTGACTAGTGTTGTTCCTCTCAGTGTGTTACTTAGTGACTGCCCCTGCCTGCCTACTGTTGATCCCATCAGTGTGTCCCTTAGCGACTGCCCCTCTGCTGTTCCTCTCAGTGTGTCCCTTAGCGACTGCCCCTGCCTGCTAAGTGTTGTTCTCAAGTGGTAAACAAACGCTTCCTTTGTTGGAGCTTGCAAGCACTGATCCATGCCAGTGCAAAAACGTAGTTGAAAAACAGATCCTTGGTGGCCTTCTCCCTCTGTGTGCAGATCAAACTGCTACCAACCCCAGGCAAGGGGTGTCTCTTCTGGAAGGTCTCCACCTGTGTGATGGTCAGCTTATGTAAGTGTGCTGATGTTTTGGAATTACTCAGATTCCATCCTCAGAGCTGGCTCATTGGTGGGAGTAGTGCCCATTTACATCATCAGGTCGCTTTAGCAATCAATTGGTCATTCATCAACAAGACATGAAAATTATGGACCTACTGTAATTCTTGATCTTCCCTTGTATCTTCACCATTCACTACTGCTGGGTGTAAGTCAGAGGCGTGCACCTGCTCGGGAGCTTTTTTTTTTTGTGGGAGGAGTCGGCGCTGACGGCACCGCCCACAAGGCCGATGCACTGTGTGGCACTTGCGGGTTGGTCGATAGGTGCTGCTGACTCCTCCTCCACCCCATTTCTCTTTTGCCGGAGAGAGAGGGTAAAAAAGAGGGATAGAGAAAACTAAGACGAGGCAAGGGAGCCAAGGGATAGGAAAAGCAAAGGATATAAACTGAAAAAGGATTAAGCTGGCCAGAGGACAGAGAGGACTCCAATATCTGGACATTAGGGCCCCAGCCACTGGGCAGCAGCACAGGAGAGTACGAGAAAGAGAGGGAAAAGAATAAGAAAGAAAGATAGAAGATAGGGGGAGAAGGTGAGAGACCCCTGCCATGCTCAGCCAGGAGACTGCTGGCTTACCATTATCTCAAGACCTGGGAAGGTGCGAAGACACAGGTGCAAGGTTCCTGTCAGGCTCTAGAAACCACTGGACATCAGTCCAGAACAGGAGTGCTTGAGATGGTCTTGGAGAATATAAGGCATGGCAGTGTGTGCTCCATCCTGCCCCTAAATCTGCATTTGGGATGAAAGTCCTGGAGCAAGCCTGCCACTTGAGGGCTTAGCCAGTGGACAAACTTCTAATTAGGAGAAGACCCTGTCCAGAAACAACCACTATATAGAGGGGAAAGAGAAAAGGGGGAGTCCCCATGGGTCCTCTCACAGAGTGCTCTGAAGGAGTCACCCACCCCTTTTTCTGAGTCGGCAATGGACCAGACAGGTCCACGTCAAGTCATGGAAGGGACTCCACAGTGCACCCAACTAAAAAGCCCAGGGAGTTCCCTCCAAGGCCAGGGCTAAGACCCTACTCGCCACCCCCAAGTTGGGCTCTCTGTGACTCAGAGAAGGAAACAAGAGGGCCCTGAGGTACCAGGGGGACTTGGCCCCCTAATTGGCCTCGTAGAGAGGGAGAGCAAGCAGGGTGGAAGTGGCGCCCAGAGGCTGAGGCCCAAGAGGGGAAGGTGGGCGGGAATCAGTAATGAATGGTGAAGATACAAGGGAAGATCAAGAATTACGGTAGGTACGTAATTTTCATATCTTCCCATTGTCAATCTTCACCATTCATTACTGCAGGGTGAGTACCAAGCCCCCTGGAGGGGACCTGGCACTGCCCTGAGGAAACAGTTTCCCTTAGCCTCCTGTGGGGGAGACACAGGAGGTGAAGACCCTTCTAGCCATCCTAGGCCATATGTGGTCTTAGGCTGTTCAGGGCGAGGCGGTGACCCCCGTGACCGGGGGGACAGAAGACAGCCCTGCAAATTCCTCCTCGCCTTGAGGGAAAAGAGACGGGTCCCCCGGAAAGGCGAAGGAAATCACCCTATGCCAGACGACAGGTGATAATCTTGACAGGCAAAGCCATGCCATTGGCCTAATGCAGATCGCTGTCCCTACTAGTCTGGAAGTCACCTCATTGGTGTCATACGATGCCCTTGCCTGGTACCTTGTAATCTCCAGACCCTGTGCAGAGAGGGCAATGGCCTGCCTAGATTTCTCTGTATCAGGCAACAATGCTAACACCTGTGCCAATACTGACCACAAATGCCTGTTGTAGGCAGTGTGGTGAGCCTGATGTGATGTGATACAGAGTAGCATACGAGATGAAGAGAATACCCTTTTTTCCCACCAGTCGAACTCCATGGAGTCTGGATCCGGTGGTCGGTTGTGCGCTGGGTGCTACAGCCCAGAAGAAGCATGTAGGGCTGTCAGCCCAGAAGGTGGGTGAGGCAGAGAACCTAGAGACTCCTGGGGTGTGCAATACCTCCTCCTGCAGTCCACTGGGGCTGGTGATGAGGTGGCTGGTGACTGTCAGGTGTGGACTGATGCTTCCTGGAAAGGAATAGGCCAGGAAGGAACCACCAGGTGGTTCGCTCAGGAAAGAGTGCGTCTTCCACTCGGTATTGCACCTGACCAAGTGAGAGCTATGGAGCTCCTGAACTAACCTCGAAAGGAATTGCTCATATTCTGTGAAATCAGAATTGGAGGACAGGTGGACGGATCGTTCGTTGAATTTTTTGACTGGGTGACTAGGGAGGTGGATCGGGGAGGGCAGTGGACATGGCCTATTTGGACTTCAGCAAGGCCTTTGACACTGTGCCACACAGAAGACTATTACACAAACTGGGGAATATGGGTGTGGGCAGGACAGTAGTGTGGTGGGTAGGTAACTGGCTGGGTGGCAGGACACAGAGGGTGGTGGTAAATGGCTGTCACTCCACAGAGGAAGAGTGACCAGTGGGGTACCACAGGGATCAGTGCTGGGACGGTCTTATTCAACATCTTCATCAGTGACATTGCGCAGGACCTAGAAGGCAGAATTTCACTGTTCGCTGATGATACAAAGCTCTGTAACAGAGTAGGCACACCAGAGAGTGTAGACAGAATGAGAAGGGACCTGCAGAAACTTGAAGAATGGTCAGGGGTTTGGCAGTTGAAATCCAATGCAAAGAAGTGCAAGATAATGCATATGGGGCACAAAAACCCTGGCACAATATATCAGTTGTGGGGGTGAGGATATAGCATGCACCAAGCAGGAAAGGGATCTTGGGGTTATCATCTCCGATGACCTCAAGGTAGGGAAACAGTGTGACAAGGCAGCAGGTAAAGCAAATAGGATGCTGGGATGTATAGGCAGGGCATCACCAGCAGGAAAAGGAGGTCATAATTCACTATACAAGACACTAGTGAGGTCCCACCTGAGTACAGTGTACAGTTCTGGAGACCATACCTACATAAGGACATAGACAGGGTAGAGAAGTTCAGAGGATGCCAAAAGATGGTGCATGGATTGCATCACAAGTCCTATGAAGACAGGTTGAAGGAACTGAACATGTACTCCCTGGAGGAGAGGAGGGAGAGGGATATGATAGAGACATACAAGTATCTTACAGGGAGAAACAGGGTGCAGGAATACACTATTTTTAAGCAAAAAAGATGTTCCAGGACTAGAGGGCATGGGATGAAGTTGGAGGGAGGACGATTCAGAGGAAACATGAGGAAGAATTTCTTCACAGAACAGGTGGTGGACAAGTGGACACCCTGCCAGAGGAAGTGGTGGGGGCTGAAACAATCACGGGATTTAAGAATGCACAGGATAGACATAAAGGAATTCTGGAGGTCAGGGGTAAGGGGCAACAGACTTCTAGGAAAACATAAACTGAACTTACAAATTCAAATGGGCAGACTGGATGGGCCATAGGCCCTTATCTGTCGACACTGTCTATGTATCCTCTTCCTCAGAGGAGGAGGAAGTCGAGGAGCTTAGACGTTCAGAGTCCTCCTGCGGAGGTGGGGAAAGGCAGAAGACCTGCTCGTCCACAGCCAGGACATACCTGGGGAAAGCCGCTGCAGTAGCTCTGAACATCTCACAGGTCAAGGGTCCTGTAGGACCCACATGGCCTGGGAAAGGAGGTGTGGCTGCAGAGGTATTGGGGAAGGGCACCTGATCAAAAGTGCCTGGCCTCTGCCAGGGCTCTGAGACCTCGCAGGTGATCCTCCCGCATGGGGATCCGGTGGTCGAACCAGTCAGTGAATGCTGTAAATTTAAAAACAGATCCTGGCTGAGCCCCGAGGTGGATACTCCCCTGTGGTGCGATCGGGGTTGCATGGTTCCAGAACAGCAAGCCCCAGCACTGCCCACTAAGGGCATCCCTGAAGTCTCAGAGGAGGAGAAGTGGGGTTTGGCACTGTGGCTCCTCCCAACCCCCCCAAAGGGAAGTGGAGGAGGGCCCCCGTGCTTCACCCCGCCCCCTCGACCCCTCAGACTGCGAGGCTACCCTCTTCCTCGCACCCAGTGCCAGGGAGACCCCAATCCTGCTGACCCCCCAAGGGAGGCCGCAGGAGAAGAGACCCCCATCCCAATCCCTGTAGTCAGGACAGCACCAGGAACAGCAGCTGCCCCGGCCCCTGAAGCCGGGACCATCAGTCTGGTACCCCAGAACCACTATTCACTACTGGGCACCCAACGCCATCATTGGCATGGGGGCCCACGGAGACTGCAGCCTCCGGGGTCACCGACAGACGAGCACCAGAGTGCCTGGTGCCACATCCCGGGGGGGGCTCCCCAACTCCGAAGATCGGACTGTCAATCCAGGTCAGCCAGCGGGTCATCCCCCTCTGAAGAGGAGGAGACCATGCACACCGCCAAACAGGTGATCCCGGGAGCCCCCTATGAATGGTGCCGTGAACGATGCCACCACGGGATGCGGCACCACCCATGGTGCCACCCCAATCACCAACACTGCGAATGGCACCGGGATCCAAGATGGCACTGGTGGGCGGTGCCGAGGGTACGCCAGTGCCGGGCCCAACAGCTGTGGGCCACAACACCGGGGGAGCCTGCACCTCCGAGGAGGTGACTTCCAGAACAGTGCCCTCGACCTGGCTCTGAAGGGAACCGAGCTGTTCCTACGGCACTGCAGAAGAAACCTCCTCAATGGCAAGGCTCGAATCAGATGAGGAGGTTTCCTCCTCACTGGGCTGTGTAGACCTGGAAGGGGACCCGGAGGAAGGGTCAAGAATTCTTGACACGGAATCCCCAGAATGACACCACCCTCCAAAAGTTGGCGGAGCCCTGCCAACTTTAAACGTGCGGATTTCTAACACGCAGTGGTCCAAGGAGAAGCAAGCATCGCAACTGTCCATGTCATGTTTGGGTACCAGGCAGCGAAGACACACGTCATGCCGGTCCGAAACGGAGAAATGCTGACTTCAGGGGCACCAATGCACTGGGGTGCAGCCCGCTTTAGATTTCTTTCTAGCCCCCAAACCAGACATGACGCCGATATAAACCTACAAAAATTACAGAAAACAGACCCAGCACCACTGGTAAGAATTTAGAAAATAAACGGAACGAGCTTACCAGGTGAAGATGGCGCCGGATGAGCAACCTCAGAACCGGGATGGAAGGAAACTGTTGAACGGTGTTGCTGGAGAATGGCATTGAGGCGAACTAGGCTGCTAAAGCAACTTTTTTCTACTCGCGCGAGCAGGTGCTTCCTCTATGGCAGGAGAAATAGAACTGGGGTGGAGGAGTCGTCAGCAGCACCTAACGGCCAACCCGCGAGTGCCACACAGTGCGTCGGCCTCATGGGCTGCGACGTCAGCGCCGACTCCTCCCACAAACACAAAAAGCTCAGAGCAGGTACGTGCCTCCAGTTACACCCAGCAGTAATGAATGGTGAAGACTGACAAAGGGAAGATCAAGCCTGGTCAAAGACATGCGCCATAAAAACAATACATATATCATATATCACGACTACAACTGCAGGAGTACATGCTACAACCAATATCTTCAGATTCCATTTATCAAATACATTCTAATAGAAACACAGAATCATAGAATCTGATGGCAGATAAGGACCGCTTGGCCCACCTAGTCTGCCCATTTCCCTACCTAACGGACAAGCTGCAGATCCTAGATAACCAACAGCCTACATCCTCCTGCCCCCCACTAGAATTGCCTTATGTCTGTCCCATGCATTCTTGAATTCCCCCACGGTTTTTGCCTCTACGACCTCCTCAGGAAGGCTGTTCCATGCATCTACAACCCTCTCTGTGAAGAAATGCTTCCTCACCTTACTTCTGAGCTGCCCCCCATCTTCAGATTGTGCCCCCTTGTTCTTGCACATCTCTTTTTCTGAAAGATGTTACCCTATTGGACTTTGTTGAGTCCCTTGAGGTATTTGAAAGTTTCTATCATGTCCCCCCCCCTCTCCTTTCCTCGAGGCTATACATCTTAAGCTCCTTTAGTCTTTCTTCATATGTCTTCTGGTGTAGACCCTGCACCATTTTGGCTGCCCTGCTCTGAACAGCCTCCACACTGTCTATGTATTTGCAGAGATGGGGTCTCCAGAACTGTACACAGTACTCCAGATGTGGTCTTACCAACTGTCTGTACAGAGGGCCAGCAACTTCCTGTTTTCTACTGGTGATGCCTCTCCCTATGCATCCCAGTATCTCCCAGCCCTCCTTACTGCCTTCTCACACTGCTGGCCCACCTTTAGGTCATCTGATATTACTACCCCCAGGTCCCTTTCCATTTTTGTTGTTGTCAGTATCTCACCCCCCATTGTGTACTCTTCCCCTGGGTTTTTGTTTCCCAGGTGCATTACTCTGCACTTCTTTGCATTGAATCTAAGCTGCCATACATTTGACCATTCCTCTAACCTTGCCAAGTCTCTTTTCATCCTTTCCACCCCACCTTGCGTATCAACCCTGTTGCAGATCTTTGTGTCATCTGCAAAAAGACATACTTTTCCTTCCAGTCCCTCTGCAACGGACCTCTCTATTCCAAAGGTCCTTCACCTACAGGGCACCTCGGTGGATGAACAGCCCTCCCCTCTCTCTAATAAATGAACCTAGACTTGGGCCTTTCAAAACCCACCTTAGGGAACATCTCCTGACCTCAAGAATCTGTGACTGCTCTTGAGCTGTTAACGACCTCTAACGCTGGCCCTTTGCCTGAAACTACCTCACCCCTCACCTGCTTCTCAGCCCAAGCTGGTTATGTTAGTATTTGTTTCCTACCTATTTTTTTTCTCCAGTTATGTAGTATCCTTAACTAAGTTATCCCTATTATTTGAATGTGTTAATTCTTAGTGAATACTTGCCTACTTCTCATTGTAAATAATTCTGAACTTTGTACACTTTTCTAATGTTTTAGTTACGCCTGTCTGTACCTTTTCTCTGTGACGTGGATCCTTTGTAAATGAGTCTTTGACTCACAGGTGTTCTGAATTACTAATAAATAAAATAAAAAATAAATGTCACTTATAAAGACATTAAAAAGGACCGGCCCAGTACTGAACCCTGCGGTACCCCACAAGTAACCCCCCTTTCTTCACTGTGGACTCTATTTACTATTACTCTCTGTGTCCTGTTGTCCAGCCAGTGTTTTACCCAAGCTACCACCCTGAGACCCACTCTCAGGCTGGTTAATTTATTTATTAATCTTTTGTGCGGGACTGTGTCAAATGCCTTGCTAAAGTCTAGGTAGGCCATGTCTACAGCCCCCCCCGATCTAGTACTTTGGTCACCCAGTCAAAGAAATCAATTAGATTTGTCTGACATTTCTACATAGTCATCATCCTGACCAAATCCTACATTTTTTGTTTAAATGCTCAATCCTAAATTTCTTTATTTGTACACATATCTATTGATTAGTGAGTTTAGAGTTATTTTTAATCTTACTATGTATCTGGCTAGTCAACCCCTTTTTTTACACATTTAAAACCAATGTAAATATTTAAAACATCCCTCTTTTGCTTATGTATAATGTTTTGGTAACACTTAGGCAATCGGAGTGGAGTAGTTACTAGGTGATGTGTTCTGTATTCTGTGCTTTTCTTATGAGAACTGGATGTTCGTGACTGCTAGAGAACTTTCAGTAGTAAGGGGCTATTCCAGACCGTATACATTTCTTACAGCCGGAAACACTAGTCTAATATCACCATGATATGCCTCGATTCTGAGCAAGTATCAGTGACTATGCCTTATTCAAAAATAGAATCCGGACCCCTCAAACATGCAGGCTTCCTGCTTCATGTTGATTGCTTTCTGTTTTAACAATCCATTTTGAATGTTTTGTCCATTCTTAGTGCCCTCTTGTATCTCAAATAAATAACACCACTTTGCTGGATCTCACATAACCTGAGACAAAAAATCTTAGAAGGCTTTTTGATGAAGACCTCCTGTTAAATGAGATGATTTTGTTCTTGCTGGCATTTTCCGTGTATAAATGACTAGTTGTACACGTACAGTGGAGGGTTATGTACCTACAGGCCTCTTCTCATAAATTCTGGCTTCCTGCTTCATATTAATTGCTTTTTATTTTAACCCTCCATTTTAATGTGTATCAACCTGCCTTCCTAGTGTTGTTCCTCTCAATGTGTTCCTTAGGGACTACCCCTGCCTGCCTAGTGTTGTTCCCATCAGTGTGTCCCTTAGTGACTGCCCCTGCCTGCCTACTAGTGTTGTTCCTCTCAGTGTGTCCCCTAGTGACTGCCTCTGCCTGCCTAGTGCTGTTCACCTCAGTGTCTTCCTTAGTGACTGCCCCCTGCCTGCCTAGTGTTATGCCCCTCAATATGTGCCTAAACGACTGCCTGCTCTGCCTAGTATTACTCCCCTTAGTGTGTTCCTTAGTGACTGCCCCTCTGCCTAGTCTTGCTATCCTCAGTGTGTCCTTAGTGACTTCCCCTGACTGCCTATTGCTCTTCCCCTCTGTGTGTTTCTCCGCGACTACTGCTGCCTGACTAGTGTTGTCCCTCCAATTATGTGGTCCTTAGCGACTGCTCTGCCTGCCTAATGTTGCTCCCCGCAGTGTGTTTCTTAGTGACTGGCCCTGCCTACCTAGTGCTGTTCTACTCAGTGTGCTTCTCAGCGACTACTGCTGCCTGCCTAGAGTTGCTTCCCTCAGTGTGTTCCTTAGTGACTGCCCCTGCCTGCTCTCTTCAGTGTGTTCCTCAGTGACTGTGCCTGCCTGCCTAATGATGTTCCCATCAGTGTGTTTCTTAGCAACTACTCCTGCCTGCCAGGTGTTCTTCCCCTCTGTGTGTTCCTTAGTGACTGCTCTGCCTGCCTAGTGCTGTTCCCCTCAGTGTGTTTCTTAATGACTACTCCTGCCTGCCTAATGTTCTTCCCCTGTGTGTTCCTTAGTGACTGCTCCGCCTGCCTGGTGTTGTTCCCATCAATGTATTCCTTAGCGACTGTTCTGCCTGCCTAATGTTGCTCCCCTCAATGTGTTCCTCAGTGACTGCCCCTGCCTGTCTAGTGCTGTTCCCCTCAGTGTGTTTCTTAGTGACTACTCCTGCCTGCCTAGTGTTCCTCCCCTCTGTGTGTTCCTTAGTGACTGCTCCGCCTGGCTAATGCTGTTCCCGTTACTGTGTTCCTTGGCGACTGCCCCAGTCTGCCTAATGTTGTTCTCCTCAATGTTCCAAAACCCTTGCCCTCTTCTTCGATGGGGCCTTCCTTTGTCCCACACAGTTCACCTGGTACTGTACCTAGCAGCAGAAATTTTCTTCCCTTGTAGTTATCAAGCCTTTTCTTCCTTTATGCATGTTTGCCTTATTCATCAAGCCATACTGTACAGTACTTCTGTTCTTCTGAGTTGACCTGTTCCACTGCGTACTGATTTTACTATTTGATGCGTAAAGTTTTTGATTTACTTCCCCTTGCTAATCCCCCACCACCACCACCATTTACACCTGGAAATGAGGCATGGCTCACTGTGCTCTTCCTAGTCACCAATTTGTTTTTTTTTTCTTTACTGTTTCCCCTCCTATCTATCCTTAGCCCCTATCTGACTGGCTACCACCCAGCCGCATCACTGCCCCTGACTCCAAGAAGCCTCCTTAACTGCTCCGTGGAGAACCTCCCACGATAACACATTTTAGGGGTGTACCACCTTCCCCCTCCAATCTTCTTCAAATTTGATCACAGAGGAGTCCTCATGCTGGGCGGAAAGGCAACGCAGAGCTCGAATATGCCGATGTCATCCTGCCAAGCCAGGGGTGTGTGTTTCTTGTGTTCTTCCTCCACTGCAACACGCCCAGCTATGACCATGTGGTGTATGCTAGGCAACAGGTTTGAGTGTAGCAAAGCCACTGGTTCTCTCCTCCTACAGCCATCCCTAACTCACAAGCTCCTCCTCCTCAGCAGCCCCAGGGGCACTCATGCTGCAGAGATCGGATGGCTTCCCACCCCAAGGTGGAGAGTTTCCTGCAGGATGTCCAAACTTCCTCTCTTTGCCAGTCCTCCTCTCAGACACCAGTTTGTAAATAAATAAAATAAATCCTCGAATATGATTCTGCAAGTGGGTGGCTATGGATGAATCAACATTGCCAGAACACTTATTGCACTAACTTTGTTTTTCAACTTGTATTTTATTTCATTTTAAAGGAAAAAAAATGTCACACAAACTGGAATCACCTGCAACAGTCACAATATTGCTGATGAATAAGAGATGACATGTTACTTGCTTTGTATATCTCAGTCCAGCATTACATCAACCTGAAAGTAACCGTTTCTGCCTCATATAAATAACCAGCATTCAGAAGACAGAGCTTTATCAACCATTTCTAAGAGACACAGATTAAGTTACGAACACAGACAACACAAAAGATGCAGCAATATGACCGTGATAACCATTTAGTTCCTGCTACTTCCTTCCCAGTGCCCTGGGGGAACCCATAATTCCTAGGATGGCTCAGGCTGTCACTACAATCTCAGAACATACTCTTTGGGTACGTGGTTGGGGGAGCGGGCAGTATCTCTATCATGCCAGTTTCGATATGTCTACCTTTATTTAGTCTCCTAGGTGTTTAGGAACCAAAATGTCCAGGACATGGTCTCCTTCATTTTTCTCCAGGTAGCAGAGGAAGGGCAGCCATCTGGCACTGTATTATTTTTTCTGCCTATAGTCTCAGGTGGTGGGTCATTTTCTCCATTTCCCTTCAATGCTTATACTGGTTTACCCAGTCTTGCAAGCTGGGAGGGGTTACTGTTAGCCACTTGCATGTGTAACCCCCCTACAAATGGGGGTTCCCGAAAAGTCTTCCTTGAGCTTGCCTAAATGCTCACTGCTGGGCTGGTGTCCTGTGTTTTAGCAGTTTAAATGTATTGCCAGAGAGTGCCTGTATAGACTCTGTGCACTGTCTCTTTAAGAGCAGCCTGGGTTGTAGTCATAATTAATCTGAGAGGGAGTTCTGTTAGAAGATGTACTTGTTTGCTAATCATTTGTTAGAGTAGTAATAATATTGCAGTTTGTTCTACCCTGTCATCTTTGCAGCATGGACAGTTCTGTTTGTTTCCATCATCTTGGTCCTGGACTGCTGAAATGGGCCAATCAGTACATTTGGGACTCTAAAATGGAGCCAGCAAAGCCATTTAGATGGAGATGCTGCTGACAGAGTCCTATAGTGTAGGAGAATGGTAACAGCACTGCCCTCTAGATGTGAGATGCTGCAGTGACAGGGTACTATAATGCTCAGGACTGGTAACAGTAGTGCCCTCTGTATGTGAGATGTTCTAATGACACAGCCCTATAGTGTTGAAGAATGGGAGCAGCACCATCTAGATATAAGATACTGCAATGACCGAGTACTGTAGTGTTGCAGAATGGAAACAGCAGTGCCCTCTTGATGTGAGATGTTGCAATGACAGAGTCCTATAGTGTAGAGGACTAGTAACAGCAGGGCCCTCTAGATGTAAGAAGCTGGAATGACAGGATTCTGTCGAGTTGATGAATGGTAACTGTAGTGCCTTCTAGATGTTCCATGCTGCAATAATAGAGTATGATAGAGCTGAGGAATAGTAACAGTAGGGCTATCTAAATGTGAATGCTGCAACAAATGAAAATGACGTACCTACCGTAATGCTTGATTTTCCTGTGTATCTTCATCATTCATCACTGGTGGGTGTATGCTGGAGCTCAGCACCCTGTGGAAGCTTTTTTTTTTTTTTTTGCTGAGGGGAGGAGCCAGTGCCAATGTACTGCGTGGCCCTCGCGGGTTGGTAAAATAGGGAACAGAGAAAAAACGAGGGTGGGGCAAGGGAGCCAGAGGGACAGTATAAGAAAAAGATATAAACTGAAAAAAGGAATAGGCCGGCCAGTGGACAGAGTAGGAGGAGGAGGACCTGGAAGGATATGGCCCATAAGGCCTCAGCCCCTGGACAGCCATAAGCCAGGACAGAAGGAAAGAATAAGAAGAGAAAGAGAAAGAAAAAGGGGTTGAGGGAAGGAGAGAAGGGAAGGGAAGGAGGGACCCATTTATTCTTATCCCTCGATCAACTCAGAGCACTTGAGTGACCGGGGAATGACCCTCAGAGATGGGCAGCCAGCTGACCAGCAGATAGTTGCCGTAGGGTTTGCAACCTGGACTCATAAGTTCCCCGTTAGGGTCAGAGCGCGTGATCGGGAAACAGAGAAGGTCCCTCCCCTCTTCCTCCACCCCCCAAATCGGGCGGTAAGCCAACCCTGGTTGGTCCGTCCGCACTCCCTCCCCCGGCTATCACTTCCAAAAGGAGAACCCACAGGGTTTGGTGGGGGGGGAGTGAGGATCCCACCCATTCAAAACACTTCCCTCCGAAAGGGAGGAGGGAGACTGAAGGGGTAGTAAGTAAGGAGACAGGGGAAAAAGGGAAGGGGGAGTCCCTGCTGGCCCCATTCCAAGGGATCCCCAAAAGGATGGACCAGTCCCGAGGGTTCCCCCAGGACAGAGAAAAAGAGGCCCACCAGGAGTCCCCCCGCAAAGTTCTTAATTGAGGTCCAACCGGCCCTCCTCCCAACTGGGTCCCCTCTGCCGCTTCCCAGGGGTGAGGAGAGGCCCTAAGGCTGCAGAGGGAAAATCCCTACTGGTTCCCTGAGGAGGAGGGCAAGCAGGGAGGAGGCACTGCCCAGGGACTGAGACCTTCTGAGGGGAAGGTGGGTGGGTTTCAGTGATGAATGGTGAAGATACACAGAAAGATCAAGAATTACGGTAGGTACATAATTTTCATATCTTCCCTGTGTCAGTCTTCACCATTCATCACCGTTGGGTGAGCACCGAGTCCCCCGAAGGGGGTTCAGCACTTCTCTGAGAGACAGACGTCCCTCAGCCTCCCATGGGGGAAACACGGGAGGAGGAGACCCATTCCAGGCCAGTTAGGCCTGTGACTGGTCAGGGCGAGCTGCGGACCCCCATTCCTTGGCGGAAGGAAGGTGCCCCTGCAGATCCCGCATCGCACTGCGGGAGAAAAGGTGGATTCCCTAGAGTGTGGAGGCAATCAACCTACACCGGGCCAGGGGTGATAACCTTGACAGGTGAAGCCAAGCCATCCACCTGATGCAGATCGCTGTCTCTGCTAGCCATGAAGCGACCTCACTGGCGTCATAAGATGCCCTTGCTAGCTCCAGGCCTATCGTGGAGTGGGCTGTGGCCTGCCTGGCTGCCTCCGAATCAGGCAACAATGCTAACACCTGACCTAGCATCGCCCATAGATGCCTGTTATAGGCACTGTGGTGTGCCTGGTGAGATGCAACACAAAGGATTACCCACGCCAAGGAGAAAACCCTCCACCCCAGGCCGTCGAACTCCACAGAGTCCGGATCCGGGGCCCGGTAGGGGTGTCCAACTGCATCAGTCCCACAGAGGGATGAGGCAGTGTACCTGGAGACCCTTGGGGCATGCAATATCGATGCTGGCAGTCCAGAGGGGCTGGAACCGGGGCGGATGGAAACTGCCAGGCGCTGTACAATGCCTCCTGGAAGGGTATAGGCCAGGAAGGGATCACCAAGTGGTCCGCACTGTATTCGCCTAAGAAGGCTCACGTTGTACGCTTGGTATTGCATCTAGCAATATGGGAAATATGCAGGTCCATGACCAGCCTTGTGAGGAAGCGCTGATACACTGTCTGATCAGTGTCGGAGGACACGTGGACAGAAGGCTTCTCTACCGCGATGGAGGAAGATGAGGAGGCATAAGAACCAGAAGATTCAGACTCTGGCTGCAACGGGGCAGACAGGCGAAAGACCTGCATCTCCATGGCTCTAACGTAATGTTGGAACTCTGCAGTCCGAGATCTGAACTGTTCCCAGATCAGGGGCTCCGAAGGACCCACATGGCCTGGGAGAAGAGGGGCTGGACGCAGAGGCAAGGGGAAGAAACTCTTCATGGCCAGTGAAGCGCCTCTGCTAGGGCTTGGAGACCTAGCTGGCGATCTCAGACAACTAGGGGATCCATAGTTCTGTTCAGTCAGCGGCTGCTCAACTAGCCCAAAGCGATCCAACCTGAGCCCTGTAGGGGAAACACCCCTATGAGGGGACCGGGGCTGCATGTGTCCAGAAAGGCAGACCCCAACCCCACCCAGCAAAGATTCCCTCGAAGGGGACAAGGGAGAGAACTTGGGCTCAGTGCTGCGGCTCCTCCCTGAGCCCTGAAGGCTGTAGAGGAGTGCCGCAGCCCGTCGCCTCGGCCCCTCAACCCTGCCAACTCTGAGAAAGACCTCTTCCTCATACCCTGTGCCTTGGGCCCACCCAATTCCACAGGCTCTCCAAGGAGAGCCATAGAAGAGGGGGGCCCAGTTCTAGTATCAGGAGAGGGGATGGCACCGGGGACAGCGGCTGACCCCACCCCTGACACCCGAACCACCACTCCCACAGGCCAGGGATAGCTATCCTGCGTCCCGCTCCTAGCGCCACCCTTGGCACGGGAGCTGGTGCTGACCGCAGTCTCCAGGGCTGTGGGGAGGGGCACCTGGGAAGGCGCAAGGATCCTTTGACCCCAGAGAGCCCACCAACTCTAAGTAGTAAGGTCCTCAATCCAGATCAGCCTCTCGATCGTCCAGCTCCGGAGAGGAGGAGACCCAAAAGACCTCCTAACTGGCGACCCCAGGGGCTCTCCCACCCCCGGCACCGTGAATGGCACCACGGGTAGGCCCAGTGCCCCTCGAAGCACCATCTCGATCACTGGAGCCGTGAACAGCTCCAGGATCCAAGATGGCACCAGCGGGTGGTGCTGAGGAATGTCCCGTGCCGGACCCAGCAACCATGGGCTCTGACACTGGGGTAGCGTGCACCTCAGAGAAGGTGACTGCCAGGGCGGTGCTCCCGGCCTGGCTCCGGGTGGAACCAGACTGGCCCTCCAGCACCGCAGAAGAGGCCTCCTCTGTGGCAAGGCTAGACAAGGAGGAGGCCCCCTCCTCAATGGACCGTATAGGTCCATGGGGGGACCCAGAGGAAGGGCAAAGCAACCTGCACTTGGATCCTCATGAGCGACACCACTCTCCAAAAGTCAGCGGAGCCCTGCCGACTTCAAACGTGCAGTACTGAAGAACACGGCGGTCCATCAAGAAGCAGGCATCACAGTTGTCCATATCATGCTGAGTTCCAAGGCAGGTTAGGCAGACATCATGCTGGTCCATCACGGAAAACTGCCGGCTGCAGGGACACTGACACATATGAGGCCAACCCGCTTTCGAAGAGCGCTTCTTGTCCCCCGAACCTGGCATGATTCGAATGGAAAACTACAACTATAAACAGTCAAGACTTAGCGTAGTTTAAAATGTAAGAAAATGGAAAGATGTTACCAGATCTTCAATAAACTGCGCCAAGTACCGAACGGCAGAACCGAGGCATCAAAGTTATCACTGTGACGGCATCGAATGCAGCTCCGGAGAAACTGAGGTGCGGTGGTGCACCAAAACTAGGTCACTGACGCAGTGTCTTTGCCTGTGTTGCAGGCGAGGTGCTGTCCTGACGGTGGGAGAAGCAGAACTGAGATGGAGGAGGAGCCAACGGCTGTTACTGGCCAACCTGTGAGTACCATGCAGTACATCGGCCTTGTGGGCAGCGCTGCCAGCTCCTCCCCTTAGCAAAAAAAATGCTCCCACAGGGTGCTGTGTTCCGCCTTACACCCACCAGCGATGAGTGGTGAAGACTGACACAGGGAAGATCGGAGTATGATAGAGTTGAGGAATGGTAACAGCAGCACCCTCTAGATGCGAGATGTTGCCATGATAAAGACCTAGAGTAGTGAGAAACTGCAACAGTAGCACCCTCTAGTGTTAAAAGGTTTAAGTCATGTGGAAGCTAAAAGGTGAATCTATTGTCACAGGTAGGGGAACTTCCCTTAACTGAATGGTTACAGGCATGCCATTAGAGCTCAGGGTCTCCAGTTTGATTACTAGTGTAACAACCCCTTCCAGCCAGTAGGGAGCAGGGATTGGTTACTAGAATGCCAGGCCTGGAACATACTGATTGGTACTGCCCCTGACTAGGGAGTCCAGTGGGAGGAGTTTGGAATGCCAGTGTGAGAGAGAAGGGTGCCAGTTATGCCCTAGAGGTGCATTGCATCTGGTCAATTGCCAGACTGCCTGAAGTGGCAGGGCATCACACAGTGCAGCTGTCAATGGATCCCGCCTTTGACATGACTTATCTTGATGCCCAGTGGCCTGGTAGGCTCCACAGACAGGCCCACGACAGAAGTGGAAATTCCAGGGCTCTGGAATCTAAGGGCATTTAGTGTAGATTGCTTTTAAATCCTGGGAGTATGTATGGGAGACACCACATGGGTGTGGAAACCCTGATGGGCTTTCCCTATTGGCGAGTGCCTAGCAACCTTGCAGGGTCAGGAGGATCCCACCGAAGATGGGGTGTTCAGCTTTTGGGGCCATTTGGGGTCCTGTGCCCAAGAGATGCTGCCAGCTGAGCTGCTCATGGAGAGAGACCTGATGAAAGAGACGGAGCTGCAGACTGATGTAGGAGATATGCCTACACTGAGTACAGGAGATTCCAAGCCAGGATGGTTACCGGAGACACTGCCTGTGAAGGTAGGAGATATGCCTACACTGAGTACAGGAGATTCCAAGCCTGGATGGTTACCGGAGACACTGCCTGTGAAGGTAGGAGATATGCCTACACTAAGTACAGGGCATTCCAAGCCTGGATGGTTACTGGAGACACTGCCTGTTAAGGTAGGAGATATGCCTACACTGAGCACAGGACATTCCAAGCCTGGATGGGTACCAGAGACATTGCCTCTGGCAGACTGATGTAGGAGATATGCTAATCCTGAGTACAGGACATTCCGAGCCTGGATGGGTACCAGAGAGACACTGCCTCTGGCCTAAAGTTTAGGGTGACTGCCAACTGTTGCCAGAGGGTAGATAGGAGTATGTGCTGCCACATTGTGCACGGCACACCTGCCAGTGAACGAAGCCAAGCAGATGTCAGGCTCTAACACAAGTGTGGCCTCAGGGATCCAGTGGGGGAGACTGGACTAGAAGGAGCTATGGCCCTCAGGACCAGGTTACCCCTTGCATGCCATCAGAAAGGGAAGTTTGAGAGTAAAATTACAACAGCTGTGATGCCTCCTGCGCCACTTGGTGTCGCAGTGTATGTGTAAAACAGGTGTGAAACTCAAAGCATGCATCATGGTGGGAGACTCTGGCAAAACAGTGAAGAGTAGAACAGGCTCTGACCCAAGGTATACCCTGACCTACTGGTGTTAAAGAGCTCATGGAATCAAAACAGACATGCAGGAAAATATTGCAAAATTTCAAGAAGTAGTCAGTTGTAGTTTTTTCATTCTAAAGTATTTATCTAGTTCCTTTTGCTCACTAAACAGTTTTCTATGTGATAATACTGTATCAGATGTGTGGAACAGCTAAGCCTGGCAGCTGACATATCTGCCTTTAGTCCCCTCAACTGCATCATCAGCACTGTTTCCTCACTGACAGTGACATCACAGGTGACTGACCTGGCAGCTATCAAGTGGCTATTCCTCTGCAGCAGTGATGTCATAGTCAGTGAGGTCACAATGCTTTTTTTTTTTCGAACTCTTTTTATTCACCCACCCCGCCAAACTCTCTCCAGTGACCCACCATCGCACTCTCTACCTCGCAGCGTGGCCCATTGTGACCTTCTCCGCTTCTCCCCAGCACCAGGCATCCTCCGGGGAAGGGATGCCCCCACCCAGGGCACTCTTTCTATGAGTATTGAGCTACCAGGCCAGAGAGGGGAAGAAAGCAGAGAGGACTCGAGCCCGGCAACAGGAGTGTGGACTGTGGGGGAAGACAAGAGAAGATCAAGAATTACGGTAGATACGTAATTTTCCTATCTTCCCTTGTCAACCTTCACCATTCATTACTGCTTGGGTGAGTACTGCCCCTACCCTGGGAGAAACAGAGCATCCCTGAGGGAACAAGACCTCAGCCATTTGTCGGTGACAAACAGAAGGGACAGACCCACGGCTGATTGAAGAAGAGCCTAAGGATGGGAGGAACTAGGAGATGTCCCCCGAAGATGGGGGGATGGAGAAAGCCCCTGCAAAAGCCTCCTAGACCTGGAGGAGAACAGACAGATCCCTCTGAAGGCGGAGTGTATCACCCTACGCTGGGCCAGGGGTGACAACCTTGATAGACGGAGCCACGCCGTCCATCTAATACAGATTGCTGTCACTGCAAGCCACCAGCTGTCTGCACTCCATGTAATGACTGAACGCGCTCATTCCATCTCTATAGACACCTAGCTAATCACATGATCAGCTGGGTTTCTAAAGAGACAGAGCAATAGCGTTCATTCATTAGAAGATAGCCTGCTATGGAGAAGAGCTGGTCATGCCAGTTGGCTTGCTTTCGCTTTCATGCTTCTACAAAATCAGCTGCTGTGGGGTGGAATAACGGTACTGCCTGGGTGGAGAAGGGGGACCTTTAAAGTTATCTTAGTGTTTAGCGCAAATGAGCACTTGTGCTTGATGAAGATGGCAGCCAGCTGTGGAGGTGGGCAGGTTGTGACAGTCTATCATGGGATGAAACTGTTTAATATTGCAATATTGTGGGTGCTGGGGGGAGGAAGTAGGGATCAGGGTATAGACAATGGTTGTGGGGAAGGGGAGAACCATGTCAGGATGAGTACAGGAGGGTGGGACATTTAAAAATAAGGAAGGATGAGGGGAAGGGTGTTTTTTTAGGGTTTTTGTGTTTTTTTTTAAACAGAGAACAGCACAAATACTGAATATCCAAATATTTGGCTGCCGAATACCAACTATCCAGCCAAATATTCAGGATAAGGTATTCACACAGACCTACTTTCTGATTCCTTTTTCAAAATTAAGGACATTAAATGCAAAAAAATGACGTCAATTCATTTTGTAGGGTAGAAACACAACACATACTCAAATATATAATCAAACTCAAAGCTTCAGGCCTTGCTCCTATCACTGTACAGTGGTTCAACTCCTACTTTTCAAACAGAACACAGTCAGTTAAAAGCACCGATATCCCCCCCCCATCTTAGCTGGCGCCCCACAAAGCTCTGGCCTTGGTCCCATTCTCTTCTCCCTCTTCATAAACGACCTGCCCTCCTCCTCCTGCTGAAAATCCAGCATTCACATGTATGTGGACGTCACAGACTTCTTCACCTCAGGCCCATCAATTTGTGAAGTCCAAGCCACCCTCCAGTGTGATTTCGATAACACACAGCACTGGTTCAGGCAAAACCAATTCAAACTGAACACCTCCAAAACTGTACCTATGGTATTTGGCACAACTCAAAAGCTTAGCAGATCCCCCCCCCCCCATCACTTCCCTGGATGGTTCCTTACCCAGGTCACTAAATACAAATACCTGGGTGTTCGGGTTGACCCCCACCTATCCTTCTCATCTCACATTGATGCAACCGTTGCCAAACTACGCCCCAAACTTGGTATGCTATACCAACACAGAGACTCCCTTACACTTCCTGCCAGATATCAAATCATAACTAAAAATGATCCTCCCCATTGTTGACAACGTGGACATGATCTACTGCACGACTCCTGCAACCTCCCTATCCAAGCTGGACCCCCGCCTAAACTCCTTCTGCCGCCTTGCTACCAACTCTCCCCTTAGGACTCATCACTGTGTTCTTTACTCCCTTCTTGGACTAACTCCGCTGTCCCACAGGTATTACATTCACTCCCTCAACCTAATATCTAAATTCTGGTTCAGCATGCCACCCTCCTACCTGTCAGAATGTCTCTCCCCTGCCCCCCCTTATGAAGTGAGACTCAGAAATGAACGCTCCTTTTCCATACCCTGCCCATCCTACTCTTTTGGCCAAGCTGCTTTCTCTTTCCATCTCCCTAGTTTGTGGAACAAGCTAGCCCCCTCCATAAGGAACACCCCCTCTCACCTCGCCTGCAAGCAACAACTCCGCTCCCTTCCTCATCCCCCCTGTCTCTGCCCCAGATGACCTCAACCTCCTCTCACCTGGCTCTTGTATCTACTGCCTCCTAAGCACTTACTTTTCTATGCTCCTCAATATTTTGCACTCTACAAATGTAACTTCCTGTCTCCTGGTCATTTGACCTGAAGCAACTTTCTCAAGAATGATGTACTCAATTGTAACTGAACTATCACTGTAACATATGCCCATCCGTCTCAATGACCTGAATTTACCAGTTCTGCTGTATCTGTTGTCTATGTAATATTGTCGCTACTTGTATCTTGTAAACAAATTGTATGTACTTCCATCCCCCCCCCCCCGGTCGCACCTGGAATTGAGCCTCGCTCAGTGTTCCTTTCCCGGTTATCAATTGTTTACATTAAAAAAAAAAAAAAACATACAAAGTAAGGAAATGAAAAATTAGAGTTGGAAGTTGCTGGAACCTTGCCAAATCAGTGGTGTGGTGTGTTTTGGGTTGTAACGATCATGTGATGCATTATCCCAGTATTGACCCTGTCTTGTCACACAGAGCAAGTGGCACAGCAATGTTTGTATAGAGAGTGTTGATATTAGGGTAACCCCAGTCCTGCGTCACACGACTGTTGAAACCCTGAGGAACAACACATCACCGATTTCCCAAGGCTCCAGAGACTTTCAACCCAATTTTTTCATCTCTTTACCTAGCACTCTTTGGGTTTCAACCCTAACAGATGCAGTAACTTACTTTTTTTTTGCAATTAATATGTAGAAAAGAGAAAGAAAGGAACAGTCTCAAAGGTCCAGCGGAGCTCTGACACACTGCAACTATGAACAGAAAAGGCTGAAAATGTATGTTGAAATGGTGCCCGGTGAGCTGGTTTACGGTCTGCTATGTGCTCTGTGCTCTAGCTACCTGCACCTTAATAAAGACCACCGTTGTACATGCTTTAGCTTCTGAAGTGTTTTATCCTGTGGGAGGCTGGGCACCTTCCTTTTTCTACTTTGTTCATAAATATATATGTTATATACTGGTAAATACTGATTTGTAAACAAGCACGATCCAGTGCACCAACTTTGGCAAATTTCCGCCATAGATTCTTTTCTATCAAGAATTCAGCTGATCCAAATTATAGCAGAAATGTCCCTGGGGTAGTGGTAGCAGGTGGTTATAGCATCACTGGGTATAACTGTTTCTGGGAGTTGACTTCCGTCTTGCTCTTCAGTGGGCAAACTACCCTTTCATGCTGCAGACAAAGTTAAGGTATGATGGTGGCGGGCGTTTACAGTGCGGGTCCTACTAGTGCACAATTTTACTGCTAGGGAGAAGGAAGCACGGGGAAGGTCAACTGACCTGTTCAGGGCCCGTCTGATCCAATGGCAGCCGGGGGATTTGAACCTGTGGGGCTCCTACTCTACGGTTTCATCACTGGACCACACTGCCTTCACTGATTTCGGTGCAGATACACTGCAGGGAGAAACCGATTCTGGGAAATGCTGCTCCTCACCTTGGTTGTTTCCGGGATGCCAGCGCCTTGCTTGTCACATATTGTAAATGGCTCCTTCAGGGAGAGAAGCATTCTCATTGGTAAACTTGAGACACTCCTCAGAATGAGAGTTTTGTACTGGGGAAGCAGCACGTCACTGGGGAGCTGTGTAGAGAAAGAGTAGTGTTAGACAAAGACTGAAAGGCACGCTGTGGTGAATAAATAACATATTAAGTAAAGATCAGTAGGGACTCTAGGTCCATCATGTGCACCCCTCCATAAGTACAAGTATGCCATGCAAACATGTGCCAATTTACTGGGATTTCCCCACCCACTCCACTACCAAGGGTACCTTATAACTGCCTTCGTTTATTTTTTTTACCCATTATTTTTTATTGGGTTTTCAGAATACAGTACAATAATGATCATTAATCTCACAACATATAATATTCAACAGGATCTCAACAGAATTCTTAATGAAATGGTTAAAAGAACATATCTGTTATGTAATTTATAAACACTGAAAATCAAAAATTAGTTGTTATATTAAAGCACTCGAATCAATCTTAATACCGTATTAAAATAAGCTTCTGTAATTTAAAATTAATATTTAGCCTACAGTGTCTATATTTTTATTAGATATTACACAATGGCAAGAAAATTTCCTGGTCTCTGATTGGTCAGTCTTGGGCTGGACCCGTGCTGTTATCCCAGTACAACATCACGGGTCTAGTCTCAGCTTCACTGTGAACCTGCAGATGATTTTTGGATGATGAGCTTTTTTTTTTCATCTCCTCTTAAGAAACAAAAATATTTTTCCACACTAATAAAAACATTCTTTAAAATTATTTTTTTATTTTATATATAACAACGAGCCCATTGTATAATAGCAATAATGCCCTCCAGGGTGTGTGTCGTTTGGGATAACGTCACGCCTCAGTTGTTGGACACACTCGGCCTGCGGCCTCATGCCCAACCACCTGAGGCATGACATTATCCCAGCACACACACACCCTATCAGGCATTATTGCTTTAATTAGCAGTGTCAGTGGCTCAGTAGGTAGCACACTCGCCTCCGAGGCCGGAGATCAGAGGGCCGTGGGGTCAGTTCCCACATCTGGCACTCTGCTAATAACCCCTATACTGACACTGTAGTGCAGCATGAGACGGGTGCTGCACTTGTGAGGTGCTGTCTTTCAGATGAGATGTTAAACCAAGTCTCATCTGCCTGGATTGGTGGTAGTTCAGGTGGATGTTAAAGATCCCATGGCACTTCTCGAAAAGAGTAAGGGAATTTTTTTATTAAAACTTGAAATCAAAATATACACAAAAAAGTGTTACTGCACACAAACATAATACAGAAATAAAGGCAAACGTAAATAAGTATTACATCATAAAATCAATACGAAAATTCATTTTCACAGTCTCCAAACTAATAAAAAGAAATACTAGAACCCCGAAGCAGAGGAAAAAGATTGAAAATTCAAAAAAAAAACACAAAATAATATGAAAGCATACAAAAATAAAATATAAAAAATAAGCAGTAGAAGAAATCATAGATAATTGTCCTGACAATACCTCCTAAAGATATAATACATCTCACGTGCGGAGACCTACCCCACATCCAAAAACCAGTCCATATGATGCCACCTCTCTCGAAAAAGGGAGTGTGAACAAGTGAAAAAGTCCCAATCCCTTGAACCTTTAAAGGAATTATATCCAGTCCAGAAAGTACAGTTATGCAAGAACTTACCGTAACAGTAGATCTTCGAGAGAGGCTCTTGCAGTAGGTAATTACATATGGGACTGACGGCCGATGACGGCAGGACCTGAGGTAGAGCCTAGCTAGCAGTCCCTGGCGTAGGGACCGCCCCATGTCAGGTGACCGTGTCATGCGATGTCGGTATAAAGGGCGTCCCGATCGCCTTTCCGAAGTTCTTTTTTTCCTCACACAGGTCTCGAAGGTCCGGACAAGAGAGAAGCAGATGTTTCCATTCCTGGAAAAGAGCTGAAAAGCCTAGGGGATGGAGGGTGAGAGTTTACTGTAAGAGCCTCTCTCGAAGATCTACTGTTACGTAAGTTCTACGAACTGTACTATCTTACTGAGAGGGCTCTCGCAGGTACTACATAGGGATCGAATCCCAAGCAGTCTGGAACAAATAAAAGGCACCAGGAGGAGGAAACTACTCCAGAAAGTAGCAATAGCCTTGCAAGCCTCAAGACAGGAGGCCTTGCAAGACAGCTAACCAGAAGCCTGCTCTACGGCGAGAGGCAATGTCCAAACTGTAGTGTTTTAAAGGTATGGACAGAAGTCCAGGTGGCGGCAGCGCATATGTCTGCCGCAGACATTCTTGAAACAAGTCAAGAGGCCGCCACTCCACGAGTGAGTGACTCTGTCTTGACCCGAAGGGTCTTGTTGTACTTGTTATAACAGAAAGTGATGCAATGAGCCAACCACTTCGACAGGCATTGCTTGGAAACAGCATTGCCTTCCCTTTTGTGAGCAAAAGAGACGAACAACTGGTCAGTTTTTCTGAGATCCTTTGTCCTATCAGTGTAGTATCTCAGAATCCGGTGAACATCCATGGTATGGAGTAAATATTCCCTTGGTTGGAGTACTGCGTGAAAAAGGCAGGTAACTCTATAGACTGATTTAAGGTAGACTCTGCTACCACTTTAGGTAGAAACTTAGGGTTAGTGCGAAGAGCCACTCGTTCTTTGTGAAAAATCAAATAGGGGATTTTATACCTAAGGGCCTGGAGCTCGGAAATTCTTCGAGCCAAAGTAATGGCCACCAAGAAGAGCGTCTTCCACGAAAGAAACTTTAGATCTATGGTTGCCGCAGGTTCGAAAGGAGGAAGGGTAAGTTTCTCAAGAATAAAGTTCAAGTCCCAAGGGGGAGCAGGAGTTCGGATGGGGGGCCTCAGATGAAGGACCCCCTCTAAGAAAGGTCTTCGAGACCTCTAATTGGGCAAACGCTTTATCTGCGAAAGGAACATGGTAGGCTGAAACAGCGGCCATGTGCACTTTCAAGGAGGAATGACTGAGACCCAGGTCGAAGAGATGATGTAAATATTCCAGCAGAACGGCCACTGAACAGGAGAAAGGCTCCACGTTCCTAGAGGCGGCCCAAATAGACACCTTTATTACTTGCAATTAGCTGACAACAGCTGTGCCTAATTATGCTTGCTATATGGATGACTGCTAGTAACCTCTCAAGCAGCAGAGGCAACAGAGTAACATACAGGCTTATTGGAGGAAAGGACAAAGAGGTAGCATGTATAAGCAAGATATATACATTTATTTGGGGGATTAGGAAAGTCCGCAGCTGCATCTACCATTAAAGAATGGTATATGCCATTTAAATGACTACTGCTATTGCTGTTAGCGTTATTGGTATGCGACAAATTTACCGCGTGGAAATTCATACACTGAAATATTTTGCGCTGAGTTGACATGGAAGCAGGCTCAAGAGGTTTACAATTGTCATGACACCTCGAGAAGTGAACACAGCGTTGCTGTTTCACTGTTGCCCATCCATGGTCTTTTATAGTGTATGGGCAACAGTTAAACAAGAACTGTGCATTTCTTGAGTGTCACATGACTGTCTTTCCCACACTACACTGAACATGCCATCCTCTGCCCCCCCATGCTGCTCACAAAGACTCAATGTTTTTTAAAAAATAATTTAATAAATCGGATGGACCATAGTTTTTCATGTTGAAGTTCACAGTGTCTATTCAGCTCATCTTTACCAGCTGCACTCACAGAACTGCCCCCTCAAAGTCTGTTTCACCAGAGATCGGAAGTCATTTAACACTGTGCTGTGATCGAAGGAAGCAGCAGAAGTGCATGCATGAAGATGTTTGATGTTGTTATACCATCGATGTGACATACTCAAGATGGTACAACGTATTGATGTCACATCGATGATACAACACCACTAGGATTCGATCGAAATTGGTCCATAATAACACTCTCCCATACACTATATAGAGGATAATGTATAATCCACTATCTGTAACAAGCATGTGTAGTCCTCAAGAGGTTGCCATGGTGACCTTTTGAACCTCAAGATTGAAGCACGAGAGGTTCGATCACCATGACAAATTCGAGATGACTACACACGCTTTGTTATAAGATAGTGGACCATACATTGTCTTTTATAGTGTATGGTCTACAAACACAATAAAAAAAGAGTCTCCTTAGTTTAAAATATTACTGCAGAGTCCTCACTTTGCCATTTCTGTTTTTTAACGCTGCTCTTTGGATACTACAGTCACTGTCGTGGTCATTTGTTGTAGTGGAGATAAGCATAATGCATATGCGTGAACACGCTCCAGTTTGAGGAATGTGCATGCACAAATGCATTCCAAGTTGTGCTGCACTAGCTAAGTAGCTAGTGTAGCACAACAGCTAGGATGACATAGCTACTGCAGCACAACAACATTGTTGAAGGGATGGATTTCCATCCCCAACAACATTCCACCATACACTATATTAATCACTGAACTGGAGCACAGCATGTGTGACGGTGACAAGTGTTCCTCGTTGCATCTCCAACAGATTCCATTTTGGTGGAGGGCCATCATTTCTAATTTGAGTGGAGAAAGATAATAATGATGCTATATTTTAAACTGAATTAGCTTCCCTCCTACATCTTAACTTTACTCATTGTATAAGTGCTAGCCCATCATTCTAATTCTCTTTGGATAAGGTGATATCCAACTCAGATCCCCATTTAGTTTTGGGTTCTATGGTCAGTGGAGTCTCTTAGGAAGAGATTAGTTTATAAATGAGACTAACACCTTTCTTAAGGTTCAGTAATTTAAGGAATTGTTCCCACTCTCCATTCGTTGGTATATCGCTATTGGGAGACAGGATGCTGGTTCATAAAACATTTCTAATCTTTAGGTATTTGCAAAAGAGGAACCTATAAATACCATACTTTCTTTTTAACATCTGAAAATGGAAGCAGAATATTAGTAGTAGGATAAAGGGCTTCTACATTTAAGATCCTGGCCTTTTTCCAGGACTTGAACCTGTATATTTAAAGATTCTAGGTCAAGAGCTGAATTGTTCCATAATGGTGTCTGTCATACAGACTGGAAAAGATTCCCCCTGTAAGGTATCCTTACTGTGTTTGAAGACTCTTAGTATTCCTAACATAGAGGGATAAGAAGAAACATGTTTAGGGATCTCAATATAGAAAACATCTGACATTTTATAGGATAACACTAACGTATGTTCTATATGAGCCCATAATGGAAGACGAGGCAGGTCCAGTGTGGAAAACCATACTCAAACTTGCCAGCTATGAATGTGTGATGATAGTTCTGCCACCAAGGCATTCCAAAGCCACCATCATCCCAAGGAGCCCTACATTTCTGTATGCCTAATCTTGGTGTTTTGCCCTCCCAAAGAATTTCTCTAAAGATCTTATCTAATGTTTTATACCATATATTCCCAATGTGAACTGTAGATTGCTTAGTAGCTAGAATATCTTGAGAGCAATTGCCATTTTAATTGCATTTATCTTGCCGGTCCGGTGGCGCTGAGCGTTGAGGCGCTGGACACCACACCTCACACCAGCAATCCAGGTTCGGGAATGGCCTTGGGTCGCTGGGGGTCAGTCGGGGGGGGGGGATGCGTGGACTTGGATTGAGCTGCCAGCAGGCAGCTCTCCTTTCCCAGAGAGGATGGGTTTGCACTGCGCAGCTTTGCCGGCCCCTAGTGGAGACTGGGGGCTTGGCTGCACAGTGCGTGTCTCAGAGGGGTATGGTGGCACAGCGGACATCCTGCAGGCGGGTGCAGGAGCATGCATGTGCTGCGCTGGGTGTCACCGCACATCTGCGTCACTGGGAACACAACCAAAGAAAAGACTCCCCCGCCAGTGTTAGGAAGGCAGGTCAAGTGGGTGCGTCTGCAGTCTACCGCCAGCTGCATGACGCTCGCTTCCAGCCCCCTCCTCCTAAGCGCGGGCGGTTCCCTTCCAGCACTATAGCTAGAGCAAAAGGAAAAAAGGACTGTGGCAGTCCTTCCTCGGGGGACTTAGATCCGGGGGTAAAGAGGCTAGCCACGCATGGGGGGGCACTCCTCCCCGGAGTAGGATGTCAGGGCTTCAGGCCGGACGGGCAGAGCCGACACACTGAGAGACAACGCCAGAGAGAGGCTACTGGTGAGGGAGAATAAACAGTTAAAAAAAAAATTTGCATCTATCTTTCCCCAAAATGATAAGTAGCATTTTTTCAGCTATCAAGATTCAAGTGAATCTTGGTAAGGGGTGGGTTAAAACTGAAGTGAATAAGTTTGGTTAGATCCCATGCTATTTTAAGGCCTAAATATGCTAAATGGTTAGCTATCCGTGACACGTTGATGTTATCTTGGCTTGTCACTTTCTTTTCTAAATTATTCTTTATGAACATGGCCTCATATTTGTCCCAATTAATTACCAAAGCTGATAGGGAACTGAATGTTTCTAATTCTTGTTTGAGATTAGCTAATGATTTCAGAGGGGGCGCACAGGTGATTAGGAGAATATCAGTATAGGAGAAGACTTTGCTGGAGGTGTTTCCAGTTTTAATCCCTTGAATGTTTTCATTATTAGTTATGGATCCATATAATTGTCTTCGTATACAAAAATATGTCTAGGTGTACCTTGAAGTCTCACGGTTAATTTATTTACTTACCATTTGGTGACCGAGGAAGGCACACGGAGCTGAGGCTCAATGCTATGTGTAACCCAGGGAAGGGGGGGTAACAAAGGAGATGGGAGTACAGCACGATGAAATACTGTAAGCTAGCATGAATGAACAGGGATAACAGAATAATGTGCTTGGTCATATCACACGGCAAAGTGCATGTATAAAAAACAAGGTGAAAATACAATAAAACTAAATCTTGACCAAGAGAATAAACTGCATTATAAAAAGGGTCTGAGAAATGGAGCTTTCTGATTGGCTGCAAACATTCTAACAGCTTTACGTTAATCTTTTATTAACATACATGCAGAGCTTAACCATATGCTGAACAAGGTGTAACACTGTTTAAAAACATGTTTTATTATAATAGCAATAAGGCACTCCAAGGGATCATGTTAATGGTCAGTTAATCACCCTCTAGGGGCATGTGGCACTCGGCTGCACCTCGTGCCACAGTACACCCCTAGACGGTGATTTACAGACCATTAACATAACCCTTGGTCATGTCTTATTGCTTAAATAGAGAGAGAGAATATCTGAGACAGGCCTGTGAATAATACATTAAGTACTGCAGCAGACTTGGTGGCATGATTTTCTAAGGGCCTGGCATAACTTGCTGGTGTGGGGAATCTCCCCTTGCATGGGCATGAATGCAGTCATCAGCCAGATTCATGCTAGGGTGACAGGAGTCGTACAAGCACTAGTGTAGAACACTGGCAAAAAGCCAGCACAGTAGTTGTGTGTAGCTGCGTGGAAACTCAACCACAGGTTGCCATAAACCAAGTAAATCAATACAAAACGGTTGATATGTCAATAGTGCACATGCAGACAGAACTGCGAATGCGCAAAGCTGCCCACCCCCTCCACAAAAGTTTGTCCCACAGCTGCGTATACATCCCCTCCTACGAAAATTGGGCCCCAAGGGTGCCGAACAGACAAAAGGCAGAGGCTGAAGGAAGTGGAAAAACAAACCAAAAGGGGGTGAGAGGAGCAGACAGGGCAACTGGGGGGATGTTATTTGCAGGAAATGAAAATTTCATACTCACCATAATTCCTGCTCTTCTAGGAATACCTTCACCATTGATTCACACTAGTGGGTCTAAGCCAGAGGTGCTAGGACCCTTCGGGAGCCAGATGTTTTTAGAAGAGCTGGCACCTAAGCAAGTTACATGCATGTGCGCCACTGCGAGACTGGCTCGTGCTGCATGGCTAACCTCAACTGCCTCAGTACCTTTTTTTTTACCAAGGAGGTGCAGCATAACCTAGCAAGCACTAAGGCACTTAACCTAATGGCATAAAAATGAAAATTACGTACCTACTGTAATTGTTGATCTTCTCTTGTATCTTCACCATTCATTACTTACTGGGTGTAAGCGGGAGGCGCACCGATCACGGAGGGAGCTTTTTTTTTTTTTTTAAACTTTGGCTAACGGCACCATACTCGAGAGTGACGTCATGCGCGAGGGGCGGCCGTTAGTAGCGACCGACTCCTCCTCCAACTCAGTTCTGTGAGCCGGAGAGGCAAAAGCGAAAGCAGAAAATAGAGAGAGCGAGGCAAGATAGCCAAGGGATAGCAAAGCAAGGAAGAATGAACTGAAAAAGGGGATAAGCCGATGGAGGAAGGACAGAGGAGATAAGAGTATCCCTAACCTAGGGACTGCAGGGCCTCCTTACCTGGGCGACTCTAGGAGGAGCGAAAGGAAGGAAATGAGACAGATGAAGAAGAAGAAGAGAAGAGAGAGATGGGATGTTGAAGGGACCAGAATGCCCAACGAGCATAGTTAGCTTATAGCTGAAGGCTCGACTAATAGGGAAGCAAGAATCCCCGGAGATAGAGCTGAAGAGAAGGTTCACCAAACCCGCTAGACAGACTCAGGAGGGCATAGTCCTCATCTTCAACATGCCATTGTTGTTGATACCCCCTTCGGGGTCCTGGCCGCGAAGGCCTTTAACTGGAGGACACCCGAGGAGGGAAGAATAAACCCCAGGCAGTAAGAGAGCGCTGCTCAGGGGTTTAGAAATGGAAGCCTTTCAGGTGGTAGCATAGAAGTGGGACTCAGGCGGACTCGCCAAGGCAGGCCAGAGGCTTAGGCTGGCTGGGATTGGTTACAGTCAGCACTGCTCTTCTGTAAAATTGTCCAGGAGGACACTTGAAAGGAAAAGCCAATCATCAAAATCTCACGAGAAGGGTTGCCTGCCCTCTCATCTCCCTTGTTTGTTTTCCCCCTTTTTTTTTTTACAGATAATAACTTGCAGGCTAGGAGCATGACCCCAATACCAAAAATGCCTATAGCAGTCGAAGAGAGTTCCCTCAGCATTTTTTTTTTTGGAGAAAAGAAAAACAGACGTGCCCGTTCCTCCACTCTGCAAGGCAAGAATTAGAGAAGGGAGGGTTCTAATTCTAGGCGCAACAGCTGGAGCACGGGATTGCAGGATCAAAACTGAATAGCCTGAGCCAGGCTAAAACCCCAGAGGTATCTCGCCCGAGGGATGGCAAGATATAGTTGTGCAGTTTGATCGCCAATGCAAACCCACGAGATGGCCCAAGAATCTTAGAGTAAATAATTTTTCTGGAGAAATAAGAACCCTCCCCCCCAAGAAATAGATTTTTTTTTTGGAAAAGTTGAGCAACTCTTCCTATCTTTTGAAGTTTTTTTTTTTTTTTTAATATTGCAGAGAGAGGAAGGAGACGGGAGGTGGAGAAGCCACAGGAAGAGGCCACTGAGGGGATGGTGGGCGGGTGTAAGTAATGAATGGTGAAGATACAAGAGAAGATCAACAATTACGGTAGGTACGTAATTTTCATATCTTCCCTTGTCAATCTTCACCATTCATTACTTCCTGGGTGAGTACTAAGCTCCTCTTCCCCCGAAAGGGGGAAGAGGCCATACCCTGAGGGAACAAGACCCCCAGCCTTCTGCTGGTGAGAAACAGAAGGAGAAGACCCTGGCTTATTCAGAAAGCCTAAGTGGGGAAAGAGCTAGGAGGTGCCTCCCGAGGACGAGGAGACGGAGGGAGCCCCTGTAAAAGTCTCCTAGCTCTAGAGGAGAAAAGACGGTTCCCCCGGAAGGCGGAGCGAATCACCCTACGCCGGGCCAGGGGTGACAACCTGGAAAGACGGAGCCATGCCGTCCGCCTGATGCAGATCGCTGTCCCCGCAAGCCTGGAAGCCACCTCATTGGCGTCATAAGATGCCCTTGCTTGGTGTCTTGCCAGCTCCAGGCCTACCGCAGAGAGGGCAACGGCTTGTCTGGTTTGCTCCGTGTCAGGCATTGATGCCAGCAGCTGGGACATCATCGACCACAAATGCCGGTTGTAGGCAGCGTGGTGAGCCTGATGTGATGCAATACAGGCACTCGCACGAGAAGAAGAGAACACTCTTCGCCCCCAACGGTCGAACTGGAGAGAGTCCGCATCCGGTGGGCGGTCGTGCGCCAGGCAACGGCGCCCAGAAGGAGTATCTAGGTAAACCAAACCAGATGGCGGGTTGGGAAGGGAACCTAGAGACTCTGAGGGGGCACAATACCTACGCTGGCAGTCAGCCGGGGCTGGAGAAGAAGCGGCTGGGGACTGCCAGGACCGGATAGACGCCTCCTGGAAGGGGATAGGCCAGGAAGGTACCACCAAATGCTGGGCACTGAATTCACCAAGGAATTCTCGCATCTCCCGTTGGGTATTGTCTCCCAACATAGGAAACTGGGTCCCTCACCATCTCGAGGAAATGCTGATATTCCGTAAATCAGCATCGGAGGAAAGATGAGCAGGGGGTTCCTCTCCTCAGAGGAAGGAGACGAGGATGATGGGAGCTGGAATGTCCAGAGGATTCCTGCTGGGAAAGTCGAAAGACCCTCATGCATGTATCTAACATATGAGGAAGGCCACCGCAGAACCCTTGAACTGCTCCCAGGATAACGGACCCGTGAGGGACCGAGCATGGCCTGGGGAGCGGGTAGTGAAGGCAGAGAGATGGAGAGGGCACCTCCGAGGAGGCAACTGTTTCTGCAGGGCTCTAAATCCGGGAAAGGAGGCCTAGTAGGAGGGATCCCGGATATCAGACCAGGCCGCAGAACGGAACTCTGGGAAGCGGAGCCTGGAAGAGCCCTGGGAGAACCTCCCTGTGACGCACGCCGGGACTGCATGGATCCAGAAGGGCAGTCCGCACAAACGCCGCCGGAGGACACCCTAGAACCCTGGAGGGAGGGGCGAGGTTCCGCACTACGGCTCCTGGCCACCCCCCCTGAGGTGGCCAAAGAAGACCGAGTGGCAGACCCCCTGCCCCTCAACCCCTCGGACTCCGAGAGGGCCCTCCTCCTCGACCACAGCGTCCCCCTGTCCCTAGAGGGGGCAACAGCACCCCGGGGGGTAGCTGTCACCGGCCTCAGAGAGGGGAGCTCCCTCCGTCACCCCACGCCTGCCCCTGGGGGCTCCCGGCCACCCCAGCCGGGAACCCTCAGGAGACGACGGTAGGGGGACAGAGGAAGGGGCCCGCTGCGCCGCCTGGCACCTCTAGCCACCGGGGACCCAGACTCCGAAGAGTGGGGGTGCCAGGATGGGTCCACGTCCGAGTCATCGCCCTCTGAGGAGGACGAGACCAGCTGGACCTCGATGCTGGCCACCCCAGGGGTCCCCGAGGCCACGGGGCCGCGAACGGCCCTGGTACCAAGGGAGACGCCGCTCGCCCCTCCCACGCCGGAAGCAGCCAGGCCCAATCCCAGACCCCCAACGGCGCTGGCAGGCCCGGCACCGCCCGGAGGAAGGACAAGGCCCACGGCGCCGCCGGGCGCTGGAAGAGGGCGGCATTGCCGACGGCGCCGCTTGAGCAGTCCAGCCGCGCCGCGAACGGGCGCGAGGCTCAAAGCGCCAGCCAGCGCGCCGCTGATCACTGGCGCTGCGAACGGCGCCGATCCAAACGGTACGAACGGCGCTGCCGATCACCAGCACCACGTATGGTGCCGATTCAAACGGCGCCTGAAAGGCGCGCCGAGGGTCCACCTGCCAGGCCCAAAAGTCGAGGGCCTCGACACGGGGAGCCTGCACCGCGAAGAGGTGACTGCCGAGGCGGTGTCCGCGGCCACGGCCCCGGAGGGACTCACGACGCTCCCCCAACACCGCAGAAGAGGCCTCCTCCTCGGCAAGAAAAGACGAGGAGACCCCCTCCTCCTCGGACCGTATAGGCCCGGGAGGGGACCCGGGGGAAAGGCCTAACGACCTTGCTTGAGAATCCCGCGAGCGACGCCGTCCCCCGAAAGTCGGCGGGGCCTTGCCGAGCTTAAACGCGCGGATTTCGAGGACGCGGCGGTCCATCGAGAAACAGGCGTCGCACGAATCCATATCATGGTTGGGTCCCAGGCAACGAAGGCAAACGTCATGCCGGTCCGAGACGGAGAAATGCCGGCCGCAGGAGCACCGACGCATAGGGCGCGTCTGCTCTTCTCAAAAGCCTTTAGCTCCAGAACCGACATAATGAAAATAACAAGGCTAAACATCGGTAGGAAATACACCCGCGCCGTAAGATAGAAAAAGAACAGTCTTACCGGATCGGCGCCGAGTGTGACGAAAAAACGGAGTCGGCCTAGACTACGTAGTACTAATTACTTTCGCTTCGCCGCGAAGCAGGTGCTGCCTCGACGGCGGGAGAAACAGAATTGAGTTGGAGGAGGAGTCGGTCGCTACTAACGGCCGCCGCCAAGATGACGATGACGCTACTCGAGGACGGTGCCGCTAGCCAAAGTTTAAAAAAAAGCTCCTCTCGACGGGTGCGCGCCTCCGGCTTACACCCAGGAAGTAATGAATGGTGAAGATTGACAAGGGAAGATCAGTCCTGGTGACCCGTGTAAGAAGGGTCAACAAACCAACAACACAGTGTCTTCACATCCCAAACCAAGAGCAAGGGGTGAAGACCAATAAAACACATAGAAATGAGCCCAGGGGATGGTGGGTGGGCATGTGAATCAATGATGAAGATTACGTTAAGTACATAATTTTCATATCTTCCAAGAATCAGTCTTCACCACTGATTCACACTATCGTGTCTGAGTACCAAGCTTCCCAAAACAGGGAGAAGCTGGCTTACCTTGAAGGTAGAACTACCCTCAGCCTTCTGTGTGGCGGAGAACAACTCAGGGCAGGGGTTCCTTATGAGTCTGACGAGACCTGAGACCGGTCACAGTCAGGTGGAGATTCCTGTGGTATAGGGAGCAGGAGCGTGACCTGACAGCTCTCGCCTGACTCTACGGCAGAAAATAATGAGCCCCCTGGAACTATGAGTTAAGCACCTTTTGCTGGGCCACAGTTGCCAGTCAGGAAAGACAAAGCCATACCGTCCACTAAATGCAGACTGTAGTTCCTACCAGCCTGGAGGCTACCTGACTGGCATCATACAATGTTCTTGAGTGGTGCCTCACCAACTCCAGACCCTTGGCAGGAAGGCAGATGACCTGCCTGACTAACTCACAATGTGGCATGGCAGTTAAGAGCTGACCTAGCTGTGCCCACTACCGCCTGTTGTAGGCTGCCTGATTTGCCGCAATGCACACCATGGTGCAAGCCAAGGTAAATACCTTCCTACCTAGGGCATTTGCCTAAGCAGAGTCTGCCTCAGGAGGTTGGTCCCACACCAGTGTTGAGACCCTGTCACAGTCAGTAGGACCTCAGTCCCCGAGGTGGGGTCAGGCACTGCCCCTGCAGAACCCATGGGTGCACAGTAGCATAGCTGGACATCCCTAGGGGCTGGAAGGCATGAGAAGGGACACCTCCAGACTGCTGTCGAACAGTCCTTGAAGGCTCTAGGCCATGTAGGAATGCAGAAGTTGCATCACTGAAATCTCCTAGGAGTCCCAGTTGTAAAGACATTGTACTGCGACTAGCAATGGTGCCCACATCCAGCACCCACAACATGTCCTCACCACAGGGGAGACCAGGCAGGACCTCCAGAACAAGGCTGACCTAAAAAAAAGAGGAGCGACCAGGTCAGTGCCCATGGGAGGATGCCCCCAGGTGAGGAGAGCAGAGCCCTACCACTGCCTCGGGGCAGCTCTAGTCCTTGCTGGAGACGGGTTCAGCACATAGGTCTGGGAAGAACTCCACCTCCTGGCTGTTGTCTAACCCCGAGCTGGTGCCACCTCCAGCACCCAGCCTAGAGTGAATGACTAACCTAGAGATGGATTCCTCCCTGACGCTGTGGCCGGCACTGCACTCAGTGCCACACCCAGCATCGAGTTCAAATTCAACCCCAGGAGCATTCCCATTCCCGGTATCACGAGCAGCATCGGGAGCCAGCCTGATGCTACAAAGGACACCTGGACCACGGATGGCCCCAGGGCAACAGTGTCACCGGCACCACACCCGGTGTCAGGCCCAGCACTGACATCATGGCCAGTGCAGCACCCGTGACCAGGGGCAGTGTCGTCACCACCCCACTGAGCCACTAGGACTGCTCAGGGGAGACAGTGCCACCACCACCTTGGCAACCTGGTGTTGCATGGCCTTAGTGCCAGTCCTTCTCCAGTGTCAGGAAGGGATCCAATATCACAGTTGGCAACACCCCACTCACCGACACTGTGAACGGTATCAGAAGCTGGGGCACCACCAGATCATGACACTGAGGTCTCCACCGGTGTAGAACAAGTGTATACCTTAGGCCTCACCACCAGGGAAGTCTGTTGGCTGGGACTGACAGACGGCGGGGGGGACGCAGCCAGATGCCCAAAAGGAGATGGCTGTCCACCACACCCACCTCCCAGGGCCTCCGATGCCTCAGCAAGCTGAGGTCATGTAAAATCCTATGCTACCGCAACACCAGAGATGCTGGAAAGGCAGAAGGCCTAGAGACTGTGCCTTGGCCTCACGTGTGCAATGCCTGCCTCCAAAAGTGGGAATCAGGCAACCCCACTTCATTGCATGGATTTATAAGGTACGGCAGTCCATGCAGAAGCAGGCATCACACACATTCATGTTACTAGAGGTTTCGAGGCAGGTCTAGCAGCACTGATGCCAATCTGTCAGAGTGATGGTTTCCCACAGGGGCAACAATGCATGACGAGAGGCTGACAGTGTTTCTTCGACTACTTCACCCCCTTCTTTTCTTCTCTGCACTTTGGCATCATGGAAAATAATAAAGAAAATAGACAGCACTGCAAAAAAAAACATTAGCAGTGGTTCTGTTTAAATTACAGTGAAGACAGTCTAATAACTGAGGCACTGTTGCTGCCGCAGTGTGCACTCGATAGCGGGAAGAACAGAACTGAGGTGCACGAGGGAGCCGGTGATGGTTATTGGTTGGCGCACACGGCACCACATGGGATGTGCAGGTGCCATCAGTACCCAGCGTCTTCTCCCTGCTGCAAAAACATTTACTCCTGCAGCACCCTAGCGCCTCTGGCATCAGACCCACCAGTAAGAATTAATGGTGAAGACTGATTGCTGGAAGATCTTGTTTTTCTGACTGATGGCTAGCCCCCCACCCCACTCCCATACAGCAGATGTAAAGGGACATGCCCTACATGTCATTTATGGGAAATCGCTTATCATGTCATAACAACAGGTGCACAGAAAGTGATTGTGACAACAAAATGGAACATACAATATAAAAACAGACTGGGCCCAAACCCTTAATTCTTTGCTGGTTACATGATCCTACAATTAGTTTGGGATCATCAGCAAATGGCTACCACCCTCTTTATCCAATTATGGTTTGCGTATACTGTATTTTTGTAAGCTCTGTAAGTGCAATATTTCTGAATTCTGACATTTATTTTTATTACTTGTTTTAACCAAGGAAACTATAAAAGCTTTTGCTGAAATCAATAAAGTCAAACTGAAACTGAACTGAAACTGAAACTAACTCAAGTTAAAAAGCTCTTAGATATCCAACTTCCTATCCAGGTCAAGTGACTTCACATTATGGAAGCCAGAGGACTGTGTACTGAGATATTAGTTTATCCGAGTCCTACCTCTTTGAGGAAGTCCCATGGTCGAGGCACGAAAAGTTGAGGCTTTTTTCGAGTGCACCAGTTACTTTAAACCACAGCTGTTTGCTGCACGTTTTCATCTTAAATAAAGATCTGTTCACCAGCAAAGCGGTTTTGTGATTGTGCAGCCTCTGGAGGGCAGGTACGGAAACTGCCAATGTTATTACTCAGAACCTCAGAGTCACAATGAAATGGGCAAAAAGGCCGAAACAGGCAACACGCCATAGTAACTGAACAAACAGAAAATGGTAATTAATTATAAAATTATCTTGATATGTTTTGTCATGTGACCACCAGATTGCTATTAAAGGGGTGTGGTCATACCAGGTAGCCACCCCAGACGAAGCTGTAGCGAGTGATGCACCAGGGCACCTGGAGCAGTGGCTCGTGAGTCTGGCGCACTGCAGCTCTGAGCATTTGATATCCAGCTCTACAACCTACGAATGTACCAAACACATCTGTCAGCATTACCTGTGCTTGTGCACATTTGTTTTTGCAGTGCCAACAGCAGCCTTTGTGTCTGGCCATCATTGTTCTTCTGTTAAATACCTCACAGTTTTTTTGTTTTTTTTTGTAATTTCTGTTCAAGCACTGAACCCCGGAACTCTCTCAGGCTGTCCCTGCACACCTACCGTCGTTCTACCGCTCACCCGATCCCCTGTCTCCTCAGAGGGAGCCTTCCTCCACCATCCTCTGCTAGCATACCCTCCAGCTCTGAGCCCCCAGAGGAAGGGCCGCCCACTCCAACGCCTACCTACAGTCCAGGTGCCGCCAAGGTGGAAGGACGGGGGGGGGGGCAGAGACAGGGCCCGGTATTGGACATGAGGGGAGCTGCCACCTATTCAGGTACGGGAATTTTTTACTTTGTGCGGTTACCCCTAGGAGTGCATGGAATGTCGTTGGCATGGCTACACCATAGGTGTCCGCCGCGCTCCTCTCCTTAAACGCTCTGAACTAGTTGTACCATAGGGCCCAGATATTCAAAGGGTTGCATGGCACAACCCACTGACAGCCCCGGGCGCTGGCATTCAACGGGAACCGCGCCTGAGCGCATCAGTAATGTATGCAAGTGCAGGTAGGCGTGCCCATGCATACTCTGCACAGCCCGATATTTAGCCCGGGATGTGTGGAGTCATGCATGCGCAACCCCTACCTGTGCCAGCACAAAGTTAAGCAAAAAAAAAAAAGGAGTAACGGCCGGCCACCCACAGGCGAGCTGCCACATTGCAGGGCGCAACACGGCAGCTGCCACCTGTGGGTGGCCACCCGAGCTCCGGCTGCATCTCCGTGGTGGCGCCCCCATGCCCAATCGCAGGCATTAGTAAAATAAAGAAAACGTCCTACATCCCTGGTGGTCCAGTGGACCGCTGTCTGCCCGATCGTGGGCTTCAGTAAAAAGGACTGAACTCTATATCCCTGGTTGATTAGGATGCCCAGAGACTGAAAAGGATCTGGGTGTGCTGGATAGCTATCAACAGTGCCTCTTCGGAGGAGGCCATGAGAAGCCAATCGTCCAGGTACGGGAAATAAAAATTACGTACCTACCGTAATTATGATCTTTCTGTGTATCTTCACCATTCATCACAGATGGGTACTGGCCGGAGATCAGGACCCCGCGGGAGCCTTTTTTTTTTTTTTTGTTACAAAAGGATAGGCGGAGCCGATGCAGCATCGGCGCCGCCCTCGAGGCCGACGTACTATGTGGTGCTCGAGGATTAGCCGTTAGGCTGCGTCGACTCCGCCTGCCTACCAGTTCTGAGTCGCCGGAAGGTAAGAGGAAGGGATGGAGGGTGGGACAAGAGAGTCCAAGGGACAGAAAAAGGAAGAGAAAAAACTAAACTAAAAGGAGAAATAATGACTGAGAGGACAGCATAGAAGAAGTCAGACTAAGGGGATTGGGTAGAGGCCCAATCTCTGGAAACGGAAGAAGGGAGGGAAGGGGGAGAGAAAATTTAGGGAGAGTGAGAGGAATAAGGATCCAGGACCCCTGTCCGTCACCAGACTGTATAAGAACTGCAAGGAGTAGCAAAGCTCTCTTGCCAGAATTCAAGGCACAGAATAACTGGCAATACCCCAAAAGCAGAGTCGGCTATTCTGGAGAAGGACAGGGTACAGGGACTCAGTACTCTCTCTGTAAAGATATTTGGTGAAAAAAAGGGAAATTTTTTTTTTTTAAACAGTTAGATGGATAACAGAAGGAGGGCAACCACCAGCTCCCACCCCGTAGGGGTGAAGATATGTAGTAGAGAAGGAGTGCCACTCGAACTATACCCCTTAGGGAAGAAACTACCCCCGTGTGTCCCAACTTTATCCCGCTCAGAAAGAGGGGTAGGCACAGAGGGAGGAGGATCCAGAGACTGAAGCCCCAGGGGATGGCGGGATTAGGATGAATGAGAAGACACAGAAAGACTCATACTACGGTAGGTACATAATTTTTATATCTTATCTGTGTCAGTCTTCACCATTCATCACAGATGGTGAGTACCAAGCCCCCAAGGGGTTGATCTCATTGCACCTCAAGGGCAGAGTCCTTAGCCCTCAGTGGGTGACACACTAAGGGAGGAACCTTTCTGGACCTGAAGAGGGCCAAGAGGGGAGAGCGAGACGGGTCCCCAGAGGGGAAGAAGCTGCCCGGCCAAACGCCGCCTCGCCTATGGGAAAAGAGAGGTTCCTGTGAGCGAGCAAATCATCCTACGCCGGGCCAAGGGTGACAACCGGGAAAGGCAAGCCACGCCAATCTCCTGGTGCAGATCGCTGTCCCTACGACCCCGGTAGAAGCATCACTGGCATCAAGATGCCCTTGCTGGTGCCTTACAGCTCCAGGCCATGTGCAGAGACTGCGATGGCTTGCCTGGTTTGTCTCGAGTCTGGCAAGGCAGCTGGATCTGACCCAGCACTGACCACAAGAACCTGTTGTAGGCTGCAAAGTGGGCCTGATGAGCAGAGATGGAGAGAAGCAACTGTGCCGAGTAGAGTCCTCCTCCCCAGAAGTCAAAACCAAGGAGTCTGATCTGGGGCCGGTCACGTGGAGGGCGTGAGCCCGCTGGGGTGTCCAGGAAAAGCTAACCGACTGTGATGAGGCATAGAACCTGAGACTCTGGGAGCTTAATACCTCTGGCCGAGGTCCCTAGGGGCAGGAACTCCGAGAAGGGCCTCTGCCAGAAACGCATGGACACCTCCCAAAGAGAGTTAGGCCGGGGCGGTACCCACAAGGGTGGCTGACCAAATTTCACTTCAGGAAGGTTTACACTGATGCTCAGGATTGCTCACCGACAGGGGAGAAAGGTGAAGGTCCCCATCATCCTCATCGAGAAACGCTGATACTAGAGAGATCAGCTGCAGGAGAGATATGGACAGATGGTTCCTTTCCCAGAAGAGGGGGATGAGGAGCTGGAGGTCACCATGCCCGAGGGTGGCTGCTCGGGGTGAAAACCTGGCTATCCATGGCCCTAACGTAGGGAACCGAGCTGCCACTGCCTGAACTGCTCCCAGGTGAGAGGGCCGCTTAGGACCAAGAATGCCTGGGAGCTGGAGAATGTGGCAGAGGGATGGGGCAGAGCCGAGAGAAGAAGTGGCTGACCTCTGCCAGTGCTAGGGAGCGACCATGGACACTGAGAGGGTGTCCCGGAAGACTCACAGCCGACAGCTGTACAACCACGCTGGTACTGCCGAGGCTGCCCAGAAGAATCCCCCAGTGAGGCGATCGGGCCAGATAGATCCAGAAGGACTGTCCCTGCCTCCAAAGAATGGGACCCCTCAAGGAACCGAACGGGAAGGGCGGAAGTCCGCACTGCCTGGCCCAGGCCGGGTGGACCCTAGAGAAAGGGCCGACGGCCGACCCCCACACCCCCGACCCCTCAGAGTCCGAGAGGGTCCTGAGAGGCCAGCCTAGGTAGCTGGCAGCTCTGGCTGCCTCTCAAGGGAGACCCAGGGAGTTAGACCTCCCTCCTGTAGACTTCCGGCGGGCCCCAAAGCTGGGCCGATCGAGACACACCACCGGAGGGGGTACCACCGCTGAGGGGTCAAGGAACCCTCCAAGGCCAGGCTGCATGGCAACGGTGGCACGCACCATAGCCTGCTGGTCAGTACCACTGACCCCAACCTCGGGGAGAACCCGACACTCCTCAGAAGGGGGCTGGCTGGGACTCGTCATCGAGACCACTGGTTCGCCCTCCTCTGCAGACAACCCCGAAAGGTGTGACTGCCCTTCCGACTCCGAGCCTGACTGCGACGAGGTAGAGTCTGAGGCCCTAAGCCAAACGGTAGGAGGGCAAGGGAAGGCAACCTTACCAAAGGGCCCAGCAGTCAAAGCAGTGGCCGAGGCGGCACTCACGCCCTCCACAGCCCAGCAAGCAGGGCTGACAGAAGGCGGCAGGGCAGCTCGGGCCAAAGGTCCTGAGCCAGGGCCAGCCACAGCGCCGTCAAGTCCACTGGCACCGGGGGCGGTACCAGGGACAGAGACGGCGCCGACGGCAGCCCCAACAACAGCCTCGGCGCCGATGACACCGCCAGGCCCTTCGGCGCCGCAAGCAGCACCGAGGACCGAAGCGGTGCCGACGGCTCCAAAGGCGGGCTCGGCGCCGAACATGGCACCGAGAGCACCAACAGTGCCGAGGACGGCACTGACAGATGACTCTGAAGGCCCCACGGTGCCGTGCTCAACCTCAGCGCTGAGGCGAGACATGGCGAAAGGCGAAGCCGAATCCAGGGTCACAGCGCAGCGAGCAGAGTCGGCGCTGCAAACGGCGCTGACAGGGACCACGGCGCCGAGAGACGTTGGCGCCGACAGGGCCCACGGCGCTGTAAACGGCGCCAAAGGCCCTGACGGCACCGGATCGACAGCGCCGAGGACAGCATCGAGCCAGGCTTCCGGACCGCTGGAGCGACACCGGGAGCTTTCACCTCGAAGGGGCGATGTCATAGGCGCGCCCCCGCCCGCCTCGGGAGGAAGCGGACGGGCGCCCCTGCGCCGCTGGGAGGAGCCTCAGCCAAGGCTAGGCTACAGGAAGCCGAGGCCCCTCCTCGGTCCCAGATAGAACTGGGAGGGGACCCAGAGGAAAGTGCCGAGAGACACGGCTTGGCCTGACGAAAGCGTAATCCTGCACTCGAAAGTCGGACGGAACTTGCCCTACTTTAAATGCTGCCGTTTGAGGACGCGACGTCCATGAAGAAGCAGGCCGTGACCAATCTCTGGGGTTGGGCCAGTCTGCCTATCCTTTTAAAAAAAAGGCTCCTGCTGGGTCCTGATCTCCGGCCAGCACCCATCTGTGATGAATGGTGAAGACTGACACAGATAAGATCACATAGTAGCCCTGTCTCCTCAGAGACGCTGCCACAACTGCCATGCACTTGGTAAAGACCCTGGGGGCCGATGACAGCCCGAAAGGAAGCGCTTGGAACTGATAGTGGTGGCCGAGGAACAAGAAGCGCAGGAACCTCCTGTGCGCTTGAGTGATGGGGATGTGCAGGTAAGTGTCCTGCATGTCCTGGGACGCCAGGAATGCATCCTTCTTCAGCATGGGGGAACAAGCCCGGAGGGTCACCATGCGCGGAAAGCGCTTGTAATGCCGACCGGTATATTGAGGTCGCTAGGTACAAGATTGGATGGAGGTCCCCTGTTTTCTTTGGAACCAGGAAGAAGTGGGAATAATATCCTGCTCCTCTCTGGTTCACTGGGACATGCTCCAAAGCTTCTTTCTGCAGCAGCGTGAGCACTTCTTGCCTGATGAGCAGGGCGTGCTGACCCAAGAAACGGGAGAGCAAAGGAGGCCTTGTTGGTGGCTTTCTGAGAATTCTATAAAGTGGCCTTTTTTGACCAATTGTAGCACCGACCTGTCGGTGGTGATCGACTGCCACTCTGGGAGGTGGTCTGCAATGCAAACCCCGACCTTATTTTTTCCTGTGATTCTGAGGGGCCGGGAAGGGCATGCGTGTGGAGGCGGAGGGTCCGCAGGTTGGGCCAACTTGTAGGACGCTGGCCTCTACCTGTGGACGACTTGCCCTGGGCTTTCCTGTAGAAGGAACCCTCTGTTGCAGGTCGGAACGAGGCTGTTGTCTCTGAGTCCGGCTGCTGAAGCGACTCGGGTTCCTACGAAAGGAACTGAGTCTAGATCGGTTCATGGCCTGGACAGATCTAATGGCCTTCCCAGCTTCCTGCAGTTTGGCAATGACCTTCTCGGACGCCTCACCAAACAAGACTTTGCCGTGAATGTTCTTCTGGACGTCAGGGGTAAATCCAGGGACACGGAGCCATAAGTGTCTCCGGAGGCATACGCCTGAGGCTGCCGCTCTGGCCGAGGAGTCCGCGGAATAGTATGCGGCTCAGAGCACCTGGGTCCCCACGTCTGAACCCGTGCGGAGGAGCTGGAGAAGTTCCTCCTTTGGGCCACCATCTGGCAATTTCTCTGCCAGATCCTGTCCCTGTTCCTACAGCACATTCTGAAATTGAACTAGTTGCAGGTAGTTCAGACCTGACAGCGAGGTCGCAGCTGCGTAAGTGCGCCAACCCATTGCGCCCAGTTGCTTGACTCCGGTCTGGTGGCTGCGTGCTCAGATGTTGCGGCCCTGGGACTAGCCATGAGGGCTGTGATGACCAGGAGTTGGCCAGAGGACAGTAGCTGATACTGGTCCTCCCTTGGGGCTTGTACAGGCGGTCAGCCTCTTGTAGCATCGCTGAGCAAATGTGGACATTTTTCACACTGCCTTTGGTGACATCCATAAAGGTGTCCACCAAGGGTGGTACCACCACAGGCTTAGGATCTTTCTGCCGAAGATAACGAGCTAGGCATAGCCTTTGGAATCAAGTTCTTCTTGCCCCACCCCATGTTCTCTTGGATATGTCTCATGATCTCAGAGAATGAGGGGTCATCCGAGGAGACCTAGGAAGTTCACGTGGGTCCGGAGAGGGACACTAATGGAGAAAGAGATCTGAGCCATCCAAGATGTCCGTCTTGAGTCCTCCAGTAGATGGGAGTTGGCCCTCTGATCTCTTGGGGCTGGGTGAACCAGAAGAGGATCAGGGCTGAGGCCTCTCTTGTCCCAGGGTCTGCCCCAGGAGGTCCGGCTGGCTCCTGGGGAAGGCACTGGCCTGCCGCCCCATTGGGTGAAGGAGGGGGTGCTGGGCCGGTGGTGCGCAGGTGCAGGACGAGGCCGCATGGTGACCACATCCTTTTGATGGTGTCCCACCAGACAGTGAATAACCCTTCACTTCCGAGATGTTAAGGCAGACGACGGGCCGGTACCGTGGCCTGTCACTGTCCCAGCGCTGCCCCTGGGGTCTCTGGTTCTGGAGAGGGCTCTGTGGGAGCTTGACAGGTCCGGGGTCGCCCGCCTGGTCCTCGGACTGAATGGATTCCTCCTCCATCAACACCTCCTGGCTGACGTCGGCAGGCGGCGGTGGGGTTCTTCTCGCTGCTGTGTCAGACATCGTTCCCCCAGCCGGTGTCCGGGTAGAAGAGTGCCTGACTGGCGACGGGTGTCGGACTGTCATCGGTTCCCGGGATCTATGGTGTTTGGCCGACGTCGGGGGAGCCGACGTGGTCCGATGTCCCTTAAGGGAGGTCAGCCTTAGTCTTCCATTGAGGGGAGGCGGTAGGAAACGGACCGGACGCTGGGGGTCGAGTGATGCTTGGTGGATCCCCGACTTAGACGAGGCCTTGAGGAAGAAGAAGGCTCAAGTCTTAACAGGCCACAGGGAGGAAGAACTGCTGGTAGACTTGACCACGACTGGGAGGCTGAGAGCGGCCCGAGACAGAGAGCGGTCGGACCTGGAGCTGGAGCTGGAGTCCGAGGCCCCAGAAGGGCATCTAGGTCTCACCTTCTCCTCGTGCTTCTCATGGTGCCTGCAGGATTTTTCCAAGATTCCCTGAGGAAGGTTCCATTGCCTTGAGCTTCTTTCAAAGGTAAGCCTGAGAGCCTTCTGTCGTATGATCCGGTCCGCTGTTGAAGCCTTGACAAAAAGAACAGGCCTGGGTGTCGTGGTCTGGATCCAGGCACCGGACACAGGCCGAATGTGGGTCTTTGAATGGAATTTGTTTCCCACAGGTGTACTTGGATGAATGGGCCTCCACGGAGGTTGGGGAGGACATCAGACAAAGGAATGAATCTGAAGAAAGAGATTCTTGAAGAATTCTCGGTTGAAGAAACGGTAGAACGAATTTCCTGATCGTCGCACGCTAGATACTGACCGAAGGGTCAAGACATGCAAGTCGACGGCGGGAAAGAAATACAGGTTACTCACCTGTAACAGGAGTTCTAGAATGGTATATGTTGTCATCCACACTGTCTGGCAGGTTCCTGCCGCTTTAAATCTTGCCGGAAGGTCTTCAAGCTGGCTCCTCCCACCCACCCGGTGGTAAACTCGGCTCCGCCCCATGACGCCAGATCTGCCCGCTGGAAGCTCAGGGTTGTGTGTCAAAGCCGGGAGGTCGAAGAATGTGGATGAACAACACATACCATTCCTAGAACTCCTGCAGGTGAGTAACCTGTATTTCCTAGGGACATGGATATGCTGTTCATCCACACTGTCTGGCAGACTCCTAGCAGTTCTCCGGGAGGAGGAGGCAAGCGCACACCCTCTACTTAGGGAATAAAGACTGAGAACCGAGGCCCCAAAACCAGCATCCCGCGTGACTCAAGGTCGATGTGGTAATGGGTAATGAAGGTGGTGCTGACTTCCAGGTCACAGCCCTGCAGATTTCTGGATAGACGCCCCGGAAGCAGCCACCGATGCAGCAGTATGGCAGGTGAATAAGCTCTTATCCTCTGGGAGGCTCCATGCCCGCCAACTTGTAGCAGAGATCTATGCAGGCAGTGACCACCTGCTTATCGTCCGCTTGGCTGCAGGTCTGCCAGGTGCGGCTTCAGCGTAGGTGACAAACAGCTGGCTAACCTCTCCCCGACTTCAGCCGTGGTGTCCTTGTAATAAGCTAGCGCCTCTAGGGTCCAGCATGGAGCCTGTATTCGCCTCCGAGGTGTGATTGGGGTAGAACACCGCAGAGTCAACACCTGGTTAAGGTGACACTCCGACACCACCTTCGGAAGGAATTTCGGTGGGGGCGCAGGACAACCTTGTCCCTGTGGAAGACCAGGTAGGAGACTTGATGCAGAGCGCCTGAGTTCTCCCATCCTTCTGGCTGGACGTGATAGCCACCAAGAAGGCGGTCTTCCACGACAGGTGAGAGAGATCACACCTGTGCATTGGTTCGAATGGCTTGCCCATGAGCTTTGCCAGTACCAGCAGTATATCCCACAGAGGTGGAGGTTCTCGCACAGAGGGGAAATGTGATCAAGGCCTTTGAAAAAGCGCCAGACCACCTTTTCCTGCGCCACCGACTGCTTCCCGGCCCGCACCCGCTAAGCAGAGATGGCTGCCAGGTGCACCCTTAGGGTCGTCGACCCAAGCCCTTGACTAGAAAGGGATCAGAATAGCCCAAAATGTTTGCCAAAGGACAGGAGGAAGGGTCCAAGCCCTTGTTCTGACAATTCAAATGGAAAATCTCTTCCATTTGAAGGCATAGCATTTCCTGGTCGACTCTACGGGATGCCTCAACAACATTGAGGACCTCGTTGAAAGACCCAAGGCCTGGAACTCAGTCGCCAGGAACCAGGCCGTCAGGGTGCAGGGATTGAAGGTCCGATGGAACACCTTCCCCGATTGATTGAGAGCAGGTCCCGAGCGAGCTGAAGCTGCCTCGGGAGCCTGGAGCTGAGGCTGAGGAGATCTGGTACCTGTAACTGGCGGGGCCAGTCGGGGCTATCAGAATCACCTGCGCCTTGTCCCTCCTTGCTCTGAGAAGCACCTTGTGAATCAAGGGAAATGGGGAAAGGCGAGAAGAGGCCTGGGGTCCACAGCCTCGGTGAAGGCATCCCCTGCAGCCATCTCTGTTGAGGGGAAGCGGGCATGAAACAGCTCAGCTTCTGCTCTCCTGGAGGCAAACAGGTCCACCTGAGGTGTGCCCCAGTGGAGAACAGATCTTGTACTACCCGCAGGAGAGACCACTGTGAGATGCAGCCCTCATCCGCCCAGGGTATCGGCCAGGGTGTTGGAGGCTCCTACCACATGAATGGCTAGGAGATCCGCCTCCAGGCCGCGCACTTAGTGACCAAATGCGGAGAGCTTCCTTGCATCAGAAGCATACGGAACGATCCCGCCCTGGCGGTTTAGGTAGTACATGTTCGTGGTATTGTCCGGCCTGACTCGGACCACTTGACCCCGGAGAAACGGAGCAAAGGCGTGGAGCTAGGCGGACCGCCGGAGCTCCAGCAGGTTGATGTGGCATCGACTCCGCGGGGACCAGGAGGCGTCGCAGCGCCCGTGTTCCCAGATGTGCACCCAACCCATCAAAGAGGCATCGGTCGATAGAGAGACCTGGCCGGTCGGTCGACAAACGGAATGCCTCCGCAGATGAGATGGAACGTCCACCACCGAGAGATTCCACACCTCCTGGTCACCATCACTAGCTGGTCCAATGGATCGCAGCATTGAGACCACTGGCTGGCTAGTCCCTCACCGAAGGGGGCGATGATGTGCCAGCGTGCCCAACGGACCACGCCTGGTACAGGCCGCCATGAGACCCAGGAGGGGGAGGAAGTCCCGGCAGGGCGCGATTGCCCAACCAGAAATGACTGGGCAAAGGAGGTAAGAACCTCGCCCTGTCCCGGGAGCCGTCGCTGTGGTTCAAGAGAGTCGAGTTTCTGCCCTGATCAAACAGAATCACCTGCTTCTCTGCTCGAGTTCCGACTTGGCCCCGCTGATCGAGAAGGCCGATATGAGAGCAAACCTGAGGGCCAGATCTCTGGACCGCTCCACCCTGTCTGCTGAGGCTGCTATCAGCCAATCGTCCAGGTAAGGGCACACTCGGACCTCCTCAGCGTCAGGAGAAAGCTGTCACCACTGCAATGCATTTGGTGAAGACCCTGGGAGCTGGAGACAGGGCGGGCATGGCTCGAACTCAAGAGGGATCCTTCTGCTCGAAAGTGTAAGGAATCTCCGTGGACGGACGGATAGGATGTAAGAGAACGCGGCCCTGCAGGTCCAGAGAGCAGAACCACACGCCGTGTTCCAGGGATGGTATTATCTGAGCCAGAGTGACCATCCTGAAGGTTCGAGACCTTAGGAACTTGTTCAGGTCGTAGGTTTGAGAATGGGCGCCAGCCCCCGTCTGCTTTGGAACTCAGAAAGTACCTGGACACAAACCGCGTGTCTGAGGAGGGTCCGCCACCTCCCTGATCACCTCCTTGGAGGAGGAGAGCGATGTCGGCCCGACGAGCCAACAGTGAGGTTGCAGACCCCGAGGCCCCCGAGGTGTGACAGTTTGAAGGGCGGGCCTGCCGACTTCTAGAGGCAGGCTTTTTCCCACCACCTCCAGTACCCACCTGTCCGTGGGTAATAATGGACCAGGCGGAAAGAAGTGCTTGAGTCCGCCCCCACGGGGAACCTGGGGTGAGGTGACGGGTTAGGGGCGACACCCCTCAGCCCCGCCACTGGGCAGGCTTTAGAGAAGGGACCGCCGAGGGATCTCCTGGGCCTTTACCTCCCTGCTTTCCTGTTGAGGGAAGCCCCGGCTTGGGTTTGGGATGCCAAGCCCGAGCCTGCTGGCCCTGACGCTGTTGGACCGGATCGCTGGCCACAGAAGGACGAAAGGCTTAGGGCTGTGGTTGCGGCCTTGTCCTCTGAGCGGAAGAGACCGAGTCCAAGGTAGCATTGGACCTCTCGATCCTCTGCAGGTGACCTTCCACCCCAGGGTCAAGAGGTCAGTCCCAAAAGGGAACATCCGCCAACCTGTGCTGGTATCCGGCGTAAAGGTGGATATCCTCAGCCAAGCCCGACGACGCATGGCCACCGCGGCCGCCTACAGACCTGGCACATGAGTCCCCACTGTCTAAAGCAGTCTGAGCCGCTGTTTGGCCACTGTTTCGCCCTGGTCCCGCACTTGCCTGACCGTGGTCTGCAGATCTCGGAAGATGAGGGACGACCTTATCCAGGAAGCCTCAAAGGGCATGAGAAAAATGTGCCATGAGGATGGCCGAACTGGCTCGGCGAAGGCCGAGGAGGACGCAGTCATAGACTTTTCGACCGGCATAGTCCATTTCTTGGACTCTTGTCGGAGGTTTGTCCATATCCCTAGCGCTCTCGCACGCCGAAAACGCTGTCGGTAACCAACCCCTCAGCCGAGGGGTGTTCAAACCGGACAGGGAACTGTAGGATCAGATACTTCCTGGCCATCCTGGCCGGGCGAGGGACAGGAAGCAGTGGCACTGCCAGAGCCCAAGGCTGGATACACTGCGGCCTCGCCACCGAAAGGCCTCCGTAGGGGATCCCTCGTCCAGAATCCATGAGGGGATACTCATGCCCATTTAGAAACGGGTTCAGCTTCATCCCGCTGACCGAGATGAGCTGAAGCAACTTAGGAAGGATGAAGGGGTACGTCCGCCGACTGTCCTCTGAGGACCCAAGTCCATTCGCTTGGAGAAAAGGGAGGAATCGCCTCGGACTCCGGAAGAGTCCTCAAAGAGCTGCCTGGCCTGAGCGCCACCCTCCACCTGCCGAGGCCGTGGTCGAGGAGGAGGACAGGACAGCCTCTGGGCAGTCCCCTTGAGCAGACCAAGAATTTTTGGTCGGAGCCCCAACTAACGCTGTCGGAGGCGGAGGTTCCAATCGACCTGTGGTAGCTAGATTTGTCAACAACCGCCTGGGAACAGGCTCGGTTAAAACGAGGGGTTAGCTGTCACCCGTGACAGCCACTTAATGGTCAGGGGTCGACGGCGCCGGCTTATTCCCCGACAGAAGGAGCTGTTGCCATGAGTTCCTCATACCTCCGACGCAACTTGCGCCTGGCTTCCCTCGTCCGAGGAGGAGGAGGAGGACCAGCGGCGTGCTGCCGCTACGGCTGTTGACCGGTTATGACGGCGATCGCTGACTGCTACGGCAACCGAGATCAGAACTCGGGCTATGCCAGAACGGGTGCGGAGTAGGCCGCCGGGAATCGCACTTCCCTCGGTTCGGACGATTCAACAGAAGGCTCCGAACCGGAGGCACAGACAGCTGACGGATCCACAACTCCCACCGGGAACCGGGAGAGGGACTTCGCTTCTCCAGTTAACAACCTGCCCAACGGGTCAAGAAAAATCTCGACCGCTGGCGACGGAGTCTCGGTCAACTGACCTGACGGGGACACCGTGAGACCAGTGGCCGAAGCCGAGAAGTCGATCAAGTCGACAGCCGACCACCGGAGAGGGATCTTTCCGCCTCCCAAGCGCCGTCGATCGATGAGACTTTACTTTGTCTCTTTTGGACCGAGAAAGGTCCAGAAGACGTTCCCTCACCTTAGTCGAGGGTTGGACAAAGCTCCTTAAAAGAAGCTTAAGAAGAGCACCAGAGAGAGCGGACAAATGCCGCAGTTGAGGTAGAAGCGCCCGCGCCTGCTTCCTTCGAGGGCGATCATCTGCTCGAAGCTGATCCGCACGAGCGTCCGTCATGGATACCACTGACCGGCCTCTTTTGACTTTACCGAGGAAATTTCTTCTCGGACGCCCAGTTGCAAACGGGCAGCACGGGTTCTTCGAGGATGTAGGTCGAAAGGGAAGAGTACAGGTCGCAGGCTCGCAGGTCGTGCTCAAGGCCCAAGCAGATTTGCATGCGTGGAGTGCGGATCCGTCCTGATATCTTCTGCGCCCGAAGGGCATCTCGCGAACCGGGAGTCGATTTGTCCATCGCAGCCGCGAGGGAGAAGACCAAGTCTTTTTAGCAAAACTTTTTAATTTCGGGAAACTCAAGGATTAGAACTAGTCTTATACGCAGAGCGTTAAGGAGGGAACCTGAGCTTCCAAGCGGTAAGGAAGATCTGGCGTCATGGGGCAGAGCCGAGAGTTTTACCACCCGGGTGGGTGGAAGGAGCCAGCTTGAAGACCTTCCGGCAAGATTTAAAGCGGCAAGGAACCTGCCAGACAGTGTGGATGAACAACATATCCATGTCCCTAGAACTGGGGATTCTGGCGGGACCGCCTCCTTATGTACTACGCCTGACGACGGGGGCAGGTCCGACGTTGGGGGTGGTCCCAGCTGAAGATTACTAGCTAGAAGATTTCCATGGGGTCCTGAAGCCTGCCGGCTTCAGTCCTAATAGTGTAACCTGCTGCAAGAGCTGTACCAAGAAAATAGTTTTCTTCCATTTACGGTGCCTCAGTAGGTCCTTCACTCTCTTGGATTTTGTCACATTTTGTGATGTAGCAAACCTAAATTAAAATATATTTATATGGGATTTTTGTCAATGATTCGCTTAAATTACTCTATAATGTCAAAGTGGAATGAAACTTCTGGAATTTTTGTACATGTAATTTAAAATAAAAACCTGAAATGTCTTGAGTTGATAAGTATTCACCCCTTTGCTATGGACACTCCAATTGAGCTCCAGGTGCATCCAATTTTGTGAGATCACTCTAAAACTTGAATGAGTCCACCTTGGTCAGTTCAAATGGTTGACATGATTTCAGAGGAAATACACCTGTCTATATAAGGTCCCACTGTTGACAGTGCATGTCAGAGCAGAACTCTACCATGAAGACCAAGGAGCTGTCCGTAGAACTCTCGTTGATAGAATTGTGAGGAGGCATAGATCTGGGGAGGGGTATAAAATCATCTCAAGGGTGTTGAAAGTTCCCAGGAGCACAGTCAAGTCCATCATTAGGAAATGGAAAGATTACGGAACCATCCAGACTCTTCCTAGAGCAGGCCGTCCCTCCCAAACTGAGCAACCAGGCAAGAAGGACCTTGTTGGGGAAGTGACCAAGAACCCAGTGACCACCCTGACAGAACTACAGAGTTCCATGGCTGAGATGGAAGAACCTGTCCAGAGGACAACAATCTCTGCAGCACTTCACAGATGTTAGCCTCTATGGGAGAGTGACTAGACGGAAGCCACCCCGAGAAAAGGCTACAATAGCACACCTGGAGTTTGCAAGGTGGCACATGGCAAACCTGAGACCATGTGGCAAAAGATTCTCTGGTCTGATGAAACAAAAATTGAACTCTTGGCCTGAATGCAAAGCGTATGCCTGGCATAAACCGAACACAGCTCATCACCTGTGTAACACCATCCCTACCATGAAGCATGGTGGTGGCATCATGTTATGGGATGCTTTTCAGTGGCAGGACTGGGGCACTTGTGGGGACAGAGGGACAATGAATGGAGCCAAATACAGGCACATCCTTGAGGTGAACTCCATCAGTCTGCAACAGACCTTTGTACTGGGGCGAAGATTTGACGCTCCAACAGGACAACAACCCTCAAGCATACAGCCAAAGCAACACTAGAGTGACTTCAGAACAAGAAGGTGAATGTCCTGAGTGGCCCAGCCAAAGCCCAGACTTGAATTCCATTGAGAATCTGTGGAAAGACAAAGATTGTGGTTCACCGACGCCCCCATTAAACTTGACAGAGCTTGGAGCAAAATTCTAGGGAAGAATGGGCAAAAATCCCCAAATCCAGATGTACAAAGCTGATACAGACATACCCAAGAAGACTCAAACCTGTAATTGCTGCCAAAGGTGCTTCACAAAGTATTGTCTCAGGGGTGAATACTTGAGCAAACAAGATATTTCAGTTTTACTGTCATATAACACAGGTTATCACCTGTAACAGGTGAGTTCTAGGAATGGTATATGTTGTTCATCCACACTCATTGGCAGTATCTCGCCGCTTTTAAATCTTGGCCGTGGAAGGTTCAAGCTTGTTCTGCACCCACCGGTGGTATAATTCCTCGGCTCCGCCCATGACGCCAGATCTCCGCTGGCTTGGAAGCTCAGGTTCAGCGTCGGGCCGAGAAACAGGGTGCTTGGATGAACAACATATACCATTCCTAGAACTCCTGTTACAGGTGAGTAACCTGTATTTCTGGGACATGGATATGTTGTTCATCCACTCATTGGCAGACTCCTAGCAGCCTCGGGAGGAGGGAGGCAAGACGCACACCCCATATACTATTTGGGAAAGAGAGACTGGAACCGAGGCCCCAAAACCAGCATCCCGTGGACTCTTGGTTCCGATGTGGTAGTGGGTAATGAAGGTGTTTGCTGACTTCAGGTAGCAAGCCCGCAGATTTCCTGGATAGGACGCCCCTGAAGCAGCATTCGCTGCAGCAGTATGGTGGTGAATGAGCTCTTATCCTCTGGGAGGCTCCATGCCCGCTAACTTATAGCAGAGATCTATGCAGGAGTGTTACCCACCTGCTTATGGTCCGGCTGGCTGCAGGTCTGCCAGATGCGACTTCAGCGTGGGTGACAAACAGCTGGCGAACCTCCCTGATTTCTAGCTCGTCGCTCCTTATAATAAGCGGGCTCTTCTGGGATCCAGGTATTGGGCCTATATTAGGCCTCCGAGGTGTGATTGGGGTGGGAACACCGGCAGAGTCAACACCTGGTTAAGGTGAAACTCGGTACTACCTCGGAGAATTTCTGGTGGGGAAGAGGACAACCTTGTCCCTTGTGGAAGACAGGTAAGGAGACTCGATGGAAAGCGCCTGGGCTCTCCCATCCTTCTGGCTGACTGATAGCCACCAAGAAGGCGGTCTTCCACGATAGGTGAGAGAGGGCACCTGTGCATAGGGTTCGACTGGCTTGCCTTGAGCTTTGCCAGTACCAGCAGTAGATCCCACGGAGGTGGGGGTTCCCGCACTGAGGAAATGTGATCAAGGCTTTGAAAAGGCGTAGACCACCTTCTCCTGCTGCCATACTACTGCTTCCCCCGCCCGCTACCGGTAAGCAGAGATGGCTGCCAGGTGCACCCTTAGGGTCGTCGATCTAAGCTCTTGACTGGAAAGGGACCATAAATAGTCCAAGATGCTTGCCAAGGAACAGGAGGAAGGGTCAAGCCTTGTTCTTGACACCAATGGAAAACCTTTTTCCATTTGAAGGCTAGTATTTCTGGTCGTGACTCCACGGGACGCCTTCAACCACATTGAGGACCTCGTTGAAAGACCCAAAACCTGAACCTAGCCCTCAGGAACCAGCTGCCAGGGTGTGGATTGAAGGTCCGGATGGAACACCTTCCCCTGATTGACTGAGAGCAGGTCCGGCGTAGCTGAAGCTACCTGAGTCCTGGAGCTGAGACTGAGGAGATCTGGTACCAGAACTGGCGAGGCCAGTCTGGGGCTATCAGGACTACCTGCGCCTTGTCCCTCCTCGCCTTGGAGAAGCACCTCTGTGGATCAAGGGAAATGTGTAGCAAGGCGAAAAGGGCCCGGTCCATTGGGTTTCGAGAAGGCATCCTGCAGCGAGCCCTGCTGAGGGGGGTGGCATGAAACAGATTCCAGCCTCGTCTCTCCATGGAGGCAAACAGGTCCACCTGAGGTGTGCCCCAAGGAGAACAGATGCTATACTACCTCCGGCAGGAGAGATCACTCGTTGGATGCAGCCCTATCCGGCTCAGGGCATCGGCCAGGGTGTTGGAGGCCCTGCCCGTGAATGGCCAGGAGATCCGCCTCCAGGCTGCGCAGACGAGTGACCAAATGCTGAGAGCTTCCTTGCATAGAAGCATGGAGCGCGGTCCCGCCCTGGCGGTTTAGATAGTACATGGTCGTGGTATTGTCCGCCTGACTCGGACCACTTGACCCCGGAGGAAGTGACAAAGGCGAGAGCGAGGGACCGTTCCGGAGCTCCAGCAGGTTGATGTGGCATCGGGTCTCGCGGGGACCAGAGGCCATGAGCCGGTGTTCGCCCCCGATGGGCACCCCAACCCATCAGGAGAGGTATCTGTCGACTAGAGAGACCGCTGCTCGGGCGGACGCATGGATGCCCTCCTGCAAATGATCTGGAACGTCCAACACTGAGAGCTGCCCACCCCTGTGTCACCGACAAGTTGGTCCAAGGATCGCGCTGCCAGGACCACTGGCTGGCGAGTCCCCACTGGGGACGATGTTCCGGCGGCCCAACGGACCACGCTGGTACAGGCCGCCATGAGACCCAGGAGGCGAGAGTCCCGGCAGGGGGCAATTGCTCAACCAGAAATGATCGGGCAGGAGGAAAGAACTGCCCTGTCCGCCGGGAGCCGGCTTGTCTGGAGAGTGAGCGGCGCCCGCTGAATAAAATCACCTGCTTCGTCGTAGTTCCACTCTGGCCTCATGATAAGGAGGCCCAGTTGAGAGCAGACCTGAGGGCCAGATTCTGACCACCCGGCCTTCCTGAGGGAGGGGCAGGTCAGTCAGCCCAGGTAAGGTACACTGACCCTCGGGCGTCGAGGGGAATGCTGTCACCACTGCCATGCATTGGTGAAGCCCTGTGAGCTGGAGACAAGCCAAGGGCATGGTTTAATCAAGAGAGATCTTCCGCCGAAGCTAAGGAATCTCTGTGAGACGGACGATAGGGACGGAAAATGCGCCCTGCAAGTCCAGAGCAGAACTATATCAGGCTCCCAAGGATGGTATTATCTGAGCCAGAGGACCATCCTGAAGTTCGGATCTTGGAACTTGTTTAGTGTAGGTTTGAGAATGGGGCGCCAGCCTCTCCGCTGAACCAGGAAGTACCTGGACAAACCCTGGTTGAAGGAGATCCACCACCTTCTTACCACCTCCTTCTGGAGGAGGAGAGCGCTGTCGGCTCACGAGCCGCCAGTGAGGCTGGGGACGGCTCGAGGGCGACGGGTTTCTGAAGGGTGGTGCCTGCTCTACCCAGAGGCAGGCCTCTTCCCACCACCTCAAGACCCACCTGTCCGTGGGTAACAGTGACCAGGCGGAACGGCAGCGGAGCTGCCTTCCACGGGGACTCAGGGTAAGGTGACGGGATGGGGGCGACCCCCCTGCCCGCCACTGCAGGCTTGGAGGGACCAGGGACCTCCTGCCTTTCCTCCCTGCCTCCTGTTAGAGGAAGCCGTGTTTGGGTTTGGGATGCCAGGCCGAGCCTGCTGGCCTGGCGTTGCTGGGCCGGGCGGCGAGGGCACAGAAGGACGCAGGGCTAGGCTGTGTTTATGCCTTGTCCTCTGAGCGGAAGAGACTGTCCAAGGTATTGACTTCTATCCTCTGCAGTATCTTCCACCCCAGGTCAAGAGGTCAGTCTCAAAAGGAACATCCGCCAACTTGTGCTGGGTATCCAAGTAAAGGTGGATGTCTCAGCTAAGTTCCCGACGAAGCTATCCGCTGCGGCCACCGATCTGGTGCCTGAGTCTCCTGCATCCAATGCAGTCTGAGCTGCTGTTTGGCCACTGTTCTGTCTTGGTCCCGCACCTGCTTAACCTAGTCTGCAGATCCTGGAAGATGAGGGATGACCATCCAGAGCCCAACAGGCGAGAAAATGTGCTGTGAGGACGCCTAACTGGCCTGACGGCGTCGGTGAGAGACTAGCGAGTTTTTCGTTCGGTTATAGTCCACCCTTGACTCCTTGTCAGAGGTTTGTCCATCCCTGGCGCTACGGGCGCTACCGAAAACGCTTGTCGCAACCAAACCCTCAGCAGAGGGTGTTCAAAACCGACAAGGAATCGGATTGGATATTTCCTGGCTATCTGGTCGGGCGAGGGCAGAAGCAGCTGCCAAAGTTCCAGTGTGATCCACTATGGCCTCGCCATCGAAAGGCCTCCGTCGGAGAATCCCCGGTCCAGAATCTCCGTGAGGGGCCTGGCCCGCTTGGAACGGTTCGGGCTCATCCCAGACCCAGATGAGTCGGCAGTCTGTAGGAAGGACGACGGCTATCGCCCATTGGTTGTCTCCTGAAGACCCAAGTCCAGTCGCTGGAGAAGAAGGAGGAACTTTCTTCCTCGGAAGAGTCCTCAAGAGCTGCCTCTGGCCGAACCACCCTTCACCTGCTGAGTCACGGGAGTGAGGTAACTGATGTTTTGGTAAACCCCGCCGAGAATCCTTGGTCTATTCCCACCAGGCTGTGAGGCGGAGGTCTCAATCTGCTTTTACAACAACCGCCTGTATAGGCTCGGCAAGTCGAGGGTTGTGTCCCGCCCTGTGATAGTTGCTTTATGGTCGGGCACCGAGTCGTTTTTCTTCAGAGAGGAGCGTCAATATAAGGTCTCGCATCTGGGCGGCTAATTTACGTGAAGCCTCCTCATCCAGAGGAGGACGAGGTCGACGGCGACGGGCCACGTGTGCTGAGACCGAGATCGCCATGACGGTGGGAATGCTGACCGCGAGTCCTGATCGTGATCAGAGTCCGGAATTTGGTGGTGCAGGAGTGTCGGCGGAACTCCTTTCTCGCTCGAAGGCCATCCGAGGCTTCTAACCTGAGTACAGGCGAGCCCACGATCTCAACCTCCTGGGAAACCGGGAGAGGGGAATTCGGCTGCTATAGTCATGTCGTCCAATGGGTCGAGAAAATCTCAACGCTTCATCAGTGGGAGTCTCGGTCAACTGACCTGGCGGGGACACCGTGAGGCCAGTGGCAGTGAAGCCGAGCGATGCACAGTTGACGGTCGACGTCTGGACGGGACGTTCTCCGGCCCAAGAGCCGCCGACGGAGGGACTTACCCTGTCCCTTCTTGGACCGAGAAAAGGTCCAGCAGACGCAGGCCCTTCTCCTTAGTGTAGAGGGACAGACAAAGCTCCTTAAAGGAGCTGTGTAGGAAGAACCCAGAGGAAGCGGGATAAATGCGCGCTGCGAGGAAGATCACGGCCCGCGCCTCTTCTTGAGGGCCACCATCCGCCTCGAGCGTGATCCGCCGAGCTCGCTGGGCCGCGATTACCGGCTAAACCGCCTTGACTTCACCGAGGGAACGCCGGGACGCCCAGTTGGCATCGGGCAACGCGTCTTCGAGGACGAGGTCGAGAAAGATGAGCACAGGTCGCAAGCCCGCGGGTCGTGCTCAAGGCCTAAGCAGACACACGTGGAGTGTGGATCCGTCTCGAGACATCTTCTGCTCTCTATGGGCATCTCCACAATCCGAGTCGATTTATCCATCGCAGCGCGGGATCGAAGACTAAGTCTTTTGCAAAATATTATTTTTAAATCATAGCGGAGAAATAGGAACCAGTCACAAGCATGGAGCGTTAAGGAGGAACCTGAGCTTCCAAGCGGTAAGGAAGATCTGGCGTCATGGGGCGGAGCCGAGAGTTATACCACCCGGGTGGGTGGGAGGAGCAAGCTTGAAGACCTTCCGGCAAGATTTAAAGCGGCAAGGATACTGCCAATGAGTGTGGATGAACAACATATCCATGTCCCTAGAAATGTTTGTTACACAATACAAATATTTTTGCCCCTTTAAATTGTTGAGTATGCTGTGTGAATCAAGGGGGAAAGAAATAATTTCAATGCATTAAAAATTCTGGTAGTAACACAACAAAATGTGACAAAATCCAAGGGGGGTGAATACTTTCTGAAGGCACTGTAACAACTACTCCAGTAATTACCCTGAACCCAAAGATGAAAACTATGCCTCCCAGATGTGGGGACACTCCAAGGTGAAAGCAAAGTTATATGCCGGAAGGGCACCACTGTGGACAAACAGGGCTGCAGACTCACAAAGACGCCGATATCCTCTACTATGTTAGTGGAAATACTAAGGATGTTGTCCACTAAACTGAAAATATTTCTTGTCGAGACATCAACTAAGGTGACCTGAAGGAGGAGCTGATGACTGAAGGAGGAGCTGATGACTCCTGGCCAAGGACTTCACTGGCCGAAGTCAAAGGGACTAAAAGGTAGCCTATCAGAAACCACAGAAACTGTTGAACCCATCCTCTGAAAGGGGGAAGCAACTATGATAAGTACACGGGAGACTTGGAAGTCACCGAGAAGTGTATAGTATGTGTAAATGCAAGGGGGGTAGCCAGCTGTTACACAAACACGCAGGAGCCACACAAACTACATCAGAACATGCTGACGAGAACCACTCTGCTGAGCCACACAGACAAAGTGCACCAGAACATGCTACCAAGGACCACTCTGGTGAGCCACACAGGTAAACTGCACCAAAGCATGCTACCGAGGACCACTCTGGTGAGCCACACAGGTAAACTGCACCAGAGCATGCTACCGAGGACCACTCTGGTGAGCCACACAGGTAAACTACACCAGAGCATGCTACCGAGGACCACTCTGGTGAGCCACATGGACAAACTGCACCAGAACATGCTACTGAGGACCACTCTGGTGAGCCACAGGTAAACTGCACAGAGCATGCTCCGAGGACCACTCTGGTGAGCCACATGGACAAACTGCACCAGAACATGCTGCCGTCCCGAGGACCACTCTGTCCCTGTGGAGCACTGTGCAGGGCTGCTCCCTTACTAGGGCTGCAGTTGAGGTACTCTGTGAGCTGAACAATACAGCCACCAGGTAGGCTGCTGTCCAAACAAGGAGAAAAGTCATAAGTGACATCTGGCTTGAAAGGTTTAAAAGTTAGCCACCGAGCACCAAACTGAGATGCAGTTAATTCCTGGTGACTATACTGGGGTCATAATAAAGGATTCCCAAAAAAGAATTGCCTGGAGGGAGGCAGAACTGTGGAAGATGACAGGAAACAGTTTTTCACACTTTCGGATGCCCTGCTATCAGGGCCCCTACTTTTCTACGGCACAGTGGGACCAAATTCTGCGGCAAGACTACCATTTGCCGCAGAACTTCTGCGGCAGTGGTTTGTAATTTCTATGGAAGTTCTCATGGCACTAACAAACTACCCATCACTGTGACAGCTTGTCATCCTGACTTCACTTTCATGGCAGTTTTTATAGCAAACAGGATGGTGCAAAGCACAGTAACACTAGTTCAAAAAATAACAGCATTATAAAAATAATTTTATGCCTAAAAAAGCAAAACAAATGTCTCTCCCTTAAGGTTCTAGCCTGTTAAATAAATGACATATGCAGAGGGGATCTTATGTAATAAATAAGGTATTTTTATATGCATGCTATCTAGCCCACTAATGAGGTTTCCACTGTCTATCACTTATATATTTGTATGTGCTTTCTACACCACTCATGAGGTTCCCACTGTGCATCACTTATATATTTATATGCAATCTGTAACATACATACAAGTGTGTGTGTGTGTGTGTGTGTGTGTGTGGTGAGAGACAGAGATACTGTACGTGTGTGTATATATATATATATATATATATATATATATTTATTTATTTATTTTTTAATTTCCACAACTTGCATTCTCATTCATACAGGTCCCATTAGAAATGGAATAGAGGAGTTATCACAGAACTAATTTTTGATGTCAACCTGCTTTCCCTGACACACTGTGTAACACCATCAGGCCATGACATGCATGTGAACCAATTGTGAGATAGAGCTCTCCAGACCAGCACAATGTGTCCAACATGTGAGAGAGAACACTGCACCATACCTTCCCAGGCTCTGAGCGGTGATGTGTTCCACCAATCCTTGTGCTGCCCAGCCAGCTCCCAGAGCTAATCTCTGAACCTGAGTTGCCGGCACGGAAACACAGCATGCTACCCCCCTGGCCCAACAGCTGTCCCTGCACACAACATTTCTCCATAACTTGTAGGTGATTCTATCAGCCAATGACAATATGTAATCAATAACCCTGGCAAAAATGCGTACAGTGCAATTATTTATTTAACAGGTCTATTCTTTCAACAGGTCTACACATTATTATATTCCACTTTTCTGGGCATAATTACTTTATTTTTCTTAAAAATGACAGTTAAATTCATTTTACCAGTTATTCATTTCAGATGGCATCTCTATACCTTAAAGGCACAAATAGGTTTGTACAAAGTGAGGTATGGACTTAACAGGTCTGTGCTATTGACAAGGTTTTGTTTAAGTTGGCCCTAGTGCAATAATGTAAGACTGAAAATTGTATTAGGCTACAGTGCAGGTTGAGCAAATATTGCCATGCCTGATGTGCTGTGCCACCATCTCTGGCAGTGGGAGCTGTGGTAGATAAGTGGCTGTTCATTTCTGTTGCAGATTGCAGCCATTTCATTAGCTAATGTATGATGTTATAGCAATGATAACATCACATTCTGAGCATATGGAGTTTAGGATATAAAAAGAGAGGAAAGGAACCAGATTCTATGGAAAAACAGAAATATTAATAAAAAATCAACAAGAAGAGTGAATTATGTGGCACCGCAGAAGTTCCGCGGTAAATTGCAAGTTCTGTGCAAAATTCTGCGGCCGCAGAATTCTAGGGGCCTTGCCTACTATTGTCCTTTTAGTGTCTATCCAATACTCTGATGTGTTTTTGACCTTTTTTGTTAAATTCATAATCTAGTTTTGTTGCCCTTCTAACTACCCTGAATCCCTCTCTCCTCAGCAGTTGCTGCTCTCTCTTTTCATACTGTCTGAACATTCTGTGACTTCAATAACATCATTACAGGCAATTCAGATGAGCAGCATAGAATGGTGTTGTTGATGTCACAGAATGTCTTCGAAATATGAAAACAAAGAGCAGCAGCTGGTGAGGAGAGTGGAACTCGATGTAGATCTGAGGGCACCCCAAAGCTTGATTAGCTATTTATCAAAAATTGGTCAAAGTGTATCAGTATACATAACTGGCATGGAAATGAAGATGGGAGGGCAGTTAACGATATAAAAATTATTTCCTATCTCCTTTAAACAGACCCTCCAAGCAGAGGTCCAGCAGAAAAATGCCCACAGGGCAAGACCTAGAAGTGCCAGCCCCAAGAGAGAAGACTCAGGAGGCATCGACTGTATTGGGGCCAATGGCATGAAGCTGCTGTCAGGAGGTTAGATAAAGATGTCCACCTTACTAGATCAAAACTCCCAGCCAATCCACCAGGCAAGGCTGGGACGAGAACACCACAAAGGGAATCCACAGATAAACTATCCCTGCAGGAAAAGAACTCATAAAGGGCAGTGCAGCCATGCACAAAGAGGTGAGCAGGCAGTCAGAAAAAGTTGCAACACCAGGTGATGCAGCTTGAGCACAACTCCTGGCAAGGCAGTAGCTGGTCATCCATGCTGCTGACACTTCCACTGAGCCACCCCTAGGTGTTGCCAAGTGCGTGGCACTACAATCCCTCATTGGGAGGAGAGCATTCTCAAGGATATCCTGAGCCTCCCCTGAAAGCCCCCTCTCCTGACGTCCTGGGTTTGGAGTGCAAACCTTGGTCGCCAGCGTGCCAGAGTGGTCCCCATGGCTCAGTACCCAAAGCCAGTTTGAGACAGGTTTGTCTGAAGAGTGATTGGCACAGCAATGGTATGGCAGTAACTGCATCGACAGAGCCAGCAACAAACATATTTAAATGTTTGCAGGAGAAACTCTGCCCAAGGCGAGACAGTTCAAGTGAGGGTCCCTAGGTGGTGGATGCCCAGAACGACCCACTGCCTGAGAAAATGGCACTGTCTTGATGGGGAACAAAATTCCTGCACAGTGAAGTGACACAGGTACTGGTTTTGCTGAGGCTTCTATGAACCTACCTTGCTCCAGAGAGATGAAGGCGACACTGAGGAAAAAGTAAGTACTGTACTGTACCTCACAAATGTCTTCATGTAAGTGACGAAAAATGAAAATTACATACCTACCGTAATTCTGATCTTTCGTGATCTTCACCATTCATCACAGGTGGGTATGTGGCCGGAGGTCGACCTCCGGGAGCCTTTTTGTAATTTTTTTTCTGGATGGGCGGAGCCGATGCAATGACGGCGCCCTTGAGGCTGGACGATTGCATGGTGCTCACATGGGTTGGGCATCAGCTGTCAAGCCAGTCTCACCGCCTCCCACCAGTTCTGAGTCGCAGTAGAGTAAGAAAAACATGGTTGGGAGGTGGGACAAGAGAGTCCAAGGGACAGATAAAGGAAAAGATATCATAAACAAAAGGAGAAATAAATTACCAAGAAGACAGACGAGAGAGAAAGCAGAAGCTAAAGGGGATTGGGAGGGGCCACAGTCTCTGGAAGAGGAAAAGGAAAGAGAGGGAAAGGGAAGGAGAATTAAGTGGGAGGGGAGAGGACAAATCCAGAGCTCGTGGTCTGGTCCCCTGGCTTTTAGATGGATTACTGCCCAGGAGTAGCTAGGAGCCTGGCAAGGCTGGCAAGATTCAAGGCACAGAATTTTGACCAAGAGGTACTCCAGCAAGAACGACTTCTAGAGTCGTGGAATAAAGAGAGGAGGAGGAGAGGAGGACCAGGAACCAAGGGATGTCCTTCCCTATACAACAAAAATAAGAGGAGGGAGGAAACCTCACCTCTAAAAGAAGTGAAAGGATTAGTCTTGAAGGACAAGGGTTGAAGGGAGGGGAAAGGGGGCAGTCACCAACATCCTACCCATAAAAGGGGTGGAAGACAAAGGCAATGAAGTAAACAGCCCCCCCCCCAGCCAAAGCCTGCAGGAAAACAACCCCTGCGTGCCCAAGGTTCTAACCACTCCTGACCCAACAGGAAATGGGGGGGGAGGACACACAGAGAGAGGAGGACCCAGAGACTGAGGCCCCAGGGGGATCGTGGGTGGGATTTGTGATGCATGCTTGGTGCCTTGCTAGCTCCAGGCCCTGAGCAGAGAGTGCAATAGCTTGTCTGGTTACTTCTGTATCAGGCAAGGAGGCTAGGAGTTGACCTAGCCTGGACCACAGGAACCTATCATAGGAAGCATAGTGGACCTGATGTGCAGCAATGGACAGTAAAATCCGTGCCGAGTAGAAGGTCCTTCTACCCCAGAAATCAAAATCTGAAGAGTCTTGATCTAGGGGGTCACAGTGAAGGGCACAAAGCCCGTCAGGACTGTCCAGTTGCATCAACCCTGACAGAGGGTGAGGCATACAACCTGGAGACTCCGGGAAAGCACAATACCTCTGGCTTAGTTCCCTAGGGGCTGGGACACTGGAGAAGGGATGCTGCCAGAAGCACAGTGATGCCTCCTGGAAGGGAGCAGGCCAGGCAGGCACCACAAGGGTGGCCGCACTGAAATCACCTAGAAAGACATGCACCATGTGCTCAGGATTGTCTTGAGAGGTAGGGGTGATGCGAAGATCTTCCATCATCCTCCTGAGGAAGCGCTGATACGCAGCAAGATCAGCGGCAGAGGAGATGTGGGCAGATGGTTCCTCTCCCTTAGAATAAGGGGATGAGGAAGCAGAAGACTTCGGATTCAGGGGGTGGCTGCTCAGGGGAAGGGTGGAACACCCACTCATCCATCGCCCTGACATAAGTAGGAAAATTAGCAGCCACACCCCTGAACTGCTCCCAGGTCAGAGGCCCCCTAGGGCCAGAAATACCAGGGAGAGAAGGAGATGGCAACAGAGGAATGGGGGCCAGATCCACAGAAGATGAGAAACATCCTCTGCATAGGCAAGAGAACCCACCGGATGCTCCCAAGGGAGGAGGAGCTCCAGGGAGCCCAGCAGCCAACAGCTGTTCAACCACACTGGAACTGCCTAGACCCTGTTCTGAAGAGTCCCCCCTGTGAAGCGACCGGGACCGTGTGAGCCCAGAAGGACGGTCCCTGGCCTCCAAAGAAGAGGGCCCTCTTGAGGAGACAGAGGAGGAAAGATGAGGGTCCGCACTGCAGCTCCTCCCCGAGCCCGGGTGGGTCCCAGAGAAGGGCTGCCGCACTGAACCCAGACCCCTCGACCCCTTGGACACCGAAAGAGCCTTCCGCCTCAAAAACACCAGTCTAGGCAACTGGCAGCTCCGAGCAGTCCCCGAGGAGACCACCCAGGGTGCAGCACCCTCTCCTCCCCTTCCGCAGGTGCCCTGGTGGCCCTTAAATTGGGCGATCCAGGCACACCACAGGAGGGGGTACCCCAACTGAGGGGGCAGAAGATCCCCCAACTCGACTGCACAGCAATGACTACCTGGACACTGACCCCAGAATCGGGGACCATTGCCCACTCCTCAGAGGAAGGCCAGGTCTGGCCTGCCAAAGAAACTACAGAGGGGTCAGTAGACTCTGAGGAGTCCAGGAGCAAGTCCAGATCAGACCAGGAATCCTCCTCCAAAGAGGCGGAGACCGAGTCCCGATGCCAGACCACCCGCTGACCCCTGCCCCTTCCTGGACCAACAGATGTGCCAACTTGAGGCCTGGCACCACGGTCAGTGCCAACTCCATCCCCGGCACTGCGAATGGCGCCGGAGGAAGAGACAGCCCCAACCACGGCACCGAGGCCAGAATCAGCGCCAGACACGGTGCCATCCCCATCCATGGCACCACAAATGGTGCCGACGACAGCGCCAAGACCAAGAACAGCAACACCCACTGTGCCATTACCCACCACGATGCCATGAACAGCGCCGTCTCCAATCTTGGCCAGAAACAGTCAAATTAGACACTATAGAACTTCCCATGGCGCCATTCCCACTATTGGCGCCGTGAATGGCACCAACCGCAGAAACGGTGCCAAGGAACGGACCAGCATCGATAACAGCATCCACTGGGCCCTCAGCACTGCAAGTGACGCTGACTCCCAAACGCACAGGCAGACGGTGTCAAGGCCGGTGCCGGCCCAGGTCCATGGGTCCCAGGACAAGACACCAGGGGTGCCTTTGCCCTAGAAGGGCCGATTGCTGAAGCGATGCCTCCCGCCTGCCCCTGCAGAAGGAACGGACTGAGCCTCCTGCACCGCGGAAGGGGCCCCTGCCGTGGCAAGGCTCAAAGATGCGGAAGCCCTCTCCTCCACAGTCCGTATAGAACTGGGAGAGGACCTGGAGGAAGAGTCAAGAGACCGTATCTTGGCCTTATGAGTGCGGCCCCCCCCGCCGAAAGTTGGCGGCGCTCATCCAGCTTTCCACGCGCAAAGCTCGACAACTCGATGGTCCATGGAAAAGCCGGCGTCGCACGAAACTATGTCGTGAAGTGGGCCAAGACAGGTGAGGCAATGATTATGCTGGTCGGTAACAGAATAACGACGGCCGCAGGGGCACCGACGCATTAAGAGGCCGCCCTGTTTTCAACAACTTCTTGCCCCGCCCCGTACCAGACATGATCAACAGTAAAACAAACAAAAAACAGACCGGACGTCATTGGAAATAAAAAGAACGGTCTTACCAGTCAGTGGCATCGAGTAGGTGGCGAAACAGAACCGACGATACTTTCTTGACGAGAAAGGCTGAATGCGAACTAGGCTGCAGATCTGACGCAGTCTTCTTCCACAGGAGCTCTACATGAGGTGCGACCTCTACGGCGGGAGACAAAGAACTGGCGGGAGGGTGGGGCCGATGACAGCTAACAGCCAACCCGCAAGCGCCACGCAATGCGTTGGCCTCAAGGGCGGTGCCATTGCTGCATTGGCTCTGACCATCAAAAAAAAAAACAAGAGCTCCCGCGGGGTCATGCCCTCCAACCACATACCCACCTGTGATGAATGGTGAAGACTGACACAGATAAGATCTGACAGTGCTGAAAATAAATCACGAAACTGAGTGCTGACTAAAATGTAACACTGTAAAAATAAACAATGATAGTCTACAACAAGCCAGACAGGAAACTCAGAGGCCTACATGGAGGAGCTGAGGTTCTGCTGGCCCCCTGTCAAGGTATGCTCTCAACGGTGGGAATAAAGAAACTAAGGTGGTTGGGACCACATGCATTATTTATACCATCCGTGCATGTGGTACTATTTGTTGGCCCCCAAATGTTCTAACCCTGACTGAGTCCTAGTGCCTCCAGCTCTAAGACCAAAGAGTGTAAGTCTATTGAGAAGACTGACTCCAGAAAGAATGCTGATCTACTTCTGACCAGGAAGTCTTTCTGAAGGCAGTACATTCCCATCCTAAACTCCCAATTTACTGGGACTGAGGGAAAGCAGATAGATGAAAAAACTTTAGGTCAATCCCGTTACACCTGACAGTCTCACCTAGAGAAGGGCGCAGGGGCCACGCAACATGGTTCTCTCATCCATACCTTTGATATTCCTAGGCAGGTCCAGGTAGAGTCTGGGGAAGATGCCCTCTCCCTTCAGACTGATGCTGTCTGGTTCGAAGTGAGACACCTGGATGTCAAAGCTCTTGTGGAAAGCTTCAGGTACGCCAGGCAAGTAATAAACCTTCAGAGCCTGCTGCTCATTTGCTTTGATAAAGCCCTTTTGATCACAATAAAAGCATAAACTTTGGTTATGAAGAGTATAAATCAACAGGAAGTGAGTATATTAATAAATAAAGTCTAAGCACTCACAGAATGAGGTACAACAAATGGCACTCCGGGGCGCGGGCCATCAGAACCTCCGCTCTGGTCCATATTTAGCATGGTGAACTCAAAACCAACTCTCCCCATGTTGACCAGGGTGATCTCAGCCTCAGCAACATGATCAAACAACTAGAGAGAATGAAAAAGTGTCACTGGAGTCATGTAGTCCCTTCCTATAGGTGTGACCATTCAGTGCTAGTCCCACGAGAGGCACATATTCCCTTCCTGTAGATTTCACATTCACTGCCAGTCTCACTACAGCCACGTATTCACTTTCATTAGATGTGTACTTTTGCTGCCAATCTCACAACAGCAACATATTACCTTTTTATAGCCATAACCATTTACTATCAGTCCCCCTAGAGCCACGATTTACTGTCAGTCTGACTACAGCCTTCTGCTCCTTTTCTGTAGGTGAGATAATTTACTACTTGCCTCCTAGAGCCATATATTTACATTCTATAGGTGTGACCATTTAGTGTGAGTCAACCACACATTTACTTTCTGTGGCTGTGACTATACACTGACAGTCCCACTAGAGCTGTTTCTATAGGTGTGACCATTTACATTCTGGCTCACAAGAGCCACCATTCTTTGCCAGTCCAACTAGAACTATTTACTGTTTTTCTATATGTGAGATCATTTGCTGCAAATTGCATTGGAGTGACTTATTCACTTTTCATTGGTGTGCTAATTCACTGCCAGTACATCACATCCTTCCCCCCTACCTTCTTTGCAGGAGTACCCCCGTGATCCATCACATTCCTTACCCACCTCCTCAACAGGAGTACCCCCTATGATCCATCATGTCCCTACCCCTTCCTTCTTACCAGGAGTACCCACCTGTGGTCCATCACATCCCTCTCACTATTTTTTCAGCATGAGTACACACTTGTAGTCCATCACATCCTTACCCCTACCTTCTTAGTAAACATATTAACTTGTGATCCAACACTCCCTTATCCCTACCTTCTCAGCAGGAATACCCCTTATGATCCATTACATCCCTACCTCTAACATCTCAGTAGAAATACCCACCTGTGGTCCATCATGTCCCTATACCAACCTATCTTCTCAGCAGAAGTACCCATCTATAATCCATTACATCCCTCCCCCTACCTTCTCAGCAGAAATACCCTCCTATGCTCCATCATGTCCCCACCCCTACCTTCTCAGTAGGAGTAAATACTTGTGCTCCATCACATCCCTACACCTACCTTCTCAATAGGAGTACCCACCTGTTGTCCATCACGACCCTCTCACCTTCTCAGTAAAAGTATCCACCTGTGGTCCATCACATTTCTGCCCTCCACCTTCTCAGTAAAAGTACCCTCCTGTGGTCCATCACATCCCTGCCCCATACCTTCTGAGTAGAAGTACACAGTTGTGGTCCATCACATCCCTATCCCTACCTTTTCAATAGGAGTACCCATTAGTGGCCCATCACATTCCACTCTCCAACCTTCTCAACACGGGTACCAATCTGTGGCCCATCACATTCCTCCCCCTGACCTTCCCAGTAGGTCTATACACCTGTGGTCCCTCACATCCCTACCCCTACCTTCTCAGTAGGAGTACCCACCTGTGATGTATCATGTCGCAACCCCAACTTTCTCAGTAGAAGTACTCACCTGTGATCCATCACGTTCCTCCCCCACCTTCTCAGCAGAAGTACCCACCTGTGGTCCATCACATCCTCCCCTTTCCTTGTCGGCAGGAATACACATACCTGTAGCCCACAACGTCCCTGCCTCCCACCTTTCTCAAGAGGAGTACCCACCTGTGGTCCATCATGTTCTCCCCCACCTTCTCAGTAAAAGACACACCTGTGGTCCATCACATGCCTCCCCTACCTTGTCAGTAACAGTACCCACCTGTGGTCCATAACATTCCTCCCTCAACCTTCTCAGTAACAGTACCCACCTGTGGCCTGTCGAGTCCCTCCCCTACCTTCCCTCAGTGCGCAGTACTTCATCACATTGATTTCTTTTAGGTGCATCTAGCTATGCTTGTGAACTGCTATGCTATACCCAAATGTGTCATTCTTAATGGTCACCTTTTCCACAAACCCACTACTCATACAGCGCAGCCTTTTTCTTTTGCAGCTTTCCTAGTTAGCCCTTATTTGAAGGACAAGTCATGCCGTCTAGACTTCTGGTCATTCACCATATTCTGTGATTGATGGTGCTCCATTTGTGTTTCTCCTGGCACCAATCTATGTCTGTGGACAGTTAATAGCAGCCATGCACTTGAAGGAGCTCCAGCCAGCTTGATCCTCCTGTGGGTTGCTGCCCTCTCGAAGGGTGACATATTGACAGCAGCTGGTACTCTTCTACTTCTCTCCAAATCCTGACCTGTGTCCCACGCCTGAGAAGGTTTTCTATTTCTAGCTCTCTCTCTCCGCCTCAGCATTGCCTCCTCTCATCTTTTTTGGCTCTCCTCATTTTCACAGAACCCTCTCAGGAAAGAAACTGAATGGAAGGATCATATTATTAATTATTCTAACAGATGGTTGGATTATTCCATCAGCCCAGATATGTGAATGGATCCATTCACATATCTGGAACGTAGTATGGTATGGGCTGCACGCCTGGCTGACGCGTGGACCAATGGGTGTACAGCCTTACTGACGGTGTCAGGCGGTGGGGTGGCAGGTGGGTGGGGTGCTGCCACCCACTGCTGACCGGGAGGGGGGGAGCGGGGCGGTGGGGATCAGTGGGCGGGTGGGGTCCACTGGACCACCAGGGATAGAGGTTACTTTTTTTTTTTACTTCAGCCTGCGATTGGGCAGACAGGTCTACTGGACCGCCAGGGATAGAGGTTTCTTTTTTTTACTTCAGCCCACGATCGGGCAGACAGCGGTCCACTGGACCACCAGGGACATAGGATTCCGTTTATTTACTTCAGCCCGCAATCGGGCAGGCAGTTGTCCACTGGACCACCAGGGATATTGGGGTTTACATTTATTTTTACTAATGCCCGCGATCGGGCTGTGGGACACACTGCTGTGCTGCAGGGGGCGTCGGTCCCCGACAGCTGCTGCCTGGCAGGGCGCTAGGTGCAAGTCAACAGGGATCGGCGCACGTGCATGCAAATGGTGCCATAATGACATGCAAATGGCCCCATTTGCGCCTTGCATACACTATGGCCCCATTTGCATGTCAACTTTTGAATATCGCGGTTGTTGCGCCTTGCGCAATGGAACTTGTGCTAGCGCATCCCCATGCTCCACTCTGGCCACTGGTGCTGGCGCAGTGCCACTGCGCCATGTGCAATACGGGTGGCCAGGGTGCGATATTCAACGATGCTGAGCCATGGCGCAGCTCCGTTGAATATCGCCCAGTCCACGCCCCTGCGCAGCCAAGTTGAGCTGCGCCCAGGCTTGCGCCACAGCCTGGCGCAGTTTGAATATCTGGACCCTGTTCTCCACTGGGAGTCACTACTGTGCCGGAGAGCCCCTGGATCCCTCCCCAGGGAGAGGAGAGCAGTCTGATGGACGCTCATTCCTCTCCCTCCCCTGCTGACCCCCAGTGCCCAAGCTCGTTCCTGAACTCAGGTCACCAGCTTGGCACGAGGTGTGGCATCCAGTACCTCAACCCTTGGTGCCACCAGGCCGAACACCTCACAGTAACACAGTAATTTAAAGTCAAAAGGGACACTGGGTCATCAGGTCATAAGCAGTGACCAAGATGTATGCTGTGCAAACAAGTACTAAACTACAGAAAAAATTTCCGGTGGGGAGAGGGGATAAAACAGCACACAGGGAGGCATACTGCCACTAGCACGTGGGGAGCCCAAAAGCTGGCACAATTTGAGTGGAAAGGGAGGTGGGCATACTACTGTGGCAATGGCGTCATGTATACAGGGTTTGGGGCATAGCATAGTTCCAGATGGCTGGTGCTGTGCCACTACGCGACCACTGCTGCTAACATGATCCAACATGACAGTGGGCACAAACACTGTTTTTTACTACACTATGGCAAAAAGTTCCAGTTGCCAGGCCCCTGTCTCCCAAGCCGTTAACCATCCCCCTTTATGAGCTATCACTTCCAAACTGCACTATAGGTTGTGAATCAAGTGCTGGCTGCCTCGGTTCTGTACTGCTGTTGTAACCCTATTACTGTATAATAAATTTGACTGCATTTCAGGAAAGGCACTAACTAGTTTATCTCCGAGAGTTATAACTTGCTGGCACCCACTAAATCAGAGTTGATACTGTCAGGCAGAAAGAATGAGATGGCACTGTATAACTGAGTGTCATGTAATTAAATCGGAATATTATCATTTTGACAGAATTCTTGCATAGGCAGGAAACCCAGCTGCACACTGGTAAGATACATGAGGCTCAGCAAGACGGCAGCACAAACAGTGACACATAAAAACGAATGACGGACGAGAGACAGAAAATCAGTGAAACCTATTCCATAATAACAGGCATCCACAAAACTGAATTTCTGGTCAGCAGGGTTTTTAGAAGAGGGCAGGTAAACTGCCCCCTTCTAAAATGCCAAAATTGTATCCTATTCTAACTTGTGTTATTGTTTACTATTATCTGTGTATGTATATTAAGTTTCTGTGATATTGTTGCCCTGACTGTTATGTTCATTACGTTCCTAATTGTTGTCATTGCTGTACCTGTTTGTCATTACTGTATTCTCATTTTGTGGTGGTAAATGGTATACAGTCAGAAGAGATGCAAGTCACAAGTGGGGTACCTCAGGGATCAGTCCTGGGGCCAGTCCTCTTCAGTATCTTCATTAGTGACATTGCAGATGGACTAGAGGGTAAGGCTTGTCTGTTTGCAGATGATACCAAGATCTGCAACAGAGTAGATGATCCAGATGGGGTGGGCAGAATGAGAAGAGATCTGGATAAACTAGCAAAATGGTCAGAAGAGTGGCAACTGGGGTTTAATGCAAAGAAGTGCAAGATCATGCACATAGGGAAGAGAAACCCTGAAGCCACCTATAGGCTGGGAGGGGAGCTGCTGGCAGTCACAAAGGAAGAAAGAGACTTGGTCATCATCATCATTGGTGACCTGAAATCATCCAAGCAGACCTCTAAAGCAGTAGGTAAGGCTAGGGGGATGTTAGGGTGTATTAGTAGGGGTATCACAAGACGTAACCTGGTATCACTGACTGACTATCTGGCCACCCTTCACTATGCGGCGGAGCAAATCCTAGTTGGTGACCTAAACATAAACTGGCTCAGCCCCCTCCTCTTCCTCAATCCAGGACACTTTTGCCGCCCAAGATCTGATGCAACTCGTCACCCAACCCACTAGAATAAACCCAAAAACAGGAACCAGCACCCTACTGGATGTACTCATCACCAATCGACCCCAAAAGATCCAGGTCCTACCAGCCTCCCTAAGTGACCACTCCCCTATCCTATTTCTATGGGCAGCCCCCAGTCCCAAACCCAAAGCACAAACCACCCTCAGAAGGCGCCTTCGCGCCGGTGGGCTGAAAAAACTTAGGCAGTTTCTCACCCAGATAAACTGGTCCCCCATTCAGCATGCACCCGACATTGACACTGCCCTCGCTTTCTTCTCCAAAACGTTCAACAAGGCCTGTGATCTCTTTGCAACCTTCACAAAAACCCGATCCAAAAAAACAGAATGCACCCTGGGTCAGCCCTGCCCTCCTACAATTGCTTAGAGATCGGGATAACCTCTGGCACCGTGCCACTGAAACAGGCCGGCTGGCTGATAGACAAGCCTACAATGCAGCCCGGAATAAGTGCACTTGGGCGGTCCGTAAAGCCAAGGCTGACCACTACCAGGCCACCCTCACCTCTTCCTGGGGCTCGGCCCGCAAGTTCTGGGATAATATTAAGCAGTTATATGGAAAGTCACGGTCCCCTCCCCCATCTCAGCTCTCTAGTGATGGTACTACCTCCACCGATCCTGCCTACATAGCTAACTGTCTCAACACCGCTTTCACCGACCTTAGCTCAGTCCTCCCCAGTAATTTCTTTGAACCCCCCAAACCAACCCCCCACCACCACCACCACCCCAGCTTCCATCTGCGCAAGGTATCTGCTCGGGAGGCCAGACCCATCCTTATCAAAGCTTTAAATGGCAACAATCCCGGCAGCGACTCACTGGATCCCAGTATCCTCAGGTTGGTGCTAGATGAAGTCCTAGCCCCGCTCACCAGCCTACTAAACCGATCACTCTGCCTGGGACAATTTCCTTCTGCCTGGAAAACAGCCATAGTCACGCCCATTCATAAAGGTGGTGACAGGTCTGCAACCAACAACTACCGACCAATCTCCATCCTCCCTCCCCTCTCAAAAGCCCTGGAAAAAGTTGTGGCCATTCAAATCACCGAATATCTATCCAAGCATGACATCTTATGCCCTGAGCAGCATGGCTTCCGTGCTGGCCACAGTACCAGCACTGCGCTAATTGAATTCTCCAATTTCCTTCACTCCTCCCTGGACACCAGCTCACTAGCTGGTGCAGTGTTCATTGACCTATCAAAGGCTTTTGACACTGTCTCCCACCCTCTTCTGCTGAAGCGCCCTCTGTCCACACTGGTCTCGCGGCTGGCCCACTATCATGGTGCTCAAGCTACCTAAGCGCCCGTCATGAGTGTGTTAAAATCAATGGAACACTCTCTGACTGTCCCATACACTCAGGAGTTCCCCAAGGCTCCATCCTGGGCCACCTCCTCTTCTCACTCTATCTGAACACCCTGCCCAGTGCTTGCTCTGGCAAAATGCTTCTGTATGCTGACGATGCTGTCATTTTTGCCACCCACCGCAACCCATCTCCCTTCAGAATTCCCTTCAACAGTCCTTCAATGAGGCAGATGCCTGGTTTAAGGAGCACAGACTCATCATTAATCTTAAAAAAAACAAAGCTATGCTTTTTGCCCACCCACAAAACAAAGCTAGCAACCACCCACTCCATATTCTTCCTAGTACCAAACAACCTCTGGAACAAGTTTGCTCCTACAAATACCTCGGGATTACCTTCGACTCAGCCCTCACATTCCACGAACACATTGATGCCCTTGCATCTGCCACCAACATACGGCTTGGCATCCTCTTCCGCCATCGAAACTGCCTCCCCCCAAATGCTCTCCGGCTAGCTGTCACATCTTCAGTACTGTCTCTGGTAGACTATGACTTACCAATCTATGGTGCTGCTAACACAACTGCCCTCAAAAAAATTCACATAACCCTAAATAAGGCTTGCAGACTGATTACTGGTGCCCCCAGGCTCACACACACCTGTCAACTGTATAACGATGCTAAACTCCTGACCCTAGATGAACGACTTCGCTATCATACCTGCCTACTCACAAAAAAAACCCTACTCAGGCTCTCTCCACTGGAGGTGACTGCATACATCCACCGGATCCCGCCCACTGTTGCTACACGGTCCTCCTACAAGACCGCTCTACTGGTCCCCAGATCAAGAACCACTCATGGTCAGAGGTCCTTCTGGTACAGAGCCCCACTCTGGTTTAACTCTCTCCCTGCCACCATCTCCAATGCCACCACAATCTCCAAATTCAAAACCACCCTTCGCAGCCAACTCCTCAACACTTGTAGCTGTTCCTGTCTCTGAATGAGGCCTCGACCTCTCCACTCATGACAATGCCCACCGGGCAGCTCCCCACCTAGCCCACCCCCATCCCTTACCCAGCACACCATTCCTAAGTATAACCTGGCCAGAGCCTGCTGTCTCATGCCAGTCGATTGCTCAGCAAGTCAAACCAATTGTGTCAGACCTATTTCTATTACATGTACCCTGTAACTTAAATGTATGTTGTTTGACCACAGTGTGACGTGGCGCCTCTAACAAAACGCCTACTTGAAGAAAACCTGTACTATGTAATCTAAATGCTATGTATGTCTCAATGTGACGAGGTACCTTCGGAAATGAGCTTCTGGCTCAAAGGTTGTAAACTGATTCTCACAAATAAATAAAATAAAAAATAAAAAAAAAGAGGGAGGTAATAATCCCTCTTTACAAGACACTGGTTAGGCCCCATCTGGAGTACTGCATGCAGTACTGGAGGCCACACCTTCACAAGGACATTAACCAAATTGAGACAGTCCAGAGAAGGGCAACCAAAATGGTGCAGGAACTGCATCAGAAGACAAATGAGGATAGATTAACGGAGCTCAATATGTAAACCCTGGAGCAAAGGAGGGAGAGAGGTGATATGATCGAAACATTCAAACACCTTAAGGGCATTAACAAGGTGAAAGAGTCTAACATGTTTCAATATAAGAAAAATAGCAGGACAAGAGGACACAGCATGAGACTAGAGGGAGGCCGATTAAGGGGGAATGTGAGGAAATTCTTTTTCACAGAAAGGGTGGTGGATGCATGGAATGGCCTACCTCAGGAAGTGGTGGCTATGAATACAGTGCAGGGCTTCAAACAGGCATGGGATAGGCATAAGGGAGCAATACAGATGAGTATGAATAGATAGGCCACTGACAGAGCAAAGGCGATGGCACATTTATAAGGTAGAAAAAGAAATGGGCAGACTGGATGGGCCTTGCGGTCCTTATCTGCCGTCAACTTCTATGTTTCTATGTTACTCTCCCGGGTCCTGCCTGAAAATAGGCAGGTTTGTTGCCTAGTGCACTTCCCCGGTTACCAAAAACTAATAAATAAATAAATAAATAAACTAGGGAAGGAAACACGTCAGACATAGAGATGAGGGAAGCATGCATGATGCGATCCTGTTCTGTGTCCCAGAAAAACAGAGAGAACATCTGTAAGAACAAGCACTTGTCAATGCCAAATGTTTGCTTGCTGGTATTGGCATTGGTAGTGCAGGAGTTAGAGAGATGCAGAATAGGAATGGCAGTGAAGTATTAAACTAACGCCAACCCCCACCCCCACCCTGCAGAGACCGACAGACGTTTGGGGGTGTGCCTTTGGGTCATCAGCCATAATAGTCCATGCATCCTCCTGCTGCTTGTATCCTGGCAGTCCTGCTTCTGTTTTCAGAAGGTGCATCAGTTCATGTCAAAAAGGCACAACTTGCAGCATAAAATGAAAGCAACTGTGAGTACTGTCCAGTTTGGACACACTTTCACCTCTTTTTGGATGCAAAGTTAGGACTCTGTTAGGCCACGTCATAGATAATCTAACGTATGGTGTAACAGGTATGGATGCAGTTTTGCTTTAAAAATAGCAGCAGGCCGGCCCATCGGCGCAGCAGTTGGATTTCCGTCTGCGACGACAACGACCCGGGTTCGGGAATGGACTCGGGTCGCTGGAGGCTGGCTGGGAGGAGAAGGAGGAACGCCCATTGACAGCTCGCCTTCCACGGGGAGGGAAGGGTGTTGTTCAGTGTCTACTGACCCCTGGCAGAGGCTGGGGGTCAACCGCGACATCCGACCGGCAGCAGGGAAGAGCAGGCGTTGGCGTGAGCCTAGGCGTCATGGCACATCTCTCCTCGGTGGAAAAACCACAAAAATGGTGCCCTGGCCAGTCAGAAGACGGCCTCCCCGGATCCTCACTCCCGGGCTCCCAGACCTCCATCAGCCGCCTCAGCAGCACCCAGGGTCGTTGGATAGAGCCGAACAGACTCATCCCCTACGAAAGTAAGGGACCCTCCCGACTAAGGGATATGTCGGGGATACCTGGGCTGGCTGCGATGTGGGGCAGTGGGGTTGGGTGCACCGAGATGAGGTAATCCCTGTGGGGGCCCGAAGGGGAGTCCGGTCAGGTGTGTGCGGAGGGTGTGTGATAAATACCAGAATACAAAAAAAATAGCAGCAGATGCGTCTGGGCATATCCTCTTGAAAACCCTCCCAACAAGTCCATCAGGTCTGCGCTGCTGTACCTATCGGTGCTACAACTGGCTAGGCAATGCCATGTTTACATGATGACCAATGCCAGTGATTTACAGTGATTACAGCAATGACATTCCTTTTTCAAGACTTGAAATTCCAGGAACTGCACCAGTGACAGTCTAATTTCCAGATTTGTTTAGTACGTGTGTAAATAATCAGAATAAAAGAAGGCTTAATATACAGAGCATTAAATGAAGCAAACTGAACAGAGTACAGGAAGCAATTATAGGAAAAATACAGGTTCTGTAGAGTCACTGATCTGGTATAAATTGCCAGATTCTCTGAACTTCTTTGCTTTTACCAGTGTACAGGCAGTCCAAATTCTGGAACTGTACCACGTGTTCTGGTAAAAAACCAAAACCAGTCATCTTAATGGTGATTAGTGTACTATCTTCCATCTCACTGCTGTGGGTGGACTTTAGTTATCCAGGCAGAAAGTCAAAAATCTGCTTTTATTAGAACAGTTTCAGGAAGTACAAAGAGAGTTATATGACTCAGTGCCCCCACTCCCACACACTATTTCATAAAAGTGTTTTTTAAAACTACAATTAGGCCTTGAAAGGTAAACAAAAAGTGATAGAAAGTTTCAATTTAAGAGATTAGACTTTTTCTGTTTCATCCTTCCCTTTTCATGACGCTACATTATATTGTTTTGTAATGCTGACATGCAACAAAGCACGTCTAAGTGTAGAGCCCCATGTCATATGTAAAATGTCAGTGCAAGTGTATCTACATGTATGCCAAGGAGACATACATGCATACTGTGGAAAAGTTTTCTGCTGTGTTGATTGTCCAAGATGATTACAATTTTCCTCATATTCTTGTCTACAAGGTTGAACTAATTTCCTCTGCCCTCCTGCAGCTGCATGCAGACTTGAGGCAATGAGTCAAAACAAGACAATGCACATAACTGAGCTATCATATGTGTGTGTGTGTGTGTGTGTTATACCATATTATTATACTGAAATACAGAGTAAACGGTGTTAAATGACTGTAAAATGCTTAGTTATATACAACTCAAAATATCACTAGAGGATCAGGACGGGTTCTTATGTCCTACTTATGTATTAAACCGTGCAGGAGCATTTTAAGGCACACTGTCAACCCCGTTAGGTCGCAAAGCACCTTTTGCTTAAAAAGCACGTGTTATGATCAGTTGCATTTTGTAGAGATTGCTGATGTACCTGGTAGTTTGATTTGGATTCCTTGTTTTCTTCTATAAGTGAAAGACAGGAAACTACCATAGTGGTGTTACCACACAGAAACGTGTTGGCTTGCACTCCTTGATCAGCTCCTACTGCATCTTTCCTGGACTTGGGAACACCAACAACACAGTCTAGCCACCCGTGATACCGAGGTAGAAGAGAAAACTATTGCATCATGACCGGCTGTACCATTTGGGGGTGTTCCCAATATTCAGTAAGTATGCAATAAGAGTAGATCAATGATTTTAAAAAAACAATTGGGCATAATTACACCTTTAGCATGTATTTCAGTTCTGCTGAGGAATGAAGAAAAATTACTCACCTTAGTAATTGCTTTTCTTCTCATGGAGTCTTGCTATATTATGACTATATGCAGTCAGCCACTGCAGCTGAACTGCCCCGGAGAGGAAAGAGTTAACTCCAGAGAGTCTGGAGTTCCACAGTGCGAGGGCGCTATACCAAAGCTCTATCTGGGCAGTTTCAAATGAAACTGTCAGATCTTTACGAAGCTAACACTAAGCAACAAGTCTGTGTGGAAAGCTCTACACTAGCCAAGTGGCTACCTACTAGTAGGAATAACAACAATATAAACAGCAATAATAATAATAACAATGAATAATAGTATTATTAGTTTCTCCCTAACAAGCACTATTAGACCCCCCTTCCCCCAAGACTCAAGTCCAGGAAGGGGGCCAACATATTACTTAAAACAGAAATACCTAATTCCCTAACCCTAAATAAAGGGGGTGAAGGGAAGAACTAAAATGGCATGACACAGTGCTTGCACTAATTTGCCACCCCTACCCAAGTAGAAGTTCTGAGAGGGGCAGGAGGGAGGGTGGTCATAATATAGCAAGACTCCATGAGAAGAAAAGCAATTACTAAGGTGAGTAATTTTTCTTCAAACACCATGAAGTCTTGCTATATTATGACTATATGCAGATTACACAGCAGTACCTCCATGGAGGTCAGAACCTACTTAGGAAATAGGCTCTGAAGCACAGCTGTGCCAAAGCGAGCATCTCTCCTGGACTGAATATCCAGGAGATAATGCTTGGTAAAAGTGTGAACTGTTTTCCAAGTAGCAGCTTGACAGATTTCCAGGCAGGAATATCTCTAGCAGCCGCTAGAGATGCAGCTGTACCCCTGGTGGAGTGAGCCCTCAGTCCTGAGGGGGGTTCTCTACCTAGTTTTTGATAACAAAATTGGATACAAGAGACAATCCACCTTGCAATTGTCCTCTTAGTGGCAGGTTTCCCTTTGCCAACCTCGCCATAGGTAAGGAAGAGTTGGAGGGATTCGAATCTGTGACCCTTGGTGCGTTCCAAATAGTAGCTTAAGGCTCTTTTGACGTCCAAGCTGTGCAGACTCCTCTCACCTGAGGAAGAATGCTCAGTGAAAAATACTGGAAGAGAGGTGGATTGGTTCAGGTGGAAATCTGAAACCACTTTAGGCAAAAACTTTCTGTTAGTCCTGAGGACTACCTTATCTCTGTGGAAAGAGATAAAATCTTCTTCCACTGACAGGGCCTGTAGTTCACTTATGCGTCTGGCAGAAGTGATAGCCACTAGGAAAACAGTTTTGCAAGTCAGAAACTTGAGCTCTGCTGAGGACAGAGGCTCAAAGGGGTTGCATTAACTGAGCAATGCAACATTCAGGTCCCAAGCGGAGCTGGTTCTCGAAAAGGGGTTGGTGTGAAGTAACCCTTTAAAAAACTTGAAAGCACAGGGTGAGAAGAAAGGAAGCAGGCTTCCTGCTGACAGAAAAACAGAGACAGCTGCCAGATGAACCTTTAAGGTAGCTGGCCTAAGGCCTAAGAATTTAAATGGACCAAATAGTCCAGTAAAATGGGCAGATCAGCAGATTCTGGGATAATCTGCTTCTCAGAGCACCAGATGGAAAACCTTTCCACTTAGATTGTAAGTGGCCTAGTGGAAGGCTTCCTTGAAGCCTTTAAAATATCAAAACATCTTGAGAAGGGTGTAGTCAGCAAATTCTAACTCCTCAAGAGCCATGCCTTGAGATGGAGGGATTTGAGGTCCGGATACCACACTCTCCCTGTGCACAGGCCAGTAAGTCGTGGACTCTGGGCAAGCTCAGGAGCAGGAGTGAACTGTCAAGGACAGAAGCAGTGGGTACCAGGGCTGTCTGGCCCAATCTGGAGCAATCAGAATCACCTTGCGGGGCTGAGATCTGATTTTTACTAGTACCCTGAAAAGAAGGGGAAAGGCATACAGGAACTTCCCTTTCCAATCCAACTGAAAGGCGTCCAGGGGGACTGATCCCAGCACTGGAGGCCTGCAACAAAACAGAGGAAGTTGGTGGTTGTCTGGGGCTGCGAAAAGATCTATCTGAGGGGTGCCCCATCTGGCAAAGACTGACCCCATCACCTGAGGATTCAGAGCCCATTCGTGATGGCCCTGAGAAATCCTGCTGAGGGCATCCGCCAGGACATTGTCCTTCCCTGGAAGGTGAACTGCTATCAGGGAGGTGTTCAGGGAGTAAGCCAGAGACCACAACTTCATTGCTTCGGTGCACAAGGCTGTAGACCGAGTGCCCCCTTGCTTGTTGATGTACCACATTGTTGTGGTGTTGTCTGTCCTGACTTGAACCACTTTGTTCTGGACAGAAGCTGAAAACGCCTGAAGAGCTAAAAGGACAGCTCTGAGTTCCAAAAGATTGATGTGGAGCAGAGATTCCAGGGAGACCACACTCCCTGAGTGGACAGGTCGCCCAAGTGAGCTCCCACCCTAACAGAGGAAGCATCCGTGGTGAGGTGAGGGAGTGGGAAAGCAGAATGAAAGGAACCCCTTGTTTTAGATTGCTTTGATCCTGCCACCAGTGTAAGGCCAGGATCAGGGTTTGGAGTCACTGGAACCAATTTGGAAAGGGGTCCCTCCTTTGAGACCAATAGGCCCTCAAATGGAACTGAATGTCCCTCATCTGGAATCTTGCTCCTTGCACTACAGCTGTGGAAGCAGCCATGTGCCCTAGCAGTTGCAGAAAATGCCTTGCTGGTCGGGAGACCCGCAGGGTAAAGGAGGATGCCAGGGCAACGAGTCTGTCTACCCTTTCCGAGGGGAGAAATGCCCTGGCTAACTTTGTGTTCAATTCTGCACCTATGAAAGTTAGTACCTGAACTGGTTCGAGAACTGACTTTGTAAATTCAGCAGGAATCCCAGGAAGTGAGAAGCTGCTGGGTGACTTGCAAGTGGGATTTTACCTGATCTGGGGACTGACCCACTATGAGCCAGTCGTCCAGGTAGGAAACACAGCAATCCTTGCCTTCTTAAATGAGCCACTACCACAGCTAGACATTTCGTGAATACCCTTGGCGCAGAGGTAAGGCCAAGGCATTGCCCCTGAACTGGTAGTGGCCTGAGGTGTCGAACCTGAGGTACTTTCAGTGAGAAGGCCTGATCAGAACATGAAAATAGGCATCCTTGAGGTCAAGGGAAGCTAACCAGTCTCCTGGCCTCAGGAGGGCAAAATCATTGTCAGAGTTAACATTTTGAACTTTGGTTTCAAAGATGCTTGTTCAGGTACCTTAAATCTAAAATGGGCGCCATTCTCCTGTCTTTTTGGGTAAGAAAGTATCTTGAGTACAGCCCCTTGCCCTGATGGCAAGGAGGACCCTTTCTACTGCTTTGCAGTCCAAAGAGAAGAAACCTCTGCTTCAAAGCAAGGGCTTCTGAAGGATTTGCAGGTGGAAAATGTCTGGCTCTCATCTTGGAAACTGTTTGAAGCTGAGAACCAGACCTGGCCATACCTCCAGAACCCACCTGTCGAGATTAGGGACACCCAGTTCTGGCTGAAATAAACCAACCTGCCCCCACTGGTACAGGAGAATGGCCCTGGGCACCCCATCAGGGTGCCTGCTTAGCAATGTATAGGCTGAGGGAGGGATGGTTTACTTGTGCCCGTCTACCTCTGCCTCTAAAGAACCCCTCTGTGCAAATGCAGAGGAGGCCTGAGAGGTGGTAAAAGGCCTGTGGAAGGCCTGCCCCTACCTCTGGGAGCGTGCCTCTGTGGAGTGGCATGCCTCTCCTTAGCCTAGGCACTTTGTAGGTAGTTCTGTATTCATCCATCTTTTTCATATAGTTTTCTGTTTGTTCCCCAAACAGAAATTACCCAACAGGAAAATCCATAGCCTTTGACTGAGTATCTTGGGACAGATTAGTGCATCTGAGCCATGCCAACCTCTGAGGAAAGCTACAGAAGTGGCCATGACCCTAGAGAAACATCATTAACATCAACAGCAGTATGAAATTGAACTTTAGAAGCTTCAATGCCATCAGCAGCCACCTGTTCCAACTCACTAGCCAGCTGGCCATGGGCCTGCTTGGCTAACTGCAATACTGTGTCCCACCTAGATTTCTGATATCTAGCCACATAAGCCATATAATTAGCCTGCCTGAGTCCCAATGAAGCTGCCATATATTGCTTTTTCGCCATGGCATCAATCTTCCTGGAATCCTTATCAGGAGGATGTGATGCCAGGGGAATATTAGCATTGTCACAGGCTGCAGCTTGTACCACACCTACATGACTACACTGCTCAGTGAGGAAGTCTGTATCAGAGCCTGACAAGGTATATCTTCTGTCCATTTTTATCTACAGGAGGGACAGAATGAGGATTTTTAAAATCTTTGTTGTTTGCTTCCTAAATGACTTATGCAAAGGAATAGACAACCTCCTAGACTCTGTATATCCATCATTTCACATAATCAACTCCTCTTGCTCATCCACAGCTTCCTCTAAAGGGAAGCTGGAGGGTTCTGCAACCTTTTGTAAAACATAAAATGAGAAGGGGACTCAGACAGAATAGGAGGAGATTCTAAAAGGTCTGTCTGGAGAAATGTCAGTTCAATGGCACGTCCAGACCCTCCCAGCCACACATGTAATGATCAAATTAGTCCTCCCTCTCCTGTGGTTCATAAAATTCCTCAACTCCTGAACCACTGGCACTGAACGAACCAACCTTTTACCAACTGTAGGTGGTTGGCGAGGACCCTGAGACAGTGACTGGACAATCTGTATGGCTTTAGCTATTTCTGCAGCAGTTGGAGGAGACAATTTTGGACTCCAAACCTACTGATTTCTTAGTCTTTTCACTGAGACTGGTTCCCTAGAACCAGCCTTCCTTTTGGCCGAGGAAGTCTCGCCCTGGTCAGAGGACACTCCCTCTGGTCCAGTGGGTACTGGACCGGGCTGGCCATCCAGGTCAGCGGACTTCTTGGCCTCTCGTTCCCTGAGCCGGCCCAATCTCTTTCCAGGGTGGCTGCAGGGAAATTTTACACACCTGGCAGTCTGACAGGAGGTGGTCAGCCCCAGACAATAAACACAAGTGGTGTGTGGGTCAGCCTTGGCAAAGCTTCCCCACAGACATCACAGTGTTGAAACCAGAATGGGCCCGGTTTTCTTTTGGGTTTCTCAGACATAATGCCAGCCTAACCAAAACTTGCCCTTTTGATGGCAGTGCCAGGCAAGACACCCTTATCGGTTCCTAACATTGTCACGGGTATTTGAAAAACCTATTTTAAAAGCAAAGGTTTTTAGAACCGATAAGAACCGAGAACCGCACTCTAAAAGCCCAACCACACTTTAAAGCGTTAAATTAAGCAAACCGATCGGTTCAAAACGAACCGATAATTGAATTTCCACACAGACTTTAAATTTTCTACTTACGGTTTACCAGATAGAGCTTTTAACGAAATCGGTAAAATAAATACTTTTGCGGTTCAAATGACCGAAAATACTCGCTTGAACCGAGAAATGAACCCGATGTGAAGGAGCTGATCTCCGGGCGACTGTTCAGTGAAGCGGAGTAAAAATCTGACAGTTTCATTTGAAATTGGCCAGATAGAGCTTTGGTATAGCGCCCTCGCGCTGTGGAACTCCAGACTCTCTGGAGTTAACTCTTTCCTCTCCGGGGCAGTTCAGCTGCAGTGGCTGACTGCATATAGTCATAATATAGCAAGACTTCATGGTGTTTGAAACAGATAAAACAACCAGCAACATCAGTGAATTTTAGAAAAGGTAAACAAACTATCATAAAATGTGGGCTTTCAGCTAGAAATAATATGCCGCAAAAAGGGCTGAAAGTGTCCCTTTAACTTTTGGGAGGCAGTATAGCGTAGTGGTTTAAGGCTCTGAGCGGCAAATCTGAAGATCTGGGTTTGAGTCCCACAGCCCCCACTTGCATACTGTGTGATCCTGAGCAAGTTACTTAACTTCCCTGTGCTCCCAGGTTGCACCTGTAAAAAAAGCTTTCAGTTTAGTGTGTCTCTCCTGGTTAAACAATTTGAGGAAAAAAAAACTTCTCTAAGTTCACATTAATTATATAGTATCAGTAAGCCTACTTTCAGAAGGCAGCATGGGGCTGTGAAGCTTTCCTTGAATAAAGAGAGGTGGCTTCTTCACATGTAACGACGTGTCATGTGTCTTTTTTTTAAATGTTTTTAGCTGTCTGATGGATTCATCATGTGACATTTTTAGCCATGTCGCATCCTTTTGTTGCGAACCTTTGCAGATAAGGCTGAGAGTGTTCAGCTGACATGGGGTGGGGGCATCATGCAGTGGTTCTGTAACTCGCAATCTTTCTGCTTATGTTAACGTTTTCCATTTTGGCATGAGAAACATTTTATGACTGATCTTATTATTATAATGGTATTATTGCTATTTTTTGGAAACTAGGACCCCATAGGACAGACAGGTAGAAGGAAAACTAATGGCCACATTTGGTTTCCTGAAAGGGACACCCTGAACCCTTTGGGGCCGAAGAAAAAATTACTCACCTTAGTAATGTTGTTTCTTCTAATGGAGTCTTGCTATATTATAGACATTAGCAGTTTGATCCAGCTCTAGAACTGCCCTGGAGTGAAATGGTTAAAACCATTCCAAAATAGAATTTTGGCACGAGAGCAGCTCTATCTGTGTCATTTCAAACTTGAACTGTCAGATCTTTACGAGCCAAACTCATTAAGGTCTGTGTGGAAGCTGTAACCTACACTAGCCAAATGGTTACCTAAATAATAACAACCATTGATGGTCCCAACACCCAAGACTCAAGTCAGGGGACCAGAAATACTAACACCATTCTAATAATATGATAATGGAACATAAGTATAATAAAACACACACACATACACATACACACCCCCAAAGTCCCAAAGGGGACAAAATGCTAACAGGACATAAGTAGTGCCCACACTAAGTTGCCCGCACCCCACCAAGTAGAGGTTCTGAGAGGGCAGGTTGGGGAGGTCTATAATATAGCAAGACTCCATTAGAAGAAACAACATTACTAAGGTGAGTAATTTTTTCTTAAAACAACATGAAGTCTTGCTATATTATAGACATTAACAGAATACACAGCAGTACCTCCATGGAGGGGGCAGAACCTACTTAGGAATAGGCTCTGAAGAACAGCTGTGCCAAACCGAGCATCTCTCTGGCCTGGACATCCAGGAGTAATGCTTAGTAAAAGTGTGTACCGTTTTCCAAGTAGCAGCCTGGCAAATCTCTAATAAGGGATATCTCTGGCAGCAGCTAGAGGCGCCAGCTATACCCCTGGTAGAGAATGAGCCCTCAAACCCGGGGGGCTCTGCCCTTCCTGATAACAAAATTGGATACAAGAGACAATCCACCTGGCTACTGATCTCTTAGTGGCAGGTTTGCCTTTCCCAACTTCACCATAGGTAAGGAAAAGTTGGAGGGATTCGAACCTGTGACCTTTGGTACGCTCTATAATATAATAACACAAGAGCTCTCTTAACATCCAGGCTGTGCAATCTCCTCTCACCGAAGAGAAGTGATCAGTGAAAATACTGGAAGGAGATAGATTGATTAAGATGGAAATCTGAAACCACCTTAGGCAAAACTTCCTAGTAGTCCTAAGGACTACCTTATCCTGTGGAAAGAAATAAAGTCAGTCTCCACTGACAAGGCTTGCAATTCACTTACGTCTGGCAGAAGTGATAGCCACTAGAAAAACAGTTTTCCAAGTTAGGTACTTAAGCTCTGCAGAAGACAGAGGTTCAAAGAGGTTGCATTAACTGGGCAATGCAAACATTAAGGTCCCAAGCAGGGGCGGTTCGAAAGGAGAGATTAGTATGGAGTAATCCCATAAAAAACTTGGAAAACACAGGATGAGAGGAAAGAGAGGATGACTTTCCTGCTGACACAAAACAGACACAGCTGCCAAATGAACTCTCAGGGTAGCTGGTCTGAGACCAAGGAATTAAGATGTACCATGTAATCTAACAAAATGGGCAATTCAGCAGATTCTGGGGAAATATTTTTCCAGCACACCAAATGGAAAACCTTTTCCATTTAGAACTATAAGTAGCCCTAGTGGAAGGCTTTCTGGAAGCCTTTAGGATCTCAAGAACACCCTGAGAGAGTGTAAATCAGCAAACTCTAACTCCTCAAGAGCCAGGCCTTGAGGTTGAGGATTGAGCCGGATACCAAACCCTTCCCTGGGCACAAGTCAACAGATTGTGATTCCTGGGAGGCACAGGGAAGATGGACTGTCAGACAGAAGGAGTGGTACCAGGGCTGCCTGGCCCAATCCTGGGCAATCAGAATCACCCTGCAAGGCTGAGATCTGATTTTGACTAGTACTCTGAATAGGAAGGAAAGGGGAAAGCATAGAGATCTTCCCTCCCAATCCAGAAGAAGGGCATCCAGGGAACTGAGCCCAGCACTGGAGGCCTGCAACAGAACAGAGGAAGTTTGTGATTGTCTGGGGCTGCAAAGATCTATCTGAGGATGCCCCACCTGGCAAAAACTATCCCCAGCACTTGAGGATCCAGGGACCATTCGTGGATGGCCCTGGAAATCCTGCTGAGGGCATCTGCTAGGACATTGTCCTTCCCTGAAGATGAACTGCTATGAGGGAAGTGTTCAGGAATAGGCCAGAGACCACAACTTCATTGCCTCGGTGCACAAGGGCAAGACCAGTGCCCCTGTTTGTTGATGTACCACATTGTTGTGGTGTTGTCTGTTCTGACTTGTATCACCTTATCGTGGACAGATGCAGAAAAAGCTTGAAGAGCTAAAAGACAGCTCTGAGTTCCAGCAAATTGATGTGGAGCAGAGATTCCTGGGGACCAAACTCCTGAGTGGAAAGGTCGCCCATGGGCTCCCAACCCAGAAGGAAGCATCTGTAGTGAGAGTCAAGTCGTGAGAAGGGGAAATGAAGGGGACCCCCGCTTAATTGCTCTGATCCTGCCACCACTGGAGAGCTAGGATCAAGGTTCGATCACTGGGACCAACTTGGAAAGGGGTCTCTTCTCTGAGACAAAAGGTTCTCAAGTGAAACTGAATGTCTCTCATCTGAAATCTGGCTCCCTGCACAACAGCTGTGGATGCAGCCATGTGCCCAGGAGCTGCAGAAAGTGTCTTGCTGGTCGAGAGACCTGCAGAGTGAAGGAAGAGGCCAGAGCAACTAAATTCCTTACCCTTTCTGGGGAAGAAAGGCCCTAGCTAGCTTTGTGTCCAATTCTGCCCTATAAAGTTGAGTACCTGGACTGGTTCCAGAACCGACTTTAGTAGGTTTAGCAGAAAACCCAGGGAGGTGAGAAGCTGCTGGGTAACCTGCAGTGAGATTTTACCTGTTCTGGGGACTGGCCTACAATAAGCCAGTCGTCTAGATAAGGAAAAACAGCAATCCTCTGCCTCCTTAAGTGGGCCACTGCCACTGCTAGACACTTTGTGAATACCCTTGGAGCAGAGGTAAGGCAGAGGCATTGTTCTGAACTGGTAATGACCTGAGGGCAGTTGAATCTGAGGTACTTGATGGGATCTTCTGATTAGGACATGGAAATAGGCATCCTTGAGGTCCAGGAGGCTAGCCAGTCCCCTGGCCTTAGGGAAGGTAAAATCATTGCCAGAGTTACCATTTTGAACTTTGGTTTCAAAAGATGCTTGTTCAGATATCTGAGATCTAAAATGGGCGCCATTCTCCTGTCTTTTTGGGGTAAGGAGTATCTGAATACAGACCCCTGCACTGATGCAGGAGGAGAACCTCTACTGCTCTGAGCTAACAGGATGAGACCTCTGTTTCCAGAGCGAGGGTCTCTGAAGCACTTGCAGGTAGAAAAAGTCTGCTTCTCAACTTGGGAAAACTTTTTGAAGCTGAGAACCAGACCCTGGCTTACTACTTCCAGAACCCACTTGTCTGAGGTTAAAGAAGCCCAATTCTGACTGAAGTAAGCCAGCCTGCCCCCACTGGTACAGGAGAATCGGCCCTGGGCACCCCATCAGGGTGCCTGTTTATGAGGAGCTTTAGGCTGGGGGTGGGAGCAGGTCTGCCCACCTCGTCTGCCTGCCTCTGAAGAAGCCCCTCTGAGCATAGGCAGAGGAGGCCTGAGTCTGGTAGAAGGCCTGTGAAAGGCCTACCCCTACCCTGGGCATGCCTTTGAGGGTGGCTTGCCGCTCTTAGCCTGGGCACTCTTGTAAGTAGTCCTATATTCATCCATCTTCTTCATGTAATTCTCTGTCTGCTCTCCAAACAGAGAATTTCCCACCAGGAAAATCCATAGCCTTAGTCTGGGTATCCTGTGACAAACTAGTACACCTGAGCCAGGCCAACCTCTGAAAGCTACAGATGTGGCCATGACCCTAGAGGAAACATCATTAACATCCACAGCAGCATGAAACGGAACCTTAGAGGCTTCAATGCCATCAGCAGCCACCTGTTCTAGTTCACTAGCCAGCTGGCCATGGGCCTGCTTGGCCAATGCATAACAGTATCCCATCTAGATTTCTGATACCTAGCTACATAAGCCATATAATTTGCTTGCCTGAGTCCCAGAGAGGCTGCCATATACTGTTTTGCCATGGCATCAATCTTCCTGGAATCCTTGTCAGGAGGATGTGAAGCCAAGGAATATTAGCTTTATCACAGGCAGCAGCCTGAACTACTCAACATGACTGCATTGCTGAGAAAGGAATTCTGTATCAGGGCCTGACAATGTATACCTTCTGTCCATCTTTTATCTACAGGAGGCACAGAATTAGGAGCTTTTAAAATTTTAATTGTTTGTTTCCTAAAAGACTTATGTAAAGGAATAGACAATCTCCTAGACTCTGGAATATCCATCATTTCTACAAAATCAGGCTCCTCTTGCTCATCCACAGCCTCTTCTAAAGGAAGCTGGAGGGTTTCAGCAACTTTTTTATAAAACATAAAATGAGATGGGGACTCAGACAGCATAGGGGGAGATTCTAAAGGTCTGTCTGGGGAGATGTCCGGTTCAATAGGCACACCCAGACCTTCCCAGCCACATTCATACTGTTCATAATCCTCCTCCCCCTCCTCTGGTTCATAAAATTCCTCAATATCATAATCCTGAACCACTGGGACCGGACGAACCGACCTTTTACCAGATAGTGGTGGTTCAGACGGACCCTGAGACAGTGACTGGACAATTTGTATGGCTTTTGCTATCTCTGCAGCAGTTGGAGAGAATTTTGGACTCCAGACCTGCTGATTTTCTTGTTTTCTTTACTGGAATTGGTTCCTCAGAACCAGCTTTTCTTTTGCCGAGGAAGTCTGGCCCTGGTCAGAGGCACTCCCTCTGGTTCGGTTGGCACCGAACCGGGCTGCCATCGGGTCAGCGGACTTTTAGCCTCTCGTTCCCTGAGCCTGCCCAATCTTTTTCCAGGGTGGCTGCAGGAAATTCTTACATACCTGGCAGTCTGACTGGAGGTGGTCAAACCCCAGACAATAAACACATGTGGTGTGTGGGTCAGCCTTGGCAAAGACTTCCCCACAAACATCACAGTGTTGAAACCCAGTGGGCCCGGTTTTTCTTTTGGGTTTCTCAGACATAATGCCAGCCTAACCAAAAACTTGCCCTTTTAACGGCAGTGCCAGGCAAGACACCCTTATCGGTTCCTAACCGTGTCACGGGTATTGGAAAAAAACGTAATAAATCTGTTTTTTTTAGAACCGATAAGAACCGGGAACCGCACTCTAAAATAGTAACTTTTAGTTTTAAATGAGTTTTAAACCCACTGATCGGTTCAAAACCGAACCGATAACTTACAAGTTCCACACAGACAAAACCTTCATTTACTTACGGTTACCACAGATAGAGCTTGAACCGAACGGTTTTGCGGTTAAAATAAAACTATTCTCGGTTAAATCCAACCGAGAAAACACTTTTTAAACCGAGAAATGAACCGAGCAGAAGGAGAAATCTCCGGAGCGACTGTTCACTGAGGCGGAGTAAAGAATCTGACAGTTCAAGTTTGAAATGACACAGATAGAGCTGCTCTCGTGCCAAAATTCTATTTTGGAATGGTTTTAACCATTTCACTCCGGGGCAGTTCTAGAGCTGGATCAAACTGCTAATGTCTATAATATAGCAAGACTTCATGTTGTTTGAAAAATGCATTTTATAAATAAACTTGTAATCAGAAAAAAAACATTAAACATAAAATGTACTCCTACTTTTCTTATAAAGGTGACTATATTTGTTTTAAAAGATAAGTATTTTTGTTTACATCAGAGAACTAAAGATTACTGTGATAACTATGGTTCATTTTTTATTTTCTTGATTATTGAAGAAGACCTTTGGTCAAAATATTGTATCTAACTTTAATTAATCTGATGTGTGCTACTGGAATATTTAGCACTCTACCAGTTTCCTACTTCTAGTCATACTCTCCCTGGGAATTGCCAGAAAATAGGCACTGTGTATCTGGCCCATTTACCAGGTAAACAAAAACTAAGGGTTCATTTATCTAACCTCTGTGTTTTAGTCCCAGCTCTCATGCTAACACCATACGCCTGTTTTTGTTTGTACTGTAATAACTCATAAGTGGTGAATAGCTGTGTTTCTTTCTATTAACCTTTTACACAAAAAGACAAGAATGCATGAATGTATTTTGGGGGGCAAATCTATGTTCAGGTTAAAACTATATTTGCAGCCTCAGGGGGGTTGTCAATATCCTTTTGAATAAATCTATTTCAAATAAAAACAGACAAATTAATAATTAAAATCCATTCTAACTTCAGCTGTTCCTCAGAAAGTGTTTTAATTCTGATGGGAGAACTGTAAAAGCTTTTGTTTTTATCTGGTTAATTTTAACAGATTGTGGTTAAGACAATTGGCTTTTACTGTGAGGCTGTCATTTTCTTTTATTTATTAGTTTCATTTTTTTTTTTTGGCAGGTATGAACAGTGTGACTTCTGATAACAGGAATGGACCATGGCTAATTCATTTATGAGTTGTCTTAACATCTGTGTATTGTCCTGGCCTTGTTTTGCATACTGTCACCTATAATCTACTGCTAACAACTGCCCTCCCAGGTCACCTGTGGAAAGTAGATGCTTTTGTATCTTATGGTTTGATGGATATTTTTTAGACAATAATTTTCAAATATCTGTCTGATGGGCCTTTTCTTGTCAGGCTAGGACCAATAAATGGAAAGTACAGATTAACAGTGTCCATGTGTGGGACAAGCCCCGTGACTGGTGATGTAGCATGAGTTATTGAAAAACGACAAGATATTTTTTAGCAAGTAATAAGAAAGGTCGGGTTTATAGAACTATTATGTTATTTTAATTATTTTGAACTACTAAGTGTTTCTTCTCCTAGAGTGGTATTTTAGCAAACCTTTGGGCATAAATGAAAAATTTACTATAAAAGAATAATAATAGGAAAACACGTGTTTGAGAACTGGGCTGTGACAAGTGTGTGTGTGTGTGTATCTGCACATGCATGTGTTAAGTGTGGTATAGTACAGTGGTAAAGAGGACTGAGCTGCAAATCTGGAGAACTGGGTTTGAATCCCACAGCTACCGCTTGCATTACTGTGTGACCATGAGCAAGTCACTTAACTTCCCTGTGTTCTCAGGATGCACCTGGAAACAAGCCTCAGCTTAGCAGCTTAGTGCGTCTTCCTGGCCAAAAAGTATACAAGAAAATAAATAAGCATGTGTGTGTGTGTTGAACATCTGTTCTAGCACCATTCACCTACATGTTTCTTTGACTTACAAATTAAATGTGTCATTGCAGTTCCAAAATATTTATTATGATTTCATTTAATTTATTGGTAGTTCCCAGACTGTGCATGGAAACAATATGGAACTATGTTATGTATATACTATATATAGAATAATATATGGGTAGGTGGTTATAAATGAAAATTACGTACCTACCATAATTCTTGATCTTCTTGGACGAGTCTCCACCACTCATTCACACTAGTGGGATTAGCGCCGGAGGCACTAGGACCTACTCGGGAGCAAACTTTTGCTGAGGGTTTACAAGGAGATGGCGCTGAGACAGATGGCATGATAGCAGCGCTTTTGCGTGTAATGACTATCTCGACGTATTTAACCTCCAACCGCCTCAGTACCTTTTTACCAAGGAGGTGCAGCGCAACTAACGTAAAAGAGTAAATCTAACCTTAAAAAGCGGACATAAGATAGTCCGTGCGACCCGGTAAGAAGGGTCAACAGTTAAGTCTTCCACGGCCTAAAGATTCCAGGGGGCGTGAAGACCAACCAGCGGGTGAGCTCGGGATGGAGGGTGGGCGTGTGAATGAGTGGTGGAGACTGGGTCAAGAAGATCAAGAATTACGGTAGGTAGTGAATTTTCATATCTTCCTGGACATAAGTCTCCACCACTCATTCACACAGTGGGAGAGTACCATGCTGATAATCCCTCAAAAGGGCGGTCAGGAGAGCCAGAGCTCACGCGACTAAGACAGAAGTCCATTAAGGATAGTTCTGCCGGACGCGGAATGACGTCGGTGCATGAACATCCAGTGCATAATGTACTATGGTATGCACTGAGCTCCAGGTAGGCGTTGCAGATATCTGCAATTGGAACATTCGCAATTTCCGCTAGGGACTGTCACCTCTCTAGTAGAGTGAGCCGCACACTCTACCTTCTAATTTAACTTGAGCTATGGAATAGCAATGCCGAAGGCATGCCACTTACCATGATGAGATGCATCTGATAGCGATAGGTTGACCCAGCCGGTGTCGTTGAAAGAAACAAACAGTTGCTGAATCTTGGAACATCCTTGGTTCTATCTAAATAGAACCGCACGGTTTCTTAACATCCATGAAATGAAGAGCTTTGTCCCCTTCATTTTGAAATTAGCGGAGTAAGCGGGAAGTACCAGAGGTTGGTTTAGATGGAATTCTGACACAACCTTGGGAAGAAATTTAGGATGAGTACATGAGAACTACCTTGTCTTTATGGAATACAGTATACTTGAGGGTCCGTAATCAGGGCATGTATCTCAGAGACCCTGCGGGCTGAGGTAATGGCCACCAGGAAGGCAGTCTTCCAGGTAAGAAATTTAGCTCACAGGTAGCTAGGGGTCTGAAGGCTTCCAAGTGAGCATGTCCAGCACCAGGTTAATGTCCCAGGCTACAACTGGGCGCTTAACAGGGGGTCTGGTATGAAGAACCTTAAGAAATTCTCTTCACCATAGGTAACTGAGCCAGAGTCAAGGAAGAAACCGGCTCATGGAACGCTGAGATGGCACTAAGTTGAACTTTAACTGTAGATACTGGAGACCTGAGTTTGATAGGTCCAAAAGATACTCCAGAGCCTTGTCAGGAGGACAGAAAAGGATTCAAGAGGACTTTGCATTCACTAGAGAGAAAAACGTTTCCATTTGGAAGTGTACTGCCAGGTGGCTGGCTTCTTGTAGCAGCCAGAAGGATGTCTGAGACTCTACGAGAGACGTTGAACCGATTCTACTCCACCTCTTCAGGAGCCAAGCATGAAGGTGAAGTGATTTCAGGTTGGGATGGACCAACGAACCCTGAGTCAAAAGATTGATTTGCAAGGGAAGTGGTCTCGGAGAGGCTGCCAACATACTGCTGAGTAGAGGAAACCATAGTTGCCGAGGCCAGGAGGGAGCAATGAGAATCATTTTGGTCCCCTGAGACTCGAACCTGAGGAGTACTCTCTGGATTAGAGGAAGCGGTGGAAAGGCGTAAAGAAAGCGTTTTGTCCACCGCAGCCTGAACGCATCCTGACAGAAAATACCAGGCCCTGGATTTCTGGAGCAGAAGAGAGGCAGTTTTTGCGTGAGTGGGGATGCAAAAGGTCCAGGTCTGGAGCCCCACTTTTGAACAGAGACCGAGCTACGGCTGGATCGAGAGACCACCGTGAGGGTCTGCCTCCGCTCTTGCTGAGGTGATTCATGTAATGTTTTGTATACCTGCAGATAAACCGGGCTTGAATCAGAGACTTGTGCTCCAAGCACCACTCCCACACCCTCATTGCTTCCTGCAAAGGGGATAAGAATGAGCACCGCCTTGCTTGTTGATGTAATACATCACAGCTTTGTTGTCCGTTTGAAGGAGAATGTTCTGTGACAAAGGACATCCTTCAGAGCTCGGATCGCATAGAGGACCGCTCTCATCTCCAGGACATTTATGTGGAGATGAGTTTCAACTGAGTCCATACACCTTGAGTGTGGAGGGAGGACAGTGAGCCCCCATCCCATTAGTGATGCATCTGTGGTGATGGAGATCTGATGATCCGGGGAGCAAAGGGAATCCTTCCAGGAGTTTGCTCTCTTTGAGACCACCAGGTGAGAGACCTCAAGGGGCTCCGTCACCTTGATGGGATAAGACTGGGGTGAGAGGTCGGAGACCACTGAGTGGAGAGCATCCATTGGGTGGTTCTCATGTGCAACTTGGCCAGGGGTATAGTGAACACCGAGGGGCTTCATGAGACCTAACATGCGTTGCATCGAGAGAGCTGTAACCGATTGGTTCTCCTCGATGTAACGGGCCATCCGAAGGATGTCGAGTCTTCTGGTCCTGGAAGGAAAGCCTCGGAAGAGGTGTCTAGGAAGCCCTATGAAAAGGAGCCTCTGGGAGGGCTGCAGTTGAGATTTTTCAAATTCAGCAGAACTCCCATGGACATGAGAAGATGAGAAGTCATTTGCACGGCTTCCAAAGTCCTTTGGCTGGAAGGGCTTGCTAGAAGCCAATCGTCCAGGAAGGGAAACACTGGAGTCCGATCTTCCTGAGATGTGCTGCGAGAACTGCACAACACTTTGTAAAAACTCGCGGCGCCGAGGATAGCCCAAAGGGCAGGACTCTGAACTGATAATGCTGACCCAAAGCTACAAACCTGAGGAACTTGCGGTGGGTCAGGTGGACGGGGATATGCTGGTAAGCATCCTGCATATCCAGGGAGGCCAGCCAGTCGTGCTGATGCAGCAAGGGTAACAGGGTACCTAGGGAAATCATTTTGAATTTCTCCCTGGGAGAAATTGTTTAACTTTCTGAGGTTCAGAATGGGGCACATCCCAGATTTCTTTTGGAACCAGAAAGTAATGGGAGTAGAACCCTGTGTTTCGTAGATGCGGGGCACCAGTTCTATTGCCCTGTTGTTCAGAAGGCCTGGATCTCGCGCAGTGAGGAGGTCTGACTGAGAGGCCGACAACCTGGGTTGTCGCCTGGGAGGACAATTGGGGTTTCCAAGAAATTGAGAGAATAACCTCGCAATTATCCGAGGGACCCATTTGTTCCAGTTATGGACTTCCACTGGTTGTAGAAGTACATCAGGCGACCTCCCACTGAGGAGAAAGTTCCACCTGGGCAGAGTGGATGGAACTTGGGCCAGCAATTCATAAGGTGGCGCTGGGGCTTTAGGCCCTGCGCTTTCTGCGCTCTTCTTTTGAGGTTTGGGCAGGTTGGCTTTTGGAAGCTTCCCTGCCTCTGCCTCGAAGGACTGACGACTATGAAACTGGACGTCTGTTCTCATGCCCCGAGAGGGGCAGGCGGAGGTCTGGCCAATTTAATGGCCGATCTAGTCTTCTGAGTGGCCTCTAGGCTTGCTCCACCTGAGGGCCAAAAGATAGGAGCCATCGTGCAGCAGCGCTTATTACCTGCTGCTGAGCATCATTCGTGAAGCCAGAAGAACGCAGCCAGGAAATGGCGCCGAGTACAAATCTCTCGCGGCTGCTAAGCGAGAAGCAGTGTCGAAAGCGCCCATAGCGGCTTTGACCTGTTGGTTGGACTCAATACCTCTAATAACGGTCAGAAGAAGCTCTGACTTGGAGTCCGAATCTGGAAGAGCTTAACCATTCTTTTCATAGAGTGCCACAGGATATACTCATACTGAGAAAAATAGCCTTGATAACTGGCACACGCATACTTAGAGTGGAGGCAGCCAAAGACTCTCTTACCTAATGTATCAATCTTATGAGACTCTTTGTTAATAGGTCGAGCTGAAGTAGTTTGAGGAAGAACGACCTTGTCCTCTCTGCCAGGACTACAATAGGATCCGTAAAGGCTTGGGATGCCAAAAGGACGATCCTTGGAGCTGAATACTTTATCAATGGATTTAGCCACTGAGGGAATAAGAGCAGGATTATTCCATACCATTTGAGACAGCGTCTCAAGGAAGGCTGGTCGGAGGAGTCAAATCCGTAGGATCTCCAAGCATGAAGATACTGGAGTTCAATATCTTCCCAGGATCGATGTCTGTAGTCTGGAGAGAAAGAGTGGATCTCAGGTTCTTCAACAGAGACTTAAAGGACAGGTCCTCACACAGGCTCTGTAGCAAAGAAAGATCCTGTTTCTCCACTTCATCACCCAACCCAAGGTCTGGGTCAGGCTCAACATCATCTCCTGATGGTTCAGGAAGGACTGTTTGACAGGAAAGGAGTGAAAATAGGGAGGAGGAAATAGCAGAAAACAAGGAGAGTCCCGAGGGCCCCGCGCCGAGACGGCAAACGGGTTGAAAACGGCACGAGGCGCCGCAGGCGCGAAGAGACGCAGCGGAACCATAAGTGCCCGGCAAGCGCTACCCGAAATAGCAGTACGCCCACAGATGGCGCCGCCAGACAGCAGCACATGCCGCGCACTGCGAGACCACGTCGGCGCCGCGGATGGCGCCGCAAGACCCAGCGGCACCGAAAACGGCGCCGACAAGCCAGCAGACCCTGCCGAAGGCGCCGGAAAAGCCCCAGGAACCTGGAAAGCTAGAGGAGGAAAAACAGGAGATAAGGGCATCAGTGTGGCCCCCTGCGCTGCAGCCATGTGAGGGGGGGAAACACCTAAGCACGGAGTCGCTGGCACCGAAGAAGACGCCGTGCGACTAGGAAGGTCCAACCGCCCTACCTGATCGCAGGAGGAGCCCGAGGGCTCTGAGGCAACCGAGCCAGGCAGAAGAACCAACCTCCGAGCCCATCGCTCTATAAGAGCGGCCCACTGATGAAACTGCTCATCTGGAGCCCTACCTATAGGCGGGGAAGGGCTCCGATGTCGAGGACGACGATTATCGGAAGTTGGCGACTCCGAAGAAGGAGACCGGCAACTAGCAACGATAACCGACCGTCGACGCGCAGACATACCAGAGGGCGACCTCGAGTGATGCCTTCTCTTTTTTGACCTGTGGGCCGAAGAAGAGCTCGAGGCCGAACGGTGCCGAGAATGCGACCGTTTATTTTTATGCCGACGGGGGGACCGCCCATCCCCCCGGGCATCGGACTGACCGTTGTCGGAACCCCGCTGAGGAGAAGGAGGCTGACCGGACCCAGCCCGGCTGACTGAACAGCTTTACACGAAGTCTCCCTACCGTCACCTGACCTGCTCATGGTCGACCCGTCCAGTAGGCCGAGACTTCTTCAAGTAAGTTAAATTTAGAAATATTGGAAAATTTAACGAAAATAGATAAAATTAAGCGATACTACTATCGTGATAATGTTACAAAAACAAACTGAAAACTATAGCTAGTTTGAAGTTTGACTCCCATTTCAAGCGGCGTCACTGAAAGCGCTTTCGGCGAGGCGGGAAAAAAGAACTGAAGGCGGTTGGGAAGGTCGCCGCCGATAGTCATTACCACTCGAGCCGGCTGCTCGCGCGCGCCTGTGGCTCGCGGGCGCCATCTCTCGCTACGACCCTCCAGCAAAAGTTTGCTCCCGATAGGTCCTAGTGCCTCCGGCGCTAATCCCACTAGTGTGAATGAGTGGTGGAGACTTATGTCCAGGAAGATCAAGAATTTTACACACACACCCGAGGTGTGGGATGCCATATAAACCCCGAGGGCGAAGCCCGAGGGGTTTATTTAGGCATCCCACACTGAGGGTGTGTGTAAAATTCGAGTTTATACCACTTACCTATATCTTATTTTATATACTTGCTGACCACAAATTTTTTCACCCATAGGATGTTTATTTCAGAAACTGTGTTTTTTGGCAAGAGAGTAGCTGACTGCAGCAGTGCTGTGATTCATTAACTGTGCATTTTATTGTACATCTCAGTAACAGTAAAATAGATTTACTGCATAAGAACTTAATGATTTCATTATATTTCTTTTTTTTAACTGTTTCACTTACAGTAATTGAAATAGTGAGGTCTGTCTGGTAACTTCGCTCGGTAACCGTGTGTTGCGCCTTAACTAAAACAGGTATCTTAAACTTTAAACAGTACTGAACAAAGAAAATTTGTTAATGTTCTCTAAAGTTCTTTAACTATTTTGTATGTTTACTCGTTTTTCTGTTGCGCTGTAAGGGCTCTGGTTGCTATGGTTATGCCGTTGCGGGGGAGATCTCAGGGAGTTGCTTGAAGATCTTGCAATGCGTGTGAGGAGAAAGATAATTTTTTTTGTAATGCTTTCGGGTGTTTTTTTCTTGACAAGACACTTTTCTTTGATGGTCAGAGTTGAAGCAGTGAGAGGACGGAGCGAGGTGACAGACCGCGAGTTTGTAAAGAAAAATCTGTGTTTCCTTTACAAGTGTTGGTGGCGTGCGCTGCTCAGAGAGAAAGCTGGCGCGTGTTTTGGTTATAACAGCAAATTATAACCAGCTTTCTCTATGGAAAAAAATTATGGCCAGTAATTATACTGAAATAACAGCAACCATAAGTGAGTTAAAGGGGGGTCTAGAGCATCCCACTCACAGGGATGAGGAACAAAAGCAAGGACTTGTCAAGAAAAATACCCTATACCATTGTGCTTTCATGGATAACGCTACACATCTTGCTATAGTTTAGAGAAATGGCATAAATTATGGGGTGTTCATAAAAATGTTAAAGATATCATGGTATCTATGGGATCCGTATGACTTCCCGACTCAAAGGTGCCTGACTACAAATATCCCGCTACCAACTTCCCGACTGTACACATAGCCCGTCTAGGTTTATGCCGACATTTAGTTTACCGACACTACTCAATTCCCGACTGCTAAATCCCCGACATGAACGCTTTAGCTATGACAAAAAAGACTGAACATCCAGCAAGCTGAATTAAATCAATTAAGTGACATGACAGCAACTTCTCACTAAATGCTGTAGCTATGACAAAAGACAACGAGCTAAAACTTACCTGTACCTCCGATGCGCAGACTCGTAGAAGCTCTCGTTGAAAAGTCAAATTAAAAGCAAACTTTATTTATTTTAAAAGTACATCCGATGCGCAGACTCGTAGAAGCTCTCGTTGAAAAGTCAAATTAAAAGCAAACTTTATTTATTTTAAATGTTTAAAAATTGGAGGTTTAAAATTTGGTATCAAGTTAAATAACCATATTGTGTGCCACTCTAATAAAATCCGTAACAGAGCGGTGGTGCTTGTCTGAAACAATGTTGGTAATCTTTTCCTCGCGAAGAGCATATTTCTTTTTTATTGGGGACTTCGGCAACCCTCAGTTAATTTTTTCTATCATGCTGTCAGTTACAAGCTGTTCATTATGGAGCTCTTCTACAAAGCGATATATCCCTACGTGGGATGCTCCAATCAAGGTCCCTAGGCGTCGGTGCCAGGCCTCCACTTTGTTTTGTGTTGTGGGTACACTCTGAAGCATCTGGTCGTGAACAGACCAAAACTGGGGAGGATACAGCAGCGGTGTTCTGATGGTGGCATTATTCCTCATTCTCCTTCTCACCCTTCCCAGAACATGTGTCTCCTCAAACCACTCCATGATGCATGCTGCCTCCGGTGGCATTTCATTCTTTAAATCATCAAATACATCAGGAATTTTAGCAGGCGGGAGAAATGCAAGTGCAACCAATTGTCTTAGTTTCAGGCTAAATTCTGGGTCAGTTCCGTATCAGTCTGCTAGCCCACATCCTTGGATTTTGCGCCATAATATTTGTCCAAGGTGAAATAGACAACCCTTGTTAACAACATTAGAATTCAGACTTGCAGGCATTGATGGCAGCCTGCTCAACATCAGTGATAACGAATTGTGGTGAAAGACAAAATGGATACTCGTCGGCCACGTCCTGCAAATCCTGTAGCATGCATAGATAACATTCATGGGATTTGCTCGACATCAATGCATATACCAAAGGGAGGATTCTACAGGTCTCACCAGTTCCTGCAGGGACATGTATTGAATACAATTGCCTAAATGGATTTGGGACAGTGCGGAATGTTCCGTCCATGATCCAAAATGTGGCTGTACTCAGCTTCTCGATATTTGCTTTGGTTGTGAACAGGAAGATTTTTTCACTACCGCATGTTGAATCTTGAGCAAGGAAAGAATGACCATTCACCATTGAGAATTCTTGTGGAATGCACACTTGATCTAAGGTTTTCGGTTCAGGCATGCTATTTTACTTTCTTGCACGCTTAACAACCTGCAACAGGGAATGCTTGCCTGGCATGTTATGCCGAACTTCGGGATGTACCTGGGCAAGCTCGTTTTGAATAAGTTGTGCTGGTGTGCCGTGGGTGGTCAATGAACAGTGTTTCAAGGAGGCTACTGCAATTGCCACAGGAGCATCGCTGGCATCTGGTGAATGGTTATGTTCGGTGGTACCCCGCAAGTGATACTGGCCACCTACAAGCACCATGGAGGCATGGCCATGACAGCCTGCAGACTTTCTGTGCTGACAGCACCAGTAAAATAAGTCTGCACGATTCTGCTCTTTAACGTACAGGTAGCCACTAATGCTGAGCTTTGAATTTCCCCGCTGCGGTTTGACAACTTCGCAAACATGGGGATGTAATTCCGCAGTTGGTGTTGCTGGTGTCGCCATTGCTCTCGAGAAAGCTACTAAGCTACAAGGAAATGCGAGTGCAATGTCTGTGGATATAATGGTAATTGCCTAATTGGAGCCACTCCCTGATCTGGGAACAAAATGTAATTGCAAAATTGGTAGCGCAGTTGCAGTAGCAGTGTTTGAAAGACAATCGTAGCCTGCAATGAAATCACAGGAAATACTGAATTCTTGGCAATACATTATGTTGAATGGCCTCTACCCTGAGGAGAAAACAGATGTAGCTGTGCCCACCTATCTAGGTCATTAGCTATGGTGCTGCTCAGTGGTTTAAAATTGCAAAATTGATAGCGCAGTTGCAGTAGCTGTGTTTGAAAGACAACTGTAGCCTGCAATTCAGTCACAATTCACTCACAACTCTGAAAGTAATTGAAATGTGTATAATGTGTATTCAACTGGACGGGAAGCTGCTAAACGGGTAAATGGTGTGCCGGGGAATAACATCCTCAGTACTATTAGCTATGCGGGAAGCTGCTAAACGGGATTTCAGAGTCGGGAGCTTTACTGTCATTAAGAATTAAGTCGGAAAGTCGTACTAGACCCGTATCTATGTTTTCCATGACTTCTGTAAAAGAACCCTAGCAATGATACACTGACCTTATCTAACACCCAGCTGTCTCCTCCAGGGCCATCCCTGCTGGCTAAGTTTCCCATACCCCATAAAAGCCACCCTTCTTGACACTAAAAGTGACCTCTGACATTATGCAGCCAGAGTCTCTTGTGCATTCCTGGTCTTACCCTACACAGTCCACACCACATTCATACTCTAATCAATGGGGACAGTACATACACCTGCAGCAGGAAGCAAGTTGGCTACATCAAATCCATTCAGAGATCAGATCAGAGATCAGAGGGTGGTGGGTTCAGTTCCCACATCTGGCACTTGGGTTAATATCCCGGTTCCCAGTACTGACACTGTAGTGCAGCATGAGAGGGGTGCTGCACTTCTGAGGTGCCGTCCTTCGGATGAGACGTTAAACCGAGGTCCCATCTGCCTGGACTGGTGGTAGTTCAGGTGGATGGTAAAGATCCCATGGCACTTACTGAAAAGAGTAGGGGAATTTTATTGAGAAAAGTTGGACTTCATTACAAAAGAAATAATATCCTGTACATCAACATCTAAAGCAAAATATAGCAAAAATAAACATAGTAATAAACAAAAAAGGGCACCTAAAAGAAAGATACAAAAAAATAACAATTAATCAACTGAAAAGAGATCACAATTGCGCCATAAATGAAAAAAATGAGGCCCTGCAAGGATTTTGAAATCATGCAATTTAACAAAATGAATAGCAGTTCTAATATTCTCAATCACTTCTTGTACCATAATCATTTTTTGATGCAAGACCAACATACATCTGGCCTGCCATACATAATAACGAATCAAGGCAAAAACAATAAAGTATCTGCATGATATTTTTGGCACAAAGCACCATGTGCACAGAACATAAGCTGTTCATAAGATAAATGTAACATCAAAGGTTCAGACCACAAGCCTGCTAACAAAGTCCATAAAGTAAGAGCAAAGGGACACTCCAAAAAAAGATGCTGTTGAATTTCTATAATACCCTGACAACAATCCCTAGGGCAATATCGAGCGTCCAATGCTTTGTGTTTACCTTTGACACGTAAACGCCCATAGTTACCCGATCAAACCGCATCCCGAACATAGGGGGGCAAACGGGGATTACTGAGTTGCTGAAGAATCCATTCAAAGCGATTTGGAGGGCAAAAAGGGAAAGCCACCTCATCCTGTGCCTCCCTCCTCCAAACTTTGTCATAAAGCATCGGCTGAGACAACACACAAAAATCTTGTGAGGAAAAAAACCCCAAGACAGGGCCACCTTAAGAGCTTCTTTCCTATACAGGGGAATTTCCAAAAAACGAAAAACCCAACCCTTTTTTCCCCAATTCCCAAATTGGAAGACGGCAACAACCATTTCAACAGAAAAGGTTTTCCAATACCCGACCGGTGGCGCTGAGGCTGGATGCCACACCTCGCCTGACGGCGGTGCGGTTTGAGAGCGTTCCGGGTCATCAGGGGTCGGCAGGGGAAGGAGGATCGAGTGTCCCAACGGATGCTCTCTCCTCCTTGAGGAGGGACACAGGGGTGTTCATACACCGGCGCCCGGGAGGCCGGTGGAAGCGCAGCTCTCGGGGCAGCGGCGGCTCCACTGGGGGAGTGGGGAGGGAGGGCAGCCATTTGGCACTTGGCAGGTGTGTGCTGCGGGCACGCCCGCCCGAGCCAGCCCCCAGTGGGAGGGAGGGAGGGAGGGACGAAGAAAACTGAAAACAACCCGCGGCACTCTGGATGACGGCCGCTCCAGCCACCCAGTCTGCAACCACGGGCAGACCCCGCTGTGCAAGGTGAAGGAGGCAGGTAAAGAGGCACTCTAGGGGCAGACCCAGTGGGGACTGGAGGGCATTGAGCTAGCCCGAAGGAGTAGAGTGACAAGGGCGACCAGGAGGATAAAAAGAAATTTCAAAAAAAAGAAAAGGTTTCCAAACCACCTCCCCCGGTTTTAATGCTTTTCCAAAATTATAATTGAAAAAAAAAAACTATAAAAGAAAGCAACAGCGTGGATCATCCCAACCCCTCCCTCCCTGAGTGGTCTATATGTTATACTCCGCTTCACTGGGTTCAAACGGGACCCCCAAAACCCTTGAAAAAAATCCCATATAGTCTGGTAAAAAAAAAACATAGGCGGGGGAAATATATAACAAAGATACAAAGAAATGGGGATCACCAAAGTCTTAAGTAACACAACCCTTTTTTTTTTTTTTTACCAATCTGGTACTGTTTCCAGCCTGAAACAAGACCTTCGGCCCTCCCTAAAGCAAGCAGCCAATTATAAGAATGCATATCCCCGTCCCAAAAAAATACCCAAATACTTAAAGGGAGCTGCAGAAATTGGTATCCCTGCATAAGTACCAGACTGTGGAAGAGCAAGGTGACCAATAGGTACCCCAATACTTTTCCTAAAATTAACACAAGATCCCGAAACTGAGGAATATGCATAGAGGACCTGTACCAATGCAGCTTCCTCAGTAAAGACATCTACAGTCAAGACCAAATCATCAGCATAAGCTAAAATTTTGATGGGATCCAATGGAGGAGCCCCCAACCCCAAAATACGAGGACAAAGGGAAATTGCCCTAATCAAGGTATCAATACAAAAATTGTAAAGGAGAGGACTTAAGGGGCACCCTTGTCTTACCCCCTGTACCATCGTCACAGGTTTCCCCAACCAACCATTCACATTAGGAATGATGGTAGCCCCATCATAGAGAGCCTTAAGCCACAAGAGAAACTGAACAGGAATCCCAAAGGCTCGCAGCACAGAAAATAGGAAGTCTTGAGAGACCCTATCAAAGGCCTTCTCTTGGTCCAAACCCAAGACCCAACCCATAACCATCCCTTTTTCACCCAGGGCAAATAATTCTCTTAACAGAATCAAATTATCATGTTGGCTTCTACCTGGAATGCTGCATGTCTGAGCCAGACTGAGACGATTAGCAATTTTTAGTAATCTAGCCAACAAAATTTTAGCCAAGATTTTATAATCTACATTTAATAAACTCATTGGTCTCCAATTCTGCAACTCAGCCCTATCCCCTTTTTTAAAAATCAGGACCAAAATGGCTTCCTTCATGGACTTAGTGAAAGGGGCTGTGGTCAACATATCATTAAATAACGAAGTCAAAGTGGAACTAAATCCTCCTTAAGGGTTTTAGAAAAATGGGCAGTAAGGCCATCTGATCCTGGAGCAGAATTAGAATTTAAACTATCAATGGCCTGAGCCACTTCTGAGGCTACAATGTCTCCTGACAACATACCCTGCTCGGCTGAGGAGAGCAAAGGGAGGTGCAAAGAGTCTAAAAAGGAGTCCGCAGACTCACAAATAGGTAGACTACCTAACATGGAGAGAACATGTTGTTCCACAACCTGAACCAATGCCTCCGGCTCTGTAACCAAGTCACCTGAGGGCGACCGTAAAGTCTGAATAAACTTAGACTCCACCCATCCTTTACAGGCCTTAAATGGGTCTAACCCTCCTTTGGTCACCCAGGTCCCAAATCTTGCCTCCTGTCCCAAAGAACTAGCCTGATCATACTTCAAGGTTTTCATTTGGGTACAAACCACCGCAATCTGGTCACTATAATCATTATCAGTAGTAGCTGATAAGGAAATCAGATGCTGCAATTGTTGCCTTAATGCTAAATATTTTAAGTATTGAGCTGTCTGATTTGCTACAGCTTTCCCCTGAAAAATCTGCCTCCATCTGATTTTAGAATCTTCCCACCACTCACATGGTTCCTCATAGATATCAGCCACCGAGAGCCGGTCCGCCCATTCCCTCCTCCACAATTTTAGAAGGCGACGATCCTCCAAAAGGGAATCATTAAGCTTCCACCTATTTTTTTTTTTACATCTCAGGGTTTTGTGCCATGCAAAGGATACTCTAAGGGCTGCATGATCGGAAAACTCAACACCCATAGTCTGACAGGAAAGAATCATCAAAACTTTAGATAAAAAAGCAAAATCAATACGAGTCCTTAAGGGTCCCTTAAAAAAAAGTAAACCCCCCCCGACTCATGACAATACTGGTGAGCATCTACTAGCTGGGCAGTGGTGATAACATCTTTCAATGCAACAGAATCACAGAATAATTTGGGGGTTTGTAACCCCCATCCCTCTGGTGTAAACCACAATTAAAATCACCTACCCACAAGAGTAACCTAGAAGTATGCAAAAAGGGCCTAATTAAACGAAAAAGAGACACCCGATGTGCTTTTGTCTGAGGGGCATAAATAACAATTATCCTAAATCTCTCAAAACAATATGTAAAATCCAACAACAAAGCCCTACCAGGTTGAATATCCACCAACTGAGACACATGAAAAGCAGAGTTAGAAAATAAAATCCCAATACCGTCACACTTATCAGTACCTGATGACCAAAAAGACGGACCAAGGGTCCATGCCCGGGAAGCTTGTTGAAGTTCCTGGTGTGATTTCAATCTAGTATCCACTAGACAAACAATGTCACATTTAAAGTCTTGTAAAGTTAAGAACACACCCCCAAGCTTCCTATGACCTTTAATGCTGTTAACATTTAAAGTACAAACAGATAATGAAGCCATCTAAGTGCCTATGGGCTACTTACTCCTACGACTTTGTCGGGTTCGTTTAGCAATAGGGTCCAGGTCCCCACCACCCTCAGTATCCGTATTAGATCGGATAGAGGAAGTATCCGTATCTCCCTTCCCCAGAATCTTTATCAGAGAAGTCAGTGGCTAAAACTGCAGATTTGTTGCCAGACTGCCAAAGACGGACTCTTAACATCCTTACCCCGATCAGCCACAGCCAAACCTTTCCTAGTCCGTTTATGTGGGATTTGAACAAAACCTGATACCTTTGCACCAGAAGCATACTGTGGTGGTGGTGGGGGGGGGGGCGCATGTCAACAACAACCACCCCGGACCCCTCTGTTACAACAGGAACCTGAGAGACAGGAGACGAAATACCAATCCCAGGCTGATCTAATGCCAAAGGACAAGGGGTGACCAAAGCATCCTGAATACTAATCTTATCAGTCCCTTTAGCTAACCCCACTGATGCTGAGGAACGTACGCTGATTTTCAAGTCCCGGGCTGCAATAATTTTAGCCTGCGCCTGCTGTGCCATAGAAATCAGCCCTTCATGTGAAGGACAATCTTCCCTATTATGGGATGCCCAAGGGCAACGCCCATAGGCATGACCTGTACGTTCACAAAGATTACATTTGAAGAGATTTAGACAGGCACTAGAAGTATGTCCAAAGCCAAAACAATGGCTACATTTTACCGTATCGCAGGCTGAACTAAAGTGAACTCGAGAGCCACATTTACAACAAGATTTAGGCTGCCCCACATGGAAAATGAGACCTTTGTCTTTCCCCAGATAAAGAAAACTACGTAAATGACTAGGCCCAGCATTAGTCGAATACAATTTTACTCTAACTCGCCATCCCCCATCCCAGATTTGCTCACTATCCAATGTGGGGGTAGGTTTGTTAAGTACCTCACACCTTTATCGTAACCAAAATAAAATGTCCTCTACATTAACTCCTTTGTTTTTAAACATGATAGTAATGTTTCTGACTGCAGGCTTCGTTAAAGGCATAGCTTGACAGGGAGACCAAGTAGCAGAGGCCTGGCAGGCCGCATACTATGCCCAAAATCTATCTAAACTGGAAACCTGTTTAAAACTAATTTCAAAATTATGATTTCCCAAACTAATAAGGGCAAACATCTCCGAAGAGAAAAATTCCATTGATCCTTTAAGTAACGTCTTAGCCACATAAAGCCTATTAGAGGAATCCACCAACCCACCTTTATATAACAAACGAACAGCATTTCAGCGGGGGGCCGGTTCTCCCTTGGAAGAAAATAAATCAGCTAGTTTAAAACCAACTGGCCGAACAGGATCTTCCTCCAGAGTATCGAGCAAGGGAGGGGCAGGTCCCATCCTGAGAGGAACCTCTGGTTCTAGGGGCACAGAAATAACAGGAACAGGGGAACAAACCACCTTTTGATGTGAAATCAGAGCATCAGAAACAGTAGAAACCTGAGCTTGCAAAACTTTAGGCAATACACCCCGTACAGTGCCATCAAGCCGAGACCCTTCAGTAATAACCCCCTGGGGATTGTTGGAGCTCAGAACAGCGTTGGTGGCCACAGAATCTGCTGCCTTTTGCAGCACTGCCAAATAGGTCAGGTCCTGGGAGTCAGGAGTCCAAGTACCACCATCTCCCTGCTCCCAACCAGCATCCTTTAAAGCTTTTTCGGGTGACCAAGGCACCCCCTGACCACAATCCTGAGATGTATTGGAAAGGCCTTTCCCAGACAAAAGCCCTCCAGTCATTAAGTACTTTGTCTCTTACTCCAACCTGGCTTTGTGAAGGGAAAGAAAATACCTCAGGCTCAAAGTCCCAGCCCCGAAGGCGTCTCTGCCGATTTCCAGAAGCGTACCCCGAACAGATGCATACCCCAGACGTTGTTTGGTTGCCTGCCTCGCAGGGGGATCCAGAGAAACAAGCTGGGGCTGTGGGCACTCCGAGGGAATGCTCGGTAAACTACCAGCCTCAGCACAACCTTCCGGTAACACAGAGTCGTGTGAAAATGACGCAGAACCTTCTGCATCAACAGGGGACTTAACAGACCTCAATATTCCACCATCGGGAAGCCCTGAAATGCCTGTGGGAGTGCTGCAAGTTCCATATCAAGAGAAGAAAGCTCCTGCAACAAAGCCAACCGCTTTGAACGTAAAGATGCTTGCAAGGTACCGTTTTGTAAAGTACTATCCACTGCTTGTAACCCAGACCAAAGGAAATCGACTTGGTCCTCCGTTGAAACAATAGTCGCCATCGCGACCTCAGCCACTACACATTCTTCTTCAATGGCCCCTGAAAGTTGAAGCACAGAGAAGGAGGCCCGCTCCCCTGCACTCACGACATCCAACTCCAACGCCGACTCCTGCATACTGACCACGCAGCAGCCAGTAGGGGAATTTCCCCGGTATCCTGGCCAAATTTTCCCCATTCACTAAAAATACCACAAGCTTAATCTAGTTCAGTTTCAGTTGGTTACCATCTGTATTAACCCCGGTCGCCCCTGAAAAGGGACTTCTAGTCTCAGTGGGCCTATCTGGCCAACAAAATTCAATAAATAAATTCCACACCAAGAGTGTGCATTAAATTCTCAAATGCTCACTACCCCATCCTTTATTTTTTATAATTACTGGTGAGCAATTTTGTTCCAGCATGACTTCATTGACCATCTGTCTCTCTCACACATACACACAGTCTCTGTGTCCCTCTCCCTACCTCCTTTTCCAGAATGAGCATTTTCTTTTCTTTTTGCTCTTTCAGGTTTTTTTTCTTACAGTTTGCAGTCACAAATGCGTTTAAGTAGTGCTATAGCGAGTCAGCCGCAACCCCGTTCCTACTCACACTGGGTATGTCCCGAAGCAGACGAACAGCAGGATCAACCAGATAGAGCTGTTTTAAACTGTTAAAAGTAGGATATGAAAATTACGTAAGCACCGTAATTCTTGATCTTCCTGTATATCTTCACCATTCATCACTGGTGGGTACAAGCTGGAGGTGCTTGGACCCCGTGGGAAGCTTTTTAGCTAAAAGCTTTCTCTCTGGAGGAGGGGCTGACGTCAGGAACGGTGCTGTCCTCAAGGCCGATGTACTACATGGCACTTGCGGGTTGGCCAGTAACAGATGCTGGCCCCTCTACCACCTCAGTTCTGCTTGCTGCAGAGACAGAGAAAAAAGCGATGGAGGTGGTGCAAGGGGGGCCTAAGGGATAGAAAAAGGAAAGGATACAAACTTAAGAAGGAATAAGCCAACCAGAGGAAGGGGATAGGCCCTAAGTTCTGTGGGAGAGAAACTCCAACCACTGGGCAGGCAAGAAGGGGTTGAGATAATGGATAGGAAGAGGTAAGAAAGAGAGAGAAAGAAAAGAATAAGGAGGCGGGGGAGAGAGAGAGGAGAATGAAAAGAAAGGGAGCATGGAAGAGAGGGAAAGAGTGGACCCCAACAGAATGAACCACAAGAAAGGGGGTTCTCCTGCTGTCTGAGAACTAACAGGAGGAGGTCCTCTTTTTTTTTTTTTTTTTTTTAAATGGCTAGGGACCCTGGACAGGATCAATGGATTCAGAGCCATAAGAAAGCCACACAAGGGCGGAGCAGAGATGATCCCCGCAACTGCTGTGTAGAGGTCAGAATCTCCCTGCCCATAGAGCAAGGAGGGGGTCCAACAAATTACCCCTCTCTCTCCCTCTCTGTCCCGCTATCAGGGGTGAGGAAAAAGGAGACCCACCCCAGGGAAAGGTCCCTCTGGTCACACATGGAGGCAATCACCCTGCTAGATGAGCCTCTCTTGAAGTTCAAGTGAGGAAGGGTTGTCTGGAGCTAATTCCCCCACCAGATGGAGGGAGGTAGAGAATTTACCTCTCAAAAGAGAGGTAGGCAATCCGAGGGAACCTTGCCCCATGGGCAACCCAGTAGCCAGTCACCCACAAGTGTGTAAAGGAGTATGTGCAGCTCCAGAGATGATGATGATGGAGGAGGAGGAGAAGGGGGAGGGAGAGGAGGAGGAGGAGGACCACCAATGACCAAGCCGGGGACCAAAGGGGTAGGCAATGGATGGGCCCTGCAGAAAAAAAGGGGATCGCAAGACAAATCAAGAATTCTCTGGTACAGGATTCTGCCCTGGGGGGTCCCAGCCAGACCGTACAGAGCCCCGAGAAGCCCCTGGCCAAAGAGGGCAAGAGCCTCTGCTTGCCCTCCCCCCAGAGGTGGGTCCCTGGTGCTTCAAATAAAGTATCAGTGGACCCGGAGGTGCCAGTGGGATTATACCCGCAATCGGCCTCAACTGGGGGGAAGGCAAGCAGGGAGGAGGCACTGCCCAGGAAGCTGAGGCCCAAGAGGGGATGATGGGTGAGAAGCAGTAGTGAATGATGAAGATATACAGGAAGATCAAGAATTACGGTAGGTACTTAATTTTCATATCTTACCTGCATCAATCTTCACCATTCATCATGGGTGGGTGAGTACCATGCACCACTACTGTGGAGCTGGCACCTCCCTGAGGGCTAAACCTTCCCTCAGCCTCTTGTGGGGGACTCATAAGAGGAGGGGGCCATCACAGGCCTGGCTAGGCCCGTTACTGGTCAGGGTCAGGTCGAGGCTCTTGACATGCAGGAGAAGGAAGGTGCACCGACAGCTCTTGCCTGGTCCTAAGGGTGAAAAACTGGGCCCCCCAGAAGGGTGATGCGATCACCCTATGCCAGGCCATGGGTGACAACCAGGATAAATGAAGCCATGCCGTCCACCAAATGCAGACTGCTGTTCCTTCTAGCCTGGAGGCTACCACACTGATGTCACAAGATGCCCTCGCTTGGTGTCTTGCCAGCTTCAAGCCATGGGTAGAAATGGCGATGCCCCATCTGGTTGCTTTACTATCAGGCATGGCTGTCAGGACCTGACCCAGCATAGCCAGCAAGCTTCTTTCATAGGCTACTTGGTGTGCAGCGACAGAGAACAAGAGATGCGCCGAAGAGAAAACCCTTCTGCCCCAGTGATCGAACTCCACGGAGTCCGCGTCTGGGGAGGCAGTCTCTTGAAGTGCAAATATGCCCTGAGGGGGTGTCCAGCCACTCCAGTCCAGATACAGGATAGGGAATAGCTCCTGGAGACCTGAAGGGAGCACAATACCTGCGCTGACAGTTCCGAGGGGCTGGAAAAGAGGAGGAGGGAAGCTGCCAGACACTGTGCGACTCCTCCATGAAGGGACGGGGCCATGGAGGGATCACAATGGATTTCTGACTGTACTCCCTGAGGAAGACCAGTGCCGCACACGAAGGACTGCAGTCATGAGATGGGGGAAGATGGAGTTCCTCCAACATCGTCATGAGGAACCGCTGATACTCGGTGAGTCAGCATCAGAGGAAATGTGAGTGGGAGAATCCTCTTCCTCCAAAGAGGAAGTCAACGATGTGGATGGACTCTGTACAGGGTGCAAAGATAGGAGATGGAAAAACCATCTCATCTATAGCCCTAAAGTAAACAGGGAACACATTCACCGTGGCCCTATACTGTTCCCAGGTGAGAGGCCCCAGGGGACCAAAGAGTCCTGGGAGAAGGGGAGGAGGGGGCAGAGAGGGAGGAGGGGGAGCAGAATGGTCTTGAGAGACTGAAATCCCTCTGCCAGGGCTGTGGGAGCAAGCAGAGGAAACCTCCCAAGGGAGGGGACTACACTGCCCAGCCACTGACTGCTGCTCAACCCTCCCTGAGCCAACAGGGTGGTACCCTGGGGGGAAGACCCTGGTGAGGAGTCCGAAGCCATACAGGCCCAAAGGGTGGCCCCTGTCCCCATCAACAGCAGGGCTCTGGCCCCTAGCCAGAGAGGGAGAGCCCGCATCAACGCTCTGTTTCTGCCCCAGGGTGGCCGAGGCCACCAGGGCAGAATGGGATGCATGGCGGGGCCCCCTTATCCGAGCCAGAGTACCAGGACCTGCCCCTCAAGAGATGCCTACCATGGCCACTGCTGTCAGGGAAAGAGGAAGAGAAAAAACAGCACCGGGCCGGCTTCTAATTCCCCCTCATACTCCACATCAGCACTGGCAACAGATGCAGCACCGAAGGTGGCGCCAACAACAGAAGTGACACCGGCCGTGGCACCGCCACTAGAAGCGGCACCACCATCAGCCATGGCACTAACTATGGTGCCATCCCCAGAGATGGCATGGACATCAGAGGCGGCGCCAGACACAGCACCAAACTCAGAGGCGGCACCGACTGCAGCACCAACCTCAGAGGGAGAGGTGGCACCGTGGATGGTGTCAGCATGAGAAGCAGACAAGAGAGAAGACTTCCTTCTGGGCCCGGAGAGTATCCGCAGTGCCGGATAACTGGGCTGGCAGTTTGGATCATCTTGGTCATCCTCCAGTTCTGAGGAGGAGACCACGGAGGTTCCGAGACAGGCAACCCTGGACACTCTACCCATCGCGGCACTGGAGACAGCATTGAGAGGGGACCCAGGGGCAATGGCAGTGCTGCCTTGCTTACTAGGACTGGGGTCAGCGCCAGGAGCCGAGGCCGCACCCACCAAAGCCTCTGAGGGTACCGCTGATGTAGACTCCGCATATAGTTGAGACCTCGACACCAAGCTGAGCCGGTTCCCCAAAGGGGAACCAGGCCGTGAGGGGTGCTCAACCGGTCACCAGAGGAGACTTGACTGTCCACCCAACCCCTCGCTCAGGCATCCAGTCTCAGCAAGACCCGACACAGCGGAGGTTTGCTTTCCCCAGTGCGTCTAGAGACAGGGGGAGGCCCAGGGGAAGGGCCCCGAGACCTTACCTTAGCGGTCCTTGTGCAATGCCGACTCATGAAAGTTGGGTGGTCTCTTTCCAATTTCGCCGCACGGTTGACTAACGTGTGAAAATCCATGAAGAAACAGGCATCGCAATGATCTATATAATGGTGTGGCCCCAGGCAGGTGAAACACCGGTCATGCGGATCCATTATTGAGAAAAGACTACTGCAGGGGCACCAACGCATTGGAATAGTCCCCGCCTTCGAACAGCATTTTTACCCCGAACCCAACATGATCGGCCGCACAAAAAATAATAGAAACTAAAGAAAAGACTTGACGCTGCACTTTTTTGTAGAAAGAACTAAACAAAATAAACAATGCTGAAAATGGCGTCGAGTGACTGTGAACAAGCAGAACCGAAGCTTTCTGAGGTTTTCTGGAAGTTTATGTGCTGTCCCACGGAGTCGTGCTGCTGCCTCGATGGTTGGAAAAACAGAACTGAGGCGGTGGAGGGGCCGGCGACCATTACTGGCCATCCCGCGAGTGCCACGTAGTACATCAGCCTTGAGGGTGGCGCTGTTCCTGACTTCGGCCCTTCCAGATTAAAAATGTTTAGCTAAAAAGCTTCCCACGGGGTCCTAATGCCTCCGGCTTGTACCCACCAGTGATGAATGGTGAAGACTGATACAGGTAAGATCAACCAGATATATTGTTAAAAAAAAAAGAGAGATGAGTCCTGTTGTGGAGGCTCCTCCTCGGTAACTGAGAGACTGAGCCACCATGTTTGCAGAACTCTTCAGCCTGCCCACACATACAACGAAAGCCAATGAGGAGGGACTAAGTTTTGAGAGACAAAGCGTGGGAATGCTGTAATAACCCGCAGGGTATTGCGGCAAATATCAACTCGCTCTGTCCACAGAAAAAAATTGCTCGCCAGTAATTCTAAACATTTATCAAGAGGTTGGATATGTCACCATCACTTCCCTCGAATTTAACACAAAACAGAATCTATTTGCAGCTATCATAATGTGGTTGACATCATGATAGGCCTGTGCAGCACTGAAGCCAGCACATCAACTCATAGAAACACAGCAAAATCTTCACACAAAATGGTGATTCAAAATGTAATAACTGTCAAACTGATGCTGTATAAACTGAATACACAATGACTTGACTCAAAATGCACAGTTTGTCTCTACTTCTCAGGGGACAAGACTTGCACAACCCATATGTGGCTTCTCCACTCGTGAGTTAAGGCCTTGTGGTCCAGCCCGGTGGTGCTGAGGGTGATGCGCTGGACGCCACATCTCCTGCCATGCCAGCGACTTGAGTTTAGATGCAGACTTGATTTCCTAGAGGGTCGGCTGGAGAGAGAGGGAGAGGCTAGAGCATCCGGAGGACTGCTCTCCTCTCCCAGGGAGGGTGGGTTTCAGTGCCTGGCGCCTGCCTGGCCCATTGCATCGGCTGGGGGCAAGACAGTTGTGGCATGACAGTGTGGGGGGGGAGGGAGTGGCAGCTGCCGATGCTCCCCACGTGGAAGTGTGCATGAAAACATCTGGTGACACTGCATGCCACCCCTCAGGAATAAAAGGGGAAAATGGTTTCCCAAGGTTAAAGCATGCATGGGAGAGACGCATTGAATATTAGTAACTAGGCAGCAGGAGGTAGGGTAGCCGGAGACCAGTTAGGGACTGCAGAGACAGACTAGGCGGGGATCATCTGGGCAGAGTGAGCGGCCCAAGCAATCCTTTTCTGCCGATTAATTCTCCGTTTCTATTTTCTATTAGATAAAATTGTATATTTTGAGTCAGGCCACTGTGTATTCCCTATGCATGGAGCAATCTGCAATTTTTCATAAACAAGGAAGTTAGTATTATCTTTGGCGGCCACAGCAGGGGGCATTCTATATCAAATCAGACATCGCTCCATACGTAGAGACTGCCCTAAGGAAGGCATCACCATGTCGCCTTTCGCATGATTATCACTTGTGCCGAGTGTGATCTCAGTAGCTCGGCAGCAGCATCTGAAATATCGCCATGGCTACTGTCAAGAAGGAAGAGATTAGGAGGTGCTGGTTTGACAGTAAGTTTAGAAGTGCAATTAGATGAGGCATAATGACCCATTACCCCATGCCTGCAAACAAGCTCATTTTTTAAAGCCAGTAGTTCTTTAATAATTTCAAATGAAAGTCTCTCCATCATCCTGTGATGGTTGGGTTAAGAGCCAATATCTTCAATTGCCACTGGATTAAGAAGGAAATGAAAATTACATACTCACCGTAATTCTTGATCTTCCAAGATATCTTCACCATTCATTACTGGTGGGTATGAGCCAGAGGTGCCTGACCCCTTGGGAGTGTGTAGCTTTAAGCTTTTTCAGAAGGAGTGGCCGATGTCGGAGACGGCATTGCTCTCAAGGCCAACATACAATATGGCGCTCTCGGGTTGGCCAGTAACCAACGCCGGCCCCCCAACCTCCTCAGTTCTGCTCACCAGAGAGGAGAAATATAGAGAAAGAGAGGGTGGGGCAAGGGAGCCCAAGGGACAGAAAATGGAAAGGATATAAACTGAAAACCAAATCTGACCAGAGAGAGAGAGAACTCTGGGAGGGGAATAGGCCAGGGGTGACCAGTGCCACTTGGCAGACCAAAGAGGAAAAAGAGAGAGAGAGAAAGAGAGCAATAGAAAAGGAGAGAGATAGAGAGAGAGAAAGAGAGAGAGACAGAGAGAACTAGAAAGGGAGAGAAGGGTTCCATAATCCCAACAAGGGCAAGAAAACACACTGTCTCAACTCAGTTCAAGAAGCTGGAGATGGTCCAAGAGGGACTGCTCCGTTGAATCATCTTAAGGAATAAGGATTGGATCAAACAAGGGTAGGCACCACTGGTGTCCCATCCCCTCCTTTTTTTTTCTTTCTCTGTTTTTTTTATATTTACCTGGGACTAAGGAAGGGACCCTGGAGCAAGAGGAGTTGTCGCCAAGGAAGGTTATGGAGTAGCTGAGGGAGGCACTAGTCCCTGACCTGAAGAACAGTTTTTTACAGATAAGAAGACTGAATGAACTCCACAGTATAAGAGACCGCAATGGGTCCACTAGCTCCTGATGGAGTGAGGAGTCCAAAGGGTCTGCAACCCCCACTTCCATGACCTGACCTGGACGGGAGCACTCTAAGCCTCCTCCAGAAGGAGTCTCTGACTCCCTGTCTCCCCCAGGGAGATCCAAAAAGGGACTCCCGAGGGATAGGTACCCTTAAAATATAAGGGTCAGAGAAGGAACTTGAGAAAGGGACCACTAAGGTGCCCTGGAAGGCTGAGAAAAGACGCACCCCCCCCCAATGGATCATGCCAGCTAAGCTGCAGATCCACAGAAGAAAACCTAGGACCTTGCAAGTACTAAGAACTAGCTGCAAACTGGTTCTGTCTAGCAATGCATGCTTACATAGGCACTGAGAGCCATGGGGCAGTACCATGGCACTGAGCCAGTCTGAAACAGGACTCAGAATCAGGCTCCCTGTAAAAAAAGTTGGGGGGTGAGCTGGCATCTCTAGAATTAGAGACAACGTAGTCCTTGGGAGGTGTAGAGAAGGTGTTCTCTAAAAGGGAGAGGAAAAGGGAGTCAGTTGTCCCTGTCTGCCTTCTCCCCCTAAAATAATGGAGAAGGAGAATGTCCCCCTTTCTGACAGAATCCAGAGCCCTCAGGGGGTGCCAGCTAGATTCTGGTCATAGAGAAGGAGAAGACTAACAGGAAGGAGGCACAGGCCATGAGGGGACGGCGGGAGGGAAGTAGTAATGAAAGGTGAAGATATCTTGGAAGATCAAGAATTCACGGTCAGTACATAATTTTCATTTCTTCCAGTGATCAATCTTCACCATTCATTACTGGTGAGTGAGTACTAAGCCACCACCTTAGAGAGACTCATCAAGCTCCACCTCTACCCCGAGAAGTCTGGAAAGACAGGTCTAGAGGGTGGGAGTACCGAAGGCGCCACCCCCAGAATCGGCGTCGAGGACCCTGGAACCCAACTCGGCCCCGACACCAAACACAGTGCTGGTGCTGGAGTGTGCACCGTCCCCAACAACGGCACACGACATGGCGCAGTAGTGAAGCCAGTGCAGACAAAGAAACGGGGGGCCCCAACACACCCGTCGAGACTTCCGGAAGGACACGGGCGCCACCAGAGACTCCCTGCAAGAGCTAAAAGGAGGAGGAGAATCCAGTACCTGTGCCGGTCCCTGCAAAGAGACAGAATAAGGGGGGGGAGGCACGAGGGGTCGGTGTCGACAGCACCAGCACCGGGGAAGGCACCACACGCTCGTCCTGACCCAACCAGCCCAGCCATGGACCAATGGAACTTAGGCCCAAAGGCCCCGGCACCGGGTCCGCCAGTAAGGGCAGTCGGGACAGATGCCGAACCCACTGCTCCATAAAAGTGGCCCAATGATGAAACTGCTTACCGGAATCCCCACCAGAGGGCAAAGAGGGGCTATGGAGCCGAGGATTGTGGCCACTAAGGATGGAAACTACTGGAGACCCCAACGGGGTTGGACTACCACCCCCTACTACTGACGAACCCCGCACAGACATACCAGAGGGTGACCTTGAGTGGTACCTTCTTTTCAACCAGTGGGAGGAAGAAGAGCTCGAGGCAGAGCGTCACCAGGTCCCCGACCGCGATCGGGAACAGGCCTGCTTCTTTTTGGATGTCTGATGTGCTCTTTTAAATCTGTTAGGTGCTTGATATCTTTGAAAGGAGCCCTAAAAATAAAGTTATTATTATTATTATTTTTGTGCTTCTGAGAGGACTTCCCTTCCTCCCAAGCACCAGACTGCCCGTGGTCAGACCCCCACCTCCACAAAGGGTGGTGGACCAGACACAGCCAGCTGCCAGAACAGCTTTCAAACTAAATTTCCCTACTGTCACCGGCACTGTTCATGGTCGACTCTGTCAATGGCAGGCTGAAAGAATTCTTTTTTTTCTTCTTTAGTTTCTCTCTTTTTTTTTTAATAAAATTAAAGAATACTATAAACAACTGTAACTAATTGAAACTGAATGACTAAAGCTCCTGTCGTAGAGACGTGAAGATTTGACTCCTGGCGAGCGAGTAACGTCGTTTACTGAAGCGCACTGAACAGTGGAGAAAAAAAGGAACTGAGGCAGTTGGAGGGTCGACGCCGAGATAGGTTATACAGGCACCAGCCAGTCTCACGGTACCGCACATGAGCAGTCCTACCTCAGCACCAGCCCTCTTGAGGATTTTTGGCTCCTGCTGGGTCCTATCGCCTCCGGCATAGTTCCCATTTGTGTGAATGAGTGGTGGAGACTTTTAGTCCAGGAAGATCAACCTCATCAATGAACCTAAGGTAGATGGGGAACTCTGCCGCCATAGCTCTGTACTGTTCCCACGTTAAGGGCCCCAGTGGTCCAGAAAGACCTGGGAGGAGGAGGCAGAGGAGAAGGAGGAAAAGAATGGTTGTGAGAGACCGCAGGCCCTCTGCCAGGGTTGCGGGAGTGTGCAGGGGATCCATCCCGAGGGAGCGGGCTGCACAGCCCGCCCACTGAAGAATGCCCAACTGGCAAGCAGCAATTGAGGTAGTGCCCTTGGGGGGGAACCCCTGGTTAGGAGTCCACTAGGGCAGCCCCTGTCCCCACCGACTGTAGACCCCCGTCCGCTAGGAGGGAAAAGGAGGCCAGACTCGGCACTTCGGCTGCCCCAGAGACTCCTGGCATTCTAGGGGAACACCAGGGTGCCAAACGCGAACTCACTGTCCCCAACCTGGTAGATAGAGACCTACCCCTCGAGAAGGACCTTCCCAAGGCAGCAGCATGTAGAGGGGTAGAGAGAGAATCCGGCACTGGGATTGGTGCCAGAAACACCCTTGGCACCTGACAAGGCACCACCTGCTGAACCAATGCCAGACCCGGCATCGAGGACAGCCGCGGCGCCAGTTGCGGCACCATCCGGAGATCTGGCACTGCACGCAGTGCTGCCCTCTGACCCGGCACTGGAGTTGGCACTTGGAGGGTCCACGACACTGTGAGTGGCACCGACAGTCACCAGAGGGGTGGCACCTCCATCCGCGCCAGCCAGAAAAGGAGCAGGCAGAAAGGAAGGCCTTGGGCTGGGCTTAGGAGAGCTGGGAGGCTCCATACAGCTTGGCTACCAACCGAGATCATCCTGATCCTCATCCGAACTTGAGGACAATATCAGGGAGCTCCCCAGCGAAGCAATCCCAACAACTCTTCCTCTCCCGGCACCGGGGACAGTGTCGGAAGGAGACCCAGAGCCACAAATGGCGTCGCTCCACTCACCGACACCGGCATCTGGAACTGAGGTGCCACCAGTTGACACTGCCAAGGAAGTTACCGGCACAGGTCCAGCATATAGCTGAGACCTCAATACCGGGGGCGTCTGGGCTCCCGAGGGAGCACCAGACTGTAGGGGTGATCAGCCGACCCCTCAAGGGGGGCCAACTGTCCACCTGACCCCTCGCACAGGCCTCTGATCTCAGCAAGACCCGAAACAATGGAGGCCTGGTCCCCCTCAGTACGTATAGTACTGGGGAGAGGCCTGGGGGAAGGGCGAAGAGTCCTGGCCTTGGCGTTCCTATTGCGACATTGTCCTCTGAAAATGAGGGTGTCCCACCCCAACTTTGCCACGCGCTGACTGATGGTGTGAAAATTCATCAAGAAACAAGCATCGCAGTTATCCATATAATGACAGGGACTCAGGCACAAGAAACAACAGTCATGCAGATCCGTAATGGTTGTCTGCTTGCCGCAGGGGCACCAACACATGGGGCAAAGTCCTGACTCAGAAACAACTTTTTAGGCCACGGACTGGACATAACCACGACAGAACAAAACAACAAAATGAAAGAAAAGCACCTGACGTCGCACTGGAAGAAAAAGAAAAGAAAAAAAGATGCTACAACCTGATCGGATTGGTATGGCACCAAGCGAGGAGACTGACCATGAGCAGCCTGTGACGCAGAAATTTTTCACTTCACTCCACACAAGGTGTTGCCTCGATGGTGGGAAATGCAGAACTGAGGAGGTTGGGGGGGGGGTCAGCGTTGGTTACTGGCCAACCTGTGAGCGCCATGTTGTACGTCGGCCTGGAGGGTGGTGCCGTCTCCGATATGGGTCCCTCCTTCTTCAAAAGCTTGATGTTACACACTCCCACAGGGGCTGGTGCCTCCAGCTTATATCCACCAGTAATGAATGGTGTAGACAGATCTCTGGAAGATCATGGCAACTGTTTTGGAAACCTGTGCCATACCATGACTATCACATTCAGAGAGGCATGGCGCATCATGACATCCAGAAGGGATGGTGGCATCTACTATTACTGGGAAACACGGCGGGCAAAGTTGCTGTATATTGGTAGAAACAACTGTTCCAGCTCTCCAGCCCCACTGCTAAAAAAAAAGTTGCAGATTTTTTTTTCTAGAAAAAACTACAAGAAAGGATTTGAGATCAAGTGGAAATTTAAAAGGAAGAAGAACAAACAAGCTTCGTTACCATCTGGCAGACTATAGCAGAGATAATGAGAAGTGGGACAAGCTGCCAATTATTGGGACTTTGCTGTTGTAGTTGTCTGCTGCACTGACCTTTTCCACCCCGGAACGAGAGTTGCTGGGTTGAGAGTTGTAAAACGGGAGCGATGAACTCACAGGTCACATCGACTGTCATGATTCTCTCTTTGCCAGACTGTCGGCCTATGATGGCATGGCATAGCAGTCTTTCCTTGATGACCTGTAACAGAAAGGAACAGCTGTTCAGTCAGATACACTGCCCTCACCAAAGTCTGATAACGTCGTAGTATAGCCTGGTCTGGGAGTACCACTACATCACCTTTTATTACCCTGTACGGTGCTATAACATTTATAGTAAAATCCAGCCAGTGGCTGCTGTTATTTTTCTACAGTCTAAACCATAATATGTGAGCAGTAAATGGAAAAAGGAACGTTACCTATCATAACTCTTGATCTTCTGTCTACAGTATCTCCCCCATAGTGCAAACTGTGTGATAATGTGATGCAAGATTGTGTGGACAAAATGTAAGCTGCAAGAAAATAATGCAAAGTTATGTGACAGTATTGCTCAGCATGGGTGTCATTACGGCACTAATGATGGCACCATGCTTGGCACCAACAGCAGCACAATGCTCAGCACCAGTGACAGCACCTCGCTCAGCACCAGCAATAGTACCATGCTCAGCACCAATGAAGGCACCATGCTTGGCACCAACAGCAGCACAATGCTTAGCAACAATGACAGTACCTTGCTCGGCACCAGCAACAGTACCATGCTTAGTACCAATGAAGGCACCATGCTTGGCACCAACAGCACAAAGCTCAGCACCAATGACAGCACCTCACTCAGCACCAGCAACAGTACCATGCTTAGCACCAATGAAGGTACCATGCTTGGCACCAACAGCAGCACAATGCTCAGCACCAATGACAGTACCTTGCTCGGCACCAGCAACAGTACCATGCTTAGTACCAATGAAGGCACCATGCTTGGCACCAACAGCACAAAGCTCAGCACCAATGACAGCACCTCACTCAGCACCAGCAACAGTACCATGCTTAGCACCAATGAAGGCCCCATGCTTGGTACCAACAGCAGCACAATGCTCAGCACCAATGACAGCACCTCGCTTGGCACCAGCAATAGTACCATGCTCGGCACCAATGAAGGCACCATGCTTGGCATCAACAGCAGCACAATGCTTAGCACCAATGACAGTACCTCATTTGGCCCAGCAATAGTACCATTCTCAGCACCAATGAAGGCATCATGCTTGGCACCAACAACTGCACAATGCTCAGCATCAGTGATGGCACCATGCTCAGCACAGAAGACAGCACCATGCTTCACACCAACAACAGCACCATGCTTGGCACGGAAGGCAGCACCATCCTTGGTACCGATTACAGCACCATGCTTAGCAACCACAAATGGAAATTACGTACCTATCGTAATTCTTGATCTTCTTGAACAAAGTCTCCACCACTCATTCACATTAATGGGACTACACCGGAGGCGCTAGGACCCAGCGGGAGTCAAAAATCTTCAGGAGGGCCGGTGCCTATGTAGGGCCCTGAGGAAGCGGCACTGCGAGCTCGGCTCACGCCATATAGACTTCCTCAGCATCGACCTTCCAACCACCTCAGTACCTTTTTTGCCAAGGAGGTGCAGCGTAAACTAACCTAGTGAAACTAACTTATGTCGGACATAAGATAGTCCGAATGACCCGTGTAAGAAGGGTCAACTCAACAGAGTCTTCACAGCCCAACAGCGAGGGGATGAGGACCAAAAACAGGATGAGTGAGCTTGGGGGACGTGTGAATGAGTGGTGGAGACTTCATCCATAAGATCAAGAATTACGGTAGGTAAGTAATTTCCATATCTTCCTGGACATAAAGTCTCCACCACTCATTCACACTAAAGGGAGAGTACTGAGCTAAAATAAACCCCGAGACAGGTGGCAGGACAGAGGAGCTCACTTAGGACAGAAGTCCATTAAGGAATGTCCTGCAAAGGACTGATGCTGCCTGGCATGGACATCCAGAGCATAGTGCTTTACAAAAGTGTACACAGAGCTACAAGTGGCCGCACTGCAGATCTCCGCAGTGGGCACGTTTTGGATTTCTGCCAGAGATGCTGTCACTGCTCTGGTAGAATGTGCATATACTCTGCCTTCCAGCTTAACCTGTGCCATGGAGTAGTACTGGCGAAGGCATACCACTAGCCATGCTGAAATGCATCTGATAGCAACAGGCTGACCCAGGCAGGCCATGCTGAAGGAGACAAATAGTTGTTTTGATGTGCGGATTTCTTTAGTCCTGTCTAAATAGAACCACAAAGCTCTCTTCACATCCAGAGAACGCAGGGTACGCTCCCCCTCATTTTGGAAGTTCGCAAAGTTTATGTTGGAAGGACCAAGGGCTGATTCAGATGAAATTCTGAGACAACCTTGGGGAGAAACTTAGGGTGGGACCTAAGAACCACCTTGTCTTTGTGAAATACTGTATCCGGAGGGTCAGTGACCAAAGCATGTATTTCAGACACTTTGCAAGTGGAGGTGATGGCTACAAGGAAGGCGGTCTTCCAAGTCAGAAACTTCAGCTCACAAGTAGCTAGGGGCTCAAAAGGTTTATGGGTGAGCATGTCTAGCACAAGACTAATGTCCCAGGCGGCTACTGGTCATCTGACCAGTGGCCTAGTATGCAGTATGCCCTTAAGAAACCTCTTGACTACAGGTAGCTGAGCCAGAGACATGAAGTGTACAGGCTCAAGGTACGCTGAAATCACTCCTATCCATAAAAGTGGAGATAAAGCCTCCCCTAACAATTTCAGGCCCATCTCCATTCTCCCCCCTCCCTCCAAAGCACTAGAAAAAATAGTGGCCATTCAGCTCTCCGAGTATCTGGCCAAATGCAACCTGCTGTGTCCGGAACAACATGGATTCCGCCCTGGACACAGCACCACTACAACCCTCCTGGAGTTCTCCCAGCACCTCCACTCTGCTCTCGTCTCTGGTCATGTTGCGGGTGCAGTGTTCGTTGACCTCTCCAAGACCTTTGACACTGTCTGTCACCCCCCCCACTTGACTCCCTCCACCAACTTGGCTTCTCCCCTGGCCCACTGGCTTGGTTCACCAGTTACCTCTCTACCAGATCACAGCACGTGAAGGTAAATGGCACCCTGTCCAATACCCTGCCCGATCACTCGGGGGTCCCCCAGGGTACTATCCTGGGCCCCATTCTGTTCAGCCTATTTCTCCACACCCTGCTCAGGCAATATGCTACTCTATGCCGATGATGCGGTTCTCCTTGCCTCCCACCCTAACCCCACATCTCTACAAGAATCCCTGCAGCACACATTCAACCAAGTCAAAAAGTGGTTCCTTGACCACCGGCTGGTCATTAACCTCAAAAAAAGTAATTCTATGCTTTTTTCCCATCACCAGAATAAGGCCAAAAATGCCCCCCTCTGCATTCTCTCCAGTAATGCTCACCCTCTCGAGCAGGTGTCGTCCTACAAGTACCTGGGCATCACCTTCGACTCGGCTCTTACATTCCACACCCACATCAATATCCTGTCATCAACCATAAACTCTTGCATTGGCCTTCTCTATCGCCACAGAGACTGCCTCCCCCAAACCGCCCTCCGACTGGCCATCAGCTCCTCCGTCCTGTCCCTAGTGGACTACGGCCTACCTATCTATGATGCAGCCAACAATACCTCCCTCTCCAGAATCCAGACCTCGATAAACAAGACCTGCTGGCTCCTGACTGGCACATCCCTCTACACCCATACTTGCCTGCTCTATTCCACCACCAACCTGCTCACCTTGGAGGAGTGCCTGCGCTAACTAACCTGCATACTTGCTAAAAAATCCCTGCTAGGACTCTCCCCCCCAAGGGGTCACCATGTCCCTGCGGCTTGCATTCCCATCTGTTACCACCCATAGCTCAGTTAAGGCCACCTTTCTGGTGCCCCGTACCAAGACCTCCCTAGCCCAAAGGTCGCTCCACTACTGTGCCCCCACATGGTTCAACTCCCTCCCGCCCTCTGTCACTAAGTCTACCAAAATTGGTCCCTTTAAAGTTGCTCTCTGTAACCACCTCTTTGGCGCCTGAAGCTGTAGTTGCCCTTAATCAACCTAATGTTGGGGTCCCTCCCCATTTCTGGCCCACAGCCTTGATAATGTTCTTTGGACTGCTTCCCCCCTTTTTTTCTTTTTCTCACCTGTCTCCCCCAATTCCACATAGGTATTTCTGGTATGACCAGGGTTGTGACTTCTACTATTGGTATACTTTATACGATTGCTATTTACTGCATGTAACTTTATTCCGTAAACCACTGTTATATTGTGTTCTTTTGTTATCTGTATTGCATCTGTATGTTACCACTGTTGTATCTCACACTGTAACCATGTCTATCCTCCCTGCAACAAGGTGCCTTTGTAAATTAGTCCCTGACTCAAAGGTTATAAATCCGACTTTCAGAAATAAATAAATAAATTGAGCAAAGGTGAACATGCACAGTTGAGTATTGCAGAACTGTGTTTGAGAGATCTAGAAGATACTCTAGGACTCTGTTTGGTGGGCAGGAAAAAGGATTCCAGGAGGATTTTGCATACCAGATAGAGAACCATTTCCACTTAGCCGTGTAAGTTTTTCGAGTGGCTGGCTTGCGTGCGGCTAACAGAATATCTCAGACCCTATGTGCAACATTAAACCTGTTCACCTCTATCTCTACAGGAGCTAGGCATGGAGGTGAAAGGACTTCAGGTTGGGATGGACCACAGGGCCCTGGGTCAGCCGGTTCGTACGAAGTGGAAGCTGTCTCAGAGAAGTTTCCGATGATTGATGAATGGAAACCAGATCTGACGAGGCCAGAATGGGGCGATGAGGATCATTCTGCCCCCCTGCGCCTCCAGTTTGAGCAGTACCCTCTGAACTAGGGGAAGAGGAGGAAATGCATACAGAAAGCATCTTGTCCACTGCAGTCTGAATGCATCCTGACAAAAAACATCAGGTTCTGGATTTCTGGAGCAGAAGAGAGGCAGTTTTGCGTTGAGTGGGGACACAAAAAGGTCCAGGTCTGGAGTTCCCCACTCTTCGAAGAGTGACTGCACGACGTTTGTGTCAAAAGATGACTCCTGAGGGTCTGTCAGACCATCTGGATCAGTGCCTTGTGCTCCAGGCACCACTCCCACACTCTCATCGCTTCCCTGCATAAGGAGTAAGAGTGCGCTCCACCCTGCTTGTTCATGTAATACATTACTGTTTTGTTGTCCGTTTGAAAGAGAATGATCTTGTGACAGAGTATGTCCTTCAAGGCTTGGACTGCATACAGGATGGCTCTCATTTCTAGAACATTCATGTGAAGTTGAGACTCGTCCTGACTCCATCGACCCTGGATGTGGAGATCCTGGCAGTGAGCTCCCCATCCCAGTAGGGATGCATCTGTGGTGATGAAGATCTGGGATTCTAGAGGGGCGAAGGGATAACCTTCCAGAAGGTTGTCTTCGGAGTCCACCAGATAAGTGACTGTTTCAGAGGTTCCATCACCTTGATAAAAGGACTGTGGGTGCGTGGTCGGTGACCACTGAGTGCTGAGCATCCACTGAGTACTCCTCATGTGAAGACGAGCCAGAAGCATACTGAACACTGAGGATGCCATGAGACCCAGTATCCGCTGCATCAAGAGGGCTAGAACCAAGTCATTCTCTCTGATGAAGTGGGTCATCTGAAGGACGTCGTTCCTTCTGTCTTCCAGAAGAAAGACTTTTGCGCTGGAGATATCCAGAAGGGCTCCTATGAAGAGGAGCCATTGGGAGGGCTGCAGCTGTGACTTTCCCAAATTTAGCAGGACTCCATGGACGTGAGGGATTTTGAAGCCGTAGCCACGGCTTCTAGAGTCTCTTGTCTGGAGGGACTTGCTAGAAGCCAATCGTCCAGATACAGGAACACCTGAATACCGAGCTTCCTGAGATGTACTGCGAGAACTGCAAAGCACTTTGTAAAGACTTGAGGCGCCGAGGATAGCCCAAAGGGCAGGACAGTAGTGTTGACCCAATGCCATATATCTAAGGTATTTGTGGTGGTTTGGGTATATCAGAACATGCTGATAGGCGTCTTGCATGTCCAGGGAGGCCAGCCAATCGTTTTGATGAATCAGAGGTGAAAGTGTACCGAGAGATATCATCTTGAACTTCTCCTTGTAAAGGAATTTGTTTAACCTCCTGAGATCGAAAACAGGGTACATGCTGCCTGTTTTCTTTGTAACTTGGAAGTAATGGGAGTAGAAACCTATGTTCCGCTGATCCAGCGGGACTACTTCTACTGCCCTGTTGTTTAGAAGGCCTTGAATCTCGGAAGCAAGAAGATCTGACTGCGAGACAGACAGTTTGGGCTGTCGTTTGGGCGGGTGATTCGTAAGGGTTTCCGAAAAGTTTAGAGAGTACCTCTTACGGATTATCTTGAGAACCCAATTGTCTGATGTGACTGAATTCCACTGGCTGTAGAACTGAGTCAGATGCCCTCCTACTGCCGAGGAAGATTCCCCCTCGGACAGCTGAGGTGGAACTAGGGCCCGAGTCTCAGAGGGTGGCACTAGGCGCTTTGGGGCCCTGTGCCTTCTGCTGCATTTTCTTTTGTGGCTGGGGGGGTTTGGTTTCTGTTGAAGCCCCCTAAGCCTTTACCATGAAAGGACTGAGAGCATTGAAACTGATGCTGGTTCCCACCCTTTTGAGGGGCTGTGGATGGCGGTCTGGTCGTTTTGATAGCCATTCTAGTTTTCTGTGTGGCCCGTAGTGCCTGCTCGACCTGAGGACCAAACAGGTACATACTATCAAAAGGCAAGACCATAACTCTCTGCTGGGCATCATTTGTGAATCCCGTCATGTGCAACCAAGAGTGGCGTCGGGTGCATATACCGGATGCTGCTGCTCTGGAGGCAGTGTCAAAGGCATCAATGGCAGCTTTAAGCTGCTGGTTATTGGATTCAATGCCTCTAGTAATGGTGTGAAGAAGCTCTGTGTTAACCTTCGAATCTGGGAGAGCTTCTACCATGGCCTTGAGCAAATGCCAGAGTGTGTACTCATACTGAGAGAAGTAACCCTGGTAGCCAGCAATCCGCATGCCCAGGGTGGAATAGCAAAGACTCACTTTCCCACAGTGTCGATTCTGAGAGATTCCTTGTTTATCGGATGTGCCATAGATTCTTGCAGAAGAATGGTCTTGTTCTCTGCCAGGACAACTATGGCATCGGCAAAGGCTTGCAAGCCCAGAATGGGTCGATCCTTGGGAGGGGCATATTTCCTGCCTATGGACTTAGCCACAGAGTGAATAAGAGCCGGATTACCCCACACCATTTGCGAGAGCGTCTCAAAAGCAGGTTGCATGGGGGGGAGTCAATTCCACAGGAATGTCTAGAACATGCAGGTACTGCAGATGCAGCAATTGCCCAGGATCGATCTCTGAAGTCTGGAGAGAGAGAGAGAGAGAGTGGTATTTACATTTCTAAGCAGAGACTTTAAAGAAAGGTCCTCGACCAAAGGCTCTGCTGTAAGAGAAGGTTTATTCACCACCCCTAGGGAGGAATCATCATCAAAGTCATCCTCTAATCGAAGATCAGAATCGGGATCAATATCATCTCCTACTAGTCCTGAAGGGACTGTACAGATAGGAAACGGAGGAAAAAGAGAAGGAGGAGCACCGCAAATCGCAGTCAAAAACCCCGGTGTTGAATGTGGCATCGCAAATGCTCCTGGCACCGGAACAAAAGGCGGCGCAGAGAATACAGACAGTGCCGGCATAGGACGACGCGCCGGGCATGGCACCAGAGGAGCCAGCGGTACTGAACCAGAGGTTCCCAACCCCCGACTCACTGAGGGAAGTCTGAGAAATTCAGTGGGAGATAAAGGTACTGCTGTAGACCCCTGCGCCACAGCCCTATGAGGGGGGACAAACACCAAAGTGTGGCATCGATGGCACTGAAGAAGGCGCAGCACGACTAGGAAGCCCCAACTGCCCTGCCCGCAGGTCCGAAACCAAAGGCCCCAGCGATGGGCTTGCCAGCTCGGGCAGACAGGACAACCAACGAACCCACTGCTCCATCAGAGTGGCCCAATGGTGAAACTGCTCTCCTGAGGACCCCCAGGGGGCAGGGAGGGACTCTAAAGTTGAGGATACCAGTCACCAGAAACAGAAGCTGGAGGAGACCCCAGAGGAGACGGAGATGGGCCCCTGCCACTGGTAACCGACAATCGATGCACAGACGTACCAGAAGGAGACCTCGAGCAGTACCATTTCTTTTTCGACTGGGAGGCTGAAGAAGAACTTGAGGCCGAGTGGTGCCGAGTCCTCAATGAGGATTGAGAATGGGACTGCTTCTTTTTGTGCTTTCGGGAGGACTGCCCATCCCCCCCCCGAGCACTGGACTGCATGTAGTCAGACCCCCCCCCCCGTAGAGGGCAGCGGACCAGACCCAGCCCTGCTGACAACATGACTTTCATGCGAAGTCTCCCTACCATCATCTGTCCCGCTCATGGTTGACACCGTCGAAGGAGGACTAAAGAGTTCTCTGACAAAAAATATACTTATTAAACTTATTTACTTATTTTTCTTTAAACTGATAACAAAAATAATAAAACTAATCAATACTGAAACTCTATAGCTGCTGTCATATAGACGTGAAGTTTTGACTCACGGCAGGTGAGCGACGTTGTCACTGAAGCGCACTCAACGACTGGCAAAAAGGAACTGAGGTGGTTGGAGGGTCGAGGCTGAGGTAGTCTATACGACGTGAGCCGAACTTGTGGTGCCGCTTCCTCACGGCCCTACCTAGGCGCCGGCCCTCCTGAAGATTTTTGGCTCCCACTGGGTCCTAGTGCCTCTGGTGTAGTCCCATTAGTGTGAATGAGTGGTGGAGACTTTATGTCCAGGATTATCAGAACAACGCTCAGCACTGATGACAGCACCATTCTTGGCACTGATGACAGCAACATGCCAGGCACCTACAGCATTATTCTTGGCATGGCAGCACCATGCTCAGCACTGAGGAAAGTACCATGCTTGGCACCTTCAGCACCATGCTCGACACCGACAATGATACGATGCCCAGTGCCAACAGCACTGATGAATAACGGATGTCTAAGGCCTCCAAAGTCATTATTATCTCAGCACGAGTTGGGGCTATCAGCAACAATGCCGGTACCATTGTCTTCATCAATGTCACATCAGGGCCTAGACATGAAGATAGATGTAGAAGGGTCTCTGTACTCAGTGGGTCTCAACAAGACCTCACGTAAGTCCTCTTCATTACTCATGGATGGATCTATAAAGGCCCAATCCTAGACCCCATTCTTTCTCGTCCTCTAGCCACTGCCTGGCAGTCAGTGCAACGCTGGATGCCAAGACAGACCCAAAACACTCTCAGCCTGAATTCTGGGGTGAAGCAGAGGTTAATGCCAAGGAGTATAACGGCCCTGAAAAGCTGTTAAAAATAACAATGACGCCGGATCAGTGGCACGGGGGTCTGAGACGCTGGGGCATCACATGCCGCCATGCCAGCACCCCTGGTTCAGGAATGGACATGGGTCACTGGGGATGAGCCAGGGGAGAGAGGATAAAGTGTCCCAGGAACTAATCTCCACTCTCAGGAAAGGGGTGGCAAGCTCTCTCGGCCTTTGACTGCCACCAGGTTGAGGCCCAATGGCTGTGCAGGCACGAGCGACTTCTGAGAGGGCCCGCAATTCTGTAGTGCATGTGCCTCAGCATGCACGCATTTATGTCACCATGGCAAGGAGAAGGGAGAAAACAGAGGGTCCACCTGCAAGCTATATGGCCGCCCTCGCCTCCTCCTTCACGCCACCAGCACCCTGCGCAATCCCCTTGACCTGTATCACCACCTGAACACCTAGGGGGCCTTTGGATATGTGCTTTGGGGAAATGGCTCTCCCCACGCAGCCCCACCATGGGGGACAGCCGTGGGGAACAGCTCTAGGTAATAATAATAATATTTATTTGATTAAGCACCTTTCAGTTTTCAAAGCGCCGTACAATATACATAAAAACAAAGCACAAGTGCAGATACAGGCAATATAAAATCAGAATAATACCGAAAATGCCTTCCCCCAGAAAAAAAGTCTTAAGCGCCTGCTTGAAACTCCCCACCATCCTGCACTCCCGAAGCTGACGGGGCAGAGAATTCCAAAGGGTAGGTGAAACCCAAAGGCATGCGCACCAGATGACTTTAGATTAACCCTTGGAATCTCCAGCAACCTCTCGTCAGTCGAGCAGAGCTGTCGCAAAGGGGTGTAAGGAATCTGGAGCTCTTTGTTTGGGGAGGTGGCTGCTGGCCAGCGGGAGCTGGGGACAGGACCGACGAACTCCGCAAGGGGTAAAAATCTGTAAGAAAAAAAAATAACAATGACATCCACTGACAGGATAAAAGAGCGACATATCAGTCACAGCGACAGTCTCCAGCGGCTGCCCAGCAGCAAGGAAATTTAATTCCATGAGTGAGAAAATGACACTAAACTGTCATGTGCAACACATAAACAACGAAAACTACAACTAGCTAGACAGGAAAGCTATTCAGAGCAACAAGAAGTCCAGGTCCCTGACAGTACTGCAGCTTTATGATGGGAGGAAAACGAACGGAATGGCTGGGACTGATGTGGTTTATATGCAAATGCAGCATGCATGGTGCTGCATTTTGGTGCCATGCACTAACGCTGACAGTCCCAAAATTCTGGTTCTCATGTGGTCCATCTGTAAGACCAGAGTGGTGCTCTATGGAGGCAATTGACTCCTATTTTATTTATTTATTTAGTTTTTGTTTAGACAATTGCAAGAGAGAAATTCTGTAATTCAACTGCATCTCACCTTTGGAGTGTCCAAAGATCCTTCCAACATCACGTCGATGGTCTCTCCAGGATGGAGCTCCATTCGAACTGGGTACAATCTGAAGACGGGCTTCGGGGGCTCCAGAGACAGGGAAGACCCCTTGCCCTTGGTGTCAGTGTTGCTGACCAGGGTACGTTTGTGAAACTGAGGAAACCCTTCAGTCATCCAGTAGAGCTGGTGGACGCGTCGCCCACAGTTTGTTAGCTTGAAGTGATAGTGACAGGGGCCAGAGCTGTGTACCATGACATAGTGAAGAACACAGGGGAAAAAAAAGTTGGAATTATTAATCTCTCAGAAATAAAACAGGTTGTAGTCAAATTTTCCAAAATGAAATTGCAACATTTCAGCATCTGTATGATAAAACGGTTCTCTGAAGAGGAGGTATATAATTGGTTAAACCACATCATGTGGTTGTGCAGTAAGATCTGTCATATTTATTTATTTATTTAGCTTTTGTTTACCGGGTAAGTACACTAGACAAGTATTATGCCTATTTTCAGGAACGACCCGGGAGAATACAACATGAGGAACAACAGTCAAAAAGACATGGCAAACAGAGTACAGTTTTTTGTCACAGTAAACAAACGTGGGAAATACATAATTTGACGCTAGGGAAAACATATAGTAGTAAGCACATTTCAGAATATACACTCTAGACTAGCTAGTTCAACTGACAGATATATACAGGTCATCATACTTAGGAGTGGAGCATAGCTCAAGGACTGGATTGGTCATAATATAACTTATAACATTGTCGTATACACCCCCTAGGCTAGTTGGATAGCGGACAGGTATATACAGCTCATCACATTTTTCTAAATATGCACATGTTAGACAGAAACAGAAACACTTGGTAGTACAAGTTTCTACCAAGTGACCAAGGTGCAATATGTCGTGGTTAGCCTATGACCGTGGAGCAATAATGGGTATAAAAATGTCCAAGGCTTTTTAGGCAGGAGTAGTCAGAAGTCATTGATACAGTGGGGAAAATATCTCCAGGAATTCAATGGAGACACCCTGGGGAGGTTCAGACAAAACAATTTGACACTTTACTCTAGGGAGGTTTGGGGCAGTCACACTCTGATGCTAGTTTTAGGAAACCTCACAGGGAATTTCGAAAACTCAGATAGGAGGGCAGCTCGGATATCCACAGGCAGCGAATTCCATAGTCTGGGCACACTTATGGCAAAGTCCCGATCCCCCATGAGGGTCCAGGTAAGAGGGACTTTGAACATCCCTGATGTGAGAGACCTAAGTTGGTAGGGGGTGGGATTCAGTTTAGGCAGAAGCCGGGCCAGCCCCTGTGGGGTGCTAGTTCTGATCACTTTCCCAGAGAGGCATTCCAAACCAAAATCAAGGTATCTAGCTGGTGAGAGCCAGCAGAGTTTCTCATATAGCTCACAATGTTGGGTGAGTCGGGGGGCAGCCAAGGCAAAACGACAAATGTTATCATAAGCAGTGTACCACCGGGTGAGATGTGTCTTTGGAGAGCGAGCAAATAGGTGCAGCCCATAGCTGAGGGAGGGAAGGAGCACACCCTTCACTAGGGCAAGCCTGGCTGCCGGTGTAAGGTTATATTTGGCCCTATAGGCCAGACCCAGTTTGCAGTTTGCCGCCCTGCAGATGTTAAGGATATGATTACCCATGTCACGTTGGAGGTCGAGTGTCACCCCCAGATATTTGATGGAGCTCACTATGGGTAGTGAGGATCCATCTGCGCTGGTGACATGTAAGCAGGCCGATGAGGCTTTGATTTTAGCCATTGAGCCAAAGAGCACAGCCTGTGTCTTTTTCAAGTTCAGGACCAGCTTGTGACTAGTAACCCATGACAATACCCTGTTAAAGTCATCGGTCAGGTTCTGGTTTAGGGTAGTGACATTCTGGGAGTGAGCCAGGATTACCAGATCATCTGCATACATGGTGGCGCTGCAGCTGGTAGTAACCATGGGTAGTTGATTGATGAAGAGGGAGAAGAGGAGGGGACCCAGTACCGAGCCTTGAGGCCCTCCGGAGGTCACCGGCAGAGGCTCGGAGAGGACTTTATTAAAGCAGGTACGCTGCTTTCTGCCATGTAGATAACCCATTAGCCATTTCATGGCATGGGGGGCGAGGCCAAGTGACCACAACTGTGCACCAAGCAGTTTTTGGTCAACGAGGTCAAAGGCTTTGGACAGGTCGATAAATACTGCACCAGACAGTTTGCCTTGGTCCATGGTTGTCCAGATGCTTGATGTAACCAAGATTAAGGCTGTGGTGGTGCTGTGTCCCTTACGAAAGCCGTGCTGGGCTGGGGACAGAAGTTCATGAGATATTACACAGCTGTCTGTCAATCAGATCAGTGTTTGTCTTTTAAACAAGCAATACAACATGGTGTGGGTTGTTGTCTGATAAGAGCATGCCCCAAGGTGTGTAGTTAGGCCTTCAGCAACTCAGAACTGTGTTTATCAGACAAACTACCCATGCCCCAGGAGTGTCGTATTGCACTTATAAAATGGGTCTCAAAAATTAACATTTTGAGATATTTTAAGATTAAAAGGCAAAAAAAAAAGGAGGCACATAAACCTTGTAAAGATGGGTTTTAAAATAAAACAGTTCCCTTTCTTGTACTAGCAGTTGTAGGACTGTTGGGTTGCAAGTAGAGGATGTTTGTAGAGGCAAATTCCATTTATGTTAGGTTACAACCCCTCCTCCCCCACTAATGCGATGTTGTGTTAATCTCCCCCTCCAAAGCCACCTTTGCTGTCTGCATTTTATACATAGTTGTAACAAAAGACTATTGTGTCAGGACTTGAGTTAGGAGCTCTTTCAAATCGGAGCATTCGGCAGCTTCCGGGGGACCGCCTTCCAGTTTTGCCAAACAAAGCAGCAGCGTCTGACAGCAGCGCTCTGGTCTGCTTGGCTATACTGTTACAAACTGTATATAATAAATTACAAAATGGATTACTGCTGATGGGTTTTGAACACCTTGCTGTTAGTGTTGTCAGGCGATAGCCAAGTGAGTTACTTCCGGTTTTGCAGTCAGGTCGGTATGCCAACTGCAGCGCGACTTTTAGTTAAAGTTAATAAATGGGTTTGGTCCTAATTTTGATCTGCCTACAACTGCTTACAGCCCTGAGGCTGTAGGTTGAACGTGGCTGGATTTTTCAGTGGAAGAGGGGAGCCAGGTGGTCAAAACGGCAGGCAGGGGTCGGGTGAGATGTGCAGGAGTCTGGTAAGACATGAGCAGAGATTGCATTACAGTTCATGGAGAGAATGCAGCTACTCTGTGGCTGTGGATTTTAGGCCTGTAAATAAAAAAATATACTCAATATGTTAAAAGGGGTTAGTTCTTGCAAAAAGTTTTTTTAATATTTCTCATGTATGTTAGGAGTGGGATGGGTGAGTATTTGTTAAGGGAACCACAAATGTTAGTTTATGGGTTAGGGCAAGCAGTGGGTGTTTTTTCTTTTTTAGCTTTACTAACATGGCTGCCAGAAAAATGTTTTCTGAAGTTTCTGACAGGTATGGATATGTGGGCTGCACTGTGTCTTTCTGGGCAGTAAAAGTGCCAGCCACAGAGTTGCTGTCCTATAAAAACACAGGTCCTGATCAACCAGGACACAGAATTTCCTTTACCCATGGTATAAATTTAAATAACATTAAGTTCACACAATAGTGAAAGTGCGTGCTCGTCGCTTTGTCATGCAGCTGACGGCCAGTCAAGGTAGCTAGTGGAAGGTATTTGCCAGTTTCCGTTACTGCAGCACAGATGACGTCAGTTTTTTTTCTTTGGGAGGTTCTAGTCAAATATAGACAGGGTTGGGGGTGTTGAGTGGACTGGGGAGGGGAGCAGGATGGGGATAAAAATGAAAGTAACGTACTTACTGTAACTACTGATCTTCCAGAATATCTTCATCACTGATTATCACTTATGAGCCTAGGCTGGAAACATTAGGACTCCGCAGCAGCAAAGCTTTTCTAGGGAAGTTGACCACAGCTACTGGGCATGATCCCTGCACCCCCCCACATGGTGCCACATGCCAGTCAATAACCCTTGCTGGCTTCCTCACTCAGCTCAGTTCTATTCGTCAGGAGAGGAAGAAAGTAGTCTGGACTGGACCTTGATCTTATCTAACTCCCTATACCAATTATCTAAGGCATCAACCCAAGCCCAGTGTTGTCTCCATGTTAGAGGCCTCCTGAGGTCCATCAATGAGGGTATCCTTTCAAGGAATTGACGAGGCACTTCTAAAAAGGGTTGAGACTTCAGGTTTCTGGGACTTCATCCTGGGCTGCGGAACTGTGTAGGGGGCCTCGTTCAAGGGAAGGGTTTAGCACAGTCACCCAAAGGGTGTCCTCCTACATCCGAGGAGTGACCCTATTGCAGCCCATGGAGGATACTCTCAGGTGAGGAAAGCGAGCTGTACAGGTCCCACTGGGTGAGCCCAGTCATCGGTGGTGATGACATCCAATGGTTCCAAAGAAAACTCCATCTTTGGGCAGCCATCTGACCCCGAGTTGGTGCCACCTCCGGCACTGGACTCAGGATCAAGGACAGCCTCAGAGAAAGGGTCATCCCCATCACCATGTGTGGCAGTGCCCTTAACATCATGCTCGGTGCCGACTTCAACATATGAAAAGTATGTACCTACCGTAATCCTTGATCTTCTCTTGTATCTTCACCATTCATTACTGTTGGGTGATAGCCGGAGGTGAGCACCCGCCACGGGAGCTTATTTTTTTTGAGGAGTTGACACTGACGACGACGCCCCCTGGAGTGACACTCTGTGTAGAGTGCAAGGGGCAGCCGTTAGGCACTGCAGACTCCTCCTCCATCCCAGTTCTGTTAGCCGGAGAGGCAAAAAAAAGGGTTAGAAGAAAGAGTGAGACAAGAGAGCCCAAGGATAGAAAAAGGAAAGGATATAAACTGAAAAAGGAATAAGCCGATAGAGGATAGAAGGGAGAGGAAGAACTGCCTACCATAAGGTACCGAAGGGCCTCACTTCTGGGGCGGCTCTAAGGGAGGAACAGATAGGGAGGAGAAAGAAGAAGGGTAAAAAGAGAGAAGAATAGGAGGGGAGGCTAGGAGGCGGGGGGAGACTGCCATTGGCAATTAGCTAAGGGTTATAAGCTCGGAACCATAAACAAGGGAGCAAGGATCCCATTTTGGAATTCAAGAAGAAGGTCAACTGAGCTTCTCGCGCAGAATGGACACCAAAGGCAGGTTCCCTAACCTCCCGCCTACCCATTTTTTCCAGACTCCAGCCAGGAGCTCTTTAATTATTAAGAGGGAAAAACTCTGTTCCAAACGAGAGCTGCCAGCTAGGAAGGAAGAAGCCCACTAGCACCTTGTTAAGTGATAACACAGTATCATGTGAAAGTGGGGGGGGGGCCCACAGGGGGCACCCCTATACCAAATAGAGAGAGCGGGAACTCAATCACACTCCCTAGAGGCAAGGCAGGGAACACTCTTTAAGGAAATTGGAGTGCTGGATAGCACTAAACCTGTAGAGGCTGACATAATAGGATTAGGACCTGCCAGAAGGGGTCTGGAAAAGAGAAGTCGAGCCACATAAGGGATCATCTCTTTAAACTGTGAATTGAGAAAAAATGGCTGGGGAGAGCCAAGAGATGCCCATTAAGGGCAGTCAGAAAGAGTTCCCTCAGGACAGATAAATGTAGCTCGTTCCTCCTATTATCAGAGGGAAAGATCCGTTCAGAAGAAGGGAAGGAGAGCATGAAAACTTTTTTTGGGGGGCTTAACCGCCAAGGGAGAAGAGGGAGGGACGAGCAGGGAAGGGGAGACGCCGAAAAAGGAGGCCCTTGAGGGGATGGTGGGAGGGATTCAGTAATGAATGGTGAAGATACAAGAGAAGATCAAGAATTATGGTAGGTACGTAATTTTCATATCTTCCCTTGTCAATCTTCACCATTCATTACTGTTGGGTGAGTACCAAGCCCCCTTCCCCTAGAAGGGGGGGGGGAACCCCTGAGGAAACAGATCCCTCAGCCTCCTACTGGTGACAAGTAGAAAGGGGGAGACCCTAACCAATAGACAAGAGTCTAAGGTGGGTGAGGAGGAGAAGGCGCCCCCAAGGGGCTGTGGGAAGGTGGTTGCCCCTGAAGATGTCTCCTTGCCCTACGGAAAAATAGGCGGGTACCCTGGAAGGCAGAGCCAGTCACCCTACGCCGGGCCATGGGTGACAGTTGGGAGAGACGAAGCCATGCCGTCCGCCTGATGTAGATCGTTGTCCCTGCTAGCCTGGATGCCACCTCGTTGGAATCATAGGATGCCCTTGCTTGGTGCCTTGCAAGCTCCAGCCCCTGTGAAGAGAGGGCAATGGCTTGTCTAGAATGCTCTGAGTCAGGTAGCAAATCTAAGACCTGAGCCAGCATCGACCACAGATGCCTGTTGTAAGCAGCGTGGTGAGCCTGATGAGAGGAAATGCACAGCAATGCACGACCAGAAGAGAAAACTCTTCGTCCCCACCGGTCGAACTCAGCAGAATCCGAGTACGGAGGCCTGTCGTGCACTGAGCGGCGAAGCCCAGAAGGAGTAGCTAGGGACGTCAAACCCGAAGGTGGGTGAGGCAGAGAACCTAGAGACTTGTGTGGTGAACAATACCGTCTCCTGCAGTCTCCTGGGGCTGGAGAAGGAGTGGCTGGAGACTGCCAGGTGCGGATAGACGCTGCCTGGAAGGGAATCGGCCAGGAAGGCACCACCAAATGACAGGCGCTGAATTCACTGAGGAAAGCACGTGTCTGCCGCTCGGTACTGTCTCTACGCACGTAGGAAATACGAAGCTCTGAAACCATCCTCGAAAGGAAACGCTGATAGTCAACGAAGTCAGCGTCAGAGGAAAGGTGGACAGGAAGTTCCTCTTCCTCAGCTGAGGAAGACGAGGAGGAAGTGGAGCTTGAATGCCCAGAAGACTCCTGCGGTTGGGGGGACAGGCGAAAGACCTGTTCGTCTATGGCCCTAACATAGGACGGGAAGGCCGCCGCAGTAGCTCTGAATGTCTCCCAAGTTAATGGCCCAGTGGGCCCCACATGGCCTGGGAGAGAGGGAGGTGGTTGCAGAGGGATGGGCGAAGGGCACCTCAAAGCACATGCCTGGCCTCTGCCAGAGCTCTGGGATCCAGGCAGCGATGCCATCAAAACTGGGGACCCTGTGATCATGCCAGGTTGAGTAGAAGAGAAGAAAGGAGACAACTCCGGAAGGAGCCCTGAAGGGGAATCTCCCCTGTGGCGCGCCTGGGACTGCATGAGTCCAGAAGGGCAACTCTCAGAACCGCCACTAGAAGACACTTTAGAGACCTTCAGAGAGAGGTGAGGATCAGTGCTACGACTCCTCCCCGAAGGGCGGTGGGGGCTCGTTGCTGCTCTCAACCCCTACTCCTCAATCCTTCAGACTCCGAAGCAGCCCTCTTCCTCGAAACCAGCGGTGGAGGTCCCTGCTGAGCAAGGCCCCGAAGGGTGCCTACTGAAGCAGGGTCCTCCTCCCTCTGCTGAAAGACCTGAGCAGCACCGGGAACAGCAGCTGCCTGGGACCTACCAGAAGAGGGAGTCCTTTCTCGAACCTCCGAAGGGTCCACCACAGATGACTCCAGGCCACCCCTAGCCGTGGAGCCATCCGGGCTAACCAGCTCCGGGGAGTCCAGGAGAGGAATACTGGACTGTCTAGCCTGCGGCCTACAGGAGGTTCAGAGCCAGAGGACTCTAGCTGCTAGTCTGTGTCCTCACCTGAGTCGTCTCCCTCCGAGGAGGGGTCGACAAGGGAAGACTCCAAACCAGCCGCAGCAAGAACCTGCCCCGAGGTGGCAGGGAAGCGACTTACAGGTTGCATACTGATAAATGAAACATCATGACTGGTGTGTGCAATACATATATTTTGGCAGCTAGAACAAACAACAGACTACAACTGATATGGGGGGTAGGAGTGATTTGATAGAGTAGCAGTGGAGCGTAAGCATAGATAAAGCCAGGAGTAGAAGGGGAAAGGAAAGTAGTTAATATGACAAAGCAATTATACCTTAGCAGTGGATAAATATGGCACACATGGGGAAGGAAGAGACTTAATGACAGTTACAGATGTCTTTTATTTCGGCACCGTCCTACTCACTGGCTCCAAACATGGCACCAGGAGGAAGAGCAGAGGTGGTGGATTGAGTCGAGGACCCCACTGGTATGGATCCAGCGTGTCACTCCGACTGCAACACTGGGGGTGGTCGTGGCTCCAAGGAGGTCAACGGCCAAGAGGGGTGCTCAACCGACTCCCCCCCCGGAGGAGGCCGACTGTCCTCCTGAACCCTCTAGTGAACCAGAGACACCAGCTGGTGTCATCGACGGCTCGCAGCCCTCCCGTACATATAGTAACGGAGGGCAACCCAGGGGAAGGGTCAAGTGATCTGTCTTGGTGTCCTGGGACCGACGGCGGCCTCCAAAGATAGTAGGATTCCAACCCACCTTCAACGTGCGCGTTTCGAGGACACAGTGGTCCATGGAGAAGCACATGTCACAGTTGTCCAAGTCGTGATGCGGACCCAGGCAAGAAAGACATTGATCGTGATGGTCCATTACAGATATTGACTTGCCACAGGGGCACCAACGCATAGGGGCTCGTCCTGCCTTGGATTTTGATTTAGGCCCCGGACTGGACATGATCAACCGCACAAAAAATGAATAAAAATAAGAAACAGACTCGGTACCATAGAAACAAAGGCAATAAAATAAAATAAAGAACGGTCTCACAAGATAGAAGAAGTGCACGGCGTCGAGTACAACAGAACTTTGGTGGGGTAGAACTAAATGAACTACGCAGCTGCTTCAGCTCCCACGAGGTGCGCTCTCGATGTCAGGAAGAACAGAACTGAGGTGCGGAGGAGTCGGCATCGGTTACTGCTCAATGCTCGAGCGGCACACTGTGCGTCATCCTCGAGGGCAGTGCTGGCCTCGGAACGGACTCCTCCCCCAAACAAAACATTTGTAAGCTAATAGTTCCCGCGGGGTCATAGCGCCACCAGCATATACCCACCAGTGATGAACAGTGAAGATACATACAGAAAGATCTTACTTTAGAGAGGGGAACTGACAATGGTTATTGGCAGGAGTGTGCCACCACATTGGGAGTGTGCAGACGCCATGCCCAGCAGCCATGGCCAGTCCCCTGGCAGAGACCTTGCTCCCACAGGGTCCTAGTGCCTCTGGACAGACCCATAAGTGGGAATCAGTGGTGAAGACTGATTCTTAGAAGATTACTGGTGCCCAAGCTCTGGAGGCCACTGGACTACCAGGGTCAGTGGGATGTCTTATTTATTGATGGGCATCAGGGAGGGGTGCACTAGACAACCAGGGACACTTATTTCACATCAAATGAACATTGGATGGTATCAGGGAGGGAGGGGAGGCCCCAACCTACCACCCTCTTAAAAATTTCTCCCAAATTAACAATTGGTAAAATCATGACTTGTATAACGTTTGCCCTGCAGTCCTAATTGAAAAGTTGCCTCTTTTTATACACAGAAACTTAACAGGATCCTCTTTACTCAAGATGTCTTTAACATGAGCATTTCCTGAACAAAGTGGGTCCATCCTGTTCCCCAAATACTTATATACAGTCCCAAATTCAATATTAGCTGCATCCAAGGTACAGTGGTATGGGCAGGGGCAAGTCTGAGCACACTGTTTAAGCTTGTGCTGAACCTAAAAAGTACACTGTGCATTTTGTTTCAGATGCACCCAAAACCAGTTAAGAGTGCATCAAAAAGAAGGGGGCCATCACAGAGTGTGCACAAGGGCATGGTGCAAAGAAACAACCACATCAAAAACCCAAAACAGTTTCTTATCAAAGGCCTTTGATAAAGGACCTAGTCTGAAACATGTCAGGCAGAAGCTTTCTGTGGATATACATAGATACATACACAGTGTCGGCAGATAAAGGCCTATGGCCCACCCAGTCTGCCCATTTGAGCTTGTAAGTTCAGTTCATGTTCTCCAAGAAGTCTGTTGCCCCTTACCCCTGACCTCCAGAATTCCTTCATGTCTATCCCATGCATTCTTAAATCCTGTGATTGTTTCAGCCCCCACCACTTCCTCTGGCAGGGTGTTCCACTTGTCCACCACCCGTTCTGTGAAGAAATTCTTCCTCACGCTTCCTCTGAATCGTCCTCCTCCAACTTCATCTCATGCCCCTAGTCCTGGAACATCTTTTCGCTTAAAAATAGTGTATTCCTGCACCCTGTTCCTCCCTGTAAGATACTTGAATGTCTATCATATCCCCTCTCTCCCTCCTCTCCTCCAGGGAGTACATGTTCAGTTCCTTCAACCTGTTCTCATAGGACTTGTGTTGCAATCCATGCACCATCTTTGTTGCCCTCCTCTGAACCTTCTCTACCCTGTCTATGTCCTTACGTAGGTAAGGTCTCCAGAACTGTACAGTGTACTCCAGGTGGGGCCTCACTAGTGTCTTGTATAGTGGAATTATGACCTCCCTTTTCCTGCTGGTGATGCCCCTGCCTATGCATCCCAGCATCCTATTTGCTTTACCTGCTGCCTTGTCACACTGTTTCCTGCCTTGAGGTCATCATAGAGATGATAACCCCAAGATCCCTTTCCTGCTTGGTGCATACTATATCCTCACCCTCCAACTGATATATTGTGCCAGGGTTTTGTGCCCATATGCATTATCTTGCACTTCCTTGCATTGAATTTCAACTGCCAAACCCCTGACCATTCTTCAAGTTTCTGCAGGTTCCTTCTCATTCTGTCTACACCCTCTGGTGTGTCTACTCTGTTACAGAGCTTTGTGTCATCAGCGAACAGTGAAATTCTGCCTTCTAGGTCCTGTGCAATGTCACTGATGAAGATATTGAATAGGACCGGTCCCAGCACTGATCCCTGTGGTACCCCACTGGTCACTCTTCCCTCTGTGGAGTGACAGCCATTTACCACCACCCTCTGTGTCCTGCTGCCCAGCCAGTTACCTACCCACCACACTACTGTCCTGCCCACACCCATATTCCCCAGTTTGTGCAATAGTCTTCTATGTGGCACAGTGTCAAAGGCCTTGCTGAAGTCCAGATAGGCCATGTCCACTGCCCTCCCCTATCCACCTCCCTAGTCACCCAGTCAAAAAATTCAATGAGGTTGGTCTGACATGACCTCCCCCTGGTGAAACCATGCTGCCTTGGGTCCTGTAGTCCATTGACAACCAGATGTTCCACCAGTCTCTCCTTCAATAGTGCTTCCATGATCTTCCCCACTACCGAGGTGAGGCTGACTGGTCTGTAGTTCCCCGCTTCCTCTCTGTTCCCACTTTTGTATAAGGGGACTACATCTGCTATCCTCCAGTCTTTGGGCACCTCCCCTGTTTCTAGTGATCGGCTAAACAGGATAGCCAGAGGTTCAGCCACCACATCTCTTAGTTCTTTAAGGACCCTGGGGTGCACCCCATCTGGCCCCATTGCTTTATCAACTCTTATTACTTCCAGTTCCTTCAGGACCCTTTCTCGTGTAAAGGGACTTGTGTCCATTTCTGCACCATTCTCACCCTTGTACTCCCTTCAGACCCATTACCTTCCTCTTCCTCAGTAAAGACTGAGCAGAAATACCTGTTCAATGTGCAGCTTTACTGTTGTCATCCTCCACACAGCCCCCCCCCCTTCAGTCTCACTATCCCTCCCTTTGCCTTTCTTTTTTCACTTATGTACCTGTAAAATGTTTTGTCCCCTCTACCCACTGATTTTGCAATGTGTTCTTCTGTCTGAGCTTTGACTTCCCTTACTGACCTCCCTGCCTCCCTCTGCTTCTCATGGTACTTCTCCCTATCCCCTTCTGCCTGTGTCTTTTTGTATTGCCTGAATGCAATCTTTTTGGCTTTCACTTTCTTTGCTACCTCTTTGGAAAACCATAATGGTCGCCTCTTCCTTTTTCTCTTGCTAACCTGCTTAATACATAATTCTGTTGCTCTTGTAATCCCCATTTTAAATACTGCCCACTGTTCCTCAACCCCTGATTCCTGCCCCATTCCCCTTAACCCTTTGAGAACTGAATATGTGTGAACGTATATAGATTCTGGACGTATATATACGTCCACAGTCTTCTAAGGGTTGTAATGCCTCTTTCAAGTATCTCCCCATTTTCCCAAAGTCTGCCCCCCTAAAATCCAGGATACGTGTTTTTGTGTGGTTTGGTTCTGCTCTTTCTGTGATTTCAAACCACAGTGACTGGTGGTCACTGTTCCCCAGGTGCTCCCCCACTGTTACCCCATCACACTGTCCCTGCTTGTGAGCACAAGGTCCAGTATTGCCTTCTGCCGAGTTGGTTCCATGACCAGCTGCTTGAGGAAGGCACCCTGAAGGAGTCCAGGATAAATCTGCTCCTAGTTGATGCTGCTGCTGGGATGCTCCAGTCCACGTCTGGAATATTGAAGTCTCCAACCAGTACTACCTCATTTGTCTGCCATCCTTTGGATGGCTAACATCAACTCCCTATCTGTTTCTTCCTCTGGGCTGGTGGTCTATAGACCACACCTGTGGATGGCTGGCCCCATTTTCCTTTCCAGCTTAACCCACAGTATCTCTCCCCATTTTGTTCCTCCTGGATCTCTGTGGCCCTTATGTCATTTTTCACATACAGTGCCACCTCCTCCCTTCCTGCCTGCCCTGTCTCTTCTGAATATGTTGTAGCCAGGTATGGCCATCTCCCAGTCGTGGTTATCATTACACCAGGTTTCAGTGATGGCCACAATGTCTAGGTCTGACTGCACTATGACAGCCTCCAGATCTTCCATCTTGTTGCTAAGGCTCCTGGCATTTGCACACATGGCTTTCCATGATTTGACCTCCCTAGACTGTTTTGCTGTTCTACTCTAGCCCCTTCCTTGGTTGTCCTTTATCCCTGGTTCTCCTTGCTGTCTGCCCTTCTGCTGAATTTTGCCCCTTTTCTGCCTATCCACCTCTTGGGCGCTAATCTCCATCTTTTGCACAATGCTTTGTAGAGACAGCAGCTCCTCTGGGTCACTGGTTCCACTGCTAGCTGTTGGGGGTGAGCAAGTAGGTACCCTCCTTGCTGGCCTGCCACCCCCTAAACTAATCATTGAGTGCTTGGATTCCCCTCCAGGATGGATGCAGGCCATCAGGCTTGAACAAACCTCCATCCTTCCAGGTGGGTCCCCAGTCACCAATGAATCCAAACCCTTCCTCACAGCACCAGTTCTTCAACCATGAGTTAACGTTCCTGGTGCATTCACCCCTATGCTCTCCCTTGCCTCTCACAGGTAGTACTTCTGAGAAAGTGACAGAAGTAGCTACTGGCTTGAGACCCCTTCCCAATTTTCTAAACTCTTCCTGAACTTCCTTTGGCTCCCCATTTGCCAGGTCATTAGTACCTAGGTGGATAATGACATCCAGCTCACCCTCCCGTCTTGCCTTCCCAGTGATCTCCAGGATCTTCCTTCCATCCTTCCATGCCGTGGCACCTGGTAGGCACCTCACCTCCCTGTCCTCCCCCCTCCTGTGTTCCTAGCTGGATCCCTCTTATGATGGAGTCCCCCACCAGGATTCGCTTCCTTCTTCTCTGGGGTCCACTGCTTTCCCCGCTGAGGACCCCTCCTTGGCTAACCTCCACATCCTTTCCTTCCACTTCTCTGGGTACCTCTATTTGGTTGTCCCGTTGCCAGTGTGGCATATGAGTTCTGGAATGGAATAGGATCTGGGATGTGCCTCTGCATGACCGCTCTAACCCTCCCTGAGCCCACTGTTATCCAAGTGCTCCTCGTTCTCGGCATCCTTTGAGGCAGTTGCATTGGACTGGGTGGTCTCTGGATAGGGGTGATGGTACTCCTGACCCAGTTTACTTCCGCTCTGAGTCTGGCTACCTCATTCCGCAGTCCAGAGAGATGCATGCAGATAGGGCAGCACCTCAGTGTCCAGAAGGTCTGCCTGAATATAGCTGCCCCACAGCCACTGCATTGCACCACTCCCCACATTATACTGCAATTCCACTACTTGTCTGCTACTGAAGCTCTCCTAGTTCCCTTTTTATTAATTTATTGTCCTAAAAATCCTGCCACTGATCCTCAGATACTTTTCTTTTTAAAAAAAGAAAATAAACCAAGAAATTAATAAATGAATCAAAACAGTTGTTGTGCTGAGGGTGGGCTTCTTCACCCTTATGCCCCTCCTACTCCACACCCCTTACTATACCCTGTGTTTAGCTCCTGTCAATCAGATTTAACAGAGCATATAATTAAGAGTTGGGGGAAGGGGAGGGGCGAAACTTTGCAGCAATTAAAGACAGCAAAGAAATACACCACCACGCTTTTAAATTTTCAACAGCCCAAAAACAATTCTAAGTAAAGACAACAAAGAAAGTACAGTGTCACTAAAAGCCCACAATCTAAGTTTAAAACAAAAATAGCAATTACCAGTTACTGTAAAGCACTGAATTGAATATGCTTCCTTCCCCTTCTGGCTTCTATAACATTCAAAAATACATACATTTCTATCTCAGCTCTTTACCCTTACCATCAAAAGGTAACTACAATCACAATAATCTACCTTCTACCTTGAATAAATGATTTTTTATTATGTATGACATCTGGTTGACGTAACTTATTTAGTAGGTGAGTGCAAAAAACTGTTTTTCATTTTTGCAACAAAAAGAACTGCAGATCATTGCAATTGGCCTGTAAATCACTGTGAAGAGTTGGGAGCTATGACTGGGACGTGTAGAGCATAGAAACATAGAAGTTGACGGCAGAAGGAGACTGCTAGGTCCAGCTAGTGTGCCCATTTGTTTTGGACCTATTTTGACACTCTAGTTGCCCTTTGTAGTGAGGGCTCCCTTGTGTCTATCCCATGCATTCTTGAATTCCCCCAAAGTGTTGATCCCCACAACCTCTTGAGGCAGGCTGTTCCAGGCGTCCACCACTCTTTCTGTGATGAAAAACTTCCTGGTGTTGGTAGAGAATCTCCCTCCTTGCAGCCTAAGGTCATATCCCTTGGTCCTGGAGCCGTTCTTCAAGTGAAAAAATTGCTGTGCTTGTACCTTGTTAATGCCTTTTATGTACCTGAATGTTTCAGTCATGTCCCCTCTCGCTTTCTTCTCTGCTCCAGGGAGTACATATTCAGTTCGCTAAGTCTTTCCTTGTAGGACATGTACTCTGCAGACCCTGAATCATTTTTGTTGTCTTTCTCTGTACTGTTTCCATCCAGTCAATGTCCTTCCTGAGATGAGGCCTCCATAACTGGACTCCATATTCCAGGTGAGGCCTGACCTGCGATCTATACAGTGATAGTACCACGTCTCTCCTGCTCATGATTCCCCTCCCAATGCAGCCCAGCATTCTGTTGGCCTTCAATGTTGCCTTCTCACACTGCTTACTAACCTTCAAGTCGTCTGAGACTATGATTCCCAGACCTCGTTCCTGGTTTGAGACCGCCAGTCTTTCACCTCTGAGTTAATACTCCTTTCTTGGATTTTTCTTTCCTGTGTGCATGACCATGCACTTTTTGGCGTTAAATCTCAGCTGCCACACTTCAGACCATTCTTCTAGTTTCTTGAGGTTAGCTTTCATCTTGCTCACTCCTTCTGAGGTGTCCACCCCGTTACATATCTTGCTGTCATCTGCGAACAGAGACATCTTCCCTTTCAGTCCATCAGTGATGTCTGCTATAAAAACATCGAAGAGCAGAGACCCCAGCACTGAGCTCTGGGGCACCCTGCTGGTCACATTGCCTTCTGTCGATTGCGTTCCATTAACCTGTACCCTCTGGGTTCTGCCTTGTAACCAGTTTTGTACCCATCTGACTACTTCTGGACCAACCCGTGTGGTCAAGCTTCTTTACCAGCCTTCTGTGTGGAACCGAGTCGAAGGCCTTACTAAAGTCTAGGTAGACCACATCTACTGCCTCACCGTTGTCCACTATTTTTGTAGCATAGAGCACCAGAGCATCTGCATATAACTAGGACTCTACCACTCCTAGACATGCGCAAATTCCATTCAGAAAAAAATGAAAATCGTAAGAGGCCCAGGACTGATCCCTGCCGCCCTCTCATCTGACTACAGGGAGCTTTCCTGACTCTTTGCTATTAGCGACCCTTGAGGAAACCCCACTGCAGACTTTCTTCCCAGTTTGATGCTGCCACAAGCAATGCTACCCACTAAGCCCTACTGCTTAACCAGCTCTCTGTTCACAATTCAGTTTATTGACTTATCAGGAAATGTAAAGCAGGCATCAAATATTATGGAGGAGTTCTTATTTGGAAAATTTCGAGCTGAATATATTAAAAATACAATTACCAAGTAAAGAAATTAAATTCCATCTACCCCTGTCCCCCAACCAAGTCAAGCGATACCATCACCACCCCCAAAACCAAGTCAAGAATTGCTATCTCTCTCAAACCAAGTCAATCACTGCCATCTATCTCCTGCTGCCCTGCCAAATACAGCACTGGTATCTATCCCCTGCCCTCACCAAGTCAAGCATTGCTATCTATCCCCCTGGCCCCCACCAAGTCAATCACTGCCACCTATCTCCTGTTGCCCTGCCAAATACAGCACTGGTATCTATCCCCTGCCCTCACCAAGTCAAGCATTGTTATCGATCCCCCAGCCTGCATCAAGTCAAACATTGCCATCTGTCCACTGCCAAGTCAGTCATTGCTATCTATCCTCAGCCCTCTGCCAAGTTAAGCATTTCCATCTATCACCTCCACAAAGTCAAGCACTGCCATCAATCCTCCCGCACTAAGTCAATCATTGCCATCTACCCCCTGCTGCCCTGCCCAGTCTAATGCTGCCATCTATCCCCTGCCCCCTACCAAGTCAAAAATTGTCATCTATCCCCTTCCTCAACCAAGTCAAGTATTGACATCTATCCACCTCCCACTTCCAAGTCAATCATTCCCATTTGTCCCCACCCCCTGCCAAGTCCAGCACTGCCATCTATCACCTTCCCCCCACCAAGACGAGCAGTGCCATCTAGCCACTGCCACCCTGCCAAGTCCAGCATTGTTATGTAACCCCTAGGTGGTGCTATCCCAAGGGCTACTACCTCTGCCTGCTTGGCTAATAACAGGTTAAGGGGCCTGAGTTCTGAAACAGGTGCCTCCACCTGGAGGTCAGGGTTGGTTGGTCAAGCTAACCTGGGCACAGCCCTCCGGGACACTGTAACCCCCCCTCTTTCCTTACTAGTGGCCGGAACAATACACAATAATCACTTTCACAATACCCCTGATACACCACACAAGTACCCACACTGTTTGCACTTAGAGAGCTTTCCTCTGGCTTGGCCCTGGAGATCCCCTGAAAAACAAGGTTATACACAGCAAATAACAGCAGTACAGTACTCTTGCACAAACTGGAACCACAGTCAGGGTAAATGCAAAAAAGAGTTAGATCTGATTTATTTAAGGGACTTGAACAAGAGAGGGGCGTAATCAGGTTAATTTGCTTAAAGGCTCTATCAATCAAGCAGTTATGCATGCACTTCAAGGTCCATAAACAGTCACACACTCTGGGTACCCAGATGGAGAATGGTGGGCTAGCCATGAATGTTACAGCTGGTTGGGGCCCTGTGATGGAAGAAAACAACATGCACAACACACACTATTTGTAATCCGGAGCCAGAGGGCTCAATTTGTGAAAAGAAAACAACAAGACAACCAGATGACACACTTTTAGATTAGGCTGTTGTTACAGGGAGCTACCCTGATGATTACTCATGGTACCCAAGCCTGGACACAGGCTGGATGAAAATTGAGACAGCAGGTAGTTAATCTGGAGTGCCAGGAGAAGCAGGGCCCACATGATTCGCCAAGGCGTCATTCCTGTTCAAGCGTGGAGCAGGGCGCTGATCCCCAGGCAGGTCTCTCGTTGGTGGCTTTCTCTGTGCAGTGGGGTAGTCTGGCATGGCCTAGGCCGAATGGAGATGAACGTGGATTCGGTCCGATTAGGCTGGATAAAGCTTCCAGCAAGCAGAACACAGTTCACACAGTGGGGAACCAAATCACGACCCACTTTTAATACACAGCACAATTACATGTAAAGGATTCTAAGGCACCAGCAAGCAGAACACAGTTCACACAGTGGAGAACCAAATCAAGACCCACTTTCAATACACAGCACATTTACATGTAAGGAAATTCTACTGCACCAGGCAAACCGCTCTCTGGTCACAATCACAAAGTCTGCACAAACCAGGGATTCAAAAGCAGCTGGAAACCCTGACAGGCCGATAGCATTCAGCAAAATCTTCAGTCTTCTTCAGGTATGAGCCTGGTAAAAAAATCAGTGGCTTACTTCGTTCTCACAAACTTGGATTTAGTCTGAAATAATCCTCTTCTCTCCCTCTCTGGGGCAGCAGGTAGACATGCAGGCCACAACGCAGGCCTTTCCACAGTTCTCCCGCTTGAAACTACTCAGACAGCTACTTGACTATCTCAAGCTGTTGCTTCTTCAGCTCCCAACTGAGATCTAATTCAACTGCCAGCAGGCCTGGGACTTTCCCCAGAATCCAAAAGGTTTGGTTGGCTGATCTGTCTGTCAGTTACAACAAAAGCTCCCCCTTCAGGTGCAAAAAGGTGCCAAAAGCCCCAAAATGAAAATTACATACCTACCATAATACTTGATCTTCTTGGATGAAGTCTCCACCACTCATTCACACTGATGGGATCTACGCCGGAGGTGCTAGGACCCAGCGGGAGCAAACTTTTTGCAGGAGGGCCGGTGCCAGAGATGGAGCTTCCAGGAGTGGCGCGGCGAGCCTCAGCTCATGCGGCAATGACTCGACGTCGACCCTCCAATAGCCTCAGTACCTTTTTTTTCCGAGGAGGTGCAGCGTAACTAACCTAGAAGGATAGCCTAACAAAAAACAGACACAAGATAGTCCGGACGATCCATATAAGAAGGGTCAACAAAGACGTCTTCACAGCCTAAAGATTGAGGGAATGAAGACCAACAACAGAGGTGAGCTCGAGGGATAGTGTGAGGGCGTGTGAATGAGTGGTGGAGACTTCGTCCAAGAAGATCAAGAATTACGGTAGGTACGTAATTTCCATATCTTCCTGGACATAAAGTCTCCACCACTCATTCACACTGATGGGAGAGTACCGAGCTAATAATCCCCCGAGAGGGTGGCAGGAGAGACCAAGAGCTCACAAATTTAGGACAGAAGTCCATTAAGGATGGTTCTGCCAAACGAAAGCTGTCGCCTGGCATGGACATCCAGGGCATAGTGCTTGACGAAAGTATGCACTGAGCTCGAGGTAGCCACGTTGCAAATATCTGCAATGGGCACATTGCGGATTTCCACCAGGGATGCCACGACTGCTCTAGTAGATAGAGAGTACACTCTTCCCTCCAGCTTAACCTGAGCCATGGGATAACAGTGGTGAAAGAATGCCACCAGCCATGCTGAAATGCATCTGATAGCGACAGGTTGACCCAGCCGGGTCTCGCTGAAGGAAACAAACAGCTGTTGAGCTTTACGAATTTGTTTTGTTCTATCTAAATAGAAACGCAGAGCTCTTTTGACATCCAAAGAATGAATCGTACACTCTCCTTCATTCTGGAAGTTCACAAAGTAAGTAGGTAGGACTAAAGGTTGGTTTAGTTGGAATTCTGAAACAACCTGAGGGAGAAACTTAGGATGGGTCCTAAGAACTGCTTTGTCCTTATGAAACACAGTATACGGAGGGTCTGTGACCAAGGCATGTATTTCAGAGACCCTGCGGGCAGGTAATGGCCACCAGGAAGGCCATTTTCCAAGTGAGAAATTTCAGCTCACAGGTAGCTAGAGGCTCGACAGGCTTTCGAGTGAGCATGTCTAGCACAAGATTAATGTCCCAGGCTGCGACTGGACGTCTGATAGGAGGTCTGGTATGTAGAATACCCTTAAGAAACGTCTTAATTACTGGTAACTGAGCCAGTGATAAGGAAAGTACCGGCTCATGATAAGCTGAAATGGCACAAAGGTGAACTTTGACTGTAGAGTATTGCAGATCTGAATTTGAGAGGTCTAAAAGGTACTCCAGAATTTTATTTGGTGAGCAGGAAAAAGGATTCAAAGAGGATCTTGCACACCAGAGAGAAAACGCTCCATTTGTCAGTGTGAAGTTTTCTAGTGGCTGGCTTACGAACAGCCAAAAGAATATCTGAGACTCTGCGAGAGACACTGAACCTGTTCACTTCTATCTCTTCAGGACCCAAGCGTGAAGGTGAAGCAACCTCAGATTAGGATGGACCACAGGCCCCCTGAGTCAGAAGGTTCATCTGAAGGGGAAGCGCTTTCGGAGGGGTTTCCAACATACTGCTGAGTAATGGAAACCATATCTGTCGAGGCCAGAAGGGAGCAATGAGGATCATTTTGTCCCCCTGGGACTCGAACTTGAGAAGTACCCTCTGAATTAGAGGAAGAGGAAGAGGAGGAAAGGCGTATAGAAAGCATTTTGTCCACTGCAGCCTGAACGCATTCTGACAGAAAATGCCAGATCATGGATTTCTGGAGCAGAAGAGAGGCAGTTTTGTGTTGAGTGGGGATGCAAAAAGGTCCGGGTCTGGAGTTCCCCACTCTGCAAATAGTGACTGAACTACGGATGAGTCTAGAGACCACTCATGAGGATCTGTCTCTGTTCTGCAGAGACAGTCTGCCAGTTCGGTCTGCACTCCCAGCAGGTAGACCGCCTGACTTACAGCCTTGTGTTCCAGATACCATTCCCACACTCTCATTGCTTCCCTGCATAAAGGGTAAGAGTGTGCACCGCCCTGCTTGTTGATGTACTACACCACTGCATTGTTGTCCGTATGAAGGAGAATGTTCTTGTGACAGAGAATGTCCTTCAAAGCCTGGACTGCACAAAGGACGGCTCTCATTTCTAAGACATTTATGTGAAGCTGGGACTCGTCCTGAGTCCACGTACCTTGGGTGTGGAGATTCTGACAGTGAGCTCCTCACCCCATCAGGGATGCATCCGTGGTAATGGAAATCTGATGATCCAGGGGAGCAAAGGGATACCCTTACAGAAGATTGTCCTCTTGCAACCACCAGGTGAGTGACCTCTTCAGAGGTTCTGTCACCTTGATGAGAAAGGACTGAGGGTGAGTGGTTGGGGATCACTGAATACTGAGCATCCACTGAGAGGTTCTCATGTGGAGGCATGCTAGGGGTACAGTGAACACCGAGGATGCCATGAGATCCAGCATCCGTTGCATCGAGATAGCTCGAACCGAGCTGTTCTCTCTGATGTATCTGGCCATCTGTAGGATATCGCTGCTTCTGTCCTCTGGTAGAAAAGCTTTCACATAGGAGGTGTCCAGAACAGTTCCTATGAAAAGAGGCTTTTGGGAGGGCTGCAGCTGCGATTTCGTGAGATTTAGCAGGACTCCCATGGACGTAAGAAAGTCTGAGGCTGTGGCTATGGTGTCGAGAGTTCCTTGCCTGGAAGGGCTTGCTAGAAGCCAGTCCTCCAGATATGGGAACACTTGTATTCCGATCTTTCTGAGGTGTGCTGCGAGAATTGCACAACACTTTGTAAAAACTTGCAGCGCCGAGGATAGCCCAAAGGACAGGACTCTGAACTGATAATGCTGGCCCAAAGCCACGAACCTCAGGTATTTGTGATGCCTTGGGTGAATAGGGATATGCTGGTAAGCATCCTGCATGTCCAGGGAGGCTAGCCAGTCGTGTTGATGATGCAAACGTAACAGGGTTCCTAGCGAAATAATTTTATACTTTTCCTTGGGAAGAAATTTGTTAAATTTTTTGAGGTCCAAAATGGGGCGCATGCCCCCGGTTTTCTTTGGAACTAGAAAGTAATAGGAGTAGAACCCTGTGTTCTGTTGATTCAGCGGAACTATTTCTACTGCCCTGTTGTTCAGAAGGCCTTGTATCTCAGAAGCGAGAAGCTCTGACTGAAATACTGGCAGCCTGGGCTATCGCTTATGGGGAACGATCCGGAGGGGTTTCTGACAAATTGAAGGAATACCTTCATGGATTATCCGGAGGACCCATTTGTCCGATGTTATGGACTTCACCACTTGTAGAACTGTCATGACCCCCACCGAGAAAGAGCCCCTCGGGTGCCGAGGTGGGACTTGGGCCAGAAACTCAGAAGGTGGCACTGGGCGCTTTGGGGCCTTGTGCTTGTTGCGTTTTTGGGGGACTTGGTTTTATTAAAACCTCCCCAGCCCTTGCCTCGAAGGACTGACGGTTGTGAAATTGACGCTTATTAACACCCCCCCCCCGAGAAGGGGTGGGGCAGATCGAGCCAATTTAATGGCAGACCTAGTCTTTTGTGTGTCCTCTAGAGCTTGCTCTACTTGAGGACCAAAGAGATACATGCCGCTGAAGAGTAACACCATGACCTGCTGCTGGGCATCATAAGTGAAGCCTGAAGTGCGCAGCCAGGAGTGACGGCGGGTACAGATGCCTGCCGCCACCACTTGGGAGGCAGTATCGAAAGCATCCATAGCTGCTTTAACCTGCTGGTTGTTGGACTCGATACCCCTGGTTATGGTTTGAAGAAGCTCTGAATTAGTGTCCGACTCCAGTAGAGCTTCTACCATTTGTTTGAGCGAATGCCAAAGAACATACTCATATTGAGAGAAATAACCCTGGTAGCTGGCAATACGCATACCCAGGGTGGATGCAGCAAAGACTCTCTTACCTAAAGTATCTATCTTACGAGATTCTTTGTTTATAGGTTAGGCTGTAGTAGCCTGAGGGAGGACGACCTTACCATTCTCTGCCAAGTCTACAATAGGGTCCGCAAAAGCTTGGGAGGCCAAAATGGGTCGACCCTTGGGGGCAGTGTACTTTCCATCTATAGACTCAGCCACAGAAGGAATGAGAGCGGGATTATTCCATACCATTTGAGAAAGCGTCTCAAAGGAAGGCTGTACCGGGGGAGTTAAATCCATAGGGATCTCCAGGACATGAAGGTACTGGAGCCTTAAAAGCTTCCCAGGATCGATATCTGTCGTCTGGAGAGAAAGAGTGGAATTCACATTTTTCAGCAGAGTCTTAAATGATAGGTCCTCAGCCACAGGCTCTGCAATAGGATTAGATCCTGTTCCTTTGGGTGAATAGGAATATGTTGGTAAGCATCCTGCATGTCCAGGGAGGCTAACCAGTCATGTTGATGAAGCAGAGGTAACAGGGTTCCTAGCGATATCATTTTGAATTTCTCTTTGGGAAGAAATCTGTTTAATTTTCTGAGGTCCAAAATGGGGCGCATGCCTCCGGTTTTCTTTGGAACCAGAAAGTAATGGGAGTAGAACCCTGTGTTCTGTTGACCCAGTAGAAATACTTCCATTGCCCTGTTGTTCAGAAGGCCTTGTATCTCGGAGGCAAGAAGTTCTGACTTGAAGTACTGACAGCCTGGGCTGTCCTTTGGGGGGACGATCCAGAGGGGTCTGTGAAAGACTGAGGAAATACCCCTCACGGATTATCCGAAGGACCCATTTGTTCGATATTATGAACTTCTACCAATTGTAGAATTGAGTCAGACAACCTCCCACCTCTGAGGAAGAGTCCCCCTCGGGCAGCTGAGGTGGGACTTGGGCCAGCAACTCAGAAGGCGGCACTGAGCGCTTTGGGTCCTTGCACCTTCTGTTGCATTTTCTTTTGAGGCTGAGGGGCTTGGTTTTTATTAAAACCTCCCCTGCCTTTGCCTCGAAAGGGCTAACGGTTATGAAACTGGCGTTTGTTAACTCCCCCTCGAGAGAGGGCAGGAGGAAGTCGAGCCAATTTAATGGCTGACCTAGTCTTTTGTGTGGCCTCTAGAGCCTGTTCAACTTGAGGGCCGAAGAGGTACACACCATCGAAAGACAACACCATGACCTGTTGCTGGGCATCATTCGTAAAACCTGAAGTGCGCAGCCAGGAATGGCGGCGGGTACAAATGCCTGCCGCCGCTGTTCGGGAGGCAGTATCGAAGGCATCCATAGCAGATTTAACCTGCTGGTTGTTGGACTCGATACCCCTGGTTGTGGCTTGAAGAAGCTCTGAATTAGTGTCCAACTCCGGTAGAGCTTCAACCATTTGTTTGAGCGAATGCCAAAGAATATATTCATATTGAGAGAAATAGCCCTGTTAGCTGGCGATAAGTATACCCAGGGTGGATGCAGCAAAGACTCACTTACCTAAAGTATCTATCTTACGAGATTCTTTGTTTATAGGTCGAGCTGTAGAAGTCTGAGGAAGGACGACCTTATCATTATCTGCCAAGTCTACAATAGGGTCCGCAAAGGCTTGGGAGGCCAAAATGGGTCGATCCTTGGGAGCAGCATACTTCCTATCTATGGACTTAGCCACAGAAGGAATGAGAGCAGGATTATTCCATACCATTTGAGAAAGCGTCTCAAAGGAGGGTTGTACCAGGGGAGTTAAATCCATAGGGATGTCCGGAACATGAAGGTACTGGAGTCTTAAAAGCTTCCCAGGATTGATGTCCATAGTCTGGAGAGAAAGAGTGAAATTCAAATTTTTCAGCAGAGACTTAAATGACAGGTCCTCAACCATACACTCTGTAACAGGATTAGGTCCTGCTCCTTCCATGTCATCACCCGGTCTAAGACCTGGGTCAGACTCAATATCATCTCCTGACAGTCCAGGAGGGACCGCATGGACAGGAAAGGAATGAAAATCAGCAGGAAAAGAGGAAGGAAAAGAATTCGGAGAGGAGAAGCACTGAAGATTGGCTGATGAAAAGCCAGGCCTTGGCGCTCAAGAAGAACACAGTGCCGAAGGCCATGGCGCACACAAAGCAGATGCGCCGAAGAAGAACATGGTGCCAAAAGCCGTGATGAAAGCAAAGATGGTGCCGAAGGCACACGGCACCGAGAAACTCAATGGCACCAAAAAACTGCATGGCGCCGAGGACAGTGCTGACAGGTGCATCGGCACCAAGCACGGCGCCGAGTGACCCACCAATGCCAACGGTGCCGACACCAACCCAGGGCCCTGAAAATTAGGACTTGAGGGGAAAGAAGGAAGAATACCAGGAGATGGAGGCATCGGTGTGGCCCCCTGCGCCGAAGCCATGTGAGGGGGAAAACACCTGAGCCGATCTCCTGAAGAGCCCGAGGGCCCCAGAGTGACCGGGCCAGGCAGCTTGACCAACCTCCGAGCCCACTGCTCCATAAGAGTGGCCCACTGATGAAACTGCTCATTGGAAGCCCTACCAGAAGGCAGGGAAGGGCTCCGATGTCGAAGAGGTCGGTGACCAGAAACAGAAACCGGCGACTCCGAATGAGGAGACCAGCAACTGACCCCAATGACCGACCGTCAAAGCGCAGACATATCAGAAGGCGACCTCGAGTGATGCCTTCTCTTTTTTGACCTGCAGGACGAAGAAGAGCTCGAGGCTGAACGGTGCAGAGAATGCGATCGTTTTCTTTATGCTTCGGAGGGACCGCCTTCTCCTCGGGCATTGACTGTCCATTGTCAGACCCCCGAGAGAGGGCGCAGACGGACCCAGCCGGCTGACTGAACAGCTTTACACGTAAGTCTCCCTACCATCACCTGACAAGCTCATGGTCGACTCCGTCAATGTAGGCTGAGACTCCCTTCTTTGATAGGAATAAATTATTGTAAGCGGTACTTTACAAAAAATACTACAAAATAATAAACTTAAAACTATGCTGCTAGGTTGAAGTTTGACTGCCGGCAAGCGAGCGACGTTGTCACTGAAGCACACTCGACGGCGGGAAAAAAGGAACTGAGGTAGTTGGAGGGTCGACACCAAGATAGTCACTGCCGCATGAGCAGAGGCTCGCAGCGCCGCTCCTTGCGGCTCCATCTCTGGTGCCGGCACTCCTGCAAAAAAGTTTGCTCCCGCTGGATCCTACCGGCTCCAGAGTAGATCCCATCAGTGTGAATGAGTGGTGGAGACTTTATGTCCAGGAAGATCGGAAATTACGTACTTACCATAATTATTGATCTTCTTGGACAGTCTCCATCACTCATTCACACTAATGGGATAGCACCGAAGGCGCTAGGAACAAGCGGGAGCCAAAACTTTTCAGAAGGGTCAGCGCCGAGACAGGACCACGCATGCAGAGCACCACGAGACTAGCTCGCACCTGTGTAGGCTATCTTGGCGTTGACCCTCCAATCGCCTCAGTACCTTTTTGACCGAGGAAGTGCAGCGTAAGTAATGAAAATAACTCATCCTGAGTTTCTGGGCCTGAGAGGGCCCAGATGGCCCTTGCAAGAAGGGTCAAAGAACAAGGTCTTCACAGCCTGAACCATAGGACCATGAAGATCAGGAAAGAAACGGAGTGAGCCCAGGGGATGGTGGGTGGGCATGTGAATGAGTGATGGAGACTGTCCAAGAAGATCAATAATTACGGTAAGTACCTCATTTCCATATCTTCCTGGACTAAGTCTCCATCACTCATTCACACTAATGGGAGAGTACTGAGCTAAAACCAACAACCCTGAGTAGGGTGGTAGGAGATAGGGTTCACTCAGAAAGGACGGCCAAGGACTGTCCTGCTAATAAAAAGAGGTGTCTTGGAAAGAGCATCTATAATATAGTGCTTACAAGATAAGCGTTTGAGTTGTAACTCACCACTTTGCAGATGACAGCAATGGACACAAAATGAAACTCTGACAGGAAGCCGCAACCACTCTAGGAGAGTGGCGAAAACCCGGCCTCACAATTTGGTATAGGAGGAAAATTAATAGTGTCAAAGACATGTACTAATCTAATGCAAAAGGATGCCAGGAGCTGAAAGAGCAGGAGGTAAAGTCTACTGGTTCAGGGTAGACCGAAAAGTGCAGATGGAAACCCCCACTACCTTGTATGGCTGCCCTGTGAACAACAGGTCTAAGAGCACTTGAACCCCTTACTTGGTGAGCAAAAGGAAGTCCAGGTGGGGTTAGCCCATCAAGGAGAATGGTTTCCACTTAGTCACTGAAACTTTCCTGATGGAAGGCCAAGCACGACTGAGAAGCCTCTTGTGGTGGTCTAGTAGAACCAGATCCTACTCACTTCATATTCCAAAAAGGAATCATCCTGCCCCTGTGCGTACAACTGTAGTATCAGTCTCTGAACTCAGTGAAGAAAGGAAAAGTGTACAGGAGGACGTGTCTGCTGCGGAAAAACATTCCGACAGAAAAAAAAAAGGGCTGGATTTCTAAGGCAAATAGAGGCAAATGTGCATCAAGGAGGGACACAGCAGGACCAAGTTAGGACTAACCCATTCGTCGAAAGTGACTGAATAGTGGCAGAAGTGACTCAACGCGGTGAGGCACTACTCACTCTGGCCTCCCTGAAGGAAGTAGGAAGGACTCTAGTTTGCTTTGCAGAAAAAACAAACCTCACAGCTTCGTCACTCACTCGGAGAGGATAGCTTTGAGAGCGACTGGCACGGAACCAGTGTGCAGGAACCGAAGGTGTGAATATTTGAGAAGCCATCTCAGAAAAAGACCTATTTGACCTATGGTTAGGAAAGGAGCATGTCGTCTGTTAAGTTGAAGCAAGCAAGGAAGCAGGAACCTGAGTTCCGACTCGCTGGAGAGTCACTTCTGTTGCTGCGAGGCTCTGATCAAGAGAAGAAAGCCTGATAAAAAAAAATAAGGGGACCAACAGACTGGGCAGTCACCTAGGTCTAGGAAATATCTCAGAATAAGAGAAATCTCTCTTAGAGAAAAAAAATTACCCATACCTCCGCTGGATCGAACTGCCCCTAGGGGTAGAAGAAATCAGGTACTCTTTGCCGTAGTTTTAGAGATGACCGCCTCAAGGGCTGAGGCAGAGCCTGACCAGATCCAAAAGTGTGGTACTGGGTAATTTCGACTAGGCCCTGTGCTGTGATAATTCTGACCTGACCTTTTTTTTTACCATTAGTCAGAGCCTGACAAGGTTTCAGACAGTTATTTTGTAAGGATTACCTGATACAAAAATGATGAAGATGTCATCCCTCTGAGGGGCAGGAAGAGCCTGAGCATCCATAACTGAAATTGTGACCAGACTAATAATAACAGCTGAACAGATCTTAACCACCTGTGCCGAAGAAGCCACCAAAGAGGCAGAATCAGAAGGGGGCTATATACCCCTATCAAAGGAGCGGACCATTGAATTAGAATGTTCCACAGAGTGTAATTGTCTTGACAACTGAAAGAGTCTAGACGCAGAGGTGTATGGTCCACGGATGCAGTCTGAACACTATGGTGGACCCCACTACTGAGGAACTACTTAAAAGATCTTCCATCATGGACTCTGATGATAGAGAGGGCATGCCCTTCAGTATATAAGATGAGTCATCCGCTGTATCACTGACCAGAAGAACAGGGAGAGACTCATCTAGATGCATTTCTACCCCAGAAGGACCCATAAGGGAGGTCTAGGTCAGAGCCACTAGAGACTCTGCCACCAGGAAGGATGTCGAGGAGCTTGGCACCATGTAGGGAGCCAAGAAAGTGCTGAGCAGAATGAGAGATTCCGCTAGCAGAACAGAACAGAAGAGTTCCATCAGCGGACAACCGCTGGATGTCACAAGATCCCATGCAGACCGCCACCGACTAAGATGTGTGGAAAAAAATAATCCTCAGAACAGGACTTCATTCTGTGGAAACATCCTGCCACAAATCCCATGGAAGGAGAGATCTGCAGAAGGAAATCTGTCACTAGTTCTGCTGGACAGCACCAACTGGCACCCCTGTGGCACACTAGCATCACTCATGGCACAGGAGGGCACCAAGCAGTGCCTATGCCAACCTGGGTGACACTCGAGGGCACCCGCAGCGGTACCCGCAGGTACCCCCGGCACCCATGGCAACAATGGCACCCGACGGCACCCCGATACCCATGGCACACATGTACCATGACATCCATAGTACCCATGGCAGCAATGGCACCCGAGGGCACCCATAGCACCCATGGCATTCATGGCACCCCATGGTACCATGGCACCCATGGACTCATGGCAACCATGGGTGCCCGCGGCACCACCCATGGGTGCCCAGCGCCGCACACGGCACCCACAGCTGCCTCTTGCCGCCCATGCCACCCGCAGGTGCCTGCACCACCTGCAAGTGCTCATGGGCATCCGCAGCACTGCGAGACACCCACAGCACCACCAGCGGCGCCGGCAACCAAGGCAGCAACCATAGCACCCACGGCACTGCACTGAGCTGATGGCACCGAGCCATGGTGCTGCACAGAGCCAACGGCGCTGACCATGGCACAGAGTCACGGCACCGAGCACAGCACCGACCCAAACACCAGCGGTGTCGCCTACAGCATCGTCTCCAAAACCAGCGGCCATGGCGCTGAACTTGCGGTGCCACCCATGCTATCGGGCACTACGCCAGGATGACAATGGAAAATCCTGAAAAGAAGGGGAGAAGGAAAAAGGTGGTGCCCATGCCGGCCCCTGCATGGAAAGAGAGAGGGGGGGGAGGCACAATGACGAAGGCACCAAGAGGGCATTGCATTCATCGTGATCCAATTGACCCGACTCCGGTCCAGTGTCTCCAAGGCCTGGAGGCCCTGAAATCAGGAACACTGGCCAGGAAAACTGATAAGTCGAACCCCCTGCTCCACAGGAGCGGCCACGAGATGAAACTTCTCACCGGAGCTCCAGCGAGGACAGAGATGGAGTCTGGAGTCGAAGAATGCGGTCGTTAGGAGCAGGGCCAGGGGGAGCCCACCAAAGTTGGTTCAGGCCTATTGCCCCTCCCGATGAACAATCCTCGTGCAGATGTACCAGAGGTCAACCTCGAGTGGCACCAATTCTTCTTCCCCCCAATGAGGAAGAAGGGCTCAAGGTTAAGCGGAGATGGATCCCAGAACTGCTAATTTGTGCTTCGGTGGTCTGTCCCCCAAGCAGAGGACTGTCCGTAGTCAGACCCCCCCATTCATCAAAGGGCGGCAGACCGGACACAGCCCTCTGCCATAACAACTTTCAAACAAAGTCTTCCTACCGTCACCGCTAAGATATCCAGAACACCTTGAGAGAGGTGTAAATCAGCAAACTCTAACTCTTCAAGAGCCAGGCCTTGAGGTTGAGAGATTTGAGATTCGGATACCAAACCCTTCCCTGAGCACATGTTAACAGGTTGTAATTCCTGGGAAGAGACAGGGGAAGGTGGACTGCTAAGGACAACAAGAGATGGTACCAGGGCTGTCTGGCCTAGTCTGGAGCAATCAGAATCACCTTGCAGGGTTGAGACCTGATTTTGACTAACACCTTGAACAGGAGAGGGAAGGAGGGAAACGCATACAGGAACTTCCCTTCCCAATTGCGAATTAGGGCATCCAGGGGGACTGAGCCCAACACTGGGGGCCTGCAGCAAAAGAGAGGAAGTTGGTGATTGTCTGGGGCTGCAAAAAGATCTATCTGTTGAGTGCCCCATCTGGAGATCACCTTCAAAACCAGGGGATCCAGGGACCATTCGTGATGGCCCTGAGATATCCTGCTGAGAGCATCTGCCAGGACATTGTCCTTGCCTGGGAGGTGTACTGCTGTAAGAGAGGTGTTCAGGGAATAGGCCAGAGACCATAACTTCATTGCCTCTGTGCACAAGGCCGAAAATCGAGTGCCCCCTTGCTTGTTGATATACCACATTGTGGTGGTATTGTCTGTCCTGATCTGAACTAATTTGTTCTGAACAGACTTGGAAAAAGCTTGAAGTGCTAGAAACACTGCTCTGAGTTCTAATAGATTGATGTGAAGCAGAGATCTCTGAGGAGACCACAACCCTTGGGTGGTCATGTCCCCCAAGTGGGCTCCCCAGCCCAAGAGGGAGGCATCTGTAGTAAGGATTAGAGAATGAGACTGAGTGACAAAAGGAACCTTCTGCCTTAGATTGTCCTGATCCTGCCACCACTGTAATGTCTGGATCAGGGTTCGAGTCACTGGAATCAGTTTGGTCAGAGGGTCCTTTTTCTGAGACCAGAAGGCTCTCAAGTGGAACTGGATGTCCCTCATCTGAAATCTTGCTCCCTGCACCACTGCTGTAGAAGCAGCCATGTGCGCCAGGAGCTGCAGAAAATGCCTTGCTGGTCGAGACACCTGGAGGGTGAATGAAGAGGCCAGTGAGATAAGTGTCCTTGCCCTGTCCAGGGGAAGGAAGGCTCTTGGCCTTACTGTATCCAGCTCTGCCCCTATGAAGGTGAGGAGCTGCACAGGCTCTAGAATTGACTTTGAAAGATTCAGAAGGAAACCTAGAGAAGTAAGCAGTTGCTGAGTTATCCGTAGGTGTAACTTGACTTGGTCTGGAGACTGGCCTACTATGAGCCAGTTGCCAGGTATGGAAAGATGGAGATCCTTTTTCTCCTTAGGAAGGCAACTACTACTGACAGGCATTTTGTGAACACCCTTGGAGCAGAAGTTAGGCTGAAGAGCATTGCTCTGAATTGGTAATGGCCTGAGGACAGCTCGAACCTGAGGTACTTTCGTGGGAGCTTCTGATGAGAATATGGAAATAGGCATCCTTGAGGTCCAGGGAGACTAGTCAGTCCCCTGGCCTTAGAGAGGGTAGAATTATTCCCAGAGTCACCATTTTGAACTTTGGCTTTAAAAGGTGCTTGTTTAAATATCTGAGATCCAGGATGGGCCGCCATTCTCCTGTCTTTTTGGAGGTTAGGAAGTACCTGGAGTACAATCCTTTCCCTTTGTGTAGGGGTGGAACCCTCTCTATGGCTCTCAGAGCCAAGAGGAAGAAGAGACCTCTGCCTCTAGGGCAAGTGCCTCTGAAGGATTTGCAGGTGGAAAGGATCTGGTTCTCATCTCTGGAAATTTTTTGAAGCTGAGAACCAGTCCCTGGCTTACTACTTCCAGGACCCATTTGTCTGATGTTAAAGACATCCAGTCCTGGACAAAGTAAGCCAGCCTGCCCCCTACAGGTGGTGGAGAATCGGCCCTGGCAAACCCATCAGGGTGCCTGTTTGGCAGGGGCTTTAGGCTGAGGGGTGGAAGCAGGCCTGCTTGTACCCCGTCTGCCTCTCCCTCTAAAGAACCCCCTATGAGCATAAGCAGAAGAGGAGGCCTGGGCTTGGTAGAAAGGCCTATGAAAAGGCCTGCCCCTGGCCCTGGGATGCTGCCTCTGAGGAGTGGCTTGCCTTTCCTTGGCCTGAGCACTGCTATAGGTGGTCCTGTATTCATCCATTTTCTTCATGTAGTTCTCTGTTTGCTCCCCAAACAGAGAATTACCCACAACAGGAAAATCCATGGCCTTAGTCTGGGTATCCTGAGACAGGCTAGTACATCTGAGCCAAGCCATCCTACGAAGGGCCACAGATGTAGCCATGACTCTAGATGAAACATCACTGGAGTCCACTGCAGCATGGAATTGCACCCTGGATGCCTCAATACCATCCGCAGCCACCTGCTCCAGCTCCTTGGCAAGCTGGCCAGGGACCTGTTTAGCTAAAGCCATTACAGTGTCCCATCTAGATTTCTGATATCTAGCTGTATAGGCCATATAATTAGCCTGCCTGAGTCCCAAGAATGCTGCCATGTACTGTTTCTTTGCCATGGCATCAATCCTCCTGGAATCCTTATCTGGGGGGTGTGAAGCCAAGGGTATATTTGCCTTATCACAGGCTGCAGCCTGCACTACCCCAACATGGCTGCATTGTTGGTAAGGAACCCGTATCTGAGCCTGAGAGAGTATACCCTGTCCATTCTCTTGTCCACAGGAGGTATAGAATTAGGAGTTTTAAAATTTTTATTGTCTGTTTCCCAAAGAACTTATGAAGGGGAATAGACAGCCTCTTGGACTCTGGGATATCCATCATTTCAACATAGTCAGGCTCCTCCTGGTCGTCCACAGCTTCTTCCATAGGAAGCTGAAGAGTTTCAGCCACTTTTTTGTAGAACATAAAATGGGAAGGGGACTCAGAAAGCCTGGGAGGAGAAACCCCTGAAGGTCTGTCTGGGGAGATGTCCGGGTCAATGGGCACATCCAGACTTTCGCAATCACCATCACTATCCTCATACTCTCCTTCCTCCTCCTCCAGTCCATAAAAATCTTCTAAATTATAGTCTGGAACCGGGAGAACCGACCAAACCGAGCCCCTTCCTGTTGGTGCCAGTTCAGTTGGAACCGGGATTAGTGACTGAACAATCCTTATTGCTTTGGCTATTTCATCAGCGGTCGGAGAAAGAATTTGTGGATCCGCACCGGCTGATTTATACCTTCTTTTTCTTTTAACCGGAACCGACTCCTCGGAGTCGGTTCTCCTTTTGCCCGAAGAAGTTTTTCCCTGGTCAGAGGGCACGCCTTCTGGTTCGGTTGGAACTGAACCGGGCTGGCCATCCGGGTCAGCGGACTTCTTGGCCTCCCTTTCCCTGAGCCTACCAACTCTCTTTTCCAGGGTAGCTGCAGGAAAATTCTTGCAAACCTGGCAGTCTGAATCGAGGTGGTCAAACCCCAGACAATAAACACAGGCTTCCCCACACACACCACAGTGTTGAAACCCAGTGGGCCCAGTTTTTCTTTTGGGTTTCTCAGACATGGCCAGTCCTAACAAAAACTTACCCTTTTTTCGGCAATCCGCCACTCAAGACACCCTTATCAGTTCCTGACCGTGTTATGGGTCGTTGGAAAAAAACGTAATGAAATCCGTTTTTTTTAGAACTGATAAGGACCAGTAACCACACTCTAAAAGTAGAATAAACTTTTTTTGAACAACCTGATCGGTTCAAACCGAACCGATCCCCCGTCTACAAGTTCCACACAGAAGAACAAGAAAATAAACCTATCTAGTACTCACGATACCACAGACAGAGACTGAACCGACAGGAAACGGATTAAATTCGGTCGAAAACTGAGAAAACGGCACTTTAACCAACAAACTTACCCGAGCAAAGGAGAAATCTCCGGAGCGACTATTCAGTGAGGCGGAGTAAAGAATCTGACGGTTTGAGTTCAAACAGCAACAGACAGAGTCTCAACCGAGCTCGAGCTCAGCTTTCCATGCCTGGCATGGAAAGTTAACTCTTTCATCTCCGGGGCAGTTCAAAGGTTGGACATCACTGCATATGTCAGAATACAGCAAGACTTCATGTTGTTTGAAGCACATGTTGCGCTATAGGTGCAAATTCCCCGAGAGGGAGTATGTAAAGAAAGCAGGATGTACGTCTTTATAATATGCCAATGCCCTAAAAACGTGGAAAAGAGGGAGGTGTGCCAGAGGGTGTCTGCCAAATGCATAGGGTGTGGAAACCAAAGGGGGGAAGGCCAAAAGAGATGGCAACCTTGGAGAAGGGGGAAGCACCAACGTAGATTGGGAGGTACTGGGTGGTAAGAAAGCATTTCAGAAGAGTGGTTATTTATCTCTTGGTGTCTGACAGAGACCCCAGAAAGCCGTAGATATTAGGTGTACGATGGGGTTACACTAATACAAGTGAGGAACTGCTGGGTACATGTATGGAAGGGATTGCCTCAGTAATGAACAGAACTATAAACTGGTTGAAGGGTTGTGAAGTGAACAACTAGATGGGGGACAAAAGGAAGCTAGATAGCAGCTTAAAAATGCTGCGGGGACACTTCTTCTAGATTATGTACTGGGGGAAGTACAGATTAGTCTCAGGGAATAAGTTGTATTTGAGTGTTACAATAAATTAAATGTGTTACACTATTATGGGTCCCTGAGACGGAGCTTTGGTGAGGGTGGGCCTAGCTCCATTCCCTTCCAGGTAAAGGAAGGTGGATATATCCTGCCACAATGATAAACACAGTATCCCAGAGAGTTCTATGATAGAGGTGTACTAGGGTAACCTCGGTTTTTATCAAAACTGAGTGTGCAAGTTACAGTTAATTAGATGGTACCCCAGGGTAAAAGTCAGATTAAGGAATAGTTTGTCAATGGCATTTTCATTATAATATTAATTTCTTTTCTGTGCTACAGCAATCTTCTTTTCTATCTTTCCAAATATTTTCCATTGACTGGAGGGTCGGCCACCTTCAGGCGATTGTTTCTCTTTTTCTCTTCTTTTCTGATCTATTTTTCAATCTGTTTTATGTATTTCTCTCCACTAAAACATAGTATGACCTCTGAGACTTTTCTGTCAGATGGTATACTCTAGTTGGGTGCTTGATAGTATTAAAGTGAAATATATAATCTGCTACAGTTGGTACCAGGAGTGGGGTGTCCTGACTGAGTGTCTGAAGGATACATTGGAGAGCTCAGTCAGGGGTACTGGAAATAGTACCTCAGGAGAGAGGCAGAAAAGTGCATGGTGCCAGTGGAGATGAGGATATGTGGAAATGGTGACCTGGGCGAGGCACCACGAAACCAGATGGCGGACCAGAGGAGGATGTTGCGTTGGATGAATGAACGCTGGATGGAGGCAGAGCGACGCTGGAGGGAGGCAGAGCAGAGATGCCAAGAGCTGGAGATCCAATTGGAGCAGGCCAGGGATGTATCCAGGAGAGATGAGCTTTGGATTAAGGACATGGAGACAACCAAGATGGAACATTCAGAATCTGAACTTCCTATCCTTCCTATTTTCCCAGGAATGTATTGGATTGAGGACAATGGAGTGGTAATGCCAGAGAAGTCCCCAGGCAAGACTGTTTTTATGGACCTGGGGGTGAAGACTACAAGCAACATAGAAAAGGCTCCAGGAGCTGAAGGGACTTTAAAATGTAATAGACTCTCTGATTCACAATGTAATGATTTATTTAGAGTAAACTGGGAAAAAGAACAAAAGGAAGACCCTGAAGTCACTAAGTTAGGGGCATTTGTCACAGTTCAGGATGGAAAGCAGGACGAAGCCAGTGGGGCTGAAGGGACTCATATACCATTGACTGTTATTAAACATAAACCGAAATCTGAATGCAGCGACCCAAGTAAAGCATGGGGAAAGCTACAAAAGGGAGATCCTGATGTAGCTCTCTTAGCTTCCTACATCAAGGATCAGGAAGGGGGTATGGGTACCAGTCAAACAAGGGTCAAACCATTATGGTGGGTTGAAGACAGGCAGGGTACCCTTTACTATGTTAAGCCTAATCCCCATATGAAAAGGTTGTTTGCTAGAATAGTGGTTCCAATTGCTTATAGGGAAGTGGTGATGGAGAATGCCTGCTCCAGGCACTCTAAGCCATTAAGCCATGAGGAGGTCCTGGCAGAGTTAACCTCAGCATTCTACTGGCCAGGAATGTACTGGCAAATAGCTACTTATGTGGAAAAGAGATAGAGACCAGACCAGGGAGTCAGTCTGGAACTGTGAGTCTGAGGAATAAGACCTCAGAGTACTGCTGGGCGGAACAGTTGATCCTTTGAAGCTGAACTAATGACAATGTTTCTCTTCTGTAAGAACTTGAATTATTTCATGAAGTATAAAAATAAAATGATAAATGCCATCCTGGCATTTTTTATGCACTGATTTTTGTTGTCTGCCTGCAATTTGTCTCCTGAACCAACGACCCTGCTACAGTTGGTACCAGGAGTGGGGTTGTTGGTTCAGGAGACAAATTGCAGGCAGACAACAAAAATACTAGAACTGGAGCAAGCAGGTATGGAAGTAAATTGGAATGGAGAGTTTGATTGCTGCTATACATAAGTGAAATGAGGGTCACTGACTGAAGAACACCACAACCCCCTGCGTTGCAAGAAGGGAACATGCTAACCTAGGTTACTGCAGCTTAATAACAATGATGTGCTTGCGTTTTTTAGTGCATCCCCCAAAAGAAAAATCAGGATTAAACAAATCCTACAGACGCTGCAAGTTACACCCTCCTTCACTGTTATAGGAGGACAATCCCCCCCCTTCCCCCAACAACACACAGATTTGCACACTGCACTCAACATGTTTGTTGCAAGGCAGTTGGGGTATTCCTAGTTTAAAAAAAGAATCTAAAAGAACATTGATCAAAATCATAAAAAAATGGCTTTCAAGTTGGAGTCTTTATTTATATCTACTAACTGTAAATATATACCAGAAGAAATCCAAGCAGATTTTTGCCTTCGGTGTAGTTTTAGTTAAGTGTGTATGTCCACCTCTGATTATAACCTAGGAGAACAGCAAAGGCCACCAATTTCCAGAAGAAGAACAGATGAGCCTTCGGATTCGGGGTGGGAGGGAAAACTCATTAAAAGAGAACACTGTTGCCCATGGCTGTGCCAGGCTTGGGTTATTGCAGTTTAATATCTGTGATAAGCAGACTACATACTGTTAAATGGCCTGCTGTTCCACTTTCAGTGTAGCAGAGTGGTTGCATGAAGACAGTCAAAGGGTTAACTAAGACTTAATCCCATCGAAAGTATGCTGTTTAACCAAAATTTATATGCCGCAGAATGACCGCAGAATCAGCAGTTGTTCTGCCGCAGAAAGTAGGAGGTCCCACCGCAGAATGTAGGTCCACTTTGCCGCAGTAAACACGGGGCCCTGTGTATGATGTTATTGTATTATGTTTCATGTACACTAGTTGCCTTTACTTGTATCTGTTGTACATGCTCCTGTTATATGCCTTCAGGACCTCCTTGTGAATGAGTTTGCTCAACTGAGTTATTCCTGCAATAAACTTGAACTTGAACTATCCCCCTCCCCAACCATGTCGAACACTGCCATCTGTCTCTCCACTCCGCCAAGTTAAGCACCGCCATCTACTCACTGCCACCTGCCAAGTCCAGCACTGCCATCTATCACCTTCCCCCACCAAGTCCAGCATTGCCATCTATCCCCTGCCTCCACCAAATCAATTATTGCATCTACCCCCTGCCCCAACTAAGTCAAGCATTGCCATCTACCCTCGCCGCTCACTAAGCCAATTATGCCATCTATCCCCCAACCCTTCCACGTTGAGCACTGTGATCTATCCCCCACCCACTGCCAAGTCCAGCATGTTATCTATCCCCTGCCCCCCCCACCAGGTCAATCTTTGGCATTTGTCCCTGTCCCTTGCCAAGTACAGCATTGCCATCTATCCCTGCCCCCTGCCAAGTCCAGCATTTCCATCTATCTCCCACCTCCTGCCAAGTCCAACATGTTATCAGTCTCCTGCCCCGACCAAATCAATCACTGCCATTTAACCCACCCCCCCACCAAGTCAAGCATTGCTATCTCCTGCATCCCCACCAAATCAATCATTACTATCGCTCCCCAGACCCCACCAAGTCAAGCACCGCCATCTATCTCTCGCTCCCTGCCAACTCAAGTGTTGCTATCTATCCCCTGTCCCCACTGCCAAGATGAGCACTGCCAGTAACTGTCCCCTCACCCCAGTTGTTTTTTCTCCCTTGTCAATGATCTGCTGCCTTACTGTTTACACATTGCATTTTATTTTTATGTTACCCTGTCTTCTTTTGCTGATTTACTGTACTTTGGGTTTACACTCTACTCCTTTACTGTACTTTGGTTTACACTGTACTCCTTTACTGTACTGTGGTTTACACTGTACTCCTTTACTGTACTTTGGGTTTACACTCTACTCCTTTACTGTACTTTGGGTTTACACTCTACTCCTTTACTGTACTGTGGTTTACACTGTAATCCTTTACTGTACTTTGAGTTTACACTGTACTCCTTTACTGTACTTTGAGTTTACACTTTACTCCTTTACTGTACTTTGGTTTACACTGTACTCCTTTACTGTACTTTGGGTTTACACTCTACTCCTTTACTGTACTTTGGGTTTACATGCTACTTATTTACTGTACTTTGGTTTACACTGTACTCCTTTACTGTACTTTGAGTTTACACTGTACTCCTTTACTGTACTTTGGATTTACACTCTACTCCTTTGCTGTACTTTGGGTTTACACTCTACTCCTTTACTGTACTTTGGTTTACACTGTACTCCTTTACTGTACTTTGAGTTTACACTCTACTCCTTTAGTGTACTTTGGGTTTACACTCTACTCCTTTACTGTACTTTGGTTTACACTGTACTCCTTTACTGTACTTTGGGTTTACACTGTACTCCTTTACTGTACTTTGGTTTACACTGTACTCCTTTACTGTACTTTGGGTTTACACTGTACTCCTTTGGCACCGTTTTATTTTTTCTATAGAGCACTTTTCCTCCAGGGAGGGCAGGTAGGCAATTTCAGCCCTGTCCCTGCTCCATGCAACCGATGCTCATCTCTCTCAACCTGGCGGCAAGTTCCCACAAGGATTTCCCCATGTGGTAGGGCCAGGGCCGGGAGGGCCATCCAGTTCTCCCTCGGGTCAAGTGGCAATGCGGACCATGCAGGGAATAGGCAAGGCTCCATTAAGCCCATCTTCCAACTTTTCCTTGTTCTTCCCTTGACCCCTCCTACAATGACACTTCAGTACATGTACGTTGAAGCATACATGTGCTGCAGAGCCACAGCCCTACTCATCGAGCCAGTCGTGCCTGCACTACCACAGGGCCAACACCTGGTGGCAGTCACAGGCCAAGACAGCTAGCCACCCCTCCCCGGGAGAGGAGAGCAGTCCCTGAGATGTTCGATCCTCTCCCACCCCTCCAACCCCCAGCAACCCATGCTCATTCCTGAACACAGGTTGCCAGCCTGGCAGGAGGTAAGGCGTTCGACACTTCAACCCTCCACGTCACAGGGCTGTCTTCCAGCACTGTTTTTTTTTTTTAAATCTTTATTTCAAATGGTATCTTCTTTTTGCACTGCACTTGTATTGCTCTGCCTCTATTCTCTCAATTTTTTAACCCCCACCTTTGCCCCTGCACACAAGCTTCTGTCCAGTGTATTATACTAGAAAAAGCGTTTAAAATAAAAAAAGAAAACAAATGTATCTGCTTCCTTCTTCTACGTAAAACATAAAAAACATGAGACTAGTGTAATCATATCAATACATTTTTTTGTAATTCATTTGTATTGTATTTTAGTGCTCTGAAAGGTGTCATATTCACAGTACTGGAACCTGAAGTTCTCTGTTTATCCACATGACAAGTATAGCACGGGCAATCACAGTGCAAGCTTCCCCACACTGCCCTGCCAAACTGCCTCAACCCTGTCATGGAGGGACCACCACGTAGGTGAAAGGGTAGTTCAGACTCCATGCCCAGTCAGTCCTTGGCGTATCATATGAGACTGAAACCAACAAGGGGTGCTAATTAGTGCTAAATGTATGGCTTTTTTGTATTTTCTTTTTTCCTGACACCGGCCAACTGGGAACTGAACTGAGGCCACCACAACACTGCCAGAAAGGCCTCCAAACATGTTTTATTACTAATCCTTGTTCTCATCGTACTGCATCCCCCTCCTCTCACTGCACCATGAGCAGTGCGAAGGCTGTTCCTAAGTTTTAGGAAGGATGGAGCACGAACAGCACAAGAACTGTAAACCAAACCAGTCTGGTGTGATAACACCAATATAGTGGACATCTAGTTTTACTAAGAAAAATGAAAATATGAAACAACCAACTACGTCAGCAAATTCCACAGAAGGTGACCAATCATAATATGTGTTTGAGATGATGTCATTTGTATGATATCACTTATAAATTCTCACTGTTAGAATTAAAGATTTGCCTCACCAGTCTCCATTATGCTGCAAGAGGGGAACGCTTGCCATGTTCTAATCCGAGGGTTTCATTTTGTGAAAGTTTAACGTACCTGTAGTGTGCGCCCAGGTTAAGGGCTGGTGCAAAAGGTCTGTCTGCCACTATGGTGGTCCCCACACCATGAGCCTGGACTGGAATGGAATAGGTCTGGCTGTCCTCCACTGTTAAGTGCACCTTGTCTTGGAAACAGAGCGTGTCATCCAAGTGTGCCACCAGCGTCACTTTTAGCTCCCCCTCTGGTGGAATCACTCCCTCACTGGGCTCGATACGCCACTGGGAATGAATGCGGACCTAGAAGCATATTAGGACTGTGTTAAACCATGTAGAAAAATTGATTATTAGTTCAAAAAGTGATGTGAAAGTGAGCAGAGATGGTGTTACATTTGCATAGTGTATGGAATGCCCACTGGCAAATAATCCTATATTCAGAAGGCCTAGGTTACAAGTGCAAATGCTTTGTACACAGAATCTTTCAAGTGAAAGTAAGCCTTGTTCTTTACATTTTTAATGCTATTAGATACTTGGGCATGTGTAAAGCCTCTGTAATACCTTAGCTTTGTGTGTTTGCTTTGAAATAGTCATATTCTTTCATATTCAGAGTCCTGTCACTGCTGCCTTTTTCCCCACCAAAATGAAAATAATGTACTCACCGTAGTTCTTGATCTTCTAGGAACATCTTCAACACTGATTTCCTCTACTGAGTCCAAGCTGGAGACACTAGGACCCCGATGGAGCCAGAAATGTTTAGAAGGCCAGCATTAAGGTCAGATACGCACATGTGCGGTTCTGCGAGGCTGAGCTTGCAAGCACAGGCTTATCTCGGCACCAGCTCTCAACCACCTTACTACATTTTTTACCGAGCAGGCGTAGCATAGCCTAACAAGTACCAATACACCTAACCGAAGGCAAAAGATACCCTGGTGGCCCGTGTAAGAAGAGCCAACACACCAGTAACACAGTGTCTTCATAACCCAAAACCAAGCATAAAGGGGTGAAGACCTACATGACTATACTGGAGTGAGTCTGGGGGATGGTGGGATGGCGGGCGTGTGAATCAATGGTGAAGATATTCCTAGACGATCAAGAATTACGGTGAGTTCATAATTTTCATATCTTCCAGGAATACATATGATATTAACAGTCTGAGATCTGTTATGACAGCTACTGAACTCTACCTAACTATTCAAACTGTCTGTTGAAACATGGCTGTATATAACTATTATCATGTACTGCAGTTGTTACTATAACTTCCTGTGTGTAACCCTTTATTCCATCTTTCTGTTTACTATGTTTTCTGTATGTTCTTTTTTTTGTACTCTGACACGGAGCCTTTGTAAATGAGTTCCTGACTCAAAGGTTGTAATACTAAAGAATGTTAAATAAAATAAATAAATAAATAAAATATTCACCATTGACTCTCACTAGTGGCTCAGAGTACCAAGCTCAGACAAAGTCCCCAAGACAAGGGCAGTAAGAGCCGAGGGACCACTCTGGATAATAATCCATTCAAGACTGTCCTGCCAAGGTGGCATGCTGCCTAGCACGGACATCCAGGGCATAATGCTTAGTGAAAGTGTGCACTGTGCTCCAAGTTGCAACTCTGTAAATATCTCCAACAGACACAGCGAATCTCTGCTAGGGATGTGGCAACTGTTCTGGTGGAGTGGACACATATCTGGCCCTCCAGCTTGACCTGAGCCATGGCATGGCAATGGAGCAGAAAGATGACAGTCCAGGCAGAAATGCACTCGATTGTAACAGGCTACCCCTTCTGATTAGGACTGATGGAGACAAAGTACTGTCTGGATTGTCTGAAATCTTTGGTTCTGTCCACCTAAAGTCTACGGATCCTCTTAACATCTAGTGAAAGGAGAGCGCGTTCTCCATTCTGGAAGCTGGCAAAGTAGGTAGGCAGCATTAGTGGCTGACTAAGCTGGAACTGTGACACCACTTGGTAGAAACTTGGTGTGTGTGGGGAGAGCTACCTTGTCCTTATGGAAAACAGCACGCAGAGGATCAGCGACCAAGGAATGGATTTCAGACACTCTGTCAGCAGAGGTGATGGGCACTAGAAAAACTGCTTTCCAGGTTCGAAACTTCAAGTCACATGTAGCAAGGGGCTCAAAGGGCTTGTGTGAGCATATCCAGAACAAGGTTGATATCTCAGGCAGCCACCAGCTTCCTAAAGGGAAGCACCGTAGGTAGAATGCTGTGGCAAACTAGTCTCTCCCAGACCAGTCTATGACTTTTGCCAGCACTCTCAAACCCTTCAGATGCCTGCAAGGGTGCTCAGTAGCTGCTACCCACTCTGCAAAGACACTCTCTCAGGATATCTCTAGGTCTGAGTTCCTCCAGAGCTGCTGCTCACACAGTACGGTGCTCCTTGCCAAGGGCAACTGACCCACCTCTCTATGTCACAGCTAAGAAATGAAAATTACATAAGTACCGTAATTCTTGATCTTGTTGAACAAAGTTTCCACCACTCATTTACACTAATGGGACTATGCCAGAGGTGCTAGGACCCAGCAGGAGCCAAAAATCTTTAGGAGGGCCAGCGCTGAGGTAGGACCGCGCATGTGTGGTGCCACAAGTCTGACTTGCGCTGTATAGGCTATCTCGGTGTCAACCCTCCAACCGCATCAGTATCTTTTTTACCAAGGAGGTGCAGTGTAAACTAATCTAGGAAACTAACCTAACCTGGACATAAGATAATTCGTATGACCTGTATAATAAGGTCCAACTCAACAGTGTCTTCACAGCCCAGCCAACAAAGAGTGAAGACCAAAACATGATGAGTGAGCTCTGGGGAGGGTGGGTGGGAGTGAATGAGTGGTGGAGACTTCGTCCAAGAAGATCAAGAATTACAGTAGGTACATAATGTTCATATCTTCCTGGACTAAAAGTCTCCACCATTCATTCACACTAATGGGAGAGTATCGAGCTAAAAACAATCCTCCAAGAAGGGTGGCAGGACAAAGGAGCTCACTTAGGACAGAAGTCCATTAAGGACTGTCCTGCCAAAGGAGGGATGCTGTCTGGCATGGACATCCAGGGCATAGTGCTTCACGAAGATGTCCACAGAGCTCCAAGTGGCCGCGCTGCAGATGTCTGTAATAGGCACATTCCGAATCTCTTGAGAGGATGCCGCGATCGTTTGCAGAGTAAGCATACACCCTGCCTTCCGGCTTGACCGGCGCCATCGAGTAGCAATGTCGAAGACATACTACCAGTCAGACTGAAATGCATCTGATGGCCACAGTCTGACCCAGCCAGGCCATGCTGAATGAGACAAAAAGTTGTTTGGATTTGCGAATCTCTTTCATTCTGTCGATGCAGAATCGCAAAATCCTTTTCACATCCAGAGTATGGAGGGTACGCTTCCCTTCATTCTGGAAATTTGCAATGTAGGTCGGAAGGACCAAAGGCTGGTTCAGGTGGAATTCCGAGACTACTCTGGGAAGGAATTTAGGGTGAGTCCTGAGAACCACCTTGTCCTTGTGAAATATTGTGTAAGGGGGGTCTGTGACCAGGGCATGTATTTCAGACACCCTGTGAGCGGGGCTAATGGCCACAAAGAAGGCTGCCTTTCAGGTCAGAAACTTCAAGTCACAGGTTGCTAGAGGCTCAAATGGTTTACAAGTGAGCATGTCTAGCACAACGTTGATATCCCAAGAGGCTACCGGTGTTCTGACTAGTGGTCTAGTATGCTGGTTACCTCAAAGGAATCTCTTAACCAAGGGTAGCTGAACCACCGACATATTGTGGATAGGCTTGTGGTTGGCTGAAATCACACACAGGTGCACCTTCACCATCGAGTATTGCAGTCCTGTATTCGACAGGTCTAGAAGGTACTCCAACACCTCGCTTGGTGAGCAAGTGAAGGGGTCTAGGGAGGATCATCCTGTTTGTTGATGTAGAACATTACTGCCTTGTTGTCCATCTGAAGAAAGATTACTTTGTGACAGAATACATCCTTCAGGGCTCGGACAGTGTACAGGACAGCTCTCATCTCCAGGACATTTATGTGTAGCAGGGACTCATCCTGACCCACAGGCCCTGGGTGTGGAGGTCCTGACAGTGAGCTCCCCAACTGGTCAGAGATGCATCTGTGGTGATGGTGAACTTCGTTTCCAGTGGGGCACAGGGAAAACCTCGGAGAAGGTTGTCCTCCTGAGTCCACCAGATGAGTGACCTCGTTAGAGGTTTTGTTACCTTGATGTGGAAGGATTGCGAATGCATGGTCGGGGACCACTGAGTGTTGAGCATCCACTGCGTGGGTCTCATGTGCAAGCGGGCCAGGGGCACTGTGAACACGGACAACGCCATGAGACCTAGCATGCGCTGCATCGAGAGAGCCCAGACCGAGTTGGTCTCCTTATGAAGCGAGCCATCTGGAGAATGTCACTTCTCCTATCCTTTGGGAGGAAGGCTCTTGCCCTGGAGGTGTCCATGAGCGCTCCCATGAAGAAAAGTTGTTCGATTTTTCCCGGTTCAGGAGAACTCCCATGGATGTGAGGAACTTGGAAGCCATGGAAACTACTTCCTGTGTCCCTTGCCTGGAGGAGCTCGCTAAGAGCCAATCGTCCAGGTACGGGAACACTTGAATTCTGAGTTTTCTGAGATGCACCGCGAGTACTGCAAAGCACTTTGTAAAGACTCGTGGCGCTGAGGAGAGCCCAAAGGGCAGGACTCTGAATTGGTAGTGCTGACCCAGAGCCACAAAGCATAGGTACCTGTGGTGGCTTGGGTGCACTGGGACATGTTGGTAGGCGTCTTGCATGTCCAGAAATGCCAGCCAATCGTTTTGATGAATCAGAGGTAGGAGCGTTCCTAGCGATATCATCTTGAATTTCTCCTTGAACAGCAATTTGTTTAACTTCCTTAGGTCTAGAACAGGCACATACTGCCTGTTTTCTTTGGAACTAGGAAGTAGTGGGAGTAGAAACCTGAGTCCTGGTCTGCTTGAGGAACCACTTCTACTGCCCTGTTGTTCAGAAGGCCCCGAATCTCAGAAGCAAGGAAGTCTGACTGAGTGGTAGACAGTTTGGACTGTCGTTTGAGTGGATAATTTGGAGGAGTCTCCGAGAAATTCAGAGTATCCCTCTCAAATTATCCTGAGGACCCATTTGTCCACTGTGACAGACTTCCACTGGTTGTAAAACCAAGTCAGACACCCCCTACCGCTGAAGAGAAGTCCTCTTCGTGCAGTTGAGGTGGGACATGGGCCGGGTCTTCAGAGGGTGGCACTGGGTGCCCTTGGGGCCTGTGCCTTCTGCTGTGTTTTCTTTTGTGGGTGAGGGGTTTGATTTTGTTGAAAGCACCTCGACCTTTACCACGAAAGGACTCTCGGTTATGAAATTGCTGGTGGTTTCTGCTCCGCTGAGGGGCGGCAGAGGCCAGTTTGAGCATCTTAATAGCAGTCCTAGATCTTCCCTTGTCAATCTTCACCATTCGTTACTGCTGGGTGTAAGCCGGAGGCACGCACCCGCCATAGAATTTTTTTTCATCTTTTGGAGGGAGGTGGCGCCAGCGGCACTGCCACAAGAGTGACACACAAGCATGAGTGCGGCGGCTGTTAGATCGGCAGACTCCTCCTTCATCAGTTCTGTTTCTCCACCGTCGAGGCTGCACCTGCTGAACGAGTGAGAAAAAGTTTTATAGTGCACCATTAGACCTTTTCGTTTTCAACGCCGTTTCATCGACTCCTACATCCCAGTTCTCCATCCCGAAACCGCTGAAGCCGGTAAAACCGTTACATTTATTTATATTTCGATGGTGCCAAGATCTTTGCTATTTTGTAAAATATTTTTGCATCATGTCCGATTTGGGGGCCAAGCATAAATCCACGGTGGGCCATGCCCTATGCTTTGGTGCCCTCGTGGACGGCAAGTCTCCGTCTCGGATCAACATGATGTTTGTCTTCGGTGCCTGGGACCAACCACGATATGGATCACTGCGACGCCTGTTTTTCCATGGACCGCCGTGTACTGGAAATCCGCGTGTTTAAGATTGGCAGGGCTCTGCCGACTTTTGGAGGACGATGTCACCTGCAGGCCTCCCAGGTCAGATCTCTTAACCCTTCCTCTGGGTCCCCTCCCGGGTCTATATGGCCCGGCGAGGAGGAGACCTCCTCAATGTCCAGCCTTGCCAAGAAGGAGGTTTCTTCTTCGGCCCCGGAGGAGCGGTGCGATTCCTCCTGGGGTCGTATCGTTGGCGCCATCCTGGCAGTCACCTCCTCGGAGGTGCAGGCTCCCCAAATGTCGCGGCCTCCGGTTGTGAGGCCTGGCACTGGTGGACCCTCGATGCCGCCGCGTGGGGCCGGTTTGGGTTCTGGCACCGTCCACTGTGCCGGGTACTCAAGCAGTGCCACTGGCGACGCCGCTTTGGGGTCCAGCGCCGGGGACTCAGGCGGTACCACTGGTGGTGCTGCTTTGGGCTCCGGCACCATCCGCGGGGCAAGGGACTCAAGCGGCATCATTGGCGACATCGCAGCCTACATCGGCACCGTTCCCAGTGCTGTTGTTGGAGATGTTTTGAGGGTTGCCTCTCTGGAGGTCACTCTGCTTGACTCCTCTTCGGAGGAAAATGACTCAGAGGTGGACCCGGACTGGCAGCCTGATTCTTCGGGATCAGAACTCTCTATAGGCCGGGGTGTCAGGCAGCCCAGTGTTCCTGTTCCTGAGTCCCCGGAGCAGGTTCACCATGGGGGTCCCATGGCTTGGGGTGGCCTGGCATCCCCCAGGGGCGATAGCTCTGGGATTTGGGAAAGGGTGCGCTTTTCTGAGAGGGCCCAGGCAGCTGCCATTTCTCGTGCTGCTGGGGCTCCTCAGGAAGGGGTGGAGGCCCACAGAGGGGGGAGTTCCTACGCTGGTGTTGAGGAAGAGGGCTGCCTCGGAGCCGCAGGGGTTGAAAGGTCGGGGTGAGGAGCGGCGGCACATTCCCACTGCTATGCAAGGTGTGGGGAGGAGCCGTAGTGCTGAACCCACCCTTTCCTTCGAAGTCTCCAGAGTGCCCTCTAGTGGCGGTACTGATGGTTGCCCTTCTGGACACGTGCAACCTCAGTCACATCACAGGGGAGATTCCCCTTCTGGGCTCTTCCGGAGTTTGCCTTCTCAAGTTACCTCTTCGCAACCCAGTATGGTCTCAGGATCCACAGTCATGATGGCACTGCTCCCTGGATCTCAGAGCCCTGGCAGAGGCCGGGCACGTACTCTCAGGTGCCCTTCGCCCATCCCTCTGCAACCACCCCCCCTCCCTCCCAGGCCATGTGGGTCCTATGGGGCCCTTAACTTGAGAGAAATTCAGAGCTACTGCGGCGGCCTTCCTTTCATATGTCAGGCCCATGGATGAACAGATGTTCCGCCTGTCCCCCCCCCGCCGCAGGAGTCTTCTGACCATTCAAGCTCCACTTTCTCCTTGTCTTCCTCTTATAAGGAAGAGGAACCTTCTGTCCACCTATCCTCCGATGCTGATTTCACAGAATATCAGCGGTTCCTTTCAAGGCTGGTCTCGGAGTTTTGTATCTCCTTTGTTCGCAGGGACAATACCGAGCAGCTGACGCATGCATTCCTTAGTGAATTCAGTGCTCGCCACCTCATGGTGCCTTCCTGGCCAATCCCTTACCAGGAGGCATCTATCCACACCTGGCAGTCTCCAGCCGCCCCTTCTCCAGCCCCAGCAGACTGCAGGAGACAGTACTGTGCCCCCCACGAGTCTCTAGGTTCTCTACCTCACCCACCCTCAGGCTTGACATCCCTAGACACTCCTTCCGGGCCTTGGTGCCCAGTACACAATCGACCCCCGGATCTGGATTCTGCAGAATTTGACCACGGGGATGGAGAGTTTTCTCTTCCGGCTCATGTGCTGATGTGTATAGGTTCACATCAGGCACACCACGCTGCCTACAACAGGCATCTGTGGTCGATGCTGGCGCAGGTTCTGGCATCTATGCCTGATACGGAGTCGTCCAGACAAGCCATTGCCCTCTCTGCACAAGGTCTGGAGCTTGCAAGGCACCAGGCAAGGGCCTCTTATGACGCCAACAAGGTGGCTTCCAGACTGGCAGGGACAGCAATCTGCATGAAGTGGACAGCATGCTGTCCAGACTGTCACCCATTGCCTGGCATAGGGTGACTTCCTCCACTTTCCGGGGGACCGTCTGTTTTCCCACAGGGCGAGGAGGATTCTTCAGGGGCATCTTCCATCCTCCTGGCCACGGGGGACACCCCCTCACACTCAGCAACCTTAGACTGCCCCAGTCTATTGGTTAGGATCTCCCATCCTGCTTTCCCCCAGTAGGAGGCTGAGGGATCTGTTCCCTCAGGGCTGAACATCATGCCCCCCTGCAGGGGAGCTTGGTACTCACCCAGCAGTAATGAATGGTGAAGACTGACATGGGAAGATATGAAAATTACATAGCTACCATAATTCTTGATCTTCTCTTGTATCTTCACCATTCATTATTGAATCCCACCCACCTTCCCCTCATGGGCCTCATTTCTTGGGTGTCTCCCCACCCTGCTTGCCTCCTCCTCCCTCCCTCCCCTCCCTCCTCAAGGCCATTGTGGTTACATCCCCTGGTCCTCGGGACTTCTGCTCTTCTTTATAAACAGCGAAGGATTGAAGAATGCGGAGAGTGAGTGCAGTTTTGTCTTCCATCTGAGTGAACTCTTTCTGATTTTTCCTGGAAGGTGTTCCCTTGAGGACTTTACCTTCAGGACAGATTAGTCCAATCACCAGCCATCAGGTCTAGTTCTGAGACAGTCCTCTAACTTGGTCTTTGGACCTAGCTGGTGTCCCTGAATCTTGCCTTGTGAGTGCCAGGCCAGGACTAGTCAATGTCAATTATAGCCAGATTCAAAAAGTACCATCTTTGAACTGGTGGTCTGGTATCATTTCGCCCCTGACTTCTACCAGGAAGTCAGGAGGAGTTTCCTTCTCTGTCTCTGTTCATCTTTCCAAAATGCGTTGCCCTATCTTAGGGTTCCCCCCCCCCCCCAAGTACTTTATATGGCTGTGTACTAATGGGGTCCTTTCTCATACACCTAGTTAGGGGCTCTTTCCTCTCTGGAACAGATTATTTGCCTCTGGCAATCTGTCAGATCTCAGTTTGAGTCATGGGCCACAGGATAGCGGGATGTGTAGAGAAATCTGCCTGTCTCGTACCAAGCTGAGTGGAAGGTTCGGCTGAACCTTCTAAACCAGTGTCGTCTGAAGGGATCCTTGCTCCCTTGCTTTTTAGCTCCGAGCTGATAAGATTCAAGCCAATTTCACCCAATATTCGTGGCAGCATTTCCCTTCCTTCCATTATCCCTTTTTCTTCTTCTTCCTTCTTTCTTCCTTTCCCTTTATCTGTTCCTCCCTCAGAGCCGCCCAAGGAATGAGGTCCTGCGACCCCTTAGGTTAGGGTTCTCCTCTTTCCTGTCCTCTTTTCGGCTTATTCCTTTTTCAGTTTGTTTCCTTTACCTATCCCTTAGCTCTCTTGCCCTGCTCTTATCCTTCTAATTCTTTATTTCGCCTTTCCGGCTTACAGAACTGGGATGGAGGAGGAGTCTGCGGTGCCCAACGGCCGCCTCGCACACCACGCCAGTGTCATTCTCATGGGCGGCACCATCTCCTCCTCCAAAAAAAAAAAAAAAAAAAAACTCCCGTGGTGGGTGCGCGCCTCTGGCTTGCACCCAGCAGTAATGAATGGTGATGATATAAGACAAGATCAAGAATTATGGTAGGTACGTCATTTTCATTTTTCTGAGTGGCCTCCAGTGCCTGCTCTACCTGTGGACCAAACACACCATCTAATAGAAAATTCATGACTCTCTGCTGAGCATCATTAGTGAATCCCGAAGTCCTTAGCCATGAGTGACGCCGGGTGCATATCCCGGCCGCTGCTGCTCTAAAAGCAGTATCAAAGGCATCCATATAGCCTTAAGTTGCTGATTGTTGGACTCAATGTGCCTAGTAATGGTCTGAAGAAGCTCCGAGCTAACGTCCAACTCCGGATGAGCCTCCACAGTTTCTTTGAGCAAATGCCAGAGGGTATACTCATACTGGGAGACATAGCCCTGATAGCTAGCAATACGCATGCTCAGGGTAGCAGCAGCGAACACTTGCTTCCCCCAGAGTGTCAATTTTACGGGATTCTTTATTCACTGGATGGGCCATGGATTCCTTGGGAAGAATGGCTTTGCCATTCTCTGCCAAGACCACTATGGTGTCTGCAAAGGCTTGAGAGGCAAGGATTGACCTATCCTTGGGGGAACGTACTTCCTGTCTATGGAATTAGCCACGGAAGGAATGAGCGCCGGTCTGTCCCACACCATTTGTGAAAGAGTCTCAAAAGAGGGTTGCACCGGTGGTGTTAATTCCACAGGAATTTCAGGAACATGCAGATACTGAAGGCGCAAAAGCTTCCCAGGATCCACCTCAGAAGTCTGAAGAGAAAGGGTGGAATTCATATTCTTCAGCAGAGACTTAAAAGAAAGGTCCTCGACCACAGGCTCTGCTGAAGTGGAGGGCTTACTTTCTACTCCGAAGGATGAATTCTCATCCAGATCATCCCCTAATCGCAGATCAGGATCAGACTCAACATAGTCTCCTACTACCCCAGAAGGGATAGTATGGAAAGGAAAGGGAGAAGAAGTGCAGGAGGAGGCACTCCCTGAACTGGAGTTGAAAACCCTGGCACCCGAGGCGGTGCCGGGACCGACAACAGCATCGGCATCGCACGTGGCACCGGATGCAGCACTGCCAGAGCTGAGGGTGGCACCGCAACCGGCACCAGCCAAGCGTCTGGAGTCCCCAAACCCAACACCAGGGCACCCAAAGCTGGAGACCTGAAAGTAATAAGAGGAGTAGGAGAAAGCAGTACCTGTGCTGGCCCCTGCGCCGCAGCCATGTGAGGGGGGAAAGCACAGGGGAGCAGCGTCAATGGCACCGAAGAAGGTGTCACGCAACCAGGCTGACCCAACCACTCCGCCTGCAGGTCCACAGCTCCTAGGCTCGAAGGCCCCAGGGCCTGGTCCACAGGCAAGGGCAGTCAGAACAACCGCCGGACCCACTGCTCCGTAACAATAATAATGACAATAACTTTATTTCTTTGGCACCTTTCAAAAAACCAAGGTGCATTACAAAATTTTAAAAACATATCAAATAATTCAAATCATTAAAATATATAAAACAACTGTTACATTTAGAAAATTAAAATCAATCACGAAAGCCTGAATCTATAAATAAGTTTTCAGGGCCTTTTTAAATCCCTCCACAGTTGCGAACTCCCGTAACTGATGGGGTAGAGAATTATAGAGGGTAGGGGCCACATGTATAAATGCACAGGCCCCAGAAGATTTCAGAAAAACCCTCGGAATCTCTAGCAACCCCCTTCGTCAGCTGAGCGGAGCGATCGCCCAGGGCAGTAAGGGACCAGGAGTCATTTCAGGTAGTCCGGACCAAGTCCATGAAGGGCTTTAAAAGTCAAAAGACCGACTTTAAAGGTGATCCACCACTGAACTAGCAGCCAGTGCAGTCCGCGCAGAACCAGCGAAATACGACTAAACTGAGAGGTACCAGTCAAAAGCCGGGCCGCTGCATTCTGCACCAGCTGCAGGTGGCCGATTTCCACCCCAAGCAGCCCTAGGTAAAGGGAATTGCAACAGTCCAAGCATGAGGACATGTGTAACTGTACCAGGGGCACTGTAAACACTGAGGAGGCTATCAGACCCAGCATGGGTTGCATGGAGTGTAGTACTCCATAATATAGCATGCCATCGGCAGGACTACCTGCAGTCTGTTCTCTGGAAGGAAGGCCTTGAGCCTTGATCATATGCAGAAGAGCTCCTATGAACAGCAGTTGCTGTGAGGTTTGAAGCTGAGACTTCTTGAGGTTCAGCAGGACCCCCATTGAGGTGAGGAACTGTGAAGCAGTGACTGCTGCCTGTTCCATCTCCTGTAAGGATGGACTGGTAATCAGTCAGTCATCCAGGTATGGAAAGACCTAGAGTCCTTATTTCCTCAGATACGCTAAGAGGACTGTTGAACACTTTATAAAAATTTGTGGTGCTGAGGAAAGCCCAAAAAGCAGGACGCTGAACTGGTTAATACTGCCCCAGAACGATGAAGTGGTATCTGGGTATACCAGTATGTGCTGGTATGCATCCTGCACATTCAGGGAGACTAACCAATCGTGATGTTTCGGAAAGGGAAGCAGTGATCCAATAGAAATCATTCTGAATTTTTCTCATTACATAAATTTGTTCAGATTTCTGAGGTCCAGAATGGGTATGTGCCCCCAATGTCTTTGGTACTAGGAAGCAGTGAGAGTAGAAGCCTGTGTTTTGTTCTGACTCTGGCACCACTGCCACGTTGCTCAGAAGGCCCGCAATCTCTTGCACCAGAAACTCTGACATTTGAACTGATGAGTGGCTGCCTTCTGGATAGTCTAGAAGGATTTCCCTAAAATCCAGGGAATATCACTCTTAGATGATCCTGAGGACCCACTTGTCTGTTGTAATGGACTCCACTGACAGTAAAATGGGTAAAGTACCCCACCCCCACCCACCCCCACTGGGAAGGAAAGATCTGCCTCAGGTGAAGCAAGACCAGGACCAGAGCTTCAGAGAGTGGCACTAGGCGCTTTTGGCATCTGTGCCTTTGGCTGCACCATTTTCTGAGGCAGGGATTTGTTTTAGGCTCCTCTACTCTTGCCACGAAAGGACTGCTTGTTCTGAAAGAAACCACATCCTTGCCCCTCTGAGGATTAGAAGCAGCTGACCTAGAAGTTTTAAGGGTCATTCTAGTTTCATTAGATGCCTTTAGAGATTTCTCTACCTGCTGTCTGAACAAGTAAGTTCCATCATAAGGAACATTCATAACTTGTTGTTGGATGTCCTGGGAAAAAAAACAGACATTTGCAGCCCAGAATGCCTCCTGATGCAAATGCCTGCAGCAACAGAGCAAGATGCAGTATCAAAAGCATCCAGGGAGGCTTTAAGCTGGTGACCATTAGACTCAATACAATGTTTGACAGTCAGTAGAATATCTTGTTTAGCTCTGAGAAAGGCAGAGACTCTGCGAGAGACTTAAGTTTGCTCCAAAGGGTATATCTGTAGTTAGAAAAATGCCACTGGTAGCTAGCAGTTCTTATGGCCAGTGTAACTGAAGCCTAGGTGCATTTGGCCATAGTGTCAATCTTGCATGACTCCCCGTTAACAGGGTGTGCAGTGACTTCCTGGGGAATAATGTTCTTGTCATTCTCAGTGAGGATAACAATGGCATCAGCTATAGTTTGAGAGATATACACCGGTTTATCTTTGGGGGCAGTGTAATTCTTGTTCTATTGTTTGCAGATGGATGCCACAGTCACAGGCCTACTCCATATCACATCAGACAGAGTTTCAAGTGCTGGAGGAATAGAAAGAACTAAACTAACCGGAATAATAGAAACGTTTACCCATGCCAGACGGAGACGTTTATCCTAGTCAATGGCAGTAAGCTTGACATTAAGTGCAGTATGCATCTTTCGGAGCAAAGCCTGAAAAATGAGGTCCTCCTGAGGCACTGACACAGGATCTGGGTCTGAAGTGTCAAGGCTAATGAAAGAGTCATTGTTGACACCCTCAGAAATAATGGAGTTGGGGTCCGAATCATCCCTTTCCAAACCCTCCATGTATGGAGTATCGTAGAGGGGTGTGGATTGCAGTCTCTGTAATCTAGAATGTGGCTGCGGCATCACCAGAGACATCGGCCCCAGAGGATAAGGGACTGGTACCTGGAACAGTGCCAGAACCAAATCTGGTGCCAGAACCAGCTCCTGGCAAGGCCCTGAAAGGCTTGAGCCTGGTGCCAGCACCAGAATAACAACCACCGTTGACTACCCAGTTGGCACCAGAGTGACCAGCAATAGTACTATAGCCAGCCCCATCCCAACCTGTGATGGGGGAGCAGCCAATGCTACAGGAGTTGGCAGCGTGATCACTGACAAAGATCTAAGGGCTGGTGCCAGAGCCAAATGCTCAAACTAGCCTGAGGACTCCACACATGGCTCCAGTTCCACCAGCCCCGAGGGACCAGGGACTGATTCTGCAGGCAGAAACAAATGGGCCAGATGCTGCACCCAGTGCTCCATAAGAGCTGTCCAGTGGTGGAATTGCCCACTGGAGTCCCTATTTACAGACAGAGAGGAATTCTGGGAATGAGACCCTGACCTCCTGGAACCAGAGACCCTCAACGATACTGAAGGCGAAGACCTCCAGCTACCAGAGACCAGTGATCTTGTGTCAGACCTCACAGAGCGTGACCTTGACCAGTGCCATTTCTTCCTTTTCTAGCAGAAAGAGAAAAAAGTCGAGGTGAGCAGTGCCGGAAACCCAACCGAGATCAGGCTCAGGGCCGCTTCTTTTTGTGCTTCCGGGAGGACTACCCTTCCTGTCAGGCACTGGATCGCCCATGCTTAGCACCCTTCCCTGTTGGGAAAAGTGGACTGAACACAGCCCCGCTGTTTGAACAGCTTGTCTGAGCAGGCGCCCTACCAGCCTCCATGGCCTTTGACCATTGATGCTCGGTACGGCTGAGAGAGACCGACAAAATATTTTCAGAAAAAATACTAAACTGACACAAAAAATAAACTCTTGCTTTAAACGCTAAAACTGAGTAGAACAGAATGCTGTTGTCATGTAGACCTGAAGTTCTGAGTCCCAACAGGCGAGCAACATTGTCACTGATGTGTACTCTGCGGTGGGAAATAAGGAACTGATGCAGCTGAGAGCCAGTGCTGAGGTAAGCCTATGCCCGCGAGTTCAGTCTTGCGGAGCCACGCATGTGTGTAGCTTATCTTGGTGCCAGCCGTCTGAAGGTTCTGACTCCTGCACAGTCCTAGCCCCTCCGGTTCAGACCCACTAGTGGGAATCTGTGGATAAGACTGATCCCTGGAAGATTATTCATTAATTATTTATCAGTTCAGGGTGCAGGGTAGCTGGGTTTCCAACTGCAAATGTGTAAACCGTGACCACCAAAGAGGACTGTGAATAGCACAGTCCCAGTCCCATGGCACTGTATTGTGGACAGTCCTCCAAAGCAGCAGTGCAATCACCGTAGCTGTCCCCTACCCACCCAACCAATACCATTAGGCCCACTTCGGAGCTGTGAAGATTTTCTAGTTTAGGTCCATAGCTGATCGTCCTGTGCCCACCCCAAACCCAGCTCAGTTCAAGACCCTTCCATCTAGTGAATCCCCCTTTCTGCACTTTGGTTCTCTGCACTGTCCTTCACCGTCCAGGTCCCACACCAGCTCCACAGGTCATGGTCACAAATATGCGGCAACCTGAAAAACTGTTTCACACAGCTCTTCAGACTGTGCGGCACTGTGTGAGCAACTGGGCTGTGCCAGGCTGACGAGTGTCTGTGTACAGCACAGCACTTCATTAGCATGCTGGTTCCGCCCCTTTCCCCAGAATATCACAGTGACTACTGCAACAATGCATGTAAGGGCTTCTGACCCAGTTGTGTAAAGCACAACAGTGTGGGATATCAAACAGAATCCTCACTAGAACTGTACTTAGTCTTCGTAATGCAACAGGGCCAGTGACAAACAAATCAGAGCTTTTAAAACTTCAACATTATGACCCACCGGCGCAGAGACAGGGCGTCTGTCTGCGATGCCGACAACCCAGGTCCGAGAACAGACTCGGGATGCCAGAGGACCAGCCAGGGGGAGAAGGACTGAGCATCCTAGGGACTGCTCTCCTCTCTGGGGGGAGGGGGGTAGAGTGTCCAGCACAACACAGACCTCTGGTGGAAGCTGGGGGTTCCATTGTTGCAGTGCCATCACCTGAGGGGGGAGCGAGGCGGACACAGGACGTCATTGCATGTCCCCACCCCCAGGGTTCTTCCGCAAGTCAACAGAAAAAAAATCCGGACCCCCACACATGATACCCTGCTCCGCCGCCATCCCTGCTGCCACCACCGGGTGGGGTCCCACTCCCATGGACCCTCCCTGGGGGGGGAGCCAGGGCAAGATATGAAGGACCATGGGAAGGGGTGTCCACCCAGCGGTCCCGCCAAGGGGAGTAAGCCTGGGCATGGGGGGAAGGTGCGTGGGAAGGACTGAGCTCCCTTTGGGGACGTGACAGACCACATAAAAAAAAAAAAAAATTCAACATTATAATTTCAACAACATTATAAAAGTAACTGAACCTCCCACAGCCATCACCACTGGTTGATATCAGCCAGAAGGGACTGCAGGAGGAACAGTGAGTAACACATTTTTGAGATGGCTAAATCTGCTTATCAGTACAAGCCCCACACATAGGAGCAGGAATTCACGCAGGATAATTTCAGTTATTTTCTATATTTACTGTCCCATCTTTCTTTACAGCTGTACATATTAATGTGAAACTAGAATCCCCACCAGTTGGGCTTTACCTAGCCTGCCTGATTGGGTGTAGCTCACATGATCCTCTACATGTGATGTCACATTCTGTTGCTGTGGGGATGACGGTGGTGATGTCACAGAGGACTGTGACATCTCTAGACAAGCAGCTGGAGGGCAAGATGCCTTACGGACAGTGATGCTGAGTGCTGTTCAATGTGCACAGGTACTATAAAAAACAGAAAGTTAGACTAAAGCATTGAGGGCATTGCAAGAGGAAATATGTTTAAAAGTAATGTATTTAAAAAGTTTCTTTAGTGATGTCAGGAGCTCCTTAAAGCAGCAATGCAGCAACATTGGTCAAAAGATTTGATCCTCCTTTGTTTCGCCATAAAAGATTCCAGACACCCTCTAATTTTATTTGGTGGTGACATTTTCTAGTTCTACCAAGTGTGACTACTGTATGAATGTCTTAATTTTGTTTTCCTGAAGAAAAAAGATGGGTGCCACATTTGGCTTAGAAATAGCATTGTAGATCTAGGAAGGGTTAGGTTTGAGAAAATGAAAAAAAAAAACATGGTGCGCAGCATAGGAGGTACCTTGAAAAGAATATTTTAAGCTGAAGCAGATGGCTGAGGCACTATGCGCCTTACCTCTTCCCACACTGGTGACCCGAGTTCAGGAACAAGCTTGGGTCACCTGCTGTTGGCTGCAGGGGATGGGGGTTGGGGGCTGGAGAGGATGACATGGCCGCTTGGCAGCTCTCCACTCCCAGAGTGGGGGGTGTAGCCTTCCCGGTGTTTGTCTGCCATCTAGTAAAGGGTTGGTGGTAGCACCGCAAAGATGGGGGGCTGGTGCTAGGCCACGGGAGGGTGGAATGAGGTTGCCGGTTCCAGAGTGCATGCACGTCTCCACACACATGTGCCACTGTGTTGCTGAGGCCCTGGGGTATAAGGGGGACAAAAAGGCAGTGGAAAATGGTGTAACTGGGACATTAATGAAGCCCTGCCCAGAGCGCTGAGACCCACCCCACCGGACCACCGATTGAAGGATAGAAGGAGTTGGATGAGGTAGGTAGCTGGCCATAAGTGCTCAGGGACGGGGCTGATAGCCAACCCGATTCCAGCAAGGAGGATAAAAACTTTCATAGGAAATTATAGGGAAAAAAAGAGAAAAGTACATTTCACAGGTATGCTAATTGTTTTTATTGATTTTGCTCTAACTACCTTTCTAGAAAAAAACATTTTTTGTTCCACTGCTGCTTTAAAAATATTACATCATAAACTCAGTTGTTTTGACTGTTACTTCTGGGGGGCTAACAATTTCTCTGTTGTCTTTCTCCATTCTGCTTCCATGCATTCCCCTCCCCCGTTCCATAGATTCCACTGCAAACCCAAGAAAAATACATCTCCCTCTCATCAGTCCTTCTTTTCCCATTAAGGGTTTTTCTTGTTTAGCCCTTATCATGCTCAGATCTCTTACTCTGTTTGATGGCCCTCTGCCGAACCTCTGAAAATGCTCTTCTCTATCATCTCCTAGGTTACCTTTCCACAGCATCCAATGGGCGTGCAGAGCCAGTGCCTCCCTTCCTCCACATTTGGCTTAGAGGAACAAGGTGCAGACTTCATTTCTTGCATTGCACTTCCCCAAGGACGCAGCTGCTCTCACTGTACTTTCTGTCTAGTCTAAACTACTTTTATCACAGAGAACACCTGCTACAGCGTTGCCAATGGCCACAGACTGTGCTATCTGATTATAACAAGATCTATCACTGCAGTAATAGCTAGCCAGGTCCTCAGTGAAGAACCATTTCCTGTCTGGTTATTGGAACTTGTGATGGCCCTGTATATTACAGTTAGTGTCAGCTGGTACCACTGAACATTACTTTAATTCTATCCAGCTCAGTTTATATGATGGAGGGAGGGCATATGGGGGGCGCAGCTGCAGTCTAATGGACTGAAGTGCTGCATACTCGATCAGACTGGATAGACTGAATGGCCTGTATCTGCTGCCATTTTCATATGTTCGTATATGTGTAACGCCTTTCCCCGAAGCTCCCGAGTGCTACACATTGTATATATAACTAGAATGCAGTACACACAACAACAAACAACATTAAAAAGGGGGGACTTCACATTTTTTATGCCAGCCCATCTGTACAGTGGCAGAGTTGTGGCTCACAATGCCTTTAATCTGGGTTTGGGAACTCGCAGCCCTGTTGTCTCTATGAGGATTAGAGAAAAGGGAAAAAGAATAGCATAGGAATTGCAGGACTAGTAGTCCTTCCTGAGTAGTCAAGATGTGGCTATCTCCTCTGGCATGCTCCAGGCAGAGTGGGCAAAACCCAATGCACACAGAAAGAGACAAGTGATACCACTCAAAAAAAATTCCAACACGAGGAAGAACATACCTTGCTTCTCCCTGCAACCATAGAGATGTACCCTGTACATCGATCCAAGCAAGTGCATGGCACCCATCCACAGGCAGAGCAGCTACTCAGTGGAGTTAGACTGAATAGTGTTCAGGGGACATGTTGCATATAGCTACTAAGAAATAAATTACTTACCATAGTCATCTTGTTTCTTCCAAGGTATTCGCCACTATTCATAAATCTTGCAGTATCCCTTTAAGACAGAACTGTCCGGAGAGAATGGAACATATGCTAATGAATGGAATGCCATTAGCTCATGCCATTTTCAAATGTTGCCTTGGTCAACTGCCTGTATTCTAATACCTCAGATTAAAACTGAGCCTGCTATAGAGGCCCAACAAATTTAAATCTACTTAATTATAATAATTAACAATAATAGGCCCCAACTAGGGTCAGAAAAGTTTTTTTTTTTTTAAACACCAAACCCCCACTTAATGTCAGAATCATCTGAAGAAGGGGGGACAAGGCCCAACAGGGCTAAAAAGAGATAGACAGATAGATAAAGAATATGCCAGTGTGTGGGACCCTTACACATAGTTGCTCAGCTTGGAGTACAGAGGCCACTGGTTCTAGTAGGGGAGGCAGGGTGGGAGAGTTATGAATATTGCAGAATACCTTGGAAGAAACAAGATTTACTGTGGTAAGTAATTTTTTCTTACCACCCCAGGTATTCTCCAATATTTCTAACTCTTTCAGACTACGAAGCAGTACCTTTGGAGGTGGGCACAGAACCTACTTTGGAAACAGACTCTGCAGGACTGCTGTGCCAAACCTGGCATCACTTCTGGACAAGGTGTCCATGCTGTAAGGCTTTGTAAAGGTGTGGACTGACCTACAGGTAGCTGCTTTACATATTTCCAACAAAGGAACCTCCCTGGCAGCTGCCACAGTGGCAGCAGTACCTCTTGTGAAATGAGCTCTGAGCCCTGCTGGGAGCTCCTTTCCCACCTTTGGATACACTGAACTATCCAGAGAGAGATAATTCTTTTAGATGCTGGATTTCTTTTGCCCATATCACCATAGGTCAGGAAAAGTCGTTGTCTGTCCTGCCTATGGTCCTTAGTGTGAGTTATGTTAGTAACTCAGAGCTCTGTACATCCAGACTGTGCAGTCTGCATTCCCCAGAGATGGAGCGCTCAGTGGAAAAGACTGGCAAGGTAATAGACTGGTTCAGATGGAAGTCAGATACAACACTGGTAAGGAACTTCCTATTTGCTCTCATCACTACCTTGTCTCTGTCAAAAGAAATATAATCCTTTTCTGCATCATTTGTTTATTGATTTTTTTCAACATACATGACAGACACAACATACACAAAGATAGATCCATAACTTATATACATCAAGATCCATTTCCAGACTAAAACCAAAAACCAATCATAAGAAATCACATATACAATTATTCCTAGTATAGACCGGATGAACTAGGGGATGGAGACCCTTCCATTTTCATACAAGGGTCAGTGGGCTATTGAAAGGAGAGAGGCATAAACTTAGACCCATCTTTCACTCAACATTATATTGTCCACCACTGACAAGGATGCCAGGTAGGGCCACCAAGTCTTGTGAAACAGCTCTTCTTTATCTTTTACGACATAGGTCATACGTTCCACACTAAGTGCCTGCAGTATTAAGACTTTCCACTGGGAAATAGTAGGTTGTATAGCAGACACCCATGTATTAAGAATACAATGCCTAGCCAGAAACAGTACCACCTGCAACCACCTCTGGACAGGAATCGATTCCTCCTCCCCAGCATCTTCCACTCCAAACAGGACCAACAAGGGGGACACTGGGAGCTGCCTTCCCACTATGCCCTGCAACTCATTTATCACGTCCCTCCAGAATTTTTGTAAGACAGGGCAAGTCCAGAAATAATGGTAATAGGTTGCTAAGCTATTATTGCATCTAGGGCACACAGGGGACACTGCAGGATTATATTTGTGAACCACGAGTGGTGGACAATACAATCGATGATGGAATTTATAATAGGATTCCTTATATTTATTACACAGCAGTATACCCTGATGGAGTTGGGATATCAGTCTCCAATTCTCCTCTGATATACAGAGCTCCAAGTCCTTCTCCCATAGTTGTCTGGTTTTCTCTGTTTTACCTGGAAGCAAAGCTTTCCCTTCCTTAGCCATTCTGCGAATTGCACCTTTTGGGTTTTTCTGTCCCACCAGAATAGAATGTTCTAATTGTTCCCACATGGGGTCCCCTCCCTCCCCCCGGAGTCTACCGAGAGGTTTACAATATGCCCTAACTTGTAAATATCAGAAATAATGTTGGTGACCCAAACCCATCCTAGCCTGTAGATTCTCATAAGAATCCAACCCTGTCTGGGTAAAGAGATGTTTTAAACATAGGATGCGTTTCTCCAACCACTCTCGATATCCTGCATCCTCCAGACCTGGCAAAAAAAAAAAAGGGGTTCCCCCAAGGGTAAGAGCAATGTATCCTCTTGTCCCACCCCTTTCTGTTTACTCAATCCTTTCCGACTTTCTATTACAGTCCTGCTCAAGGGGTTTGGTTTTGGTAGGTTAAGGTGTGCCTGCCAACCTCGTATAGATAGGTACGCTGATATCTTACCCGGGCATCCCCTTTCTTCTAAATCGAGCCATCGTGCTTCTCTGGGTCTGCCAATCCAGTCTTGTATGTAACAGCACTGTATAGCCATGTGATAAACCCCCAGGTCTGGAAATTGGAGACCTTCCCTCTCCGCAGAGGCTTTAAGCCTAGCCAAGCTCACTCTCGGGCGCTTACATTGCCAGATAAAATCCGAGAAGGCTTTCTCCAACCTCTTGATGTCAGCCGTCTGTAACCCTAGAGGCAGCATCTGGAGGGGATAAAGTACTCTGAGAAGGAAATTCATTTTTATTAAATTTATTCTCCCTAACCATGAAATAGGCAGTTTATGCCACCTGGTCAAATCTGCAATTATAGTTTGTAGGAGTGGACTATAGTTAAGACCATATAAACTTCCAATATTACTCCCCACTTTTATACCCAGATATGTAAATGCCCCTTTGACCATTCTGAAACCCCACTGACCCCTGTCTTATTTCTAGGTCTACAATTTCACCAATTCTCATCTCCTCCGATTTCTCCAAATTTAATTTATAACCAGAAAATTTAGAAAAGGCATAAATCAGTGCTAATAACTGGGGCATGGATCGAGACAGCTTAATTACATATAGTAACATGTCATCAGCATATAACGACAATTTGCGCTCCCCTCCCATCCTCCCCACCACTCCTGAAATGTCTGGGCTGGCTCAAATGGCAATAGCCAAAGGTTCAAGCACCAGGGCAAACAGAAGGGGCGAAAGTGGGCAGCCCTGTCGTGTACCCCTACCTAGTGTAAAGCTATCAGAGAAGGCGCCATTAATTAAAACCCATGCCCTAGGGCTCCTATACATCTGTCGGACCAATCCAATAAATTCTCCACCCAGACCAAACCGGGCCAAGACTCCCATCAAATATGGCCATTCCACTCAATCAAATGCTTTTTCTGAGTCCATTGATAGGACGTTCACCGGCTCCCATCCATTTCCGGCCCCCCACATCACATTTAGAAGAGCTCTCATTTTATGATAGGAATGTCTGTCTCGAATAAACCCAGTCTGGTCTGGGTGGATTATCCCCGGCAACAGTTTTTCCAACCTAGTGGCCATAATCTTGGCCATGATTTTTGAATCACAGTTTAAAAGGGATATTAGTCTAAAAGAAGCACACTCATAGAAATCCTTCCCCGGCTTTGGAATTAGGCAAATAGTTGCCTCCCCCCCAAGAGCGTGGCAGCTCTCCCAGCTCCTCCTGGGCTTCCCTAAACACTGCCTCCAAATGTTCGACCAAGTGAGCTTGCATCACTTTATAATATTTGGCTGGAAAGCCATCTGCTCCACTAGTCTTCCCTCTGCTAAGGACTGCAATAGCTTTAACTATTTCTTCCCTAGTTATTACAGAGCCTAGCCAAATTCTCTGGGCCTCCGTAATCTGGGGTATTTTACGTCTATTCAAAAATTCAGACATTCCATGTTTCCCTGTCCCAGTTTGAGACCGGTATAACTCTTGATAAAATCTCATGAATCTCTCTCCAATAAATTTTTTTATCCTTCCAGAGCATACCATCTTCTCCCTTAATGGCATGTATCAAATGTGTACCACACTTTCCCCTTATTAAGTTAGCCAACATCGTTCCCGGCCTATTGCCCCATTCATAAAAATGTTCCGCAAAAAAAGGCAAGTTTTCTTAGCTTCTACCATTAATATATTATTTAATGCCTCCCGAGTGCCTGCCAATAACTGGTATACATTATCTCCTCCCTCCCCTCGAGCTACCTTTCTTTCTAAAACTCTAAGCCTCTGCTCCAAGTTCATCCTACGTTCCTTAACTTTCCTTATATGATGATGATTAAGTCCCAAGCGGGCACTGGTTCCCTGTGAAGGGGTGCAGGTGGGACAATCCTTTGAAAAATCTTCTGAAGACTGGGCTGGATGTCAGAGAGACATCCTTTGCAGCTGAAATGTAAGCAAACATTGATGCTAAGTGTACCTTCAGGGTCGAATGCTAGAAGCCCAGAGAACGTAAATGTGTTAGGTAGTTCAACAGGGCTGGAACTCCTGCCTGTGTTGGCATCACACCATCAGTGGAGCACCAAAGCGAAAACCTTTTCCATTTTGAAGCATAGGTTTTCTTAGTTGGAGGGCTTCCTGTACCCCCTCAGCACCTCCAGGACACCCTCTGAGAGTTGCAAGCCTGTATACTCTAGATCCTCAAGAGCCATGCCTTGAGCCTGAGGGACCTGAGGTTGGGGTACACCATCCTTCCTTGGTTGGAGGTTAACAGGTTGTGCCACTGGGGGAGGAGTACTGGCCTGGCCACAGACATGGAGAGCAGCAGAGCGCACCACTGCTGCCTAGCCCAATCTGGTGCATCAAAATCATTGATGCTGGCTGGGATATGAGTTTCAGCAGTACTCTGAGTAACAGGGGAAAAGGAGGGAAGGCATACAGATGCCTCCCTGACCAGTCCACAATCACAGCATCCAGAGGGACCGTGCACCTGGCTGGTGGTCTGCAACAATACTGTGGCAGGTGGTGATTCTCGTGGGACGTAAAGAGACCTATCTCTGGGGTGCCCCACTTTCTGAACACTACATCCAGCACCTGCTTAAGGCCCACTCGTGATGGGCCTGATTGATCCTGCTCAGAACATCTGCTAGGGTGTTGTCCTTTCGTGGCAGATGAATAGCATATATGGAGGCACTGAGGGAATAAGCCAGACTCCATATCTTCATTGCCTCTGTGCACAGAGGAGTGGATCTCGTCCCTCCCTGCTTGTTTACGTAGTACATTGTGGTGGTATTGTCTGTTCTGATCTGTACCACCCTTCCCTGAATTAGGGAATGGGCACCCCACCCCAGCAGTGATGCATCCATTGTCAGGATCACTGATGAAGACTCTCGTTGGAAGGGGACTCCTTCTTTGAGGTGGTCTCCTTTCATCCACCACTGAAGTGCCTGCAGTAACTCCCTTGTTACTGAAACTGGCTCTGAGAGTAGGTCCCTTCTCTGGCACCAGTGTGGTCTGAAGTGGAACTGAATGTCCCTCATCTGGAACCTGGAACCCAGGACTGTGCCTGTTGCTGCAGTCACATGGCCCAGGAGTTGCAGAAACTGTCTTGCTGTTTTTGGCCTGTTCATTTTGAACAAACCAGCCAGCTGCAGGAGGCTGCTTACCCTTTCCTGAGGTAGGTAAGCTCTTCCCACTATGAACTGCACTTTTTGTACAGGGAGCAGGACTAACTTTTTCACATTTATTAGGAATCCCAGGGACTGAAAAAGGTCCTGGGTTACCTGCAGATGCTCCCTTTCCTGCTGGGGAGACTTTTCCCATGACTAGCCAGTCGTCCAGGTAGGGAAACACTGACACACCTAACCTTCTTAGGTGAGCCACCACAACTGCCAGACACCTAGTGAACACTCTTGGTGCTGATATGAGCTGGTAGTGCCCTGAAGAGAGTCTGAATCTTAGATATTTTCTGTGAGACTCCCTTATGGGAATGTAGGAATGTGCATCTTTTAGGTCCAAAGAGGCTAGCCAGTCTCCTTTTTGTAAAGCTGGCAGAATCATTGCCAGTGTGACCATCTTGAACCTGGGTTTGATCAGGTGCCTGTTTAACAGTCTGAGGTCTAGAACAGGCCGGCACTCCCGTTTTTATTTTTGTGGTAAGGAAGTATCTTGAGTAAAAACCCTTTCCCTTTTGCATGGGAGGTACAGGCTCTATTGCTCTGGATAAGAGCAGGGTCTATACCTCCTTTTCTAGCAGCTTTCTTTCTGAGAGGGAAGCTGCTCTGAACACTCTTGTTCTTAAGGGAGGGAAGGATTTGAAACTTAGAGACAAACCCTGACCCACTACTTCCAGGACCCACTTGTCTGTGGTAATGTTCCTAGCCTGGAAGTAATGAGTCAGTCTGACCCCTACAGGTACTTGGGAGGCAGCCTGATGAATGGAGTCCTGAGTTCTGTTTCGTTTGAGGCTGGGCTTGACCAGCCTGGCAGCCATGCCTGGAACCTCTTCTGTCCCTACCCCTGTAATAGCCAGCCAGGTGGGGGTGGTATTGCAGTTGCCGAGGTACAGCTTGGGCCTGGTGTACACAGACCTATCCTTACCCACCCACCCCCTTCCATAGGGCCTGAAATAGGGTGAGGGCTTCTCCTTTGCCGAATTATTTCTAAAGGTGGTTTTATATTCATTCACCTTTTTCATGTAAGCCTCTGTTCACCAAACAAGAGGTTGTTCTCCACAGGAAAATCCATGGCCTTAGCCTGGGTGTCCTCAGTCAGGTTAGTGGCCCTAAGCCAGGCAAATCTCCTTAAGGCTACTGTGCCAGCCATCCACCCGGCAGCAGTGTCATTAGTATCTGCTGCTATCTTAAACCAATACTTAAAGACTCCAATCTAACAGTTTCAGCTAGGTCTGAGGAAATGCTGGACGGATCCTTCTCTGACATAGCCTGTACTGAGTGCCATAAGGCTTTCTGGTACTGGGCTGCATAGGCCTGATAGTTGGCTTGTCTGATTGCAAAAGAAGCAGATAGGCAGCCTTTTTTTGCCATGCTTTCAATTTTTCTGCAATCCTTTTCAGGAGGGTGTGAAGCCAGAGGCAACTTAGCCCTTTCACAGGTTGCCTGCTGAACTATACCCTGGTGATCAGGATGAGTAAAAAGAAACCCAGTGCCTGCCCTGTCCAGCTGATACTTTTTGTCACATTTCTTATCAATGGGAGAGACAGTATTAGGTGTTTGAAGTGTAGCCATAATGTCTTTCTTGAAAAACTTGTACAGGGGGAGTAACAAATTTCTAGTTGGTGTCAACCCCATCATCTCCATATACTAACATACTAATTGCCAGCAGATTAGGCCTTACAGTCTATCGAGTCTGCCAGAACCTCAGATCCCTAGTTGGGTACCGAGGCCCTCCCCCCCTTGTGTTCCAGAAACCCCTATCATCCATCCCCACCCCCCTGGGCCAGGCCATCATCTGAATCATCCACTTTCTGTCTGTCCCACCCTCTCTTGAAGCCCTCCACTGTGGATCTCTGAATCAGCTCACCAGGCAGTGCATTCCAAGGGTCTACCACCCTCTCAGTGAAAAACCTCCTCCTCCTCTTTCCCCCCTCACCCTTCCACCTTCCAACTTCAAACCATGCCCTCTGGTGATACCTCCCTGCTTTAGTCTAAAGATCCCCTCCATGTTTACCCTATTTATTCCCTTGAGGTACTTGAAGACCTCAATCATGTACTCCCTGTCTCTCCTCTCCTCCAATGAAAACAGGCAGAGCTTCTCAAGTCTGTCCTCATACGTCAAATCCCCTGGTCCTCATATCATCTTAGTTGCTCTCCTCTGTACCCTCTCCAGGAGCTGTATGTCCCTCTTCAAGTGTGGTCTCCAGTACTGAACAAGTACTCAACGTGTAGTCTAACCAGTCCATTGTACAGCGGCAGAATCACTTCCCTGCTCCTAGAGGTGATCCCCCTTATGATGCATCCCAACATCCTGTTTGCCTTGCTAGCCGCTCTCCTGCACTGCCCAGAATTATTCATACATGCATCCACCATGACCCCTGGGTCTTTTTCCCCTATTGAGGCCTCCAGCACCTCCCCTCCCAGGGCATACCTGTGTTTAGGGTTTCCCCGACCAAGATGTAACACCTTGCACTTGGTGATACTGAAATTTAATTTCCATGTGTCCAAGAACGCTAGAAAGACGCCCTGCTTGAGCATGGGTATCAGACCTGGAAGGGTCACCATGCGGAAGCGTTTGTAGAGGACCAAAGCGTTGAGATCACTGAGATCCAGTATCGGACAGAGGTCCCTTGTCCTTTTGGGAACCAGAAAGAAGTGGGAATAGTAACCTGCACCTCTCTAGTTCCACGGTACGTGCTCTATAGATTCCTTTCCTAGAAGCACAAGCACCTCCTGCTGTATGAGCAGAGCGTGCTGACCCGAATAACGGGAAAGCAGGGGAGGTCTTGACGGTGGGTGGTCGAGGAATTCGATAAAGTGACCTCTTTTGACCATCTGAAGTACCCACCGGTCGGCGGTAATCAACTGCCACCCTGAAAAGTGGCGAGCGATGTGACCCCTGACCTTTTCTGTCCGTTGATCCAGAGGAGGGGCAGGGGCCAGGAAGGAGTCATGCTGTGGCAGCGTTGGTTCCCGCCAGGCTGGGCTGGTTTGGTATACCGCTGGCCTCTGCCTGGGGAAGATTTAGCCTGGCCTTTACGATGGAAACAGCCCCAATGTTGCTGGCTGGAACATGGCTGCTGCCGTTGTTGCCGGCCACAAAAACAGTTGTGGTTCCTACGTAAGGAACCAGGTTTAGATCTGTACATGGCCTGTACAGATCTTACTGCCTTCCCGGCGTCCTGAAGCTTGGTGATGACCTTCTCCGACTGTTCACCAAACAAGACTTCGCCGTTGTATGGGACGTCAAGAATGTTTTTCTGTATGTCTGGGGTAAAACTGGAGACACGGAGCCAGGAGTGTCTCTGGAGACAGACGCCCGAAGCTGCAGCTCTGGCAGACGAGTCCGCAGAATCGTATGCGGCTCGTAACACTTGGGTCCCCACATCAGACCCAGTGCGGAGGAGGTTTAAGAGCTCCGCCTTCTGATCGCCATCCGGTAGCTTATCAACTAGGTCCTGACCCTGTTCCCACAGGGCATTCTGAAACTGAAACATATGAGACAGATAGTTCAGGGACCTGATGGAGCATGTAGCAGCCGCGAACATGCGCCTCCCTAGGGCAAATGGACTGGGGATGCTCAGCCGGCTGCCCAGAAGGAGCCAGCTGTCCACCAGACCCACCCCCCAGGGTCTCCAACACCTCAGTGAGGCAAGGTATTTTTTTTATTTTTATTTATTAATATTTTGGATAACATCTGTAAGCTAGGAGCTCTTTCAATAGGTTCCACATAACAGGAATACAGTACAGGAGAACAGACAAGTAATGAATTAGACAAGATACAAAACATAACAACATAATAACAGGTACATAATATCATTCACATTTGGAGCAAGGTAAATAAACAACACGTGGCACTGTACAATGTATGCCACAGGCGCAAAAAGTGGAAGACAGGGGCGGTGCAGCCCATAAGGCCAAGTCAAGGGTGAATTACAGAGGATGAAGGGAGAGATACAATCAAAGGGAGGAAAGGGGTGGCCAAATGAACAGGTTGGATAGGTGGTCGAGGAGCAGGGAATAGCAGGGGGGGAAGGAGGGAGGAAGAAAGGGTGAATTACCGAGGATAAGGGAAGAATAGGACCAAAGGGAGAAAAGGGGTGGCCAATGATCAGGTAGGAAGGGAGGCCACAAAAGCAGGGACAGCAGAAAGGAAGGAGGAAGGAAGAAAGAAAATCAACCCAGAGGGCCTGGTCAAGGTGAGGAGGGGACAAGATGCAGGGTGTGAAGGCACAGAAGACATAATGGGAGGGGGAGGAACAAGAAAATGACAGGAGGAGAGAGACGAAGAGTGGACAGGAGCGCAGGTCAAGTCTGTGGAGGTGGGGAGGATGCAGGGTGCACAGGTGGAGGGCATAGAGGGAGAGGGGAGATTGAGGCGAGGAGCAGGAGGGATGAGAAGAGTAAGGGGGAAGGTTGTGGGACCTCTGGGAAGTGCAGGACTACTAGTCAGGACTAGTTAGTGGAAGCAGTCGCAACTGGCTATAACATTTAGATGTTCTTTCACAGTACCAGCAACACCAGGAAGGGGCCCAGGGAAAAGGCTCAAAGAACTGAACTCTGCAACACGGATTTGCAGCCTGCCCATCAAAGGTTGCTCATCAAGGGTGGGAATCAGATGACCCAACTTTACTGCATAGAACTCGACAGTATGAAGATCCATTGAAAAAAGGCATCACAGGAATCCGTATCATGTTCAGGGCCAAGAAAGATCCAGCAATCCTGATGTCGGTCCTTCATGATGATCAACTTTCCACAGGAACACGGATGCACAATCGGGGCTCTTTTGGTCCTCTTACTATTTTTTTCAGACTTGGACAACACAGACAAAACAATAAAGTCAACAATGTGAAAGAAAAACTTGGGCGATGTGTCGACAAGGCACAGGTCGGGAAGCATAGGAAAAAAACAGGAGCATCTGTAGAATTCGCGAAGTGTTTATTAGTACTAGCAGTAACATAAAAAAATAAATTTGTTCAGTATAACTATTTACAAAGGCCAAATAAACAGAGAAGATCCATCTGAGTTTTCCTTCAGTCCCTGTGTGTCTTTTGCAAGCAATTGCAGTTTTGTTTCCATAAGTCCTTGCAACCCCACTTCTTAACAAGCATCCTGTTTTTTCCTAAAATGTTCTTGTAAATATCAGGCATGTGCAGCTAGAACACAATGTCCCAGAACTAAGGCCCCATTTCCACAGCTTCTGCAAAGGGCTTAAAAATTGCATTTCAGGTTAACCCCTTGAGTTCCCAACAGCTTTTTGCAATCATCTCAAACTATAATTATACAGAGGTTCTTTGTCTTTTACATTTCAACAGTAACACTATATAATTTCTAAACAAAGGGATCCCAAAATCAGTTACATTTCCACATAGTGATTTGCATATATTTTTATACCAACAGTCAGATATGCAAGAGAGGAAAAAACAGAAACAGCAACGGAAGGTTGAGAGACAGTGAGAGGCAAAGAATTGTGAGACTGTCGGGGTGAAAAAATCCTAGATCACACAGGAAAATTTGGTTGCGCAACCAGACAGACAAGAGACAGGAAACGAAAGGACAGAACAGATCCCTGCATTCAAACTCTCCATAACAACCGGGACAGAGTCCTATTCAACCCTGTCACATACACCCTCCTCCTTAAGAGGGAACCTGTTTTATCAAACAGGTTTCCTAAACTTTCTATTAATTCTCTATTAATATTAGCTTCTAACTTTCAGAAATTAAGCACATGTGCAGTACCTTTTTTCTATAACTGTACAGCAAACAGTAAAGTTTAAACCCATACATTTGTTTTTCAGCCTTCAGAACCATCAGTTCCTGAGGGCATCAGTGACATTGCAGATGGACTAGAGGGTCAAGTTTGTCTGTTTGCAGATGATACCAAGATCTGCAACAGAGTAGATGATCCAGATGGGGTGGGCAGAATGAGACGAGATCTGGATAAACTGGCAAAATGGTCAGAAGAGTGGCAAATGGGGTTTAATGCAAAGAAGCGCAAGATCATGCACATAGGGAAGAGAAACCCTGAAGCTACCTATAGGTTGGAATGGGAGTTGCTGGCAATCACAAGGGGAGAAAGAAACTTGGGCATCATCATCACAGATTACCGGAAATCATCCAAGCAGACCACTAAAGCAGTAGGTAAGGCTACAGGGATGTTGGGGTGTATTAGTAGGGGTATCGCAAGTCATAAGAGGGAGGCAATAATCCCTCTTTACAAGACACTGGTAAGGCTCCATCTGGAGTACTGCGTGCAGTACTGGAGGCCACACCTTCACAAGGACATTAACAAAATGGAGGCAGTCCAGAAGGAACAAATGGTGCAGGGACTGCATCAGAAAACATATGAGGACAGATTAACGGAGCTCAATATGTATACCCTAGAGCAAAGGAGGAGATATGATTGAAACATTCAAACATCTTAAGGGCATTAACAAGGTGAAAGAGTCTAACATGTTTCAATACAAGAAAAATAGCAGGACAAGAGGACGCAGCATGAGATTAGAGGGAGGCCGATTAAAGGGTAATGTGAGGAAGTTCTTTTTCACAGAAAAGGTGGTGGATGCATGGAACAGCCTACCGCAGGAAGTGGTGGATATGAATACAGCGCAGGGCTTCAAACAGGCATGGGATAGGCATAAGGGAGCAATACAGATGAGTATGAACAGATAGGCCATTGACAGAGTACAGGTCTATGGCACATTCATAAGGTAGAAATAATGGGCAGACTGGATGGGCCTTGCAGTCCTTATCTGCCATCAACTTCTACGTTTCTATGTTTCTATCCATAATTTGACAGAAAATCAGCTTTGCTATTCTCTGTACCAGATTTGTGTATCACCTTGAATTTAAATGGTTGTAGTGCCAGGTACCACCTTATGATTCTGGAATTTTTATCTTCCATTTGGTTAAGCCAACACAGAGGATTGTGATCTGTTATAAGTACAAAGTCAGTTCCTAGCAAATAAAACTTAAGGGGCTCCAAGGCCCATTTTGCTGCTAAACATTCCTTTTCAATGGTGGAGTACCTTTTCTCTCTGTCATGCAACTTCCTACTTATGTACAGAATAGGATGGTCTGTCTCATCTATATTTTGACTCAGGACTGCACCTAGGCCTACCTCTGATGCATCTGTTTGTAACAAAAATAGTTTCTCAAAGTCTGGGCCTCTTAAAACGGGCTGAACATAATGCAGCCTTAATGGCTTGAAAAGCTTCATCACACTCTGGGGTCCATTTCACATTATTTGAGTACTGTTTTTTCGTTAGTTCAGTGAGGGGAGTAACTAACTCAGCAAAGTTGGGAACAAATCTCTGATAATAACCAGCCAGCCCTAAAAATTACCTGACATGCTTCTTTGTTTTAGGGATAGGGCTGTTAGCTACAGCTTCTGCTTTAGACATTTCTGGCTTAACTTCTCCATTTCCCAATACATAGCCCAAATATCTGGTTTCCTGCATGCCCAGTGCACATTTGGTAGGATTAATTGTCAGACCTGCAGTTTTGATAGCTTGGGTAACTGTTCGTAGGTGTTTCAGGTGGTTTTTGCAGTCTGGACTGTACACCATGACATCATTCAGGTACGCAGCACAATTACCAGTGTGAGGTGATAAAATGACATCCATGTACCACTGGAATGTAACTGGTGCACCATGCAAACCAAATGGCATAGTGGTGAACTGATAGAATCCAACAGGAGTGGCAAATGCAGTTTTGTCTCTGGATTCTTTAGCTAAAGGGATTTGCCAGTAACCCTTGGTGAGATCGAGGGTACTGATATACTTTGCACTCCCCCAGTCTGTCCACCAAATCATCTATTCTAGGCAAAGGATAACTGTCAAATTCTGACACTTCACTAAGTTTCCTAAAATCAAGGCAGATTCTAACACCCCCTTCTTTTTTGTTTACAATTACCACTGGAGATGATAAAGCACTCCTTGACTCCTCTATCATACCCAATTCTTTCTTTTTTTATTTCCTTAACCATGTCAGCTCCTAACCACTCTGATAACCTGTATGTCTTTTGCCTAATAGGGCGAGCATTCCTTGGCACTGTTACATGCTCAACCCCTTTTGTTCGGCCTGGCACTATGGTAAAAGTACTGTTAAATGTCTTTAGTACATTACAAAGTTCTGCAATTTGTTCTGAGGTTAAGGAACCATTCACCTTTACAGCATCAGCAGTTACAGTTTGTTCCAGTCTATCATAAGCTACATCAACATCTTCTTTATCAGTTTCTGGTAAAACTAGCAAAGCAGTTTTTGGCATTTTTGCAACCCATTTCTTGAAGAGGTTAACATGGTATATTTTAGTAGGATTTTTCCTGTCGGAGGTCTCAGTCTCATAGTTAACGGTGCCAGTACATCTAAGCAGTCTATAAGGCCCTTGCCACTTCATTAACAGTTTATTTTCTGTTGAGGGTAACAGTAGCAAAACCTTTTCGCCTGGCTCAAAAACTTTTCTTTTATCCCATGGTCATAATATACCTTCTGCTGATTGTGGGCTTCTTCCTGATTACTATGGGCAAGTTCAACATATTTTGCCAGCTTCTTGCTTAGGGCACACATATAAGACATTATAGATTGTTTCTGAGTGGGGTTATCTTCCCACGTTTCTTTTATCACATCCAGTGGCCCCCTTGGCTGCCTACCATATAGCATTTCAAATGGTGAAAACCCTGTTGATGTCTGTGGCACTTCTCTGTAAGCAAAAAGTAGGTAAGACAAGGATTGATCCCAATCTTTCCCTTCCCCTTTTTCACAGCTTTTTAACATGCATGTTAGGGTTTGGTTAAAACGCTCTACAAGACCGTCTGTCTGAGGGTGATAGGGGAAGGTTCTTTGGCAGTGATACCTAGTAGTCCGTACAGCTTCTTAAGTAATGCAGCACCAAAATTACTATCCTGAGCAGTAATAATTTCTTTAGGTATGCTCACGCTATTGAAAATTTTTGCAGGCTCTGCTGCCATTTTTAGGGCTGTGACAGTACGCATTGGAACTGCTTCTGGGTATCGAGTAGCATAGTCGCATACTACCAGGATAAATCTATTACCTTTTTTACTTTCGTCTAAAGGATGAACCACATCCATTGCAATTCTCTCAAAAGGTACATCTATCAAGGGAAGGGGCACCAGGGGCACCTTGTCTTTTCAAGTGACTGGAGCTACTTTCTGACACTCAGCACAGGAATTACAATAGGTAGCAACATCTTCATGAATTCCAGGCCAGTAAAATCTATACAGCAATCTGGCAAGGGTGCGATCCCTCCCTGAGTGGCCAGCTGCAGGACTATCATGTGCTATCTGTAACAATTCTATTCTATACTTCTGTGGTATAACCAATTGTTCTGTCTGTCACTGTGTCTGAGATTTCACCCAAACTCTGTACAGTAAACCATTACATTTTTTAAACATTGGTCCACCCTGTTTTGGTTTCACCCCCAGCTGCTTAAAATAACCCTGGAGAGAAACATTGTTAGCTTGTTCTGAAAGAAAATCACAATCAGTGATCAGTTTAGTTTCAGCATTTTCATATGTTAACCCCTTATGTCCATCAGTCATTTGTTGCCACAGTTTCTTCAGGCATCGTCTTTCCTTCGTTCCTGGATGTCCGGATCTTGGAACTGTTCTCAAACAAGTCCGAATCAAAATCGGCAAAAGGAAAAATAGCCCCCACCATCCAAAATTTTCTTTGCCTGAGCTCTTGTTACCACAGCTGCTGAAACATCAGGATGTATGGATAAATGGAACGGCCTGCCTAAGGAGGTAGTGGAGTCAAAAACAGTGGGGGAATTCAAGAATGCATGGGACAAACATAAGGCAATTCTAGTGGGGGGTAGGAGGAAGGAGGCTGTTGGTTAACTAGGATCTGCAGCTTATCCATTAGGTAGGGAAATGGGCAGACTAGGTGGGCCAAGCTGTCCTTATCTGCCATCAAATTCTATGTTTCTATGTTTCAAAGCTACACATCTGTAGGCAGGATGTTGATGAATTGCTCCATTGCATATGTGTCGATGATCTGTGGGACTGTTTTACTCTTTGGTTGCAACCATTTTATCAGGAGTTCTCTGAGTCAGATGATGGATTCCCAAGGATTGTCTACTGAATTGTACTTCAGAGATCGAGATCTCTGCCTGTAGGTCTCGCCTGAGATGTCATACCTTTTCAGGATTTCGCTTTTCACCAGATCATAGTTTTCTGACTGTGCAGTGTCCATATTGCTGTAGGCAAGTTGGGCTTTCCCTGTCAGGTAGGGTACCAGTCTGATTGTCCATTGCTGCTTTGGCCATTGGCAGACTGTGGCAACTCTTTCAAAAGTTGTCAGGTATGCCTCAATATCATCCGAGGGACACAACTTTGTAAGTTTAATGGCTTTTAAGTTGCTTGTGTTTTGTTGCTCATCTGGATCTGTGCCAGATCCTCTGCCTTTGATAGCTTGCAAGGCACCCAGCCATCACAGCTCCTGTCGCTACATCTCTCCTCTCATCTGCTGCTTCTCTTCTCTCCTCTGTTTCTCCATCTCTTTTTGTTGTATAGCCCACCTTTTGAAGAAGGCAGTCAGGCTTTCAGGTTCTGTCACTGCCTATTCTTTTTCCATAACTTGTGCTGGCTGTACAATCTCAGCTTGGACTTCTGTCTCTGCTAGTTTGGCTGCCATTCTCCTGGTAACCACTCCTGGACTTGCTGCTGCAGAATCCATACCTTTCTCTGTGCTTCCCTGATACTAGGTCCAGTACTCACGCACAAAACTCCTGGCTTACAGTATGCATGATGTAAATCCCACTTCAGCTGACAACATCTGTCATCGAGGCACAGGTCAGGAAGCATAGGAAAACCAGGAGCAGTTGTAAAATTTGCAACAAGAGTTTTATTATGAATAACAATAAAATAAAATAAAATTGTTCAGAATAACTATTTACAAAAGCAGAATACACAGAGAAGATCCATCTGAGTTTTCCTTCAGTCTCTGTGTCTCTTGCAAGAAACTGCAGCTTTGTTTTTATAAGTCCTTGCAACCCCCCTTCTTAAACATCCTGTTTTTTTCTAAAATGTTCTTGTATATTTCAGATAGGTGCAATTTGAACACAATGTCCAAGAACTGAGGCCCCTTCTCTACAGCTTCTGCAAAAGGCTTAAAAATTGCATTTCAGGTTAACCCCACTGAGTTTACAATAGCTTTTTGCAATCATCTTAAACTATAATTATATACATTTCAACAGTAACACTATATAATTTCTAAACAAAGGATCCCAATATCAGTTACATTTGCACATAATGATTTGCATATATTTTTATACCAGCAGATATGCAAGGGAGGAAAAGACAGAATAGCAAGAGAAGACTGAGAGAGATAGCGAGAGGCAAAGAATTGCGAGACTGTTGGGGGTGATCATATCCTAGGTGTCACAGGAAAATTTGGTTGCACAACCAGACAGACAAGAGATAGGAAAGGAAAGGAAAGAACAGATCCCTGCATTCAAACTCTCCATAACAACTGGGATAGGGTCCTATTCAACCCTGTCACACCCCAGAGTGTCAGTTTTACAGGATTCATTTACTGGACAGGCCGTGGATTCCTGCGGAAGCACGGCTTTGTCAGTCTCTGCCAAGACCACTATGGCGTCCACAAAGGATTGGGAAGCAAGGATTGGTCTATCCTTAGGGGGAGCGTATTTCCTGTCTATGGACTTAGCCACAGAAGGAATGAGCGTCTGTCCCACACCATCTGTGAAAGCGTCTCGAAAGAGGGTTGCACCGGTGGTGTCAATTCCACAGGAATTTCAGAAACATAGATATGGAAGGCGCAAAAGTTTACCAGGATCCACCTCAGAAGTCTGAAGAGAAAGGGTGGAATTCATGTTCTTCAGGAGAGACTTAGAAGAAAGGTCCTCGACCAAAGGCTCTGCTGAAGTGGAGGGCTTGCTTTCTACTCCAAAGAATGAATCCTCATCGAGATCGTCCCCTAATCACAGATCAGGATCAGATTCAATATAGTCTCCTACTCCCCCAGAAGGGTAGTGTAGAAGGGAAAGAGAGGAAGAAGAGCAGAAGGAGTTGCTCCCTGAATCAGAGTCGAAAACCCCGGCACCCACGCCACCCCACAATGATGGCGCCAGGGAAGCACGCGGCACTGGGAGTGGCACAAGGCCAGAGCTAAGGGCAGTGCTGCAATCGGTGCCGGCTGAGCACCCAGGGACCCCAGACGTGGCACCGGGGTACCCAAAACCGGAGATTTGAAAGAATGAAAAGAAGTAGGAGAAGACAGTATCTGTGCTGGCCCCTGCACCGCAGCCATGTGAGGGGGAAAATCATTAGGGAGCAGTGTCGACGGCATCAAAGAATGTGTCACGCGACTAGGCTGGCCCAACTGCTCCACCCGCAATTCCACGGCTCCCAGGCCCGAAGGCCCCGGAGACGGGTCCACAGGCAAGGGCAGTCAGGATAAGTGCTGGACCCACTGCTCCATAAGAGTGGCCCAATAATGAAACTGCTCACTGGAGGACCCCCACAGGGGGCGGGGAAGGACTCTGGAGCTGAGAATCACGGCCGCTAGGAACCAGGGCCGCAGGTGACACCCAACGATGTTGGGGTCGGCCTCCTGTCGCTTGTCACCGGCGATCTTCATGCAGATGTACCAGAGGGCGACCTCAAGCGGTACCGCTTCTTCTTTGACCGGTGGAATGAAGAAGAGCTTGAGGCCAAGCGATGCCAGGTTCCCAACCTCGATCGGGAACAGGGCCACTTCCTTTTGTGCTTTCAGGAGGACTACCCTTCCTCCCGAGCAACGGACTGTCCATGGTCAGACCCCCCCCCGCTCCGAAGAAGGTGGTGGACTGGACCCAGCCCTGCTGCTAAAACAGCTTTCAAGCGAAGTCTCCCTACCATCACTGACCCCGTTCATGGCTGGCTCCGTCAAAGGCGAGCTGAAGACTTCCTTTCTTCGTTAATTAATCAAAAAAGCTTTTTTTTTAATAAATAAATGAACAAATAAATAAACTATACTAGTCAACTACTGAACGACTATGCTGCTGTCGTATAGATGAGAAGACTTGACTCCCGGCGGGTAAGCATCATTGTCACTGAAGTGCACTCGACTGCGGGGGGAAAAAAGGAACCGAGGCGGTTGGAGGGATGACACTGAGATAGCCTATATTGCGCAAGCCAGCCTTGCAGCGCCGGACCTGCTGAAGATTTTTGGTTCCCACTGGGTCCTAGCACCTCTGGCGTAGCCCCATTAGTGTGAATGAGTGGTGAAGACTTTATGTCCAGGAAGATCATAGAACTTGTCGGTAGATAAGAACCACTTGGCCCACCCAGTCTGCCCAAAATTCCCTATCTATAGTACCTCCAGAGGTCCTATTTGGACTCCGGCCGACATCCACCCCTTGTTTCTAAAATTCCCTTGTGTCTATCTCATGCATTCTTAAATCCTGTCACTATCTTAGCCCCCGCCACTTCCTCCAGAAGGCTGTTCCATGTGACCACCACCCCTTCCATGAAGAAGTACTTCCTTTGCGTTTCCCCTAAGCCTCACCCCTCCAGCTTCATATTGTGTCTCCTTGTCCTTGAGCATCTTTTCTTTTGGAAAATGCTCCCTTCCTGTACCTTGTTTATCCCTGTCAGGTACTTGAATATCTCTATCATATTCCCCCTTTCCCTCCTGTCTTCCAGTGTGTACATAATTAAATCCTTGAGCCTCTCTATGTAGGGCTTCTGATGTAGGCTCTGCACCATTTGGTTGCCTTCCTTTGTACCACCTTCACCCTACCTATGTCCTTTTGGAGATGGGACCTCCATAACTGTACACAGTACTCGAGGTGGGGTCTCACCAGTGACCTATAAAGGGACAATATTACCTCCCTCCTTCTGCTGGTGATACCTCTTCCTTTGCATCCGAGCATTCCACCAGCTTTTCCCACTGCCTTGTCACACTGTCTAGCTACCTTCAAGTAATCAGAAATTATCACCCCAGGTCTCTTTCCTGCTTTGTGACTGTTAGTACCTCTCCTCCCATTTGGTATGTTGCTCCCGGGTTCCTGTGCCCCATGTGCATGGCTCTGCATTTTTTTGCGTTAAAACCCAGCTGCCAAACCTTCAACCATTCTTCTAGTTTTTTTAAATTATCCTCATTCTCTCTAACCCCCCAACCCCACCCCGTGTGTCCACCCTGTTACAGAGCTTCATGTCATCCATGAACAGGCACACCTTTCCTTCCAGTCCCTCTGCAATGTCACTTATAAAGACACTGAAGAGGACCGGTCCCAGCACCGACCCCTGTGGCACCCCACTGATCACTTTGCTTACTCCGGAGTGGGTGCCATTTACTACCACCCTTTGAATCCTGTTGCCCAGCCAACTTTCCACCCATTTTGCCACCTTAGGCCCTACTCCCAGGCTCCTCAGCTTGCTTACCAGCCTCCTATGCGAAATGTGTCGAAGGCCTTCCTGAAATCCAGATAGGCCACGACTACCGCCCCTCCTTGATCCACCTCCCTGGTCACCCAATCAATGAACTTGATCAGGTTTGTCTGGCAAGATTGCCCTCCTGTGAAACCAAGTTGCCTCGAATCCTGTAGACCACTGGCTATCAGGTATTCCACAATCCTTTCCTTTAGTAACGATTCTATCACCTTGCCTACCACCGATGTCAGGCTGACTGGCTTGTAATTTCCTGCCTCCTCCCTACTCCCACTTTTGTGTAGTGGGACTACATCCGCCCTCCTCCAGTCCCCCCGGCACCGCCCCTGTTTCCAAAGACAGACTGAAAAGGGTCATCAGAGATGCAGCTAGCACCTCTTTTAGTTCCCTCCATATCATCAGGTGCACCCCGTCCGGCCCCATTGCCTTGTTTATCTTTAACTTTGATAATTCCATAATCACTCTTTCTTCCATAAAAGGACTTGTATCCACCTCCTGCCCTATCATACCCTTGTTCTCGCTCCTTGGCCCACTTCCCTTCTCCTCCTACTTGAATACTGAGTAGAAGTATTTGTTCAAAATATCTGCTTTTTGGTGGTCCTCTTCCACCTATCCCCTCCTTTCTCCTTCACCTTTATTATCTCTCCCTTTGTCTTCCTCTTTTCACTTATTTATCTAAAACATGTTTTATCCCCCTTTGACACTGATCTGGCAATCATTTCCTTAGTCTGTGCTTTAGTGCTCCGAACTGCCTTCCCTGCCTCTTTTTGTTTCTCCTGCTAAGTCTCCTTGTCACCCTCCTTCTACGTTTCTACTCAGTAAAAAAATACCACCAACAGCTTAAAACTCTGGTTCAATTTCAGTTGGCATCCATCTGTAACCCCCCCCCCCCCGGACGAGACTGAAAATAGGCAAAAAACTATCTAGTCCTCCTTACCAATCAACAAAAACTAACTAAACTAAACCTTCTAAATGTCATCCTTTTAGCCCTCACTTTTTCTGCTACCTTCTTAGAGAACCATAGTGGTCTCCTTTTTTCTTGCCCTTGCTAACCTGCCTGACACAGAGGTTAGTCGCTCTTTCAGTGCCTTCTTTTATTTTTCCCACTGTTCCTCAACTCCCTCCAGTTGTCCTATCCCTGCTACAGCATTCCTTAGGCATTCTTCCATTTTCTTAAAATCAGCCCTCCTGAAGTCCAGCACCCTCGTCCTTGTGTGACTCGAATCCGATCCAGAACTTATATCAAACCACACTGTACGGTGATCACTGGTCCACAGGTGGTCCCCCACTGCAACGGCAGTCACACTGTCCCTGTTTGTCAGTACTAGATCCAGTAATGCCCTCTCTCGAGTGGGTTCCAATAATAGTTATCTCAGGAACGCCTCCTGCAGGGGAGCTAGGATGTTCTTACTCTTGGCTGTAGATGCCGCAGAAAGGTTCCAATCCACATCTGGCAGACTGAAGTCATCTACCAGCAACACTTCCCCTTTGCGAGCCATCCATAGGATTGCTTCCACCATTTCCTTATTCACCTCATACCCCCCCGTTGGAGGTCTGTAAATCATGCCTGTTCTAATACCTGTCCCTTTTCTTCTCTCCAGAGTGACCCACAGTATTCCCCCCCCCGCACCCCCTGTATTTCTGTGGCTTTTATGCCATCCCTTACATAAAGAACCACTCCTCCCCACTTCCTACCTACCCTATCCTTTCTAAACAGAGTATAACCTGGTATGGTCACTTCCTAGTCCTGTCTTACACTGTACTATGTTTCTGTGAGGTGACTACATCCAGGTCTGCCTCTGCCACTGTAGCCTCGAGGTCTTCCACTTGTTGCACAGCCTCTGGGCATTTACACACACGGCTCTCCAGGTTAGGTTGCAATCCTCTACTCTTTTCTCCTTTCACCCTCCCATCCCTATGCATCCTCTATATTTCTTCTCTATATTTCCACTTTCTGCCCCTGGCATTTATTGTTATTTGTTCCCTGTGTGGTTGTCTCTCCCTCATTTTTCCCATGACTTTTTGGGTGGTTAAAGTCACTCAGCTTTGCCTCGTCGCACCACCCAAGATATTGGTAAATCCTGGAAGGTGGGCACACACTATGCTAGCTGCACAAAAGGAAAAAGTACAGTAAGGCTGGATCGGAAAAAACGCTGACACATTCTCAAGCGAGAACAGCAACGCTGATTTTGCCGCATGTTCCCCTCACCATCCTAACTGTTCCTCCCCATTTTCTTTGATTTGCGATACTTTCCACTGGAGCCAAAGGACCCAGAAGAACTATCTCACCCTCCAGCTGATGCCACCAGAAAAGCTTCTCCTTATGTGCCTCTTGGCACGGAGGATGGAAGCCCTCATTCCCAGCACAGTACTGGCTCTCTCCACCTTCTTTAGGGCCAATAACTGGAGTCTTGGGACTGCTTATCTTGGTACATTCTGAGCAGTGATGAGAATTTGCAATGTCGTGTGACTCTCCTCCCAAAATTTAGACACTTTGTGGGAGTCGATTCCCCCACCACCACACACACAGCAACAGAAAGGCAATGAGTATGACACTAATGAGGCCCCTGACAAAGCCATTTCACCACAGGAAATATGAGTGATGATAACAACAAAGAAAAAGTGAAATTATTATATACAGTATTTATATAAGATAATGAAAACATCTGAATGCTAACAAGAAATAACTGAGATGAAAATATGCCCAAACAATGCAGGATGGAGGTCCTGATAAGATCTGATGTGAACTTGATAGCGGATACAAAAGAACTGAGGAAGCTGGGTGCGGCGGTGGTGCCATATATACTGCGTGAGTGCGCAGACATTCGCTCCGTATGTCAGCCATGTACTATAATGTCACCCAGCCAAAGTGTTTTAGGTCCCTGCAGCCCACAAAGTGGGATTGAACAGAGATTATATCAAAGAAGACACATGAGAGACAGCTGACTGATTGACCTAGAAAATGTGTCCACTTACAAAAGCCTGTACCTCATGGTGCTGTGTACAGTCTGAATATGAAATCAGAAAGTATTTCCTGCAGCTATAGCCAACAGGCAGCCAGGCAACTGATGTATTTTTGTTTTGTTGCTATGTCCTTAAATCAGAGGACCCACCAGCCTAGACCCAGCACACCCTGCTGACCCATCACTATTCTTAAAACTTCAATCAATTTCCTTCTGCCTCTCCCATGTGAGGATTCAATCAATACGCCAAACTGAGGTTAACCTAAATGATATGATCAGTCGCCCGGGGGCACAGCTCCTTTTGAGAAATGGCAACCTGCCGTGCTGCAAGAGGTACAATAGTTATCTGTGATCCGTGTGTCATTTTCAGCTCTGTCATTATTAATCTCCCATCCCCCGCCACAAGCAGTATGTCTAATAGACTGAACGAAACTGCTAGAAAAATGCTAAGTTTCCCTTGTCATGTTATCTTTTAGTATCACAGGCAAGGTTTTACATTCACTGAACTACACCCAGATTACAAATACAGTGATGGAAGGATGATTTTCAAATCCACCTTAAAGTCCTTACTATTAAAAGACCCAGCAATATGATGGTGAAATCCATAACCAAACCGCAGCCCTGTCTTGCAAGACTGTGAAGATGATTATTACAATCCCTTTAGGTCTTTACTGTATACTGCTAGCCCTTACAAGATGTCCTGGGTTACAAAAAAAAAATATATATATATATCCTTTCCTTGTCCTTCGGATGCAGAATATCTTGTAGGAACTCCAGGACACCTGAGGTGCATTTTACAGCATGCTGCACTTTTTCTTTTAATGTTTTGTTTATGCACAATATAATGCATGGCATATCCAAATATATCTAAATATTTCATCAAAATAAAGTGAAAATATTTAACATAAAAATAAAGGCATATGCTGAGCTAGATTATAATTTTAACACAAGAGCATTAAAACCTCAAAATTAATATAAGTATTAGTCAAGGTTTCATTCACTAGTCTGAGGGAAATTAAGTAAAAAAAAATATATGGTATATTAATTGCATGATGCATTTTGGCCACATTTCCACTCCGATGGTGCGCAGCATTACGGCAGTTTGCAGGCACGTCTACACATATGAATTGTGGAGCACGGTGAGCATGCTGCCTTCCACCGACAACCCTGACGTCATTTTTAAAAAACTCCCTCCCATTCCCTCCCCCAGCCCCAATACCCATGTTATTTTACAAATACATACTACCGCTCCCTCAACAACAGTGTCCTTGTTGCAAATTCTTGTAATAGGAGTGTCCTCCGTAGCTGGTAGCTCCCTGGGATATCATCCTTGTGCTGGATGTGCTCACTCACAAGCCCTTTGAGCCTGTCGCAACATGTGACTTGAAGGTTCTCACTTGGAAAGCAGCATTTCTGGTCACTATCAGCTCTGCATGTAGAGTACCTGAAACCCATGCTTTGATCACAGATCCTCAGTATACTGTTTTTCAGAAAGATAAGATATTTTCCCGTACACACCCCAAGTTTCTACCTAAAGTGGTGTTGGGAGTTCCATCTTAACCAGGCTACAAACCTGCCTACCTACTCTGCCAACTTCCAGAATGAGGGAGAAAGGATTCTTCACTCACTGGATGTTAAGAGGGTCCTTAGGTTTTACCTTGATAGGCCTAAGCAGTTCAGACATTCTAAACAGGTCTTCCTCTCTTTCGACTCCAACCAAACGGGACAACCTGTTACAATTAAATGCATTTCTGCCTGGAAAGTAAACTGCCTTTGCTGCTGCTATGCTATGGCTCAGGTAAAACTGGAGGTCAAGGTACTTGCCCACTCCAGCAGAGCAGTTGCCACTTCCCTAGCAGAAATACGCTCTGTGCCCACTGAAGAAATTTACAGAGCTGCATCTTGGAGCACTGTGCATACCTTTACCAAGCACTAAGTCGTGGATGTCCATGCCAGGCAGCATGTCACCTCTGGCAGGATAATCCTAAATGGATTACTATCCTGAGTGAGCCCTCAGCTCCTACTGCCCTAGTCCGGGGCACTTTGTCTTAGCTTGGCACTCTGACCCACTAGTGGGAATCAGTGTTGAAGATTGATTCTTGGAAGATATGAAAGTTACTTACTTACTTTCCATAACTGTTGATCTTCCAAAATATCTTCACCACTGATTACCACACCCACCCACCATCCTCCTGACTCACTCCAGTATTCTTGTGTCGATATTCACTCCTTGGTACAGTACTTGGTTTGAGCTGTGAAGGCACTGTGTTCTAGGTTTAGGTGGCCCTTCATACATGGGCCACCAGGGCTATTTTATGCCCTTAGGTTAAGAGCATAGGTTACTCATTGGGTTCACGCTGCTCACCTCCTCAGTCCAAAATGTACTGAGATGGTTGGGGGTTGATGCCACTGTATATCAGCAGGCACCTGCGGTGATGCACATGCAGGGCCTACTTGCATCACCAGCTCTCACCACAAAAGTTCTGGCTCCCACAGGTTCCTGGCACCTCCAGCACAGACCCACACATGGTAATCAACTGTGAAGACATTCTGGAAGCTTAATAGTTATAGCAGGTACGTAACTTACATTTACCACCCCATAGAAAACCATACAAGCAAGCAGTGCAGAGCCACACTGTAACAGATGATGGCACTGGGCAGCACCTTCCATGTTTTGTTTGATCACAGGATTTAAAAGTAACAGTAAGTCAGAATGCTTAAAAAAATTATTGTTTATTGCAGCAAACCTAATGCGTGTGTGTGTGTGTGGGGGTTATAATAATGAGAGTTTTCCTTTAAGGAGCTGCTGATGCCCTCTAGGAAAACTTTGGGAAACATAATATTTAGACAAAATTCATCGTGTATTTCATACATCAATGTTAGATTTAGCAATCCTCTCATTTGCTACTGAGGAGATTTTGTACAAACCCAGGAATTTTAGCCCTCAGAATTTGTTTACCCCTACAGCATATCCCCCCTGAAGTCATAATCTTCTATTGTAATGTTACAGTCTGCTGCCATGGGGACAACTGTGATGTCACAAGCAGATAATTATGACATCAGATGAGGAATAAGCAGTAGGAGCTGAAGAACCCTCAAGGAAGAAAGATCCAGTTTTCATGTACAAGACCTCAGTAATAATGAGGAGAAATACAGAGCTAATGGGAAATAGATGAGAATTATGTGCCTACCGTAATTCTTGATCTTCCTGTATATCTTCACCATTCACAACTGGTGAGTACCAGCCAGAGGCACTAGGACCCCATGGGAAGCTTTTTAGCTAAAGCTTTCTTCCTCTCTGGAGGAGGGGCCAAAGTCAGAGACGATGACGCTCTCGAGGCTGATGTCCTACGTGGCACTCACAGGTTGGCCAGTAACTGATGCCAGCCCCTCCACCACCTCAGTTCTGCTTGCCAAAGAGGGGAAATAGAGACAGAGAAAGGGTGACGGGTGGAGCAAGAGAGCCCACAGGACAGAAAAAAGGAAAGGATGCAAACTTAAAGGGGGTACACGTTGACCAGAGGCAGGGGATAGTCTCTAAGTTTGTGGGAGGGGGACTCCAACCACTGGGCAGTCCAGAAGGGGTTAAGAGCATGGGTAGGGAGAGAAAGGGTAAGAAAGGAGAGAGAGAGAGAAAGAGACAGTGAGTAAAGAAGGAGGCAGGAGGGAGGGAGAGTGAAAAAGATGGATATGAGAGAGAGAGAGAGAAAGCATAATCTAGACATAAGAGAGAAAAAACAGAGAGGGAGGAGGACTCCCATGAATAAAACTGCAGGGATTCCTCCCCTGCCTGTGGCTTAAGGGAAGGAGATTGACTCAGCTGCTCTTTTCTTTTTATGAACCTTAAAGGGTCCAAGGATTGGACACAAGAGCCCACAAAGGTGGGGCAAATGAGATGCCCTCTTGTGTAGAAAAGTCAGATCTCTCAATCCCCAAAGGGGGGCCTGATCTATTCCTCCTCTCTTCCTGCCTCTCTCTCTCTCTCTCTCTCTCTCTCTCCCTCTCCCTCTCCCTCCCTGACCCGCTACAAAGGGATGAGGACAGGAATAATCCACCCTGAGGCAAGGTCCCTCTGTCCCAATGGGAGGGGTCACCTGTTAAATTAGCCCTTCCATAGATCCAGAGGAGATTAGTTTGCCCCTAGATCTAACCCTCAGGTGGAAGAAGATAGGGTTCACATCACCACAAGGCAAGAGACCAAAAGGACCTTGCCTCATGGCCAGCCTCTGGCTGCTCTCATGTGCATAACTGAACCACTCATGGCTCAGAGACAGAGGAAGAAAAGATAGGGATCCCCAGAGCTCCATCCAACAAGGCGAGGGCCCAAGGGAGGCAAAGAAGAGCCCCACGCAGAAAGAGGGGGTCCCAAAACCAGAACTAAGGTGCAGAATGCTGCCCCGGGGAGACCTCACCAGGTTGTATCAAGCTCCGAGGATCCCCTGGCCAAAGAGGGCAAGAGCTCCTTCTTGCCCTCCCCCCAGCGGTGGGTCCCTGCTGCTTCACAGAAGGATCAGTGGACCCAGAGGTGCCAGCAGGACTATGCTTGCAACTGGACTCAACTGGAGAGAAGGCAAGCAGGGAGCAGGCACTGACCAGGAAGCTGAGGTCCAAGAGGGGATGGTTGATGGAAAGCAGTGATGAATGGTGAAGATATACGGAAGATCAAGAATTACAGTAGGTACGTTGTGACGGAGCTAGGCTACACCCTTGGCTGTGACTGATGGACCACTTTTCTATCTCCTTATTTCCTAGCAACATCTACCAATTTTCTCTTTGCTTTTCTTCTTTTTCCCACCTACCCTAGGTTGGCCACCTAACGTAGCTCTTTACTTTCCCTACTAAACTTCCTACTAGTTCTCTCTTTTCATTCTTTTTCCATTTCCATCCATCCAGTCCCTGGAATGATGCCAAACACCCAGAGAGGTGATGTGTAAAGTGCATAAGTGTATTTTGTGTACAAAAAGCATGAATGTTTTTTTAAATAGGAATGAATACAGTTAGTAAAGCCTTTTTAAAGAAAAAGGATTCAGAAGTCACATAAAACAATAATTATGTCATGATTAATACAATTATAAGAAATCCTTAAGGTATTTTCATAAATTCACACTATAAACCTGTTACTGTACAAGGTTCTCTGTGCTTAGTCACTGTGGATCAGAGATATAGAGAGTCAATATTTGTGGATATACACTTTGTACCTTTAACTGAACCAGGAAGTCCCCTGAAATAACCCCAGCCCCCTTGATTTTGAAATAACATGTTCAGACATGAAACAACATGTCCAGACTTGTAACTTGAAGAGGGCTCAGTCAGGTGATTCCACCAAAAATATATAAATACTTCTTCAGTGAGTTCACTCAGTTCAGCCCAGGAAAGAGGAGGAGATGTTCTACTGCTACTATAGACAAGCTGCTGAATGCAGATGACAAGGGTCTTAGGAGCTCCAGAATCCAGCATTGTATTGTGTGAGAAACTACTGATGTAAAGCAGTGATTTTCTTTAAAAAAAATTTTTCATTTACTATTTTTCGAACTTTTGAAAACTAAATAGCACACCAAGGTGTGTTTTAAACCTGTAAATGTGCCTTGTCTGAAGTTTATTACCACACGCTCTGACATATGTCATTTTCATATCTTATCTGTATCAATCTTCACCATTCATCACTGGTGGGTGAGTGCCAAGCACCATGTCTGTGGCGCTGGCACCTCCCTGAGGACTAATCTCTCCCTCAGCCTCTTGTGGGGGACTCACAAAAGGAGGGGGCCCATCACAGGTGTGGCCAGTGCCGCTACTGCTCGGGGTCAAGTCGAGGCTCCTGACGTGCAGGAGATGGAGGGTGCCCCAACAGCTCTCACCTAGCCCTATGGGAAAAGAATCAGGCCCCCAGAATGGTGAGGCAATCACCCTATGCCACGTCAAGGGTGACAAATGGGATAAGTGGAGCCATGCCATCAGCCTAATACAGACTGCTGTTCCTACAAGCCTGGAGGCTACCACGTTGGTGCCATAAGATGCCCTCACAGCCGGCCCGGTGGCGCTGAGGGTTGAGGCGCTGGACGCCACACCTCGCGCTGCGCCGGCGACCCGGGTTCGGGGACGGACTCGGGTGGCCGAGGGTCGGCGGGGAGAGAGAGGATCGAGTGTCCCAATGGATGCTCTCCTCCCTCAGGGGCGGGTTACCAAGAGCGCATTGCACTCTGCATTCCTTCCGTAGCCGGTGGAAGCACCGCAGTGGAAGGATGGATAAGCGCTTCATGGTCGGAGCCGGGAGGGGGACGCCGCAAGATGAGGGTTCATGCGCGAAGCACGCCACCACTTGGGACGTACGCCCCAGCGCAGGCGCCCTAGGGGAGTGGGGACGGCGAGAAAACTGAAAATCCTCCGGCAGCCCTAGATGAAGGCGCCTAAGTCCACCCGGACCACCTACAGGACAGACCCCACTGTGCAAGGAGAGGAGGATGGGCACTCTAGGGGCAGATCCCTAAGGTAGGTACCGGGGGACATGAGCGTATGGAAGGAGGGGGCACCGGAGGTAGGAAGGAGGAGGATAAAGATGAAAATAAAAAAAAAAAAGATGCCCTCACTTGGTATCTCACCAGCTCCAGGCTGCGGGTAGAAATGGCGACGGATCACCTGGTTGCCTCACTATCAGGCATGGCCACCAGTATCTGACCCAGCATAGCCCACAGGCGCCTTTCATAGGCTACCATGTGTGCCTGATGTGCAGAGACTGAGAGCAAGAGAAGCACGGAAGAGAAGACTGTTCTGCCCCAGTGATCAAACTCCGCAGAGTCAGCCTCTGGGAGGCAGACTTATTTATTCTTTTTTAATCTATTTTGCTCTGGTCACGGCTCGTGGGACCTTCTCTCGGGCATCCGGTCCTTTATCCTGACCACCTGTGGATCCCTCAGTCTGTGCCTCCCCTCCCCCCCTGCAGCTAGCACCCACAGTTTCACCCGCCCGGGGAGGGTAGCCCTCGCCTCTTTGGGCTCTCTTTGCAAGTCAGACTCCAGCTGCAGGTGGGCCCAGAGGGAGGAACTGGAAGGCCAGCCGAGGAGAACCTGGCAGAGGGCATGGGTGACAGGTGCCGTCGCCTGTCCCATGAGCCGGTCATTTCCTTGTTCTGCGCTTGTTCCCCCAACCCCGTGTGGCACTAACACCTGGCGACGGCAACCCTGTCGCGCCAGCCATGCTGATCTCATGCTGCCCGGCTTGCTGTGACGTCCCCTGGTCTCCACCAGGGGTCGCTGGCATGCCAAGCCGACCCAACCCATTCTCCTGGGGAGGAGAGCACCACTAGGGCACTCCATCCTCAACCCATCCCTGCTGACCTACCAGTGCCCGAGCTCGCTCCAGAACTCGGGTCGCCGGCGTAGTGCGAGGTGTGGCATCCAGCGCCTCAACCCTCAGCGCCACCGGGCCGGCTTTGGGGGGGCAGTCTCTTAAAAGGCAAAGATGCCCTGAAGTGGTATCCAGCCACTCAAATCCAGACTCGGGATGGGACATAGGTCCTGGTGACCCTGAGGGAGCACAATACCTACGCTGGCAGTCCCGAGGGGCTGGAGAAGAGGAAGCAGGAAGCTGCCAGGCTCTGTGCGACTCCTTCCTGAAAGGACGGGGCCATGGAGGGATCACAATGGATTCTTGACTGTACTCCCCAAGGAAAGCCAGTGTCACACACACAGGATTGCGGTCTACCAATGGTGGAAGATGGAACTCTTCCAATATCGTCGTGAGGAACCGCTGATACTCGGTAAAGTCAACATCTGAGGAAAGGTGAGGGGGAGAGTCCTCTTCCTCACAGAAGGACGCCGACAATGTGGAAGGACTCTGTACAAGGTGCGATGGTACCGAGGAAGGAGGAGGAGAAAACATCTCATCTATGGCCCTAAAATAAATAGGAAATGCACTCACCATTGCCCTATACTGTTCCCGATTCTGGGACCCCAAGGGACCAGAAAGACCTGGAGCAGAATAGTCCTGGGAGACCAACATCCCTCTGCCAGGTCTGTGGGCACAAGCAGGGGACCCTTCCCGAGGGAGGGGGCTGTGCTGCCCAACCACCAACTGTTGCTCAACCCTCTCCAAACCAACAGGATGGTGCCCGGGTGGGGGGGAAGACCTCAGTAAGGAGCTCGGAGCCATACAGGCCCAGAAGGGTGGCTCCTGTCCTCACCAAGGGCAGGGCTCCAGCTCCTAGCCAGAGGGGGGAGCCTGGACCAGTGCTCCTACTCCACCCTGGGGTCCGGGACAGAGCGTGATGCAAGACGGGGCTCCCCCACCTGACCTGACCCAGAGGACCAGAACCTGCCCCTCAAGAGAGGCCCTACCTAGCCAGCCCAGTGGCGCTGAGGGTTGAGGTGCCGGACGCCACACCTCGCATCATGCCAGTGAACCAGGTTCGGGAACGGACTCGGATGCCGGGGGTCGGCAGGGGAAGGGTTGAGGACTGAGCACCCGTATGGTGCTTTCCTCCCTGGACCAAGGGGATGGGATGGCCCTGTGAGCCAGAGACCTCCAGTGGAGACCAAGGATACTGCAGCAAGCCAGGCAAGCATGTACTAGCATGGCCGATGCAGGCAGGGTTGCCGTGTGCCAGATACGTTGGGACGTGCCCACACATAGGGAGGGAGGAACCACAGAACATGTGAAAAACCCGGTCCTAGGGGTAGGCAATGGCACCAATCCCCATGCCCACTGCCGGGTCCAACCTAGCCGACCTTCAGGGATCCTCCGCCCGGGGCCCATGTCTGCAGCTGGAGACTGTGTGTGAGAGCACCCAAGGTAGGTGGGGCGGCCCCACCCCGGAGGGGTTAAGCTGGGGGTGCCAGCTGTGAGGCGGGCAGGAGAGAAGGCTGGTTGGTGGGGTTTCAGGCAGGGCAGGACTCAGATTGGATGCCTGAGAGGCTCCTAGGACCGTGAGCAGGAGGGAAAAAGAATCAAAAAAAAAAAAGAGAGAGGCCCTACCTTGGCCACTGCTCTAAGGGAAGGGGGAAGGGAAAACCAGCACCCAGGTTGGCTTCCAACTCCCCCTCAGACTCCGGGTCGGCACCGATGGCCGACGCACCACCGAAGATGGTATCAGTGACAAAAGGCACCAAAGGTGGTAGCTGTCACCTGAACTGGCTCCAACTGTGACACCATCATCAGTCGCGGAGCTGACCAAAGCACTGCCACCAGAGGCGGTACTGACATCAGAAGTGGTGCTGGACATGGCACTGACCCCAAAAGCGCTGACTATGGCACCCACCTCAGAGGTGGCACCGAAAGCGACACCATCACCAGAAGTGGCACCAGAGGCTTCCATGGCACCGAGGGTGGCACCGGCACAGAGAGCAGTGGTGCTGCAAACAATGTCATGCTGAGAACTGGCCAAAGTAGAGGATCTCCTGCTGAGTCTGGGGAGCATCCGTAGCTCTGGAGAACTGGGCTGCAAATCTGGATCATCCTGGTCATCCTCCGATTCTGGAAAGGAGACCACGGAGATCCTGAGAGAGAGGCAGCTCCAGACACTCTACCCATGCCGGCACCGGGCATGGTGTGGGGAAGGGACCCAGCGGTAAGAAAAAATTACTCACCTTAGTAATGTTGTTTCTTCTAATGGAGTCTTGCTATATTATAGACATTAGCAGTTTGATCCAGCTCTAGAACTGCCCCGGAGTGAAATGGTTAAAACCATTCCAAAATAGAATTTTGGCACGAGAGCAGCTCTATCTGTGTCATTTCAAACTTGAACTGTCAGATCTTTACGAGACAAACTCACTAAGGTCTGTGTGGAAGCTGTAACCTACACTAGCCAAATGGCTACCTAAATAATAACAACCATTGATGGTCCCAACACCCAAGACTCAAGTCAGGGGACCAGAAATACTAACACCATTCTAATAATATGAAAAGGAACATAAGTATAATAAAACACACACACGCATACACATACACCCCCAAAGTCCCAAAGGGACAAAATGCTAGCAGGACATAAGTAGTGCCCACACTAAGTTGCCCCACCCCACCAAGTAGAGGTTCTGAGAGGGGCAGGTTGGGGGGGAGGTCTATAATATAGCAAGACTCCATTAGAAGAAACAACATTACTAAGATGAGTAATTTTTTCTTCAAACAACATGAAGTCTTGCTATATTATAGACATTAGCAGAATACAGCAGTACCTCCATGGAGGAGGGGCAGAACCTACTTAGGGAATAGGCTCTGAAGAACAGCTGTGCCAAACCGAGCATCTCTCCTGGCCTGGACATCCAGGGAGTAATGCTTGGTAAAAGTGTGTACCGTTTTCCAAGTGGCAGCCTGGCAAATCTCTAATAAAGGGATATCTCTGGCAGCAGCTAGAGACGCAGCTGTACCACTGGTAGAATGAGCCCTCAAACCGGGGGGGGGGGGCTCTGCCCACTTTCTGATAACAAAATTGGATACAAGAGACAATCCACCTGGCTATTGATCTCTTAGTGGTAGGTTTGCCTTTCCCAACTTCACCATAGGTAAGGAAAAGTTGGAGGGATTCGAACCTGTGACCTTTGGTACGCTCTATATAATAACTAAGAGCTCTCTTAACATCCAGGCTGTGCAACCTCCTCTCACCCGAAGAGGAGTGATCAGTGAAAATACTGGTAGGAGATAGATTGATTAAGATGGAAATCTGAAACCACCTTAGGCAAAACTTCCTATTAGTCCTTAGGACTACCTTATCCCTGTGGAAGAAATAAAGTCAGTCTCCACTGACCAGGTTGGCAATTCACTTATGCGTCTGGCAGAAGTGATAGCCACTAGAAAAACAGTTTTCCGAGTTAGGTACTTAAGCTCTGCAGAAGACAGAGGTTCAAAAGGGGGTTGCATTAACTGGGCAATGCAAACATTAAGGTCTCAAGCAGAGGCCGGTTCCCGAAAGGGAGGATTACTATGGAGTAATACCTTAAAAAGCTTGGAAAACACAGGATGAGAGGAAAGAGGGGATGACTTTCCTGCTGACACAAAAGCAGACACAGCTGCCAAATGAACTCTCAGGGTAGCTGGTCTGAGACCCAAGGAATTAAGATGTACCATGTAATCTAACAAAATGGGCAATTCAGCAGATTCTGGAAATATTTTCCCAGCACACCAAATGGAAAACCTTTCCATTTAGAACTATAAGTAGCCTAGTGGAAGGCTTTCTGGAAGCCTTTAGGATCTCAAGAACACCCTGAGAGAGGTGTAAATCAGCAACTCTAACTCCTCAAGAGCCAGGCCTTGAGGTTGAGGGATTGGAGGTCCGGATACCAAACTGCTCCCTGGGCACAAGTCAACAGATTGTGATTCCTGGGAGGCACAGGGGAAGATGGACTGTCAGAGACAGAAGGAGTGGGTACCAGGCTGCCTGGCCAATCCGGGGCAATCAGAATCACCCTGCAAGGCTGAGATCTGATTTTGACTAGTACTTGAATAGAGAGGAAAGGGGAAAGCTAGAGGAACTTCCCTCCCAATCCAGAAGAAGGGCATCCAGGGAACTGAGCCCAGCACTGGAGGTCTGCAACAGAACAGAGGAAGTTTGTGATTGTCTGGGGCTGCAAAAGATCTATCTGAGGATGCCCCACCTGGCAAAAACTATCCCCAGCACTTGAGGATCCAGGGACCATTCGTGATGGCCCTGGGAAATCCTGCTGAGGGCATCCGCTAGGACATTGTCCTTCCCTGGAAGATGAACTGCTATGAGGGAAGTGTTCAGGGAATAGGCCAGAGACCACAACTTCATTGCCTCGGTGCACAAGGCCGAAGACCAGTGCCCCCCTGTTTGTTGATGTACCACATTGTTGTGGTGTTGTCTGTTCTGACTTGTATCACCTTGTCGTGGACAGATGCAGAAAAGCTTGAAGAGCTAAAAAGACAGCTCTGAGTTCCAGCAAACTTGATGTGGAGAGAGATTCTGGGGACCAAACTCCTGAGTGGAAAGGTCGCCATGTGGGCTCCCCAACCCAGAAGGAAGCATCTGTAGTGAGAGTCAAGTCGTGAGAAGGGGAAATGAAGGGACCCTGCTCTTAATTGCGCTGATCCTGCCACCACTGGAGAGCTAGGATCAGGTTAGAGTCACTGGGACCAACTTGAAAGGGGGTCTCTTCTCTGAGACCAAAAGGTTCTCAAGTGAAACTGAATGTCTCTCATCTGAAATCTGGCTCCTGCACAACAGCTGTGGATGCAGCCATGTGCCCCAGGAGCTGCAGAAAGTGTCTTGCTGGTCGAGACCTGCAGAGTGAAGGAAGAGGCCAGAGCCACTAAATTCCTTACCTTTCTGGGGAAGAAAGGCTCTGGCCAGCTTTTGTGTCCACCTGCCCCTATAAAGGTGAGTACCTGGACTGTTCCAGAACCCACTTTTGTAGGTTTAGCAGAAACCCAGGGAGGTGAGAGAAGCTGTTGGTGACCTGCAGGTGAGCTTCATTTGTCTTGGGACTGGCCTACAATGAGCCAGTCGTCTAGATAAGGAAAACAGCAATCCTCTGCCTCCTTAAGTAGGCCACTGCCACTGCTAGACACTTTGTGAATACCCTTGGAGCAGAGGTAAGGTCAAGGGCATTGCTCTGAACTGGTAATGACCTGAGGGCAGTTCGAATCTGAGGTACTTTGATGGGAACTTCTGATTAGGACATGGAAATAGGCATCCTTGAGGTCCAGGGAGGCTAGCCAGTCCCCTGGCCTTAGGGAAGGTAAAATCATTGCCAGAGTTACCATTTTGAACGTTGGTTTCAAAAGATGCTTGTTCAGATATCTGAGATCTAAAATGGGCCGCCATTCTCCTGTCTTTTTTGGGGTAAGGAAGTATCTGGAATACAGACCCCTGCCCTGATGCAGGGGAGGAACCCTTTCTACTGCTCTGAGAGCTAACAGGGATGAGACCTCTGTTTCCAGAGCGAGGGTCTCTGAAGCACTTGCAGGTAGAAAAGTCTGCTTCTCAACTTGGGAAACTTTTTGAAGCTGAGAACCGACCCTGGCTTACTACTTCAGAACCCACTTGTCTGAGGTTAAAGAAGCCCAATTCTGACTTAAGTAAGCCAGCCTGCCCCCCACTGGTACAGGAGAGTCGCCCTGGGCACCCCATCAGGGTGCCTGTTTCGCAGGGAGGTTTAGGCTGGGGGTGGGAGCAGGTCTGCCCACCCCTCGCCTGCCCCTGCCTCTGAAGAAGCCCTCTGAGCATAGGCAGAGGAGGCCTGAGTCTGGTAGAAAGGCCTGTGAAAGGCCTACCCCTACCCCTGGGGGCATGCCTTGAGGAGTGGCTTGCCGCTCCTTAGCCTGGGCACTCTTGTAAGTAGTCCTATATTCATCCATCTTCTTCATGTAATTTCTGCCTCCAAACAGAGAATTTCCCACCACAGGAAAATCCATAGCCTTAGTCTGGGTATCCTGTGACAAACTAGTACATCTGAGCCAGGCCAACCTACGAAAAGCTACAGATGTGGCCATGACCCTAGAGGACATCATTAACATCCACAGCAGCATAAACTGAACCTTAGAGGCTTCAATGCCATCAGCAGCCACCTGTTCTAGTTCACTAGCCAGCTGGCCATGGGCCTGCTTGGCCATTGCATAACAGTATCCCATCTAGATTTCTGATACCTAGCTACATAAGCCATAAATTTGCTTGCCTGAGTCCCAGAGAGGCTGCCATATACTGTTTTTGCCATGGCATCAATCTTCCTGGAATCCTTGTCAGGAGGATGAAGCCAAGGAATATTAGCTTTATCACAGGCAGCAGCCTGAACTACCCCAACATGACTGCATTGCTGAGAAAGGAATTCTGTATCAGGCCTGACAATGTATACCTTCTGTCCATCTTTTTATCTACAGGAGGCACAGAATTAGGAGCTTTTAAAATTTTAATTGTTTGTTTCCTAAAAGACTTATGTAAAGGAATAGACAATCTCCTAGACTCTGAATATCCATCATTTCTACAAAATCAGGCTCCTCTTGCTCATCCACAGCCTCTTCTAAAGGAAGCTGGAGGGTTTCAGCAACTTTTTATAAAACATAAAATGAGATGGGGACTCAGACAGCATGGGGAGATTCTAAAGGTCTGTCTGGGAGATGTCGGTTCAATGGGCACACCCAGACCTTCCCAGCCACATTCATACTGTTCATAATCCTCCTCCCCTCCTCTGGTTCATAAAATTCCTCAATATCATAATCCTGAACCACTGGGACCGGACGAACCGACCTTTTACCAGATAGTGGTGGTTCGGACGGACCCTGAGACAGTGACTGGACAATTTGTATGGCTTTTGCTATCTCTGCAGCAGTTGGAGAAGGAATTTTGGACTCCAGACCTGCTGATTTTCTTGTTTTCTTTACTGGAATTGGTTCCTCAGAACAAGCTTTTCTTTTGCCCGAGGAAGTCTGGCCCTGGTCAGAGGGCACTCCCTCTGGTTCGGTTGGCACTGAACCGGGCTGGCCATCCGGGTCAGCGGACTTTTTGGCCTCTCGTTCCCTGAGCCTGCCCAATCTTTTTCCAGGGTGCCTGCAGGAAATTCTTACATACCTGGCAGTCTGACTGGAGGTGGTCAAACCCCAGACAATAAACACATGTGGTGTGTGGGTCAGCCTTGGCAAAGACTTCCCACAAACATCACAGTGTTGAAACCAGTGGGCCGGTTTTTCTTTTGGGTTTTCTCAGACATAATGCCAGCCTAACCAAAACTTGCCCTTTTAACGCAGTGCCAGGCAAAACACCCTTATCGGTTCCTAACCGTGTCACGGTATTGGAAAAACGAATAAATCCGTTTTTAGAACCGATAAGAACGGAACCGTGACTCTAAAATAGTAACTTTTAGTTTTAAATGAGTTTTAAACCCACTGATCGGTTCAAAACTGAACCGATAACTACAAGTTCCACACAGACAAAACCTTCATTTACTTACGGTTACCACAGATAGAGCTTGAACCAGCGGTTTTGTGGTTAAAATAAACTATTCTCGGTTAATCCAACCGAAAACACTTTTAAACCGAGAAATGAACCGAGCAGAAGGAGAAATTCTACGGAGCGACTGTTCACTGAGGCGGAGTAAAGAATCTGACAGTTCAAGTTTGAAATGACACAGATAGAGCTGCTCTCGTGCCAAAATTCTATTTTGGAATGGTTTTAACCATTTCACTCCGGGGCAGTTCTAGAGCTGGATCAAACTGCTAATGTCTATAATATAGCAAGACTTCATGTTGTTTGAACAACAGCGCCACCTCGCTCACTGGCACCGGTGTCAGTGCCAGGAGCCAAGGCTGTGCCTGCTGGAGCCTCTGAGGGAACCGCCAATGTGGGCCTTGCGTATAGCTGAGACCGCAACACCAGGGTTGCCTGGTTCCTCGAAGGGGAACTAGGACATGAGGGGTGCAGCACCGGTCCCCCGGAGCAGACGGAGTGTCCGCCCGATCCCTCGCTCAGGTGTCTAGCCTCAGCGAGATCTGAGACAATGGAGGCCTGCTCTCCCCTGGTGCATACAGCGGGGGGAGGGGGGCCAGGGGAAGAGCCCATGGACCTTACCTTAGCGGCCCTCATGTGACACCGACCACTGAAGGTTGGGGGGGTCCCATCCCAACCTCGTTGCATGGTTGACCAAAGTGCAAAAATGCATCGAGAAACAGGCGTTGCAGTGATCCATATCATAGTTTGGCCCAAGGCAGGTGAAACACCATTCATGCAGGTCCGTTACAGAAAAAAAGACTGTACCACAGGGGCACTGACACATCAGGGTAGTCCCTGCCTTCAAATGTTTTTGCCCTGAACCCAACATGATTGGTTGCACACAAAAATAATAAAATGAAGTAAAAAAACTCAATGCCACACTTTAAATATAGGAAAAAACAATGCCAGATAATGGTGACGGGAACGGCGTTGAATGACTAAACGAACAAGCACAACCAAGTAAGGTGAGTCTTCTGGAAGATTCCAAGGCACTGTCCCATGGAGTAGTGCTGCTCTTCTCGATGATGGGAGGAACACTACAGAGGTGGTGGAGGGGCCGGCATCCATTACTGGCGAACCTACGAGCCCCACGTAGTACGTCGGCCTCGAGGGCAGCGCCATCTCCAACGGCAACCCCTCCTCCAGAGACGAAGAAAGCTTTAGCTAAAAAGCTCCCTGCCGGGTCCTAGCACCTCCGGATGGTACCCACCAGTAATGAATGATGAAGACTGACAGGTAAGATAAGCTGAATTAAGTCCATAAATTTTGTTTTTTTAAGTTGTCCTAGAAGCATTTGCAACTCTGTAAGTCTATCGTCTGGCAAAAAATTGGTCAATGACTTTAAGTTTAAATGTTTTACTGTACATGAGAGTATACTAACTGTCTGGTCTCATATGACATTAAGGTGCAGCCCTGTGCTGCAATTTGTTTTGGACCGAGCACTAAAAAAGTTAGGGCCCCTCCACTGCATTACTGATACCTTTCCCATGGCGTCCATCACACTGGCTTCAGACAGCCCATTGATTTTCAGAAGGTTTAATCTAATTACTATGAACTTTAATGGGCAGCACCTGGACTAAAGTCAAAGACTGAACTCAGTCTGTTACTCCAGGGCGGTGGTTGGGTGAAAAGGTCACCTCCAATTACTGTCTTTCTTAGGGGCGCTGACAGCCTTCTTAATTGCTGTGGGAGTTCATTACACACAGCACAAAGCTGTTGCCATTTTGTGTCTGAGCAAGCTTCAACACGTACAGTAGTGCAGTTAATGGTTCTCATGCTTGTGTCTGGGTTACCAGACTGTTGGAGATGAGACCCCATCTGCCTTTTTTTGTTTCCTGCAGGAAATCTTGTTAAACTTCAGAATTACAAAGCAGATATCCACTTCAATATGTAATTTCTTTTTTCCATAATTAGTTTGCCCTCCTGACCTCTTCATGGCCCCCACCTCACCTGTTCTCCCAGCCCCATCACCCACCTTCTCTAGGGCTTACCTCTCACTTGCACCAGACAGTGATGTCACAAACTCAGCAACTGTTGGATCAGTTAGGGACAATCAGATGTTTTGCAATAGACAGTGGGATAGGTTTCTACTAAAGAGTTTCTGTCATGACCCAGCTAGACAACTCACACACACTGGAGAGGCACCCCCTTTGGGGCAGTCTAACTGAACCAACTAAATAATTTTGGAGATAAGTAGTTTATATGTAAATATTTTTTATCTATAAAGCTTTTTACCTGTAGCAGTTTTCAAGCAGGCAGGCTCTCAGCCCCATCCCCACTCCTCACGGCATCTGCACACCACTTCGGTCCCCATGGCCAAGTTTCCCCAGTGGATTGACCCCATGGCAGAGGCCAGAGGGCCATCCTACCCCCAGTACATAATCCAGATGTACCCGTGGGACTGTCCAGCGGCACAGGCCAATAGGGACCGGGCAGGGCTTCGTGAAGCCCGCCTAACTCCCTTGTTCCATTTTTCTCACCTTGTACCCCACCATTGGATATCCTGGGGCGTATGTAGAGGCACACATGCAGCATCCCATAATGGTCCCTCCCTTTCTGCTGCCCTGGCTGAACTCCCACCAGGCCTCCACCTGGCAGCAGCCTAAAGCCGAACTGACAAGCTACCTCTCCTCAGGACAGGAGAGCAGTGCATCGGACGTTCAATCCTTGCCCACCCCGACTGATCCCTGGCAACCCGAGCTTGTTCCTAAACTTGAGTTGATGGTATGGCAGGAAGTAAGGCACACAGTGCCTCAGACCCCCATGCCACTGGGCCAGCATGTATATAAATATTGTATATTGCAATGGCCAGCTCTTAGTTTCCAGCTCACACAGCACTCCGAAGCAGATAACTGCAGCCAAATCCACAAAAATGAAAACTGCATACTCACTGTAATTCTTTTATCTTCTAGGAATATCTTTACCATGGATTCACACTAGTGGGTCTGAACCAGAGGCACTAGGATCCAGCGGGAGCCAGAACTTTTTGGGAGGGTTGGCACCGAGGCAGGCTGCGCACATGCGCGGTTCCATAAGACTGAGCTCGCAAACACAGGCTTACCTCAGCACTGGCCCTCAACCGCCTCAGTACCTTTTTTTACTATGGAGGTGCAGCATAACCTAACAAATACTTATGCTCTTAACCTAAGGGCTTAAGGTAGCCCTGGTGGCCCATGTAAGAAGGGCCACCAAACCAGTAAGACAGTGTCTTCATAGCCCAAACTAAACATAAGGGGGTGAGGACCATCACAACATACTGGAGTGAGCCTGGAGGATGGCGGGTGGGTAAGTGAATCAATGGTGAAGATACTCCTAGAAGATCAAGAATTATGGTGAACATGTAATTTTCATATCTTTCAGGAATCGTCTCTGCCACTAATTCCCACTAGTGGGTCAGAGTATCAAGCTCAGGCAACATCCCCCTGTCTAGGGCAATAGGAGCCAAGGGCTCACTCAGGACAGTAGTCCATTCAGGATTGTCCTGCCAAAGGTAGCATGCAGCCCCACATGGACATCCAGGGCACAGTGCTTAGTAAAAGTGTGCACTGAGCTCCAAGCTGCAGCTCTGCAAATTTCTTCAATAGGCACAGAGCTATTTCTGCTAGGGAAGTGGCAACTGCTCTGCTGGAGTGGGCAAGTATCTTGCCTTCCAGTTTAACCTGAGCAACAGCACAGCAGTAGTGAAGGCAATTTATTATCCAGGAAGAATGCACTTGATTGTAACCGGTTGTCCCTTTTGGTTGGACTTGAAGGAGACAAACAGCTGTTTAGAATGTCCAAAGTCCTTTGTCCTATTCAGGTAAAACCTAAGGATCCTCTTAGCATCCAGTGAGAGGAGAGTCTTTTCTCCATCATTCTGGAAGTTGGCGGAGTAGGTAGGTAGGTTGGCAGGACTGTAGCCTGATTAAGATGAAACTCTGATAAGCACAGAGTAAATCTCTGCCAGGGATGTGGCAACCACTCTGGTGGAGTGGGCACGTACCTGGCCCTCCAGCTTGACCTGGGCCATGGCATAGCAGTAAAGTAGGCAGCTTACATTCCCAGTAGAAAGAACTGTTACGTATTTGCTGTTATAATAGATTTTCGAGAGAATTTTTTTCATCGGGCCACACCTTTGGAACATATAGTTGCCAGGCACTAGGACCAAACAGAAACTTTTGCAAGCAGTAAGCCAGGGGTCACCCACAATGTCAGGTGTCAGCGTGTACATAAAGGTGGGTGGCCCCTCCCCTCCCCATCTCAGTTCCCCACTGAAGATCATACTTGGAGGACCTCCCTGTTGGGAACAAGGTGAGAACCCAGCACTCTGCGACCAGGCAAGGCAGAGAGCTGGAAAATGCAGTAGTGGAGATAGGAGCACAAAGAAATCCAGTATTGCAGGCCCAAAATAGAATGGGGGAAGGAGGGAGGGATGGCATAGCCTGATGAAAGAGATTCTCTCAAAGATATACTGTTACGGTAAGTACATAACTTTTCTGTCTTCTTCAAGGATATCTCATTCATCAGGCTACACCTTTGGAACTAGTACTGTACCAAGCAGTAGCAAGAGTAAACAGTCTGGGTGGCTGGAACCTTTAGGCTTAAGAAAGTAGGCCTTGTAGTACAGCTAGGCCAAAGCCAGCCGATCTACGAGAAATAATGTCCGGAGTGTAATGTTTAGCGAAGGTGTGGACAGTACTCCAGGTAGCAGCTGCACAGATTTCTGCAGCGGACACATTTCTGAAACAAGCAATAGAAGTGGGCATGCCTCTAATGGAATGACCCTGAACCACACCATAAAGTTCCTTACCATACTTCCTGTAACGAAAAAATATACAGGTTACTCACCTGTAACAGGAGTTCTAGGAATGGTATATGTTGTTCATCCACACTCTCTGGCAGGTTCCTTGCCGCTTTAAATCTTGCTGGAAGGTCTACAAGCTGGCTCCTCCCACCCACCCGGGTGGTAAAACTCTCGGCTCCGCCCCATGATGCCAGCTCTAGCCCGCTGGAAGTCAGGTTGTACGTCGAAGCCGGGGAGGTCGGGTGGGTCGTGTGGATGAACAAATATCCATTCCTAGAGGGGCACAGTTAATGCAAGAACTCACCGTAACAGTAGATCTTCGAGAGAGGTCTTACAGTAGGTAATTACATATAGGACTGACGCCAGCCGGCGGCAGGACCCCTATGGAAAAATTTCTAGCTAGTAGTCCTGGCGAGGACCACTTCCACGCCAGGTGACCAGGCGTCATGAGACGATCAGTATAAAGAGCGGTCCCAGACACCCACCTTCCAGTTCTTTCCCCACACAGGCCGGAAGGCCCGGACGAGAGAGAAGAAAAAATTACTCACCTTAGTAATGTTGTTTCTTCTAATGGAGTCTTGCTATATTATGACAAGTGCAGTTTGTCCCACCACTAGAACTGCTCCGGAGATGAGAGTTAACTTCCATGCAGAGCATGGAACTTAGAGCGCGAGCTCGGTTAAAGAAGCTCTGTTAGGGTGGTTTCAAACCGAAATCGTCAGATCTTTACAAGCAAAAACTCACTAAGGCTCTGTGTGGAAGCTGTAACCTACACTAGCCAACTGGCTACTAACATATTCACACATTTTCCTGGTCCCAACACCAAGACTCAAGTCAGTGGACCAGAAAAATAAGATAAAATAACTAAATAAAACACAACACCCAAACATGAAAGAGGGCATCAATAAATGCCAACAGCAGACTGCCCACCCCATACCCAAAGTAGAAGTTCTGAGAGGGGCAGGCTTGGGGGGAGGTCATAATATAGCAAGACTCCATTAGAAGAAACAACATTACTAAGGTGAGTAATTTTTTCTTCAAACAAAATGAAGTCTTGCTATATTATAATAAGTGCAGACTACACAGCAGTACCTCCATGGAGGAGGGACAGAACCTACTTAGGGAATAGGCTTTGAAGCATGGCTGTGCCAAACCGAGCATCCCTCCTGGCCTGGATATCCAGGGAGTAATGCTTGGTGAAAGTGTGTACTGTTTTCCAAGTAGCTGCTTGACATATCTCCAGGATAGGGATGTCTCTAGCAGCAGCTAGAGATGCAGCTGTACCTCTGTAGAGTGAGCCCTCAGGCCTGAGGGGAACCTTACCCAGCTTTTGATAGCAAAATTGGATACAAGAGACGATCCACCTGGCAATGGATCTCTTAGTGGCAGATCTCCCTTTCCCAACCTCACCATAAGTGAGAAATAGTTGGAGGAGTCAAACCTGTGACCCTTGGTATGCTCTGTGTAGTAACTAAGGGCCCTCTTAACATCTAAGCTGTGCAGCCTCCTCTCACCAGAGGAGGAATGGTCAGTGAAGAACACTGGAAGTGAAATAGATTGGTTAAGGTGGAAATCCGAAACCACCTTAGGCAAAAACTTCCTGTTAGTCCTGAGGACTACTTTATCCCTGTGAAAGGAAATAAAGTCAGTCTCTACTGATAAAGCCTGTAACTCACTTATGCGCCTGGCAGAAGTGATGGCTACTAGAAATACAGTTTTCCAAGTCAAATACTTAAGCTCTGCCGAAGACAGAGGCTCAAAGGGGGGTTGCATCAGCTGAGCAATGCAAACATTAAGATCCCAAGCAGGGGCAGGGTCCCTGAATGGAGGATTGGTATGAACAATCCCTAAAAACTTGGAAAATACAGGGTAAGCAGAAAGAGAAGAGGGCTTCCCTGCTGAAATGAAGGCAGAGACAGCTGCCAAGTGCACTTTCAGGGTAGCTGGTCTCAATCCCAAAAAATTAAGATGGACCATATAGTCCAATACAGTGGGTAGATCAGCAGATTCCGGGGAAATATGCTTCCCAGAACACCATATGGAAAACCTTTTCCACTTGGAGTTATAGGTAGCCCTGGTGGAAGGCTTCCTAGCAGCCTTCAGGATTTCGAGAACACTTTGAGAAAGTTGTAGGTCAGCAAACTCTAACTGCTCAAGAGCCAAGCCTTGAGGTTGAGGGATTTGAGATTCAGATACCAAACTCTCCCCTGAGCACAGGTTAACAGATTGTGGTTCCTGGGGAGACACAGGGGAAGATGGACTGCTAAGGACAGAAGGAGTGGGTACCAGGGCTGCCTGGCCCAGTCTGGAGCAATCAGGATCATCTTGCAGGGCTGAGACCTGATTTTGACTAGTACTTTGAACAGGAGAGGGAAGGGGGGAAAGGCATAAAGGAACTTCCCTTCCCAGTCGAGGAGAAAGGCATCCAGGGGGACTGAGCCCAACACTGGGGGCCTGCAACAAAAAAGTGGAAGTTGATGGTTGTCTGGGGCTGCAAAAAGAGCTATCTGAGGAGTGCCCCATCTGGCAAACACTATCCCCAGTACTAGGGGATCCAGTGACCATTCGTGATGGCCCTGGGAAATCCTGCTGAGAGCATCTGGCAGGACATTGTCCTTGCCTGGGAGGTGAACCTAGTGAGGGAAGTGTTCAGGAATAAGCCAGAGACCACAACTTCATCGCCTCGTGCACAAGGCCGAGACCGAGTGCCCCTTGTTTGTTGATGTACCACATTGTAGTGGTGTTGTCTGTTCTGACCTGTACCACCTTGTCCTGAACAGATGCAGAAAAACCTGAAGTGCTAGAAAAACAGCCTGAGTTCCAACAGATTGATGTGGAGCAGAGATTCCTGAGGGACCATAACCCCTGGGTGGAGAGGTCGCCAGTGAGCTCCCCATCCCAAGAGGATGCATCTGTAGTAAGGGTCAAGGAGTGGGACAGAGGGATGAAAGGCACCTGTCTCAGATTGCTCTGATCCTGCCACCACTGAAGGGCCTGGATCAGGTTCGAGTCACTGGGATTAACTTGGATAGATCTCTCTTGAGACCAGAGCTCTCAAATGGAACTGAATGTCCCTCATCTGAAATCTTGCTCCTTGCACTACGGCTGTGGAAGCAGCCATGTGTCCTAGGAGCTGCAGGAAATGCCTTGCTGGTCGAGAGACCTGCAGAGTGAAGGACGAGGCCAGGGCCACTAAAGTCCTTACCCTTTCCAGGGGAAAGAAGGCTCTGGCCTGCTTTGTGTCCAGTTCTGCGCCTATAAAGGTGAGTACCTGGACAGGTTCCAAAACTGACTTTGAAAGATTGAGAAGAAAGCCCAGAGAGGTAAGCAGCTGCTGGGTAACTAGTAGGTGTGATTTGACCTGGTCTGGAGACTGACCCACAATGAGCCAGTCGTCCAGGTAGGGAAAATGGCAATCTTTGCCTTCTTAGATGAGCAACTGCTACTGCCAGACATTTGTGAACACCCTTGGGGCAGAAGTGAGGCCGAGGGCATTGCTCTGAACTGATAATGGCCTGAGGGCAGTTCGAGATCTGAGTTACTTTCGATGGGAGCTTCTGATAAGAACATGGAAGTAGGCATCCTTGAGGTCCAGGGAAACTAGCCAGTCCCCTGGCCTTAAGGAAGGTAAAATCATTCCCAGAGTCACCATTTTGAACTTTGGTTTTAAAAGGTGCTTGTTTAGATATCTTAGATCCAGGATAGGCCGCCACTCTCCTGTCTTTTTTGGGGTAAGGAAGTACCTGGAGTACAGACCCTTGCCCTGGTGTGGGAGAGAGAAACCCTTTCTACAGCTCTGAGAGTCAGGAGGGTTGAGACTTCTGTTTCCAAAGCAAGAGTCTCTAAAGGGTTTGCAGGTGGAAAAGATCTGGCTCTCATCTTTGGAAATTTTTTGAAGCTGAGAACCAGACCCTGGTTCACTACTTCCAGGACCCACCTGTCTGATGTTAAAGACTCCCAGTCCTGGATGGTAAGCCAGCCTGCCCCCTCAGGTAATGGAGAGTCGCACCCTGGGCATCCCATCAGGTGCCTGTTTGGCAGGGGCTTTAGGCTGAGGGGTGGGAGCAGGCCTGCTCGTATCCTGGGCCTGCTGCCTCTCCCTCTGAAGAACCCCTCTGAGCATAGGGCTGAAGAGGAGGAGGCCTGGGTCTGGTAAAAGGCCTGTGAAAGGCCTGCCCCTACCCCTGGGGGGCTGCCTCTGAGGTGGCTTGCTGTTCCTTGGCTTGTGCCTCTATAAGTGGTTCTATATTCATCCATTTTCTTCATATTATTCTCTGTCTGCTCCCCAAACAGAGAATTTCCCCAGGAAAATCCATAGCCTTAGACTGGGTATCTTGTGACAAAGTAGTACACCTGAGCCAGGCCAATCTCTGTAAAAGCCACAGATGTAGCCATGACTCTAGAGGATACATCATTAGAATCCACTGCAGCATGGAATTGCACCTTAGATGCCTCAACACCGTCAAGAGCCGTATGCTCCAGCTCCTTTACAAGTTGCCAGGACCTGTTTACAAGGCCATGACAGTATCCCATCTAGATTTCTGGTATCTCGTAACATAAGCCATATGTTTGCTTGTCTGAGTCCCAAGGACGCTGCCATGTATTGTGCTATTGTGCAGCATCAATCTTCCTGGAGTCCTTGTCAGGAGGATGTGAAGCCAGGGAATATTAGTCTTATCACAGGCTGCCCTGAACTACTCAACATGACTGCATTGCTGTGAAAAGAAAATCTGTATCAGGACTTGACAAAGTGTACCTGCCCGTCCATCTTTTGTCTACAGGAGGCACAGAATTAGAAGCTTTTAAAATGTTTATTGTTTGTTTTCTAAAAGATTTATGCAAGGGATGGACAATCTCCTGGACTCTGGGATATCCATCATCTCTACATAGTCAGGCTCCTCTTGCTCATCCGAAGCCTCCTCTAAGGGAAGCTGGAGGGTCTCAGCAACTTTTATAAAACAAAAATGAGAAGGGACTCAGAGAAACCTAGGGGAGATTCACCTAAGGGTCTGTCTGAGAGATGTCCGTTCAATGGGCACATCCAGACTTTCAAAGTCATTCCACATGATCATAATCATCCTCCCCTCCTCTGGTTCATAAAACTCTTCTATATCATATTCCTGAACCGGTGGAACCGACCGAACCGACTTTTGCCAGATAGTGGCGGTTCGGAGGAACTGGGACAGTGACTGGACAATCTGAATTGCCCTGGCTATCTCTGCAGCAGTTGGAGAAGGAATTTTGGACTCAAACCTGCTGAGTTTTTAATTTCTTTGCTGGAACTGGCTCCTCAGAACTAGCTTTTTAGATTGCCAGTCTCGCCCTGGTCGAGGCACTCCCTCCAGTTGGTGGCACGCAGACCGGGCTGGCTCATCTGGGTCAGCGGACTTTTAGCCTCTCTTTCACTGAGCCTGCCCCTCTCTTGTCCAGGGTGGCTGCAGGAAATTTTACAGATCTGGCAGTCTGAATTGAGGGTGGTCAAACCCCAGACAATGAACATATGTAGTGTGTGGGTCAGCCTTGGCAAAGGCTTCCCCCACAGACACTGGCAGTGCTGAAAACCCAGCGGCCCTCTGCTTTTGGTTTCTCAGACATGATGCCAGCCTAACCAACAAACTTGCCTTTTACGGCAGTGCCAGGCAAGACACCTTTCTCAGGTTCCCAACCGTGTCACGGGTCGTGGAAAAACGTAATGAAACTGCGTTTTTTAGAACCGATAAGAACTGGGAACTGCATCTAACAAGCCTTAAAGGTTTTAAAACCAAGTTAAATTACAATTCGATCGGTTCAAACCGAACCGATAAAAATTTACAAGTTCCACACAGAAAACCTATCTATTACTTACAATACCATAGACAGAGCTTGAACCGATCGGTTTCGGTTAAAATAAATAAATCGCAGTTAAATTTAACCGAAAAACGCTTTTAAACCGAGAAATGAACCGGCAGCAGGAGGAATCTCGGAGCGAAGTGTTCAGTGAGGCGGAGTAGAATCTGGACGGTTTCGGTTTGAAACCACCCTAACAGAGTTCTTTTAACCGAGTTCGCTCTTAAGTTCCATGCTCTGCATGGAAGTTAACTCTTTCACCTCGGAGCAGTTCTGGTGGTGGGACAAACTGCACTTGTCATAATATAGCAAGACTTCATGTTGTTTGAAGCAGATGTTTCCATTCCTGGAAAAAGAGCTGAAGAAGCCTAGGGGGATGGAGGGTGGGAAGGTAGTATCTACTGCAAGAGCCTCTCTCGAAGATCTACTTGTAACCCCCCTGCAAATGGGGGTTCCCAACAGACTTCCAGGAGCTTGCTTGAATGCTCCAAGCCTGAATGGTGTTTGACGTTTAAGCCATTTATCTGTGAGTGTTTTTAGAGCCTCTGGTACTGTCTCTTTAAGAGCTGTCTGCTTGCAGACATAATTAGTTTGTATGGGGGGACTGTGTGTTTCTTTGCTTGAGTACCACCGCTGCTGCTAATTCACTCCATTTTGCAGTCACTAGGTGCAAAGGAACCTATCTGAAAGATGTAACTGTTTGCCAGAAATCATTTAGGTAATAATGAAAATACAGTTTGTCTAACCTGCTTTCTTTGCAGTCAGAACTGTGTTTGCCTAGTTCCCATTCTAGTTTTGAACTGCTGAACTGGACCAATCAGTGTGGAGTTAGGTAGCTCTAAAATGGTGCCTTGGAGAATCAGAACTTGGACTCGTAATCTGAGCCAGCCACAAGAGGACTGTATCGGCAGTGACTCTGGGAGATGTAGTTTGGACTTGGCGCTTTTTGGACCAACAGGGGCAGTCTATTGTGAGTGACAGCCAATCCAGCCAAGAACTGGGAGGAACTCAAAGAAGTGCCCGGTTTTGTCTGCTGGAGTTTCAGTTGAGCTCTGGCAGTGAAGAGGAAGGAGCCCTGTGTTTTTTGTGCAGTTTTAGTTGGGAAAGCTGTAAGGCCCAGAGTTCGGTCTGCAGCTTGTGTAACTGCTTGTTAGGACTGAATCCGTCCTGTGAAGAGAATCAAGGATATCTGAAGAGTAAAACCAGGCTCACCTGTAGAAGACTGGAGAAATTGCTGAATTGCACTCGGTCTGTCAGGAACTGAATCTGCTGTGTGTTCTCCTGGGTACTGTGCAGTAATTGCGATCGGGATAGAGAAGCAGCCTGCCTGGTATAGTACTTTCTTTTACTATATAAATGTGTGAGGAGGTCTTGTAGCTCAAGTGAATCCTGCTGCCATTAAAGGACTTTTGCCTGTTACTGTTTACCATATAAATGTGTGAGGAGGCTTGTGTAGCTCAAGTGAATCCTGCTGCCATTAAAGGACTTTTGCCTGTTACTGTTCACCATATAAATGTGTGAGGAGGCTTTGTAGCTCAAGTGAATCCTGCTGCCATTAAAGGACTTTTGCCTGTTGCAGTTTGCCATATAAATGTGGAGAGTCTCGTGGAGCTCAAGAGTAGCCCTGCTGACATTGAAGGACCCTATCTTGTTTGGAGGTCGTGAGTACTAATTCAGGGTCGCTCCTGTTGAATTGCCACATTGAATCCAAATGGAATTACTGTACTGCTGACTGTTTAACTAATTTTTCTTTCTCTGTGTGAAAGGGCCCTACCAGCTGCCACGGTTTGGACTAGCCACTAGGGCTTGGGTACCCAGGGACAGTAACTGGTAGGGATAGGCCTGTGCACAGAGCCATAGGTGGATGAGTAAAGTGATAAGCTCATTAACCTGATTCCCCGTCCTTGTTATATCCCCTAAATAAATCAGAGCTGCTTGTTTCAGCAAAGTTATACTGCCTGAGTGTATTTGTCTATGTTTAAGTATTGTACTGTGATTGTTGCACTGTATCTTATTTTACAGGGGTCCCAGTGCCTGAACCAGTCCTGGGGGTAGTTATACTGTGAAGGTAATTCTGATATATTGTGTGGGCCACTAGTGGGAAGAAAGGGGGGTTGCAGTGTCCCAGAGGGCTGTGACCAAGTTAGTTTAACTATTGCAAACCCTGACCTCTGGGTGGAGGCACCCGCCATCGGATCCAGGCCCTCAACCTGTTGGTGGCAAATCAGGCAGGTAGTAGCCCTGGGATAGCGCCATCTAGGGTTACATACTGTTATGGTAAGTTACGTAACTGTACTATCTTACTTCGAGAGGGCTCTTGCAGTAGGTAATTACATATAGGACTGAATCCCAAGCAGTCTGGAACAAATAAAAGGCACCGGGAGGAGGAGGAAACTACTCCTGAAAATAGCAGTAGCCTTGCAGGCCTCAAGACAGAAGGCCTTGCAAAACCGCTAGCCCAAAGCCTGCTCTACGGCGAGAGGCAATGTCCAAACTGTAGTGTTTCGTAAAGGTATGGACGGAAGTCCGGGTGGCGGCAGCGCATATGTCTGCCGCAGACACATTCTTGAAACAAGCTGCAGAGGCTGCTACTCCTCGTGTGGAGTGACCTCTGACCTGACCCGGGAGGGTCTTGTTGTACTTGTCATAACAGAAAGTGATGCAATGAGCTAACCACTTTGACAAGCATTGCTTGGAAACAGCATTGCCTTCCCTTTTGTGAGCAAAAGAAACGAACAACTGATCGGTATTTCTGAGATCCTTCATCCTGTCGATTGTAGTATCTCAGAATCAGTCGAACATCCATGGTATGGAGTAAATATTCTCCCTGGTTGGAGTACTGCGTGAAAAAGGCAGGTAACGCTATAGACTGATTTAAGGTAGACTCTGCTACCACTTTAGGAAGAAACTTAGGATTCGTGCGAAGAGCCACCCGTTCTTTGTGAAAGATCAGGTATGGGATTTTACACATAAGGGCCTGAAGCTCGGAAATTCTTCGAGCGGAAGTAATGGCCACCAAGAACAGCGTCTTCCACGAAATAAACTTTAGATCTGCGGAGGCCGCAGGTTCCAAGGGAGGAAGGGTAAGTTTCTCTAGAACAAAGTTCAAGTCCCAAGGGGGAGCAGGAGTTCTGATAGGGGGGCCTCAGATGAAGGACCCCTCTAAGAAAGGTCTTAGAGACCTCTAATTGGGCAAATGCTTGATCTGCGAAAGGAACATGGTATGCTGAAATAGCGGCCATGTGTACTCTCAAGGAGGAATGACTGAGACCCAGGTCGAAGAGGTGATGTGAATATTCCAGCAGAACGGCCACTGAACAGGAGAAAGGCTCCACGTTCCTAAAGGCGGCCCAAATAGAAAATCTCTTCCATTTCATGGTGTAAGTGGACCTAGTGGAGCGTTTCCTAGCCTCCACCAAAATCTCCGCCACCTTTGGAGAGACACCAAAGCGGGATTGAGCTAGGTCTGCAGGAGCCATGCATGGAGTTGTAGGGACTTGAGTCCCGGATGGACCAGGGTCCCCTGATCTTGGGTCAGCAAACCTCGAGATAAAGGAAGAGGAAGAGGAGGAACCTCTGAGTATTGTTGTAGAAGAGAGAACCAGATTTGCCCAGGCCAGAAAGGAGCGATCAGAATCATTCTCGCTCCTTCTGTTGATAGTTTCTGCAACACAAGAGGGACCAGCGGAATTGGGGGAAAAGCATAGACGAATCTGCCCTTCCAGCTTAGAGACAGAGCACCATTCCAGAAAGCGCCTCGCTCTGGAACGAGCGAGCAAAAGTTGGGAAGTTTTGCGTTTTGAGAAGAGGTGAACAGGTCTACCTGTGGAGTCCCCCAAAGGTGGAAGATGTGATTTAGCACCTTTTGGTCCAACTCCCACTTGTGTGGCAGGGCAGAGGAGCGACTTAGTTTGCCTGCCAAGGTATTGTCGTCTCCTAGAACATGAATCGCTGTGAGGTGAAGGTTGTGTTGAGTTGCCCAGTCCCAAACCCTCATTGCTTCCCTGCATAGAGGGTAGGATTGAGTCCCTCCCTGCTTGTTGATGTTCCACACCACGCACATGTTGTCCGTCTGGACGGCTAGGTGACTGGGAAGAATGTATTGGTGAAGGGCTTGGAGAGCATATAGTACTGCTCGAAGCTTGAGCACATTGATGTGGAGAGCTAGTTCCAATCTGGACCATAATCCCTGTGTTCGGTGAGGACCCAGATGGGCTCCCCAACCTTCGCCTGACGCATCTGTGGTCAGAGTCTGGGAGGGGGGAAGATGACAGAAGGGGACCCCCTGAAACAGGTTCTCTCGAACCATCCACCATTGCAAGTCCCGAGCCATCGGCGAGGAGATCAGAATTAGATGATCTAGGTTGTCTACCAGTTGGTCCCATTGGGAGCGAAGAGTCCACTGAGAGATCCTCGTGTGGGGCCGGGCGCGGGGAACTGATCGGGATGGCAGCCGCCATGAGCCCAGAGCGGAGGCAAACCCTCCCGGAACCTTCCTGCGTTCTGATAGCAGGAAATCTGTGACTGAAGAGAGCCGCCCTGTCCGGAGGCAAGAAGGCCTTGCTATCGTCAGTCGGGATAGCCCAGATAAACTGTAGTCTCTGGGAGGATCCAGATGAGACTTGGAATGGTTGATGGTAATACCCAGGCAAGTGAAAACCTGCTGGGTGAGAGAAAATGGAGAGCTCCTCCTGGACGGGGTCACCCAGGAGCCAATCGTCCAGGTAAGGGAACACCTGAACTCCCATCGGACGCAGGTGGGCTGCTACCACAGCCAGGCATTTGTAAAGACTGGTGCTGAGGAAGACCAAGCGAGTGCCTGGAACTGGTAATGGTCCCCTGGAAGCAAAGCGAAGGTACTTGCTGTGAGAAGGCGAATGGGGATGTGCAGATATGCATCCTGCATATCCAGCGCACAAAGCCATTGACCCGGCCAAGGAGGGGCAGAAGGGTCTGTAGGAGAGCATCCTGAACCTTTTGTATTCCACAAAGGTTCAAAGAGCTGAGATCGAAATGGGTCTGAGATTCTCCGTCTTCTTTGGGACCAGGAAGAAATGGGAATAGTAATCCGTCCTTGAGGTGAGGGGGCAGGGCTCTATGTCCTGCTTGGCGAGGAGGCAGAGATTTCTTCGGACAAAGGAAGATGGTCCTTGTGGGGCGACTTCAGAAGGCGGTGGCGGGTGGTTTCTGTAGAAACTCTATAGAGTGCCCTTCCGCTATAATCTGAAGCACCCATGAATCGTTGTTATCCTCTCCCAACCCGGAAGGTGGAGGAACACTCCTCTACCGGTTCCTCTTGTGTGTCCAGAGGCGTGGGAGAGGGAGGAGTCAGGTGGTGTGGGCAGCGCCGCAGCTGGGGCACCCGCTGCTTTTTGGGCAGAGGGGGCCTGGCAGCCATGAGGCTTGACATTGTAGTGGCCCGCCTTCCTTGGGGTTTCCGCCAGGCCCATCGTGCTCGCGAAAAGGACGGAGCTGCGGGGGATGGGGATCGTACATGGAATCCACATATTTCAGAGCTGTCCCCTTCTCCTGCAAGTCGGTGATGATGTCCTTGACATCACCATCGAAAAGCACCGACCCCCTGAAAGGTGCTTACTGGATCGCGGATTGCACCTCCGGGACCAAACCTGACAAGCGGAGCCAGGCATGATGCCGTAGACTCACGGCGAAAGTGGAGCTCCGACCGGCAGTGTCCACTGCATCGTATGTCGTCCGCAGAATGTCACGACTGGCCGAACGAGCAGAACGGACTAAATCAGCTAACTCCTGCTTGACTTGAGAGTCAGGTAAGGAGTCAATCTTGGATTCCGCCTGGGTAAGGATGGCCTTCTGGTAATCCCCCATATGAGTAACATAATTCAGGGCCTGAATTCCCAGTATGGAAGAGGCATACATTTTTCTTCCATACTGGTCCAGAAGCTGAGATTCCTTATCCGGAGGAGACGAGCTTAGATGTTTTGGGTGTGCTGATCGGCCGTGAGCGGCGCTAATCACGACCGAATCTGCGCGAGGGTGAGAGTCCAAAAAATCTACACCCTCAGGAGCCTGGTATAGCCTGTTAGACTTCCTACGAAGTGGGGCTAAAGCCGACGGTTGTTTCCAGATAGTGGAAGCAAGGTGGGCATGAGGCTCGATCCAGGGTGGCACTAAAGTAGGAGCTGTCAGGGGCAGGTCCAGATGTTCGGCGAGTTTGACCCACTGAGGATCTGGTTCCAAGGAGCGCCACTAATGTACTTCCTGGATTTTTCTGAGCAACTCCATGAAGGAAGGGTCCTTCGGAGGAGACTTCGGAGGGGTCCTCGGCCGGAGCTTGGACAGAGAGCGAGGCTCGTTGTCTCTCTCGGAGCATCCGTCGGAGGAATCCGAGGAATCAGAGAGGGAAGAAGAAGAATCAGAAGCAGAATAAGACTCCCTAACATGGCTAGGGGGAGGAACGGGTTCCTTGGGGGGGATCCCTGGACGCGTGTCCTACCCCTCTCGGGATCCAGAGGGAAGGGCTCTGGAGTCCGGAGGCGGTGAGGGAGTGTGCTGTCTAGGGCGTATGGGGACCGGGGGTGGCACCGCTGCCATAAGGCGGCTCTCTACTTCCTTGGTGAGCTGAGCCTTGGCCTTAGTCCACCAGGAAGCCAGAGTCTCCTGCAGTTCCACCGGCGGCCAAGGGGGCCGTGGAGGTGGAGGAGGAGGGGGAAAAGAATACGGATTGTATCCGTAGGGTGAGTATCCGAAACCCGGCTGCGGGAAAACCGGTGCCGGGTATTGAGGCGTCAGGTACTGCGGCTCCGGAGGGACCAGTGTCAGGTACTGCGGCGCTGGATACTGCGGTCCCGGTACGCCGTGGCGTTGGATAAGACGGCGGGTACCGGCGCCAGAGAAGCTGCGGAGCAGACGGCTCGAAGGTAGCCCCAGGGCGAGTTAACAGTGAGAGGCCGGGGAGCAGGGCCTGATGGAAAGGAAAACCCGCCGGCATCAGTGGGGCCGCGTTGGCGGACCAGTCGTTGGGACGGCGTTGAAGCCAGCGTCAGATCCGGTTCCCTAGGAGAAGGGTTCGATGGAGGTGGAACATCCCCGTCGCCTGGGACGGGGGAATCCCAGGGTCAGGCTGGGTGACTCAATCTCCCGGACAGCAGCGAAGGCTGTGGGGAACCGGATACGACGGGGGTTGGAGGGTCTGTGTAGGTTCCTGCGCCCGGCGCATGTCGGGGAAGCCGACGTGCGGCTTAGGGGCTAAGTTCTGGTGGGCGCCAGAGGAGCCGGTGTCCATCTTACGGGGTTCTTTGTCGGAGGCGGGCCGAGGAGGAGGAGCGGCCCGGTCCGAGGGGGACGAGGTCATGCGCCTCCCCGAATGGTCGGGCGTCTTATCGACCTTCTCCCGGCGGACATCGGAGGAGCCGACGTCCGACTTATGGAATCGCCCGCACCAGTAGGCCACAAGCCTGCGGTACAACTGGGGGCGGAGGCCTCCTTTTGGCCGGAGGCACCTGCAAGGCCCGAGCCAGACAGGTGGGCCGATGCCTCCTCCAAAGCCTTGGAGGCTGCCGTCGGACGGTCCCCTGGAGGGGATGTTACCTGAGCCACGACTCCGGCCAGAGTCGCGGGGGAGGAGGCCTTCTCCCGGTGCCTCTCCCTGTCCCGCTTTTTACGATGCCCTTCTGGAGAAGTCGACGCCTGCCTGAGCTTCTTCAATTCTTTTTCCATCGAGGACATCTTTTTCTTGAGAAGATGGGCTTCCAGGGACTGTTGGCGTCGTCTGCGGGTAGCCGCGTTGAAGTGAAGGCAATGCGGGCACTTGTCAACTGGGTGGTCGGGGCCTAGGCAGAAGAGGCAGAGGGAATGGCCATCCTTGTGTGGCAGTTGGGCGCCGCACGAGTCGCACTTGTTTTTGTGCTCAGAGGGTGTAGGGGACGACATACACCGACGATGACCTGACGACAGGAAGAAAAAATACTTATAAATCTCAGTAAAACCGACGAAAGAGCAGGGCTGACTAAGCACGAACTTTACCGTGAGGCGCTGCACGAGTTAACAGCGGGAAAGAAATGGAAGGTGGGCGTCTGGGACCGCCCCTTTATACCGGTGTCTCATGACGCCGGTCACCTGACGTGGGGCGGTCCCTCGCCAGGGACTACTAGCTAGAAATTTTTCCTTGGGGTCCTGCCGCCGGCCGGCGTCAGTCCTATATGTAATTACCTACTGCAAGAGCCCTCTCCAAGTAAGATACAGGTGAGTAACCTGTATTTCTAGGGACATGGATATGTTGTTTATCCACACTGTCTGGCAGACTCCTAGCAGTTCTCTGGGAGGAGGGAGGCAAGGTGCACACCCCCTACTTGGGAAATAGAGACTGGAGAACCGAGGCCCCAAAACCAGCATCCCGGCGTGACTCAAGGTCGATGTGGAAGTGGGTAATGAAGGTGTGTGCTGACTTCCAGGTAGCAGCCCTGCAGATTTCTTGGATAGGGACGTCCCTGGAAGCAGCCACCGATGCAGGGGTATGGCAGGTAGAATGAGCTCTTATCCCTCTGGGAGGCTCCATGCCTGCCAACCTACAGCAGAGATTTATGCAGGAGGTGACCCACCTGCCTATCGTCCACTTGGCTGCCGGTCTGCCAGGTGCGGCTTCAGCGTAGGTGACAAACAGCTGGTGAACCTCTTCCCCGAACTTCAGCCGTCCGCTCCTTGTAATAAGTGAGCACTCTTCTAGGGTCCAAAGTATGGAACCTATATTCGGCCTCCGAGGTGTGATTGGGGTAGAACACCGGCAGAGTCAACACTTGGTTAAGGTGAAACTCCGACACCACCTTCAGAAGGAATTTCGGTGGGGCGAGAACAACCTTGTCCCTGTGGAAGACCAGATAAGGAGACTCAATGGAAAGCGCCTGGAGCTCTCCATCCTTCTGGCTGACGTGATAGCCACCAAGAAGGTGGTTTTCATGACAGGTGAGAGATGTCACACCTGTGCATTGGTTGAATGGCTTGCCCATGAGCTAGCCAATACCAGCAGTAGATCCCATGGAGGTGGAGGTTCTCGCACCGGAGGGGATATGTGATCAAGGCCTTGAAAGCGCCCCACTCACCTTCTCCTCATGCCACTGACTGCTTCCCGCCCACGCCTGGTAAGCAGAGATGGCTGCCAGGTGCACCTTAAGGATCGTCGACTGAAGCCCTAGCTGAGAAAGGGACCACAGGTAGTCCAGAATGCTTGCCAAGGAACAGGAGGAAGGGTCCAGACCCTTGCCCTGACACCAAATGAAGAATCTCCTCCATTTGAAGGCGTAGCATTTTCTGGTTGACTCCTTACGGGACGCCTCAACGATGCTGAGGACCTCACTGGAAAGACCCAAGGCCTGGAACTCTAGCCGCTCAGGAACCAGGCCGTCAGGTGCAGGGATTGAAGGTCCGGATGGAATACCTTCCTTTGATTGACTGAGTTCAGGTCCGGGCGGGCTGGAAGCCGCCTCGGGAGCCTGGAGCTGAGACTGAGGAGATCTGGATACCAGAACTGGCGGGGCCAGTCTGAGGCTACCAGAATCACCTGCGCCTTGTCCCTCCTCGCCTTGAGAAGCACCTTGTGGATCAAGGGAAATGGGGGAAAGGCGTAGAAGAGGCCCGGGGTCCACGGACTCGAGAAGGCATCCCCCTGCAGTGAGCCCTGCTGAGGGGGGCGGGCATGAAACAGTCTCAGCTTCGCATTCTCCCTGGAGGCAAACAGGTCCACCTGAGGCATGCCCCAGTGGGAGAACAGATCTTGTACTACCTCCGGCAGGAGAGACCACTCGTGGGACGCAGCCCCTATACGGCTTAGGGCATCGGCCAGGGTGTTGGAGGCTCCCGTCACGTGACTGGCGAGGAGATCCACCTCCAGGCTGCGTACGAGTGACCAAATGTGGACAGCTTCCCTGCACAGAGGCATGGAGCGTGTCCCGCCCTGGCGGTTTAGGTAGTACATGGTCGTGATATTGTCCGTCTGGACCTGAACCACTTGACCCCATAGAAACGGAGCGAAGGCGGTGAGGGCTAGACGAACCGCTCAAAGCTCCAGCAGGTTGATGTGGCATCGGGACTCCCGAGGGGACCAGAGGCCGTGCGCTCTGTGCTCCCCCAGATGGGCACCCAAACCCATCAGAGAGGCATCGGTCAATTGAGAGACCGTCGGCTCAGGGCGGACAAATGGGATGCCCTCCTGCAGATGTGCTGGAACAGTCCACCACTGGAGAGCGTTCCACATCCCCTGGGTCACTGTTACTCCCCTGGGTCACTGTTACTAGCTGATCCAGAGGATCGAAGTGCTGTGACCACTGGCTGGCCAGCCCCCATTGAAGGGGATGCATGTACCAGTGGGCCCAACAGACCATGCTGGTGCAGGCCGCCATGAGGCCCAGGAAGTCCCGGGCAGGGCGTGACTGCCCAACCAGAAATGACTGGGCAAAGGAGGAAAGAACCTCGGCCCTGTCCGCCGGGAGCCTTGCTCTGGCTCGTAGAGAGTCGAGCTCTGCCCCGATGAATCGTATCACCTGCTTTGGCACGAGTTCCGACTTGGCCTCGTTGATGAGGAGGCCAACCTGAGAGCAAACCTGGAGGGCCAGATCTCTGGACCTCTGCACCTCCGCTCTGGAGGGGGCTGCAATCAGCCAGTCGTCCAGGTAGGGGTACACCCAGACCCTTCGGCGCCGTAGGAATGCTGTCACCACTGCCATGCATTTGGTGAAGACCCTGGGAGCTAGGGAAAGGTCGAAGGGCACGGCCCGGAACTCGTAGAGGGATCCCTCCATCCTGAAGCGGCGGAATCTCTGGTGGGACGGAAGGATTGGGATGTGAAAGAACGTGTCCTGAAGGTCCAGAGAACAGAACCACATGCCACGTTCCAAGGATGGGATTATCTGAGCCAGAGTGACCATCCTGAAGGTCCGAGACCTTAGGAACCTGTTCAGGTCATGCAGGTCAAGAATGGGGCCCCAGCCCCACATCCGTCTTGGGACCAGGAAGTACCTGGACACAAACCCCGGGTCTGGAGGAGGATCCGCCACCTTCCTGATCACCTCTTTTTCGAGGAGCAGGGCGATATTGGCTCGGCGAGCCGACAAAGAGGCTGCGGACCCCGTGGGCCCCCGAGGGGCAACAGCTCGGAAGGGCGGGCCTGCTCGAACTCGAGGGGCAGGCCCTTTCCTACCACCTCCAACACCCAACGGTCCGTGGTGATAACGGACCAAGTGGAAAGGAAGTGGCGGAGCCGTCTCCCCACAGGGGGAACCCCGGGGGGAGTGACGAGGCTGGGGGCGACACCCCTCAACCCGTCACTGGGCAGGCTTAGAGGAGGGACCAGCCGAGGGACCTCCTGGGCCTTCACCTCCCTGCTTCCTGTTGGATGAAGCTGCGGGCTTGGGTTTAGGATGCCAAGTGCCAGCCTACTGGCCCTGGTGCTGGTGCTGTTGGGCCGGACGTGCCGCAGGCGCAGAAGGGTGAAAGGACTTGTGCTACTGCTGTCGGCGGCCTTTGTCCTTCTGGGCGGAGGTGACCGAGTCCAGAGTGGCACTGGACTTTTCTATCCGCTAGAGGTGACCTTCCACTCCAGGGCCGAAGAGGTCGGTCTCCAGGAAGGGGACATCCGCCAGTTTGTGCTGGGTATCCGCCGTGAAGGTGGATATCCTCAGCCATGCTCTGCGGCGCATGGCCACCGCGGCCGCAACCGATCTGGCACAGGAGTCTCCAATGTCCAGAGCCATTTGGAGCTGCTGTTTAGCCACCGCCCTACCCTGGTCCCATACCTGCCGGACCGTGGTCTGCAAGTCAACCGGGAGATGAGGGTTCACCACATCCAGGGAGCCCATGAGAGTGTGGGAGAAGTGTGCCATCAGTACGGCCGAGCTGGCCTGGCGGAGGCCAAGGGAGGACGCAGCATACACCTTGTGCCCGGCATAGTCCAGCTTTTGGACTCTTTGTCGAGGGCTTGTCCCACATCCTTAAGCGTTCCCGGAATGTCGGAAAACGCTGTCGGTGACCAACCCTCGGCGGGGGGTGTTCAAAACCAGGCAAAGAGCCAGTAGGGACCTCAGCATCTTGGCCATCCTGGCCGAAGGTGCAGGACAGGAAGCAGGCCGCTGCCAAAGCTCCAAGGCTGGGCCAACAATGGCTTCATCCACCGGAAAGGCCTCCGTGGGTGAATTCCCTCGGTCCAGTATCTCCATCAGGGGATACTTGGCCCACTTGGATACGGGCTCAAACTGCATCCCGGTGGACTCCGAGATGAGCCGAAGCAAACCCATGAAGGACAATGGGCTTTCGTCCATCGACTGGCCCCCAGAGGACTCCAGGTCAATGGGCCTGGAGAACAGGGAGGAGTCAGTTGTCGGACTCCGAGGAGTCCGCGAAGAGCTGCCTGGGGCCTGAGCTACCCTCCACCTGTCGAGGACGGTCAGGAGAGGGTGACCGACAACCTGTGGGGCAGGCCCTGACCCGACCGAGAATCCTTGGTCAGCGCCCCCAATTTCAGTTGTGGAGGCGGAGGTTTCACCAAAATCGGTGGGGCAGCTGGTTTCGGCCGAACAACCGGCCCAGACTTGGGCACCCGCCCAGCGAGGTTGTTTCGCCGCTCGGGTGACAGCCACTTGATGGCCAGGAAAGGCGACGGCTTCGGCTTCTTCCTGGACAGAAGTAACTGCTGCCACATCAGGTCCTCATAGCGTCGACGCAACTTGCGCCGAAGTCTCTCCTCTTCCGAGGAGGAAAACGAGAACGAGCGGTGGTGCCGCTTACTTTGGTGCCGAGACCGAGACCGCCGATGTGGGGATCGGCTGGACCGAGACGATGTCCGAGACCGAGACCAAGATCCCCGGTGTTTCAAAGGACGGGTCTGGGAAGGGGAAGGAGACACCCGCTCTTCCCTTGGCTCGGAAGCCTTAACCGGAGACTGCGGCACCGGAGGCGCAGGCAGGTCCTCGGTCTCCACCAGGGGAACCGGTGAAGAAGGGTTGTCGGCTTCACCAGTCGACAGCCCGTCCGACGGGTCGAGAAAAATCTCGACCACGTCGACAGGTGTCTCAGCCAGCTGACCTGAGGGGGCATCAGGAAGCCAGCGGCCTTTAGCCGCAACTCCCACCAAGTCGGTGTCAACTGTCCAGGAAGGGACCCTCTGGCTCCCACCTAACGCCGGCGATGGGTCTTACGTTTTGAGTCCTTCTTTCTGGACCGAGAGGAATGTCCCGATGGCCCCTCTCCCTTCGTGGAAAGGGACTGGCAAAGCTCCTTGAAAGAAGCTGAATATGAGATACCCAGAGAGAGCGGGATAAATGCCGCAACCGAGGAAGAGGATGATGCGGCCTGCGCCGCCTCCTCCTCGAGGGCGATCATCTGCTCGAGTTGCTCAGCCGCCGCGGTAACCGCCCAACGGGCCTCCTTCGACTTCACCGCGAGTAGCGCTTCTCCGGGCACCCAAGCTGTAACCAGGCAGCGCGGTCCTCCAGGACGCTGGCCGAAAACGATCGGCATAACTCGCAGGCCTGCGGGTCATGTTCTAGGCTGAGGCAGTAGACGCACGTGGAGTGCGGGTCCGTCCTGGACATTTTCTGCCCACAAGGGCACCGCCGAAATCCGGGAGTCGATTTGTCCATTGCAGCCGCGAAGGAGAAAGTTGACCGAAGTCTTGAAAATTTTAAAATAAGTTTCGGGCGAACCGAAGAATTAGGATCCAGTCTACACGCAGAGCGTTAAGGAGGGAACCTGAGCTTCCAAGCGGTAAGGAAGATCTGGCGTTACGGGGCGGAGCCAAGAGTTTTACCACCCGGGTGGGTGGGAGGAGCCAGCCTGAAGACCTTCCGACAAGATTTAAAGCAGCAAGGAACCTGCCAGACAGTGTGGATGAACAACATATCCATGTCCCTAGAAAATATGGTTTGCTAGCCATCTGAATAAGCACTGTTTAGAAACTGGGGCACCCTCTTTCCCAGAGGCGAATGAAACAAAAAGCTGTGAGGACTTAACTCATTTTGTAACACGGCTCTCAGTCGGGCGGCGGAAAGGAGCGTGACGATTGGCCCAATGGCCACAGCTGACTGAAACCGAGCGGGTATTAAGCCACACATAACGCCCGCTTGGTCAGTACCAGCTGTAGCCATGGAGGCACCCGAGGGTAGCAGCCGCTGGGGCAGTACCCAGAGTGGCCAGGAGGCAGAGGGTGCAGCACTGAGCAAGGAGGAGACACGCCAGAGATGCCATCGGGAGCGCGCGCGCCCACCCGCCCGCAGATAAGCAGAGAGGCTGTCCCGGTACGCCTGTCGCCCCTAACAACCCAGCAGATGACAGCGGTGGTCCTCGGGAGCCTGCAGTACACGCTGCCCCTCAGTGACTATGGCACCGCCGCAGAGCCGTCCGCCTGTGTGGACGGCAGAGGCCGCATCATTGAAACGGGCTGCCCGCTGGAGGTGATGCCGGAACGCGTGGGGGAGCAGCGGCAGAGACGGACAGCGGTACGAGCTGGTAGGAGCACCGGGTAGAGGGCAGCAGTGATCGAGGCATGAAATTCCCGGACTGCAGGGAGGCAGTCAACGGATCCGGCAGCCAGGACCGTGGTCGGAGCACCGCAATCCTGCAGGAGTGAACAGGTAAAGCCTCTGTTGTCTGCCTGTAAGCGAACAACAGGAGGTGCCTGCCCGTTGTGTGAAAAGGGGTGCCGCCGGAGCATACAGCTCGCCGCAGGTGAGCGCTGAACCGATCCTGGCTGCCGGAGGTGATGCCGGTAATATAGGCTCGTCGTCGCCACGACGAGCCTATGTTACGAGTGCATTAATCACCTTCAGCTTAGGGCTCTACCGGTGATTAATGCCCGCTGGGGCGCCCTGGCCTGCGCCGCACGCAGCCCTCAGCGGGCATTAATCCATCGGGTAGAGCCTCAGCTGGCGGTGATCAATGCTTACGTATCTTACTGTCTCTCAGAATGTTCAGGTACCCTCTGCCTGCTGCTAGAACACCTGTGTTCCTGAAGGGGTTCTAGATCTGCAGCATTCCTACAAACACACTGTGCTTAAACCGACATCTTAAAAACCATACATCCAATCTTAAAACTGTAAAAAGAAAAGGTTTTCAGGACAAAATATTTTTGAATATGAGTAAGTTTAGTAATGCCTATTTAACTGAATGTAATGCTATGTAAGGTTGTTTTCATATTTTCATAAATGCTGATGATTTTAGCTAAATATAATTATGCTCTGTTTACTTAGTCATGCAAAAATATTACATTTCTGTAAAATTGTTAAAAATATACAATAAACATCTGTCATTGTCTAAATATAAATTTTTCAAGGTTTTTACCATTTCTTTAGTCAGAAATCAATATCTGAATCTCTTGTTATTACAGTTTGAGTTTTTTGTTCCACTCCACTGGTTGGAATTTTTGCAGTGTTTAATTCTTCCTACCCACTGATTTTAGTTTATGACTCTGATTATCAATTTTTTTGTTTTTCCCCTAGTTTAGTAAGAACATAGTTACACATTACCTTAGAAAGACATATCAGGAAGTGATGCAGGCAGGAAGTGCTCTGTGAGGTCACGTGATGTGAACAGGAAGAACCCTGCCAGGGTAGGGCAGGGAGCGGACACAGGAAATGGAGACAGTTTAGTGCTGGAGGGCTCTCCGTGATTAATTGCATTTTTGCCGTAGTTAAAATGTGTAATTTCATTGAAATAAACTATTTTATTGTATTTTTGTAATATAATTCCATACTAAGTATAGGAAGCTGTATTTTATTTGTGCTGTTTGCTGTATCATACTGTAAACGAAGCATGATGTTGTTCATGTAAAGGTTCACAATCTTTCAGTAAACATCATGTTACATAAATCTGTGTATTATTTAATTTCTTGGCATAGTTTATTTTTTGGGGGTTGTAGTATGGGATGGTTTAAGGTGAGGGAATGACTGTATGATGAAGCACTGTGTGTTAGTGGCCGGGGGTCCTGCATTCATAATACATGCTCAGATGCACTTCATATGTTCTGGGGAAATGAGAGGGTCTGTATGCATGAAATAATGGTGCTAACAGACACTGTAGATACATTACGGGTATACGTATAGGATGATGAAATTGCTGAAAAGGCACTGGTAATTTGGGGTATACTGTGTCATGGGGAAGGGGGTGGGTGTGCCTGTACCAAGGAATGATGCTCATAGGCACTGCAGTCATTTTGTGTCATGAACTGGCACCAGCCCTTGGGGTATACTCAGTTGTGGGGAGGCAGGTGGGGCTGTCTGCACCTGGTAATGGTGTTCATATGCCATGCAGAGACATTGTGGGTATACATACAGGGTGCTGACATGGGCACCTGTAAAGGTTGTGTACTATGTGCTGTGTCACATGGTTTGCCTGCATACACATGTGATGTGTTGCAACATTCAGTATGGCGCACCGTGTGGGTGGGAAGGAGTGTGGGTATGCCTGCACCATGGAGTGATGCTCATTGGCGCACATGTGTACTATGTGTTATGTTTCATTTGAATGGACTGTATAAGTCATACACTGGCACTGATCACATCACAGTGCATCAGAGGTAAGGACTGGTCTGAAGCATTATGAGCACAAGGGACTAAACAAGTGGTTGTGGAGTGATTCAGACTTGAATAGAACATTACAGTGCATCTGAGAGTACTGTTGGAATGAATCCTGATGTGCACAATGGACTACACCATGGTGACTGAGGGGGGATCCATATCAGTAATGCACATCACAGACTGTCAGAGATGAAGGCTGGACTGAAGACTGATGAACAGATGGACTAAATCAGTGACTCTGGTGGGATTTGAACCTGAACAGCACTTTACAGTGCAATAGAGGTTGGGGCTGGAATGACACCAGATCAGTCAATGGACAACACCATTAGCTGTGGAGGGATCTGAACCTGAAATGCACTTCACTCTTCACTACAGTTTGGGGCTCGACTAACGCATGATAAGGAGATAGATCTTACAAGTGGCTGTAGTGGAATTTGAACCTGAAGAATACTTTATATTGCATCAGAGATTGGGGCTGAACTGTTGTCATATGAATTGATGGACTACACCAGTGGATGTGGAGGGTTTTGAAAATGAAATGCACTTCACGATGCATTGTGGGATTGGTCTGGATAGACATATGGTAAGTCAATGGAGAACACCATCAGCTGTGGAGGAATCTGAACCTGAAATGCACTTCACTGTTCACTACTGTTTGTGGATCGACTGATGCATGGTAAGGAGCTAGATCTTACCAGTGGCTGTGGAGGGATTTTAATCTGAAGAACACTTTACAGTGCATCAGAGGTTGGGTCTGGACTGACGTCATATGAGTGGATGAACAACACCAGTGACTATGGAGGGATTCAAAACTGATTAGGCCTTTACAGCGCATCAGATGAGTTGAAGGCAACACCATTTTTTTTTCATTTTAAACAATCAGCAACTGCATATTAGGGAGAAAACTCAAGTGCAGAGCATGAGACAAACATGCTACTGACCCTAACCCGCTTATCGTCCATAACGCAGGGAGCAACATGCCCCATAGATTTTAACATAGCCATAATCCGAACATAAACTCTTTAAAAAGTAACAAAAGGTGCTGAATTCATGTGACCTCATCCAGTACATGCACAATAAACACTCTCTCCCATCAGGTATGCCAGCCGGATCCATAAGATGTGATCACACAGGTTGACCAGAAATTATCCCAAAATGAACAAAGTGACAACTATGAAAACTTTTATCATAAATAAAAATAAAAACAAATAAAGTAAATATAGATTATAAATCGAGATTTTGGCACCAAAATGAAGTGAGTATTTTAGGATAAGAGCAGCACCTCCATCTTGAAACTAAGTTTCCAGTCACCACGCACTTCCTGCACCAGTGTGCACTCTGACTGGTTAGTGGAAATAGTGACGTGTACAATAAGCATGCAGCAAGCATGGCAACAGTGAGGATCAATGTGACCAAATGGTGCTGCACTACAGAGCTAGGGCGGGTGCAGGTGAGGGCTGCGAGCCCTAACTGAAACATCAAAAAAATCACTGTACATTCCAGAGCTCGGAAAGCCACTTTCCCTCCAGTGATGGTTGTAAAAAAATACAAGCCCTTGCTTGAATGCTAAATAAGGATTTATTCTATCGTTTCAGGCACACACATTGAATAGAATAGTGGAAGGAACAACAAAAAGATCTGCGTGCAGGTTCCGTGGTGCTTCGACAATTAAGGCTTCATCAGGGGGATGGTGCCTGCATCTGAGACAATCCCTTTATACCAATTAAATTGAGGCAGTATAGCGCAGTGGTTTAAGGCTCTGAGCTGCAAATCTGGAGACCTGGGTTTGAATCCCACAGCCCCCACTCGCATACTGTGTGACCCTGAGCAAGTCACTTAACTTCCCTATGCTCCCAGGTCGCATCTGTAAACAAGCTTTCAGTTTACTGTGCCAATCCTCGTTAAACAATTGGAAAAAAAAAAATTCTGAATTGGTGATGTCAGAAAATCCGACCAATCACAGAGCTTGATTTTTAAATACAGAAATATTCAGCTCACTTAGTGGTATAAATGGACTAATAGTTATAACAATCACGATATCAGTGACAACATGTTACTGTAGAAAAATACCCCAAAAGACATTAAAAAATACACCAAAATTGGCGATGGCCAATTGGATTCCTCGAATAAAAAAAATATATAAGTTATGAAATTATTAATAGTGTCAACCTGATCAGCTTAACATGTTACACTAAAACAAGATAATTTGTTGTTAGAAGACAAACTAATGGCAGAACGAACATAATAAACATTTTTCACAGCACATGTAAAAAATAGTACATTTATTTATTTATTTATTAAGGTGTGTTTTCTCAAAAATAGCCAATGGGAACGCATATTATATTAGGTAAAATCAGTAAGGGTATGATGTCCCCTATTGGCTGGTACAACTCAATTCATTAAATGTAAACAAATGCTTGAGCTGCACCAAGAGAAAGACATGGACGCCAATTGGCATCATCAGGCACTACAGGACATAATTTAGGACGCCATACGGCGTCATCAGGAAAAAGAGGTATCTTTTTTATGACGCCATATGGCGTCATCAGGAAGGAATGAGTGTGCAATCCATGGTATGATGAGTATAGTACCTGAGTAGTCTATGCACATCTAAAGTGTGGAGCAATGCTTCCCCTGGATTGGTATGCCTTGGGTAATACACTGGCAAGTGGCTGATTTGATTTCAAGTAAACTCAGACTCCACCATAGGTAGAAACTTAGGATTAGTACGCAAAGACATTCTGTCTTTGTGGAAAATCAAATAAGGAGGCTCACACATTAGAGCCTGCAGCTCTGAAATCCTTCAAGCAGAAGTCATTACAACTAAAAATAATGCTTTCCGAGAGGAAGCATATGGCACAAGTCATGGCCGGCTCAAAAGGAGTCAACGTGAGCTTTTTCAAAATAAAATTCAGGTCCAAGGCAGGACTGGATTGTGGATAGGAGGCTTTAAATGTAGAATGCTTCTCAAGAGTTTACGGGCTATCTTCAGCTGAGTTACTGTACGACCATCTGTAGGCACATGGAAAGCTGATATGGCAGCCAGGTGCACTTTGAGTGAGGAATACTGTAGGCCTGAATCCAGTAAGGACAGCAGGTGCTCTAGAACCTGATTAACTGGTTAGGTAAATGGATCCAAGTGGTGAGAATGGAATAAGTAGACTTGGTGGACGGTTTTCTAGCAGCCACCAGAATTGAAAATTACGTACTTACCGTAATTATGATCTTTCTGTGTATCTACACCATTCATCACATTTGGGTTCATGGCTGGAGGTCATGACCCCACGGGAGCTCTTTTTTTTTTTTTTTGGTAGGTGGAGCCAACGCACCATCGGCGCCGCCCTTGAGGCCGACGCATTGCGTGGCGCTCGTGGGTTGGCCATTAGGCGCTGTCGAGCCTGCCTGCCAGTTCTGAGTCACCGGAGAGGTAAGAGGAAGGGTGGGACAAGGAAGTCCAAGGGACAGGAAAAAGGAAAAGATATCAAACTAAAAGGAGAAATAACGACTGAGAGGACAGAAAGAGAGAAGTCAGGAACTAAAGGGATTGGGAGGGGCCCCAATCTGTGGAAATAGAGGAGGGAGGTAGGGTGGGGTGGGGTAAAGAATTTAGAAGGTAGGAAGAGAGGGGAAAGGGTAAACATACCCCAGACCCTGGTCCATCTCCAGATTGTATAGGAACTGCAAGGAGTAGCCAAAGGCTTCTTGTCAGAATTCAAGGCTCAGAATAGCTGGCAAAAACTCCAGATGAGCAGAGTCGGCTATTCTGGAAGAAGGACAGGGCACAGAGAATTAACACCCTCTCAAGGAAAGATTTTTGGTGAAAAAGGAAAATGATTTTTTTTTTTTGTAATAAAGGGTAGTCCAAAGGACAAGGAAAAATAAGATGGACAGGAAAAAGGAGGAGGAGAGAATGGAGGGCAACTGCCAACCCCCACCCCACGGGGTGGAGCTAACGCACTGGAGAAGGAGTGCCCCCCATGCTGACCACTCTCCCCAGAACATTCTCCCCCATGTGCTCCTGTTCACCCCACTCCTAAAGAAGGGGGGGGGGAGGTTGGGCACAGAGAGGGAGGTGGACCCAGAGACTGGGGCCCCAGGGGCATGGAGGGCGGGATTGTGATGAATGGTGAAGATACACAGAAAGATCATAATTACGGTAGGTACGTAATTTTCATATCTTATCTGTGTCAATCTTCACCATTCATCACATTTGGGTGAGTGCCGAGGCCCCCCGGAAGGGATTTTCTTTACACTCTCAGGACAAAGTCCCTTAGCCCTCAGTGGGTGACACACTAAGAGGGAGAACCTTCAGGGCCTGGGGAGGCCCGAGAGTGAGACGGGGACCCCCCAAAGGGGGAAGGAAGTTGCCCTGACAAACGCCATCTTGCTCTATGGGAGAAGAGATAGGTTCTCTGGTGAGCGGAGTTAATCACCCTACGCCAGGCCAAGGGTGACAACCGGGAATGACGTAGCCATGCCATCCGCCTAGTGCAGATCGCTGTGCCTATGACCCTGGTAGCTACCTCGTTGGCATCATAGGATGCCCTCGCTTGGTGCCGTGCTAGCTCCAGGCCATGTGCAGAGAGTGCAATGGCTTGTCTGGTTTGCTCCGTGTCAGGCAATGAGGCTAGGAGTTGACCTAGCCTGGACCACAAGAACCTGTCCTAGGCTGCAGAGTGGGCCTGATGTGCAGAAATGGAAAGCAACAACCATGCCGAGTAGAAAGCCCTCCTACCCCAGAAGTCAAAATCTGAGGAATCTTGATCTGGGGGCTGGTCACAGTGAAGGGCGCAAGCCCATCAGGAGGTCCAACCGCGCCAATCCAGACTGCATGGATGAGGCACGGAACCTGGAGATCAAGGCGCAATACCACTGGCAGAGATCCCTAGGGGCAGGAACTCCGGAGAAGGGCCTCTGCCAGGAGCGCAACGACGCCTCCCGAAAGGGAGCAGGCCAGGGGGGCACCACAAGGGTGGCCTCGCTGAAATCGCCTAGAAAGGCATGCGCCGAGTGCTCTGGACTGCTTACAGTGGAAGGGGTGAGATGCAAGTCCTCCAACATCCTCATGAGGAAACGCTGATACTCGGCGAGATCAGCGGCTGCAGAGATGTGGACAGAAGGCTCCTCTCCCCCAGAAGAGGGGGATGAAGAGTTGGAGGGCACCAACTGCTCAGAGGGCGGCTGTTCGGTGGGAAGTTGAAAAACCTGTCTGTCCATTGCCCTAAGGTAAGCTGGGAACCAAGCAGCCACAGCCCTGAACTGCTCCCAGGAGAGAGGTCCGCTAGGACCAAGGATGCCTGGGAGCGCAGGAGAATGTGGCAGAGGGATGGGGACAGAGCCGAGAAGAGATGTCGGCTGACATCCGCCTGGGCTACGGAGCGGACCAAGAGCACCTGAAGAAGAAAAGTGCTCTGGAAGACTCCACAGCTGACAGCTGAACAACCATTTCGGTACTGCCTTGGCTGCGCCCAGAAGAATCCCCCCGTGAGGCGACTGGGACCGTATAGGTCCAGAAAGACGGTCCCCTACCTCAAAAGAATGGGTCTCTCTCAAAGAGACCGAGGAGGAAGAGCGGAGATCCGCACTATAGCTTCCTCCAGAGCCCGGGTGGGCCCCAGAAAAAAGTTGCAGTGCAGACCCCATGCCCCTTGCCCCCTCAGAGTCCGAAAGAGCCCTCCTCCTCGAGAGGGCCAGCCTAGGTAGCCGACAGCCCTGGCCAGCACCTGAGGGAGCTATCCAGGGCGCAGCACCCTCCCCTCCTGTAGAAGCCCTGATCGGCCCCAAAGTTGGGCGATCTAGGCACACCACAGGCGGGGGAACCACTGCTGAGGGGTCAGTGAACCCACCAAGACCGTGCTGCAGAGCAATGGTGGCCTGCACCACTGCCTGCTGGTCAGCACCCCTGACCCCAGTCTCGGCAGCCACCAACCCCACCTCAGAAGGGGGCTGACTCTGGCTTGCCGAGGACACTACAGGGCTGCCACACCAACAGTCAACTCCAAGGAGTCAGACTGCTCGTCTGACTCACAGCCCGCCTCCGCCTCCGAAGAGGTAGAGGCCGAGGCCCTGTGCCAGACCGTAGGAGGGCGCCTGGTGCCATCCCTACCAAATGGGGTGCTGGATTCCGAGACCACACCCGAGCCAGTGCCAGTGCCCCCCACAGCACCGCGAGCGGTATCCGCAGAGGACACAGCTCTGGCCCGAACAGCAGCCCCAGAGTCAGAACCAGTCACGGGGCCGTGCGGCGCCGATAACGGCTCAGATGGTGCCATCTGCGCCATGGACAGTGCCAAGAGCAGCTCCATGGCACCACGCCGAATGATGCCTGGAGAACGTATGCCACTGACGGTACCAACAGTAGAACTGACGCCCCACGGTGCCACGGGCGCAACCTTCTGAATATCCGGTCCTGAATGTTTACAAGCCTGTAATCGCTCAGTGCTTACGTCAGGACTGTAGGGTTATAAAAAGTGATGTAAGCACTGACTATTTACAAGCCTGTAATCGCTCAGTGCTTACGTCAGGACTGTAGGGTTATAAAAAGTGATGTAAGCACTGACTATTTACAAGCCTGTAATCGCTCAGTGCTTACGTCAGGACTGTAGGATCATAAAAAGTGATGAAAGCACTGACTATTTACAAGACCGTAATCGCTCCGAGCTTACGTCAGGACTGTAGGATTGTAAAAAGTGATGTAAGCACTGACTATTTACAAGCCTGTAATCGCTCAGTGCTTACGTCAGGACTGTAGGATTATAAAATGTGACATAGGCACTGAATGTTTACAAGCACGTAACTGCCCTGTGTTTACGTCAGGAGTAAAAGATTATGAGACGTGACATAAGCAGTGAATGTTTACAAGCCAATAATTGCTCTGTGCTCGTGTCAAGACTGAAGGGTATTACAGCCAATAAAATACACTCAAGCCCCGCAGCAGAATAAGGCAGTAATGGGCACTGCGTTCTGGAGATGATAATAAACCAAGAAACCTTTATGCAACTCTTTGACACCTTTATGCTGGACTCTGGTTCTTATATTGTATACACATTATCTAGGAACAACTGCTATTCCTTTCATTTATTTCCTTTTTTGTAGGATTAGACCATTGTGCAAAAGCTCATTTAGAGTGATGTCCTCAATGTGCAAGCTTCATATTTCTTTCATATTCTTCCCCCTCTCATCACAGATGCTGCTCCTTCAGGCAAGCCACCTCCCAGTCCTTTCCTTCCCTTTTCTGCCCGTTACCTGCCCTCCAGGGCATCCACTGTGCACTGCTCCACCTTGGCTTCTATCATGGGGGATTTTGTTGGGGGGGGGCATGGGCGCCACCTGATGTAGGTCTGCCGAGTGTGGAAAGGCAGCAGGCAGTTGGGTTGGGGGGGAGGCTGACAGTACAAGCATCATTCTGCATGCACTGTGGGTATTTCTGCCTTCGGTCTGTCCAGCAACCCTCTGAGAGATTGCCAGCAAGGACCCAAGGCACCTATGTGTACCTGTAGTGTGGCTACACCACCGGCATCCAGCAGTGTGTCCCTTCCACTTGCAGCTCCAAATGCACCACGCCCTGTGGACACCCTGGTGGTGAGGTTGAGTGGAGCACACAGACCTCCCTCGCCAGAAGCAGAGATCATCCACTGGGATGCTTGACTCTCTTCTCTTGGCCAGCCGTCCAACGGCCAAAGCTTGTTCCTAAACCCGGGTCACCAGGGTTGTTAGCAGTAGCCATGCCATGCCCACGCTGTGGCAGGCCTGCTACACTTCTGATATTTGACCAACAAATTGCAGTGTAATACAATAAGTTATAGATGTTACAGAACAGTCAGTTTTTTTTTTTTTATTTAGTTGTTTAACCAGGTATAGCACACTAAGCTGAAAGCTTTTTTACAGGAGCGACCTGGGAGCACAAGGAGGTTAAGTGACTTGCTCAGGGTCACACAGTATGCAAGTGGAAGCTGTGGGATTCAAACCCAGGTCAGGTCTGCTGGATGTCACCAAATTTGCAGCTCAGAGCCTTAGACCACTGCGCTATACTGCCTCCCCAGTATTCAGTAGTTGGAATGTACACGTTAGTCGACAAACAACATTCATTAAACATTGGAATGAAGTTCAGGAATATCCAATGCCAGTTCCTGTCGTGCGCTTGTGTCTACAGCAGGCAACTGTAGATGTAGTACTAGGCATAGTCAAGCATTTAGAATCACACATTGTAAAGAGAAAAAGTATGTGATCTAACTGGGAACTGAATCCAGGTCACCGGGTTAAACAGTAACGTGGTGTACAAAATAAATGAGGACCACACATATAAGCATAACAAACTCCCTATGAATAACCTACTCACCATCTGTGCCAAGAATGGAGCGGGAATAGGGGACTGATTGGACAGCTGTAGGGTCCGGGAAACGTCTCTTAAAACAGGAATGTTGCCAAAATCCAGTTCCGTTGGGCTTACATGGACCACTGGTCCCTCTCCAATACAAAGCAGATGGACACCCTGCTCCGAGAAAGAAGTCAAACATACATAAAGTGAATGTCAGGAGGATGTCTCAGACGCACCGTGCTCTTGTTCTGTTGCCTGAGTTTATAATCATGCAATGGTGAGGTGTGAAATGTGTGATCTTTTTGCTTTTTCTATAATTCACAATTTGTCCCCCTTGCTGTCCTGCACTGCACCCTTTATCCAGCCTGAAAATCTTGTTAGCTGCTGCCCTTTCATCCTCGTGGCTTGTTGTGCCTGTGGCAGGGTCATTGGGTCAGCATTCCCCTTTCAGACAGCCAGCGGCAGGGTAGGACACAAGAGGACCTGATATTGTGTTTTGGGTCTTTTTACACATTTCATTCTCAGTCCTCAGGATGTCAGTACGCAAGGGGTTCCATGCATCGGGGCATGTGGGTGTGTCAAAGCACAGCCCAGCCGGTGTGCATGTGATTGTGTTAATGCAGGGCCCAGCTGGTGAGAATGTGGGCAAGTGAGTGTGCCAATACAGGGCCCAGTCTGCGTGCACATACTCATATGAGTGTGCCAAAGTAGAGCCCAACCAGTGTGTATGTGTGCAATGTGAGTGTGCCGAAGCAAAGCCCAGTTGGTATGCACATGGGCATGTGTGTGTGCCAATGCAGGGCTCAGCTGGTGTGCACATGTGCATGTGAGGGTGCCAATGCAGGGCCCAGCCAGTGTGCACATGGGCATGTAAATGTTGCAATACAGGGCCCAGCTGGTGCACACATTCACATGTGAGTGTGCCAATGCAGGGCCCAGTCGGTGTGCACATGGACATGAGAATGTGGCAATGCAGAGCCCTGCTGGTGTGCATGTGAGTGTGCCAATGCACAGCCCAGCCAGTGTGCATGTGGGCATGTGAGTATGCCAATACAGAGCCTAGATGGTTGTGGATGTGTGCATGTGAGTGTGCCAAAGCAGAGCCCAGCCAGTGCGCACATGCTCATGTGAGTGTGTCAATGCAGGGCCCAGCTGGTGTGCACATGGACATGTGAGTGTGCCAATGCAGAGCCCAGTCACTGTGCATGTGAGTGTGCCACTGTAGGACCCAGCCAGTGTGTCCGTGTGTATGTGAGTGTGCTAATGTAGCGCCCAGCCGGTGTGCCCGTGCCCATGTGAGCGTGCCAATGCACAGATCAGCCGGTATGCACGTGCATGTGTGACTGTGCCAATGCAGAGCCCAGCTGATGCCTCAGCTGTGCTACCACCCTGTGTTCACCTAGGTGCCAGTGTTGAATCTTAAGCAGTACCTTCCCTCGGTGAAGGAGATGATCCTCTCACACGCTGGATGCTCCTTCTCCGCTGGACCTCCAATGTCCCGGGCTCAGAATGTGAACCCTGAATGCCAACATTATGACCAGCAACACTGCTGCTACTTTCATAGGTCAGCAACAAACGGACATTTTCTTTGTTTGTAACTTCATTTTATACCCCCTTGCTGTCCACCCCGATCTCCCTCCAGACTCTCCAAGACAGTCTGCTGATCGTTTCATACCTGAAGTTCCATCCTTCACTAAGCCTTGGCTTGCCCCCTCCAAGCGGGGATGGGGTAGAGGGGATATACCTCCGAACCTCAATGCCTGCTTCAGAGGCATTAAGTGCTCGCCAGGTGGGACTGAGCAACACCGAGGGTCCTTCACTGTTGGACAGCAGGGCTCTGTCTGTTTCCAAATTTTCTCCCTCACCCTCAGAAGACACACATGCAAGGGCTGCAAAGACGTATGCATAAAAAAAGCGTAGCATCATCCACAGTCAGCGCAACTTCTACCACCCCTGATCTAACCACACAGCATTAACCCCTGCTTCCAGGTGGTGGTGTGGCTGTGGCAGACAGGACTCTCCTTCTCTGGAGAAGGACAGCATCCTTTGGGATGCTCAGTCTTTCTGCCTCCAGCCAGTAACAGAAGACTCAAACTCGTTCCCAAACCTGGGTTGCTGGTGTTGCGAGCGCTAACATTATCACTGTGCCAGCGACCTGGTTTACTGACATTTTGTAATACAGTCAACATGTGCTTCAAATATCTCAAACTTCAGGTTACAATTACCACTTACTCACTGGTGACCCTGGGCAAGTCACTGAACCCCTATGTGTTCCTGGGACACACCTGGCACTGAGCTCTCAGAAATCCCTATCTAATCTGTCTTCATCCATTTGAATCTCCCTGTGCACCAAATGACTGCACCCTTCTCCCCCACCCACCCCTGGATTGTAACGCACTTTGGGATAAAGTCTGTATGAAAGGCACTATATAAGACCACATTTCTTTCCTGTGTTACAGCACACTCTGTAATTGTGTTTTTCTTCCTCACTAGAACCCGTAATTATATTTTATACCCTTTATAGTACTCTGCAGTCAAATACCAGTGGGTATTCCTTGTCCATCCTATAGGTTGATGCACATACCAATCAAAACGAAGGGGGGTGAGGACATACCTCTGTGATCATCAGATCTTCTCCAGCTCTCTTTGTGCATCAAGATAGGTTGGTCACGTTTCTTGACTGCTCCCAACAACGTTACTAGCCTTTCAGGTACAGCACAATTTTTTTACTCAACTCTAAACTAACAGTCTGGTAGCCAACATAGGATCTATCTAATCTATCTGCCAAACAACTTCATGCTAACAGCAGTGTTTCAATAAGCTCCAGGAAATGTAAATCATATTAGATAGCAGCCACTACAGATGGAATCACCTCTCCCAGGGTGGGTACCCCCTCTAGTAGCGGAACCTGAACCCAGCACCTCAGAGCTTGACATACAATGCAATGTGCAGCACTGGGCTGCAAAAAAAGAGAAATAAGAGACTAATAAAAAAGGGGCTATGGAACTGGCAGGTATCCCCCACCAGTTGTGGATCCTGTTCCTTCACCTCTCCTAGCCTGTCATATGAGTAGCTCAGAGATGGGGTCCCTCCTGTAGCGACCCCTCCTCCATGGGAGACAGCACTAGAATTCACCTGCAAAGCCAATCTCAGCTTGCCTAACAGCTAGTGGAGACCACTCCTGTAGCAACCTCCATAACCCTCATGCCTGGCTCCCATCACTGATGCAGTCTGTATTTTAAAATGAAACACTCTATCGGAGCCCCTGAGGGTTTTTTCTGGCAAGTCCCCACCTGCAAAAATTGCAGTTTTGCATGGCTCCATGCCCCATCGCAGGGCAGAATTGCTCCAAATCCCCTCCAGCCTCCTCAGGACATCCTTGCGCGCTTTATACAGTCCTTTTGTCTCGGGGGCCGCAACTCACTGCCCGCCTCCTAAGACAGCCCGCAGCCATTTTCCATAGGTCTTCCCTAGCCCTAGCAAGCCCCATGATGCCCCTTGACTCTCGATGGACTGCAGCCACCTGGACAAAGGGCTTGGCTAATCTTGCGCGTAATCTCGCGAGAGTACGGCACCATCTTGCCTAGGGCTGCACAGTGAATACAGCACTCCCAAATCTCATAGAAACATAGAATTTGATGGCAGATAAGGACAGCTTGGCCCACCTAGTCTGCCCATTTCCCTACCTAACGGATAAGCTGCAGATCCTAGTTAACCAACAGCCTACTTCCTCCTACCCCCCCACTAGAATTGCCTTATGTCTGTACCATGCATTCTTGAATTCCCCCATAGAATCTCGGTGATTCTCGTGAGATTTCACTGCCGCCATCTTGCCTGGGTCTCTTCTTTGTTCTCTGGCACACGGAGAACCCCTAGCCACATTTAAAGGGATAGGCAGCATTTTTCCTTTCACTTTCTAATAACTGGAAGAAACTGCATAATATGTGGCCTGCTGAAACACACGGACCCTATATGATGCAGTTTTTTGTTAATTCCTACAGATTGAGCTGTATCATGATGAAATGCAGGGAATGTGGTGTAGCCTTCATGGCACTTGAGGAGGATGACAAAACGTGCGCGGTCTGCACCCCGACTCCCTGTAGGGGCATGGCGGACGTGGAAGAAGATGGATCCATTACCAACTCCCCCCGGCCCCTACTGCACCAATCGCACTGGATACCAGCCAAGTGCAACTCCTCTTCCAACTCCTCGAACCACTGAAAGCAAGTACTCCGTTACCAACCATGGGCACCCCAAAATGCCTGGAGGAACCCCTCAAAAAAATGGCTGAGGCTAGACACGGACAGCACAACAACCGAGGCCACGGCGGACCAGGAGGAGGCCTCTACGGACAAGTCCACCAGGATGTGCCACAGGGACAATATTGATGAGCTAATCACAATGGTCTGGGCAGCTCTAAAAATATCCCAACAGTCAGAACAACCGTCCACCTCGGAGGACCCACTCCTGTCAATGGGCGAACCAGAGGAAAGAATCCATTTCCCATCCTGCAAAACCATAGACACAATTCTTACGAAGGAGTACGAGCCCCTGGAGCCAACCAGACTTCTCGAGTAGAGTAGGGTGAGCAAGTGGTACCCCATGGCCCAAGAAAGAACAATTATTGGGGGAAGGCCCCCAAAGTAGACCAACCCGTATCCAAGCTCTCTAAATGTACCACTATACCAATTGAAAGCACAGCAGCCCTCAAAGACCCAATGGACAAAAAGATAGAGGAACACCTCCAAAAAATTCATGAGGCCTCAGATACGCTGCGCTCAGCAGACACAGCAGTGTGGTTCACCTCCTGAGCACTCCACAGGTGGTTGGACATCCTCATGGAGAACATTCCCGAGGATTCTCCGCAGGCTGACGCACAGAGTGCGCCACACAGGCAGTGAAATACATAACAGACGCATCCTCAAGTTCGGCACTAGAGCGGCAGTGCTCGCCAACAGGGCAAGGAGGACACTGTTGCTTAAGCTTTGGCACGTGGATAATGAATCCAAGAATGAGCTAATGAAGCTCCCCTTCAAAGAGGGTACACTGTTCGGGGAAGGACTGATACCATACCTCAAACACAGGGGTGGAAAACAAGCGCAAGGTGACAAGGATGTCTACCTGCCCTTGGACAAAACCTTTCATCCCAAAAGTAAATTTTTCAAACCCAAGGCACAGTCCTACAACCCACCGGCCTCCAGACAGTGGAACAGAGATCCAATTTCCAGCACAGAGCTTACAATAACAAATCCAAAGGTAATGCAGGGGGCAACTATTCCAACGGAGGCCGCAAACCTAACTTTAGATCACAAGGTAATAGAAAATGAGGGTGCGCAGGCCCGCGCAGTCCTACCACTAGCAAGGAGACTCCAGTGGTTTGCGCAACTATGAGCCCAAACTAGATCGGACAAATGGGTACTGGAGATGGTGACAAAGGGCTATGCGATAGAGTTCAGCAGTACCCCATCACAGCACAGGCCTCTTCCCTCGCCCCTTCCAAAGTGCCAAATCAAGGTACAAGCAATACAGGAGGCAATACAGGACTTGATCAACAATGAGGCTATCACGCCCGTCCCCACAGGGGAAAAGGACACAGGAGTCTACTCCTCCTCCTTCTTTTTTGTCCCAAAGAAGACAGGCGGCATGTGCCCAGTGCTGGAACTGAAGTATCTGAACCATTTTGTGACCTGCAAAAAATTCAAAATGGAACCCCTGCAGTCAGCACTCCTGGCCATACAACCGGGGAATTTTCTCACCTCGATAGTCCTCAAGGACGCATACCTCCATATCTCCATTCGACCCTCACACCACCGGTACCTCAGGCTCAACATTCAGGGTCAACACTTCCAATACACCTGCCTTCCATTCAGTCTGGCATCAGCCCCCCTGAGTATTCACCAAGACACTAGTGGTCCTGGCACTGTACCTCCGGAAACTAGGGGTACACGTCATTCCATACCTGGACGACTGGCTAATAAGAGCCAGGACGGCGGACCAGGCATGGCACAGTATGCAATTAGCAATAGAATGCCTTCAGCACCACGGCGGAATAATAAACACAGCCAAGAGCCAACTAACGCCCTCACAAACCATCACTCACCTGGGCGCAGTGATAGACATGGTAAACAACAAGGTGACGCCAACAGTGGAGAAAGCACACAACATCCACAAACTGGCAGATCAAACAGAGCAGTATGGGACTACCTCCAAGTTCTGGGGGTCATGGCAGCCCTCACAGATATGGTCCCATGGGCAAGACTACACATGCGGATCCTGCAGAGGTTTCTCATAGAATCATGGGAATCAGACAACATAGAACTTCAAGTTCCAATTATCACCACACTCAAATGGTGGACGCAGCAACACAACATCCAGAAAGGGAGATCACTGATGCAGGGAACCCCGGAGGTCATAAGAAAAAATTACTCACCTTAGTAATTTTCTTTCTTCTAATGGAGTCTTGCTATATTATGACAATTGCAGTTTGTCCCAGCCTTAGAACTGCTCCGGAGGTGAAAGAGTTAACTTTCATGCCATGCATGGAACTTAGAGCGCGAGCTCGGTTAGAGAAGCTCTGTCTGGGTCATTTCAAACTGAAACTGTCAGATCTTTACGAGCAAAAACTCACTAAGGTTCGTGTGGAAGCTGTAACTCACACTAGCCAACTGGCTACTTAAATATAAACACATTTTCCTGGTCCCAACACCAAGACTCAAGTCAGGGACCAGAAAATAAGATAAGATAAAATAAAACACAACACCCAAACACCCCAAAAAACAAGGGGTGGAAAACATAAAATGGGCATCAATAAGTGCCAACACTGGACTGCCCACCCCATACCCCAAGTAGAAGTTCTGAGAGGGGCAGGCTAGGGGAGGTCATAATATAGCAAGACTCCATTAGAAGAAACAACATTACTAAGGTGAGTAATTTTTTCTTCAAACAACATGAAGTCTTGCTATATTATGACAATTGCAGACTACACAGCAGTACCTCCATGGAGGAGGGACAGAACCTACTTAGGGAATAGGCTCTGAAGCACGGCTGTGCCAAACCGAGCATCCTTCCTGGCCTGGATATCCAGGGAGTAATGCTTGGTGAGAGTGTGTACTGTTTTCCAAGTAGCTGCTTGACATATCTCTAAGATAGGGATGTCTCTGGCAGCAGCTAGAGATGCAGCTGTACCTCTGGTAGAGTGAGCCCTCAGGCCTGAAGGGGGAACCTTACCCAGTTTTTGATAGCAAAATTGGATACAAGAGACAATCCACCTGGCAATGGACCTCTTAGTGGCAGGTTTTCCTTTCCCAACCTCACCATAAGTGAGAAATAGTTGGAGGGAGTCAAACCTGTGACCCTTGGTACGCTCTATGTAGTAACTTAGGGCCCTCTTAACATCTAACTGTGCAACCTCCTCTCACCAGAGGAGGAATGGTCAGTGAAGAACACTGGAAGAGAAATAGATTGATTAAGGTGGAAATCTGAAACCACCTTAGGCAAAAACTTCCTGTTAGTCCTGAGGACTACTTCACCCCTGTGAAAGGAAATAAAGTCAGTCTCCACTGACAAAGCTTGTAACTCACTTATGCACCTGGCAGAAGTGATGGCTACTAGAAACACAGTTTTACAAGTCAAGTACTTAAGCTCTGCTGAAGACAGAGGTTCAAAGGGGTTGCATCAGCTGAGCAATGCAAACATTAAGATCCCAGGCAGGGCAGGGTCCCTGAATGGTGGATTGGTATGAAGCAATCCCCTGAAAAACTTGGAAAATACAGGGTGAGCAGAAAGAGAAGAGGGCTTCCCTGCTGAAATAAAAGCAGAGACAGTTGCCAAATGCACTTTCAGGGTAGCTGGTCTCAGTCCCAAAGAATTGAGATGGACCATATAGTCCAAAACAATGGGCAATTCAGCAGATTCCGGGGAAATATGCTTCCCAGAACACCATATGGAAAACCTTTTCCATTTAGAGTTATAAGTAGCCCTAGTGGAAGGCTTCCTAGAAGCTTTCAAGATTTCGAGAACACCTTGAGAAAGGTGTAGGTCAGCAATTCTAACTCCTCAAGAGCCAGGCCTTGAGGTTGAGGGATTTGAGATTCGGATACCAAACTCTCCCCTGGGCACAGGTTAACAGATTGTGGTTCCTGGGAGACACAGGAAGATGGACTGCTAAGGACAGAAGGAGTGGTACCAGGGCTGCCTGGCCCAGTCTGGAGCAATCAGAATCATCTTGCAGGGCTGAGATCCGATTTTGACTAGCACCTTGAACAGGAGAGGGAAGGGCCGGAAGGCATAGAGAAACTTCCCTTCCCAATCGAGGAGAAAGGCATCCAGGGGGACTGAGCCTAACACTGGGGGCCTGCAACAAAAAAGTGGAAGTTGATGTTTGTCTGGGGCTGCAAAAAGATCTATCGGAGGGGTGCCCCATCTGGCAAAAAAGGAAAATTACGTACCTACCGTAATTCTTGATCTTCTTGGACGAAGTCTCACCACTCATTCACACTGAGTGGGATTGCGCGGAGGCACTAAGACCATCGGGAGCAAACTTTTGCTGGAGGGTCGGCGCGAGAGACAGGCGCCACAGAGACACGGGCCCGCAAGCAGCGGCTTTCGAGCGGTAATGACCATGTCTCGTGCGATACCCTCCAACCGCCTCAGTACCTTTACCAAGGAGGTGCAGCGCAACTAACGTAAAGAGTAAACCCAATATTAAAAACGGACATAAGATAGTCCGTATGACCCGTGTAAGAAGGGTCAGCAAAGAAGTCTTCACGGCTCAAAGATTTGAGGAGTGAAGACCAATACAGCGTGAGCTCGGGGATGGAGGGTGGGCGTGAATGAGGTGGAGACTCGTCCAAAGAAGATCAAGAATTAGGGATGCGCGATCGCCTCTAGTAGAGTGAGCTGACACTCTACCTTCTAATTTAACTTGAGCCATGGAATAGCAATGACGAAGGCATGCCACTAACCATGAAGAGATGCATCTAATAGCGACAGGTTGACCCAGCCGGGTGTCGCTGAAAGAAACGAACAGTTGCTGAGTCTATGTAACATCCTGGTTCTATCTAAATAGAACCGAGGCTCTCTAACATCCAAGGAATGAAGAGCTCGATACCCTTCATTTTGGAAATTAGCTGGCAGCGGAAGTACCAGAGGTTGGTTCAGATGGAATTTGACACAACCTTGGGAAGAAATTTAGGATGAGTATGAGAACCACTTGTCCTTATGGAATACAGTATACGGAGGGTCCGTAACCAGGGCATGTATCTCAGAGACCCTGCGGGCTGAGGTGTATGGCCACCAGGAAGGCAGTCTTCAGGTAAGAAATTTTAGCTCACAGGTAGCTAAGGGTTCGAAAGGCTTCGAGTGAGCATGTCCTATCATGAGGTTAATGTCCCAGGCTGCAACTGGACGCTTAACAGGGGTCTGGTATGGAGAATCCTTAAGAAATCTCTTCACCATAGGTAACTGAGCCAGAGTTAAGGAAGAAATCGGCTCATGGAACGCTGAGATGGCACTAAGGTGAACTTTAATCAGGAGTACTGAAGACCTGTAAGTTTGATAGGTCCAAAAGATACTCCAGAACCTTGCCAGAGGACAGGAAATGGGATTCTGCAAGAGGATTTTGCACAGAGAGAAAAACGTTTCCATTTGAAGCTGCATGTTGGTGGCTGGCTTCCGAGCAGCCAGAAGGATGTCTGAGACTCTACGAGACGTTGAACCGATTCACTTCTATCTCTTCAGGAGCCAACATGAAGATGAAGTGATTTCAGTGCTGATGGACCAACGAACCCTGAGTCAAAAGACTGATTTGTAAAGGAAGTGGTCTCGAGAGGCTGCCAACATACTGTTGAGTGGAGAAACTATAGTTGCCGAGGCCAGGAAGGAGCAATGAGAATCATCTTGGTCCCTGAGACTCGAACTTGAGGAGTACTCTCTGGATTAGAGGAAGTGGTGGAAAGGCGAAAGAAAGCGCTTTTGTCCACCGCAGCCTGAACGCATCCTGACAGAAATGCCAGGCCCTGGATTTCTGGAGCAGAAGAGAGGCAGTTTTGTGCTGAGTGGGGATGCAAAGGTCCAGGTCTGGAGTCCCCACTCTTTGAACAGAGACCGAAGCTACGGCTGGATCGAGAGACCACCGTGAGGGTCTGCCTCCGTTCTGCTGAGGTGTGTGCTGCAGGTCGTTTTGTATACCTGGCAGATAAACCGCTTGAATCAGAGACTTCTGCTCCAAGCACCACTCCCACACCCTCATTAAGCTCCTGCAAAGGGGATAAGAATGAGCATCGCTTGCTTGTTGATGTGATACATCACTGCTTTGTTGTCCGTTTGAAGGAGAATGTTCTTGTGACAAAGGACATCCTCTCAGAGCTCGGATTGCATAGAGGACCGCCTCTCATCTCTAGGACATTTATGTGGAGATGAGTTTCGAACTGAGTCCATACACCTTGAGTGTGGAGGGAGACAGTGAGCTCCCATCCCATTAGCGATGCATCTGTGGTGATGGAGATCTGATGATCCGGGGAGCAAAGGGAATCCTTCCAGGAGATTGTTTCTTGAGACCACCAGGTGAGAGACCTTCAAGGGGCTCCGCCACCTTGATGGGATAAGACTGGGGGTGAGAGGTCGGGACCACTGTGGAGAGCATCCATTGGGTGGTTCTCATGTGAGTCGGGCCAGAGGACAGTGAAGACCGAGGATCGCCATGAGACCCAACATGCGTTGCATCGAGAGAGCTGTAACCGATTGGTTCTCCCTGATGTAACGGGCCATACGAAGGATGTCGAGTCTTCTGTCCTCTGGAAGGAAAGCCTTCGCTGAGGAGGTGTCTAGAAGCGTCCCTATGAAAAGGAGCCTCTGGGAGGTTGCAGTTGAGATTTTTTCAAACTCAGCAGAACTCCCATGGACGTTGAGAAGACGAGAAGTCGTTTGCCGCAGCTTCAAAGTCCCTTGCCGGAAGGGCTTAGCTAGAAGCCAATCGTCCAGGTAGGGAAACACTGGAGTCCGACTTCTTCCTGAGATGCGACCGCGAGAACTGCACAACACTTTGTAAAAACTCTCATGCGCCTGAGGATAGCCCAAAGGGCAGGACTCTGAACTGATAATGCTGACCCAAAGCTACAAACCTGAGGAATTTGCGGTGGGTCGGGTGGTGGGATATGCTGGTAAGCATCCTGCATATCGAGAGAGGCCAGCCAGTCGGTGCTGATGCAGCAAGGGTAACAGGGTACCTAGGGAAATCATCTTGAATTTCTCCTGGGAGGAATTTTGTTTAACTTTCTGAGGTCTAGAATGGGGCGCATCCCCCAGATTTCTTTGGAACCAGAAAGTAATGGGAGTAGAACCTGAGTTCGAGATGCGGGGCACCAGTTCTATTGCCCTGTTGTTCAGAAGGCCCTGGATCTCCGTGGTGAGGAGGTCTGACTGAGAGGCCGACAACCTGGGTTGTCGTGATGGGAGGACAATTGGGGGTTTCCAAGAAATTGGAGAGAATAACCTCGCGAATTATCCAGGGACCCATTTGTCTGAGGTTATGGACTTCCACTGGTTGAGAAGTACATCAGGCGACCTCCCACGGAGGAGAAAGTTCCACCGGGCAGAGTGGATGGAACTTAGGTCCAACGACTCATAAGGTAGCGCTGGGAGCTTTAGGTCCCTCGCGCTTGCTGCGCCTTCTTTTGAGGTTGGGCAGGTTGGCTTTTATGGAAGCTTCCCTGCCTCTGCCTCAAAGGACTGACGACTATGAAACTGACGCTTGTTTCACATGCCCCCGAGAGGGGCAGGCGGAGGTCTGGCCAACTTAATGGCCGATCTAGTCTTCTGAGTGGCCTCTAAGGCTTGCTCCACCTGAGGCCAAAAAGAAAGGAGCCATCAAAAGGCAGCGCCATCACCTGCTGCTGATCATTCGTGAAGCCAGAAGCACGCAGCCGGAGTGGCGCTTAGTGCACAAACTCGCCGCTGCTGCTGAGCGAGAAGCAGTGTCGAAAGCGCCCATGTGCTTTGACCTGTTGGTTATTGGACTCAATACTCTAATAACGGTCAGAAGAAGCTCTGACTTGGAATCCAATCTGGAAGAGCTTTCAACCATTCTTTTCATAGAGTGCCACAGGATATACTCATACTGGGAAAAAATAGCCTTGATAATCTGGCAATACGATACTTAGAGGGAGGCAGCAAAGACTCTCTTACCTAATGTATCAATCTTACGAGACTTTGTTAATAGGTCGAGCTATAGTAGTTTGAGGAAGAAACGACCTTGTCATTCCTCTGCCAGGACTACAATAGGATCCGCAGAAGGCTTGGGATGCCAAAATGGGACGATCCTTGGGAGCTGAATACTTTATCAATGGATTTAGCCACTGAGGGAATAAGAGCAGGGTTATTCCATGCCATTTGAGACAGCGCTCAAGGAAGGCTGAATCGGAGGAGTCAAACCTGCAGGGACTCCAGGCTATGAAGATACTGGAGTCTTAATATCTTTCCAGGATCGATGTCTGTAGTCTGGAGAAAAGAGTGATCCCAGGTTCTTCAACAGAGACTTAAAGGACAGGTCCTCACCACAGGCTCTGTAGAAAAAGAAAGATCCTGTTTCTCCACTTCATCACCCAACCGAGGTCTGGGTCAGGCTCAACATCATCTCCTGATGGTCCAGAAAGGACTGTTTGGACAGGAAAGGAGGAAATTAGGAGAGGAGGAAATGGCAGAAAACAAGAGAGAGTCCCTATGGCTGCCGGGCGCGAGACGGCAAACGGGCTAAGACGGCATCGAGGAGGCGCACGGCGCCGAAGAGGCACGCTGCTCGCGAACGCCGCGGCCGGGCGGCGCTGCGTCGCATTTACGCGCACTGGTGCCGACGGACGGCGACGCGGATGACGCGTTACGACCGGGCGCCGCCGATCCGACGGCGCCACCGGCGCACCGCGAGATCGCACGGCACCGCCAACGGCGCCAAGAGACCACGCGCGCGCAGCGCCGAGATCGCACGGGCACCGCCAACGGGCGCCAAGAGACGACGCGCAACGGCGCCGCAAGCTCCGGGCAGCCCGCGAAACGGGCGCTGACACGGCCACAGACCCTGCAGAAGGCGCTGAAAAGCTCGGGAACCGGAAAGCAAGAGAAGGAAAACCAGGAGATAAGGGTATCGGTGAGGCCCCTCGCGCCCGCAGCTATGTGAGGGGGAAACACCTAAGCACGGAGTCGCTAGCACCGGTAGTTGATACCGGCGACTAGGAAGGTCCAACCGCCCTACCTGATCGCCGGAGAAGCCCGAGGGCTCCGAGGTAACCGAGCCAGGCAGAAGAACCAACCTCCGAGCCCATCGCCTATAAGAGCGCCCACTGATGAAACTGCTCATCTGGAGCCCTACCTATAGGCGGAGGGCCTCGATGTCGCAGTACGCATTATCGGAAGTTGGCGACTCAAGAAGGAGACCGGCAACTAGCAACGATAACCCACCGCCGACGCGCAGATAGACATACCAAGGGCGAATTCGAGGATGCCTTCTTTTGACCTGTGGGTCAAGAAAGCCGAGGCCAAACGGCGCCCAGAATGCCATCGCTTATTTTATGCCGGGCGGGACCGCTCATCCCTCGGCATCGGACTGACCGCTGTCGGAACCCCGCTGAGGAGAAGGAGGCTGACTGGATCCAGCCCAGCTGACTGAACAGCTTTTCATACTAAGTCTCCCCTACCGTCAACTGACCCTGCTCATGGTCGACTCGGCCCAGTAGGCCGAGACTTCTTCAAGTAAAATTTAATATTAGAAAAATTAACGAAAATAGAATAAAATTGCTGGATACTACTTATCGAGATAAAGTTACAAAAACAAACTGAAACTATACGCTAGTTTGAAGTTTGACTCCGACAGGCGAGCCGACGCTGCTTACCGAAGCGCACTCGAACGGCGGAAAAAGTGAACTGAGGCGGTTGAGGCCGAGATGGTCACACTGAACATGTTTCATGGCATCAGGTCTCGCGGGCGCTGTCTCTCAAGGCCACCTCCAGCAAAGTTTGTTCTCGATGGGTCTTAGTGCCTCCGGCGCCAATCCCACTAGTGTGAATGAGTGGTGGAGACTTATGTCCAGGAAGATCACATTTTCCTTGGTCCCCAAAACAAAGACTCAAGTCAGGGGATCCAAAAGATTAAAACACAACACCCAAACACCCCAAAAAAGGAGGGGTGAAAAAATAAGGTGGGCATCTAAGTGCCAACACTGCCCTGCCCACCCACACCCCGAGAGTATAGGTTCTGAGAGGGCAGGGAAGGTCATAATATAGCAAGACTCCATTAGAAGAAACATTACAAAGGTGAGTAATTTTTTCTTCAAACAACATGAAGTCTTGCTATATTATGACACAAGCAGACTACACAGCAGTACCTCCATGGAGGAGGGACAGACCTACTTGGAAATAGGCTCTGAAGCTCAGCTGTGTTAACCAAGCATCACTCCTAGCCTGGATGTCCAGGGAGTAATGCTTAGTAAAAGTGTGAACTGTTTTCCAGGTAGCTGCTTGACATATCTCTAGATAGGATGTCCCTGCAGCAGCCAGAGACGGCTGTACCTCTGGTAGAGTGAGCCCTCAGGCCTGAGGGGAACCTTACCCAGTTTTTCATAGCAAAATTGATACAAGAGACAATCCACCTGGCAATGGACTTTTAGTGGCAGGCTTCCTTTACCAACCTCACCATAAGTGAGGAACAGTTGAGGAGTCAAACCTGTGACCCTTGGTACGTTCTATGTAGTAACTAAGGGCTCTTTTGACATCTAAACTGTGCAGTCTCCTCTCGCCAGAGGAGGAATGGTCAGTGAAGTACACAGGGAGAGACATAGATTGATTAAGGTGGAAGTCTGAAACCACCTTAGGCAAGAACTTTCTGTTAGTCCTGAGGACCACCTTATCTCTATGGAAGGAGATAAAAATCGGGCTCCACTGACAATGCTTGTAATTCACTTATGCGCCTGGCAGAAGTGGTATGGCTACAAAATGAAAATTACGACTCTACCGTAATTCTGATCTTCTTGTATCTTCACCATTCATTACTGCTTGGGGTTAAGCCGAGGGCGCGCACTGCCACGGGAGTTTTTTTTTTCTTTTTAGAGTTGGCTGTAACTGGCGCCTATCCTCGAGGGCGACGCGACCGCGCCATGCTGAGGGACGGCTGTTAGAGCTGTGGACTCCTCCTCCATCTCAGTTCTGTTAGCCGGAGAGGCAAAAAAAGTGTGAGAAAAAGAAAGCGAGGCAAGAGAGCCAAGGGATAGAAAAAGGAAAGGAAATAAACTGAAAAAGGAATAAGCCGATGGAGAATAGACAGAGGAGAGAGAATTCCAACCCTAAGGGACCGCAGGGCCTCCTTTCCGGGGCGGCTCTAGGGGAGGAGCAGAGAAAGAGAGGGAAAGGAGAAAGAGAGGAATGAAGGAAGAAGAAAGAAAGAAAGAGTGGCATGTTGAGAAGGAGAACAGTGCCCGTCGAGCATTGTTGGTTGAGAGGCTTATAGGCTCGAAATTAATGAGGGAGCAAGAATCCCCGTTGGTAGGACTGAGGAGAGGTTCCACCGAACCTGCTAAACAGACCAAGAGAGGGCAGAGTCCTGGACCTCAACATGCCAAGTCTCTTCATCCCAGTTGAGGGCTCCTGGACTGACTGAGCAGAACCTGTTCGGAAGAGTGCCCATCCAGGAAGTGGACTAAGTTCCTAGCACCTTGATAAGTGCTACCATAGAAGAGTATGGGAAAACTAAGCCTTCTCGAAGGCAGTTTGTAAAGAAAATAGAGAGGACTCAATCAGACTTGCTATGACAAGGCAGACAGAGGCTTGAAGCTGACAAGGTCAGCCAGCAGCTGCAAAGCTTTTGAAAAATAATGCCTGCCAAGGGATCCTAAGTTGAAGGTGCGAGACAGGGCATGGCCACCAGGCTGTGGAACAACATGACCTGAGGAGACAAGGAATTGCACCTAGGGCAGTCAGAAAGAGTTCCCTCAGAATTAAGAAGTTTGTAACCGTACTCGTTCCTCTTTACCTTGAGGAAAAAAGGGGGTCCAGGGTTTTAAATAATTGATTAGCAGTTTTTTTTTCTCTTGGGACTATATTAACTTTACAGACAGTGTTTACACAGAGTCCCTAGAAGTGCCGCGCCTGCCAAACACAGCGAGGCAAGAGCCATGCATCTCCTCAACTACTCAGCACTTTTATGAGCAAAACGCCAATCAATCTTAGAGTGAAGTAAATCCTCGGGATCCATTCACCAAGAATGGGAAAACAGAGAAATGTTTTTTTTTTTTTTTGGCATAAAGGCCAAGGGAGTAAGAGGAACGAGGCGGGAGGGGGAGACGCCACAGAAGGAGGCCACTGAGGGGAAGGTGGGTGGGTATCAGTAATGAATGGTGAAGATACAAGAGAAGATCAAGAATTACGGTAGGTACGTAATTTTCATATCTTCCCTTGTCAATCTTCACCATTCATTACTGCTTGGGAGAGTACCAAGCCCCTCCCCCTTAAAAAAGGGGAGGTAGAACCCTGAGGGAACAAGACCCCCAGCCTCCTGTTGGTGAGAAACAGAAGGGGAAGACCCTGGCTAGTACAGAGAGAAGCCTATGTGGGAGAAGAGCTAGGAGGTGCCTCCCGAGGACGGGGAGACGGAGGAAGCCCCTGCAAAAGTCTCCTAGCTCTGGAGGAAAAAAGAAGGGTCCCCCGGAAAGTGGAGCGCATCACCCTACGCCGGGCCAGGGGTGACAACCTTGATAGACGAAGCCATGCCGTCCGCCTAATGCAGATCGCTGTCCCCACAAGCCTGGAAGCCACCTCATTGGCGTCGTAAGATGCCCTTGCTTGGTGTCTTGCCAGCTCCAGGCCTATAGCGGAGAGGGAAATAGCTTGTCTGGTTTGCTCCGTATCAGGCATTGATGCTAGGAGCTGGGAGAGCATCGACCACAGATGCCGACTGTAGGCAGCGTGGTGAGCCTGATGTGATGCAATACAAGCCACCGCACGAGAAGAAGAGAACACTCTTCGCCCCCACCGGTCGAACTGTAGAGAATCCGAATCTGGTGGGCGGTCGTCAGCCAGGCAACGGCAATCTGAAGGAGTCTCTAGGTACACCAAGCCCGAGGGTGGCTGGGAAGAGCACCCAGGGATTCCGAGGGGGCACAATACCTACGACGGCAGTCAGCCGGGGCTGGAGAAAGGGCGGCTGGCGACTGCCAGGAACGGACAGACGCCTCCTGGAAGGGGATAGGCCAGGAAGGTACCACCAGGTGCTGGGCACTGAATTCTCCAAGGAATTCACGCGTCTCCCATTCGGTATTGTCTCTCCTTACATAAGAGATTCGAAGGTCCCTCACCATCCTCGAGAGGAATCGCTGATATTCAGTGAAATCAGCATCGGAAGAAAGATGAGCAAGGGGTTCCTCTCCCTCAGAGGAGGAAGACAAGGATGACGGAGAGCTCGAATGTCCAGAGGATTCCTGCGGTGGTGAGGAGAGTCGAAAGACCCGCTCATGCATACATCTAACGTATGAGGGAAGGCGCTCGAGAACCCCTGAACTGCTCCCAGGATAACGGACCCGTAGGACCGACATGGCCTGGAAGCGCGTGGGGTGGAAGCAGAGGTACTGGAGAAGGGCACCTACGAAGAGGCAACTGACCTCTGCCAGGACTCTGAAATCCGGGGAACGGAGCCCGAGCTGGCGGGATCCCGGACAACAAACCAGGCCGCAAGACGGAACCCTGAGAAAGCGATGCCTGGAACAGCCCAGGGGGAGAACCTCCCCATGTGACGAACCCGGGACTGCATGGTTCCAGAAGGGCAGTCCACTGCAACGCCACCGGAGGGCACCCTACAGCCCAGGAGGGAAGGGCGGGGTTCGGTGCTACGGCTCCTAGCCACCCCATCAGAGGCGGCCGACAGAGACCGGGGCCCCCGTGCCCCGTCCCCTGCCCCTCGGACTCTGAAAGAGCCCTTCTCCTCGACTGCAGCGTCCCCGCAACCCCAGAGGAGGCAACAGCACCCGGGAGGGCAGCTGTCACAGGTCCCCTAGGAGGGGGAGCCTCCTCCTCAGTCCCCACCACATCACCCCCCTGGGACCCAGGGCCACCCCCAGCCCGAGAGCCCTCAGGGGAGGACGAGAGAGGGGACAGTGGAAGGGGCCCGCTGCGCCGCCTGGCACCCTGTGCCACCCGGGACCCTGACTCTGAAGAGTCAGGGTGCCAGGATGGGTCCACATCCGAGTCATCGGCCTCCGAAGAAGATGAGACCAGCAGAACCTCAATGCTGGCAACTCCGGGAATCCCCGGGGCAACGACACCGCGAACGGTGCCGGTGCCAGGGGCGGCGCCGGACAACCCCCACCCACCCGCGACAGCCAGGCCCGGCCCTACCTCCCCTGCGGTACCAGCCAGGCCTCACGGCGCCGCTCCCGGCGTTGAACTTGACCCGCGCTGCCGAGAACAGACCGGCCCACGGCACCCACGAGCGGCACTGGGGGTTAGCGCGCTGGCGTTGGCCACGGGCGCCGCCTTGATCACCGGTGCCGCAAGCGGCGCGGGATCCAAACGCGCCGGAGGGTGGCGCCAGGGTCCACGGTGCCCGCCCATAAATCATGGCCTCAACACTGGGGAGCCTGCACCTCCGAGAGGTGACTGCCAAGACGGTGTCACCGCCACGGCACTGGGACCACGATGTTCCCCGACACCGCTGAGAGAAGCTTCCTCTTCAGCAAGAGAAGAGGAGAGCTCCTCCTCCTCTGATCCGTATAGGCCCGGAGGGACCCGGGAAGGGCCTAGAGACCTTACCTGGGAATCCTTGAGTGACGCTGCCCTCGAGGTCGGCGGGCTTGCCGAGCTTGAACGCTGGACTTCAGGACACGACGTCCATGGAGAAATAAGGCCGTGACGCTGGCCATGTCGTGGTTGGGTCCCAGGCAACGGAGACAGACATCATGCCGGTCCGAGACGGAAAAATGCCGCCACAGGAGCACCGACCGATAGGCGCGTGGCTCCGCCGACTTACGCCTGCTCCAGAACCGACATGATACGAACTAACTGAGGAAAAAAACTAGGAAAACACTCGGAGCCGTAGATAGAAATAAAAAGGAACGGTCTTACCGGTATATGGCGTCGAGTGAATGTGTGAGAACACGAGATGAGGAGTCAGGACGAATCCGAAGAACGAACACTATACGCTACCAGCTAGCAGGTGCAGCCTCGGCAGCCGGAGAAACAGAACCCAGATGGAGGAGGAGTCCGCGGCCCTAACGGCCGCCCCTCACAAGATGACGAAAAGGCCGCCGAGGACGGCGCCGTTAGAGCCAACTCTAAAAAAAAAAAAAAAAACTCCTGTAGCGGGTGCGCCTCCAGCTTAACCCCAAGCAGTAATGAATGGTGAAGACTGACAAGGGAAGATCACAGTTTTCCAAGTCAAGTACTTAAGCTCTGCTGAGGACAAGGGCTCAAAAGGGGGTTGCATAAAGCTGAGCAATGCAAATATTAAGATCCCAGGCAGGGGTAGGGGCCCTGAATGGAGAGTTGGTGTGAAGCAACCCCTTGAAAAACTTGGAGAATACAGGATGAGCTGAAAGAGAAGAGGGTTTACCTGCTGATAAAAAAGCAGACACAGCTGCCAGGTGCACTTTTAGGGTAGCTGGTCTCAGCCCCAAAGCATTCAAATGCATCATATAATCCAGGACTGTGGGTAAGTCAGCAGTTTCTGGGGAAATATGCCTGCCAGAACACCATATGGAAAATCTCTTCCATTTGGAATTATAAGTAGCTTCTGGTAGGAAGGCTTCCCAGAAGCCTTCAGGATATCAATACACCTTGGAGAGATGGGTCAGCAAACTCTAACTCTTCAAGAGCCAGGCCTTGAGATTGAGAGATTTGAGGTTCGGATACCAAACTCTCCCCTGGGCACAGGTTAACAGGTTGTGATTCCTGGGGAGACACAGGGGAAGATGGACTGCTAAGGACATAAGGAGTGGATACCAGGGCTGTCTGGCCCAGTCTGGAGCAATCAGGATCATCTTGCAGGGTTGAGATCTGATTTTGACTAGCACTTTGAACAAGAGAGGGAAGGGGAGGGAGCACGGAGAAACTTCCCTTCCCAATTGAGAACTAAGGCATCCAGAAGGACTGAGCCCAACACTGGGGGCCTGCAGCAAAAAAGGGGAAGTTGGTGATTGTCTGGGGCTGCAAAAAGATCTATCTGCGGGGTGCCCCATCTGGCAAATACTACCTCCAGTACTAGAGGATCCAGTGACCATTCGTGATGGCCCTGGGAAATCCTGCTGAGAGCACCAGCCAGGACATTGTCCTTGCCTGGGAGGTGAACTGCCGTAAGGGAGGTGTTCAGGGAATAAGCCAGAGACCACAACTTCATTGCTTCGTGCATAAGGTCAGACCGAAAGCTCCCTTGCTTGTTGATGTACCACATTGTAGTGGTGTTGTCTGTTCTGACCTGTACGACTTTTGTTCTGAACAGATGTGGAGAAAACTTGAAGTGCTAGAAAACTGCTCTGAGTTCCAACAGATTGATGTGGAGCAGAGATTCCTGTGGGGACCACAATCCCTGGGTAGTGAGGTCGCCCATGTGAGCTCCCCAGCCCAAGAGGGATGCATCTGTAGTAAGGATTAAGGAGTGAGACTGAGGGGTGAAGGGGACCCCCTGTCTCAGATTGCTCTGGTCCTGCCACCACTGAAGGGCTTGGATCAGGGTTCGAGTCACTGGGATCAATTTGGTTAGAGGGTCTCTCCTTTGAGACCAAAAGCTCTCAAATGGAACTGGACGTCCCTCATCTGAAATCTTGCTCCCTGCACTACTGCTGTAGAAGCAGCCATGTGCCCCAGGAGCTGCAGAAAATGCCTTGCTGGTTGAGAGACCTGTAGGGTGAAAGAGGAGGCCAGAGAGACAAGGGTCCTTGCTCTTTCCAGAGGGAGGAAGGAAGGCTCTGGCCTCTTTTGTGTTCAGTTCTGCACCTATGAAGGTGAGAAGCTGGACAGGCTCTAGAACGACTTTAGAAGATTGAAAGGAAACCTAGAGATGTGAGCAGTTGCTGGGTTACCTGGAAGGTGTGGTTGACTTGTTCTGGAGACTGGCCTACTGGAGCCAGTCGTCTAGGTAAGGAAAGATGGCAATCTTTTGCCTTCTTAAGTGAGCAACTGCTACTGCCAGGCATTTTGTGAACACCCTCGGGGAGCGGAGGTGAGGCGAGCGGCATTGCCTCTGAACTGGTAATGGCCTGAGGGCAGTTCGAATCAGAGGTACTTTCGATGGGAGCTTCTGATAAGAACATGGAAGTAGGCATCCTTGAGGTCCAGGGACGCTAGCCAGTCCCCTGGCCTTAGAGAGGGTAAAATAATTCCCAAAGTCACCATTTTGAATTTTGGTTTTAAAAGGTGCTTGTTTAGGTATCTGAGATCCAGGATGGGCCGCCATTCTCCTGTCTTTTTTGGGGTAAGGAAGTACCTGGAGTACAACCCTTTGCCCTGATGAAGGGGTGGAACCCTTTCCACAGCTCTGAGAGCCAGGAGGGTAGAAACTTCTGTTTCTAGGGCAAGTGCCTCTGATGGATTTGCAGGTGGAAAGGACCTGGTTCTCATCTTTGAATTTTTTGAAGCTGAGAACCAGTCCCTGGCTTACTACTTCCAGGACCCACTTGTCTGATGTTAAAGACTTCCAGTCCTGGACAAAGTAAGCCAGCCTGCCCCCTACAGGTAGTGGAGAATCGGCCCTGGCCACCCCATCAGGGTGCCTGCTTGGCAGGGGCTTTGGGCTGAGGGGTGGAAGCAGGCTTGCTTGTACCCCGTCTGCCTCTCCCTCTAAAGAACTCCCTCTGGGCAAAAGCAGAAGAGGAGGCCTGGACTTGGTAAAAAGGCCTATGAAAAGGCCTGCCCCTGCCCCTGGGATGCTGCCTTTGAGGAGTGGCCTGCCTTTCCTTGGCCTGAGCACTCCTATAAGTGGTTCTATATTCATCCATTTTCTTCATGTAATTCTCTATCTGTTCCCCAAACAGAGAATTGCCCACCACAGGAAAATCCATGGCCTTAGACTGGGTATCCTGTGACAGGGTAGTACATCTGAGCCAGGCCATTCTGCGAAGTGCCACAGAAGTAGCCATGACCCTAGATGACACATCATTAGAGTCTGCTGCAGCATGAAATTGCACCTTGGATGCCTCAATACCATCCGCAGCCAACTGTTCCAGCTCCCTGGCAAGCTGGTCAGGGATCTGTTTTGCCAGGGCCAGCACAGAATCCCATCTGGATTTCTGGTACCTAGCAGCATAAGCCATATAATTTGCCTGTCTGAGTCCCAAAGATGCTGCCATGTACTGTTTCTTTGCCATGGCATCAATCCTCCTGGAGTCCTTTTCAGGGGGATGAGAAGCTAGAGGAATATTTGCCTTGTCACAGGCTGCAGCCTGCACTGCCCCCACATGGCTGCATTGCTGTGTGAGGAACTCTGTATCCGAGCCTGATAATGTATACCTCTTGTCCATCCTTTTATCAACAGGAGGTATAGTGTGAGGAGTTTTTAGAATTTTTACTGTCTGTTTCCGAAAAGATTTATGCAGAGGAATAGACAGTCGCCTCGACTCTGGAATATCCATAATTTCTACGTAATCAGGCTCCTCTTGGTCATCAACAGCTTCCTCAACAGGGAGCTGGAGAGTTTCAGCAACTTTCTTATAGAACATAAAATGAGAAGGGGACTCAGATAACCTATGGGGAGAAACCCCTGACGGTCTGTCTGGAGAGATGTCCGGTTCAATGGGCACATCCAGACTTTCAAAACCACATTCACTCTCCTTATACTCCTCCTCCCCCTCCTCCGGTTCATAAAAACCCTCAAAATCATAATCTTGAACCGGTGGAACCGGCCGAACCGAGCTCTTCCCTGATGGTGTCGGTTCGGTCGGAACCGGGGAAAGTGACTGGACAATTTGAATTGCTTTAGCTATTTCCTCAGCGGTTGGAGAAAAACTTTTGGCACACTAGCTGACTTCTAGTCCTTTTATTTGGAACCGGCTCCTCAGAGCTGGCTCTTCGTTGCCGAGGAAGTATCACCCTGGTCAGGCACTCCCTCAGTTCGGTTGGAACCCGAACGGGCCTCATCGGTCAGCGGACTTTTTACCTCCTTTCCTGAGCCTACCAACTCTCTTTTCTATGGTGGCAGCAGGAAAATTACTACATATCTGGCAGTCTGCACTGGGGTGGTCAAACCCCAGACAAATACACACAAGGCGGTGTGTGGGTCAGCTACAAAGAGCTTCCCCACAAACACTACAGTGCTGAAACCCAGTGGGCCCGGTTTTTCTTTTGGGTTTCTCAGACATAGTGCCAGCCTAACCAAACTTGCCCGTTTATGGCAATCTGCCAAGCAAGACTCTCTTATCGGTTTCCAACCATGTCACGAGTCGTGGAAAAAAACGTAATGAAATCCGTTTTTTTTAGAACCAATAAGAACCAGGAACCGCACTCTAAATAAGGACTAGTGAAGTTTTAAAAATAACCTGATCGGTTCAAACCGAACCGAAAGACGTTTACAAGTTCCACACAGAATAAAATGAATGTAAGCCTATCTATTACTTACAATACCACAGACAGAGCTTGAACTGACCGGTTGCGGTTTAATTTCGGTCAAAAAAATGAAAAAAATAATACTTTTAACTGACTAAATGAACCGAGCAGAAGGAGAAATCTCCGGAGCGACTGTTCAGTGAGGCGGAGTAAAGAATCTGACAGTTTCAGTTTGAAGAACAACAGACAGAGTTTTCAACCGAGCTCGCGCTCAAGGTTCCATGCCTGGCATGGAAAGTTAACTATTTCACCTCCGGAGCAGTTCGAAGGTTGGGACTCACTGCATATGTCATAATATAGCAAGACTTCATGTTGTTTGAAGAATCACACTGGAGAAGATCTGATGACCACAGAGCTATGTCCTCGCCCCCCTTCGTTTTGATTGGTTTGTGCATCAACCTATAGGATGGACAAGGAATACCCACTGGTATATGACTGCGGAGTACTATAAAGGGTACTCAGATAACCACCTTTACCAGGTGAGTAAATCCCATAAACAGAGAGAGCTGCACTCGCATTACCACCGTGTGAGCCACTCTCATCTTGATGTTTGGTTTTTGGACATCTCTCCAAATCAAACGCATACGCTGAAGCCTCAATCCCAGAGCAGGGCATCATGGATATGCAAATCCCTGTGCGAGTCAGGCTGACAAGGCATTGCCAGAACAGACATTACCTTTTGAACAGGCTTGTACATTGGCTTCAGTACAGGATGAGAATGACAAAAGTCCAGGCACCTGCATCATACCATTAGGACACCTTAGTGTATGGCAGTCATTGTGTCTGGCAGGACAGAACGTGGCTCTGGAGTAGGCAGGTGATGGGACTGGGAAGGCAGGGTCTGGCTGAACAGAAAAACAACAACAAGGATGGTCTGCGCTCCCTGGTACAGGCCGCTGGTTCAATTCAGGGTTTGGCTAACCCTGTACATGACTAGGAAAAACAAGCAAGCAATGCACAACTACGCAGAGGAAAAATAAAGAACCTGACTCTGTCAGTAAGCTACATGCATGGTTAATTGCAAATTGGTATACAGAGGCATTCGAACGTGAGACCACTTGTTTAATGCCCCGGCACTTCGACCTACTGATCTTCGTCCTTATTTTTCCTGTACACAGTTGTGCACTGGTTGCTTGTTTCTCCTCTGGCTGAACAGGGCTGCCAGCTTGATGAAGAATAATATAACAGAAAAGAACAAACTAAAGACTGGAAATGAGACTGCTTCCTGTCACTCTTGCTGGTTCTACAGTTATGTTAACATCATCATTTATTTTATATATTTCCATTGTCCCCCTTCCCTTACCTCAGAACTCAAGCCCTTTAGTCCTGGAACTAACCCGCTTAAAATTTTCTGCATCTTGTCACACAAAAATATCCTAAAGTACTTTGCAAAGCAATGTGTTAGATACTGGTAGTGAGGGGGCACTAATGAGCCGCGACTAGAAGAGACGCAAATCTCCACACCTTTAAAGCTTAAAATTGTTATTTAGCAAAGTTACATACTAACATACTATTTGCCAGCAGATTAGGCCTTATGGTCTATCAAGTCTGCTCGAACCTAGATCCTTAGTTGGGTGCCGAGACCCTCCCATCCCTTGTGCTCCAGAAACCCCTATCATCCATCCCCACCCCCCCCGGGACAGGCCATCATCTGATACATCCACTTTCTGTGTCTGTCCCACCCTCTTAAAGCTCTCCACTGTGGATCTCTGAACCAGCTCACCAGGCAGAGCATTCCAAGGGTCCACCACCCTCTCAGTGAAAACCTCCTCTTTTCCCTCACCCTTCCACCTTCCAACTTCAAACCATGCCTCTGGTGATGCCTCCCTGCTTTAGTCTAAAGATCCTCCATGTTTACTCTATTTATTCCCTTGAGGTACTTGAAGACCTCAATCATGTCCCCCTGTCTCTCCTCTCCTCCAATGAAAACAGGCAGAGCTCCTCAAGTCTGTCCTCGTAAGTCAAATCCCCTAGCCCTCGTATCATCTTTGTTGCCCTCCTCTGTACCTCTCCAGGAGCTGTATGTCCCTCTTCAAGTGTGGTCTCCAGTACTGTACACAGTACTCAAGGTGTGGTCTAACCAGTCCATTGTACAGTGGCAGAATCACTTCCTTGCTCCTAGAGGTGATCCTCTGCGATGCATCCCAACATCCTGTTTGCCTTGCTAGCTGCTCTCCTGCACTGCTCAGTGTTATTCATACATGTATCCACCATGACCCCTAGGTCTTTTTCCCCTGTTGAGGCTTCCAGCACCTCCCCTCCCAGGGTGTACCTGTGTTTAGGGTTTCCCCGACCAAGATGCAACACCTTGCACTTGGTGATATTGAAATTTAATTTCCATGTGTGAGCCCAGCTTTCCAGGGTGTCCAGGTCCCCTTGCAGGGCCAACCTCCCCTCTTCTCCCTCAACTACTGCTCCCATCTTGGAGTTAACTTATAGTTTCAACGACAAAGTGGGTCGGAGAAAAGTCGGGCCTAGGAGACGCGCCAAATGCTGTCACGATGGGGCCGATCCCGTTGTCAGCAGCCGAAATTGCAGTGCTGAGTTGGGCAGTAGGAGACCAGGTCTTACAGGGTCTGGGGCCGAGGTTAGATGCCTTTGAAACGAAGAGCGCTTCGATTGCCTTGGAAGATGGGGAAAATTCAAACGACTGACAGAGGTGGAGCAGAGAGTTTCTAGCTTAGAGGATCCCGCACATAAAATACCAGACAGGGTCCTAGCCTTGGAGAGAGAATTGGAGCAACTACGGGAAACGGTGGACTGCCAAGAAAATTATAACTGATGGAGTAACTTACGGCTCTGGGGGCTTGCTGAAGGCAAAGAAGGCAAGAGTGTTATCGATTTTTGTTCCAAGACTCTTCTAAAACTCCTGGGGATGCATCTTAAGAACAGGACCTTAAAATTGGAGAGAGCCCATAGGGAGTTACACCACGACCACCGGATGACCAACCGCCCAGACAGATCATCTTTCATATGCACAACTTCCAAGACCGACAGGATGTAATGCTGGCATACAGGGCTAAGAAGGAGCTAATCTTTGAGGGCTTCAAACTGACCTTGCACCAAGATTTGTCGCAATGTGTTCAAAAAAAGCACCAGGCTTTCAACAAAACCCTGAACATGTTGAGGGAGCGGAATATCGAGTTCTTTCTTGCAATTCCAGTGATAGTAAGAGTGCGCATGGATGGGGCGTCCTACTCATTCTGGGAGCCACACAAGTTGAAATCTTTCATTCAGCACTGGGACAAAAAGAACAAGGGAAAATGAAACTTGCAATTGGTAACTCTGCGACTTTCTGCCTTATTTTATAACACCCTGATACACGAAGCTCCGTGGGGGGTATTTCTAGGGTTTGGAGCTCTCTCCTACAGCATGTTCAGTCCCTGAGCGCTTTAATGTGTAAAATGTTGGATTTTGGAGGGGTGTAGGACAATCGACCTGTAAACTAGTTATGTAAGCTGTGCCTCGGTCCTGAGGATTTTCATATGCACAGAGTTGATATGCCCTCCTCACCTTCTATGGGATTGTTTGGGGGATGTAGTAAAGTTAAATGATATTTCAATGGTGTAACAACGTAGGCTATGCCATGCGGTGCTCTCGGCAGGGGGGGGGGCACCTAGAGCTGTCTCCACGGAGCTGCAGGTCTGAGCAGATGGCCCACTGCAGGAAGTAGTCTCAAGGTATACTGGGTATATATTTATCTACAGTTAAGTTCTTCTACTACACTACTATCCTAAAGGACATCTTTGCTAATAAAATAGATTCATATTATGTCGGGGGTGGGGTGGGGGAGCTTTGCATGTGAGGGAGAGTTGGAATATAGAACATGTCAGCCGAGGGGCTGTTAGTTCTACAAACAATGGATGTAAAATTAATTGAACAGTTAATTTTTCACAGTTGGGGTAGTAGGGGAGGGAAAAGGGGGTGACATGTGGTACAAGAGTTATCAATGTTTAAGGGATTTACTGTTTTATAGTTATAATGTTCTTGTTAATGTTCAGTGCAACCTTTGTATGTCAAACCTGGTGAGTGGCGAACAGAGAGCATAATATGGGTGGGATTTGGACTTCACTGGTGTGAAATGAGGCAGTACAGTGCAGTGGTCTAAGGCTCTGAGCTGCAAATCTGGTGACATCCAGCAGACCAGACCTGGGTTTGAATCCCACAGCTTCCACTTGCATACTGTGTGACGCTGAGCAAGTCACTTAACCTCCTTGTGCTTCCAGGTCGCTCCTGTAAAAAAGCTTCCAGCTTAGTGTGCTATACCTGGTTAAACAACTAAATAAAAAAAAAAAAAATGATGACGAATGGGCAGGAAGATGTCATAATATCCTGGCATATTAAGTGAATTAGTACCCCTATTAAAAGAGCTGACATTTTAGCTACACTTAAAAGGAGGAAAGCTCAAGTGGCAGTGCTCCAAGAAATGCACCTACTTCCCACAGAACATAATAAACTGGGGGCAGGGTCATGCCATGCTTCATCCTACTCCTCACAAAAAAGGGGAGTTGCAATTTTAGTGAATAAAAATGTCCCCTTAGAGGTTATACAAGTGGTCAAGGACAAAAAAGAGGGTCGGTATGTTTTTATTAGGGGTAGAATACGGGGTTGTGAGATCACCTCTGGTGAAGCATCTTGTTCCATTTGACTCCCTGCCTACTTTGGTTCATGCTTTTGTATCTTCACGCTTAGACTATTGCAACGCCCTGTACTTTGGGCTTTTTGGGGTTGAAATCCGTCGCCTACAGCTGGTGCAGAATGCTGCAGCCCGGGTTTTGACTGGGACAAGTCGCTTCTGTCACATTACTCCCGTACAAGTAAACTGCACTGGCTGCCTGTGCGGTATGGATCACCTTTAAAGTCATTTTGTTGACTTTCAAAGCCCTTCACAACCAGGGTCCAGCCTATCTGAAAGATCTCCTGGTGCCTTACTGCCCTGACCGATCCTCCGCTCGACGACATGGGGTTGTTAGAGATCCCAAGAGTGGCTTGAAATCTTCTGGCAGCAGAGCATTTTATACGCTGCACCCACTCTTTGGAACTCTCTACCATGTCGGTTACGGCAGTGCACCTCCGTGGAACTCTTAAAAGGATCTGAAAACTTACTTGTGGAGCATGGCTTTTTAGATAATTAGTTATTTATTAATGCTTTGGATTTTATTATTATATATTTTATCTTGTTGTATGCTGATTTTATGTATATGTTTGTTTATGTAGTGTTTGAACTGTCAAGTTGTTCAGCACCTTGATATATTGAAAGGTGCTATACAAATAAAATTATTATTATTATTATTAATATCTATGCCCGTAATTTATGATCCAAACTTTTTCAGAACCTGCTGGATGTTTACATAGGGAGCAGTTTCCAGGGCTTATCCTTGGGGATTTCAACTGCATCATGGATTGGGCCTAGACTATAAGGGAGTGGGTGAAATACAAAACCGGACCACTAAAGTGTGGGCTATGGGATTACAAGTCTCGATTTGATCGACAGTTGGTGCACGTTACATCCAGGGCTTAAAGAATTTACGTTTTACTCTATACTCCATGATTTGTGGTTGAGGTTGGATCACATTTTTATTGTAAAAGATTTATTTGCCAGGGTCAAGGAAGTTACGGAGCCTGATAATGCTGTCGGACCATGTGATGGTACAACTGAATTTAAGTGGGGTCACTCATGAAAGGAGGCCTGGCCAATGGAGATTCTTCACTTACTTCATTCCGGGACTTCTTAAAATTCACATGGGAAGAATATTGGGCCACCAATAAAGATTTGGTTCCCTCTAGGGGCCTAGTGTGGGAGGTGGGTAAGGCTGTCATGAGGGAGACTATAATTAGCTACATAGCGGAAGAGAAGAGAAAGAGAGAAGGCTAAAAATTAGTGAACTTGAAAAAGTAATTAAAGATTTAGAAATTAATGTTCAGCATGACAAGAAGGTAGAAGACAGGCAACAGCTGAAAGTAGCTAGGGAAGCCCTCAATGAATCTCTTAATGGCCTAGCACAAAAGAATCTGATGTTTGCAAGACAACGAACCTATGAGTGGGGCAACAAGCCGGGCCCTTTGCTTGTCAGACTAATGAAGGGTGGGAAGGTCCCTAGTAGAATTGTCTCAATTAAGGGTAGAAGCAATAGGATCACTACCCAGGAAGATGACATCCAAGAGATTTTCAGAGAATTCTACTCAAATTTGTATAAGGCAGAATGTTCAGGTAACAAGGAAAAGGCAAAAATATTTTTAGGCAGTATCACACTTCCAAAATTAACGGAGGATCAAACCGCCTTATTGGGGGCAGAGATTTCCAAGGCGGAGATGAAACAAGCAATTTCTCGGTTAAAGTCGGGAAAGGCTGGGGGCCCGGATGGGTTTGGGGCAGAATACTATAAATTATTAAAGGAGGCAATAGCAGGTCCCATGTGTAGCTTTATCAAGGAGGCGGGGGGGCGGAGTTGCCTGCCTCGTGCTCCCTTGCTAATATTTATTTACTGCTGAAGCCAGATAAAGATAGCACGGAGTGTGCATCATTTCGACCCACATCCTTACTCAACTATGATTGTAAAATCATAGCTAAAGTTCTGGCCTTACAGTTGGAAACCTTATTGCCCTCAATTATTCACCCAGATCAAACAGGCTTTATTCAAAGAAGGATGTCGTATCACAACATAAGAAGACTATTGAATGTTGTGTGATAGGGGACAAAAAAATGGAGAAAAGCTTGTGCATTATCGATGGACGCCGAAAAGGCGTTTGACAAAATCGAATGGCTATACCTCTTTGAGGTTTTGACAAGATTTGGGGCAGGAACTGACTTTATCAAACTGGTAAAAATGAAAATTACGTACCTACCGTAATTCTTGATCTTCTTGGACGAGTCTTCACCACTCATTCACACTATTGGGATCTGTGCCAGAGGCACTAGGACCCATCGGGAGCAAACTTTTTGCTGGAGAGTCGGCGCCGCAAGGAACGGCGCCACGAGCCCTGGCTCGTGCGGTAATGACTATCTCGGCGTCGACCCTCCAACCGCCTCAGTACCTTTTTTACCAAGGAGGTGCAGCGTAACTAACCTAGAAGGGTAGTCTAACCTAAAAACCAGACATAAGATAGTCCGGGTGACCCGTGTAAGAAGGGTCAATAAAGAAGTCTTCACGGCCTAAAGATTTGAGGGTGAAGACCAACAAGAAAGGTGAGCTCGGGGATGGAGGTGGGCGTGTGAATGAGTGGTGGAGACTCGTCCAAGAAGATCAAGAATTACGGTAGGTACGTAATTTTCATATCTTCCTGGACATAAGTCTCCACCACTCATTCACACTATTGGGAGAGTACCGAGCTAATAATCCCCCGAGAGGGCGGCAGGAAAGACCAAGAGCTCACTTTTCTAGGACAGAAGTCCATTGAGGATGGCTCTGCCAAAGGAAGAATGTAGTCTGGCATGGACATCTAGTACATAATGTTTAACAAAAGTATGCAATGAGCTCCAGGTGGCCGCACTGCAGATGTCCGCAATGGGCATGTTGCGGATTTCTGCTAGGGATGCCGCGACCGCTCTGGTAGAGTGAGCGTAAACTCTACCCTCCAACTTAACCTGCGCCATGGAATAGCAGTGACGAAGGCACGCCACTAGCCATGATGAGATACATCTGATAGCGACAGGTTGACCCAGCCCGGGTCTCACTGAAGGAAATGAATAGTTGCTGAGCTTTGCGAAAATCCTTGGTTCTATCTAGATAGAAACGTAAGGCCCTCTTAACATCCAGAGAATGAAGAGAACGTTCTCCTTCATTTTGGAAGTCCGCAAAATAAGAGGGAAGGACCAAAGGTTGGTTTAGATGAAATTCTGACACAACCTTAGGAAGAAATTTAGGTTGAGTACAAAGGACTACTTTGTCCTTATGGAACACAGTATACGGAGGGTCTGTGACCAGGGCATGTATCTCAGAGACCCTACGGGCTGAGGTAATAGCCACTAGGAAGGCAGTCTTCCAGGTGAGAAATTTTAGCTCACAGGTAGCCAGAGGTTCGAAAGGTTTCCGAGTGAGCATGTCTAGTACAAGATTAATGTCCCAGGCTGCAACTGGACGTCTTGTAGGAGGTCTGGTATGCAGAATCCCCCTAAGGAATCTCTTAATCATAGGTAACTGAGCCAGAGTTAAGGAAAAAACGGGCTCATGATACGCTGAAATGGCACTAAGATGAACTTTGACTGTAGAGTACTGCAGATCCGAATTGGAGAGGTCCAAAAGGTACTCCAAAACCTTATCTGGTGGGCAGGAAAAGGATTCAAAGAGGACTTTGCACACCAGAGGTAAAACTCCACTTGGCTGTAAGTTTTCCAGTGGCTGGCTTCCGTGCAGCCAGAAGAATATCTGAAACTCTTCGAGAGACATTGAACTGGTTTACTTGATCTCTTCAGGAGCCAAGCATGAAGGTGAAGTGATCTCAGGTTGGGATGGACCACCGGTCCCTGAGTCAAAAGGTTCATCTGCAGGGCAGTGGTCTCGAGGAACTGCCAACATATTGTTGAGTAGTGGAAACCACAGCTGTCAAGGCCAAAAGGGAGCAATGAGAATCATTTTGTCCCCTGGGATTCGAACTTGAGGAGTACCTCTGAATTAGAGGAAGGGTGGAAAGGCGTAACGAAAGCGTTTTGTCCACCACAGCCTGAACGCATCCTGACAGAAAATGCCAGGCCCTGGATTTCTGGAGCAGAAGAGAGGCAGTTTTGCGTTGAGTGGGGATGCAAAAAGGTCCAGGTCTGGAGTTCCCCACTCTTCGAATAGTGACTGCTATGGCTGAGTCGAGAGACCACTCGTGAGGGTCTGTCTCCGTTCTGCTGAGACGGTCTGCCAGTTCGTTCTGAACACCTGGCAGGTAGACCACTTGAATTAGAGCCTTGTGCTCCAAGCACCATTCCCATACCCTCATTGCTTCCCTGCATAAGGTGTAAGAGTGAGCACCGCCCTGCTTGTGGATGTAATACATCACTGCTTTGTTGTCCGTTTGAAGGAGGATGTTCTTGTGACACAGAATGTCCTTCAAAGCTCGGACCGCATAGAGGATGGTTCTCATTTCCAGGACGTTTATGTGGAGCTGGAGCTGGGACTCGACTTGAATCCACGCACCTTGAGTGTGGAGAGCCTGACAGTGAGCTCCCCACCCCATTAGGGATGCGTCCGTGGTAATGGAGATCTGATGGTCCAGAGGAGCAAAGGGATACCCCTCCAGGAGATTGCTCTCTTGAGACGACCACCAGGTGAGTGACCTCCTTAAAGGTTCTGTCACCTTGATGAGATAGGACTGCGGGTGAGTGGTTGGGGACCACTGAGTACTGAGCATCCACTGGATGGTTCTCATGTGCAGACATGCTAGGGGTACAGTGAACACTGAGGATGCCATGAGGCCTAGCATCTGTTGCATCGAGAGAGCTGTGACTGAGCTGTTTTCTCCGATGTGGCGGGCCATCTGAAGGATGTCGTTCCTCCTGTCTTCTGGAAGAAAAGCCTTAGCACAGGAGGTGCCCAGAAGAGTCCCTATAAAAAGGAGTCTCTGGGAGGGCTGCATTTGCGATTTCTTGAGGTTGAGGAGAACTCCCATGGACGAGGAGGCGAGGCCGCTCCACGGTGTCCAGAGTCCCTTGCCTGGAAGGGCTTACTAGAAGCCAATCGTCCAGATAAGGAAACACCTGAATTACGACCTTTCTGAGGTGCACTGCGAGAACTGCACAACATTTTGTAAAAACCCGTGGCACCGAGGATAGCCAAAAGGGCAGGACTCTGAACTGATAATGCTGTCCCAGAGCCACAAACCTCAGGAATTTGTGATGCCTTGGGTGAATAGGAATGTGCTGGTAAGCGTCCTGCATATCTAAGGAGGCGTACCAGTCGTGTTGATGGAGCAGAGGTAACAGGGTTCCTAGAGAAATCATTTTGAATTTCTCCTTGGGGAGAAATTTGTTTAGCTTTCTGAGATCTAGAATGGGGCGCATTCCCCCAGACTTCTTTGGAACCAGAAAGTAATGGGAGTAGAACCCCGTGTTTCATTGGTGCAGTGGCACCACTTCTACTGCCCTGTTGTTCAGAAGGCCCTGAATCTCGGCGGCGAGAAGGTCTGACCGAAGGGTTGACAGCCTGGGCTGTCATTTGGGAGGACGATCCAGAGCAGTCTCCACAAGATTGAATGAATACCCCTCGCGAATTATCCGAAGGACCCATTTGTCTGAGGTTATGGACTTCCATTGGTTGTAGAAGTGCATCAGACGACCTCCCACCAGAGAGGAAAAGTCCACCTCGGGCAGCTGAGATGGAACTTGGGCCGGCAATTCATAAAGTGGCGCTGGGCGCTTTGGGCCCTTGCGCTTTCTGTTGCGCCTTCTTTAGAGGTTGGGCAGGTTGGTTCTTATGGAAACTACCTCTGCCTCGAAAGGACTGGCGTCTATGAAACTGCCCTTTACTGGCATGCCTTCGAGAGGGGGCAGGAGGGGGTCGAGCCAACTTAATGGCTGACCTAGTCTTTTGTGTAGCTTCTAGAGCTTGCTCTACCTGAGGACCAAAAAGATATGCACCGTCAAAGGGCAATGCCATCACCTGCTGCTGCGCGCTGTCTGTCAGAAGCCCGGCAAGAAGCCAGGAATGACAGCGGTGCAATACACCAGCAGCCGCTGAACGGAAGCAGTGTCAAAAGCATCCATGGCTGCTTTAACCTGCTGGTTGTTAGATTCAATACCTCTGGTAATGGTTTGAAGAAGCTCTGGCTTTGAATCCAACTCCGTAGGGCTTCAACCATCTGTTTAATAGAATGCCACAGGATATACTCATACTGAGAAAAATAGCCTTGGTAACTGGCAATCGCATACTTAGAGTAGAAGCAGCAAAGACTCTCTTACCTAAGGTGTCTATCTTACGAGATTCTTTGTTAATAGGTCGAGACTGTAGTAGTTTGAGGAAGAACGACCTTATCATTCTCTGCCAGGACTACAATAGGATCCGCAAAGGCTTGGGATGCAAAATGGGACGATCCTTGGGGCTGAATATTTCCTATCAATGGATTTAGCCACCGAAGGGTAAGAGCAGGATTATTCCATACCATTTGAGACAGCGCTCAAGGAAGGCTGAATCGAGGAGTCAATCCATAGGGATCTCCGAGGCATGAAGATATTGGAGTCTCAACAATTTCCCAGGATCGATGTCTGTAGTCTGGAGAAAGTGTGAACCAGATTCTTCAACAGAGACTTAAAGGATAGGTCCTCGACCACAGGCTCTGTAGCAGTAATAGAACCTGCTTCGCCCACTTCATCACCCAACCGGTCTGGTCAGGCTCAACGTCATCTCCTGACAGTCCAGGGGACTGCATGGACAGGAAAGGAATGAAATTCAGAAGAGGAGAAGGAAGGAAGTGAAAAGAAGTCTCCGAGAGCCGCTGGCGCAGGAGCGCACGCGCATAGAACGATGTCACAGGCCACGCTGGCCGCAGCGGCGCCGAGGCCGCACGCGCCGACACGCCGAGCGCAGCACCGACGCCGAGGACGGCGCCCGATAGGCCACACAACCCGAGGCGCCGAAAACACTCCCAGACCCAAAAACAGGTTTTGAAGGAAGAAGGGCAGGAGATAAGGGCATCAGTGTGGCCCCCGCGCCGCAGCCATATGAGGGGGGAAACACCACGCCTGACTGACTGAAAGCTTATCCATCGAAGTTCCCCTACCGCCAACTGACCTGTTTCATGGTTGACTCCGGCAAAGTAGGCTGAGACTCTTTATTGTATTTATTTCAAAAATAAGAATAAATTTAAGCGATACTGTATCGAGATAATACTACAAAATAATAAAACTGAAAACTATGCTGCTAGTTTGAAGTTTGACTCCGACAGGCGGCGGCGTCATCACTGAAGTGCACTCAGTCGGCGGGGAAAAAGAACTGAGGTGGTTGGAGGGTCGATGCCGAGATAGTGTTACCGCCAAGCCAGGGCTCGTGCGCTACTCTCTGGCGCCCGACCTCCAGCAAAAAGTTTGTTCTCATGGTCCTGAGGTGCCTCGCGCAGATCCCAAAGTGTGAATGAGTGGTGAGACTTATGACTAGATGGAATGGGCTCCCCATATCATGGCTCGGAAGGATTAACCTCATAAAAATTAATATACTTCCCAGATTATTATACATAGTGCAGATGACACCATTCAGCCCAACCAAGAAAGATTTGAACAATCTGGATAGGAGCTTTACTAACTTTATCTGGAAAGGGGGCAAGCCAAGGATGGTGTTGAATAGACTTAAGGCATCGAAATTTAAAGGAGGCATGGAGTTCCATTCATATGCGAGGGTACTTTCTCTCGGCACAGTTTAGATATATACATAATTGGGTATCGTGGGGAGAGGCAGTAGCCTGGCTAGATTTAGAGCAAGAGGGCTGCCCAGGTTGCTTACAGCATACATAGCACCTGGGGAATGGGGCCATGCTAAATTACCATGTCCCAACCCTATGGTAATGGCAGTCTTGGAGGCCTGGAAGAGCTTTAAGAAGAGAGGTAATGTGGTAGGGAACAATACCTGTAGCAAGAAACCCAGAATTCCTTCTGGGATGGGAGGATGTGGGATTTGCCAACTGGGAAACCAAAGAGATCCAGTGTCTGGGAGATTTATGGAAGAAAGGAAGCGCCTTCACATTTGAGACTATTAGGAGAAGCCTCCACTTACCAAATTCACACATGTACCGTTATCTACAAGTCAGGCATTACGGGGAAAAAAATAATGGCACAGGCTTCAAGGGGGGAGATGAGTATACAGATGGAAAAAGAAATCAGGGGGGCAGGTACTAATGAAAAAGGCTTGATTGGGAGAGTAGCAAAATTGGACAGGGAACACTTCGGGGAACCAGCTCAGGCTAGCATGGATAGGTGGGGGAAGGACCTTGGCTGTGCTTTCGATGATGACATGTTGGAACAAACAGTATCCTCTCATATGGGTCTTTTAGCCTGCAATAAACTTAAAGAGGCACAGTATAGGTTCCTCCACTATCGCTTTTACCCCTCTGTAAGGGTTAATAAATACCCCTCTTAGATTTCACATATGTGTGGTAGATGCTTGACTGAAAAGGGTACCTACCTACACTATTTTTGGGGGTGCAGAGTAATCCAAAGTTACTGGGAACAGGTAAGGAAAGAAATTAGCAGAATGTGGGGTCAGCAACTAGAAATGTCCCTGATCTCACTTCTGTTTGGACTTGGAAGGGATGAGAGGGGGACTGGTCCTTGTATCCCAGATGGGTAACGGTGCTGCTCATTTTAGCCCAACAAACTTTATTAAACACTTGGGTCTCATGTGCAGTACCCACAACCCACATGTGGAGAAATCTAATGCTATCCATGTTAGCAATGGAAAGACTAACATTTGCAATGAAGGGGAGGGTGGATCAATTCTCCAGAATGTGGGCACAGCTTATAGCAGCTCTCTTTCCAGCAGAGGTACTAATTTTCTCGGAAGGATTTGGGGGAGTAGTTTGACGCTCTGGGTCACAGGAAAAATCACTCGCCACTCACAGCTGTATTGTTCTAAAAGTGAACTTTGTTATCATAATAGCAAGCATTAATTTCCAGCTAATATTGATGTACTTCATTTGTGAACTGGGTTGCACGGTTAATGTTCAGTTTTTTACTTTATTCTTTTGTTTTAGGGTTTTAAGAGTTACCTACTCTATCACTAACTGTTAATCCAGTTCCTCTTTAAGTGAATAATTAATAATGTAGGAGGGCTGGTCAAACTCTGGATTTAGTGGTCAGCAAGAAAGACTGTTTCTTATGGACTGGAATTTTTAGCTGATAGGCGAATCTAATGTGCTATATGTGAAGAGTGTATGAACTCAGTTTTATATGAGTTTTTTCTTACCTCTAAAAGATAAAAACAATAAAAATATTATACAAAAAAAGATACTGGTAGTGCAGGGACTGTAGAATAGAATAGAATTTGGGTTTATATGGAGCCTTTCATGCACACTGTACCCCAAAGTGCTTTACAAAGTAATAAGTTAGATACTGGTAGTGCAAGAACTATAGAATAAAACAGAATTTGGATTTATATAGCACCTTTCATACATACTGTATCACAAAGCACTTTACAAAGCAATGAGTTAGAGACTGGTAGTGCAGGTGCTGTAAAATAGAACAGAATTTGGATTTATATAGACCCGTTTCATACATACTGTAACACAAATGCTATACAAAGCGGGGGGGGGGGAGTTACTGGTAGTACTGGGACTGTAGAATAGAATTGAATAGAATAGAATAGAGTTTGGGTTTATATAGCACCATTCATATACACTGTATCCCAAAATGATTTACAAAGCAATTTGTTTGATACTGGAAGCGCAGGGAGTGTAGAAGCATTTGATACTGGAAGTACAGGGACTGTAGAACAGAATAGAATTTGGGTTTATATAGTGCCTTACATACACACTGTATCCCAAAGTGCTTTACAAAGCAATGAGTTAGATACTGGTAATGCAAGTATTGTAGAATAGAATTTGGATTTACACAGCACCTTTCAAACACACTGTACCCTAAAGCACTTTACAAAGCAATGAGTTAGATACTGCTTGTGCGGAGACTGTAGAATAAGAATAGAATAGAACAGAAATGAAAATTATGTACCTACCATCATTCTGATCTTTCTGTGTATCTTCACCATTCATCACCTTTGGGTATAGTGCCGGAGGTCACGACCCTGTGGGAGCTCTTTTTTTTTTTTTTTGATGGGCGGAGTCGATGCACCATCGGCACTGCCCTTGAGGCCGACGCACTGCATGGCGCTCGCGGGTTGGCCGCTAGTTGTCGGAGACACCCCCGCCAGTTCTGCGTCGCCGTAGAGGAAGAAAGGGTTGGGAGGGAGGGACAAGGAAGTCCAAGGGACAGATGAAGGAAAAAATATACGAACTAAAAGGAGAAATAAACGACTGACAGGACAGAATAAGATGGAAAACTAAGGGGATTGGGAAGGGACCCCAATCTCTGGAAGTAGAAAAGGAGGAGGGAGGGAGGGAGGGTTTAGGAATTTAGAAGTAAGGATGTGAGGAGGGGGAGAGAAGGAAACATACCCTGGAACCTTGACCTGTCTCCAGATTGTATAGGAACTGTGAAGGAGTACCCAGAAGGCTAACTGCCAGAATTCAAGGCACAGAATCACTGGCAATAACTCCAACATAAGCAGAATCGGCCATTCTGGAAGAAAAGACAGGTTACAGGGACTACCCCCACTCAAAATCAAATTTTTGGTAGAAGAAAACTAGTTTGTTAAATTAAATTGAGGTTGTGTCCAAAGGACAAGGAAATGAAAGGGAATCAAAGTAAAGCTGATGGGGAGAAGGGGACAGAGAACAGAAAAGAGGGCAACTACCAACCACCGCCCCACGGGGGTGGAGGCGAGGCACTGAGGAAGGAGTGCCCATCCTGACCACTCTCCCTAGAGAAAAATCATCCCTGTGTGCTCAAGATCACCCCACCCTGACCAACAGAAAGGAGGGGAGTGAAGAAGAGACACAGAGAGGAGGGACCCAGAGACTGAGGCCCCAGGGGATGGAGGGTGGGATTGTGATGAATGGTGAAGATATACAGAAAGATCAAGAATTATGGCAGGTACATCAATTTTCATATCTTATCTGTGTCAATCTTCACCATTCATCCTACCGGTGAGTGCCCAGCCCTCCTGAAGGGGGTCTTAACCCTAAGGGACTAAGTCCCTTAGCTCTCAGTGGGTGGCACACCAAGAGAGAGAACCTTCACGGGTCTGGAGAGGCCCAAGAATGGGAAGAGTGAGACGGGAACCCCCTGGAGGGGGTAGTAAGTTGCCCTGACAGTCATCGTCTCACCCCATGGGAGAAAAGGTGGGTTCTCTGGCAAGCGGAGGTAATCACCCTACGCCGGGCCATGGGTGACAACCGGGATAGACGCAGCCATGCCATCCACCTAGTGCAGATCGCTGTCCCTACGACCCTGGAAGCTACCTCACTGCCATCATAAGATGCCCTTGCTTGGTGCCTTGCTAGCTCCAGGCCACGTGCAGAGAGTGCAATGGCTTGACTGGTTTCCTCCATGTCTGGCATCAAGGCTAGGAGTTGACCTAGCCTGGAACATATAAGGTAGAAAAAGAAATGGGCAGACTAGATGGGCCTTGCGGTCCTTATCTGCCGTCAACTTCTATGTTTCTATAGGTAGCGTAGTGGGCCTGATGAGCAGATATAGAGAGAAGCAACCTTGCCAAGTAGAAAGTCCTCCTACCCCAGAAGTCAAAATCCATGGAGTCTGCAATTGGGGGCCGGTCACAGTGAAGGGCGCAAAGCCCATCGGGAGTATCCAGTTGCATCAATCCTGAGCTAGGATGAGGCAGACTACCTGGAGACTCCGGTGGGGCACAATACCTCTGGCGGAGATCCCTTGGGGCTGAGACTCTGGAAAAGGATCTCTGCCAGAAGTGCATCGATGCCTCCTGAAAGGGAGCAGGCCAGGGGGGCACTACAAGAGTGTCCGCACTGAAATCGCCCAAAAAGGCACGCATCGGATGCTCCGGATTGTGCTGAGTGGGTGGGGTGACGTGCAGGTCCTCCAACATCCTCACGAGAAAACGTTGATACTCAGCGAGATCAGCAGCTGGGGAGATGTGGACAGATGGTTCCTCACCTCCTGAAGAGGAGGATGAGGAGTCAGAGGACCTCAAAGGTTCAGAGGTTGGCTGCTCAGGGGGAGGTTGAAAAACCTGCCTGTCCATGGCCCTAACATAAGAGGGAAATCAAGCAGCCAAAGCTCTGAACTGCTCCCAGGAGAGAGGGCCGCTCGGACCAAGAATACCTGGGAGAGCAGAAGGTGGCAGAGGAGAGGAGGCAGAGCCGACAACAGGAATTGGCTGTCCTCCGCTTGGGCTAGAGAGCGCACCTGCAGCCCCAAGGGAAGAGGGAAGAGGGAGCTCTGGAAAACTCAACAGCCGACAGCTGGTCAACCATACTGGAACTGCCTAGGCTGCACCCTGAAAGATCCCCCCTGTGAGGTGACCAGGGCCGTGAAAGTCCAAAAGGACAGTCCCCTACCTCCAAAGAATGGGGCCCTATGGAGGAAACTGAAAGGGAAGGGCAGAGATCCACACTACGACTCCTTCCGGAACTCGGATGGGTCCCAGAAAAGGCCGCCGGATTGAACCCCTACCCCTCGACCCTTCCGAATCTGAAAGAGCCCATCTCCTCAAAAAAGCCAGCCTAGGCAGCTGGCAACCCTGGTCAGCCTCCGAAGGGGCTATCCAGGGAGCAACACCCTTCCCTCCTGTGGGTGCACTGATCGGCCCTAAAGTTGGTCGATCCAGGCACACCACCTAAGGGAGTACCACCACTGAGGGGTCATAAAACCCCCGAGGCTAGGCTGCAGAGCAATGGTGGCCTGTCCACTGCCTGCTGGTCAGCACCCCTGACCCTGGACCCAGGAGCAACTGTCTGCTTCTCAGAGGGGGGCTGGCTCCGGTCTGTCAAGGACACTACCAAGGTGTCCACGTCAGCAACCAACTCCAAAGAGTCAGACTGCCTATCTGACCCACAGTCCGATTCCGCCTCCGAGGAGGTGGAGACTGAAGTTCTGTGCCAGACCGTACATGGACGCCCGCTGCCATCCCGACTGAATGGGGCACCCAAACGAGTGGCTGCACCAGAGTCGGCGCCAAGGACCTCAACCGCACAGCGAATGGCGCACGAAGAAGACATGGCGCTGAGGACAGCAGCAGTATCAGGGCTGAGGCCTGTCATGGCACCGTCCCGACCCACAGTGCCGAAAGCGGCGCAGAGGCCAGGGATGGTGGCAACAATGGCTCCAACTGCACTCCTGGTGCCACAAATGGCACCAAGATTGAAACCCCCCCCATGGTGCTATGTCCTCACTTGGCACCGCAAGCGGCACCAGAGCTGGACACAGCACCGTGCTCAACCACGGTGCCGCGAATGGTGCCGAGGTGAGAAACAGTGAAAGACGATGCCGTAGAGCCTCCCATGGTGCCATCAGCACCATTGGTGCCATGAACGGTGGTGACAGCAGAGACGGTGCCGAGTGATGGACCAACGCCAACAACGGCGCCATCAGGGCCCACGGCACTGCAAATGGCACTGAGGCCCAAGACGGTGCTGACAGACGGCGTTGAGGATGGCGCCGACCTAGGCCTTCCCAGCCGAGGAAGCAACACCAGGGGAACCTTCACCCCCGAAGGGGCGATTGCTACCTATCCCCCAAAGGGAATGGACTGGGCCTCCTGAACCAAGGAAGGGGCATCTGCAATGGCAAAGCTACTAGGAGCAGAAGGCCCCTTCCTCCGCGGTCCATACAGAACCAGGAGGGGACCCGGAGGAAAGGTAGTGAGACCGTGGCTTGGCCAGACGAGTGCATGCCCATCCCCTGAAAGTCGGCAGGGCTCGTCCAACTTTCCATGCGCGTTATTCGATGATATGACGGTCCATGGAGAAGCAGGCATTGCACGGATCCATGTCATGTAGCGGGCCAAAGCACACGAGGCAACGGTCATGCTGGTCAGGTGATGGAGTACTTGCGGCCGCACGGGCACCGATGCATAGGGGCCGTCCCATCTTAGAAGTTTTCTTGGCCCCCGACCGAGACATGACCTACAGACAAAACAAGCAAAACAAGACTCGACGTCGCTAATAAAAGAAAAGGAACAGCCTTACCAGGTGACATTGAATGGTGGTGGACAGCGGAACCGGCAGGAAAGTTCAATAAATGGAGTCGACGGACTTGGCGTCAAGAGATAATGGAGCCGAAGGCTTCGATGTAGCAGCAGGCCTCTTGCGATTAGAGCTTCCATGAGGTGCGACCTCTATGGCGGGAGACGAAGAAGTGATGAGAGGGCTGGGTCAATGACACCTAACGACCAACCCGCCGAGCGCCATGCACACGCAAGCTGGCCTTGAGGGCGCGCCCATGGTGCGTCGACTCCGCCCTTCCAAAAAAAAAAAAAGAGCTCCCGCGGGGTCATGACCTCTGGCACCATACCCAAAGGTGATGAATGGTAAAGACTGACACAGATAAGATCAGAATAGAGTAGAGTAGAATTTGGATTTATATAGTGCCTTTCATACACACTGTATCTGAAAGTGCTTTACAAAGCAATGAGTTAGGTACAGGCACAGTAGGGCCTGTAGAATAGAATGGAATTTGGATTGATATAGCACCTTTCATACACACTGTATTCCAAAGTGCTTTACAAAGCAATGCGTTAGATGCCAGTCATCTAGGGACTGTAGAATAGAAAATAATTCGATTTCTAGTGGTACCCCCCTCCCGACCCGATCCTCACTGTTGCTGCCTACTTCAGTACACGTGCACTTGCTCCATGTTATTAGACAGCAGCAGGCTGAGTCTGTGTGAGAAGGGTCTGTGCCAGTTGCTGTTTTTAGCATTGCATGCAGACAACAATGGGCTTTTCAGGTACAGTAAGTAGAGAGGCAGATGAGGGATGGTGGGTGCCAAGTGGATGGGCCGGGGGAGGTGTACCACTGCAATAATAGGGATCAGATGGGAAGGGGCTACCACTAGACAGCCACAGAAGGTTTGATGATATAGCAGGGAACCGGGGGGGGGGGCTAGCTGTAAGCAAATTCACTGTGGCAGAGAAGTATCCACAAGACAATACCAACTCTACTGTGCTAAAGCACAAGGAAGATGACTGTTGAAATGCTGATTCTAAGTCCGTTTTCAGCCTGCATTTTAATATTACCCTGTGATTTGTTTGCTCTCATGATAGGGCTAAATGACCTGCCTTGAGGCTTGCCTATGCCCTCAGTAATAAACAATGAGAAAACATAAATATAGAAATTATATAGAAACATAGAAATTGATGGTAGATAAGGACTGCTAGGCCCTTCCAGTCTGCCCATTTTCCTTACCTACTGCAAAAGCCGCAGACCCGCCTTGATCTCCGGCTTTACCTTCTCGTTCGTATCACTAGGGTTACCCTATGCCTGCCCCATGCGTTCTTGAATTCTCCCACTGTTTTCCCCCACCACCTCCGCTGAGAGTCTATTCCATGCATCCACCACCCTTTCCGTGAAGAAATACTTCCTCACATTACTCCTTAGTCTGCCCCCTTCAAACCTCACGTCATGCCCCCTCGTTTCTGAACATCTCCTTTTCTGAAAGATGCTACTCTCCAGTACCCTATTTATGCCCATTAGATATTTGTAGGTTTCTCTCATATCTCCCCTGCCTCTTCTCTCCTCCAGGGTATACATAATGAGGTCTCCCAGTTTCCCCTCATATGACTTTTGGTGCAGGCCCTGCACCATCTTTGTTGCCCTTCTTTGAACTGTCTCCACCCTGTCTATGTCTTTACGGAGATGCGACCTCCAAAACTGGACACAGTAGTCCAAATAAGGTCTCACCAATGATCTGTACAGTGGCATCACCATCTCTTTCCTTCTGCTGGTGATACCTCTCCCTATGCACCCCAGCATCCCACTGGCTCTCCCCATAGCCTTGGTGCATTGTTTGGCCACCTTTAGGTCATCAGATATGATTACCCCCAAATCCCTTTCCTGTTTGGTGACCGCGCGCCCCCCTTCCCATCATGTAATCCTCCCCTGGGTTCTTGTGCAGCGAATGCATGATTTTGCACCTTTTTTTGCACTGAATCTCATCTGCCACACTCTAAACCATTCCTCCAGTTTACCTAGGTCCCTCTTCATTTTTTCCACCCTCACCAGAGTGTCCACCCTGTTGCAGATCTTAGTGTGGTCTGCAAAGAGGCAAACCTGCCCTTCCAGACCCTCCACAATGTCACTTATGAAGACATTAAACAGGACTGGCCCCAGAACTGATCTCTGCGGCACCCCCCTGGTCACCCTCCTTTCTTCAAACTGAGCTCCATTTACCACCACCCTCTGTCACCTATCACTCAACCAGTTCCTAACCCAGTTTACCACCTCGTGACCCACTCCCGGGCTACCCAGCTAGTTCACAAGTCTCTATATGGAATGATATCGAAGGCCTTACTAAAAACAGGTAGGCCACATCCACCGCTCCCCCGTGATCCACTTCCCTAGTCCCCCAGTCAAAGAAATCAATTAGATTTGTTTGACATAACCTTCCCGCTGTGACTCCATGCCGTCTCGCATCCTGTGCTCCGCTGGATTCAAGGTGTTCCACAAACCTTTCTTTAAGAAGTGATTACATAATTTTCCTCACTATTGGGGTGAGGCTCACTGGTCTATAGTTTCCAGCCTCCTCCCTACTCCCACTTTTGTGAAGAGGGACTACATCTGCCCTCCTCCAGTCCTCTGGAACCACTCCCGCAGTGAGTGATTCGTTGAACTGGGTTGTCAGTGGTGCTGCCAGTACCTCCCGTAGTTTCCTTAATATTCTAAGATGTATCCTATCTGGTCCCATTGCCTTGTCCACTTTCAGTTTTGTGAGTTCTTTTAGGACTCTCTCTTCCGTAAATGGACTGGTGTTCCCCTCCCTCCCATATCTGATCATGTTGCCTAACTGTAGTCCCTCACCTTCTCCTTTTTCTGTGAATACAGAACAAAAATATTTGTTCAGTAGTGATGCTTTTTTCAGGTCCCCTTCCACACTCTCTTTCTTCCCCTTTAAGCCTTACAATCCCACCCCTGCTCTTTCTCCTTTCACTGATGTACTCATAAAAAGTCTTGTCCCCTTTTTTACCTCCTGTGCTTTAGTGTGAACCTGTGATTAATGAAATATAAGCTGAACTGTAATAAAAAGTTTTCCTGTACACTGGAAAAACATCTTTAGGAGTTCTGAGGAGGAGAGAGAGGAGAGAAGAGAGAGAGAGAGAGCTACAGAGAGACAGAAGGAGGAGGTGACACCGAAAGGTTTAAAAAAAGGTAAAGATCCGGAAGTGTATTGCGGTGGTGTAAGATTCAAACCTGGGTCTCCAGGGTTATAGGTGCACACTAAAGTCCATACTACACTTCTACCCTGCTCTCCTACCCAGTACACAGCATCGTCAAGAATATTCCCATTGGAAAGAATGATGAAGAAATTACTAGTGGAGGCTTCTCGCTTCCAAAGATGGTCAGATATGCCACGGCATCCTGTCCTCCGATGATCTGGGCCTCCACCACCAGGGGGATCTCCACCGTTGAGTGAGGTGTAATGATACTGCGGGGCCTCGGACTTGAAAACAGCAGTGTAGGTTGCTCCTCAAACTCCTACAACCAGAACACAGGGGGGAAAATGTCAGTAGCATACAACATTGCTAACGCTAGTATCGCATGGCAGTTTGCTCCTCAGTCATGTGGCTACTGGTTTGCCATTTCAGTGCTATTATTACAGCTGGACATTCAACATAAAACATGGCCCCCATCACCCCTAAATTGGGACAAGTAATACTTTTTTTTTTCAGATTTCCCTCAACTTTATTGAGGGACTTGCCGTGCTGCTCTTCTATTATTGTATTGAATGTGATTGTATGTATGTTTTTTTTTTCTTCCTGTTACCCTACCCCCACCAGGATGCACCATGAGATGAGCAACTTGTTGCTCAGTGTGCCCTTCCTGATGAAACATTTCAATAAATAAATCTAGTTTGTACCCCTCGATGATGTAACACAATTAGGGGCATGCATATGTTATCCCGGTCACCTAATCACATTATCTGTAATCAACTGTTGCTGCAGCATGGCCACGTATTGTAGCTGTTGAATGTATTTTTTGTTCATTTATCCAGTTTTCCACTGTCACCAAATCTTGTGTTATGTAACTTGCCACATATTTCTTGTCCTGTATGTCATTATGGTTTTTCTACTACTGTTTTTGTTGCCATTTTTATGACCCTAGTCGTGCCTGAAAATAGCCCACGAGACTGGCACACCCGCTCGGTGAACAAATCAATGAATAAACATGGGACCTGGGTTCCATTCCAGTATTATGCTATGGTCTGCATCATTAATATCTGGTTTATTCAGAGATGTATCTGAAAACTGTAAGTTACAAAAAGATTAACACCAGCATTTAATCCAGAACACTGCCAGCAAACCTCATCCTCCTTGCACTAGTTTGTTTTGCTGGAAACTCCCAAGATTCTTGTGTGAAATCCAAGGTTATTGTGGCTTGGTAGAACCAGGCTACTTTTGCCCCATACATAAACTGAAGACCTTGGCAAAGATAAGGCAGATACTAACCTGCTGAACAACACCATAGCACGCAGGAAAATCAGTGTCATTGGCCAGTTTCGCCATAAGCTGGTAAGGGTACTTCAGAAAGCAGCGTCCAAATTCAATCACCGGGTTAAGCAGACGCACCGGAGGCACAACACATCTGGGAACAGGAAACACAGACAACAATGTCAAATGTCAACCAGGTGGGAAAAGGGAATGATCGAGTTATGTGCGACTTACTGCAGTCCAGTGAGAACCTTTTTTTTTTTTTTACAGTTTCTGGTCAGGAAAGACACACAGAGCCAAGGCTTGTTTCCATAGGGAACTTAAGTGACTTGCTTATGGTCACACAGTGTGCAAGTGGTGGCTGTGTGGGATTCAAACCCACTTCTTTAGGTTTGCAGCTCATTACTCTTAACGCCTATGCTATACTGCCTCCCCCAGACTGATAACCTTGTCATACACAATAAATGCTCATCAAGAAACTGCAAAGTGCTACACTTACAACAGAGGTAAAGAATCCGGGTCACACATACCCGCTGGGTGACGCAACAGTGAGCAATATAAATGAAAAGAGAGATCATAGGATAGTTGTTGATAGTTATCTAAATCAGATGGGTATTGTGCTGTGGCAGTCAAGAGAGCAAAGACAATGTTAAGATGCATTATCAGGAGAGGGAAATGAGCAGGGCAAGTGACATGATCCTCTATCAGTAAAACTCCGTGATTAGATCACACATTTTAGTACTGCCTCCAGTTCTGGTCACCACACTACTGAAGGAACAATGAACAGACTGCGGTCCACCACAGGCCCTCCAAGCACTTTTCTGGCTTTGCGGACAACAGTTATGAGGAGAGATGAAAAAAATTAGTCACCGTAGTAACAATGTTTCTTTTAGAGGGTTTATTAGTACCTTTCTAGAGAAACCCTGGTGAACTTCCCTTTCAAATGGGCCCCTAGTAATACAGTTAAATACCTAGACGTAATAATAACCCCGCGTCTCTCCTCCCTTTTTAAGCTTAACTACGATAAACTCTGGTCTGAAATCATGCCAGACCTCTTGCACTGGGAGCTGCTCCTCCTCTCCTTAGGAGGCCGGATAGCCTCCCTTAAAATGAATGTCCTGCCTCGCTTCTTGTTTCTGTTTCAGGCCCTCCTCATTAGCAGTCCAGAGTCTTTCTGGAAAAGGGTTAATGCCACCCTCATGATCTTCGTTTGGAAGAGGGGTAGACACAGGGCCCATAAGAGGCTGCTGACCTAACCCCAGGAGAGGGGAGGCCTGGTCTTGCCTGACCTCAAATTATATTACCTCTCGGACCAACTGGCCTCAGTGATCTCTTGGGTCAAGCAAAGAGGGGACACAGGATGGAGAGAAATCAAGGCTCATCACTCATGTTTTCTGCTTGTCTTCTCTCTTCCACACGTTCCCCTCACTCCAGAAGTGTGGAGTGGGGTTGTAAACCCCTGGACTTGACACACCTTAAAAATTCTAGATAAAGTTAAACAGCTTACACAGACCCCTAATGAGGTGGGCCCCTCATTTCCATTATCGGAGAACCCAACTTCCTTCCACCGTGGGTTGACCCTAGCTTCTCCAGGTGGAACCGGCGTTCCCTAGCTTACTATCAATCCCTAATCTGTAATAATACTGTCATGCATTTCAGGAACCTTCAAGAAAAATACAGCCTGCCCCAGGCAGTTTTCTACAGGTTCCTCCAGGTAAGTCATTACCTCCAATCTAATAATCTTGTACCAAAGATCATTAGGGACCTAACACCATTGGAAAGTTTCCTGTACTGGACAATCAGGCTGGCTGGTAGGGGCAGACCAATGTTGGGCACCTACAAGGTATTGCTGGGGAGAGATAATCCGGACCTAGACAACCTTAGAACGAAATAGGAGGCCGAGGCAGGGTCTCCTATCCCAGTGGAAAGATGGAACCAGACAAGGAAGTAAGGTTGGAGAGTCACAACCTCACTGGGTTGGAGAGAATTTAAATGGAAGTGTATGGCTCACTTTTTCCACACTGCTACGATCACCAAACACTTCAAACAAGGCAACTCTGGCCTGTGTTGTCGGGGGTGTGGTCAGACTGGGTGACATTTTCACATTTTTTGGATTTGCCCAATAATCTTCGACTTCTGGTCCAAGATTTGCGAAGAACTTAATAAAGTATGGCAGGTCTAGATACCCCTTGAGTTTAATACCATGATCCTGGGGTTCAGGGTCGCAGAAATTGGGAATCAAAGGCAGCAAGGATTGCTGTGGGTCCTATACCTTACTGCACAGAAAAATATTTATTTATTTATTTAAGAGATTTACCAGGAAGGCATGCTGAGCAGAGTACTGCTCGAGTCCAGATGCGCCCTGGGGTTTTGGGGTTACAGTGGGAACATGATACAATCTGAACAAAACAAAACAGTGGAACATGGTATAGTCAGAAAACAACATACATAAGGAGTAGTAGAACAGCAGTGGGTAACATACATAATATAAAATGGAACAAATTGAGGGTAGGCACATTTATTGTACAGTATACAGTGATTTACTATGAGCAGGTCAGAAACAGTGGAGAGAACAGACTTGATTCATTACGCTGGGCAGGTACAGGAGTGAGGGGATTGGGGGTTGCAGGAGCAGGTGGTAGAGAAGTGCAAATTGAGAAGGGCATTTAGTTGGGGAGTACTTGTGGAGTGTCTAATATCGGCTGCCAGGGAATTCCATAGTTTGGGTAACCTAAAGCTGAAAGCTGCCTGTCCGGACTGGGTGGATCTATGCGGGATATGCAGGAGCCTATCGTGGCTGTTACGGAGTGCGTAGGATGGTGGGGGTAGGGCAGTTAGGGAGGCTGACAGATAGGATGGGAGTGATTGTGACCAGAACTTTGCCGAGGTTCTAACGCAGTGACATGATCTTCTGTTGTGTAAAGAGGTGAGGTTCAAGGATTGGTATAGGACACAGTGGTGGGTGCTGGGAGGAGGTCCAGCGGCAGGCAGAAGGAGTGGAATAGGGGTCAAGCCTTGCTAGGGAGGTTTGAGGGGCTGCATGATAACTGTGTCACCATAGTCAAATATAGGGAGGATCATTTTTTTGACTATTTCTTGCCTGGTTGGCAGGGGTATGCAATTTTTATTTCGGTAGAGGGCTCCCAACATAGGGTTCAATTTTTTGTGTAAAGCATCAATGTGTGCAGAGAAGTTAAGGTGTTGGTCTAGCCAGACACCTAGATAACGAAAGGAGGTGCAGGCCTCCAGTGGGGAGCTGTCCAGAGTGTAGAACTTTGGTGGCGCAGTAAGCCGTGTGAGTTTGGGCCGGTAGCCAAAGGTGAGGGAGATAGTTTTTTTTGAGTTTAGGACTAGCTGGTTTGAGATAAGCCAACGTTGGACGGAGTCAAAATCCTTCTGAAGGCAGGCTGTCACAGCACTGGAGGATGGGCCAGTGGCGAACAACACCGTATCGTCAGCGTACATGTGGATGGCCGTATTTGGACAGGCTGCTGGCAGGTCGTTGAGAAATATAGAGAACAGTATTGGGCCGAGAACCGACCCTTTGGGGACTCCGCTGGTGACTGGGAGTAGGGGTGGATGTAGCCGAGCTCATGCGAACAGATTGGGACCTGTTAGTCAGGTATGAGTGGAAATCAGTTATTTGCAGCAGCCGACAGTCCGCTAGAGCCAGTTTAGCCAGCAACAAGGGTGGGAGACGGTGTCAAACGCTTTGCCAGATCAATAAATATGGCAGCTGTTAATTCCCTTTGTCCATACCCGGGGGATAGCGTCAGGGAGCCGGAGGAGAGAGGTGGTGGTGGAGTGATTTTTCCTGAAACCGCCTGGTAAGGAGTTAAGAAGTTTATCGACTCTAGATAGTGGTGGAGTTGGGAAAGGACCAGACGTTCTTGAAGTTTGGCCAGAATGGGGAGCAGGGATATAGGGCGGTAGTTGGAGGAGAGGTCCTCCTTTGGGAAGGGGAATGACAGTGGCTTGTTTCACTTTTTGGGGACTGCACCGAGTTTAAAGACATGTTGAACAGCAGGGTTAGCGGGTGGGCTATGGCAGGTCAGAGAGCAGGAGCATTTTGGAGTCGAGGCCAGAGGGACATTTACCTTTGTCAGGTTGAGAGATCTCAGTAGTTTTAGCACCTGAGCTGATGATACAGGGCATAGGAGAAAGAAGCTGAGGAGGGTACAGTAGGGGGAGTAGTGGGTGGGGGAAGGGGAAGGGTAAAGGAGGAAAGAAGGGATGATGCGGCAGTGGAGAAGTAAGAATTGAATTCAGAGGCTACCATGCTCGGATCCGAGATGTTTTTCCCTGCAATGTTAAGTGAGGGGGTGGGGGTTTGGGCCGGCGGGGAGAGAAGGGATTTTATGGACTTCCAGAATTGAGTTGGGTGACCGAAACTATTATTCAAAGCATTTTTGAAATAATTAGATTTGGCTTGCCTTATGAGCCTGGTGCAGGCATTTCGTAGTGACCGGTAGTGGCGCTGTGCCATGTGACTACCTGAAGCCTTGAAGTTTTTCCAGGCGCGGTCTCTGGCTCGTAGCTGCTGCATCAGACTTGTTGTAATCCAGGGCAAGTGGGTTCCTCTAACTCGGGATCGCCTGAGTGGAGCATAGTAGTCCCAGATGGAGAGGAAATTTGAGGAGAAAAAGTCCAAAGCATCATCAATAGAGGGGCCCTTTGTGATGGAAGACCAGTCAATACTGATGAGGTCGTTTAGGAGCGCAGGCAGGTCAAGGGACTTATAAACTCTAGTGAGAAGTGACCGGGGTGGGGGAGCAGAGGGTCTAAAGATTTTACGCACCATATAGATCATATGGTGGTCACTAAGGGAATCTGGTAGTAGGCCAGCTTGAAAGATCCGATGAGGGTGGGTGGTAAGCGCCCAATCCAGGAGGGTATGTTTGTTGGACTTATGGTTTAGGCGAGTTGGTTCAGCTATTTGCTGGGACAAATTTAGGGCATTTATGTGTTGCCGAGCTTTGGAGGCACCCTTGTCTAGCCAATTGAGATTGAAATCCCCAAGTATGTGAAGTTCGCCGCCCACAGTAAGGGACCTCAGGGTGCCGAGATGGTCGAGGATGTTACCCAGTGGAGTTTCAGGTGCGCAGTAGGATCCAGCTATATAAATTGGGATGGAATGAGTTAATGGGATTTTGACTAGGAGGGAATCAATAGGTTGTATGGGGGCCGGCAGTGTGATACAGGAAAATTGAAGAGCAGAGAAGATGTACATGGCAATGCCGCCACCCTTCTTTCAGCACTGTCTATCCTGGCGGATTAGGGCAAACCCAGGTATAGAGAATTCGGCATCCTGGTTGTGAGGTTTTAACCAGGATTCGGTGATAATTAAAATGTCAGGGCAGTGAGTGAGGACAGTGGTTTGTAAGGCAGCAATTTTGTTTAGGATGCTGCATATGTTTAGTTGGACAATCTTAAGTCCTTTCGGGAGGGGCGTGGCAGTTGTGGGTTGTTTAGCAGCATTGGGTGCAGTTGGTCCTGGATTGCATTCAATGTCCCCGGCTATGAGGAGGAGGAGGGCCAGGGAGTAACTTAGTAGGCGTAAAGGCTTTGGAGATCTCCAGCGTCGAGAGGTGTGATTTGCAGTACAATAGGTAGAGATGCGGTACTTATGGAGGGGGACATAAAGAGCGGGCAAACCTGCGTGGAGAGAGGGTGGGAGGATAGAGGCCCCCAGGGACCAGTTGGGCCATGGCGACATGTTTAGCTCCACTGTTGCTGTGGAGGAGAGGGGGGGTGATAAGGAGGCTTTAGGGAGGTATGGCAAGGACACAGGCAGAGTGGGATGGGATGATGGTGGAAAGGAGGATAGGGAGAGGCAGAGCATAAAGATCGTGAGAACTAAAAACTGCATATTTAATACTTTGTATTCTTGCTTATTGAATTGGATTGGTTTTAGAATTACTTTACTTAGTAGAGAATAGAGCTGTGCTGCGGTGGCCTCTAGTGGCTGAGGAGTATAGGGAACTAATGGGAAAGTGGGCTGATTGGTTAAAACAGCTCACGGGGTTACCACTATATAAGGAGGAGCCGACCAAGGGTGGTGGTGGGGGCGGTGGGGAGCCTGCGTGTAGCGCAGGGGGGGCTAGAGCTTCTAGAGGGTAGCTGAGAAGAGGGATCGCTACCTGCTGGCTCCTGCAGCTCCGTCGTCCGCGGGGGAGGTTCCGTGGCTGTGGGGAGGGCTACTAGGTAGCTAGCCCTCGCGACCGCACTGCTGGGGGGACAGAAGAAAGTGGCTGATTAAGTACAGGTAGGTCGAATGGGGAGGAGGAGCTACTAAAACTTCTAACCAGCAGTAAAAATCTTACAGCAGTGAAATCACACAGGCAAGCAATTACACACAATACGATGTTACATGTAGCTACTCATTAGAAGCAGTAAAGCCCGGATTCCCGGTACAGTCTCGATTTAATTGCAGCTGGACCCAAAATGTTGTGGCTCTTACAAGAATTGCAAGGTGCACAAGCATAGAGAACCCTAGGGAAGTTGATTGCAGTGGGTAATTTCTGTGCAGGCTGTGGCGCTCGGTTTTGCCTTCTCCACTGGGCTATATCCTTGCACTTTTAAAATATTAATTTTTGCCTTGTGAATCGAGTCAAGTCCTCCTAAGGGGTACAGTTTTAGGCGCAGGGAGGCAGAGTGCTGAAAATCGTATAACGAGCAGCAGCTCCGCTCTTCCGGGGGGCCAAATTGCTAAAACAGTGAGCTGGCAAGTTAAGAAAAAAGGCGCCAAGTTTAAAATCCTGTGGCGCAGCTTCTGGAGGGTAGCTGAGAAGAGGGATCGCTACCTGCTGGCTCCTGCAGCTCCGTCATCCGCGGGGGAGGTTCCGTGGCTGTGGGGAGGGCTACTAGGTAGCTAGCCCTCGCGACCACACTGCTGCTGGCTCCTGCAGCTCCGTCGTCTGCGGGGGAGGTTCCGTGGCTGTGGGGAGGGCTACTAGGTATCTAGCCCTCGCGACCGCACTGCTGCTGGCTCCTGCAGCTCCGTTGTCCCATGGGGAGGTTCCAGTGGCTGTGGGAGGGCTACTAGGTAGCTAGCCCTCGCGACCGCACTGCTGCTGGCTCCTGCAGCTCCGTCGTCCATGGGGGAGGTTCCGTGGCTGTGGGGAGGGCTACTAGGTAGCTAGCCCTCGCGACCGCACTGCTGGGGGGACAGAAGAAAGTGGCAGATTAAGTACAGGTAGGTCGAATGGGGAGGAGGAGCTACTAAAACTTCTAACCAGCAGTAAAAATCTTACAGCAGTGAAATCACACAAGCAAGCAATTACACACAATATAATGTTACATGTAGCTACTCATTAGAAGCAGTAAAAGCCCGATTCCCCGGTACAGCGTCCGATTTAATTGCAGCTGGACCCAAAATGTTGTGGCTCTTACAAGAATTGCAAGGTACACAAGCATAGAGAACCCTAGGGAAGTTGATTGCAGTGGGTAATTTCTGTGCAGGCTGTGGCGCTCGGTTTTGCCTTCTCCACTGGGCTATATCCTTGCACTTTTAAAATATTAATTTTTGCCTTGTGAATCGAGTCAAGCCCTCCTAAGGGGTACAGTTTTAGGCGCAGGGAGGCAGAGTGCTGAAAATCGTATAACGAGCAGCAGCTCCGCTCTTCTGGGGGGCCAAATTGCTAAAACAGTGAGCTGGCAAGTTAAGAAAAAGGCGCCAAGTTTAAAATCCTGTGGCGCAGCTTCTGGAGGGTAGCTGAGAAGAGGGATCGCTACCTGCTGGCTCCTGCAGCTCCGTCGTCCGCGGGGGAGGTTCTGTGGCTGTGGGAGGCTGCACTGGGTATCTAGCCCTCGCGACCGCACTGCTGCTGGCTCCTGCCAGCTCCATTCTCAGCGAGGGAGGTTCGTGGCTATGGGAGGCTACTGGGTAGCTAGCCCTCGCGACCGCACTGCTGCTGGCTCCTGCAGCTCCGTCGTCCGCGGGGGAGGTTCCGTGGCTGTGGGGAGGGCTACTAGGTAGCTAGCCCTCGCGACCGCACTGCTGCTGGCTCCTGCAGCTCCGTCGTCCGCGGGGGAGGTTCCGTGGCTGTAGGGAGGGCTACTAGGTAGCTAGCCCTCGTGACCGCACTGCTGCTGGCTCTGCAGTCTGCCGTCTCCTGAGGAGGTTCCGTGGCTGTGGGGAGGGCTACTAGGTAGCTAGCCCTCGCGACCGCACTGCTGCTGGCTCCTGCAGCCGTCCGTCCATGGGGAGGTTCCGTGGCTGTGGGAGGCTACTAGGTAGCTAGCCCTCGCGACCGCACTGCTGCTGGCTCCTGCAGCTCCGTCGTCCGTGGGGGAGGTTCCGTGGCTGTGGGGAGGGCTACTAGGTAGCTAGCCCTCGCGACCGCACTGCTGCTGCCTCCTGCAGCTCCGTCGTCCGCGGGGGAGGTTCCGTGGCTGTGGGGAGGGCTACTAGGTAGCTAGCCCTCGCGACCGCACTGCTGCTGCCTCCTGCAGCTCCGTCGTCCGCGGGGGAGGTTCCGTGGCTGTGGGGAGGGCTACTAGGTAGCAGCCTCGCGACCACTGCGCCAGTCCTGCGCTGCTGGCTGGCCTGCAGCTGCCGTCGCCGTGAGGGAGGTTCCGTGGCTGTGGGGAGGGCTACTAGGTAGCTAGCCCTCGCAACCGCACTGCTGGGTAACAGCCAACTGGTCATGACGATGACTCCTTCTTTCGAGTCCTGGATCTCTAGAGTACAGAGTATCGACAGAATGGAGGAGATGACAGTGAGGCTGAGACTCTCCTTAGAAAAACATTTAGATCTTTGGGCTAGATGGGACTCACGTGATACTCTAGATTCCACTTACATTAGTAGGGAAGAGGAGTGCTCAGGTCCACAGGACCCAATAGGGGGCTATGATGAACAGCCTATCCACACCAAAACATTATGCGTCCCTGCAGCCACCTTCAGGTTATCTTGGATTCCATGTATTAGGATTTTATGCCTAAAAGTGCTAGTAAGTTAAAGTAGCAGTACTCACAGAATTTGTTACCATTAGATTTTTTAGATTGTTCTACGGGTCTTTCTTTCCTTGAACTGTAGTGTTAAGACTGTTTGATTAACTAGCTGAAGATCAATAATTTTTATACTTCATAACAAATGGGTACGGCACCCGAGGAAAGGACTGTGTATAGATGTAACTAATCAAATCATCTATGTTTCTCAATTCCTGAGGGTGGCACATTGCTGCGTGTGATACTATACTGGTTTCTTATGTATTATCCATTGTAATGATCTCTCTGCTTACAATAAAGCTAAGTTAAAAAAATAAAGGGTTTATTAGTAAGTCATACAAACCCTTACCGACCTCCCCTTCTAGAACCATGATAAAAAAGTGGGTTTCAGAATGAAAGTTTGTTTCATTTGCCTAAGCATTTCATTAGTGCAAACACTGCAGCTGTTACAATTTTCGTGTACAGTTTTTGCATTCTTATTTATATTTACATTAGGTAAGAATACTTAATATAAATTACACAGGTGATCAAACCTCTCTTCTGGTTTCCAGCTATAAATCTGCTATTTGACACACTGGAGGAGTGTGACCACAGAGTATGAACTTTAACATTCTAAAATTCTGTCTCAACTCATTGCTAGAATGGGCATACTCAAACTATTTAGCTTGGAGAAGAGAAGTCTGAGGTTGTAGATGCCATCAGGCTTTGAAGTTGAAGGCTATCTTGTGCCAGGCAGCGGTTCTGAAAGGAGAAGGAGCAGTCACACCCAATCAGATCCAGAGCCCACTGAGGCACAAGCTGGGCTCAAGCATCTTGAGAGTCAAGCTCTTTCCTGACTAATCCAAACACTCTCTGGGAGAACTGTGACTTCTGCAGATTCAAAGTGAACCCCTGGAGAGCAGACCAAGTCTTGACAGAGGACCACATGGATCAGCCAATCATTTAGTATGGCAGATACTGTACATGGCTTCCCCGTTGATGTAGGAAGGATTCCACCACCGCCAAAACTTTGGTGAAAACACGTGGTGCTGTTGAGAGACCAGACTGACTTGCACTGAACTGGTAGCATTCATTCTTTATCCAAAAACAAAGAAGACATCACTGAGAATGTCCAACAGGAATGTGAAAATATACATCCTTCAGATCTAGGATGCAAAATAGGTCCCCCCCCCTTTTCAATGAGGGAATGACCTAACAACCATCCTGAACTTTGTCTGCCTGATATACTTATTCAGAGTAGACCAGTAGGTTGAGAATAGGGTGCCAGCCACCAGTCTTTTTTAAGACCAGAAACATACCCCCAGCTGACATCCTCTGGTGAAACTCGCTTGATGGCGTTTAGTTGAAGAAGCAGTTGAAACCTCCTGCGGAAGCACCAGCAGGTGATCAGAAGGATCTATTCAGGCCAGATGTCAGGAAACCAGGGCAGCCTTCACACATAGATTCAGGAGACAATACAGCTTATGATCTCGAGAGCCCACTGACTGGTGATGATCTCCCATTACTGGGGGAAGAAAATGTGTCAGTCGACCCCCCAACTGAAACTTAGTTAAGAATGGAGGTGGATGGCACATGGCACCCTGCATCACATCACTTTGCAGAAGGACTGAGTTTGCTGGGTGTTTGTCAGTGCAGAGCATCCATGATTACTGCCGTTGCTTTGGCTGACGCGGCTGTTGTATGGCTTGTTCCTACTTCGCCTCCCATAATTTCTGCTATGAAAGGAAGACGAGGAGGTAGACTGCCCATGCTGAGCAGGGCACCTGGTATCGATAGAGGTGGCCACAGACAAGATGGGCTTCATCTTGTTGGAAACTTCAATATCCTCAATGGTTTCCTCTGCCTGATAGCTAAAAACAGTTGACCCTTTGAAGAGGAGGTCTAAAACTCAAAGCTGGATCTCCAGGATAAAAGCAGAGAAGCACAACCAACAGTGTTACTGTGAATGATGAAGGGTTAGTTCCCGAAGCGCCGGGGCGAGTGGTGTTTGTACCTGCTTTTGGCACTGCACTTTACTGAAGCAATAAAGCTTGAAAACTATTTTTGAGTGCTTGTGCCTTTTTCGATGTCACGGAGTGCAGACTATTTTCCTTGTTGTTACTGTGACTGTAAGCAGCCTTCTGGAGACTCCAGCTTCCAGCTTGTTGATGAATATATTGAAGAGGAAAGGCCCCAGCACTGATCCCTAAGGAATGATTCTAAGCGCCCCTTCCACTCAGAGTAGTGCCCATCCACTAGCATCTTCTGCTTCCTCCCCACAAGTTAGTTACTAATCCACCTTCTGTGTGCCTCATATATTTGACACTGGCTTACTTTGCCCAGAAGCTTGTCATGCACCCAGAGCATAAAAAGGGATCACTGAAGTTCACACAGACTGCATCCATGACCCTGACCTTGTCCACCACCTTGGTCACCCCGCTCTAAGAAGATGATGAAGTGAGTTTGGCTTGATTTGCCCCACAAAAAAGCCGTGCTGAGATGGGGCAAGAACCTTGGCCTCAGTTAAGTGCTCCAGTGCACCTTCCTTGATAATGGCCTCCTGGACCTTGCACCGCACTGATGTTAGGCTGACCAGCTTACAGTTGCCCAGGTCTGACATTACTCTTCTTCAGGATGAGGGCCACACTGGACACCTTTCAGCCCTCTGGCACCATACCTGTCTGGACTGACTCCTGAAAGACAAATGCAAGTGACACCACCAACTGTTCCTTAATCTCCACTATGATCCTAGGGTGTATCTTGTCCGCCCCTTTGGAATTACCTGGGTTGATCATTGCCAGGCAGTCAGCTACCAGTGCAGGCGTGATGTCCAGTGGCTATATCGCTGCTACCCCTCACATTATGGGCACTCCCAATGAGCCTCTAGCCCTACAAGTGCAGGCGTGATGTCCAGTGACTGTATCGCTGCTACCCCTCACATTATGGGCACTCCCAATGAGCCCCTAGCCCTACCAGTGCAGGCGTGATGTCCAGTGACTGTATCGCTGCTACCCCTCACATTATGGGCACTCCCAATGGGCCCTAGCCCTACCAGTGCAGGCGTGATGTCCAGTGGCTGTATCGCTGCTACCCCTCACATTATGGGCACTCCCAATGAGCCCCTAGCCCTACCAGTGCAGGCGTGATGTCCAGTGGCTGTATCACTGCTACCCCTCACATTATGTGCACTCCCAATGAGCCCCTAGCCCTACCAGTGCAGGCGTGATGTCCAGTGGCTGTATCGCTGCTACCCCTCACATTATGTACACGCCCAATGAGCCCCTAGCCCTACCAGTGCAGGCGTGATGTCCAGTGGCTGTATCACTGCTACCCCTTATATTATGGGCACTCCCAATGAGCCCGCCTCACATTCCTCCTTCTGCCATTTTGTACAGATAGAAGGCTTTGGGGTTGTCTGCAGCTCTTGCTGCTATCCTGTTTTCCAGACCTTCCTTAACTATCTTAACTCTAGTTCTGCAGTCTCTTAGTGCTGCTGTGTTCTCCTCATTGGTCTGCAGGTAACCAGACTTTATCCAGTGATTACAGACCTTATTTTTATTCAGAATTAGTTGCTTAAGGTCCTTGTTGAGTCGGGGCCCATTTACCCTTATTGCTTGCAGGACTGCATACCTCTGCAGCTGCTGTGAGCAACTTCTTCAATAAACCCCAACTGTGCTCTGCATCACCAGTCTCCTGCAGACACTCCAGACCACTGGACACCAGATCCCTCATCATGACAAAGTCTGCCAATCTAATGTTTCTGGCCCTGGAGCTTGAGGTCCAACTAATTTTCCCTGTCACCAGGGGAGAATGTGAGCCAGTTACGGTCACTACCTCCCACTGGTTCCTTGACTTTTACACTGGTGATTACCCTGCCCCCACTGCTGAGAACAAGGTCAAGGCCGACCATTATAATTCCCCTTTCCCGTGTCTCCCATTCCATAGGGTCTGCAGTACACTCCGGGTTTCATTTTAAATAAATTTTTTTTTAAAGTCGTTTTGTTTTTATCAACTTTATTCAGCTTTATTCATATATATCTGTCTGATCTCCAGACAGTGAATATTCTCAAAGGGGAAGTCTGCTACCTTATTTTGTAAGCCCACAGACAGACCGGTTGTCTTTGGCCAAGCATATCTTCTAACGTACAGTATATAGCATTTACAAAGGACTCCACAGTTGTATCATTAATGTTCAAAGCCATTTGTAGTTGGCTTTTGACTGTATCCAGACAGGGTGTTACATGCTACAATATCTGTGTCCTGCCATCAGTGGGCAAGCAGTCACAAAATATTCACAGCTTTCCAGAGTGCATGTTAGTAGTACACTGTGTAGTTGAGGAAGTCTGACTCCCTCATTAGGACTGTGACAGATGAATATGATTTCCTGGCGTACGTGTCAAGTTTTCTGCAATCCTTATCTAGAGGTGCTGCCAAGAAAGTGGGTCTTAGCCTTTTCAAATGCTGCAGCTTAAATCAGAACCTCTAGGTTAGGGTATACATAAAAATCCTCTGAATCAGCCCGGATTATCATATCTTTTTTTCCTATTTTCGTGTCAGATGCTGGCAATTCCAAGATTTTCTTACTTATTTTCTTTACATGTCATGGATGGGGATACAGACTCTCTTTGTTGACATCAGTCCCACCATCCTTAAAAAATCTGATTTCCCTACATCCGTCTCTGTTTCAACAGTGGAGAGCTTAATCACACAGCTGCCATAACATTGAGGGAAGCAGAACACGATGAACAGTCTTCTAATGCTGATGGGGAGAACCTGTTTCCTCATCACCTGTGACTTCAGGAGTAATAGGTTCCTTCTCCTCCTCATTATTATAGTGAAAGTCCTCCTCAACACTAGGAACTTCTGATGCCTGCTCTTAAATAGTGTGGAAGAACTGTTATATTTGCTGAAATTCCCCCATGGTAAGCATTTGAGCATCCCCAGATGGCTGGGCAATTGGCTCATTAGCTTTTTATGTTGTCTTGTGCTTGCGCAAGCAACATGTTGTGGTAGTATGAGAAATGCAGAGGTGTGTCAGTGTTGGTGAATGCAAGGCACGCTTTAGTAGGTGCATCCCTCATTCCCCAATTAGCCAGCATGTTAGCGCTGACACAAGAATTATGTAAAGTGGACGCAACTTGTAAGAAATGTGCCGCTGCAATCAGAGACAAGCTCGTCATGCAGCGGCACAGATGACACGCCTCCCATACATGACTTTCCTGGTGAAACATTTCAATAAACATGGTGGCGGCAGCAATCCCCAAAGGAAACTGACATCAGGGGTGCAATACCCGTGTCGGCATGTCCACCACCTCCCCCCCACACACACATTGGGAGCCCACCCCAGTGTGCTGCCACTCATAGAAAGCTGATTGTGTCGGCATGTTCCTGGCCCCACCCCACCCCCACTGTGCGGCAACTGGGAACCCACCCCAGTGTGGCCATCACCCCTGAAAGTCATGGGGCACCCCAGTGTGCCCAACATTTGTTTTATTTCACCTGTAAAAAAAGAAAACGGTCCCGCGACGTCCAGTTTTTTTTTCTGTACCTGAAAAAAGGAAACGGTCCCTCGTTGTCCACGGCGCTCCCCCAACCCACACCCAGCCTCTGCGCACCCCACCTCCCCACACCCCCCCACGCCTATACTTACCTCCGGAGGTCCAGAGCTGCGATCTTCGGTGGAGTGGGAACACGCCCGGATTCTTTAAAGCCTAACCAAAATGAGGAAATGCTGGTAAGCTGTATAGTGGCATAAATGGTGGTGGTGGTGGTGGGGGTCAACTTAGGTGGATATCTCAGCCATTTTTTTGAATTTTGGCTCCAAATTTTCAACATAGGTTTCTTGGGACCCCACCTCATAAAAACATGCACTGTCATCTCGTTATTCAGTCCCGGAAGGTCATTTTGCAGTCACTGCATGGAATCCTCTTTTGGGACCGATTAATGAAACAACAGTGCCACTGTTCATGAGGTGGGGTCCCAAAAAGCCTATGTTGCAAATTTAATGAAAAAATTCCAAAATGACTGTTACGAGCCGTCCATTATAAGAGTTTCCACGCACGCTTGTAACTTCAACATTTTTACTATTTCACTCCAGATTTTCAACATTGTCATTTTTCACACCTCCTTATGAAAAGTACAGCTGTCATTTTCACACCTCGCCCGAAATAGCCAACTTTTCATATGTGAGCGCTATGGAAGCGATGCGTGTGGGAAATCAATATTGAGACAGATTAACAAAATCACAGTGACACTGTTCATGAACGAAGGTCCCAAAATGCCTATGTTGAAAATTTTACTAAAAAATCCCCAAATAATTGTGTTATGGGCGTGCATTGTGCAGTTTCTATGCATGTTCATGACTTCACCAATTTTTTATATTTTCACTCCAGATTTTCAACATTGTCATTTATTCACACCTTCTCATGAACAGTACAGCTGTCATTTTTCACATTCTGCCCGAAATATGTTTTCGCACGAGTGGCGCCAAATGGCGTAGTCGGTGTGCGAAATCACCTTTCAGCTAACGAACTGATAGTGCCACTGTTCATGAGGTGGGGTCACAAAAAGCCCATGCTGAAATCTAGAGTGAAAATACCAACAAACGCCAGGAGCGTTAGGGTTTCCAACCGTAACGCCCCATCCTGTAGAGACTGACAGGCGTCAGGGGTGTGACTTGGGATTGTCAGCTGTAATGCTCATGCCATTCCACCCCACCCTGCAGCCAGTGACAGACATCGAGGTGAGCCTTGGACTCTTTGGTCCCAAAGTTCACCCCTTTCTCCTATACTGCACCCATCTCAGCGTATTTCCTTATGGAATGGGGTAAGCATAAGGCCCGAAGACCCCAAGGCACAACGCAACACTTCTCGGTGTCTGCAGAGTAGGGTGAGGTGAAATGGCATGGGCGTTATGGCCGATGACCCAAAGGCACACCCCAATGCCTGTCAGTCTCTGCAGGGTGGGGGTGGGGTTTGCGTCAGTTCAATACTTCACTGCCATTCCTATTATGCATCTCTCTAACTCCTGCACTACCAGTGCCAACGCCAGCAAAACAACATTCGGCACTGACAAATGCTTGTTTTATTTTTCTGACTCCAAGTGTTTTTCTTGTTTTTTCCAAGCTCAAGTGAGAAGATGACTCCTCAGCAAGCCTTATTTTGGAGTCCCTTTATCACAGCAACCTTGGCCGAGGTTTTCTGCTCTTTACTTAGTCTCTTTGAGGACTCTACTTTAGTCTGGTCCCTAGGAGAAGCTGACTTTGTAAACATCTTTTCAAAGATGCTCTTGAACATTTTCACAGGGGAACGCTCTTTGGAGCTAGACAGAGAATGGAGCTGATAACGACTGCCTTTGTGACAGTCTTCTTTCCTGTGTCTTGGACAAAATTCTGTGCATAAATCACAGTTTACAGAATCATGATTTGGACCCAAACAATGGTAGCAGTTCGTATATTTGCTTTTGACAAACAGTGCCTACATGTTTGGCACTTTTTAAACGCTTGTGTGCCCAGTTTTCTTTTTAGGCTTTTGTTTTTGATCAGATTCGGACATGAGAGCTTAAGAGTCAATGGCTAATGTTGAACACAGTCATTATGTGCCAAAAGAAACAGCCTGAACTGCTTTACAAAAGTATCACTCACAAAAACTTTGTTCCGTAAAAATTTTTAAACAGAACTGATAACTGGAAATGGAAATTACGTGCCTACAGTAATTTTTGATCTTCTTGGACGAAGTCTCCACCACTCATTCACACTAATGGGAGTTCGCCAGAGGTGCTAGAACCCAGCGGGAGCAAACATTTTCAAAAGGGCCGGCACCTGAGATGGAGCCGCAAGGAAGTGGCACCGCAAGCCCCGGCTCGTGCGGTAATGACTATCTTGGCGTCGACACTCCAACCACCTCGTACCTTTTTTCCGAGGAGGTGCAGCATAATTAACCTAGAAGGCCTAGCCTAAAAATCGGACATAAGATAGTCCGAATGACCCGTGTAAGAAGGGTCAACAATGTCATCACAGCCCAGCCATTGAGGGAGTGAAGACCATAAACAGAGAAGTGAGCTCAGGGGATGGTGGGTGGGCGTGTGAATGAGTGGTGCAGACTTCGTCCAAGAAGATCAAGAATTATGGTAGGTACGTAATTTCCATATCTTCCTGGACATAAAGTCTGCATCACTCACTCACACTAATGGGAGAGTACTGAGCTAAATAATCCCCCGAGATGGGCGGCAAGAGATAAAGAGCTCACGTGCTTAGGACAGAATTCCATTAAGAATGGTCCTGCCAAACGACAGATGTTGTCTGTCATGGACTTCCAAGGTGTAGTGCTTAACGAAAGTATGCACGGAGCTCCGGGTAGCTGCATTGCAAATATCTGCAATGGGCATGTTATGGATTTCCACCAGAGATGCCACGACTGCTCTGGTAGAGTGAGCATATACTCTGCCTTCCAGCTTGACCTGTGCCATAGAATAGCAGTGGCGAAGGCATGCCACCAACCATGCTGAAATGCATCTGATAGCGACAGGTTGACCCAGTTGAGTCTCGCTGAAGGAAACAAACAGTTGTTGAGCCTTGCGAATTTCTTTTGTTCTATCTAGATAGAACTGCAGCGCTCTCTTAACATCCAGTGAATGAAGTGTATGCTCCCCTTCATTCTGGAAGTTCGCAAACTAGGTAGGAAGGACTAAAGGTTGGTTTCGATGGAATTCTGAGACAACCTTAGGGAGAAACTTAGGATGAGTCCTAAGAACTACTTTGCCCTTGTGAAATACAGTGTACGGGGGGTCTGTGACCAGTGCATGTATTTCAGTAACTCTACGGGCCGAAGTAATGGCCACCAGGAAGGCCATTTTCCAAGTGAGGAACTTCAAGTCACAAGTAGCTAGAGACTTGAAAGGTTTACGAGTGATTATGTCTAGCACAAGGTTAATGTCCCAGGCTGCGACTGGATGTTTGATAGGAGGTCTAGTATGCAGAATACCCCTAAGAAACCTCTTAACTACAGACAACTGATACATACTGCAGAGTGGTGGGAAGGACCACAGGCCCCACGTGCAGTTACAGATACATACTGCAGAGGGGTGGGAAGGACCACAGGCCCCACGCACAGTTACAGATACACACTGCAGAGTGGTAGGAAGGACCACAGGCTCCACGAGCAGTTACAGATACACACTGCAGAGTGGTGGGAAGGACCACAGGCCCCACGCGCAGTTACAGATACACACTGCAGAGTGGTGGGAAGGAACACAGGCCCCACGCGCAGTTACAGATACACACTGCAGAGCGGTGGGAAGGACCACAGGCCCCACGCACAGTTACAGATACACACTGCAGAGCGGTGGGAAGGACCACAGGCCCCAAGCACAGTTACAGATAAACACTGCAGAGCGGTGGGAAGGACCACAGACCCCCACGCGCAGTTACAGATACGTACTATAGAGCGGTGGGAAGGACCACAGGCCCCACGCACAATTACGGATACATACTGCAGAGTGGTGGGAAGGACCACAGGCCCCAGGCGCAGTTACAGATACATACTGCAGAGAGGTGGGAAGGACCACAGGTCCCACGTGCAGTTACAGATACAAACTGCAGAGAGGTGGGAAGGACCACAGGCCCCATGCGCAGTTACAGATACATACTGCACAGTAGTGGGAAGGACCACAGGCCCCACTCACAGTTACAGATACATACTGCAGAGTGGTGGGAAGGACCACAGGCCCAATGCGCAGTTACAGATACATAGTGCAGAGTGGTGGGAAGGACCACAGGCCCCACGCGCAGTTACAGATACATAGTGCAGAGTGGTGGGAAGGACCACAGGCCCCACGAGCAGTTACAGATACTTAGTGCAAAGTGGTAGGAAGGACCACAGGCCCCACGCGCAGTTTCAGATACATAGTGCAGAGTGGTGGGAAGGACCACAGACCCCACGCGCAGTTACAGATACATAGCGCAGAGTGGTGGGAAGGACCACAGGCCCCACGCGCAGTTACAGATACATACTGCTGAGCGGTGGGAAGGACCACAGGCCCCACACGCAGTTACAGATACATACTGCTGAGTGGTGGGAAGGACCACAGGCCCCACATGCAGTTACAGATACATACTGCAGACGGGTGGGAAGGACCACAGGCCCCACGCGCAGTTACAGATACATACTGCAGAGGGGTGGCAAGGACCACAGGCCCCACGCGCAGTTACAGATACATACTGCCGAGTGGCTTGAAGGACCACAGGCCCCATGCGCAGTTACAGATACATACTGCCGAGTGGCGGGAAGGACCACAGGCCCCACACCAAGTTACAAACATATACTGCCGAGTGGCGGGAAGGACCACAGGCCCCACGCGCAGTTACAGATACATACTGCCGAGTGGTGGGAAGGACCACAGGTCCCACGCACAGTTACAGATACATACTGCAGAGTGGCGGGAAGGACCACAGGTCCCACGCGTAGTTACAGATTTTATTTATTTATTTATTTAGTTTTTGTTAACCGGGTAAGTGCGCTAGTCAGCAAGTGACTGTTTTCAGGCATGACCCGGGAGGTACAATTACAACACACAAAGAGTACAGCCAGATTATTAAGACAACGAGTACAAAAAATGCAGAGAGAAATACATATGGCAATGTAACATACATTAGTAAACAAAATATACTTTAGCACTTGATCATGGAACATACTCAAAAATGTGACTAGTAGAAGGCAGAAAATAAGAGAGGATAGGCATCAGTAGAAAGACACAAGGAAGGAAAACTGGCAAAAGGATGGGAGGGAGATTAAGTGGAAAGGAAGTGCCGTCAGATACGGCAACATGCGGGTGAGGTACCAACCTGCGGCCGGGCCTATGGAGCCGAAAGACGGCAGGCGAAGAGAGGGTGGTAGGGGGGAGCGGCAGTAGACGGCAACAGCGGTAGGAGGTAGGAAAATACAGCCGGTCTGGTGGAACTGACGGACGGCAGGGCGAGAGTGAGGATGCCGGTGAGAGGGGGATAGAGGCGGAGGAGTTACGGCAATAGCGGCAAAAGTGTCAAAGTCAAGCCAAGCCAGTGGAACCAAGAGACAGCAGGGCAGGGAAGGGGGGGTCGGTAGATGGTGGGAGTAGGCGGTAGTAGGTGGAGAGAGGTGACTAAGCACAGCCAGGAGGGTGGGGACTAAGGAGGGGCATGGATGAGGTAGGAACAGGTAAAGGTGAGTTTGGTGGGGAGTGGCAAAAGGGGAAGAGGATATAACAGAAGAAGGGAGAGAGCAGCAGTGGGGTTATGAGGAGGAGGCTGTGAAGTGAAGATAAGAATGTCATGGAGTAGAATAGCGACTTACAATTGTCAACAGCTAACATTAGGCTTATAAAGAAACAGGTTAAGGCAACATTAATTACAAGGCACAAAATAAAACATTAATTACAAGGCACAGTATAGAACACCCATTTGGACAGGCAAAAGTGCTAGCAATGAGGAAACAGTACAAATGCAGCTGATCAGGTAGGGTCAAAGCAAACACATTTGTCCATAGTAGTGAGGAAAGTCCTGAGTTTGCTCTTAAAAGTCACATGAGTGGAGACATCTCTTAGATCCTGAGGTAGTAGGTTCCATAGGTGAGGGGCAGCATGATGGATACATACTATAGAGTGGTGGGAAGGACCACTTTGCTGCACAGTTCTGCGTTGCACCCCTTTGCGCTATACATAAAGGGGATGCGAGCCTTTCCTTGTACTACTGCATTGGTCATTGTAACATCACAAGGAGAGGGGTGGGGTGGGGGCAGTAATATTGAGGGTGCTGATATGCATGGCTGCCCAGCGTCATCACGCCTGATGACAAGTCCCAGAGAAACCTGGATGTGGTCTCAGCTTTGTGAGATAAAACATAAAACAGGCAGGGGGAAGGGGTAGGCAGCACCCAGCACTGCTGAACAATGGACAGCTCAGGAACAGGGCCATGGGATATACTGTACACCTGAAAAGCACTGGACCACTAGGGAAAAGTGGAGAAAATTCACAGGTGAACCAGCCACGACGGAGGAACCCAGGTACAGGGCCTGGATGGAGTGAGGGGATACACTGGTGGTTACGCTGCATGCCCAGGGCTAGGTCATGGCATGACACTGAGGGCCTGGTGCCATGCCATGGGCAAATTCCCACAGTACCTGCAATCCAGCAACCTGGTGGTCACACAGCCTGTGTGTGCCCACGACAATCTGTATTACTGAAGGCTAGTAGCATGGGGGGGGATCCGGCCCCTGCAGATGGTGCAACCCATTGTGCATGGCAGTTTGGGTGGGTGGCAGTATGAGGAACCTCTGTGCACCCCTGAAACCCATCATTCAACACTAAGACTGTTTCAGGCTCCCTGTTTTAATGAAAATGTTTTTAGCAAAAAAAAAAAATGTTCCTGAAAATCAGATTTTGGGGGCATTTTGTGAATTCTGCTGATGCCAAGTTTCTGCCAGCTGTGCACTGCTTTGCTGGAATCCAGGAAATCTCTTTAAGCAAAGCAGCAGAGTGCTAATTAAAATAAATACTCATCAGACTGGCAGACTGGCAACAGGAAAACAGATTAGTGCTCATTTTGCATTTCTCCAAACCAAATCAATAAAACTAAATAAAAGGATAAACAGTAAATGCCATCCAAACATAGCTCCTCAGGTTGATATGAGCTCAAGGCAGCTCTGATCTCCTCTTCTGATTGCAGAAAACTATCGATCTGGATCTTTATTTTATTTTTTTTTTTTAGTTTTTGTTGACTGGGTAAGTGCACTAGACAAATCCTGCCTATTTTCAGGCACGACCCGGGGGAAGGGGATACAGATGAATGTCAACTGACCTTGAACCAGATTAAGCTGTTGGTGGTATTTTTAGTGAATGAGGGAAATTTGGCCAGGACAACGGGGAAATTCCCCTACTCTTGTTTCGATAAGTGCCATGGAATCTTTAACATCCACCTGAACTACCACCAATCCAGGAAGATGGGACCTCGGTTTAACGTCTCATCTGAAAGACGGCACCTCAGAAGTGCAGCACCCCTCTCATGCGACACTACAGTGTCAGTACTGGGATATTAACACAAGTGCCAGATATGGGAACTGAACCCACAGCCCTCTGATCTCCCGGCCTCAGAGGCGAGTGTGCTACCTACTGAGCCACTGACACTGATCTGTGGGCGCATCTCCAAGACTTCTGACAGAAACAGCTCAAAGTTCAAACAAATCTGTTCCACAGGTATTACCAGTAAGAAGCATCTTTGTTCCAAGTACTGTACCGCTTTTTTTTATTTAGAGTGTACGTGAATAACAGGTACAGAACTTTGTGTCAGCAAAGCGCACTGTCAGGCAGTTCACTTTAGTTCCCCCTGAAACGTCATCACAGAGGCAGGGTTAGTCCACTGTGCTCAACATCAAATAAACTGATAGCCCAATTCATTTAAAAACATGGCAAAGCACCTTACTAGACTGGTTAAACAGACAAAGACTGAAGCTGGTACACTAACTCATGCTATTCAGTTGAAATATTTGTCCAAGTTGGAGTACTGAGCTGAACATCAGCCTGTTTCTAGGCGTATCTTGGTGGAGACTGGATACACAATACAAGTAATGTGCAGAATAATGTGTGGGTAACCATACACAACAAGGATGTGTGTCCACTGAGGGGTTCCAATGACACCACAGACCTCGAGAGCAAAGCTCGAGTAATATTCAGAATAACACATGAGTAACCCTGCAAAACAAGGCTGTGTTTCTATGGAGGAGTGAAATTACATCATAAACCCTGAGAGCAAAGCTCAAGTCATGTCATCATCATCGTCATCATAAATTTTTATTGGAAGGCAAATTGAGAGAAACTCTCATTTACAATTGCATCAATACATAAAAAAACTTACAAAAGCAATAAGTTACACAACAACACAAAAATGAAAATTACATACCTACCATAATTCTTGATCTTCCTGTATATCTTCACCATTCATCACTGGTGGGTCTATGCCAGAGGCACTAGGACCCCGTGGGAAGCTATTAACTGAAAGCTTTTTCAACTTTCCTCTGGAGGAGGGGCTGACATCAGGTACGGCACTGCCCTTGAGGCCACAGTAATACATGGTGCTCGCAGGTTGGCCAGCAAAGGACGCTGGTCCCTCCACTGTCTCAGTTCTGCTCACCAGAGAGGAAGACAGGGATAGAGAAAAAAAGGGGTGGAGGGTGGGGCAAGGGAATCCAAGGTATAGAAAAAGGAAAGGATATGAACTTAAAAAGGAATAAGCCGGCCAGAGGAGAGGGGATAGGCCCTAAGTTTTCTGGGAGGGAGACCCCAACCACTGGGCGGGCCAAGAAGGGAATGAAAGAATGGGTAGCGAGGAGAAAGGAAAGAGAGAGAGAGAGAGAGAAGACAGAAAAGAATAATGAGGCATGAGAGAGAGAAAGAGGATAAAAGGATGAAGCATGGGAGAGAGAGAGGGAAAGAAGTGGACCCAGGCAGAGTGAACCAAAAGAAAAGATTCTTCCACCACCTGAGAACCAAGGGGAGGGGATCCTCTCTCTCTCTCTTTTTTTTTTAAATGGCTAAGACCTTAGAGAAAGTACACTGGCTTCCGAGCCATAAAGAGAGCCACAGGGTGAGGTGAACCAAAAAGAGATCCCCGTCACTGCTGGTTTAGAGGTCAGAACTCCCTGTCCACAGAGAAAAGAAGAGTCCGTACAACTTTCCCTCTCGCTCTCTACCTCCCTCTCCCACTACATAGGGGTGAGGGAAAAGGGGCAGAGTCCCACCGGACAGAGGTGGAAAGGAGATCACCTGGCTAGGTGAGCTCCCCTTGACTTCTAAGTGAAGGGAGAGCTGCCTGGACCTAATTCCACCAACAGGTGGATAAAGTTAGAGGACTTACCTCTTCAAAAGGGTAGGTAGACGATTCAGGGGGACCCCGCCCCACAGGCAACCCAGAAGTAGGTCACCCACAAGTATAAAAAAGGAGCCATGTAGGGCTCCAAGAGACAGGGGAAGAAGAAAAAGAGGGTCCCTGGAGCCCCGCTGACCAGACCGCAGACCCAAGGGAGAAGGCAATTGTTGGGACCCCTCCCACGAGTAAAGAGGAGGGCCCCCAATAGAAACCAAGGAAAAAAATCCCCAGCCCAGTTTGCCAGCCCAAGAATGCCCCAGCCAATTAGTCAAGCCAATTAGGGAGAAAACAAGCAGGGAGGAGGCACTGCCCAGGAGACTGGGGCCCAAGAAGGGATAGTGGGCAGGAAGCAGTGATGAATGGTGAAGATGTACAGGAAAATCAAGAATTACGGTAAGTACATAATTTTCATATCTTACCTGGATTAATCTTCACCACTCATCACTGGTGGGTGAGTAACAAGCACCACAACTGGCTGGCACCTCCCTGAGGGCTGAACCTTCCCTCAGCCTCTTGTAGGGGACTCACAAGAGGAGGAGGCCCTCATGGGCCAGGCCAGGCCCGTTACTGGTTAGGGTCAGGTGGAGGTTCCTGACACGCAGGAAAAGGAGGATGCCCCAACAGCTCTAACCTGACCCTATGGGAGAAAAAACGCACCCCCCGGAAGGAGGGCGATCACCCTATGCTGGACCAAGGTGACAACTGGGACAAATGGCGCCGTGATGATCTGGCTGAATGCAGACTGCTGTTCCTACTAGCCTGGAGGCTACCGTGATGGCGTCATAAGATGCCCTTGCTTGGTGTCTTATCAGCTCCAAGCCGCAGGTAGTAATGGCAATGCCCATCTGGTTGCCTCGCTATCAGGCATGGCCACAAGGATCTGACCTACTGAAGCCCACAGGCACCTCACGTAGGCTACCTGCTGTGCCAAGATAGACAGTAAGAGATGTGTGGAAGAAAAAAACCTTCTACCCCAGCGATCAAACTCTGCAGAGTCAGCCTCTTGGGGGCTGTCTCTTGAAGGCGAAGATGAACCAAGGGGGTGTCCAGCCACTCTAGTCCCGATATAGGATGAGGCATAGTTCCTGGAGTCCCGGGGGAGTGCAATACTTCCACTGACAGTCCTGAGGGGCTGGAACAGAGGAGGTGGGAAACTGCCAGACACTGTGCAAATCCTCCATGAAAGGACCAGGCCATGGAGAGATTACGATGGAACCTGGACTGTACTTCCAGAGGAAGTACAGCGTTGCACATACCAGATTGCGATCTACTGCTGTGGGAAGATGGAGTTCCTTCAACATCGTCGTGAGGAACTGCTGATAATCAGTGAAATCAGCATCGGAGGAGAGTGAGTGGAAGTGTCCTTCCTCTGAGGAGGAAGTCGACTATGTGGATGGACTCTGTACAGGGTGCAATGATGCAAGAATAGGAGGTGGAAAATCCATTTCATCTACAGCCCTAAAGTAGATGGGAATGCACTCGACATCGCCCTATACTGTTCCCTTGGGGGGATATATGCTTCTTGGTACACCAAATGCTGAACCTTTTCCAATTGGAGTTGTAAGTTTTTCTTGTGGCAGGCTTTCGAGAAGCTTTGAGAATATCCAGAACCCCTTGGGACAGATGCAAATCTGCATTAACTCTTCAAGAGCCATGCCTTGAGATTGAGAGACCGAAGATTGGGGTACCAAATCCTCCCCTGAGAGGAGGTTAACAGGTTATAATTCCTGGGAAGAGACAGGGGAAGATGGACTGCTAGGGAGAGCAACAGTGGGTACCAAGGTTGCCTGGCCCAATCTGCAGCAATCAGAATCACTTTGCAAGGCTGTAACCTTACCTTGACTAGAACCTTGAACAGTAGAGGGAAGGGAGGGAAGGCATAAAGAAATTTCCCTTCCCAGTTCAAAATCAGAGCATCCAGAGGGACTGAGCCCAAGACTGGGGGTCTGCAACAAAACAGGGGAAGTTGGTGATTGTCTGGGGCCGCAAAGAGATCTATCTCTGGAGTGCCCCACCTTGAGAAAATCACCTTCAATACCAAAGGATCCAGAGACCATTCGTGATGGCCCTGGGAAATCCTGCTCAATGCATCTGCTAGCACATTGTCTTTTCCTGGGAGGTGAACTGCTACCAGAGAGGTCTGTAGGGAATAAGTTAGGGACCATATTTTCATGGCCTCTGTGCACAAGGCCATGGACCGAGTGCCTCCCTGCTTCTTGATGTACCACATGGTGGTAGTGTTGTCCGTCCTGACCTGAACCACCTTGTTCTGTACTGACTGAGAGAAAGCTTGTAGGGCAAGAAATACTGCCCTGAGCTCCAGAAGGTTGATGTGAAGAAGGGATTCCTAATGGGACCACAGTCCCTGGGCAGTGAGAGCCCCCAGATGGGCTCCCCACCCCAAAAGGGAAACATCTGTGGTAAGAACCACAGAGTGAGTCTGAGAGACAAATGGAACACCCTGCCTCAGATTGTCCAGGTCCTGCCACCACTGAAGAGTCTGAATTAAGGCCTGAGTGACAGGAACTAGCTTGGTAAGAGGATCTTTCCTTTAGGACCAAAAGGTTCTCAGATGGAACTCAATGTCCCTCATCTGAAACCTGGCCCCTTGGACCACTGCTGTGGAAGCTGCCATGTGGCCCAGAAGCTGAAGAAAATGCGTCGCTGAGAGATGGCTTTTGCTCTTTCCAGAGGAAGGAAGGCTCTTGCCTTGAGGGTGATCAACTCTGCTCCTATAAAATGAGGAGCTGTACTGGTTTGAGAACTGACTTGGCGAAATTGAGAAGGAACCCCAGGGAAGTGAGAACTTTCTGGGTAACCTGCAGATCTGACTTGACTTGGTCTGGGGACAGGCCCACAAGACGACAATCGTCCAGATACAGAAAGATTGAAATCCTTTTTCTTCTTAAAAAGGCTACCATTACTGCTAGGCACTTTGTGAACACCCTTGGAGGTGAAGTTAGGCCAAAGGGCATTGCTCTGAACTGGTAATGGCATGAGGGCAATTCGAACCTGAGGTACTTTCTGTGGGAGCACCTGATGGGAATGTGAAAGTAGGCATCCTTGAGGTCCAGGGAGGCTAGCCAGTCTCCTGGCTTCGGAGAAGGAAGAATTGTTCCCAGAGTCACCATCTTGAACTTTGGCTTTACTAGGTGCTTGTTTAAGTATCTTAGATCTAGGATGGGTCGCCACTCCCCTGTCTTTTTCGGGGTAAAGAAGTACCTGGAGTACAGACCTTTGCCCCTGTATGGAGCAGGAACTCTCTCTATGGCATTTAAAGCCAGTAGAGATAAAACCTCTGCCTCTAGAGCAAGGGTTTCTGATGTATTTGCAGGTGGAAAGGATCTGGCTCTCAGTTTCGGAAAACTCTTGAAACTGAGAACCAGACCCTGGCTTACAACCTCCAGGACACGCTTGTCTGAAGCAACAGACATCCAGTCCTGGACAAAGTAAGCCAGCCTGCCTCCTACTGGAATGGGGGAGTCGACCCGGGCTGACACATCAGGGTGTCTGCTTGGCAGGAGCCTTAGGCTGAGGGGTGGATGCAGCCTGCTCATCCCCTTCTGCCTCGCCCCTGAAGAACCCCTCTGAGAAAAAGAAGAGGAGGCCTGTGCCTGGTAGAAAGGCCTGTGAAAAGGCCTGGCCCTGCCCCTAGACTGCTGCCTCTGAGGAGTTGCCTGCCTCTCCTTGGCCTGGGCACTCCTATAAGTGGTCCTGTATTCATCCATTTTCTTCATGTAATTCTCTGTCTGCTCCCCAAACAGAGAATTACCCACTACAGGAAAATCCATGGCCTTAGCCCGGGTGTCCTGTGAAAGACCAGTACATCTGAGCCAGGCCATTCTCCGAAGAGCCACAGATGTAGCCATGACTCTTGATGACACATCATTGGAGTCCACAGCAGCATGAAATTGCACCTTTGATGCCTCAATCCCATCAGCAGCCACCCCCTCCAGCTCCTTAGCTAGCTGGGGGGAAGCCTGTTTAGCCAGTGCCAGTACAGTGTCCCACCTGGACTTCTGGTACCTAGCTGTATAGGCTATATAATTAGTCTGCCTGAGTCCCAAAGATGATGCCAAGTACTGTTTGTTTGCCATGGCATCTATCTTCCTGGAATCTTTGTCTGGGGGGGCTGAAGCCAAGGGGATGTTTGCCTTGTCACAGCCAGCAGCCTGCACTACCCCAACATGGCTGCATTGTTGGTAAAGAAATTCCGTATCCGAGCTTGACAAGGTATACCTCTTGTCCATTCTTTTGTCAAAAGGAGGTGCAGAATTAGGAGACCTAAGAATTTTTAGTGTCTGTTTCCCAAATGACTTATGAAGGGGAATAGATAGTCTCTTAGACTCTGGGATGTCCATCATCTCTATGAAGTCAGGCTCCTCTTGATCCTCTACAGCCTCCTCAATAGGAAGCTGGAGGGTTTGAGCCACTTTTCTGTAGAACAGAAAGTGGGGAGAGGACTCAGAAAGCCTAGGAGGGGAAACACCAGAAGGTCTGTCTGGGGAGATGTCCGGTTCCACAGGCACATCCAGACTTTCACCGTCGTAACATCCTCTTCAAACTCCCCCTCCTCATCAAACTCCGGTTCTTAAAAATCTTCTAGGGAATAATCCTGAACCGGGGGAACCGACCGAACCGAACCTCTGCCAGAAGGTGCCGGATCGGTCAGAACCGGACGAAGCGATTCCACAATCTGAATCACTTTGGCTATTTCTGGGAGGATGGGGTGGTACCCGAGGACTGGAGGAGGGCAGATGTGATTCCCCTTCACAAAAGTGGGAGCAAGGCAGAAGCAGGAAACTACAGACCTGTTAGTTTAACCTCAGTGGTAGGGAAAATGATGGAATCACTTCTGGAGGAAAGAACTGTCGAGTATCTAGAGGCCAGAGGGGCACAGGACCTAAGGCAGCATGGATTCACAGCGGGAAGGTCATGCCAGATGAATCTGATAGATTTCTTTGACTGGGTGACCAAAGTAGTAGATCAGGGAGGGGCTGTGGACATGGCCTACCTAGACTTTAGCAAGGCATTTGACACAGTCCCACACAAAAGATTAATATACAAGTTAGCCAGCCTGGGAGTGGGTCCCAAGATGACAGCCTGGGTAAAGAATTGGCTGGAGAATAGGACACAGAGAGTAATAGTAAATGGAGTCCACTGAGAAGAAAGGAGGGTTACTAGTGAGGTATCGCAGGGTTCAGTATTAGGACTGGTCCTCTTCAATGTCTTTATAAGCGACATTGCAGAGGGACTGGAAGGAAAAGTATGTCTCTTTGCAGATGACACAAAGATCTGCAACAGAATTGATGCACAGAGTGGGGTCGAAAGGATGAGAAGGGACTTGGCAAGGTTAGAGGAATGGTCAAATGTATGGCAGCTTAGATTCAATGCTAAGAAGTGCAAGGTAATGCACCTGGGAAACAAAAACCCAGGGGAAGAGTACACAGTGGGGGGTGAGATACTAAGAACAACAAAAATGGAAAGGGACCTGGGGGTAGTCATATCAGATGACCTAAAGGTGGGCAAGCAATGCGAGAGGGCAGCAAGGAGGGCTGGGGGGATGCTTGGATGCATAGGGAGAGGCATCACCAGTAGAAAACAGGAAGTCATTATCCCTCTGTACAGACAGCTAGTGAGACCCCATCTGGAGTACTGTGTGCAGTTCTGGAGACCCAGTCTCTGCAAAGACATAGACAGGATGGAAGCTGTCCAGAGGAGGGCAACTAAAATGGTGCAGGGTCTGCACGGAAGACATATGAAGAGAGATGAAAGGAGCTTAATATGTATAGCCTCGAGGAAAGGAGGAGAGGGGACATGATAAAACGTTCAAGTACCTCAAGGGAATCAACAAAGTCCAAGAGGGTAGCATCTTTCACAAAAGAGGTGTGCAAGAACAAGAGGGCACAATTTGAAGATAGACAGGGGTGGCTCAGAGGTAATTTAAGGAAGTATTTTTTCACAGAGAGGGTTGTGGATGCATGGAATGGCCTTCTGGAGGAGGTTGTGGAGTCAAAATCAGTGGTGGAATTCAAGCATGCATGGCACAGTCATAAGGCCATTCTAGGGGGTGGGGGTAGGAAGAAGTAGGCTGCTGGTTAACTAGGATCTGCAGCTTATCCAGTAGGTAGGGAAATGGGCAGACTGGGTGGGCCAAGTGGTCCTTATCTGCCATCAAATTCTATGTTTCTATGTTTCTTTGGCAATCGGAACATGCAGCTCTGGATCTGAACCGGCCAATTTATCCTTTTGTTTTCCTTTTGTAATAACCGATCCCTTAGGATCAGCTCTCTTCTTGCCCGAAGAAGTATCGCCCTGGTCAGAAGGCACTCCTTCTGGTTTGGTAGGAACCGAACCAGGCTGGCCTTCCGGGTCAGCGGATTTCTCGGCCTCCTTATCCCTAAGTCTACCTAACCTTTTATCCAGGGTAGACTTGGGTTTGAAAGGACACAGACAGAGTTTTCAACCGAGCTCAAACCCAATGTTCTATGCCTGGCATAGAAATTAACCCTTCACTCTCCAGGGCAGTTCAAGAGCTGGAGCTAACTGCCAATTGTCAGAGTACAGCAAGACTTCATGTTGTTTTAAATATGGTTTCATGCATGTCCAATGTACATTTGGTAGGATTAATTGTCAGACCTGCATTTTTGATAGCTTGGATAACTGCTCATAGGTGTTCCAGGTGACTTTTCTAGTCTGGACTATACACCATGACATCATCCAGGTACACAGCACAATTACCAGTGTGAAGGGATAAAATTACATCCATGTACCGCTTGAATGTAGCTGGCGCACCATGTTAACCAAATGGCATGGTGGTTAACTAATAGAATCCTATAGGGGTGGCAAATACAGTTTTACCTCTGGATTCTTTAGCTAAAGGTATTTGCCAGTAACCCTTGGTGAGATCAAGGGTACTGATATACTTTGCACTCCCCAGTCTGTCCACCAAATCTTCTATTCTGGGCATAGGATAACTGTCAAATTCTGACACCTGATTAAGTTTCCTGAAATCAAGGCAGATTCTAACACCCCCTTCTTTTTTGTTTACAATTATCATGGGAGATGACCAAGCACTCCTTGACTCCTCTATGATACCCAATTCTTTCATTTTTTTATTTCCTTGACCACATCAGCTCTTAACTGCTCTGGCAACCTGTATGACTTTTGCCTAATTGGATGAGCATTCTTTGTCACTATTACATGCTCAACCCCTTTTGCTCAGCCTGGTACTGTGGTAAAAGTATTGTTAAACATCTTAAGCACATTATAAATGTCTGCAGTTTGTTCTGAGATTAAGGAAACATTCACCTTTACAGCATCAGCATTTACAGTTTGTTCCAGTCTATCATAAGCTACATCAATATCTTCCTTATCAGTTTCTGGTAAAATTAGAAAGGCAGCTTCTGGCATTTTTTCAACCCATTTCTTGAGGAGGTTAGCATGGTATATCTTAGTAGGATCTTTTCTGTCAGGGGTCTCAATCTCATAGTTAACAATGCCAGTACGTCTAAGAACTTTATAAGGCACTTGCCACTTCATTAAAAGCCTATTTTCTGTTGTACGTAACAGCAGCAAAACCTTTTCACCTGGCTCGAAAACGTTGTCTTTTGCCCCACGGTCATAATATACCTTCTGCTGGTTTTGAACCTCTTCCTGATTACTATGGGCAATGTCAACATATTTTGCCAGCTTCTTTCTTTCTTTCTATATATAAGAAGATATAGCTTGATCCTCCCTTGTCAATCTTCACCATTCATTACTGCTTGAGTTAGTGCCGGAGGCGCGCACCCACTATGGGATTTTTATGAGTCGGCTCCATGGCGCCGCCCTCGAAGTCGACGACTGTGTCATCGCGACGGGCGGCCGTTAGGTGCCGCAGAACTCCTCTATCTCAGTTCTGTTTCTCCCGCCATCGAGGCTGCACCTGCTGCGTGGTAGTTGAAGCTTTTCTGCGTCACAAGACTCCTCGTTTTCTCCAGATGTATTCGCTCGACGCCGTCTCCCGGTAAGACCGTTTCTTTTATTTTTGTCGACGGTGCCAAGTGCTTTGTTGCTGTTTTTGTCCTTATTTAGTTCGCATCATGTCAGTTTCGGGGGCAAAACGTAAATCGAAGGTGGGCCGTGCCCCTATGCGTCGGTGCTCCTGTGGCCGGCATTTCTCAGTCACGGATCGGCATGATGTCTGTCTCCGTTGCCTGGGACCCAACCACGATATGGACGCATGTGATGCCTGTTTCTCCATGGACCGTCGTGTCCTCGAAGTCCGCGCGTTCAAGATTGGCAAGGCCCCGCCGACCTTCGGGGGACGGCGTCGCTCCAGGGATTCCCAGGTAAGGTCTCTAGGCCCTTCCTCGGGTCCCCTCTCAGGCCCTATCTGATCCGTGGGGAGGGAGGCTTCCTCCTCTTCTCTTGCTGAAGAGGAAGCTTCTTTTTGCGGTGTCGGAGGGTGTATTGGTCCCTTCGGGAGCATGGCGGAGACATCGCCTCAGCCAGTCACCTCCTCGGAGGTGCAGGCTCCCAGTGTCGAGGCCATGCCTGCTGGGCCCGGCACCAGTGGACCCCGGCGCCACCTTCCGGCGCCGTTTGGGCCAGCGCCAGTGATGCGAACAGCACCATTGGCCGGGCGCCGCTCGTGGGCCGCGCAGGCCGGTTCGCGCTCCTGGCGGCGCGGGGTTGGGTTCGGCACCGAGGTGGGCGCCATTGAGCTAGCCAGGCGCCCGGTGAAGAGCCAGGACCGGGCTTAAGCGGGTGTGGGTGGGCCGAGGGTTGTCGAGCGCGCCTCTGGCACCGGCGCCGCTCACGACGCCGTTTCACCGGGAACCCCCAGTGTTGCTAGTATTGTGGTCCAGCTGGTCTCTTCCTCTTCGGAGGCTGATGACTCAGACGTGGACCCGTCCTGGCAACCTGACTCTTTGGAGTCGGGGTCCCCAGTGGCACATGGTGCTAGGCAGCCCAGCGGGCCTCTTCCGCTGTCCCCGCTGCTGTGCTCCCGAGGGCCCCCGGGCTAGGGGTGGTCTTGGGTCCCTGGAGGGCGATGGAGTGGGGGCAGATGGAGGGGCTCTCCCTCCTGGGGGGCTCGTGGCAGCTACCCTCCTTGGTGCTGCTGCAGCCCCTCGGTTCATCACAGGGGAGGATCCCCTTCTGGGCTCTTCCAGGCTTCGCATCCCCAGGGTTCCGTTTTGCGACCTGGTCTGTTGTCCAGGATCCCGTCAGCTCGGGCTTCATTCCCCGGATTTCAGAGCCCTAGCAGAGGACAGTTGCCTCTTCGTAGCTGCCCATCTCCCGTTCCTCTGCAGCCACCACCCGCTCTTCCAGGCCATGTCGGTCCTATGGGCCTGTTATCCTGGGAGCAGTTCAGAGGTTCTGCGGCGGCCTTCCCCTCATATGTCAGGTGTATGAATGAGCGGGTCTTTTGCCTATCCCCACCACCGCAAGAATCCTCTGGACACTCGAGCTCTCCATCATCATCCTCGTCTCCCTCCTCTGAGGGAGAGGAACCCTCTGCTCATATCTCCTCCGATGCTGATTTCACTGAATATCAGCGATTCCTTTCGAGGATGGTGAGGATCTTGAATCTCCTACGTTAGGCGAGACAATGCCGAGACGGAGGCGATGGCCAGATTCCTTAGCGGAATTCAGTGCCCAGCACCTGGTGGTACCTTCCTGGCCTATCCCCTTCCAGGAGGCGTCTATCCGTTCCTGGCAGTCGCCAGCCGCCCTTTCTCCAGCCCCGGCAGATTGTCGACAAAGGTATTGTGCCCCTTCGGAATCCCTGGGTACTCTCTCCAACCCGCCCTCAGGTTTGGTATACCTAGAGACTCCCTCTGGGCACTGCTGCCTGGCACACGACTGTCCACTGGACTCGGATTCCCTACAGTTCGACCGGTGGGGGCGAAGAGTGTTCTCTTCCTCTCATGCAATGTCTTGCATTGCATCTCATCAGGCTCATCACGCTGCCTACAGTAGACATTTGTGGTTGATGCTCTCTCAGATCTTAGCATCAATGCCTGATACGGAGCAAACCAGACAAGCTATTGCCCTCTCTGCTATAGGCCTGGAGCTGGCAAGACACAAGCAAGGGCATCTTATGGCGCCAATGGGGTGGCTTCAGGCTTGCGGGACAGCGATCTGCATTAGGCAGACGGCATGGCTAACGTCTATCAAGGTTGTCACCCTGTCCAGCGTGGGGTGATTCGCTCCGCTTTCCGGGGGACCCGTCTCTTTTCCTCCAGAGCTAGGAGATTACTGCAGGGGCTTCCTCCGCCTCCCCGTCCTCAGGAGGCACCTCCTAGCTCTTCTCCCCATAGGGTTCTCTCTAGATTAGCCCAGGGTCTTCCTCTTCTGTTTCTCACCAGCAGGAGGCTGGGGGTCTTGTTCCTTCAGGGTTCTACCCCCCTCCTTTTTTAAGGGGGGGGCCTGGTACTCACCCAAGCAGTAATGAATGGTGAAGATTGACAAGGGAAGATATGAAAATTACGTACCTACCGTAATTCTTGATCTTCTCTTGTAACTTCACCATTCATTACTAATACCCACCCACCTTCCCCTCAGTGGTCTCCTTCTGTGGCGTCTCCCCCTCCCGTCTCGTTCCTCTTCCTTCCTTTGGCCTTTATACCAAAAAAAAAAAAAAAACTTTCTGTTTTCCATTCTTAATGAATGGTTCCTTTTTTCCTCAAGGTAAAGAGAAACGAGCACGGTTTGTACTTTTCTCTTATTCTGAGGGAACTCTTTCTGACCGCCCTTAGGGTGGGACTTCTAAATACCTTCTTCAGGTTATGCAGTTTCACAGCTTAAGAGACCGTGCTCTGACTCGGCCTCAGCAAAATTTAGAATCCCCCTGGCAGGTATTATCTTTGAGCTCATTCTAGCTGCTGCTTGAACTTGTCAGCCTTGAGTGTCTGCTTTGCCTTGCCTTAGGAAGTCTGATTGAGTTCCCACTCTATCTTTCATAGAGAGCTGCCTTCGGAAAGGCATAATCTTTCCCATACACTGCTGTGTTAGCACTTAACAGGGTGCTAAAGGACTTTTTCTGGGTGGGCGCTCTTCCCGGAACAGGTTCTGCCCGGGCAGTCCTTGAGCCCTCAGCTAGGATGTAGGGACTTGGCATGTTGAGAGTTCAGAGATGTTGCCCTCATTCAAATCTGTTCAGGTGGTTCGGTTGAACCTCCCCTCAGTCCTAGCAACAGGAATTCTTGCTCCCTTGTTAGTCTCGAGCCTATAAGCCTCTCAACCAATGCTCGAAGGGCACTGTTCTCCCTCTCAACATGCCTCTTTCTCTTCTTCTTCTTTCTCTTTCCATCTCTGTTCCTCCCCTAGAGCCGCCCCGGAAAGGAGGCCCTGCGGTCCCTTAGGGTAGGAATTCTCTCTCCTCTGTCTATTCTCTACCGGCTTATACCTTTTTCAATTTATATCCTTTCCTTTTTCTGTCCCTTGGCTCTCTTGCCTCGCTTTCCTCTTTTCTTACCCTTTACTTTCGCCTCTCCGGCTACCAGAACTGAGATAGAGGAGGAGTCTGCGGCACCTAACGGCTGCCGCTCGCGCAAGACACAGTACGTTGCACTCGAGGGTGGCGCCGTTGGAGCCGACTCCCCCCCCAAAAAAAACTCCCGTAACGGGTGCGCGCCTCCGGCACTAACCCAAGCAGTAATGAATGGTGAAGATACAAGAGAAGATCAAGAATTATGGTAGGTACGTAATTTTCATTTTCTGAGTGGGGTTATCTTCCCATGTTTCTTTTATCACATCAAGTGGCCCTCTTGGCAGCCTACCATACAGCATTTCAAATGGCGAAAACCCTGTTGGTGCCCGTGGCACTTCCCTGTAAGCAAAAAGTAGGTAAGACAAGTACTGGTCCCAATACTTCCCTTCCCTTCCCCTTTTACAAACCTTTTTAACGTGTGTTTTAGGGTTTGGTTAAAACGCTCAACAAGACCATCTGTCTGAGGGTGATAGGGGGAGTTTCTTATGGCAGTGATACCTAGCAATCTGTACAGCTCCTTAAGCAGAACAGTACCAAAATAACTACCCCGATCAGTAATGATTTCTTTAGGCACGCCCATTCTGCTGAAAATTTTGGCAACCTCTGCTGCAACTTTTTGGGCTGTAACAGTACACATTGGAACTGCTTCTGGGTATCGAGTAGCATAGTCGCATACTACCAGGATGAATCTAGTACCCTTTTTACTTTTGTCTAAAGGACCAACCACATCCATTGCAATTCCTTCAAAAGGCACATCCATCAAGGGTAGGGGCACCTTGTCTTTCCTAGCGACTGGGGCTGCCTTCTGGCACAGGAAATCACAATAGGTAGCAACATCTTCATAAATTCCAGGCCAGTAAAATCTATACAGCAATCTGACAAGGGTGCGATCCCTCCCTGAGTGACCAGCCGTAGGACTATCATGTGCTATCTGTAACAATTCTGTTCTATACTTCTGTGGTATAACCAATTGTTCTGTCTGTTCCTGTGTCTGAGGTTTAACCTAAACTCTATACTGTAACCCATTACATTTTTTAAACATTGGCCCATCCTGTTTTGGTCACTGGCAGGCTGTGGCAACTCTTTCAAAGGTTGTCAGGTATGCCTCAATATCATATGAGGGACACAACTAAGTAAGTTTAATGGCCTTTAAGTTGCTTGCATTTTGTCGCTCGTCTGGATCTGTGCTAAATCCTCTGCCTTCAAAAGCTTGCAAGGCACCCAGCCATCGCTGCTCCCATTGCTGCATCTCTTCTCTCCTCTGCGCTTCTAAATGCTGAATCTCTTTTTCTCTCTGCTTCTCAGTCTCTTTTTGTTGTATAGCCCACCATTTGAAAAAGTCCATCTAGCTTTCAGGTTCTGTCACTGCCTGTTCTTTTTCCATAACTTGTGCTGGCTGTACAGTCTCAGATTGGACTTCTGTTGCTGCTAGTTTGGCTGCCATTCACCTGGTAACCACTCCTGGACTTGCTGCTGCAGAATCCATACCTTCCTCTGTGCTTCCCTGGTATTAGGTCCAGTACCCACGCACAAATCTTCTGTCTTAGGGTATGCACAGCTTAAATAATTATGTCAGCCTCGAGGGTGGCGCCATCCCCCGACATCGGACCCTTCTCCAGAGGAAAGCTGAAAAAGCTTTCAACTAATAGCTTCCCGCGACGTCCTAGCACCTCTGGCTTAGACCCACTGGTAATGAATGGCGCAGATTGATTGATACAGGTAAGATCAGTTAATGCAGACGAGCATATTACGTAATATAATCCCTAATATAAATAACAATTTGATAAAAGATGCATGTATTCAGCCGAAACATTCACACTGTTTCTAAAAATACCCTGCTATAAGAAATTTAAATTGAGAGATAGGGATTAGGGCACCCATTTTAAATATTTTCTTGAGTTCTTGCCAAGTCTGAGCGACAGAAACAGATAAGACATGATCACAGATGTTTTGAAGAGTTCTAGGGGTGGCAAACTTTGGCATTATGCATGACCTAAGATTAGATCTATATGTCTGCTTGACACATAATTCACGATGAATTCAGAAGGAAAGTGGAAGTTTAACTAAAACAAAATGATATACAAATAAATGCCAGTGTTGCTGTCTCTTATTTATCAGTGAACCGGGACCCTATCCCACAGCAGAATAAAGATGGCATCGGTGAGTATTCCAGGGCAAACCTGAAATAAATCTTAGTGCAGAATAATAGAGGGGATTGAGAGCGTCTAATACTGATTTATTTGTGTTTCTATATATACAATTCCCATAATCAATAAAAGACAAAAACAGGGAAATACAGAAAGACTAACATGGGATTTATTTTTTTATAAAAAAAAGGCTAATAACCCTTTTAACTTAGATGAAATGCTAGAAATATAGGGTTTAAATGTAAATTGAGCATCCAAAATAATTCCCAAATATCTATAGTTAAGGGTCTTAGCAATTTCAGTACTATTACACGACATACGTTTTAAGTGGAAAGTGTCTTCAGGTTTTTTTTTGAGAAAATCAACCATTGTGTTATTTTTACATTTAATAATAATCTCAGGGGGCGCTAGAGAGCCATCTTCCAGGCAGGCAGCACCTTTTTAAGCTCTCCGCATCGGAGCACAGCATTTGATGTGTAGATCACGCAATTTCAGCTTTTGAAATTCTGAAGTGCAGTAACTGTACTTCGCACAGCATTGTGAGCAGATCGATTGATACCAAAATTGGTATGGGTCGTCAAAAAACTCAACTGCAAGAACCGTCCAAACAACCGCAGCAGAATCCTCCTAAGGCTGTGGAGGCGGCGGAAAGCCAAGGAATCAGTAGTGTTACAATGTTGACGGAGTCACTTCTTGCAAGCCATGCTAGAATCCATGCAAACAATGGACACAAAGATTGAAAGAACTTTGCAAAAATTAGAGTCGCATGATGCAGCAATCCAGCAAGTTACAGGATCAGTGGCCGAATCAGGCAAAAGATCAATGAAAGCCCTAACTGCAGTCCACACCCTAACGAAGGAGAACATGCAACTGAGAGGAAGAATGGAGGCCCTAGAGAACACAATTCAAGCAGTATCGTCTGCATATAAGTAAATGCTAGTTAATACAGAACAGTGTTTTGGAAGTTCATTACCAAAAGTCAGAAATAAAAGGGGTCAATGGGATGCATTGAAAGGGGTTCTCCGCGGAGAACTGATGGAGTATGCTTCTCATAAACAAAAAAAATGAACGCCAGACTCAAATTTTTAACATTTCTTTTGGAGTCTTACCAGCTCTTATATAGAGAGGGTGATTTGGCCCTGCAACGTAGAATGCGAGGTTTAAAACAAGAGATACAACAAATATTAGACTACAGAACTCTCCAGAGCCTGAATTATCTAAGACAATATAACTATGAGGGCGGAGCAAGAGGAGCAAGGGCTTTGGCAAGAAAACTCGGAGCCAACAAACGAGCTTCAACTATATTAAAAAAAGAACTAACATTTCCAATAAAACTACATATAAAGAAGAACAAATCAGACAAGCTTTTACAATTTTTTATGAAACTTTATATAAAGCCCCCCACCAGTTCCAAAATCATCCGGAGGCGATATCGGCCTTTTTAGATAAACTTTCATTACCCAAGTTGTCAGAGCAACATACCAACCAGTTGGAATGTCCAATTAGACCTGAAGAAATACTTCAACAGGTTAAAGCTTTAAAACCATTGAAATGCCCGGGTCCAGATGGCTTCAGCCCGGAATAGTATAAGGCCTTTATGCTGCAACCGTTTCCCAGCTTCCTCCCAGCCTGTTGGGCAGTGACAGAGGGCGAAACCCCTCCATCCTCCTGGAACTATGCAGTTCTTTTCTCCGTTATTAAAACCCGAAAAAGACCCTACTCTTCCATCGTCATACCGCCCCATTTCAATCTTAAATGTGGACTGTAAAATATTCATGGCCATATGGGCCAAACGGCTGGAACCCATTCTGTTACATCTTATACATAAGGATCAATCAGACTTAATAAAATCAAGAAGTACTTTTGATAACTTATGCCAAATTATGTTATTAATGGAATATATACATACTAGAAAAATCCCTTCTACTATTATAAGCCTAGATGCGGATAAAGCATTCGATAAGGTAAATTGGGAATATTTATGGGCCACTCTTTCAAAATTTTCTTTTCCTAACAGTTTTCTTTCTTGGATGAAAAATATTTATTCCAACCCCAAGGCCTACATACGTGTCAATGGTTCCTTATCCCAACCAATTACAATACAAAGAGGCATGAGACAGGGTTGCCCATTATCCCCGATACTTTTTGCCCTCTATATCGAACCTCTGGCGGAAGCTATACGGGTGAATGCTCGGATTGAAGGAATCCCAGTGGGCCAACGGGAACACAAGGTGCTCTTGTTTGCTGATGATACTTTGATTACTACCAGTGCTCCAGAAACCTCTCTCCCGGCATTATGGGAAACCTTAGATCTTTTTGGAGCCATTTCAGGATTCCAACTAAATATAGCCAAAACAGATATCCTTTCATTATATTTCTCTCTGTCCCCAACCCTTAAAAAGAAATATCCCATAAAATGGCGCCAAACAAAGTTTAAATATTTGGGTATTCATATACCAAAAAACTTAGATAATTTGGAATTACTAAACTACGAACCTCTTTCTGTCCAAATCCAGTCAGAATTAACCCGTTGGTCTAAATTACCATTAAGCTTTTTTCAAAGAATCGAAACTATTCGCATGATTATACTGCCTAAACTCCTGTATTTATTCCAAAATGTTCCTACTTTTCCCTCTAAATTTTATTTCCAATCATGGGTCAAAATTATATCAAACTTTATTTGGAATGGCCAACGCCCTAGAATTAGGATGTCCCTACCGCAACTCCCGCTTTCTCTCGGTGGTGCCAATCTACCAAACCTGAAACTTTATGCTCTGGCAGTCTTTTTTAAAATATTAGCTTTATGGCTATCCTCTGTATATGTAGCTCCCTTGAAAGAGCTAATATTTGCCATTAATGATCTCTATGACATTACTAGGGTAACCCTTTCCACGGTAACTAAGTTTGCACCTATTAGAGAATACACTCCCTTTACGGCACAGATTTTGAAGCTATGGTATAAACTCAAAACACATGAAGGTTTTAAAGCACTTTTCTTTTTTATATACAAATCTCGGGAGATGAAGGATTTCTCCCATCTGCTATAGATCATAATTTTGCAAGATGGTGAAGAGTGGGTCTCCAATTTTTCAGGCAATTCCTCAGCCAAACAGGTATTATTCCATTTGAAACTCTAAAAGTAACTTATGGCCTAGCGGATACCGACATCTATAGGTATACCCAAGTTAAAAATCACATTTTGTGACTTAGAGAGGTGATAACAAAATTACCTGACCCCATCCCCATAGCATGGGCATACTTAGAAGACCATGTAAATGGACACTTGTGGGGGTACCAAGTGGGTCATATCTACAAATCCTGAGAGAAGGGATGGGTGGTTCCTCGCTTACCATTTTGAGTGCTTGGTGTAGAGATCTCTCTGAAGTTATCTCAGACCAAGATTGGTTTCAGGCATCTCCTTTAGCATGCAAAGTTACTCACTCCACTAAATGGCGACAATTTGCCTGGAAGTGCCGTAGCCGTGTTTTTTTCGTTCACCTGCTGTTCTGGTGAAATATCTACCATCCAGTTATGGCAGATTTTGGAGGAACTGTACACGCCGACACGCTGACCAGAGTCACATATTCTGGACATGTCCTCCATTAACTCCATTTTGGTGTATATTACAACAGGAGGTTTCTGACTGCTTAGGCGAGTCAGTTGAATTCATGGCCGAATTGATCCTATTATCTATATTTCCACCTCACAATCCTTTGTGGCAGCGTACCCTATTACCTATCTATATTTCAGCAGCAAAAAAGACCATTACTAAACGATGGAGAACTACAGCTATTCCATCTTTGAGAGACTGGAAGGGGGTGGTTTCAGATATTTATTTTATGGAATCTCTTGCGGCCAAACTCCATAATAAATACCAGGCGTTTGAAGCACAATGGAGACCCTGGATACTGCATTTGTCCAGACAAGACCCGGACTTTATCCCCTGATACTCTCCATAACACAACTAACTTTTTTATACTCAGAGAGATTGAGAGTCTTCTGTTGATTCTGGAACACAGCTTTCACATCTGGCAGATCCCTAACTATTTGAGTTCTTGAAGAAAGTCAACCCTTTAAATACGAACATATGAAATTTGCCAGCAGATAAAGGCCTAGAGGTCTATCAAGTCTGCTTGAATGTGCAGCTAGCACTCCTTATTCTGCAGCTGCCCCTCCCTTCCACCCTTCCCCTTCATTAACCCTCCCCCTTGTCCTGTCCCATCCTCGTTTGAAGCAGTCCACTGTTCTACTGCATACCACTTCAGCAGGTAACGCATTCCACCCAGCTACCACCCTCTCTGTAAAAAAGTGTCTCCTCATCTCCCTCCTGAACCTTCCTCACTCCAGTCTCATATCATGGCCCCTGGTGGCCCTACCCTCCCTTTGAACAGCCCCTCTGTACCTGTCTTGTTTATTCCTTTCATGTATTTAAAGGTTTCAATCATGTCACCCCTGTCTCTCCTCTCCTCCAATGAGAACATGTTCAACTCCTTCAACCTCCTCTCGTATGATAAGACCCCAGCCCCTTGATCATCTTTGTCGCTCTGCGTTGCACCCCCTCCAGTAACTTAATGTCCCTAATGTTCATATCTGTGGTAGATTACCTATTAAGCTATTAATTTCAGTCACTGCAGAATGAAAAACACAAACACAGGTTATGATACAATTATTTTATTGTCTTTAATATAATGTACCATGAAGAATAAACTACATATTTGGACCTAGTGATAATGACTGTAACCCAAGTATTTGTCACATCCTCTGAATAAAAATAAATAAATAAATAAAAGGGGTCCAAGGACTGAGCCCTGTGGAACCCCTCGATTAGCTGTTAACATATCTGATTTAAAGCCACCTGTCTTTATATAATGTTGATGAAAGGACAAATAAGATTGAAACCACATGAGTGCAGAAAACCCTACGCTTATATATTTTTTTTTACTTTATTTCTTTTTTCTCCTTCCCTACTCTCAGAGCCCACTCCTTCCTTCCTCTCATCCCTCCATTCCACCTCCGGTGGGATCTGCCCCTAGAGTGCCTCCTTCTCCCTTCCTGCACAGTGGGGTATGTCCCTCTTTTTGGTGGTCCGGATGGTACCCGAGCTATCATCTAGGGCTGCGAGAGGTTTTCCATTTTCTCCCTGATTTTCCCCTGCCCTCTGAGATGTAGATGCGCTGGGGCGTACGTCCAGTGGCGGCGTGCTGATGCCGCCAAGCCCTCATCTGCTAGCGTCCCCCTCCCGGCTCCGGTGAGGCAGGACGCCTCCATCCCTCATTGCCGGTGCTTCCACCGGCTGCGAGGTGATGCAGAACTCAGCGTTCTTGGTTCCACCCTGAGGAGGCATCGTTGGGACACTCAATCCTCCCTCCCCCTGCCGACCCCCGGCCACCCGAGTCCATTCTCGAACCCAGGTCGCCGGCGTAGCGTGAGGTGTGGCGTCCAGCGCCTCAACCCTCAGCGCCACCGGGCCGGCCCTAAGCTTATATTTTTGACCTATTTAACAAGATAATGTGATCAATGGTATTGAAAGCGTTCGATAAATCCCTCCAAAATAGCAGGGTACTATCACCAAAGCTAAAAGAAGCAAAGATGCCATCAGTTACTTTTGATACTTCATTGGTTGTATTATAGCCTTTTCTAAATCCAGATTCATAGTCAGAATAGTAAACTTTACTAAATAAGAAGTGAGTTGTTTACGAATTAACTTTTTGAAAATGTTTATAATGGGAGTCAAAATTGATACAGGACGATAAATGAAAATTACATACCTACCGTAATTATTGATTTTTCTGTGTATCTTCACCATTCATCACTATGTGGGTACCTGGCTGGAGTCAGGACCCCATGGGCTGTGACAGCTTTTTTTTTTTGAATGGGTGGAGCTGACGCAGTGACAGCACCGCCCTCGAGGCTGACATACTACGTGGTGCTCGTGGGTTGGCCGTTAACTGTTGTTGACTCTGCCCCAACGTCAGTTCTGAATCACCGTAAAGTGAGAAGTTAAGGGGGGGTGGGGCAAGAGAGCCCAAGGGATAGATAAAAGGAAAAGATATACAAATCAAAGGAGGAATAAACGACTGAGAGGACAAAATAATGAAGAGAGGAAACTTAGGGATTGGGAGGGGCCCTAATCTCTGGAAAGAAGGTGAAAGGGAGGAAGAAAGGGAAGGAAAAAAATATTGGGAGGAGAAAAGACAGTGTCAACCGATCCTACAGTCTGGACCCTCAAAAAAATTTAAGGAGAGACTGAACAAGGTTCAGACAGTCTGCCCAAGAGGAGTAGATGTTAAGGTAACCTGGCAAGGCAAGCAAGGTTAACCCCTAGGGATTTGAGAAACTCCTGGCAGAGAATGACCCGGAGCAGCTTGAGAGAACCAGGAGCCGAGACATGTCCTCTCCCCTATCCAAAGGAAAGGGGGGGGGGTGGACTTTGAAAGAAGAACCTCCCCCAAAATTAAAATAATTTTATGGGATTAGTCCTGAAGGACAAGAGAAGAAGGGGGAAAGAGGGGTTTCCAGTCTCACTACCCCACCCCTAACAAGGGGCCGGAATGCCGCAAGGTGATAAAGGAGAAACCCCCTCTCACCCTCCACCATACAAGCTATAAAGAGCTGAAGTCCACCTTGTGTGTCTCCAGGGTCCCCTCACTCCTGGGCAAAGGGAAGGAGGGAGAGGAATAGAAACAAGAGAGACACACACAGAGGGAGGGAGAACCCAGAGACTGAGGCTCCAGGAGGAGGGTGGGCGGGATTTAGTGATGAATGGTGAAGATACACAGAAAGATCATGAATTATGGTAGGTATGTAATTTTCATATCTTATCTGTGTCCATCTTCACCATTCATCACTATAAATGATACTGAGCCCGAAGGCAATATAACCTAAGGGACTAAGCCCCTTAGCCCCCAGTGGGGAGACACTGGAGGAGAACAGCACCTGAGGCCTGGAGAGGCCCAAGACTGGTCTGGGTGAGTGGGACCCCCCAGAGGGGGGAAGGAAGGCGCCCAAATTGCCGTCTCACCCTTCGGGAGAAAAGATGGGTTCTCTGTTAGGTGGAGGAAATCACCCTACGCCGGGCCACGGGTGACAGCTGGAAAAGACGAAGCCATGCTCTTCGCATAGTGCAGATCATTGTCCCTACAATCCTGGAAGCTACCTCGTTGGTGTCGTAGAACGTCCTCACTTGGTGCCTTACTAGCTTCAGGCCCTGAGCAGAGAGGGCAATGGCCTGTCTGGTTACCTCTGCATCAGGCAGAGAGGTTAGGAGCTGACCTAGTCTGGACCACGAGAACCTGTCATAGGATACACAGTGGTCCTGATGTGAAGCAATGGACATCAAAATCTGTGCTGAGTAAAACGCCCCCCCCCCCCCGAAATCAAAATCCACAGAGTTGAATCTAGGGGCCAGTCATGGTGAGGGGTGCGAAGCCCAGAGGGAGTATCCAGCTGTGTCAAGCCCGCTAGTGGGTGAGGCATGTGTCCTGGACTGGTGCAGATCCTTTGGAGCTGGAACTGTGGAAAAGGGACACTGCCAGAGCCACAGTGATGCTTCCCAAAAAGGAACAGGCCAGGTGGGAACCACCAGGTTGGCCACACTGAACTCACCTAAGAAGGCGCACGTCACATGCTCGGGATTGCTTTCCGAGGTTGGGGTAATCTGGAGATCCTCCATCATCCTCGCGAGGAAGCGCTGATATGAGGAGAGATCAGACACAGGGGAAATGTGGACAGACAATTCCTCTCCCTCTGAGGAGGGGGATGAGGATGCGGATGAGTCCGGAGACTCAGGGTTTGGCTGTGCAGGAGCAGGGTAGAACAACCTCTCATCCATGGCCCTGACACAGGTTAGGAAATGCACAACCGATCCCCAGAATTGCTCCCAGGTCAGAGGCCCCCTAGGACCAGAAATACCCGTGAGAGAAGGGGATGGAGACAGAGGAATAGGGGCCAAACTCCTCACAGGATAAGAATGTCCTGTGCCCAGGTAGAAGGGCCTGGCGGATACTCCCAACTGAGAGGGAGACCCGGAAAGCCCAGTAGCCAACAACTGTTCAACTGAATCAGAACAGCTGTGACCATGCCCGAGGGAGGAATCCTCCCATGAGGTGACCGGGACTGTGCGAGTCCAGAAGGACAGTTCCTGGCCTTCAAAGAAGAGGTCTCTCTCAAGGAGAGAGAAGGGGAAGGGTGAGGATCTGCACTACGACTCCTCCCCAAACCCAGGTGGGTCCCAGGGAGAGGCCGCCACACTAAACCCAGCCCCCTCTACCCCTCAGACTCCGAAAGAGCCCTCTGCCTCAAGGCCACCAGCATTGGCAGCTGACAATGCTGGGTGGACCCCGAAGAGTCCACCCGGGGTGTAGCACCCTCCCCTTCTATGGGTGCTCCAGGCTGTCCCAAACTTGGACTGTCCAGGCACACCAAGGAAGGGGGTACCCCAGCTGAAGGAACAGACAACCCCCAGACTCCGGGCTGTGCAGCAGTGGCCATGTGGACCACTGCTAGCTGGTCAGTGCCAATGACCCCAGAATCGGCAGGAATTGCCCGCCCCACAGAGGGCGGCCAAGTGGGGGCCGAAGTGGTGGACACCAAGGGGTCAGAAGACTCTGAGGAATCTGGGAGCCAGTGTGGATCTGACCCAGATTTCTCCTCCTCCTCCTCCGAGGACACAGAGATCCGATGCCAGACCACTCTCCAACCCTGCAACCGGCGCCTCATTCCCCCTCGGCACCATGAACAGCACCAGAGTTGGAAGCGGCACCAGCCATAGTAGCGGAGCTAGAGGCAGTGCCAGCCATGGTGCCACCCTTCTCCCTGGCACTGCTGGAGCCAGAGATAGAGCTGGCTACGGCGCCGAAGTCGGAGGTGGTGCCATCCCCATCCCAGCACCGTGAACGACACCAAGACCAGGAATGGCTCCAAGAACTTCCAGTGCACCTTCCATGGCACCACTCCCATCACCAGCACCATGAACGGCATCGGCAGCGAGAACGGCGCAGAGGGATGGCCCAGCGCCTCGGGCCCCCGACACCGCAAGTGGCACCAGAGCCCAAAATGGCACCAGCAGACGGCGATGAGGACAGTGCCAGCCCTGGCCCACAGACCCCAGGACATGACAGCGGGGGAGCCCTCACCTCCGAGGAGGTGACTGCCGGGGCGATGCCTCCCACCTGAATCCCAAGCGGGATGGACTGGGCCTCCTGCACTGCGGAAGGAGCCCTCACCGCAGCAAGGTTAAAAGAGGTGAAGGCCCCCTCCTCTGCGGTCCGTACAGAACTGGAAGGGGACTCAGAGGAAGGGTCAAACGTCCTGACCTTGGCCCGTCGACCGCGCACCCATCCCTCAAAAGTCGGCAGCGTGGGCCCTACTTTAAACATGTGCAACTCGATGACACGGTGGTCCATGGAGAAGCAGGTGTCGTAGTTGTCCATGTCATGGGCTGGGCCGAGGCAGGTAAGACACTGATCATGCTGGTCCGTGACAGAATACTGACAGCTGCAGGGGCACCAACACATAGGAGGCCACCCCGCCTTTGATGACTTTTTGCCCCTTGAAAGAGACACGACCTGTCAGAAAATTAAACACAAAAACATTACTCGACGTCGCTGTAAAATAAACAAATAAAAGGAATGGTCTTAGCGGGACCCAGCAGCGTCGAGTAGAAGCTTGGCAAAACAGAACCGAACTAACGCTAAACCGCGAACTAGGCCGCAAAACTATGGCACATTAAACGATGAGCTCCACACAAGGTCCTTACTCTACAACGAGAGAAGAAGAACTGGCGTTGGGGTGGAGTCAACGACAGTTAACGGCAAAACCCGCAAGCACCTAGTAGTATGTCGGCTACGAGGGCGGCACTGTTACTGCGTTGGCTCCGAACATACAAAAAAAAAAAAGCTCCCACGGGGTCCTGGCTCTGGCCAGGTACCCACATAGCAATGAATGATGAAGACTGACACAGATGAGATCAGCTAGGATCAGATGATCCCCCTCCCTTAAATACAGGAACTACAGAAGCAATTTTCCAGTCATTTGGTAAGTATGAATTATTCAGAGACAGATTATAAAGATATGTTACATGTGGTGCCAATATCTTTGAAGCCATCTTGTAAAAAAATAGGATCTATGTTATCGTGTCCAGCACCTTTTTTTGTATTAATTTTACTAAGTTCTCTATAAACTTCACCCACACCTCTATCTCATGAAATGAGAAAAGGGTCCGTTACAGTAGGACTGGAAATCAGAATCTAAGGTAGCTGCAGACATGTTAGGATGCTCTTTCTCAAAAGACAGACTGGCGTCAGGAAAGAACTTATTAAATGCTTTAACCTATTCTTTTGAATCATGAATCAAAGTTGAATTATAATTTAAAGTGTTGGGCAAGGCTTCATTTAAGTCCATCTTGGGAGTACGTGACTCCAAAAAATAAGGCAAAAACTTCCAAAATAAAGGGGAAGTCACTGACTTCCAAATGTAAAAAACAAAACTGGACAGCTTCCAAAACTGAATGCACAGACGCAAAGAAATTATGGATTTTTCAAAAAGAAATTGTATTTTGCCACTAACATTAGTATGAACATCCATAAATTGATCCTTCCTAGAAATAAAAATTACGTAACTACCGTAATTCTTGATCTTCCTGGACAAGTCTTCACCGTTTAGTCATACTTTTGGGTTCTAGCCGAAGGTGTAAGGACCCTGCGGGAGCCAAAAATCTTCAGGAGGGCGAGTGCCGTGGTAGGACAGCACATGCACAGCACCACACAATTACCTTGTGCCTGTGTAGGCTACCTCGGCATCAACTCTTGAACCACCTTAGTACCTTTTTTACCGAGGAGGTACAGAGTAAACAAAACTAGGAAACGCCTAACCTAACAAGGGCTTAAGATAGCCCTGTTTGACCCGTGTAAGAAGAGTCAATTTAACAATGTCTTCACAGCCCAAACCAATGAGGGAGTGAAGACCAGGAACAAAATTAGTCAGCCTGGGATATGGTGGGTGGGCATATGAATAAACGGTGAAGATCTGTCCATGAAGATCAAAAATTATGGTAGATATGTAATTTTCATATCTTCCTGGACTTTAAGTCTTCACTGTTTATTCATACTTCTGAGTTAGAATACCAAGCTAAACTAACCCTCCAAGCAGGGCAGCAGGAGACAGAGCTCACTCAGGACAGAATTCCATTAAGGATCATCCTACCAAAGGAAGCATGCTGTCTGGCAAGGACATCCAGAGTGCAGTGCTTCACAAAGACGTGCACTGAGCTCCAAATAGCCGCTTTTCAAATCTCAGTAATGGGAACTGAGCAAATCTCCACCAGGGATGCAGCAACCGCTTTAGTTGAGTGGGCATGTACCTGGCCTTCCAAGTTGACCTGTGCCATAGAGAAACAATGGTGAAGGCAGGCCACTACCCAAGCAGAAATGCATCTGATGGATACCGACTGATCCAGCTGGGCCATATTGAAGGACACAAAGAGTTCCTTCGCTTGACGGATGTCCCCAGTCCTATCTAAATAGAACTGTAGAGTTCTTTTGACATCCAGAAAATGAAGGGTGCATTCCCCTTCATTTTGAAAGTTAGCAAAGAAAGTAGGCAGAACCAAGGACTGGTTGAGGTGGAACTCCGAAACCACCTTGGGTAGGAACATGGGGTGAGTATGGAGAACCACCTTGTCTTTGTGAAAGACGGTGTACGGAGGGTCTGTGACTAGGGCATGTATCTCAGAGACCCTGAGAGCAGAAGTAATGGCCACCAGAAAAGTGGTTTTCCAGGTCAGGAACTTCAACTCACACTGGGCTAGAGGCTCAAAAGTTTTACGAGTGAGCATATCCAGCATGAGACTGATATCCCATGTGGCAACTGGCTTCCTAAGTGGAGGCCTTGTGTGTAGAATGCCTTTGAGGAATCTCTTGAACAATGGCAGCTGAGCCAGGGACATATTCTGAACTGACTTGTGATAGGCAGAAAGTACACAGAGGTGTACCTTGACCAGGTACTCCAACACTTTATTTGGTGGGCATCAGAATGGATCACAAGGGATCTTAGCACACCATAGCGAAAAACGCTTCCATTTAGAGGTGTAAGTCTTCCTTGTGGAGGGTTTACATGCTGCCAAAAGAATCTGTGAGATTCTCTGAGAAACTTTGAACCTGACCACTTCTGTTTCCTCAGGAGTCAGGCATGGAGATGAAAGGAGTGCAGATTGGGATGAACCAGGGATCCCTGTGTCAGGAGGTCTGTTCAAAGGGGCAGTTGCCTCGGAGGACCCTCCAACAATTTGTTGAATAATGGAAACCAGATCTGTCGAGGCCAGTATATTGCAATTATAATCATTTTGCCTCCCTGTGCCTCTAGTCCAAGCAGCACCCTCTGAACTGGGGTAGCGGGGGAAATGCGTACAGAAAGCATCTTGTCTACCACACTCTGAATGCATCCTGACAGAAAACGCCAGGTTCTGGATTTCTGGAGCAGAATAGAGGCAAGGAGCCTTTAAAAGAAACCAGACACCGAGGAGGTGTAGCATAAATTAACCTAGTGAAACTAACCCATATCAGACATAAGATAGTCCGTATGACCCGTGTAAGAAGGGTCAACTCAACAGTGTCTTCACAGCCCAGCCAACGAGGGAGTGAAGACCAAAGAAACTAAATAAATGAGCTCCGGGGATGGTGGGTGGGCGTGTGAATGAGTGGTGGAAACTTCATCCAAGAAGATCAAGAATTACGGAAGGTACATAATTTACTTATCTTCCTGGACATAAAGTCTCCACCACTCCTTCACACTAGTGGGAAAGTACCGAGCCAAAATAATCCCCCCGAGAAAGGTGGCAGGAGAGAAAGGAGCTTGCTCAGGACAGTAGTCCATTCAGGATTGTCCTGCCAAAGGACAGATGCTATCTGGCATGGACATCCAAGTTGTAGTGCTTCACAAAGGTGTGCAGAGAGCTCCAAGTAGTTGCACTGCAGATATCTACAATGGCCACGTTCCAGATTTCTGCCAGAGATGCCGCGACTGCTCTGGTAGAGTGGGCATACACCCTGCCTTCCAGCTTGACCTGCGCCATCAAATAGCAGTGGTGAAGACATGCTACCAGCCACGCTGAAATGCACCAGATGGCAACAGGCTGACCCAGCTGGGCTATGCTGAATGAGACAAACAGTTGCTTGGATTTGCGGATCTCTCATTCTGTCAATGTAGAACCGCAAAATCCTTTTTACATCCAGAGAATGTAAGGTACGTTCCCCTTCATTCTGAAAGTTCGCAAAGTAGGTCGGAAGAAAAAATTACTCACCTTAGTAATGTTGTTTCTTCTAATGGAGTCTTGCTATATTATAGACATTAGCAGTTTGATCCAGCTCTAGAACTGCCCCGGAGTGAAATGGTTAAAACCATTCCAAAATAGAATTTTGGCACGAGAGCAGCTCTATCTGTGTCATTTCAAACTTGAACTGTCAGATCTTTACGAGCCAAACTCACCAAGGTCTGTGTGGAAGCTGTAACCTACACTAGCCAAATGGCTACCTAAATAATAACAACCATTGATGGTCCCAACACCCAAGACTCAAGTCAGGGGACCAGAAATACTAACACCATTCTAATAATATGAAAAGGAACATAAGTATAATAAAACACACACACGGTACACACACACACCCAAAGTCCCAAAGGGACAAAATGCTAACAGGACATAAGTAGTGCCCACACTAAGTTGCCGCACCCCACCAAGTAGAGGTTCTGAGAGGGGCAGGTTGGGGGGGAGGTCTATAATATAGCAAGACTCCATTAGAAGAAACAACATTACTAAGGTGAGTAATTTTTTCTTCAAACAACAAGAAGTCTTGCTATGTTATAGACATTAGCAGAATACACAGCAGTACCTCCATGGAGGAGGGCAGAACCTACTTAGGAATAGGCTCTGAAGAACAGCTGTACAAACAGAGCATCTCTCCTGGCCTGGACATCCAGGAGTAATGCTTGTAAAAGTGTGTACCGTTTTCAAGTAGCAGCCTGGCAAATCTCTAATAAAGGGATATCTCTGGCAGCAGCTAGAGACGCAGCTGTACCCTGGTAGAATGAGACCCTCAAACCTGGGGGCCTGCCCACTTTCTGATAACAAAATTGGATACAAGAGACAATCCACCTGGCTATTGATCTCTTAGTGGCAGGTTTGCCTTTCCCAACTTCACCATAGGTAAGGGAAAAGTTGGAGGATTCAACCTGTGACCTTTGGTACGCTCTATATAATAACTAAGAGTTCTCTTAACATCCAGGCTGTGCAACCTCCTCTCACCCGAAGAGGAGTGATCAGTGAAAAATACTGGAAGGGAGATAGATTTATTAAGATGGAAATCTGAAACCACCTTAGGCAAAAACTTCCTATTAGTCCTAAGGACTACCTTATCCCTGTGGAAAGAAATAAAGTCAGTCTCCACTGACAAGGCTTGCAATTCACTTATGCGTCTGGCAGAAGTGATAGCCACTAGAAAAACAGTTTTCCAAGTTAGGTACTTAAGCTCTGCAGAAGACAGAGGTTCAAAAGGGGCTGCATTAACTGGGCAATGCAAACATTAAGGTCCCAAGAGGGCCGGTTCGAAAGGGAGGATTAATATGGAGTAATCCTTAAAAAACTTGGAAAACACAGGATGAGAGGAAAGAGGGATGACTTTCCTGCTGACACAAAAGCAGACACAGCTGCCAGATGAACTCTCAGGGTAGCTGGTCTGAGACCCAAGGAATTAAGATGTACCATGTAATCTAACAAAATGGGCAATTCAGCAGATTCTGGGGAAATATTTTCCAGCACACCAAATGGAAAACCTTTCCATTTAGAACTATAAGTAGCTCTAGTGGAAGGCTTTCTGAAGCCTTTAGGATCTCAAGAACACCCTGAGAGAGGTGTAAATCAGCAAACTAACTCCTCAAGAGCCAGGCCTTGAGGTTGAGGGATTTGAGGTCCGGATACCAAACCCTTCCCTGGGCACAAGTCAACAGACTGTGATTCCTGGGGAGGCACAGGGGAAGATGGACTGTCAGAGACAGAAGGAGTGGGTACCAGGGCTGCCTGGCCCAATCCGGGGCAATCAGAATCACCCTGCAAGGCTGAGATCTGATTTTGACTAGTACTTTGAATAGGAGAGGAAAGAGGGGAAGCATAGAGGAACTTCCTCCCAATCCAGAAGAAGGGCATCCAGAGGAACTGAGCCCAGCACTGGAGGCCTGCAACAGAACAGAGGAAGTCTGTGATTGTCTGGGGCTGCAAAAAGATCTATCTGAGGGATGCCCCACCTGGCAAAAACTATCCCCAGCACTTGAGGATCCTGGGACCATTCGTGATGGCCCTGGGAAATCCTGCTGAGGGCATCCGCTAGGACATTGTCCTTCCCTGGAAGATGAACTGCTATGAGGGAAGTGTTCAGGGAATAGGCCAGAGACCACAACTTCACTGCCTCGGTGCACAAGGCCGAAGACCGAGTGCCCCCTGTTTGTTGATTTACCACATTGTTGTGGTGTTGTCTGTTCTGACTTGTATCACCTTGTCGTGGACAGATGCAGAAAAAGCTTGAAGAGCTAAAAAGACAGCTCTGAGTTCCAGCAAATTGATGTGGAGCAGAGATTCCTGGGGGACCAAACTCCCTGAGTGGAAAGGTCGCCATGTGGGCTCCCAACCCAGAAGGAAGCATCTGTAGTGAGAGTCAAGTTGTGAGAAGGGGAAATGAAGGGGACCCCCGCTCTTAAATTGCTCTGATCCTGCCACCACTGGAGAGCTAGGATCAAGGTTCGAGTCACTGGGACCAACTTGGAAAGGGGTCTCTTCTCTGAGACCAAAAGGTTCTCAAGTGAAACTGAATGTCTCTCATCTGAAATCTGGCTCCCTGCACAACAGCTGTGGATGCAGCCATGTGCCCCAGGAGCTGCAGAAAGTGTCTTGCTGGTCGAGAGACCTGCAGAGTGAAGGAAGAGGCCAGAGCCACTAAATTCCTTACCCTTTCTGGGGAAGAAAGGCTCTGGCTAGCTTTGTGTCCATTCCTGCCCCTATGAAGGTGAGTACCTGGACTGGTTCCAGAACCGACTTTGGTAGGTTTAGCAGAAAACCCAGGGAGGTGAAGAAGCTGCTGGGTGACCTGCAGGTGAGATTTTACCTGTTCTGGGGACTGGCCTACAATGAGCCAGTCATCTAGATAGGGGAAAAACAGCAATCCTCTGCCTCCTTAAGTGGGCCACTGCCACTGCTAGACACTTTGTGAATACCCTTGGAGCAGAGGTAAGGCCGAAGGGCATTGCTGTGAACTGGTAATGATCTGAGGTCAGTTCGAATCTGAGGTACTTTCGATGGGATCTTCTGATTAGGACATGGAAATAGGCATCCTTGAGGTCCAGGGAGGCTAGCCAGTCCCCTGGCCTTAGGGAAGGTAAAATCATTGCCAGAGTTACCATTTTGAACTTTGGTTTCAAAAGATGCTTGTTCAGATATCTGAGATCTAAAATGGTCTGCCATTCTCCTGTCTTTTTGGGTAAGGAAGTATCTGAATACAGACCCTGCCCTGATGCAGGGAGGAACCCTTCTACTGCTCTGAGAGCTAACAGGATGAGACCTCTGTTTCCAGAGCGAGGGTCTCAGAAGACTTGCAGGTAGAAAAGTCTGCTTCTCAACTTGGGAAACTTTTTAGCTGAGAACCAGACCCTGGCATTACTTCCAGAACCCACTGGTCTGAGGTTAAAGAAGCCCAATTCTGACTGAAGTAAGCCAGTCTGCCCCCACTGGTACAGGAGAATCGGCCCTGGGCACCCCATCAGGGTGCCTGTTTCGGAGGAGCTTTAGGCTGGGGGGTGGGAGCAGGTCTGCCCACCCCTCGTCTGCCCCTGCCTCTGAAGAAGCCCCTCTGAGCATAGGCAGAGGAGGCCTGAGTCTGGTAGAAAGGCCTGTGAAAAGGCCTACCCTTACCCCTGGGGGCATGCCTTTGAGGAGTGGCTTGCCGCTCCTTAGCCTGGCACTCTTGTAAGTAGTCCTATATTCATCCATCTTCTTCATGTAATTCTCTGTCTGCTCTCCAAACAGAGAATTTCCCACCACAGGAAAATCCATAGCCTTAGTCTGGGTGATCCTGTGACAAACTAGTACACCTGAGCCAGGCCAACCTATTAAAAGCCACAGATGTGGCCATGACCCCAGAGGAAACATCATTAACATCCACAGCAGCATGAAACTGAACCTTAGAGGCTTCAATGCCATCAGCAGCCACCTGTTCTAGTTCACTAGCCAGCTGGCCATGGCCTGCTTTATAACTGCATAACAGTATCCCATCTAGATTTCTGATACCTAGCTACATAAGCCATATAATTTGCTTGCCTGAGTCCCAGAGGCTGCCATATATCTGTTTTTGCATGGCATCAATCTTCCTGGAATCCTTGTCAGGAGGATGTGAAGCCAAGGAATATTAGCTTTATCACAGGCAGCAGCCTGAACTACCCCAACATGACTGCATTGCTGAGAAAGGAATTCTGTATCAGGGCCTGACAATGTATACCTTCTGTCCATCTTTTTATCTACAGGAGGCACAGAATTAGGAGCTTTAAAATTTTAATTGTTTGTTTCCTAAAAGACTTATGTAAAGGAATAGACAATCTCCTAGACTCTGGAATATCCATCATTTCTACAAAATCAGGCTCCTCTTGCTCATCCACAGCCTCTTCTAAAGGAAGCTGGAGGGTTTCAGCAACTTTTATAAAACATAAAATGAGATGGGGACTCAGACAGCATAGGGGAGATTCTAAAGGTCTGTCTGGGAGATGTCCGGTTCAATGGGCACACCCAGACCTTCCCAGCCACATTCATACTGTTCATAATCCTCCCCTCCCTCTGGTTCATAAAATTCCTCAATATCATAATCCTGAACCACTGGGACCGGAAGAACCGACCTTTTACCAGATAGTGGTGGTTCGGACGGACCCTGAGACAGTGACTGGACAATTTGTATGGCTTTTGCTATCTCTGCAGCAGTTGGAGAAGGAATTTTGGACTCCAGACCTGCTGATTTTCTTGTTTTCTTTACTGGAATTGGTTCCTCAAAACCAGCTTTTCTTTTGCCCGAGGAAGTCTGGCCCTGGTCAGAGGGCACTCCCTCTGTTCGGTTGGCACCGAACCGGCTGGCCATCTGGGTCAGCGGACTTTTAGCCTCTCGTTCCCTGAGCCTGCCCAATCTTTTTCCAGGGTGGCTGCAGGAAATTCTTACATACCTGGCAGTCTGACTGGAGGTGGTCAAACCCAGACAATAAACACATGTGGTGTGTGGGTCAGCCTTGGCAAAGACTTCCCCACAAACATCACAGTGTTGAAACCCAGTGGGCCGGTTTTTCTTTTGGGTTTCTCAGACATAATGCCAGCCTAACCAAAAACTTGCTCTTTTAGCGGCAGTACCAGGCAAGAGCACCCTTATCGGTTCCTAACCGTGTCACAGATGGAAAAAACGTAATAAATCCGTTTTTAGAACCGATAAGAACCAGAACCGCACTCTAAAATAGTAACTTTTAGTTTTAAATGAGTTTTAAACCCACTGATCAGTTCAAAACCGAACCGATAACTTACAAGTTCCACACAGACAAAACCTTCATTTACTTACGGTTACCACAGATAGAGCTTGAACCGAACGGTTTTGTGGTTAAAATAAAACTATTCTCGGTTAAATCCAACCGAGAAAACACTTTTTAAACCGAGAAATGAACCGAGCAGAAGGAGAAATCTCTGGAGCGACTGTTCACTGAGGCGGAGTAAAGAATCTGACAGTTCAAGTTTGAAATGACACAGATAGAGCTGCTCTCGTGCCAAAATTCTATTTTGGAATGGTTTTAACCATTTCTCTCCGGGGCAGTTCTAGAGCTGGATCAAACTGCTAATGTCTATAATATAGCAAGACTTCATGTTGTTTGAAGGACCAACGGCTGGTTCAGGTGGAATTCAGAGACTACTTTTGGAAGAAATTTAGGGTGAGTTCTGAGAACCACCTTGTCCTTGTAAAATACTGTATACAGAGGGTCTGTGACCAGGGCATGTATTTCGGACACCCTACGAGCGGAAGTAATGGGTACAAGAAAGGCAGCCTTCCAGGTCAGGAACTTCAACTCACAGGTTGCAAGAGGAGCAAAAGGTTTACGAGTGAGCATGTCTAGCACAAGGTTGATATCCCAAGTAGCTACCAGACTCCTGACTGGTGGCCTAGTGTAGAGGATACCTTTGAGGATCCTCTTAACCAAGGGCAGCTGAGCCACTGACATGTTGTGGATAGGCTCATGGTAAGTCGAAATTGCACAGGGGTGTACCTCCACCATGGTTTATTGCAGCCCTGCATTTGACAGGTCTAGCAGGTACTCTAACACCTTGTTTGGTGAGCAAGAAAAGAGGTTCAGTGAGGACTTTGCACACCAGATAAGGAATCATTTCCACTTTGCCGTGTAAGTGTTCCTAGTGGCCGGTTTGCGCGCTGCTAGCAGAACGTCTGAGACTCTATGGGAGATGTTGAATATACCTACTTCTATCTCCTCAGGAGCCAGGCATGGAGATGAAGGGACCTCAGGCTGAGATGGACCTCTGGGCCCCGGGGTCAGAAGGACCATTTGAAGCGGTAGTTGTCTCAGTGGAACCTCCGATAATCTGTTGATTAATGGAAACCAAATCTGATGAGGCCAGTATGGGGTGATGAGAATCATTCTCCCCCCACCATGCCTCCAGCTTGAGCAGCACCCTCTGAATTAAGGGAAAAGGAGGAAATGTGTACAGAAAACGTCTTGTCCACCACAGTCTGAATGCATCCTGACAGAAAACGCCAGGTTCTGGATTTCTGGAGCAGAATAGAGGCAGTTTTGTGTTGAGTGGGGACACAAAAAGGTCCAGGTCCAGACTGCCCCACTCTTCAAAGAGTGACTGCACGACGTTTGAGTTGAGAGACCACTCGTGTGGATCTGCCTCTGTTCTGTTGAGGAGGTCTGCCAGATCGTTCTGGATTCCTGGTAGGTAGACTGTCTGGATCAGGGCTTCATGCTCGAGGCACCATTCCCACACTCTCATGGCTTCCCTGCACAGAGGGTTAGAATGTGCTCCACCCTGTTTGCTGATGTAATACATTACTGCCTTGTTGTCTGTCTGAAGGAGAATTACATTGTGACAGAGGATATCCTTCAGGGCTCGGACAGCATACAGGACAGTTCTCATTTCCAGGACATTTATGTGTAGCTCAGACTCATCCGGACTCCACAGACCCTGGGTGTGGAGATCCTGACAGTGAGCTCCCCTGCCGATCAGAGATGCATCTGTGGTGATGGTGGTCTGTGTCTCCAGTGGGGCAAAGGGAAAGCCTTGAAGAAGGTTGTCCTCCAGAGTCCACCAGGTGAGTGAGCTCATTAGGGGTTCCGTCACCCTGCTGTGAAAGGACTGCGGATGTGTGGTCGGGGACCACTGAGTACTGAGCATCCACTGTATGGTTCTCGTGTACAGACAAGCCAAGGGCACCGTGAACACTGATGATGCCATGAGACCCAGCATCCACTGCATCAAGAGAGCTTGAACTGAGTTGTTCTCCTTGATGAAGCGAGCCATCTGGAGGATATTGTTTCTCCTGTCTTCCAGAAGGAAGGCTCTTGCCCTGGAGGTATCCAGGACAGCTCTTATGAAAAGAAGTTTTTTGGGAGGGCTGATGTTGCGATTTTTCCAGATTTAACAGAACTCCCATGGATGTGAGGAACTTGGATGTCATGGCTACTGCTTCCTGCGTCCCTTGTCTGCAGAAGGTTGCTAGGAGCCAATCGGCCAGCTACGGGAATACTTGAATTCCGAGTTTCCTGAGATGCACTGCGAGTACTGCAAAGCACATTGTAAACACTCGAGGCACCGACGACAGCCCAAAGGGCAGGACTTTGAATTGGTAGTGCTGGCCCAGAGCCACAAAGCGGAGGTACTTGTGGTGGCTTGGGTGCACCGGAACATGTTGGTAGGCATCCTGCACGTCCAGGGAAGCCAGCCAATCATTTTGATGAATCAGAGGTAGGAGCATACCGAGCGATATCATCCTGAATTTCTCTTTGAAGAGGAATTTAACTTCCTTAGGTCTAGAATAGGGGTGCATACTGCCTGTTTTCTTTGGAACTAGGAATTAGTGGGAGTAGAAACCTATGTCCCATTCTGCTTGCGGAACCACTTCTACTGCCTATTTGTTCAGAAAGTCCTGAATCTCGGAAGCAAGGAGGTCTAACTGAGTGATAGATAGTTTGGGCTGTTGTTTGGGTGGATGATCCGGAGGGATAGCCGAGAAATTTAGAGAGTAACCCTCGCGAATTATCCTGAGGACCCATTTGTCCATTGTGACTGACTTCCACTGGTTGTAAAACTGAGTCAGACAGCCCCCTACTGCAGAAGAAGATTCCCCCTTGGGCAGTTGAGGTGGGACATGGGCCAAGTCTTGAGACAGTGGCACTAGGTGCCTTCGGGCCCTGTGCCTTCTGCTGCATTTTCTTTTGTGGCTGGGGGGTCTTGGTTCTTGTTGAAGGCCCCTCTGCCTTTGTCATGAAAGGACTGACGGTTATGAACCTGCCAGTGATGTCTGCCCCGCTGAGGGGCTGCAGGGGCCAGCCTGGCCGTCTTAATAGCAGTCCTAGTTTTCTCAGTGGCCTTTAGTGCCTCTACTGCCTGCTCCACTTGTGGGCCAAAGAGATAAACTCCATCAAATGGAAAAATCATGACTCTCTGTTGAGCATCATTTGTGAACCCCGAAATCTGTAACCATGCATGACGCCAGGTGCATATCCCAGCTGCTGCTGCTCTCGAAGCAGTGTCAAAAGCATCCATAGCAGCGTTAAGTTGCTGATTACTGGACTCAATGCCTCTAGTAATGGTTTGGAGAAGCTCTGAACTAACATCCGACTCTGGAAGAGCCTCCACAGTGGCTTTCAGCAAGTGCCAGAGGGTATACTCATATTGAGAGAAATAGCCCTGGTAGCTAGCAATGCGCATTCCTAGTGTAGCAGCGGCGAACACTCGCTTCCCTAAAGTGTCAATCTTACGGGATTCTTTATTTCCTGGATGAGCTGTAGATTCCTGAGGGGAGAAGGGCTTTGTCATTCTCTACCAAGACCACTATGGCGTCTGCAAAGGCTTGAGAGACCAAGTTTGACCTGTCCTTGGGGGGAGCATATTTCCTGTCTATGGATTTAGCCACAGATAGAATGAGCGCTCGGATGTCCCACACCATCTGTGAAAGAGTCTTGAAAGAGGACTGTACTGGAGATGTCAATTTCACAGGGATTTCAGGGACATGCAGATATTGAAGGTGCAACAGCTTCCCAGAATCCACCTCAGAAGTCTGGAGAGAAAGGGTGGAATTCATATTCTTCAGGAGAGACATAAAGGATAAGTCCTTGATCCAGGGCTCTGCTGAAGTAGAGGGCTTACTTTCCACTCCAAAGGATCAGACTCAATATTATCTCTTACTAGTCCAGAAGGGATAATATAGAAAGGAAAAAGGAGGAAAGAGAGCAGGAGGAAATGCTCCCCGAATTGGAGTTGAAAATCCCTGCACCTGAGGCGGTACTGGCGTTGAAAGCAGCGCCGGCACTGCCTGCGGCGCTGACATGGTTGGCGCCACAACTGGCACTGGGCAAGCACCTGGAGTCCCCAACCCCAACACTGGGGCACCCAAGGCTGAAGACCTGAAAACATGAGTAGGAGAAGATAGTACCTGTGCTGGCCCCTGTGCCGCAGCCATGTGAGGGGGAAAAGCATGAGAGTATGGTGTTGATGGAACCGAAGAAGGTGTTGTATGACTAGGTTGACCCAATCGCCCCAGGTCCAAAGGCCCCGGGGCCGGCTCCGCAGGTACGGGAAGTCGGGACAACCGCCAGACCCACTGCTCCATAAGAGAGACCCAATGATGAAACTGCTCACCGGACCCCCCCCCCGGGGGTGGTCAAGGACTCTGGAGTTGAGGATCATGGTGGCTGGGAACTGAGGCAGCAGGTGACCCCGACAGAGCCAGGGTCAACCTCCTGTCCCCCGCTACCGACAATCTCGGTGCAGACATACCAGAGGGTGACCTCGAGCGGTACTGCTTCTTCTTCGACCAGTGGAACAAAGAAGAACTCGAGTCCGAGCGGTGCCAGGTCCCCGACCTTGACTGGGAATCCAGACGCTCTTTTGTGCTTTCAAGAGGACCCCTTCTCCCGAGCACGGACTGCCTGTAGTCAGACCCCCTGTAGAGGGTGGCAGACTGGACCCAGGCCTGCTGCTAAAACAGCTTTCAAGCGAAGTCGCCCTACTGTCACCATCCCTGTTCATGGTCGACTCCGTTGAAGGTGGGCTGAAGAAGACTTCTTCTGTTCTTCTTTAAAAAAAAAAAGAAAAAAACTTTTTTTAATTAATAAATAAGTAAAACTAATCAAATACTGAACAACTATGCTACTGTCGTATAGATGTGAAGCTCTAACCCCCAGTGGGCAAGTGACGTTGTCACTGAAGTGCACTCGACGGCGGGAAAAAAGGAACTGAGGCAGTTGGAGGGTCAACGCTGAGCCCATCTTGCAGCGCCGTACACGTGCGGTCCTACCTCAGTGCCAACCCTCCTCAAGATTTTTAGCTCCCGCTCATTCCTAGCACCTCCAGCGTAGTCCCACTAGTGTGAAGGAGTGGTGGAGACTTTATGTCCAGGAAGATCTTTTTTTTTTAAATAACAAAGAATAAAAAACAACAATAGTAAAATGAAGTAAATGAATATAAGCTGCTGTCATACAGACGTGAAGATTTGACTCCCGGTGGGCAAGCGACATTGCCAATGAAGCACACTCGACAGTGGGAAAAAAGGAACTGAGGCAGTTGGAGGGTTGACGCTGAGGCAGCCTACACAGGCGTGAGCTAATCTCATAGTGCCACGCACGCAAAGTCCTACCATGGCGCTGGCCCTCCTGAAGATTTTTGGCTCCCGCAGGGTCCAAGCGCCTCCTGCTAAAACCCAGAAGTATTAATAAACGGTGAAGACTTTAAGTCCAGGAAGATTATCGGCTTTCAAACTGTGGGATCTGGGAAGTATTTTGACTTCCACAACGTTGGAATGATTTCCACAATTTGATTCATGTAAGTATTTGACTCCCACTAAAATTAACTGAATCCCTGATGTTGGGTAGGGTATGATTAGTACCCCTCCCTTGTAATGATTTTATACCTTTCCCAAACTTTCATTGGGTTGTCAGAATAAGCAGAGATTTGTTCCATATAATATTCTGATTTAGCCTTTCTAATTTCCTTTGTACATTTATTACTTATAACTCTGTAAGCCTGTCTGTCATTATCTAATTTTGTTAGTTTAGCTTTATTCCAAATACGCTCTTTGTCCTTTATTAGGTTTTTCAAGTAGTTTGAAATCCATGGTGAAACCTTGTTTCTAATCCTCCTTCTAACCAAGGGGGGGCATATCTATCAATTACTTCCAAAAAGGAATATTTAAAAAACTCCCAGGAGGTTTCAACAGCAGGACAGGTGTACATGAGAGGCCAATTAATGCTGCAAACATCATGCAAAAAAGCCTGGTCACAGAATAAATTGAAATTTCATGAAACAGGTTTAACGACAGGGGAATACGTTTTCATATTGTGTCTTACACGTGCAGTATAACAATGATTACTTACAGCAGGGTTAAACACTGTAGAAACATATTTATGGGGCACTGTAGTTAAAATGATATGCAGCAAGGTGTCTTTATCACTGCATAACTCATGAGGTCTAGCTGGTTTAGTAATTAATTGATATAAGTTTAATGCTGTGTATTAGTTACATAATTCAATATTAGGATGCCTTATATCCCAGTTTAAGTCCCCCAGCAAAAGAAATGTGTGATTTAAATATAGGTCAATCAAAGAACTGAGTGTATGCAGTGTATCAAAAGGAGCTGAGGGGAGTCTGTAACATGCAGCCAAGTAAAAATACACTTATTTGATCCAGATATCTGTAAGACTAATAAATCCATATGTTTAGGTATGGATTTAGAGACTTTAACTTGACCCGCCCCCCCCAAAGTGGCCGGTTAGCTCAGTTGGTTAGAGCATGGTGCTAATAACGCCAACGTTGTGGGTTCGATCCCCACACTGGACAGTCTTTGATTTCCATCCGATCAAACAGGAAATGTTGTTGTGGAGAAACAAAACTAGTGCTTCTGTTAATATACACATTTCTGAAACTAAAATACAGAAACACATGCAAATTTTCAAGCCCAATGGCGCTAAAGGTTGAGGCGCTGGGACGGCACATCTCACGCCACGTCGGCAACCCAGGTTCGGTAGTAGACTCGGATTGTCAGTGGTTGGCAGGGGAGGAGAAGATTGGTGTCCGGAGGACTGCTCTCCTCTCCTGGGGTGGGCTTCGGGGATGCATCACTCTGTAGCGGCACCCGGTGGTGATGCAGTAGCATGCTGCTTAAGGGATGAGGTGATGGCAGATGTAAGCTCAGGGTCCGCCCTCAACGCAGACATCACTGCACGTCCACACCTCAGAAGGCGTAAAAACCAAGGTGGAAAAACCCCCGTGTCTTGGGACGCGATGGCAGGGCTTGAGTGGCTGAACCCACAAGCCCAATGTTGGCCCCGATCCCGACTTGACTCTCCGTGGTCCTGCTTCTCCCATTCCAGGCCACGAGAGGGGGGGACCCAGCAACCGATTCCTCAGTTGGGGAAGGGCACAGCGGGCAGTAGAGGCAATGCCGAAGAGATGCCCACGACACCAGTGACTGGAGGAAAACAAAGTTTGAGAAAAAAAAAAAACTTGACCCCCTCAAGGTATCCTTAAGATGTACTACAACACCACCTCCCTTTTTAGTCCTATCTTGTCTAAATATGTTATAACTGCAAATTGCTATTTCAGAATCTAATTTTGGAATGTAACCATATTTTGGATAATATAAATATATCAGGATTGGCTCCTGCTATCCAGGTTTTCACCCATGTAGAGAATAATGTACTGGCAACCATGCACAACGAGGCTATGTTTCCATTGAGGAGTTCTGATGACATCACAGGGTTCTCAAGCGCAAAGTTCAAGTAATGTACAGAATAACATATGGCCAACCATACACAACAAGACTGCGTGTCCATTGAGAGCTTGGGATGACATCATAGAGACCTTGAGAGCTAAGCTTAACTAATGTACTAAATAAATGTATGGGCAACCATGCACAAAAAGGCTGTGTTTCCATTGAGGGGTTTTGATGACATCACAGGGACCTTATGATTGAGGCTGGAATAATATACAGAATAATGAATGGGAAACCATACAAAAATGAAAATCACGTACCTACCGTGATTCTTGATCTTCTCTTGTATCTACGCCATTCATTACTGCTTAGGTGTAGCCGGCGGTGTGCACTCGCCACGGGAGTTTTTTTTTTTTTTTTTGTTAGGGGAGTCGGTGCCGACAGCGCTGCCCCCAAGAGTGACGCACTATGCGGTGTGCGAGGGGTGGCCATTAGGTGCCGCAGACTCCTCCTACATCCCAGTTCTGTTAGCTGGAGAGGCAAAATAAAGGCAAAAATAAAAAGAGTGAGGCAAGAGAGCCAAGGGATAGAAAAAGGAAAGGATATAAACTGAAAAGGCATAAGCCGGTAGAGAACAGAAAACAAGCGAGCGATCTACTCAAGGTCAGAGGGCCCTCAATTCTGTTGGGACGGTTCTAAGGGAGGAACAGATAAAGAAGGGAAAGAAGAGGGGAAAGAAGAAGAAGAAGAAGAAGAAAAAGAAGACAGAGGGATGTTGGGAGAGAGAACTCTGCCAAATTAGAGGTTGGTTAGAGGCTTATAAGCTCGGAACCAAGAACAGGGGAGCAAGGATCCCACTGGATAGAATCAACCGAGCCGTTTGAACAGTTTAGATACAGAAGGCAGATTCTCTACACCTCCCGTCATCCCCAACCCTTTAAACTGTAGCTGAGAGCTCACAGACTGCCAAAGCAGAAAGTCTGTTCTGAAAGGAGAGGGCCCAACTTAGCAAGGGGAAAAACTTATCTAGCACTTTAAGTGCTAACACCAAAGTGTGTGTGTGTGTGGGGGAACGCCCTAAGAAGGCACCCCTTTAGATAAAGAAAGAATGGGAACTCAATCGGACTCCCTGAAGACAAAGCAAAGACTGCCAACTCCAGAAGAGTAATGTCAGGACAGAGAAGCATCAGAGACTGACACAGGTGATCAGGGCTTGCCAGAGGGGACCTTTAAAAGAGGCAGAGCCAGAAACTGGCTGGTCTCCTAAACTGTGAATTGAACAGCATGGCCAAGAGAAAAAACAATAAGTCACCCCTAGGGGTAGTCAGAAAGAGTTATCTGAGGATAGCATAAGTCCCACTCGTTCCCCTTCTCCCTCAGAAAAGGTATCTGTCCAGATGAACAGACACGCAGGGTTTTTTTTTTGTTTTTTTTGGCGTACAGGCCAACAAAGAAAAGAGAGGAGGAATAAGCAGGGAGGGGGAGACGCCGAAGTAGGAGGCCCTAGAGGGGAAGCAGGGCGGGTATCAGTAATAAATGGTGAAGATACAAGAGAAGATCAAGAATTTACGGTAGGTACGTCATTTTCATATCTTCCCTTGTCAATCTTCACCATTCATTACTGCTTGGGTGAGTACCAAGCCCCGCAGAGGGGACAAAAACCCTGAGGGAACAAGATCCACAGCCTCCTGTTGGTGGAAAACAGAAGGGAGAGACCCTGGGCTAATCAAAGGAAAAGCCTAAGGCTGAGGAGAGCTAGGAGGTGTCCCTCGAAGACGAGGAGACAGAGGAAGCCCCTGCAGAAGTCTCCTAGCTCTGGTGGAAAACAGGCAGGTCCCTCGGAAGGCGGAGCGAATCACCCTATGTTGGGCCAGGGGTGACAACCCTGATAGACGAAGCCATGCTGTCCGCCTAATGCAGATAGCTGTCCCTGCAAGCCTGGAAGCCACCTCACTGGCGTCGTAAGATGCCCTTGCCTGGTGCCTTGCCAGCTCCAGGCCTATAACAGATATGGGCAATGGCCTGTCTAGATTGCTCCGAGTCAGGCACTGATGCTAGGAGCTGAGGTAGCATCAACCATAGATGCCTGTTGTAGGCAGCATGATGTGCCTAATGAGATGTGATGCAGAGCATCGCATGAGAGGAAAAGAACACTCTTCTCCCCAACCGGTCAAATTGTAGAGAACCTGAGTCCGGTGGTTGATCGTGCACCAGGTGGCAGCGCCCAGAAGGAGTCTCTAGGTAAGCCAATCCCGAAGGCGGGTTGGGGAGAAAACCTAGGGACTCAGAAGGGGCACAATACCTCCTCCTGCAGTCTGCCGGAGCTGGGTTGGCTGGAGACTGCCAGGAACGGATAGACGCCTCCTGGAAAAGAATAGGCCAGGATGGCACCACCAAATGTTGGGCAATGAATTCACTGAGGAAGTCACGCGTCTCCCACTCGGTATTGTCTTGCATAACAAAGGAAATGCGAAGATCCCTCACCATCCTCGACAGGAAGTGCTGATATTCGGTGAAATCAGCGTCGGAAGAGAGGTGAGCAGAGGGTTCCTCTCCCTCCAAGGAGGGAGACGAGGATGATGGGGAACTCGAATGTCCAGAGGACTCCTGCGGTGGTGGGGATAGGCGAAACACCCGCTCATGCATGCATGCATCTAACGTATGAGGGGAAGGCCAACGCAGTGCCTCTGAACGTCTCCCAGGATAACGGCCCCGTAGGACCGACATGGCCTGGGAGAGAGGGGAGTGACTACAGAGGAATGGAAGAGGGGCACCTATGAAGAGGCAACTGTCCTCTGCTATGGCTCTGGAATCCGGAAAACGGAGCCCGAGCTGGAAGGGTCCCGGATAACAAACCAGGTCGCAGAACGGAACCCTGAGGATGAAAACCTTGGCACAGCCTGGAAGGGGGTCCTCCCCTGTGATGAGCCTGGGGCTGTATGGATCCAGAAGGACACCCCACAGCAACACCACCAGAGGGATCCGCCGAACCCATGAAGGAGAGGCGGGGCTCGGCGCTACAGCTCCTACCCACACCCCGCAGGGTGGCAGGCAGAAGCTGGCCCACCTCACCGCACCCCTTCAACATCTCGGACTCAGAGGACGCCATCCTCCTCGACATCAGCGACAGGGACCATCGATCCAAGAGTCTCCCCGGGAAGCCCCCCGAAGACAGGGCCCCGAGTCCACCCCGAGAGGGCGCGGCAGCACCGGAGACGGCAGCTGCCACAGCCCCCTGTGGGAGAATAGCCCTCTCCCCAACCTCCATGCCATCTCCTCCCAAAGGCTCCTGGCCACCCCCAGCCTGGGAGTCCTCAGAAGAAGACTGCTGTGGAGACTGAGAAATGGGCGCGCTTGGCCGCCTGACACCATGTCCCACAGAAGACTCCGATCCTGAACAATCGGGGAGCCAGGATGGATCCACATCTGAATCATCCACCTCCGAGGAAGAGGCAATCAGCAGGACCACAATACTGGCCACCGCAGGAGTCTCCCGGGAAACTGCACCGCAAGCGGCGCCGGTGCCATACACGGCGCTGGTCGACACCCCAGCAACTGAGACGGTGCCCAAACCCTGACCCAACCTGCCTGTGGTCCCAGCTGCTTCCCTCGGCACTGCCCTCGGTGCCGGGGACCACCACGCCACCCGCCAGCAGAGTTGACTGGCCCACAGTGTCACCAGCGGTGCAGAGAGCCAACACAGCGCCGCCTCTGATAACTGGAATCAGCCAAGGCAGAATCTGAGACAGCGCCAGAAAGTGGTGTAGGGGGTCCACCCACGCCAGGCCCAGCAACCGCAGGAAGCAACACTCGGGGAACCTGCACCTCCGAAGAGGTGACTGCCGAGGCAGTGTCTCCACTGTGGCCCCAGGAGGGACCACGGTGTTCCTCCGACACCGCAAAAGAGGCCTCCTCGGCAAGACTTAAAGACAAGGAGGCCTCCTCCTCTCCAGACCGTATAGACCTGGGAGGGGACCCAGAGGAATGGTCTAAAGTTCTTACCTGGGAGGCCCAAGAGCGATGCTGTCCTCCAAAAGTCGGCGGGGCCTTGCTGATCTTGAATGCGTGGACTTCGAGAACACGGCAGTCCATCGAGAAACAGGCATTGCATCTGTTCGTATTATGGTTAGGTCCCAGGCAACGAAGACAAACATCATGTCGGTCCGTGACGGAAAAATGTCGGCCACAGGAGCACTGACGCATGGAGGCACGGCCCGCTTTCGACTTACGTTTAGCTCCTGAACCAGACATGATGCAAAATTAACACAGAAAAGCTCCTGGCGTCATCAGTAAAATAATAAGGAACGGTCTTACCGGAAGACGACGTCGGGAAAAACGAACCAGGATGCAGGACATGGCATCGAAGAATGACAAAAAACAGACCTAGTGGTGCAGTAACTTTTTCTCGCTCCGTGTAGCAGGTGCAGACTCGATGGCAGGAGAAACAGAACTGGGATGTAGGAGGAGGAGTCTGCGGTGCCTAACGGCTGCCCCTTGCGCACCGTGTAGTGCGTCACTCTTGGGGGCGGTGCCGTTGGCGCCGACTCCTCTAACTAAAAAAAAACTCCCGTGGTGGGTGCGCACCTACGGCTACACCCAAGAAGTAATGAATGGTGAAGATACAAGGGAAGATCAAGGCTGTGTTTCCGCTGAAGGATTGTGATGACATTATAGGGACCTCGAAAGTGAGTGCACAATAACGTAGCAGTACTAGCTTTATTTATAATGTGCCCTTCTTCAAAGGCTCAGGGTGCCATACTTAACAGGCAAATTAAAACAATTCAACGATTAGTAAATAAGTAAAATAGTTAACAATTTAAAACAGACAGGATATCAGATCCGTTATTTCTGTTAAAAGAAGTTGAAACACAAGGAGACTGAAAAATAGCCACTAGTGTCTGAAGGCCTGACTAAACAAACAGGTTTTTAACCCCCTTTTAAAGGCCCTCACTGAGAGGGCCTCCCTCGGTTCCCTAGGCAAAGCATTCCATAAATGAGGGCCAGCCACTTCAAACAAATGATCACCAGAAGACTTAAGTCAGACCCTCAGGACCACAAGGAGACCCTCCTCGGAACAGCCAAGGGGGCACACGGACAGGACAGGGTGTAGAAGCTCTGCCAGGTAGTCAGGGTTCAATCCATGTAGGGCTTTGCAGGTTAGTAGAAGGTAACTTGCCACTTCACTGACAGCCAGTGCAGATCACGCAGGACTGGGGTCATATGACTAGACGTCAGAGGCCAGTCAGTATCCTGGCTGCTGCGTTCTGCACCAGCTGCAAATGTCGTAGGGCACCTACTACCTCCACTAACCCTGAGGTACAGCACATTACAGTAGTCAAGCCTAGATGTTACAAACACATGCACCAGTGTCAACAAGTCTTTAGGCGGTATAAGGGACTTAATCCAGCTGATGCGCCCAAGACGGTTAAAAACAGTTTTGACTACAGCTGACACCTGAGCCTCCAGTGTCAACCGTTCATTGAAAAATGACTCCCTGATTTTCAGTGTTGCAGAAGCCAGCAGCCTAGATGACCTGAGCCAAAGCCCCATCTATCCCACAACAAGTTCTGTTCCCTCTGACCCGGTTCAATTATCAGTGCCTTAGTATTGCCTGCATTAAGTCTCAGCCAACTAGATTCCATCCTATTCTAGGTCTCACACAGACACAGATTAAGCACCTTGACAATGTCAGGCATGCTGGATGCAAAGGACAAATACAACTGGGTGTCATCTACAGGATCCACGACTGGTCGTTGACAAAAATGTTGTCGAATGACCAGATAGTGAAACCGGCAGGTCGACTGCATTTGCAGTCTGCTTCCGGTTTCAGATGAAAACTAGTGTTTTCTCCGGAGTCGGGCTGATTTTGGGGGTGCAGGACCCCTGACAGACAGTGCCGGGTTCCGGCAGGTTCCCTACAGCGACATGGAGCTGTAGTCGCTGTAGGGGACCCCGCTGTTGAAATGTCACTGTACCTGCGGCATACCTCATCCACATGGCAGTGGAAACCCAAGTTGTATTGCCGAATGATCCCTCCCAGGGGCAGCATATACACTGTGAACAACATAGGTGAGAGGACTGAACCTTGGGGCATGCCACAGAGCAGGGACATTGGGGATGATGAGAAAGTTCCTATCACCACCCTCTGCATCCTACCCCCAAGATAGGACTCAAACCAGCAGATGACAGTGCCAGCGAGTCCAACGTACTCCCGCAGACAGTCCAGTAACAATCCATGGTCCACAGTGTCAAACACTGAAGAGAGATCAAGGAGAACGAGAACTGACCGTTCGCTCCTATCTCTCACCCTGAGGAGGTCATTATGCACCCTGACTAATGCCATCTCAGTGCTATACTCAGATCTAGAACTATATTGGAGGGGCTCTTAGATGTCATGAGCTACAGGGTGTGCCACATGCTGCAGCACTACAACCTTCTCAATAACCTTACCTAGAAAAGGTAGGTTAGAGACAGGATGGTAATTTGCTAAAACATCCGGGTCCAAAGCTGGCTTCTTCAGTAGGGGCCAAACCAGAGCATTTTTCAATGTCACTGGGAAGACCCCCCTCCAACAAGGAGCACAGAACTATCCCAGCGAACACCGACTCCAAAGCCCCCATACAGATCATTAGTAGACACGTGGGGCCTGGGTCTAGTTCACAGTAAGTGGGCCGCAGCTCCAAAATCACCTGGCAGACCTCTTCCATCAAGATTGGTTGAAACTTTGCCCAAGACAGCTAAGTACATCCATGAGCTCCACGCCAGACTCTGCCAGGCCATGACAGCCTGCCTGGAGAGAGAGCAGCCCGAATACAGGACACACTATCTGAGAAGAATCGAGTGAACGCTTCGTACTTAACTGCTGAAAATACTCTCACTGACTGGAGACAGGCTGGATTTAATAGCCTGTCCACAGTACGGAAGAGCTAAGCCTGTCAATTCATCCCAACTGCAAACTCCCTAGACAGAAATGCTGCCTTCTTGTAGGGGATTGCCCTTTGATATTCATCACAATGAATCTTCAAAGCCAGTTTGTCCCCCTGGGCCCCAGACCTCTCCTGGAGCTTGAGGCATGGCACAGAGCCAGGGCACTGACACTATGCCACGCCCTAACCCCTGTGGCTGTCGCAGTCCAGCATGTTAGTAGGCACAGACCACTTCAGCTTACCACTTTAGCTCCTGGATTCATTTCTTAACCACCATCTGAAAACTCTGCACCCAAAAAAACGCATCGGCAAAGCACTGGACAGCAAGCCTGTGGTGCTCTGTAAAGGTAGTAATGGAGGACAACATCGCCACCTGCAGAAGGCTGCGGGGGAGGCCTGCGCTCTTTCCACCCAGAATGCCGCAGGTGCCCTGGAGGAGCGACGTCTGATCAGAATGGATGACTTCTTCCTTTCTTCCTGCCACATAGGCTTTCATGATACAGGATTTCATTCGGCTAGTCACGGTGGACTTGGAAGCCCTCTGACCCTTCTCAGTTGTTCCAGAAAGGACAAGGAATCCTTCTGATCTGAAGTCCTCAGTTCTCGCCAGGCCTGCCCCAATCAAATGTACAACATTCCATTCCCTGTTGACAATGTGGAGTGACACAGAAACCCAGCTTATGCTGTTTTACATCTGGATAATCACATCTGCATTTACTGCTAAGCGACACTGTCATGGGGGGGAGGAGCTTTGTGCATCCCATGAAAGTGCTAAGGCGCTAAGGGCCCCTGTTCACACCATATAGCACCTCTACACCTTTCTGCAATTGAAATGAGGCCTTTGTATTTATAAAAGCAGCTTCTAAAGAAAAAGCATACTTGCAGGTTAAACGCAGCTCTCCTTTAAAGAGCCCCTGACGCCATTTAGAACAACTTTGCAAAAAAATTTAATATTTAGACAAATCTTAGCTTATATTTCAAATATTCCTGTAATTCTCACCCATATTTCTTTATTTCTAAGACCATTTGCATGAAAATAGGATCTCTGCCCTATCTGTTCTGGCTGCTTATCTACACTTGCGATCACAATTCTACTTATGATATCAGTCGGTTGCTCCAGAGATAATTACTGTATGATGTCATAGATGGGGCATTATGATGTCAGGTGTAGACAAGCTGCTAGAGAAGGTGAAATATAGAGGACAGCAATCTTGATTTCATGTAAATCTCCTCTCCTCTTTAATAAGAAAAGGAAATAATTATAGAATATATCATGAAATAAAAAGTGAATTGTGTCTAAATCATATATTTTTACAATTCTCCAATGATGTCAGGGGCTCTTTAAGAATCTCTGAATGTGCAGGGATAAGAATCAGACAATAAAACCTCAGGCTCCTGATAGCATGTGGCAATGTAGACAGCTCATAGAAAAACACATCAACTCTACCAATATCCACTGTCAATATACCCCAGCTCCAAACTCATCTCTGTCTCCTTCCTGCCTCTGGCATCAGACAGCAATTTCCCACAGTGCACATATGTAAGTGTTGGCTTCCGATGTTAATACAGGAAGCGGCAGACAGACTGAGGAGCAAAATGCAACTTCTGGAAAAGAAATTGCTGCTTTCTGTAAAATACAGTTCCTGACCTCCACCCCCCCCCCCAAAAAAAAAAAAAATCTAACGAACGGCACAGGATCATCTACATTGCAAATGTTAATTGGTTCTAGTTATCAGCTACCTTCCTTCCTGCCTTGCCATCACTGACCCAGCAAAAACGTCCTCCTCCTCCAAGGCTGGCTGGCTAACTGTTCTACAAACAGTGGGTCAGAATGCTGCAGGTGCTGATGGCATATTAGAACAAGCTTATGGCCCACGCTGATAAGCCATGCCTCCATTTTCAAGAGACTCGCCCTTCTTGCCAGTACACTTCTGCACAGCAGTGCTCCAGCAGCTTAGTGATGATGTTAATGATGCTGCTGGAGATGTGCTCCCCCCAACCAAAAGCAGGACCTCTTTCCACGGTCTGCAAGTTGAATCCCGCTCCCACCTTCAACTGAGGCTTCCTCCTCTGCTTGTACTCCCCCTCTCAACCTGCCACGCACAGCCGAGTGAGTTCCACAGAGGAGGGTTAGTTGAGCTCCACCCCAATGGTAGGTGGTACCAGCTGGGGAGTGGGAGATGCATTCCTCTGATTCATAAAAGGGACCAGAATAACCCCCTTTAGGAATGGTGGCAGAAGACCCTCCATCTGCCTGGCCCTGCCTGCTTGTTCTTCCACTCCTCTCCATCTCTTCCATTTTCTCCCACTCCCTAGGATGCCAAGATTGTGATGTCATCATGCTTCTCTGAGTGCTGGATGTCCACTACATCCAACCCCAGCTGAAGCATGCTGCAACCTCTCCAAGCAGAAGGAGACAGCTGAACAGCAGGACACACCAACCTCCTCCCTCCAGACAGGCAGGTGTCCAATCAGACACTCAACCTGTCCCTGTCAATCTGTGCTCTAACATTACGGGCCCAGGGTAGGAAAGTACAGTTACGTAAGAACTTACCATAACAGTAGATCTTCGAGAGGAGCTCTTGCAGCAGGTAACACCTTTAAGACTGAAGCTGGCAGGCGCCAGGCCCCATGGAAAACTTCTAACTAGCAGGATACAGTGGGGGACCGCCCCCTGACCTTGACCTGCCTCGACGTCACTTATGGTATAAAAGTGGCGGTCCCCAGCCCATCCCCAGTTCTCCCGCCGGAGACCCCGACAAGCAAGCAGAAATGGAGAACCAAGGAGGACCCGCCCCCTGAGGAAGACCCTGTGCTAGGGTCGAAGCGCTGGGGAGAGGTTACTGTCCAGGCAGTCAGCCACAATAAATTGGTGAATATCACTATGAAATTTCTGTATGTCGTGAGTGCTTTTTTCATTTATTTTTACTTCAATTTTGGGCTGCTAACCCTGCTAGAAGCACCAACTGCGAAATCCTGTGCGCACTGAATTCTGTGTTTTTTGAGGTTCCTCTAATGGAGGAAACAAAGGTATCTGTGATGGAGAAGCATCTACCAGGGGGAAGGGAAATACAGTACCTGCTGCAAGAACTCCTCTCGAAGATCTACTGTTACAGTAACTTCTTGCGTAACTGTACTGTCTTACTTCGAGGGGCTCTTGCAGCAGGTAACACCTTTAGAACTGAGTCCCAAGCAGTAAGGAGAGACCCCGGTCAGAAGGGTGGAGGTAGAAGTCTCCCAAAGCAGTTTAAAAGAGAAGGTCTTGCAGGACTGCTAGTCCGAAGCCTGCTCTGCATCTTGATGCAATGTCCAAACTGTAGTGCTTGACAAAGGTGTGGACGGAACTCCAAGTGGCAGCTGCACAAATTTTGGCAGCTGACACGCTTCTCAAGGAGGCAAAGGAAGCAGCCATACCCCTGGTAGAGTGACCCTTTACTGAGCCCAGTAAGGGTTTGTCGTACTTGTAGCAGAAGACAATGCAATTAACCAACCATTTGGATAAACACTGTTTAGAAACAGGAGCCCCTTCCATTCTGGGGCGAAAGACACAAAAAACTGGTCAGACTTTCGAATGGCCCAGGTGTGCTCCAAGTAATAATGAAGCACCCTATGAACATTCAGAGTGTGTAGTAATGCCTCCCCTCAGTTCAAATACTCTGGGTAGTAGACTGGAAGGTGGATGTCCTGATTCAAAGTAAACTCTGACACCACCTTGGGAAGAAACTTAGGATTAGTCTGCAAGGACACCCAGTCCTTGTGGAAAACCAGATAAGGCTCCGTACACATCAGAGCCTGAAGTTCAGAAATCCTTCAAGCAGAAGTAATGTCAACTAAAAATAATGCATTCCATGACAGACAGCGCAGCTTGCAACTTGCGGCAGGTTCAAAGGGAGGCAAAGTGAGCTTTTCTAAAACAAGCAAAATATCTCATGGCGGGACAGGGTTCCGGATGGGAGGCTTCAAATGCAGAATGCCCCATAAGAATGTATGGGGAAGATCCAGCTGGGCAGGAGTTTTGCCCTCAACAGGTGCATGGTAGGCTGAAATGGCAGATAGGTGCACCTTGAGCGAAGAGTAGCTGAATCCTGCATCAGATAAAGAGAGGAGGTACTCCAGCACCGAATTCACCATGCAGGTGAAGGGGTCTAAATGCTGAATGGTGGCCCAGATGCAGAACCACTTCCATTTCATAATGCAGGCTGCCCTAGTGCAAGGCTTCCCAGCAGCAACTAGGACATCCGCTACTCTGGGTGATACCCCAAATCTGGATACAGCTAGGTCTGCAGGAGCCACGCATGGAGGTGCAGAGATTTGAGATTCGGATGGACCAGGTTCCCTGCTCCTGGGACAGCAAGTCTGAGCATAGTGTCAGAGAAATTGGAGGTTCCACTGCAAGTTGCTGAAGAGGTGGAAACCAAATCTGGCACGGCCAGAAAGGAGCCACCAGAATCATCTCTGCTCCCTCCGACTGCAGCTTGGGAAGAACTCGCTGCAGAAGAGGAAAGGGAGGGAACATGTAAAAGAACCTCCCCGTTCAGGAGAGGGACAACGCGTCTGACCAGAAAACACCAGGCCATGGACCTAGCGAACACAAACTGGGCAGTTTTGCGTTGGATGGGGAGGCAAATAGATCCAGTTCTGGATGACCCCATCTGTCGAAGAGTTCTTCAGCCACTGAGTGATAAAGCTCCCACTCGTGGGCCCTGGACTGAGACTGGCTTAGACTGTTGGCCAGGGTGTTTTGAATGCCTGCAAGGTAGACTGCTGTCAAGTCCAGGTGATGGTTCACTGCCCATGCCCACACTCACATGGCCTCCCTGCAAAGGGGATAGGAATGAGTCCCCCCCTTGCTTGTTTATGTAAAACACCACCGACATGTTGTCGGTCTGGATTAACAGGGGGCCAGATAGCAAGACTGTCTGGAAGGCCTGAAGGGCATACAGAATGGCCCTGATCTCCAAGACATTGATGTGGAGATGGAGCTCGTGCTGGGCCCAGGACCCTTGTGTCTGGCGGCCTCCCAAGTGGGCTCTCCAGCCTTGACCCAATGCACCTGTGGTCAGGATCTGACTAGGGGGATTCCTTCCATAGGCAAACCCCTCTGAAAAGGTTGGATGAATTCAACCACCATGTCAAGGCCTGTTTTATACGGTTCGACACCAAGACCAGTTGCTCTAGGTCATCCAAACGCTGATCCTATTGAAATCTCAGGTTCCACTGAATCACCCTCATGTACAGCATGGCCAGGGAGACCATGATGATGGCAGCTGCCACGTGTCCCAGGAGTCTTGGGACAGACCTGGCCCGGACCTGGGGAGCGGAAGAGATCTTCCGAGTATGCATCTGAAGGTGCTCTGCCTGCTCTGTCCTGAGGAAGGACGGCTTTGCCTTGTGCCGTGTCCAGAATTGCCCCTATGTACTGCAGCCTTTGGCTTAGCCAAGGAGAGGACTTGGAGAGGTTTAAGGTGACCCCTAGGTCCTCAAACAGGGAGAAGGTGGCATGCATCATATGGAGTAGCCGGTCCCTGGTGGGGGTGTCGGCAGCCAGTCGTCCAGGTAGGGGAAGATGTAATGACCCTGTCTTCTTAGAGCTGTGGCCACTACTGCGAGGCATTTAGTGAAAACTCTGGGGGCCAAGGACAGGCTGAAAGGCAGAGCCCGAAACTGGTAGTGACTTCCCTGGAAGTGGAAGCGAAGGAACCTCAGATGTGGTTGGAAAATCAGAATGTGGAGGTATGCATCCTGCATGTCAGGAGAGCATAACCAATCCCCCTGATGAAGAAGAGGGAGTAGGCCTAGTAAAGTGGCCATCTGGAATCATTTGTACTTGATGTACTGATTCAGGTGGCTGAGGTCGAGGATAGGATGCAGGTCTCCTGTTTTCTCTGGTGCAAGGAAGAAATGGGAATAAAACCCTTTCCCCTGTTGTGCCAGAGGGACAGGCTCTATGGCCCACTTTTGCAAGAGGGCCTGGATCTCCTCTGCCATGAGAGCACTGTGAGCCTGGGAGTATTGGGATGGATCGGTGGGTTGTCTGGGGGAATCTCGGTGAACTCCAGAGTGTGCCCCCTTTCGATGAGTTGTAGAACCCACTGATCTGTGGTTATGTGATACCACCCTTCTATGTGCAAGGAAAATCAACCCCCTACCACCTCCCCTAAGGCTTCAGCTGGGGGAGGGGGGGTCAGGCAACGAGTCAGGCTGAGGAGCCTGGGAGGGGCAGCGCGGGCTGGGAGGTTCTAGGAGCCCGAGGGGTGAAGCCTCCGGAAGCAGGAGTGGAAGCCTTGCACTTAAATCCTGCTCTCTGCTGCTGTCCTATAGGTTGCTGTCTAGCAGTCCTCTGAAAGGGCTGCTTAGGGTGCTGTTTGGGCTGAGATTTGTATATAGAGTGTACAGATCTAATGGCCTTCCCTGATTCCTGCAGGCGAGTAATGATGTTTTGTGAATATTCGCTGAACAGGACCAGACCCTGGAAGAGGGCATCCAAAATCTTGGACTGAATGTCTGGGGCAAAACCGGACACTCTCAATCAGGAGTAACAGCAGATACATACAGCAGAAGCTGCGGCCCTGCCTGCCGAGTTCACTGTATTATAAGATGCCCGCAGGATGTGATTACCGATGTCCAAGTCAGACTTTAAGATGGCCATCAGCTCTGCCCTTCCTAGGCAATCTGGTATGGCTTGAGCTACTTCCACTGCCTTGTCCCACAGGGTGTTCTGGTACTGAATCATGTGGGCAAGGAAATTTTGAGATCTATTAGTGCACGTGGCCGAGGAGTACACCTTCTTGGCCAGGTAGTCAAATTGTTTGGAATCCTTGTCTGGAGGTTGCGTACTCAGATGTCTAGGACACCTAGAGCGATCATGGGCAACACTAATCACAACTGAGTCTGCCTCTGGGTGCTCCCCATAAAAGAGATCCTCTCTGGGGGTACGATAGAGCCAGTTTGACTTCTTGGAGACTGACGACATAGAAAAGGGGTGCTTCCAAGCTGCCCTGTTGACATCCTTATAGGAGTCCACAAGTGGGGGAACCACCATAGGCAGGGTGTCCTTTTTTCTGAGAAAAGTGGTCAACCGATGTTGCTCCGGATCCAGCTCCTCCGTATCCCATCCATTCAGCTGCTGGATGTGCCACAATACATCCATGAAGGATGGATCTTCAGGCGGGGAACGAGGGGTGTCTTTACTGCCCTCGGCTCTGAAGGAAGGTCGGAGTCCTCACTGCCCGAAGGAGGAGTACCCGTCTGAATCCCCTAAGCCCGGAGGGGGAGGGTGAAATTGGCTGCTTGCACGGCAGCCCTTTGGGAAGGGGGGTATCATCCCCATCTGGCGTCGGGGTGGTCCCCCTAGGTGGAGGAGTAGGTGGGTGAACCGGAGGCTTGTTCGGAAGTGGCCCCTGAGGGGTAGGCTTAGAAGGTTCCTTAGGGGTCTCTTTATCTTTAAAATAGGCCCACCAGGCTGCAAAAATCTCATTCAGGGCTTGTGGAGGATTTGGTGGTGAGACTGGGGTATCAGGCGTCAAGAGAATTAGGTTTAGGAGGCCCCGGTGTCTGGTCATCAGGCTGAGGTAACTCGGGCGTTGGGGTAGGCCGACCCGAGTTGTCGGGCATCAGACCCAGAAGGACAGAGCCATCTGGCGTTGGCCAGTCTGTACCTGATGTACGACCATTGGGCATCAATCAATCAAATTCTTTATTTATCCAGGCGAACACCATTGAGCAAGCTCATTTACAAGGTGGACCTGCATTACACAAGTCAAGTAACAATGCATTTATATACAGACAAATAGACAGTAGATGCAAGAGTATAACAGTACAGGTAGGCCTGCAATAGACAGCATAAGTAAAAATACATTTGGGTAAGGTAAAAGACAGTTGGTAAGGGTATACATAACAATAGGGTAGCAAGTCAGTAAAAATTTATACCAGATACAACAACATACATGGTTTAGTATTCCTGTAAGGTAAAGGCATTATAGTCCAGCGAAGAGATTAGTTGAACTGGATGCTACAAGCGAAGAGACATACATAGTGGCGTATCAAGGGGGAGACATGTGTTGGCAGAAGTGGGCAGCCAGTGGGGGGGGTCTGGAACTGGGATAATACTAGGAGCGAAGAAATGAGATGCTGTGGGTATACAAGGAATAGGTGGGTGAAGAAGGGTGAAATTTAGGGCGGTAGATAAGTAGGTGGCTCAGGGACAAGTTATGCACTGATACAAGAAGGAAGGAGGATGGGGAAAGCAGGGAGAATGTGGAAGGGGGGTGCAAGTAACCTAGGATCATTGGAAGCAGTTGCAGGCTTCTGTAATGTATTTTGAGTATAAGGACTTAAACACAGTAATACTAACAGGAGTCCTCAGTTTCAGTGATTTCTGTAGCACATTCCAGAGTGACGGTAGAACGAATCCTATGGCAGCTCTCCCAAAACACGTTAGGGCTTTGGGCACTTTCAGAGAAATCAATGAACAGCTTCTTAGGGCATAGGTTCCAGGCATATTGAGAGTCAGGCAATCAACAATGTACTGCGGAAGTTTGCCAGTGATAGCTCTGTATGTCCAGAGAGCTGCATTTTTATTTCGTCTGTATTGTGGGGAGGTCCAACCTATGGCCGCATAGAAAGAGCAGTGATGGGTGGAGAAGGGGAGACTGGTGATGAAGCACAGGGCTCTGTGGTAAAGTATGTCCAATTTACCAAGGTATGAAGTAGCACACTGGCTGTATATAAAGTCGGCGTAATCAGTTAGGGAAAGGAACGTAGAGTGAACTAGCATAGGCCCTCAGGAGTCATCTGAGGATGGGCGTCAGGCCCAGCCGGTGACTTAGGAGAATCAGGTGGTGACGGAGTCACCCAAGGTGACGTCGGAGAAGCTGGCGAAGGAACTGGCGTAGGTTGGTGCCAGACTGGCAATCCAGCTGGTGTCCACCTAGGCGGAGTTGTCAGAAGCGGGGAGCTGGCTCCGAGTTGGATGGGTGCCCCTCTTTCCCGGAAGAGAAGGGTGACAGTATCGGGTGTCGTCTGGTGGAGTCAGCCCGACATCGGGGAGGACATGGCAGACACCCTGGCCGGGAGAGCGACAGGCAAAGACCTGCCACCCAAAGAGCCACTGGCCAAGCCACTCTGCTTAGAGCCTGCAGGGACTATGGGCTTAAGCTTGAGCGGCTGGGAGGTGGGGGGACGAAGTTCCACACCCCAAAGAACCTTCTCCAGCAACAGTGATAAGGGAGGGAGATTTGGTCACCGGGAGCTCGAAAGGTGAAAGGGCAGCCGCGGTGGATGGAGCTGACCCCCCCCCCCGTGGGGGAAGACCCAGAAGTGGTTGCCGACTTAGTCAGGGACTATGAGCGGGCTTCTGGAAAGGGTTTCTCCTTATGCTTCTCCCGGTACTTGTGTTTGCTGCTCAATTTTCTCGCCTTGTGAGAAGAAGAGGAGGTAGAAGCCCCAGAGGCCGGAGAGGAAGATGAACTCTTGCGGTGAAGCTCCTTCTTCATCTTGGATAACTTTTTGGTGAGCATAAAGGCTTCGACGGTCTTCTGCCAGCGGAGCCGAGTGCGTTGACTGAAATCTTAACAATGCTGGTAGGCTTCTATATTGTGGTCTCTGGGCCTAGGCAGAAGTCACAGGCCGAATGGCCATCTTTATGAGGAATCTGCTTGCTGCATGCACACTTCAAACGCCGCCTCTCGAGTGATGAGGATGGAGAAGAGGACACGCAAGAAGAATTTCTAAAGAAAATTTGTTTTGAGGCAAAAATAACAAAACGCGGGTAAGTGTGATGAAAAATGGCGGTCAACTAGCTGAAGGTGTCCGCAGAGGTCCGACTTGCGTGGCTGAAGATGGGAAAAGAACTGGGGATGGGCTTGGGGACCGCCCATTTTATACCATACGTGTCATCAGGGGTGGTCCCCCACTGTATACTGCTAGCTCCGTGGGGTCCTGGCACCTGCAAGCTTCAGTCCTGAAGGTGTTACCTGCCGCAAGAGTCCCCTCGAAGTAAGATCCCAAGTTGTCAGCATGCCAAGCAAACCCCTACCCCTCGGCAACATGGAACCAGGCCACCAACTGTTGCAAGCATTGCTTGGGGCTGAGTTTAGGGTGACTACAGATCTATTACTGCAGTTCTGTCTATGTAGTAGATCTTTCAAAGCCAAATTCAGTATTCAATCCAGAGCTGGTGAATAAGAGGTAGCGGGGAGTAGATCCAGTTTTGCTGTAGTTCCCATATGATAAGAATGGACATCTATTGTACATTCCGGGAAACGAAGTCTGGGAAAATACCTCACTGGAACTCTGTATACAATGCATGCTGCCAATTGACAAGCATAGCCTTTTCTTGATAACTTTTTATAACCAGATGAAGATAACTGTTTTCAATACTTTTGGGGATGAATTGACGGGTTTTGATAATTTATTAACTACAGTGGGAAAACTCCTTCTTTCTCACTGCTGTCTGATTGCCCCTCAGTCAAATTCCCACAGTGGGTGAACTTAGGGTTACCACCTGTCCATTTTCACAGGACAGTCCTGATTTGGGCAGCTGTGTCCTGCGAAAAAACATGAAAAATACTACTTGTCCTGACATTATAGTATAAAAAATATTTTCTTTCTTTCCTCTAAATGTTGCAGAAAACTATAATACCTTTATTAAAATACCATAAAATGATATGAAATACCAGAAACAACTGAAAAACTACAACAGTTAGTCTTAATTCAACTTATTTAGTGAAAATAAGTCTGTTGTATTGGTCGAGATTACATTTTGTCATGCGAAAAATCATGTTTCAGTAAGAAATGTCCCACTTTGGGTTTCTTAAAAGGTGGTAACCCTAGGTGAACTCCTTCCCTCTCACAGCTGACTCCCCCTCAGTCAGACCCCCTCAGTGGGTAAACTCCTTTCCTCTCACAGCTGTGTGACTGATTCTCGGTCAGACCTCCACAATGGGAAATCTTTCTTCTCATAGCAGTCTGTTTCCCCTTAAATCAGACCTCCACAGTGGAAAAACCCTCTCCCCTTTGTCCAATCCACCCAAGCACCACAGAAGTAAGCGCCATCTCCCTCACTTCAGTCTAACATCAGCCAGACTCTCGTAGTGGAAATCTCCCATCTGTCTCATCTCACCCAACCACCACAGTAGCAAACACCACCCCTCTACCATCTATCTGATCCCACCCCGATCCCCACAGTACTGTAGCATACTCTATCCACCCTCCCACCTGTCCAGTCCCTCCCTGAAAACTAGAGTAGCAAACATTATCCCTCGTTCATCTTTCTGATCCCACCCGGAAACTCACAGCCGTAAACTCCATCCACCTTCCCGTCTGTCCGATCTCACCCTAAAACCTACAGTAGCGAGACTCGTCCATCTTCCACCTGCACGATATGACCCTGAAACCTATAGTAGCAAACTCCATCCATCTCCATCTGTCCAACCCCACCGTGAAACTCACAGTAGACAACCTCATCCCTCCAAACAGAAGAGAGAAAGAAACCCAGGTTGCCTGGAATACTGTTCTGGTTGTGCTGCCAGCTGCACCACCAAGGCAACTTGAAACCTGGGACCCCTAGAAGCACATTACTCTTCCTCTAATGCACAACCTGGTGCACCAGGTTTCAGGTTTCCTGTTGCCTTGGTGGCACAGCTAGCAGCACAACTGGAATATTATTCTGGGCAGCCTGGGTTCAGATCCCTGCTAAGGCACTTATTTTCTTTCTCTCTTCTGTTTGTTTGGACTCCATATATGTGCACACCACACCCTTGTGAATGAAAACCTCATCCCTCATTCATTTGTCATTCCACCCTGAAACTCACAGTAAACAACCTCATCCCTCATTCATCTGTCCAGTCCCACCCTGTAACCTACATTATGAAATGGGTAGAAAGAATGCTGGCTCCTGACTGGCCAAGAGGTACTTTCAGCCAGGTCATTATCCCTGGGCAACAGCCCATCTGAAAGTAGCTTAGCAAAAGCATGTTTAGAAATACACAAAATTTACTAAAAATTACCCATTTCATAATCGCAATACGGCACTCCGGGGTGTGTTATGGTAGGTTAACAGCCCTCCCCAGGTGGTAGAAACAGTCAGCTTCACCTCATGCTTCAACCTACCCAAGGCGGACCATTATTCCACCAGAATGCACTCCCTGTCATGCTTTATTGCTTAAGTAACAAAGGCAGTAGACCGGGGGGGCGGTAGATATTGCCTACCTCGATTTCAGCAAAGCCTTTGATATGGTCCCACACAGGAGAGTGGTCAACAAGCTAGGCAGCCTGGGATTGGGATGAACGTTGGTGAACTAGACTGGAAACTAGTTAGGGGATAGAAAACAGAAGGTAGTGGTGAATGGAACCCAATCAGACGAAAGGTAGGTGACCAGTGGGGTGCCTCTGGGTCAGTTCTGGGGCCAGTCCTCTTAAATGTCTTCATCAGTGAAATTGCAGATGGGCTGGAGGGAAAGGTTTGCCTGTTTGCGGATGACACCAAGATCTGCAACAGGGTGGATACTCTGGAGGGGGTGAAAAGGATGAGAAAAGACCTGGAACTGCTGGAGAGATGGTCAGGGGCATGGCAGCTAACGTTTAACGCAAAGAAGTGCAAAATCATGCATGTTCGGAGCAGGAACCCTGGAGCGAGCTACAGGTTGGGGCGGGGGGGGGGCTGCTGACAGTAACTAGGGAGGAGAGGGACTTGGGAGTCATAATCACAGATGTCTTGAATGCTGCTAGGCAGATGGCAAAGGCGGTGGGAAAGGCCAGTGGGATGTTGGGGTGTATCTGAAGGTGAATCACAAGCCGAAGAAGGGAGGTAACAGTTCCACTGTACAAGACCCTGGTGAGACCTTACCTTGAATGCTGTGTACTGTTCTGGAGATCACACCTTCAAAAGGACATTGACAAAATAGAGACAGTGCAGAGGAGGATGACCAAAATGGTGACGGGATTACATCACAAGCCTTAAGAGGAGAAAGCGAAGGACCTCAATTTGTACATGCCGGAACAAAGGAGGGACAGCACTGACATGATAGAAACATTCAAGTACCTCAAGGGCATTAACAAGGTGGAAGGGGACAACATATTCCAGATTAATAGTAGTGCCAGGACAAGAGGACACAGCATGAGACTGAGGGGTGGCCGCATAAGGGGAAATACCAGGAAGTTCTTTTTTATGGAAAGGGTGGTGGATGCATGGAATAGCCTGCCCCAGGAGGTGGTGACAGCCCGTACAAACATGCATGGGACAGAAACAAAGGAATAAAAGAGATAGGAAGGAAAAAGCTAAAGCCAGTGACCAGATAGGGTCACTGGATGCTTCGTTAGGCAGCTTAAACGGGCAGACTGGATGGGCCTAGCGGTCCTTATCTGCCGACAGCATCTATGTAAGTTCATCTGTCCAATTTCACCCTGAAACCTACAGTAGCAAACTCCATCCACCCTTTTGTCTGTCCGATCCCATCCTGAAACCCACAGTAGCAAACCTCAACGCTTATTCATCTGCCCAGTCCTACTCTGAAACCTACAGTAGCAAACCTCATCCCTCATTTACCTGTCCGATGCCAACCTAAAACCAACAATAGCAATCTCCACCCACCCTTCTGTCTGTCTGATCCCTCACTGAAACCCAAAGCAGCAAATCTCATCCTTCTTCCATCTGTCCGGTTCCACCCCGAAACTCACTGCAGCATACCTCTTCCTCATTCATCTGTCAGATCCCACCCTGAAACTTACAGTAGACAACCTCATCCCTCATTCATCTGTCTAATCCCACCCCGAAACTCACTGCAGCATACCTCTTCCTCATTCATCTGTCTGATCCCACCCTGAAATTTACAGTAGACAGCCTCATCCCTCATTCATCTGTCTAATCCCACCCTGAAATGTGCAGCAGCAAACTCCATCCACCCCCCGTCTCTTCGATCCCACCCTGAAACCTCTAGTTGCAAACTCCCTCCAGCCTCCTGTCTGTCTGATCCCACCCTGATACCCACTGTAGCAAACTCCATAAATACTCCCATCTTTTTTTTTTTACCTTTGTTTTACCAGGAGAGACACACTAAGCTGAAAGCTTGTTTACAGGTGGAACCTGGGAGCACAAGGAAGTTAAGTGACTTGCTCAGGGTCACACAGTATGCAAGTGGGGACTGTGGGATTCAAACCCAGGTCTCCAGGTTTGCAGCTGTCTGATCTTACCCCATAACCTACAGTGGCAAACCCCATCCCTCTTCCATCTGCCAGATCCCACCCTGAAACCCACAGTAGCAAACCTCATCCCTCACTCAGCTATCCAAAATCCCAACCAGGTCCGGTCACTGGGATCCGAAGCAGAAATTCTGTTGTGATTTTAAAACTAATCTGACAGGAAAAAGAAAGGAAATTGTTCAGTTTGGCTCCATTTCTGGGGACTGATGATACAGACTTTACTTTTAAAAGTATTTTACTTTGAGGGCCTGCTGGCACAGTGATAGTGCTACTACCTGTGGGATCAACTGCCCCAGATTGGGAGTGAACTCAAATCGTTGTGGGGCAGCCAAGGGAAGGAATATGGAGAGTCCCAGGGATGATTCTCCTTTGGGTTGGGGGTAATATGAGCTCCACAGAATGACTGTCACCTGGTGGAGGCTAGGTGGTCTTACCGTCAGACCAACAGAAAGGTTGTCAGTGCCTCTAAACTCCAATACACTCACACTGGGGTGGGACATGTACATCACTGCACAACTGGAGTGAGGGAATTCAAACAGAAACTCACCCCCAGTCCACTACAGGCAAAGCCAGCACCTGCTGCAGGCCCCCCATGACTGTTGTGGCAAGCAACCCACCATCACAGTGGTCCTGGGCATGTGGTGGATAACCAGGAAGTCCATGAAAAGGCTGGTTACAGGTTGGGAGGATGCCATCAGATGGAGTGTGGACCGGAAGGACCACAGAAAAAACTATATAAAAAAAAGTGTTTCACCGCACTTCGGCCCTAGTTAATGACAGCCAAAAAAAAGCTTCCAGTGGGGGTCAGGGCCAGCACTGGATATTGCAGGTGACTAAACGCCCAGCCCACCAGTGTGATGAGGACTGCTGAAGAAAACTGCTGCAAGTAGAGTGCAGGCTCTTAAATACGGAAGCACAAATTGCTGCTGGGTGTTTGTACACAAGGCCACAGTGCCACCCTGCAGCCAGCTCCAGGAGTATTACCAACCCCCCTCCCCCCCCCAAAAGTCTGGACATGAACACCATCTAAACAAGTAAAATGCCAGAAAGGAAAATTACGTACCTACCGTAATTCTTGATCTTCTTGGACGAGTCTCCACCACTCATTCACACTAGTGGGATTAGGGCCGGAGGCACTCAGGACCATCGGGAGCAAACTTTTTTTGCTGGAGGTCGTAGCGAGGTAGCATGAGACACGGCCGCGAGCTGCGGCTCGGCGGTAACGACCTTCTGGGCGCCGACCCTCCAACCGCCTCAGTACCTTTTACCAAGGAGGTGCAGCGCAACTAACGAAAGTAACTGTAATATTAAAACACGGACATAAGATAGTCCGTACGACCCGTGTAAGAAGGGTCAGTAAGAAGTCCTCACAGCCCAAAGATTTGAGGCAGTGAAGACCAACACAGCGGTGAGCCGGGGATGGAGGGAGGGTGAATGAGTGGTGAGACTGTCCAAGAAGATCAAGAATTACGGTAGGTACGTAATTTTCCTATCTTCCTGACCTAAGTCTCCACCACTCATTCACACCTAGTGGAGAGTACCAAGCTGATAATCCCCAAAAGGCGTGGCAGGAGAGCCAGAGCTCACATGTTCAAGGTAGAAGCCCATTAAGGATGGTTCTGCCGAATGCGGAATGTCGCCTGGCATGAACATCCAGTGCATAGTGCTTAACGGCGGTATGCACTGAGCTCCAGGTAGTGGCGTTGATATCTGCAATTGGAACATTGCGACTTCCGCCAGGGATGCCGCTGACCGCTTCTAGTAGAGTGAGCGACACTCTACCTTCTAATTTAACCTGAGCCATGGAGTAGCAATGTCGAAGGCATGCCACTAACCATGAGGAGATGCATCTGATAGCGACAGGTTGACCCAGCCGGTGTCGCTGAAAGAAACAAAGAGTTGTTGAGTCTTGTGAACATCCTGGGTTCTGTCCAATAGAACCGCAAGGCTCTCTAACATCCAAGGAATGAAGAGCCTGCTCCCTTCATTTTGGAAATTAGCTAAGTAAGCGAAGTACCAGAGGTTGGTTTAGATGGAATTCTGACACAACCTTGGGAAGAAATTTTGATGAGTACGGAGAACTACTTTGTCTTTATGGAAGACAGTATACGGAGGGTCTGTAACCAGGGCATGTATCTCAGAGACTCTGCGGGTGAGGTAATGGCCCCCAGGAAGGCAGTCTTCCAGGTAAGAAATTTTAGCTCACAGGTAGCTAGGGGTTCGAAAGGCTTCTGAGTGAGCATGTCCAGCACCAGGTTAATGTCCCAGGCTGCAACTGGACGCTTAACAGGGGGTCTGGTATGAAGAATCCCCTTAAGAAATCTCTTCACCATAGGTAACTGAGCCAGAGTCAGGGATGAAACCAGCTCATGGAACGCTGAGATGGCACTAAGGTGAACTTTAACTGTGAGTACTGAAGACCTGAGTTAGATAGGTCCAAAAATACTCCAGAACCTTTGTCAGGAGGACAGAAAAGGGGTTCCAAGAGGACTTTGCACACTAGAGAGAAAACGCTCCATTTGGATGCGATGTTTTCCGTGGTGTTGGCTCCCGAGCAGCCAGAAGGATGCTCGAGACTCTACGGGAGACGTGGAACCGATTCACTTCTATCTCTTCAGGAGCCAAGCATGAAGGTGAAGTGATTTCAGGTTGGATGGACCAACGAACCCTGGGTCAAGAGACTGACTTGCAAGGGAAGTGGACTTGTGCTCCAAGCACCACTCCCATACCCTCATTGCTTCCCTGCAAAGGGATAAGAGTGAGCACCGCTTGCTTGTTGATGTAATACATCACAGCTTTGCTGTCCGCTTGAAGGAGAATGTTCTTGTGACAAAGGACATCCTTCAGAGCTTGATCGGATAGAGGACCGCCTCACCTCCAAGACATTTATGTGGAGATGAGATTCGAACGGAGTCCATACACCTTGAGTGTGGAGGGAGAGACAGTGAGCTCCCCATCCCATTAGCGATGCGTCTGTGGTGATGGAGATCTGATGGTCCGGAAGAGCAAAGGGGAACCCTTTGAGGAGATTGCTCTCTTGAGACCACCAGGTGAGAGACCTTCGAAGGGGTTGCGTCACCTTGATGGGATAAGACTGGGGGTGAGAGGTCGGAGACCACTGAGTGGAGAGCATCCATTGGGTGGTTCTCATGTGCAACCGGGCCAGGGGTACAGTGAACACCGAGGACGCCATGAGACCCAACATGTGTTGCATCGAGAGAGCTGTAACCGATTGGTTCTCCCCGATGTAACGGGCCATCCGAGGATGTCGAGTCTTCTGTCCTCTGAAGGAAAGCTTTCATGGAAGAGGTGACTAGAAGCTCCCTAAGAAAAGGAGCCTCTGGGAGGGCTGCAGTTGGGATTTTTTTCAGATTCAGCAGAGCTCCCATGGACGTGAGAAGACGAGAAGTCGTTTGCACGGCTTCCAAAGTCTCTTGGCTGGACGGGCTTGCTAGAAGCCAATCGTCCAGGTAGGGAAAGACTCGAGTCCGCTTTTCCTGAGATGCGCCGTGAGAACTGCACAACACTTTGTAAAACTCACAGGCGCCGAGGATAGCCCAAAAGGCAGGACTCTGAACTGATAATGCTGACCCAAAGCTACAAACCTGAGGAACTTCATGTGGGTCGGGTGGACGGGATATGCTGGTACGCATCCTGCATATCCAGAGAGGCCAGCCAGTCGTCCTGATGCAGCAAGGTAACAGGGCACATAGGGAAATCATTTTGAATTTCTCCTGGGGAGGAATTTGTTCAGCTTGAGGTCTAGAATGGGCGATTCCCCAGTTTCTTTGGAACCAGAAAGAAATGGGAGAGAACTCCTGTGTTCCGCAAATGCGGGGCACCAGTTCTATTGCCCTGTTGTTCAGAAGGCCCTCGATCTCGGTGGTGAGGAGGTCTCGATTGAGAAGCCGACAACCTGGGTTGTCGCCTGGGAGGACAATTTGGGGGGAATTGAGAGTAACCTCGCAATTATCCGAAGGACCCATTTGTCTGAAGTTATGGACTTCACTGCTGTAGAAGTACATCAGACGACCTCCCACCGGAGGAGAAAGTTCCATCTCGGCAGTGTGGATGGAACTTGGGCCAACAACTTAAGGTGGCGCTGGGGCTTTAGGCCCCTGCGCTTGCTGCGCCTTCTTCTGAGGTTGGGCAGGTTGGCTTTTATGGAAGCTTCCCTGCTTCTGCCCTCGAAAGGACTGACTACTAAGAAACTGACGCCTGTTCGTGATGCCCGCGAGAGGGGGCAGGCGGAGGTTCTGGCCAATTTAATGGCCGATCTAGTCTTTAGGAGGCTTCTAAGGCTTGCTCCACCTGAGGGCCGAAAAGATAGGTGCCATCAAAGGCAGCGCCATTATTTGGTTGCTGAGCATCCTTCGTGAAGTTCAAGAACGCAGCCAGGAATGGCGCCGAGTACAAATCCTGCAGCAGCTGAACGAGAAGCAGTGTCGAAAGCGTCCATGGCGGCTTTGACTTGTTGGTTATTGGATTCAATACCTCTAGTAACGGTCAATAGAAGCTCTGACTTGGAGTCCGAATCTGGAAGAGCTTCAACCATTCTTTTCATAGAGTGCCACAGGATATACTCATACTGAGAAAAATAGCCTTGATAACTGGCAATACGCATACTTAGAGTGGAGGCAGCAAAGACTCTCTTACCTAATGTATCAATCTTACGAGACTCTTTGTTAATAGGTCGAGCTGAAGTAGTTTGAGGAAGAACGACCTTGTCATTCTCTGCCAGGACTACAATAGGATCCGCAAATGCTTGGGATGCCAAAAATAGGACGATCCTTGGGAGCTGAATACTTCTTATCAATGGATTTAGCCACTGAATGATTAAGAGCAGGATTATTCCATTACCATTTGAGACAGCGCCTCGAAGGAAGGCTGGATCGGAGGAGTCAAACCGTAGGGATCTCCAAGCACGAAGGTACTGGAGTCTTAATATCTTCCCAGGATCGATGTCTGTAGTCTGGAGAGAAGAGTGGATCTCAGGTTCTTCAACAGAGACTTAAAGGACAGGTCCTCGACCACAGGCTCTTAGCAAAGAAAGATCCTGGTTTCTCCACTTCATCACCCAACCAGGGTCTGGGTCAGGCTCAACATCATCTCCTGATGGTCCAGAAAGGACTGTTTGGACAGGAAAGGAATGAAAATTAGAGAGGAGGAAATATCAGAAAACAAGGAGAGTCCCCGAGGACCCCGCGCCGAGACGGCAAAGCGGGTCAAGACGGCACTGCTGGAGGCACATCGGCGCCAGAGGGCACGCTGCCCGCAAGCCGCACCGCGAAATCCCCCAGGGCGGCGCCGCAGAACGGCGCTCGCGATACGGGCACACCGCGAAGCCGATGGCGCCGCCGCATTACCGCGCCGCCAGCCGACTGGCGCCGCGACACGGCGCCGTCAGAAGCCGACGGGCGCATATCGCGCGCGCCGCGCCGGGCACACGGGCGCCGGCCGACGAAGCGGGCGCTGCCGATGGCGCCGCTAGATCCAATAGCGCCGCTGACGGCCCGCGAAGACCCACGCACCAAAATGTCGCCGACAAGCCAACAGACTCGCAGAAGGCGCCGGAAAAGCCCCAGGAACCTGGAAAGCAAGAGGAAAAACAGGAGATAAGGGCATCGGGTGGCCTCGCGCCGCAGCCATGTGAGGGGGGAAACACTTAACACGGAGTCGCAGGCACCGAAGAAGGCGCCGCTGACTAGGAAGGTCCAACCGCCTACCTGATCGCCGGAGGGGCCCGAGGGCCCGAGCAACCGAGCCAGGCAGAAGAACCAACCTCCGAGCCCATCGCCCATAAGAGCGCCCACTGATGAAACTGCTCATCTGGAGCCCTACCTATAGGCGGGAGGGGTCTTCATGTCGAGGGACGACATTACCAGAAGTTGTTTACCCGAAGAAGGAGACCGCAACTAGCAATGATAACCGACCGTCATCGCCAGCAGACATACCAGGAGGGCGACTCGAGAGATGCCTTCTTGACCTGTGGGTCAAGAAGAGTTTCGAGGCCGAACGGTGCCGTGAAAGCGACCGCTTATTTTATGCCTGACGGGGACCGCCCATCCCCGGCATCGGACTGACCGCTGTCGGAACCCCGCTGAGTTTCTTGAGAAGGAGGTTGACCGGACCCAGCCCGCTGACTGAACAGCTTACACGAAGTCTCCCTACCGCCACCTGACCTGCTCATGGTTGACTCCGCAAGTAGGCCGAGACTTCTTCAAGTAAGTTAAATTTAAGATATTAGAAAAATTTCGAAATAGAATAAAATTGCCGATACTACTATCGTGATATATGTTAAAAACAAACTGAAAACTAAGCGCTAGTTTGAAGTTTGACTCGACAGACGAGCCGACGTCAGATACTGGAAGCGCACTTGACGGCGGAAAAGGAATCATATGCTGGAGGGTCGACGCCGAGAAGGTCAGCACCGCCGAGCCGCAGCTCGCGGCGCCGCGGTCTCGCGGGCCGCCATCTCTCAAGGCCGACCCCTCCAGCAAAAAGTTTGCTCCCGAGGGGTCCTAGTGCCTCCGGCCCTAATCCCACTAGTATGAATGAGTGGTGGAGACTTAGGTCCAGGAAGATCTTCTTAATAGTGAACAAAGTAATGCCGGCCCATCAGCACAGCGGTTGGATTTCTGTCTGCGATGCCAGCAACCCCGGACCCGGGTCACTGAAGGGCCAGCCGGGGGGAGAAGGTTGGAGCGTCCAACGACTGCTCAGCTTCTCTGAGGAGAGGGTGGGGACACGGCCCGGAGTGTGCTGGCTCCTGGCGGAGGCCAGAAGTACAGCTGCATGTCGGCGCGTTGGGCCTGACTGTCCTTAGATGTAGGTCGAGGGTTTGGCAAGCTCCAGGGCAGACGCAAGTGGGGAGGACGTTGTGGATGTTGGCGCTTGCACCTGACGTCAGGGCAACCGTGACATCACCAAGAAAAAACAGGAAAAAGTCTTTCGGCTCCGGGTAGACGGAGCTCCCAGAACTAGCCCTCATGTGCCTCCGCCTGCCGGTCCACCTCGGGACCGACAAAACTCAGATGTATTCGGGGTGCAAGGCCCCACCTCAATCCCTGCCCGGGCGGGGGGAGACAGCCGCAGCTCCATGGGGGACCTATGGATGGATCAGGTAAATTGGGGAGCAGGGGTAGTATCCAGGGGGCTCCCGAAATGGCGGAGTTGGGGAGATAAACAGAAAAAAATAAATAACATAATGAACAAAGTAGGTGATTTGTTACCTTTGATACCTTTTACTGGACCAATAAGAAATTTTCAGAACACAAGCTTGCCTGTGTACCCAGGATTAACTGACTGACCGCCGCAACCTATGTATTAATGTTGACAAGGTCAGCCTGGCAACCGCTCGAGGGGTTTACAACGTGGTAAACTTCATAACCCCAGCCAATATCCACTATGTAATCTGTGTAACCTTATGTAACCTATGTGTTGTCTGTTTTGTCTTATGCACTTGCGTGGCTTGGAATCTTTGTAAACGAGTCTCTGACTCAAAGGTATTAACCCCAATCTGAAATAAATAAATAAATACAATTTACTACCAGGGATAGCCAACTCGGTTAAGAAGGGGGATAAAACCTTTTATAGGTACATCAGCGAGCGTTGAAAGACAAAGGGAGGGATAGTGAGGTTGAATAGAATGAATGATGGGTGGGCAGAAGGGGACAGTAAAAAAGCAGGGATACTGAACGAATATTTCTGCTCAGTATTCACAAAAGAGGAGGGGAAAGTGCCTAATCCAATTAACAGAAGCACTCTTGATGGGGGGGTCGATCCCAGTCCTTTCACAGAAGAAAGGGTTCTGCAAGAACCCTAAAACTGAAGGTGGACAAAGCAATGGGCCTGATGGAATTCAACCCAGAATTCTAAAAGAATTAAGGCGGGAACTAGTGAAACCACTGGCTACTCTTTTTAATAAATCATGGGAGGACGGTGTGGTACCCAAGGGCTGGAGGAAGGCGGATGTGATTCCCCTTCACAAAAGTGGGACCAAGACAGAGGCAGGAAACTACAGACCTGTCAGTCTGACCTCTGTGGTAGGGAAAGTGATGGAGTCACTTCTGAAGGAAAGAATAGTTGAGTACTTAGAGGCCAGTGGGGCACAGGACCCAAGGCAGTATGGGTTCACAGCGGGAAGGTCATGTCAGACGAATCTAATAGATTTCTTTGACTGGGTGACCAAAGTAGTAGACCAGGAAGGGAGGGACTGTGGACATGGCTTACCTAGACTTTAGCAAGGCATTTGACACAGTCCCACACAAAAGACTAATAGTCAAATTAACCAGCCTGGGAGTGGGTACCAGGGTGGTAGCCTGGGTAAAACATTGGCTGGACAACAGGACACAGAAGGTAATTGTAAATGGAGTCCACGCTGAAGAAAGAGGGGTTACTAGTGGGGTACTGCAGGGTTCAGTATTGGTCCAGTCCTTTTTAATGTCTTTATAAGTGACATTGCAGAGGGACTGGAAGGAAAAGTATGCCTCTTTGCAGATGACACAAAGATCTGCAACAGGGTTGATAACACAAGGAGGCATGGAAAGGATGAGAAGGGACTTGGCAAGGTTGGAGGAATGGTCAGAAGTATGGCAGCTAGGATTCAATGCAAAGAAGTGCAAAATAATGCACCTGGGAAACAAGAACCCAGGGGAAGAATACACAATGGGGGAGGTAACAACAACAAAAAAGGAAAGGGACCTGGGGGTAATCATATCAGATGACCTTAAGGTTAGCAAGCAATGTGAGAAGGCAGTAGGGTGGGCTGGGGGTATACTGGGATGCATAGGGAGAGGCATCAGCAGCAGAAAACAGGAAGTTGTTATCCCTCTGTATAGACAGTTGGTGAGACCCCATCTCCGCAAGGACAAAGACAAGATAAAGGCAGTCCAGAGGAGGGCAAATAAAATGGTGCAGGGTCTGCAAGAGAAGCCGTATGAGGAGAGACTAAAGGAGCTTAATATGTATACCCTTGAGGAAAGAAGGGAGGGGGGGGACATGATAGAAACTTCTAAGTACCTCAGTGGAATCAACAAAGTCGAAGAAGGTAGCATCTTTCAGAAAAAGACGTGCAAGAACAAGGGGACACAATTTAAAGATGGGGGGTCAGGTCAGGGGCAATGTGAGGAAGTATTATTTCACAGAGAGGGTAGTGGATGCATGGAAAAGCCTTCCTGAGGAGGTTGTGGGGTCTAAAACTGTGGAAGAATTCAAGAATGCATGGGGCAGACATAAGGCAATTCTTGTGGGGGGTAGAAAGAAATAGACTGTTGGTTAACTAGGATCTGCGGCCTATCCTGTAGGTAGGGAAATAGGCAGACTAGATGGGCCAAGCGGTCCTTATCTGCCATCAAAGTCTATGTTTCTATGTTTCAGGCTTATCGATAGCAGTTTGTTCCCTGATACCATCGCTTTAAAGAAAAGTGTGTACGTTTTCACACATAGGGAATACCAGTAGCAGTACTGTATGTCTAGCTGACCTGCTGCTCTACACCACCTAGCAGTGGGTTCACACCTTCCTTTGCCCCTATGTTTTCGCTTACCTTGCAGTGATTTGAAGAGCCAGCACCTCGGGTCCCACACCATCCACATCAACTACCAGGGCTAGCTCATATTTCCTCACATCATTGGAGCACAGCGTCACCTAGGAGAAAGCACAACATTAACCGGTACAATCCTTTCTTGGTGAAATCATCAAATAAATCATAAAACTGTGTAAAAGCAGGACCCCTCTAAAAATTAGATACTTCTTCTCAGCTGGGCTATGCTGCAGATCCTATCTCACTGGATGGAAGGGGATTGCTGTCTAATGGTGTATGACGGTGACGAAGCCTTGCCCACCATATGATGTCAGAGGCCTTGTGATGCTAAACAGGTGCAGGGCACAGAACCCCACCCCCGTTCTTCATAAACAGTAAAGACTAAGATTTTTAAAACTCAAGACTATGCGGTCTTGCCCATCACAAGCCCTAGAACGGGTTTTTAAGTGGGGTATTCTGCTCTGAAGGATTTTGCAAAACCGAATCGTTTAGATACAGTTCAACTTTCAGACTGATTCTGTCTGTGCTTCACTATGCAAGTGTGGTTTACAATGCAGCCTCCAAAACCCAGTGGCCAGACTGCACCCCCTCTTCCACTCTTTCTGCTACTGTGCTTTTAATGCTTCATCTCTTACCCATCACTGGTCCCTCTATTCTGATCTTTCCCTCCCTCCCTTCCTTGGATCTCCACTGCCTCAGTCGCTGCTCCTGATTCCTGGCTACATACTGGCTCACCTTCTTCCATCCCTCCCATCCCTCCTCTCCTCTGTCATCCCTTCCTCCTACTCTCTTCACTATTACAATGTGCGCTCTTTATACATATCCTCACTGTAAATCCTCTGCAAATCAGTCTGCCTTTTCTGTTTACATCCCTGCCCTCTAGAACATCCCCCTTCTCCCCAGTAGACCCTCATCCACCCTACACTCTCTCCACTCCCTCATGCTGTTTCACTTCTCTCAGCCCTGTTCTTGTGACCAGCTGGCCTCCCCCTGCTCTCTTCTTCTTTTGTTTCTATACAACTTCTTACCCATCAGTTCCAGCTGGGTGGGATGGCTCTCAGCCTTGTCCCTCCTCCCCCCCCCAGCCGGCATCCACCTCCCCCACTGCAGACAGAGCTTGTGCCCTATAGACTGCCCCCCGTGAGAGGGCTAGAAGAGGGAAGCCCCCCTCCCGGTGCACTCACAATCCAGACTGCTTTGCGGTACGGGCAGTGGCACAGGTCGGGAAGGAACGGGCAGGGTTTCATGAAGCCGAGCTGGCTCCAGTTCCCATTTTCTCCCTCAAGCCCCTGCCACAGTGGCATGTAAGTGCATGTGTATGGAGACATGAATGCACTACGGAACCGCAGACCCTACCTACTGAGTCGATGGCACTACCACCAGGCCTCCACCTGTTGGCAGTCACAGGCCGAGACAGCTTGCAACCCCTCCTCGGGAGAGGAGAGCAGTTCGTGGGACAATCGATCCTCTTCCCCCTGCCGACCCCTTGCAACCTGATCCTGAGTCTTGAACCTGAGTTCCCAGCCAAACCCAGGTCACCGGCATGGTGAGTGGTTGCTCTACCTCCAGGTCACAGGGCCGGCACTGCTCCCCTCTTCCTCATGACTGTTTGTTGTGTGACTGCCCTTGGATATGCCTTTGCAGTATGTATTGTATATATTTTTCTCTACAACTCTTTCTGCGCCTCAGCACCCCCAGCCCCGTCACTGATCTTGCTGTGGGCAAACTTGTTAACCACCACCACTTACCCTGAACCATCGAGGTGGTGGGCGCCAGCCATGGCAGTCATGCATGGAACTGCAGGGGGGTGCAGAATCTACTCGGTGACCCAGGGCTTCTTCCACTATTTTGTTTACTCTCCATGGTGCCGGCATGTAATAACAATGATGATGCTGACGTGTGGGCACACTGGTGCAGATGCATATAGGCATTCAGCGGCTGTCCCTATCCTTTGTGAGCCCACCCTGCTGCATTCCCACCTGGTCTCCTATAGGTGGCAGTCAATCAGCATGTTGCAAAGTCCCCCCCCCATCCTCGATGATGGGACGCCAGTCTTTCCTTAACTGGTCAAGAGTCCATTCCTGAACTGAGGTCACCAGCGGAGCGAATGGCACCACTACCATTAAACTACCAGGCTGACTCAGCATATATATTTTTATACTGTATATGATAGAGAGACAATTTTGTTTTAATAAAGCCTCGGAGCACTGTACATAACACCATAAATGACAATTAACAAACAGATAAACAGGTAAGTTTTTAGAACCTTCTTGAAGGTCTCCACCAAGGAGCTAGGGCGAACAAATGGAGGCAAAGAATTCCAAAGCCAAGGTGCCACCACAGCAAAAGCCCTGTCGCCTGACAACTGAAGGTAGGCTCACAGGATCTCCAAAAAAAATTCTACCTGGCAGAGCAGAAAGGACACAGGAGGCCTTTAATATAGCCATGACCCAGGTGGTGCAGGGCCTTTAATGTAGCCAGGACTCAGGTGGTGCAGGGCCTTTAATGTAGCCAGGACCCAGGTCATGCAGGGCCTTTAATGTAGTCAGGACCCAGGTGGTACAAGGTCTTTAAAGTAGCCAGGACCCAGAAGGTGCAGGGCTTTTAATGTGGCCAGAACCCAGTTAATGCAGAGCCTCTAATGTAGTCAGGACTCACGCCTTTAATATAGCCAGAACCCATGTAGTGTAGGGCCTTTAATACAACCAGGACCCAGGTGGTGCGGGGCCTTTAATGTAGCCAGGACCCAGGTCATGCAGGGTCTTTAATGTAATATAGCCAAAGCCCATGTTGTGCAGGGCCTTTAATATAGCCAGGACCCAGGTGGTGCAGGGCCTTTAATGTAGCTAAGACCCAGGTCATGCAGGGCCTTTAATGTAGCCAGAACCCATGAGGTGCAGGGCCTTTAATGTAACCAGGACCCAGGTGGTGCACAGCCTTTAATGTAGCCAGAACCCAGCTCATGCACAGCCTTTAATGTAGCCAGGACCCAGGTGATGCAAGGTCTTTAATGTAGCCAGGACCCAGGTGGTGCAGGGCCTTTAATGTAGCCAGGACCCAGGTCATGCAGGGCCCCTAATGTAACCAGGACTCAGAGCGTGCAGGGCCTTCAATATAGCCAGAGCCCATGTAGTGCAGGGCCTTCAATAAACCAGGACCCAGGTGGTGCAGGGCCTTTAATTTAGCCAGGACCTAGGTCATGCAGGGCCTTTAAACTAGCCAGAACCCATGTTGTGCATTTCCTTTAATACAGCCAGGACCCAGGTGGTGCAGGGCCTTTAATGCAGCCAGGACCCAGGTCATGCACGGCCTTTAATGTAGCCAAATCACAGGTCATGCAATGCCTTTAACGTATCCGGGTTACAGGTCATGCAGGGCCTTTCATGTAGCCAGGACCCAGGTCATGCAGAGCTTTTAATGTAGCCAGAACCCAGGTCATGCAGGGCCTTTAACGTAGCCAGAACCCATGTTGTTCAGGTCCTTTAATATAGCCAGGACCCAGGTGGTGCATGGCCTTTAATGCAGCCAGGACCCAGGTGGTGCAGGGCCTTTAATGTAGCCAGGACCCAGGTCATGCAGGGCCTTTAATGTAGCCAGGACCCAGGTCATGCAGGACCTTTAATGTAGCCAGAACCCATGTGGTGCAAGGCCTTTAATTTAACCAGGACCCAGGTGCTGCAGGGCCTTTAATGTTGCCAGAACCCAGATCATGCAGGGCCTTTAATATAGCCAAAACCCATGTTGTGCAAGGCCTTTAATATAGCCAGAACTCAGGTGGTGCAGGGCCTTTAATATAGCCAGGTCCAAGGTTATGCAGGGCCTTTTTTTTTTAATTACATCTATTTTTCTCTCCCTGCTGCAGTACAATCGGTGGGGGCATGCAATCCAGACTCACTCGCATGATGGGGGGGGTCCGGTACGGCCACTCCCCAACCCACTCGGAGGCCCCCCTATGCCTTCCCATGCCAGGCCAAAACCAGACCCCCCACAACGTGATTCGACGACAGACCTCCAGGCGGTATGAGCACGGCTATCAAGCTGCTCGCTCGTGCCCAGCCTGTTTCCTCCGTTATTGTCCCTTTGGAGTGTGGACGTGCAATGACATCAGAGGCATAATGTGCCAACGTCTGCCGCACTCCACCCCCAAGTGCACCAGCTCTGGTAGTGCCCCCAGTCATCACTAGGGGCTGCTACAGAGCAGTGGAATCCCTCAGCCCTCCCCAGGGATAGGAGAGCAGTCCCTCAGATGCTCTATCTCATCCCTCCCCTGCCGACACCTGTCGACCCAAGCGTGCTTCCGAACCTGGGTCGCCAGCATGGCATAAGGTGTGGCAGCCAGCACCTCAACCCTCAGGGCCACTGGGCCACATGCAGGGCCTTTAATGTAGCCAGGTCACAGGTCATGCAGGGCCTTTAATGCAGCCAGGACCCAGGTGGTGCAGGGCCTTTAATGTAGCCAGGACCCAGGTCATGCAGGGCCTTTAATGTAGCCAGGACCCAGGTCATGCAGGACCTTTAATGTAGCCAGAACCCATGTGGTGCAAGGCCTTTAATTTAACCAGGACCCAGGTGCTGCAGGGCCTTTAATGTTGCCAGAACCCAGATCATGCAGGGCCTTTAATATAGCCAAAACCCATGTTGTGCAAGGCCTTTAATATAGCCAGAACTCAGGTGGTGCAGGGCCTTTAATATAGCCAGGTCCAAGGTTATGCAGGGCCTTTTTTTTTTAATTACATCTATTTTTCTCTCCCTGCTGCAGTACAATCAGCGGGGGCATGCAGTCCAGGCTCACTCGCATGATGGGGGGGTCTGGTACGGCCACTCCCCAACCCACTCGGAGGCCCCCCTATGCCTTCCCATGCCAGGCCAAAACCAGACCCCCACAACGTGATTCGACGACAGACCTCCAGGCGGTATGAGCACGTGCTATCGCTGCTCGCCGTGCCCAGCCTGTTTCCTCCGCTATTGTCCTTTGAGTGTGGATGCAATGACGCCAGAGGCATAATGTGCCAACGTCTGCCGCACTCCACCCCCAAGTGCACCAGCTCTGGTAGTGCCCCAAGTCATCACTAGGGGCTGCTACAGAGCGGTGGAATCCCTCAGCCCTCCCCAGGGATAGGAGAGCAGTCTCTCAGATGCTCTATCTCATCCCTCCCCTGCCGACACCTGTCGACCCAAGCGTGCTTCCGAACCTGGGTCGCCAGCATGGCACAAGGTGTGGCAGCCAGCAGCTCAACCCTCAGGGCCACTGGGCCACATGCAGGGCCTTTAATGTAGCCAGGTCACAGGTAATGCAGGGCCTTTAATGTAGCCAGGACCCAGGTAATGCAGAGTCTTTAATGTAGCCAGGACCCATGTCATGCAGGGCCTTTAATCTAGCCGAACCCATGTTGTGCTGGGCATTTAATATAACTAGGACCCAGGTGGTGCAGGGCCTTTAATGTACCCAGGACCCAGGTCATGCAGGGCCTTTAATGCAGCCAGGACCCAGTTCATGCAGGGCCTTTAATGTAGCCTTTAATGTAGCCAGGACCCAGGTCATGCAGGGCCTTTAATGGAGCCAGGACACTGCCAGGACCCAGGTCATGCAGGACCTTTAATGTAGCCAGAACCGATCTTGTGCAGGGCATTTAATATAGTCAGGACCCAAGTAGTGCAGGGCCTTTAATGTAGCCAGGATCCTCGTCATGCAGGGCCTTTAGTGTAGCCAGAATCCTGATCATGCAGAACCTTTAAGGTAGGCAGAACCCAGCTCATGCAGGGCCTTTAATGTAGCCAGGACCCAGGTGATGCAGGGCCTTTAATGTAGCAAGGACCCTGGTTGTGCAGGGCCTTTAATGTAGCCAAGACCCAGGTCATGCAGGGCCTTTAATGTAGCTAGGATCCAGGTGATGCAGGGCCTTTAATGTAGCCAGGACCCAGGTCAAAAGGGCCTTTAATGTAGCCAGGGCCCAGGTCATGCAGGGTCTTTAATGTAGCCAGGTCCAAAGTAATGCAGGGCCTTTAATGTAGCCAGGACCCTGGTCATGCAGGGCCTTTAATGTAACCAAGACCCAGCCAGGACCCAGGCCATGCAGAACATTTAATGTAGCCAGGATCCAGGTGATGCAGGGCCTTTCACATAGCCAGGACCCAGGTCATGCAGAGCTTTTAATGTGGCCAGGTCACAGGTCATGCAGGGCCTTTAATGTAGCCAGGACCCAGGTGATGCAGGGCCTTTAATGTAGCCAGGACCCTGGTTGTGCAGGGCCTTTAATGTAGCCAAAACCCAGGTGATGCAGGGCCTTTAATGTAGCTAGGATCCAGGTGATGCAGGGCCTTTATTGTAGCCAGGACCCAGCCAGAATCTAGGTCATGCAGGGTTATTAATGCAGCCAGGACCCAGGTCATAAAGGGCCTTTAATGTAGCCAGGGCCCAGGTCATGCAGGGTCTTTAATGTAGCCAGGTCCAAAGTAATGCAGGGCCTTTAATGTAGCCAGGACCCTGGTCCTGCAGGGCCTTAAATGTAACCAAGACCCAGCCAGGACCCAGGTCATGCAGGACCTTTAATGTAGCCAGGATCCAGGTGATGCAGGGCCTTTAACATAGTAGGGCCCAGGTCATGCAGAGCATTTAATGTAGCCAGGTCCCAGGTCATGCAGGGCCTTTAATGTAGCCAGGACCTACGTGATGCAGAGACTTTCATGTAGCCAGGACCCAGGTCATTCAGGGTCTTTAATATAGCCAGGACCTAGTCAGGACACAGGATATGCAGGGCCTTTAATGTAGCCTGGATCTAAGTTGTGCAGAGCTCCTAATGTAGCCAGGACCAAGGACATGCTGGGCCTTTAATGTAGCCAGGTCCCAAATGATGCAGGGCCTTTAATGTAGCCAGGACCCTGGTTGTGCAGGGTCTTTAATGTAGCCAAGACCCAGGTCATGCAGGGCCTTTAATGTAGCTAGGATTCAGAAGATGCAGGGCCTTTAATGTAGCCAGGATCCAGGTGATGCAGGGCCTTTAACATAGACAGGACCCTGGTCATGCAGGGCCTTTAATGTAGCCAGGGTCCAGGTCATGCAGGGCTCTTAATGTAGCCAGGTCCCAGGTCATGCAGGGCCTTTAATGTAGCCAGGACCCAGGTGATGCAGGGCCTTTAATGTAGCCAGGACCCAGGTGATGCAGGGCCTTTAATGTAGCCAGGACCCAGGTCATGTAGGGTCTTTAATGTAGTCAAGACTCAGCCAGGACACAGGTCATGCAGGGCCTTTAATGTAGCCAGGACCCAGGTGATGCAGTGCCTTTAATGTAGGCAGGACCCACACCATGCAGGGCCTTTAATGTAGTCAGGACCCAGATGATGCAGGGCCTTTAATGTAACCAGGACACAGGTCTTGCAGATCCTTTAATGTAGCCAGAACCTATGTTGTGCAGGGCCTTTAATATAGCCAGGTGATGCAGGGCCTTTAATGTAGCCAGGACCCAGGTGATGCAGGGTCTTTAATGTAGCCAGGACCCAGGTGATGCAGGGACTTTAATGTAGCCAGGACCCGGGTGATGCAGGGCCTTTAATGTAGCCAGGACCCATAACATGCAGGGCCTTTAATGTAGCTGGAACCCATGTTGTGCAGGGCCTTTAATTTAGCCAGGACCCAAGTGGTGCAGGGCCTTTAATGTAGCCAGGACCCAGTCAGGGCCCAGGTCTTGCATGGCCTTTAATGTAGCCAGGTCCCAGGTCATGCAGGGCCTTTAATGTAGCCAGAACCCATGTCATGCAGAGTCTTTAATGTAGCCAGAACCCATGTTGAGCAGGGCCTTTAATATAGTCAGGATCCAGGTGGTGCGGGGCCTTTAATGTAGCCAGGACCTAGGTCATGCAGGGCCTTTAATGTAGCCAGGACCCAGGTTGTGCAGGGCCTTTAATGTGGCCAGGACCCATGTGGTGCATGGCCTTTAATGTAGCCTGGACTCAGGGTGTACAGCGCCTTTAATGTAGCCAGGACCCATGTGGTAAAGGGCCTTTAATTTAGGCAGGACCCATGTGGTGCAGGGCCTTTAATGTAGCCAGGACTCAGGTTGTGCTTTGAACATTTGGCACTTTGCATTTGTTTGCACTCCCCCTTGTTGCCCCCCTTCCCTGTCACACCAGGAAACAAGCTTTGTCTGAATGGGCCTTTCCAAGCTAATCCATTTCAAATACTGTAAATATGCTGAAGGGAATCCCATTCATTGCTTTAGCCTGAGATGGCTGTGGAGCTGACAGTGGGTCCCGAAGAGATCCTATGGGGAGAATGGCACAGTCATTTTAATAAGCTCTCTCTGACTGGGGATACAAGATATTTGTAATTATACAATGGGCACAAAAAAATTCACAGAATCCTGCATTTTGAATGGCTGGCTGGCACCTTTTCAGCATTGTAAATCCTCCAGTGTACCCACTGGAAAAGGTGCCAGCCGCCGTCAGCCGCAGCAGGAACCCTCACAAAAATCACTCCGACTGCCAGAATCCAAACAGTGGCAGACACACTACGATCCTATACTACTTCCATAAGTGCTCACAGTACCAGCGGTTCCTGTTCTTAGCCCTCTAAAACTTCGAACTTGTATTTTTTGAATCACCTCCTCAGTAGCCCTTCATAACAGCCTTACCGGATATCCATTCCATTTGAATACTGGCTGCGCCCCGTCACAGAAATATACCAGTCAGCCTTCCACACTTCTCAAACGCCAAGCCTCAACCTTTCACACGCCGGCAACTACTATTTCCTATAGCTTTTCTGACCAAACAGTGAACCTGAAGCACAAGGTCATACACTGCAGCCCTTTACAGTTCGAAGTTTGCAAACAAACATGAAACACAACTATAAATCCTGCCTTCACATTTCTAAAAAACAAGCATACCTCATTTATCGGTGAGGACACACCGCAAATAAAACTAACTGAAACCTCAGGGACCTGGGGGGTATATCTACCTAGCAACAAAGAACTATTTTTTTGGTGGAGCAATAAAACTAACAAAAAAATAATTAAAAGGTAAAACAAAAAGTATTTCTATATTTTTAGTCACCCAAAAATGTAAGCCATTGCATAATAGTAATATACCCCTCCAGCGAGTGGGTATACCGGTGGATGTACCACTTCTGGTGTGGTAAATCCACCAGTATACCCACACCCTGGAGGGGTATATTGCTTTAATTTGTCCCTAACTACAGCTGAATCAAAGTGCATTCATGCACTGTAATCCCCCGGACTATCACTCAAAATGCCTGGCTCCCACTGACAAGGGTTAAAGTGTAAGCTGCAACAATTAAAATGTAAAACAGTTGGAAATGAGAAAGGCTTGAAAATGGCATACAAGACATGACAGCGCAGTGAGGGGTACTGGAGTGTGTGAGTTCATTCTGTTTTCATTAACGTCACAGAGTCAAACGATTACACCCACAAGTCTGCGTGTATCAATATATTAAAACAATTCTACCTTGGTAGAATAGATGGTAACCTACTGTTAGAAAGTGTAACGTCAAAGTGAGCATCTCAGGTTTCCACTACTGCTGACTTCAGAGACCACACGGAGGCAGCATAGCCTCGAGGATTAAAGCAGCGAGCTGTGAACCTGGAGAGACAGTAGGCCTGGGTTTGAAACCCACAACTGCCACATACATACTGTGTGACCCTGAGCAAGTCACTTAACCTCCACATGCTCCCAGGGTACACCTAGCAACAAGTTTTAGCTCAGTGTGCCTTTCCCAGACAAAAACAAGAATAAACTTCGACCATGTGCTACAGTCTTGATGAAACATTCCGTGTGTAAGTGGTTTCACTTCTGTGTGCATCAGTGAGCAGTTCACACTGTCTGCGGATCAATCTGCTCTTACTTTAAATCATATTTTTATTTGATCTAATGTTAACTTTTTCTAATACCAGTTGTCCCCTTGTATGGTGATTGCCACAGGCCCACTCCTCTGGGTCAGGGTTCCCTGGGCTTACAGTGAACTCCCCTGAGTGCAGCTTGTGTGGTGTGGGTCAGGAAATCCCTTCCCTGTCGTTCCAGGGCGCTCACTGGGTTTACAACTGAGCGTCCGCCAGGAGATCCTGGGATTTCCTTTTTCTGTATGAGGGTTGAAAATGCAGCCTGGAGTCTGTGTTCCTGAGACAGAACCCCCTTGGCCACTGCGCAGTGAACCAGGAAAGCCACAGGCATGTATAGGGCCCTGAGGTGCCCTATAAACCCTCTATGTGTCTTTTCCAGAGAAATGCAGAGACCGGGTCAAATCCCACAGACCACTCTGTGAGACCTCGCGTATCTCCCCTTACACTCACAGAGTCCCTTCTTGTTTTCTGTCCTGGTAACATTGGCCTTTAAGCGTTAGGTCAGATGTGGTGTTATTTGAACAAAACTCTCCCAAGCTTACACATACAACAGACAGTTTCAGAGATACTGTAAAACTATGCCAAATGCTTTACTAATATCTATTAGACAGTATCATTTAACAAATAAATAACATTCAAAGATTTGGTTACAGGATATAAGAAAAAATAAAAGTTGGACAACATACAAAAAAGTAGAGTCAACTTTTCTAAAATCTAACATATATTTCTACCTTGTTCCAGTGCAGTTGATGGAGTCAGAGTCCAAATGAGTAAAAATGTCCTTGTCACCTGGTTTGTGATGGAATTCAAAACAGGGGTTCCATCTGGTCAGTTCCTCATCAGATACAGGACTGAATTTTAGCAAAAGCAGGTTCAAAGTGCTGCATCTGGATTTCCCTACTGTGAGTGGCTGGCCTTTGTCACATGGCTGCAGAGAACCAACCATATCGCTATGTTTTGTTTTAAAAATTCAACTGACCAACCGGCTTTCTATGTTTTGATTTTAAAAAGGTTTCTTCACTGCACGGCTCTCCCCCCACCTCCCTCTCGTGTTAGTTAAAAAACAACATTTTTTTCTGCTGCTGTGTTGGAGAAACTAGGCACCACCCTCTGCGGAGATAGCCTGGTACACGGCCTTTGCCTAGCTATTTTCCCCAAGAGACCTATTCAGACATAAATAGTTGATTTTAGTGTTCAATTATCTTCCCATTACTGAAACTGCCTCTTCAGGCACAGTTTTCTTAAAACAAAGAAACCAGTTCAAACCAGCAAAGCTTTTCTTTTCCCATGAACTCAGATTTACGATAAAAAAACAGGCTTACCCACCACCACACAATCAAAGGGAATATTAACTATAGAAACACAGAAATATGACATGGTGCTATTCCGCCACACACCTCCCTCCATAAACCGAACCTGAGGAAACATGCCCCTCTTTTTTAGCATGGTTTCCTTCAGTTCTGTCCTTTACTCTGACTCGTGGGATAAGCCATTTGCTTTGGTGTTTTCAGACCCTGACCTATGTGTGATAAAAACATAGAAACATAGAAGTTGATGGCAGATAAGGACCGTAAGGCCCATCCAGTCTGCCCATTTTTTCTACCTTATGAATGTGCCATAGGTCTTTACTCTGTCAATGGTCTGTCTATTCATACTCCTCTGTATTGCTCCCTTATGCCTACCCCATGCCTGTTTGAAGTCCTGCACTGTATTCATATCCACCACTTCCCGGGGTAGGCTGTTCCATGCATCCACCACCCTTTCTGTGAAAAAGAACTTCCTCACATTACCCCTTAATCTACCTCCCTCTAATCTCATGCTGTGTCCTCTTGTCCTGCTATTTTTCTTATACTGAAACATGTTAGACTCTTTCACCTTGTTAATGCCTTTAAGATGTTTGAATGTTTTGATCATATCACCTCTCTCCCTCCTTTGCTCCAGGGTATACATATTGAGCTCTGTTAATCTGTCCTCATATGTTTTCTGATGCAGTCCCTGCGCCATTTTGGTTTCCCTTCTCTGGAAAGCCTCCATTTTGTTAATGTTCTTGTGCAGGTGCATCCTCCTGTACTGCACGCAGTACTCCAGATGGGGCCTAACCAGTGTCTTGTAAAGAGGGATTATTACCTTCCTCTTACGACTTGTGATACCCCTACTAATACACCCCAACATCCCTCTAGCCTTACCTACTGCTTTAGTGGTCTGCTTGGATGATTTCAGGTCATCTATGATGATGATGCCCCAGTATCTTTCCTCCCTTGTGATTGCCAGCAACTCCCCTCCCAAGCTATAGGTGGCTTCAGGGTTTCTCTTCCCTATGTGCATGATCTTGCACTTCTTTGCATTAAACCCCAGTTGCCACCCTTCCGACTATGTTGCCAGTTTATCCAGATCTCTTCTCATTCTGCCTACCCCATCTGGATCATCTACTCTGTTGCAGATCTTGGTGTCATCTGGAAACAGACAAACCTTACCCTCCAGTCCATCTGCATGACAGGCATGTTATATGCTTGAAACGCAATACTCCATTTTAGAACTTAGGAGGAAGTATAGCGTAGTGGTCTAAGGCTTGGGGCTGCAAATCTGGTGACATCCAGCAGACCAGACCTGGGTTTGAATCCCACAACTTCCACTTGCATACTGTGTGACACTGAGCAAGTCACTTAACTTCCTTGTGCTCCCAGGGCGCTCCTGTAAAAAAGCTTTCAGCTTAGTGTGCTATATCTGGTTAAACTGAAAAAAAAAAAGGAGCTTCCCATTAGTTTTCCCCATTTGGTTCAGCCATTTTTTTTTTTTTAATTCTTTTTATCCCCTCCTTACACTCCCTGCACTCCCCTCCTTCGGGCTGTCTCAATGCCCTCCAGACTCCCCCACTGAGTCTGCCCCTAGAGTGTCTCTTTCTCAGGTGCTCCTACCTGCCTCCTTAGCACCTTACACAGTGGGGTCTGCCCATGTTGTGTCGTCTGGGTGGCCGGAGCTGCCGTCATCCAGAGTGCTGCGGGTTGTTTTTCCGGTTTTCTGTCCCTCCCCTCTCACCCCGGTGTGGCTCGGGCGGGCGATGCTCGCCGCCTGCCAAGTGCCGAAGGCGTCCTCCACGGCTCCCACTGCCCCTAGGAAGCCGCCGTTGCCCCGAGAGTCGGTGCTTCCGGCTCTCTCGAGCGTCGGGTGTATTAAACATCCTGGTCCCTCCCCGAAGGAGGAGAGCATCCGTTGGGACGCTCGATCCTCCTTCCCCCCTGCCGACCCCCGACGGCCCGAATCCGTTCCCGAACTCGGGTCGCCGGCGTGACGCGAGGTGTGGCGTCCAGCGCCTCAACCCTCAGCGCCACCGGGCCGGCTAGGTTCAGCCATGTTAGAGGGTTGTGGTCAGTTTGTACTTCAAAGCGCCTCCCATAGAGATAGGCTCTAATTTCTTTAGAGACCACACCAAAGCGAGACACTCCTTCTCCACAGTGAAGTACGCCTGCTCCTGTGGAAGCAACTTTTTACTGAGGTACAATGGGGTGATCTTTCCCATGCTGAGATGTCTGGTTGAGGACTGCTTCAGTCCCCACATCAGAGGTGTACGTCTGTACCACAAATGGACGGATGTAGTCTGGGCTGGCCAGCACCGGGGCACTACACAGAATAACTTTCAGCTGTGTGAAGGCCCTCTTTCATGCCGCGTCCAATTTCACTCTCTTAAGTTGTCTCTTTTTTAATAGGCCAGATAGAGGAGCTGCCAAGGTGCTAGTTGGGTAGAAATATTCTGTAGTACCCCACTGTCCCAAGGAAACTCCTTACCTGCTTCTGGGTCTCAGGCATGGGCCATGCCACAATCGCCTCTATTTCTGCCTGGTGTGGGCGGAGTTGCCCCTGCCCTACTACGTGTCCCAAATAGGTCACCTCTGCCATAGCCACGTGGCACTTCTCTGCTTTCACAGTTAGTCATGCTGCCTATACTCTGCCCAACACTTCCCTCAAATGGGTCAGGTGCTCCTCCCAGCTGTGGCTGAATAAGGCAGTGTCATCTAGGTATGCCACTGCATAATCTTCTGAACCATGCAGCACAAGGAATCGCAGAAGGAGCAGGACAGAGAATTGTATCAGTTAAAGCAAAAGGAAGCTGGGAAGGCAGTCAGAACAGCAAAGGCCCGAACCGAGAAAAAGATAGCCAACTCAGTTAAGAAGGGGGATAAAACATTTTATAGGTACATCAGGGAGCGAAGGAAGACCAAGGGAGGGATAGTGAGGCTTAATAAAGGGAGGGAGGAGGGTGGGCAGAGGGTGACTGTGAAAAGGCAGAGATACTAAACAAATATTTTTGCTCAGTATTTACAAATGAAGAGGGGGAGGTACCTAAAACAAACAGTAGAAACACTCTGGATACAGAAGTTGATACCAGCCCATTTACAGAAGAAAGGGTTCTGAAAGAACTCTTAAAACTGAAGGTGGACAAAGCAATGGGGCCTGATGGGATTCATCCCAGAATTCTAAAAGAACTAAGAGTAGAACTAGTGACACCACTGACTACCCTCTTTAACAAATCATGGGAGGATTGGGTGGTACCCGAGGACTGGAGGAGGGCAGATGTGATTCCCCTTCACAAAAGTGGGAGCAAGGCAGAAGCAGGAAACTACAGACCTGTAAGTTTGACCTCAGTGGTAGGGAACATGATGGAATCACTTCTGAAAGAAAGAACTGTTGAGTGCCTAGAGGCCAGCGGGGCACAGGACCCAAGGCAGCATGGATTCACAGCGGGTAGGTCATGTCAGACAAATCTAATAGATTTCTTTGACTGAGTGACCAAAAAAGTAGGCTAGGGAGGGGCTATGGACATGGCTTACCCAGACTTTAGCAAGGCATGTGACACAGTCCCACATAAAAGATTACTAAATAAATTAGCCAGCCTGGGAGTGGATCCCAGGGTGGTAGCCTGGGTGAAAAATTGGCTGGACAACAGGACACAGAGGGTAATAAGTAATAGTAAACGGAGTCCACTCCGAAGAAAGGGGGGTAACTAGTGGGGTACCACAGGGTTCATTACTGGGTCCGGTCCTTTTTAATGTCTTTATAAGTGACATTGCGAGGGACTGGAAGGAAAAGTATGCCTCTTTGCAGATGACACAAAGATCTGCAACAGGGTTGATACACAGGGGGTTGGGGGTGAAAAGGATGAGAAGGGACTTGGCAAGCTTGGAGGAATGGTCAGACGTATGGCAGCTTAAATTCAGCACAAATAAACGCAAAGTAATGCACCTGAGAAACAAAAACCCAGGGGAAGAGTACACAATGGGAGAGGAGGTATTAACAACAACAAAAATAGCCGTCCCAGTGGTGTAGAGGGCTAAGGCGCTGGTGCCTTACCTCGACTCATGCCGGCAACCCAGGTTTGGGAACAAGCCCGTGGTGCTGGAGGTTGGCACGGGGGGCAGAGCTGGGTGGAGCTGGCGACAGGCAGGCTCTCCTCTCAGGGGAGGAAGTGCAGCGTCCCTCAGCTGATGGGCAACCCCCAGTGGAGGCTGGAGGAAGCTCGGGCCAGAGGGGGCCTAGGCATTGGACTTTGCCGTAATTTTTGCCGCCCCACCCCTACCTTAAATTTATACGCCTTCAACCCCGCCCCCTTCTTTCTCCTTCAGCCCACTTGTTTCACCAGCTTTGGTCCTTCATGCCAACCCTTCCCATTTTTTCGCCCCACACAGTGCCTGCCTCACCAAACTCTTTCTCCTCCTTCTTGTAGCTTTCTCCACTACCCTCTGATCTCCTTCAAACTGTTCTGGCATGGCCCCCCATTTCTCTCCCCCCCTGACAAATTAATGCCTACCTCGTGGCCCTCTCCTCCCTGCTTCTTACTCTCCTCCTTCTCCTTGTCATGTCCCCCATCTCCTCCTCCCTAGTCCCTACCTCCCTTGTCCACCCCCGATCTCCTGCCACGGCACAACCTTCTGCTCCAAGGGAACTCTTCACTTCTTGCCTCGTCCTCCTTGTGGCCCGCCTATGTTCAATACCCGGCTACTGTTTAAGGAAACAAAGCCCTGTGGGCTGGCCTGCCTATCCTTGCTTCGACTAATTGCATCACCTGGCTACTACCGACTGGAACCCGCCTACGACTCCCTCAGCAGACAACGTCTCATATTAGGCATTAAGGAACCGCGTCTTTACTCCTTTAAACTGCTTCTCCTCATCCTACTGATCTCGGGCAACGTTCACCTGAACCCTGGACCGCGCAGCCCAATTCTCAAAACAACTGCCGGTGCTCTTCTCCTAGCAACCCTAAACATCTGCAGCCTTCTGTCGAGGTTCGACGCACTTCAAACCTTCGTTAGGCATCACAACCCTGACGTCCCAGCTGTTGTGAAAACCTGGCTGACGTCGAAAGTACCTGTCCCTGCGATAATCCTCCAAGGCTACTACATTTTTAGACTGGATCGAGTCTCTAAGAAGGGTAGGGGCTGTGCCGTCTATGTCAAAGACACCTTAATGGCTCACCCCCTTGCTACACCGATGCCTGAATCCTTGACCCAGATAATACCCATCAAACTACTCCATGGTCTGAATCACAAAGCGCTCCAAATCGTCACCGTATACATTCCACCCCGGGACCAAGCCAACGGTCTTAAGGATGTCCTCAAGTTCATTAACTCTCAACCTCCTGACTCCGAACTTATCCTCTTAGGGGACTTTAACATAAATTGTCTCGGATCTGATGTAGGTGCTCATAAAGATGCCATAGCGGCTGCCAACCTCACACAGATGGTTAACACCCCTACTAGAACAAATTACAAGACCGGCACTAGCACTTTACTGGACTGGGTACTCACAACTCACCCATCCCATATTTACACTGACCTCTCTAAGGCTTTTGATACTGTTCACCATCGGCTACTGGTCAACCAACTCCTAAATATTGGACTCTCCCCAGACTCAGCACAGTGGTTCAAAAGCTACCTGGAAAACCACACACAAAGGGTTAAAATTGCCACTACTCTCTCTGATGCCTTACCAGTTCACTCTGGAGTTTCCCAAGGTTCTATACTTGGCCCGCTACTTTTCAGCCTATTTCTAAATTCCTTACCACAATCTTCCACGGAGAAAATCATCCTCTATGCAGACGATGCAGTCATCTTCTTATCACACAGAGACCCCGTATCATTACAACAAAATCTCCAGGTTGGTTTTAGTGCCATTGAGAGGTGGTTCTCTAACCATAAGCTCATCCTTAACCATAGAAAACGAAGTCTATGCTCTTCTGCAGCTCTCACAATAGACACAAGCTTCACCGCCTATCTCCACTGCACAAGGGACTATCCTGGAACAGGTCCATTCCTTCAAATACCTCGGGACACTGCTTGACTCCAACCTCTCCTGCAAGGCTCATGTCAATAGCATGGCTAAAGCAGTAAATACATGCCTTGGCCTCCTCTACAGGCACAGACAACATTTCACACCCCTGCCTGCCGTTCAGAGTTCTGTGGTCTCGATTATTGATTACGGCCTTCTCATCTATGGCTTTGCCACTAGGTCTACCCTCAGGCGCATCTCAACAGCCCTCAATAAGGCATGTTGGCTAGTCTCTGGGGCACACCGAGTTACACATACCTGTGATCTGTATGCTCAAACCCGCTGGCTCCAACTCTCTAATCGCATTAAGTTCCTGACCTGCATAATGGCTAAGAAAATCAGCCTTGGTCTTGCACCACCGGGAATCACTGCCTTGGTCCACAACAGCAAACAACCTGCAGATTACCAGGGGGTCTAAAACTCAACTCTTTCAAATCCCCTGCTGCCACACTGCTCAGGGACAACGTGCATTCGCATACACGGCTCCACTTTGGCTGAATAACCTTAGCCCTGACATCATCTCAGCTTTTACACTTGGTACCTTTAAAACTCTCCTACGGCTTCATCTTATTGCCTCGAGCTCCTGCGACTGCTACACTTATGCTTGAGCTGGCATGTCCAGCCACTAAAAACCTCCACATCTTCCCCCCTCCCTGCAGCTCGTACCCCACTTGCACTTACTATCCTATATACCCCCACCACCTACCCTCCCCATCCCCTCTCTCCACCATCCCCCGCCCCTCCTCCCCTTCACCCATTTTTCCTTTACCCCTTATCCCCTCATCTGACAACTGCCTCCGGCTGCATCTCTGTGTTCCCCTCCCTCCCTTTGTTTCCCCCTTGTTCTCTGTTCTGTCCGCCTCTCTACCGAGGCCTTACTGTTATTCCATAGGTCTCCTACTTGGCTCCGAACCGGAGTGTTCTATTGATCCTATCTCCAATTCAAATTGTTGTCGTACCATGTCTTTATTGTTCCTGCCTCTAATCATTATATATTGTTGCATCAAGACTACTGTTCTCTTATCTTGTTGTGTATCAACCCTGTTTTGTATTTGCCTCTGACGTGGAACCTTTGTAAAAGAGCCTTGGCTCAAAGGTCTTTGTAATCCTAGATTCAATAAATAAATAAAATAAATAGGCAGTAGGCCAGGGGGTTGGGGAAGGAGGCTGTTACTAGGGCTGTTCAGTATATGCGTGCCTCCACGTGCATACGCGCTGACTCCTGGTGTCTCCGGGAGAAAACGGGAGGAAAAATGCCGATCGGCAGGGTGAAGACCGATCTCCCGCAGGCGCCACTCCCGGGCCAGGCAAGAAAGAGCCGGTGATTCCAGGGGACAAGGCTGGGGGGGGGGATTGGTCGGATGGGGGCCAACCGGCAGGTGAGAAAAAATGTGCCATGATAAAAAAACAACAAAAATTGGAAAGGGACCTGGGGGTAGTCATATCAGATGACCTAAAGGTAAGCAAGCAATGTGAGAAGGCAGTAGGGATGGCTGTGGGGATACTGGGATATATAGGGAGAGGCACCACCAGTAGAAAACAGGAAGTTATTATTCCACTGTACAGACAGTTCATGGGACCCCACTGGGAGTACTGCGTGCAGTTCTGGAGACACCACCACCTCCGCAATGACATAGACAGGATGGAGGCAGTCCAGAGGAGGGCAACTAAAATGTTGCAGGGTCTACAACAGAAGCCATATGAAGAGAGACTAAAGGAGCTTAATATGTATACCCTTGAGGAAAGAAGGGAGAGGGGGGACACGACAGAAACTTTTAAGTACCTCAAGGAAATCAACAAAGTCCAAGAGGAGCCGGCTGGGTGGCGCTGAGGTGCTGGATGCCACACCTCGTGCCACACCGGCAACCAGGGTTCAGGAGGCGACGGGTCACGGGGGCTGGCAGAGGAGGAGAGGATGCGTGTCCGATGGGCCGCTCTTCCCTCTCTGGGGGTCCCCAAGGGGTCGGGACACGGCATACGCCTGGGGTAGAGTCAGGCAGACGCCTGACAGGGACGACGCGCCACACACCCGCTGGCATCACTGCATGCTCTCTGACCAGGGAAACAGAACAAGAAAAATAGTGGCACTCACAGCGGCTTGATGGCCGTCCACGAGTGTTCGCCGGGTGCTGGCACCCGAACTGGATCCGTTGGGGTGGGGAGTTAGGGGGCTCCCTGCTGCCCTACTGCGTGGGGTAAGCTGCAGGGGTTACTGGGTACCAGTGGTCCTGGTGGAGACAAATGGCAGCCGGATCCCCCCAATAGGAGGATGCGAGTCTATGGGGGGGAGCAGTTAGGGTGGCCACAGGAGGATAAATACCATAATAAATAAATAAAAAGTCCAAGAGGGTAGCATCTTTGAGAAAAAGGGATGTGCATAATCAAGGGGACAGCTCAGGGGCAATGTGAGGAAGTATTTTTTCACAGAGAGGGTGGTGGACGCATGGAACGGCCTTCCTGAGGAGGTTGTGGGGTCAAAAACAGTGGGGAAGATCAAGAATGCATGGGACAGACATGAGACAATTCTGGTGGGGGGTAGGAAGAAGTAGGCTGTTGGTTAACTAGGATCTGCAGCTTATCCAATAGGTAGGGAAATGGGCAGACTACGTGGGCCAAGCAGTCCTTATCTGATGTCAAAGTCTATTTTTCTGTGTTAAGATGGCCAGGGCATTCTTCATCCCAAAGGCCATTACCTTAAACTCGAATAGGCCTATTGGGGCGATGAAGGCTGACCGTTCCCTCACCCTGGCCATCAGTTCTACCTGCCAGTACCCCTTGGTCAGGTCTATAGCCGTCAGGTAGATCTCCCCCCAACTTGTCCATCAGCTCTTCTGTGCTGGGCATCAGACTTCATGATGGTACTGAGCCCACAATAGTCTACACAGAAGCATGCAGTCCCATCTGGCTTAGGGACGAGGACTACGGGCGAGGCCTAGGGACTGTGGAATTTCTGGATCACCCCTAGATCCAGCATCTCTTCCATCTCCCTCCTAATATCCTTTAGGACTGCCTCAGACACCCAGTAGGCTGTCTGATGTATGGGTGCCTGGGAACCGATGTCCACGCCATGAACTGTTAGTGGGGTCCGTCAAGGCTTGGAGGTAAACAAAGAGGCAAAGTCCCCTAAAACTTTCCCTACCTCCTCGGCCTGTTCAAGTGTCAGCTGCGGGGACAGCTTGATGGCCTCCCCAGATGACTCCCGTTTGCTCTCAGCTAGAAAGTCAAAAAGGGTGTCCTCCTCATCCATCTCCTCCCCAGGACTGCAAACTGCAAATACCATGTCAGCCCTATTGAAATAGCGCTTCATCATGTTCACATGGTACATCCTGTTGGTCTGTCTCCAGTCAGGTAACTCCACAATGTAATTTACATCATTTACCTGCCGGACTACCTTGTATGGTCCCGCCCACTCTGCCTGAGCCATGACTTCCTGTCCTACTCCATACAAGCAAGCTCTGGCTCTGCGGTCATACTAAGTCTTTTGTCTCTGTTGGGAACTGACAGGTTGCTCTGGGCCACTCCCATAAGCTCCTTCAGCTTTTCCCTAAACTTCAAGACATACTCCACTATTGGAGTCCCCTGGGTGGCATGCTTGCCTTCAAAATCCTCCTGTATCAAATCTAGGGGCCCCAGCACCCTATGCCCATACAGGAGCTTGAAGGGGGAAAATCTTGTCAACTCTTGGGGCACTTCCCTGGAGCAAACCGAAAGTGGGGAAAGTATTTCTCCCAGTCCCACCCATGCTGTTCTGCAAATGCCCTGAGCATGGTTTTTAAGGTTTCATAGGTAGATCAGAGCAAAGAAGACATGTAGGCCATGGTGCTCGACAATTATCAGTACCTAAGTGTTTATCCAGCCTATGCTTAAATTCATCACAGGTTTGACTGGCTGCCAACTCTATGGGAAGACTATTCCATACTTTTTGTATTGTTACTGAGAACCAGTATTTCCTTCTATTGTTGTGATATCTCTTGTCTGCGATTTGTAGGGGGTGTGCCCCTGTGTTGCAGCTTTGGTCCCTAGTGTCCAGATCGAGTTCCATTAAATCTTTCTACTAGCCCATTTGCCTGTGGGTGGTATGGCGTAATGCGCCTCTGCAACACCCCACACCTCTCCCACAAACACTACATCATATCCGACATAAAGTTACCCCCCTGATCAGAGATAACCTCCTGTGGAAACCCCTATATGGGAGAAAATCCCTAGCAAGACGTCTGCTAATTTTCCTGCCTTAATGGAGGACAGGGCGACTGTCTCTGGCTATCAGGTGGCATAATCTACCACCACCAAGATATGCTTTTTCCCAGAGGAGCTTGGGGTATTCAAAGGACTCACAATACCCATTCTACCATTTGGAAAGGTTCTTCCACAATAGATAAGGGAATAAAAGCAGCTTTTGCTTTTCCTCCTGCCTTCCCTATTCACTGACACTGGTGACAGGATTTGCAGTATTCTTTCCCCTGCTTGGTAAAGTTGGGCCAATAAGAATTATGAGCTAATCGCTGCATAGTGCGAGCAATGCCCAGATGTCCAGACATGGGAATAGCATGCGCTATCTTGAGCAATAACTCACAATATGCCTGGGGAATGGCAAGCTGCCTGCCCATCATCACCCTCTGTCGTCATCTCCTGTGAATATAACAGGCCATTGACCCAGAAAACCTTATGTTTTATGTCACCCCCTTGTGTTTCATCTGACTCTGCACAGGCCCTCAGTTTCTCTAAGCTAGGGTCAGTCCTTTGAGATGCTGCCAAGTCCTTACACTTTCCCACAGCATGGGACATGTCCCCTTCAGTTCCCAGACCGATGTCTATAGCTGCGACGTTCAGGGATTCATTGTCACAGCAATCCTCAGCCCCCTTGCTATGTGTTACCCCTTCCTCCTCAGAATCAACTTCAGTAGTTGCCTAGTGAACGGCTACCCAGGTGAGTTACATCTGCCCTTTATCACCCAGACATAGGCTGGTGGACCAGCCTCCCAATCTCTCTTGCATAAGCTTCTGTGGGGTTTGGGGCATCAGAAGCGGCTCTAGCCATCTGGTTCCAGGTAACGGCATGTGCCAAAACCCCTGCTGAACATCATTCATTAGAATAACATCCACAGCAAGTGTATCTGCTACAGTCGCCTTTCGCATCCTTTCTCTTGCATCACCCCAATCCAGGATAACACTAGCCAGTGGCAGGGTTTTCTCCTCCGCAGTGAATCCCTTTACAGAAACAAACTCCTTTTCAGGAGTTGCTCAGGCCCAACCAAATATGAAAATTACGTACCTACTGTAATTCTTGATCTTCTCTTGTATCTTCACCATTTATTACTGATGGGTAAGCTGCTGGAGGTGCGCATCTGTACGGGATTTGTTTTGTTTTTTTTGAGGGAAGAGTTGGCGCCGGCAGTGCCGTCCATGAGGCCAATACATTGTGTGCCGTATGAGGGTTGGCCGTTAGGCGTTGCAGACTCCTCCTCCACCCCAGTTCTATTTTGCCGGAGAGGATGAAACAAAGGGGACTGGGAAAACCAAGGTGAGGCAAGAGAACCAAGGGATAGGAAAAGGAAAGGATATAAACTGAAAAAGGAATAAGCCGACCAGAGGACAGAGGGATTGGACTTTGTATCCTAAGTGGCCATAGGGCCCCAATCCTTGGGCGGTCGCACAGGAAAGAAGAGAGAGAGAAAGAGAGAAAGGGAGAAAGAGTAGAGAGAAAGTTACAATACATGTAAGGGAAGAAGGGGGAAGGAGGGCTCTCCGCCATGTTAATTGGAAGACCACTGGCTTATAATAGCCTCAAAAACCTGAAGGCATGAAGACAAGGAACAAGGATCCCATCAACTTCAGGGACCACTGGACGGAGGCCCAGAACAAGAGAATTTGAAATGGTCTTGGAAAATACAAACCATGGTGGAGATAGCCCTCTTTTCCCACCCCCAATCAACATACGGGATGAAAGTCTTGGAGCATGGCCCTCCACGGGTTATCTCCTGGAGGCTAGTCAAGGGGAAACACCTCTTAAACAGGAGAGCACTCTGTCCAGAATGACCTCTGAAGTAGAGGGGAGTCAAAGAGGAGAAAAGGGGAGGAAAAATCCCACAGGTTCTCCCACGAAAAGTACTGACGCAGTCCCCACTTCAGAAGAAGAGAACCACAGGATATCTGTGCCAGGAGCTAGAAAAGAGGGAAGAAAATACCTACGGACTCTCCCATGACATGCGCTTATGCAGTCCCCATTGCAAGAAAGTGGAAAAAACAAGCAGAACATTCAGGCCAAAAGGGGGACACCACAGTGCACTCTAGTAAGAATCCAAGGGAGTCCCCTCCGAGGCCAGGGTGAAGACCCTACTCGCCACCCTCCTAGGTTGGGTGCTCTGTGACTTTAGAGAAGGAAACAGAGAGCCCTGAGGTACCAGGGGGACTCTGCCCTCAATTGGCTTCGAAGAGGGGGAGGGAGAGTGAGCAGGATGGAGGTAGCACCCAAGAGCTGAGGCCAATGAGGGGAAGGTGGGTGGGAATCAGTAATGAATGGTGAAGATACAAGAGAAGATCAAGAATTATGGAAGGTACGTAATTTTCATATCTTTCCTTGTCAATCTTCACCATTCATTACTGCTGAGTGAGTACCAAGAACCCCCGGAGGGTACCTGGCACTCTCCTGAGGGAACAGATTCCCTCAGCCTCCTGCGGGTGAGGCACAGGAGGGGGAGACCCCATAGCCATACTAGACCGTACACTGGCTAAGGTTGGTCAGGCTGAGGAAGTGTCCCCCGTGGCTGTGGGGACAGAAAATGCCCCTGTAAGTTCCTCCTCACCCTGCAGGAGAAAAGACAGGTCCCTCAGAAAGTGCAGAAAATCACCCTACGCCAGGCAACAGGTGACAACCTGGATAGACAAAGCCATATGCTGTCCGCCTGATGTAGATCGCTGTCCCTGCCCGTCTGGAGACCACCTCATTGGCGTCATAAGATGCACTTGCCTGGTGCCTTGCAAACTCAGATCCTGCGCAGAGAGGGCAATGGCTTGCCTAGATTCCTCCAAATCAGGTAGAGATGCTAACACCTGCGCTAACATCGACCACAGGTGCCTGTTGTAGGCAGCGTGGTGAGCCTGATGTGAGCTGATACAAAGCAGCACACGAGCTGAATAGAACACTTTTCTTCCCCATCGGTCGAACTCAGCAGAATCTGGATCCGGTGGCCGGTCGTGCACCAGGAGTTGAAGCCCAGAAGGAGTATCTAAGGCCGTCAGACCCAAAGGTGGGTGAGGCAAAGAACCTAGAGATTCCTGGGGAGTGCAATATCTCCTCCTGCAGTCAGCTGGGGCTGGAGATGAGGCAGCTGGAGACTGCCAGGTGCGGATAGACGCTCCCTGAAAGGGAATAGGCCAGGAAGGCACCACTAGGTGGTTAGCACTGAATTCGCTCAGAAACGAGTGCATATCCCGTTCGGTATGGCGTCTTACTACATGGGAGATATGGAGCTACCGAACTAACCTCGAGAGGAAAGTACAGTTACGTAAGAACTTACTGTAACAGTAGATCTTCGAGAGGAGCTCTTGCAGCAGGTAATACCATAGGACTAATGCCGCCAGGTGTTAGTACCCCACGGAAAACTTGTAGCTAGCAGTCTATAGTGGAGGACTGCCCCCGATGTCAGCTCTGCCCAACGTCAGACGTGGTATAAAGGGGGCGGTCCCCTGGCACCATCTCAGTTCTCCCGCTGGAGACCGGAACTCCCCAACCTTACATGAATGTAATGGTACCGATACCTGGGGATGGAGGGTGGGAAAGCCACCTGCTACAAGAGCTCCTCTCGAAGATCTACTGTTATGGTAAGCTCTTACGTAACTGTACTATCTAACTTCGAGGGTGAGCTCTTGCAGCAGGTAATACCATTAGGACTGAGTCCCAAGCAGTACCCCAGAATAGGTCCAGGTCAATTTGGGAGGTAGAGAGAACTAAATGAAGTCAACAAGACTGAATAACTTCAGGAAAGCAGGCCTTGCAGGATGGCTAGTCCAAAACCAGCTCTCCTAGAAGCAATGTCTAGGCTGTAATGCTTGATGAAGGTGTGGACAGTGTTCCATGTTGCTGCAGCACAAATATCTGCTGAGACATTTTTTAAAGAGGTAAAAGAGGTAGCCACAGCCCTTGTGGAGTGACCCCTAATGGGTCCAGGAAGGGGCCTGTTATGGTTCTGGTAACAGAAAGAAATACAGTGTACTAGCCAACAGGCTAGTGACTGTTTGGAGACAGGAGCCCCTGTCATCCTTTTTGCAAAGGAGATGAACAACTGGTCCGTCTTCCTGAAAGGCTGAGTCCTGTGAAGGTAATAGCTCAGGATCCTATGAACATCCAAGGTGTGCAACAGGGCTTCACCTTGGTTAGAAAATTCAGGGTAATAAACCAGAAGGTTGATGTCCTGGTTCAGTGTTAGTTCTGACACCACCTTCAGTAAGAACTTAGGGTTTGTACGCAGGGTGACCCTATCCCTGTGGAAAACAATGTAAGGCTCTTTGCACATCAAGGCCTGGAGCTTGGAGACTCTTCTAGCAGAAGTAACAGCCACTAACAGAAGAGTTTTCCAAGAAAGGAAGTGCAGCTCGCAAGACGTGGCTGGCTCAAAAGGAGGGAGCATGTGCTTCTCAAGAACGAAAAACAAATCCCATGGAGGAACAGTGTCTCTCCTGGGATGCCTAATGTGCAAAAACCCCTCTGAGAAATGTTTTGCAGACATTCAGTTGTGCCAGAATTCTCTCTCCTAGAGGGACATGATATGTGGAAACCGCACACGTGTGCACCTTGATGGACGAGTAGCTTAGCCCCAAGTCTAAAAAGTGATGGAGTTATTCTAGTACTTGTCTGACCGGACAATCCAGGGGATCCAGGGCACGAACTGTTGCCCAGAGGCAGAAACGCTTCCATTTCATTGCGTACGTAGCCCTAGTGTAAGGTTTCCTGGCTGCGACCAGAACAACTGCCACCCTACTTGACACTCCTGATCTCTCCTCTGCTAAGACTGTAGTTGCCAGGTGTGCAGGTGATGAGAGTGAAGAGCAGGATGGACGAGTGTCCCCTGCTCCTGTGAGAGAAAGTGGGTAGAGAGGCAACTGTACTGGAGGTTCCAATGACAGTTGCTGGAGGAGCAGATACCAAATTTGGCGGGGCCATAAAGGAGCTACAATGATCATCCTGGCTCCTTCCAACTGCAATTTGAGCAGTACTCTCTGGATGAGTGGGAAGGGAGCGAAGGCATACAGAAACCTCCCTGTCCAAGAGAGGAACAATGCATCTCACCAAAAAATACCAGGCCCTGGAACAAGTGCAGAAATTTTACAGTTTGGCATTGTATGGGGATGCAAACAGGTCCAACTCTGGGAGGACCCAGTGACCGAAGAGGTCGTCTGCGACTTCCTGTAGTAGTTCCCACGCGTGGCTTGGAGAGAGAGAGAGCGACTGAGACTGTTGGCAAGAACATTCTGGACCTCGGGTAGATGAACTGCCGTGAGGTCTAAGAGGTGTTCTACTGCCTAGTCCCACACTCTCATGGCCTCCCTGCAAAGGGGGTAAGAGTGGGTACCCCCCTGTTTGTTTATGTAGAAGACCACTGGTGTGTTGTCTGTCTGCACCAGAATGGGACCCGGGGAAAGCTGGTCTCGAAAAGCCTGGAGCACGTTCAGAACGGCTCTCATTTCCAGGACACTGATATGTAGAGAGCGCTTTGTAGGAGACCAGGACCCTCAAGTCCTGTGATCCCCTAAGTGAGCCCCCCAACCTGTCAATGACATGTCCGTGGTCAGTATGAGGGACAGGGTTGGTCTCTGCAAAGAGACTCCTCCCTCTAGATTTATGTGGCAGAGACACCAATCAAGGGAGCACTGGACTGCTCGAGAGACCCTGATCGGAAAATCGAGGTCATCCACTGCCTGATTCCATTGTATCCTGAGGTGCCATTGCAGGACTCTCATGTGCAACCTAGCGAGTGGGATCGTGGCTATAGCAGCTGCCATGTGCCCAGCAGCTGTAGAATGACCCGAGCAGGTACAGTGGAGACTGCCTGAACTCTGTATGCCAGAGCCCGCAGATGTGTTGCCCTGTCCGAGGGCAGGAAGGCTTTTCCCTGCTCAGTGTCCAGGATTGCCCCTATGAACTGCAACCTCTGAGATGGCCATGGTTGCAACTTTGGCCAGTTCACTATAATCCCCAGGGAGCAGAAGAGATCTTCTGTCTCTTTGAGGGCGACTTGAAGACTCTGTTCCATCAGAGCTGAGAGAAGCCAGTCGTCTAGATCAGGGTAGACAAAGAGGCCTCTCTGTTGGGGGGCTGCTGCTACCACTGCCAGGCATTTGGTGAAGACTCTGGGGGCGGAAGAAAGGCCGAAGGGCAGAACCCTGAACTGATAATGCTGGTCCTGAAACTGGAACTGAAGAATCCTTCTGTGATGTTTCAAAACTTTGATATGCATGTAAGCATCTTGCATATCGAAGAAGCATAACCAGTCCCCTTGATGGAGCAAGGGGAACAGACTCGCAAGAGTAACCATCCGAAATCTATGGTATTTGACCAAGAGATTGAGTTGGCTTAAGTTCAGAATAGGGTGAAGGTCTCCCGTTTTCTTTGGAACCAGTAAGAAGCGGGAGTGGTAACCTTTGCCCCTCTGCGCCAGAGGAACAGGCTGGATGGCCTTTTTCTCTAGGAGCTGTTGTTTCCACTGGTAAGTAGAGCATGGGCCAGCAGACAATTGACAGGTGGGTGGGGTGGGGGGACTGTCCAGTGGGATAGACAGAAACTATCGAATACCTGTTTCGAATGGTATCCAGCACCCACTGGTCTGTGGTAATGGTGGACCAGACGAATGGGTAAAGGGCAAATCTCCCTCCTACCTTCTCGCTCTACGACTCCTGAGAGGGAAGAGGGAGAGGCTACGAGTCAGGCGGTGGGAGTAGCGGGGGCTTGAGACCTGGGAGCTTTGGGCTGCCAAGGGCCTTGGATTCCTGAGGCTGGGACTTGTACATGCGGTGCACGTTGGCTACCGCCTTTCCTGACTCTTGAAGTCCTTTGACCAGAAATTCCACCTCTGGCCCAAACAGCACTGGTCCCTGAAAAGGGGAGTCCAAAATGGAGTCCTGCAGGTCAGGTTGGATACCAGAGAGTCTCAGCCATGAATGCCTATGTAAGCATACCCCTGAGGACGCAGCTCTAGAGGCCATATCCACTGCTTCATAAGAGCAGCACAAGACATGCTTGTCTACATCCAGGCCTGACTGGACACAGGCAAGCACTTCCTCTTTTGCTTCAGATTCAGTCATGGATTTAACCAGTTCCATGGTCTTTTGCCACAGAGATTGCTGATAGGTGACCATATGGGCCATGAAGTTTAGAGACAGTATGGCCCCTGTGGCTGAAGAGAATATTTTCCACCCCCAGCTATAAATTTTCTTGGAGACTGGGTCCGGAGGCTGAGAACTCAAACATTTAGGCTTGGTGCTGCGGCCATGAGTGGCAGTGAGCACCAGTGACTTTGATTTTCGGTTGCTCTGCCAGAAAAGGATCTGCTCTAGGAGGCTTATAGAACCTGTTGGCCTTTTTAGGAACCGCCGGAATAGAGGCAGGCATACGCCAAGACAGGCAAGTGACGTCCTGGAAAGGCTCAACAAGTGGTGGTATGACCAACGGTTCTGGTTCCTTGTCCTCCCAAAATGTTGCCAAACGTTTACGTTCTGGGTCCAGGTCTTTCATGTCCCATTTGCAGATGGCTTGGATGTGCCTCATGATGCCTAAAAAAGAGGGATCATCTGGGGGGGACCTGGGTGAGTTCTTTGGGCCTGGTGAAGGAGGAAAGAACTCATCCCCAGAGGAGTCTGGAAAAGAAGAATCCGCATCCCCTTCATCCGAGGAAGATGTGCAGCCAGTAGTAGAGGGAACAGGAGAACGCTGCCTTTTCCTTTTTCCCTTTGGATCTGGATGGGTGCCCTCATCCCCACCTGGAACTGGTGGAGTGGGGGAAGGTCCCAAAGGTGGAGGAGGTGGGGTGGGGTCTGGGGGTCTATAAAGTAGGTCCTCTTTGTCCGTATGCCACCATGTTGTAAAGAGTGACCCTATGTCACTGGGACGACCGCTGGGCTGGGCATAGGGTGCGCAGGGCCTGGTGTCCGGGTGTCCTCGGGGACCGGCGTCGGGTTTTGGCCGGCGTCCATATCTGGATGACCATCATCTCCTTCACCTGCAGAGCTGATGTCTGGAGTAGGCGTGGGCTTATCGAGCATCCTACCTCCTGAGGGAGGTACGGACATTAGATCCTCTGCCAGCAACCGCCCCTTATCAGGCGTCGGGGTGCGGGATGCAGAGGAAGGTGAACAGCTGGGTCTGCTGTCTGGTGGGGGGTGGACTTTAGCCGGTGGAGGAGGACGGAGCTTCCGATGTCGGGGGGCCTCTGGCTCCTTGCGTTCGTACCTGCGTTTTTCCACGGGACTGGGCCTGTCCTTATGCCTATCCTTTGACTGGCCACTCTAGGTCGACCCTGAGGATGATTTGTGGGGTTGGTGGGCCAGAGAGGATGAAGAAGTCCCAGAAGCTGCTGACTCCCTGTGCTTGCCCTGAGAAGCGGCGGGAGCAGACTTATCCTTGTGGGAAGGCTCGGTCGCATGGGCCGGGACTGGGATGGACCTCCAGCCGGAGGTTGAGGAAGAAGAGGCCTGTTTGGAGGGTGACTTACGGCATGATTCTGACCTGTCCCAATCCCTGTGATGGTGCGTCCCTTCCGATGATTTCCCTGTGGGTGGGGAATCCCTAGTGGGAGATGATGAGCTGGCCCCAGAACTGTGCTGCATAGCCGCTACTTTTTGATCCAAAAGGTGTGCTTTGAGTGCGTTGGCTCTTCTTATCCTGGTCTTCTGGTTAAACTTTTGGCAGTGCAGGAAGGCGTCAGGCCAATGGTTGTGGCCTAGGCAAATGAGACAGGTCACGTGGCCGTCCTTTGCCGGGATCTGCTTACCGCATGTGTATTTAGATTTTCATCGCAGAAGAGAAGACAACAACATAAACGGTAATCTGAGATTTTATGAAAGAAAAAACAATATTTTCGATTAACTTTTCTTCAGAGCAGTCGACTGTAAGAAGGCGTCCGGGGAGCCGAACTACACGGGTCGACGGCGGGAAAAGAACTGAGATGGCGCCAGGGGACCACCCCCTTCATACCACGTCTGACATAGGGCAGAGCCGACGTCAGGGGGCGGTCCCCTGCTACAGACTACTAGCTACAAGTTTTCCGTGAGGTCCTAACGCCTGGCGGCATTAGTCCTAATGGTATTACCTGCTGCAAGAGCTTCACCTCGAAGTTAAATCCGCTGATATTTCAGTGAAATCAGTGTCGGAGGAAAGATGGACAGAATGTTCCTCTTCCTCAGATGAGGAAGTTGAAGAAATAGAGGAGCTCGGGTGTTCGGAGTTCTCCTTCAGCGGGGGAGACAGTCGAAAGACCTGCTTATCCATAGCTCTAACGTACCTAGGGAAGGCCACTGCAGTGGTCCTGAACGTGACCCAGGTTAAAGGGTCCATAGGACCCACATGGCCTGGGAGAGCAGGAGGTGTCTGCAGAGGGACTGGGGAAGAGCGTGCCCGGCCTCTGCCAGGGCTCTAAGACCCAGCAGCAGATCCTCCCATGGGGGGGACCCAGTCAGCAAATGCTGCATATGTGTAAACAAAACCTGGCTGAGCCCTAAGGGAGAATCTCCCTTGTGGTGCGACTGAGGTTGCATGGCTCCAGAAGGGCAACTCTCAGTGCTGCCCACCAAGGGTGCCCCTGAAGTCTCAGAGGAGGAGAAGTGGGGCTCGACGCTTTGGCTCCTTCCCACAGGGTAGTGGAGGAAGGCCTCTGCACCTTACCCTGGCCTCTCAACCCCTTGGACTCAGAGGCCGCCCTCTTCCTCGAACCCAGTGATGAAGGGTCCTCCAATCTCACAGGCCCCCCCCCGAAGAAGGCCACAGAAGAGGAGGTCCCCTTCCCCACCAAGGAGGTCACAGCAGCACCAGAAGTGGCAGCTGCCATGGCCCCTGCAGTCGAGACCGCCACACCAAACTCCCTGAGACTGCTATCCACTGCAGTGCCCCCAATGCCGGCCTCAGCGTGGGGGGCCACAGGGACCACAGGCTCGGGGGAGTCCGGGAGGCGAACACTGGGCCGCCTGGTGCCATGTCCAAGAGGGCTCCGTGACTCTGAGGAGTTGGGATTACAATACGGATTGGTCAGCGGGACATCCACCTCCAAAGAGGAGGAGACCACACATACCATCAGACTAGCGACCCCAAGAGCTCTCTTAGCAATGGCGCCTTCATGGGACACAGCGCTACCTCTGGCGCTGCCTCGATCATCGGCACCGTGGACAGCACCAGGATTTGAAGCAGTGCTGACACGTGGCACTGAGGGTCCACCAGTGCCGGGCCCAGCAACCATGAACCACAACACCAGGGGAGCCTGTACCTCCGTGAAGGTAACTGCTGTGGCGGTGCTCACAACTTGGCTCCACAGGGAAGCGAGCCACTCCTCCAGCACCGCAGAAGAAACCTCCTCGATGGCAAGGCTACAATCTGAGGAGGTTTCCTCCTCACCAGGCCATACAGACCCGGGAGGGGACCCAGAGGCAGGGTCAAGAGATCTTGACATGGCATCCCTAGAGCGACGCCATCCTCTGAAATTCGGCGAAGCCCTGCCAACTTTAAACACATGGATCTCAAGAACATGGCAGTCCATGGAGAAACAGGTGTTGCGGTTGTCATATTGTGGTTGGGACCCAGGCAACGCAAACAAACATCATGCTGGTCCGTAACAGAAAAATGCCGGCCACAGGGGCACCGACGCATGGGGGCACGGCCCGCTTTGGATTTTCTCTTGGCCCCCTGAACCAGACATTATTTGAAAGAAATTCAACAAACTTTAGAAAAAGGACCTGGCACTGTTGGTAGAAATAAAAGGACCAGGCTTATCGGACTCCAACAGTGTCAGGTGAATTCAGACTGGGATGGGGATGGTGAGGCAAGAAAAACAGCATCAGATGGCGAAGGCATAGAGATGCAGATGAACTTCGGCAACTCACGCAGCATGTGCAACCTTGATGGCGGGAGAAACAGAACTGGGGTGGAGGAGCAGTCTGCAGCACCTAACGGCCAACCCTCGTGCGCCATGCAATGCGTCAGCCTAGTGGGTGGTGCTGTTGGCGCCGACTCCTCCCTCAAAAAAAAAAAATCCATACAGGTGCGTGCCTCCAGCAGCTTACCCAGCAGTAATGAATGGTGAAGATTGACAAGGGAAGATCCTATTTTACCAGGGTAAGAGACACCCCAGTGTCCCTTAACCCTTGGGTCTGCACCCCATTCACAGTAACTGGATGCATGTGCTCCCTCATATCCACAGGAATACCTTCAGGGATATAGTTAGCAACTATTTCAGCTGGAGGGACCTCTTTCACACCTTGTGTCTTTTTAGGACACTGCCTGGCAATATGCCCTGGCTTTTTACAGAATCAACAAACATCACTTTTCTTTTCCCCCAAATCCTGTTTTGGTAATCTGTGGTTCCCCTCTTTCTGCAGAGGCAACAAGGGTTTTAGCTGCCCTAAAGGCATGCTTTTCTCCCTTGCCACTGCAGTCCCTGCTCCCCAACTTCCCTTCAGAGAAGGTCTGCTCCTGGCATAGCGGTCAGAAGGCTCACCAGCTTGTATTGCTGTCTGAAGGTCCCGGTCCTCTACCCAGGTTTTCATTTCTGTTGGACATGCCCAAAAGAACTGTTTTTAACAATATGAATTCCTCAATTGCTTCCACAGAGTTAGATTTTACCCTCTCCCACCAACACTTAAAAAACGGTGTTGTTTTGTGGCGAGTTCCTCAAAGCTCATTTTGGTGCCCTTCCAGAGCTTACGAAATTTCACTCTGTAGGCCTCAGGATTTAAATCATACCTTTTTCAATAAAGCAATTTTGAGTTTATCATAGTCCTGGCTGTCAGCATTACCCATTTGCCCCAGTGCCTCATGCCCCTTCTCAGTAAGCAGCAGAGATAACTGAAAGTTCCAGGTCTCCTTGGGTATTTCTGCATAAATGCAGACCTTTTCAAATGAATTAAAAAAACACCCATGTCCTCCCCCTCTTTAAATTCTGCAATTAATTTAGAATTTACCTTATACCCCAGCCCTGGAGTTTCATTTTCACCTGCACCATCTATCTTCTCTGACGCTTGTTGCTGAAGCCCTAGTTTCTCCAGCTCAAAGTCCTTTTGGCATTGTTTGTCCTGCAGCTCTATTTCAAGCTTTCTCAACTCACGCTTTTTCTGCTTGAGCTCGAGTTCCCTTTCACGCTGTTTTTCTTGTATGGTGAGCTCCAATTTCTCCATCTCCAGTTGAAGCCACATCCTCTCCAGATCAAAATCTGTGGTGGATTTCCCTTGGTGCTCTGGCTCCTGGTCCGTTCTGGTCCCACTTGCTTCTGTCTTGGATTTGGTCACTGCGGTTCCATCCGGCACCTCCATGTCCAAGGTCTGGTCCCCTGCAGTCACAGGCTGTGCCTCAAAGCCCCAGGCTTCTGCCTGGTCATTGGCTGCCACAAGGACTTCTATTAGGTGCTTTTTAGTGCACCCCTCATAAAGGACCCCTTCTTCCTGTTCCATAGTGTAGTCATTGAAGCTTCCTTCCTACACTATCACTGGTCTAACTTAGCACAGCAACCAAAAAAACAACAAACAAAGGAGGGTAGGGAACTACATTCTGTAACCATATTTTCCCCTATCCCAGTTTCTGCCCTATTTTGCGTGTGGTTTGTTCAAACAGTTCACAATCCCATACGCTGGCACCAATCTGCCATGGACCCACTCCTCTGGGGCAGGGTTCCCTGGGCTTACAGTGAACTCCCCTGAGTGCAACCTGTGCGGTGTGGGTCCAGAAACCCCATCCCTGTCCTTCCAGGGTGCTCGCTGGGTTTACAGCTGAGTGTCCGCCAGGAGATCCTGGGATTTCCTCTCTCTGTGTGAAGGGTGAAAATACAGCCTTGAGCCTGTGTTCCTGGGACAGAACCCTCTTGGCTACTGTGCAGCGAACCAGAAAAGCCACAGGCGTGCACAGGCCTTCAGGGTGCCCTATAAACCCTATATGTGTCTTTTCCAGAGAAATGCAGAGGCCAGTTCAAACCACAGACCACTCCATGAGACCTTGTGCATCTCATAGAGTCCCTGCTCGTGTTCTTTCCTGGTAGCGTTTGGCCTTTAAGCGTTAGGTCTGGTGTGGTGTTGTTTGAGCAAAACCCTCCCAAGCTTACACACACAACAGACAGTTTCAGAAATATTGTAAAATTATGCCAAATGCTTTACTAATATCTATTAGATAATATTTAACATATAAATAACAGTCAAAGATTTGGTTGTAGGATATAAGAAAATAAATGTTGGACAATATACAAAAAAGTACACTAAACTTTTCTAAAATCTTACATATAGTTCTACCTGGTCCCAGTGTAAGTTGATGGAGTTAGAGTCCAGTAAAGTAAAAATATCCTTGATACCTGTTTTGTGATGGAATTCAAAACAGGGGTCCCATCTAGTCAGTTCCTCATCACATACAGGACTGAATTTCAGCAAAAGCAAGTTCAAAAGTGCTGCCTCTGGATTTCTCTACTGTGAGTGGCTGGCCTTTGTCACATGGCTGCAGAGAAACACACGGCTCTCTATTTTTTTTTTAATTCAACTGACCAACCGGCTTTCTATGTTTTAATTTTTTAAAAATTCAGCTGTAAAGTTTCTTCACTGGAGGTTCCCCCCAACCCCACCACTGGTTAGGGGGAAAAAAACTGTTTTTTCCTGCTATTCTGTTGGAGACACTAGACACCACCCCTTGTGAATACAGCTTGACCCATGGCCTTTGTCTGGCTATTTTCCCCAACAGGCCTATTCAGACATAAATAGCTGGGCTTTTAGCGTTCAATTATCCTCCCTTTACTGAAACCTCCTCTTTAGGCACAGTTTTCTGAAAACAAAGGAACCAGTTCAAACCAGCAATGCTTTTGCTTTCCCTTGAACTCAAATTTACAGAAAAAATAAACAGGCTTACCCACCACCATACAATCAAAGGGAATATTAACTACAGAAACACAGAAGTATGACATGGCACTATTCCCTCACAGTGATGACATCTTTAAAGACCTTAACTGCTTTCATACATACATACATACGAAGAAGCCAGCAGAAAAAGGCCATTTGGTCTATCAAGTCTGCTTGTATTGCAGGGTCCACAGCTTGAGCTAATGTCCCTGCCCTCCCTTCCCACTCCTCTCTACCCATGATCCTCACCTTCCCCCTATGCCTATCCTAGCTTCTCTTAAAGCTGCCCACTGTCTTCAACGAGATGACCTCTTCTGGCAGCGCATTCCAAGTGTCCACCACCCTCTCTGTGAAGAAGTACTTCCTGACCTCCCTCCTAAACCTCCCACCCCCCAGCTTAAGACTGTACCCCCTCGTGTTATGGTTGCCATTCAGCTTAGAGAGAATCTCTTTATCAACCTTATTTATCCCTTTCAAGTACTTGAAGGTCCCAATCATGTCACCTCTCTCTCTCTCTTCTGTCTTCCAGGGAGTACAGTATATGTTCAGTGCCCTCAACCTCTCCTCATATGCTTTACCCTGGTGACTGGCTATCATCTTTGTAGCACTCCTCTGGACCTTCTCCAGCAAGTTTATGTCCTTTTTGAGGTGTGGGCACCAGTACTGAACTCCATACTCTAGATGTGGCCTTACCAGTGACCTGTACAAGGGCATTATAACCACCTCTCTCCTACTACTGATCCCCCTAGATATGCATTCCAGCATCTTTCAGCAAGGGATGCCTAATTTCTTGCCTGTCCCCTCTCTGGCAGTTCACCCACACTGGTATGGGCTACTGCTTAGACATTCCATCTCCATACACATTCATAGCCAGCATATATAACCAGCCAGCATGGTGTTGGGTCCAGAGTTATACTTGCCTGTATTATCTTGGACAATGCACCACAAAATGCGTATGTGCCAAGGCTGACATGGAACCATAGAATCTGTCGGCAGAAAACAGCCTGTTGGGCTATCATGTCAGCAGATTTCCACCTGACAAATGTTAAATGAGAGAGCCGTAAAGACTCTTCCCTCACCACCACCACCCCCGACGGCATGGTTTCCACTAAGCCCTTGTATCTCTCCCACTCTCATTTTAATTCCTCCACTCATTACACACAGACCACCTTATACCGCTGCCTATCTCATGCCTCCACTACCCTCTCCATGAAAACTACTTCCTGGTATCTCTCTTAAACCTGCCCCCTCCTTAGTACTTTATGGAGTTGCCCCTCATGTTTGTGTTCCCACTACCCACTTTATTTACCCCATGGAGGTATTTGTATGTTTCAGTTATGTCCCCTTTCTCCCTTCCTGCCTCAAGAGTGTTCATTGTTCACATCTGGCAACCTCTCCATGCACGTCCTTTCCTGCTGCCCCTGCAGCATCTTGGTTACACTCCTCCGCACTGCCTCCACTCTGTGCCTGTCTTTCAGGTGCAGACACCAAAACTGCACACAGGACTCCAGGCAAGGTCAAACCAGTGACGTATACAGTGGATGGAGCTCCTCCTTTCTCCTGCTAGCAACCCCCCCCCCTTGCCCTAACATCCTATCTGCCCTAGAACAAGAACTGCAGAGGCAGCAACCAGTAATGACCGCCAAGCTCTGGGCAGAAGTTTGCAAAAAACACACAAAAGTCTGTGCTAAGGCTTCACAGGAATCACTCAAACCACGCTGGTTCTTCAGATTACAAAATACTTTTATTGAAACGGGTACTGGCTTGTAGCACTCCCCACAGCATCAAGCACTTTCAAACACCACTCCGTGTTCTTTCTCAAGACATAAAATGGAGGCTGTCAACTGTTCCCCATTTAAGGAGAACATTTAAAAATACATACACTTCTTTAGCAGTCCAATACGTGGTATTGAACTTACTAAATGTATTAACTGTAATACAGAGAACATCATTTATATGGCTACATGTACATGCAAATGTTTTTATATTGGTAAAACTACAAGGAAATTCAAACTCCATATTGGAGAACACTTAAGAGCTGTGGAAAAGAAAGACGTAAATAATGCATTGGCTGCCCATATTGCAGAAATGGTTTCGGGACATAAGAAGACATTACTTACCGTAGTAATCACGTTTCTTCCAAGAGAATCTTACTGTATTCTGACATATGCAGTACTGTCCCACCATAGTACTGCCCTGAAGCTGAAAAGGTTAACAGAACCTATGCAAATGACATAATGCTAGGCTCGAGCTCAGTTTTCAAACCACCATCCCTGATAAACAATCCATCAACCGTCAGATTCTAATGAAGTTTGCCTAGGAAGCTAACTAACTAATGCTAATCTGAAACAGTAATAATAATAATAATTATACTCCCAACCCCCCATCATCCCCTAATAATGGGCACTATCCCCAAGAATCAAGTCACAGATAGTCGAAGTAAAGAACAGCCCAGGAGTTCACCACAGTAAGCTGTAGTGCAGTGCCCCCAGGTTCTAGAAGGGGAGGAAGGGTGGGAGCTCAGAATACAGTTAAGAGTCCCTTGGAAGAAATAGGATTGCTACGGTAAGTAATGTCTTCTTCTAACCCCAGGAAATCTTACTGTATTCTGACATATGCAGACTACCCAAGCAGTGCCTTTGGAGTGGGCACAGAACCTGCTTAAGAAACAATCTCTGCAGTACTGTTGTGGCAAACTTGGCATCACTCCTGGTCTGTAAATCCAGGCTATAATGTTTGACAACTGTCTGAATAGTTTTCCAGGTAGCTGCTTTGCAAATATCCAATAAGGGGATGTCCCTTGAGGCTGCAATGGAAGTAGCAGTGCCCCTTGTGGAACAGACTCGAAGGCCCACAGGAGGCTCTTTACCAGCTTTGCTATAGCAAAACTGGGTGTAGGCCACAATCCAGCAAGCAATGGTACTCTCTGAAGCTGGTCTGCCCTTTCCTACCTCTCATAAGTAAGGAGCAGCTGGGCTCTGTTCTCGCTATGACCCATGGTGTGCTCCAGGTAGTAACTGATAGCCCTTTTGACATCCAGGCTATGCAATCTGCATTCGCCTGAGCATGAATGATCAGTTTAAAAGACAGGCAGGGTAATAGACTGATTAAGGTGAAAATCAGACACCACCTTAGCAAGAAACTTCCTGTTTTTTCTTAGGACTACCTATGAAAGGAAATGCAGTCCTAATCTATACAAAGGGCCTGTAACTCACTGATCCTTCTGGCTATTAAGAACACAGTTTTCCAAGTAACATACTTGAGCTCTGCTGATGACATGGGCTCAAAGGGTGGCTGCATCAGCTGACCAATACAGATGTTAAGATCCCACCCTGGGGTGGGTTCTCTGTGTGGGGGGTCCAGTGTAGAAGCCCCTTAAAGAATTTCTTAAACACCTGTTCAGAGGCCAAAGAAGGCCTTCTGCCAACTGAAAGGTAGGCCAAAACTGCTGCTAGGTGAACCTTTAATGAAGATGGCTTAAGACCAAGGGAATGGAGGTGTACCAAGTAATCCAGTACCAGGGGCACATCTGCCTGGGTACTAACCACATCTTGTTGCTGGCACCAGCATGAAAATCTCTTCCACTTTGAGGAATAGGTTAACTGTGTGTAAGGTTTTCTGGAGCTCCTAAGAACCTGAAGTACCCTCTCTGAAAACCCCAGGTTGTCAAATTCTACGTCCTCAAGAACCAGGCCTTGAGTTTGAGAGATTGTAGGTTGGGATAGAGAATTCAACCCTGTGAGGCAGTAAGGAGATTGTGCCTGCAGGGTAGAGCTACTGGCTTGCTGACAGACAGAAGTAGAAGCAGCGAGTACCATGGTTGCCTGGCCCAATCTGGGGCTATGAGGATCATGGTTCCTGGCTGAGATCTGAGTTTGTTAATAACTCTGAGCAGTAGAGGGAAGGGAGGACATGCATACAGGAATTTCCCTGCCAATCCAATAGTAGTGCATCAGTCGGTACTGTGCCCACTGTGGGAGGTCTGCAATAGTACTGTGGCAGCTGATTATTGTCTGGGTGAGCAAAGAGGTCCACCTCCAGAGTTCCCCACCTCCTGAACACAGTTTGAAGTACCTGTCTGTTCAGAGTCCATTCGTGATGGTTCTGATCGATTCTGCTCAGTGCATCTGCTAGGGTGTTGTCTTTCCCTGGTAGGTACACAGCTATCAGGGACAGGTTCAGAGAGTAGGCCAACCTCCATACTAACATGGCTTCTGTGCACAATGGGGAAGACCGGGTGCCTCCTTGTTTGTTTATGTAGTGCATTGTGGTGGTATTGTCTGTTCTGACTTGTACCCCCTGTTCGCGAGCTCTGAAACAAAGGACTGGATCCCCAAGTGCACTGCTCGGAGCTCCAGCAGGTTTATGTGAAGGAGGGTCTCCTGTTTGGTCCAGGTGCCATGAGCTGTGAAGTCTCCTGTGTGTGCTCCCCACCCTAGGAGGGAGGCATCTGTGGTCAGGACCCTTGAGGGAAGCTGTTGCAGGAAAGGAACTCCCTGTCTTAGGTTTTCTCTGTCCTGCCACCACTGCAGGGCCAGAAGCAAAGATCTGGTGACTGGTACCAGAGCAGACAAATGGCACTTTTTTGGTGACCAATAAGATCTGAGGTGAAATTGAACGTCCCTCATTTGAAATCTGGCTCCTGGAACTACTGCTGTGGAAGCTGCCATGTGTCCTAACAGCAGGAGAAAGTGCCTTGCTGGCCTGGAACAGGATAACTGGAAGGAGCTGGCCAGCTGTACCAGAGTGTCCATCCTTGCTGATGGAAGGAAGGCTTTTCCTTTCAATGTGTCCATCTCTGTTCCTATGAAATCCAAAAGCTGAACTGGGACCAGAACTGACTTTTTGGGGTTTAGAAGGAGCCCTAGGGACTGAAGGAGGCTTTGAGCCTGAGCTAGGGCATCCAAGACTTGTTGGGGGGACTGACCCATGGTTTTGTCAAATATCTGTTTAGTTGTCTGAGATCCAGAATGGGTCACCACTCCACTGTCTTTTTTACTGTTAGGAAATACCTTGAGTAGAACCCTTTCTCCCAGTGTAGGGATGGAACTGGTTCTACTGCCTTGTCCAGTAACAGTTTCTTTACCTCCTCCTCCAGTAGCTGAGATTCTGATATGGAAGAAGGACTGAAGACCTTTGCCCTCAGCTTGGGCAAGGCCTTGAAGCTGAGGGTGAGCCCCTTGCCCACTACCTCCAGGACCCACTTGTCTGTAGTTATAGACTGCCAGGTCTGGAGGTAGTGGGCAAGACTGTCCCCTACAGGGAGAGTGGAGGTGACCCTGACAGATACTTCAGGGCTTCTGCTTCGCCTGTGGGGTTGGTTGAGGGCTTGGACCCGCTCTGCCAGTACTCCTTCTACCCCTGCCCCTGAAATAGCCCCTCTGGGGTTGGTAGGTCGGAAGAGCCTGGGTCTGAAAGAAGAGCCTATAGTAAGGTCATGCTCTTCCAGCCCTGGGCTGTTGTTTCTGGGGAGTAGCTGCTTTTTCTTTGGCTGCTGCACTCCTGTAAGCCACCTTGTATTCATCCATCTTTTTCATATAGGCCTCGGTCTGTTGGCCAAAGAGGGGTGAAGGGTCACAGGGGAAATCCAAAGATTCTGACTGAGTGTCTTGGGATAAGTTAGTGATTCTCAGCCATGCAACTCTCCTGAGAGATATGGAGTTAGCCATAAGCCTGGCTGCAGTGTCATTGGCATCCACAGCCATCCTAAACTGGAACTTGGATGCCTCAACACCCCTTTTAACAGCCTCTGCCAAATCAGCTGCCATAGGTCCGGGGCAGGATTTTGCAATTTTGGATACTGTGCTCCATAGGGTTTTTTGAAATCTGGCCACATAAGCCATGTAAGTGGCCTGTCTAATGGCCAGATAAGACTTCCTGGCCACTGAGTCCATCTTCCTGGAATCCGTATCAGGGGGATGAGATGCCAGGGGTATGCCAGCCTTATCACAGGCTGCAGCTTGTACAACACCCTTATGACTGGAGTGTCCAAACAAAAATTCTGCACCAGACTTGGCTACCCAGTATTTCCTATCCAGTTTTTTATCAACTGGAGGAATTGAAGTGGGTGTTTGCAGAACCCTGAAAACATGTTTTTTGGATGGGAAAAAAGCAACTTTTTTGCTGGAGCCACATCCATAATTTCTACAAAATCAGCCTCTTCCTCCTCATCTGTTGTGTCTTGAGTAGGGAGGTCTAAAGTCTGAGCCACCTGTTGCATAAAAGCAAACAGGGAGGTAAAGTCCTCTGATCCCTTATCAGGGGAATCAGGATGATAAGAGTCAGGAGAAACCTCCGGTTCTACCGGTTCTCCATAGTCCTCTTCTTCTTCTTCCTCCCCAAAAGCATAGTCTCTCTCTCCTCCTCCTCCTCCATGAATTCAGAACCCGGATCGAGGGGACTGGAAACAGAAGGAGAACCTGGGGCACAACTGCAGGAAATTTAACCAAGGGCCATGGAACCTGAACCGGAGGAGACTGAAGGGACTGAATAATCTGAATAGCATTAGCTATCTGCTCCACGGTAGGAACTGACGGTTTCACCAGTTGCGGTTCTGTGTGCTTCTCCTTTTTCTTGCCCGCAGTTGCCAGTTCAGCAGCCTATTCAGTGGTGCATTTCTTTCACTGCAAACCGGTACCCCGGTTAGAAGGTGTTTCTCCTGGTTTGGCAGTACTTTTTGAATTAGAGGATTTGTCTGTAACAGGTTCAGCGGTTGTGTCAGACACTTTTTTCCCTCAGTTGGTTCAATCGCCTGTCCAGCGTGGACTGAGGGAAATTTTTTTACAAATTTCACAATCTGTCTCTAAGTGGTCAAGCCTGTAGGAACAGAACTAATCTGATTAAAATATTTTATTATTATAATTGTATTATATTCCTAATTGCTATTCTATATCAGTATATTGGCTTAATTAAGTACTATAAATGTTTCTGGTCAAATTAATATCTAAATGAACTCTACAACAAGGACAATGCTGCTTAAGGCTTGAATACTGAAAAGGAGAAATGATGCCATGAAACAAAAGGGAATACAGCATACATGGTCAACTTCAGAAAAAAAATTGTTTTAGGGGATAGTCTGTTTAAATCAAATGGCCTCTTCCAATTATTAGCAGAAGAGCTTGGAGCTGAGAAGAGATTATTGTCATGGAAACTTGATATAATTTATGACCTTGTGTCTCCATACCAGCCAGACCAGATCCCGGAAGTTAACATAAACTGAAATAGACTGGCTTTAAGAAATTAAGACTTTTATTTACAGAAATTATACAAAAACTCTGCGACATTTCAGAATTATACGGGTTATTGGGAATGCATGAACCTGCCCAGTGATTTAAGTTTTAAACCTATCAGCGAAGTGTAGTGTGAGCTATTTACAAAACTCTGTAGCCCCAAAACTGTTTAAAATATATTGACAAGTTTGGTGTCTAAAGTAAGTTGACCTTACCACCTTTTCAATGGAATGAGTCTTGAATGTTTATCTAACAGCAATACTTAGTCACAAGGTTTGTAAGCCTTCTGGATAAACTCCAAAGCAACGTGAAGTCACGGATCATTTACTTCAAACAAAGAAGATCCCTGTCTTAAAGAAGTTTGCTAAGTTGATAAAGTTTCTAATGATAGCAGGTATGCCAACCGAACATCATTTTAAGCAGAAAAAATGTACTTCTGAAATCCGTAAATACTTTTTAGATATCTATAAAGGAAAAAGTTTCATAATTTGTTTTTGAAGTATAGATTTTATATTGGGATTGACACCATCATGTTTGGTCTCAAATGAATCCTCTCTTTTAGCTGCATCTAAAAATGTAAGTTTTACATTTGTAACAAGGTGCACGTAGATGCAAGAAAGAAAAATTCTTTTATATCAAAAATAGTTTTTGAAGATGAGGTCATACTGATAAAAAATGGCTTAGGAGGGGCTAACAGTAACACCCTCAAAGAGTACTCAGACCAATCATAATTTAATAGTGATGTCGCCCAGCAAGTGGGACATAAATGGGATGCTGGCAAAGCCAGTCCAGAACTGCATGGTCCTTTGGTGTATGAGGACCTGTGTTGGCTGCCCTGACAATTTTGGATGAGGTTGGGACTTGTACTAGGCAAAAAGCCTGAAGCCACGCCTGCTTGGAACCAGCATTTGGGCTGAGCCATTGCCACCACCAAGGGAGTGTCAGATATAGCTTGGAAGCCTACACAACCCTGCAATAAAGTCCAGCTGCTAAAACTGACTGTTACAGAAAGGACTCTCTTCCCAATACTGGATGAAGCAAGGCCTATGTTTTGCATACTAAGAATTTGGACTAAAGTAATGTTTTGGAATTTCTGTTAAGAGCCTGAACAAGGGACTGACTTTGGAATTTACCAGCCAGCAAACCTGCAGTGCTGTTAAATAGCAGTTATTCCAGAGTTGCAGGTTCAAGAGCAGAAGTGAACTGAAACAGAAAAGAGTCACAGAGTCCAGTTACCAAAACAACATTGCTGTCCACAGGGAAAGATCTTTCTACAGACTGTGCTGCTAGACTGCCAAAATCTTGCTGTCTGATTTTTCCCACTAAATCCTGAAGTGACTTTTGATAATTTGTGACGTCAAGCAAGAAGGATCCAACCTGCATTGCTTCACTGATGTCAGAAGACTCTACAATTCCAGGTTCAAGGGGAAAAGACAGAAGACTAAAGCCAAGTCTACCACCAAGGACTTTTGTCATCCAAAATCAGAAGTTCTCACCAAGACTTTGAAATTTAAAAAGTATAAGACCGCACCCACAGATAACTAAAACATAAGTATTCCTTTATTCTACTTTTAGTACTTATTTGGCTATCTGGGGTGGTAACTTAGTGCATTTTAGCTCCAAAACCTTAGAATTTAGATGAAAAAAAGTACCTTCATGCATGTTATGAAGTTTTAAAACAATTCTTATGCAAAGACACTAATGTAATGAGTTGCAAGTTCTCATAGTAAAAAAGGTCATGAAATTTATAAGTATGCTGAAGAAACAGTACAAACAATGTCATTTATTATGCTGAATATTGCTTATTCATTTGCATTGCTTATTTGCTGAAATTTGTTTTGTTTTATTTGATTTACTTGATTTTCTAGAGCTCATTTTGTTTACATTGCAGTTTATGTTTACAATATTTTTATTATACTTGATATTTATGCTAATTATGAGTATTTAGGACTTGTACATATGTGAATAAAATATATATTTATCTCTTATATAATACAAAGTGTTGCAACAGTGTTTTTCCTCCATCATTTTTGAATCTGGAGAGCATAGGATAATATCATATGTGAATTGTTATTATTTTTGGTAATTTATGAAAATAATTTTTGGGTAAGGCCTGAGGTGAATCCAAGTGCATCATTATAAAAAGTGATATTATAAGCCTTTGTTCCGACAAACCCGAGACAGTAAACAGACATCAAATGGGGATCAGCTTTAGCAAATATTTCCCCACACTCAGTGCAGTGTTGGAAACCAGTTGGGCTAGTTCTTTTCTTGGGCGTCTGAGACACGGCCAACTACCCCAAACTAAAATCTCTTTTTTTTTTTGGTTGGTTCAAGGACCACAGAACGAACCGGGGTTTAACCCAGTAACGTCCTCACAAAAAGAAGTTTAAACCAAAAACTCTACTTACAAGGAAAAGAAGAAAAAACGTTGATTCCTGACAGGAACCGAGGACTTACCTAATTATTTCTATCTAGTACTAGTTTATCTTGTGAAACAGAGACAGCGGTTTAAAAATTAGAACTAAAAGCGGTAGAAAACTGAGAAAATAACCATGACTTTTGGCAAAGATGCAGAGGATTCTCCAAGGCGTCTGACTAGTCAAGCGGAGTGAAGAATCTGACGGTTGATGGATTGTTTACTAGGGACAGTGGTTTGAAAACCGAGCTTGAGCCTAGCATTCTCTCATTTGCATAGGTCTATTAAACGTTTCAGCTCTGGGGCAGTACTTTTTTTTTTTTTTTTACTTTCTGTTTATTCTCCCCCTCCTTGCAGCTCTCCCCTCTTTGGGAGACACCTACGGCCTTATCAGCCCTCGCTCACCTACCTGGTGACCGGTGTAGTCCATCCCCCATGAAGCCATGGTTATACCCCCCAGGCGGGTATGGGGTGGGAGCCCTTACACCCCGATGCATCTCTGTATTTCGTCAGAACGCTGTCTCCGAGCCGGTAGGGGCACTGAAGGTCGGGGCCTGGTGCTCCATCTACTGGGAGGCTGCATGATTATTTTTTCCGATGTTCTCTCGGCGTGCCAAGTCCCCGGACGTCAAGGTGCTGAAGTGCCGATGTCTGGCACGTCGCCCCTCTTGTTGAGCATCGGGCTTGCTACACCTCGGGTCTCCACCGGGGCCAGAAAAGATCTGAGCTCTGGTCTCCCCTTCCCCGGAGAGAATAAGCAGTCCTTAGGATGCTCAAGACCTCCCGCTGCCCTCCAGCTCCCGGGCTCGGCTCCCAAACCCAGGTAAGCTGGCGTCGCAGTAAATCCCACTTAGTCGCATGGTAAAATCTACCATAGTACTGCCCTCAGAGGGGCCGGCCTCTGGGGTGGGGCAGTACTATGGTGGGACAATACTGCATATGTCAGAATACAGTAAGATTTCTGGGGTTAGAACTTTGTATTTCACGGTATAGAGAAAATATTTACACCAGTCAGAGGGGGAGATATTGATAAAATATTACTGAAACGTGAGAGTTTCTGGCAGTATCAATTGGGGGCTATTTATGAATTGGGACTGAATGAAAAATCTGATCTGACACCACATTTATGAATGTTTCATAGTTGTATAAATGAACTGCTAGATAATTAATTACAGCAAGAGTACAATATTGATTCAACGTATGAATTTTATCTTGTACATCAAGAGTACGTTTATTTATACATATTTATATTATAGCTGCATCACTGATCCTATTTTATATTTCCCTTCCCCGTTCCATTTTCTCTCTTCCATCCCCACTGCCCTTTTTCCGCCCCAGTCCTGTTATCCTGATCATGAGCAAGGTCATTGATCTCCCAATGTTGCAGCAGAAATTGAATTTCATTAAGAAAATCTATTGGGGTCAATAATTTAGTTGTTGTATATATTTTTTAAGGTAATTTGATAAAATGTGTTAGTTATGTGGAATTTTAGAGGTTGTTTGTAAGATTAATATCACGTATTTGACTGTTAAAGGTGTGTGTATTTTTAAATATTCACCTTAAATAGGGAACAGGTGACAGCCTCTACTTTATGCCTTGAGAAAGATCACGGAGTGGTGTTCGAAAGAGCTTGACGCTGTGGGGAGTGCTGCGAGCCAGTACCCGTTTTAATAAAAGTATTCTGAAATCAGAAGAATCAGTGTGGTTTGAGTGATTCCTGTGAAGCCTTAGCATAGACGGTTGTGTGTTTTTCATCCTATCTGTCCTGCCCCCTGCTCTACTGCACTGTGCTGATGCCTTCTGACAGTCTGAATGATGACCTGACCAAAGCCTCACCATCAGCACAAATGCCCTGCTGTCAATTCTGCATCCTCGACAGATATTCAAAGTTTGGCTAAACTCTAGGCATTAGAGGGTGGGCAGGGGAGATCTCAAAACACTTTTTCAGAACAGCCTCTTAAATAATACAGCCAGCCATGTACTTGGAGGGCATCGGGGGATGGTCTGCACAAATTGCAGTCATTTTTCATAATCATTCAATAAGTCAGTATCAGGGCCTTATGTATAATAAATTCCACAAATTGAACTTGATGTCACTACTTATTAATGGAAAATGTTTCATCTTTGTTAGGGCTGTGGGCGGAGCTGACAGCCCTATCGGGATCAGATTGTAGCTCTAAAAACGGCTGATTGTGGAACTCCCTTTCTGGACATTGGAAGTATTCCTCCACAGCTGCAAAATAGTGCACTCCCACTCTGATTTTTGCTATTTGCTGCTCTATGTTAAAGGCATCTGAAGGGAGGGGGGATGCTACTGTATTGTACTTCCGAACTTCTCAGGATATTAACAAAAAAAAAAACCTTTTGAAACTGCTGTTTTATCCCCTCAAATGAACCTTTGCAGGGCTGCAGACTTTAAGCAACCTAGGGGTTAACTCATTATCTGTTGTACTGGAATTTATTGAAGCCTTGAAACAGCCAGGCAGAGTACAGTGTCAGATTACAGACAGTCCAGCTGTAGCTATTTTCTTCTGTTTTTTTTTTTCCTGTTCAACCTTTGTATATTTGCTATCCAGTGCTAGTGAAAGGTGGGGATTTACAACACCTCTGTTTATCCACAGAATCAGGTTAACTGCTGACTGCTACACTAAACCTCTTTTTTTTATCCACAGGGACAGGTACTGTGGAGCGCCCCCCCCCACACACACACACACCCTCACCCACTGTGATGAATTTCGTGCTAGTAAAAAGTAGATAAAGCCCTCAGTTTATCCACAGGTACAGTACAATGTGGGGCAGGCTCAGTGCAAACTTACCCATACTGTGATGGATTTAGTGCTGGTAAGGGACTGACACAACTTTCCACACACTCTGCATTTAGTCCTGGTGAATGGTGAGAGACTGCCAGAACTGGGGACTATAGCAGTTTGTTTATCTACAGTGACAGGCTGCATACATACTCATAGGGTTATCACCTGTCCCTATTTTTGCAGGACAGTCCTGATTTGGACAGATGTGTCCTGCAGAAAAATATGAAAAATGCTAAATGTCCTGACATTACAGTAGTAAAAAATATTTTCTGATTTTCCTCAAAATGTTGCAAAAAACTATAATAACTTAACTAAAATACCTTAAAATAATATAAAACAAAGAAACAACTAAAAAAACTGCAACACTTAGTCTTAATTCTATCTACTTAGAGAAAACATGACTGTTGCATTGGTCAAGATGGCATATTGTCCTGTGAAAAATCCTGTTTCAGTAAGAAATGTCCCACTTTGGGCTTCTTAAAAGGTGGTAACCCTACATACACACATGCACAGCAGCATGTACTCTGACTAAATAAATTCAAGAGGGCTGAATTAGCAGCATGCCAGTTTTTGATGACTGTGACTGAACAGCACTATACAGCGCTAATAAGAAAATAATAAATTGCTATCTGAAATGTTTATGCAAAATAATATTCGAGTGAAAGTATGGACATTTTTTTAATTAAAGATGTTTTCCATATTTGACCATTGCATCTTAATAGTCATATAATATTACTTCAATATGTAGTGCACATTTTAAATATTTAACTTGTAAATGCTGTTTACTTTTTATGACCATGTCATGTTCAACAGCAAAAATAATCTCTTTCAAAATAAAAACTCAAAAAGGGAATGTGTATGTATTGGAGGTAGAGATATTGTAAATTTATAGTTTGCCAGTGATGTTGTTAACAATCTGAGAGTGTCACACTTCCCAAAGCTTTGCAAAGTTCCCCAACCTCATATCAAGTTCGCTATCAATTTCTGAATACTGAAAAATAGCACATTTGCTCTGCGAAATCACCTTTCGGGACAACTGAATAAAATGACACTGGCACTCTTCATGACGAGGGGTCCCAAAAAGGCCATGTTGAAAATTTGGTGCAATACCTACAAAAAATGGCCAAGTTACACCCGGGCATTGCATAATTTCTTTGCACATTTGTAACTTTGGTCATTTGGTGGCTCTGGCTAGAGTTTGTTATACACAGTAGCTATTTGGTCCTCAAGCCATTACTGGCATTTACATTCAGCTCTTACCTACCAGTAGCCCCTCAGCTCCATCTACCACTCCCCTTCATGGAGCAGGACCTGAAGGCACCAGCGACCATCACTTTAACAGCTCCGGAAGCATGATTTTTCAAGGATTTCTCCCTTGAGCCTCCCACTTGACGTTGGGGCAGTGCCCCAGCAGGCCATGCAAGTGTGCAGCGTCACCCTGTGGAGGATGTAAGCTCCCTGGCCCACCTGAGGGATAGCTGTGGCTTAGGAACCATGGGCCCATCACTCCACTGCAGAGAGAAGGAGGAGAGGGCAGAGGAAGGGAGGACGAGGAGAATCATGCAAGACCAGGCCAGGTCCCCTGCTGGGGCTATGGGAATGCTCAGTGGACTTCTCCCAGGGGGATAGCCTGGCAAGCTCACCCATCAATGAATGGCCGACAGCTGCAGACCAGTCAAGACAGTGCTCTTGTGGGAAAGCCCCCAGGTGGAGAGAACAGAGTTGTGCAGGTCCCATGGGGTGACCCTGATCCTCACCAATGACAGGGACTGCTGGCCCCAGAGAGAAGGAAGGGTCTGAACTGGTGCTGAAACTCCTGCCAGAGCTGCCACCTACTCTAGGTAAGGAGTGAGCCACCAACCTAGACTCCAAAGTCCTCTCCTCATCAGAACTGGTCCTGCCCCTTCCTCCTCAGTTTTGTGAACAGCACAAAAGCTATGAGTACCACCGTGAATGGCACCAGGACCCAAACCAGCACAATGAATGGTGCCAGTAGGGGTCCTGGTGCTGGCCCTGGCACTGCCCAAGGGCATCATAACCCAAGGAGTCCCTGACCCCGACCTAGGCCTAGAAGAAAACATTACTTACCATAGTAATCTTGTTTCTTCTAAGGGAATCTTACTGTATTCTGACATATGCAGTATTGTCCTCCCATTGTATTGCTCTGGAGCTGAAACGGTTAATAGAACCTATGCTAATGAAATAATGCTAGGCTCATGCTCGGCTTTCAAACCACTATCCCTGGTAAACATTCTACAACTGTCAGATTCTTACAGAGCGTGCATACTAACAAGCTATCTATACTAATCTTAACAATTAACTAAATAAATGACAAACAACAATCCCCTTCAGTTGAAAATGTGGGCTACACTAAGACTCAAATCATTAAGCCCAACAACAGAACCACTCATGGGTTTACAACAGCATGGACAGCTGTGCTGCAGTGCCCATAGGTTCTAGCAGGGGAGCTAGGGTGGGAGCTTAGAATACAGTAAGATTCCCTTAGAAAAAACAAGATTACTATGGTAAGTAATGTTTTCTTCAACCCCCAGGGAAATCTTACTGTAATCTGACATATGCAGACTACCCAAGCAGTACCTTTGGAGGACGGTACAGAAATCTCTTTAGGAAACAGGATCTGCAGTACTGCTGTGCCAAACTTGGCATCACTTCTTGCCTGGGTATTCAGGCTGTAGCGCTTGGTAAAGATGTGAACTATTTTCCAGGTAGCTGCTTCACCGATTTCCAACAAAGGAATATCTCCTGCAGCTGCTATTGAAGCAGCTGTACCCCTTGCAGAGAGAGCCCTAAGGCCTACAAGGATTCCTTACCTACTATGCTGTAGCAGAACTGAATACAACCAACCAACCATCCAGTGGGCAACAGACCTCTTTGAGGCAGGCTTGCCCTTTCCTACTTCTCCATAGGTCAGGAAAAGCTGAGTGCTCACCTGCCTGTGACCGTTTGTGTGACCCAAGTAGTAGCTTACAGCTCACTTAACATCTAAGCTGTGCAGTCTACATTCCCCTGAACTAGAGTGTTCAATGAAATTAAGACTGGCAAAGTAATGGACTGATTTAGGTGGAAGTCCGAAACCACTTTGGGCAGAAAGTTTCTGTTAAGTCTTTTTTTTTTTTTTTTAATTCTTTTTCCCTCCGGTCATAGCTCATGGGAACTCTCTCAGGCAACCACTTCCTTGTGCCTGCCCACCTGAGGTTCTCTGCGGTCTGAACCCTCTCTCTCTCCCCACCTACCTGCTGCCAGCACCCCCCAGTTAACCTGCCCAGGGAAGGTAGCTCGACTCCTTCCTTGGGCTCTCTTAGGTAGACTGGCAAGCAGGCGGGGCCCGGGTGGAAGATCGAGGAGGCCAGCCGAGTCGAACCTGGCGCTGGGCATGGAGGATAGCTGCCATCGCCTATCCCAGCAAGCCGGGTTTTTTCTTTGCTCTGTCCCGCCCCCCCGTGTGCACACACCCCCGATGCTTGGTGCACAGCAACCCCAAGGCGCTGGGCATGCTGTTACATGCTGCCCGTGCTTCTGCGGCGCCCTGACCTCCACCAGGGGCTGCCGGAGCACCGGGCACCCCGATGCCCTCCCCCTGGGACAGGAGAGCAGCCCTTCCAGGCGCTCAATCCGATTCCTCCCATGCCGACCCCTGGCGCCCAAGCTCGCTCCAAAACTCAGGTTGCCGGCGTGACGTGAGGTGTGGCATCCAGTGCCTCAACCATCAGCGCCACTGGGCCGGCTGTTTCTGTTAGTTATAAGGACTATCTTGTCCCTATGAACTGATATGTAATTAACTTAGTGGACAAGGCCTGGAGCTCACTGATCCTCCCAGCAGAGGTGATGGCTACCAGGAACACTTTTTCCATGCTGTATACCTAAGCTCTGCAGAAGACATGGGCTCAAATGGTGGTTTCATTAGCCAGCCAATGCATATACTGCGATCCCATGCTGAGGTGTGTTACCTGTGAGGGAATGCAAATGCATGAAACCCTTGAAGAACTTGCTAAACACTTGATTAACTGCCATAGATGACACCTTACCAGCTGAGAGGTAAGCAGAGACAGCTGGTAATTGTACTTTGAGGGTGGATGGCCTAAGGCCAGGAGACGGAAGGTGTGCCATATATTGTAGGATGACTGACAAGTCAGTCTGGCAGCAGTCTATCTCTTTTTCTGGCACCAAATGGAAAAACCTCTTCCATTCAGAGGTGCAAGTCTTTCTGGTAGAAGGGTTTTCTAGAAACCCTAAGAACCTCCAGCACCCCCACAGAAATGTACAAGTCCAAATCCTCTAAGTCCTCAAGAGCCAAGCCATGAGCCTGAGAGACTGGATATTGGGGTAAAGGACCCTGTCCTGCAAGGAAGTCAATAGGTTGTGCCTCCTGGGCAGAGAGACTGACCTGGAAATTGACAAGGTCAGCAGTAGAAAATACCATGGCCTTCTGGCCGAATCTGAAGCAATGAGGATCACTGTTGCTGAGTGAACCCTGAGCTTGTTCAGTACTCTGAGCAACAGGAGAAACGGAGGAAAGGCATACAGGAACTTCCCTGTTTAATGCAACAGCAGCACATCCAGAGGGATTGTGTCCCCTGCAAGAGGTCTGCAACAGCCCTGTGGTAGCTGGTGATTGTCTAGGGTTGCGAAGAAGTCCACCTCTGGGGTATCCCCACCTACTGATCACCACCTGTACTCCTGGTGGTTTTAGCTGATCCTGCTGACAGCATCTGCCAGGACATCCTCCTTCCAAGGGAGGTGGACTGCTGACAGGGAGATGCCCAGGGAGTGAGTTAAGACTCCACGTTTTCATGGCCTCTGTGCACAGTAGGGACGACTTTGTGCCCTCATGCTGGTTTATGTAGTACATTGTGGTTGTATTGTCTTGTCCTGACCTAAACCACCTTGCCTTGAAACATTGGCACGAAGGACTGAATGCCCAGCTAAGCTGCCCTGAGCTCCAGCAGGCTTTATGTGAAGCAGTGTATGCTCCCCTAGGAGGGAGGCATAGGTTGTTAAGACTGCTGCTGGTGGCAGCTGGGGGAAGGCACACCCTCCCCGAGGTTGTCTTCTTCCTGCCACCACTGCAGAGCTTGCAGCAGAATTCTTGTGACTGGGACCATCTTTGACAAGAATCTCTTTTTGGGACCAGTGAGACCTGAGGTGGAACTAAATTCTTCTCCTCTGGAATCTTGATCCTGACACTGTTGCTGTTGCTGCAGCCATGTGCCCTAGCAACTGTAGAAAAATGCTTTACTGGTCTGGCGTATGCAGCTGGAATGAGCTTGCCAGCTGCACTAAGATATCTACCATTCCCTGCAGGAGGAAAGGCTCTTCCTTTGGGTACGTCCAGTCTTTGCCCCTATAGACTCCAGGCGCTGAACTGGTGTTAGCATTGACTTTTTTTTTTTTTGATTTGCCAGGAGACCCGGTGTACACAGTGTATCCTAGATGGTGACCAGTGCACCTCTACCCGAAAAGGAGACTGGGCTGCCATCAGCCAGACGTTCAGGTATGGGGAGACTATGACCCCCTGCCTCCTTAGGTGTGCTTCTACCAATGCTATGCAGTTGGTAAGTACCCCAGGAGCAGAGGTAAGGCCAAAAGGAATGGTTTTGAAGTATATGGGAGGAAGTGCCCTTTAAGACCTGAGATGTAGGACCAATCCCCCTTTCTGGGTGTAGGGAGAATGGTAGCCAGAGTGACCATTCTTACTTTGGCTTTGTTAAATGCCTGTTTGAATGTCTTGGATCCCAGATGGGTCAGCACCCTCTCCAACAGGGTTACTTCTGATAGACTGGCAGGTCTGAAAAACCCTGCCCTCAGTCTGGGCAGGATCTTGGACCTGAGGCAAGCCCCTGGCCCACTATCTGTCTTAGTAATTCTGGGGTGTTGCTGCTTTCTCCTTTGCAGCAGCATTCCTACAGGCTACCTTATACCCATCCATGTTTTCCATGTAAGCCTCGGTTTGTTCACCAAAAAGGAATGTGGGCTCACCAGAAAAAAAGCAATGCCTCTTGGCTGGCCTGGGACGAATTAATTGTCCCTAGCCAGGCCCATCTCCTCAGAGACACTGAAATTGCCATTTGCCTGGCTGCAGTATCATTGTATCCACTGACTGGCATATAGAGGCCTCTATGCCCTAGCAATCTCTGAAATTACATTATTTATTGATTTATTTATTTAAGATCTGGAGACATACGCCATGGGAGTGGCCTGTCTAATGGACAAAGAGGCACCTAAGTGGGATTTCTTGTGCCAAAGAATCCATCTCTTGGAGTCTTTATCCAGTGGATGTGATGCCAGGGGAATCCCTGCCTTATCACAAGCCACAGCTGGCATCACCTCTGCATGGCTGGGGTGTTCTGCTCCAGACTTAGCCCCCCAATACTTCCTATCCAGCCTCTTGTTCACTGGGGAAATGGAGGTGGGATTTTATAAAATTCCAGAAGCCTGTCTCTTCAGAGACTTGCGGATGGGCAGCACCAGTCTTTCTGTTACTGGTACATCCATCCTATCCATACAATCTGGCTCGTCTTCCTCCTCTGTGGATTCCTGGGTGGAGAGGTCCAGTGTCTGTGTGCTTTACTTTTCAGGGGAGTCAGGATGTTGAGGATCAGGGCATACACCAGGTACAAACTCACCATGTACACCTCAGCAAACCATTCAAATGAACCGGAAACCGAGAAGGAACCCAGGTCCTGAACCGAGGTCTGTGAACCAGGCCGCTGAACCTGAACCGCAGTAAAGGCTGCAGTACCTGTAAAATTTGTATAGTGTTTGCTATTCATTTGCGGTTGAAACCGACGATTTTGTAGGTCGCGGTTCCTGAACCGAGTGTTTTTCCTTTCTCTTTTTCTTAGCAGAACTTGCCGGTTCAGCGGCATTGTCTGCGGTTCTTTTCTTTAATCGGGGAACCATCACCCTGGTTAGAGGGTTGTAAAACCAGTTCCTTCGGTTTCTACCTGAGAGGAGGAAGTTTTGTCCACAGCTGGGTTAGCAGCCTTATTGAACCTTTTTTCTACAGTTAGTTAAAATGCCTATTAAGCGCTGACTGAGTGTTTTTTCCTTCCTCTTTTTGTCAGCAGAACTTACCAGTTCAGTGGCAGTGTCTGCGGTTCCTTTCTTTAATCAGGGAACTATCACCCTGGTTAGAGGGTTGTAAAACATGGAAATTACGTACCTACCGTAATTCTTGATCTTCTTGGACGAAGTCTCCACCACTCATTCACACCAATGGGATCTACATCAGAGGCACTAGGATCCAGTGGGAACAAACTTTTCAAGAGGGCCGGCGCCAGAGATGGAGTCACGAGGAAGCAGCACCATGAGCTCCGGCTGGTATGGTAAAGACTATCCTGGCGTCGACCCTCCAACCGCCTCAGTACCTTTTTTCCTCGAGGAGGTGCAGCATAACTAACCTAGAAGGACTAACCTAAAAAAATCGGACATAAGATAGCCCGAATGACCCATGTAAAAGGGGTCAACAATGAAGCCTTCACAGCCAAGCCATTGAGGGAGTGAAGACTAAAAATGGAGAAGTGAGCTCGGGGGATGGTGGGTGGGCGTGTGAATGAATGGTGGAGACTTCGTCTAGGAAGATCAAGAATTACGGTAGGTACATAATTTCTATATCTTCCTGGACATAAAGTCTCCATCACTCATTCACACTGATGGGAGAGTACCAAGCTAATAATCCCCTGAGACGGGTGGCAGAAAATAAGAGCTCACATACTTAGGACAGAAATCCATTAAGAATAGTCCTGCCAAACGACAGATGTCATCTGGCATGGACATCCAAGGTGTAGTGCTTAACAAAAGTATGCACTGAGCTCCAGGAAGCCGCATTGCAAGTATCTGCAATGGGCACATTGCGGATTTTCGCTAGGGATGCCGCGACTGCTCTAGTACAGCGAGTGTACACTCTGCCTTCCAGCTTAACCTGTGCCATAGAATAGCAGTGGCGAAGGCATGCCACCAGCCATGCTGAAATGCATCTAATAGCAACAGGCTGACCCAGCCGGGTCTCGCTGAAGGAAACAAACAGTCGCTGAGCCCTGCAAATTTCTTTTGTTCTATCTAGATAGAATCACAGCGCTCTTTTAACATCCAGAGAATGAAGGGTACACTCCCCTTCATTCTGGAAGTTCGAGAAGTAGAAAGGCAGGATTAAAGGTTGGTTTAGATGGAATTCTGAGACAACCTTAGGGAGAAACTTAAGATGAGTCCTAAGAACTACCTTGTCCTTATGAAATACAGGGGGTCTATGACCAGAGCATGTATTTCAGAAACTCTATGGGCTGAAGTGATGGCCACCAGGAAGGCCGTTTTCCAAGTGAGGAATTTCAACTCGTAAGTAGCTAGAGGCTTGAAAGGTTTTTGAGTTAGCATGTCTAGCGCAAGGTTAATGTCCCAGGCTGCAACTGGATGTCTGATAGGAGGTCTAGTATGTAGAATACCCCCTAAGAAACCTCTTAAATACAGGTAACTGAGCCAGTGACATGGAAAGTACTGCTCATGATAAGCTGAAATGGCACAAAGATTAACTTTGACTGTAGAGTGCTGCAGACCTCGGTTTGAAAGGTCTAGAAGGTACTCCAAGACTTTATTTGGTGGGCAGGAAAAAGGGTTCGAAGAGGATTTTGCACACCACATAAAGAAATGCTTCCATTTGGCTGTGTAGGTTTATCTAGTGGCTGGCTTACGCACAGCCAAAAGAATATCTGAAACCCTACGAGAAACATTAAACCTATTCACCTCTATCTCTTCAGGAGCCAAGCGTGAAGGTGAAGCGACCTCAGATTAGGATGGACCACGGGACCCTGGGTCAGAAGGTTCATCTGAAGGGGAAGCAACTTCGGGGGTGGGGTCCGACAGACTGTTGAGCAGTGGGAACCATATCTGCCGAGGCCAGAAGGGAGCAATGAGGATCATTTTGTCCCCCTGAGACTCAAATTTGAGAAGTACCCTCTGAATTAGGGGAAGAGGAGGAAAGACGTATAGAAAGCGTCTTGTCCACTGCAGCCTGAATGCATCCTGGCAGAAAATGCCAGGTCCTAGATTTCTGAAGCAGAAGAGAGGCAGTTTTGCGTTGAGTGGGGACGCAAAAAAGGTCCAGGTCTGGAGTTCCTCATTCTTTGAAGAGTGACTGAACGACTGTTAAGTCGAGAGACCACTCGTGAGGATCTGTCTCCGTTCTGCTGAGACAGTCTTCCAGCTTGTTCTGCACTCCTGGCAGGTAAACCATGTGGATAAGAGCCTTGTGCTCCAGGCACCATTCCCACACTCTCACAGCTTCCCTGTATAATGGGTAAGAGTGTGCACCGCCCTGCTTGTTGATGCAATACATCACTGCTTTGTTGTCCATTTGAAGGAGAATGTTCTTGTGACAGAGAGTGTCCTTCAAGGCTTGGACTGCATAGAGGATGGCTCTCATTTCCAGGATGTTTATGTGAAGCTGGGACTCGTCTTCGGTCCATGTACCTTGGGTGTGGAGATTCTGGCAATGAGCTCCCCACCCCATCAGGGACGCCTCCTTGGTAATGGAGATCTGATGATCCAGAGGAGCAAAGGGATATCCTTCCAGAAGGTTATCCTCCTGCGACCACCAGGCGAGTGACCTCTTCAGAGGTTCTGTCACCTTGATGGGAAAGGACTGAGGGTGAGTGATTGGGGACCACTGAGTACTGAGCATCCACTGAGAGGTTCTCATATGGAGACGTGCTAAGGGTACAGTGAACACCGAGGATGCCATGAAACCCAGCATCTGTTGCATCGAGATAGCTTGAATCTAGCTGTTTTCTCTGAAGTATCAGGCCATCTGTAAGATATCGCTCCTTCTGTCCTCTGGGAGAAAAGCCTTCGCACAGGAGGTGTCCAGAAGAGTTCCTATAAAGAGGAGCTTCTGGGAGGGCTGCAACTGCAATTTGTTGAGATTTAGCAGGACTCCCATGTATGTGAAGAAGTCTGAGGCCATGGCTACGGTGTCCAGAGTTCCTTGTCTGGAGGGACTTGCTAGGAGCCAGTCATCCAGATATGGGAACACCTGCATTCCAATTTTCCTGAGATGCGCCGCGAGAATTGCACACTTTGCAAAAACTTGAGGCGCTGAGGATAGCCCAAAGGGCAGGACTCTGAACTGATAATGTTGACCCAACGCCACAAACCTTAGGTATCTGTGGTGCTTTGGGTGTACAGTAATGTGTTGGCAGGCATCCTGCATGTCCAGGGAGGCTAGCCAATCGTGTTGATGAAGCAAAGGTAGAAGGGTACCTAGCAATATCATCTTGAACTTTTCCTTGAGAAGGAACTTGTTTAACTTTCTGAGATCCAGAATGGGGCGCATGCCACCAGTTTTCTTTGGAACCAGGAAGTAATGGGAGTAGAAACCTGTGTTTCACTGATCCAGCGGAACTACTTCTACTGCCCTGTTGTTCAGAAGGCCTTGTACCTCGGAAGCAAGAAGGTCTGACTGTACTGCTGACAGCCTGAGCTGTCATTTGGGGGGATGATCCGGAGGGGTTTCCGAAAGGTTGAGCGAGTACCCCTCGTGGATTATCCAGAGGACCCATTTGTCTGATGTTATAGATTTCCACTGGTTGTAGAACTGAGTCAGATGTCCTCCCACTGCTGAGGAGGAGTCCCCTTTGGACAGTTGAGGTGGGACCTGGGCCACAAACTCAGAAGATGGTACTGGGCACTTTGGGGCCTTGTGCCTTCTGCTGCATTTTCTTTCGTGGCTGAGGGTTGTGGTTTTTGTGAAAACCTCCTCTGCCTCTGCCCCGAAAGGACTGACCGTTGTGAAACTGGCACTTGTTGGCACCCCCCTGGGAGGAGATGGGTACGGGTCTAGCCATCTTAATGGCAGACCCTAGTCTTCTATGGCCTCCACAGCTTACTCCACTGCACAAGTATGGCGCCATAACGACAGCCGCTGTCAGCTGGTGGTGTGACTGGATTTGGCAGTCACGACTGGGTATGGGTCACGGGGAGCGGGTGGTGTTGCACTGTCGGGTGGGCCACACTCAGACTACCAGGAATTATGGTATGCATATTGTACAGCACACAGATGACTTGGGGTGTGGGTCAGGATTCGAGGCAGGGGGATCCTTGGGGCACATACAGTGGGGGGGGGTCCTCTAGCCCTGCTGGGCTATGTCAGCTCTTTCTGGGGATCGGAGCATGCGGGGGGCACTTGTGCCCTGCCGGACAGTGGTTGGAGCTTGCAATGAATTCGCCAGGTATGCCCTCTGTTCAGCATACCTGGCCAGACGTTGCAAGTCACAGGACTTAGTCGTGGGGACCCTGCCCCATCTAGAATCTGATGCAGGGTCCTTGCCGCAACTGAGTTTGGCGCAAGTTGCCTCTGGCGGCGACTTGCCTCATTTTTCTAGAATCAGCCCCCAAGTGTTTAACATGTAAGTTTTTCTTTTTACATTTATAAAAATTAAACTTTTGAAAATTTATTTAGCTGCTATGATTACATAGATATTTGACAAGCTAGAAAATAGTTTTTTTCATTATTTTTAGACAAAAACTTTGTTGCACTTGCATCTTAAGTCTCATTAGGTGAGAACAACTTTCAGCTTCTTGGTTTATGAAATATTTTGAAGTAAAGTTATTACGCATTGATAGAAAATAATTATATATTTGTTAAAAAATTGGTTCTAGATAGTGTTTCACTGAAGAAGGATTTTCCCAAAATGTCTGAATTGTACTGTATTACATATAAAAAATACTACTGATGCACTAGTGACTTCTCTGAAGTCCTTTATACATTTGAAACTGGGTGAGTGGATTCTACTTTGCACAAATCTGTTTCCATAGGTGCTGCTGAGAGTGACCCACCTGCACTGCAACACTAGCACCTCTTCTGCTGGGCTCAGCAGGGTTCTGAATGACAAGGATGGCCATGCACCATCAGTCTACTATCCCTCAAGAGTTCAGGCACAAGCATGGGCCAATGGAGTCGAGGAACAGCTGCTGAGATAACACCCCCCTGACTCAAGGGGGAGGAAGAGATCCACCCCTACTGCAACAGCAGCCAAGTAATCCACTGGAAGCAGTATAGCATAGTGGTTAAGGGCACTGAGCTGCAAACCTCTGGAGACCAGGGTTTGAATACCATTAGCCCCCCACTTGCATACTGTATGACCCTGAGCAAGTCACTTAACTTCCTTGTGCTCCCAGGTTGAACCTGGAAACATGCTCTGGCGTAATGTGCCTTTCCTAGTTAAACAATCCCTCCCCACTGGCACTGTAAAGCCAGCAGAGAGATGCACTGGCACTGCAATGCCAGCAGAGTGACCCATTAACACTGCAACGCCAGCACAGTGATCTGACGGCACTGCAACAACAGCAGAGTGATCCAACCTCACTGCAACACCAGCAAATTGACCCACCAACACTGCAATACCAGTACAGAAATCCACTGGCACTGCAATGCCAGCAGAGCAACACCCCCCCGCACTGCAATGCCAGCAGAGCGACCCTCCTTGCACTGCAATGCCAGCAGTGACCCCCCTGCACTGCAACACCAGCAGAGTGACCCTCCCTGCACTGCAACGCTAGCAGAGTGACCCTCCCTGCACTGCAACGCCAGCAGAGTGATCCATCGACACTGCAACACCAGCACAGTGATCTGACGGCACTGCAACAACAGCAGAGCGATCCAATCTCACTGCAACACCAGCAAAGTGACCCACCTACACTGCAATACCAGTAAAGAAATTCACTGGCACTGCAACGCCAGCAGAGTGACCCCCCTTGCACTGCAATGCCAGCAGAGTGACCCCCCTGCACTGCAACGCCAGCAGAGCGACCCCCCTGCACTGCAACGTCAGCAGAGCGACCCACCAACACAGCGACCCACCTGCACTGCAATGCCAGCATCACCTCTGTTTGGCTTGGTGGGGTGCCTTGATGTCATGGGTGACAAAGCAGCATCAACCCTCCCCTCAAAGGTCAGGTGCAAGCATAGGCAGGTTGCCATGGGAGATGGGTAGATTTACAAGGGGAAATTTCCCCAGTGCACCATGTACATGATGCCCTGGACCCCACGTCAACATGCCCTTCAACGTGTCCTGTGTCCCGCCTTGGTTCCACCACTGACTGAACATTTCTAAATCCTGGTTCACTATAGCCCTGCCACGAGAGATTTACTCATGAGGTGGCCACTCTGGTGATGGAATCCAAAGGAGATCCCAAAGGGCTTCAGCAGCAGGCACTGATGGGCAGAGGCCAGAGTGAGAAGAGAGTGCAAGACGAAGGTTAATGGTGTACCTGGGGAGGGCTAACTGAAAAAATATAGTATGTGATGCATAAAGGGGCTCTTACCTGAATGTCTATCTGTCCTTGGGGACGGAGTGTCCCATGGTCAGGAGTAATGGTGAATTCTTTTGGCTTCAATCTTCCTTGTTCCATGTTCCTCCATCCTGTTCTCCCACTGTCCGAAACCCAACTAGAGCTTGGTATACTTGGGTCCCCAGGACCATCTCCCGGCACATGCAGTCGAAAGGTCATCGGAACCAAAGAAGTGTTGTTAAGTGAACATGTCAATGTTTGAGGAAATCCTAGCACCAAAAACAAACAAACAAAAAAAAAACAGGGCAGCAGTCACTATCTTAGTTTTGTCAGTAAATTTATTCTAGATATTAACGAGGCCCCCAAGGTATCTGCAATCTTCCACAGGGTCTCCCTTGTGTTCTTTGGGGCAGAAGACTGGGAACCAATGGTGAGTGGTTCTGGCACACAAAGCACACAAGAGGTGTCTCTCCTGAAGAGTGCAGAGACTCCTTGGCACCCAAGTAATTGACTCTAATACACGTCAAACATTTTTTTAAAAGCCGTTTTATTATTACTGATTTCTCTCCTGGCTTACCTGGCCTGCTCCCCTTCCAGACAACCTCTGCGGACTCAGTCCATCATCCACATGCAGCTCACAGCAGGAACCTACCCTATTATATCCTGCGGCTTGCCTCCCACAGTGGGGTGGTGGGGAGCCCCCTATCTCGCCCACCTATTCCGGATCCAGATCAGAAGTTCTGAGCCAGCGCACAGAGGACTGCCATCAAGCCGCCTGGCCAGGAAGCCCAATTTTCCTCTCTTACCGTTCCCCGAGTCAGTGGGCGTGCAATGACACCGGTGGCTACGAGCGCACATACGTCCACACACGCCATCATCCTGGCGTCTGCCTTCGACTCCTCCCCAGTGTATGGCATGCGTCCCTGACCTCCAGCCTCCACCAGGGGACAGTCGGGCACCGACCGTCTTGAACCCCCCCCAAGAGAGGGAGAGCAGTCCATCAGAAGCTCAATCCCTCTCCTCCCCTGCCAGCCCCCAGCGATCTGTGCTCGCTCCCGAACCCTGGTCGCCGGCATGGCGTGAGGTGCAGCAACCAGCGCCTCTGCCCTCCGCACCACCAGGCCAGCCTAAAAGCCATTTTTTTAACCTAGCTGTTTGTCGCCCAGTCTGCCACCTGTGCCATCCATTCAGGCATATCCTTGGTGACCCTCCCCCCCCCACAAAATCAGGGACCCATATGGGACAGGACCTGAGTGCATATCCTTGGTGACCTCACTTCCCTCCCCCAATCAGGGACCCATATGGGACAGGACCTGAGTGCATATCCTTGGTGACCTCACTTCCCTCCACCCCGTTAGGAGGACCCACATGGGACAGGACCCAAGAGTGCATATCCTGGTGACCTCACTCCCACCCACCCCCAATCGGGAACCCATATGGGACAGGACCTGAGTGCATATCCTGGTGACTTCACTCCCACTGCTGTCGGGGACCCACACAGGGCAGGATCTGAGGATGCATATCCCCGATGACCTAGTAGTCCCATCCGCCACCCACCCCCACTCTCAGGGACCCACATGGGGCAGGACCTAAGAGTGCACATCCTCAGTGACATCAAGATCCCATCCGCCACTCCTCCCACTGTTGTTTTTGTTTGCATACAGTATTCTGGAACCTTCAATGTAGAACTGTCTGTGCTTTACGGGCTTCTTTGTTTCAAAGGAATCCACATGGGGCAGGACCTGAGAGTGCCAGTGTTGTCACTGTGGCGGGATGGTGTTCCTAGATTTATTTACAAGTTCCCCTTTCCCCCGGACCCTCCCACCTCCCCTGGTACCGACACAGCAACATGGTGGCCTCAGACACTGCAGAATGCTTTGGACATGTGCCACTCCTCATGGAGAAGGAAGCTTCCTTGCCCACTGTGATTGGCCGCTGCAGTGCCGGATGTCAGGCACTTCCCTTCCCAGGCTGCCTTGTACTGTACTCTGCAGCATTCCTCAGCCCAGGGCCACACCGATCCAGCTCCCTAAGTTTGCTTCCAAACCCAGGTTGGCTCGCGACACATTTGGCAGCATTACCCAGCGCACGGTAACACCACTCCAGCTCCCCACGCTCACTCCAGAACCCTGGCTGGCCCGTGATACACTCGGCAGCATTCCCCAGCCTAGGGCCATACCAATCCAGCTCCCCAGGCTCAATCCCAAACCCGGGCTGGCCCGTGATACACTCGGCAGCATTCCCCAGCCTAGGGCCACACCAATCCAGCTCCCCAGGCTCGATCCCAAACCCGGGCTGGCCCGCGATACACTCGGCAGCATTCCCCAGCCTAGGGCCACACCAATCCAGCTCCCCAGGCTCGATCCCAAACCCGGGCTGGCCCGCGATACACTTGGTAGCATTCCCCAGCCTAGGGCCACACCAATCCAGCTCCCTGGGCTCGATCCCAAACCCGGGCTGGCCCGCGATATGCTCAGCAGCATTCCCCAGCCCAGGGTTACTCTCTGTCTGTCTCTCTCTCCAGCTTCATAGCATGTCCCCTTCTTCTTGAGCAAAGTTTGTTCTTAACAATACTTCCCCCCCGTACCTTATTTACCACTGTGAGGTATTTAATGGTCTCTATCAAATCTCCCCCCCCCCTTCCAGGGTCTGCATATTGAGATCCGTTAAGTCTCTCCTCATAGGGATTTTGATGTAGACCCTACACCATTTTAGTTTCCCTCCTCTGGACCATCCCCACTCTTATGTCCTTCCCGAGATATGATCTCTGGAATTGGACACAGTACTCTATGTGGTGTCTTACCAGCGATCTATACAGAGGCAACACGCCTCCTTCTTTCTGCTGGTTGATACCCTTCCCTATACACCCCTTCCTATGCACTCTAGCATCCTACTAGCCCTCCCTACTGCCTTGTTGCACTACCTGGCCACCCCTAGGTCATCTGATATGATTACCCCCAGGTCTCTTTCCTGTTTGGTGGTCGTCAATACCACTCCATCCATTTTGTACTCTGATCCTGGGTTTCTGTGCTCTAGGTGCATTATTTTGCACTTTTTCACATTGAAACACAGCTACCATACGCTTGACCACTCCTTGAGTTTTGTCAGGTCTCTGCTCATCCTTTGCGCACCCCGCCTCAGGACTGCCCACCGTATTGCAGATTTTGGTGTCATCCACAAAGAGGCAGACCTTCACCTTCCAGCTCCTCTGCAATGTAAATTATAAAGACATTAAAGAGGACCAGTCACAGCACTGATCCCTTAGGCACCCCACTGGTCACCCTCCCTTTCTCGGGATTGCACCTTCCCTGTGGATACACATGCTGTTAGCAGGCACACCTGTGGCACAAGACCTGGTGCAGCTTTACCAGGGACTGCACCCTCCCTGTGGACAGAAATGCGGTTAGCTGGCACAGCTGTGGCACAAGACACGACACAGCTGTACCAGGGACTGCACCTTCCCTGTGGATACACATGCTGTTAGCAGGCACAGCTGTGGCAAAAGACACGACACAGCTTTACCAGGGATTGCATATTCCCTGTGGATACAAATGCTATTAGCAGACATAGCTGTTGCACATGAGACAGCGCAGCATTACTGGGGATTCCACTTTCACTGTGGATACAAACGCCTTAGCAGGCAGAGCTGTGGCAAAAGAGACGGCACAGCTTTACCAGGGACTGCACCTTCCCTGTGGATAGCAGGCACAGCTATGGCAAAAGGCATGGTACAGCCTTACTAGGGATTGTATATTCCCTGTGGATACAAATGCTGTTAGCAGACCCCGCTGTTGCACATGAGACAGCGCAGCGTTACGGGGAATTCCACTTTCACTGTGGATGCAAACTCTATCGGGCACAGGTGTGGCACAAACCATGGCACAGCTTTACCAAGGACTGCACCTTCACCCTAGATACAAATGCTGTTAGAAGGCGCAGGTGTGGCACTAGACATGGCTGCAAGAACTTTTTACTGCAAAGTCAAATGAATAACGACAGCTTGGAAAAAAATAACAACCTTCCCAGAAATAACCGTAGGGTTCTAAATACTACAGCCCCAGGGGCATTGCATGAAGATGACAGTTTCTGTAAATGAAAAGGAGCAATTCGAGCTGTCCAAAGAGAACTAATTGACTTAGAGCTTACCCTATCAACTTAATTTATTACATTAGATAAATGGAATTAAATCTTAGTCCTCAGAGTTATTAGACTTTAGAAAAAAACTGTTCCAAGCAAGAGATACAAGAGGAATTTCAATGTCAGTCAGAACACTCCCAGAACTAAGGATAACATGCGGGTGGGGAACACAATGAAGCCTTCATGTGGCTCCCTTCTTACCAGTAATAATAGGGTTTTATTTAGTTGATGGTTCTTGGGTATTTTTTTTTTTTGTTTGTTTTAATACTTTTTCCTCCTTTGCTGGCTGTCCTCTGGAGGGTGCCCCCAGCCCCGTCCCCCGGCATCCACAATCCGGCGCTGACCCTGAGCTCCCAGGGCTTGCCCCCCCACCCCCGGTGGGGTGCCCCAATCCCCACTGAAGTCAGGATCCAGTGGGTCAGCGCCATGACTGGCCGGGAGCAGAGCCTGCGAGGCGCTCTCCACCACTGTGCTGCGGCAGTGTTTTTTCCTGGTGTTCTCCCAGGAGTTGGAGGCGTGCAAGAACGTTAGCGGAGAGGAGCATGCACGCGTCCGCATGCGCTCCCTCCAAGCATCTGCCCCAACTCCTCCCCATACTGCAGCACAGTGCCCTATGCCCCAGCCTCTGCTGCGGGGAGAACGAGTGCCAACCACTGAGGACTCCCCTCCCCTGGCTATCCTCCAGAGGGTGCCCCATTGCGTCAGGGCGTGCGCCACGCATGGGGGGGTGAGCACCAGAACAGGGAAAACCTGGTCCATGGAGTAGGCGACGGCACTTGCCCCCATGTCAACAACCAGGTCCTCCCTGCCTGGCCTTCCAGATTCCTCCACCCGGGCTGCTGCCCACATGTCGGAGTCTGTCTGTAAAGTGCACCCAAGAGGAGAGGCTGCCCCACCCTGGAGGGGTTAAGCTGGGGGTGCCAAGTGTGGGAGGAGAGAGGAGGCTGAGGTAAGAGGACTTCAGGTGGGACAGGAACAGGCAGGATGCCCAAGAGAGGCCCCGTGGACCGTGACCAGGACGGAAAAATAGTTGAGAGAGGAAAAAAAAAAGTCAACACATTTTGACATGCCCAAAAGTAACACTGTGGGACCTGACGAAGATTCTGGGCCTCATGGCCTCATGTCTGGAACTCCACAATTGGGTCCAACTGCACACTGAGTCCAGTCCAGTAACTCCTGCTAGACCACTGAAATTACACCTCACAGAATTATACACACACACAGTGGTCATCCCACAGACAATCAGAGATTCCATACAGTGGTGGATGGTCAGAAGCAACCTAAACCAGGGCGCCTCTATAGACAAAGACACTACAACCTTCATGTGCACGAATGCAAGCCTGACGGGATGGGGTTCAACAATGGGCTCATGCACAGTGCTGGGGAAAATGGGCACCATAAGAATCAAAGCTGCCCATCGACATACTCAAAATGAGGGCCATAAGACTAGCCTGACCGTACTTTCTCCCTACGATCCGTCATCACCATGTAAAAGTCAGAACAGACAACATAACAGCCATGGCATATTTGACCAAACAGGGAGGTACAATAAGCGAGTCAACAGCAGAAGAGGTCACAGTCTTATTGAGTTTGGCAGAAAGGCACCTAAGCGGTATCTCTGTAGTACACCTGGCAGGAGAACCAAACACAAGTGTGCAGACTGGCTAAGTCAACAGACACTGCATCCCAGAGAATGGCAGCTCCATCTGGAGGTATTCCGAATGATTCACAGACAATGGGGCCCACTTCAAATAGACGTGATGGCTTCGAGTCACAACAAACAACTTCAAACATTCTACTCCAGGTTCAAGGAGAAGGACTCTGCGAGAGTGGATGCCCTCTCAATGCCATGGAACTTCGGAAGAGCCTGCATGTTCCCACCTCTGTCCATGATTCCAAAAGTGCTTGGATGGATACAAATGACAAGGAGTGCAGTAGTGCTAGTGGCACCAAACTGGCCAAGACAGACATGGTATGCATCCATCAAGAGAATGATGATAGACCAACCAATGACATTGCTGAACAGGTCAGACCCTCCCCAAACAGGGGCCAATCCTTCATCAGAACCCTCACGCATTACAGCTGATGGAATGGCTGCTCAAAGGAGTAAACTGCTAGCACTGGGCGTCTCGTCTAGGGTGACAAACACAATAATGCAAGCCCGAAGACCTTCGAACAACAATGCCTACGAAAGGCACCAGGCAAAATTCCACAACTAGTGTGCGGCAAAAGAACTACAGGCCCAAGAATGTTCGATTATACACATTTTGGACTTTCTACAAGATGGTTTCGATAAAGGACTATCTGCCACCACACTGAAGAGTGCAAGCTGCCACCATAGGAGCAGTAAGGGGGAAAGAAGATGGCCACTCCCCGGGGGCACACCCTTTAGTCCAGTCCTTTCTGAAAGCAGTGGTAAACAGCCCTAGGCAGAAGGCCATGGTGGCACTTTGGCAACTGAACTTGGTTTTGGACACCCTCACCAAGGATCCCTTTGAACCTTTGCAATCTATTCCCCTACACGTCTAGACCTGGAAGGTGCTGTTTCTGGTGGCAATATGCTCTGCCAGAAGAAATGGTGAACTACAGGCGCTGGCCTGTGTTGAGCCCTTCCTCTCCATTCAACCACACAGGATGGTACTGAAGATGGTGCCTTCCTTTTTGCCCAAGGTAGCATCCCCTTTTCACAGTGCCCAGGAGATATCTCTGCCTATCTTTCAACCTCAGGCTGAGGATGTCCAGCAGGGGACGTTGTAGTTACTAGACCCTACTAGAGCAGTCAGAACATACATGGAACAAACGGCCTCCATCCGGAAGACTGAGAGATTGTTCATCCTCACATCGGGGACCAAATATGGGCCTGCCAGTCTCGAGGTCCAACATAGCTATATGGTTAAGGAAGGCCATAGATGAGGCTTACAAGGCCATCAGGTCACCCCCATTTGGCTCACTTTAAGGCCCACTCTACCAGGGCTGTAGCCACCTCATGGGCAGAACGTAATTCTGCATCAGTGGCCTAGATCTGTGCAGTGGCCACATGGTCTACTCTGCATACATTTACAAGGTATTATACGCTGGACACTTGGGATCAGGACAAGTCGAGGTTTGGCAGGGTAGTCCTACAGATAGTATTTTCATAGTATCCTCCTTGTCCGACCCAAATAGACAAGGGCACTGCTTCTCAATCACCCATGAGTAAGGACTTGGAGTGCTGTAAAAAGGTGCAGAGGATAATGGAAGTTTACTCACCTAGTAAAGGTGATTATGGAAGCACCTTTTTACAGCACTCCATATCCCACCCAATGAGGAGGAGTACTTAGATTTAATATCGAATGTATGCACCCTAAGATTTGAACATATGAATGTATTTTGCGAATGACAATCCAATGAGTTAATTATGCATGCATACTGTAGTTGATTTAAGTATTCAATAAATCAAAATCTGACCTCATTTAATCCCATATGGTCTGGTATGGTACTTGTTTTAGTAGTACTGAGCTATGCTGTCGAAGTAACTATATTTCAGGAATACAGCTAGGGAAGTCATCACAATGGCAAACCACATCAGGACAAGGGATGGAGTGGGGTCAGATTAACAACTTTCAAATTCTTTGTGCATCAGCCTACAGGAAGACGTCACTAGAAGCCTTGAGTAAGGACTTAGAGTGCTGTAAAAAGGTGCTTCCATAATCACCGTTACCAGGCGATTAAACTTCCATTCAATCATGCACTCAGCAGCACAGCAGATATGAAGGGGAAAATACTACATAAGATGGAAGTTTAAAAAAACTCATCATGGCTAATGTCAGGTTTATCACATACAATGTAAAAGGTCTCAATAATCCTATAATGAGAACACACATATTAACACACCTCAAAAGACTAGAAACCGAGACAACTGTAATTCTAGAATCCTACTTAATGCCAGAAAAACATAAGAAACTGTGAAGGCAGTGCGTGGAGGAATTTAAGCCCCCCAACTCTGTTGGGCTAACCTGGGTGATGGCTCCCTGCCCCACGTCCTCACTGCCGCCATGGCCCAAGTTCTGGTTGTGTCCCCCTAGTCTCTGTCTGGCCCCCAAGGGGTTTCCTGCTGCAAAGAGGGGGGCTGGAGGAGCAAAGTCACAAAACCACCGTGCTGGATCCTCACAGACCTGCGAGGTGGCAGTCTGCGCATGTGCAGTCACACAAGATCATTTTCTCACTGCTCCCGTGGTGCTGCAGATGCTCCTTTCATGCTTCCAACCCCCAGGATGTGTAAAATGGGATCTGGAGTTACTAGGGAGTCAGTATAGGAGCCATGCAAACACTTAGTTTAGGAGCGCCAATGAGCACTGGGAATGGGACATGAACATTAATGAGGCAAGTTATAAATATTAATGAGCCTGGCTGCATCCTGAGGGGATTGTGTTCCGAAAGCAGCAACAGGCGGGGAAATTAAAATAGCAAACTGTGCACTGGGTGAGAGGTCACAGGTGCTACGATTAAGCTGTGGGTAAAACGTATAAAAAAAAGTTGCTATGTTTGATTGTAAGGGACCTTACCAGTTGGGGACTATAAAGGGACTGTGTGTACAGTAGCCATACTGCCTACCCTTAACCCCTGTCTCAACCAATCAGATGAAAGGTTGTTTCAGAAGGGCTTCTGGGACTGGAAAAGGACTGTTGGGAGTAAAACCAGGGACTATTCTTGGTGCCCTTTGAAGAACCAATAGAGTGTCAAGTATGTTTAATGAATATTAATTTGCCTAGTTGGACAAGTGAGGCAGCCAATGAGAAGGACCAACATGGAGAGCTAATAAAAGGGACTGTTTGCCCGCCAGAAGGGGTCTTTGGGTAGAGGCTGTGAGCCCAGCCAGAAGCCAGGAAAGAGAATGCTGTGAGCTCGCTAGCCCTGAAAGCCTGTGTGTTTGCCCAAAGGCCTCATTGGCCCCAGGACAGGACAAGCTGCACTGTGCCTTGGAAACCAGTTAGCCCCAGGAAACGAGTTGCTCTGAGAAGGAGATTCCCCTGGGTGAGATTTGATCCTTTGGCCGATGAATGCTGCTGCAATGACAGAAAGTTGCTTCTGAGAGTTGAACCTGTGGCCGACAAATGTTGTTGCAGTGAGTGAATTTTGCTCCAGAGAGAGCCAGTGCCTGAGAGAATTTGCTGTTGAATTTGGAATCTGTTGTGGAGAAGTTGGAAGTTACTCCCAAGATTGGAACTTGTGGTGGAGAGACGGTTGCTGTTGAGGTTGTGACAGTTGTGTTAAAATTAGAAGCTGTGGCTGGGGAAGAAAGACCCCGCAGTTCAAGTGAGAGACCTTTAAGCTTTGTCCAGTAGGAGTAGACTGTCCTGCAGTGCAGAAAGAGTCACTGAAAGACACAGCTGGATATCAAAGACCGCACAGTTTGCCACCTGAAATCCACAGTGTCTGCCAGATAAGGTCAAGGTGATTTGCAAGTGTGTTCCCCCGGGCGGGGGAAAAGAAGTTGTACCTGGACAAGGAGAGATTCATTTGAGAGGAGGACATCAAGATGCCTGCCAGGTGAACACTGCATACAAAGGCCCCCAGGGGTGAAGACTGGAAAAGCCTGGCAGGTGAAAACCGGCTTTCATCGTTGCTTCAGCCAGTGGCTGTATGTTGCATGATCAACTCCTGCACCAGACAGGTACCGTGAAATCAAGTATCTGCAAACCCCCTTGAGAATCTCCAGACTGTAAGTACCTTGGGCTGCAGCTTTGGGGAAAATATTTATTTAGTTAGTTAGTCAGAATAAAGGGGTTAAGCCCTGGGCAGGACTGCGCCAAGGTTAACAATGTGGACAGGCAAAAGTTTAAAGGTTTTGCATCTGTTTAAAGTTATTTGGGCCCCAAAGAAAGATCCCCAGTGTCTTCTGCATCGGCAGTGTGGTACCCACCCAAGGGGCTCTATAGACTTTTGAGCAGCTGCCATTTGGGAAACCGGGTGCACCCGTGGGTGGGAGTCTGGGATTGTTTAGAGTAAAAGTGTTGCTACAGTTGTTGTTAAAGTTGTTATGCTATTTTACTCCCTTTTTCTCCTTCCCTCGAAATAAAATGTGTCAATTGTTAATGTTACACTCTTGCATTGCAACTCACTGTGAAAAGTGGGAATCGTTGTTGTGTGAGGAAGGTACAGTTGGGGCAGTTACTGTATTTTCCTGGGGAGTGTTAACCTGCAACTCATCTACAGGTATACCCTATCACTACCCCAAGGGGAGGCACCACACGCACCTGTTCCAGTACCACTTGTCTGTCACAGAACCTAGGTTGGGCCCCTCGAGGTGTGTCCAGGGAAGACCCGAGGGCCCTGAACTCAGCCGAGGTGACTCCAAAAGGGGCTGCTACAGGAAGTTTATGTGCCATCCCACCTGAGGGTGAAAACGGACAGAGTAACCAACCTCATAAACATCTCCATGATTATAGTAGAGCATACCTAGCCAGACACCTGCATATGTGAGGCCTAACAAACACTCCAATATCCATTTTAAAGGGCTAGCTTTAAAGAGTGTCAGGTATGTTTAATGAATATTAATTTGCCTAGTTGGACAAGTGAGGCAGGCAATGAGAAGGGGCCGCTGGAGAGATAATAAGCCAAGCCAGACAACATGTAATTTATATTCCAGACAACTGCAGAAAAGCCACACAGATCAACAGTGGAGACAGTTGAAACACCAGCTGCTAAAAATCTGAAAGCTCTGCTGACAGAATCTGGCATGCAGGATATCTGCAGGTGGCAATATTCCTCTGAAAAATATTATACCTTCTACTCACCCCCCCCCCAAAATTCATACAACAGAATAGATAGGGGTATATACTTACTCCACACCTATACAGGGTAGCCGAATCCAAAATATGCAACACTGGCCTATCAGACCTTGCCCTGGTGACTATGGACTAGAAATTAAAATGATGTACCTACCGTAATTCCTGATCTTTCTGTGTATCTTCACCATTCATCACCTGTGGATTCTGGCCGGAGGTCATGACCCTCCTGGGAGCTTATTTATTTATTTATTTTTGAATGGGCAGAGTCGGCCTTTTGGCTGCCCTCGAGGCTGATGCACTGCATGGCCATGCTGGGCTTATTAGGTGCCATCGACCCGCCCCTCCCAGTTCTGAGTCCCAGTAGAGTAAGAAAGGGTAGGGAGGGAAGGACAAGGAAGTCCAAGGGACAGACAAAGGAAAAGATATATAAACTAAAAGGAGAAATAAACGACATAGAGGACAGAAGGAGAGTTAGGAATCTAAGGGGATTGGGAAGGGGCCCCAATCTCTGGAAGCAGAAAGAAGAGAAGGAGGGAGGAAAAAACTAGAAATAGGAAGAGGGAGGACATACCGTGAACCTTAGACCTGTCTCCAGATTGTATAGGAACTGTGAAGGAGTAACCAGAAGGCTGATTTGCCAGAATTCAAGGCACAGAATCACTGGCAATAACCTCCGACATGAGCAGAAGCGGCTATTCTGGAAGAAAAGACAGAATGCAGGGCTGTCCTCACCATGAAACCACATAACTGGAGGTAAGAAACAAAAGTTTCTTAAATTAATTTGAGGGTTGAGTCCCTAAGGACAAGAACGGAGGAAGAGAGAGAGACCCCCCACAGGGGTGGAGCCGAGGAGAGAAGTGATCTCTCCCCAGTCCCTCTCCCCTCTTGTCAGAAGGTGAAAGTCCCCCTGTATGCCCAGGTTGCAGCTCTGACCAGCGGAAGGAAGGGGTGAGGATACATGGCGGGGGGACAGGGGATGGAGGGTGGGATTGTGATGAATGGTGAAAACAGAAAAATCAGCAATTACAGTGGGTACATAATTTTCATATCTTACCTGTGTCTACTTCCCTTTCATCACCTGTGGGTGAATACAGCGCCACGAAGGGGGCCCCTAAACCCTTAAGGACTAAGTCCCTTAGCTCTCAGTGGGTGAGACACTGGGAGAGATAACCTTTATAGGCCTGGTGAGGCCCAAGACTGGGGAGAGTGAGATGGGGACCCCCCCCTGAGGAGCAGGAGGTTACCCCAACAGATGCCGCCTCACCCTACAGGAGAAAAGATGGGTTCTCCGGTACGCAGAGGAAATCTCCCTATGCCGGGCCAAGGGTGACAACCAGAAAAGATGCAGCCATGCTGCCTGCCGAGTGCAGATCGCTGTCCCTACAACCCTTGAAGCTACCTCGTTGGCGTCCTAAGATGCCCTTGCTTGGTGCCTTGCTAGCTCCAGGCCACGTGCAGAGAGTACAATGGCTTGTGGATACCTCTGTATCAGGCATAGAGGCTAGGAGTTGGCCTAGCCTGGACCACAGAAACCTATCATTGGAAGCATAGTGGGCCTGATGTGCAAAAATTTAAAGAAGCAACCATGCCAAGTAGAAGGTCCTCCTCCTCCTCCTCTAGAAGTCAAAATCCATGGAATCTTGATCTGGGGGGGGGCTGATCACGGTGGAGGATGCAAAGCCCATCGAGAGTGTCCAGCTGCATCAGTCCTGACTGAGGATGAGGCATGGAACCTGGAGACTCCGGGGGGGGCACAATACCTCTGGCTCAGATCCCTGGGGCTGGGACGCCGGAAAAGGGCCATTGCCAGAAACATAACGATGCCTCCCAGGAAGGAGCAGGTCAGATGGGCACCACAAGGGTGTCCGCACTGAAATCGCCTAGGAAGGCGCGTGTCGGATGCTCCAGATTGTGCTGAGTGGGTGGGGTGACATGCAGGTCCTCCATCATCCTCACGAAGAAATGCTGATACTCTGCGAGATCAGCAGCAGGGGAGATGTGGACAGAGGGCTCCTCTCCTCCTGAAGAGGGGGATGAGGAAGCGGAGGACCTCGGAGATCCAGGGGTTGGCTGCTCAGGGGGAAGGTGGAACACCTGTCTGTCCATGGCCCTGATATAAGAAGGGAAGTGAGCAGCCACACCCCTAAATTGCTCCCAGGAGAGAGGTCCCCTAGGACCAAGAATGCCTGGGAGTGCAGGAGATGGTGACAGAGGAGTGGGGGAGAGGCCAACGGCAGAAGGCGACTGTCCTCTGTCCAGGCAAGAGAGCGCACCAGGAGCCTCAAAGAGAAGAAGGGGCTCCAGAAAACCCAACAGCCGATCAACCATGCTGGAACTGCCTAGGCTGTGCCCTGAAGATTCCCCTTGTGAGGTGACCCGGGACTGTGGAATTCCAAAATGACGGTCCCTACCCTCCAAAGACCAGGGCCCTCTCGAGGAGACCGAGAGAGAAGAGCAGGGGTCCGCACTACGACTCCTTCCCGAACCCAGGTGGCTCCCGGAAAAGGCAGCCGCGTGAACTCCCCTGACTCTTTGGAACCAAACAGCCTTCCTCCTCACAAACACCAGCCTAGGCAGCTGACAGCCCTGGTCAGTCCCCGAGGGGACCACCCAGGGAGAAGCACCCTCCCCTTCCCTCCCGTGGGTGCTCCAGACACACCACCTGAGGGGGTACCCCAACTAAGGGGGCCAAAAACCCTCCGAGCCCAGGCTGCAGAGCAATAGTGGCCTGTACCACTGACCTTAGACTTTGGGGCAACCACCTGCTTCTCAGAGGGAGGCTGGCTCCGGTCAGCCAAGGAAACTACCAGGGTGTCCACATGGGCTGCCAACTCCAAAGAGGTGGACAGCTGGTCCAAACCAGACTTGGACTCCATCTTTGAGGAGGTAGAGACCGAAGTCCGGTGCCAGACTGTATGTGGATGCCTGCTGCCATCCTGACCGAAGGAGGCACCAGTCTGGGTGTCTGCACCAGAGCTGGCACCAAACTCCAACGGCACCGTGAATGGTGCCCGAAGAAGACATGGCACCGAGACATGCAGAAAGCAGGTTGATGGAGTGGGCTGGAGTCTGGGGCGGCACAGACAGCACCGACATCTCCTTGGTGCGCTGCGATGACACCTCCACGGCACAGTGTCCTCGCCGGCGGCACAAGCGGCACCAGAGCTAGACACGGAAATGACTCCAGCCCTGGCAGGTGAACGGTGCTGGCACAGAACCAGTTGAGATCGTGCCAGAACCTCCCACGGCGCTGTCAGCACCATCAGCGCTGTGAACGGCGACGACCACGGCGCCATCAAGGCCCCCGCCACCACAAATGGCGCCAAGGCCCAAGATGGCACTGACGGATGACATCGAGGACGGTGCCGACCCAGGCTTCCCAGCCCGAGGAAACGACACCGGGGGAGCCTTCGCCCCCAAAGAGGCGACTGCCAGAACAGTGCCTCCCACCCGTCCACTGGAGGGAATGGACTGGGCCTCCTGCACCGCGGAAGGGGCTTCTGCCACAGCAAGGCTACTAGAAGCAGAAGCCCCCTCCTCCATGGTCCATATAAAACCAAGAGGGGACCCGAAGGAAAGGTCGAGAGACCGTGGCTTGGCCCGACGACTGTGCACCCAGCCAACTTTCAACGTGTGTTGCTCAATGACACAACGGTCCATGGACAAGCAGGCATCGCACAAATCCATGTTGTAAAGCAGGCCAAGACACGCGAAGCAACGATCATGCTGGTCGGTAATGGAGTACTTGTGGCCACACAAGCACCGACGCATAGGGGGCTGCCTCATCTTCAATGATTTCTTGCCTCCCAACTGAGATATGATCAATGGAAAAACAATTTAAACAAAGACTCGATGTCGCTGAGAAATAAAGAAAGGAACAGTCTTACCACAGTGGCGTTGAGTAGAAGCAAAAACGGAACCAGCAGGAAACGCAGGAAAGTATACTCGGCATCGATGACACGGAGTTGATACAGTGGTAGGCCTATTGAAAGCAGCTCCTCATGAGGTGCGACCTCTACAGCAGAAGCCGAAGAACTGGCGGATGGGCAGGGTCGACGGCACCTAACGGCCAACCCACAAGTGCCACGCAGACGCAGTGCGTTGACTCCTCCCATCCAAAAAAAAAAAGCTCCTGCCGGGTCTTGACCTCTGGCCAGAACTCACAGGTGAAGAATGGTGAAGACTGAGACAGATAAGATCTGGGTAGTCAAAAAGAAAAAGGACAACGGTGCTTAAATGTAGGAACTTTAGCTAGTCAGTCCTTTATAGAAATGATTAGTGAAGCCACAGAAGACTATTTCACTCTAAACACAGAGGAAGATCTTAGTTTCATGACCATCTGGAATGCTCACCATCACTAATAACCTAAACACTCCCTCAGAAGTTGTAAGCACCTTCAAATAGTTAGGGGTCACGCTCAACAATTCCTTATCATTTGCAACCCACATTGATCTTGTTGCCAAGGCGGTCACTACCAAACCTGGACTACTGCACAGGAAGAAAATACAGGTTACTCACCTGTAACAGGAGTTCTAGGAATGGTATATGTTGTTCATCCACACTTATTGGCAGGTTCCTTGCCGCTTTAATTGTTGCCGGAAGGTCTTCAAGCTGGCTCCTCCCACCCACCCGGGTGGTAAAACTCTCAGCTCCACCCCATGATGCCAGATCTAGCCCGCTGGAAGCCAGGTTGTGCGTCGAAGCCGGGGAGGTTGGGTGGGTCGTGTGGATGAACAACATATACCATTCCTAGAACTCCTGTTACAGGTGAGTAACCTGTATTTCTAGGGACATGGATATGTTGTTCAATCCACACTTATTGGCAGACTCCTAGCAGTTCTCTGGGAGGAGGGAGGCAAGGCACACACCCCCGATACTTACTTGGGAAATAAAGACTGGAGAACCGAGGCCCCAAAACCAGCATCCCGATGAGACTCAAGGTTGATGTTTTAGTGGGTAATAAAGGTATGTGGCGACTTCCAGGTAGCAGCCCTGCAGATATCCTGGATAGGGACATCCCTGGAAGCAGCTACCGATGTACCAGTATGGTGGGTAGAATGAGCTCTTATCCCTCTGGGAGGCTCCATGCCCGCTAACCTATAGCAGAGCTCTATGTAGGAGGTGACCCATCTACTTATCGTCCACTTGGCTAAAGGTCTGCCAGGTGCGGTTTCAGCGTAGGTGACAAACAGCTGGCGAACCTCTCCCCGAACTTCAGCCGTCCGCTCCTTGAATTAAGCGAGCGCTCGTCTAGGGTCCAAAGTATGGAGCCTATATTCAGCCTCCGAGGTGTGATTGGGGTAGAACATCGGCAGAGTCAGCACCTGGTTAAGGTGAAACTCCGACACCACCTTCGGAAGGAATTTCGGGTGGGGGCGCAGGACAACCCTGTCCCTGTGGAAGACCAGATAAGGAGACTCGATGGAAAGCGCCTGGAGCTCTCCCATCCTTCTGGCTGACATGATAGCCACCAAGAAGGCGGTCTTCCACAACAGGTGGGAAATATCGCACCTGTGCATCGGTTCGAATGGCTTGCCCATGAGCTTGGCCAATACCAGCAGTAGATCCCATGGAGGTGGAGGTTCTCGCACCGGAGGGGAAATGTGGTCAAAGCCTTTGAAAAAGCACCCGACCACCATCTCCTGTGCCACCGACTGCTTCCCGGCCCGCGCCCAGTAAGCAGAGATGGTTGCCAGGTGCACCTTAAGGGTCGTCGACTGAAGCCCTTGCTGAGAAAGGGACCACAGGTAGTCCAGAATGTTTGCCAAGGGACAGGTGGAAGGGTCCAAGCCCTTCCCCTGACACCAAATGGAGAATCTCTTCCATTTGAAAGCATAGCATTTCCTGGTCAACTCCTTACGGGATGCCTTAATGATGTTGAGGACCTCGTCAGAAAGACCCGAGGCCTGGAACTCTAGCTGCTCAGGAACCAGGCCGTCAGGTGCAGGGACTGAAGGTCCAGATGGAATACCTTCCCCTGGTTGACTGAGATCAGGTCTGGGTGGGCTGGAAGCCACCTCGGGAGCCTAGAGCGTAGGCTGAGGAGATCTGGACACCAGAACTGGCGGGGCCAGTCTGGGGCTACCAGAATCACCTGCGCCTTGTCCTTCCTCGCCTTGAGAAGCACCTTGTGGATCAACGGAAATGGGGGAAAGATGTAGAAGAGGCCCGGGGTCCACAGCCTTGAGAAGGCATCCCCCTGCAGTGAGCCCTGCTGAGGGGGGTGGGCATGGAACAGATGAAAAAAATTACTCACCTTAGTAATGTTGTTTCTTCTAATGGAGTCTTGCTATATTATGATATATGCAGTGAGCCCCAACCTTCGAACTGCTCCGGAGGTGAAAGAGTTAACTTTCCATGCCAGGCATGGAACGCTGAGCTTGAGCTCGGTTGAAACTCTGTCTGTTGTTCTTCAAACTCAAACCGTCAGATCTTTACGCGCTAAACTCACTGAGGTCCTGTGTGGAAGCTGTAAACCTACACTAGCCAACTGACTACTAAACATAAGAACACAATCTTTGGTCCCAAAACAAAGACTCAAGTCAGGAGACCCAAAAACTGAAAACACACCACCAAGTCACCCCAAAAAAGGAGGGGTGAAAAAAACAAGGTGGGCATCTACTAAGTGCCAACACTGCACTGCCCACCCACATCTCAAAAGCAGAGGTTCTGAGAGGGGCAGGCAGGGAGGAGGTCATAATATAGCAAGACTCCATTAGAAGAAACAACATTACTAAGGTGAGTAATTTTTTCTTCAAACAACATGAAGTCTAGCTATATTATGACATATGCAGACTACACAGCAGTACCTCCATGGAGGAAGGACAGAACCTACTTAGGAAATAGGCTCTGAAACACAGCTGTGCCAAACCGAGCATCACTCCTAGCCTGGATGTCTAGGGAGTAATGCTTGGTAAAAGTGTGAACTGTTTTCCAGGTAGCTGCTTGACATATCTCTAGAATAGGAATGTCCCTGGCAGCAGCCAGGGAAGCAGCTGTACCTCTGGTAGAGTGAGCCCTCAGGCCTGAGGAACCTTACCCAGTTTTTCATAGCAAAATTGGATACAAGAGACAACGCACCTGGCAATGGATCTTTTAGTGGCAGGTTTCCCTTTATATCCCTTTATATCCCTTCACCATAAATGAGGAACAGTTGGGGGAAGTCAAACCTGTGACCCTTGGTACGCTCTATGCAGTAACTAAGGGCTCTCTACACATCTAAGCTGTGCAGCCTCCTCTCGCCAGAGGAGGAATGGTCAGTGAAGTACACTGGAAGAGATATAGGTTGATTAAGGTGGAAATCTGAAACCACCTTAGGCAAGAACTTCCTGTTAGTCCTGAGGACCACCTTATCTCTATGAAAGGAGATAAAATCAGGCTCCACTGACAAGGCTTGTAATTCACTTATGCGTCTGGCAGAAGTGATGGCTACCAGAAGAAAAAATTACTCACCTTAGTAATGTTGTTTCTTCTAATGGAGTCTTGCTATATTATGACAGTAGCAGTTTGTCCCACCACTAGAACTGCTCCAGAGGTAAAATGGTTAATACCATTCCAAAATAGAACTTTGAGCACGAGCTCAAGAAGCAGCTCTATCTGTGTAATTTCAAACCTGAACTGTCAGATCTTTACAAGCAAAACTCACCAAGGTCTGTGTGAAGCTGTAACCTACACTAGCCAAATGGCTACCTAAATATTAACAACCATTGCTGGTCCCAACACCAAGACTCAAGTCAGGGGACCAGAACTACTAACACAATTCTAACAACATGAGAATAAAATAACAGTATAATAAAACACACACACCCCAAACCCTCAAAAGGGAGAAAGCTAAAAGGGCATAAAATAGTGCCCACACTAAGTTGCCCCACCCACCAAGTAGAAGTTCTGAGAGGGCAGGCTGGGGGAGGTCATAATATAGAAGACTCCATTAGAAGAAACAACATTACTAAGGTAAGTAATTTTTTCTTCAAACAACATGAAGTCTTGCCATATTATGACAGTAGCAGACTACACAGCAGTACCTCCATGGGGGAAGGGCAGAACCTACTTAGGGAATAGGCTCTGAAGAGCAGCTGTGCCAAACCGAACATCTCTCCTGGCCTGGACATCTAGGGAGTAATGCTTGGTAAAAGTGTGTACCGTTTTCCAAGTAGCAGCCTGGCATATCTCTAATATAGGGATGTCTCTGTGCAGCAGCTAGAGATGCAGCTGTACCCCTGGTAGAATGAGCCCTCAAGCCAGAGGGGATCTCTGCCCAGTTTCTGATAACAAAATTGGATACAAGAGACAATCCACCTGGCAACTGATCTCTTAGTGGCAGGTTTGCCTTTCCCAACTTCACCATAGGTAAGGAAAAGTTGGAGGGATTCGAACCTGTGACCTTTAGTACGCTCTATATAGTAACTAAGAGCTCTCTTAACATCCAGGCTGTGCAACCTCCTCTCACCAGAAGAGGAGTGATCAGTGAAAAATACTGGAAGGGAGACAGATTGGTTAAGATGGAAATCTGAAACCATCTTAGGTGAAAACTTCCTATTAGTCCTAAGGACTACCTTATCCCTGTGGAAAGAAATAAAGTCAATTTCCACTGACAAGGCTCACAACTCACTATGCATCTAGCAGGAAGCGATAGCCACCAGAAAAACAGTTTCCAAGTTAGATACTTAAGCTCTGCAGAAAACAGAGGTTCAAAAGGTCATTAACTGGGCAATACAAACATTAAGTCCCAGGCAGGGCGGTTCCCGAAAGGGTGGATTAGTATGGAGTAATCCTTAAAAAACTTGGAAAACACAGGGTGAGTGGAAAGAGGGGATGACTTTCCTGCTGACACAAAAGCAGATATAGCTGCCAAATGGACTCTCAGGGTAGCTGGTCTGAGACCCAAGGAATTTTAAGATGGACCATGTAATCTAATACAATGGGCAAATCAGCAGATTCTGGGGAAATATTTTTCCCAGCACACCAAATGGAAAACCTTTTCCATTTATGTAACCCTCCTGCAAATGGGGGTTCCCAAAAGACTTCCAGGAGCTTGCTTGAATGCTCCAAGCCTGAATGGTGTTTGGCGTTTAAGCCATTTATCAGTGAGTGTTTTTAGAGCCTCTGGTACTGTCTCTTTAAGAACTGTCTGCTTGCAGACATAATTAGTTGTATGGGGGACTGTGTGCTTCTCTGTTTGAGTACCACTCAAGCTGCTGCCAATTCACTCCATTTTGCAGTCACTAGGAGTGCAAAGGAACCTATCTGAAAGATGTAACTGTTTGCCAGAAATCATTTAGAGTAATAATGAAATTACAGTTTGTCTAACTGCTTTCTTTGCAGTCAGAACTGTGTCTGCCTAGTTCCCATTCTGGTTTTGAACTGCTGAACTGGACCAATCAGTGTGGGGAAGCTAGCTCTAAAATGGGTGCCTTGGACGAATCAGAACTTGGACTCATAATCTGAGCCAGCCACAAGAGAATTGTATGGGCAGTGACTCTGGGAGATGTAGTTTAGACTTGACGCCTTTTGGACCAACAGCAGCAGTCTATTGTGGTGACAGCCAATCCAGTCAAGAACTGGGAGGAACTCAAAGGAAGTGCCGGTTTTGTCTGTTGGAGTTTCAGTTTAGCTCTGGAGTGAAGGAAGAAACCTGTGCTCCTTCAGTGCACAGTTTCAGTCAAAAAGCGTGTGTAAGGCCCAGAGTTCCGGTCTGGAGCTTGTGTAACTGCTTGTTAGGACTGAATCCGTTCCTGTGAAAAATCAAAAGATCTCTGAAGAGTAGAAACCAGGCTCACCCTGTAGAAGACTGGAGAAATTGTTGAATTGCACTCGGTCTGTCAGGAACTGAATCTGCTGTGTGTTCTCCCGGTATTGTGCAGTAATTGCGATCGGGATAGAGAAGCAGCCTGCCTGGTATAGTACTTTCTTTTTACCATATAAATGTGTGAAGAGTCTCGTGGAGCTCAAGAGTAGCCCTGCTGACGTTGAAGGACCCTATCTTGTTTGGAGGTCGTGAGTACTAATTCAGGTCGCCTCCCTGTTGAATTGCCACATTAAATCCAAATGGAATCACTGTACTGCTGACTGTTTAAACTAATTTTTCTTTTCACTGTGTGAAGGGCCCCTACCAGCTGCCACGGTTTGGACTAGCCACTGGGGCTTGGGTACCCAGGACAGTAACTGGTAAGGGATAGGCCTGTGCACAGAGCCATAGGTAGATAGTAAAGTGATAAGCTAATTAACCTGATTTCCCCTGTCCTTGTTATATCCTAAATAAATCAGAGCTGCTTGTTTCAGCAAAGTTATACTGCCTGAGGTATTTGTCTATGTTAAAGTACTGTACTGTGATTGTTGCACTGTATCTTATTTCTAGGAGGTCCCAGTGCGAACTAGTCCTGGGGGTAAGTGTATACTGTGAAGGTAATTCTGATATATTGTGTGGGCCACTAGTGGGAAGAAAGGGGGGTTGCAGTGTCCCAGAGGGCTGTGACCAAGTAAGTTTAACTATTGCAAACCCTGACCTCTGGGTGGAGGCACCCGCCATTGGATCCAGGCCCCTCAACCTGTTAGTGGCAAATCAGGCAGGGGTAGTAGCCCCTGGGATAGCGCCATCTAGGGGTTACATTTAGAACTATAAGTAGTCCTAGTGGAAGGCTTTCTGGAAGCCTTTAGGATTTCAAGAACACCTTGAGAGAGGTGTAAATCAGCAAACTCTAACTCCTCAAGAGCCAGGCCTTGAGGTTGAGGGATTTGAGGTCCGGATACCAAACCCTTCCCTGGGCACAAGTTAACAGGTTGTGAATCCTGGGGAGGCAAAGGGGAAGATGGATTGTCAGTGACAGAAGGAGTGGGTACCAGGGCTGCCTGGCCCAATCCGGGGCAATCAGAATCACCCTGCAAGGCTGAGATCTGATTTTGACTAATACTTTGAATAGGAGAGGGAAGGGAGGAAGCATAAAAAACTTCCTCCCAATCCAGGAGAAAGGTATCCAGGGGACTGAGCCCAACACTGGAGGCCTGCAACAGAACAGAGGAAGTTTGTGATTGTCTGGGGCTGCAAAAGATCTATCTGAGGGTGCCCCATCTGGCAAAGACTATCCCCAGCACTTGAGGATCAGGGACCATTAGTGATGGCCCTGGAAATCTGCTGAGAGCATCCGATAGGACATTGTCCTTCCCTGGAAGATGAACTGCTGTGAGGGAAGTGTTCAGGGAATAGGCCAGACGACACAACTTCATTGCCTCGGTGCACAAGGCCGAAGACCAAGTGCCCCTGTTTGTTGATGTACCACATTGTTGTGGTGTTGTCTGTTCTGACTTGTATCACCTTGTTGTGGACAGATGCAGAAAATGTTGAAGAGCTGAAAAGACAGCTCTGAGTTCCAACAAATTGATGTGGAGCAGAAATTCCTGGGGACCACACTCCCTGAGTGGAAAGGTCGCCCATGTGGGCCCCCAACCCAGAAGGGAAGCAACTGTGAGAGTCAGAATTGTGAGCAGGGGAATGAAGGGACCCCAATCTTAAATTGCTCTGATCCTGCCACCACTGGAGGGCCTGGATCAGAGTTCGAGTCACTGGGACCAACTTGAAAAGGGGGTCTCTTCTCTGAGACCAATAGGTTCTCAAGTGAAACTGAATGTCTCATCTGAAATCTGGCTCCCTGCACTACAGCTGTGGATGCAGCCATGTGCCCCAGGAGCTGCAGAAAGTGTCTTGCTGGTCGAGAGACCTGCGCAGGAGGTAAGGAGGCCCAGAGTCACTAAATTCATCACCTTTCTAAGGAAGAAAAGCTCTGGCTAGCTTTGTGTCCAACTCTGCCCCTAAAGGCGAGGTACCTGGACTGGTTTCAGAACCGACTTTGTAGATTTAACAGAAAGCCCAGGGGTGAGAAGCTGCTGGGTAACTTGCAGGTGAGATTTTACCTGTTCTGGGGACTGGCCTTACAATGAGCCAATCGTCTGAGATGGGGAAAAACAGCAATCCTTTGCCTCCTTAAGTGAGCCACTGCCACTGCTAGACACTTTGTGAATACCCTTGGGGCAGAGGTAAGGCTGAAGGGCATTGCTCTGAACTAGTAATGACCTGAGGGTAGTTGAATCTGAGGTACTTTCGATGGGAGCTTCTGATTGGGACGTGGAAATAGGCATCCTTGAGGTCCAGGGAGGCTAACCAGTCCCTGGCCTTAGGAGAATAAAATCATTGCCAGAGTTACCATTCTGAACTTTGGTTTCAAAGATGCTTGTTCAGATATCTGAGGTCTAATATGGGCCGCCATTCTCCTGTCTTTTGGGGTAAGGAAGTATCTGGAATACAGACCCCGCCCTGGTGCAGGGAGGAACCCTTTCCACTGCTCTGAGAGCCAACAGGGTTGAGACCTCTGCTTCCAGAGCAAGGGTCTCTGAAACACTTGCAGGTGAAAAGAGTCTGGTTCTCAGCAGGGAAACTTTTGAAGCTGAGGAACCAGACCCTGGCTACTACTTCCAGAACCCACTTGTCTGAGGTTAAAGAAGCCCAGTTCTGACTGAAGTAAGCCAGCCTGCCCCCTACCGAGTGAGAGAATCGGCCCTGGGCACCATCAGGGTGCCTGCTTAGCAAGCTTTAGGCTGCGGGGTGGGGAGCAGGCCTGCCCACCTCAGTCTGCCTCACCTCTGAAGAAGCCCCTCTGAACATAGGCAGAGGAGGCCTGAGTCTGGTAAAAAGCCTGTGAAAGGTCTACCCCTACCCGGGGGTATGCCTCTGAGGAGTGGCTTGCCGCTCCTTAAGCTTGGGCACTTTTGTAAGTAGTCCTATATTCATCCATCTTTTCATGTAATTCTCTGTCTGCTCCCAAACAGAGAATTTCCCTACACAGGAAAATCCATAGCCTTAGTCAGGAGGGTATCCTGTGACAGACTAGTACACCTGAGCCAGAGCCAGCCTCTGAAAGCTACAGATGTGGCCATGACCCTAGAGGAAACATCATTAACATCCACAGCAGCATGAAACTGTACCTTAGAAGCCTCAATGCCATCAGCAGCCACCTGTTCTAGTTAAGCTAGCCAGCTGGGCATGCTTGTAGCTAATTCCATAACAGTATTCCATCTAGATTTCTGATACCCTAGCTACATAAGCCACATAATTTGCTTGCCTGAGTCCCAGAGAGGCTGCCATATACTGTTTTTAGCCATGGCATCAATCTTCCTGGAATCCTTGTCAGGAGGATGTGAACCAGGGATATTAACTTTATCACAGGCTGCAGCCTTAACTACTAACAGTGCTGCATTGCTGAGAAAGGAATTCTGTATCAGGACCTGACTAATGTGTAACCTTCTGTCCATCTTTTATCTACAGGAGCACAGAATTAGGAGCTTTAAAATTTTTTGTTTGCTTCTAACAGACTTATGCAAGGAATAGACAATCTCTAGACTCTGGAATATCCATCATTTCTACAAAATCAGGCTCCTCTTGCTCATCCACAGCTTCTTCCAAGGGAAGCTGGAGGGTTTCAGAACCTTTAAATAAAAAAATGAGAAAGGGACTAAGAAAGCATAGGTGATTCAGAGGTCTGGGAAGTATCGGATTTCAATAGGACACAGACCTTCCAACCACATTCATACTGTTCGTAATCATCCTCCCCTCCTCTGGTTCATAAAATTCCACAAACATCATATTCCTGAACCACTGGAACCGGACAAACCGACCTTTTTGCCAGATAGTGGCGATTGGACGGAACCTGAGACAGTGACTGAACAATTGTATGGCTTTGCCATCTCTGCAGCAGTTGGAGAAGGGTTTGGACTCCAAACCTACAGCTTTCTTGTTTTCTTTGGAATTGGTTCCTCAGAACAGCTTTTCTTTACCCGAAGTCGCCCTGGTCGAGGGCACTCCTCCGTCGATTGGCACGAACGGGCTGGCCATCGGTCAATGTTTTAACCTCTGTTCCCTGAGCCTGCAATCTCTTTTCAAGGGTAGCTGCAGGAAATTCTTATATCTGGCAGTTGACTGGGTGGTCAAACCAGACAATAGACACATGTGGTGAGTGGAACCTTGGCAAAGCTTCCCACAGACATCACATGTTGAAACCAGTGGGCAGTTTTTCTTTTGGGTTTCTCAGACATAATACCAACCTAAAAAACTTGCCCTTAAACGGCAATGCAGGCAAGACACATATAGTTCTCACCGTGTCTGGTATTGGAAAAACCGTAATAAAATACATTTTTTAGAACCGTAGAACAAGGAACACTCTAAAATGTTAAACTTTAAAGTTAATAAATTTGAAACCCAGCTGATCGGTTTCAAAACCGAACCGATAAACTTACAAGTTCCACACAGACAAAACCTTTAGTACTACGTTACCACAGACAGAAGCTTGAACGACGGTTTTAGTTAAAAATAAAACTATTATAGGTTGAATCGAGACAGAGAAAACACTATTTAAACAGAAATGAACCGAACAGTGGAGAATCTCGGACGAATTTCACTGAAGCGAGTAAAAATCGACAATTCAGGTTTGATACACAGATAGAGCTGCTTCATGACTAGTGCTCAAGTTATTTTGGAATGGTAACATTTCACCTCCGAACAGTTCTAGTGGTGGGACAAACTGCTGTCACAAGAGCAAGACTTCATGTTGTTTGAAACACAGTTTTCCAAGTCAAGCACTTAAGCTCTGCTGAAGACAAAGCCTCAAGGGGTTATAAGCTGGCAATGCAAACATTAGATCCCAGGCAGAGCGGTCCCTGAATGGAGGTTATTGACAATCCTTTGGAAAACGGAAAATACAGATGAGTTGAAAGAAGAGACTTACCTGCTGATAAAAAACCAGACCTTAGCTGCCAGATGTATACTTAGGGTAGCTGGTCTCAGCCCCAGGTATTTAAGTGGACCATATAATCCAGGACTGGTTCCACACAGACAAAACCTTTAGTACTACGTTACCACGAGACAGGAGCTTGAACCGAGCGGTTTTACGTTTAAAATAAAACTATTCTCGGTTGAGATCGAGACAGAGAGAAAACACTATTTAAACCAGAAATGAACCGAACGGTGGAGAATCTCGGAGGTAATTTCTTTGAAGCGAGTAAAGAATCTGACTTAGTTCAGGTTTGAGTACACAGATAGAGCTGCTTCATGACTAGTGCTCAAAGTTATTTTGGAATGGTAACATTTCACCTCGAACAGTTCTAGTGGTGGGACAAACTGCTACTGTCACCAGCGCAAGACTTCATGTTGTTTGGAAACACAGTTTTTTCCCAAGTCAAGTACTTAAGCTCTGCTGAAGACAAAGCTCTCAAGGGGGGTTGCATAAGCTGGTAATACAAACATTAAGATCCCAGGCAGGGCAGGTCCCAGAATGGAGGTTATTGACAATCCTTTGAGAAAACGGAAAATACAGATGAGTTGTATGAAAGAAGAGGCTTCTGCTGAAAGAAGAGAACATAACTACCAATGTACTGGGGTAGCTGGTCTCAGCCCCAAGGTATTTAAGTGGACCATATAATCCGGGACTGTGGGTGAAGCAGCAGATTGAAATATACTCCAGAGCACCATGGAAAACCTCTTCCATTTGGAGTATAAAGCAGCCCTGGTGGAAGGCCACCAAGCCTTCAGGATGTCCATTACACCTTGGGAGGTGCAGGTCAGCAAACTCTAACTCTTCAAGAGCAGGACTTGGGGTGAAATTTGATTGAAGTACCAAATCCCCTAAACACAGGTTAACAGTTGTGATTCTGGAAGACACAGAAGTGGACTGCGGGACAGCAGGAGTGGGTACAAGGCTGTCTAGCCCAGTCTGAAGCAATCAGGATCATCTTGCAGGGTTGAGATCTGATTTTATTCACTTTGAACAGGAGAGGAGAGAGGAAAAGCATGAAACTTCCCTTCCCAACTGAGAAGGAAGGCATCCAGAGACTGAGCCCAACACTGGGGAGACCTGCAGCAAGGGAAGTTGGTGATTGTCTGGGGAGCTACAAAAAGATCTATCGTGGTGCCCCATCGGCAAAATACCACCACCAGAGACTCAGAGGGGTCCAGTGACCATTAAGTGATGGCCTGGGAAATCCCTGCTGAGGCATCTGCCAAGGACATTGTCCCTTGCCTGGGAGGGTGAACTACCATAAGAGGTGTTCAGAGGTAAGCCAGAGACCACAACTTCATTGCTTCGGTGCACAAAGGCCGTAGACTGGTGCCCTCTTGCTTGTTGATGTACCACACTGTGGTGGTGGTGTCTGTTCGACCTGTATAACTTTGTTCTGAACAGATGTGGAAAAAGCTTGAAGTGCTAGAAAAACTGCTCTGAGTTCCAACAGATTGATGTGGAGCAGAGATTCACAGAGGGACCACAATCCTAGGTAGTGAGGTCGCCCATGAGACTCCCACCCCAAGAGGGATGCATCTGTAGTAAGGATTAAGGAGTGAGACTGAGGGCAAAAGACCCCTTGTCTCAGATTACTCTAGTCCTGCCACCACTGCAGGGGCCTGGATCAGGTTCAAGTCACTGGGATCAATTTGGTTAGGGTTCTTTCCTTTGAGACAAAGGCTCTCAAATGGAACTGGATGTCCCTCATCTGAAATCTTGCTCCCTGCTTCACTGCACACTGAAGTAGCCATGTGCCCCATGAGCTGTAGAAAGTGCCTTGCTGGTCGAGAGGGTCTGCAGGGTGAATGAGGGAGGCCAGAGAGACCAGGTCCTTGCCCGCAACTCCCAAGGAAGGAAGGCTCTGTGGCCTTCTCTGTAGTCAGCCTCTAAGCCTATGGACGTGAGGGAGCTGGACAGGCACTAGAACGGCTTTGAAAGATTCAGGAGGAAACCTAGAAAGTGAGCATTTGCTGAGTTATCTCTAAGGTACTTTCGATGGGGCTTCTGAGTGAGAATATGGAAATAGGCATCACTGAGTCCAGGGGCCTTCTAGCCAGTCCCCCTAGCCTTAGAAGATGAGAATAATTCCCAGAGTCACCATTTTGAATTTTAGTTTTAAAAATTACTTGTTTAAGTATCACAGAGATCCAGAATGCCCACTGTCCATTCTCCTATTTTGGAAGCCATGAGGAAGTACCTGGAATACAAGCCTTTGCCCTGGTGTAGAGTGGAACCCTTTCCATAGCTCTGAGAGCTAGGAGAGAAGAGACCTCTGCCTCTAAGGCAAGAGCCTCTGGAGATTTGCAGGTGGAAAGGATCTGGTCTACTCATCTTTGGAAATTTTTTGAAGCCAAGAACCAGTCCCTGGCTACTACTTCCAGGACCCACTTGTCTGATGTCAGAGACTTCCCGGTCCTGGACAAGGCAGGATCCAGCCTGCCCCCCCTACAGGCTGGCGAGGAATGCGGCCCTAACAGCCCCATCAAGGTGCCTGTTCAGGCAGGGAGCTTTGGGCTGAGGGGTGGAAGCTTAGGCCTGCTTGTGTACCCTGCCTGCCTCTCCCTCTAAAGAACCCCTCTGGGCATAGGCAGAAGAGGAGGCCTGGGCTTGGTAAAAGGCATGTGAAAGGCCTGCCCCCAGCCCTGGAAGAGCTGCCTTTGAGAGTGGACAGCCTTTCTTTGGCCTGTACTCCTATAGGTAGTGCCTATACTCATCCCATTTTTCTTCACTGAAATTCTCCATCTGCTCCCAAACAGAAAATTACCCCACAACAAGGAAAAATCCATGCCTTAGTCTGGGTATCCTGTGACGAGCTAGTACATCTGAGTCAAAGCCATTCTGCAGAAGTGCCACAGATGTATGCCATGACTCTTGATGACACATCATTGGGAGTCCCACTTGCAACTTGTAATTGCATCCTTGGATGCCTCAGCCATCCTTAAGCCACCTGCTCCAACTCCTTGACTGGCCAGGGACCCTGTTTTACTGGAAACCATAACAGTATCCCATCTAGATTTCTGGTATCTGGCAACATAAAGCCATATAATTTGCCTATCTGAGTCCCAAGGATACTGCCATGTATATTTCTTTGTCCATGGCATCTCAGTCCTCCTAAGTCCTTATCCAAGGTGTATGTGAAGCCAAAGGGAATATTTGCCTTATCACAGGCTAGCAGCCTACTACTAACATGGCTGCATTATTTGTGAGAACTCCATATCAGAGCCTGAACAATATGTACCTCTTGTCCATTCTCTTATCAACAGAACGCTACAGTGTGAGAGCTTTTAAAATTTTAAAGTCTGTTTCCCAAAGGAGATTTATACAAGGAATAGACAGTCTCCTAGACTCTAGGATATCCATCATTTCCACATAGTCGAGCTCCTCTTGATCATCACAGCTTCCTCCACAGGAGCTGGAGGTTTCAACCACTTTTATAAAACATAAAATGAGAAGGGACTCAGAAAGCCTAGGAGGAGACACTCCCTGAAGGTCTGTCTGGGGAGATGTCAGATCAATGGCACATCCAGACTTTCAAATCCACATTCACCCTCTCCATACTCCTCTTCCCTCCTCAGGTTCATAATATTCCTCCTAAATCATACTCTTGAACCGGTGGGTGAACCCGAGCACTTACCGATGGTAGACAATTCCGAACGGTACAGTGCGACTGGACAATTTTATTGCTTTGGCTATTTCTTCAGCGGTTGGAAGAAAGTTTGGCTCCACACCAGCTGATTTTCTAGTCATTTTACTGGACTAGACTCCTCCAGAGTCGGATCTCACTTTTGCCGAGGAAGTCTACGCCCTGGTCAGGGCACTCCCTCCAGTTCGATTGGAACTGGACGGGCTGTCCATCCAGTTCCAGCTGACTTTTGGCCTCCCTTTCCCTGAGCCTACCAACTCTCTTTTCCAAGGGTAGCTGCAGGAAAACTTTTACAAATCTGGCAGTCTGCATTGAGGGTAGTCAAACCCCAGACAATAAACACAGGTGGTGTGGGGATCAGCCTTGGCAAAGACTTCCCCACACACTACAATGTTGAAACCAGTGGGCACGGTTTTCTTTTGGGTTTCTCAGAATAGTGTCAATCTAAGCAAACTTACCCGTTTATGGCAATCAGCCAGGTAAGAACCCTCTATGGGTTCCCAACCGCAGTGTCACGTGTCATGGAAAAAAACTGTATTAAAACCGTTTTTAGAACTAATAAGAACCAGTAACCACACACTAAAAGACAGATTTAGATATTTTAAACAACTGATCGGTTCAAACCGAACCGATAAACCGTTACAAGTTCCACACAGAATAGAAATAAATGTAAAACCTATCTAGGTACTTCACAAATACCACAGACAGAGTCTGAACTGACTCGATGCAGTTTAAATTGAGTCGAAAGCAAGAGGAAAACAATACTTTAACCAACAAAATGAACAGAGAAGGAGAAATCTCCGGGCGACTGTTCAGTAATGAGAAAAGAATCTGACGGTTTGGTTTGAAGAACAACAGAGCAGAGTTTCAACCGAACTCGAGCTCAAGCGTTCCATGCCTGGCATGGAAAGTAACTCTTTTCACCTCCGGAGCAGTTCGAAGGTTGGGGCTCACTGCATATGTCATAATATAGCAAGACTTCATGTTGTTTGAATCAACTGCATTCTCCCTGGAGGCAAACAGGTCCACCTGAGGCGTGCCCCAGTGGGAGAACAGATCTTGTACTACCTCCAGCAGGGAGAGACCACTCGTGAAGACACAGCCCCTATCTGCAGGGGCATCAGCCAGGGTGTTGGAGGCTCCTGCCACGTGAATGGCTAGGAGATCACCTCCAGGCTGCGCATGAGGACCAATCTGGAGAGCTTCCTTACATAGAGCATGGAGCCGTCCCCGCTCTGGCAGTTCAGACTTAGTACCCCATAGTCATGGTATTGTCCATCTGGACCTGAACCACTTGAACCCGTAGAAACGGAGCTAAGGCAGTGAGAGCTAGGTGGACCGCTCAGAGCTCCAGCAGGTTGATATGGCATTGGGACTCCCGAGGGGACCAGAGGTCGTGCACTCTGTGCTCCCCCAGATGGGCACCCCAACCCATCAGAGATGCATCGGTCGATAGAGGGACCGTCGGCTCAGGGCGGATGAACGGGATACCCTCCTGCAGATGTGCCGGAATGGTCCACCACTGGAGAGCGTTCCACATCTTCTGGGTCACTGTCACGGGCTGGTCCAATGGATCGCAGTGTTGTGACCACTGGCTGGCCAGTCCCCACTGACGGGGATGCATGTACCAATGGGCCCAACGGACAACGCTGATGCAGGCCGCCATGAAGCCCAGGAGGCGCAGGAAGTCCCGGGCAGGGCGCGACTACCCAACCTGAAATGATTGGGCAAAGGAGGAAAGGACCTCGGCCCTGTCCACCGGGAGCCGAGCTCTGGCTCGAAGAGAGTCGAGCTCTGCCCCGATGAAGAGTATCACCTGCTCGGCACAAGTTCCAACAGCCTCGTTGATGAGGAAGTCAATCTGAGAGCAAACCTGGAGGGCCAGATCTCTGGACCGCTCTGCCTCCGCTCTGGAGGGGGCTGCAATCAGCCAGTCGTCCAGGTAGGGGTACACCCAGACCCTTTGACGCCGCAGGAATGCTGTCACCACCACCATGCATTTGGTGAAGACCCTGGGAGCTAGGGAGAGGCCGAAGGGCATGGCCCAGAACTCGTAAAGGGATCCCTCTGCTCTGAAGCGGAGGAATCTCTGATGAGATGGACGGACTGGGACATGAAAGAATGCATCCTGGAGGTCCAGGGAACAGAACCACATGCCTCATTCCAAGGATGGGATAATCTGAGCCAGAGTGACCATCCTGAAGGTCCGAGACCTTAGGAACCTGTTCAGGTCGTGCAGGTCGAGAATGAAGCGCCAGCCCCCTGTCCTGCTTTTGGGACCAGGAAGTACCTGGACACAAACCCCGGGTCTAGAGGAGGATCCGCCACCTTCCTGATCACCTTTTTTTTGAGGAGCAGGGCAATATCGGCTCAGCGGGCCGACAGCGAGGCAGTGGACCCCGTGGCCCCCCGAGGGGTGAAGGCTCGAAAGGGTGGAGCCTGCTCGAACTCCAGAGGGAGGCCTTTTCCTACCACCTCCAACACCCAGCGGTCCGTGGTGATAGCGGACCAGGCGGAAAGGAAGTGGCGGAGCCGTCCCCCAACGGGAGGAACCCAGGGGGGAGTGACGGGGCTGGGGGCAGCACCCCTCAACCCATCACTGGGCAGGCATGGGGGAGGAACCGGCCGAAGGACCTCCTGGGCCTTTACCTCCTTACTTCCTGTTGGAGGAAGCCGCCAGTTTGGGCTTGGGATGCCAAGCGCGAGCCTGCTGGCCCTGTTGCTGATGCTGTTGGGCCGGTCGAGCAGCAGGGGCCGAAGGACGAAAGGACTTATGCTGTTGCTGACGGTGGCCTTTGTCCCTCTGGGTGGAGGTGACCAAGTCCAGAGTAGCACTGGACTTTTTGATCCGCTGGAGGTGTCCCTCCACTCCACGGCCGAAAAGGTCAGTCCCCAAGAAGGGGACATCTGCCAACTTGTGCTGGGTATCCGCCGTGAAGGTGGATATCCTCAGCCATGCTCCCTGCGGTGCATGGCCACCGCGGCCGCTACTGACCTGGCACAGGAATCACCTATATCCAGAGCAGTCTGGAGCTGCTGCTTCACCACCGGCCTCTACTCCTGGTCCCACCTGGCGGACCGTGGTCTGCAGGTCGGTCGAGATGAGGAACAACCTCATCCAGGAAGCCCCAAGAGGGCGTGGGAGAAGTGTGCCATCAGCATGGCCGAGCCGGCCTAACGGAGGCCGAGGGAGGACGCAGCGTACACCTTGCACCCGGCAAAGTCCAGCTTTTTGGACTCTTTGTCGGGGGGCTTATCCACGTCCCGAGCATTACCAGAACACCGGAAGACGCAGTCGGTGACTAACCCCTCAGCAGAGGGGTGTTCCGAGAAACCGGGCAAAGAGCCAGTAGGGACCACATACTTCCTGGCCATCCTGGCCGAGGGTGCAGGACAGAAAGCAGGCCACTGCCAGAGCTCCAAGGCTGGGCCGACAATGGCCTCAGCCACCGGAAAGGCCTCCGTGGGGGAATCCCCTTGGTCCAGAATCTCCGTCAGGGGATACTTGGCCCATTTAGACATGGGCTCGAGCTGCATCCCGGTGGACTCCGAGATGATTCGTAGCAGACCCAAGAAGGATGATGGGCTATCGTCCAATGACTGGCCCCCGGAGGACTCCAGGTCGACCTGCCTGGAGAACAGGGAGGAGTCGTCATCAGATTCCAAAGAGTCTGCGAAGAGCTGCCTCAGCCCTGAGCCACCCTCTACCTGCCGAGGATGGTTGGGAGTGAGGGTGACTGACAACCTGTGGGGCAGGCTGTGACCCGATCGAGAATCCTTGGTCGGTGCCCCAGACTTCGGTTGTGGAGGCGGAGGTTCCACCACAATCGGTGGAGCAGCCGGTTTTGGACAAGCAACCGGCCCTGGAACGGGCAGCTCGACTGGGGCGAGCAGTTGCTTCGGTCATTCGGGCGACAGGCACTTGATGGCCAGGGTCTGAACCGGAGTCAGTTTAGACCCAGACAACAGTAACTGCTGCCACATAAGCTCCTCATAGCACCAACATAATTTACGCCGAAGCCTCCCCTCATCCTAGGAAGAAGACGAGGAGGAATGGTGTCGCCGCTTACTTCGGTACCGAGACTGAGACTGCCAATGTCGGTGGGAATGGCTAGACCGAGAAGAAGTCCAAGACTGAGTCTGAGACCTCAGGGGACCGAGGGCGGTCTGGGAGGGGCGGGGGACACCTGCTCTTCCCTCGGCTTAGGCACTTTAACCGGGGACTGAGGCCCCGAAGGCGCAAGCAGATCCTCAGCCCTACAATGGGGAACCGGTGAAGGGGGGTTGTCGGCTTCACCAGTCGACAGCCCATCCGATGGATCAAGAAAAATCTTGACTGCGTCAACGGGAGTCTCAGCAGGCTGGCCTGACGGGGACACCGTGAAGTCAGTGGCCTGAGCCGCAACTTCGACTGAAGTCGACGGTTGGCTGTCCGGGGAAGGAGACCTCTCCCGCTTCCACGAACGCCGACGGTGGGACTTACCCTTCGACTCCTTCTTCTTGGGCCGAGAAGAAAGTCCCGATGGCCCCTCTCCCTTCGTGGAAAGGGACTGACAAAGCTCCTTGAACGAAGCCATGTACGAGGAACTCAGAGAGAGCGGGATAAATGCCGCGGCCGAGGAGGAGGAAGATGCAGCCTGGGCCGCCTCCTCCTCGAGGGCAATCATTTGCTCGAGCTGCTCAGCCATGCCAGCTGCCAGGGAAGCCGCCCAATGAGCCTCTTTGGATTTTACCGGCGGAAAACGCTTCTCGGGGCGCATGAGCTGCAATCGGGCAATGCGATCATCCAGGACGTTGGCCAAGAAAGAACGGCACAACTCGCAAGCCTGCGGGTCGTGATCCAGGCCTATGCAGTAGACACACGTGGAGTGCAAATCCGTCCTGGACATCTTCTGCTCACAAGGGCACCTCCGAAAGTCAGGAACAGATTTGTCCATCGCAGCCGCAAGGGAAGATAAAGACTGAAGTTTAGAAAACTTCAAAACCAATTTTGGACAAACTGAAGAGTTAGGATCTAGTCTAAAACGCAGAGCGCTAAGGAGGGAACCTGAGCTTCCAAGCGGTAAGGAAGATCTGGCGTCATGGGGCAGAGCCGAGAGTTTTACCACCCGGGTGGGTGGGAGGAGCCAGCTTGAAGACCTTCCGGCAACAATTAAAGCGGCAAGGAACCTGCCAATAAGTGTGGATTGAACAACATATCCATGTCCCTAGAACACTCTATGACTCCGGAGACTCGGTCCTATCAACTATTGACGATGGCCTGGTAGTGTATGGGGCTATCATACTTGTGACCTGTATGTCCAAACTGTCTGGCTACCCTTGACAGAGTACACTACCAGACTTGCTTACTTGCAAAAAAGACCGCACTAGGCCTACCCCACCCCCCAAGTATTCAAAACCTCCTGTGCGTCGAAAACAACCCTCGCATTGCCAGAGGCTAAACCTGTCAGCCCCATAAAGTCCCATTATACCACACCTTGCAAGGACAAAGATCCTTTGCGTACCATGCCCCCCACTGAGTCAATTCTCTTAGCAGTGACATCCTCCCTGAAGCGAAGCCTGTCCCCTTCAAAAGGAGGCTTCAGCAGCACCTCACAGCATTGAACAGTTGCAACTGCCCCTCTTAGCTCCTCATACTACAGCCTCACAACAGCACCTGTCTATCCTGATGCACTAAGATAGAGATTTTCTCTTTCTCTCTCTGCCCCCCTTCTCTCCCCCCCAATCCCTCAACTTTGACAAAGCTGAACTAGGCTGCTTCCTCTCAGCACTTACTCTAGCATTCTCTCTTTTTTTTTGAATTCTAATCTTGATTATTCAACTGTTTAAGGACGCTCTCTGCAACTCAATGTTAATTTGTTAGAATCCTAGCACTCTGTAATTTCCCCGAAGTTCTGCACTGTATACTGAACTAATTGTGATCAGCCTGTACTACGACCCGTGTTCATGTCAGATGTTTTGTAGCTGATGCATCGTCTCATGTATGTTTGTATCCGTACCATTCCATGTGGAACCTCTGTAAATGAGTTGCTAGCTCAAAGGTACTTTAATTCCGAAATGAAAATAAATAAAATAATTAATAAAATTAAACCAGTCATCGGGTGGGGGGGGGGAATCACTGCATACTAAACCCACATTGAACTGCAACTCAGTGAGCTAGCAACCAAACATAAGCAGGAGAGGACAGGTTCTTCTTGATCAGACTAAGGACACCAGATTAAAAATATTGACAAAAGAGAGAGAGAGAGAGAGAGAGAATTGCTCAGGCATACCAAATGTACCTATTACTCACAAGGGAGCAGGACAGGTAGACCACTAGCCCGTCAATTAAGAAAACGGGCAAGCATCTAGAGTGGTACAAGGAATTCGCAACAGAAATGGGGGAGATCACAGAGCACTTATATTACCCACAGGCATAGCAGAAGAGTTTAATAAATTTTACTAAACTCTCTACGACCTGGAAGACCCTAATAAAGACGGGAAGAAGATCAGAGAATTCACTGAGTCTAAACCTCACAAAACTATCAGAAGAGAAAGCAGTCTTAGAAAAACCTATAGGCATAGAAGAAATCAGGATGGTAGAAAAATAACTCCATAACAAGAAAGACTGAGGAGAAGATGGGTACCCCTCAAAATTCTACAAAACAGTTGGATAATCTACGGAAGCCACTTCAATGGATCCTTGCATATAGTATGCAAAATCAAATTTTCCCCATGGATTGGAAAAACGGTCTTAGAACTGCAATCCCCTAAGCCAGGGAAAAATTCCGAATTCTGTGCGTCACAGCACCTCATCTCTTTAATCAATATAGATGCTAACATTTATACTATAATAATGGCAGATAGGATGTAGAGGTGGTGACTAAATCGGTTCACCGCAAGCACAAAAGGTTTATCCCTCAAGGCAATTTCTAGTACCATGTCAGACGCCTTGTGAATATAATCAGCACCACAAAAAAATGATAAAAACAATGACCTTAGCAATTACAACCAATGCAGAGAAAGCATTTGCTAGATTTGATTGTCAATATCTGAAAGAAGTTTTTACAGGCCTTTGGGTTCAGTCCAGGCTGTGAGAGACACCAGTTGGCCCTTTACATAGGCTTCTCAGCATGAGTAGGCATAAATGGTGCATATTCGCCCACCTTAAACTTAAAAAACAGGCACAAGGCATGGGTGCCCAATGTCCCCACTGCTATTTTAGGAATGGAACCACTGGCCACAAGCATCTGTACCAACAACCAGATAAAGGGGACACAAATGGACATAAAATCACATTATATGCAGATGACACACTATATTTATCATTGACTCAAAATCCTCACTACCCAATCTCATGGAACTCCTAACAAAATTTAGTGAAACATTTGACTCTAAAATTAACTATGACAAAACCAAAGCCAATGCTCTTGAATGGAGAATATAATCCCCATAGAGATGTCAAGCTCCCCTTACAATGGGCTAATGAAGGCCTCAAGTACCTAGGAATAAATATAAGGAAAAATGTCTGTGTCACTTCTGCGAGGAAAATCACAGAGCTATCTTGACTGCGGTGCAGAGGGAGATCTGGTGAAATGGTGCATGCTGCCCCCCACACTAGGAGCAAGGGTAGAATCAATTATAATGAACGTCTTGCCCTGATTTCTATGCATCTTTGGGATGCTTCCAAACTCCCCCCTCAGCTTTTGGCAAAACCTAGTGCAAGCTGTCTACAAAATTATTTTTATTTTTTTATTTACTTTTTGTTGACCGGGTAAGTGCACTAGACAAATCCTGCCTATTTTCAGGCACGATCCGGGGGAGGGGGATACAGATGAATGCCAACTGACTTTGAACCAGATTAAGCTGTTGGTATTTTTTTAGTGAATTACACTACACTTTTTTTTAGTGAATTACACACGTACAGCAGTCAGAGGAAACAACAAATTTAGGTTGGAGATAATAGGCCCATACTTTAAATGGTGGGAGAACTGTGGGTTACATAAAGTGGGAGATGCAATAAACCAAGAGACAATCCTGAAATTTGCTTGAAGACTAACATCCCCTGGATAAAAATGACTTCTACAAGTATCTACAGTTACATAACTACGTACAGAATCTAACAATTTCATAAGACATCTTTAGACACTGGACACTCCTAGAAAAATTCATTAAGACAGAGAAATCATGGCCTCAGAAGCACTCCAAATGTCAATCTTATATAGCTTACGGCAAATGAAAAAAGAAATGAACCCACATCCAGTTTGGAAAAAGTGGTAAATGCTGTGGAAATCCGATAGAAATAAGTAGATTCAAGGCAAGATCTGGCAGGAGGTCCATAAGACAACGTCTTCACCACAATGAAGAGAAGTCAAGTGGAAGACAATAGTAAAGTTTTTCAGGGTGCCCACCCATAACAAAACATTCTGCACAGGGTCTGCCAGACAGGTGCTACAGAGAGTGCCGGGGGAACAGGAGACCACTGCCATGTACCCTGGGCCAGTCCCAAACTAGGAAACTATTGGCTAGACCTTGCACGAACCATCTCCAAAATTTTAGAAGCGGAGATCCCACACACTTTTTTCACCAGTTTATATTACGGCTACTTCCACAAGGAACAAGATCACCTCAAAACCAATACTTACATAGGATATTTACAACAGCAGCCCATAAATCCATCATGAGGCATTGGCTGACCCTGCAGGTACCCTCCAAGGCAGAATGGATCTCATTAGCTGAAGGGATCCAGGTTATGGAAGAGATGTATAACATCACATTTCACTTCTAATGGAGAAAATCTTAACATGTTAATGAGATGGGCAATCGTGAGTCTCGGGGCGAGAGCTACTGTCTGCATTTTTTACACTTGCTTAATAAACCTGTGCCACTAAATCTGGTGTCTGTGAGTGATTAAAGCCATGAGCCCAGCTCCTTCTGTTTTTTTCTGCCCATGTCATGACATGGTACCTGCATTGAATCCTGCTCCATAGGGGATGCCCCACCATGGGGGCGGGGCAATGAGGGATGCCGGATGGTTGATGGTGATCAGGATTATGAGGTTACTGGACATAGTCAGAAAGAGACGGCTGTCCAGAGGAAAATAAATACCTGAATAATATCAGACACTCATTCACGCCATGGCAACCATTTTGAATTTAGGTTGTGTAATCTACTTTCCTCCAGAAGTGCATATACAAATCAAAATGTTCTACCACTCAACCTTCACTCAAAATGGCCAATGTGGAGAGAATGGCAACAGAATGTTTTGACTCCTAAACACAGTCTGCTAGGGGATGATTTTTAAACAAAAAAACAAAGACAAAAGCAAATCTAACACATTATGATTAATCAAACTACTACTTCCTTCCAAGCCCTGGCATTTGCTTTGCATGTACTCACCAAAGGAGACATCACCAAAATTTAGTGTTGGCATACTGAAGTGGAACGTGGGTCCAATGACACAGCCCCTGTAAAAGGATACACACTTGTTTTAGGACTGTGCTAATATTGCAGTCAGCTGCTGCAGGAAATGGAGAGTGCATTACGAAGGTCAGTCTATCTAAGAAAAAAATAATAATTGACTCTCCCTCGCCTGACAAGAACAGTATGTCTGGTCAGCAGCTTTCAATGATAATGCAAGGAAGTTGGAGGGACGGTGTCAATATATGCAGAGTTCACATATTACCTTCAATTTATCCATACTTTCTAATCTGACTGCAGTGTTTTCCACTTGGAAAAGTCATGCAAACTGTAAAAATATGTATATCAGACAAAATGACAAGCATATGAAATAATGAAACAATGCAAATCCTCCAACTTACAGTGAAGGAAATCAAAGCGGTATCTGATCATGTGTGACTCCATTAGCGGTTGCCCAGTGACCTAATTAGTGTGCTGTCTGAACTGTGGATGCAGTCAGCAGATAATAATGAGGAGTAATTGATGAAAAATAAGGGAAAAAGCCAGACTAGATGCATTTGTTGAATTCTGATGAAAACAGATAAGGGTTGAGCACTTCAGAGTCTTGGAATCATCGCCCACGTCAAGATAAAAGTCAAAACCACATGACATGAAAATGGTGGCAAGACATGAAAACAAGCATTCACTTCAATGAAAACATTTCTGACTGGGTGTCTGTCAGTCAGCAAATATCATGTAACCAGCCTCTCTCCTTCATCTACCCGAAGCAGGAGGCTAGTGAAGAAGCACTCGAAGGGTTAAGCCTCATCCTGAGAGATGTTCTCTAGTGGGCCCCAGCTTGGAGATGTGGCATCTGGAATTTGTGCCTAGAGCTTCCTGACTCTACCAGAAGCGACAAGTTTGGGCATGAATACTCATGGACTTGCCCTACCCCCTTTACCCTATAAGAGGGGAAGGCAAGCTGTGAGTTCAGGCAGAGGAAGGGGGGGGGGGAGAGTGAGCAGAACAGCAGAAATCTGGTGTCTATGGCTATGACCAAGCCGAGGGGGCATGCAGCCTTAGGGATGGTGACAGGGTACAGGTGGTACTGGTCACCTCTGGTGATGTCTCCAGAGGCTCGGGATCCAGCCAGGGTCCTAGACTAGAAGAACCCTCTGATAACTACGAGGAGGACCGATAAGAAGTCCTGCCTGAGAATAGAAGAATCAAAACTCGATGGCACAAAGCAAGTAGTGGAGGGCCACCACTCAAGGGAGATCGCCAATATCTGAGGATCCACTCCTGTCATCTGTATACAGGGAAGAGAGCAGAAATGTAAGTGTGCTTTCACTGAAATTGCTCTGCACTAGATAAAGGCCTAGGTATATAATTGTGTAAACCCCTGGTGAGTGCCCCAAAAGAATGGTCATCAGGTGGAGGGGGCCTGATAAGACTTGGGCCTGGTAGGGCCCCGGAATGGTGCCAGGCATGGGAGGCTTTCTTTGGGCCACTAGGGCTATCAGTGTGTTGTTGAAAGAAGACACACAAGACTGGACCAACTATATACTAAATGTAGGAGTAAACTGTACTGCCAATGTACTGTAATTTAAATTGATGTCATTTACGGATGCACTAAGACATGCACAGGGATGTTTGCCCCCAGGGTAGTGCACGTCCTGCCTGGGAGGATGTTGCACGTTAATGGTCTTAGGAGCTCCAGGGACCCCCAAAATGGGCGTTAGGTTTGATGCAGACTGTAACGGTTGTAATAGCAGTGCCCCTTTTAAAAGCAAAGGGAATATATTTTGATATGAAAATGTGTGAATCGTGTAGTATCAAGTGTAAGATATGCCAGTGAGTCAACAGGAACAGTAATTAATGTAACAACAACAGTAGAGCCCCATGACAAGGAAAGGGAGGATGATCTGGACATATAGGAGTGTACAGTGTAGAATACTAAGTGTAGTTATGACTGTGGTTGTGAAATGTGGTGTTCGAGAATACAGAACTGAAGAAGGTGGGGTAACGCCCCTTGAAGTTGTATGACACTGACAATTTAATAAACATACCAGACTAGATGCACGATCCCAGTCATTTGTTATATGCGAGGTCTTATACTTCATGGGACCCCCAAAGCGTGCACTGGTTGCCCTGGTCCCCATTCACCCTGACCTGTGGCTGTAAAGGTACAAGTAATGACAGAGTGATAGTGTGTCATGGCATAAGGTGGGTGCCCTTCTAAACAAGAAAGCCCTTCTAAATGAGAAAGTGTCACTATATATCCCTAGATATAGGGGGTGCCCAGCCCATACAAACACGTCTCCTAAGAAAACCGTGAGTGAGGTGCCACAAGGATTAGTCCTGGGACCTGTGCTTTTTAATGTATTTTATGACATAGGGAAGGACATACAGGGCATGACCTGCCTCTTTGCAGATGACACCAATATCTGCGCTAGAGTGGACACTGAGCGGGGATTAGGGAAATAAAGAACGACCTGGGTAGGCTGGGAAAATGGTCTAAGATCTGACAGCTGGGTTTTAATGCACAAGAAATGTAAAGTAATGCACAACAGGGAAAAAGAACCAAAGGGCACATTACTCAACAGTAGGGGTAGTAACTGGGGTAGGGAGGGAGGATAGCATAGCAGGCTGGGCAAATCAGTGACCTTCTCAGAGGTCTTGCCAGTCCCCAAAGCAAGCAGTCAGAAAGGGGAGGCTTGAGGAGTTTAACTCGTAGATGAGGGGGTGGTGTGAAGAAAACGGTTTCAGCCTGGGGGGAGAATGGGGTAGGACATAGGATAACACACATTTAAGCAAGGAGGGGGGCACAATGGTCCTGAAAGGTCAACTGGAAAGCTACTTAAGGGACAGGTTGCATTTTAACTGAATGTGGGGGACAGCGGGGCAAGACACTCGGCACCAGGCATGGGGAACCCCAAGGGCCCCCAGGAGAGCAACAAAGGCAGGGACAAGGGAGAGAGAGGATAGCAGGGGAGGAGGGAGGGATGAGGCACGGTATAAGCAGAAGCAAGGAAGGACATGGGATGACCCAGAAAGCAAGGAGCCTGGCAAATAAGGTAGTAGACCTACAGGTGCTATCGGAAGAAGGAAATGTGGATACAGCTGCCATTACAGAAACATGGGCAGCACTGTTCCATGACTGGGACCTAGAGATCCCAGGTTACTAACTGCACAGGAAGGACAGGGCTAAAGAAAGGGCATGTGTGGCTTTGTATATAAGAGAAGGTATAGAGTGTAGTAGGGAGGAGGGTGGAGGAAGGTGCAACAGAAGCCATTTGGGTGGTACTGCAGAACACCAATGGCAGGAGAATTCGAGTGGGGGTGGTGTACAGACCACCTTCACAGGGAACTGATTTGGATAGGGAGCTGGGAGAACAGATCAGTAGAGCAGGGGGCAGAGGAAACATTGTAATTCTGGGTGACTTCAAGCTGCCAGGAGCAGACTGGAGCACCCCAGCGACAACCTGCAGCAGGGAACAAGCCCTCCTGGATACTATCCAGGACTGTTTTCTGATTCAGAGAGTCAATGAGCCAACAAGGGAGGAGGCCATATTGTATCTAGTGTTATCAAATGGGGGGCAAGTCCAGGATGTGGAGGTGAGGGAACCTCTTGCAGGTAGTGACCACCAAACAGTGTGGTTTTCAATCTGCATGGGGAAGGAAGCAACCAGGACTAAAACAAAGGTGTGGACTTTAGGAAGGCAGACTTAAACAAGATGGGGAGCACTGCGCAGAAGCACCTGGTAAAGATCCAACCAGAGATGAGCATGGACCGAAAATGGACCATCATCAAGATGTGGCTGATTGAGGCCACCAACACTTGTACAAAGGCTCAAAAAAAGAGTGCCAGAACCAAGAGGCCAAGCTGGTTTAATAGAAAGGTAGCCAAAAAGTTAAGGGATAAGAGGGCAGCCTTCTTGATGTACAAGCATACCGCGAGGGAAGAAGGCAGGGAGATTTACACAGTGAAATCTAAAGAGGCAGGCAGAGAGATCCAGGCAGCCAAGGCTGAGAAAGAACGAAGACTGGCTCAGGGGATTAAGAAAGGGGAGAAGAACTTTTTTCACTATGCTAAAAAGAAAAGTAGAAGGGACAGAATAGTTAGGATCAAGAGTGAGGGAGAGTGGGTGGAGAAGGATGAAGAACAAGCTGAGGCACTTAATGAGTACTTCTTCTCTGTCTTCACCAGGGAAACGGGCAGGCCCATGCCAAAGGGGAAGATTGGGATGCCACTTAAGGTGGGGAAGGAATATGAGGGTGAGATTGAGGTGGACAGGGTCTTAAGAGGACTTGGGGATCTGCGGGTGAACAAGGCTCCTGGCTCAGATGGAGTATACCCAAGGATTCTGAGGGAACTGGCAGAGATATTGGCATCTCCATTGACAGACCCATTTAACACCTCTCTCGAGGAGGGGTGTGTTCTCAGGACTGAAAGACAGCTCATGTGGTGCCTGTCCACAAGAGTGGCCCCAGAGATGAGCCAGGAAACTACAGACCAGTCAGCTTAACCTCCATAGTGGGTAACTTAATAGGGGCCACTCTGAAAGAAAGGTTCATGTCCTTCCTTGAAGATAATGGTCTCCAGGATGACAGGCAGCATGGGTTTGTTAGGGGGAGGTCATGTCAGACTAACATGGTGGACTTCTTCGACTGGGTTACAAGGACCCTGGACAAAGGGCATGCAGTGGATGTACTTTATCTGGACTTCAGCAAGGTGTTTCATTTAGTATCTCATGGCAAGCTGAGGGACCTGGGGCCAAACTGCTGGGATGGGTAAGGAGCTAGCTGAGGGACAGGAACCAGAGAGTGGTGGTAGGAGGTGAGCTATCCAAACCTAGGCCTGTAACCAGTGCTGTCCCAGAAGGCTCGGTACTGGGACCTGTGTTGTTCAATATATTTATATGCGACATAGCAGAGGGGGACAAGAGCAAAATCTGTCTTTTTGCAGATGATACTAAGCTCTGTGGGGGTGGACTTAGAGGAGGGGAGAGATCTAAAGGAGGACCTGGCAAAGCAGGAGAAATGTTCTGGCATCTGGCAGTTGGGTTTTAATGCTAAAAATGTAAGGTAATGCACATGGGAGCCAAAAATCAAAAGGCCAGTTGCTGGCTAGGGGGAATTCAGGTGATAGTACTGGAAGAGGAAAAGGACCTAGGGGTTATGGTCAGGTGTGACATGAAACACACAGCATAGTGCCGAAAGGCAGCAGCTAAAGCAAATAGAATGCTGGGTTGCATAGCCAGGGGAATCGCATCTAGGAGGGAGGAGGTTATTCTGCCACTGTACAGGACACTGGTGAGACCACACTTGGAGTAGTGTGTCCAGTTCTGGTGCCTCTACCGTAGGAAAAATATCAGACTACTGGAGGCGGTACAGCGGAGAGCAACCAAACTGATCTTGGGCATCGGGAACAGAACATATGAGGAGAGACTAAAGGTGCTGAACATGTACTCCCTGGAGGACAGGAGAAAGAAAGGGGATATGACTGAGATCTTCAAGTACCTAAAGGCATAAATAAGATTAGTACAGAGGGCATCTTTAACTTAAGGAATGACGGTACTACAAGGGGTCATAGCTTGAAGTTGGCAGGGGGCAGATTCAGGAGGGAAATGAGACAGTGGTACTTCACAGAAAGGGTGAAGGGGTGGAATGAGTTGCTAGAGGAGGAGGTGGTAGCGGCAAGGAGAGTGACCAGTTTGAAGAGGGGTTGGGACAGGGTAAAGAAGATGATTAGGACAACAGGGAACACTGGGGGATGGGGAACAGTGAAGGGGGAGAGAGGGTGTGGAAGTACAGCTCCAGGAGGGGTAGGGAGGGGAGGCAGCTACTTGGTATGTTTGTCTGCTGACATAGAACGAAGACTGGCTCAGGGGATTAAGAAAAGGGAGAAGAACTTTTTTCACTATGCTAAAAAGGAAAGTAGAAGGGACAGAATAGTTAGGATCAAGAGTGAGGGAGAGAGGGTGGAGAAGGATGAAGAACAAGCTGAGGCACTTAATGAGTACTTCTTCTCTGTCTTCACCAGGGAAACGGGCAGGCCCATGCCAAAGGGGAAGATTGGGATGCCACTTAAGGTGGGGAAGGAATATGAGGGTGAGATTGAGGTGGACAGGGTCTTAAGAGGACTTGGGGATCTGCGGGTGAACAAGGCTCCTGGCTCAGATGGAGTATACCCAAGGATTCTGAGGGAACTGGCAGAGATATTGGCATCTCCATTGACAGACCCATTTAACACCTCTCTCGAGGAGGGGTGTGTTCCTCAGGACTGAAAGACAGCTCATGTGGTGCCTGTCCACAAGAGTGGCCCCAGAGATGAGCCAGGAAACTACAGACCAGTCAGCTTAACCTCCATAGTGGGTAACTTAATAGGGGCCACTCTGAAAGAAAGGTTCATGTCCTTCCTTGAAGATAATGGTCTCCAGGATGACAGGCAGCATGGGTTTGTTAGGGGGAGGTCATGTCAGACTAACATGGTGGACTTCTTGACTGGGTTACAGGACCTGGACAAAGAACATGCAGTGGATGTACTTTATCTGGACTTCATGGTGTTTCATTTAGTATCTCATGGCAAGCTGAGGGACCTGGGGCCAAACTGCTGGGATGGGTAAGGAGCTAGCTGAGGGACAGGAACCAGAGAGTGGTGGTAGGAGGTGAGCTATCCAAACCTAGGCCTGTAACCAGTGCTGTCCCAGAAGGCCGGTACTGGGACCTGTGTTGTTCAATATATTTATATGCTATATAGCAGAGGGGACAAGAGCAAAATCTGTCTTTTGCAGATGATACTAAGCTCTGTGGGGGTGGACTTAGAGGAGGGGAGACAGGATCTAAAGGAGGACCTGGCAAAGCAGGAAATGGTCAGCATCTGGCAGTTGGGTTTAATGCTAAAAATGTAAGGTAATGCACATGGGAGCCAAAAATCCAAAGGCCAGTTGCTGGCTAGGGGGAATTCAGGTGATAGTACTGGAAGAGGAAAAGGACCTAGGGGTTATGGTCAGGTGTGACATGAAACACACAGCATAGTGCCGTAAGGCAGCAGCTAAAGCAAATAGAATGCTGGGTTGCATAGCCAGGGGAATCGCATCTAGGAGGGAGGAGGTTATTCTGCCACTGTACAGGACACTGGTGAGACCACACTTGGAGTAGTGTGTCCAGTTCTGATGCCTCTACCGTAGGAAAAATATCAGACTACTGGAGGCGGTACAGCGGAGAGCAACCAAACTGATCTTGGGCATCGGGAACAGAACATATGAGGAGAGACTAAAGGTGCTGAACATGTACTCCCTGGAGGACAGGAGAAAGAAAGGGGATATGACTGAGATCTTCAAGTACCTAAAGGCATAAATAAGATTAGTACAGAGGGCATCTTTAACTTAAGGAATGACGGTACTACAAGGGGTCATAGCTTGAAGTTGGCAGGGGGCAGATTCAGGAGGGAAATGAGACAGTGGTACTTCACAGAAAGGGTGAAGGGGTGGAATGAGTTGCTAGAGGAGGAGGTGGTGGCGGCAAGGAGAGTGACCAGTTTGAAGAGGGGTTGGGACAGGGTAAAGAAGATGATTAGGACAACAGGGAACACTGGGGGATGGGGAACAGTGAAGGGGGAGAGAGGGTGTGGGAGTACAGCTCCAGGAGGGGTAGGGAGGGGAGGCAGCTACTTGGTATGTTTGTCTGCTGACATTCCCCTCCTGGCAACGCGCCCCCCCCCCCCGACAATGCCTTTGGCTGTATCCCTACTCTGGAACAATGTGTTAGGCCCTAGCCCTTAGCTTCTGTCTAGCCTGTAAGACCATGTCCCTAGTTGTCGTCTTTCCCACATTTTGTCGCTGACAATGCCATTTGGCTGCATCTTTTTCCTCCTGTAGCTGGATTCCAACCCTAATGCCCTTCCTTGCTAGTTAAGCTTACTCCTAGCCGCTGTATGTCTGCAAAATACCTGTTTTTGTAACTTAAATCCATATGTGCTTATTTTATTGTTACCTTTACTCCTAGGATCACTATGTATTTTCTCACTGTACTGTTTGTTCAGTTCTTTGATATGACATGGAGTCTATGTAAAACAGCCTTTGGCTCAAAGGTATTAATTCCAAGACTGAAATAAATAAATAACTAGCTGCACACTCGAGCAGACTCAATAGACCATTATGGCCTGTATCTGCTGCCAATTACATATGTTCGTATGGTACTGGAAAGCACAGTAGAGGAGAACGACGTCAGGGTTACAGTATCAGAAAACTTAAAATCCACAACACACAGCAACAAGGCTGTGGAGAGGGGGAAGGAAACAGGATGCGGGGTGGGGGTGGGGGGTCATAGGGTGGGAAATTACCAGCAGAAGCCAGCAGGTGATTTTCCCACCATACAGATCGTTGCTGAGACTGCATCTGGAATACTGAGCAAGGTTCTGGAGTTCATACCTGAAGAAAGACTGCAAGAAAGAAAGGTCAGTACAGCAACGGGTGACTAAAATGATCCTGGGCTTGGGGGAATGTCATTTGGGGAGAGGTTGCAAGACCTCAACATGTACATCCTTGAGATTAGGATGGAGAGGAAGAACATGACAGAAACTTACAAGTACCTGCATGGGATAAACATGAGTGGATTACAAGGACATATTCGCCTTGTTTACAAAAACCTGCACGAGAGAAAATATAATGAAACTGGCCGGAGGAGGATTCAGGATGTCTGCAAGCACTTTTTCACCAAAAGAGTGGTGGACAAGTGGAACAAACTGCCCGAGGAAGTGGTTAAGGCCAAATCAGTGGGCAATTTCAGGCACACGGCCTTAGCAAGTGGGACAAGGGCAATGCAAAGGGGAGGGATTGTCATTAGGGGCCCAAGTAGCATAGTTAGGAAGGGTGGGCAGACAGGATGGTGCCACTCAGCTTTTATCTAGCAACACTTTCTATGTTATGTTTCAAAGGAGTGAACTAGTGACAATCTGCAACCCAGACAAAGGCAGCAAACTCCATGTGTAAGGCAATTGGCCAAGATGGCGCCCAAATTCAGACCACTATATCTGTCCCCTACTGCATAAACGGGCACACCTGCACATTTTCCAGGAACCAAACCTGGAACACTAAGTCCTAACAGCTGCAGTACCACCAGTACACTGGTCGCAACAGCTGTAGAATCACCAGCGCACTGGTCACAACAGTTGTAGAACCACCAGTGCTCTGGTCACAACAGCTGTAGTACCACCAGCGAACTGGTCTCAGCAGCTGCAGTACCACCAGCACACCAGCCGTACCTGTTTTGTGATGCCTCCTTAGTATTGGTAAGGAAAACTGGCAGTTGGGAGGGGTCTAACACTAGGGTACTTACATTGTTGTGGAACCAGTTGTATTTCTGTACAGCACCAGCAATCAAGGTTAGGAAGGGGGATCCACTACACTACAATATAGGAGATGCCTAGGTACTGTAACCAGTGCGGGGTACTATGTGAGGTCGGTTTTATCCTGATGGTCAGGGTTTTTCTTTATTCTTTCTTTTTCCCTCAGGATGGTGGATGGTAGCGAGGGTGTACATGCACACGTATGCCAGCATGCACAGCACGACGCCTGCCTGGACAAGCACTGCCTGCGATTCCTCCGGCGGCAGCTAAGGTGGACATCTACACAAATACCAGTGTGCATAGTGCAGCTCCTCCCTCAAGAAGTGCTGCCTGTAGCTCCACCACTGGTTACCCAGGTAGCATTCATAAGGTAGATGCTGTTTCCCTCCCTCCACGAAGAAGGACTACTTCCACTGGGACGCTTGCTCCTCCTACCTCTGACTGGTTCCTGAACTGATTACCAATTTTACTGGTTAGCACAATGGGTGAGCTTCTTTGCGGCCCATAAAACTGCGAAGGAGAAATGGGCCCCGTATCGATCTATTCTGTCTCTCTCCTGTTTGACTCTCTGCACTAAAATTGCCAGCAACATTAGCTCCCCAGACATGAGAAGACTGAGGAAGCATAAGGCTGATGACATAAAACATGTCTGTGGGGCATCAGCTATTGTCTGTCTTGTCCTGGGATTTGTTTGCACAATGTGGATCTTTCACTTTAGTGCCCTAAGAATAAAGTAATCACTTTGTTTCATTAGTTCTCGGTGTAGACTGTGCCTTTCTGGTTTTGAGTGCCATTCTCTTTTATTGCTGTACTGAAAGTAATTCTGTGAGCAGGAGAGCTGTGCTTCTCTTTGAAATGACTCCCTTTTGTCTATAACAGGATTATCATTACTTGGTCTTCACCTGTTCTCTTTTTTTTCTTTTTTCAAATTTATTATGCTTTTCACCCCTTTCTCACCCAGGCGGCCCCTATTGGCTATGCTCCTGTCCCCAGCCCCATTACCTGCCTTCCCTGAGATTTACTGACACCGCCTGGTCCTCCCTGACTTGCCCCCCAAGGTGGAGCCATCAGGGGGAGGCACCGTACCCCAAAAAAAGTTTAAGCTCGATTAAGCAGTGGGAGCCACAGTCAGTGGTGTGGGGCCTTCAGAATAGAGCCTGCTTCCTCCTACTCACCCTGCATTTTCTAATTTTTCTCCCACCCCCTTAAGATGTGACCCAGCCTCTGAGAGCACGTGTTCATGCTAGTGCATGGTGATGTGTGCTCAGGCAGTCGGCGTCTTCCCTCCCATCGTCCCACAGCTCCAGCTTGCACCAGCGCCTGTGGTCACCCAGGTGGCAATACCACAGCGGAGACGGACAGCCCTCCCTCCCCGAGGAGGACAGCATCTTCTGGGACACTCGATCCTCCTCCAGTGGCCAGCCCCTCGATGACTCAGGCTTATTCCCAAACCCGGGTCGCTGGCGTCACGAGTGGTAGCGCTACCACTGGGCCGAAGGGCCAGCCTGGTCTTCATCTCTTCTGACTACTTGTCTTCCAGTGACATTCAGCCTCTGCTTGTGATTTCACAACTGGACACTGCAGAACTTCTTATGATGTCAGAAGCAAAGGACAAAGTCACTTGTAGACAAGCAGTAGAAAGCAATAAAGACTGGATGATGGAGAAATATGTTACTTAACTGTACCCATAGTTCTACTATGGGTATTCAGGTCACATCCACACTTAGGCAGAATTGCTGGGCATAGCTCACTCATCAGCTGTCATCATGCTTAGTTCCTCCCACCACCCGGGGTGTCATACTCCGGCTCCACCACTTCTGATGTCAGATCCTGCACACCAGAAGCAGAGATCAGTACACCACTTGCCAGGGATGGGGGAGGGGGACTGGGGGGTTCGGGTTGGTCATGTGGATTTGAACTGAAGACCCACAATAGAAATGAAAATTACTTACCTACCGTAATTCTTAATCTTCTCTTGCATCTTCACCATTCATTACTGCTGGGTAAGCTGCCAGAGGTGCGCACCCGTACGGGAGTTGTTTTTTTTTTTTTTTTGGAGGGAGGAGTCTGAAGCCGACGCAGTGACGAGGGTTGGCCGTTAGGCGCTGCAGACTTCTCCTCCACCCCAGTTCTGTTTTGCCAGAGCAGAAGAAACAAGGAGGACAGAGAAAACTAAGGTGAGGCAAGAGAGCTGAGGGATAGGAAAAGGAAAAGATATAAACTGAAAAAGGAATAAGCTGACCAGAGGACAGAGGGATTGGACTTCTTGTCCTGAGTGGACCCAATCCTTGGGCGGCTGCACAGGAAAGGAGGGAGAGGGAGAGAGACCACATGTGTAAGGGAAAAGAGGAAAGGAGGGCTCTCAGCCATGTTAGTTTGAAGACCACTGGCTTATAATAGCCTCAAAACCCTGAAGGTATGAAGACAAGGGAGCAAGGCTCCTGCCAGTTTCTGGGACCACTGAACCAAGGCCCAGAAGAGAGAATTTGAAATGGTCTTGGATATATAAACCATTGGCGGAGACTGACCTCTCCTCCCACCCCTTATCCACAGACATGATGAAAGCCCTGGAGCATGGCACTCCACAGGCTATCCCCTAGCTAATCGAGGGGAACAGCCCTTACTCAGAAGAGGACTCTGTCCAGATTGACCTCTAAAATAGAGGGGAGACAATGAGAAAAGGGGGGACCCCACAGGTTCTCCCACGAAAGTACTGATGTAATCCCCACTTCAGAAGAAGAAAACCATGGGACATCCGTGCCATGAGCAAGAATGGAGGAAGGAAAATCCCTACGGGCTCTTCCAAGAAATGCAGTGGCGCAGTCCCCACTGCAAGAAGAAGAAGAATCAGCATTTATATAGCGCTTTTCATACACAGTATCCCAAAGCGCTTTACAAGCAATGCTAGACTGGTAGTGAAGTGACTGAATGTGTGGTGGCGGCCATATCGCACATCATCACCCACACACAGCCTGGATAATTGCATGAACCGGTTTATGGGAAGGGGAATGTTGGCCAGGACACCGGGAATGTTCCCTGCTTTTTGCAAAGAGTGCCCTGGGTTCTTTTACTTCCACCTGGACACCCACCAGGACAACACCAGGATGGGCAGAAGGGACCTCGGTTTAACGTATCATCCGAAGGACAGCACACCCCAGCAGGTACAGCACCCCCCAATGCTGCACTCGGATGCCAGCAATTTTTAGGTGCAAGTTCAATCCCGGTGTGGGACGAGAACCCACAACCTTCTGGTCCAGAGGTGGATGTGCTACCAACTGAGCCACGTTGACACCTAGAAGAGGGTGGAAAAACAAGAGGATCATCCAGGCGCAAGGGGGACATGACAGTGCACCCTAGTGAGAATCCCAGGGACTTCCCTCCAAGGTCAGGGCGAAGACCCTACTCGCCACCCTCCTAGGTTGGGTGCTCTGTGACTTTAGAGAAGGAAACAGAGAGCTCTGAGGTACCAGGAGGACTCTGACCTCAACTGGTCTTGAAGAGGGGGAAGGTGAGCAGGGTGGAGGCAATGACCAAGAACTGAGGCCCATGAGGAGAAGGTGGGTGGGAATCGGTAATGAATGGTGACGATACAAGAGAAGATCAAAAATTACAGTAGGTACATCATTTTCTTATCTTCCCTTGTCAATCTTCACCATTCATTACTGCTGGATGAGTACCACCCCCCCGGACGGGACCTGGCACAGCCCTGAGGGAACAGATTCCCCTCAGCCTCCTGCAGATGAGATGCAGGAGGGGGAGACCACCTAGCCCTACTAGACCGTATATGGTCTAAGACTGGTCAGGCTGAGGAGGTGTCCCCCGTGTCCGGGGGGACAGAAGATGCCCCTGCGGGAGAAAAGAAGGGTCCCCTTGAAAGCGGAGATCACCCCACATCAGGCAATGGGTGACAACCTGGATAGACAAAGCCATGCCGTCCGCCTGATGCAGATCACTGTCCCTGCCAATCTGGATGCCACCTCATTGGCATCATAAAATGCCCTTGCTTGGTGCCTTGCAAGCTCCAGACCCTGTGCAGAGAGGGCGATGGCTTGTCTAGATTCCTCCGAATCAGGCAGAGATGCCAACACCTGCGTTAACATCGACCACAGATGCCTGTTATAGGCAGCGTGGTGAGCCTGATGTGAGCTGATACAAAGCAGCACACGAGCTGAAGAGAAAACTCTTCTTCCCCACTGGTCGAACTCGGCGGAATTCGGCTCCGGAGGTCGGTCGTGTGCTGGGTGCTAGCCCGGAAGGAGTATCTAAAACGGTCAGCCCTGAAGACTCCTGGGGAGCGTAATACCTCCTCCTGCAGTCCGCTGGGGCTGGGGGTGAGGCGGCTAGAGACTAACAGGTGTGGATAGACGCTTCCTGGAAGGGGATAGGGCCGGAAGGCACCACCAGGTGGTGAGCACTGAATTCGCTTAGAAGCTAGTGTGTCTCCCACTCGGCACTGCATCATACCACATGGGAGATATGGAGCTCCTGAACTAGCCTCGAGAGGAACTTCTGATATTTGGTAAAATCAGCATTGGAGGAAAGGTGGACAGAACGTTCCCCTTCCTCAGATGAGAAAGTCAAGGAAGTAGAGGAACTCGGGTGTTCGGGGTCCTCCTGCAGCGTCAGAGACTGGCAAAAAACCTGCTCGTCAATAGCTCTAACATACCTAGGAAAGGCCGCTGCAGTGGCCCTGAACATCTCCCAGGTTAAGGGACCCGTAGAACCCACATGGCCTGGGAATGGGGGAGGTGTCTGCAGAGAGATCAGGGAAGGGCACCTCACAGAAAGTGTCTGACCTCTGCTAGGGCTCTGAGACCCAGCAACGGATCCTTCCGAGCGAGGGGACCGAGGGGTCGATCCAGTCAGTGGACGCTGTAGATGTGGAAACAAATCCTGGATGAGCCCTGAGGGAGAATCTCCCCAGTGGTGCGACTAAGGCTGCATGGTTTCAGAAGGACAACCCTCAGTGCTGCCCACTAAGGGCACCCCTGAAGTCTCAGAGAAGAGGCAGGGCTCAGCGCTTCGGCTCCTCCCTACCCCCCGCAGGGTAGTGGAAGGAGGTCTCCGCACTTCACCTTGGCCTCTCAACCCCTTGGACTCTGAGGCTGCCCTCTTCCTCAAACCTAGTGACAAAGGGTCCCCCAATCCCGCAGGCCCCTGGAGGGAGGCCAAAGAAGAGGGGGTTCCTGTCTCCACCAAGGAGGCCACAGCAGCAGCAGCACCAGAAATGGCAGCTGCCACAGCCTTCACAGTCGAGACTGCTGCACCAGGCCCCCCAAGACTGCTATCCACCGCAGCACCCCTCAATGCCGGCATCTGCATGGGGGGCCGCAGGGACCACAGGCTCTGGTGAGTCCGCGAGATGAACACTGGCCCGGCGGGTGCAGCATCAAAGAGGACTCTCTGACTCCAAGGAGGCGGACATCAGTCTGGATCGGTCAGTGGATCTTCCACCTCTGAAGAGGAAGAGACCATGCATACTGCCAGATTAGCGACCCTGGGAGAGCTCTTAGCAACGGCACCGTCGAGGGACACTGCACCGCCCACAGTGCCACCTCGATAACCGGTGCAGGGAACAGCGCCAGGATCCAAAGCAGCACCAACAGATGGCGCTTAGGGTCTGCCGAGGCCAGGCCCAGCAACCGTGGGCTGCAACACCTGAGGAGCCTGTACCTCCGTGGAGGTGACTGTCATGGCAGTGCTCCCAAACCAGCTCCACAGGGAACTAAGTCGCTCCTTCGGCACTGTGGAAGAAACCTCCTCGACGGTAAGGCTGGAATCCAAGGAGGTTTCCTCCTTACCGGGCTGTATAGACCCGGGAGGGGACCTGCAGGCAGGGTCGAGATCTTGCCATGGCATCCCTAGAATGACACCATCCTCTGAAAGTTGGCGGAGCTCTGCCAACTTTAAACATGCGGATTTCCAGAACGCAGCAGTACATGGAGAAACAGATGTCGTAGTTGTCCATATTGTAGTTGGGACACAGGCATCACAGACAAACGTCAAGTCGGTCCATCACAGAAAAATGCCAGCCACAGGGGCACCGACGCATAGGGCACGGCCCGCTTTGGATTTTCTCTTGGCCCCCGAACCAGACAGGACGCAAAATAATTAAATCACAGAAAAGACCCGGCGCTGTTAGTAAAAATAAGAAAGGAACTGTCTTACCGGTATCCAACGACGTCGGATGAAACAGAACCGGGATAGAGAAGCAGCAAGGCATCGAAGAGCAGTTATGCCTGATGGCGGAGCGAAAAAACAGACTCTCATAGCAGGTGTAACCTCGATAGTGGGAGAAACAGAGGAGGCGTCTGCAGTGCCTAATAGCCAACCCTCATGCCCACATAGTTCAGCCATAGTGGTGGCAGGCTGTGCGCCAACTTCTCCCTCAAAAAAAGCTCAAATGGGTGCACACTCCGCAGCTACCCAGCAGTAATGAATGGTGAAGACTGACAATGGAAGATCAACAGTTACAGGTAAGTGAAAATAGATTACTGACCTGTAACTGTAGTTCTAGGAGTGGTATATAATTTATATCCACACTCTGGCAGTTTCATTGCTAGTATTGATTCATCAGACATCTTGAAGCTAAGTGTCTTCTACCACCCGGCAGTATATCCCCTGACTCCACACCATGACATCAGATCTTTGCATGCTAGAAGCAGGGTTCCATGTGCCACTTGCCAGGGAGGCCGGGTGGGTTGTGGGGATGTGAACTATATACCACTCCTAGAACTAAGATTACAGGTGAGTAACCTATTCTTCTAGGGTGTACATATAGTTCACTATCCACATTCTCTCAGACTCCTAGCAGTTCTTCAAGAGGAGGGGGCAAGGCGAACACCCCTATTTGGTGTATAGAGTTTGGGGAACTGAGGTCCCGAAAGCAGCATCCCAATGAGATTCAAGATTGACACTGTAAGGGAAAATAAAGGTGTGTGCAGACTTCCAGGTGGCAGCCCTGCAAATTTCCTGGACAAGAATGTCCCTGGAAGCAACCACCGAGGCAGCGGTATGTCTTGGGGAATGAGCTCTAAGCCCTACAAGACATTCAGGTATGTCAAGTCCGGGTGCAAGACCATCCCCTGTTGTCTGGTCAGAAGATCTGGGTGAAGAGGCAGCCGCCATGGAGATCTGCTGATGAGATCTGGGTACCAGAACTGCCTTGGCCAGTCTGGAGCTATCAGGATCATCTGTACCCTGCTCTTCCGGGCCTTGACCAGCACCTTGTAGATCAAGGGGAAGAGAGGGAGGGCATACAAGAAGCCTGGGGTCCAGGGCCTCACAAAGGCATCTCCCATCAGTGTCCCAGACAGTTGGGGGCAGGAATAAAACAGCCTCAGTTTTGTGTTCTCCAAGGAAGCAAACTGATCCAGCAGAGGAGTGGTCCACAGGGAGAAAAAGTGGTTCAACACCTCTTGATTCGGGGACTGCTCATGCAATTTCTCTCCTACATGGCTGAGAACATGCACCAACTGATTGTGAACTCCAGTGGCATAGATCACCAGGAGAACTGCATCCAGGCTGCACACAATGGTCCAGGTGCAGAGGACCTCCCAGCACAAGGGAAGGGAGTATGTTCTGCCCTGCCTGTTTAGGTAGAACATGGTCACGGTGTTGTCCGTCTGGACCTGCATGATCTGACACCTGGCTAAAGGAGCAAATTCCATAAGAGACAGCTGCAATGCACTGAGCTCCAGCAGGTTTATGCGGTGACAGGACTCCCTGAGTGACCAGAAGAAAAAATTACTCACCTTAGTAATTGTGTTTCTTCTAATGGAGTCTTGCTGTATTCTGACAATCTGCAGTTAGCCCCAGCCTTTAAACTGCCCCGGAGAGTACAGAGTTAATTTTCCATGCAGTGCATAGAACGTTGAGCTCGAGCTTGGTTGAGGTCTCTGTCTGCAGCACTTTGAAACCCAACCGCCAGATTCTTATGAGCAAACACTCACTGACTAACTCTGTGGAAATTGTAAATTTTTTTACTGGCCAACTGGCAACAAAAAGTTTTGGATTCCCAAAGGAAGACTCAAGTCAGGAAACCCAACACCAAAAACCTATCCAAATAATGTTGATGATATAAGCACCCAAGTAAAAAGGGTGTGTGCTGAAGACACCCCTGGGGTGCAACACTGCACCTGCCCACCCACTTCCCAAAAACAGGTTCTGAGAGGGGATGCAGAGAGGGAGGTCAGAATACAGCAAGACTCCATTAGAAGAAACACAATTACTAAGGTGAGTAATTTTTTCTTCAAACAACATGAAGTCTTGCTGTATTCTGACAATCTGCAGACTACCAAGCAGTACCTCCATGGAGGAGGGACAGAACCTACTTTGGGAATAGGCTCTGAAGTACTGCTGTGCCAAACCGAGCATCACTCCTAGCCTGGATATCCAGAGAGTAATGCTTGGTAAAGGTATGGACTGTTTTCCAAGTGGCTGCTTGACAAAATTCTAACGGAGGGATATCCCTGGCAGCAGCCAGGGAAGCAGCTGTACCTCCTGTGGAATGAGCCCTCAGGCCTGAGGGTGGAATTTTTCCCAGTTTCTCATAGCAGAATTGCATACAAGAAACAATCCACCTGGCAATAGTTATCTTGGTGGCAGGTTTGAAATTTCCCACTTCTCCATAAGTGAGGAACAACTGGAGGGAATCAAACCTGTTACCCTTGGTACGCTCTATGTAGTAGCTAAGGGCTCTTTTAATATCTAAACTGTGTAGCCTTCTCTCCCCTGAGGAAGAATGATCGGTGAAGAGAACAGGGAGAGACATGGACTGATTCAAATGGAAGTCTGAAACCACTCTGGGCAAGAACCTCATATTGGTTCTAAGAACCACTATATCTCTGTGGAATGAGGTAAAACCGGGTTCCACTGTCAGGGCTTGCAATTCATTGATACGTCTGGCAGAGGTAATGGCTACCAAAAACAGTTTTGCAAGTCAAGTACTTAAGCTCTGCTGAAGACATAGGTTCAAACGGGGGTTGCATAAGTTGAGCAATGCAAACATTTAAGTCCCAGGAAGGGGCAGGATACCTAAAGGGATTATTGGTATGAAGCAATCCCTTGAAAAACTTGCAGAATACAGGGTGAGATGACAGTGAGGAAGGCTTTCCCACTGACAGAAAAGCAGAAACAGCTGACAAGTGTACCTTGAGAGTAGCTGATCTGAGGCCTAGACCATTAAGATGGACCAGATAATCCAAAACTGTAGGCAATTCAGCAGTGTCTGGGGATATATGCTTCTTGGAACATCAAATGCTGAATCTTTTCCATTTGGAGTCATAAGCCTTTCTGGTGGCAGGCTTTCGAGAGGCTTTGAGAATATCCAGAACCCCTTGGGACAAATGTAAATCTGCATACTCTAGCTCTTCAAGAGCCATGCCTTGAGATTGAGGGACCAAAGATTGGGGTACCAAATCCTCCCCTGAGAGGAGGTTAACAGGTTGTAATTCCTGGGAAGAGACAGGGGAAGATGAACTGCCAGAGACAGTAAGAGGGGGTACCAGGGCTGCCTGGCCCAATCTGGAGCAATCAGAATCACTTTACAAGGTTGTGACCTCACTTTGACCAGAACCTTGAACAGTAGAGGAAAGGGAGGGAAGGCATAGAGAAATTTCCATTCCCAGTTCAACATCAGAGCATCCAGAGGACTGAGCCAAGACCGGGGTCTGCAACAAAACAGAGGAAGTTGGTGATTGTCTGGGGCTGCAAAGAGATCTATCTCTGGAGTGCCCCACCTTGAGAAAATCACTTTTAATAATTAGAGGGTCCAGGGTCCATTCGTGATGGCCTGGGAGATCCTGCTCAGTGCATCTGCTAGCACATTGTCCTTCCCTGGAAGGTGGACTGCTGTCAGAGAGGTCTGCAGAGAATAAGCCAGGGACCACAATTTCATGGCTTCCATGCACAAGGCCGTGGACCGAGTGCCTCCCTGCTTGTTGATGTACCACATGGTGGTGGTGTCTGTTCTGACCTGAACCACCTTGTTCTGCACTGACTGAGAGAAAGCCTGCAGGGCCAGAGAAACTGCCCTGAGTTCCAGGAGATTGATATGAAGAAGGGATTCCTGAGGGGACCACAGTCCCTGGGCTGTGAGAGCCCCCAGATGGGCTCCCCACCCCAAAAGGGAAGCATCCATGGTAAGGACCACCGAATGAGACTGAGTAACAAATGGGACCACTTGCCTTAAATTGTCCTGATCCTGCCACCACTAAAGAACTTGGATCAGTGTCCGAGTCACTGGAATCAGTTTGGTAAGAGGATCCTTCTTTTGGGACCAAAAGTCCCTCAGATGGAACTGAATGTCCCTCATCTGGAATCTTGCCCCTTGGACCACTGCTGTAGAAGCTGCCATGTGGTCCAAGAGTTGAAGGAAATTCCTTTTCCTGGTCGGGACACCTGAAGGCTGAAGGACGAAGCCAGTTCTATAAGAACTCTTGCCCTTTCCAGGGGAAGAAAGGCTCTTGTTTTGACAGTATCTACCTCTGCCCCAATAAAGGTAAGAAGCTGTACCGGTTCGAGAACTGATTTGGGGAGGTTGAGAAGAAATCCCAGGGAAGTGAGCACTTGCTGGGTCACTAGCAGGTCTGACTTGACTTCTGGAGACTGACCCACTAGGAGCCAGTCGTCCAGATATGGAAAAATGGAAATCTTTTGCCTTCTGAAAAAGGCAACTACTACTGCCAGGCACTTTGTGAAAACCCTTGGAGCTGATGTTAGGCCAAAGGGCATTGCTTTGAACTGGTAATGGCCCGAGGGCAACTTGAACCTGAGGTACTTTCTGTGAGAGTACCTGACGGGGATGTGACAGTAGGCATCTTTGAGGTCCAGGGAGGCTAGCCAGTCCCCTGGCCTTAGAGAGGGAAGAATTATTCCCAGAGTCACCATCTTGAACCTTGGTTTTAAAAGATGTTTGCTCCGATATCTTAGATCTAGAATGGGTCGCCACTCCCCTGTCTTTTTTGGGGTAAGAAAGTACCTGGAGTACAGACCTTTGCCCCAGTGTAGGGTAGGAACTCTCTCTATGGCTTCTAAGGCCAGAAGAGATGAAACATCTGCCTCTAGGGCAAGGGTTTCGGAGAGACTTGTAGGTGGAAAAGATCTGGCTCTCATCTTCGAAAATTTTTTGAAGCTAAGAACCAGTCCCTGGCCTACTACTTCCAGGGCCCACTTGTCTGAAGTAACAGACGCCCAGTCCTGGATAAAGTAAGCCAGCCTGCCCCCTACAGGGATAGGAGAGTCGACCCGGGTAGACCCATCAGAGTATCTGCTTGGCAGGGGACTTAGGCTGAGGAGTGGCTGCAGCCCTGCTCATCCCCCTTCTGCCTCTCCCTCTGAAGAACCCCCTCTGTGAAAAGGGAGAAGAGGCCTGTGCTTGGTAGAAAGGCCTATGAAAAGGCCTGCCCCGGCCCTAGATTGCTGCCTTTGAGGAGCTGCCTGCCTCTCCTTGGCCTGTGCACTCCTGTAAGTGGTCCTATATTCCTCCATCTTTTTCATGTAATTCTCTGTCTGCTCCCCAAACAGAGAATTACCTTCCACAGAGAAATCCATGGCCTTAGCCTGGGTGTCTTGTGAGAGGCTAGTACATCTGAGTCAAGCCATTCTCCGAAGAGCCACAGATGTAGCCATGACTCTTGATGACACATCACTGGAGTCCACAGCAGCATGAAACTGTACCTTAGATGCCTCAATCCCATCTGCAGCCACATCCTCCAGCTCCTTGGCCAGCTGGTGGGAGGCCTGTTTAGCCAGTGCCAGTACAGTGTCCCACCTGGACTTCTGGTACCTGGCTGCATAGGCCATATAATTAGCCTGCCTGAGTCCCAAAGAGGACGCCATGTATTGCTCCTTTGCCAAGGCATCCATCCTCCTGGAGTCTTTTTATCTGTGGGGTGTGAAGCCAAGGGAACATTAGCCCTGTCACAGGCTGCAGCCTGCACGACCCCAACATGGCTGCATTGCTGGTAGAAAACTCCGTGTCTGAGCCTGATAAAGTATACCTCTTGTCCATTCTTCTATCAACAGGAGGTACAGAATTAGGAGACTTTAAAATGTTTTGTGTGTTTCCCAAATGATTTGTGCAGGGGAATAGACAGCCTCCTGGACTCTGGGATGTCCATCATTTCAACAAAATCAGGCTCCTCTTGATCCTCTGTAGCTTCCTCCATAGGGAGCTGGAGAGTTTCAGCCACTTTCCTGTAGAACAGATAGTGGGGAAGGGACTCAGAGAGTCTAGGAGGGGAAACACTAGAAGGTCTGTCTGGGGAGATGTCCGGTTCAATGGGCACATCCAGACTTTCTGCTCCATCATAGTCACCATCTTGTTCATAATCCCCCCTCCACCTCAAATTCCAGTTCATAAAAATCTTCAGGGGCATAATCCTGAATCGGTGGAACCAATCGAACCGAGCCCCTAGCTAACGGAGCCAGATCGGACAGAACCGGGCGAAGCGATTCAACAATCTGAATCGCTCAGGCAATCTCAGCAGCAGTCGGAACATGAACCTCCAGATCCAAACCGGCTGACGTGTTTTTTCATTTCCTTTTCATAGGAACCGATCCCTCAGGATCAGCTCTCCTCTTTCCCGGAGAAGTATCGCCCTGGTCAAAGGGCACTCCTTCTGGTTCGGTCAGAACCGAACTGGGCTGGCCATCCGGATCAGCAGACTTCTCGGCCTCCATTTCCCTAAGTCTACCTAATCTTTTCTCCAGGGTAGACTTAGAAAAGTTTTTACAAATTTGGCAGTCTGTATCGAGGTGTTCAAACCCCAGACAATAAACACAGGTGGTGTGGGGATCGGCCTTAGCAAAGACCTCCCCACACTCACTGCAGTGTTGAAACCCAGTGGGCCCGTTTTTTTCTTGGGTTTCTCTGACATGGCCAACCTAACCAAACTTACCTTTTTTTCGGCAACTGCCAGGCAAGACTCCCTTATTGGTTCCTAACCGTGTCATGGGTATTGGAAAAAAATGTTTAAAACCCTTTTTTTTTTTAAAACTGATAAGGACCAGTTACTACACACTAAAGAAAAGCAAAAGAAATCAAATTAATGGATCGGTTCAGCCGAACCAATCGAACAAGTCTTACAATTTCCACAAAGTAAACAGAAAACTATCTAAGTACTCACGGTACCACAGACAGAGCCTGAACCGACAATGCGGAATTAATTTCTGATTTAAATTCAGAAAGAACCGACAACTTTAACCGACTTTGAACCGAGCAGAAGGAGAAATCTCCGGAGCGACTGTTCAGTGAGGCAGAGTAAAGAATCTGGCAGTTGGGTTTCAAAGTGCTGCAGACAGAGACCTCAACCGAGCTCGAGCTCAATGTTCTATGCACTGCATAGAAAATTAACCCTATACTCTCCAGGGCAGTTTAAAGGCTGGGGCTAACTGCAGATTGTCAGAATACAGCAAGACTTCATGTTGTTTGAACACATGGTTTCTGTCCTCTCCCAGGTGGGCTCCCCATCCCACTAGAGACGCATTTGCTGTGAGTGTGATGGTCGGTTCTGGACAGACAAATGGGATTCCTTCCTCCAGATGTTCTGGGATCAGCCACCATTGGATAACATGTCACACTGGCTGGGTCACTGTGACTGGCTTGTCCAAGTGGCCTAGGCACTGGGATCAATGATGGCCCAACTTCCACTGCAGGTGGTGCATCCGCCAGTGGGTCCAGTGGACCATGCTGCTGCAGGACACCATGTACCCCAGCAGCTGCAGGAAATCCTGGGCAGGGCACAGGGCCCAACCTGAAATGATCGGACAAAGAAGGTAAGATCCAATCCCTAGTCCACAGGGAGTCAGGCCTTGGCCTGCAGGGAGTCTAGTTCTGCTCTGATAAACTTGATCACCTGCAAGGGTACCAGCTTGGACTTACCTGGGTTCACCAGCAGGCCCAAGTCTCAACAGGTCTGGAAAACCAGATCTCTGGACTTCTCAATAGTCTCTTTGGGCGGACCAGCCAGCAATCAGTCATCCAGGGATCGAGGGATACACCCTGATGCCCTGGCACAACAGGAAGGCTGCCACCAAATCCTGGTCAAGGAGGAGGAGAGTCCCAGAGGAGGCCATGGACTTGAGATTGGAATCATCTGAGGACTCCTCAAAAATGTCCCTCAAACATTTCTCACCACGGACCAGCTGCATATCATCTGCTTGGAAGAGATGCACCGATAGCCAACCTGGCAAGTCAGTGGCTACATGGGCCTCCTTGGTCAGAGCGTCAACCTTCAGCTGCAGTGGTGGCAGCTCCACCTGGTGGGGTGGAAAAACAGTTACGGGGAGTAACAGTGTAGAGTGGATCAGCGAGGGCATAATTGGTGACTGCCCAGTGACCGGAGGCCCAGAGGGTAGAGCCCTACACCTCCCTGCAATGCCCACTTTTGGAAGTGAAACTCCTCACAGCACCAGCAAATCTTGCAGCAGTGCCTCTCCCTGCCTGAGGAAGAGGGGCACCGATGGCAATGCCTCCTAGTTAAGTGGGATTGAGAGGAAGTACGCCTCGTACGAGAACTCAACCATCAACAGGACAACTGATGATGAGGTGAGCCTCTGACTGGCTGGAGGTACGCCACATGCCTGACCATACTGACCAGGACAGGCTTTGAAGGTTCGACTGCCGTGGAGGCCACTCCCAAGTGAACCGGTCACAGACTGGTCCATGTCCTCCTCGGTGAGGCCCAGAGGGTAGAGCCCTACACCTCCCTGCAATGCCCACTTTTGGAAGTGAAACTCCTCACAGCACCAGCAAATCTTGCAGCAGTGCCTCTCCCTGCCTGAGGAAGAGGGGCACCGATGGCAATGCCTCCTAGTTAAGTGGGATTGAGAGGAAGTACGCCTCGTAAGAGAACTCAACCATCAACAGGACAACTGATGATGAGGTGAGCCTTCTGACTGGTTGAGGGTACGCCACATGCCTGACCATACTGACCAGGACAGGCTTTGAAGGTTCGACTGCCGGTGGAGGCCACTCCCTAAGTGAACCGGTCACAGACTGGTCCATGTCCTCCTCGGTGAGGCCCAGAGGGTAGAGCCCTACACCTCCCTGCAATGCCCACTTTTGGAAGTGAAACTCCTCACAGCACCAGCAAATCTTGCAGCAGTGCCTCTCCCTGCCTGAGGAAGAGGGGCACCGATGGCAATGCCTCCTAGTTAAGCGGGATTGAGAGGAAGTACGCCTCGTACGAGAACTCAACCATCAACAGGACAACTGATGATGAGGTGAGCCTTCTGACTGGTTGAGGGTACGCCACATGCCTGACCATACTGACCAGGACAGGCTTTGAAGGTTCGACTGCCGGTGGAGGCCACTCCCTAAGTGAACCGGTCACAGACTGGTCCATGTCCTCCTCGGTGAGGACCAGAAGCACAGGGATCTGTGATGTTGACAAGCCCGAAGTGAGTACCAAGGAGCTCTCAACATTCCCCTTGGCTAAAACGGTCTCAAACCGAGTCAAGCACTGCTACGAAGGTTGTCCGAGGGTAAGCCAATGCTTCAGGTCCTGTAGGAACTCCAGGAGCATAGAAAGGCAAAGGCCACAGCCAGCCATGTCATGCTGCCTACCCAGGCAGTACAGGCACATGTCGTGCGGGTCAATGGTCAACATCTTCTGCCAGCACTGGACATAATTTTTGAAGCCTGGCTTGTGTTGCTCCATTATCGTTCATTGAGTTGAGTCGAAGAGGCCAATAGAGAAATCTCAAAGTTCGATAACTTCTAAATACAGGTTCACCAATGCTGCACTGAATCCTAAATGAGAGCTGTGAAGGAGGTGATCTGTTCTTCCAGTGGAAAGAAAGATCTGACATCACAGGCGGACTTGGGTATATACCACCCTGGTAGCAGCACTTCCAGTGGAAATACCAGAGTGTGAACAATGAACTATATCCACACCCATAGAACCTAAATTTTTATTAACTAGGATTTAGTTCACTGTCCACATTTGGGCAGACTCCTAGAAGTCCTCCAGACGGAGAGGGCAAGGTGAGCACATAATCTATTTTGCCAACAGACTCCCAGTCAATTGGCTTGAGGATAATCTGGACTGGATTGTTAACCAGAGTGTCAACCGGCATCATCATCGACTGATCCCTTGAGGGTATCACTGAAAGATCGCTCAACCCCATGACCGGTTGAAGTATGACCATGATTGCCTGGTCAGGGGAGATGAAGGATCAGGAGCAGCGAGAATGTTCTCTCTCCTACGACTGATGGCGATGGCGTTTCTTAAGCTTCTTTTAATAGGGAGGGGCTCTCATCAAAAGTTTGCATTGTCAAGTATATAAGACCATTAGCAGTAAATCAACCTACTCTTTTCCACTCCAAACTTTAAGTATAGTCTTTTTACTGCTGTGATAGGACACTGTTTTTACACCTTTATATGCTTGCTTTTGTTCCTTTTTGTTTCGCCTGTATTCTGATATGTTTCAGACACATTTTTGTTAAATTGATAGTCTGCTTTTGATTGCCTTTGTCAATACATGGATTCTCTCTCACCTGTGTACTCAGTAGCTGTTCTCATTTTTCACACCACCTGGCAGGCCACTCAGATGAATAGCATGGAATGATGTGTTCAACATCGTGGAATCTCTTAGAAATATTAAAAGAGACAGCAGTAGCTGTTTAGGTAAAGGGAACACCATGCAGTATTGAGGGCACCACAAATCTGGATAATTAATTTCTCATCAAAAACTGTTTAAAAGCATATCAGTATACATGACTGACATGGAAAGGAAAATGGGAGGGAGTTTAAATCAAGGTTAGAGCAATGAGCTGTGAAGGAGCTTGGTACATCCCGCAGACCTGGACAGCGATCTGAAAAGAGTGGTGAAGGATATGGCAGCTGGGTTTAAATCAAAAAAAGTGCAAAATAATGCTCCTGGGCTTTAGCAACCTGGGAGCAGAGCACAAAATGGGCAGAGTAATACTGACGAAGACCAAGCAGGAAAGAGACCTAGTGGTAATCGTATCATGTATGACCTAAAGGTGGCCAGGCAGTGTGACAAGGCAGTCGGAAAAGCTAGTGGGATGCTGGGGCACTTGGGAAGGGGCAGTGGTTGAGCTAGAGGGGGGGCGGTGGCTACTCCTGGCTGCCCCATTGTGAGTAGTGGTGCCCCACCACCATGTTTATTCACTGTTTAGTACCCATTGAGGAGCCCATGATTGACTGAATGGCCCCCCCCCGGCTCCGCCACTGGGAAGGGGTATCATCAGCAGAAAAAGGGAGGTGGTGCTGCCCCATATGTAGATCATTGGTAAGACCCCACCTTGAATACTGTATCCAGTTCTGGAGACCACATCTCAGGAAAGGACATAGAGTGGAGGCAGTCCAGAGGAGGGCTACCAAAATGGTGCAGGGTCTGCATCAAACCCTATTAGGAAAGGCTAAAGGAGCTAAATATGTACACTCTGGAGGAGAGGAGGGGATATGACAGAAACCTTTACCTCACGAGGGTTTATAAGGTACAGGAAGGGGGGGTATCTTTCAGAGAAAAAGGTGCTCTACAACAAGGGTGCATGCTATTAAGCCGGGGGGGGGGGGGTAACTCGCCATACCCAAGTTAAGGACTAATCTTGGGATAGCAGCTTTTCAGAACTTTGACCCTAGGCTATAGAACAACATTTCTCCTGCTGTTCCAACATGCTGCGATTCGTGCTTATACAATGCCTGAGGGCTTTCGACATGGCTATCATGAGCATCTTTTGAGTTCTTCTACCTGTAACTGTTCCACCAAGTGACAAAAGGACATTTGTGAACTCTACCATGTTTCTCCTGTGGATTACTTTATAATTGTGGCATCTATTGGTCTACCTTTGACTGCCAACATTTTTGTTTCAACTGCTGCAATACCATTGTATCTTTCTGAATGTTGCGATATGTTTACTCCTCCCTTGTTATAATCGCAGTAACCCATACCCTTGGAAACTATGTATCTCTTTGCAGACTGTGATATACTATATATGTTCTTCCCTTTGCTGTAATCTCCTAGGTCGTGCCTTAGAAAAGAAAGCTTCTGCCTAGTGCACCTACCAGGTCAAAATAAATAAATAAAATAAATTCAGGAGGGATGTGAGGAAGTACTTCTTCACAGAAAGGTGGTGGATACCTGGAACAGCCTTTCAATGGAGGTAATGGGGGCGAAAACAGTGATGGGCTTAAAAAATGCCTGGAACAGGCGCAAAGGAGTCACAGGGGTAAGGAGGGGGAGATTGCACCATAGATCAAGTAGGGGCTGCAAAAAAAATGAAGGTAAAAAGAAAAAGGGCAGTCTGGGTGAGCCTAGTGGTCATTATCTGCTGTCACATTCTGTGTTTCTATGTTAACATTCAAGCACCCTTTAATCTACACTCCCTGACAAATTCAACAGTAAATATTGTCAATTATTCAGGAAACAACTTACTTAAAAGTTACTTTTATCATTTTAGGTGAGCCGTCGACAGAAAAGAAAAACTCCTCAATAAAATCTCCTAAAATGTTGGACTGGAAGGTAACCTCCATGGCCTGGTGTCCCCCTGGCAAAATAATCCCCTCATTGGGGTTAAATGTGAAACATGATCCAAACACAGTGAATGGTGAGACCAGGCTGAAGATTGCGTCAATGTCACCTTTGTTGGCCAAAACCACCTGCAAAAAAAGGAGACAGGGACAATATTGACATTCTTAGAGTGTGCTACATAAGTTGGTAACTCAGAAAAAGATCATTTTTTATAGAGACACAGAGTGCATAATTCATGGTCCTGGTTATTCCTCCCCCTTCAGACATATCAGACTAAGAAGAAATGTCTGAGTTCTTACATCTATACGGTCTCAGCTTACAGAGACCTTGGCACATACTGGCATTTGACAGGGCTGCCTAAAGGGAATGAGTGATGTGGGAAGGTGCACTCTCATGGGTGGCGTTATCAACTGAACCAGGACATGACCTGCCAGGGTTGGAGTAGCACAAGGAGGACATTAGAAGATCCCCACAAGCCATTAATAATCAGATCCCCTATCAGGGCGGGCAGTGGCAGGACCTGGCCAGAAGGTCCTTTCATTGGGACCTACCTCCACTATACTTAACGTGAAGTCCCTCCTGTCACAGGAGACAGTCACAGGTGGCAGCTGGATCAAGGGACCAGGAAGGTCCTCCATCAATGATAAAGTTATGGGGGAATGGTCAGTGGAGGGGTGATTTTGGTGGGGGGGGTGGGCTTTTTTAAATTGGTTGCCATGTAAGAAGATGGGGGAGGCATTGTGGAGTTTCAGACCCATGAGTTCAGCTCTGGTCCATGGGTTTGAAACTCAAAACTTAGTCTGGTTGAAATGGTTTGCCCAGAGTGACCAAGGTTAAACCATAGTTTGTATTATAAAGACAATGGTTGAAAATATGGGAAACTGTGATTGGCTGACTGCATTCTAAACTGATTGTTAACTGCTGGAACCTATCGGGCACAATAAAACAGTCTGAATTTAAGCCTTAAAAATGAAAAAAAAAACAAAAACAAAAAACAGGTTTAACAATAGCATTAACACACTCCACAGGCTGGATCACCTTCATAATCGAAGGCCCTGTCCACACTATGCATGATAAAGTAAAAAACGATTTTAAAACGATTTCAGCACTTACCGTGCTTGCTCATCTACCCCATCGCTTGTAAATCCAAACCATGTTGGAACACGGTTTAACAGAGTATCCACATTAACGCCCCAAAGTCTGACCAGTAAAAACAGTTCACAAACCAGTCTGCTTTCAATTATGCCTTCTGCCCCATAATGCAATATGGGATGTACTGACGTCGGGAGTAATATCCCGAGAGACTGGCTGCATCCTCCGCAAGTGTCACGCTGCTTCTTCTGGCTGCCGGCTACACTAGCAGTAAAAAGCTCACTGAAAGGAAAATAAGAGAATAGCCCAATCTGTGTGTAGCGACTTTGCCATATTGCACATGCACAAACAGCAATAGGGCACTATGGGATACAGAAGCAGTGCACTGTGTCTCCTTGCAGGACAAACATGATGAACACAGTATGGAACTGCATCTGCACTGGTGAGTAAGCCGACTTTAGTTTCAACACATTTTGAAAACCATGCTAAAACCCTTATACTTTCAGGGTTTAAACACGTTTTGAAACTGTTACCAGTGGGGATGCGTAGCGTGTTTGGAGGCTCTTAAAATGTTATAAGAGCATTAGTGTAGACAGGGCCAAACTCTAATGGCATAAGGCATTCAGTCTTTCCTCATACTGTACCTCCTGATCTGCTAGGGTTAGAAACTTACATCTCTTCTCCAAACATTTTGTTTGAATAACCATAATGGATCTGCAAACAGTTCGGAAATCAGGACGGTGGTGTTTGCATGGAAGCAGCTTATACACTTGCAAGCTACTTCTAACATGAAAACACATTGAACTACATGCGAGTCCACTCGCTGACTTCAGATTACAGCTTGGAGGTGGACGGACTCATACTACTGTGTCCATGGAAACACGTTTTCTTTGTTTACAGCTTGCCCTCCACTCTTTTTCAATCCATGAAACTCAAAACAGTAACTTTTTTTTTGGTATAAACATCTATGTCTTCATTTAATCTGTAGCCTTTCAGTCATTCAGTCATTCATAGGTTCATAGGTAGTTTCAAGCCAGGGATAGCAATTGCTAACCAAATAGGCTTGCCTTCCAAATTTTAAAAATTTACAAAAAATTTGTCATTTCCGTAATGGTTGTCCATTCCCTTTTTGAATGTGTTCATACTAGAACTATTTATTATCTGTTTAGGTAAATTATTCCATGCTCCGACCACTCTCAGACTAAACCAATGTTTCCTAAAGTTATGTATCCAGGTTTGTTGATAAAGTTGTTTGGTGTGCTTCCTTTTGCTAATTCTTCCTGAATTGAACACAATTCCATATCCATCAGTAGTTCAACATCCACAATGTTTTTATATAAAAAATAGATCACCTCTCAATCTCACGTTAGTATAGTGAATAAAGGTTCAAATTCACGAGTCTTTCCCAATATTCCTTGCCTGTCTGACCTTTTATTTGTTTAGTCAGTCTTTTTGAACTTTCTTAATGGAAAGTATATCTTCTCTATTATAGGAGCCCAGACCCTCGCACAATATTCCAGATGCGGTCTAACCAGGGCTACATACAAGGGGATCAAAACCTCTCTCCTTCTACTTGCAATGTATTTTAGAATACAATTTAGGATCTGAATAGCTTTTTTTAATTGTTTTCGACAGTGTACCCTAAATTTTAAATCGTTAGTAATTATGACGCCGAGGTCTTTCTCCTCCACTACCACTCCCAGGTTAGTATTATTTAAGTGGTAAACTGCTTCATTATTTTTCTTTCCCAGGTGCATAACCTTGCATTTGGATATATTTAATTCCAATTTATTCAGGTTTGTCCATTTGTTTATTAGATCTAACGCTTGTTGTAGTGCAACTGTTTGTTCATCGTTTGATGGAACCACACCTAACCTACAATCATCGGCAAATTTGTACATCCATACATTTATATTGTTTATTTGTAAAGAGGCAATGTATAAATTAAACAAGAAAGGCCCCAACATCGAACCCTGTGGCACACCACTAGTAATAGGGCCCATTGTATTCTCCATTTACAACCACCTCTGCTTTCTATCCCGGCCAATCAGAAGTCCAACTGCAGATATTGCTGGCAGCCCCTAAATTATCTACTACCAATAATAATTCCTTATGGGGTATTTTATCAAAAGCTTTGGAGAAATCCAGGAATACCACATCCACAGGGTTCCCAGCATCCATCTCTCTATTCACCTTTTCATAAAAGGATAACAAATTTGTTTGACAGGATCTATTCCGTACAAAATCATGTTGGACTGGATCAACCAGGTCATGTTGCTCAATATGTTCCACAAGAATATTCTTGATAATTTTCTCCAGTAGTTTCCCTAATATCGAGGTCAAGCTAATGGGTCTAAAGTTGCCAGGGTCTGTGCTTGGTCCTTTCTTCAAAATAGGCACCACATTAGCCAATTTCCAATCTTGGATAACAGTACCAGTATTTATTGATTGTTGAAAAATATATGTTATGGGATGTACCAGCAGTTCCGCCAGTTCTCTCAGTATCCTGGGATGTATACCATCAGGGCCAGGGGATTTATTAGTTTTTAGTTCAATTATCCCTTTATAAATATTTACTGGATTCAAAACGGTTGTCCCAAGTTCAAGGGATCTACTTGTACTGTGTGTATAAGGGTCCTTTTGTTGATATACAGAACAAAAGTAATTATTCTGTATATTTGCCATTTGCTGATTAGTTGCTCGATTACCCTCTTTGGTAAGAAATGGGCCTATACTGTTAGGATTCTTCTTTTGGTTATTAATGTAAGAAAAAAAGCTTTTTTTATCATAAACTCTATTAGCTAAGATCCATAAGATCCTAGGACAGCTTTATATCTGACATCTTGTTAGCATCCTGCTTGTAGACATGTTATTAGGCTGAACATGCTTGGCAGTATAAATACTGCTCCTCCCCTCCAGACTCATTTCATTTGTTTCCACTGAAGCCTCCTGCTTCCCTATCCTCGATTGATATGTCTATGTCCAAACCCCACTGGCCTCCTGAAGAGTAAACTTACCTATCTCATGGGGCTGTTCCTGAGGGTTAGGCATATCCTTCCTCCACCCTTGGATCTCCTAAGCAGCCCCCCCCCCCAAATTGCTGGGCCGTTGCAACCTTTCCCCAACTTTCTGAGGATACAGAATTAAACTCAGAGCCTCAGCCACACCTCCTACCACCCCACCCCTTTGTGCAGGCTGCCAAGGGCCCACAATTGTCCACATTAACATAAGAAGCCTAACCTTGAGGCCTGGACTGCCACTCACTCCTCTGATATCCTGGGAGTCTCCGAAACATGGCTCATACCAAACATTCCTGACTCCGCCTGCTTCATTCTCAATTACAACATTATTTGACTTGACAGGATATCACCCCCAAACATGGTGGAGGACTACTCTTGTACTACATAGATCACTTAAATGTCACAGCCTGCCCTACACCCACCTTGGAATCTTTGTGAAATACTCCATTGCACCCTTTTCTTAGGGATGGTGAAAAAACTTCACCTCATCTGTCAATACAACCCCCAAAAGAACAGTATTTCTGGATTGTTTGCCCTCTCCAGCATCATCACCGCCAAAGTAAAAAAAAGAAAAAAAAAAAATGAGGTGATTACTGTGGGTGACTTCAGTTTGTGCTGGTTGGGCTCCCAAAACAAGTTTCTGATTCCCTTACAGGTAAGCTTATTCTTACAACTCATCTCTGACCCAACCTGTCTCTCAACGAATGGTTGGAGGCCCACGCTCCTGGACTGGATGCTCTCTAACAAATCTGACCAATCCCAATCATCAGGGGTGCTACCAGATGCCTTGAGTGACCATTCTCCCACCTACTGCATTTGGAAAGTCAGGGTACCTAATGCTCCTCCCAGAATCCTCACCCTGCATGATCACTTTGACTTCCCCTCCTTCCTCCAGGAAATGAAAATTACATACTCATAGTAATTACTGATCTTCTAGGAATATTGTCACCATTAATTTACACTAGTGGGTCTTAGTCAGAAGTACTAGGACCCCGAGAGAGAACCAGAACTTTTTAGGAGGGCTGGTGCTGAGGTAGGCTGCACATACACATGGCACCACGAGACTAGCTCACGCTACATAGCTTACCTCAGCACCAGCCCTTAACCACCTCATTATCTTTTTACCGAGGAGGTGCAGCACAACCCTAACAAGTGCTTATGCACTAAGGCCTGGATATTCAAAGGGTTGCGCCATCGCAACAGGGTTCTTGCTTGTCTGCATAAAATCCGAAAAATCGCCATTTAGCGATATTCAGAAGGAGAGCAGTTGCGCCCCGAAAACATGCTGAGCAACAGCGCAATGAAAATGAAGGCATGTGCAACCGAAGGGTGGATCCATGCATAAAGACCGCAATGCGATATTCAAAGATTCTGCGCTGATGCGCAGAGCGCACAGCAGGAAATTGCGCACTATCGGAAATGAGCCAAAATAAAAAGGCTCAAGGAAACAGCGCAAGAACGCTACCAGGCTGCCAAGTGAGAGAGAGACAGAGAGAGAGAGAGAGAGAGAGACAGCCAGCCAGCAAAGGGCAGGCAAGGAAAGTGTGGGCCATAGTCTGTAGAGGCCAGCGGGGGGTGCCCGGTGCAGTGGAAGTAGCAGTGAGGACAGCGGGGTAACACAGCAACACCAGCCAGGGAGGTCAGAAGCCAGGGAGATGGACAGTGCCAGTTTACACATGGAAGCTGTAATGAGGGGGGTGAGAATGCATGCTGCAGGGGGACGTGGCCATGGAAGGGCCCGTCGGCAGTATGACCCCAACAGGCGGTACCGTGCCCGCATCAGCTTTGAGCTGTACACAGATGTAGAGATCGTGGGCCGGTACCGCCTGAACAGGGCAATACTGAGACGGCTCTGTGAGCTGTGCAGTGATGTGATGCAGGCACCCTCACGACGGAGTCACGCTCTGTCGGTGGAGACCAAGGTGACAGCCTGCATGTGCCTGCTCGCCACAGGCACCTTCCAGAGGCCGACAGGGGACACCACAGGCATCACACAGTCGGCCACATCACGCATCCTCACCCAATTCCTCAGCGCACTGCTGCCACATGCTGCGGAGTACATCCATTTCCCCAGCACCGCGGCAGAGCGTACAGCAAACATGCACGAGTTCCACAGGGTAGCACGTATGCCTGGCGTGCTAGGGGCCATAGACTGCACCCATGTGGCCATTCGCACACCACTTGGCCCCGATGGCCTCGCATATCGGAACAGAAAGGGATTCCCTAGTGTCAACTGCCAAGTGGTGTGTGATGCCACTGGCGCATAATCAATGTCTGTGCCACACACCCCTGGCGGAGCACATGATGCCTTCATATGGTATCAGTCTGCACTGTGCCATCGATTCGAGTGGGGACATCCCCACAGGACATCTAGTGGGTGAGTACACATGTATGGAATGCAAACTCGGGCAAGGGTGGAATGCCACAGGTGCCATGGTAGTGGACACAGGGAGATGGCCAATATGGACCTGAACATGACACTGATCTCCACTATCTCCACACAGGTGACAGCGGATACCCACTCAGTCCTGGCTGCTCACACGCACGGGCGCCCCATGACCCCAGCGCAGCAACGCTATAATGAGGCACATGCCGCAACACGCAACATCATAGAGCAGGTGTTTGGGATGCTCAAGGCACGCTTCCGATGCCTAGACACCTCCGGCGGTGCCTTACAGAACAGCCCCCAAAAGGCCTGTGGGATATTCCTGGCCTGTTGCATCCTGCACAACATGGCCAAAGACCATGGGATAGCCGTACAGGTCGAAGAGGGGGACAGCGATGGGGACGCCAGTGGCGCCGGTGTTGATGGTGATGAGCAGCCCCCTAGGACGGCGGGACCCCCGACTGATCTGGCAGGCCCAGCTGCACCGGGACACCATCACAGAGGAGCACTATGCACAACACAGGTAAGTCAAGGGGACATGTGCAACCAACACTGTCCATGCGCAAACCACAGGCACACAGGGGAACACATCAGGGGTGCATGACGGTCAGGGGAGTGGAAGGGTCCAGGCATATAAACACACCATCAGGGAGGGGTGAGCACTCATATGGACACACACACACCAGGAACAGAGCGTACATGGGCAGATGCACAGCACTGCAGAACCGACATTGCTAACACACAGCACCACCGACCACCCCCACCACCTGTACTGTCCAAGTACGTGTGTCAGATGCTGGGCACCCTTGCACCTTGGTGTACAGTACAATGCAGGCATCATCATGCACACTCACCTGTGGACAGCAGTTGGGTGGGTGTGCAGGTGGTCCGTGTGTCAGCATGGTGAGCAGAGCACCCAGCAGTGCACTTTCAACCATGAGACACATTGCACACATGGCAGCACCAGACAGGGCCCGCACTGAGAGACAGCTCAGTCATGTAGCACTGTCCCACGGCCACCGCGGATGCGTGGGCGGCCCCGCCGTGACCCAACAGCACTGGCAGGCTGAGCAGGGGCCACATGGGGTGGCACTGTTGCACCACCAGGGGTCCCACTGCGCGAACACGACCTTGCCCGCACAGGGGTCTGCAGCATACGAACAAACCTACACCAGGGGTGCTGGGATGCCCACAGCAGAACCCGCGCCAACAGGCCTGGTGTCGCACGATGCTGGGAACGGGAGTGAGAGTGAACTGTGTGTGGCGTGGCCAGGGTACCTGAGGTGTGCTCCAATGCGCTACCATGGCGAGGGTTCACTGCCTGGGTCAGCCTGTCAATGGCGGGCGTCACATCCGTCCGCATACGGACCAGCTCAGCACGGTCAAGAGCACACTCCCTGCTGTGCCACTCCACGGACACAGACAGTGCCTCCACGGACATTGCAACCCGCCTCTGCAGCTGTACTGATTCCTGCAGCAGGCGGGTGTGCTCCTCCAATGGGTACTGTGCCCCAACGGCATCCTGTCCCCCAGGGTGTGGAAGGTCCTGATGCACAACATCCCTTGAGGGTGGGCGCTGTTCGCCAGGACCAGGAATGGGCGGATCAAAGGGCGGCGGACATGTGCCACCGCTTGACACTGTACCCCCAGACCTGGTGGGTGACTGCTGCTGCTGCCCCTCCAACCGCTGTGCCCCAGGGTCCACTCGTTCCACCGCTGTGCTGGCAACAGTGCCAGACACCTGCACAGCCACCGGTGCTGCCCCACCGGTGCTGACAGGCACAGCCTGGGACTGTGCCAGCATGCTGGTACACGTTGGAACCAGAAAGGCCCAGGGGCACGTGCTGGCCTGCTGTGTGTCCATCATGGGACACACACCTATCACTGCCCATTGCAGTCCTTCTATCATCAATGGTGCAGATACGTGCTACAGCCATGGTCACAGCGTGCTGGCATGCTTGCATGCCAGACTGCTGAGACACAGGCTGTGCACCCCCCGCACCCGTATCACCGACACCAGAGTTGGCGGCCCAGTGTGCATGCTGCTGCAGTGCCTGCTGGCTGGTGGTGGAGGTGGATGGACCCTCCTCCATGTCCAGCAGGTCATCATCACTGCCTGGACCCACCACCACAGTCTCCTGAAGACGAACAGGATCTGTAACAGAAAGAGAGTACATGTGAGTGCATGTGAACAACCCCCCAAACACCACCACCATGTCATACCATGCAGTGAAGGGCTTCCACCTGTCTGGAATCCACCTCCTGGTACGCCTCAACAGCGCCGCTGCATGGATGCGACCAGTGTCTCCTCAGCCGGGTCAGCTCCAACACCACTGGCGGGCCCCGCAAGTGCCAGCACGCGCCCTGAAGGCTGCCACCTTCTCCTTCAACCTCCCAAGTGTCTGTCCCCATCTTCTTCTTGCATTCCTGCATGGAGCGCTGGTGGCTTCCGCTCAGGTTAACGGCCCGAGCTACCCCTCCCATGCAGCCACACGGGACTGAGGGGTGCCCCGTCCACTTAGTACTGGCTCCTCATCCAGGTAGCCTGGAAGAGGGCCTGTCTCTGCTGCTGTAAAGTTGGGCCTCCTCCACGCCCACCGTCCCTCACCCTCACCTTGGCTCTGCTCGGTCATGGCGATCTGTATGGGGAGGTGGACACCGTCACTGTGCAGTCTACAGCATTTTCCCATAACCACTGTCCAGAACATCACACAGCATGCAACTCACCTCTCACCTGCAGTAACTGAATCTGGCCAGCGTAGCCCAATGTCGCATATTTATAGCGCAATACATGCAAATTAGAGTGTGAGCAACTTTAATATGCATGCAAATCGCGCCACTGGCGCTTTGAATGGCTGATCGATGATCTGCATGTGTCGGCTGAATATCGGCGAATCTCGCGCTGGCGCACACGGATGAGTCGGCTGAGCCAATGGCGCAGATCTGTGACTGTGTGGTACACCGCATTGCGATGCCCAGATAGCTTACGCGAGGCGCCTGTCACGCCTGCTGACGTGCTTGAGCGTGATCGGCAATTCAGGCATGGCCACCATTGTGCCAGTGGCGCTTCAGCAATGGGCACTACATGGCGCTGTGGCACTACTGCGCAATAGTCCACTGTGGCACTGGTATGCAGCTGGTCGGTCACGCAGGATGCCTATACATCAGATGGCGCTGTGTAGCCTGCGCCATTGCCCATGACCTTGTGTATGACCTTGCCCCTGGCGCTGTTCGCCTGCCATGTGTACGTTTCACCGCGCTGTCTGGTGACAGCGCTCATGTGAAGGATGGCGCTGTTCGAACAGCGCCATTGGAGCCTGTGGTGGTCTATTGGGCAACATCTCCACGTGGCTATACGCGAGCGGCGCCATATTGCCTGCGCAAAAGTTGGTACCATGGCTAGGGAGGAGGGCTGTGTCCTGGAGCCAACTTGAAGTGGCCAACCTGGTGGCCCCAGTGGAGCACCACTATGGTGCACTTTATGGTGAGGCGCCTCACCATTGCAAGAACACAAGTGTGTGGCAGCAAGTGGCCACTGACCTGGTGGGGGTCACTGGACGGTGCCGGGTCTGCTGAGCAGTGCCAGCACTGGTACAGTGACCTCTCGCGGAGGATCCGACGTGTTGGCGAGGCTGCGGTCACGTGCCAGGCGGGCGTGGTGCCTAGGCCAGGTGGTGTACCATCTATGCACCTGTATTCTGTAGGGGTGTGTGTGTGTTTTGTGGCTGTGCATAGGTGATGGCTCGGCCACGGTTGGCTGTGCTGGTGTGTGCAGCTGTGAGATGAATGGGTATGGCTGTGTGGGCAGGCACTCTCACTGGGGCAGGGGGCAGTCTGCTTTGAGTCACATTGATGTTTGTCTCAACATATGTCTCCCACAGGCCGGGATGTGAGGATGCAGGCCCAGGTTGACGAGGGCCGTGCCAGGGCCGCGGTGCCAGCAGGGGTTGCACCCCAACAGCAACAGCAGCAGTAGCAGCAGCAGCAACAGCGGCAGACACAGCTGCTTGAGCAGTGTGAGTATCATGACTTCATGGATGCTATTGCATGCTGGGGGGGGGGGAAGAGACCAGTATCCCTGCACAATACAACCATGCAGGAAAGGGGAGGTCATAATTCCACTATACAAGACACTAGTGAGGCCCCACCTGGAGTACAGTGTACATTTCTGGAGACCATACCTACGTAAGGACGTAGAGTGGGCAGAGAAGGTTCAGAGGAGGGCAACAAAGATGGTGCATGGCTTGCATCACAAGTCCTATGGAGACAGGTTGATGGAACTGAACATGTACTCCCTGCAGGGGAGGAGGGAGAGAGGGGATATGATAGAGACATAACCTTCTCGGAGGTGCTACCTATCTATGGCATAGGAGAGGCTAGGGTGTTCCGTACCGTGGGATTCAATCAGTGGTTGAAAAACTGGTGTGGAGCTCAGGGATTTGGCTTCATTGGGGACTGGGGTCACCTGGAGGATGCAAGCCTATACTGGCATGATGGGCTGCATCTGTCAGGGAGGGGAACCAGGATCCTAGGTGATAGGTTTAAATGCTTCATTGGCAAGCTTTTAAACTAGCCAAGGGGGGAGGCACTGGAAAGGAGCAGGAAAATCCTAGCCCCCCCCCCAAACAATCACGGTAGTAAGTGTGGCAAACACCAACATGGAGGTGTCGATAGGGAGAAGTACTGGGGTAAATGGAAAAAGTGACAAAGGCAAGAAGGTCAGGATGGGGCAAAGGTGGTAAGGCCATCAGGAAATGGAGGGTAATGAGTACCAATGCTCGTGAGTCTGGGCAACAAGCTCCCTGAGCTGGTGGCCTTAATGGAAGAGGATGCCTGGATATCGTAGCAGTCACAGAAACATGGTACACAGAAAACCATGACTGGGATGTTAACATACCAGGGTACATAACCTACAGGAGAGACAGGCAGGGAGAAGAGGGGAGGAGTAGCTCTCTATGTAAAGGAAGGATAAAAGCAACTGAACAAAAGAGTAAACAGGGAGGAGAGGAGGCACTGTGGGTCACCTTGGAGACTGGAAAGGGCACCACAATCCGCACAGGGTTGTGTACAGACCCCATGTCAGGGGAAGGAATGGACAAGGATATGATGGAAGGCATTCTTAGAATGGCAGAGAAAGGGAGATACTGTTGATGGGAGACCTGAATATGCCAGATGTTAACTGGAGCACATTTGCTGCAGCCACATCCAAGAGCAGGGCCATTCTTGATGCCCTGCAGGTGGCAGGCATTAGACAGCTAGTTTCGGAACCCACTCGTGAGGGAGCAATCTTAGACCTCGTGCTCTCAAACGGGGGCAGTGAGAGGATCTCAGATCTAGAAGTGGGTTGTCATCTGGGGACAAGTGACCATCAAACAGTGTGGTTCACGTTAAACTCAGCTACAGAGTCAAGCCATACAAAAGTGAGGGTACTGGACTTTAGAAGGGCTGACTTTGGCAAGATGGCAGAGTGCCTCAGAAAAGCACTAGCAAACAGGCTAGAAGGAGGTGTGGAGCAACAATGGGGAATTATCAAAACTGCCATCACAGAGGCAACAAGCCTTTGTGTGAAGCAAATAAACAAATCAAAACGAAAGAAAAGCCACTATGGTTCTCAAGAGAGGTGGCTGTGAAAGTCAGGAAGAAAAGATAGCATTCCGGAAGTATAAGGAAACACAGAAGGAGCAGGACAGAGCTGTACCAGTTAAGGCAGAAAGAAGCAGGAGGGAAGTCAGAATAGCAAAGGCCCAAACTGAGGAAAAGATAGCCAACTTAGTTAAGAAGGGGATAAAACCTTTATAGGTACATCAGCGAGGTAGAAAGACAAAGTGGAGGATAGGAGGCTGAATAGAATGAACGGTGGGTGGGCAGAGGGGACAGTGAAAAGCAGGAATACTGAACGAATATTTCTGCTCAGTATTCACAAAAAGAGGGGAAGTGCCTAATCCAATTAACAGAAGCACTCTTGATAGGGGTCAATCCCAGTCCTTTCACAGAAGAAAGGGTTCTGCAAGAACTCCTAAAACTGAAGGTGGACAAAGCAATGGGTCCTGATGGAATTCACCCCAGAATTCTAAAAGAATTAAGGAAGGAACTAGTGAACCACTGGCTACTCTTTTAATAAATCATGGGAGGATGGTGTGGTACCCGGGACTGGAGGAAGGCGGATGTGATTCCCTCTCACAAAAGTGGGACCAAGACAGAGGCAGGAAACTACAGACCTGTCAGTCTGACCTCTGTGGTAGGGAAAATGATGGAGTCACTTGAAGGAAAGAATAGTTGAGTACCTAGAGGTCAGTGGAGCACAGGATCCAAGGCAGCATGGGTTCACAGCGGGAAGGTCATGTCAGACGAATCTAATAGATTTCTTTGACTGGGTGACCAAAGTAGTAGACCAGGAGGGGCTGTGGACATGGCCTACCTAGACTTTAGCAAGGCATTTGACACAGTCCCACACAAAAGATTATTAGTCAAATTAACTAGCCTGGGAGTGGGTCCCAGGGTGGTAGCCTGGGTAAAACATTGGCTGGACAACAGGACACAGAAGGTAATTGTAAATGGAGTCCACTCTGAAGAAAGGGCTGTTACTAGTGGGGTACCGCAGGGTTCAGTATCGGGTCCAGTCCTTTTTAATGTCTTCATCAGTGACATTGCAGAGGGACTGGAAGGAAAAGTATGCCTTTTTGCAGATGACACAAAGATCTGCAACAGGGTTGATACACAAGGAGGCGTGGAAAGGATGAAAAGGGACTTGGCAGGTTGGAGGATTCAATGCAAAAAAGTGCAAAATAATGCATCTGGGAAACAAGAACCCAGGGAAGAATACACAATGGGTGGGGAGGTAGTAACAACAACAAAACAGGAAAGGGACCTGGGGTAATCATATCAGATGACCTTAAGGTTAGCAAGCAATGTGAGAAGGCAGTAGGGAGGGCGGGGGTATACTGGGATGTATAGGAGAGGCATCAGCAGCAGAAAACAGGAAGTTGTTATCCTCTGTACAGACACTTGGTGAGACCCCATCTGGAATACTGTGTTCAGTTCTGGAGACCCCATCTCCGCAAGGACATAGACAGGATAGAGGCAGTCCAGAGCAGGGCACTAAAATGGTGCAGGGTCTGCAAGAGAAGCCGTATGGAGGAGAGACTAAAGGAGCTTAATATGTATACGCTTGAGGAAGAGAGAGGGGACATGATAGAAACTTTCAAGTACCTCAAGGAATCAACAAAGTCCAAGAGGGTAGCATCTTTCAGAAAAAGAGACTTGCAAGAACAAGGGACACAATTTAAAGATAGAAGGAGGGCGGTTCAGGGGTAATGTGAGGAAGTATTATTTCACAGAGAGGGTAGTGGATGCATGGAACAGCCTTCCTGAGGAAGTGTGGGGTCTAAAACTGTGGGAGAATTCAAGAATGCATGCGACAGACATAAGGCAATTCTTGTGGGGTGCAGGAAGATATAGGCTGTTGGTTAACTAGGATCTGCGGCCTATCCTGTAGTTAGGGAAATGGGCAGACTAGATGGGCCTAGCGGTCCTTATCTGCCGTCAAAATCTATGTTTCTATGTTTCTATGTTACAAGTATCTTACAGGGAGGAACAGGGTGCAGGGTAACACTATTTTGAAGTGAAAAAGATGTTCCAGGACTAGAGGGCATGGGATGAAGTTGGAGGGAGGACGATTCAGAGGAAACATGAGAAAGAATATCTTCACAGAACGGGTGGTGGACAAGTGGAACACCCTGCCAGAGGAAGTGGTGGGGGCTGAAACAATCACGGGATTTCAGAATGCACGGATAGACATAACGAATTCTGGAGGTCAGTGAGGCAACAGACTTCTAGGACAACAAAGTGAACTTACAAGCTCAAATGCACAGACTGGGTTGGCTATAGGCCTTATCTGCCGACACTGTCTATGTCTCAATGTCTGTATGCATGACACAGGTGACATGCATCACTGTCCAGTATCACAGCACGCCTGTGTATGCATCACTGGTGGTCCATGCATGCACTGGGCACATAGCTGTGTAACTGGCATCGACCACATTGCCACGCCACTGACAGCCTTGCTTGTGCTGTGATGGACATGGGCAGTGTGTGTGCAGTGGTGTGCATAGCTGGTGCCGCCTGTTTGTGATGGCCATGTGCATGTTCACTGTGGGTGGGTGCATGCCATCACAGGTGCGGACATTGGGCTATATGGCTTGCAGGTTGGGTGGTGTTCAGGGTGTGGTCAGTCACAGCCATTGACTGTGTTCCCATTTTCCTAGGCCTCGAGGTTCTCCAGCGCATTGGGAGGGATGTCCGGGCCTCAGACAGCTGCTGGCAGACAACCAGGCCATCCTGCAATCAATACAACGACATGGCCTTTCGCAGGAGGCGCAGGATGGCCGACACCAGCCAGAAGAAGCGCGGCCGGCTGGCCCATAACTTCTGTTACCCTTCCCACTTCTCCCATCCCTACCACCCTGCCTTCCTCTCCAAGTATGTCATCCCTCATTTCTTGAACACCCCTACCTTGTACCCGTCCCCTTGTAAATAGTTTTATTGTTATGGTTATGTTGTTTATCTCAATATACATTTCTATTTTGATACGAATAATGTGTTGGTCTCTGATTTGCAGCTGGCTATGGGTGCTCAGTTGCAGGGTGTACATGCCATCTGGGGTGGTATGGTCCTGGGTATGTGTGTGTTGTGTGTGTGTGTGTGTGTGTGTGTGTGCGTGTGTGCATGGGGAGGTATCTCCAGCATGGCAGTGACTTTCTGTTGGTCTTGTTGCCTGCTGCCACCCACTGCTGGGTGCACAGGGTGTGTCTGGCTTGTAGGCTTCTGTGCTGCGGAGGTTGACGTGTGCTGGGGATGCATGGTTTCCTGCAGTGCCAGTCACTGCACATAGGTGGTGTCTTGGGGTCACAGTGCAGGGTGTGCGGGTGAATACGGGGGCTGATGTGCACTGTGGTTGTCAACCCCTGTGTGTGGCACTCTCAGCCTGCCAGTGGTTGTGCTGGGGTGTCATGGCTCTGCTGTGCTTTGTTGGCTTGTCCCTCATGGGCCAGTAGATCATCCGTCACACCCCAGTGATGCTGTGCTTGGGGTGTGCAGGTGTGGTGTTGGTTCTGCAGTGTGTTCCTGTGCCCATGTGTGGCATGGCTGGCGGTGGCCCCAGCCTGCCTCCCTGGATGTGCAGTTCCATTGCTCGGGGGGGGAGGCTCTGCTTGTGCTATGGCACCTCTGGACTGCTCAGCTGAGCTGCACTGGTTGCGCTATAGCGCAACATTTCGGCTCAGCTTCTCCTTCCTGGTTGCGCTATGGCGCAGTATGTGCGATATTCAGACGCTGGTTGCTTGCGCAATTTGTTCTGCTCCATGTTTGAATATCGCACCTGTTGCGCATATGCGCAATTGGTTTGTGCTTGCTCCTGCTGCTGCGCTCCTTTTGGGCGCAGTTTGAATATCTGGGCCTAAGAGTATAAGATAGCCCTGGTGCCCCATTAAAGGGTCAACAAACTGGTAACACAGTGTCTTCACAGCCCAAATGAAGAACAATGGGTGAAGACCAATAAAACATACTGGAAGGGGCATGGGGGAAGGCAGGTGTGTGAATCATTGGTGAAGATATTTCTGGAAGATCAAGAATTTTGAGCACATAATTTTCATATCTTCCTGGAATTGGTCTTCACCATTGACTCCCACTAGTTAGTCAGGAGGAGCCAAGGGCTCAGTCAGGACACAATTCCATTCAGGATTGTCCTTCCAAAGGTGGCATGCTGCCTGGAATGGACATCCAAGGCATAGTGCTTAACAAAGGTGTGCACTGTGCTCCAAGTTGCAGCTCTGCATCTATAACTGATATGTACAGAGCAAATCTCTGCCAGGGACATGGTAAGCACTCTTTTGGAGTAGGCACGTACCTGACCTTCAAGTTTGACCCAAGCCATGGCACAGCAGTGGTGTAGCTAGCTTACAATCCAGGCAGAAACGTATTTGATTGTAACAGGCTGTCCCTTTCAATTGGGATCGAAGAAGACAAAGAGCTGTTTGGATTGCCTGAACTCCTTAGTTCTGTCCAGGTAAAACATAAGGACCATCTTAACATCCAGGGAATGGAGAGTGCACTCTTCTTCATTCTGGAAGTCAGCAAAAGTAGGTAGACTGCACTAGTGGCTGGTTCAGATGGAACTCCAACATGACTTTTGGTTAGAACTTAAGAGTGTGTGTGGAGAAAGTACAGTTACGTAAGAACTTACCGTAACAGTAGATCTTCGAGAGAGGCTCTTGCAGTAGGTAATTACATATAGGACTGACGCCGGCCGGCAGCAGGACCCCACGGAAAAATTTCTAGCTAGCAGTCCCTGGCGAGGACCGCCTCTTATAAACAGGTGACCGGGCGGCCACCACGCCGGTATAAAGGGCGGTCCCGGATGCCCGCTTCTTCCAGTTCTTTCCTCGCCACAGGCCCGAAGGCCCGGACGAGAGAAGCAGACATTTCCCTCAATGGAAAAGACGCTGAAAAAGCCTAGGGGGATGGAGGGCGGGAAGGTATTACCTACTGCAAGAGCCTCTCTCGAAGATCCACTGTTATGGTAAGTTCTTACGTAACTGTATTATCTTACTTTGAGAGGGCTCTTGCAGTAGGTAATTACATATAGGACAGAATTCCAAGCAGTCTGGAACAAATGAAAGGCACCGGGACAAGGAACTACTCCAAAAAGTAGCCAATAATCTAACAGGTCTCAAGAAAGGAGGCCTTACAAGACAGCTAACCCGAAGCCTGCTCTACGGCGAGAGGCAATGTCCAAACTGTAATGTTTAGTAAAGGTATGGACTGAAGTCCAAGTGGCGGCAGCACAGATGTCTGCCGCGAGACACGCTTCTTGAACAAGTCAAGAGCCAGCTACTCCACGAGTGGAGGATCGGTTGACTTGACCCGTAGGGTCTTGTTGTACTCGCCATAACAGAAAGTGATGCAATGGGCTAACCATTTTGATAGGCATTGCTTAGGACAGCATTGCCTTCTCTTTGTGAGCAAAAGAGACAAACAACTGATCAGTCTTTCTGAGATCCTTCGTCTCTATCGGTGTAGTATCTCAGGATCCTGTGAACATCCATGGTATGGAGCAGGTATTCCCTTGATTGGAGTACTGCGTGAAGAAGGCAGGTAATTCAATAGACTGATTCAACGAGATTCCGCTACCACCTTCGGAGAAACTTAGATTCGTGTAAGAGTTACTCGCTCTTCGTGAAAATCAGATAAAGGATTTTGCACATCAGGGCCTGAGTTCGGAAATTCTAGCAGCAGAAGTAATGGCCACCAAGAAGAGCGCCTTCCACGATAAAACTTCAAGTTCGCGAAGCCGCAGGCTCAAAAGGAGGAAGGGTAAGTTTCTCGAGGACAAAGTTCAAGTCCCATGGGGGAGCTGGAATCTGGACAGGGGGCCTGAGATGAAGGACCCCTCTGAGGAAAGTTTTGGATACCTCCAGCTGGGCAAATGCCTTGTCAGTGAAAGGGACATGGTAGGCTGAAATAGCTGCCATATGGACTTTCAAAGAGGAGTGACTGAGACCCAGGTCAAAAAGATGACGCATGTACTCAAGCAGAATGGTCACAGGGCAGGAAAAGGGTTCCACGTTCCTGGCCGCAGCCCAGATAGAAAATCTTTTCCATTTCATGGCGTAGGTGGACCTAGTGGAGGGCTTTCTAGCCTCCACCAGAATCTCGGCCACCTTAGGAGAAATGCCAAAATGAGATTGAGCTAGGTTTGCAGGAGCCATGCATGAAGCTGAAGGGACTTGAGTCCCGGATGGACCAGGGTCCCCTGATCCGGGGTCAGCAATCCTGGAGATAAAGGAAGAGGAAGAGGAGGAACCTCTGAGTATTGTAGAAGAGAGAACCAGATTTGCCTGGGCCAGAAAGGAGCGATCAGAAACATTCTCGCTCCTTCTAAAGCCAGCTTCTGTAACACACGAGGGACCAGAGGAATTGGGGGAAAAGCATAGACGAATCTGTCCTTCCAGCTTAGAGATACAGCGTCATTCCAGAAAGCGTCTCACTCTGGAACGAGCAAGCAAAAGATTGGAAGCTTTGCGTTTTGGGAGGAAGCGAACAGGTCTATCTGAGGAGTCCCCCAAATCTGGAAGATGCTTTTTAGAACTTTTTCGTCCAATTCCCACTCGTGTGGTAGAGCCGACGAGCGACTTAGTCTGTCTGCCAGGACATTGTCGACTCCTGGAACATGGATCGCCGTGAGGTGAAGGTTGTGAAGCGTTGCCCAATCCCAAACCCTCATCGCTTCCCTGCACAGCGGGTAGGACCGAGTCCCTCCCTGCTTGTTGATGTACCACACCACGCACATGTTGTCCGTTTGGACAGCTAGGTGACCGGGAAGGATGAATTGGTGAAGGGCCTGGAGAGCATACAGCACTGCTCGAAGCTCGAGCACGTTGATATGGAGAACTATCTCCATCTTTGACCATAGGCCCTGGGTTCGGTGAGGACCCAGATGGGCTCCCCAACCTTCACCTGAAGCATCCGTGGTCAGAGTCTGATCGGGGGGAGGATGAAAAAAGGGGACCCCCTGAATAGGTTCTCTCGAACCATCCACCATTGCAAGTGTCTTGCCATCGGCGAGGAGATCAGAACTAGATGATCTAGATCATCTACCCGTTGATCTCACTGAGATCGGAGAGTCCACTGAGAGATTCTCATGTGGAGGCGTGCGTGCAGAACCGTCGGGATGGCCGCCGCCATAAGCCCCAGTAGACGAAGCACTGACCTTGCCGGGACCCTCCTACGTTCCGAGAGGAGGGAAATCTGTGACTGGAGGGAGGCCCCCCTGTCTGGAGGCAGAAAGGCCTTGCACAGTGATGTGTCAAGAATTGCCCCGATGAACTGGAGCCTCTGTGAAGGCTCTAAGTGAGACTTGGAATAGTTGATGGTAATACCCAGGCCAGTGAAAACCTGCTGGGTGAGGGAGAGAAAATGCAGGAGTTCCTCCCTGGACGAGGCCGCCAGGAGCCAGTCGTCCAGGTAGGGAAAAACCTGAGCTCCCAAAGAATGCAGGTGGGCTGCTACCACCGCCAGGCATTTGGTAAAGACTCAGGGGGCCGAGGAAAGACCAAACAGGAGCGCCCGGAATTGGTAGTGGACCCCCTGGAATGCAAACCTGAGGTACTTTCGGTGCGAAGGGCGAATGGGGAAGTGCAGGTACGCATCCTGCATATCTAGTGCACAAAGTCATTGGCCCGGCCGAAGCAGGGGCAAAAGGGTTTGAAGGGAAAGCATCCTGAACCTCTTGTATTCCACATACAGGTTCAGAGAGCTGAGATCGAGAATAGGTCTGAGATCTCCTGTCTTCTTTGGTACAAGGAAGAAGTGGGAATAGTAACCCGTCCCGCAGAGGTGAGGGGGACGGGTTCTATAGCCTGTTTCGCAAGGAGCGCCGAGATTTCTTCCCTGACCAAAGGAAGATGGTCCCTTGAGTAAGCGGAGTTCAGAGGGTGACGCGGGAGGTTTCTGTAGAAACTTATGGAGTGCCCTCTGCTATGATCTGAAGCACCCATGAACTGGCGTTATCCTCTTCCAACCTGGAAGGTGGAGGGAGAACTCCTCCCACTGTTCCTCCGGGCTGCCAGTCTAAGCAGAAAAGGCAGAGGGAGGGACCGCCTCTAGAGGCAGTTGGCGCCACACGGTCGCACTTATTCTTTGAAGGGACGCATATAAACCGACGCTCACCTGACGAAAGAAGAATAAAATTTTATACTGAAAACTTGTTCGAAAACTGACTGAAGTAACAGGACTGAGCGATAAGAACTTAACCGCTAGGCGCTGCATAAGCTGACGGGCGGAAAGACCTGAAGGGAGGATCCGGGACCGCCTTTATACCGACAGCCGCATGTGACGCTCGGGTCACCTGATGTGGGAAGCGGTCCCCGCCAGGGAATGCTAGCTAGAAATTTTTCATAGTCCTGCCGCCAGCCGGCGTCAGTCCTATATGTAATTACCTACTGCAAGAGCCCTCTCGAAGTAAGATCTACCTTGTCTTTGTGTAAAAACAGTATATGGTTGATCTGTGACCAGAGCATGGATTTCAGACACTCTGTGAGCAGATGTGATGGCCACTAGAAATGCTGCTTTCCAACTTAAAAACGTCAGCTCACATGTTGCAAAGGGCTTGAAGGGTTTGCAAGTGAGGATATCCAGCATAAAGCTGATATCCTTACAACTCACCAGTTTCCTAATGGGATGACTTGTGTGTAAGATACCCTTAAGGGATCTCTTGAACAGTGGCAGCTATGCCAGGTAGAGGGTACCAGCAGGCTTGTGGTATGCAGAAATAGCACACAAGTGGGCCTTAACTGTAGAATACTGTAGGCTAGCATCAGAAAGGTCCAGCAAGTACTCCAGAACCTTGTCAGGTGGGTACCCAGAAGGGTCCATGTGGGTTTTGAAGCACCAGACGGAAACTCTTTTACACTTGGCTGTGTAAATCTTCCTAGTGGAAGGCTTAAGGGCAGTCAAAAGTATTTCAGAGACCCTCTGAGATACCTTGCACCAGTTCACCTCTATCTCTTTACGAGTCAGCCCTGAAGCTGAAGGGAGCACAGGCTGGGATGGACAAGGTGACCCTGAGTCAATAAGTCCATCCAGAGTGGAAGAATCCTCAATTTGCTGACTGATAGTTTAACAGAGGAAACCGTATGTGTTGAGGCCAGCATACCCTCTGCACTACTGTGACTGGAGGGAACACATACAGAAAAAGATTTTGCCACTGCAGTTTGAATGCATCTTGACAGAAAACACAGGCCCTACACCACCTCCCACCACCCAGTGCAGCACATGACAGACAACAGTAAACATGGACCCTATACCACCTCCTCCAACCCACTGCAACACATGACAGACACCAGTAAATACAGGCCTACACCACCTCCCAATACCCAGTGCAGCACATGACAGACCTCAGTAAATCCGGGCCCTACACCACCTCCCACCACCCAGTGCAGCACATGACAGACCCCAGTAAATCCGGGCCCTACACTACCTCCCACCACACAGTGCAGTACATGACAGACCCCAGTAAATCCGGGCCCTACACCACCTCCCACCACCCAGTGCAGCACATGACAGACCCCAGTAAATCTGGGCCATACCCTACCTCCTGCCACCTAGTGCAGCACGCCAGACCCATGTAAATATGGGCCCTACCCCACCTCCCGCCACCTAATGCAGCACATGACAGACCCCAGAAAAGTCAGAAAAGTCAGGCCCTACACTATCTCCCACTCCCATTCACTTTTGCAAACATCCCTATATCCCGCAGCGCGCCCACTCCCATTCACTTTTGCAAACATCCCTATATCCCGCAGCGCGCCCACTCCCATTCACTTTTGCAAACATCCCTATATCCCGTAGTACGCCCACTCCCATTCACACAATCATCCCCATAACTCGTAGCACATGTACTCCCATTCACTTATGTAATCATCCCCACAACCCGCAGCCTGCCCACTCCCATTCACTTACACAGTCATCCTTGTCGTCAAGCCATAGGTCAGGAAGCATACGAAAACTAGGAGTAGTCATAAAATTTGCAAATAGCATTTTATTATCAATTACAGTAAAATAAAAATTATTCAGTGTAACTATTTACAAAGACAGTACAAACAGAGAAAACATAAGTCCTTCATCTAAGGGTTTCTTTCTAGTTTCCAAGAAGTCTCTCTAGCAAAAATATTGCTGCTCTTTTCATAACAAGTCTTTGCCTGACAATTAACTTTTTCTTGAGCTCCTTAAGAAGACATTGTTTCTCACAAACTGTATCAGAACTTTGTCAATTTCATTGCAGAGCAGGCTTGCAAATAGTACAGTGTCCCAAACTGGCCTCCTGCTGACACCTCTGCAAAATAGTTTGCAAAGAAGCCTGAGAGGAGCTCAAACTACATCTCAGTTTAACCCCCTAAATTCCAAATAGCTTTTTGCAATCATTTCAACAGTATAACTATATACATTTCAAACCAAAGGATCCCAGTTTCACAAAGATCTACATACATTTTGTAACCGTAGATATGGAAGGGGGGAGAAAAAAACAGAAACAGCAAGTGACGGCAGAGAGCTAGCAAGAGGCGGAGAATCGCGAGACCGTCAGGGTGATCAGTTCCTAGGTCTCACAACAACATTTGGTAGCACAACCAGACAGACAAGAGACAGAAGAGGAGAGGATAGAAATGAAAATTACATACCTACCGTAATTATTGATCTTCTCTTGTATCTTCACCATTCATTACTGATTGGTGTAAGCCAGAGGCACGCACCCGCCACGGGAGTTTTTTTTTTTTTTTTTGAGGAGTCTGCACCGACGGCAGTGCCCCCAGAGTGATGCACCACAGATGTGCGAGGCGCCGCACGGACTCCTCCTCCATCCCAGTTCTGTTAGCCGAAAGGCGAAATAAGCATAAGAAAAATGAAGCGCGAGGCAAGAGAGCCGAGGGATAGAAAAATGAAAGGATATAAACTGAAAAAGGAATAAGCCGGTAGAGTACAGAAAAAGGATGCCTACCCTAAGGGACCGCAGGGCCTCACACCTGGGGAGGCTCCAAGGGAGGAACAGATAAAGGAGAGAAAGAAGGTAGAAGAAAAGAGGAAAAAAGGAAGAGGGATGTAGGGAGGGGAGAAAAAGTCTGCCAATTGAGGAAATGGTTTAAGGCTTATAAGCTCGGAACCAAAAACAAGGGAGCAAGGATCCCATTTGGTAAAACTGAAGAGGAGGTTCAACCAAACCACTTGAACCGCTTGGACACAAAAGGCAGATTCTTTACACCTCCTGCCATCTCAACCTCTTAAACTCTAGCTGACAGCTCACAGACTGCCAAGGCAGAAAGGAGAGCGCCCAACTAGGAAGGGGAGAAGCCCACTAGCACCTTGTTACGTGCTAACACAGAAGTGTGTGTGTGTGTGTGTGTGGGAGGGGGTGCCCTACAGAGGACATCCCTTTACGTAACGGGTAGAGTGAGAACTCAGTCGGACTCCCTGGAGGCAAGGCAAAGAACACCAACTCAAGAAATTGTAGTGCCAGGGCAGCGCCAAGTAGCAGAAGCTGACACAGTAGGTGATTGAGACTTGCCAGAGGGTACCAGGAAAAAGGGGACAGGGCCAAGTAAGGAGCGGTCTCTTTAACTGTGAATTGAACATGGCTAAAAAGAGCCAAGAGGTCACCCCTAAGGGTAATCAGAAAGAGTTCCCTCAGGATAGATAAATTCCACTCGTTCCTCCATTTCCCAGAGGGGAGGGATCCGTTCAGAAGGATGGAAGAAAAACCAAGACAGTTTTTTTTTTTTGGCTTAAAGGCCAAAGGAGGAGGAGGAGGAGGAACAAGCAGGGAAGGGGAGACGCCGAAGAAGGAGACCCGTGAGGGGATGGTGGGCTGGAATCAGTAATGAATGGTGAAGATACAAGAGATCAAGAATTATGGTAGGTACGTAATTTTCATATCTTCCCTTGTCAATCTTCACCATTCATTACTGCTGGGTGAGTACCAAGCCCCCTCAAAGGGGGTCTGGATAGAGCTTGAGGGAACAGATCCCTCAGCCTCCTACTGGTGAAAAGTAGAAGGGAGGCCCTAACCAATAGACTAGGAAGTCTAAGGTGGGTGAGGAGGAGAAGGTGTCCCCGTGGGCTGGGGGAGGGAGGTTGCCCCTGAAGAAGCCTCCTCGCCCTGCGGGAAAAAAGGCAGGTTCCCTGGAAGGCAGAGTTAGCCACCCTACACTGGGCAATGGGTGACAGTCTGGAGAGACGAAGCCATGCCGTCCGCCTAATGCAGATTGCTGTCCCTACTAGTCTGGACACCACCTCGTTGGCATCGTAGGATGCCCTTGCTTGGTGCCTTACAAGCTCCAGACGCTGTGCAGAGAGGGCAATGGCTTGTCTAGACTGCTCTGAGTCAGGCAAAGAAGCTAAGACCTGAGCCAGCATCGACCACAGATGCCTGTTGTAAGCAGAGTGGTGAGCCTGATGAGATGAGATGCATAACAACGTACAACCGGAAGAGAAAACCCTTCATCCCCACAGGTCGAATTCAGCAGAATCCGAATCCGGAGGCCTGTCGTGCCTCAGGCGCCGAAGCCCGGAAGGAGTGTCTAGGGACGTCAAACCCAAAGAAGGGTGAGGCAGAGAACCTAGAGACTTGTGGAGGACACAGTACCGTCTCCTGCAGTCTCCCTGGGCTGGAGAAGGAGTGGCTGGAGACTGCCAGGTGCGGACAGATGCCTAATTGAAGGGGATAGCCCAGGAAGGCACCACCAGATGGCGAGCACTGAATTCACTAAGGAAAGCACGCGTCTGCCGCTCAGTATTGTCCCTATGGATGTAGGAGACACGAAGCTCCGAAACCATTTTCGAAAGGAAACGCTGATAGTCTGTGAAATCAGCGTCAGAGGAAAGGTGGACAGAAGGTTCCTCTTTCTCAGAGGAGGAAGACAAGGAGGAAGTGGAGCTCGAATGTTCAGAAGACTCCTGCGGCGGGGGGGACAGGCGGAAAACCTGTTCGTCCATGGCCCTGACATAGGACAGGAAGGCCGCCGCAGAAGCTCTGAATGTCTCCCAAGTTAATGGCCCATTGGGCCCCACATGGCCTGGGAGAGATGGAGGTGGTTGCAGAGGGATGGGCGAGGGGCACCTAATAGCACATGCCCGGCCTCCGCCAGGGCTCTGGGATCCAGGTAACGACACTGCCAAGACTGGGGACCCTGAGATCGTGCCGGGTTGCGTAGTAGAAAGGTTAAGAGGCAACTCCGGAAAGAGCCCTGAAGGGGAATCTCCCATGACATGCCCGGGATTGCATGAGTCCAGAAGGGCAACCCTCAGAACTGCCACCAGAAGGCGCTTTAGAGACCTCAAGAGAAAGGCGAGGATCAGCGCTGCGACTCCTCCCCACACCCTGCAGGGTGGTGGGGGATCATCGCCGATCCAGACCTCTGCCCTTCAATCATTCGGACTCTGAAGCAGCCCTCTTCCTCGTGACCAGTGGTGGAGGTCCCTGCTGAGCGAGACACCGAAGGGAACTCACCAGGCAGAGTCCTCCCCCCTCTGCTGAAGGACCTGAGCGGCACCAGGAACGGCAGCTGCCAGGAACCTCCGAGAAGAGGGTATCTTCTCCAGAACACCCAAAGGGTCCACCACGGAAGACTCCAGGCCACCTCTAACCATGGAATCGTCCGGGCTAACCAACTCCAGGGACTCTGGGAGAAGAACATTGGAACGTCTAGCCCTGCGGCCTACAGGAGGTTCTGAGCCCGAGGACTCTAGCCGTTGGTCTGGGTCCTCACCTGAATCGTCCTCTGAGGAGGAGGGGTCAACAAGGGAAGACTCCATCGCAACAGCCACAGGAACCTGCCCAGAGGCGGCTCCAGGCCTGGTACCACCGTAGGCCACGATGCCAACCACGTCCGCAGAGTCATCCACACCTTCGGCGGTGCCAAGTAGTCAGGCCGCACCGTGAACAGCGCTGCCAGAGTCCCCAGCGCCGCGAACGGCGCAGAGGCCCAAGACGGCACCGCCCGAGTCCCCAGCACCGCGGACGGCGCCGAGGCCCAAGACGGCACCGCGAACAGTGCCGCCCGAGTCCCCAGCACCGCGAACAGCGCCGAGACCCAGAACAGCACCGCCAGCGGCACCGTCCGAGTCCCCAGTGCCACAGACGGCGCCAAGCCCCAGAATGGCACCACCGACAGCCCCACCCGAGTCACTGGCACCACGAGCTGCGCCAGACTCTACGGGAACTAGGGTCCACCAGAGCCGGGCCCCGCAACCGGAGGCCATGACACCAGGGGAGCCTTCACCTCCACGGAGGTGACTTCTGGGACGGCGCCAATGGCGTGACCCCGGGAGGGATCACACCATTCCTCCGGCACCAAAGAAGAAACCTCCTCCTCGGCAAGGCTGGAAGTGGAGGAGGCTTCCTCCTCGCCGGGCCGTATAGACCCGGGAGGGGACCCGGAAGAAGGGTCAAGAGATCTGGTCTGGGAAGCCCTCTGGCGATGTCGTCCTCCGAAAGTCGGTGGAGCTCGTCCGACTTTAAATGCGCGGACTTCCAACACACGGCAATTCATGGAGAAGCAGGCATCACAATTATCCATATCATGGTAGAGTCCCAGGCACTGGAGACAAACATCATGATGGTCCGTGATGGAAAACTGCCGGCCACAAGGGTACCGACCCATAGGGGCACGGTCCGTCTTAGACTTGCGTTTTGCCCCCGAACCAGACATGATGCGAAACAATTAAGGAAAACACAGAAAAGCTCTCGACGTCGTCGAAATAATATAGAAAAACAGAACGGTCTTACCGGTCGACAACGTCGAGAAAACAGGATGAAGGAGCTTGACGGCTTCGAGAAAAATGTGGCCTATAACGCAGTACTTAATTCAGCTCCGCGTAGCAGGTGCAACCTCGACGGCGGGAGAAATAGAACTGAGGAGGAGGAGTCTGTGGCACCTAACGGCCACCCCATGCGCATCATGCGGTGCATCACACTCGGTGGCGGTGCCATCGGCGCCGACTTCTCTAAAAAAAAAAAAAACACCCTCCCGTGGTGGGTACGTGCCTCCGGCTTACACCAATCAGTAATGAATGGTGAAGATTGACAAGGGAAGATCAGATCCTTGCATCTAACTCTTTCTACATAACAAATGAGACAGAGCCTTATTCAACCTTGTTACATACTCCCCTCCCCTTAAGAGGAAACTTTTTTTTTTTATCATTTAATTTTCCCCGCCTCAGGGGAGCAGACCCCGTGATCTCCAGCCGCCATCGCCTGCACCCCCGGACCCGGTCGTGCGCGGGCCACACGAACCCACAGAACACAGGGTCAGGTCAACATCGCGCCATACCCTGGAAAGGCACCTCTCTTGGGTCCAGGGGTGCGGGGCGCAGTTATTAGCCGCAGAGATCGCCCCCCCCCCGGTGATTTTTTCCTCCTTTGATTTTCCCCTCAGTGTGCAGGCGTGCAATGACATCCGGGCATAGCATGCTGACATCCGCTGCACTCTGCCCCCTGCCCCCTTACTGACACCACTCTAGTAGTGCCCCCAGTCATCACCAGGGGCCGCTACAGAGCAGTGAGTCCCTGGATCCCTCCCTGGGATAGGAGAGCAGTCCTCCGGACGCTCAATCCTATCCCTCCCCTTCCAAGCCCTGGTGGCCCGGGCATGCGTCCGAACCTGGGTCACCAGCTTGGTGCGAGGTGTGGCGTCCAGCGCCTCAACCCTCTGCGCCACCGGGCCAGCGGGAACCTGTTTTTTAAAAAACAGGTTTCCAAAACTTTCTATTAATTCTCTTCTAACATTAGTTTATACCATTTACAGTTCAGTGCATATGCAGTACAGCAAACAGAGAAGTTTAACCCACACAATTTTGTTTTTTCAACCCTTGTAATTCTCAATTCTTGATTCATATCTTGACAGAAAATCAGCATTGACATTCTCTCTTCCAGCTTTGTGCGTCACTTTAAATTTAAATGGCAGTAGTGCCAGGTACCACATTGTGATTCTGGAATTATTATTCTTCATTTGGTCAAGCCAACAGAGAGGATTGTGATCTGTTATAAGTACAAAGTCAGCTCCTGGTAAATAAAACTTAAGGGTCTCAATGGCCCACTTTGCCACAAGGCCTGGTGGAGTACCTTTTCTTTGTCGTGGTGTTTCCTACTGATATATAGAATGGGATGTTCCTTCCCATCTATATTCTGACTCAAGACTGCACCTAGGCCTACCTCTGATGCATCAGTCTGTGACAAAAACTGTTTCTCAAAGTCTGGGCTTCTCAAAACAGGGGCTGAACATAATGCAGCCTTGATGGCCCGAAAAGTCTCCTCACACTCTGGGGTCCATTTCACATGACTCAGGAATCATTTCTTTGTGAGTTCAGTGAGGGGAGTAGCTAACTGGGCAAAGCTTGGAAACAAATCTCCGATAGTAACCAGCCAGCCCTAAAAATGACCTGACGTGTTTCTTTGTTTTAGGGGTAGGACTGTTAGCTACAGCTTCTGTCTTAGCAATCTCTGGCTTTACTTCTCCATTTCCCAAAACATAGCCCAAATATCTGGTTTCCTGCATGCCCAATGCACATTTGGTAGGATTAATTGTCAGGCTTGCCTTTTTGATAGACTGGATAACTGCTCGTAGGTGTTCCAGGTGACTTTTCCAGCCTGGACTGTACACCACAACATCATCAGGGTACACAGCACAATAACCAGTGTGAGTAGCTAAAATTACATCCATGTACTGCTGGAATGTAGCGGGTGCGCCACGTAAACCAAATGGCATGATGGTGAACTGAGGAGGAACTGTGTACAGAAAACGGCTTGACATGCGCAGTCTGAATGTATCCTGACAAAAAACGCCAGGTCCTAGATTTCTGGAGTAGAAGAGAGGCAGTTTTGCGTTGAGTGGGGATGCAAAACCGTCCAGGTCTGGAGTTCCCCACTCTTCAAAGAGTGATTGCACAATGTTTATATCGAGAGACACTCATAAGGATCTGTCTCCGTTCTGCTGAGACTATGCGGCAGATTGTTCTGTACTCTTGGCAGGTAGATCGCCTGGATCAGAGCTTTGTGCTCCAGGCACCATTCCCACACTCTCATCGCTTCCTTGCATAAGGGGTAAGAGTGTGCTCCTCCCTCCTTGTTGATGTAATACATCACTGCTTTGTTGTCCATTTGAAGGAGAATGTTCATGTGACAGAGTATGTCCTTCAAGGCTTGGACTGCATACAGGATGGCTCTCATTTCCAGAACGTTTATGTGAAGCTGAGACTTGTCCTGACTCCATCAACCGTGGGTGTGGAGATCCTGGCAGTGAGCTCCCCATCCCAGTAGGGACGCATCCGTGGTGATGGAGATCTGGGATTCTAGATGGGCGAAGGGATAATCTTGCAGAAGGTTGTCGTCCTGAGTCCACCAGGTGAGTGATCATTTCAGAGGTTCTGTCACCTTGATGTAGAAGGACTGTGGGAGTGTGGTCAGTGACCACTGAGTGCTGAGCATCCACTGAGCAGTCCTCATGTGAAGATGAGCTATAGGCACAGTGAAGATTGAGGATGCCATGAGTCCCAGCATCTGCTGCATCGAGAGAGCTTGAACCGAGTCATTCTCTCTGATAAAGTGGGCCATCTGAAGGATGTCGTTCCTTCTGTCCTCTGGAAGAAAGGCTTTTGCGCTGGAGGTATCCAGAAGTGCTCCTATGAAAAGGAGCTGTTGGGAGGGCTGTAGCTGTGACTTTCCCAAATTTAGCAGGACTCCCATGGATGTGAGGAATTTTGAAGCCATTGCCACGGCTTCCTGAGTCTCTTGTCTGGAGGGACTTGAGAGAAGCCAATCATCCAGATATGGGAGCACCTGAATTTCGGTCTTCCTCAGATGTGCTGCGAGAACTGCAAAGCACTTTGTAAAAACCTGAGGTGCTGAGGATAGCCCAAAGGGCAGGATTCTGAACTGGTAGTGTTGAACCAATGCCACGAATCTGAGGTATTTGTGGTGGTTTGGCTGAATGAGAACATGTTGATAGGCGTCCTGCATGTCCAGGGAGGCTAGCCAATTGTTTTGATGAATCAGAGGTAGAAGTGTACCGAGTGATATCATCTTGAATTTCTCCTTGTAAAGGAATTTAACTTCCTGAGATCGAGAATTGGGCACATGCCACCTGTTTTCTTTGGAACTAGGAAGTAATGGGAGTAGAAACCTGTGTTCCGCTGATCCAGCAGAACTACTTCTACAGCCCAGTTGTTTAGAAGGCCTTGAATCTCGGAAGCAAGAAGGTCTAACTGAGAGACAGACAACTTGGGCTGTCATTTGGGTTGGTGATCTGGAGGGGTTTCTGAAAGATTCAAAGTGTACCCCTTGCAGATTATTCTGAGCACCCACTTGTCTGATGTGATTTGACTTCCACTGGTTGTAGAACTGAGTCAAATGCCCTCCTACTGCAGAGGAACAGTCCCCCTTGGACAACTGAGGTGGGACCTGGGCCAGGATCTCAGAGGGTGGCACTAGGTGCTTTGGGGCCCTGTGCCTTCTGCTGCATTTTCTGTTGTGGCTCAGGGGTTTGGTTTTTGTTAAAGCCCCCTCTGCCTTTACCACGAAAGGACTGATGGTTATGAAACTGGCGCCTGTTCCCGCCCCTCTGAGGGGCTGTGAATGGCGGTCTAGCCATTTTGATAGCCGTTCTAGTTTTCTGTGTGGCCTCTTGTGCCTGCTCAACCTGAGGAACAAACAGGTATGTACCATCAAAAGGCAAAGGCATAACTCTCTGCTGGGCATCATTTGTGAATCCTGACATGCACAACCAAGAATGGCGTCGGGTGCTTATGCCGGCCACTGCTGCTCTGGAGGCAGTATCAAAGGCATCCATGGCAGCTTTAGACTGCTGGTTATTGGATTCAATGCCTCTAGTAATGGTTTGAAGAAGCTCTGTGTTAACTTTTGAATCTGGAAGAGCTTCTACCGTGGCCTTCAGCGAATGCCAGAGTGTATACTCATACTGAGAGAAGTAGCCCTGGTAGCTAACAATGTGCATGCCTAGGGTGGAAGCAGCAAAGACTCGCTTTCCCAAAGTGTCGATTTTGCAAGATTACTTGTTTATTGGATGTGCCGTAGATTCTTGCGGAAGGACAACCTTGTCATTCTCTGCCAGGACTACTATGGCATCAGCAAAGGCTTGTGAGGCCAGAATGAGTCGATCCTTGGGAGGGACATATTTCCTGTATATGGACTTAGCTACAGACGGAATAAGTGCCAGATTATCCCACACCATTTGCGAGAGAGTCTCAAGAGGGTTGCACAGGGGGAGTCAATTCCACAGGAATGTCTGGAACGTGCAGGTACTGCAGATGCAGCAATTTCCCAGGATCGATCTCCAAAAGTCTGGAGAGAGAGTGCGGTATTCATGTTTCTAAGCAGAGATTTAAAGGAAAGATCTTCGACCAGAGGATCTGCTGTAAGAGCAGGAGTATTCACTACCCCTAGGGAGGAATCATTGTCAAAGTTGTCCTACAATCGAAGATCAGGATCAGGCTCAATATCATCTCCTGCTATTCCCAAGGGGACTGTATAGATAGGAAAGGGAGGAAAAGAAGAAGGAAGAGGAGCACCACAAATTGGAGTTGAAAACCCCGGTGTAGCATGTGGCACCACAGGTGTTCCTGGTGCCATGACAGAAGGCGGTGCCGAGAACACAGGCGGCACTGGCACAGGACGTGGCGCTGAATATGGCAATGGCGCCGGAAGAGCTGGAAGCCGGCAGCGCCGAGCCCGAGGTTCTCAACCCCCGACTTGCTGAGGAAAGGCGAAGAAATTCAGCAGGAGATAAAGGCACCGGTGCAGACCCTTGCACCACAGCCGTATGAAGGGGATAAACACCAGAGCGCGGTGTCGACAGCACAGAAGGAGGTGCCGTGCAACTAGGAAGCACCAACCGCCCTGCCCGCAGGTCCGAAATGGAAAGGCCAGAAGACCCCGGTGACAGACTCACTGGCGCAGGCAGACAGGACAACCACCGAACCCACTGCTCAATAAGAGCTGCCCAGTGGTCAAACTGCTCACCGAGGACCCCCAGGGGGCCGGGAGGGACTATGGAGCCGAGGATGCCTGTCACCAGAAACAGAAGCCGGAGAAGACCCCAGAAGTGATGGAGTGTGGCCCCTGTCACCGACATACGTCAATCAACATGCAGACATACCAGAAGGCGACCTCGAGTGGTGCCCTTTCTTTTACTACCGGGAGGCCGAAGAAGAACTCATAGCCAAACAGTGCTGAGTCCTCGAAGAGGATCGAGAATGGGATTGCTTCTTTTTGTGCTTTTGGGAAGACTGCCCATCCTCCCGAGCACTGGACTGCCTGTAGTCAGAACCCCCCTCCGCAGAAGGCGGGGGACCAGACCCAGCCCTGCTGAGAATACAGCTTTCATGCGAAGTCTCCCTACCATCACCTGCCCTATTCATGGTCGACTCCGACGAAAGAGGGCTGAAGACTTCTTCTGACGAAAAATTTACTTAATAAAATTTACTTAAGTTTTCTTTAAACTGACAAAGAATAATAAAACTAAATGAAACTGAAGACTATAGCTGCTACTGTACAGACGTGAAGTTTTGACTCTGGGCGAGTGACGCCGTCATTGACGAGCACTTGATGGCAGGGAAAAAAGGAACTGAGACGGTTGGAGGGTCGATGCCAGGTAGCCTATACAGCGCAAGCCGAGCTCGTGGTGCCACTTCCTTACGTCCCTACCTAGGTGCTGGCTCTCCTGAAGACTTTTGGCTCCCGCTTGGTCCTAGCGCTTCTGACACAGTCCCAATGGTGTGAATGAGTGGTGGAGACTTCATGTCCAGGAAGCTCTGCAATAGGTAACAAAATCTTCATAAATTCCAGGGCAGTAAAATCTGTACAGCAATCTGGTAAGGGTGCAGTCCCTCCCTGAGTGACCAGCCATAGGACTATCATGTGCTATCTGTAACAACTCTGATCTATACTTTTGTGGTATAACCAATTGTTCTATCTGTTCCTGTGTCTGAGGTTTAACTCAAACTATGTACAGTAACCTATAATATTTTTTAAACATTGGTTTACCCTGTTTTGGTTTCACCCCCAGCTGCTTAAAATAACTTTGGAGAGAAGCATCATTAGTTTGCTCTGAAACAACATCACAATCAGTTATCAGTTTAGTTTCAGCTTTTTCAGATATTAACCCCTTGTGTACATCAGTCTTTCGTTGCCACTGTTTCTTCAGGCGTCTTCTGTCTTTCCTGGACTTCCAAATCTTGGAGCGATGCTCAAACAAGTCCAAATCAAAATCAGCGAAAGGAAAACAGTCCCCACCATCTGAGATTTTCTTTGCCTGTGCTCTTGTCATCACAGCTGCTGAAACATCAGAATTTACTCCCTCTGTGATTAACTCAGTAAATTCTGGAAAGTCATTTCCAATAATCACAGGTACATGTAACTTAGGTACTACCCCCACTTTCATTTGGTGTGACACCCCATAAATATTCAGTCACTTACTGTAGGTGGTGGGACAGTACTGAGTGTCCCCGTGGATGCAGATGACACCAGTATCTGGCCCTTTTGCACAGTGCTTTCCCAGCACTTCAACATGCACTAGGGTCTGTCTACTTCCCAAATCTACAAGTCCTTTCAAAGTCTTATCTCCCACCTTGACATCTGTTAAACACTTGCCCCAGTTTGCTAAGGACAAATCTGCTCCAGTGTCACTCTTCTTACTACAGCAGTTTCTTGCAGTATGACCTGGCTTATTACAGTTACAGCAAATAAAGTTTTAGGGTGCACATTTGTTACCCCCGCCAGAGTTCTTATCTGATCTGGAGTTAAATCAGGGTAAAAAGATCTTACTGGTGCTTGGCTCTTACCTCGCTGCTGTGGCGTCTGTCTGGCCATCTGGTAGTCTTCAGCCAAAGAAACGCCCTTTTCCCCACTTTCTGGTCGGTGCTCTTTTACCCAAAGTGGCATGTCTCTAGGCAGGATGTTGATGAACTGCTCCACTGCAAGTGTGTCAGTGATCTATGGGACTGTTTTGCCCTCTGGCTGGAGCCATTTAATAAGGAGTTCTCTGAGCTGGGTGAAGGCTTCTCGAGGATTGTCAACTGAGTTCTACGTCAGAGATCGGAATCTTTGTCAGTAGGTCTCTCCTGAGATGTCCTACCCTTTCACGATTTCTCTTTTCACTAGGTCATAGTTTTCTGACTGTGCAGTGTCCATATTACCGTAGGCAAGTTGGGCTTTACCTGTCAGGTAATTTACCAGCCAGATTGCCCACTGCTGCTTTGGCCATTGGCAGGCTGTGGCAACCCTTTCAAAAGCTGTCAGGTATGCATCAGTATCATCCGAGGGACACAACTTTATAAGGTTAATGTATTTTAAGTTGTTTGTGTCTTGTTGCTCTGCTGGACCTGTGCCAGGTCCTTCAGCTGTGATGGCTTGCAACGTATCCAGCCATCGCTGCTCCTGTCGCTGCATCTCTTTTCTTCTCTGCTGCTCCTGTCACTGCATCTCTTCTTTTCTCTGCCTCTCGAGCTCTTTTTATTGTATGGCCCACCATCTGAAAAAGGCAGTTAGGCTTTCAGGTTCTGTCACAGCCTGTTCTTCTTGTTCCATCACTTGGGCTGGCTGTAGTGTCTCATTTTGGACTTCTATCTGTGCTAGTTTGGTTGCCATTCTTCTGCTAATCACTCCTGGGCTTGCTGCTGCAGAATCTATACCTTTCTTTTATGCGTTCCTGGTACCACGTTCAGTACCCACGCACAAAATTCCCAGCTTAGAGTATGCATGGCATAAATCCCACTTTTCACACCATCTGTCGTAAAAGCAGAGGTTGGGAAGCACAGGAGAACTAGGAGCAGTTATAAAATTTGCAAGTAGCATTTTATTATTATCATAACAAGTAAAATAAAAATAAAAATTGTTCAGTGTAACTATTTACAAAGACAGTACACACATAGAAAACAAAAGTCCTTCATCTGAGAAATTCTTTCCAGTTTCCAAGAAGTCTTTCTAGCAAAAATATTGCTGCTCTTTTTATAACAAGTCTTTGCCTGACAATTAACTTCTTCATCCTGAGCTCGTTAAGGAGACATCATGTTCCTCACAAAATGTATCAGAACTTTGTCAATTTCTTTGCAGAGCAGTCTTGCAAATAGTACAGTGTTCCAAGCTGGTCTCCTGCTGACTGCTCTACAAACTTGTCTGCAAACAAGCTTGAGAGGAGCTCAAACTGCATCTCAGGTTAACCCCCTAAATTCCACATAGCTTTTTGCACTCATTTCAACAGTATAACTATATACATTTCAAACCAAGGGATCCCAGTTTCACATAAAGATTCACATATATTTTGTAACCGCAGATACTGTATGCAAGGGGGAAGAAAAGACAGAAACAGCAAGTGAAGGCAGAGAGATGGCGAGAGGCAGAGAATTGCAAGAATGTTAGAGTGATCACTTCTAGGTTTCACAAGAACTTTTGGTTACACAACCAGACAGACAAGAGACAGAAAAGGAGAGGATGGAACAGATCCTTGCGTTTAACTATTTCTGCATAAAAAAATGCAACAGGGCCTTATTCAGCCCTGTCACAATCCCCACAACCAGCAGGTTGCCCACTCCCATTCACTAACTCAGCCATCCCCATAACCTGCAGCGTGCCCACTCCCATTCACTAACTTACCATCCCCATAACCTGCAGCGTGCCCACTCCCATTCACTAACTTACCATACCCATAATCCACAGTGTGCCCACTCCCATTCTCTAACCTACCATCCCCATAACCTGCAGCGTGCCCACTCCCATTCACTAACTTACCATCCCCATAACCTGCAGCACGCCGACTCCCATTCACTAACTCAGCCATCCCTATAACCTGCAGCCTGCCCACTCAGATTGACTAACTTACCATCCCCATAACCCATAGCTTGCCCACTCCCATTCACTAAATCAGCCATCTATGCAACTCACGTGCCCACTCCCATTCACTAACTTACCACCCCCATAACCCACAGCATGACCACTCCCATTCACTAACTCGGTCATTCACACAACCTGCAGTCTGCCCACTTCCATTCACTAACTTACCATCCCCATAACCCAGAGCGTGCCCACTCCCATTCACTAACCTACCATCCCCATAACCTGCAGCCTGCCCACTCCCATTCACTAACCTACCATCCCCATAACCCACAGCATGACCACTCCCATTCACTAACTCGGTCATCCACACAACCTGCAGTCTGCCCACTTCCATTCACTAACTTACCATCCCCATAACCCAGAGCGTGCCCACTCCCATTCACTAACCTACCATCCCCATAACCCACAGCGTGCCCACTCCCATTCACTAACCTACCATCCCTATAACCCACAGCGTGCCCACTCCCATTCACTAACTTATCATCCCCATAACCCGCAGCCTGCCCATTCCCATTCACTAACCTACCATCCCCATAACCCGCAGCATGCCCACTCCCATTCGCTAACTTACCATCCCCATAACACACAGCGTGCCCACTCCCATTCGCTAACTTACCATCCCCATAACACACAGCGTGCCCACTCCCATTCAGTAACTTACCATCTACAGCGTGCCCACTCCCATTCAGTAACTTACCATCCCCATAACCTGCAGCCTGCCCACTCCCATTCACTAACCTACCATCCCCATAACCCGCAGCGTGCCCACTCCCATTCACTAACTTATCATCCCCATAACCCGCAGCGTGCCCACTCCCATTCACTAACCTACCATCCCCATAACCCGCAGTGTGCCCACTCCCATTCGCTAACCTACCATCCCCATAACACACAGCGTGCCCACTCCCATTCACTAACTTATCATCCCCATAACCCGCAGCGTGCCCACTCCCATTCACTAACCTACCATCCCCATAACCCGCAGTGTGCCCACTCCCATTCACTAACCTACCATCCCCATAACCCACAGCGTGCCCACTCCCATTCACTAACTTACCATCCCCATAACCCACAGCGTGCCCACTCCCATTCAGTAACTTATCATCCCCATAACCCGCAGCGTGCCCACTCCCATTCACTCAACCTACCATCCCATAACCCACAGCGTGCCCACTCCCATTCACTAACTTACCATCCCCATAACCTGCAGCGTGCCCACTCCCATTCACTAACTCAGCCATCTCCACAACTCGGAGTGTGTCCACTCCCATTCACTAACCCAGCCAACCCCATAGCCCACAGTGTGCCCACTCTCATTCACTAACTCGGCCATCCCCACAACCCACAGCGCACCCACTCCCATTCAGTAACTCAGCCATCCCCCCACAACCCACAGCGCACCCATGCCCATTCATTAACTCAGCCATCCCCATAACCTGCAGCGCGCTCACTCCCATTCACTAACTAAGCCATCCCCACAGCCTGCCCACTCCCATTCCCTAACTCAGCCATCACCACAACCCGCAGTGTACCCACTCCCATTCACTAACTCTATCTTCACAACCCACAGCTCACCCACTTCCATTCACTAGCTCGGCTATTCCCACAACCCTAAATACACCCACTCGCATTCACTAACTCAGCCATCCCCACAACCCACAGTGGGCCCACTCCCATTCATTAACTCAGACATTTCCATAACCTGCAGCGTGCCCACTCCCATTCCCTAACTTACCATCCCCATAACCCACAGCGTGCGCACTCCCATTCACTAACTCAGACATCCCCATAACCCACAGCGTGCCCACTCCCATTCACTAACTCAGACATCCCCATAACCTGCAGCGTGCCCACTCCCATTCACTAACTCAGACATCCCCATAACCCACAGCGTGCCCACTCCCATTCACTAACTCAGACATCCCCATAACCTGCAGCGTGCCCACTCCCATTCACTAACTCAGACATTCCCATAACCTGCAGCCTGCCCCACAACCCGTACCACACCAACTGCCATTCACTAACTCAGCCATCTCCACAACCCGCAGCACGTCCACTGCCATTCATTAACTCAGACATTTCCATAACCTGCAGCGTGCCCACTCCCATTCACTAACTTACCATCCCCATAACCTGCAGCGTGCCCACTCCCATTCACTAACTTACCATCCCCATAACCTGCAGCGTGCTCACTGCCATTCACTAACTCAGACATTTCCACAACCTCCTGCCCTAACATTTGCCCAGAATCCCACCTGATTGATATCAGAGCTGGGCTGCAGCCATGGGAGATTCATCCATACATCCATACATACATACGTAGTTGCCAGCAGATTAAGCCTATCGTTCTCTCTTGTCTCCCCAACACAGCTCACTGGTGACACACCCCACCCACCATTCCATCCCCACCATCTCCACCCTGTACTGCTCCGGTGGTCTCCTTGCCCCCCATGCCGTGCTCCTGCGCCTGTCCCATCCCTTCCTGAAACCCCCCCCACTGTTCCCGTTTTGACTAGATCATCTGGCAGAGCATTCCAGGGCACCACCGCCCTCTCTGTGAAACAGTGACCCCTCGCCTCCCCCTGCTAGCTTTAGACTATGGCCTCTTGTAGTCTCTTCTTCCCTCAGCTTGAGCAAACCCTCCTCACTTCCTTTGGTGAATCCCTTCAGGTATCTGAAAGTCTCTATCATATCCCCCATCCCTCCTGTCCTCCAGGGAGTACATGTTCAGCTCTCAGAGCCTATCTTCACATGACAACCCCGCCATACCACTGATCATTCTCGTCGCCCTTCTCTGGACCCTCTCCAGAAGTGTGTCGTCCTATTTAAGGCATGGTCACCACAACTGTCCACAGTACTCCAAATGCAGCCTCGCCAGTGAGGTGTACAGAGGAACTATGACCTCCTTTCTCCTGGACATTATATTCCCCTGGCTATACACCCAAGCATTTTGTTTGCTTTGGCCACTGCCCTCCTGAATTGCTGAGTGATTCTCTTTAGCATCAGTCATAACCCTCAGGTCCTTTGCCATTGTTGTTACAGCCAGATGTATCCCCCCCCCCCAAGTGGCAGATATACACAGGGTTGCACAGCTGACTGGACCTTTTAAAGGCTGTACATGTAACAATCGGATATTCACTGGTTCCGCTGTTCTCCTGAGGCTCAGTAAAATTGCAGAGGACAGTACTTAGCTCCAGGAGGATAGAGGGACCAGAAAACAGCTGATCAGAGCTTTTAAAAGTCACATTTGCTGTTGGCTATTGAATCTTCTGTGGCTGCAGCCCAGCTCTGACATCAGCCGCAGGGGAGATGGGATGCCTGGTTCCGGTATAGGTCATACAGAGAGAGAGAGAGAGACAGCAGGATCGACCAGATATCATCCATAACAACACAGTAAACAGGAAGTACAAAATGCCAGTTGGGACCATTCCCATTGTTGGGCAGGGGCTATTAGTGCTGAGTCTTCCTGTTTAATAACACGTTAGAAGGATCTCTTCCACAAAGGCTGTGCTGTTGGAATGCTGCCACTAATCGACATAGAGAAAGCTGTTTTCTTTGAGCAGATGGTAACCGCTGTGCATATTTACCTCGTAACTGTGCTTGGAGCCAACAAAGATGTTTCCAATGTCCAACATGTCATAACTGAAAACTAGTTTGGGTCCAATGCCCTTCCCTTTGATGCGGAGAGGAAGACGGGTCTCACGACCTGTGGGGGAAAAAACAAAACAGTTTCAAAAATAAGAACATTCGAGGTTTTCCACAAATTACAGCTTAATCCCAAAGTTCAAAATGATTAGGGGTAGATAAAGCATATGGGACACATGGGAAGAAAAGTGACAAGCAGGAAATAATGTTTCACAAGTCATATAGACAATGACACAGATGACCACCCGTGAACAGTCATAAGGAAAAGGAGTCCATCTGCAGCATTTATCGTAGAACTCCTTATTTTTGCTGTAAAATAATTTTCACTATTTTTGCACTGTGACAACTGCACAAAAATTAAATGGTGCTTATTGGCCAAAATTGTGCATTTTCGATAGCAGTGAATTAAACACCACTCATTTGGCACAAAATCAGATTTGCAGTTTTGACTGATAAGCACCATGCGTCAAATAAAACGTGCAAAAAAACAAACAGTTGTACAGTATTCAAGTGCTACTAGTATCTCTGAGAAAAAGCTGGAAAGCAAAATGCTATGGCAAGGCAACTTTTCATATGCCACCCTCTCTCCCAGGGGCTCAGAGTGCAGTACAATTAAAACAAGAAAAATAAAGCTGTCAAAACACAAGTTTTAAAAATACTAGATAAAATATAATGTTTAAGCCTATTAACTGAAATGCTATCTACTCCAGTTAGCTTTTGAGTAGTCTGGCCTGAACGGCTCTGCTTACTCCTGTTGTAATTTATACATTATAAATCGCAGGGAAAGAGTAGGATGACTGTATTAATGTAACTGCTTTGTCTTGTTGTTGTTTTATGTTCTTATTTATGACTGTACTGTTTTTATGTTTTATTGTACAGGCACTCCAAGCCCTGGAGGAGCGCCTTTAATAAGTATAAGAAACTAACTAACATCATTATGAAAAATGAAAATTACGTACTCACAGTAATTCTTTATTTTTTTTTTAACTTTATGTTATTAGTTTACATGTACTTCAAATACAGATGTATACAGTATATTGTCTCAAACAGCAATAATATTATACATTCCAATAAGGAAAAATTAGATTCCTATATTATACAGGATAAGAGTATCTCCAAGTAAGTCCCATACATTAGAGGGGAAAAAAAACATTTTAAATTCTACGCTTTAAGTCTAAGATTCTGTGTAGCTGTAACCCAAGAGCAGATGGATTAAGCCTTACTGTAAAACTATAGTGTCCAAAATTGCCTCGCTTCCAAGCATTGGGTCCATCTTTATACCTGAAGTATAAATCTAATATATTGTAAAGATGTCCGAGAAAAGTGGCAGTCCACATCTACATCTTAATTCTAAATCTACTCTTATTGTCTGAGATACACACAGCTCGGTTCTCCCAGGTGCCCAAAGTACAGCAACTTATTATTTAAAGTATTTATAGGGCTCAACATTCACCCATTTTAAAGGAGAAAAAGAGAAAGGTATGCCCCAAGGGTCAAGGACCCCAAATTTTAAACTAAACCGGGCAGAACAGCCTTTATGAGACTGAAAGTTTGTAGGTTAAACAACCACATCTTATGTAATTAGAACAAATAAACAGTAACAAGGAAAGTCACCAATTGTCCCAATTAAGTTTCTTCTAGGGACTCCTCACCCCCAGTAAACAGTTAACAACGAGCGTTACTTGCAATTTAGTGAGACTTTTTGTATAAAAGACACTATACAACAGCTAAGATAGCCTTTTAAAGGCTTTTCTGGCCGTTTATAGCAAAATTGACATCATGAAACCGAATGGCGTATTAGCATTCCTCTTGCCGCCCTAAAACAGTAGCTCTAGCAAGCGGCCATATAAACTCTGGTACCACACAGCCTACCTCTGGAGAGAGGTTTATAACCTTTGTATTGAAGTTGACTGCTATTGTGATTGCTTTTATCCTTAATATACACTATTGTGACTGTCTGTTTACAGGGGTACTTTCCCTTTATTGACAGCTTGTTAGTGGCTGTTGCAAGGGATTGTGGGGTGCTGGAGGACTGTGCTACAACTTCTCCCCCCCCGAGTAAACAGTTAACAACGATCGTTACTTGCAATTTAGTGAGACTTTTTGTGTAAAAGACACTATACAACAGCTAAGATAGCCTTTTTAAAGGCTTTTCTGAAGTTTTATAGCAAATTGAGCATCGCAAACCGGAAGTAAAGCTGCAATAGCACTTCCGGCTCGCCCTTAAAAACAGTAGCTCAGTAAGCGGGCGAAGGCAGCAAGGCTGCGCAAGGGAGACGCCAAGAGACACACGCTGCCTTGGCGCTGCGGTCTATTGTGTCCATCGGACTAAGGGGACAACAAGGTAATACCAATAATATACTGACAACTACAAAGATCTCAGAGTTTGTCTGAGTAAGTTCCAATTTTCATCATGAAGAAGGCAAACAAATATTGCATCACATGTAAAATGTATGCCGTGGGTAAACATATCGTTGACTTTAAGTGTGATAAGTGTATTCTAGTTACTGAGTTACAAAACGAAGTTGACAGACTTCAACCTAAATTGTCTGTTAATCCTGAAATTAAAGCTTTGGAGGATTATATTGACCAAATGTCAATACTAGTGGAAGCTAATGCTTCAATTACAACAAATATGGCGGAGATCAATGCTCCAATCCCAGAAAAAATAGGCGATGAAACTAACCCTAAGTCCCGACTAAATGTCATTCACTCTTCAATGTCTGAACAACCTACCTCCACCTCTACTCCCTCCACATCAACTCAGCAATGGTCCACAGCTGATAAAGCCAATCTCTGGTTACCAAACAAACCTAAAGCTAAGCCTAAGTCAGTAGTTAATGATTTATCTCCCTCAGTCACTTATGCAATTTCTACCCATAACTCATTTGAGCATTTAACTAACTTCATTGATGAATCTGTAGTAATCAGTCCCAAACTTAGTCAAACTGCAGAGAATAGTTCTCTGCATCATATATTATTTAATAATTCATCCGATGTAGCCCCACCTCCCCCCCTTATACAACCCCTTGTGTATTAGACACATTAACTAACCACAAAGAAGTCTACATACTTGGAGATTCCATAACAAAATACATTGACTGCACTGTTTGTAACCCGGACAAAGAACATCGTTCTAGTTTGAGCTGCCGGGGTGCCAGGATTTCTGACATCACGGCTATGCTTAAACCTATTTTAAAGTCCGCAGGGAAAAATCCACTAGTTGTTGTCCACGTGGGAACTAACGATATTACTAAACAACCCTTGCATGGTATAAAACAGGACTTTGTCTCCCTTTGCAATCTACTGGTGGAAAGGGGCTGTGACATCTGCCTTTCAGAAATACTACCTATCCCAAGAGCAAGTAATACCATTAACTCCAAAGTTAAAATTATAAATGAATGGCTGAGGAAATGGTGCCTCAGACAGGGTATTCATTGTCTAACCCACTGGGAGGACTTTCATCTTAATCCTTCCCTTTACTGTTGGGATGGCTTACACCTCAGCAGAAGAGGAAGTGTCATACTTGGGAAAAAGATTGTTTCTCATATTAATTCCCATTTAAACTAATCAATAAGGGTGAGTCTGGACTGTCGTCCAAAACTCTTGAAAAGGGGTCTAAATTTGTTAAATCACATCTAAACACTTTATCTCTTAATGCACGATCATTGAATATTGTTAAAAAAGCTGAACTGGAATTAAAAGCCCATCTTCTAGACCTGTCACTGATTGTTGTCTCTGAAACCTGGGGTAACTCCTATAGGAATTGGTCATCGGAGATTCCAGGCTATAAACATTTTTTTAAAAATAGGCCTGATACAAAATCAGGGGGAGGAGTCAGTCTCTATGTTAAGGATAGTATCCCCTCATACCAATCTCCTATTGAACAAAACTCAGAGAGCGTATGGGTATATATCCAACCTAATGGTCTCCCCCAAATCTTGGTTGGTACTTGCTATCGTTCCCCCTCACTAGACAGTACTCAAAATCTTAAATTACTTGAGGATATTTCCCAGTTCTCTAGTAAGGGCCCAGTTCTTCTTTTGGGAGACTTCAACCTCCCAAGTATTAACTGGGATACTTTGATGGGCTCCAATATTATTGAAAACAATTTCCTCACAACTATTATTGATTTGGGTCTGTACCAACTTGTCAAAGAACCTACTCGGGGTAATAATATCCTAGACCTCGTTATAGCTAGCCAAGATGTACCCATAAATAATTTACATATAACTGATCCCCTTGGTAATAGCGACCATAAATCAATATTTTTTTTCCATAATCTCACCTCACTGTTCAGCCCCCAGCAAAAAAATAATCAAACACTATGAGAGGGCAGACTTTCAAAAAATAAATGAACACCTAGGTAGAATCAATTGGGATAACATCTTAACTCCCCTAAACACCATCGAGGCATGGGACTTTTTAAAATCACAAATAGCCTCAATTGAATATAAATATGTCCCAAATAAACGTACTCATAACTGCAAAGGTAAGATCCCCCCATGGTTCAACGCTTCCATTAAAAAACAAATACGGCATAAACAGAAATTATTCACACGTTTAAAAAAGAATAGTAATAATACTTCGACAAGTAACAATAAGTTATTACTACAGTATAGAGAATCAGTAAAACTTCTTAAAAAATCAATATTAACAGCAAAAAGAAATCTTGAGTTTCATATAGCACATACAAAAGACTCACATAAATCTCTATATGCTTACCTAAACAGTAAAAAAGGTAACAATAAAATAATTGGTCCCCTTATACTCAATAATAAAATAATAAACTCTGATCTTGCTGTAGCATCTACATTAAACAATTACTTTACTTCAGTATTCACTCAAGATTCCCTACAACCCACTACAGTTAGACCATCTACAATTACTGGAGGCAGTATAGCGCAGTGGTCTAAGGCTCTGAGCTGCAAATCTGGTGACATCCAGCAGACCAGACCTGGGTTTGAATCCCACAGCTTCCACTTGAATACTGTGTGACCCTGAGCAAGTCATTTAACCTCCTTGTGCTCCCAGGTCACTCCTGTAAAAAAGCTTTCAGCTTAGTGTGCTATACCTGGTTAAACAACTAAATAAAAAAAAAATAATAAAAAAAAAAATTACCAATAAACAGCTAGTTCAACAAAACGATGTTTACAATTTACTCACAGCTTTAAAGAAAACTACTAGCCCAGGTCCGGACGGTATATGCCCAAAGTTTCTTCTGGGCACAAAAAAAATAATTACATTGCCACTAACAATGATTTTTAACAAATCACTTTACGAATCTGTAGTTCCTCCCGACTGGAAAACTGCAATAATCACCCCCATACATAAGCAGGGCTCCCACTCACTAGTAAATAATTATCGTCCCATTAGTTTAACGTCTATCCCGTGTACACTACTTGAAAACATTATTAAATCACTTTTGGACAAGGAGATTTTATCCTAAATCTTACAGACATTACCCAACATGGGTTCAGATTGGGTCATGCACCACTAATTTACTGACCTTCATAACCTTATTAGTTCTAATTTAGACTCAAACATTCCTCTGATGTTATCTTACTGGATTATAGTAAGGCCTTCGATAAAGTGTCTCATAGCATCCTCATTTCCAAACTTACCCGATTAGGTTTTTCTGAAATTCTTGTTTTATGGATAAAAGCTGGTTAACTAATAGATCACAGAGGGTTAGGTAAACAGCACTTATCAGACACGGATGGGTTACAGTGGGGTTCCCCAGGGCTCTGTCCTGGGGCCCACCTTATTTAACATCTTCATTAGTGGCATGAAAATTCATTCCTCCAATATACTCATTAAATTTGCTGATGATACCAAAATGGGTGGTGCTGTTAATAATGCTGAAAACAGACAAATCCTACTTAATGATCTTACATCTATTGAGCATTGGGCCCTTATCAACAAAATGGAGTTTAATACAGCCAAATGTGCCGTTATGCACTTTGGGAAAATAACCCTCAACAAATATATATATTGAACAATAGCACAATTAAGGGCTCATGCTTAGAAAAAGACTTAGGGATTTTAATAAACAACAAACTTACATATGTTTCAGGACTGCAATAAGATAGCAAATCTAACAAATTCACTTTTTCGTAGAATCAGTGGTACTTTTGTCTCCAGAATCAAGCAGTGCATTATACCATTATATAGATCACACATCTGACCATATCTTGATTATGGCTCACCATTCTGGAGTCCTTACCTTTGTGGAGATGTGGACAGGTTAGAGAGGATACAGAGACGAGTCACCAAAACCATACCCCACCTGTCGCAGCTGGACTATAAAACCAGATTACACAAAACGGGGCTGCATTCTCTCAAACTAAGAAGACTGCGAGGGGACTTACTTCAACTTTTTAAGATTATTCAAAATCCGACTTTAATGAGGCAATGTGGTATTTCCTTTGCTACTAGGAAAATTGGACCTAGATTAAACAATAAACAGTTAGACATAGCTAAATGTAAAACAAAAAAAAGACAAAACTTTTTTTCAATAAGAACCCTGAGACTATGGAATACACTTCCCCAGGATGTTGTTGACGCCCCTTCCTTTATTACCTTTAAACTCAAACTGGACAAATGGTTAACTAGATAGTGGCCACTATTAATGATCCACATATGTGGAGGACAATGTCTATGGGCTTTTAGCCTTCTTTTGTCCCTCTGACCAAGTAACCAAGAATGCCTTTTGCGATGGTCCTTATGCTGAGTTTCCATTTGAGAAACCCATTTACCAGCGTCAATTGGGTCAGTAAACACATACACCTTATCCTGGAAAACAGTACGAAGCTTGGCCGAGAACACAACAGCATGGGGTATATTTAAGTCCCGTAACTTTCTCCTCACCCCATCAAATTTCTTCCGACGTTGTCTGGTGGAATAGGAGAGGTCTGGGAATAAGTGTACGGTGTGGTCTTGCACACTGAGCGGGCCCAAACGTTTGGCCTAATAGAGTCTCTAGTGCCCGAGCTGTTGGCCACGATCATAAGGACCTGCGGGGCCGATTCCACCTGTTTGCCTCAGGGCCGAATATGATATGCCTTGAGGAATCATCAGTTCGAAAAGTCTCCTTGGTCCACAAACTGCTCTGATATCCAGTCTTTAAAGAAAAGCAGGGGATGATCGCCTTCCAGTCCCTCCAGTAGGCCGAGCATTCTAATGTTCGTGCTCCTTACATCATTTTCTAGGAGCTCCAATCGATTTTGCAGGTGTTGCATCTCTCGTAGTCTCCCAGCATTTATTGCGTTACACTTGGTAGCCTGCTGTTGCAAGTCTTCTACCATGCCTGTTAATTGTTCCATCGATGATTCAACCAGTGTAATTCGCCCTGTTAAGCCATCCAATTTAGTATTCATTGCCGTTACTGAAGTAATCAACGTTTTTAGCTTGTGGCCCAGCAATTGTAGGGTTTCTTCTCCCTCAGTGTTGGAAGGCTGGGCCTGTGCCATGGGTCTCATAGTCGAGGTGCTAGCCATTTCTTGGACACGATCCTTCTGATCTTTCTTTTTAGGGTTACCCATCTTGATTTTCAGTATCTCCCCTACTCTAAAAAGCATTTTTTTTTTTTTTAATTTTGAGACCTAAAAGTATGATTTTCTTACTTAAATTTGATGTAGTTGCAGAGCTGCCTCTCCTGCGTCTATCTAGCTCGGGCTCCACAGCGCCCCCCTCGCAGTAACTCTTGATCTTTCAGAATACCTTCACCATTCATCACTGGTGGATCTTAGACCGGAAGCACTAGGATCCCACAGGAGCGTATGCCATTAAAGTACTGGAGGAAGGAGACCAATGTTGGGGACGGCACTGCCCAAAAGGCAGACGTATGACACGGTGCTCATAGACTGGCCAGTAACCAATGCTGGCTCCCCCTCTTCCTCAGTTCTGTTCGCTTAGGAGAGGAAGAAAGTGTAAGAAGATAGAAGGGTTGGGACAAGGGAGCCCAAGAGATGGGGAAAAGGATATAAAATGAACAAGCATTTGTCAATGCTGAATATGTGCTTGCTGGCATTGGCATTGGTAGTGCAGGAGTTAAAGAGAGATGCATAATAGGAACAGCAGTGAAGTACTAAACTAACGCCAGCCCCCACCCTGCAGAGACTAACAGGCGTTGGGGGTGTGCCTTTGTGTCGTCAGCCTTAACGCTCATGCCATTCCACCTCACTCCACCCTGCAGACACTGACAGGTGTCACGGTGTGCCTTGGGGTCTTCAGCTCTTATGCTCACTCCATTTCATAAGGAAATAAGCTGAGATGGGTGCAGTATAGAAGAATGGGGGTGAACGTTAGTGCAGAAGACCCCAAGGCACACCTCAATGCCTGTCACTGGCTGCAAGGTGGGGGTAGGGGGTGGAAAAGCATAAGCATTATGACCAACGACCCCAAGTCACACCCCTGATGCCTGTCAGTCTCTACAGGGTGGGGCACTGCAGTTGTAAACCCTAACACTCAGGGCGCTTGTTAGTATTTTTCTCCAGATTTCATCATGGGCTTTTTGGAACCTCACCTCATGAACAGTGGCATTATCATTTCGTTACTCAGCCCTGAAAGGTGATTTCACAAAGCGAATACGTCATTCTGCGCCACATGTGGGAAAACACATTTCAGGCTGGATGTGAAAAAATGAAAGCTATACTGTTCATGAGGAGGTGTGAAAAAAAATGGCAATGTTGAAAATCTGGGGTGAAAATATGAAAAATTGGTGAAGTTACGAGTGTGCATAGATACTGCGTAACGTAATAATGTTTTGGAATGTTTTGCACCAAATTTTCAACATGGGCATTTTGGAACCTCCCCTCATGAACAGTGGCACTGTGATTTTGTTAATCTGTCCCAAAAGTAGATTTCCCACAGCGACCATGCCATTCTGCGCCACAGGTGCGACAACATGTTTTGGGCAGGATGTGAAAAATGACAGCTGTACTGTTCATAAGGATGTGTGAAAAAATTGCAATGTTGAAAATCTGGAGTCAAAATATAAAAAAATTGGCAAAGTTATGAACGTGCGTAGAAACTGCGCAACACACGCTCATACTGCAGTCATTTCTTAGAACTGTTTCACCAAATTTGCAACATGGGTTTTTCAGGACCCCACCTCATGAACCGTGGCACTGTCATTTGTGAACGGTCGCGGAAGGTGATTCCGCGTAGTGACCGCAAAATCACTTTTTGGGACCGAGTAACGAAATGACAGTGACATGTTCATGAGGTGGGGTCCCAAGAACCCCATGTTGAAAATTTGGGGCAATTCCTAAAAATGGCTGAGATGTTAACCTAAGTTGAAACCCCCATGGACTCACTCCCATTATACAGTGCTTACCCAATTCCTCAGTTTGGAGTTCGGCTTTGAAGAGTGCTGACGTGTCCTGGTCCAGAGAAGGTCACTGCTCCCAACTGCCAGAGGGTAAGTAAGGGAGGCAGTATAGTGCAGTGGTTTAAGGCTCTGAGCTGTAAATCTGGAGACCTGGGTTTGAATCCCACAGCCCCCACTTGCATACTATGTGATCCTGAGCAAATCACTTAACTTCCCTGTGCTCCCGTAAGCAAGCTTTCAGCTTAGTGTGTCTCACCTGGTGAAACAATTGGAAAAAAAAGTATGGGTGTGAGGGGTGCAGGGAGGTGGGTGCTCAGTGGGTGGAGGGGGGACTGGAGAGATGACAGTGGACCATTTTCTTTATTACAGGTTAAAAAAAAAAACGCTGGGGGCACGGTTTTCTTTCTTTTACAGGTTAAAAAAAAAATTTCAGCACACTGGGGTGGGCTCTCAGTGTGCCACAATAGTGGTGGTGGTGGGGGGCACACCGACACGGGGATTGGGCACCCTGATGTCGACTTTCCTGGGAGTGTGGGGCAGGCGGCAGGAGCCGTGGCTCAATACTTGTTTCACCAGGAAAGGCACACAGAACAAACAAGCTGTTGGCCATGCAAGGGCCAGAGACAGAGTGCTGGGTGGCAGGAGCCGACAATGTTGCGAGGAACGAGGGAGGTCCACTGCAGTGACGAAACTGTTCGTGATTGCAGCGGCAGATTCATTTTAACTCCTTGGCTGTCTTTGAAGCTGCTGTCATCGGCAGTTTTCCCCCTTGATTGGTGGCTGAGGGATCGGCCCAGTCAAGCATCTGCTGCATTGGCCACAACACTGCCACATCTCTGAAATGTGGTACTGTCACAAGATGCGTGAAAGCAAACATAACAAATAAATAAAAACCGACCAGAGTAGAGAAGAGAAAGTCTGAGCAGAGGGACATTAGATTGGCTAAAGGTGACCGGGACAACTGGACAGCAAAGAGAGAGACAGAGACAGACACCCCCCAGTTCTCAGCCAAAAAAGGAGTGTGTCCAAAGAGCTGGCTTGTTCTCAGCCTAAACTGAGGCATGTGACACCCCTGGAGTTGGCTGACTCAAAGCTGAGAGCCTGGTTCTCAAATGAAGGACCAGGCAAGGAACAGGTTGCAAGGAAAGGAGCATTTTGCTGGCCCGGCAGTGCTGAGAGTTGAGGCACTGGACGCCACACCAGCAACTGGGGTTCGGGAGCGGACTCTGGTCACCGGGGGTCAGCAGGGGATGGAGAGGACTGAGTATCCGGAGGACTGCTCTCCTCTCTTGGGGTGGGCCTGTGGGAACACACTGCTCTGTGGCGGCTCCCAGTGGAGACTGGGGGTACAGCAAGGAGTGTGCTTTGAGGGGGAGGCGCAGGCGGATGTCAGCAGAGGCGGATGTCAGCAGAGGTACGTTCTCTGCACAAGCATCATTGCACGCCTCGGGAGGAAAACCACACACCAAGGAGGAAGAAACCCAGTTGGTAGGGAGGCGACGGCGGATGCTCCAGGGACGCTCCCACATGCCCAATGCTGGTCCAAATCCTGACTTGACTCTCTGTGGTCCCCACCTCCTCCCGTATGGGGTCCGCAGGAGGGGGAGACCCAGCACCCGATTCCTCAATCAGGGATGGGTTCTGGTGGGTGGTAGAGGAGCAGCTGAGTGGGCCCCACCAGAGAGATGCCCCGTCACTGGCGACCGGAGTGAAAATAAAGTTAACAAAAAAAAAAAAAAAAAGAAAGGAGCACTTCTCTTGAGGTGAAAAACAGGAGACAAGCCTGGGGAACACATAGCCAAGCCTAGTTGCCCTTCGAGGAGGAGGACCATAATGGGCTAAGAGTTGAGAGTCCCATATGACCAAAATTTAATATGGGAGAAGGCAAGCCTTTGATCGCGAAGGTCTGAGGGCTAACCCAGGGCTCAAGTGCTGACAGGTTTAGTTTCTCAAGAAAATAAGAAACCAGAAGAGAAGCAGCTGCTCCGTACAATGACTGAGAACAGGGGCCCTCACTAGGACAAGGGCAGGAATAGAAATCTTAAGGAAAATTCATTTTCGTTGGACCTCTGACATTGAAGCTAGACAAAAAGGTCAATCTTCAAAATCGTTTTTTAAAGTACCTCGGAACCAGAGTTTTTTTTAAAAGTAAACAACCGCTACTTGGTTCCTGAAAGAAAAGGGAACCAAGAAATAAACCTAAATTTAAATAAAACTAAAGCGGTTCAAGGAACTGACCGCAAATATAAAATGTATAAAGAAATATGAGGTAAACCTCACAAATAGACGCGGAACCTTTGGTTCCAAGGAACCGTGAGGGAACCGCGAATAAATATAAAAACTACTACAAACACTAAATAAACTAAACTGAACTAAGTTATAAGGCAGCAATTTAAAATTAAACTAAAAATGAGTAGGAGAGCTGTCTGGGATGTCCTTACTAGGCAGGCGGAGTAAAGAATCTGAAGCACTCAGAGTGCAGCAGTTGCTAGGGCAGCAGTTTGAAATTGGCATGTTCAATTAAGAGTTCCATCATTTGCATATAATTCCATCTCTCCGGGAAGTTCAACACAGGAGGCTGACTGCTGCATCAGTTTAATCATAATGAGTGATTCCTGGGATTAGAATTTTAGAATTATCCATACCCTCAGCTGAAGGACTTTGTTTTCTTTGTTTGTACTGCCTTTGTAAATACCTATCCTGAATAATTTTATTTTTTTATTTTACTGTTATTGAAAATAATAAAACGTTACTTGCAAATTGTATAACTGCCCCTGGTTTTCCTATGCTTTCTGATCTATGCCTCGACAACAAGTAGGTGGGGATTGCGATTTCTGATATGACAGAATAAGCCTCTTCAAAGCTGTTCCATTTCTTCTTCTGAAGTTGGAGAGGCTGACTTTTGTTTTGGGCTCCCCTGCCTTTGTCATGAAAGGACTGCTTGTTATGGAAAGACCTTCGTCCATTGTCCTTTTGAGGGTTGAAAGGGGATGGTCTGGAAATCTTAAGGGTTGTTCTAGTTTCATTAGACACCTTCACAGACTGTTAACCTGCTGTCCAAACAGGTAGGTTCCATCAAAGGGATGTCCTGCGTGAAGCCAGAAGTCCGCAGCCAGGAATACCGCATAATGCATATGCCTACAGTGGCAGAGCGAGATGCAGCATCAGAAGCATCCATGGAGGCTTTAAGCTGGTGACTGTCGGACTCAATGCCTCACTTGACCGTCAGCAGAATATCTTGCTTAACCTCTGATTCTGGCAGGACCCTCTTCCAGAGACTTTAACTTCCTCCAAAGGGTATACTCACTCTTAGAAAAATGCCCTTGGTTGCTGGCAGTTCTCATGCCCAGGCTAGCAGAAGCGTAGGCACTCTTGCCCAGTGTCAATTTTGTGAGACTCCTGGTTAATAGGGTGTGTAGTGACCTCTTGGGGAATAACAGCCCTGTCATTATCAGTGAGGTAACAACGGCATCAGCTGTGGGTTGAGAAACATACACTGGCTTATCTTTGGGGGAAGTGTAATTCTTGTTGTCCTGCTTGCAGACAGATGCCACTGAAGCAGGCTTACTGCAGATGGCATAAGACAAAGTTTTTAATGCGAGAGGAATAGAAGGAATTAAACTAGCTGGCATATTGCAAATGTTAAGCCACTCTTGTTGGAGATTTTTACTCTGGTCAGTGGCTGTAGGCTCGAAATTCAGTACAGAAATGAAAATGACATACTATCATAATTATTGATCTTTCTGTGTATCTTCACCATTCATCGCTACTGGGAACAGTGCTGGAGCTAGGACCCCACAGGAAACTTTTTTTTTCTATGGGCAGAGTTGACGCAGGGCCAGTGCCGCCCTCTAGGCCGACGTTCTACATGGCGCTCTCGGGTTGGCCGTTATCTGTCATCAACTCCACCCTAGCCTCAGTTCTGAGATGCTGGAGAGTGTAAGAAAAGGGAGGTGGGGTGGGGCAAGGGAGCCTAAAGGGATAGATAAAAGGAAAGGATATATAAAAATTAAAAAGAGAAATAAACAGAGACAGGAAGGAGAAGCTAGGTTTGGGAAATTGGAGAAAAGGGGAAGGGGCCCCCATCTGGAAAGGAGGAGAAAAGAGGAGGAAAGATAGAGGGATAAGGGAGAGGAAGGGAAGAAGAGAGGACTGCACCCATAGAGACGATCCTGGACCCCAGGGCTTTAGCAAAGGACGACGGACCAGAACATCTGGAGTATGTAGTAGGTTAAGAGCTGCCAGGAGGCAAAGCCCAGGTCTGAATGAGCAGCATTAGCCCGAGAAGGGCCAACCCTTAAGGGGGGGGTCAGGAATAGGGGTGTCTCCCTCTCTCCTCCCCCCCCAAATAAGGGAAAAACCTAAAATGCTAGGAAGGATAGCCAAAGGATATCCAAACATAGGGTAAGTAGAACAAAGGGTTTTCAGGTCAAGGGAAAAATGGGGGGTCCCCCCAATCCCTCACCTCACTCCAGAATGGAAGTGAGGAGAAGATAAGGCTAATGAAGGGTCCCCCACCCCAAAATAATAACCCCTTACAGCAGAAAACTCATCCCTGTGTGTCTCCAGGATCCCCTTCCTCCTAACCACAAGGGAGAGGAGAGCGAGGAGGAAAACAACAGGGAGACACACAGGAGGGAGCCCAGAGACTGAGGCCCCAAGGGGAAGGTGGGCGGGATTTTGTGATGAATGGTGAAGATACACAGAAAGATCAATAATTACAGTAGGTACATAATTTTCATATCTTGTCCGTGTCCGTCTTCACCATTCTTCACTACTGGGTGAGTACTGACCCCCGCGAAGGGGGCCCTAAACTTCCCCAAGGGACTAGGTCTCTTAGCCTCCAGTGGGTGAGACACTGGAGGAGAGAACCCTTACAGGCCTGGGGAGGCCTGAGACTGGGTCGGGTGAGACGGGGAGCCCCTAGGGGAGGGAAGGCGCCCCGAAAGCTGCCGTCTCACCCTGCGGGAGACGAGGTGGGTTCTCTGGTATGCGGAGGAAATCACCCTACACCGGGTCGGGGTGACAACCAGGATAAGCGAAGCCATGCCATCCGCCTAATGCAGATTGCTGTCCCTATAGCCCTGGAGGCTACCTCACTGGCATCATAAGATGCCCTTGCTTGGTGCCTTGCTAGCTCCAGGCCCTGAGCAGAGAGGGCAATGGCTTGTATGGTTTCCTCTGTACCAGGCATTGAGGCTAGGAGTTGTCCTAGCCTGGACCACAAGAACCTATCCTAGGAAGCAAAGTGGGCCTGATGAGAAGCAATGGAAAGAAGGATCCATGCCGAATAGAAAATCCTTCTCCCCCAAAAATCGAAGTCCGCAGAGTCCGAGTCTGTGGGTCAGTCACGGTAGGGGGCACGAGGCCCAGAGGGGGTATTCAGGCAGGTCAAACCCAAAGAGGGATGAGGCAAGGAACCTGGAGACCGGGGGGGTGCAACACCATTGGCATAGGTCCCTTGGGGCTGGAACAGTGGAGAAGGAACATAGCCAAAGCCGATGTGATGCTTCCTGGAAGGGAACAGGCTAGGCGGAAAACAGGTTGGCCGCACTGTACTCGCCTAAGAAGGCTCACATCACATGCTCAGGATTGCTGACAGGGACTGGGGTAAGATGGAGCTCATCCAACATCCTCGCAAAGAAGCGCTGATACGAAGAAAGATCAGACGCTGGGAAGATGTGGACAATTCCTCTCCCTCTGAGGAGGAGGAAGAAGATGCAGGCGAGCTCCGTGATTCACGGTCCGGCTGCATGGAAGCATGATTGGACATCTGCTGGTCCAGGGCATGGAGGTAGGTAGGGAAATGTGCAGTCGAACCTCTGAATTGTTCCCAGGTGAGAGGTTTATGTAGAGTAACAAAAATCCCTATGGAGGGGAGACACACATCATTGTAATACAGGAGGAGGAACTATTTTATTATAAAACTTATTTTAAACTAATTTTTTATAAATTTGTCTTATTAAACTTTTTTTTTTTTTTTTTACAGTTCCTATTTTCTAAGCACAATAATACCCTCCAGGGTGGGCGGTATGGGCAATACCGGACCTTCCAGGGGCCTGCGGCGTCTGGCCTCATTATGCCCCTGGGTGGTCCGGTATTGTCCAATACCACCCACCCTGGAGGGTACTACTGCTTGCATAAATAGGGTTTTTTCAACTTTAGTGCATATCACGGGCATTTTTGGGAATTTTTTCACCAAATGTTCAACATGGGGTTTTTGGGACCCCTCCTCATGAATGCTTGAACTGTCATGGCGTTAATCGGCCCTGAAAGGTGATTTTGCGGTCACTGCGCGGAATCAGCTTTGGGGGCAGATTAATGAAATGACAGTACCAGTGTTCATGAGGTGGGCTCTCAAAAAGCCTATGTTGCAAATTTGGTGGAAAAATCCACAAATGACTGTTTTACAAGCGCGGCTTTTTCGCGAGTTGCTACGCATGCTCGCAGAATCTCGTGAATTTGCAATATTTTCATGCCAGATTTTCAACATTGGCATTTTGTCACACCTCCTTGTGAACAGTATAGCTGTCATTGTTCACATCCTGGTGGAAACGTGTTTTCGCACTTCTGGCGCAGAATAGCACGGTCGCTGTGAGAAATCAGTGTTTGGGACAGATTAAGAAAATGACAGTGACACTGTTCATGAGTAGAGGTCCTGAAATGGCTACGTTGAAAATTTGGTAAAGATACTGCATAAAATGACTGTTCCGGGTGTGCATTGCACACTTTCCACGCACCCTTGTAACTTTGCAGATTTGTAATATTGTCACGCCAGATTTTCACCAGTGGAATTTTGTTCATACCTCCTTATGAGCAGTACAGCTGTCTTTTTTCACATCCTGACCGAACTGTGTTGTCACAGTTCCGGCGCACAATAACGCGGTCGCTGTGGGAAATCACTGTTCGTGACAGATTAAGAAAATGACAGTGGCACTGTTCATGAGCAGAGGTCCTAAAATGCCTATGTTGAAAATTTGGTGACGAAACTCCATAACATGACTCTGTTACAAGTGTGCATTGAACTGTTTCCACACACCCTTGTAACTTCGTAATTTTGTAATATTTTCACGTCACATTTTCAACAGTGGCATTTTTCCACACCTCCTTATGAACAGTACAGCTGCCATTTTTCACATCCTGGCTAAAATGTTTTTGCACTCCTGCTGCAGAATAGCATGGTCGCTGTGGGAAATCACTGTTTGGGACACATTAAGATCGAACGAGTGAGAAGGGGGTAGTGACCGAGCTCAACTGAGCTCTGTCGGGACTGCTGCGGATTTGTTTGTGGGCAGAGAAAGGGCCCAACGCAAGAGCCCAGTACAAAAGGGCAGCCAGCAGCACTGGGAGAAACAGAACAAGAGAGCGAGTGACGGAGGGGGAGTGAGCAAACTCACTGGAGCGCTGTCAGGACTGCTGCGGATTTCTCTGTGGGCAGAAAAAGGCATCAATGCAGGCAGGGGCCCAGTACAAAAGGCCAAACTGCAGCGGTGGGAGAAACAGTATGAGCGAGTGAGACAAGGGGACTGAGTGAGCTCAATGGAGCTCTATCAGGACTGCTGCAGATTTCTTTGTGGACAGAAAAAGGCACCAATGCAGGCACGAGTCCCGTACAAAAGGGCCGCTTGCAGCGCCAGGACAAACAGAATGAGCGCGTGACAGAGGGAGACTGAGCAACCTCAATGGAGCTCTGCTGGGACAGCTGCGGATATGTTTGTGGACAGACAAAGGTGCCAACACAGTCAGGAGCCCCGTACACAAGCACAGCCTGCAGCACCAAGAGAAACAGAATGAGTGAGTGACAGAGCGGTAGTGAGCGAGCTCAACGGAGCTCTATTGTGACAGCTGCGGATTTCTTTGTGGGCAGAAAATGCGGCAACACAGGCAGGAGGCCAGCACAACAGGCCCGCTTGCGGCGTGGGCCAAAACGGTGTGAGTGAGAGAGCTCAATGGAGCTGTGTCGAGACTGCAACATATTTCTTTCTGGCCAGAATAAGCCGCCAATGCGAGCAGGAGCCCAGTACAAAAGGGCAGCCTGCAGCAGCAGGAGACACAGACTGAGCGAGTGAGGGAGGGGAGTGAGTGAGCTCAATGGAGTTCTGTTGGGACTGCTGCAGATTTGTTTGTGGGCAGAAAACGCAGTAATGCATGCAGGGCCCAATACAAAAGGGCAGCCTGCAGTGGTGGGGAAACCAGAATGAGCGAGTGGGGGGGGGGGGGACTGAGCGAGCTCAATGGAGCTCTATTGTAACTGCGGCAAATTTCTTTGTGGGCAGAAGAAGGCAGCAACGCAGGCAGGAGCCCAACAGAAAAGGGCAGCCTGCAGCGCTGGCAGAAATGGACTGAGTGAATGATAGAAGGGGACCAAGCGAGCTCAATGGAGCTTTGTTGGGACTGCTGCAGATTTCTTAGTGGGCAGAAAAAGGCACCAACAGAGCCAGGAGCCCAGTACAAAAGGGCAGCCTGCAGTGCCACGAGAAACAGAATGAGTGAGTGACCTCAACGGAGCTCTGTCAGGACAGCTGTGGATTTCTTTGTGGGCAGAAAAAGGTGCAAACGCAGGCAGGAGCCCAGTACAAAAGGGCAGCCTGCAGTGCCGGGAGAAACACAATGAGTGAGTGAGAGAGGGGGAGTGAGCAAGCTCAATGGAGCTCTATTGTGACTGCTGCGGATTTCTTTGTTGGCAGAAAAAGGCAGCAACACAGGCAGGAGCCCAGTACAAAAGGCCAGCATGCAGTGCCGGCAGAAACGGAATGAGTGAGTGAGTGAGAGAGGGGGAGTCAGCAGGCTCAACAGACCTGTGTTGGGACTGCTGCAGATTTCTCTAAGGGCAGAAAAAGCCACCAACAGAGGCAGGAATCCAGTACAAAAGGGCAGCCTGAAGCGCCAGGAGAAACAGAATGAGTGAGTGAGAGGAGGGACTGAGCCACCTCAACACAGCTCTGTCGGGACAGCTGCAGATTTCTTAGTGGCCAGAACAAGATGCCAACGCAGGCAGGGGCCTAGTACAAAAGAGCAGCCTGCAGCACCGGGAGAAACAGACTGAGCAAGTGACACAGGGGCAGTGAGCGAGCTCAACAGACCAAAGCAATTAACATTCAGCACTGACAAATGCTTGTTTACCAAGGAGGTGCAGCGTAATAAAATTAGGAAAACCTAACAAGGGCATAAGATAGCTAAATTGACCCATGTAAGAAGGGTCAACTGAAACAATGTCTTCACAGCACATACCCAACGAGGGAGTGAAGACTAGAACCAGAATGAGAGAACCCAGGGGATAGTGGGTGGGTGTGTGACTAAACGGTGAAGACTTATCCAAGAAGATAAGGAATTGTGGTAGGTACATAATTTTCATTTCTTCCTGGACTTTAAGTTTTCACCATTTAGACACTCTTCTGAGTTAGAGTACCAGTCTAAATCAATCCCCCAAGCCAGGCAGCAGGAGACAGAGCTCATGTTAGGACAGAATTCAATTAAGGATCGTCCTTCCAAAGACAGCATATATCCCAGAGACTCTGCAAGCAGAACTGATGGCCACCAAGAAAGTGGTCTTCCAAGTCAGGAACTTCAGATCACATGTGGCTAGAAGCTCAAAACGTTTACGAGTGAGCATATCCAGCACAAGATTAATATCCCAGGCAGCAACCGACTTCCTAACCAGGGTCCTAGTACGCAGAATGTCCTTGAGGAATCTTTTGAACAAAGGAAGCTGAGTCAAGGACATGCTCTGGACCGGCTCATTAAAGGCAGAAAGTGCACAGAGATGTACAGTACCTTAACCGTAGAATATTGCAGCCCTGCATCTGAAAGGTCTAACAGGTACTCTAAAACCTTATTTGGTGGGCATCGAAAAGGATCCAGAGGGGATCTTGTCACACCAAATAAGAAAACACTCCATTTAGCTAAATATGTTTTTTCCTGAGTAGATGACCACAGCTGCCAAGAAAGAATCTGGGAAATTCTGAGAAACTTTAAGCCTGCCCACCTCTATCTCCTCAGGAGCCAGGCATGGAGATGAAGGGAGTGCAGATTAGGATGAACTAGAGATCTCCATGTCAGGAGGTCCATCCGTAGAGGCAGTTGCCTCAGAGGACAGTTCGACAGTTTGTTAATCAATACAAACCAGATCTGACGAGGCCAGTATGGTGCAATTACGATCATCTTGACCCCCTGCGCCTCTAACCTGAGCCACACCCTCTGAATTAGGGGTAGCTGGGGAAATGTGTACAGAAAGCATCTTGTCCATTTCAGTCTGAATGCATCCTGACAGAAAATGCCAGGTTCTGGATTTCTGGAGCAAAATAAGGCAGTTTTGTTATAAGTGGGGATGCAAAAAGGTCCACATCTGTACTGCCCCATTCGTCGAAGAGCGATTGTATGATGTCTGGTGTGAGCGACCACTCGTGAGGGTCCGCCTCTGTCCTACTGAGGTGGTCCACTAGATTGTTCTGGGCTCCTGGCAGGTAAACCACCTGGATCAGAGTGCTGTGTTCCAGACAATACTCCCATACCCTCATCGTTTTCCTGCACAGGGGGTAGGAGTGCACGCCTCCCTGCTTGTTGATGTAGTACATCACCAAAACACTGAAGTGCAGATGAGATTCCTCCTGAGTCTACAATCCTTGAGTGCAGAGGTCCTGCCAGTGAGCCCCCCACCCGAGCAGAGATGCATCCATAGCAGTGGTAATCTGAGACTCCAGCGGGGCAAAGGGGAGACCCTGAAGAAGATTGTCCTCCTGAATCCACCAAGCAAGTGACCTTGTTAGAGGTTCTGTCACTTTGATGGGGTAAGACTGCGGATGTGTCATAGGGGACCACTATGTGTTGAGCATCCACTGAGTGGTCCTCATGTGTAATCGGGCCAGAAGCACTGTGAAGACAGAAGAGACCATTAGGCCCAGCATATGCTGCATGGAATGGGCTTGTACAAGGCCGGCACATCGTTTGAATTTCCACTTGCGACGCTGACGACCCGGGTTCAGGAATGGACCCAGGAGTCAAAGGGTCAACCTGAGGAGAAGGATCGAGCATCCTGGGGACTACTCTCCTTCTCTGGGTGGAGGGAGGGGAAGAGTGTCTGGTGCTTTATGGACCCCTGGTGGAGGCTGGGTGGATACCGCTGTGACTGGTGCCAGTATGTTGGGGGGGTGGGGCGGACGCTGGCTGTCACTGCATGTTCCCGCCCCCAGGGCAGCAAGCAAAAAAAAAAATGCTGGCCCTCTGGCATGACAACCAGCTCCGCCATCCACTGCCTCTGACGCCCACCGGGGGGTCCCACTCCTGTGGCCCCAACCCAGGGAGGGCAATTCAGGGCTTGCCCACGATGTCCGTTGGGAGGGGAAGCCCCCCCCCGGCAGCCCTGCCCAGAGGGACAAGCCTGGGAATTGGGGCGGCGGGCGGGATGGGTACGATGACAAGAGGGGGTTCAGACCAAAAAAAAAGGAGTGGGCTTGTACAAGGTTGTTTTCTCGGAAGCGAGCCATCTGGAAAATATCACTCCTCCTGTCCTCAAGGAGGAAAGCCTCACTTTGGAGGTATCCAGGAGGGCTCCTATGAAGAGGAGTTGCTGAGAGGCTTTAAGATGTCACTTTTCCAAGTTCAGCAGTACTCCCATGGATGTGAGGAACTGAGATGACGTGGATACTGCCTCTTGAGTCTGTTCCCTGGATGGACTGGCGATGAGCCAATCGTCCAGGTAGGGAAAGACTTGGATGCCCAGCTTTCGAAGGTGTGCGGCAAGAACCATGAAACACTTTGTAAAGACTCAAGGTGCTGAGGAAAGCCCAAAGGGCAGGACTCTGAACCGGTAATGCCATAAAGCGGAGGTACTTGTGGTGACTTGGGTGCACTGGAATATGCTGGTAAGCATCCTGTATGTCCAGGGATGTGAGCTAGTCGTGTTGCTGGAGAAGTGGGAGAAGAGTCCCCAAGGAGACCATCTTGAACTTCTCCCTGAACAAATACTTGTTCAGCTTTCTGAGGTTGAGAACAGGGCGCATGCCGCCTGTCTTCTTTGGGACCAGAACGTAATGGGAGTAGAACCCTGTGTTCCTTTCTTTCCAGAGAACTAGCTCCACTGCCCTATTTCGAAGTAGGCCCTGAATCTCTGAAGTGAGAAGGTCTGACTGTGTAGTGGGGAGACTGTGCAGCCGCTTGGGTGGACAGTTGGGGGTGAGGACTCTCCGACAGGTTGAGGGAGTACCCCTCCCGGATAATCCGGAGGACCCACTTGTCTGTTCTGACAGACTCCACTGGCTGTAAAAGAGAGTCAGATGACCTCCCACTGCTGAAGGTAGATCCACCTTGGGTAGTTGAGGCAGGATCTGGACCAATATTTCAGAGGGTGGCATTTGGCACTTTCAGGCCCTGTGCCTTCTGCTGCATTTTCTTTTGTGGCTGAAGAGGCTGATTTTTATTAAAGGCCCCTCGGCCTCTACCTTGAAAGGACTGCCTGTTGCGAAACTGATGGCGGTTTCCAACCCTATGGTGGTGGAAGGAGCAGGCTTGGCTGTCTTGATGGCAGTGCTGCTTTTCTGAGCGGCCTCTAGAGCTTGCTCCACTTGAGTGCCGAACAGGTGAGAACCATTAAAGCGGACGTTCATAAACTGCTGTTGAGCATGAGAAGAAAATCCTGATATTTTAAGCCAGGAGTGTTGCCTGACACAAATCCTGGTGGCAGTGTCGTAGGCATCCACAGAAGCTTTGAGCTCATGTCTATTGGACTCTTGCCCTGGGTAATAGTCTGCAGCAGCTCCATTTTAGAGTCAGACTCTGGAAGGTTCTTCACTAAGTCCTTGAGGGAGTTCCAAAGAATGTACTTATATACTGAGAGAAATGCCCCAATAACTTGTGATCCGCATGTCCAAGGTTCCAGCAGCGAAAGCTCATTTCCCCAAGGTATCAGTTTTATGGGAGTCCTTGTTGATAGGATGAGCTGTTGACCCCTGAGGGAGAACAGCCTTATCATTCTCAGTGAGGACAACCAGAGCATCTGAGATGGGTTGTGAAGCTAAGAAAGCTCTCTCTTTGTGGGGGGGGGACATACTTACGGTCCATGGATTTGGCCACTGAAGGAATCAGAGCTGGCCTCTCCCACACCATGTGTGACAAGGTCTCAAAAGAGGGTGGTACAGGAGGCGTAAGGTTCTTTGGAACATTAGAAATGTGGAGAAATTCAAGTTGCAAAAGCCTTCCTGGGTCTACATTGGAGGTCTGTAGTGCCAGAGCAGAACCCATGTTTTAAGAAGAGGCTGGAAAGACAGGTCTTAACTACGGGTTCAGTTGGAAGTGAGGGCTTCTCAACCAAGCTGTAAAATGAGTCATCATCACCATTGTCAGAAATGATGATGTCAGGATCTGACTCGTCAAGCTCCACATCTGCCCCAGAGAAAGCAGGACTTGCCCCACCAAGGCCAAACCTGGGCAAGGGATATACCGGTGACACTGGGATCAGAACTGAACCCAGCACCGAGGTCGATGGCACTGCACACGGCACTGAAACCAATAGCGCTGTACATGGCACCGAAACCTACAGCACCGCACGTGTCACCGAAGCTGACAGCACTGCCCGAGGCACAAAGAACCCAGTAACCGGCCATCCCTGGAAAAAGAGGAGGAGGAGGGAGTACGTACCTGTGCTGGCCCCTGTGGGAAAACAGAGTGAGGGGAAGAGGCACGTGGGGCCAGCGTCAACTGCGCTGGCACCAGACGCAGATCCTAGTCCAAAAGTTCCAGCCACAGCCCAGCGGCGCTGAGGCCTGAAGGCCCAGGCACTAGGTCCGCCGGCAAGGGCAAATGAGCCAAAAGCTGAACCCACTGCTCCATAAAAGAGCGGCCCAATGACAAAACTGTCCACCAGAAGCCTCGCAAGAGTACAGAGAAGGGCTCCGGTGGCGAGAGTCTAGGCAGTTGAGAGCAGAAGCCACCAGGGAACATGGAGGGCTACTGACTACCGGAGACCCCCATCAGAGGGCAACCTCGAGTGGTACAGTTTCTTCTTCTTCTTCCAACGGAAAGATGAAGAGTTCAAGGTCAAGCAGCGCTAGGTCCCTGACCTGGATCAAGAACAGGCCCACTTCTTTTTGTGTCTACAGGAGGACTGTTCTCCCTCCTGGGCACCGGATTTCCCATGACCGACCCCCCCAGAGAGGGCAGCGGACTGGACACAGCCCCGCTGCCAGAGCAGCCTTCCACAGAATCATCTCTACTGTCACTGTGCCCGTCTATGGTCAACTCTGTCAATGGGTGGGGCTGAGAGAAATTCTTCTTTCTTCTTTTCTTTTTTTTTTTTTAATAATAATAATAATAATAATAATAATAGTAAATCTAATGAAACTGAACGACGAATGCTGCTGTCACATAGACGTGAAGTTTTGACTCCCAGCGGGCGAGCAATGTTGTCAATGAAGCATACTTGACAGTGCAAAAATGGAACTGAGGCGGTTGGGGTCGACGCCAAGACAGCCTATACGGTGCAAGCCAGTCTTGCGGTGCCTCATATGCGCGGTCCTATCTCAGCACTGTCCCTCCTGAAGATTCTTGGCTCCTGCAGGGTCCTAGCACCTCCGGTGTAGAACCAAGACGTGTGAATAAACAGAGAAGACTTAAAGTCCAGGAAGATCTGGCTCCATTGGTGGAGGAAAACAGGCCCAATGCTTCACCCACTGCTCCATAAGAGCTGCCCAATGTAGCAACTGCTCACCAGAGTCCCCACTTACAGAGAAAGGGGGTGCTCCAAGGCCCTCAGTGACACCAAAAGGGACGGTGAGGGCCTCTAACTAATAGAGATCGGAAATCTCATGGCAAACCTCACAAAGGGTGACTTCAACCAGTGCTGTTTCTTTCCCTTCCAGCCGGAAGAGGAAGAAGTCGAGGCTGAGCAGTACTAGGACCCCAACGTAGTGTGTGAATGGGATCAGGATTGCTTCTTTTTTGTGCTTGCGGGAGGACTGTGCTTTCTAGTGGGCACTGGACCACCCATAGTCAGAACACTTCCCTGATGGGGAAAATGGACCGGACACAGCCCCAATGCTGGAACAGCCTGCCTCTTCAGGCTTACTACCGTACTCCATGGCTTTGGACCACTGACGCTCAGTAAGGCTGAGAAGAACTGAAAAATATTACATTAAATATTACATAGAACCAGAAACATAGAAAGTGACGGCAGAAGGGGACTGCAAGGTCCATCTAGTCTGCCCAAGAACTTACCTGGTGCTATTCCCCCTTCCCTCCTTTGCCTTTCTGTATGCTACCTTTATGTCTCTCCCATGCGTTCTTGGACTCGCTTACCATTTTGGCCCCCGCTAGCTCCTTGGGGTAGGCTATTCCATGGGTCCACCACCTTCTATGTAAAGAAGAACTTCTTTGTATTACTCCTGAACCTCCCTCCCTTCAGCCTCACGTCATGCCCTCTCGTTCTCCCACTCTCTTTCAATTGGAAAAGCTCCTGAACGTTAACCTTTTTTTATACCCCTCATATATTTAAAAGTCTCAGTTATGTCACCCCTCTCCCTCCTCTGTTCCAGGGATTATATGTTGAGTTCCCTCAGCCTGTCCTGGTATGCCATATGGTGTAGCCCTTAATAATTTTCATGACCCTCCTCTGAACCATCTCGATTCTGTCTATGTCTCTTTTGAGATGCGGTCTCCAGTACTGTATGCAGTACTCCAAGTGGGGGCGTACCAGCACCCTGTACAGTGGTAACACCACCTCCCTCCTGTGACTCATAATTCCCCTCCCAATGCAGCTCAGCATGCCACTTGCTTTTAGTGCCGCCTTTTCGCACTATTTACCCACTTTCAAGTCTTCTGATATAAAGACCCCTAGGTCCCTCTCTTGGCTGGTGAAGGCTAACTCTTCTCCTCCCAGGTAGTAATAAAACACACTAAACTGATGCAAAAGTAACAAACTCTAGCTTTAAACACTATAGCTGAGAAGAACTAAATGCAGTTGTTTTACTGACATGAAGTTCTGACTCCCAGCAGACGAGCGACATCATCGCTGATGCGCACTTGACGGTAGGGAAAAAAGGAACTGAGGCATTGTAAAGCTGGTGCCGAGGTAAGCCTGTGCCCGTGAGATCAGTCTCGTGGAGCCGTGCATGCGTGCAGTGTACCTTGACACCAGCCCTCTGAAGAGTTCTGGCTCTCGTTGGGTCCTAGCACTTCCGACTCAGATCTACTAGCGGAAATCAATGGTGAAGACTGGTTCCTGGAAGATCAGTCACATAACTTTCTATATTCAGGACCCTGTGTGAAGCAGAAATAACTTCCTTAGCACAATGGCTGCATGCCCCGGTCCTGTATCTTGTCCTTGGATTGCTAGGTTAAGGGATGGGGGTGGACAGTAGGGATGCAAGCCCCGAGGAACACCATACCACTTTTTTGACAGGACTCATGAGACTTAAACTCCTAATTTTTTCACTGTGTTACTTTGTCCAATTTATGATCTTCCTGGACATAAGTCTCTACCACTCATTCACACTATTGGGATCTGCGCCGGAGGCACTAGGACCCATCGGAAGCAAACTTTTTGCTGGGGAGTCAACACCAGAGATGGCGCCGTGAGGAACGGCGCCGCGAGCCCCAGCTCGCGTGGCAATGACTATCTCGGCGTCGACTCCCCAACCGTCTCATTTCTTTTTTCCGCCATCGGTGCGCTCAGTGACGACGCCGCCATTGTCGGGAGTCAAACTTCAAACTAGCAGCATAGTTTTCAGTTTTTATTATTTTGTAGTATTATCTCGATACAGTATCTCTTAAGTTATTCTTATTTTTATATAAAACAATAAAGAAGTCTCAACCTACACTGACGGAGTTGACCATGAGCAGGTCAGGTGACGGTAGGGAGACTTCGTATGAAAGCTGTTCAGTCAGTCGGGCTGGGTCCGGTCCGCCGCCTTCTCCAGAAGGGGGGTCTGACAATGGTCAGTCTAATGCCAAGGGGGATGGGCGGTCCCCGCGGAAGCATAAAGCCAAACGGTCGCATTCTCGGCACCGTTCGGCCTCGAGCTCTTCTTCGGCCCGCAGGTCTAAAAAGAGAAGGCATCACTCGAGGTCACCCTCTGATATGTCTGCACGTAGACGCTCGGGTTATCGACTGGTTAGTGGTCTCCTCCTCGAGTCGCCAACAGCGGTTTAGGTAGCCAACGCCTTCGACATCGGAGTCCCACCACCCGCAGGTAGGTCTCTCATGGTGAGCAGTTTCATCAGTGGGCCGTCCTATGGAGCAATGGGCTCGAAGGTTGGTTCAGCTACCTGGCCCGTTGCCCGTGGGCTCGGGCTCTGCTGGGCGACCAGGTAGAGCGGTTGGACTTTCCTGGTCACGCGGCACCTTCTTCGGTGCCGTCAGCTCGTCTAGTGCCCCCCACATGGCTTCGGCGCGGGGGGCCACACCGATGCCCTTATCTCCTGCTCTTCTTCCTTCAAAACCTGTTTTTCGATCTCTGGGAGTGCCTTCGGCGTCGTGTGGCCTCGCGGCGCCGTCCTCGGCGTTGCTCGTCTTCTTGGCGTTATCGGGCGCTGTCCTCGATGCCGTCGCGGCGTTGTCGAGGCGCCCGTTTTTCGAAACCGCTTGGTTCCTCTGCATCGTTCTCAGTGCCGTGCGCCTCCTCGGCGCCGGAGGCTCTCGGGAACTTCTCTTTTTGCTCATTTCCTCCTTCCTCTTCTGTTTTCATCCTTTCCTGTCCATGCAGTCCTCCTGGACTGTCAGGAGATGACATTGAGCCCTGACCCAGACCCTCCGCTGGGCGATGGTATGAGGTGACCTAAGCAGGATCTTTTACTGCTGCAGAGCCTGTGGTCGAGGACCTGTCGTTTAAGTCTCTGCTGAAGAATATGATTTCCACACTTTCTCTCCGGACTACAGACATCGATCCTGGGAAATTGTTAAGACTCCAATACCTTCACGCCTCGGAGATCCCTACGGATTTGACTCCTCTGATACAGCCTTCCTTCGAGATGCTGTCTCAAATGGTATGGAATAATCCTGCTTCACCCCTTCGGTGGCTAAATCCATTGATAGGAAATATTCAGCCCCCAAGGATCGTCCCATTTTGGCTTCTCAAGCCTTTGCGGATCCTATTGTAGTCCTGGCAGAGAATGATAAGGTCGTCCTTCCTCAAACCACTACAGCTCGACCTATTAACAAGGAATCTCGTAAGATAGACACCTTAGGTAAGACAGTCTTTGCTGCTTCTACCCTAAGTATGCGTATTGCCAGTTACCAAGGCTATTTTTCCCAGTACAAGTATATCCTGTGGCACTCTCTCAAGCAAATGGTTGAAGCTCTTCCGGAGTCGGATTTAAAGCCTGAGCTTCTACAAACCATTACCAGAGGGTATTGAATCTAACAACCAGCAAGTTAAAGCAGCCATGGACGCTTTCGACTCTGCTTCCCGTTCAGCAGCTGCTGGTATTTGCACCCGCCGACATTCCTGGCTGCGCACTTCAGGCTTCACTAATGATGCGCAACAGGTAATGGCATTGCCTTTTGATGGTGCATATCTTTTTGGTCCTCAAGTCAAGCAAGCTCTAGAAGCTACACAAAAGACTAGGTCAGCCATTAAGTTGGCTAGACCCCTCCTGCCCCTCTCGAGGGCATGCCAGTAAACGTCAGTTTCATGGTTGTCAGTCCTTTCTGAGGCAGAGGCAGAGGAAGTTTCTATAAGAACCAATCTGCCCAACCTCAAAGAGAAGCGAACAGAAGCGCAGGGCCAAGGCACCCAGCGCTACCTTATGAATTGCAGGCCCAAGTCCCAAGTCAACTGCCCGAGGTGGACTTTTTCTCTCCGGTTGGAGGTCGGCTGATGCACTTCTACAGCCAGTGGAAGTCCATAACCTCAGACAAATGGGTCCTTCGGATAATCCGCGAAGGGTATTCACTCTGTCTTGTGGAAACCCCTCCGGATCGTCCTCCCAAATGGCAACCCAGGCTGTCTGTCCTTCAGTCAGACCTTCTCACCGCTGAGATTCAGGGCCTTCTAAACAACAGGGCAGTAGAACTTGTGCCGCTGCATCAACGGAACACGGGGTTCTACTCTCATTACTTTCTGGTTCCGAAGAAATCCGGGGGAATGCGCCCCATTCTAGATCTCAGAAAGCTAAACAAATTTCTCCCCCAAGGAGAAATTCAAAATGATTTCTCTGGGAACCCTGTTACCCTTGCTTCACCAGCACGACTGGCTAGCTTCCCTGGACATGCAGGATGCTTACCAGTACATTCCCATTCACCCGAGGCATCGCAAATTCCTCAGGTTTGTGGCTCTGGGACAACATTATCAGTTCAGAGTCCTGCCTTTTGGGCTATCCTCGGCGCCGCGTGTTTTTACAAAGTGTTGTGCAGTTCTCTGGCGCACCTCAGAAAACTCGAATACAGGTGTTCCCTTATCTGGACGATTGGCTTCTGGCAAGTCCTTCCAGGCAAGGACTCTGGATGCCTCGAGACGGCCTCTCGCCTCCTTACATCCATGGGAGTCCTGCTAAACCTCAAGAAATCACAACTGCAGCCCTCCCAGAGGCTCCTTTCATAGGGACCTTCTGGACACATCCTGTGTGAAGGCTTTTCTTCCAGAGGACAGGAGGAACGATATCCTTCAGATGGCCCGTTACATCGGAGAAAACAGGTCAGTTACAGCGCTCTCGATGCAACGGATGCTAGGCCTCATGGCATCCTCAGTGTTCACTGTACCTCTGGCCCGTCTGCACAGGAGAACCACCCAGTGGATGCTCAGTACTCAGTAGTCTCCAACCAGTCACCTGCAATCCTATCTCATCAAGGTGACAGAACCCTGAAAGAGATCTCTCACCTGGTGGTCTCAAGAGGACAATCTCCTGCAAGGATACCCCTTTGCCCCTCTGGACCATCAGATCTCCATTACCACAGACGCCTCACTACTGCGGTGGGGAGCGCACTGTCACGCTCTCCACACTCAGGGTGTGTGGACTCAACTCGAGTCCCAGCTTCACATAAATGTCCTATAAATGAGAGCCGTCCTTTATGCGGTCCGAGCTTTGAAGGACATTCTCTGTCTACAAGAATATTCTCCTCCAACGGACAACAAAGCAGTGATGTATTACATCAGCAAGCAGGGCGGTGCTCATTCTTACCCTTATGCAGAAGCGATGAGGGTCTGGGAATGGTGCTTGAGCACAAGGCTCTAATTCAAGCGATCTACCTGCCAGGTGTACAGAACGACTTGGCAGACCGTCTCAGCAGAACAGAGACAGATCCTCACTGGTCTCTCGACTCAACCATAGTTCAGTCACTATTCGAAGAGGGGAACTCTGGACCTGGACCTTTTGGTCCCCACTCAACAAAACTGCCTCTCTTCTGCTCCAGAATCCAGGGCCTGGCATTTTTGTCAGGATGCTCAGGCTGCGTGGACAAAACGCTTTCTTTCCGCCTCTTTCTCTAATTCAGAGGGTACTCCTCAAGTTCGAGTCTCAGGGGAACAAGATGATTCTCATTGCTCCCTTTTGGCCTCGACAACTGTGGTTTCCACTTCTCAACAGTATGTTGGCAGTTCCTCCAAGACCACTTCCCCTGCAGATGAACCTTTTAACTCAGGAACCGGTGGTCCATCCCAATCTGAGATCTCTTCACCTTCACGCTTGGCTCCTGAAGAAGTAGAAGTAAATCGGTTCAATGTCTCTCGAAGAGTTTCGGATATCCTTCTGGCTGCACGAAAGCCAGCCACTCGGAAAACTTACACAGCTAAGTGGAAGCGTTTTTCGCTCTGGTGTGCAAAGTCCTCTTTGAATCCCTTTTCCTGCCCACCAGATAAAGTTTCAGAGTACCTTTTGGACCTCTCAAATTCAGATCTCCAGTACTCTACAGTTAAAGTTCACCTTAGTGCCATTTCAGCATATCATGAGCCGGTTCTTTTCCTTCACTGGCTCAGTTACCTATGGTTAAGGGATTTCTTAAAGGCATTCTGCACACCAGACCTCCTACAAGACGTCCAGTTGCAGTCTGGGACATTAATCTTGTGCTAGACATGCTCACTCGGAAACCTTTCGAGCCTCTAGCTACCTGTGAGCTAAAGTTCCTCACCTGGAAGACTGCCTTCCTAGTGGCCATTACCTCATTCTGCAGGGTCTCTGAGATACATGCCCTGGTCACAGATCCTCCGTACACTGTGTTTCATAAGGACAAAGTAGTCCTTCGTACTCATCCTAAATTCCTTCCTAAGGTTGTGTCAGAATTTCATCTTAACCAACCTTTGGTCCTTCCCTCTTATTTCGGACTTCCAAATGAAGGGAACGCTCTTCATTCTCTGGATGTTAAGAGGCCTTGCATTTCTATCTAGATAGAACCAAGGATTTTCGTAAAAGCTCAGCAACTATTCGTTTCCTTCAGTGAGACCCGGCTGGGTCAGCCTATCGCCATTAGATGTATCTCAGCATGGCTGAGTGGCATGCCTTCGCCACTGCTATTCCATGGGCGCAGGTTAAGTTGGAGGGTAGAGTTTTGCTCACTCTACTAGGTGGTCGCGGCATCCCTGGCGGAAATTATGCGTGCCACTGCAGACATCTGCAATGCAAGCCACTGGAGCTCAGTGCATACTTTCATTAAGCATTATGCACTAGATGTCCATTCCAGGCGACATTCTTCCTTTGGCAGAGCCATCCTTAATGGACTTCTGTCTTGGGATACGTGAGCTCTTGGTTTCTCCTGCACGCCCACTCGGGGATTATTAGCTCGGTACTCTCCAATGAGTGTGAATGAGTGGTGGGCTTATGTCCAGGAAGATATGAAAATTACGTACCTACGTGGTTCTTGATCTTCTTGAGCGAGTCTCCACCACTCATTCACACTCCCACCTCCATCCCCGAGCTCACCTCTCTTGGTGGTCTCACCCTCAAATCTTTAGGCCTTGAAGACTTCTTTGTTGACCCTTCTTACGGGTCATCCGGACTATCTTCACGTCCGGTTTTTAGGTTAGAGCTACCCTTCTAGGTTAGTTACGCTGCACCTCCTTGGTAAAAAGGTACTGAGGCGGTTGGGAAGTCGGCTCGGAGCCCGTCGTGCAGCGCGAGCTGGGGCTCGCAGCGCCCGTTCCTCAGCAGCGCCATCTCGACTCCACAACAAAGTTGCTCCCGATGGGTCCTAGTGCCTCCGGCGCAGATCCCAATAGAGTGAATGAGTGGTGGAGACTCGTCCAAGAAGATCAAGAATTACGGTAGGTACGTAATTTTCATTTTTTGCAACCCTAATGTAATCATTAAAGGGTCACTGTTAACCGACTTTAGGCCTTATTACAGATCTTGGTGCCATCTGCAAAAAGGCATACTTTCCCCTGTAGCACTTCTGTGATGTCACTTATGAATAGATTGACAAGAATGATTCCAGTACCGAGTTCTACTTATTAGAGTGAATGCCATGTAACACCACCCTCTGTTGCCTATCCATTAACCAGTTTTGTACCCAGTTTACTACTTGGGATCCCACCCCTAGACTGTCCAATTTCTTTATTAGCCTCCTACGTACGAACATACGAACATACAAAATTTGCCAGCAGATAAAGGCCTAGAGGTCTATCAAGTCTGCTTGAATGTGCAGCTAGCACCCCTTATTCTGCAGCTGCCCCTCCCTTCCACCCTTCCCCTTCATTAACCTCCCTTGTCCTGTCCCATCCTCGTTTGAAGCAGTCCACTGTTCTACTGCATACCACTTCAGCAGGTAACGCATTCCACCCAGCCACCACCCTCTCTGTAAAAGTGTCTCCTCATCTCCCTCCTGAACCTTCCTCGCTCCAGTCTCATATCATGGCCCTGTGGCCCTCCCCTCCCTTTGAACAGCCCCTCTGTACCCGTCTTGTTTATTCCTTTCATGTATTTAAAGGTTTCAATCATGTCACCCCTGTCTCTCCTCTCCTCCAGTGAGTACATGTTCAACTCCTTCAACCTCCTCTCATATGATAAGTCCCCAGCCCTTAATCATCTTTTGTCGCTCTGCGCTGCACCCTCCAGTAACTTAATGTCCCTCTTCAGACACGGACGCCAGTACTGCACGCAGTACTCCAGGTGTGGTCTAATGACCTATACAGTGGCAGAATCACCTCCTCGAGGATATACCCCTTGCAATACAACCCAGCATTTTGTTGGCCTTTGCAGCTGCCTTCCTACATTGTGCCGAGTTGTTCATTGACCCTGTATTGAGCACACCCAGATCCTTCTCCTCCTCTGTCTGGGCTAGCTGCACTCCCCCTAGCTGGTAACTCCTCCGTGGGTTCTTCCCAAAATGCAGAATCTTGCACTTTTTGGCATTAAAGCCCAGTTGCCAGGTGTCTGACCAGGTTTCAAGCTTTGCCAGATCATCCTGCAACCCCTGCCACCCCCCTAGGTCATCCACTGCCACGCTTACCTTGGTATCATCAGCAAACAGACCGATCTTGCTCTTGATGTCCCATGATATGTCTGCAATGAATATCCCAAACAACACTGGTCCCAACACTGAGCCCTGTGGAACACCGCCGTCACTGCCCTTGGGTGTGAGAGCTCCCCACCCACCACCACCCTCTGTTGCCTTCCTGCAGCCAGTTTCCTACCCATCTCACCTGCTTTGCACCGCCCCTGTGCCTACTAACCTCCTTCCCAGCCTTCCATGTGGCACTGGAGTCGAATGCCCACTGAAGTCCAGATACAGGACATCCACTGCATGGCCCCTGTCCAGTTGCCTAGTTACCCGTCATAGAACGCAACCAGGTTGGTTTGGCAGGATCTGCTACGTGTGAAGCCATGCTGTCTGCTGTCCTGTAGTCCTTGGCCTCTAGTAGGGCCACCAGCCCTCCTTCAGGATAGTCTCCATTAGCTTACCCACGATGGATGTGAGGCTCACTGGTCTGTAGTTTCCCGGTTCATCCTTGGGGCCACTCTTGTGGAGGGGCACCATGAGCCATCCTCCAGTCCTGAGGTACACACCCAATGTAGTGAGGCATTAACAGGGGATCTGCCAAAGGTCCCGTAAGGACCTCTGCCAGCTCCTTCAGTACCCTGGGTGGATGCTATCTGGGCCTGGCGCCTTGTCCACCCTCAGTGCCTTCAAACCCTCTCGAACTCTGCTCTCCATGATTTCCCCATCTGTCACCCACTTCCCCTGCTTCTGCCATTTCTCCACCTTGGGTGTCACCCCTCTTCTCTTTAGTAAATACTGAGCAGAAGTACTCAGTGCTTCCGCCTTATCGCACCCTTCTTCCACCCAACCCCCTTCCTAATCCTTACTATGTGGTCCTTACAGCCCTTTTCTCCTGATGTACTTAAAGAGTTCTTCTCCCTTCTTAATGCCTTGTGCCAGCCTGAGTTCCGTAGATGCTTTGGCTCCCCTCACTGCTCTTGTCAACTCCTTCGATTCTGTCAAGTACTCCCCTGTCCTCCCCCTCCTCGTTTTCTTGTACTTCCTAAAGGCAGCTCTTTTCCTCTTACCTTTTCCATGACCTCCTTGCTCAACCAGATTGGTTTCTTAGCCCTAGCCTTCTTGCTCTGGGCTTTGCAGCAGGTTTTGGTTGCCTCCACTATCCCCAGCTTTATGAGCTCCCACCTCTGGTTAGTGTCCATAATAGATTGAATTCTGGCCAGGTACCCTTTTACCACTTCCCCCATCCTCCCAAAGTCGGCCTTCCTGAAGTCCAGCACTATTGTGCCAGATTCCACTCCTTTCTTGCTCATATCCAATGTGAGCCTTACTGAGCGGTGGTCACTCCCTGACAGCGGTTCCTCCGTTGTAATTTCTCTCACAAAGTCCCCATTTGCCAGCACAAGGTCAAGGGTATTCTCTAACCTGGTTGGTTCACTGACCATTGCAGCAGGAAGCTGTCCTGGAAGGCATCCAGCAGTACCTGCTCCTTCTGTTCCTGGTTGTTGGGGTGCTCCAGTCCACTCCTGGCATGTTGAAGTCCCCACAATCACCACACTACCCTTCTCGCAGGTCCTCCTGATCTGTCCCGCTAGTTCCTGTCTAACTCCTCCGTCTGAGATGGTGGCCTGTACACCACTCCCATTCTAAGAATCCTATTCTTGGAATCCTGGATTTGCATCCAAAGTGACTCCGTACTACCCTCCTCCCCTTCCTCCCTTACACACTTCAGTCCTTCCTTCACATATAGTGCCACCCCCACCTTTCCCAATCACCCTGTCCCTACGAAATAACCTGTACCCTGGTAAAGACAGGTCCCAGTCATTGTATTGGGTGGCCCATGTTTCCGTGATGGCTGCAATGTCCACCTCTCCCTCTGCCATGAGAACCTGTAACTCTGCAGTTTTCCTCCCAAGGCTCCTAGCATTAAGGGTAACCACCTTCCACCCTCCCCCATCCTGCCCTCCTTTTCTAGCATCACCAACAGTACTTGCCATTTGTCCTTTGTCACTGTTATGGGGGGTAAGCTCATATGGTTTCCCAACCTGTGGTCTCTGCATATCTCTTCCCCAACTGCCACCCCCACTCCTAGTTTAAATTCCCAACTTCCTCTATGTACTCCTCCATCCTCTGTTTCAACACTTTCTTTCCCTCCTCACTCAAGTGTAGTCTGTCCTTGGCATAGAGACTACTGTCCTCCCAGGTCCCTCCCCTCCCCCAACAGCCCATACCCTTTAGCACAACACCAGGTTCTTAGCCATCCATTAAATTCCTCTGTTCTCAGCTTTCTTGTTGTGTTTGCCTTTGGCACGGGAAGTATCTCTGAAAAGTTACTGATCTTCCTGCCCCTCACATAATTGTGCTAGTTCCTCAAACCTCCTCTGGACTGTATCTACTGTCTTGTCAGCCAGGTCGTTTGTCCCAAGATGTATAATTAAATGAGGCTTGTCCCTACCCCTTCTAGCATATTTCAGAACAGACTGTCCCACCCTTTCCACTGTCATTCCTGGCATGGCCTCCACCCAAATGCGACTATGCCTCTCCTCCTTGCTACCCCACCTAACTCCTCTTAGTATTGAGTCCCCCAGCACTAAGATTCCACCTCTTTTGCTCCCTGCTTGCTTCCATTCATCTCCCTCTCTCATTTCCAGCTCTTCTTCCTCCTGCACATTATTTCCCCCTTTTACCCCTGTTGCAATTCTCCCAGCAGAACTTCCCCCTGCTCCAGTTTGGTCCAGGCATTTATCAGTTACTCCTCTAATTTCATCATTTCCCTCCTCCACCTTCTTCCTGTCTAGCAGTGCACAACTATTTTCTGAAGGCCCTTCACAAATGCCCGCTCCCTCTCTCTTCGTAATAACCTGTTCTCTCCTTTCCACTCCATGACTTTTGCCACTTCTTCGCCTCCCCTTACAAGACCCTATCTCCTCCTTCCATTTGTCTTTTGTCTCCTGACCTGCTTTCCCCGGCAATTGTTCTTCCTGGCCTGGGCCCCTAAGTCTCTGCTTCCCTTCTTCTGACCCTCTCCTCACCACTGTTGGCTTAAATCGCCCTCCCTCATCTCCCCTTCTTCCTCCCTCCAGTATTGGGCTAAACCCACCCCCAATCTGCCTTGCCTGTCTTAGTTCCTCCTGCAGACCCTCAATCTCCTTTCTAAGTTTTTCCATGTGGTTGCACATTAAACATCCTCCCACACTCCAGGCAATTTTTAGAAAGACTGGTGCACCGCAGTTGTTGCAGCCTACCACCCTACCCATTGCAGTCATTGCCCACCAGCGACCCCCCACCCTTCTAGATGCAGGATACCAAACACTCCCCCAAGTCTCCCCTCTCCCTCCTCTATCAGTGCAAAACATTTTCTTTATTTCCCTTACCTCCTTTGTTGCACACGTTTAGATACATTGAGCAACTGCTTTTTATATTCCTATCCTTCCTATCCACACTCAAAAACAGACTTTAAGTAGCCATTGCACAACCTTCTTCAAACTCCTACTCCTCCTTTCCCCAATGCAATATCAATGCGAAGAAGTAATGAAAGGTCCTAGATTTGCATTTACTTCCCTTCCACTGAGAGAGCAGTCACCTCACTTGCTGCTGTTCCTTTCCTGGATGTCTGCTTTTGCTATGACAGGTGCATATTCTTTGCCTGTTTGAGGAAGTGATGTCAGAACCCCTGGTATAAAGGAAATAATGGACCAAGAGTAGGACCAGCCCAAGTTTCCAGAAACAATCAGGTAGCTGAGGCCTCTGGTCAGACCATTAGCACCCTTCCCCCACTCTGCACTCAAACTTTGCAGCTAGTGAAGCCAGCAACAATGAATCACAATTCTACTCAAAGCCCCCAAAATAGGTTTGCTACCCAACGTGGCACAGTGTTGAAGGCCTTGCTGAAGTCCAAGTAGGGCAGGTCCACTGCCCCTCCCTGATCTATATCCCTTGTCACCCAGTCCAAGAAATCGATCAGATTCATCTGACATGACATTCCCCTTGCGAATCCATGTTGCCTTTGGTCTTGCAACCCCCTGGATTCAAGATATTCCCCTAGCTTTTCTATTAACAGGGTTTCCATTTATTTCCCCACCACTGATGTGAGACTAACTGGTGTACAGTTTCTAACCTCCTCCCTGTTGCTGCTTTTATGGCACAGGACTATGTCCGCTCTCCTCCAGCCTGTTGGACTCACCCCTGCTTCCAGTGGTATGTGGAATAAGGCTGTCAATGGTGCCACCTCCTTTCCAAGTTCCCTTAGCATCCTTAGATGCATCCTGTCCAATCCCATAGCCTTGTCCTTTTTCAGGTTTGCAAGTCCATTCAGGACTCTTTCCTCTGTGAATGGACCTGTGTTCACCTCCCTCCTCCTGTGTTCCTGCTGCTCCTTCCCCCTTTCTTTCCACTGTGAAGACTGAGCAAAGTGCCTGTTCACGACATCAGGTTTTTTCTGCACTGTCGCCATCTGCCATCCTTCTTATCCTCACTATCCCTCTCCTTGTCTTCCTCTTCTCGCTTATGTACCTGAAGAAAATCTTGTCCCTTCTGCCACTCCTCCTTTCCTGTGCGCTTTTTCTTACCTCACTGCCCTCTCTGATTCCCTCTGTTTTACTGGTACTTCTCTCTATCCTCTGCCCTCTGAGTTTCCTTGTACCTCCTGAATGTCACCTTTTTTTCCTTCACTTTCTTGTCTACCTCCCTAGAGTACCATAGTGGCCTTTTTTTCCTCCTGTTTTTACTCCCTTCCTTCACACACAGGCTGGTAGCCTTCGGTATGTCTTCTTTTATTTTACTCCATAGTTCCTCAACCCCACCTGGCAATTCACCACTGCTAGACTGCTCCTTTGGCAGTTTCTTTAAAATCCACCTTCCTTAGCCAGCCCGGTGGCACTGAGGGTTGAGGCACTGGACACCACACCTCGTGCTACGCCAGCGACCTGGGTTCGGGAACAACCTCGGGTCATTGGGGTGCCAGCGTGGGGGGGGGGCGAAATCGAGCATGCTGATGGGCAGCTCTCCTCTCCCGAGGGTGGTGAGTTTGGGGTGGCGCCCCCCCATAGTTCGGCTCCACTGGGTGGAGGCCTGGTGGGTGAGCGTGCGCAGAGAGGGGGCAAGCAGTTACAGGAGGAGTGGAAGGGGCTGAGCTGGTGCCACGGGTGCGTAGCATGCCTCCCATGCTCGCTGCGGATATGTGCTGGGGCCTCAGTGGGGGTCAGGGGACAAAACCAGTAAAAAAAAAAAATACCTATGTGTCCCCGTCACCAGTTGGTGGGAAGAGGTGATGGGGACAAATAGCTATAAGAAAAAAAAAAAAGAATAATAATCCACCTTCCTGAAGTCCAGGACCTCCGTGCTCATGTGGTTTACCTCTGCACCCATCTTAACGCTGAGCCACACTGTAAGGTGATCACTAGTCCCCAGGGGACTGCCCACTGTGATGTCCGCAATACTGTCTTTGTTAGTGAGCACCAGGTCTAGTATTGCCCCGACCTTAGTGGGTTCGCTGACTAGCTGCCTGAGAAACATCCCCTGCAGGGAGTCTAGGATTGCCCTCCTTCTAGTTGAAGCTGCCACTAGAAAGTTCCAACTGACATCATGCAGACTGAAGTCCCCAACCAGCAGCACCTCCCCCTTATTCGTCATCATGCTGGTGTTTACCTTTATACTGTGTTTATTTTCTTACACCAACATACATTATTTAATGGGATGCATGCTCACCAGTTCTGCAGATAGTATTTTATTTATCGAAGGCGTGTCTTTATTATCCACGTAAGTTAAACATAATTGATGCAAAGCTAGTGTTGTTTTCTATAAGTATTTTATCTTCTTCATCACCTGACCTGCCCCCATCCGTTCTGGTCACCCCACCTCCATCACCCGGCTTCTCTGGGTCTTGCCTTCATGCTCCGGTCTGCCCATTGCCACAGGACACTTGGAGGTATCCAGTCACTGGTGTGGGGCCTATGGGGGACTGGGCTGTCATCCAGCCATGGTCGAGTTTTTTTCCACTGTAGTTTTCTCCCCTAGGGCCCCCAGTGCATGCAATGATGCATTGTGTGTGCTCAACTCTGCAGTCCTTGGAGATACCCCATGGCATCCTGCGGGTGGGATCCCTTTCCCTGGCATCCCAATTCCTCTAGGTGGCAGCTGCTGAGCGGGAAGCGTGTACCCCCCCCTTCCCCATGGGCCAGCCAATCCTCCCTCCCTCAGTTGGTCCCCAAGAGACCTGCATCTGTTCCCAAACCCGGGTTGCTGGCGTAGCTGGAGGTGAGGCACCCAGCACCTCATCCCCCCACGCCACTGGGTTTACATTCATGTAATGTGCTATGTGTATTTCCTTGTGCCAACGTATATTGACCTGCCTGCTGTATTCCCATGTTTCCCATGAAGCTTTCCCCCAGTGCACACCTGGAAATGAGCTGCCACTAGCACAGTACGCCCCCTGGACAGATACTAACTAAAAAAAAAATTAAATACACGATTAAATAATTTCTGATGGTGACTTAGTTTATCCTCAGTCTAACCATTTATTTACATTTAGGTCACAAAGATACCCTAAACCAATGGGAGATAGTTGAAAGATGAGACCTGCTCAATGGGGACATTGTCAGAGTTACAGATGGCTAGGGAGAAGTTATGACAGCGGGATTGGCAGTGGGTGAAGACCATGGATTTGGTCTTACTACAGTTGAGAATTAGCTTATGGGCCACAAATCAGAATTCAATGGTGTGGAAGCATTCTTGGAGCAAGTTTTGGAGTGTAGAGGGGTTGGGTTGACAGTCAAAAATAATGGCATCATCCGCACAGAGAAGCAATTTACCAGGGCAGGCCGGGGGAAGGGGTTTAGGAACAGGCTAAAAAGGAGGGGGCCAAATATAGATCCTTGGGGGACCCCAGAGTGAACGGGGCAGCAGGAGGAGGAGAGGTTGGAGCTGACCCTAACTCATTGGGAGCGGTTCGCCAAATAGCTGGCAAACCAGGACACTACCTCAGAGGCAACCCCCACAGATGGGAGTCTGTGGAGCAGCAGGGAGTGACTGACTGTATCAAATGCTTTTGGTAAGGTCTATGTAGACAGATCCTACCATTTGACCACTGTCGAGGGCCTGGTGTATGAAAGTCGTGTACTCGAGGAATGCAGCAGTGGTGCTGTGTCCTCAGCGGAAACCAAGCTGGATGGGGGAAAAGCGGTTAAGATTGGTGAGATATTCCGTAAGTTGGTCGGAGACCACTTTTTCCAGCGCCTTGGAGAGAGGGGGCAGAGTAGAGATAGGGTGATAGTTACTGGGAGCTGTGCAGTCACCACCCTTGAGCAAAGGTGTGATAACTGCACATCTCCATGCCGAAGGGAACTGCTCTAGGCAGAGGGACAAATTAAATATTTTAGTCAGGGGGTGGAGAACCTCATCCAATGTGAGTCTTAAGAGTTTTAGGTCAAGGGTGTCACTACTATGTCTAGACTTGTTGATGAAACTGGAAATATATCTTCGTGCTAAGCTGGGGGAGATAGTACGGAGACAGAAAGGGGGGGTAGGTATCCGATTCTGCAGGACCAGGGGTCGAGGAATGGGGGGATCAAAAAGGTTAGGGGGCAATACCCTGCTAAGATTGGAGAATGCCTTATTAAGGGTACTCGCAATGTTTAGGGGGTCATGGACCAATTCTCATCGAACAGCAAGCTGGGGAGGTGGTAGAGGATCCACTTTCCTGGTGATTTCCTTAATGTTGTGCCAGAAATCCCGACCTGAGCTCCAGGTAGACGAGAGGGCTTGGCGATGGCGGGTTGCTTTAGCTCGCTGGATAGCCCATGTACATTTGTTTCTGGCTTCTCGGTAGAGTTGCCTGGGTAGAGAATCTTTTTTTAAGCACCTGAGGTAAGTGGGGGGTGGGGAGGAGGGGGACTTATTTGATCATAGACAAGTAACCGGGGAGTGGTCACTAAGGGTGTCGGGGTGGAGGTAACTTGAGAGATATGTTTTGATCAGTTGGTGAAAATGAGGTCTAGAAGGGTGGAGGTACCTGTTTTGTCATATAGTCGAGTAGGGGTCTGGACCATTTGGACAAGGTCCAAGGCAGCAGCCAAGTCCTTGAAAGCAGTGGACGACTTGGCAAGCCAGTCAATGGAAGTCACCTGTTAGGATGAGTTCCAGCTTGTTGTGGAGTGACAAGAGAGTAGTTAGTACTTCGTCAAAGGCTGGTTTCTGGTTCTGCGGGGGAATACAGGTGACTGTAAGACTTATACCTTTCCCCTGAGTACCTAGGAGTATTTTGACAACCAATGCCTGTGCACAATGGGTGAGAGGCGAGATTGGGAGAGGGAGGGCTTGCAGGGGGTTCTTTTTATAAATGGCACAGCCCCTCCCTTTTTTTTTTTTGCTCTGCCTATCAGCTCTGAGGATTGAATATCCATTGATACACACTACAGAGTCTGGGGTACCTTGAGACAGCCAGATTTCAGTCAGGGCCATGATATCAGAAGAGTGTTGGGCAATCCAGGCCTGGAGAGGGGTAATTTTTTTCAACAGGCTACAGATATTAATTAAGGCAATTAGGGCCATTCTGTTTCTTAACATTGGGGGGACACACAGGTGGGCCAGGGTTGAGGTGTACATTACCGGATAACAGGAGTAGGAGGAAGGTGTGACGAAGCAGGAACGATCTGAGGAGTTTGGCGGAACTGAACGTTCGGAGGGATGAGCGGTGGGGGTAGCGGCAGTTACAGGTACAGGGAGGGAGAGAATATTGGGAGCAATGAGAAGGGGGGACAGGGGAGTGCAAACTGTTGGGGGGACAGGATATACAACATAGGGGGTTGGCCAGCAGTGCTGTGTGTTACATATTCTTAGGCAGGTATGGACTCAGTCATGGGTATACTTGGCTGGAGGGCAGGGCATGGGCTTAGTAAAGGTGGAAAGCTACCAACCAGAAAAACAAAACACAGCAGGCCACTTATAGAGGAGAGTGAGGGTTGTGTCATTATAGGGTTAGAAAGAGGTAGGTAGTATAGGGCAGACACAGTGGTGTGGAGGAAAGGTGTCCTCTTTGGATGCAGAGGGTGCAAGGTTCGAATCCAGGTGTGGCAGCACCAGAAGGCAAGTGAGGCTGCAAGTGAAGATCAGGAACAGCAAGAACATAGAATCTTGTTAATTCTATGGTGGTACTTGAACGTTTCAGTCAAGCTGTCTCTCTTTCTCCTGTCCTCCAGCATGTACATGTTTAGATCCTTAAAGCACTTCTCTTAGGACCTGCCCTGTCGTCCCTGTATCATTTTGGTGTCTCATCGCTGCACACCTCTAGCCCGTCTTGTTCTTTATCAAGTCTGGGCTCCAAAACTGTGCACAGTACTCCAAGTGAGGGTGAACCAGGAATCTATACGGGGTCTGTATTACTTACCTCCCTCTGCTAATGACCCCTCTCCCTGAGAACCCCAGCTTCTGATTTGCCTTGCCCACAGCCCTACCGCATTGTGCCAACACCTCTATGTTCTCCATTGTTAACACCCCTAGGTCCCTTTCCTCTGATTTGCTCTTCACTACCACCTCATTCATTCTATACTATGTTCTGAGTTCTTAGCTGCTATGTGCATTACCTTGCTCTTTTTTGCATTACATTTCAGCTCCCACACCCTCTACCACCGCTCAGATTTTCCAAATCTTTCTTTATGGCCCTTATCCCCCCCGTCCCCCAATATATTGTCCACTCTTCCAGAGACCATGGTGTCATTTGGAAAGTGACATATCTTTTCCTTTACTTGCACTCCTATATCACAAATAAATATGTTAGAGAATGGATCCCTGGGGCACCCTGCTCATGATTTCCCTCTCCCCTGAAGGTTCTCCTTTTAGAATCACCCTCTGGGTCATCCCACAATTCTAGTGTCCCTTCACCCTCCCACACACACACACACACACACACACACCAGTTGCCCAACTTGTTTATCAGTCCTCAGTGCATAGCTGAGTCGAAGACTTTGCGGAAGTCCTGGTACAAGACATCAACTGCCCGTGACCTACCCATGGCCATTGTTACACAGTCAAAGAATTCAATCAGTCCCACTTACATGTTTGTTCGTGCAAATGAATGTCAACTTTTCCAAACAGGCTACTGTTGAACATTTTTTATTTTTTTTTTAGTCCATGGGTTGGTCATTTCATAGGTTGCTAACATCAAGTGGTGCATTTTGTTTTACTTAGCAGTATTGTTTTTGTATAATCTTTATTGTCAGCAAAAGGGAGAGGTGGCGGTACAGAGTTAAGTTATCAGCATACAGAAACATCATGGTCAGTAATGTAATGCTAGGCCAAGCAGAAGACATTTTGACATAGTAAAAAGAAATTTACAGTTACCTGTTGGAAAACCGGTATAGCAGTAATTTTGATGTTGTTTGTTTAGCAGAATTCACAATTCAGCACACATGTGACTGAAATTGAAAATCTTTGGCAGTTCTCTTACATGTGTTTATTTCTTTTGAAATATTCCGATGAGACTTTTTGTATATTATCTGCTAATCTTTAGCCCCAAGTCCCTTTCTCTTCAAAAAGACTAGATCACCCCTCCACTCGGGATTATGGGCCATCACTAGGCCACACATTTATATAAGAATAATTGACATAAGGCAATTCTGGTGGGGGGTAATAAGAAATAGGCTGTTGGTTAACTAGGATCTGCAGCTTATCCTGTAGATAGGGAAATGGACAGACTAGGTGGGCCAAGCGGTCCTTATCTGCCGTCAACGTCTATGTTTCTATGAGCAGCTTGCACAATGGCTGATGACGTCACGATGACCTCTGCTGCACTCAAAACGGTACAACAAAATCAAACCGAAACAGTTAAAGCAGCAGTGCAATGAATAACAGTTTTCCAACAAGCTAGTTGCAGCTGCAATTAAAAAAAATATTAGTGCACCGGTCAAATCTGCTTTTTAAGGAACCTCCTATGATGCACCCCATGAGTTTTATTTTTTTATTTTCTTGATCCTAACCGCTGCCAGGTTTACAGTGCAAGCTCTAAGCCAAATGTGCAGCCATCTTTTTTTCTTGAGAAAAAACTACAATAAAACAATTAAAAAATACTCAAATTTCGGTGGAACTAAACATTTTACCACAAAATAAAACTGGAAGATGCCTGGAATCATTTATAGTAAAACAAAAAAAAAAAGGTATGGTACTATTTTTTGCCCAGTTTCATTGCACTGCTGCTTTAAATCTGCACAAAACACTCTGATTTTACAGTTTTGCAGTTTAGAATATAAGCATAACTTGGACTCACATTGGCCTAATTCAGAATAGGCCATTTTTCATCACTTGTGATGGCACAGGACTTCATAATTCCCTCGTGGCGCTGCCACTTGTGAGTTATTGTCCTGCCCCTCACACGTGATGATAAATGGCGTATTCTGAGTCAGGGCATTGCTTATCCCACATGAATAAATCATTTCTAATAGTGTCATGGTCGTGCTATAAGGGCAGGCTGCGACCCAGATGGTGGAGCCATGTTTTATGAGCTGTTACACTAATGACCCTTTTGTCAGTCTCAGGTGACTGCCCAGCTGGAAGTAAAATATCTCACATGACACTTTTAGTAAGAATAGAGGATGACCCCCGGCTCCTGGCTAACAGTTGCTCTAGCCATACAAAAGTCCCCTGCAATGACAGTAAGTTGATTGTCAAGTCCTTGATAGCTGCATGTGACCATGTACAGATCTTGAGCTGCCAAAGTATCTCAACTCAATGCTTTGAAAAGTGCAGTGAGATAACTTGCATTACATAACACCAAACAATCCAGTCGTGCGATTCAGGTACATTCCATGAGCAACAACTGGCCACTTTAAATACCAAGACAAGCCCTGCTGAACAGTCTGTTGCTGTCCCAAGCCTGTCAGCTTGAGATAAGCTCTACCAGCCAGGAGATGGTAATCAGATGCCAAATTAATTTGAAGAATGAAATCAAAAGGACAAATCCATGTGATTAAAAAGCCTCAGCAGTCCACACTCTCTAAGGAACTGATGTTACTTAGCAGCTCATGCTAAAATAAAAGCCAAGCCATTTCAATTAGAATATAATGAAGAGTCACAGAACGAGTCATTTAAAGGCCCAGTGCATTTTATGGTCAAAAACCTTCACTATTAGAAAACTACACATCTGTACATGAACCTTTTAAAACAAGCTGGGCCCCACACACAATTATCTTGTGCTAAAGCACAAGTCCCTTGATTAACGTACCAATGTGTTATGTAAGCCTTTATGTCAGTTGCGACTGCAATGGCCAGGGGTCTGCCACTCTAATGTGGGGGGCCGGAATGCTACTGATGAACTCCGCCATGCTCCATGGCCTGCCTACATCTGCACACCTGGCTGCAAGTCATAGCACCACCCTGCCCAGGTAGTTCAACAAGGGGACACAGGCTTGCAAACTGAAACAGAAGTTCCAGGGGGGGAGGGGAGCGAGACTGGTGAGGGACTACACTGTGGAAAGTTGCATGTGTGAGAATAGAACTGGGGGAGGCACCAGATACCAGGGAGAGTAAATGGGCCTGAAATTTGGAGCTCTGGGCTACCAGGGAAAACAGTGAAGTGGCAGGAAAATTCAACATGCTATCAACCCACAGGAAGGAGGGGAGACAATGGCAGTCACACAGTTTAGTTGGTGCCTGGGGCACAGCATAGTGCCAGGTGAATGGCACCATAACATGCTAAGAAACATGACCCTGTTGATAGGCAGTATATTAGTAGCTGCAAACCCTATTTGTGCCGACAAAACTCTGGCTGACTCGTTTGCGTTTGGATTTAGTTGCTGAGACGGACTCCTCCTCAGTGGCGGCTAAGTCCAAGCTTTGAGTATGGCATTTTTTTCAGTGGTGGCTTAGTGGGTTGCCTCTCTGCACCCTGAATTTGCACCACCACTGACTGCAACAGTCTATATGGCCCAAATGTCGGATTCTAATTAGTTCTGAGTAGAGATGAACAAAGGGAAAGTTACTCTAATAACTGGATTCCATCAACGATACCTAACACAAAGTACGTCATCCCACCCAGAGTGTGATACCCCGGAGAATAGAATGTATGCAAAGCATGGAATACAGAACTCTAGTGTCACTCTGCTGCGTGGTCACGCTCCCCCTACTGGCTTAATGCCAGATTTTGTTTCTAACACCAAGGGAGCAGTGACCACCTAATTAATGGTTACAATAATAAAAAAAAAAATGAATTCTCCTAAATGTTGTAATAACACCAATAAAATAGCAGCAGGCAAGATATCAATTAAGTACCACAAAGTTTTAAAATTTTGAAACTTCAACAAATAATGCCCAAGCACATAGAAAACAGAACTGATTCTCATGTGAACCTACAGTATTTTTGGGTTCTGGCAGGGGAGACAGCATCAGGGCTTGTACTGGCTCACTGATGGATCCCAAGGAAGAAACAACATTACTACAGTGAGTAATTTATTTCTTCTAACAACTGGAATCCATCAGTGATGCCTAATACAAAGTGTAGACTCAGAAGCGGTACCTTGGAAGGATGGGTTAAAAACCTATTTAGGAAAAAGGTTCTGCAAGACAGCAGTTCCAAAGAAAAAAATACTATAGTAATCTTGTTTCTTCCCAGTGATGCTCAGATATTCATAACTTTATGCAGTAAGCCTGAGGGGATGGACTGCCTGGAGAGATAGAACACTTGCAACTAATGGAACACTTGGCACGTGAGTATCTTTCAAACACTGCCTCTACCAACCGTCTGTGCTCTAACCTCTTCAGATTTTATACGGAGCCTGGAAAGAAAAGGCCTCAGGTAACATAGTACTATAATTTTGATTAGTAAATTTGGGGTTTGTAATTTAAATAGTTTTTTTTTTTTTTTTTATTTTCGTCTTTGGTAACTGGGTAATGCCCACTAGACACAAGTGCCTGTTTTCAGGGGTGACCTGGGAGCACTGGGCGGTTAAGTGACTTGCTCAGAGTCACACAGTATGCAAGTGGAGGTTGTGAGAATCAGACTCAGGTCTGGTCTGCTGGATGTACCAAGCTTGTTCACACCTCGTTCCTCTAACCTCTAGGCTATACTGCCAGCACTTTACATTTATGGGTTTCCCCATAAATGTAAAATTGCAATTATAACCAACCTCCAACTGGAGGAACAAGATAATTTAACAAAATTAGAACAAAATGCCAGAAAAATACCTAAAAAGAGAACCACAAATGAACTCTGTTTACTAAACCATTCACAGGTGCACAGAATATGCACTTCAAGGATATACTGTGATTTGGTGGCACCAGCAAGCGGAGTGCAGAGGCTGAAGTTCTGGAAGGGGAGGTAGGGAAGGAAGTTATGAATATCTGAGCATCACTGGGAAGAAACAAGATTACCATGGTAAGTAATTTTTTTTCTAGCCCCAGTAATGCTCAGATATTCCTAACTTTATGCAGACTAGAAAGCAGTACCACTGGAGGTGGGCATAGAACTTATTTTGGAAACAGACTTTGTATGACTGCTGTGCCAAACCTAGCATTACTCCTAGTCAGAATATCTAGGTTGTAGTGCTTTGTAAAGGTGTGTACTGTTTTCCAGGTAGCTGCTTTACAAATGTTCATTAGTGGAACATCTCTGGCAGCTGCTAAGGTAGCAGCTGTCCCTCTTGTAGAATGAGCCCTCAACCCTGTTGGGGGCTCCCTACCAGCTTTAGTGTAGCAAAATTAGATACATTGAACTATTCATCGAGAAATGGACCTTTTTGAGGCTGGATTACCTTTTCCTACATCCCCATAAGTCAGGAACAGTTGCCTACTGTCCTGCCTATGTCCTTAGTGGCTGTCATGTAATAGCTGAGAGTCCTTTTTACATCCAGACTGTGAAGTCTTCTTTCACCAGAACTGCTATGATCTGTGAAAAAGACAGGAAGGGTAATAGACTGATTCAGATGAAAATCCAAAACCACTTTGGGGAGAAAATTTCTGTTTGTTCGGAGGACTACCTTATCCCTATGGAATGAGATATAGTCCTGGTCGATGCAGAGTGCCTGGAGCTTACTGATTCTTCCTGCAGAAGTCACTGCCACTAGAAAAACTGTTTTCCAAGTAACATGTTTTAAATGAGCTGTAGCCATGGGTTCAAAGGGAAAGCCCATGAGCTTAGCTAGACACACACTGACATCCCATGCTGGCACTGGTGCCCTGCAAGAGGGATGCAAATGATTCAAACCTTTAAAGAACCTTCTAAAAATAGGTTCTGAGGCTAGTGTTACCTTTGCTCCAGCAGAAAGGTAAACAGACACTGCTGCAAGATGAACCCTTTAAGAACTGAGCTGCAAACCCAAAGAATGCAAATGATTAAGCTAGTCCAGAACAACTAGCACCCCAGCCTGAGCTGGTACCAAGTCTCTAGTTGAACACCAGATAGAAAACCTTTTCCATTTGGAAGAATAGGTTTTCTTAGTGGAAGGTTTCCTGTAACCTCTTAATATGTTTAACACAGCTTCAGAGAGGCTTAAATTAGCATATTCTAGCTCCTCAAGAGCCAGGCCTTGAGATTGAGAGACTTGAGATTCAGATATAACAGGGTTCCCCGACTGGAGGTTAGTAGATTGTGCCTCCGAGGGAAGTGTATTGGTTTGGCGACAGACATGGAGAGCAAAAGAGAATACCATGGCTGCCTGGGCCAATCTGGAGCTATCAATACCAGAGATGTTGAGTGGGATCTGAGCTTCAGTAATACCCTCAAGACCAGAGGAAAAGGAGGGAAGGCATACAGGAACCTCCATGACCAAGCTAGAGCCAGAGCATCCAGAGGAAGTGTGCCCTGATCTGGTGGTCTGCAACAATACTGTGGCAGGTGGTGGTTCTAGTAGGACGTGAACAAGTCTATCTCTGGAGTGCCCCACCTTCTGAAAATAACCTGTACCACCTGCCTGTTCAGGGTCCATTCATGATGGGCCTGGTTGATGCGACTCAAGGCATCTGCCAGGGTGTTGTCCTTCCCTGGCAAGTGGATTGCCTGCAGGGATACTCCCAGGGAGTAAGCCACAGTCCAGATTTTCATGGCTTCTGTGCAGAGGAGGCCTGACCTGGTGTTTCACTGCTTGTTTATGTAATACACTGAGGTGGTATTGTCTGTTCTGATCTGTACCACCTTGCCCCTGTATTACAGAGGAGAAAGCTTTTAGAACTAGTAGCACAGCTCTGAGTTCCAGCAAGTTTATGTGCTGAAGGGACTCTGTTGCTGACCAAGTACCCTGGGTTGTGTGATCCCCTAAATGGGCGCCCCAGCCCAGGAGGGATGCATCTGTTGTGAGAACAACTGAGGGATATTCCTTCTGAAATAGAATTCCCTGTCTTAAGTTGGATTCTTTTTTCCACCACTGGAAGGGCCTGTAACACGGTCTTTGTTACTGGAATGAGCTGTGAGAAGGAATCTTTCTTTGACTCCAGTCAGCCCTGAGGTGGAACTGGATGTCTCTCATGCGAAACGTGGAACCCAGCACTGTGCCTATGGGGGCAGCCATGTGGCCCAGTAGCTGCAGAAACTGTCTTGCAGTTTTTGGCTTGTGCAATCTGAAGGAATTTGCTATTGACTGAAGACTTTTTACCCTTTCCACAGGCAGGAAGGCTCTGCCCTGTAGGGTGTTTATCTCTGCTCCTAAGAACTGCAATACTTGTGCAGGAATGAAGACTAACTTTTTGTGATTGATTAGGAATCCCAGAGATTCCAGGAGATCTTGGGTAACTTGTAAGTATTGTCTGACCTGGTTTGGTGATTTCTCTACCACCAACCAGTCATCCAGATATGGAAAGACAGTAATTTCCTGCCTTCGAAGATGTGCCACTACAGCTGCTAGGCACTTTGTGAATACCCTTGGGGCCGAAGAAAGGCCAAAAGGCAGGGTTGAAAACTGGTAATGGCCTGATGGGAGTCTGAATCTGAGATATCTTCTGTAAGACTCCCTTATGGGGATGTGGAAATAGGCGTCTTTCAAGTCCAGTGATGCCAACCAATCTTCCTTTTGGAGTGTTGGCAATATCAGGACCAGTTACCATTTTGAACTTTGGTTTCTTCAGGTGTTTGTTTAGACCTCTGAGATACAATATAGGCCACCACTCCCCACTTTTCTTTGTAGTTAGAAAGTATCTAGAGTACAAACCCCTTCCTCTCAAGGTGGTTGGAACTGGTTACACTGCTTTTATCAGTAGCAGGTTTTAAACCTCTGACTCTGGCAGTGTCTTTTCTGCTAGAGGGGGTGAAATGAAAACCCAGATATTTTGGGGAGGAAGGGATTTGAAATCCAGAGACGGACCCTGACCCAGCACCTCTAGGACCCACTTGTCTGTGGTGATGATCAACCATGCCTGGAGGAAGTGGGACAGTCTGCCTCCGACAGGGAGGGAGGGAGGAGGTGGCCTGTACCTCGGGGGTCTGCTTAGTTTGGGGCCGAGTCTGGGAACCTCGCCTGAAGCCCCTTCTAACCCTACCCCTGGAGTATCCTTGCTGTGGATACTGCTGGTATTGGAGCAAGGCTTGAGATGCCAAAATGGGACGATCCTTGGGGGCTGAATAATTCCTATCTATGGATTTAGCCACCGAAGGGGTGAGAGCAGGATTATTCCATACCATTTGAGACAGTGTCTCGAAGGAAGGCTGAACCGGAGGAGTCAAATCCGTAGGGATATCCGGAACACGAAGGTACTGGAGTCTTAACAATTTCCCAGGATCGATGTCTGTAGTCTGGAGAGAAAGAGTGGAACTCAGGTTTTTCAGCAGAGACTTAAATGACAGGTCCTCGACCACAGGCTCTGTAGCAGTGATAGATCCTGCTTCGTCCACTTCATCACCCAACCGAAGGTCTGGGTCAGGCTCAATGTCATCTCCTGACAGTCCAGGAGGGACTGTATGGACAGGAAAGGAATGAAAATCAGAAGAGAGGTAAGAAGGAAACGAGTGAAAAGAGGAATCCTGAAAGGCAGAGGGAGCCCCGAGATCCCCTGGCGCCGAGGAGGCACACGGCACCGAGAATGACGCAGAAGGACCACGTGGCACCGAAAACGACGCCGAGAGACCACGCGGCACTGAAAATGGTGCCGAGAAGCCGGACGGCACCGAGAAGGCGCCGAAAACACCCCAGACCCCAAAAAACAGGTTTTGAAGGAAGAAGAGCAGGAGATAAAGGCATTGGTGTGGCCCCCTGTGCCGCAGCCATGTGAGGGGGGGAACACCTAAGCGCGGAGTCGACGGCACCGAAGAAGGTGCCGCGCGACCAGGAAAATCCAACCGCCCTACCTGGTCTCTCAATGAGCCCAAAAGCCCACGAGTGACCGAGCCAGGTAGCTGAACTAACCTCCGAGCCCATTGCTCCATAAGAGCGGCCCACTGATGAAACTGCTCATCTGAAGACCTACCTGCGGGCGGGGTAGGACTTCGATGTCGAAGCTGTTGGCTACCAGAAGCAGAGGTTGGCGACTCGAAGGAGGGGCGGCAACTAGCCCGATAACCGAACGTCTCACGCATAGACATATCAGAGGGCGACCTCGAATGATGCCTTTCTTTAGACCTGTGGGTCAAGAAGAGCTCAAGGCTGAACGTGCAGAGAATGCGACGCTTATTTTATGCTCGCTGGGACCGCCCATCCTCGGCATTGGAGTGACCATTGTCAGACCCCCCCTCCGGAGAAGGCGGTGGACCGGACCCAGCCCGACTGACTGAACAGCTTTCATAAGAAGTCTCCCTACCATCACTTGACCTGCTCATGGTCGACTCCGTCAAAGTAGGCTGAGACTTCTTTATTTTTAAAATAAGACTAAGCGATACTGTATCGAGATAATACTACAAAATAACAAAACTGAAAACTATGCTGCTAGTTTGAAGTTTGACTCCTGGCAGGCGAGCGACGTCGTCACTGAAGCGCACTTGACGGCGGGGAAAAAAGGAATTGAGGTGGTTGGAAGGTCGACGCCGAGATGGTCATTGCGGCGCGAGCTGAGGTTTGCGGTGCCATGCCTCGTGGCGCCATCTCTGGCGCCGACCCTCCAGCAAAAAGTTTGCTCCTGATGGGTCCTAGTGCCTCCGGCGCAGATCCCAATAGTGTGAATGAGTGGTGGAGACTTATGTCCAGGAAGATACATAAGTCCCCGGTTTGGAAGGCGAGGGTTCTGTATTTTTTAATTTCTTTGTTTTCTTAGAAGGAACCGGGGAGTCAGCTGGTTCATTTGTCCTTTTTGTGCCCTTCTCGCCCGTCTCAGGGGCAGGGACAGCTGTAGACATCGGTTCAGCCACAGTAGCTTGGGGTGTCGGCTGGTCAGAGCCTGAGGGACCCCTAGGAATTTTCTTTTTAAGCCTTTGAAGGCGTTTTTCAATAGTCTTTTCAGGGAATGTTTTCCAGACTTCACATTCCTCTCTTAAATGCTCAAAACCCAGCCAAGCCTCAGATAAAGTGCGCTTATCTGCCTTTGCAAACACTTCTCCACACTGCAAACAATTTTTGAAACCGGGTTCATTGGTCTTCTTTTTAGGTTTCTCCGACATGATGTTTAAAAAAGGAGAAAAACACTAACTGCTAAATAACTACCTTTTTTTCTCTCTTTTTTTTTTTTTTTAGCGGTTGCTGTCTGTTCCAGAACCAGGAAGGAACTGAAAGAACTGAACCAATGGAGAAGAAAAAGAACCGGGTTAGCGGTTCAGTAACTGAGATTTATCTGATACAAAACAACAATTTAAACAACTTTTTTAAAACTAAAGTAATGCGGTTCTTTAATCAGAGAACCCCGATTTTAACTAAAACTAACCCAGTTCCCCCACGGTTATACCGAACCAAGAGGAACCACAAAAAAAATAAATTTTAAGTGTAAACTAAGATTAACTAACAAAACAATCAGAGGCAGGGGGGCTAGCCCTCCCTGACCTCTCCCGGTACTACCAGGCATCTCATTTGGTCCATATAACAGCGAGACAACTTGCCGTCACTGAGGCACATTGGATGGAGCCTGAGCAAGCTCTCGTCCCGGACTCGGAGTATTTAGCTATTCTATACCAAGAGAGAGGACCAGCAGGTGCAGTCCTGAATCTGACTTCAGAGCTACAGCATTGGGTGACGGCATGGAATCAGATAAAAAGGCAATATGCGTTGTCCCCTTTTATACCAATAATATGCCCAATTGCTATACCCCCCAATTTTCAACCGGAGAGACTGGACCATGCCTACCGTCAATGGTCCAGATATGGCCTGAAGTACTTATATCAGATTACAACCAGGGGGGCTATGCGGTCATTTCAAGAAGTCCAAAGGAAATTTAGCCTGCCCAACACACACCACTATAGATACTTACAAATAAGACATTACTATGAATCATTACCTCTGGAGGTGAGAGATTCTGAGCACTGGCCAACTCTGATCACTGGGTTGCAGTCACTGATTGCCTCCTTAGAGCAGAACCACCAGATTTATATCCTCTACCAGGCGTTAATGTCACACGAGTCAGCTAGCCTTATAGAAATTCGAGAGAAGTGGCAGCGAGAATTAAATGCCCCCATACAAGACACACAATGGAAACAGGCATGCAGACAAGTGGCCCGCGCATCTAGCTCACACCAGGGATGGGAGTTTGCATGGAAATTCCTGGCACATTTCTTCAAAACTCCTGCTGTCACAAGTCACTATACATTAGGGCACTCAGCCTCCTGCTGGCATAAGTGCGGGGAGGCCAAAGCTCACCTAACACATGTACTATACACCTGTCCTAAACTAACACCATTTCTTGACACCTTACAATTAGAACTGCAAGAAATCTTTGATAGGCCCCTCCAATTAACCCCGCAGATATTTATTTTGTCAATACTCCCTAAAGGGTACAGAGATCAAGACACCTGATACCTCTTAGTTATCCTCCTGGCGGCTGCTAAAAAAGCCATTACCAAGCTCTGGCTGACCCCTACGATACCATCAGTGTAGGACTGGTGGGCTATAAGCAAGCAAACCTACCACATGGAAAGAATAACATTTAGTCTAAATGATAGGGACAACCAGTTCAGGTCACGTTGGAGCAGATGGTTCCTGTACTACATGCTAAAAGACACAACTTTTGTATCGTAGGTAATAAGGCCCCCCTTTTTTTTTTTTTTTTTCCACCCCTCCCCCAATAGTATCCCTTTCCATTCCACTCCTTCTGCCCTGTATTTATTATGAAGAGGGTCCCGGGGGGCCCTCCCATGGTCTCTCAGATAGAGGTCCTGAATGAATGAATGATTGAGAGAAATAATGCTCACATACTGTATACATTATGTTGAAAATACCTTATCTCTCCGCTTGACGCCCAGGACCTACAAGAATAGATCTGGAGATAAATAGACCCTTGATAGCTGGGGCATGGACAAATCAATCAGCCTCTGCACGGACATTAGGCTCGGGTCATATCTGAAGCACTGCATGTTAGTATTCTTTTAAGTATACAGTGTACTATGACTTCAGTGAATCCTGTAAGTACTCACTCTTTGATGCACTGTGATTACTATTTGGATACAATCGATTGTAAGTAAAAATGAAATGAAGAAATTAAAAAAAACAAAACAATCAGAGGCAGTAAATGAAAACAAAATATACTTATTTCAGTTATTTGAAGTTTTCTTCACGCAGGAGAAAGTGGACGAACAGCACTCGAGCGACCAGACTTTTCAAGCAGAGAGACAAATCAGAAGAGGTTACAACACAGACTGTTGGTAGAGGCAGTGTTTGAAAGATACTCACGTGCAAAGTGTTCCATCATCTGCATGTGTTCTATCTCTCCGGACAGTCCAACCCCTCAGGCTTAGTGCATAAAGTTAGAATATCTGAGCATTACTGGGGCTAGAAACTGGCATTTCTCCTGAACTGTACGTCCTGACAATAGTGCTTTCTGAAGGAGTAAACTGTCTTCTAGGCAGCTGCTTTAGAAATATCCCATGGGGATGCCCCTTGAAGCTGCCACAGAGGCAGAAGTACACCTTGTGGAGTGTGTCCGTAGTCCTCTGTGGAGTTGTCTAACAGCTTTCTCATAGTAGTACTGTATACAGGAGACTATCCATCAAGAAACACTCTTCCTGGCTGCTGGTTTCCCTTTGCCAACCTCTCCATAGGTCCCTATCCCATTGTCAACAAACTCAGCCCTGCTGTGTATCAGATCAGAGTACAACCGCAGAAAAAGACTGCTGAACAGTGGTTCCATGCTAACCAACTTAAATTGTATAAAGGTGACTAAATGTACTCTTCCTAATCCCTTTGGGCGGAATAGTAGTTGCGCTTAAGGAGCAGCTCCGACTATCCTTGAGCCTCTTACCTCCCCAGGTTTCTTGATGGCTTATTTTCCTGTGACTGAAAGTTTGTGTCAAGTTTACAAAGAGCGTATTGTTAGCTGGCAAATATCGGATTTCATTTGAGTTTGCTTCTTGTGATACCACAAATCCACGCCAGATGAGCCGCTTCATCAAGTTTATGGGTCGTATTTCTCGATATTTATAGCCTTTATGCTGGGATTTATTCTATCAAAAGTTAATTCAATCGACTAATTGGGTCCCACTAGTCCATCAATCGCTTTGATAGAATAAAATCTCAGCACCAAAGGGTATAACATATCTGAAAATACCGCCCCATAGAAAGTAATGGGGATGCTCATGCAGCCTTCGCTTGGGACATCACAAAACAGGGCTATGTAATGACGTGGGGTGTTTGTCCCACTGAGAAGTCGGTGTTTTTTTTTTGCCAGCTGAGCATCACGAGGCATATATCTTTTTGTAGAAAACGGCTTTTTATGCCAAACTGGAGATTACTTCTGGGAAGGATAAGCCATCAAATGGGCTTGGGGAGGTCGCTACTAGAAAGCTGCTCTTTAAGCCTTTTTGTTTTCTAATAGGTATCGGCAAGATGGCTATCTTGCACCCCTTTCTCCTACTGGTGGGACTACTGACTGTGGCTGCACCCCCACATAAAGCCCCACAGACTCATAAGGAACATTTGCAACACTTCCTTGGTAAACTTGAACATTCAGCCTCTATAGGTGTACAGATTCATATTCCCAACAAAGTGATCAAAGTTACTCAAGGCTCAGATGCCTTTCTGGATGCTGTAGTGGTTGCTCCAGATAAATCTTCACTCTCCATACAATGGCAGACTGATGCTATGGGCTACACAATCTCTGTCGCTCGCCTGTCCAAGGGTACATTTCATGGCTAGCCTAATACTGATATTTCTAAAAATGATATTCTTTCTATCAGACAGACCACTCCTAGACATACTGGTCAGTACAATCTCATTGCTTTAATAGATCATGCCTACTGTGACCGCCTCTCTCCAGAGGAGGCACGTGCTTTCTGTCTTCAAAACTATGCCGCTTCTGAAGCTCTTTATCTTTCTGTAGTCCCACCAAGTCAGGAAGAACTGACTGCCTGCCCTCCTCAGGAGGATGGCCCTCCTAGTGGTTTGACTGCCACATCACTACCCGGAGCCCTGATTAATAATGTGCAATTCATGCATGTCCCAGTTATTTGCAATCTTACACATTGGAATATGGCTGAATTTGGTTTCTGTCACACAGCCAATACCTTCAAATCTTACAGTATGATGCTTACTGATATTGTTGTTGCTTACCAAATGCACTCTAATGATCCATAGGTGGGCCTCACACCACCGAACATGTTGGAGTCTTTAGACCTGCCTCTAAAGACTATGTGAAACCCAAATCACGTGCACACACCAAGTGGGATGCAACTGATGTAGCTGGTGCTGCCGGATCCATCTCTGGCATAACTGGAGCAGCCGGTACCATAACTGGCCTCTTTGGCTCAGGTATGTCCATTTGGAATAGAGTGGATATCGCTTCTATTAAGGCTCAGACCCTTAAATTTCAGCAGACTATTAATAAAGATGTAATGCCCCCTAGATCACAAGGTGTAACTTCTCTCAGTAATGAAGAACATTACTGTGTACAATATGCATGAGATTGCCCAAGGGTTCAATGATACCAAACGAAAACATAATGATCTTATTTTTCAGAATAACCATGAGGCGGACAAGCAATATATCGAGCATGAAATTTTATGTTCTGCTTATGGCTCTTATGTTATATCTACTGTTAACGCTCTCTTCAGAGATTTAGAATCAGGCAAAATTCCAAATTTAATACATGATCTCAGATTGGGTAAATGGTATTGCCCACACTGCAAAACCACTGGTTGCATATCTATCTGTTTACAGAATACTCTGAACATCACTATGGCTACTGTTAGAAATACTGGTTATGTTTCTAGGTTTCCTAACCAAGCACCTTGCTATTTCACTAAGTCTTGTTCTATTAAGGAGAATATGTTCATTACATTCACTGTGTCTTTACATTTTGATCCTGCTACAGCTGTCTTTGACAAACTAGCCAGCATTTATTCTATAGGCCATCTTGAAAATGACATTTTCCATGAAAGAACTGAAATACCCTCCATGCTTGTTTATCATCAAGTCCTCCAGGCTTGGGTAGCACCCCATATGAACTGTTGTGCAAAGAAAGGATACTACTTCCTGTGCCGATGTGACATTTCGATATCGTGAAACCTGTCTGTGGATATGCTCCTGAACACCTTGACTGGGCACTGACTTTGGATGAAGATTTGCCGTCCAGTCTTACTGATGTTAATCCAGATGATGACATCTCTCCTGCTGTATCTCGGTGCAAGATGCCGAAACGGCTCCAACTTGAAGCTACCTTGAAGAGGTACATTACTTCGCTACACAGCTCACCAACCAGTCCTTTTCCTGTCCAGTACATCTACATCGATGGCGGGTGCTTTCTGTAAGAGTTACCTATACTTCTGATGGCCAGTACTGTATCATTACCAATTATCCCAGCTTTTCTTATGGTGCTAGAACTTGTCAAGTTACTAAACCTAACTTTTGTTTTACTCCACAGCAAAAAAATTTTTTGTCACACTGTGATTATGCATGTTCCTCTCCCTGAACCAGACGTTATTGATACTGATCCCCAATACTTGCTTGCCCTGTCTCAATATTTGCCTATTTTTAATGTACACATTGATCCCTTGACACTCTCTTTAAAGTCTCTTTTAGCAAGAAAAGATGCTCATTTGATTTATATTAGTAATAATATAACCAGAGCTACTAATGCACTTAATGACCTTATCCATGATGGTGATTTGAGTCTTGCCGTAGGCTACACTTGGCTAGAACTTACTTTTAAAGTTTTTGTTGTGATTCAAGCATTTTTGATTGTCTTTCTCATATTCACTCTGTGCTGCCTGTGACATACCCTAAGACAACATCAAGAACAACTCGAATTCTTTTATAAGACTCGTGCGTCGGGCTTGTAAACAACTTTTAGCTCCATCCCTACCAGCTAACTTGGGATTGTTGCCCCTTCTGAGGCAACAAGGGGGGGAATGTTATCCATGGACCAGTACCCCCGATTGGCCCCCTACCTCGCAGACAGTACTACTTGTAGGTACACATACTAACCTTAGGGCATAGGCACTTATTGTATAAGCATAAGTGTCAGGATCTGAGTTCTACAGTATTTTTATTGAGAATCATAATGCCTTTGCTAGTATTCTGATTGTAACACTTGGGAGATACTTCTGTTTACACCACTGTATAATGATTAGATAGGCAATACTGCCATCTTTAGTGATAATGCAGAACGTAACTGCATATGTAACTGCAAGTGTCCTTCACGATATACAAGACCTATTGTCTTAGCTATCTGTTACTTTTGCTAGCTCAGCATGCTTTCCCAGGCTAGTGAGGAGTCAGGCTATTTGCCACTGACCAATTATAATGTTTTATATAAATTTTTAGCTGTTACCATGATGATTATTAGGGGTATAAGACCCTTTGCATAGCACCTGCTCTCTGAGAAGAGACGTACTGCTCCTATAGGTAAGAAAGATTGGAAGTATTCTCCCAGTGATCACACTGTTTGGTTGTAAGCCTGCTTTATATGCCAGAAATAAATCACTTTTTGTGTTAGACACCACTTGTCTGTCGTTTCCTCACTTTAGTGCAGTTCCAACAAGAACCTGACAAGGTGATGGTTTTACCATCCCATTAGAGGCGTATGGGAAAGCTAGAAGGACACCAGTACACAGTGACAGGGTCTTTCCAAGTAGAAGGAAGGAAGAGATTGTACTGTTTACAGGTCCTTGTTAGTGAAGCTGCACTTGGAGTACTGTACGCAATTCTGGAACCTTCAGCTGAAAAAGGACAGTCCAAAGGACAGCATCCAAAAGGACTCACAGCCAGCAGGGGGATGACTACGAAGAAAGACTGGCTGGGGAGAAGGGGGCATGACTCAAACCATCAAATATCTAAGGGGTACAAATAGGGTGGATAACAAGCAACTGTTTTGGCTTAGTGATGGGGTCCATTACAACGGGCCTAACTTTAAAACGATGCAGGCAAATTTATGAGAGACATGAGGAGGAACTTCTTTGCAGAGTGGGTGGTGGAAAAGTAGAACACTACCACAAGGGCTGGTCATTGCTGAGTCGGTTGCTAGTGTCAAGACAGAGGGTGGGATAGGTACTGTACATGGGATTGGTGAGAATGACTACAGGAAGGGACGGTACTAATGGGGCAATGGGACTAGCTATGCAGAACCGTGGGATGAGGGCTTCACATAAGGATCTCCCAGTACTAGACTGCTGGGACTTGGTTCAGAACTGAACAGACTTGATGGGATTAAAGTCTTTTTCTGTTCATAAACTTCTGTGTTTCTGTGTTTTTAGGGACCCAGTTCTCCATTCCCAGGCAGTAGTTCCTTGCTTGCAACCCCCTTGAGTTATGCTTAGAGGGGGACTGGGGTCCTTCTTTGCCTGCACTCATCGAAGTATGCTGATGCAAAGAAGGAGGCAGAGATAGCTTGTAAATGGCATGCATTGCCAACTACCTTCAGCAGCCGCCTCGTAGCACTTTTTTGATGGACCCCAAAACTACCAGGGAAAAAGTGGCATTAGGGCGTCATTAGAGTGTTGTGCCATATAGGAACACAGACTGATGGGCGACCAGGCCATGGGGCACACGGGGCACCACTAGACTGTAAGGCATAGAAGTCGTAAGGCACAGTTTGGGAGACCAGTAGACAAGCCTGGAAATCTTCAGAGGATCTATTTGACCAACTTAGCAGCAGGAAAAAAGTGGCTTTTAAGTCAGGGGGATGGTGGGACATTACTTGCCACAGGACCATCACATATATGTATGTTCATGGCACTGCGCCGTACACATATGTACATGGAGTGGCATGTGGTATAGTTACTGTGGACAAACTACATTTGCATGTAACAGCCCTTTGACTCACCTTGGCTGCGCCAGGGCCCTCAGAGTAGTTCTGAACACACCTCCGAGGGGGCCGGCCTGGGTTCTGCAGTGACAGCTCGTGTGGCACAGTGCCTCCACCTGGGGTAATGGCAGGGGAATCCTGTGGATAAAGAACAGGTTACCACCCCCCAGGAAATTGTACCCTGCCTCAGCAATATGTTTGCCCACACAAATTACAGTTTTCATACTATTGCCCCACTCCCCCCAGCAGCACTCTTTCAATAACACAGGGACAGTGAATAAAATGCAAACAGTAACCTTATTTATTGGGGAGGGGGAACAAGAAGGAGAATATCAAATGCATTTCACTCTAGGCATAATACTTTCCCCAGTATCAACCCTTCTCACCAACCCCAGGGTGCACCCAGCTTGTCCCTGCGCAGTGGTGCAGGTCTGGGATCTTTCATCGAGGCCCAGTTAAACACAACACACGCTGGATTGATTATCTTATACTGGCAGATTTGAGTGTCTCTTAATAGAGGTGGAATGATTTACCCCCAGAATCCTATCTGACTAGCTAACTAAAAGACTCCCCAGAGCCACAGCTCGGGGTACTCACGGTTTGCAGGCCACTCTGGGGGTTCACAGACAGTTGCGTTACATGGTACCATGGAGGTTTTGACGTAAGTGGTGCACCACTGGTTGGGAAAATAAACTTGATGGCTCCAGAGTGATGAGCTTCACCTGCCTGGCCTTGCCAGCTACGCCTACGGTCCTTTGTTTGATTGTTGAATTTTGTTGACCCGGTTAGCCCACTGGGCCTAGAAGTCCCTTGTTCAGGGGCGACCAGGGGGAAGGGGGATACAGATGGTAAGCAACTGAAATTGAACCAGATTAAGCTGTTGGTGGTATTTTTAGTGAATGAGGGAAATTTGGCCAGGACACCAGGGAAATACCCCAACTCTTTTCGATAAGTGCCATGGGATCTTTAACATCCACCTGAACTACCACCAATCCAGGCAGATGGGACCTCAGTTTAATGTCTCATCTGAAAGACGGCACCTCAGAAGTGCAGCACGCCTCTCATGCTGCACTACAGTATCAGTATTGGGATATTAATCCAAGTGCCAGATGTGGGAACTGAACCCACAGCCCTCTGATCTCCCGGATTCAGAGGCAAGTGTGCTACCTACTGAGCCACTGACACACAGGCAGGCCTGTTTCATCCTTCAGTCCGGTGCGTCGATGTCTTCAGTCCAGGGAACCAAGTTTGCTTATGTTCCCCAAACCCTTTCCAAAGCATGCAGGACCACCCTCAGGTTCAACGCAGGGCAGCAGAGCTTCCAGAGTCTCAAACCTACAGCCCCTCGCCTTGAGGATACTTTCACAGCAGGCTGGGTCCTGTTGCAGCAGCTTGGACAACACTTGCAGACTCTCGCCTGGCTGAAATGTCCACTTCACTTAATGACTTCTGCACTGTGGGGAGCAGGGATTATTTTCAAAGTCTACAGCCCATCTCTTATTTTCTCAGCTCAAACTGAAGTTCAAACTAGCTGGGCTGCTATAAACTCTGCTTTTCTCTACCCTGTTTCAGTCTCACAAGCAGCTACATTTCCTCCTGCACTCAGCTTGGCAGATGGAGGTAGGCAGGGTTTGCACAGCCAGTTAGACTGTATTCATGAGAGCAGTCTCTCCTCTCACATACACCCTGCAGTCCCTCTTGACCTCCAACCTCTTTTTGATGCCCAAAAGCAGCCTTATATTTCCCCTGAGCAGCCTCTCTATTATTGGCTGCAACTCCCCAGGTGATCTCCAGGCTGTCTCTGGGTATTTTCCCAGCAGCAACCAGTTTGTAGTTCTTTAGGGAGCTGCCCTTTTGTCTTCCTGGCAGGATCCCTGAAGTCAGGCACCAGATTATCTAATTTAGCCCGTTTACACCACTGCCGCTCGGAGGACGCCTGGCAGAAAGTTGGAGGGCCGTAGCCCTACCAAGTAAGCTTGAATTGGGGGGATTACATGCATACAGTAACATCATCATTTCATCTGAATATTAGGAGTGTCTCTTTAAGCTGAGTGGCAACCATAACACGAGGGGGCACAATCTTAAGTTTGGGGGTGGGGTTGGTTTAGGAGGGAGGTTAGGAAGCACTTCTTCACAGAGGGGTGGTGAACACTTGGAATGTAATGCCAGAAGAGGTGGTCTCGTTGAAGACAGTGGACAGTTTCAAGAGAGGCTGGGATAGCCATAGGGGGACATAATGATCATGGGTAGGGAGGATGGGGTGGGGGGGGGACAGTAGCTCAAGCTGTGGACCCTGCAGTAGAAGCAGATCAGACAGACCAAATGGCCTTCTTCTGCTGACTTCTTTGTGTGTTCATATATTAGAATCTGTACCAGGGGTCTCCACTCCCTCCCCAGCACAGATCCTCTATTCTCAACATGGCACTTCCATCTGCTCTGATGAGCATGTCACACTTTCCTGTGTGATAAACTCAAGTAACTGCCTACAGATTGTGTTCCTGCAGTATCCTGCAGCTTGTCTCTGGCAGACACTGTAATGACAGTGTTGCATCCTGATTCCGACTGCTGGGGCTGGAGATAGTGTCATATAACCAATTGTTCTTTACTTGTCCCATTTACACACTTTCTTACACATACAGAATAAGTAGTCAACCATACCAACTCAGGGACTGTGAAGACATCAGGGAACCTCTCGTGCTTCGCTCTGGGAGACTTTAAGATTCATCTCACCCCACAATGGAAACACAGCCTTACTGTGTATGGTTTGCCCACACATGATTATGTACATTATTCAAGCTTTGCTCTCAAGATCGCTATTATGACATCACAAACCCTCGATGGAAACACAGCCTTGTGTTTGCTTCCCATACATTATTCTGTACATTACTCGAGCTTCGCTCTCGAGGGCTCAGTGATGCCATAATAACCCATCTATTGAAACACAGCATTCTAACCCCAGATATTCATTAATATATAGTCACAAAGTGCATTCATGCCACAGGATAGAGACAAAACTTTTATATATTTCCTTTTTATTAGATTTTGAAAAAAAAAAAAAAATATGTGCAAGTAAATGTTGTCCTGAAACTGCATAGTGTACACGTGTATACGAACCACATTCATTAATACAGACATATTACTGCCTCGCTCCATTAATCCCTCAAGGGGGTATGTACAATCAAATCATGTTTTTTATCTGTATAGGATTGTATCCTCCTTGGCAGGATCAGGTGGCTGATTCAGCCCTATCCCCACCAGCTGCAGCCGTCCTGTATCTCCACTGGTGTCGGAGACCATTATCCCCTGTGGACAGACCCCCCCCCCCCAAACAGCGGGGCTGGCAAGGGAGGGCTGTCCTTCCCCACCTGGGATACATATCCAGATAATTCCCAGACTGGAGAGATTGGCATGATGAGCAGGGCTTCATATAGCCTGTTCTCCATGTTTCCTTCTATTTTTCTCCCCAGGGCTCCACGGACGTGCAGTGAGCACGTTATGCATGCTCCATCTCCATGGAGACGCCCCCGGCACTCTGAATGCTGGCACTTCCCTTTCTACGGGATTTACATGTGCCACCACGGGGATTCCTCCAGGTGGTAATCAGCGGCGAGTCACAGAATCCCCCCCCCCAAGGGAAGACAGCAGTCCTATGGACGCTTAATCTTCCCTCTCCCAGCCGACCTCCGAGCAACCAGTGTCCATTCCCGAACCCGGGTTGCTGACATGGAAAGAGGTAAGGCGCCCATGGCACCTCAGCCTCTTCACCACTGGGCCGACCCAATCAATAAATAAGTGGTCAATATACAGCCCATGCTTTGTAGAAATAATACAACAATGAAATTTATCCACACTCATAGTCCTTGCCCTTCAGGCTGTCAGTTGATTTCTGCTCTCAGAATAATTGTCCTGTAAGTATACTTTCAATTTGTTCCAACATTACAGTGACCTATCTGAAATGTAGTAAAAAAAAAAAAAAAATTTTCAGAACTTATTAATTTTAAACCTCAAAGTCATGATTACAGTTTATAATCAGTGCAACAGAAGCAATCACTCCAAACTTGCATAACAGGAACCTTAACAATATTTCATTTGCATAATGTACCTTATTAAGATCTGAGGCTAGAAACTGAGGAACTAGGTCCAGAATACGAGCTGAGGCAGGGTGACTAAACTTTGTGTAACATAAGGATACATTTTCGTGACGGTACCATGCCAACCGCCTCGACTCCTTGAGGCTTCAGAAGAGGAGCCAATCTGCCACCTTAGGAGTTGCATGAGGAGCTAGTCCATGCGATCATTCATGCCATCTTTGCCCGTTCCCTTTAATGTCAGAATTACATTATGCTTATCTCAATTAAATGGAACTTTGTTGTACTCACCACCGAAACTGAAACATAGTAACAGTAAATCCATAGAACCATCTTAGCCACTGGGCCCGAGTTTAGAATGTAGTTGGATCACGGCAAGGGACTTGCATCGGGGAGTTTATTTATTTTTTATTTAGTTTTTGTTGACCGGGTAAGTGCACTAGACAAATCCTGCCTATTTTCAGGCACGACCTGGGGGAGGAGGATACAGATGAATGCCAACTGACCTTGAACCAGATTAAGCTGTTGGTGGTATTTTTAGTGAATGAGGGAAATTTGGCCAGGACACCGGAGAAATTCCCCTACTCTTTTCGATGAGTGCCATGGGATCTTTAACATCCACCTGAACTACCACCAATCCAGGCAGATGGGACCTCGGTTTAATGTCTCATCCGAAAGACGGCACCTCAGAAGTGCAGCACCCCTCTCATGCTGCACTACAGTGTCAGTATTGAGATATTAACCCAAGTGCCAGATGTGGGAACTGAACCCACAGCCCTCTGACCTCCCGGCCTCAGAGGCGGTGTGCTCTACTGAGCCACTGACACTGACAGTGTTAGACACAGGGCAACTTGCAGCAATCCTTGCGGCGATCGCGATTCTCGAAGGGAGCCTGCTGCAAAGCCCGAAGCAAGTCCCTTGCGTCAACCACAGCCAGTTAGACCAGCTCCCCCCAGGTCTAACTTTGCACCACTGGGAGTCAGTTTTCAGGGCTTGTGCCAATGCATTGGTGCAAGCTGCCGCAAAATGAGTAACCTGTCACAACTGCACCAAACCTTACAAAAATTGGGCACAGCTATGAAGACGGTTTGCACAGTATAATCAACATCGTTGACATAGGGTTTCAACGCAGCTCCAGTGTCACCCTTCTAAAATCAGGCCCACTGTGTTCAAGTCCAGAAATGAAGTAAATTTCTCCACCCTGTTACTAGTTAAATGCACTAAGTTGTAAAACCCCAAGTTCGACTCAAGATAACTGGAGAAATTATACTTGCTAATTTCTGAACTTTAGAATCAGAATGAAGTTCAAACTCTGCTCTATGGTCTTGATCCCCTCAGCCTTATAACTTCAGATCTGTTTCTCTGCTGAAGAGAGCAGTTGCCCTGAAATACAGCTCCATTCTTCTGGCCATTTTTCCACTTTATTTAATTTTATTACTTTCATTAGTTGTTTTAAATATTTTTTGATACTCTGTAGTTAGGGTGTATTTTCTAATTTTAATGTGCAATTTAGTGGCTCTCCGGTTCCTGATTGGTTCCCAGGAACCAGAGAAGGCCACTGTTTATCGCGGTTTCTGCCTTCGAGGGACTGCTATTTTTCCATGTTATATTTAAATATATTAGATAACAACCACTTTACTTTTTAAATTGAAAGTTTCCTTTGATTATTAGCACTTGGTTCCATTTTTAAGGCAGGCCTAATGGGGGGTAGGCTGTTGGTTAACTAGGATCTGCAGCTTATCCGTTAGGTAGGAAAATGGGCAGACTGGGTGGGCCAAGCAGTCCTTATCTGCCGTCAATTCAAATTCTATGTTTAAGAGAACCGAGCCATTTTTCCTGACAGTTTTGTTTTTTGAGGTAAAATAGTTAGCCGTTCCACTTTTAAAGGAACAAAATCACATTTCTAAATTTACAAGCCCCTTTTAACATACCTTGGACCTATTTTTGCTCATTGTTTTAGATTCTGGGAAGTGATCATTTTTTTCTTTCGGTCTTCAGTGTTTGGCATGACTGACAAAAAGAAAAGTACAGAACCAACAGATTTTAAGAATCTGCCCTTGAAATAAGCAGCAGCCCTGTCAAAGGGCAGAAAAGAAAGATAAAGATACAAATGCAAAGGATGGTACAGACCCTAGTGTGTTCGAAAGGGAGAACCCCGAGTCCAATCATGGCAAAAATAAAGGCAAAAGAAACCCAGAGCAGGCACTGGAATTGGTGCCTGCAAGAAAAAACAAAAAGAGAACAAGCATTTGTCAATGCATAATGTTTGCTGCTGGTATTGCTGTTGTACCAGGTCTTGCTTGTATACATTTTTACTATATATTTACCCAGGAGAGAGCAAATGAGACGTAGTGACTCATTTTCAGTGGTGTCCTACTTTTACACATTAAGATTGTAATTACCCACGACATGGCAGCTGAGAGGCAATATCTACTTTTAAGTGGGCTCCCACACTTTTGATTCCAAATGTCCAATAGTCTTTCTATGACCCAACATTATGATCAAGACAGGTGGCATTTTTAAAATCCAATCTGAAAGGTGTTTTCGCTGTGAGATTGTGGGAACAAGTTTTGGAGGGGATTTGAAAAATGACACCTACCGTGTTCAGGAGGTGGGGTAACACAGGGGATATGTTGAACATTAGGGGGCAAAATCTGCAAAAAATAAAGTTATGTGTAAATGTTGGAACAATTCAACATTCCTAAAGTCAGCTGGTTTTCACATTTTACTAAATTTTCAACATGATCTTTCTGTGACCACTTCTTCTGAGCATGACAGGCGTCATTTATAAAACAATGGCCGAAACATCATTTTGCGCCACAAGTTTGAAAAAAACATTTTGGGTAGGGTTTCAGAAGTGACTGTATCTGTCACATTCATGAGATGGTGTGAAAAAATGACTATGCTAAACATCTGGGGTCAAAATACTGAAAATTACCACAGTTATGAGAGTGTATTGAAAAATTTCAACGTACACTCATAGGTTTGTTGATTTTTAATATTTTTACCCCAAATTTTCAACATAGCCTTCTTATGACGCCACTTCATGAACATCAAATCATGCCCCAAAGGTGATTTTGTGCCACAAGCATAAAAACACATTTTGTCCAGGATCTGAAAAATGATAGGTGTTACATTCATGAGGTGGTGTGTGACTATGTTAAAAATCCTGGGTCAAAATAATGAAAATTACCACAGTTACGAGAATGCACTGCAAATTAAAAACCTGGGGTCAAAATAATGAAAATTACCACAGTTACGAGAATGCATTGAAAATTAAAAACCTGGGGTCAAAATAATGAAAATTACCACAGTTACGAGAATGCATTGAAAATTAAAAACCTGGGGTCAAAATAATGAAAATTACCACAGTTACGAGAATGAATTAAAAAATGTCAACATGCACTCATAACTTTTTTTTTTGTATTTTTAACCCAGATTTTCAACATAGCCTTCTTATGACCCCACCTCATGAACAATGGTGGAAAACATTTTCAAATCGTGCCCAAAGAAAACATTACTTACCATAGTAATCTTGTTTCTTCTAAGGGAATCTTACTGTATTCTGACAAATGCAGTATAGTCTCACCACAGGACTACCCCGGAGCCGAAATGGTTAATAGAACCTATGTTAATGATGGAATGTTATACTCGAGTTCAGTTTTCAAACCACTGCCCTTGGTTGCAATTCCTGCAACTGTCAGATTCTTATGAAGCATGTAGAAGCTAATAATACTAATCAACTAATCTAAACTTAACTAATCCTAATTACCCTAACTAGGGTAAAAAAACACCTCTTATCAACATAGGGCATTTCTAAGACTCAGGTCAACAGATGCCCAAGAAGCAATAAGTACCCACAGGTTTCTAACATCAATAGACAGGCACTCTGTACAAAGCTGGAAACCTGGGGGAGCCCATTCGTTTCTTGGTCTGTGACATTTATCGGTGGGTTAGAAATGAAAATTAACCAAGAAACTCCGGTGAAAAAGACTCAAAATTAAGACCAAATAAAACCGCCATACCAGACTGTACAAATTGTTAAATTTATTCAGTAAACACAAGATAGAGCTATCAGTTCCCTCCCGGTTGGGAGAACCGAGAAAGAACTGACAAAACTTACCAAAATAATACTATCTAGACTAATTCTGCCTGTGAACCAAGGACAGTGCTTCAAAAATTGAATAAAATAAATGGACTTTTAAAATAAACCAAGAAAATAACTTCTTCAGTCGAAGTGAAGGAGAGCTCTCAGGAGATGTCTTACTGAGGCAAGCAGAGTAAAGAATCTGATGGTTGCAGGAAGTGCAACCAGGGACAGTGGTTTGAAAACCAAGCTCGAGCCTAACATTCCACCATTAGCATAGGTTCCATTAACCATTTCGGCTCTGGGGCAGTCCTATGGTGAGACCATACTGCATTTGTCAGAATACAGTAAGATTTCCTGGTGTTTGAAAAGTGATTTTCCGCTGTAAGCGTGAAAACACATTTTGGCCAGGATTTGAAAACAAAAACAGCAGTCACATTCATGAGGTAGTATGAAACAATGGTTATGTTGAAAAGTTGGGGTCAAAATATTGACAATTGCCACAGTTATGAGAGTACAATGAAAAATTTCAACCTAGGCTTATAAAGTACAGTTACGTAAGAACTTACCGTAACAGTAGATCTTCGAGAGAGGCTCTTGCAGTAGGTAATTACATATAGGACTGACGCCAGCCGGCAGGACCCCTAATGGAAAATTTCTAGCTAGCAGTCCTTGAGCGTGGACCCCCCTTGTCAGTGACCAGCGTCATCGACGCCGGTATAAAGGGGCGGTCCTAGACGCCGTAGAGAAGCAGATATTTCCCTCAATGGAAAAGGAGCTGAAAAGACTAGGGGATGGCGGGCGGGAGGTGAGTTACTCATTGCAACAGCCTCTCTCAAGATCTACTGTTACAGTAAGTTCTTAACTGTACTATCTTACTTCGAGAGGGCTCTTGCAGTAGGTAATTACATATAGGACAGAATCCCAAGCAGTCTGGAACAAATAAGAAAGGCACCGGGAGGAGGAACTACTCAAATAAGTAGTAGGAAAGCTTGCAACCCTCAAGAAAGGAGGCCTTGCAAGACCGCTAACCCAAAGCCTGCTCTACGGTGAGAGGCAATGTCCAAACTGTAATGTTTAGTGAAGGTATGGATGGAAGTCCAAGTGGCGGCAGCACAAATGTCTGCCGCGGACACATTCTTGAAACAAGCTGCAGAGGCAGCAACTCCACGAGTGGAGTGACCTCTGACTTGACCTGGGAGGGTCTTGTTGTACTTGTCATAACAGAAGGTGATGCAATGAGCCAACCATTTAGACAGGCATTGCTTGGAAACAGCATTGCCTTCTCTTTTGTGAGCAAAAGAGACAAACAACTGATCAGTCTTTCTGAGATCTTTCGTCCTATTGGTATATCTCAGAATCCTGTGAACATCCATGGTGCGAAGCAAGTATTCTCAAAGATTGGAGTATTGCGTGAAAAATGCAGGTAATTCTATAGACTGATTCAAAGTAGATGCAGCTACCACCTTTGGGAGAAATTTAGGGTTTGTGCGGAGAGCTACTCGTTCTTTGTGGAAGATCAAGTAAGGGATTTTGCACATAAGGGCCTGAAGCGCGGAAATTCTGCGAGCTGAGGTAATGGCCACTAAGAAGAACGCCTTCCACACAAAATTCAAGTTCTGCAGAAGTCGCAGGCTCAAGGGGGGAAGAGTAAGTTTCGAGGACAAAAATTTAAGTCCCAAGGTGGAGCTGGGGTCCAGATCGGGGGTCTCAGATGAAGGACCCTCTAAGGAAGGTTTTGATACCTCTAGCTGGGCAAAGGCCTTATCAGCAAAAGGTCGTGGTAGGCTGAGATAGCTGCCATGTGGACCTTCAGAGAGAGTTACTGAGACCTAGGTGAAGAGATGGCCTTATGTAATCCAGCAAAGTGGTTGCAGGGCAGGAAAGGGTTCCTCATTCCTGGACGCAGCCCAGATGGAAAATCTCTTCCATTTCATGGTGTAAGTGGACCTAGTGGAGGCGTTTCTGGCCTCTACCAAAATCTCGCTACCTTAGGGATACTCCAAAGCGAGATGGACTAGGTCTGAAGGGGCCATGCATGAAGCTGAAGGGACTTGAGTCCCGGATGGACCAAGGTCCCTGATCCTGAGTCAGCAATCCGGAGATAAGGGAAGAGAGAGGAGGAACCTCTGAGTATTGTTCTAGAAGAGAGAACCAAATTTGCCTGGGCCAGAAAGGAGCAATTAGAATCATTTTGCTCCTTCTAGAGCCAGTTTCTGTAACACACGTGGGACCAGTGGAATTGGGGGAAAAGCATAGTCTAATCTGTCCTTCCAGCTTAGGAGCACATTCTCCAGACCTCGCTCTAGAGCGAGTGAGCAAAAGATTGGAAGTTTTACATTTTGGGAGGAGGCGAACAGGTCTATTTGAGGTGTCTCCCAAGCCTGAAAAATGCTGTTTAGGACTATTCCGTCTAATTCCCACTCGTGTGGAAGAGCTGACGAGCGACTTAGCCTGTCTGCTAGGACACTGTCTACTCCCGAAACATGGATCGCCGTGAGGTGAAGGTTGTGGAGGGTGGCCCACTCCCAGACCCTCATCGCTTCCCTGCACAGTGGGTAGGATCGCGTTCCTCCCTGCTTGTTGATGTACCACACCACGCACATGTTGTCCGTTTGGGCGGCTAGGTGACCCGGGAAGGATGTATTGGTGAAGGGCCCGGAGTGCATAAAGCACCGCTCGGAGCTCGAGAACATTGATGTGGAGAACTATCTCCAATTTCGACCAAAGTCCTTGAGTTCGGTGAGGACCCAGATGGGCCCCCAACCTTGCCGGAAGCGTCCGTGGTTAAGGTCTGATCGGGGGGAGGATGAAAGAAGGGGACCCCCCGGAAGAGGTTCTCTCGTACCATCCACCACTTGAAGTCTCTGACCATCGGCGAGGAGATCAGGATCGGAAGATCTAGGTCGTCTACTCGTTGGTCCCACTGAGATCGAAGAGTCCACTGAGATATTCTCATGTGGAGGCAAGCTCGTGGGACCGTCGGGATGGCAGCCGCCATGAGCCCCAGTAGACGAAGCACCGACCTTGCCGGAACCCTCCTGGAGTTCAGTAGGAGGGAAATCTGTGACTGGAGGGAAACCCCCAGGTCCAGAGGCAGAAAAGCTTTGCACAAAGTTGTGTCGAGAATCGCCCCAATGAACTGGAGCCTCTGAGAAGGCTCCAAAAGAGACTTTGAGAGGTTGATGGTAATACCCAGGTTGGTAAAAACCTGCCGGGTGAGGGAGAGGAAATGCAGGAGTTCCTCCCTGGACGGAGCCGCTAGGAGCCAATCGTCCAAGTAGGGAAAAACTTGAGCTCACAAAGAACGAGGTGGGCTGCTACCACCGCCAGACATTTAGTAAAGACTCGAGGAGCCGAGGAAAGGCCAAATGGAAGTGCCCAAGTGGTAATGGACCCCTGGAATGCAAATCTTAGGTACTTTTGGTGCGAAGGGCGAATGGGGATGTGCAGTGCGCATCCTGCATATCCAGTGCAAAAGCCATTGGCCCGGCTGAAGCAGGGCAGAAGGGATTGAAGGAGAGCATCCTGAACCTTTTGTATTCCACAAACAGGTTCAAGGGCTGAGATCGAGAATCGGTCTGAGATCTCCCGTCTTCTTTGGTACAAAGAAGAAGTGGGAATAGTACCCCGTTCTGTAGAGGTGAGGAGGAACAGGTTCTATAGCCCGTTTTGCAAGAAGAGCTGAGATTTCTTCCCTGACCAGAGGAAGATGGTCCCTTGAATAAGCGGAATTCAGAGGGGGGTGACGTGGAGGTTTCTGCAGAAACTCTATGGAGTGACCCTCTGCGATGATTTGAAGCACCCATGAATCCAAAGTTATCCTCTCCCACTCCGGGAGGTGGAGGGAGAACCTCCCTCCTACTGGTTCCTCCGGTGCATCCGGAGGCGGTGGGAAGGGGAAGGAGTCAGGTGGTGTGAGGCAGCGCCGCAGCTGGGGCACCTGTTGCTTTTTTGGGCGGCGGGGGCCTGGCAGCTGTGGGGGCCCGACGTTTAGTGGCCCGCCTTCCCTGGGGTTTCGCTTGAGGCCGGCTGCGTCTGCGAAAGGGACGGCGCTGCGGAGGATGGGGACGGTACAGTGAATCCACGGATTTAAGGGTCGTTCCCTTCTCCTGCAAGTCAGTGATGATGTCCTTGACATCACCGCCGAAAAGCACGGAACCCCTGAAAGGTGCCTCTTGAATGGCGGATTGCACCTCCGGGACCAGACCTGACACACGAAGCCATGCGTGGCGCCGAAGACTAATGGCAAGCACGAGCAGGTCCAGCGGTGTCCACTGCATCGTATGTCGTCCTTAGCATGTGACGGCTGGCCGAACGAGCAGAACGGACCAGATCGGCCAACTCCTACTTGAGTTGGGAGTCCGGCAAAGAGTCGACCTTAGATTCCGCCTGGGTAAGGACGGCCTTCTGGTAATCCCCCATGTGAGTTACATAGTTCAGGGCCCTTATACCCAGTGTGGAGGAAGCGTAGATCTTCTTTCCAAACTGATCCAGAAGGCGAGATTCCTTATCCGGGGGAGACGAGCTCAAGTGTTTAGGATGTGCGGACCGGCCGTGAGCGGCGCTGATCACCGAACCGTGTCGGCTTGGGGGTGAGAATCTAAAAAGTCTACACCCTCCGGAGCCTGGTATAGCCTGTTTGACTTCCTAGGAAGTGGGGCTAAAGCCGACGGTTGTTTCCAAATAGTGGAAACAAGGTGGGCGTGAGGCTCAATCCAGGGTGGCACTAAAGTAGGGGCCGTGAGACAAATCCAGATGTTCGGCAAGTTTCACACGCTGAGGATCTGGATCTAAGGACTGCCACTGATGGACCTCCTGGATTTTCTTAAGTAACTCCGTGAAAGAAGGATCCTCTGGAGGAGACCTTGAGGAGTCCTCGCCAGGGTTTGGATGGAGAGCGTAGCTCATCGTCTTTATCAGAAACTCCGGGAGGTTCCAAGGAGTCCAAGAGGCCACAGAGTAAGAATCTGAGGCAGAAAAGACTCCCTCTCCTGTCTAGGGGGAGGAACGTGTTCCGTGGGAAGAGTCCCAGAACGCGTGTCCTGCCCCTCTCTGGAACCCGAGGGGAGACCCCAGGAACTGGAGGAGGGGAGGGAGAGCGCCTTCTAGGGCATACGGGAACTGGTGGAGGCACCGTCGTCGTAAGATGGCTCTCGACTTCTCTGGTGAGCTGAGCCTTGGCCTCAGCCCACCAGGAGGCAAGAGTCTCCTGCAAATCCACCGGCGGCCTGGGGGGCGGTGGAGGAGGAGGAGGGGGATAGTGAAATGGAGGATATCCGTAGGAAGAGTACCCAAAACCCGTCTGCAGATAAGTCGGAGATGGGTAGTGGCGTCGGGTACTGTGGGCGGAGGATTCGGTGCGGTGCAGTGGCGGGGTACTGCGGGCCGGAAAAGGCAGTGCAGGCGGGCATGCCAGGCGGCCGCTGGAGGGTTGCTGGAGCAGACGGCCCAACGGGCACTCCAGGGCGGATCAGCGGAGCAGGCCCTGGGGTGGAGGGCCCAGCGGAGAAAAAGCCCTGCTGATGTCAGAGAGGCGGTGTAGGGACCGGTGACAGCAGGGCCGGTGTCGACTCGACCCGGCGTTGAGAGACCAGCGTCGGGGAACCCGGCGTCAGATCGGAGTTCTCAGTGAGGATCTGACGGAAGCCCAGGATCCCTGGTCTCATCTGGGGAAGGTGGTGAAAAATCCCCTGCGTCAGGCGAGGGGGACTGGGGCTCCCCTGATGGCAGCGAAGGCTGCGGAGAGCCTGGCATGACGGAAGAGGGTGGTTCCGGCGTAGGCTCTGAGACCCGGCGCCGCGTCGGAGAAGCCAACGTGCAACTATGGGTCGGAAACCCGGCGGACGTCCGGAGGAGCCGGCGTCTGACTTGTGCTCTCACGTCCGAGATGAGCCGAGGAAGAAGAGGCCGGTTGGAGGAGAGACAGCCTGGCGCGCGCCCGAAGGCCAGGCGACTTAGGGCCTTCTCCCGGCGGACGTTGGAGGAGCCGGCGCCCGGCGGGGCGCCCACACACCAGTAGGAAGTGAGACTGAACTGGGGCTAGAGTCTCCTTTGGCCGGAGGCGCCCGACAGGCCGCCTCGAGCCTGAAGGCGGGCGGCGCCTCCTCCAAACCCTTGGAGGCTGCGGTCGGAGGATCCCGGAGGGAAGTTACCTTACCCGCGACCCGGCCAGAGTCGTGGAAGAGGAGGCCTTCTACCAGTGCCTATCCTTGTCCTTCTTTTTATGCCCCTTCCGAGATCGACGCCTGCCTTAACTTTCTCAGCTCTTTCTCCGCCATGAACATCTTTTTCTTCAGGAGATGGGCTCGAGGACTGCTGGCACTCGTTCTGTGGTTTTCGCGCGTTGAACCGGGAGGCAGTGCGACACTTATCAACCGCGTGGTCGGGGCCTAGGCAGAGGAGGCAGAGGGAGTGACCGTCCTTGTGTGGCAGTTGGGCGCCGCACGAATCGCACTTGTTTTTAGAGGGGGACAACATAAAACGACGTTCACCTGACGATCAAACAGAAAAACTGTAGCTTTCTCGGAAAAACCGACGAAAAGACAGAACTGCAACGAACTTAACCGCGAGGTGCTACTCATAGCTAATGGTGGGAAAGAACTGGAAGGTGGGCGTCTGGGACCGCCCCTTCATACCGACGTCGTATGATGCCAGTCACCTGACGAGGGGGCGGTCCCACACCAGGGACTGCTAGCTAGAAATTTTTCCGTGGGGTCCTGCCGCCGGCTGGCGTCAGTCCTATTGTAATTACCTACTGCAAGAGCCCTCTCGAAGTAAGATCTTTGTTTTCTCATATTTTTACCCCAGATTTTTAACATAGCCTTCTTATGACCCCACCTCATGAACAAGGGTGGAGAACATTTTTAAATCCTGCCCTAAAGGTTGATTTTGTGTCACAAGTGTGAAATAACATTTTGGCCAGGATCTGAAAAATGACAGCTGTCACATTCATGAGGTGATGTGATGAAATGACTATGTTAAAAATTTGGGGTCGAAATATAGAAATTTGCCAAAGTTATGAGCCTGCATTCATACATTTTAATGTAGGCTCATAACTTTTTTGATTTTAATATTTTTACCCCAAATTTTCAACATAGCCTTCATATGACCTCACCACACAAACAAGGGCAGAGAAAATGTTCAGATCCTGCTCGATTTTGTGTGAGCGACTGTGAAATCATCTTTCGGGACAGATCTGAATAATTTCACTGTCATTATTCACAGATGGGGTCCCGGATAAGGCATATTGAAAATTTGGGGCATCAAATTCAAAATGACCAGGTTATGATGTCCACATAGGAGAGTCAAAGAAAGTGTTAAATTGATGCATTTGTCTTTTTGCTGAAAAAACAGTAGAAAACATAGCTTTAAAATGAGAATTATGTAAAACGTAAAGCAGCTAGTTTGCCTATAAGGTGGGAGAAACTGTCTTTTTTTTTTGCACTTGCTCCCCATGGCTTTTGAAGGGGGCCCTGCACCCCTCCTACTCCATCCATCTGGGCTATTCAAGGCGCCTCACCTAGCTTAATTGTGCTCGGGAGGCCGGGTTGTATGATTTTTTCCGTTTTCTCCCCTTGAACCCCAAGGACACTGAGGCGCGGGCAGACGTCAGGCAGATGGCGTGCTTATGCGCGTTTCCAAAGTGCCAGAGCATCCTCCCTCCCGGCTCTTGGAGACAGCCGCCCGTTGCCCGTGAACCGGTGCTTCCACGGCCCCAGAAGCGTGGTGCACAAGGGCTTTTGATTACCACCCTGGCAAGAGAGCATCGTTGGGGACGCCTGATCGCCGCCCCCCCGCCGGTCCCGACAACCCTGAGTCCGTTCCCGAACCCGGATTGTCAGCGTAGCACGAGGTGTGGCGTCCAGCGCCTCAACCCTTAGCACCACCGGCCCGAAACTGTCATTTTTATATAAATTTAATACCGTAAAAACTAAGCAGCAAGACAGATGAAATGCATGTATTATTCTCTTCTAAGGACTAAAAGCAGCAAGCCCACAGGAGAAACTGTGGAGTCCTGATAGAGACACACTCCTAGTGTGTAAAGGAATAAGTAAGGCTCCTTATCTCAGTAGAAAAACATTTACAGAGAATTCAGGTGTTTAAGATTTAAATTTGTATTTCAAATATCATGTTTGTACATTTATAGAGCTAAAAACCAGATTCCCTGAGGAAGGGGTATTATTTCCCTGAAATGTAGGACAGTGTTCTGGATGAGAAAATAAAAAACTTTTGGACTCCTAAGAAGTAGCATTGAATGAATTTATCCTACACGAGTATTTGGTGAGTGGGCCTGTTATCCCAGTCCTAGGTTCTACTAAGTTTAGCTGCGATTGGTTTTGGGCCTCTCCCTGCTCCGGACTTTTCTTGTTTGTTTTTTTTCTGAGTGTGGCTGAGCCAGTTCCTGGCTTTCAGGTTATGCTGACAAATTCAAAACCCACTGAAATACATTGAACCGCATACCTGATTTTCTCAGTTCACAGTCTGACATTAAAGAGTGAAGACATGTCTCCAGTCCAGAGAGGATTACAGCATTGGACCCCAGGCAGACAAGTAAACGCTTGGGATGGACGTGGGTGGTGGGTGCTGAGTGGGAGGTTGGGTGGGGAGACAGTAGCTGGCGGTGGTGGCAACAGACATCGATGGATGTTTTTCTTTATTACAGGGTATACTAAAAAACAAACTGAGTCACAGTTTTCTTTGTTTCAGGTACTGACACTGGGGATTAGGCACCCCAGTGTCAGTGTCACATGGGCTCCCTGTCACATAATCAAAATGGGCAGGGCAGGGAAGCAGCCCGACATGGAATTAGACTCCCTCATGCTGGAATATTAACATGGAAGGAGAGGAGATTGAGTGAGGGTTTTGTTATGTTTGGTGGCACGGGGTGGGCTCCCAGTATCGCACAATGAAAATGGGCAGGTTGGGGAGGGTTGTAGCTGGCATCGGGATTATACTGGGGAGAGACCACAGCACGCTGATCGACAGATGAGCTGTGCTTGGGTGGCATTATGTAGACCAAGGAATGAGCTGCCCTATGATTGGGCCTTTGCTCTCTCCTTTGAACTACACAACATTTCTGCCCAGCAAGCCAAAACAGTGTCATGATCAGCCTGGCTGATGATCAGTGTGACACTGACACTGACATGCCCTTGCAGACTGCCCTGCACTGGACCACAGTGAGAGACCTCTCAAACCCAGTCTCCTAACAATATGCTTGCTTGCGCCTGCTGACTGAAGACAAATGACCTCTGCACAGGACATGACATGACAAGGGCATGGCAGTTTTCCAAGCCTACCAGGCTACAGTAAATTTCATGAATATGCCTGCCCCCAAATTCCATACCAAATACTTATGGAGGAAACAAATGTGTTACAAAGATGAGGAGGAAGGAACCTCTGGAAGCAGACAGTTCCTCTGAGCAAGAATCTGGCTCTCCTCCAAGGCCTTTTGAGGGTTACATTCCACTATTTCTTTGTATGGCAAATGGTGAACACCCTTAACCTCCCCTCCTACGGGGCAGAGGAGGCTGAGTTAATAGAGCTGATGTAAGTGGATTGCACAAGAAGGTTATGCTTCCCAGCCGCATATCCCACAAGAAATCCACTGACAAAATCATAGCAGCACCTACTTCAGTTGCTGTCAAGAAAATTGGAAAAAAAAAAGTATCAGATGGACATCCAGGAGGTTGTGTACCTGTATCTGATCATGAAGGACTGGTTCAGGCTGCTGCATGCAAGTAAGCTGAAGTGCCCTTTTTTGCTCATCCTGCTGAGAAGGATTTCAGAAAATCAACAGCTACATACTTTCCGTAACAGTAGATCTTCCAGTGAGTCTCTTCTATTAGGCCAAACCTTTGGAACTATACCCTTTTCAGCACTAGGACCGCACGGAAACTGATGCTAGCCAGGGGCCGTCCACGACGACATCATGCGTCAGCATCTATATAAACATGGGTGGTCCCATCACACATCAGTTCCCTGCCGGAGATTATGCTCAGAGGACCGCCACCTGGGGGGAACCAAGAGATCGGACCAGCACCAAGCTTACGAGGTGAGATACGGTGCTGCATATAACAGCCCATGGATTAGGATCAGCCACAATACTTGATGCTATCATCTCTGAAACAGAAGAGGGATGGAGGAAGTGACGGCATGACCTAATGGAAGAGATTATCTCAAGGATCTACTGCTATGGTCAGCACATAACTGTTATATCTTCTTCAAGGATATCTCTTACATTAGGCTACACCTTTGGAGCAAGCCCCAAGCAGTCTCAAAAGACATACATTTCAGACAGTAGGCCTTGCAGTACCGCAAGCCCAAAGCTAGCATGTCTATGAGAGACTATGTCCAGACATAGAAACAGAAACTGACGGCAGATACGGGCCACTGGGACCACCTAGTCTGCCCATTTTCATTATTTTAATTTTTGCTGCAAACCCTACTTGATCTACGGCACTGTCTCTCTCCAGTATCCTGTTAAGTGATCAACTCCAGTATGAGCACAGCAATATGAGCGAAGTCAATATCCATACGTGTCAAATCAGCGACCCTGTATACTAGCGACTATCAGGAATTCTGCAGTGACTTGTGTTCTGGTGATATTTAACTTTTCTTTCTAATTAGCGTGGTCTCAGAAATTGTTATATAAAGGCAGGGGTTCAGGGGAATAAAATATACTTGTAACCCCTGCAAATGGGGGTTCCCAAAAGACTTCCAGGAGCTTGCTTGAATGCTCCAAGCCTGAATGGTGTTTGGCATTTAAGCCATTTATCAGTGAGTGTTTTAGAGCATCTGGTACTGTCTTTAAGAGCTGTCTGCTTGCAGACATAATTAGTTTGTATGGGGGACTGTGTGCTTCTCTGAGTACCACTCGAGCTGCTGCCAATTCACTTCATTTTTGCAGTCACTAGAGTGCAAAGGAACCTATCTGAAAGATGTAACTGTTTGCCAGAAATTATTTAGAGTAATAATGAAATTACAGTTTGTCTAACCTGCTTTCTTTGCAGTCAGAACTGTGTCTGCTAGTTCCCCATTCTAGTTTTGAACTGCTGAACTGGACCAATCAGTGTGGGGTAAGCTAGCTCTAAAATGGTGCCTTGGACGAATCAGAACTTGGACTCATAATCTGAGCCAGCCACAAGAGGATTGTATGGGCAGTGACTCTGGGAGATGTAGTTTAGACTTCAGCACCTTTTTGGACCAACAGCAGCAGTCTATTGTGAGTGACAGCCAATCCAGTCAAGAACTGGGAGGAACTCAAAGGAAGTGCCCGGTTTTGTCAGTTGGAGTTTCAGTTGAGCTTTGGCAGTGAAGAAGGAAGGAGCCCTGTGCTTTTTCAGTGTGCAGTTTTAGTCAAAAAACGTGTGTAAGGCCCAGAGTTCCGGTCTGCAGCTTGTGTAACAGCTTGTTAGGACTGAATCCGTCCTGTAGAAAAGAATCAAAGGATCTCTGAAGAGTAGAAACCAGGCTCACCTGTAGAAGACTGGAGGAATTGCTGAAAATTGCATTCGTCTGTCAGGAACTGAATCTGCTGTGTGTTCTCCCGGTATTGTGCAGTAATTGCGACGGGATACAGATGCAGCCTGCCTGGTACAGTGCTTTCTTTTATATGGATGTGTGAAGAGGTTTGTGTACCTCAAGTGAGCCCTGCTGACATTGAAGGACCCTATCTTATTTGGAGGTCGTGAGTACTAATTCAGGGTCGCTCCCTGTTGAATTGCCACATTAAATCCAAATGGAATTACTGTACTGCTGACTGTTTAATTCTCCTTTTCTCTGTGTGAAAGGGCCCCTACCAGCTGCCACAGTTTGGACTAGCCACTAGGGCTTGGGTACCCAGGACAGTAACTCGATACGGATAGGCCTGTGCACAGAGCCATGAGAATTATTAGAGTGATAAGCTAATTAACCTGATTTCCCCTGTCCTTGTTATATCCCCTAAATAAATCAGAGCTGCTTGTTTCAGCAAAGATATACTGCCTGAGGTTATTGTCTATGTTAAAGTACTGTACTGTGATTGTTGCACTGTATCTCATTTCACAGGAGGTCCCAGTGCGGAACCAGACCTGGGGGTAAGTGTATACTGTGAGAGTAATTCTGATATATTGTGTGGGCCACTAGTGGGAAGAAGGGGTTGCAGTGTCCCAGAGGGCTGTGACCAAGTTAGTTTAACTATTGCAAACCCTGACCTCTGGGTGGAGGCATTCGCCATTGGATCCAGGCCCCTCAACCTGTTAGTGGAAAATCAGGCAGGGGTAGTAGCCCCTGGGATAGCGCCATCTAGGGGTTACATACTGTAGATTTGAGATTGTTTCCCTTATTTTTTTCCACAGTGCAGTTGCTCTTCTGACATTCGCTGTTATTGGTGTTCGCCATATTTGGTCCCGCAGATTTCGCCTTGCTCATATGGTCAGCATTATTTTTGTTAAGCCCTTTTGACATGGAACCCTATTAGCCCTGGGTCCACCTCATGCTCCCCCCCTTCACCCCAGCAATTCTCTTGTGCCTATCCCAGGCATTTTTGAATGCCATGACTGTTTTGCCCCATTACTTTTTTTCTCTTTTTTTAAAGTAATACTGCAAAAATATGTGGTCACACTGGGAATCAAACCTCTGATCCTTTGCATATTAAGCCAAGATACATCCAGTGTGCTACCTGAGGCCCGAGACTGTAATGTTTAGCGATGGTGTGGACAGTGCATCACGTGGCTACCGCACAAAAGTCAGCAGCAGAAACATTTCTGAAAAAGTAACAGAAGTGGTCATCTCCCTTGTGGAGTGACACAAACCACACCAGAAAATTCCTTACTATACTTCCTACAACAGAACATAATACAATGAGCTAGCCCTTGGGACAGGCACTGTTTATACATAGAGGTGCCCTCTTTCCCAGGGGCAAATGAACCAAAAAGCTGAGAGGACTTTCTGGAGTCCTTGGTGCAATTCATACAGTATCTGAGTATTCTATTGTACATCTAAAGTATGGAGTAGTGCCTCACCCTAACTGGCATGCTCAGGTTAGTAAACAGGAAAGTGACTCAGTGCAAATTCAGATACTGTACTACCTTTGGAAGAAACTTAGGATTTGTGCGCAAAGAAACTCTTTGTGAAAAAGCAAATAATTTGGCTCACATATTAGAGTATGCAGATCTGAAATCTTTCGAGCAGAAGTGACTGCAACTAAAAATAACCTTTTTCATGCAAGAAACGTAAGCCACAACTTGCGGCTGGCTCAAAGCAGACCAAAGTCAGTTTCAAGCACAAAATCCAAGTCCCAAGGAGGAACTGGATTATGAATAGGAAGTTTATGCACATAATATATCTCAGAAAAGTTCAGGACACCTCCAGTTATGCAACCGTACTCTCATCAATAGGGGCATGGAAGGCTGATAGAGCTGCCAAATGCACCTTAGGTAAGGAATACTGTAGGCCAGAGTCTGACAGTGACAGCAAGTATTCCAGCAGTACTCAGCTTTTTGTCACCTATGGTGAAGTGCGGAAAGAAAAACCAGCATCCAGGAGGACCACCTCTCGATGGATAGTCTCCTGTATACAATTCTTTTTTTTGTTTGTTGCATTATTTATTTATCCCCCTACCAGCCCCGGAGCTGCCTGTATACAATTCTGTTATCAAAAAGCTGGCAAATTGCCCCCCCAGAGGCCTTAGGGCACACTTTACAAGAGGCACCTCTGCCTCAGTGGCAGCAGCAAGGTGCATTCCCCTATACAAGAACTGCAAAGCGGTTCCATGTGATATATCGATGTAATAATAGCGATCGCAACATTCGCAGTGCACATCGCCAAAACAACAACGGCGACATGCATTACAGCGGAACCATAAACAGCAATGGTCCGCAACATTCTCCTCTGAGTCAAGATATGCGCACTTTTTCTCGAGGGATCGCCCTCACCCCTCCATTATAAATATAATCAACTCCGGGGGGCTGATACTGGGTACAGACTAATCTTCGGCGGGAGAGCAACTTGTGAATGGGGACCACATCCAGGAAGGAGGTGGAGCGCGGAATGCAACATAAACAAAAATGTAAGTCCCAACAAAGGAAAAAAACAGCTCTTAGCCAGCTTCAAACCCAGGCCCTCCCACACCAGAGGCATACACTGCCTCCACAAGACCAAACAGCCAGCTGGAAACTGCCTCCCATATCCTCACTCACTTCACATCCCTCCTACCGTAACTCTATCCTTCCGTCGCAATTATTGTCCTTATACCCTTAATCTGATGTTCGCTATGCTTCACCACTCACTCTTTTTACAGGCGGTTAAACTGAGTCGCTCAAATTGAGTTGCTGAATTTGACTTGCCCATATCACGGGATACCTGCAAAGCAGCTACATGGAAAGCAGTACACATCCTCACAAAATATTACTGTTTGGACATACAGTCCAGGAGAGATGCCAGCTTTGGCACTGCTGTCTTGCAGAACCTTTTCCCTAAATAGGTTCTGGACCCAGTCTCCCAAGCTACTTCTGTGTAATCTGCACTTTGTGAATACATACTGATGGATTCCTAGGGTAAGAAGAAACAATTACTCAAGGTAGTAATGTTGTTTCTTCTTAAGGGATCCATCAGTAATATTCATAATCCCTTGCCCTGCCTCCCCTTCCAGAACTTGGAAATAGGTTCACATAAGAATCAGTTATTTTTCTTTTGGCTTGAGTGTTACTTGTTACAGTGCCTTTACAAAATTTTAATAAATATAATATGACTGGCGCAGTTGCACCAGTATAGTTAGGGTTGAGTAGGCACTTTAATGTTAAATATCAAATTTTGCAAGTTAATAATTTTGCAACCATTGAACGGATTTGCACAAAATGTGGAATACAGGGTCTGGTATGGTAGATCTCTTGATCTGCCAAGTTGCGTTTTGGTCAGACTTACGTTTTTTGCGCAACGAAGCACTGAAAAACACAGTTTTCGCCACTTTTGACACTTTTTTGCCCATTGCGCTGCAACCACACCATTTGGTGTTTTGGTCTGCAATTTGGAACACAGAAAGAGTTTGGGTCAAAGAACAATCCAACATTGGTTTGGTTAAAAAATATTAATCCATTCCAAAGTTATTTAATTTTTAATTTTTGGATTCTGAGCATACTCGGTTCACTCTAAGATTTATATGTATTTTTTACAAAAGGGGATTGAGCTCACAGTCAAGGATTTTATCAGCTCACGAAAGGTGATTTAAAAAATTCCCATCCCTCAGAAAAAAATTCCTCGTCCGTGAGCTGCCATCTTGTTTTTATTTTTCCCCACAAACAAAATGTCGTAGCTTCCTCCACGGGTGATTTCTTGTTGCAATAAGGCATGGGTTTTGTTCAGGGTGACGCCCTCTACAAACAAACATCTTTGGTTTGCTTCATTTTTCCAAAAATGGCAGTTTCAAATTAGAAATTTTTCATCCGTGACTTGCTTCCGACCCCAGAGATGTGATTTATGCTGTTTGGGTGCAAAAGATTGTATTGCTTCCACAGATATGCCATTATGAAGTTCAGATTTTTCCTACAGGATAATATTGCACACACAGTGCTTTTGGTGCCTCATCTCAGAAGCTTGACTATATCTCGCGCAAGGTCTCGCCTCATGATTACAACAGCACTGGAATTTTTTCATAGCTCCTGCGTGTTGCAGAGATATTGGCAAATTAGTGTTACAAGTGTTCCTTGCCCTTTAGGGCTGCTGTATGCTCTTCAGCTTATAGCAAGTGGGAGCCGCAGGGTCCGAGGGCCTGCGCTTCCCACAGACGATAGCATTATGCACAATGGTAATTGGTGGGAGCATGAAGCCCCACCAACACATTCAGTTTACTAGTTCTATTACACTTTTTCCAAAAGTAAGGAAATTCATTACCGACGTTGTTAATGCATCAGGGTAAAAACAACAAAGTGGGAAATTAGATGTTGGGTTGAGCCCTAACTCATCTACCCATCCTCCACAGACTGACATATAGGGTGTGCCATCGGTGAGGGCTCAACTCACCCCATTCTCCTTTACTCTAGCATGTCAACCTGTTTACACATGGAATGGGCAAGAGTTGGGCCTGATGATTTATGGCACACCCGGCATCTGTCGGTCTGTGGAGGATGGAGGGGTGGGAGAGTTAGGCTTAACCCTAACATCTCATTTCCCACTTTTGTCGCTTTAATCCTAACTGATGCATTAATGAAGTTGTTTGCAATGTGTGTGTGTGTGTGTGTGTGTGTATATATGTATATATATATATATATATATATATATCTACACACATATATATAAAATATATATGTATATATATATATCTCTCTCTCATAGTGGCGTGGTCACGCCACTATATTAAGTTATGAAGGCACTTCTATGTTAAACTCAAAATTTTGCACGTTAATAACCTTGGACCCGTTCAATGGATTTACCTGAAATTTGGTATTGCGATGGGGCATGGTAGATCTCTTGATCTGCCAAATTTCGCTTCGGTCAGACTGATGGTCTTTGTGCACCAAACGCTGAAAATGCACTTTTCATCAGTTTTGGAGGCAGTTTGGGATTTTGCCCATGGCCCTGCATGCTGTCATGCGGTGTGCCAGTCTGAGATTGCTCTGAAAGAGCTTCAGTGGCCGAACATGTAAGCATTTCGTTTGGTGAAAAATATTCGGCATTCAAAGGTTATGGCACTTTTAAGCTCCCATTATAAGTCAATGGGAACATTTTATATGGTTGTTTTGCAAACAAAGAATGGGTTTAGGCCATCTACGTCCCACCTGGCGGTCAAAATTTGCAGCCTCAGGGTAAAAGAATCTTTGTCCACATAGAATTCTTTGATCGCGAGGTCCGCCATCTTGTTTTTACATTCTGTCAGAAAAATAAAATATCTTGGCTCAGGGTCACTCCTGAGTAAAACCTGCATGGGTTTTACTCAGAGACTTCGATTTATCGACCCATGCCTTTGGCTTCACCTAAAATGATCAAAAATAGTTATAACTTTTAAATTCTTTGATCGCGACTGCTAATGATCTTTGATAGCGAGCCTGCAAATTCTTTGATCGCGATCTTGCATCACGAGGTAAAATACAATTTTCTCAGCTCAGGGGTGGCCTAGGAACACAAATGAGGGTGGGCTTTGCTCAGGGGCTTCGTTCTATCGAGGCATGGCAGTGGTATCACGTAATTCTGCCTAAAACTTCGAGTTTCACCATTTTTATTCTTTGATCGCGAACCTGCAAATTCTTTGATCTCGATCTTGTATCATGAGCGAGGGACGAGATAGCCCTTTAAAAAATTCAAATTTCTCAGCCCAGGGGTGGCCTAGGAACACAAATGAGGGTGGGTTTTGCTCAGGGGGCTTCGTTCTATTGAGGCATGGCAGTAGTTTCATGTAATTCTGCCTAAAAGTCGAGTTTCACTATTTTTTATTCTTTGATCGCGAGGCTGCAAATTCTTTGATCGCCATCTTTGATCACGAGGGAGGGACAAGATGGCCAGATTTTATAATGGAATAGATAGGCCAGTTTTCACAATCTTTAAGTTTAAATATCTCGGAAACGGTTTGGTCTTTTTACTTGAAATTTGGAGGGTGCTGGCGGCATGCCCTGTACATATGAATTATGGTGAATACGTGCTGGAGAAAGTATTTTTTGCGGAGATATTGCATGACGCAATTTACGTTTTGGGGACTCTGTTTTGCATCGTGGTGGTGCCTTGAAATTGATAGGTTACCTAGCCTTAGTGTCATGAATGTACTTTTCAATCGTTGTGTCTGTAAAATGTCAACAGGTGCGGAATTCTGCAACTCCAACGAATGAAAATCTCAAACTTTAACAAGTTATATCTCGGACACGGTTTGGTCTTTTACACTGAAATTTGAAGAGTGTTGATGGTAAAGACACATTTACAAGTTGGTGGGAGCACAGGGCCTGAAGGGCCCGTGCTCCCACCAACTTCCGCAAGTTCTTAGTTTTCTATTCTTTCTCAAAAAGTAAGAAAATACTATGCAAAAAACTGCATTAATGCATCATTTAGGGTTAAACCACAAAAAGTCAGGAAAAGAAAAATCTTTAGGGTTGCCCCTCCCCCCCGGACCCGCCAATCATCACAACCCCAATGATACACCCCGTCATCTGTCAATCTTGGGATTCGACACGTACCTACTGTTGCTCCAGCTGACCTAAAGTACATAATCACAGCAAGCACAGCTACAGTACCTATTACAGGTGTGGTCCATCTTAAGCTCTACTTCGGCTAACAGCAAGCTACTGTTAAATTCTACCTAGTGCCTGAACTTCAACCAAACGTGATTCTTGGCCTGGACTTTCTCAAAGCCATCCTAGACTTTGCCTCAAACAAACTGTCATTAGACCCCTGGAGGCAACTTCGCAGCTACAGACTCAGTCACTGTACCTCCTAAGTCAGAGATGGTTTTAATTGCCAAGATTCGAGGTGACCCACTCCCCAAGGTGCTGTTGGCATGTCATGGGATCCTCAGCTTTGCACTCCTCAGGTCTCCTTCCAGGGAACACCTTGTCTGCTGTGCATGGTGGCTCAGTATTCAAAAATGCTGCAGCTTCACGGACGTAGCCAGTGGTCATCTCAAAGGGTGCCAGTATCGGAAAGTTTGTCTGTCTTCAGAGGACCAGCTTCAGCTTCTGCATGAACCTCAGCCTGGTTCCACTAACATTCATCCTGTTAGTACCATCACAATCACTACAGCTTCACAAGGAGTATCCTTCAGTCAGCATCTATCTGCCTCAAAGCTTCCAGCATGTCCCACAGAGAAACAGCAACTTCTTGAATTTCTGGAAAACTACCCAGACATCTTTGTTGGCCCTGATAACAAGCTCAAATGCTGTGATATCCTGCAACACACCACTGAGGTGCAGCCCAACCAAAAGCCAATTCGTCAGCAAGCCTACAATGTGAGACACAAACAAAAACAAGTCCTGGAGGACTTAATCATGGACATGCTTGAACAGGACATTATTGAGGAATCCACAAGTTCCTGGGGTGCACCTTGCTTGCTGGCAGTAAAGAAAGACAAAGGGTATCGGTTTGTGGTGGATTGCAGAAAGCTCAATGCCTACACAGTGCAGGACACACATCCCTTACCTATTGCAGAGGACACCTTAGAGAGCCTTGGAGCAGCCAGCCCAGCTTATTTCACCACTCTAGATCTTGAAAGTGGATTTCACCAAGTCACTATTGATCCAGCTTCACGCCTATATATGGCCTGGCACTGCCACCTGGGACTTTTCCAGTTTAAACATCTGCCTATGGGACTTCAGAACAGCCCAGCCACATTTCAACGTGTCATGGAAGCTGTATTACGTGGACTGTCTTGGAAATCTTGCCTAGTTTACCTTGACAATGTTATCGTCTTCAGCAGAACTTTCCAAGAACACCTTCAGCATCTCAAAGAGGGTGTTCAAACGTCTCAGGCAAGCCAACTTCAAACTTCGCCCAGAGAAATGTTGCTTTGCTCACCATCAAATCCATTACCTGGGACACGTGGTCAGTTTGCAAGGCATTTCGCCAGACCCAGACAAGCTCTCTGCAGTAAAGACTATCCAGAACCTACAAACCTCAAAGACCTTAGAGCTTTCCAGGCTTGTTTGGCTACTACAGAAAATTCATTTACAACTAGGCCAAGACTGCAGCTCCCACTGTACGCTCTCACCAAAAGCGAATGTGACTACAATGGGCTTCGAATACAAAGTGTCCTTTGAAACTTTGAAAGAAAAACTTATTTCTTCCCTGTATTGACCTATCCCAGGTTTGACCAGCCATTCAAGCTTTACACAGATGCTAGTTCCTTTGCAGTGGGCGCTTGTGCTGTGTCAAATCCAAGACGGAACATATCAAGTTGTTTCTATGCCAGGTGCGCCTGTCATCAGCTGAGCAAAACTATGGCATCACAGAAAAAGAATGCCTAGCCATGGTCTTTGCAGAAAATAAATTTGACTGTTATCTTCGCTACTCCTCCTTCACAGCTACTGTATATCACTCTGCTCTCAGATAGTTGTTTGAAAATAAAGGAGCCAGTAGGAAAGTTCGCCCGATGGATTGCCATATTGCAAGGCTACAATTTTGAAATCCAATACAGACCAGGTCGAGTTCACTCCAATGTCGATGCTGTAAGCCGGAGACAATATCCCTCCGCAGCAGCCTCTCCAGACAAAGAATCCTGCCTACAGGCTCTTCCTTTCCACTCCACAGATGAGCTCCCTGTGGACACTCCTTCAGCACCTCAACTTACTTTGCTGCTACCAACTGCTTCTACAGAGAAAAGCACCAATCCTCACTTATTGCAAGTAGCCGAAGAGCTTCTTTCAACCTCTAATACTGATACCTCCCTGGCAACAATTAAACTTCAACAAAGAATTGATCCTCAGTTTACAGACATCATCACGTATCTCGAGTCTGGAACTTTATCACTACAAAAGAAACACTGCTAGGATGTACAGTTCTTTGCGTCACAGAATTTCCTCAATGTCGGAGTGCTTTTCCACATCTGGACCAAGGAAGGCAAGGGACATCGCACGGACAGAACTCATGTACCGTTAGTTGTGCCGGCCTCTCTAGCCACCAAAGTTCTCCAATCCACTCATGCCTCTCCACTTTCTGGAGGTCATATGGGAATCCACAGAACTCTCGAAAAGACAAGGCTCCACTTCTGGCCTCACGTGAACAAAGACATTGTCCGTTTCATCAAATCCTGCCAGCCTTGTTCCCCAGAAAACCTCCTGCCAAACCGACAGAGGCACAAATCATTCCAGTGCCTGTAGCCACAGAACCTTTTCAAAGAGTCAGCATGGACATTCTTGGTCCCCTGCCTACATGCCATGACTCCGGCAACAAGTACATTTTCGTTTTTGTGGACTACCTAACTAAGTACTTGGAATTGATCCCACTGAAACACATTAAAGCTGCTACAGTGGCAAGTGCCTTCCTCAATACAATCATTTGCCGTCATGGTACCCCAGCGTACCTGCATTCAGACAGAGGCACTAACTACCTCTCATCTATTATGCGAGAAACTTGCAAACTTCTTGACATCAAAAAGACTCATACAACCAACTACAATACACAGTGTAATGGACAAAGTGAGAGAATGATGTCGACCATTCTTAAAACACTATCCAAGTACCCGGATGAGACTCACGACACTTGGGATCATTTTGTTCCCTTCATTCAGTTTGCTTACAATTCCAGCCCTTGTGTCAACAGCACAGAATATACCGTTTTCCTAGTCCATGGACGCCACAAAGAACACCTCTGGACAAAGATCTCTCACTGTTAGAGGTCCCAAAGTCAGCTTCCCCTTCATCATCCCAATGTTGGAACAGCTTGAACTGGCCAGACGGTGGCTATTGACACACCGGACAGAGAAAATGGCAATGCAAAAATGTCAGCAGAAAAGTGTCACGATCCTTCATTTTCTGTGGGGACACTGTATATCTGTCGACCTGTCCCTGCTCGGCGCCACCAAAACTGCTTGGGTCCTGGACTGGACCATTTTATATTGTTGAAAAGCTTTCCCTGTTCATGTCGTTTGCGCGCAAGTCAGATGGAAAGTCAGATGGAAAGCTGATACACAATAAAACTCACATCAACAGGTTGAAGCATGGGTACTTGCATGATACCCTCCCTGATGATCCCAGTCCCCCAAGCAATGAAGCTTCTTTGGAACCTGCAATACTTTTGGAAACTGAACTTCCTGCTGACAATTTGACAACAGTTTCACAAGAACCTCATGGTACTGACACTTATTTGCCAGATCCTGGACTTTCTGGACTTCTCAGCCTCTTGCGTCTTCTCAGGACTCTCGTGTACCTCAATCAGTGTACCAGATCAAGAAGATTTTGTGCAAAAAGTACATTAATGGATCTTGGTCATACCGTGTTAAATGGTGTGAGTATGACAGTGCTCAGAACTCATGGGTCCCCTTTTGTGACCTGACCGCACCCTGTCAAGAACTAGTTCAAGCCACCCATTCGTCAATCCCAACTGACCGTAAAAGTCGCAGAACCAAGTGAACTTTATTATTCGGACAGTGTGGTGATTCTGTAAATTCTGTGTTTAACCATATGCATACTGGTTATAAATTACTGTTTCCTCTAACATTTTTCTTTTCTTCTAGGTCTTAGATATGCCGATGTTGTTCCAGTCGTAAACTAAAGTCAAACTGCAATTGGGTCATTCTTGCTGCGCCCCTTTCCCTGTCTTTCCTTTCCCAGCACCTTTATGCCTGTGGCATGGCCAGCCTCAAATGCTCTGATGACCCCCTCCCCTGGCATTACACTGACTGGCCACCAGTGTAGTCCAGATTGTTTCCTCCCCTTCCCTCCCCAGCAGCAATGTATTGTGCTTGCCTTTCATTCAATCAAAAAGTTGTCAATAATTTCTTCCATGCCGCTGACACATATTAATGTTTAAATAGAGTATTAATGTTAATAAGGTTTTGCTAATGCTTACTGTTGTTCTTGCATAACATTTCTTTTTTACTCTTCGAGTGGCACGCACATTTTCAAACCCCAGGGTGACGTGAAATATAGGTTGAGCAAGCGGCTCAAGATTAGCTGCTGCCCCTTTAACCAAGGACAGTAATGCTGCAGCCAGGGAGTTGTCACATGTTATACTAATTAGTTTCCAGCAGGGGTTAGGAAACCCTGTTTCCTGGTGATTCAGTCTGAGTCTGTACCTTGTGCTGATGAGATATCCCTGCTTATGCTCCTGAATAAACCTTATTTGTTTATTATTTTACGTGTCCGACTCAGTTGGTTTGGTACCTGCAGTCGACTATTGCAGAAGCACCAGATGGGAAAGCAGAATACTAGAGAAGGTATGGGATCCTTAGTGGCAGACCAAATACCAAAACACCACAGCACCTTGCCTCCCAGACTGTGCATGCACAATTTAGTGCAATTCCACTGAATGGGGCAAACTATTAATATATTTATATACTGTGTACATCTATGCACAGTATATATTATAATAACATGATAGTGCCACTATAGTTAGGGTTGAGCAGGGTTTCTATGTTAAACTTTCATAACTGTTCAACAAGATTTGCACAAAATTTTGCATGCGCGGTATCAGAGGATGGTTCTCTTGGCTTGCCACGTTTCATTCCCATCAGATGTGCGGATTCCAAGAACCATATAGCAAAAATAGTAAAACAAAATCACCATTTTTTGTGGGGTTTTTTTGTCACTGTCTAGCACCCAGACGGTTTGGCATTTTGGTCTGAAATTTTCAGAGTGGAAAGGGCTTGGCTAATGGATGCACCTTTCACTGGTTTGATGAAAAAAATATTAATCCGTTTCAAAGTTATTACATTTTAAAAAATTCTGGTTCTGAGCATGCTCAGTAAGCACTTCAAAATAGCTGTATGAGGGGGTGTGGCCTGGGTGCCTAGAGTCACCTCATGGCTCTTGAATAATCATGAGCATATGTGTAGACCCAGTTTTTACAACTCAAGGAATTAGAAAAATCAGGTAAAAACTATAAGCTATCCATCTTTGAAAACCTTGGCCTGTTCAAAATCACTGCTTACAATAAATTCTTTTGGTTTCACCGGTTCACATTGCAAGAAGAACAGTTCCCTATGTGCCCCATGTTTTAAAAATGTCACTGTAGCCATAGCTTATGAATAATAATGAGTTGATTTGCATGCCCGTTTTTTTAAATTGAGGAAATTAGAAAAATCGGGTGAAAACTACAGCCTATCCCTCTTTGGGAAGCTTGGTCTGTTCAAAACTACTGTTTACAACAATTTCTTTTTGGTTTACTTTTTGGATACTGAGAGATTGAAGATGTGAATTGTTTTGAAACATGGGCTACGAATCAGTATGTTAAACAATTGGGCTCTAGAAGGAAGTAGTCTTTTTTTAACTTATGTTAAAATAGACAGAGTATAGATTTTGTATTCATGTGAACTGAAAAAGTTTCTGACAATTCAATGGTTTAGAAATAATAATAATAATAAAATGTATTATTTAGTTAGCGCCTTTCAGATTTTCAAGGCTGTACATAAAAACATGAGAACACCAGCATAATCAATACATACAGTAAAACAACACAGCAAATATTACAGGTTAAAATAACCAATTACAACATAACAGGAAATGCCTTCTCCCATAAAAGGACTTTAAGGCCTTTTTAAAACTTTTCCACCATCGTACTGTCTCGGAGCTGAGGAGCAGAGAATTCCAAAGGGTAGGAGCCATAAAACCGAGAGGCACGAGCTCCAGAGGACTTCAAATTTACCCTCAGAATCTCCAGCAACCCCTCGTCAGCCGAGCGGAGCTGTCTCAGAGTATGCAAAGTTTTAAAAAAAAGTCTTTTAACAATACAGAGAAACAGGAAATAATTATTGGCTGTTTTAGTTTGAAATTGTCTTGACTTTGGGTAACAGAACACTGACACAGTGATATCAAAGGAGGCAATACAGTGTAGTGGCTAAGGGTCTGGGCTATGAGCCTGGACACCTGGGCCTGAATCCCACAGCCCCCACTGAATATGGTCAAAAGTTATTCTTTTTTTATAGTAACTAATGCATTTATAAAAACTAATTATAGAAAAACACTCATGCGTTTATAAAAACTAATTACAGAAAAAGTACAATCTCAAAAAGTAAGGAAATTCATTGCAAAAAACTTTGTTAATGCACTAGTTAGAGTTAAAGTGACAAAAGTAGGGAAATGTGGCATTAGGGTTTTCCACCCTAACACCCCATCCCCACCCTGCAGGCAGCAACAGGCATGGGGTGTGCCTTGGGATTGTCAACCCTTCCTCCGAGTAGAAGGACAGGTGTGTGGCAGCACGTACAGGTCATGGCAATTGCCACTCTGTAATTGGAAGGCAGGCAGACAGTGTGTGAGAATGCTAGGCAACCCACATGCTACCTCCACAGGAGCTCAGCATTTGATCTCCTGATGCATCCAGACCCTCAACTGGCTCAGGTGTTGGATTCTGGGGGACAGCTCGCAAACTCTGCTCTCCCAGATAACATCTCAATGCACTTTCATCACACTACTGGCCCCTCCTCTCCCCTGGGTTACTGTTTGGGCGATCAGCAGTACTCCCAGATAACATCTCAATGCGTTTTCACTGCACCACTGGGCCCCTCCTCTCCCCCGGGTTAGTGTGTGTGGGTGAATGGCAGTGCTCCCAGATGACATCTCAATGCACTTCCATTGCACCACTGGGCCCCTCCCCTCCCTGGGTTATTGTGTGGGTGATCGGCAGTGCAGAGGAAAAGCATTAGCTAGCAGCTGCTGTAAGGCACACCACAAGATATGATAAGATCTTGTTGGCATGAATCATCCACCTGAAGGCTGCACAGCACTTCAAACAGGGACACATATGGTACTGTTTAACTTAGTAGTTTTTATGTTTGCTTGCATGCATGTGCAAGAAACATAGTGCCACCATTGAGTTTTTCTGGGTGTGGCACCCCGCCAATGCCCGAGCATTTTTGCAGGCGTGGCGCACCGCTAATGAATGTCTGAGCTGTCTAGGACAGCAGTTCAGATGCAGTGGCGACAGTTGAAAGAGAGTGACCGCTATTCAGTTGTGGGAACAGAGGCATACTGCTGTGCCATCAGCAGTATGCAAATTGCCCACACTGCCACCACCTTAGCAGTCGCTGTCTTTCAACTGTATGCCACTGCACTCCCATTGGCATGATGTGCCCACCCCTGATTTGTTGTGTGCTGAGGGGGTGCCCAATCCCTCAGCACATGCACACTCCCCAAGCACACTGTATGTCCAGCAGAGGTGCCCAATCCCATCAGCTCCACTGCCCCCAAAAACAAACTTCAGGTGCCACGCTGGGAGCCCACCCCAGCGTGGCAAAAGTCCCGCGTCGTCATGTGCTCCCTCCCCGCACTGTGTATGGCCAACTAGGGGTGCCCAATCCCTCGTTGGCTCCACTGCCCCCCCAAACAAACTTCCAGGTTCCACACTGGGAGCCCACGCCAGCGTGGCAAAAGTCCTGTGTTGTCTTTTTTTAAAAAAAAAACCTGTAACAAAAGAAAACGGTCCCTTGTTGACTCTCTTGTCCCCACCTCTCCCAACCCACGCCCACCTTCTGCGCACCCCACCTCTCCACACACCACCTCACCCCATACATACCTGCGTGGCCAGCGTGATGATCTTCGGTGGATCAGAACACGTCTGCACTCTTCAAAGCCGACCGTGAACTGAAGAAATGCCGGTAAGCTTGATAATGGCATAAATAGGGTTTTTTCAACTTTGGTTCACATCTTGGTAATTTTTTCGAATTTGTGCACCAGATTTTCAACATGGGGTTCTTGGGACCCCATCTCATGAAATCAGTCACTGTCATCTGGTTATTCTGTCCCGAAAGGTGATTTCGTGGTCACTGCGTGGAATCACCTTTCGGGACCGATTAACAAAATGACAGTGTCACTGTTCATGAGGTGGGCTCTCAAAAAGCCTATGTTGCAAATTTGGTGAAAAAATTCCTCAAAATGACTGTTTTACGAGCGTGCGTTGTGCAGTTCCTACGCACACTACAAGTTCGCGAATTTGTAATATTTTCATTCCAGATTTTCAACATTGGCATTCTTTCACACCTCCTATGAACAGTACAGCTGTCATTTTTCACATCCTGACCGAAATGTTTTTCAGCACCGCGCAGAATAGCGCCGATCGCTGTGGGAAATCAGTGTTTGGGACAGATTAAGAAAATCACAGGACACTGTTCATGAGCAGAGGTCCTAAAATGCCTATGTTGAAAATTTGTGTGACAAAAGTCCATAAAATGACTGTGTTATGAGCGTGCATTGCGCAGTTTCTACGCACCCTTGTAACTTCACAAATTTGTAATATTTTCACTCCAGATTTTCAACATTGGCATTTTTCCACATCCTTATGAACAGTACAGCTGTCATTTTTCACATCCTGGCCAAAATGTGTTTTCGCACTTCCGGCGCAGAATAGCACGGTTACTGTGGGAAATCAGTGTTCGGGTCAGATTAAGAAAAATCACAGTCACACTGTTCATGAGCGCAGGTCCCAAAATGCCTATATTGAAAATCTGGTGCAAAAAATCTCCACAATAATTGCGTTACGGGTGTGCGTTGAGCAGTTTCTATGCACACTCGTGACTTCACCATTTCTTTTATATTTTCACTCCAGAGTTTTAACATTACCATTTGTTTACACCTCCTCATGTACAGTATAGCTGTCATTTTTCACATTATGTTCGAAATGTGTTTTCGCACCTGTGGCACCAAATGGCGCAGTCACTGTGCAAAATCACCTTTCGGATAACAAACTGATAGTGTCACTGTTCATTCGGTGGGGTCACAAAAAGCCCATGTTGAAAACTTGGAATAAAAATACCAAGAAAAGCCCAGGGCGTTAGGGTTTCCGACCATAACACCCTACCCTGTAGGGACTGACAGATATCAGGGGTGTGACTTGGGATTGTCGACAGTAATGCTCACGCCATTCCACCCTCACCCCCACCCTGCATCCAGTGACAGACATCGAGATGCACCTTGGACTCTTCGGCCCCAGAATTCACACCATTCTCCTATACTGCACCCATTTCAGCGTATTTACTTATGGAATGAGGTGAGTGTAAAGCCTGAACACCTCAAGGCACACCTCAACACTTGTCAGTGTCTGCAGGGTAGGGGGAGGTGAAATGTCGTGACCGTTATGGGCGACGACCCAAAGGCACACCCCAATGCCTGTCCATCTCTGCTGGGTGGGGGTGGAGTTGGCGTCAGTTCAAAACATCACTGCCATTCCTATACTGCATCTGTCTAACTCCTGCACTTCCACTGCTAATGCCAGCAAGTAAACATTCGGCATTGACAAAAGCTTGTTTTTTCTGAGTGTTTGCTTTTTATTAAAGGATGGCAAGATGTACCGTAAAAAATACAAAATGTCCATGGGCCTGCAAATATCCAATCATTAGTTGGCACAGCAGTTTCTTTCCTCGTTTTAAATGCTGCATTAATACACTTATAGAACCGCAATTTACTACAAAGCAGCTCCTTTTTAAATGTATTTTGTAATTTATTTTTATTAGTGCGCATGGAAGGTGTCAGACTGACAACACTGAAGGCTGAAGTTCTCTGTTTATCTAATTGACCAGTGTGGCATGGTCAGCTGAACTCCTCCAGGGAGGGCCAAGATTTGGGATACCATAAAAAAAGTCATTATTTAGTCCCGGTGCAACCAAGCCATAATGAAAAAATAATGGAAGAAAGATCGAAAGGGTTATTTTTGGGTATCCAAGTGTGGATGTGGTACAGTATCTGACGGTGGAGGGTGAAGGAAACAGACTCTGGTGATGCTGGGGCAGGTAGAGGGCATACAGTAAGCAGACAACGTCCAGGGCAATAAAATACGTAAAATAAAGCTTGACCGGCAGCCGTGTTAGTAGAATGGTGAATCGCTACTCTATGCTTAGTAGGGTCCACTGTAACAGATGGCAACAGAATGGCTTCTGCTATGCAATTGCACTGTTAGTAGGGTGATCCTGTTTAGCATATTGAAGTGTGATGATGGTCCCCCTTCCCCACATTCATTCTGCTTAAAAGGCTGGCTACAAGGGCAAAAGCAGAGAGGATAATGTAAAAGCCACCCGTGCTAGCTCACAGCATTCAGAGAACCTGGTACAGAATGCAGGCTCATCAGTCAGTGGACAGCGGTTGAGAAATAAATTGCCTGACCACATGACTCCTATATAAAAAAGAAGTGTGTGCAAATTAAACATTTAAATGGCTTATTTATTGATGGTGACAGAGAAGGGTTAGGGTTTGACCTTTGAAGAATCATGAAATTTCATAAGCGTTGTCAGTAATTTGTTGCGGATGAACATTAATGGACCTTTTAAATATGTATTATGGTTTAAATCTCATGATAACTACATCTTAAAACATAATGTGACATCCTTCATAATTGTCTCCCTAATGCTTTCGCTACATCTGTCAGCCTATTTTCCTTTAATTTAATGTGTTTTATTTTTAATATCGTAAATTGTATACCTATTTCTGAGGCGCTGTTTACCATACATCGCCACCAGTGCTGCTCTGCTTTCTGCTTTGAGTAGCAGTTGCTGGTAAATAAATATCGGTCATTTCTTAATTCCTTTACAATTACCATTTTGCATTTATATACCTCCTTAACATACTAACATACTAAAATGCCAGCAGAATAGGGCCTAACGGTCTTTTGTGTCTGCTCGTTTGGTCAGCCCCCACCCTGGGTGCTGACCTGTTGTCCCCTCGCCTTCTCTGGCTTCTCCTTCCCAGTTCCGGATATTCTTGCTGCATTGGATTTTGCTTCCAGAACCCTTCCTGTACCTGTCCCACCCCTCTTGAACCCTCCACTGTCTCTGCCTCCACCAGCCCCCTAGGCAGTGCATTCCATGGCTCCACCACCCTCTCAGTGAAGTAGCACCTCCTTTCCTCTCCAGCTTCCACCCATGCCTCTAGTGGCCCCTCCTCCTTCCTTCTCAAGCACCCTGACTGTTCCTCCCTATTTACCCTCTTCATGTACCTGAAGACCTCTATCATGTCCCCTGTCCCTTCTCTTCCAATGTGTACATATTTAGCTCTTCGAGCCTCTCCTCATAGGTCCTGTCCCCAAGCCCCAAATCATTTTGGTTGCCCTCCTCTGATCCCTCTCCAGGAGGTTAATGTCCCTCTTTAAGTGTGGCCTCCAAAACTGCCGCAGTACTCAAGGTGCGGCCCCACCAAGCAGTTATAGAGGGAGTATCACTTCCTCCTTCTGGAGGTGATCCCCTAGCGATGCATCCCAGCATCCTGTTGGCCCTGGCTGCTGCCCTCTACAAGTCTCAGAGTTGTTCATCTTGACATCCACCACCACCCCCAGGTCCCTCTCAGCCATCGAGACTTGTAGCATTTCCAGGTGTGTACACTTGGCCTGGGTTTCTGCCCCCAGGTGGAGTACCTTGCATTTCCTGCATTGAACCTCAGCTTCCACTTTCTAGACCATCTTTCCAGAGCCTCCAGGTCCCCTGTGAGGCCACCCTCCTCCTCCCCATCCACCACCGACCCCAGTTTCGAGTCATCCAAAAGAGACTCATCTCACTCCTGATTCCTGTCCTTATGTCAGATACGTAGGCGTTGAACAGAAGGGGCCCAAGGACTGATCCCTGTGGGACCCCACTAATGACCCTCCTTGGGGATGAGACTATCCCACCAACTCCGACCCTCTGGGTCCGGTCCTGGAGCCAATTGCCTATCCATCTGATCATCTGGGTCCCCACCCCCATTTCTCCCAGCTTATCCAACAGGCCCACGTGAGGAACAGAGTCGAATGCCTTGCTGAAGTCTAGAAAGAGGACGTCCACTGGTCTACCCAGGTCCAAGGCACTTGTCACCCAGTCATAGAACTCCACCAGGTTTGTCTGACACGATTTCCCCGGGATGAATCCATGCTGTCTATCGTCCAGGCACCCTGACTTATCCAGGTCCCCCTTAGCCTCTCCTTGACAATGCCCTCCATCACCTTGCCCACCACCGATGTCAGGCTGACAGGCCTGTAGTTCCCTGCCACCTCCCTTGATCCCTCTTGTGGATAGGCACTATATGCGCCACCTTCCAGTCTTGGGGCACCCACCCTGTCCTCAGAGAGATGGTGAAAAGCTCCGCCAGGGGTTTCGCCAGGACATCTGCAAGTTCCTTCTGCACTCTGGGATGTAATTTATCCGGCCCCAGTGCTTTCTCCGCCTTTAAGGAGCTGAGGGCTTCCTCACTCTCTCTGCTGTGATTTCCACTCGGTACCTCTTCTCCTGCTTAGCCCTCCCCACCTGCCAGTGATGCCTCCTCTCCCAGACCTGCCGATCGGTAGGGTCCCTCCTCAGCATCTCTGTCTCCTCCCATGTATGATGCAGCACCCCCATTTTCCTTGGTGAAAACTGAGGTGAAGTACTCATTTAGTACCTCAGCCTGCTCCCCGGTCTTGTGCCCATCTCTCCTGATTTAATCCTGCTAATCTGCCCTTCACCCTTCGTTTTTCCCCAATGTATCTAAAGAACCCTTGTTCCTCTCCCACTTCCCTGGCCAGGTTCTGCTCCTTCCTTGCCTTAGCCGCCTCACCACTCTAGTGGCCCTTCTAGCCATCAGTTCGCACTCCCCGATCCCTTTCACCCTTGAGCACTTGAATTGCTTATAGGCTGCTTTCTTTCCCACACCACCTCCTGACCTCCCTGGTCCACCAGCAGGGTTTTTGAGCCCCACCGCATTTTCGTCTTACTTGCACAGGTGCTGGTAGCATCCTGCACCCTCTCCTGATGATTTCCACCTACTATCAGCGCCATGTCTGACCCAATCCCATCCAAATGCTCCTTAAGGATCATTCTATTTTCTTAAAATACGCCCCCTGAAATCGGTTACTCCGCTCTGTGCAGCCTTCTACCTCTCCTAGGTCCAGGCAGAACCAGACCATGGCATGGTCACTCCCCGCCAATGGGTCCCTACCTCAGGCCCCCAATCTGGTCACCGTCTGCCAGACCACATCCAGTACCAGCGCCTCCTGGTCGGTTCCCTCACCTGCTGAGTTAGGAACGCGTCTTGAAAGACATCCAACAACCTCTGTTCCTGGTCACAGAGGATGTAATAGTCTCCAGTCTGTTCCTGGCATGTTTAAGTCCCCAACACCACCACCTCCTCTGCCCAGTCTGCAGTGCCTCCCAACATCTGCCACCAGACTGTCCTCCAGCTCCTCCGCCAGGCAGGGGTCTATACACCACCCTATTTTTACTCTTGCCCCCCCTTATCATCAAGGTGACCCAAATCGCCTCCACGGTTCCCTCCGCCTCCTCTACTCCCCTATGCCAATGCAGTTTTTGACTATCATTGCTACCCCTCCTCCCCTTCCCCTCCCTGTCCTTCCTGAACATAATGTAACCTCCAGGTTCAGGTCCCAGTCATGCCCTGCAGTGGCCCAAGTCTCAGTGACCGCTGCCACATCCACTGCTCCTCAGTTAGCATCACCTGAACTCAGGCATTTTATTGCCCAAGCTCCTGGCATTTAGCAGGACTACCTTCCACCCTTTCCCTATAGTTCCATTTCCCTGCTCGTGTTCCCATGGGATTTGTTTTCCCTGGTCTGCACTTTGCCAGTCGGCCTTTTTCTGCAATCCTCCTGGTCCCCAGGGGTGGACAGAGTCCCTCCTTTATCGGCACCCCTTGACAGCCTTTTCTCCCATCCCGCCCCCTTCACAAGTTTAAACCCCACTTTTCACCAATGAACCCTCTATTTTCAACTTAAGGATTCTCCCTCCAAATTGAGATGTAGTCTATCTCTAGCATACAGCTCCTTATCCTCCCAGGTCTCCCAATCCCCATCAACCCATACCCTCTGGCCTCACACCACCCCTGAGCCACTGGTTTATCTCCTGATTTTCCTTTGTGTTCCCCACTAGCCCTTGGCACCGCAGGATTTCTGAGAAGGAAACTGTGCATCCTATGTCATGACAGACCCGCATGAGTCTCCTGAATCTTGCCTGTATCTCTAGCTCACATTTCCTCAATGTCATTTGTACCCAGGTGGACCAGTATGTCTGGGAACCCCACAACCTCTTTGCCAGCTGATATACCTCTGCTTAGCCCTAGCACCGTTAGTCCAGGGAAGCATCTTGTTCTAACTGGCCAGGCTTCTCCTCCCTATCCCATTTGATACCCCTGATCATAGAATTCCCCAGCAGGAGCACTCTGACCACCTTTTCCTCCATTCCCTCCATGTCCCTCATCCTTTCTACCGGCCCCTCCACCCAGCCGGCTCCTTGTTCATCCTCTCATCTGGGTGCCACATGCCACCTCTCTCATTTTACCATGGCCACCCCTCCTCCAATCCTATGCCTCCTCCTCCTGAGTATCCTTCTGTACCTTGCTAACTCCCCTCACTGCTCGAACTGGTCCTTCTCCCCATCTGCTAAACTAGCCTGACTCATCCTCCCTTCCTTCCTGTCTCCATTTAGTTCCTCCTTGCTCGCCGTGGCTCCCCTGGCCTAAACCCTCAGCTCCCTTTACTGAATCCTCCTTGTACCTCTGGTCCTTCTTACCTCTCCTCCCAACTGGTCCTTCTCCTTGCGCTTCCTTCCTCTTCCTGCCCTCCTGCTCTGATTCACTGCTCCCCATTCTCCTGCATTCCAGGTCCCCCTGCTCTTCCTGCTATCTGGCCCCTGCCTCCTGTCTCCCACTCCTTTCCGCTCTAACCACCCCTGTCATGGCTACATCACCCCCCCATCCTCGAGCAGAAGAAGAGAATTGAAGTTGTTATTGAGTGTAAGGTCTGATCCACCTCCCGCCTTGCTTCCTTCTGTCCAGCCCTGGCCATCTGCCTACTTCCCTGAGAATGTTGTCCCTCCGCTCCTCCTTTGTGAGGGTCCCCAGTTACCTGCCTGCTTCCTTGGTAGTGTCCTTGGACCCTCTGCCAGGGTCCCTATGTGACCCCTGAGTATTCTCCTGCACCCTTTCCCTATGCCCCACCCCCAGTGCTTGGTGCAACCCCATGGGAGATTCCCAGCCCTCTTCCCCAACCATACCACCCCCTTCCCCCAGCTTTCTCCTAATCCCCTGCAACCTCCTCCTGTTGTGCTAGCTGGTAGCACTGGGCAACCACCCCAACTTCCAAGCCCAGTCCAGTATCATGGCTGCTCCACACCCTGTGCACCCCACCACCCTCCCAAAGATGCCGCCCTAATGACGGTGGTTCCATCCCTTCCAAATAGGTTTCCTTGGGTGAGCCACCAGTTTCCCCAGTCCAAGATACACCCTACTGCCTAATCAGGTCACCCACTAATCTTAGAGACAGTCCCACTGTACACCAGTAACCCTGTTACTAGGTGCAGTACAACACATTAAACTTATAAGGGAAATGAACAACTCCCTAAGCTGCTCTCTCCCAGCCTTTAAATCCAACCCCCAGTGGCTAGAACTACATGAGCTGCACCTGCAGCCTTTTCCTCCAATTGCAGGGCAGGTGTTCTCCTATAAATTCGCAGACTTCTGGGGAGGGAGGGGTGGGGAGGCGGGTCCTGGGCAGACACCTGACTCGAGAGAGAGAGTGTATCAGCCCTGTGTCTCCCTCCAAGCCCAGCAGCCAAAGAACCAGGCCCAAGCAAATCCCACCAAATAGGTTTTAAATCAGAAGAAATAGGCCTCTACCAGTGCAGCCTGTTACACAGTGAAACATCCACAAATGAGCCCCACTTACAGCCACCAAATCAATTTTCAAACATCCAGCAGTCCCAAAACAATACCCTGCTAGCCCCTTGTAAGTAAGAAAGAAAAGAACTAACCTACCAAGTAAAATCCACAAGAACCCTGTGACAACAACACCAGCAGCTACTGTCCTGGAACACAACTGATCCTGTCCCCTTCCAGTTCTTTCTGAGAGAGTTCTTTAATGTGAGGATCTTGAAGCGCTTTGCAATTAACGCACAACTTAATGCCAAATAATCGTTGATGTCCAGCCACCCTGGGGATGGAACATGGCAGCCACCCGGTACCACCACAAAATACACCAGCGTCTCCATTATTGTGCCTAGAAGCAAACTAACTGAGGAACCAGGTCAGTGAGTAGGGAAAATTTTAAACAGGACACTGATGTAATTTATTTATTTTATTATTTATTCATGTAATTATTTACTTGTTTGTTTACTTATCTATTTTTATTTATTTATTCATTTATTTACTTATTTATGTATTTACTTATTATTTTATTATCTACTTATTTATTGATTGATTGATTTACTAAAGAGTTTAATCAGGAAGGCCTACTGAGCTGTCACCACTTGTTTCCAGTGGCATCCTAGTGGGAACGGTACAAAGGGAAGTGCAATTCAACAGCAAAACGAAGCATTCAAAAACAATGAGCAGCCGGAGAGTGTAATGCTGTGTCACGGGAACAGTGCCATGGCATGTCATGGAACAGTGCAAACAGTGCAATGTAATGGCATGTCATGGGAACAGTGCAAACAGTGCAGTGTCATGGCATGTCATGGGAACAGTGCAAACAGTGCAGTGTCATGGCATGTCATGGGAACAGTGCAAACAGTGCAGTGTCATGGCATGTCATGGAACAGTGCAAACAGTGCAATGTAATGGCATGTCATTGGAACAGTGCAAACAGTGCAGTGTCATGGCATGTCATTGGAACAGTGCAAACAGTGCAGTGTCATTGCATGTCATGGAACAGTGCAAACAGTGCAGTGTCATGGCATGTCATGGGAACAGTGCAAACAGTGCAGTGTCATGGCATGTCTTGGGAACAGTGCAAACAGTGCAGTGTCATGGCATGTCATGGGAACAGTGCAAACAGTGCAGTGTCATGGCATGTCATGGAACAGTGCAATGTAATGGCACGTCACAGGAACAGTGCAAACAGTGCAATGTAATGGTGTGTTATGGGAACAGTGCACACAGTACAGTGTCATGGCACGTCACGGGAACAGTGCAAACAGTGCAATGTAATGGTGTGTTATGGGAACAGTGCACACAGTAGTGTCATGGCACGTCACGGGAACAGTGCAAACAGTGCAATGTAATGGTGTGTTATGGGAACAGTGCACACAGTACAATGTCATGGCACGTCACGGAAACAGTGCATTGTAATGGTGTGTTATGGGAACAGTGCACACAGCACAATGTCATGGCACGTCACGGGAACAGTGCAAACAGTGCAATGTAATGGTGTGTTATGGGAACAGTGCACACAGTACAATGTCATGGCACGTCATGGGAACAGTGCAAACAGTGCAATGTAATGGTGTGTTATGGGAACAGTACAATGTCATGGTACGTCACAGGAACAGTGCAAACAGTGCAATGTAATGGTGTGTTATGGGAACAGTGCACACAGTACATACAATGTCATGGCACGTCACGGGAACAGTGTAAACAGTGCAATGTAATGGCATTTCACGTAAACAGTGCAAACAGTGCCACATAAAGGCACGTCACAAGACAGTGCAATGTAATGGTGTATCACCGGAACAGTGCAAACAGTGCAATGTAATGGCTTGTCATGGGAACAATGCAAACAGTGCAACGAAATGGCACATCAGGGGAACAGTGCAAACAGTGCAAAGTAATGGCATGTCATGGAAACAGTGCAGTGTAATGGCTTGTCACAGGAAAGTACAGATACGTAAGAACTTGTGGCAACACTAGATCTTCAAGAGAAGCTCTTGCAGTAGGTAATAACTTGTAGGACTGCACCACCCTCGTTTCAGGACCACACGGAAACTTTTGCTAGCACTGTCTGACGGGGGACCGCCCACCTGACATCACGTGATGGATGTCAGCTTGACACTATATAGTGGGCGGTCCCCACGTCGGCCCCTCAGTTCTGCCGCCGAGACCTCCAAGAGTCATGACAGTAGAATGGGAAGAGGCTCCTGAACCCAAGAAAGAAAGAACTTTGGAAAAAAGCTGTGAGTAAAGAGGGGACGGTGGGGAAAAAGGTTACCTACTGCAAGAGCCTCTCTCAAAGATCTACTGTTACGTAAGTTCTTACGTAACTGTACTATCTTACTTCAAGAGGGCTCTTGCTGTAGGTAATAACTTGTAGGACTGAGTCCCAAGCAAAGTCCAAGGGACAGGAAAACATGGGAGGCTGGAACAAAGATCTGGTATAAAGCCAGAGAGTTAGGTCACAAGCCCCTGGAGGACTGCTAGTCCAAAACCAGCCCTGCGCCTAGAGGCAATGTCCAAATTGTAGTGTTTCGTGAAAGTGTGGACTGAACTCCAAGCAGTAGCCGCACAGATGTCTGAGGCAGATACATTTCTGAAACAGGCAGTAGAGGCAGCCATTCCCCTGGTGGAATGTCTTTTCACCTGCCCCGGAAGGACTTTACCATACTTCTGGTAGCAGAAAGTAATGCAGTTGGCCAACCATTTGGAAAGGCACTGTTTGGAAACTGCTGCACCTTCTCTTTTTGGTGCAAAAGAAACAAAAAGCTGATCTGATTTGCGGACAGATTTAGTCCTGCGTGTGTAACAACGTAAAATCCTGTGAACGTCTAAAGTATGCAGGATGGTCTCCCCAGGATCAGAATGCTCAGGGTAATACATCAGGAATTCGAAAGACCTATTCAGGGTAATCTCCGAGACAACCTTTGGAAGAAATTTAGGATTTGTGTGCAGAACCACCCGGTCTCTGTGAAAAATCAAATAAGGCACCTTAAACATCAGGGCCTGAAGCTCGGAAATTCTTCGAGCAGAAGTGATTGCAACTAAAAAGAGCGCAGGTCACATGTACTTGCCGATTCAAAGGGAGGCAAGGTGAGTTTCTCTAAAAGAAAATTAAGGTCCCACAGTGGAGCAGGGTTACGAACTGGGGGTTTTAGATGCAAGATACCGCTTAAAAGATTTTGAGACTTCTGAGTCAGAGTCTTGTCACCTACTAAACAGTGATAGAGATGGCCGCCACATGTGCCTTCAGGGATGAATAGCTTGCCCAGGTCTGACAGATGGAGAAGATACTCCATGACCTGAGGAGCGGAGCATGAGAAAGGGTCCCAAGACTTTGAGGTGGCCAAATGGAAAAGTGTTTCCACTTCATGGCGAAGTAGCTCTAGTAGATGATTTTTGCTTCCATCAAAATCTGAGCTACTCGAGGAGAAACCTCACTCATGAAGCGACTATGTCTTGAGGAGCCAGGCGTGAAGATGGAGGGATTTCAGTCCCGGATGTACTAGCGGCTCCTCCTGGGTCAGGAGGTCATAGGAAAGTGGTAAGGAACTGGAAGTTCTGCTGCCATTTGTTGTAGCAGTGGGAACCAAATCTGTCAAGGCCAAAACAGAGCTATCAATATCATTTGTGCTCCTTCAGTTTGTAGCTTGATCAACACTCTCTGCAAGACTGGGAAGAGAGGAATGCATACAGAAATCTCCTGTCCGAGAAAGTGACAGTGTGTCTCGCCAAAAAACACCAGGCCCGGGATCGAGTAAGCAAAACTTGGGAAGTTTTGCGTTTGATGGGGCTGCCAAGAGATCCACCTCTGGACGATCCCAAAGGTCAAAGATGTGATCTAGTACTTCTTGTTTTAGCTCCCATTCATGTGCCCATGCCCTGGTGTGGCTGAGACTGTCAACGAGAATGTTCTGCACGCCTGGGATGTGGACCGCCAGAAGACGGACCTTGTGCAGAACCACCCATCTCCAGACCCGCATCGCTTCCCTGCAAAGAGATACGAAAGGAAAGCCCCCGTTTGTTGATGTACCACCACACACACGTGTTGTCTGACTGGATCAACAGGATCTTTGCTGAAAATGTGCTGAAAAGCCTGAAGAGCATAAAGCACTGGTCTCATTTCTAGCACATTTATGTGCAAGTGCATTTCTACAGGCGACCACAGGCCCCGGGTCCTGTGGCATTCCAGATGGGCACCCCGTCCCATTCCTGAGGTGTCTGTAGTCGGTATTTGTGAGTCAGGAGGGGTCTGGAAAGGAATTCCTTGAATCAGGTTGCTGGAGTCCTGCCACCATAACAGATCCTGGTGCACTGGGCTGGAGATGAGGACCTGACTGTCCATGTCATCCACCCTCTGATCCCATTGGGACCTCAGAGTCCACTGCAAGATTCGCATATGGAGTCTGGCCAATGGGACCATAGGGATAGCCGCTCCCACGAAGCTAAAAAGACAGAGAACCACCCTGGCCGAAATGTGTCGGTTGGAAGATACCTGCTTGGCCTGCCTCTCCAGGGTGTCTACCCTGTCCAGGGGGAGAAAAGCCATTCCCTGTACTGTGTCCAGCACAGTCCCAATAAATTGAAGGTGCTGGGAAGGAGCAAGCCAGGACTTAGAGAAATTGACTGTAATACCCAGGCGCTCGAAAAGGTTCAGGGTAGTTGATAAGGAAGCTTCCAACCCCTCCCTCGACGAGGCTACGAGGAGACAATTGTCAAGGTAAGGGAAGATGTAGTGCCTCTGACTCCTCAAGGTACCTGCCACTACCGCTAGGTATTTGGTAAAAACCCATGGTGTGGTGGACAGTCCAAAAGGAAAGCTCTGAACTGCTAATGCTCCCCTTGGAATGAAAACCTGAGGAAACTCAGCACGTGGATGGAATATTGGGATGTGTAGATACGCATCCTGCATGTCCAGGGCACAAAGCCATTGTCCTTTGGAAAGCAGAGGCAGTAGGCTTTGCAGTGCCAGCATCTGAAACCTCTTGTATTCTATGTGGAGGTTTAGGGTATTGAGGTCCAAAATTGGGCGTGGATCCCCCATCTTTTTGGGTACCAGAAAGAAGTGGGAGTAGAATCCCTTCCCGATCTGGTTTGCCAGCACTGGTTCTATTGCTTCTTTTCAAAGAAGAGCTTTGATCTCCTCCTTAAATGGGGAATACAGTATGCAACCTTGGTAATGAGAAAACCTTGGAGGATTGTTTGGAGGTTTTTCTGAATTTGAGAATGTGACCAAGCTTTATTAACTGAAGCACCCAGGCGTCTGTTGTGATGGACTCTAGTTTATCCAGATGCCTTTGTAAATCTTCCGCCCACCTGTTCCTCCGACAGACGAGGAGGAGGGAGGGCAGCCAGCAAGTCAGGAATGGGAGAGGGGTAAGGATTGCCCTGAAGCCCTTGTTTTAGCTGAGAGGCGGTGGCTGTATTGGGAGTTTGCATTTAAACTGGCGCTTGGGCACCTGCTGATTTTTCGCCTTTCGTCTGTTCTGCCGATGAGAAAGATGTCTTTGTTGTTTTTGTTTCGGACGGTACATGGTGTGAACCAACTGATGAACTGTACCTTTATCCTGCAGGCTTGTGATAACGTCCTGGGTATCACCACGAAACAGGACAGAGCCTCTGAAAGGGGCATTCTGAATAGCCGACTGAACATCAGGGGCTAGGCCAGACTCTCGAAGCCAAGAGTACCGGTAAGGCTCACAGCTGTGGCCGTACCTCTAGCGGAGGAATCCACCGCATCGTGGGTGGCCCGAAAAGAATGATGCCCTGCCACCTTAGCCATTTTTGAAGGTGTTTGCCAAGGTGGACTTTGCTTTAGGGTCTGGTAGGGCCTCCACAATGGGCTTGAGCTAGTGGAACAAAGACTTCTGGTACTCTAGCATGTGCAAAACGTAGTTCAGAGCACATATATCAGGAGTAGGAGAAGAATAAAACTTTCTCCTGAACTGGTCCAAATGCCTGGATTCCTTGTCAGGAGGGGAAGTACTAAGGTGCTTTGGCTTTGCAGACCAATTGTGGGCTGCAGTAATGACCACCGAGTCAGCCCTAGGATGCACACTGAGGTGGTCCTTGTCTTCAGGGGTCCTGTAAACCTGGTCAGCTTTCTTGGCCATGGCCAGGATGGAGGACAGTCTCTGCCAGATGGTCGAGGATAAATCCTCGTGAGGTTCCAGCCAATGGGGTGTGAGTACCGGACTCGTCTCCGGGAAATTCAGATGCTCTGCCAGCCTCTGTCATTTTGGGTCCAGAGCTCTGACTTTCAGCCTTGGGCTTCTGCCATCTATTTGAGGAGGTCCACAAAAGTGGGATCTTCAGGTGGGGATTTGGGAGACTCCCGAGGGACTGGTTCCTCATGGGGAGGTGTCTGAAAACCTAAACCGGTGGATGAGGAATTGGAGTCCGCTTCGGAAATCATCTGAATCCTCCAGAATGTTTTCAGTAATTGGAGGTTCTGGCTCCCTGGAGATCCCTTCAGATGTCAGGGGTTGTGTTCAGGCTGACAACTGGCCTGACATCGAGGTGTGAGGAACAACCGGAGAGGGCGCCCTAGGAGTAGAGTATGGGCAGCTTGTGTCCAGAGGTAGCGGATGCCTGCTGTCCAATTGTGAAACCAATTGTGATTTGGTGTCAGACCACCAAGATTTCAGAATCTCCCTAAAATCTGCCTGAGGCTGAGCAGGAGGAGGTGGATATCCATGTCCCGAGAAGCCAGAGGACGGATAATGGTGAGAGTAACCTGGTGGAGGGTAATAACCAGGATAACTAGGGCTTATAAAAGGTAATTGAAAAGGGATCCAACATCGGGGCCTAGAGAGGATAACCTGACGGTGGATATCCTGACGGTGCCCCCATCATCGTATAGCCAGGCGACATTCCTGACAGGGGGTAGCCTGATGGAGGGTAGCCTGACAGTGGCCCTGTCGGAGGGTAGCCTGGTGGTGGCCCTGATGGAGGATAGCCTGAAGGGGGTCCTGCTGGAGGACCTGCAGGGGAAACCCCAGCGAAGGGCCTGAAGGCAGAAGACCCGAGGGGGGCCCAGAAGGCAAATTACCCGTAGGGCGCCCCAATGGGGGAAAGCCCATTGGCAGTCCTGACAGAGGCAAGGGGACCTGCAGTCATAGAGGAGGAACAGGGTCTGGTACCACTCTAGGTGGCGGCGGAGCCACCATAAGGCCTTTTGGAACCCTGACATCAGGTAAACCTGATGAAAGGTCTCCTTCCGTCAGGACCTGTGGGTCCAGCGACAGCAGAGGATCTCCGACAGAGAAGGAGATGGGAGCTCTCCATGGATGGAGCCCCAGGGTGAACTTTGTGCCCAGCCAGGACAGAGTCCAGCTGTGTGTCGTCAGAGCCTGACAGATGCAAAAGAGTCGTATGATCGTCAGAGGGCCCGATGATCGGCTGATCGACCCAGGTTGTGCAGGAGTCGGATGCCCAGACTCCCGACTTACTAACCCTGGCCGCCCTGAAGGTGGATAGTTTAAAGGGGGTTCTACTGGAGGACCTGCGGGGGAAACCCCAGCGAAGGGCCCGAAGGCAGAAGACCCGAGGGGGGACCGGAAGGCAAATTACCTGTAGGGAGCCCCAATGGGGGTAAGCCCATTGACAGTCCTGGCAGAGGCAAGGGGACCTGCGGTCGTAGAGGAGGAACAGGGTCTGGTACCACTCTAGGCGGTGGCAGAGCCACCATAAGGCCTTTTGGAAACCTGACATCAGGTAAACCTGATGAAAGGTCTCCTTCCATAGGGACCTGTGGGTCCAGCGACAGCAGAGGATCCCTGACAGAGGAGGAGATGCGAGCTCTCCATGGATGGAGCCCCAGGTTGAACCTTCCTCCAGCCAGGACAGAGTCCAGCTGTGTGTCGTCAGAGCCTGATGGACGTAAAAGAGTCGTACGATCGTCAGAGGGCCTGACGATCGGCTGATCGACCCAGGTTGTGCAGGAGTCAGATGCTCAGACTCCTGATTTACCAACCCTGGCTGGGCGCTCGTCGGAGGGTCCAAAGATAAGGCTCATCGGCCACGCTAGCGGACTTAGAGCCCGGGGTTGTGAAGGGCCTAAGTGCGGCAGCGGCCTCGGACGAATCCGAGGTGCCCGCCATCACCATAACCAGTGGCGGAGGGAGGCCAGTAGGCGGGAGCACAGGCTTGACCGACACTTGCCATCCTGGAGGAAGGGGCCAATCTCTGCCAAAGGGCCCGTGAGCAGCGTGGGGGGACTGCCCGTCCCGATGTTTTCCTTGTCCTCTTTTTTTTCTTATGGGATCAGTCATGGAGGAGGAGGAGGCGCTCAGCTTCTTCAACTTTTCTCCATCAAGGCCATTTTTATTTCAGGAGATGGGCCTCAGTGACTGTTAGCGCTTTTTCCATGTGACCTGATTGAATTGAGCGCAGGCCTCACACGCCCAACACTGTGGTCTGGTCCCTTGCAGAAGAGGCAGAGGATATGCTGGTCCTTATGCAGTAGCTGGACACTCGCAAGAACTGCACTTGTTTTTATGCGATTCTAGAAGAAGAGGACAACATACAAAACTATTAGAACACTTTTCAGTTAAGAGAAAAATAGAAACTCATCCAAGTTAGGTGTTTGAACTGCTGTGACGAGCTTCAGTCGGTCCGGCGTGCACAGGTCAACAGCGGAAAGAACTGGAGGGGCGGACGTGGGGGCCGCCCACTATATAATGTCATGCTGACATCTGTCACATGACGACGGGTGGGCGGTCCCCCGTCAGACACTGCTAGCAAAAGTTTCCGGGAGGTCCTGATGCCAGGGGGCACAGTCCTACAAGTTATTACCTACCGCAAGAGCCCTCTCAAAGTAAGATCAATGGAAACAGTGCAACGTAATGGGGTATCACAGGTACAGTGTAAATAGTGCAATGTAATGGTGTGCACAGGAACATTGCAATGTAATGGCGAGTCACGGGAACAGTGTAAACGGTACACTGTAATGGCGTGTCATGTGAACAGTACAAACAGTGCAATGTAATGGTGTGTCACAGGAACATTGCAAACAGTGCAAAGTAATGGCATGTCATGTGAACAGTACAAACAGTGCAATGTAATGGTGTGTCACAGGAACATTGCAAACAGTGCAAAGTAATGGCACATTACAGGAACAGTGCAAACATTGCAATGTAATGGCATGTCATGGGAACAGTGTAAACAGTGCAATGTAATGGTATGTCATGAAATAGTGCAAACAGTGCAACGTAATGGCATGTCACCAAACAATGCACTGAAACGTAATGGCATATCACAGGAACAGTGCAAACATTACACTGTAATGTTGTGTCATGGGAACAGTGCAAAGTAATGGTGTGTCACGGGAACAGTGCAAACATTACACTGTAATGTGTCATGGGAATAGTGCAAAGTAATGGTGCGTCACGGGAACAGTGCAAACAGTGCAACATAATGTGTCATGGGAATAGTGCAAACAGTGCAAAGTAATGGTGTGTCAGGAACAGTACAAACAGTGCAATGTAATGACATCACAGGAACAGTGCAAACAGTGCAATGTAATGGTGTGTCACGTGAACAGTACAAATAGTGCAATGTAATGGCATGTCATGGGAAAGTACAGTTACGTAAGAACTTACTGTAATAGTAGATCTTCGAGAGGAGCTCTTGCAGCAGGCAACACTGGTAGGACTGAAGCTGCCAGGCGCCAAGACCACATGGAAAACTTCTAACTAGTAGTCTATCACGGGGGACTGCCCCCACCGACGTCGGGTGTAGTATGACTGCCCGACTGATGATCTCCGACAATTTACCACCCGACTGTAAGTTCCCAAAATCTACTGCCCGCTCGGGTATCATTTGCTGACAGAACTTTGCCCGACCAGTATGCTAGTGCCGAAAACAAATATCCACCTAACCTTTAGTAAATAAAATGCATTCTAAAAATGTAACAGAGTTTAGACTTGCATTACATTGCAGGAAGTGCTTACATCATAGCTACTTATCAGCCAACAGCTTTGGTAACAGACCTGAGAACAATAGTATTATAAGCAAGTGTTTTATAGCAAACTCATCAGAACAGCTAATATTTTCAAGTCAAACTACCTCTGGCTGGAAGCTGCAATACTGAACATAGGATCTGCAAGAAAGCGAAGCAGCTCACAACAGAGGGAGGTGAACTCACAATTGTCTTTGGTTTGTAGCAGATATTCTGCAGGTGGAGGCTACTTAACTGAAAGGTGAAATAAGGAAATTAGAATTATCAGGAAAGACAGTCTTTGTTACAATTCTTAAGATTTTCAGTGCAGGAAGAGTTTAAAGCACAGCTGACTTATTTTGGGGCTGACTGTTTTAGAGCACAAACCACCAGGCTGTTTTGGGGCTGGTGAGGTTTTTCCTGTGTCTGACTGGGATGTCTGGATTTTTCTCTGTTTGAGTAACAGGTATTTTCTCTGTCAAATTGTTGTGTAGGGTATCTTGCTGACAGGAAGGCACTCATCGCAGCAGTGGGTCAGGAGCTCTGAGCTGACTGTTTTGTGAGGGCACAGTTTAGGCCCAACCCCCTTCCCACCTGTCACCCCACCCACCCCTGGAAATAGTTCCTTTATACCTGGGGTTCTGACGTAATTTCTCAAGAGTGCAAGATGCATATCACTGTCATATCCTCTAGCACACTGCACTGACAATATAAGCATACACATTGTATAATATATATATTTCTATATAACAAACCAATCACACACACTAACACACAAAAAAAAAAAAAACGTAGATAAACGTGGGGAGTAGTGCAATGTAATGGCTGTGGGGCAGCAGTCTTCCGGGAGTCTTTCTGGAGGCTGAGATGCTGCCCATTTGCAGACAACTCTGCCCTGAGGGAGGAAGTTCCGCCTTCAGGCCACACTGGACAGTAGTAAGGGAACCTTCCCCAGGCCACACTGGATGGTAGGAAGGGAACCTCCCTTCCAGGGAGCACCAGAGCCACCACCACTACCTCAGAGGTTGCAAGAAAGCACAGCAGTTGGACCACAGTGGGCTCAGGGAGGGTGAGGCGGTGGAACAGAGGCACACCAGTCAGTTGTTCCACTCCACAATCCATACACCATTCTGGGGACATAGCTCCCCCATGGATGCACCCGCAGAGGAGACTAAGGAGGCTGAGGACAACTGTCACAAGGGAGGCCCACAGGAAGGAGGCAGAGGACACCACAAGGAAAGGAAAGGAAGCAGCTACTGGTGGGGGACTCAATTATTAGGGGGATAGAACTGGAGGGAGCAGGGAAAACTGAAGTAAGGTGCCTGCCTGGTACCATGGCTTGGAGGGAGAAGAAGCACATCCTCAGGAAAACGAGAACAGCTGTACGGGAGTCTGAGCTGGATGTCATTGTCCACCTAGGGACAAATGACTTGGCTCAACATGAGATTAGAGCAGTGCAGAAGGACTTTGTAGAATTGGGAGGGGCTAAGACAAGTAGCACACACAGTATCCTTCTCAGAGGTGCTGCCTGTCAATGGCATGAGTGAGGCGAGGGTACTTTGCACCATGCAGTTTAATGAATGGTTGAAAAATGGTGTGGAGAACAGGAGTTTGGCTTCACTGGGGACTGGGGTTCCACCTGAAATTTACCTTTTGGGCAGGATTTGCATAATGACAGTCATATTGTTCATAAGGTAGGGTAATAAGAAGGCTATGTTGAAAATTTGGGGTCAAAATATTTAAAATGGCAAAGTTTTAACCATTCATTGCAATTTCTCTACACCGCCGTAACTTTGGAATTTTTAAAACTTTGACCTCAAATTTTTAAAATAGACTTTTTATTACCCCACCTCATATACTGTATGTCACAGCTGTCATTTTTTAAATCCTGGCCAAAATGTGTTTTTTCGTACCTGTGGTGCAGAATGGCATTGCAGTTGCAAGGAATTATGTTTTGGCGGGGATTCCAAAATTTGCTGTACCAGATACATAAGATGAGTAATCAGATGGCTATGTTGCCAGCTTGGTCACTGTTGTCCTATAAATGGAAGTGCAGGGCCCTTCAACAGCGACATACATATTCGCATCTATGGAGGGATCGAGTGCAGGGCCTGAAGGGCACTGTGCTCCCACAGGCAAATAAGGCTACGATTATACTGTCTCAAAAAGTAAAGAAATTCGTTGCAAAAAAAACTGTTAATGCATTAGTTAGGGTTGATATCAAACTATAAAAAGGAGGGAAATATGACGCTAGGGTTTTCAACCCTATCACCCCACCTGCACACACCAGTGGTGTCAGGGGTGTGCCTTGGGGTCATCAGCCATAACGCTCATATGTTCATATTTCCAAGCAAGGATGTAACTAACTGCTGTAAATGGCATGGAATCTTCACTGTTGCCGGTAGTCTGAGGAGTCCCACAGGGCTCGGTCCTTGGACTATTATTGTTTCTGATTTATTTAAAAAGGTCTGGGAGAAAGTGTGCCAGATACAGCATATCACTTATATGCCGACGATACGATACTTTACGTTGCTGCATCATCATTGAGGTCTAAAGTAAACTGCAAATTCATTTTAATGGTTTGCAGGATTACTTTGGATGATCTAAACTTAAAATGAATACAGGTAAAACTAAGTGTATGCTGTTGAACCTCAACTAAAATTAAGAGTGGCAGAGATCAGGGATGTAGCCAAGGATTTCAACTTTGTACACCGAGCTGCCACACTGCTACCCTCCCAACCACACAGTTGTCCATGCCCCCCAGCACAAGCAAAATTTAGTCTGGGACATATACTCTAAACACAAAATGTAAAGATGCTCATATACTCAATCAGATATGGTAGGAAAGCCTTTCGATCACAAGCAGTGTCAGACTAACAGACATTGTGACAAGCCTCTACCACATCAAGGTAGCTAGTCCCACAGAGGTCCATTCACACTGACTTTTCAACCACCAGACTGGTTTTTAGTTACAATGTTGCAGTGAATAGTCCTTCACTGGTGTGTATCCATCTTCTAATGTAGAAGCAGCTCAACTAAATGTTTGGTTTCACCAAATCCTAAAGCCACCCAGTTCTGTAGTTTGGGAAGTTGAAAGGCTGGAACAAGGTGTTAATCAGAGGCAGTGGGACAGTTCGGTTGGGAGCTGCTGCTAATAATGGGACTGGGAGCTGGCAATGGCATTGTTGGAGCTTCCAGTGCTGCCTGCAGCCAGCATCAGCCAGCATCTCTCGGGCTCAAAAACTGCAAGTTTCTTTTTGCTCTCTGGTGTATGGAATGTGTGGCCAATGGCCTTGGCTGACTCAACTCAGTGCTAACATGGGGCTGCTGATCACTGCTCCACCTCTTATATGCCACAAGCCCAGCCATTTCTGTGCATTTTATGTTTGCCTGCCGCGTGCAAAAACATAGTGCCATCCTCGAGTTTTCAGAGGTGTGTCAGCCTCTTCCAATTCAGTCAGTGCATTTGCAGGCGCGATGGCAGTGCCAATCACTGCTCCAGCTGTCTATGACAGCTGAAAATGCAGTGGCATACAGTTGAAAGGGAGAGCTCCGCTTGAGTGAGGCAGAGCTCCCCACACCACGCACACTGCGTGCTCATGCACCTCCCTCTCCCCTACACGATGCGGCCACGGCGGGGTGCCCAATCCCCGTCGGCTGCCGCTCCCCAAAAGCATCCAGGTGCCACGCTGGGAGCCCACCTCAGCGTGGCAAAATGATGTTATGGCTGGCCGGGGTGCCCAATCCCTCATCGGTTCCACTGTCTCTCCCCCATGCTGTCGCCCGGCAGGGATGCCCAATCCCCGTCGGCTCCTGTCCCCACGGTACAGGGTTCCACGCTGGGAGCCCACCCCAGCATGGCAACAGATGCCATGGCCGACAGGGTGCCCAATCCCCGTTGGCTTCATGCCCCCAGCCGTCCTTCTGTCATGCTGGGAGCCCACCCCAGCGTGGCAAAAGTCCAGCGTCGTCGTTAACAACAACAAAAAAAACAAACTGAAAAGCAAAAACGGTCCCTCGCGGTGTCTGCACCCACCCGCGCCCACCCACTGTGCACCCTGCGTCCACACACACCCCCTCACCCCATACTTACCTCCAGAGTCCGGCGCGACGATCTTCGGTGGACCGGGAACACGTCTGCACTCTTCAAAGCCGACCGTGAACTGAGCAAATGCTGTAAGCTGTATAATGGGATAGATAGGTTTTTAAACTTTGTTTGCATATCTCAGGCATTTTTTGGAATTTTGCACCAAATTTTCAACATGGGGTTTTGGGACCCCTCCTCATGAATTCTTGCACTGTCATGGCGTTACTGGCCTGAAGGGTGATTTGCGCAGCCAATGCGCTAAATCACCTTTCCAGAATGATTAACAAACGACACTGCCAGTGTTCATAAGGTGGGCTCTCAAAAAGCCTATTTTGAAAATTTGGTGGAAAAATTCCTAAAAATGACTGTTTTATGAGCATGCATTGCGCAGTTCCTACGCACGCTCATAAGTTCACGAATTTTCAATATTTTTACTCCAGATTTTCAACATTGCCATTTTAAAGAAAATCACACTAACACTGTTCATGATCGGAGGTCCCAAAATGCCTGTGTTAACAATCTGCTGTAAAAATATCCCGAAACTAGTTACATGCAGTTAATGGTTGCACAGTTTCTACTGCCTTTCGTGACTTCACCAGTTTTTTTAAGATTTTCACAGCAGATTTTCAACATTGCCATTTTTTACACCTCCCCATGAACAGTACCGCTGTCATTTTTCACATCCTGTTTGGAATGTGTTTTTGCACCTGTGGTGCCAAATGCCATAGTCCCTGTGCAAAAGCAGTTTTCGGCTAACAAACTGATATTGCCACTGTTCATGAGGTGGGGGTCACAAAAAAACCATGTTGAAAATTTGGAGTGAAAATACCAACGAATGCCTGAGGCGTTAGGGTTTCTGACCATAACGCCCCACCCTGTAGAGTATGACAGGCATCAGGGGTGTGACTTGGGATTCTTGCCTGTCATGCTCATACCATTCCACCCCACCCACACCTGCAGCCAGTGAGAGGCACCAAGGTGTGCCTCGGACTCTTGAAGCCCAAACTTCACCCAATTCTCCTATACCGCACCATCTCACTGTATTTCCTGATGGAATGGGGTGCGCATAGACCAAAGACCCCAAGGCACACCGTGACACTTGTCAGTGTCTGCAGGGTAGGGTGTGGTGAAATGGCATTAGTCGTTATGCCTGGCGACCCAAGAGCACACCAATGCCTGCCACTCTCTGCAGGGTGGTGGTGGGGTTGGCTTCAGTTCAGTACTTCGCTGCCATTCCTATTATGCAGCTCTGTAACTTCTACACTACCAATGCCAGTGCCAGCAAGCAAACATTCGGCATTGACAAATGCTTGTTTTATATAACCACTTGACTACATAAAATACACATCATGGACCACAGCAACACTCCAGCACAACACCTATATCAGTTCTTTGAAGTACTCTACCAGAAAACCATCTGTACCCCCTGCCTTCCCATTCTTCAGGCTACCTATTACATTCATTTTTTCTGCTGGCGTCACTGGCATCGGGAACGATAGACCACTCAAATCTTATTTGGAGGGAAAATATTTCTATATTTAAAACATGGCTGTTGTGGAGTGTACATGCTCTCTGCATATACATAAAAGGCACAGAGGTGATGGCTTCACCTCTTTAAAGTTGGTATCTGCCAGTTTTTGAAAACATGTGCCCAAGCCCAGAGGTATTGCAGGGCTCTCTTTAGAAAGCACCGTTCCTGGCTGTACATCTTCTCCTGAAAGTCATTCACTTTGCTGACTGTCAGGGGAAGTGTGATTCACAGAGCAGTGCATTTATTAGCAGTCTCGTGATTTTGTGAATAGCAATAAAAAGCAACCTCCAGTCAGGCAGTCCCACCATAACCTTTCACTGTGTCTGGCAATTACAGTAACCTGACTCACTTTAAACACTCTGTGTACCTCCCCCCTCCCTCTCTCTCCCTTGGTTCTGTGCTGCCTTGCCAATTCTGATCCCTTCCCAATTCTCATGTCATTAGATTAGGATATTGGCTGGACTCCTTGGGTTCTAGCAATGTCCATGTACGTAAACTTGTTACACACATTGGCAGGAGAGTGAGGCTTTCATACCGTCATCAAAATTGTGTGGGTAGCCACACTGTACGAAAAATAGTTGAAACTCAGCGTTTTCCTTTATTCAGTTATGGAAATGTCTTGTATGACTATTCAAACAAAAGCAAACTACAAAAACTAGATATTTTATATAATCGATTGGCCAGGCTGATTTTGAAATGGCCAAAAGAAACTCGTCATTTTAATATGTGCAAATGTTTAGGGTGGATTTCACTTGCAGATAGACATCATTTACACAAATTTGTCTTGGCTTACAGAAGTGGATTTGGTAAAGTACCAGACTACCGAGTAGATAAACTGCAGGAAAGGAAGGTAAACTCATCTTTTAGGAATTTGATATATAGTGACTTGACTGTTCCTATAACCAAAACGCAGCGGTCAGTGTATTTTTTTAGTCAAATAGTTCCCTTCTATTGGAATAACTTACCACACAAGTTTCTGTTGTTTAACACTAAGCCCCCCCCCCCAACAAATGCAGTACAACAATGGTTTGTAGATAATATCACTAGCCAGATTAGATGTTGTGGTCAATTTTATGACTAATTGTATTGAATGGGTTTATTTATGATTGTTTGCTCTTTGTAATGTATTGTAAAATGTGTTGTAATAAGTTTTACTGTCTGTAAACTGTCTACTATGGGTCACCATTTGAAATGAGTTTGCTCAATGATTCAACCCCAATAAAATGAAATAAAAAAAAATTACATATATATATATACATATATCATAGTATTGCATTCTAACACTCTGATTTTGTGAGTGAGTTCATCACAGAGTACTTACTGTTGATTTATTATCTTTTATGACCAGGGGACCATGTTCATCCTTGTGAAGCCCTGTAATTAGGGTGAAATATTGGGTTTTGCTAAGGATGTGGTCACAGCCTGCAATATATTTGAATAAAATGTGTTTTTTTTTTATGGCCACACCTCCCCTTACGAAGTGGCAGTTCGCCATGGAGTGCCTGGAGTTGGCTTTGTCGATGAGCACTTTAAAATATTAGTTTGAACACTGTACATTGCAGCAGGAATCGACAAATTTCAAATTTCCGTGGTAGTCCAGGACAACTGGCCTATCCAAAAATGGTAGTCCCACTGTTCCGACTGGTAGTCCAATTGTTGGAAGGCCATATTTTAAGGAAAACTTATAAAACATTATATAGCAACAAAGTAAATGGTTGCTGCATTGTTTTATTAATACTACACAGATGAAGGCTGTTGAAAACAGTAAAAAATATGTGTTTAAATGTTACTGTTATACAGGTTGAGACTAGATTGTTTTTTGTTCAGTCTCCTACAATAGGTCAAACTTGCCATTCTTTTATTTGGCTCCTTAATGCCAACTTTCTTCAGCCATGGTTATGCTGTACTTCACTGCAATGCAACACTTCTTGTTTTGTCCCGTTATTTCTTTTTCCTTAGAGGAACACAGTCCCGGTCTCTTTTATTTATCTCCTATCTAGGCTGCTTTTTTTTTTGTTCAACTATAATTCCCACTCTATTGGGATCCTTTTTACCAAGTTATTCAGTTATCCTGTACACTGCAGTGCAAGTTTCTTTTTTCTATTTGCCCTCCTTCATTATTTTTTTCTTAGGGCAGCATCAGTCACAAAGCCCCTCTCTCTTTCTCTCTTCGATGAGTGACTCCTGGCTACTAATTTTTTTTGTTCACTCTCCTCCCTAAGTTGTAACAAGTACCCTTCTTCTCCCTTTCTTTAATAATTCTACCCCAGCCTCCCATTAGTCTACTTTCCTTTAATGTGGTCTCACTCTCTCCTCCTCGCACAGTTAATTCAGTTCTGGTGGTAATTCGCTCAGCTCTTCTCCCCATTTACTTTACTGCTGATGCTCGGTCAGTCTGTTTTATTTACTACTGATTATCAACCCTTTCTGATGTTTTTGTTCGACCATTTGGGGTAGATTTCAGCTCAGGCACACTGGTAGTAGGCAACAATCCAACTCGTGGTAGTGGCTCCCGCTTCCCATCTTTCCCCTCTCCAGGTTCACCAAGTCTCACCCTCCCTAACTGTTGCCCCAATCTTTCTACCCTGTTTTTGCAGCTCCAAAAAGGCAACAGCAAGAGTGGGAGGTAGTGGCTGGATTCTGTGCCAGTACCCACACTAAAAACACAGTCCGTACACGATGAACTCGGAGAAGCAGACATGTTCTTTTTCCTCACACTGAGTGCAGAATGTGAGCAAGCGCAACCTCCGATTACCCAAGCCAAGTCACCACTGTGGCCAGTGGGTGTTTCTTACCATTTTCAGCTAATCCATTATTGGATGGATTCCATGCCTGACAGTCCAATGACTCGTTCTTTTTCGGTTCCCCGCAGCCGTGGCTCACTCCCGTACTCGGCAATTGCACTCCTCTGCCATAGGTCATGTGAATGAGTTCCTAGTGGATCACATGACCACTGAGATGGATGGACTCCCACATCGCCAGTGAGCTCCCCAGTGGAGGAACCTGGCACTGCAGTAAAGAAAAACTGTTTCTTTCTTTTTAAAAAAAGTACTTGTCCATGGACAAGCACCTTTGCCCCAACTGCTTGTCCCTGACTATGATCTGGTAGCCTGTGATGTCGGGTTATTGGATTTGTCAAACCCTGCATTACAGTGTGCACCATTTACATGCAGAGATGCAGCAAAATAAAATTTCAACAGCGAAATTGTGGTGAAAATGGCAATTTTGCCGGTCGAAATGTTTCCCGAAATTGCAGCAAATTTGTAATTTGCTCATCGCTGCCAGCCACCACAAGTCTATAAATTGAACCCCCACACACATTGCCTGCACCCCATTTGTTTTATTAAAAAAAATGTCACCTCCACTCCCTGATGTCTAGGCCCCCGGCCATGCTGGCCATAATAACATTACATAAGCACTCCCACCCCCAAAGTCACCCTGCGCCTCCTTTTGTTTTATTAAAAAAAAAACTTCACCCTCCACTTCCTGATGTCTAGAAGGCCCACCTCCACCCCATCAATAGACAGCAGCACCCACACAGCTCCCTCCACTCTGATCGGGCCACCATCACAGACCTCCACTCACCTCCACAGCTGGCAGCCCAACTGAGCACCACTAAGCGCTTGAATGAATGAATGAATGAATGAGGAGGTGCGTGCTCATTCATTCAAGCTCTCAGTGGTGCTCAGTCAGGCTGCCGGCCATGGAGGTGAGTGGAGGGCTGTGACGATGGCCCGATCGGTCACGGGGGCTGGGTGGGTGCTGCTATCTATTGATGAGGTGGGGGTCCACTAGAGACCAGGGAGGAGGATGATTTTGTTTTTTAATAAACAAATGGAGGCAGCAGGATAACTTTGAGGGGGTACTTAAGTATTTCATGTAATTATTGCCAGTGATTAGCTGGGGGGGGGACCACCACACACCAGGGAGTGGAGGGTGAATTTTATTTGTTTTTTAAAATACAACAAATGGGGGGGTCAGGGTAACTTGTGTGTGTGGGCGTGCTTATTTGATGTCATTTCAGCCAATGATCGGCTGGAGGGGGACCACTGGACACCAGGGGGGAAAAAAATGCGGCCAGTAAGCAGCTGGTGGGGAGGGACCACTAGACACCAGGGAGAACTTTGGCCAGTGGTCACAACATTTTGCCGTGGGAGGTGAAATTACTACCCCAGGTGGTGAAATTTCACCGCAGGTGTCGAAATTTCACCATGAGTGCGAAATTTCACCTAAGTGAAATTTCACCAGCTTGGGCAAAATTTTGCACCCAACCACGGGTGAAGGGTGCATATCACCCAGCAAAATATTTCCGCAATGCACTAATTCACGTGAATATTTAGCTTGAGCGAATTTTTCCAATTTCGCACATCCCTATTTACAAGCTTTCTATGACATGATCGGTGTTCGAATACTAAAAGGGATAGATTGAGGATTAGGCACAGACACAGATGTTTTAGCCGGCAAATGCAAGCAAAACTAGAGGACATACACTGAAACTGATGGGGGAGGGGTAGAATAAGGTGAAACATTGGAAAGCATTACCTTACACAGAGTGTGATTAAAGGGACACTGTCAGCTTTTTTTGCATCATATTATTTCTACCTGAAAACCCACATTTTATGATTGTTTATCTTGTCTAAAATTCACTGATGTTGTTGGTTGTTTTATCTGCTTCCTTTCTTTGTAGAACAATATGTGTGCTAAGGGTATAATTATACCCAACCTTGTTTTGTTTCAAATCCTTGACCTATGCTTATTGCATACTTCCTTAACATTATTAACACCCCAAGCAGTGCAGTCTGTCATGATGCAATGGGCTCCTCTCCTCTCACTACATCTTGAGTATCTCGACTGCGCTGCGGGGGTTTCCCATGTCCTGGAAAGATGCAGTGGGAGGACTATAAACACATAGGTTTTTGTGTGGTAACTCCAGTATGGTAGGCAGTCTGTGTTTTGCTTTTAAAAAGTAAAAAGGAATCAGAATCAAAGAACCAGCTATATCAGCAAGCTACAGAATGTGAGCAATTATAGCATGTGCTTTTTTAAACTAGAGACAATTTTAGGCAGAAGGGGTTGCCAGCGTCCCTTTAAAGAGTGCCTTTCTTGATTATTTGTAGTGTTTACAAGCACAAACAATGAGCTCCCTTACCTGAATGGGAGCTCCTCTGTGTTGTTCAGTCAAGCAGTAAGGCATGACAGGGTGTGCATTGTGCCGGGATAATGGCACACCTCAGGTGGGTTGAATCACAAGGTGAAGCTGAGTGCTTCCGCCACCCAACAACTGCCGCTATCCCAGCACAACACTCACCCTGGAGTGCCTTATTGTGATTGTGAAATTGATCCCTTATTTTGAATAAATAAGATGCTCTGTAAAATTTTTATAATTAGGATTTGTAAAAAAAAAAAAAAAAAAAAGTAAAAAAATGTGAATAGAAAATAGTCCCTTTTAGCAGTTGTACTTTATAGACTAGGGTGGGTAATAAGATGATAACCTGGGTCAGAAACTGGTTAGGAGATAGGAGGCAGAGGGTAGTGGTAAACAGAGTTCACGCTGAGGATGGGTGGGTGACCAGTGGGGTACCCCAGGGGTCAGTAGCTGGGACCGGTTCTCTTTAATGTCTTTATATATGACATAATGAGGAGCTGGAAGGAAAAGTCTGCCCTTAGACGCATGACATCAAAATCTGCAACAGAGTGGACACTCCATGAGGGGTGTAAAAAGGAAGAGCAGGGTTCTGTAAAAGCTGGAATAGTGGTCAAGGGTATGGCAGCTGGGTTTTAATGCAAACATGTACAAAATAATGCAGTTAGGCCATAGAAACCTGGGGGGAGGAGTACAAAATGGGGGGAGTAAAATTGACAATGACCAAGCAGGAAAGAGATCTGGGTGGGGGTGATCATATCGAATGATGTAAAGGTGGCCAGGCGGTGTGACAAAGCAGTCAGGAGGGCTAATGGGATGCAAGGGTGCATGGATAGGGGTATCACCAGCAGGAAAAGGGAGGTGGTGTTGCCCTTACATAGATTACTGGTAAGACCCCACCTTGAGTACTGTGTCCAATTCTGGAGACCACATCTCTGGAAAGACATAGAGTGGAGGTAGTCCAGAAGAGGGCTACCAAAATGGTGCAGGGTCTGCACCAAAAGCCCTATGAGGAGAGGCTAAAGGAGTTCAATATGTACACCCTGGAGAAAAAAGGTGTTCTAGAACAAGGGGACATGCTATGAAGCTGAAGGGAGGTAGATTCAGGAGAGATGTGAAGAAGTATTTCTTCACAGAAAGGGTGGTGAAAAAAAGGGTGGTTCCAGCAGAGGTAGTAGGGGCAAAAATGGTGGTGGGGTTCAAAAATGCCTGGAATAGACACAAGGGAATAATTGGGGAAAGGTGTGGGGGGGGAGGGGGGAGACTCAGCATAATAGATCAAGTAGGGTGTGCAGCAAAAATGAAGATAATAAAAATGAGCAGACTGGATCAGCCCAGTGGCCCTTATCTGTTGTCAGTTTCTATGTTTCTGTGGATAGAAGACAGTGCCAAAACTGGATGATTTCTAAGTAAAGGAGTGTATGAGGATTGCAGCGTGAGTACCTTAAAGGAGTAGTACAGTCAACATTTGTAAAAACATATGTTGTTCAGAGTGTTTTGATTTGTGTCTTTAGTCCTGGTGTGTCCTTCTCTTCATTTGCTATTAGGAGGGTTTTCTTTTTTCACTTTGCCTACTAGTTTTATGGCATCTTCTACTCATTTTACGGCCTCTGGGGGTCTCCATATTACCATGGTGTATTGCTCTTCTTTTCCTTTAAATGCCACCTGTTCCATGTGACAGTGATGCATCTGGGGCCATAGATTCAGCAAGCACTGGTTTTCAGTCAATTATACAGCAGTACAGCTCTGACTTTAACTCACTTTCCTTATCCAGTAGGTACTGAGGAGTACATTTACAGCTTCGCCATCACTTGAGGTCCAACTGAGTGGGTATTCAGTAAGGAAACAGCTAGAGTCTTTATTAATTATAGCATTGATGACTTGGGGGTGATTTGTGTGCTTTTTATGGCTGGGTGTAATTTAATGAAATTAAAAGCTTCAAAGACCCCTGACGCCGTTGTGACAACTTTAAAAAAATGCAATATTTAGACATGTAAGTATATTTAATATTTTTTTTCTGTAGTTCTCACCCTTGCTTCTTTATTACTAAGGGCATTTTGCATGTAAACAGGATCGCTGCCTTATTTGTTGTGGCTGCTTGTCTACGCCTGACATCATAGTTCTGTTTATGACATCACAGTCTGTTGCTGTGGAAATAATTATGATGCCATAAATGGAGGATTATGATGTCAGGTACAGGCAAGCAGAAAGAGCAGATAAAATGTAAGGGACAGTAATCCTCTTTCATACAACTTTCCACAGTAATAAAAAAAGGGAAATAATTATAGAAAATAAATGAAATATAAACTGAATTATGCCTAAATCTCACATTTTTTTCAAGTTTTTCCTAACAGTGTCAGGGGCTCTTTAAAAGTAAAATATTTACTCATGCTGGCTAGACGTAGACAAATGTATAGAAAACAAACATATTGAATTATTTAGTTGAGGCCAGAACATTAGCTTCAGTCTTCAGATTACTGCTACAGTACTTTTCCCTCACTGAATCACTGGTCCCAGTTGCATCGCTGTCACATGAGACAGGAGGCATTGTAGGACAAAGAAGAACATTAACCAATTCTAACACGAAGATCCTCAGCGGCCATAAAACTAATAAGCACATTTTGAAAAAACTCCTAATAGCAGACAAAGGGAAGGACACACCGGATTAAACACACAAATCCATACACTCTGCATAACATACGTTTTTGCAAGTTTTACTGTAGTGCTCCTTTAACCGTGTTTTTGTTTCTTGGTTTGTTTTCCGATTGTCATGTGCCGTTCGTCTTTTTCTGGGAGCAGCTTTAAACTTTGAAGTCTGCTTGATGTGCAAGATATGGGTCAACATGAGAGAGCAGGAATTATACTGAGCTGCAGCTGGTACTGAGAGCAGAAGCCAATATTTAGTGCTGTGACCAGTAGCGAGAGCATGTGAGAGAGAGCAAGAACTGTATTGAGCTGTGGCTGGTACTAAGAGTGGAAGACATTATTTAGTGCTGTGGCCAACAGCGAGAGCACGTGAGAGAGAGAGAAAGAACTATACAGAGCTGAGTTCAGTACTGAGAGCAGGAGCCATTATTTAGTGCCATGGACAGTAGTGAGAGCACAAGCTATGATGGAGCCACTAATTTTAGCCATGGTCAACCGCTCCAGTGAGAGACTGTTATTTAAAAAAAACGCAAGCTGTTTCAAAGTGCTGCCCAATCATTGTGTGAGTCCTGTGTTAACATTTGTGGCAGTTTGCAACGGCCGCCCAAAAAGCTGGAAGCCAGAATGAGCATGTGAGCAGTTGGCAGCATTGGAGAGTGATATCTGAGAGGCTAAACAGGGGTAAACATAGAAACATAGAAACTGATTGCAGATAAGGACTGATAGGCCCATCGAGTCTGCTCATTTCCCCTGCCTACTGTAAAAGCCGCAGACACTACTTGATCTCCAGGAGGACTCGAAACTTCTTCCCGTGCTGTTCTGCTGAGTTATCAGGATGGGATTCTGTGGTCTCAGTCAATCAAGTTACTAGATTTTCTCAACCAATTTTATAATAATTTTTAGTGTGCCCACAAAGGAAGGGAAGGGTTCATAATTTGCCCCGGTAAGCTTGCTACACGATCCCTTCCTGCTCCTCATTGCTGGCTCCGCTCCCACGTTCATTGTGTTGCATCTGTGCAGGGAGAATGCAGGATGCGCTTCAATCACTTATAAGAAGCATCTTTTTTTAAAGCAGATTTCCTGATTTTAAATCAGATTTTGGTACAGAGCAATGCCAGGATTCGACTAATAAAGTTCTTGTCAGATGGATGGTATGCCCAACATACATTTTCCCACAACTGCACCAGCCCACATACCCTCCAAATGATGTTCTGTAATCAATCTAGTGTGTAACCTTAAATTGCACCCCTGTAATTAGGTGTATGATGGTGGGACCTACCTCTGCATAGCTACAAGTAATGCAACTTCTTCTACATGTGTAGAACCCCGATCTCAAACATGTCTATCTCTCATTTTTATTAACATAGTGACTCCTTTTACTAAAAATGTGCTGTGGGCATTGTGTTTGCCCAATCAACCGGAGTCTGAAGCTAGCTGGTCCTCTGAGGAACCACATCTACTAAATATATATGTAATGTTTCCCAAAAAGATGACCAAAAGAGTATACTTGTAGGTTAACTTGCAAGCAGATAGAACTTACTGTTCCTAGCTGAAAAATAAATTCCTGTGTTTGGCATGCTATGTCTGTTGCCATGCAATTACGTTTGAGGTTTGGTATGTTGGAGATGACTGCATGAATTCATGATTATTTCTCTTGGGGTTGGGGTGCTGGGTGTTGCGTGATTTTTTTATTTTGTTTTGGTAATTAGTACTAGAGGGTAGCCATTTCCCCGCTAGCACTAATTAGCAGAACTATAGTACAGAGTCACACAAAAGCCAGCTAACCACCAGAGAAACAATATACTGCAGTGATGTACTTAACTTAGTCATCCCTTCCATACTTCAAAAATCAGTCGTAATTGCACAACTGAACAAAGCAATATGTAGTTAACTTTTCCACTCCTACAGGGCTCTCATGGACAAGGGCCTTAATGTTCTATATTCTCTGGCAGCTGCTCAGTATTGACAGTTCTTATTAACCTGCCATTGTATCCCTGAGGCATACTGGCTGCTCTTCCTTGGAAATTTCCTACATCATCCACTGACCACCAGATTACTGGCTTTGCACTACCATTGGGACAACTTTCGTCTCTTGAAGCCCACAGGAGGAGCAGTCCATTAACATTTGCTGAGGGGATTGAAAAGCAATTTAATATCTATGCTAAATGACATGTATGTATGTAGTCAAAGAACCTCAGCACGCAAGCACTGAGGCAATGGTTACCCCAAAGGGCATTGGCCGGGAAGCCAAGTTTCAAAGAAATACAAAATCACACATGCCCCCATAATGCAAAGCATCATGGGCTGCATATGCAAATCACCACATAATATTATGCTGGTTCGACTTTAAGCAGAAATACATGGTGCCAAAAGGCCTTTCACACAGTTTGCAAAGAGTGCCAACAGAAGACACAGACATGCGTTTCATCCTACCAGGACTCATCAGGGTGCCTCGTCTGTTTGACACCCCAGTGGAATGAACCAGCTACCCTAAGATGGTCTATCTGGGTTATGTTGTGATGAACCCAATTAAAACAAAAAACAAGTTAAAAGACAAAGAACCTCAGCGCGCAAGCACTGAGGCAATGGTTACCTCAAAGGGTATGTCCTTTCCACCTTGCACTGAATAATGCTTTGAGCTAAAAATGAGAATGGCATGAGAATAATCAGTATTAAAACAAGCTCTGGCAGAGCCACTACGACTGTGAATGCATTAACTAGATAAGGGTGTTTCATGGGCTTAAACATAAACATTTATTTATTTATTTAAAAAATATCAGATTTACACACCTTTGAGTCAGAGACTAATTTACAAAGGCACCTTGTCGAAACTAATACAAAGACAGTACAGTTAACAAGTCCAGAAGCAATGGCTCGGAGAGCAGACAGTTATAACAATCACTCACTGGAGATACATGGGTAACAGTAGATAAACAGATTACATAGTTTAGGCACACAGGCACTACATCAAGAAGACCAACGCAGTTCAAACAATGTACAATAGCTAAAGCAAATAGACATCAGGAGTCAAAGAGAAGCCCAGAGTGTTCACATGAAGGCTGTTGCATACACTAACTGAATCAAAGCATAGTACCTTGAGAAAGGGCATATTTAAGCAATAAGGCACAACAATGTGTGTGTGTTATCATGTAATAACATCACTCCTGGGGTGGGTTGAAGCACGAGGCGAAGCTGAGTATTTATTTATTTATTTGCATGTATTTATTTAATCCACTGGATCAGCAATATTTGCACAAGCTGTGCCCAGTGCAGATTTTACAGCACTGGTCCTGGTCTGGTGATCTGGGTTTTACCCATACCACACTGCATATGGCTTAGTGATATACTGTACAGATGGCTGCAGAGTCTAACCCCTTGATGGCTGAAGTTTCAATAAACTGTTATGCTACAAATATCAAGACTTACTCCCTCCCCAACCCCCAGTCACAATTAATCCTCTACCAAAGTCATGCTTAAATACTGGTGCCTCTACATCCATGCCACTAAGCTTTTAATGCCAACATGCTTCTTCTGCTGCTGTAAGTTAAACTCTTTATTTAAAAACATTTTGTTGAGAAATTTTTACTTTAGTATATCCACGGTCAGGAAAAAATGAATTTGTAAAAGAAACCAAAATCCCCATTTATCAGTTCATTGAATCACAATACAGCATGTTATGAATTTTTCAGGTTCTATGTACATCATACCCATCCTACATACCCATATAAACTCAACTATATTAAAAAAATAATTCTAGGCACTTTTTTTTTTTTACCAGGAGAGACACACTAAGCTGAAAGCTTGTTTACAGGTGTGACATGGGAGCACGACGAAGTTAAGTGATTTGCGTAGGGTCACACAGTATGCAAGTGGGGGCTGTGGGAGTCAAACCCAGGTCTCCAGGTTTGTAGCTCAGAGCCTTAAACCACTGCCTACTTAACCATTTACAACACAGCTATTTAGTAGATGTTGTCTTACAGAAACCCCAGTTAGCTAGCTCTCCCCTGGACTGGGGAGAGAGAAGCCTGAGAGGGTGGGGGGGCAGCAAGGTCAGCTCCCAGGGTGGGGACTGACCAAAGGAGCAGACACGAAAGCCCACTAGGCCTATTCTGCTGGTATTTTTGTATGTTAGTATGCTTACTACACCAACACCATGAACCATAGATGACTGCCATAACTAGGGAGGCAGTATAGCACAGTGGTTTATGGCTCTTCTCTGCAAATCTGGAAATCTTGGTTTGAATCCCACAGCCCCCACAGAAATGTGGAGTATCTTTTTAAGAAAGTATAAAATACTGTGAAATGATTTTAAAGCAGTGCACATACTAAATCCTACTGCCACATTCAAAACATCATACCCTACCAACTTACCACATATAAACTCAACTATATTAAAAAAATAATTCCAGGCACTTTTTAAGTTTGCTTGCACGCATGTGCAAGAAACATAGTGCCACCATACGAGAATTTGTAGGTGTGCCTCCTCCCTACTTCCAATGTCCTGATGCCTATTGCAGGCACGGCCCCACCGCGCCAATGAATGCAAGAGCTGTCTCTGACAGCGTTTGCAAATGCAGCAGCGTACAGTTGAAGGAAAGGCACTGCAGCTTGTAGGCAATTTGCATACTGACGTCGGCAGTATACAAAGTGCCCACACATCGGCACTGCAGTGCAAGAGCTGTCATAGACAGCTCCTCTCCCCCCCACAAATAAGTAACATGCTGGGAGCCCACCCCAATGTGCTCACATGCCCCCCCCAGTATGGTCGATGGGGGTGCCCAATCCCCCCCGGCTGCACTCCCCCCCAACAGAGTTTTAGGTGTCACGCTGGGAGCCCACCCCAGCATGGCAACAATCTGTAAGACCGACCGGGGTGCCCGTGCCCAATCCCCCATCAGCTCCACTGGCACCCCCAAACAGCCTTTGAAGTGCAGCCCACCCCAGCGTGGCAAATGTCCGTCTGCTGCCCCAACACACTTCCAGTTGCCACACTGGGAACCCACCCCAGCATGGCAAAAATCTCTATAGTGACAGAGTGCCCAATCCATTAGGCCCCAAAACTTCCAGCTGCCATGCGGAGCCCACCCAGTGTGAAGCGTCCCACGTCGTCGTCCTAAAAGGAAAATACCTAGAAAGAAAAAATGGTACTTTGCTGACTGTCTTGAGTCTGACACCCACCCGTGCGCACCCTGCCTCCCCTCACCCCATACTTATCTCCGGAGTCCGGAGCGATGATCTTCGGTAGACTGGGAACACATCTGCACTTTTCAAAGCCGACCGCAAACTGAGGAAATGCCGGTAAGCTGTATAATGGGTTAAATAGGGTTTTTTCAACTTTGATGCATATCTTGGGCATTTTGGGGAATTTTTTCACCAAATTTTCAACATGGGGTTTTTGGGACCCCACCTCATGAATTCTTGCACTGTCATTTTGTTATTTGGTCCCAAAAGGTGATTTTGCGGTCACTGCGCGAAACCACCTTTTGGGACTGATGTATGAAATGACAGTGTCATAGTTCATGAGGTACTCCCCCAAAAACCCTATGTTGAAAATTTTGGGAAAAAATTCCCAAAATTGACTGTTTTACAAACGTGCGCGGTGCAATCCCTACGCACACTCATAAGTTTGCAGATTTTTAATATTTGCACTCCAGATTTTCAACATTGCCATTTTGCCACACCTCCTTATGAGCAGTACAGCTGTCATTTTTCACATCTCCCTCAAAATGTGTTTCCGCACATGTAGCGCACAATGGCGCAGTCGGTGTGCGAAATCAATGTTTGGGATGGATTAAGAAAAGCACAGTGACACTGTTCATGAGCAGAGGTCTTAAAATGGCTATGTTGAAAATTTGGCAAAAAAATTCCCAAAAATGACTTTTTTACGAGCATGCGTTGCGCATTTCCTATGCACACTCGTAAGTCTGCCAATTTTTAAGATTTGCACTCCAGATTTTCAACATCGCCATTTTACCACACCTCCTTATGAGCAGTATAGCTGTCATTTTTTACATCTCCCCAAAATGTGTTTTCGCGCATGTAGCGCTGACATGCGCAGTCGGTAATCTTGAAATCAATGTTTGGGACAGAGTAAGAAAATCACAGTGACACTGTTCATGAGCAGAAGGTCTTAAAATGGCTGTGTTGAAAATTTGGCAAAACAATTCCCAAAATGACTGTTACGGCGTGCATTTGCACATTTCCAACGCACGCTCATAAGTCTGACAATTTTAAGATTTGCACTCCAGATTTTCACCACTGGCATTTCTCCACACTTCCTTATGAACAGTACAGCTGTAATTTTTCACAACATGGCCGAAATGTGTTTTCACACTTTCTCATGAAATCGCGTGGTCACTGTGGGAAATCAGTGTTCAGAACAGATTAAGAAAATGACAGTGACACTGTTCATAAGCGGAGGTCCCAAAATGCCTGTTTTGACAATTTGCTGTAAAAAAATCCCAAAGTAATTACATTAAGGGTGTGCGTTGCAAAGTTCTCACCTTGCATGAAGTGACTTCACCAGTTTTTACTATTTTCACTGCAGATTTTCAACATTGCCATTTTTTACACCTCCCCACGAACAGTACAGCTGTAATTTTTCACATCCTGTTCGAAATGTGTTTTCGCACCTGTGGTGCCAAATGCCGTAGTCACTGTGCAAAATCAGCTTTCGGCTAACAAACTGATATCACCACTGTTCATAAGGTGGGGATCATAAAAATCCCATGTTGAAAATTTGGAGTGAAAATACCAATGAATGCCTGAGGTGTTAGGGTTTCTGACCATAACGCCCCACCCTGTACGGACTGACAGGCATCATGGGTGTGACTTTGAATTGTCACCTGTAATGCTCATACCATTCCACCCCACCCACACCCTGCAGCCAATGAGAGGCATCGAGGTGTGCCTTGGACTCTTCGGCCCCAAAGTTCACCCCATTCTCCTATACTGCACCCATCTCAACGTATTTCCTGATGGAATGGGGTGAGCATAAGGGCCAACGACCCCAAGGCACACTGTATCACTTGTCGGTGTCTGCAGGGTAGCATGTGGTGAAATAGCATGGCCGTTATGCCTGACGACCCAAAGGCACAACCCACCAATGCCAATGCCAGCAAGCAAACATTCGGCATTGACAAATGCTTGTTTTTTGTTTGTTTTTTTTTTTACCAGGAGAGACACACTAAGCTGAAAGCTTGTTTACAGGTGTGACCTGGGAGCACAAGGAAGTTAAGTGATTTGCGCAGGGTCACACAGTATGCAAGTGGGGGCTGTGGGAGTCAAACCCAGGACTCCAGGTATGTAGCTCAGAGCCTTAAACCACTGCCTACTTAACCATTTACAACACGGCTATTTAGTAGCTGTTGTCTTACAGAAACCCCAGTTAGCTAGCTCACAGACATGCCTGTGCAGTGGAGAACAGCACAGAACAGAACAGAAGATATTTAACCATTTACACCACGGTTACACTTATATATAATACATACTTCTCAAACTTGAAAGAAAAAATACACTTTATCATCAAAGTCTGTATTTACCAAGTACTGTGTCCATGTTCAAAATAATTTGAACTCCCCCCTCCAAGAAAAGTGCCCTGACATGAAACTGCATGTTTAACTGTAAAGACAATTAAAAATTGTATTGCTAAATGCATTGCTAACACCAATGCTTCATGATTAAAACAAGTTCAACCCCCCCAATGACCGACTGCATTCTGGGAAGATTGCCTTAGCAAGATGCTATAAAAAACCGGAAAAACAGGTTTAATGGAGTGAAAGCTGACATCCTATTTCTAGTGTTCATGGGAAAAGGAAAATATTTCAGATTTTTTTATGTCAGTTCTGATCAGAATAGTTTTTAAAATCACATTTGATTGAATTAGACCAAATCTAACTAAAGGTAGAATTTATTTGTTAACCTTGACCTTTATTATTTATCCCAAACACCATCACTAATGCACCCAAGATCTCCCACTTCAAAACCACTCTTCGCAACCACCTCTTCAATATCCGCTCCTGTAACTGCAACTAACATTTCACTCTCTCACCCTCTCTGATCCAAATTCTCTGACAAAGTTCATTATGGATTGCAACCTACGTCAATAATACCAAACCCATAAAAAGAACTGAGTACTCTGTTTAGATGCTTTCTCAAGCTAATAATGTCTTTCTGCTGTGATGATGTAAATATCGTCATCCAAATATTGTAAATAAAGTCTGAAAATACATACATCCTGTACTTACTGTAAATACTGTTAATGGCAGTGACAAATGTCTGTAACATATGCTGTATGTAACTGTTATTTTACCCTGTCTGCATTAGCTTCTGTCTTACATGTGATGAGGTACCTTTGGAAATAAGCCTCTGGCTCAAAGGTTGTAAACCGATATATCAAATAAATAAATATTAAAGTAAATAAATTCTCTTGTAACAGTACTGAAAACTAAAACCTTGTAGCTCAGAGCCTTAAACCACTGCCTAGGGAGGGGGATGGGATATCTACAAAGCAAGGCATGATGGGGATAGAAGCGGCAGTGAGTGGGATCAGGGGAGCAACAGGAATGGAGCAAGAGGGAGGGAGAGGTACCCCAGGAGTGTCACATCAGGATAAGGATAAAAAGGCCAGTAAGGTGGAGGGACAGATGATGCTATCTCCACCGAAAGGGTGTGGTTAGCCCTCAAGGCCCTAAAGAAAGACAAATCCCCTGGGCCGGATGGCATTTATCTGAGAGTACTATGGGAATTGGCGGACATACTGGCTGCACCCCTGGCGGAGCTCTTCAACAGGTCGCTTGAGCCAGGAGGGTACTTAGATTAGCGAGGCACATGTGGTGCCAATCCATAAAGGGGGTTGAGGAAGTACCAGGTAACTATAGACCCATCAGTTTGACCTCGGTGGTGGGAAAATTAATGGAGAGTATACTAAAGGAACGATTGGGGGTGTACTTGGAGGAGGTGGGAGGTCTGGATAGTCGGCAACATGGGTTTGTGCAGGTAGATCATGTCAAACCAATCTTGTGGAGTTCTACGAATGGGTAACATCAGAACTGGACAGGGGAAAGCCTGTGGATGTATTATTCTTGGACTTCAGCAAGGCATTTGACTCTGTCCCCCACAATGGTCTGGTGGAGAAACTGATGGGGTTGGGAGTAGGCCCTTTGATGGTCAGATGGATTAAAAACTGGCTAGCTGGATGCACCCAGAGAGTAGTGGTCGGTGGGGAGCTCTCGAACCATAGAGAGGTCGGTAGTGGGGTACTGCAGGGCTCGGTCCTGGGTCCGATCCTGTTTAATGCATACATATCGGACATCAGGGAGGGTATAGGGTGTGAAAAGAGTCTCTTCGCTGATGACTCCAAGATGGGAGCAGTAGTTGAGGGGGAAGAGGGGAGGTTGGCCCTGCAAGGGGACCTGGACACCCTGGAAAGCTGGGCTCACACATGGAAATTAAATTTCAATATCACCAAGTTCAAGGTGTTACATCTTGGGCGGGGAAACTCTAAACACAGGTACACCCTGAGAGGGAGGAGCTGGAGGCCTCAATAGGGAAAAAGACCTAGGGTCATGGTGGATGCATGTATGAATAACTCTGAGCAGTGCAGGAGAGGCTAGCAAGGCAAACAGAATGTTGGGATGCATCATAAGGGGGATCACCTCTAGGAGCAGGGAAGTGATTCTGCCGCTGTACAATGGACTGGTTAGACCACACCTTGAGTACTGTGTACAGTACTGGAGACCACACTTGAAGAGGGACATACAGCTCCTGGAGAGGGTACAGAGGAGGGCAACTAAGATGATACAAGGACTAGGGGATTTGACGTATGAGGACAGACTTGAGGAGCTCTGCCTGTTTTCATTGGAGGAGAGGAGAGATGGGGACATGATTGAGGTCTTCAAGTACCTCAAGGGAATAAATAGGGTAAACATGGAGGGGATCTTTAGACTAAAGCAGGGAGGTATCACCAGAGGGCATGGTTTGAAGTTGGAAGGTGGAAGGGTGAGGGGAAAGAGGAGGAGGTTTTTCACTGAGAGGGTGGTAGACCCTTGGAATGCACTGCCTGATGAGCTGGTTCAGAGATCCACAGTGGAGGGCTTCAAGAGAGTGGGACAGACACAGAAAGTGGATGTATCAGATGATGGCCTGGCCAGGGGTGGGGATGGATGATAGCGGTTTCTGGAACACACGGGGGGGGAGGGTCTCGGCACCCAACTAGGGATCTGAGGTTCGAGCAGACTCAATAGACCCTAAGGCCTAATCTGCTGGCAATTAGTATGTTAGTATGTATGTTACTTAACCATTTACAACACGGCTATTTAGTAGCTGTTGTCTTACAGAAACCCCAGTTAGCTAGCTCACAGACATGCCTGTGCAGTGGAGAACAGGACAGAACAGAACAGAAGATATTTAACCATTTACAACACGGTTACACTTATATATAATACATACTTCAAACAACATGAAGTCTTGCTGTATTCTGACTATTGCAGTTAGCCCCAGCACTCAAACTGCCCCAGAGAGTAGAGGGTTAATTTCTATGCAGAGCATAGAACGTTGAGCTCAAGCTCGGTTCAAACCTCTGTCTGCTGCACTTTGAAGTGCAACTGTCAGATTCTTTACTCCGCATAACTGAACGGCCGCTCTGGAGATTTCTCCTTTGCTCATGGTTCGAAAGTCAGTTAAAGTCTTCAGTTTTACTGATTATTTTTTGCAAGTTTCGGTTCAGATCTCTGTCTGTGATACAGTAAGTACTAGGTAGTGAACTAGACATAGTAAACTTGTGGAAATTGTAAAAATTGGTTTTTTGACTAGTTCGGCTGAACCGGCTGTTTAGTGATTTATATATTCTGTCTTTGTTTTTAAACTTAGAGTGTGTTACCAGTCCTTACCGGTTTTAAAAAAACTGCATTTTCTTGTGTTTTTTTCCCAATACCCGTGACATGGTCAGAAACCAATAAGGGTGTCTTGCCTGGTTGTTTGCCACAAAAAGGGTAAGTTTGTGGTTAGGATGGCTATGTTTGAGAAACCCAAAAGAAAAACCGGGCCCACTGGGTTTCAACACTGCAGTGTGTGTGGGGAGGTCTTTGCTAAGGCTGATCCCCACACCACCTGTGTTTATTGTCTGGGGTTTGACCACCTCGATTCAGACTGCCAAATCTGTAAAAATTTCCCTAAGCCTACCCTGGAAAAAAGATTAGGTAGGCTCAGGGATAAGGAGGCTGTGAAGTCCGCTGACCCGGATGGCCAGCCCGGTTCGGTTCTGACCGAACCTGAGGGAATGACCTCTGACCAGGGCAATACTTCTTCGGGCAAGAGGAGAGCCAATCCTGAGGGATCAGTTCCTACAAAAAGAAAAAGAAAAGAAAAATCATCCGGTTCAGATCCAGAGACCCATTTTCTGACCGCTGAAGAGATTGCCAGTGCAATAAGGATTGTAGAATTGCTTTGTCCGGTTCCGTCTGATCCGGTGCCTTCTGGCAGGTGCTCTATTCGGTCGGTTCCTCCGGTTCAAGATTATGCCCCTGAATACTTCTATGAACCGGATTTGGAGGGGGATGAAGATTATGATGATGATGATGATGATGATGACGATGGTGTGGGAGGTCTGGTTGAGCCCATTGAACCGGACATCTCCCCAGACAGACCTTCTGGTGTTTCCTCTCCTAGGCTGTCTGAGTCCCCTTCTCACTACATGTTTTACAGGAAAGTGGCAGAAACCCTCCAGCTCCCTGTGGAAGAAGCTGTAGAGGAACAAGAGGAACCTGATTATGTGGAGATGATGGACATCCCAGAGTCCACGAGACTGTCTATTCCCCTTCATAAGTCTTTTGGGGAACAGACACAAAAGATTTTAAAAACTCCAACTTCTGTACCTCCTGTCAACAGAAGGACGGACAAAAGGTACACCTTATTAGGTTCAGGTACAGAGTACTTGTATCAACAATGCAGCCATGTTGGGGTTGTGCAGGCTGCAACCTGTGATAAGGTTAATATACCCTTGGCTTCACACCCCCCAGATAAAGACTCTAGGAAGCTGGATGCCATTGCAAAGAAACAGTACATGGTATCCGTCTTGGGACTCAGGCAGGCTAATTATATGGCCTATGCTGCCAAGTACCAGAAGTCCAGGTGGGACACTGTACTGGCACTGGCTAAGCAGGCCTCCCCCCAGCTAGCCTCGGAGCTGGAGAGGGTGGCTGCTGATGGGATTGAGGCATCTAAGGTACATTTCCATGCTGTTGTGTTATCTAGAGTCATGGCTACATCTGTGGCTCTTCAGAGAATGGCTTGGCTCAGATGTACTAGTCTCTCACAGGACACCCAGGCTAAGGCCATGGATTTCCCTGTGGTGGGTAATTCTCTGTTTGGGGAGCAGACAGAGAATTACATGAAAAAGATGGATGAGTATAGAACCACCTATAGGAGTGCATAGGCCAAGGAAAGGCAGGCAACTCCTCAAAGGCAGTAGACTAGGGTCAGGGGCAGGCCTTTTCATAGGCCTTTCTACCAAGCACAGGCCTCTTCTCCCTTTCCTCAGAGGGGGTTCTTCAAAGAGAGAGGTAGAAGGGGGATGTGCAGGGCTGCATCCTTCCCACAACCTAAGGCTCTTTCCAAGCAGACATCCTGATGTGTCAGCCCGGGTCGACTCCCCCATTCCTGTAGGAGGCAGGCTGGCTTACTTCATCCAAGACTGGATGTCTGTTACCTCAGACAAGTGGGTCCTGGAGGTGGTAAGCCAGGGGCTGGTTCTCAGCTTCAAGAAATTTACAAAGCTGAGGGCCAGATCTTTTCCACCTGCAAGAATCTCCGAAACCATTGCCCTAGAGGCAGAGTTTTCATCTCTACTGGCTCTAAAGACTATAGAGAGAGTTCCTACATTGCACAGGGACAAGGGTCTGTACTCCAGGTAGTTCCTTACCCCAAAAAAGACAGGGGAGTGATGACCCATCCTAGACTTATGATACCTGAACAAACATCTTTTAAAACCAAAATTCAAAATGGTGACTCTGGGAGTAATCCTTCCCTCTCTAAGGCCAGGGAACTGGCTAGCCTCCTTGGACTTAAAAGATGCCTACTTTCACATTCCGTCAGGTGCTCCACAGAAATCGTCAGGGTTCGAATTGCCTTCAGGCCATTATCAGTTCAAAGCTATGCCCTTCGGCCTGACATCAGCTCCAAGGGTATTCACAAAATGCCTAGCAGTGGTAGTGGCCTTTTTAAGAAGGAAAATATTTCCATACTTCCATACCTGGATGACTGGCTCATTGTGGGTCAGTCCCCAGACCAAATCAAGTCAGACCTTCAAGTGACTGAGCAAGTGCTCACTTCCCTAGGATTCCTTCTCAATCTTCCCAAGTCAGTTCTCGAGCCTGTACAGCTCCTCACCTTCATAGGGGCAGAGCTGGATACAGTCAAAGCAAGAGCTTTTCTTCCCCTGGAAAGGGCAAGGGCTATTGTAGAGCTGGCCTCTTCATGCCACCTTCTGGTCTCTCGGCCAGCAAGGCACTTCCTTCAACTTCTGGGCCACATGGCAGCTTCTACAGCAGTGGTCCAAGGGGCCGGTTTTCAGATGAGGGTCATTCAGTTTCACCTGAGGCCCTTTTGGTCTCAGAAGAAAAATTCTCTAACCAAACTAGTTCCAGTGACCCAGACTCTGATCCAGGCTCTCCAGTGGTGGCAGGATCAGGGCAACCTCAGGCAACGAGTCCCATTCGTCACTCAATCTCACTCTGTGGTTCAAACCACGCATACTTCTTTATTGGGTTGGGGAGCCCATCTGGGGGCTCTCACAGGCCAGGGTCTGTGGTCCCCTCAGGAATCCCTTCTTCATATCAATCTCTTGGAACTCAGGGTGGTCTTTCTGGCCCTGCAAGCTTTCTCTGTCAGTGCAGAACAAGGTGGGTCAGGTCAGGACAGACAACACCACCACCATGTGGTATATCAAAAAGCAGGGAGGTATTTGGTCCTCAGCCTTGTGCACGGAAGCCATGCAACTGTGGTCCCTAGCTTATTCTCTGCAGACCTCTCTGATAGCAGTCCACCTTCCAGGGAAGGACAATGTGCTAGCAGATACATTGAGCAGGATCTCCCAGGGCCATCACGAATGGTCCCTGGACCCTCTGGTGTTGAAAGTGATTTTTTCAAGGTGGGGCACTCCAGAGATAGATCTCTTTGCAGCCCCAGACAATTACCAACTTCCTCTGTTTTGTTGCAGACCCCCAGTCTTGGGCTCAGTCCCTCTGGATGCTCTAATTTTGAACTGGGAAGGGAAATTTCTATATGCCTTCCCTCCCTTTTCACTACTGTTCAAGGTTCTGGTCAAGGTAAGGTCACAGCCTTGCAAAGTGATTCTGATTGCTCCAGACTGGGCCAGGTAGCCTTGGTACCCCCTGTTGCTGTTCCTAGCAGTCCATCTTCCCCTGTCTCTTCCCAGGAATTACAACCTGTTAACCTCCTCTCAGGGGAGGATTTGGTACCCCAATCTTCAGTCTCTCAATCTCAAGGCATGGCTCTTGAAGAGTTAGAGTATGCAGATTTGCATCTGTCCCAAGGGGTTCTGGATATTCTGAAAGCCTCTCGAACGCCTGCCACCAGAACAACTTGCAACTCCAAATGGAAAAGATTCAACATTTGGTGTTCCAAGAAGCATTTATCCCCAGACACTGCTGAATTGTCTACAGTTCTGGATTATATGATTCATCTTAATGGCCTAGGCCTCAGACCAGCTACTCTCAAAATACATTTGTCAGCTGTTTCTACATTTCTGTCAGCGGGAAAGCCTTCCTCACTGTCATCTCATCCTGTGTTCTGTAACTTTTTCAAGGGATTGCTTCATACCAATCCCCCCTTTAGGGATCCTACCCCTGCTTGGGATCTTAATGTTTGCATTGCTCAGCTTATGCAACCCCCTTTTGAGCCTTTGTCTTCAGCAGAGCTTAAGTACTTGACCTGGAAAACTGTGTTTCTGGTAGCTATTACCTCTGCCAGGCATATCAGTGAATTGCAAGCTCTGTCAGTGGAGCCTGATTTTATCTCATTCCAGAGAATAAGGTTGGTCCTTAGAACTAATAGGAGTTTTTACCTAAAGTGGTTTCAGATTTTCATCTGAACCAATCTATGTCTCTCCTTGTGTTCTTCACTGATCATTCTTCTTCAGGAGAAAGAAGTTTACACAGTTTGGATGTTAAAGAGCCATAGTTACTACATTGCGTATTAAGGCTCACAGGTTTGACTCCTTCAGTTGTTTCTCACTTGTGGGGAAGTGGGTAGGGCAAACCTGCCACTAAGCGAACTATTGCCAGGTGGATTGTCTCTTGTATTCAATTCTGCTATGAGAAGCTAGGCAAATACCTCCCTCAGGCCTGAGGGCTCATTCGACTAGAGGTACAGCTGCTTCCCTGGCTGCAGCCAGGGATATTCCTGCTAGAGATACAGTAAAGCAGCCACCTGGAAAACAGTCAATACATTTACCAAGCATTACTCCCTGGACATCTAGGCTAGGAGTGATGCTCGGTTTGGTACAACAGTACTGCAGAGCCTATTCCCAAGGTAGGTTCAATTCCCTCCTCCATGGAAGTACTGCTTGGTAGTCTGCAATAGTCAGAGTACAGCAAGACTTCATGTTGTTTGAAGAAAAAATTACCTTAGTATTATGTTTCTTCATAGATACATAGATACATAGACAGTGTCGGCAGATAAGGCCTATGGCCCACCAGTCTGCCCATTTAAGTTTCTAAGTTCAGTTTATGTTTTCCAAGAAGTCTGTTGCCCTTACCCTGACCTCCAGAATTCCTTTATGTCTATCCCATGCATTCTTAAATCCGTGATTGTTTCAGCCCCACCACTTCCTCTGGCAGGGTGTTCCACTTGTCCACCACCATTCTGTGAAGAAATTCTTCCTCACGTTTCCTCTGAATCGTCCTCCCTCCAACTTCATCCCATGCCCTCTAGTCCTGGAACATCTTTTGGCTTAAAAATAGTGCATTCCTGCACCCTGTTCCTCCCTGTAAGATACCTGTATGTCTCTATCATAACCCTCTCTCCCTCCTCTCCTCCAGGGGTACATGTTCCAGTGCCTTCAACCTGTCCTCATAGGACTTGTGATGCAATCCATGCACCATCTTTGTTGCCCTCCTCTGAACCTTCTCTACCCTGTCTATGTCCTTACGTAGGTAAGGTCTCCAGAACCGCACAGTGTACTCCAGGTGCGGCCTCACTAGTGTCTTGTATAGCGGAATATGACCTCCCTTTTCCTGCTGGGTGATGCCCCTGCCTATGCATCCCAGCATCCTATTCTTTACCTGCTGCCTTGTCACACTGTTTCCCTGCCTTGAGGGTCATCAGAGATGATTACCCCAAGATCCCTTTCCTGCTTGGTGCATGCTATATCCTCACCCCCAACTGATATATTGTGCCAGGGTTTTGTGCCCCATATGCATTATCTTGCACTTCCTTGCATTGAATTTCAACTGCCAAACCCCTGACCATTCTTCAAGTTTCTGCAGGTCCCTTCTCATTCTGTCTACACCCTCTGGTGTGTCTACTCTGTTACAGAGCTTTGTGTCATCAGCGAACAGTGAAATTCTGCAGTCTAATGGAGTCTTGCTGTATTCTGACCTCCCTCCCTACCTCCCCTCTCAGAACCTATTTTTGGGAAGTGGGCTGGCATGTGCAGTGTTGCACCCCACGGGTGCATTTGGGTATTCCCTCCTTTTAGAGAGGGGGAGTGGATTATATTATTAATTTAACAGTCTTAAGTTGTTCACCACCTGGTTTTTGATTTTGGATTTCTTGACTTGAGTCTTTTGGGGATCCAAAATATTTGGTTACCATTTGGCTAGTAAAAATTTTACAATTTCCACATAGTAGTTAGTTAGTATTAGCTCGTAAGAATCTGATAGTTGCACTTCAAAGTGCAGCAGACAGAGGTTTGAACCAAGCTCAAGCTCAACATTCTATGCTCTGCATATAAATTAACCCTCTACTCTCCGGGGAAGTTTGAGTGCTGGGGCTAACTGCAATAGTCAGAATACAGCAAGACTCCATTAGAAGAAACATAATTACTAAGGTGAGTAATTTTTTCTTCTCAAACGTGAAAGAAAAAATACACTTTATCATCAAAGTTTGTATTTACCAAGTACTGTGCCGATGTTTAAAATAATTTGAACCCCCCCAAAAAAATGTGCCCTGACATGAAACTGCATGTTTAACTGTAAAGACATATAAAAACTGTATTTCTAAATGCATTGCTAACACCAATGCTTCACGATTAAAACAATTTCAACCCCCCCCCGTGACAGATTGCATTCTGGGAAGATTGCCTTAGCAAGATTCTATAAAAAAACGGAAAAACAGGTTTAATGGAGTGAAAGCTGACATCCTATTTCTAGTGTCCATGAGAAAAGAAAAAATATTTAAGATTTTTTTTATGTCAGCTCTGATCAGAATAGCTTTTAAAATCACATTTGATTGAATCAGACCAAATCTAACTAAAGGTAAAATTTGTTTGTTATCCTTGACCTTTATTCAAGTAAATAAATTCTCTTGTAACAGTACTGAAAACTAAAACTAAAAACCTATATCTCTTGCTAGATGTTTAAGAAAACATGTGGTTCTTACTGTAAATTAAAATATGTGTCTACGTCTCTGTCTGAGGCTCCAGGTGGCTCTGATAATCATTTGTTCCTAAGGATTTTTAGGTCAATCTGAAGGCAATAAATATCTTCTGTTCTGTTCTGTACTGTTCTCCACTGCATAAGGCATGTCTGTGTCCCAAACTAATGTATCTTGTTACAGCATGCTAGAGCTATCTCATGTCCCTCCCACATGAATCAGAAAAAAGTCTGGGGTGGAGGCGGGAGGTGGATCTTACTCAAAAAAACCTAATGCTGCCTCCCACTACTCAGGTTCCAGTTCTTGTGCCACCCATTTAAGAAAGAAAATAGTACCCTGCACCATTGACTAACATGAAAGCGTATTTATTTGAGGGCGGAAAACATTGCTTGGAGGAGGGTAAGGCGGAGGAGACTATTTACACCTTCAGTCAGTTCCATGGACAGAAAACATGACATCACTCCTATTGTACATGCAATACTCCTGTAGGCTCCGCCCACAGTCGTAAAAATGGTAGTTTATTTGTTACCTGCTTTTATTTACTATACACATAAGGTTGTTTTTTTAGCTCCCTGTCCTATCCCACGATAGGCCCTCCCTACTGTATTTGTAGCATTGCCATACTGTACGAAAAGGCAAGTACGAATGGGGCACAGACATGGAGGACTGACCTGATGCTAGCGCTGGTTGCCATTTAAGCAGACTGAATTCACTAGATTTTTTAGACTTTGGTCCTCCCTTCCCCTTCCTATTCATTCTGCCTCTACTCCTTCCTTCCTAAAGTCTCTTCTTTCTCACTTTTGTCATCCTACCTGCAACTGATTGTGACCCTTCCTCTTTTTCTCCATTCTCTAGTGTTGCCCTCTTCTTACTGTTCTGCTGTTTTCCCTTTCTGTATATATTAGAGTGTGTGTTATTTTCTAGATGCCTTCACTTACTATTCTGCCTATAATATTTATGATTCTGCTTCTAAAACTATATTATTGTGTTTTACCTTATTTTTTTATTGTTAGCTAGCTATCTCCTACAACTCCCCTCTCCCCCATGTCACATCGGGAAATGAGCTGTTTTCAGCTCAGTAGGTACTTCCTGGTTTAAACTTTTAAATAAATATTTAAGCCACAACAGAAGCTAGTACTTGTTCTTTACTGCATATATGGCTACCAGCATAAGGCAGCTCAGGAATAAAAGGGAAACTGTTTTAAGACACTCATGCATTTCACTGAGTCCCTCTTTTGCGTGTTTTTTTGGCACATAAAAATGACTGGCTTGGCAAGTGCTGTTTATAAATGAAGTATAATCTGTTTTTTCTCCGTCTGTTGGCATTGTCCCCCATATGAGTTTTATACTGGGCATATATCAAAGCAACCTAATGGAAGTCTGATGTATTTTGTTTAGGTGGAATATATATATATTTGTTAATCAGTATTTTATGCTTCTGTCCCCTGGATCTGCCTGACTACACCCCCAGCCCCATCACAACCTTCTTCCCCTCTGCATGCTGTCACATTATGCTGCCTCTTAGCATCCACCAGGTGGCAGTCTCTACAGCAGGAACTGAGGTCCCCACTTCCCCAAGAGAGGAGAGCTGCCATTGGGCACTTGATCCTCTCTTACCCCGTCGGCCCACTGAGTGACATTGTCCATTCCCAAACCCAGGTCACTGGCATGGGGGTCAGAAGCACAACTGCTCCTCCACTGGGCTGGCTAGATGGAATACTGACTGACCAGCTCTGTTTGAGGAATTCCGTAAGTCTATTTGGAAAACAGGTTCATGTTGCATTATATACAATAAGAGCAACCTCAAGAGTGAAGAACAAGCTTGGTTGGAAGTATTCATAGACTGATATTTTGTATTAGATTAATGTAGACAGTTTGCGTAATGGATATTTATGAGATATACTGCTATTTACCTGTATACCTTTCTTGTACAGTTTGCTGGCCTCAGATTGAATATTGCTTTATAAATTTGTAATATTTACTACTGTATATGAAGATGTGAAAATGTATTTTTGTAACTGTGTGAATGACAGGACCCTGCTGAAAATGAACACCAGCTCAATTGGGGTTTTCCCTTTCCGGTTTTACAAATAAATCTATTCACTAATACTACTCCCAGTCCTCGAACCTTGTTGGTAAAGTGCTGTCACAGTGGGCTCAAGCTTGGATTCATGTGTGTTATGATGCGCTTTACCTAGGCTAAAATGCTGGTTAGTAGTAGGCTTCTCTAACCCATCTCGCCGACAGAAATCATAATAGACCGTAGTTGTGGTTTACATGATTCCTGTGTGTCTCCTGGTCCATTTATTTTCATCAGGGGCTTTGCCACCCGGACCTATGCAGGAGGGCTTTGCCCCGACCCCCCGTCTTTAGGATTCTCAACTCCAGTCGGAGTTGATTTGGGTGGGGTGCACGATTGGAGACAGTGAGCCTTGAAATTCGGGCACACCAACACAGCGACATGTCGGCTAAGTGTAGATTTTGCCGACAGGGATGAAGTTCGATGTGTTGGTGTTGCCGTATGTGGGGCATACCCTTTACCTATGCAGCGTGAGAACCAGTTTGTTCTCCTCACTCGAGGGTGTATTATTCTCTATTTGTTCTTCTGTTGTTTTTGTCCCTTTTTGATCCTCCTGACTTATTCTTTTTTGCCATAAAAGTTTTTATTTAATTGTCAATTTTACATTACATATTTTAACAGTTATACAGAGTTTGCAGTGTCAAAGATGAGACATAGCTAAAGAGTAATGCATATTAGGAGGCACAGACACAGCCTGGAAGGCAAAGAGTACAGCTTGCTAGCCCCATAACAACAGAATAGAATCTATACATTAATAGCAAAATGGAACACAAAGTTGATTAACTGCAGTTGGATACATAGATTCCTGAGTAATAGGTCTGGCTAGAGTCAGTTGAACAATTCTTCCAAGAACCCGTCCTAGCTACCCAAAGGCTCGCACCCAGTGTTCTCTGCCTAAGTGGAGTTGTAGAATCACGTGAAACAGTAAGAGAAGAGTACTAAGTATATTCCAGCAATAGAAATAGAAAAACACAGGAGCATTTCATAAACTGTATAACTTCATCAGTGGAATGTTCTTATATATCATGCTACAGTGGGGGGCGGGGTACGCTGGAAGAGGGGTAAGAGTAAGGGGGATGGGCTAGACAGGGATATATAGGACAGGGGAAGGGCAAGTTCAGACAGTTCTGGGCTGGAGGTCCTGTAAACCAGTATTATTATTTATTTATTTATTTAGTTAAACATCAGTTTAGAAACCTTTGAGCCAGAGGCTCATTTACAAAAGTACCTCGTCACAAAGAGGACATTAGAACAGTAGTACAAGGGACACAGTACTTACAAACAAAAAGTTAGAGTTCAATTACAATTTTGTTACAATAGAATACAATCTCCAACGAAGCAAAAGATAACAAAGGTGCAAAACTTATGGTCGGGGGAGCTGGTGGGGTAGAAGGAGGAGATAAGGGAGGAGGAATTAGGAAAGGAAGGGGGAGAGCGCCAGTGAGCATTGTCAAACAGAGTATATATATATATATTTTTTTTTACACTAGGCTAGTGGCAGTTGCATTTGCGAGAGCTAAGCAGGAAGTTTCTGAGCCTGGGCTTAAAGCAAGCTAAGGTTAGTGAGTTTGAGACACTGGCAGGAGGGAGTTATACCAGGTGGGCGCACGGTGAGAATGCCCTCTGACCTTGAGAGGTCCTGGCTCTCGGAATAACTAGGGTAGCTCTTGTGAGCTACACGTGATCAGGGTAGTGCAGTGCAGTGAATGGAGTTGGATAGGCCTATGGGGATAGGGACGAGGGCTTTAAAGGTGAGCTGGCATGTCTGATACATGAGTCGCTCTTCCAGGTTGAGTAGGGTAGCCAGGATATACAGCTCACATGTGTGAGTGAGTCTGGGAGCACCAGTGATAAGTCTGCAGGCCTTATTAACTGTGAGGCGAACCTTGTTGAGGGCAGTCTGATCTGCTGAGCCATAGACCGAAAGGCCATAGTCAATGAGAGACATGACAGAGGAGGTGACAGCCAGGTGGAGGGCATCAGGAGGGAGGCATTTCTTGTGCCGTAAAGAATGCCTAGCCGTGAGTTGGACGACAGAATTTAGGGCAGAAATATGTCCATGGAATGAAAGTGCAGGGTCAAAGGTTATACCAAGATATTTATAGGACTGCACCTGGTCAATGGACGAGATTGGGTGTGGAGTGGACAGCTAAGGAAACTTGCTGTACTTATTTTGGGGTGGGAGAAGAGCATCGTTTTGTTTTCTTAAGGTTGATAACAAGTCAGTGCTCAGTGAACCAGGTAGCTGCAGAGTCAAAGACTAGTTGGAGGGAGTTCTGTGCAGCATGGGGTCATTGTGGGAGGCAGAGAACAGCATCATCAGCATGAGAAGCATCTTACCCATACAACTGCTGGGTAGGGAGTTAAGAAAGAGTGAGAATAGTAGGGTCCAGAATTGAGCCCTCGGCACCCCAAAGCGAATGGGGCATGTTTCAGAGAGGGTACCATTGACTTTCACACATTGGGGCGGAGAGATAGCTGGTGCACCAGGAAACAGGTCCTGAGGCCAAGCCTATTAGGTCGAGGGTGAAGAGCAAAGAGGATGTGCGAAACAGTATCGAATGCTTTAGACAGGTCAATGAATATAGCACCAGCCAGGGCACCAGAGTCCAAGGAGGCATGGAGGAAGTTGAAGAATTCCAGGAGTGCTGTGTTGGTACTATGACCTGCTCTGAACCCATGTTGTTCAGGGCAGAGAACATTGTGCTTCACAGAGTAGTCAGAGACTTGGGACGCCACAATTTCTCTAGCATTAGAGAGGGAGAGATTGAGATGGGCGGTAGTTACCGGAAGAGTCCTGTCACCACCTTTATGGACAGGGTAACTGTGGCAATCTTCCAGGCAGAGGGTGTCGAGACAAGAGTGATTTGTTGAAAATGCACGTAATAGGTGAGAGGACCTGATCCAGGACCTGGCGTAAAGGCAGGGATCAAGTGAGTCATTACCGATGGTGTTACCTTTTGGGGCTTTTACAAGTAAAGGCCTAGCTTCTTGCATGGTGACACAGCGAGGGGGAAGAGGCGGGCAATGGGTGGTGGTACAGATGGAGGAGGTGGACTGAAAAGTTACCAGGAAGTACTGAGCTAAGGTCGGTAAAGGAGTTAGTGAGGTGGGTGGCAATGAGGGCAGGGTCAGAGGAGCGGTACCATTGATGTTGAGAGAGAAGGAGGAGGACTGGGAGTGACCATTCAGTTGTGATGTTGTCCCAGAAGCACCTGGGGTTCCCCAGGAGAAGGTAAGAGGCTTGGTAGTATTCCGCCTTTGCTTGCGGATGGCCTAGGTGCACTGGTTGCGGGCGGCAGCATAGAACTGCCTGTCAGCTGAGCATCCAGAAGCAACAGCAAGGTGCAAAGATTGTCGCGTTGTAAGTTGCCACAGTAGGGCAGGGGTGATCCAAGGGGCATGTTTCACTTTGGACCTCCTAGCAGTTATGGAGCAAAGATATCACAGGCAAAGTTGAAAGTGCTTACAAAGAAGGCCAGGGCCAAGTCAATGTTGGTTGCCCTGAGTCAGAAGGACCAATCAGTGTGGGCAAGGAAGCGCTTAAGGCCTATGAGTCCCCAGGCCTAAGCCACCTTGAAGGTGGTTTTGACCGGGAATGAGAGCCGAGGGTTTCCCAGTTGAAAAGCACAGGGAGTGGTCACTGAGGCAGTCAGGAGGATTTGGATGTTGTGGATGCGATTGGCCTGTTGGTGAGGACCACATCCAGGAGGGTGCTTGTCCCCAGGGTTTTCTAGTAGGCTGTGAGACCAGTTGAGTTAGGTCAATTGAATCGAAAGCCTCACGGTGGGGAGGAGGATGAGGGGCCAGTTTATATTCAAGTAACCCACCAAGATTTGGTCCGGCAGAGTTGGGTAGGAGGTGAGGTAGTCAATTAGTGGGCCCAGGGCCTGGGATTGGTTCTTGGGGGTATGTAGGCTACGGTTAGGAATAATGGGCCTCTAGCTGGGTCGAGGACAGCTTTAAGTAAGTGCCTGGGCCTTATGGTCGAGGTCAGGCGGGGAGTGGTAGCCCATGAGGAGAATCCTTCAAATAGAAGACATAGCCCCACCTCTCTCCTGCCGACCACGGTCCAACCGGTGGAGAGTGTAGCGGGGGAGAGAGACATGAGAGTTAGGAGTGGAGGGAGACAGCCAGGTTTCAACCAGGGCAACAACATCAGGTTTATGAAGCGTCACCCAGCAGTGTAGAGAGTCCAGTTTTTTCAGGAGGCTACAGATGTTCATAGAAGCAATGCGCAGCCCAGGAGATTTCAGGGGGAGGACCAGTGCTGCCAGGCCCGGGATTGGGGTGGACATTGCCTGACAGGAGCAGGAGGAGGAGGGCTGATCTGGGGAGTGCACAATGGCGGGATAGTTTTCGACGATTGGAGAGGGGGTGATGAGGGAGTGATGAGGGAGTGATGAGGAGGTGATCACCAAGTGAAGGCAGCTACTAGAGAGCAGTAAAATGTGACAAGTGAGGTATTGGGAGCAAATTGTTCAAAACTTAATCAGGCTCCCTCTAGTGGCAAAACAATATAAGGAGCTAATGGAGAAGTTGGGTAGAAATTACCTGGTGTGTCTCGTGTGCAGTGACTCTAAGCTTTTAAATACAGTTACAGGCAAATGCAAATAGTTTTAGCTGGTTCGTTTTAAAAGTTTCAAACTCAGGCACAAAGTAACAGTTCTGCTCCGTTTGAGCCTGGGCAGCAACTCGAGGTGCTACTCTGGCCGGGATTCATGCGCTGAGCAGGGGAGCTTGTGGCTGTTTCAGAAAAGGTGCCAGATGGCCAACGATGGTGGCAGCAGCCTGGATCAAGGTAGAAATTACCTGGTGTGTCTCGGGTTCGGGGCTTCTGTGGGCAGGGAGGGCTTCAGAGCAGGCCCTCACGACCTCCGGTCTCCTCAGGGAAGGGGGTGGTCTCTGGTGTGTCTCGGGTTTGGGGCTTCTGCGGGCAGGGAGGGCTTCAGAGCAGGCCCTCGTGACCTCCGTTCTCCTCAGGGGAGGAGCCACTTGGCTCCGTATAATGATAGATAAAAGTACAGGGACGGTCCTATTTAAGTCTGTAATTCTTCACTTTGGAGTGGATAGGGTTCCCTGAATCATAGCCCTGTGGTGGAGATGCATACTCCAAATGCCATCATAGGTGGAGAACTGAATTGCAACCACATGTACCAGTCTTTCGTACCTAGCTGTAAGAAAAAATAGATTTTCCCATTCTGGCACTGAAGGTGAGTCAGGTTCTCTCCAATGTTGGAATATGATTCGTTTTGCCACTGCCATAGCTCCCACCATCCACAGAACTTGTGATTGGGAAAGCATGTGTAACCCCTAGATGGCGCTATCCCAGGGGCTACTACCCCTGCCTGATTTGCCACTAACAGGTTGAGGGGCCTGGATCCAATGGCGGGTGCCTCCACCCAGAGGTCAGGGTTTGCAATAGTTAAACTTACTTGGTCACAGCCCTCTGGGACACTGCAACCCCCCTTTCTTCCCACTAGTGGCCCACAATATATCAGAATTACCTTCACAGTATACACTTACCCCAGGACTAGTTCGGCACTGGGACCTCCTGTGAAATAAGATACAGTGCAACAATCACAGTACAGTACTTTAACATAGACAAATACCTCAGGAAGTATAACTTTGCTGAAACAAGCAGCTCTGATTTATTTAGGGGGATATAACAAGGACAGGGGAAATCAGGTTAATTAGCTATCACTTTACTATCTACCTATGGCTCTGTGCAGCCTATCCCTACCAGTTACTGTCCCTGGGTACCCAAGCCCTGAGTGGCTAGTCAAACCGTGGCAGCTGGTAGGGGCCCTTTCACACAGTGAAAAGAAAAATTAGTTTAAACAGTCAGCAGTACAGTGATTCCATTTGGATTTAATGTGGCAATTCAACAGGGAGCGACCCTGAATTAGTACTCACGACCTCCAAACAAGATGGGGTCCTTCAACGTCCAGCAGGGCTACTCTTGAGCTCCACGAGACTCTTCACACATTTATGGTAAAAAGAAAGTACTATACCAGGCAGGCTGCTTCTCTATCCGATCGTAATTACTGCACAATACCGGGAGAAACACAGCAGATTCAGTTCCTGACAGACCGAGTGCAATTCAACAATTTCTCCAGTCTTCTACAGGGTGAGCCTGGTTTCTACTCTTCAGAGATCCTTTGATTCTTTTCACAGGACGATTCAGTCCTAACAAGCAGTTACACAAGCTGCAGACCGAACTCTGGGCCTTACACACGTTTTTTGACTGAAACTGTGCACTGAAGGAGCACAGGTTTCTTTTCCTTCACTGCCAGATCTAAACTGAAACTCCAACAGACAAAACTGGGCACTTCCTTTGAGTTCCTCCCAGTTCTTGACTGGATTGGCTGTCACTCACAATAGACTGCTGCTGTTGGTCCAAAAAGGCGAAGTCTAAACTACATCTCCCAGAGTCACTGCCCATACAATCCTCTTGTGGCTGGTTCAGATTATGAGTCCAAGTTCTGATTCGTCAAGGCACCATTTTAGAGCTAGCTTACCCCACACTGATAGGTCCAGTTCAGTAGTTCAAAACCAGAATGGGAACTAGGCAGTCACAGTTCTGACTGCAAAGAAAGCAGGTTAGACAAACTGTAATTTCATTATTATCTAAATGGTTTCTGGCAAACAGTTACATCTTTCAGATAGGTTCCTTTGCACCCTAGTGACTGCAAAATGGAGTGAATTGGCAGCAGCTTGAGTGGTACTCAATCAAAGAAACACACAGTCCCCCATACAACTAATTATGTCTGCAAGCAGACAGCTCTTAAAGAGACAGTACCAGAGGTTCTAAAAACACTCACTGATAAATGGCTTAAACGCCAAACACCATTCAGGCTTGGAGCATTCAAGCAAGCTCCTGGAAGTCTTTTGGGAACCCCCATTTGCAGGGGGGTTACACATGGATCCCTGAGGGATAATGTCAAGGAGGGCTAGTTGGGAATCTTTGAGATGTGGGGCAGGCACAGACTTTGATGACAGGGAGCACTGAAAGCAACTAGCTTTCGAGGGGGGACATGATAGAAACTTTTAAGTACCTCAGTGGAATCGACAAAGTCCAAGAGGGTAGCATTTTTCAGAAAAAGAGATGTGCAAGAACAAGGGGACACAATTTAAAAGATAGAGAGGGGCAGTTCCGGGGCAATGTGAGGAAGTATTTTTTCACAGAGAGGGTAGTGGATACATGGAACAGCCTTCCTGAGGAGGTTGTGGGGTCCAAAACTTGGGAGAATTCAAGAATGCATGGGACAGACATAAGGCAGTTCTTGTGGGGGGTAGGAAGAAATAGGCTGTTGGTTAACTAGGATCTGCGGCCTATCCTGTAGGTAGGGAAGTCCTTATCTGCCGTCAAAGTCTATGTTTCTACCTTAAAAAATACATTTATATTTATTTATATTTTCTGCATACTGAAGGTAGCAGGAAAAGTGGGGAGAAAAAAATATTTGTAGGCTGTGTTTGGGGAACTTAACTTGTTTTTAAAATTGGAACAGGTGGTAAGTAGGGAAACTACAGTAGCTCAGGAGATAAATCTTGAGTTGAGTAGATTCAGGAAGCCCTGTGAATTAGGTGTGTAACTGAGTGGTGGAATTGACAGAAGCTTAGTGCCTTCTTACAAGCACACAGTAAAAGCACTTGCATTCTAATGTGTCCAGCATGACTGTGTCCTAGTGAGTGAGTGGAACAGTGAAGGAGTGGAACAGATAACTGGCATCTTAGGCGTCGGCAGGTGAAAGCAAGAGGAAGCTAGGAAGCAGGGGACCCTGCCAGTCAACTAAGCTAAGGCAGCTGTTCACTATTGTACAGCAGCCACTGCCGAGATGGATGGAAGGTAAAAGGTGGGCCAAAACTGGGAATAGGAGCAACACCCTATCTAGGGGAGAGGTATAAAGGAATTTAAACAAGGCACGAGGGAACACAAATAGAAACAAACAAAAAGGGGGAAAACTAGAAACACCTTACCTTATCGGGGTAAGGGTACAAAAGTATTTCCAAGTAACATAGGGAGAACAGATGTTGAGAATGCAGGAAGGGGTGCAATGTAGTGGCTGTGGAGTGGAGTTTTCAGAGACCTTCTGGAGACTGTGGTGGTGCCCCATCTGCACACTCTTGTCTTGGTTGAGGGAGTGGATCACTAGATTCCAGGATGAGTTTGCTAAGATTTGGAGGACCTCTCTCCCCCACCCAGGGGCCACCAAGACTGCCACCCTCATATGATGCCAGAGAGGAAGAATGACTCAAATGTGGTGGGCTCTGGAAGAGTAGGGGTGGTGGGGAAGTGGTCCATTCCTCAACTGGTACTGCTATGTAATTCCTATGCCACCCTGTTGGGGCCGGACTGATGGGAGGAGGCTCCTGCAGTAGTGACATAGGAGGATGTGGGGTTCCTCCACAGTGGAGACCCCAAGGGGGTGTGCTAGAGGACCCCAGAGGAGGAGGAGGAGGAGGAAGCAACTTCTGGTGGATGATTCAGTTGTGAGGGATATAGATTTGGGAATAGAAAAGGAGGGGGAGAGGCAGGGTAGGTGCCTGTGTGGTGCCACAGCAAGGAAGGAATGGTAAGTAGATCCTGAGCATCGCTAGGGCAGCAGGACAGGAGGGAAAGCTGGATGTCATTGCCCACCTGGGGACAGTTATGGGGCTGTGATAGTGCAGGAGGAGTTTAGGAAGCTGGGGAGGGGTCTTAGACAGGCAGCTTGCTTAGTGTCTCTCGCTGAGGTGCTGCTTGTCTATGATGGGGGGAGGAAAGGAACCTCCACACCAGGAGCTTCAACCCATGGCTAAAGGAATGGTGCAGAGAGAAAGAGTTTGTCTACATTGGGGACTAAGGACCCATCTGGGAGGATAAGGGCCGATGGGGGGGTGATGGCCTGCATCCATCTAGGAGGGCAATCACAGTCCTTAGTGGACAGTTTAAATGTTACTTCGATGAATATTTAAACATTTAAACTAGCCGGGGAGGGGTGGTGGAAGGAATCACGGAGGCAGTAACCCTACCCCACAGCTTGAAGTAGACAGAAAGGTGATTCTGAGGGGAGAGGAATCCCTCAGGGTGCAAATTAATAAAGGAGGAAGGGTGGTAACGACAAAGGGGAATGGAATAGGAGCATTAAGGGGGAGGAGGAGGGCAAAAGGAAAAAGGAGGGCAACAAGTAGAGTGGAAACAAAATCTGGAGGGTCATGTGTGCGAATGCTAGAAGTCTAGGAAATAAGATTCTGGACCTAGAGACCATCATGGCAGAGGACAGCCTGGATATCGTTTATTTATTTATTTAGATTTTGTTGACCAGGTAAGCATGCTAGACGAAACAGATGCCTATTTTCAGGTGCAACCCAGAAGAGTAGAAAGAAAGACAAGTTCATACAGAGAAACACATAGCACCAGATAAAATAACACAAGCAGTTAAGGATTAAACACAGTTACAGAGAAAAGTGTACAGACAATACATATAGCTAACAACAGGGCAGCAGAATAAACTCCGCACTATAACAAAGAGTGCATACATATGCATACATAGCATTGTGGCCATTACCGAGTCATGGTACACTGAAAACCATGACTGGGACATGGCCATACCAGGCTATATTCTGTTCAGGAAAGACAGGGTGGGAAGAAAAGGAGGGGTGTGGTGCTTTATGTGAGGGAAAGCATAAATGTAATGGAGATACAGGGAACACAGGAGGAGGCACAGGTACTACGGGACATCCTGAAGACAGGGAATGGAGCAACTATTTGTACTGTCTGGAGTAATCTACAGACTTCCATGCACAAGTGGAGGAATTAGATAAGGAACTGGTGGAAGTCACTGGCAAGATAGCAGAAAAGGGGGAGGTGCTGCTGGTGGGGGACTTCAACCTGCTGGATGTAGATTGGAGCCTTCCATCAGTGACTTCAGTTAGAAGCAGGGATATCCTGGACTCTCTACTGGAGACATTCCTCAGGCAACTGGTCAGTGAACCCATTCATGACGGGACAATATTAGACCTGGGACTCACTAACAGGGACAGTATTGCATACTTCAGAGTAGGAGGCCACCTGGGGCCCAATGATCACCGTACAGTGTGGGTCAATATATGGATGACTGTGAAATAAAACCCCATAAGGATGAGGGTCCTGGACTTTGGGAGGGCACATTTTATAAAGGCGGTGAGAGTGCATCAGGGAAGACCTAGCATGGGGGATGGCCTCGGTGGGGTTGAGGAACAGTGGGCAAATCTAAATGGAGTATAGTAAAGGCAACAAACCTCTGTGTCAAACAAGTGAGGAGAGTCCTAAAGAGACTTGTTAATCTGAAGATGGACAAAGCAATGGGGTGAATCCCTACAATCGGGGATGAGTTACTAACAACAACAAAAATGGAAAGGGACCTGGGGGTAGTCATATTAGATGACCTAAAGGTGGGCAAGCAATGTGAGAGGGCAATAAGGAGGGCTGGGGGGATACTGGGATGTATAGGGAGAGGTGTCACCAGTAGAAAACAGGAAGTTGTTATCCCTCTGTACAGACAGCTGGTGAGACTCAATCTCCACAAGGACATAGACAGGATGGAGGCAGTCCAGAGGAGGGCAACTAAAATGGTGCAGCGTCTGCACAAGAAGACATATGAAGAGAGAGACTTAAGGAACTTAATATGTATACCCTCGAGGAAAGGAGGGAGAAGGGGGACATGATAGAAACTTTCGAGTACCTCAAGGGAATCAGCAAAGTCCAAGAGGGTAGTATCTTTCAGAAAAAGAGGTGTGCAAGAACAAGGAACATAAGTTCAAAATAGAAGAGGGATGGATCAGAGGTAATGTGAGGAAGTATTTTTTACAGAGAGGGTTATGGATGCATGGAACGGCCTTCCTGAGGAGGTTGTGGAGTCAAAAACAGTGGGGGAATTCAAGAATGCATGGGACAGACATAAGGCAATTCTAGGGGTTGGGGGTAGGAGGAAGTAAGCTTTTGGTTAACTAGGATCTGCAGCTTATCCATTAGGTAGGGAAATGGGCAGACTGAGTGGGCCAAGCGGTCCTTATCTGCCATCAAATTCTATGTTTCTATGTTTCTATAAATCCATGGATCTTGCGGTAGCTCAGGGAGATACTGGCTGCACCTCTGACTGTCCTATCTAACAGCTCACTGAAAACATGAGCGGTTCCAGAGGACTGGACAATGGCAGGTGTAGTCCCAGTGCACAAAAGTGGTAGCAGGGAGGAGGCTGACAATTATAGGCAAGTCAGCCTGAGATTGGTGGTGGGAAAGTTAATGGAATCACTGTTGAAGAAAATGATTCTGGAATACCTTGAATGCAGTGTGTTACAAGACCTGAGGCAGCATGGGTTCACAAGGGGAGATCATGTCAAAAGAATCTGATAGATTTCTTTGACTGGGTGACAAAAGATTTAGATTAGGGTGGAGCAGTGGATGTGGTCTGTCTAGATTTCAGTAAGGCTTTTGACACTATTCCATACAGGAGACTAGTAAGCCAGCTGGGGTAGCTTAGAAGTGGGTCCAAAGGTGGTAGACGGGATAAGAAATTGGTTAGGGGATAGGTGACAGAGGGTGGTGGTAAACAAAGTTCACTCCAAGGAAGGGAGGCTGACTGGTGGGGTGCCTCAAGGATCAGTGCTGGGACCAGTCTTCTTTATTCTCTTTGTATGTGGCATTGCAGAGGAGCTGGAAGAGAAGGTCTGCATCTTTGCAGATAACACCAAAGTCTGCAATAGGATGGACCCTGCCGGGGGGGAATGGAAAGGATAAGCAGAGATCTGAGAAAGCTAGAGGAGTGGACAAGGGTATGACAACTGGGTTTCAATGTGAAAAGTACAAAATAATGCACTTAGGGCACAGAAACCCTGGGCTGGAGTACAAAATTGGTGGTGTGGTATTGAGGACTACCAAGCAGGAAGGAGACCTAGGAGTAATGATATCAAATGACCTAATGGTGGCCAAGCAGTGCAGTAAGGCAGTTGGGAGGGCTAGTGAGATGCTAGGGTGTATAGTGAGGGGTATCACCAGCTGAAAGATGGAGGTGGTATTGCCTCTGTAAAGATCACTGGTAAGACCCCCCTCCCCACATAGTACTGTGTCCACTTCTGGAGACCACATCACCAGAAGGACATAGAGTGGAGGAGGTACAGAGGAGGACAACTAAAATGGTGCAGGGGCTGCATTAAAAGCCCTATGAGGAGATACTAAAGGATCTCAATATGTACACCCTGGAAGAGAGGAGGGGGAGGAGATATGATATAGACCTTTAAATACAGAAGAAAAGGCACCCAAGAACAAGGGGACATGCTGTGAAGCTGAACTGGGGTAGGGAGATGTGAGGGAGTACTTCTCCACAGAAAGAGTGGTGGATTCCTGGAACAGCCTTCCAGCAGAGCAGTGATAGGGTTCAAGAATGCATGGTATATGCACAAAGGAATCAGAGTGGAAAGGCAGGGGTGAGCGAGAAAGAGTTGTAGATCAAGTATGGGCTGCGATAATAATGTAGGTAGGGAAGAATGGGTGGACTGAGTGAGCCAAGTGGTCCTTATCTGGTGTCAGATTCCATGTTTCTATGTATGATTGCCCTGCATGAAGTCCATATGGAATTCCAATAGGAGTAAAAGACAGGTCAATACCATAGGATGTGTGACAGAGATGTCTGAGGAGAAGACCTTCCCCAGCAGTGGTTGCTGTTCATGAGGCCTGCTCTGTAGAGCCATTGAGGAGTCCTATATGCTGTATGAAGTACTTAATACTGCAGGGTTTTTGCTTGGACCTCCCTGGATGCTCTCTATATATGAGCCCATAAAGCATCCCAGACTGCTTGAGGAATGGAAGCATCTAGTTCCTTTTCTCAGGTTTCCCTAGGGCCAGTTGTAGTCTAGATGGGTTGTGCTGTGTCATTCAGAGACTTAAATGAGGAGTGACTTTCTTCAGTGTTTGCAATTTTTGTACACAGATTTCTAGTGGCCATGGAGTGGGTACGGTGGGGATATTTTCATTCTTAGTAGGTATCACAGGTGAAGGTATTTCCGGAAATGATCCTTAACGGATATAGGACCCCTGAGTCTGGGTGATAGAGCTCCACAAACAAGTAAAATCCCTTAGCCTTCCAGTCTCTCTAGTCAAGGATGTTATCTATTATCAGTTCAGGGTTGGTTCAGAGGGGGCATAATCTAGAAGTTTTGGGTGTCCGCTCTCAGTCAGATACATTTCTGCTACACTCCTTTAGTATGCGTGGTACAGGGACAGTCCTGCTTTGAGAGCCCCCACTCTAGGAGAAGGAGGGCCTGAGAGTATGAAAAGCCCCACTGTATGGTTTCCAGTGCCAGCCAACTGAGATAATATGTGGAAAAGCCAGGCTTAAGGCAGGTAACTGCCTGTCAAAGTTCCACCATTTCATGCTGCAGTTTCAAACTGGGGAGGCCAAAACCACACTCTCTCCAGTGCCTATGCAAAATTTGCAGCCTACCTTTCAGGGGCTTGTGGTTCTAGATGAAGGCTGGCACTTGGAGTAGACATATTTAAAGAAGGGTGCTCTGAGCTATACTGTGAGGCTGGCCAAAATATTGTGTACAGTACTTTAGAAAGTGCCAATTAACTTAAGAGCATTTTTCACCCTACCCCACATGGATAGTAGTAAGGATTCCCATTTCTTCAGAGCTGAAGAGAGTACAGTTTATCTAACATACATAGTAGCAGATACACAGGACCATACCCAAACATACCACTCCCTCTGGAGACCACTGATATGAGGATCCAGTGATTGTGTGCTGGCCTCATTGAGAGGGAGAATCTGAGATTTCACACCATTCAGTTTATATCCAGATAGAGCAGCATACTCCGGCATACTGGCTGCCTGGGTTTGTAATATCATCTGCAAATAAGAACATTTTCTGGAGAATATCCCCTACATTGACCCCAGAAAAGGATTGAAATGCTCGTATATTGTGGGCTAGGGGCTCAACTGTTAAAAGGAAGAGGAAAGGGAAAAAAGGGGCACCCCTGCTTAGTTACTCTGTAGAGAGCAAATGGTTGGGAAACCACAGAATTTGTAAGGACAGAGGCTGATGGACTAGTATAGAGCTGTTTAACCAGTTAAATAAAATGAGGAGATATGCCAAAATGTTACAAGGTGTCGAAAAGTATGCCTGCTCCACTCTCTCAAATGCTTTCTCAGCACCAAGAAATAGGGTGGCAGTGGGCTCAGAAGTTCCAGTTACTAGCCACAAAATATCTAGCATTCTCCTGGTGTTGTCAGATCTCAGGTAGCCCAGGGCAAACCTCACCTGGTCAGGGTGGATCAAAGATTGAATAATCGGTTCTAGCCTATGAGCCAGAACTTTTGCAAAGATCTTGGCATCAACATTAATAAGTGAGATGGATCTGAACTGAAACCAAAAGATGCTGTCTTTGCCCTTCTTTTGAAGATGAGTGGTACGGGCCTGCATGAAAGGGGAAGGGAGAGTTCCCTTGGCCCATGTGCTGTTAAACACAGCTACTAATTTCAGGGCCATGATCTGTGCAAAAGGATGGCAGAAATCACTGGGGTAGCTGTCAGGGACCAGAGACTTCCCCAAGGCCATGTCATTATGGCCTCCATGACCTCTGTGGGAGTGATGGGCTGAGAAAGTGCCACATTTGCTCAGGTGTTGATTGAGGGGACAAATATCTTTATGAAAATTTGCAATACCTTCTGGAGTAGGAGAAACTTATCAAGTCTGGGGCTGATGCCCTCATGCCGTCAGCTTTGTGAATGACAAAAATGTATTTTTCAGGCTCCCTGGCATGCAGTCTGTGGGCTAGGAGTTTTCCAGGCTGTTCTCCTACCTCCCAATAAGATTAATTAAACTTGAAGAGGGCATTCTCAGTCCAGTGCTGTAAGGTAGTTTCCAAGGCTGCCTTGGCTTCAGAGATTAGTACCCTCAGTTCGTCCCTTCTATTAGAGAACAAGTAAAGATTGTGTTCTTGGTTTTTCAAGGGTCCCTCCTGATAGCTAAGCAGCCTCTTTCTTTTCTCAGTTTCAACATATGTGCAATCAACATTCCCCTTATAGTAACTTTCACAGCCTCTCATTGTGTATCTAGGAAGAATCTGGGATTTCATTTAGAAGAAAGTATCTCAGAGCTCTGCTTGCAGCCAGAGCAGAAGGCTGGCTGCTGAAGCACGGCAGTGTTAAATCGCCACTTGTTTCTCAGTGAGGGGTACATCCCCATGCTAGGGAGAGCAAGACAGGGGCATGGTTTGATATCAAAATATTTCCCATAATGGCATTCCAAGTTCTGGGCAACAGGGAAACAAAAATAACATCTAGTCTGCTGCAGGAATCGTGAACTGGGGATTAAAAGAAGTTTATTTCCAAGGAGTGAGTAGATCTCGACACATTGTGAAGCCCCACAGCTGATAAAAAGGAAATTGATCATGAGTAGCTATGTACATGAGTGTCTACATGTGTCTACTCCACATTCCGTTTCTATCTAGGTATGAGTTCAGAGTCATATTTAAATCACTATGTTCAGTAAAGCTGCTTGCCGCACTACATTGGGAAACAGGTGCATGGTAGAAGGGAGGCTCATCCCTGCTAGAAATATCAGAAGTCCAAAAGGCATCTCACAGCCACTCACACAGGTAACAAGTTGGAGCCAGTTATTTTCAAAAAAATGCTTTTAATTGCCAAAGGCTACCAAATTAACAAAAGCTCAATTTGGACCCAGTCACCAAGTGGGAACTATCCCGCAGCACTTCTCCACCATAGGCTTCATCATGGGGCCACTGAGGAAATCTTTTGAAGGTTTCATATTTAAATCACCACCCACAATAATGCTTGAGGAGGTACCAGGAAGTCAATTCAGAACCTTGTCAAAGAAAACTGGATCTGAGTTATTGGGTGCATATTCACTGCTCAGCATGATAGATTCTCCCAGAAAGGTGCCCAGGATTATTACCACCCAGCCTTCTAGGTCTATTGATAGTGAATCCCCATCTGTAATCCCTTTCTGCAGAGGATAGCTGCTGCCTCCTCCACTTACAAGTATATGCAATGTGATAGCTGGCTCCAACCCACAATCAGTAGAGGTGGGAGGCATCCTCCACAGAAAGACGAGTCTCCTGGAGGAGAGCCACATCATCCTGCATGTCACACAGTTTTAGAGAACTTTACTGCACCTGAGTGGGCAGTTAAGTTTCCTAGTTGTTGTATTTGGTGGCTGAAAATAAGTACCTTAAACACATCAGGGTCTTGGTAGAAAGAAAAACATGCCACACAGAAATCTAGGCCTTCTCTGTTTACTTCCATTCAGCTCAGATACAGGGGGAACACTTATCTCAACACACACAGGAAGAGTTACAGCAAATGCATTCCCTAAATCTGTACTAACATTTCTTAAAGCTGCACTACACGCTACATTAGTGTTCCAAGAAAGTGCTTTGCGAGAGTCAAAGGAGGTCATGGTAAAAGGAAACACACATGAGCCAGTGAAAAGGTACTAGTAAGTTATATTGCCCCCCACCTCAATGTCTCACACCCCTCCACCCTCCAATCAGGCACCACCATCCCCACAGCAATAATAACATAAACATCAATAAGGAAAATGGCACTGTAGAAGATAACTAAGTCCTCTTGTGCCTGACCACAATAATGAAACACCTTAAGTGGAAACTGCTAGAAAACCAAAGCAGAGAACACAAACTAATGTCAGGTTCGGCAAGTCCAACTGATGGAGACACACCAGGTACCACTACTAATTAATGGTAAGGAGGCTTTTAAGCCCTTACTAACATGGAACCAGTGTAGAAGACTGAAAGGACAGCTCAGGCCAACCCATAATCCCACTCTTTGGGTGTAATGGGAGACACATCCTGGCAGTTTGCAAATATTGAGGAGGGGTGAAAGCTAACAGACAGTGTTTGAACAAAGCAAAAACACAGTTCACAGACCACAGCCTTTTATGTGCTTTCTCTTCTGGAAGGCACCAAAACACGTCACCCTTCTCAGAGCAATGCCAGCCATGTGTTATGCAAGCAGGCAAGCTATTAGCAACATGTGGTATGACTCTGCACTGTAACCCATAGTCATCATGCAACACAGAAATTTAAGCTAATATCATATAAACTGTCACATATGTAGAACGATCAACTAAACTGTGTAGAGTACAGAAGTACAGACAGAAAGTGCCAGGAGTCCAAGAACATATCTCAAGACCCTGCTTCTATATCCCCAGAAGAGTCAGCTCAGTCCTCAAACAGCGAACAGTGAGGGGAGGTGGGGAGCTGGATCGGGGAGAGCTCAGGAGAAAAAGTCATGCAGGCCGGTGAACATAGTATTACAAACGAGAACTGACAGTCGGAGGCAGGTATACGCTGTTCTATCCTGATCCAGATACCGGCAGAAATACAGCTAGATGAGAAGCTCCATGTCTGTTGAAATGACTATTCCAGTTAGTTAAAATAGCGGGAACAGAGCTGACAGTGTCACTGAGTTAGAAGTTCGAACATTTAAGTTTGCAATCTACCCCGGTACCATTATCAAAAACTCTATGGGTTGTACTCCGGTTCTGGGTGTTGTGCTCTCAGGTGTCGATAGAAAGCTCTGCTGGTGCTGTACCTCCATGGGCTGCGCTCATTCAATAAGGGGCCAGGCTGGGAATTCAGGGAGCACTGTGGGCCAAGCTGGAACTAGAAACATTGATTGGCTTCTTACATAGAAACATAGACTTTGACGGTAGATAAGGATCACTTGGGCCACCCAATCTGCCCATTTCCCTACCTATTGGATAAGCTGCAGATCCTAGTTAACCAACAGCCTGCTTCCTCCTACCTCCCACTAGAATTGCCTTATGTCTGTCTCATGCATTCTTAAATTCCGCCAATTTTTTTGGGCCCCACAACCTCCCTAGGAAGGCCGTTCCATGTGTCCACCACCCTCTCCATGAAAAAATACTTCCTCACATTACCCCTGAGCCATCATACCCCCCCCCCCATCTTCATATTGTGCCCCCTTGTTCTTGCACATCTCTTTTTTTTGAAAGATGCTACCCTCTTGGACTTTGTTGATTCCCTTGAGGTACTTGAAAGTTTCTATCATGTCCCTCCTCACTCTCCTTTCCTCGAAGGTATACATTTGAATCTCTTTTAGTCTCTCTTTGTATGGCTTCTGGTGCAGACCCTGCACCATTTTAGTTGCCTTCCCCTGGACTACTTCCATCTTGTCTATGTCCTTGCAGAGATGGGGTCTCCAGAACTGCATGCAGTATTCCAGATGGGGTCTCACCAACTGTCTGTACAGAGGGATAACAACTTCTTGTTTTCTACTGGTGATGCAGCTTATCCTGTAGGTAGGGAAATGGGCAGACTAGGTGGGCCAGGTGGTCCTTATCTGCCATCAAAGTCTATGTTTTCTATGTTTATATGCCTCTCCCTATGCATCCCAGTATCCCCCCAGCCCTCCTTACTGCCTTCTCACATTGCTTGCCTACTTTTAGGTCATCTGATATGACTAACCCCAGGTCCCCTTCCATTTTTGTTGTCGTTAATATTCTTCCAGCGTATGAAAAGTGATCTGGCAGACCTGAAAAGTTACAGAACGCACAGCAGGGTATAGTAGAGAGCACTTCAGACACCTGTTTCTGAGACCCTGTTTGATTTTGGTAATCAGGGTAAAAGGAGAGGTGTTGCTCAGCCATAGCCACAGCCTGTAGGTCCCTTGCTGCTTTGGGTTTAATTTCTTTATCTTGGTACTGCAGAATCTTAAATATCAGCGGTCTCGGTTTGTTGTAGAGGTGGATGGCTTTAACTGATGCACCGTGTGCACTCGATTGATTTCAGTCATTGATCATAGGGTCTAGTTGGAGACAGGTAGGAGATTAGGCCACCAATATACTGCACTGGATTGGGCTCTTTTAAATCTTCGATAAAGCCCAAGATATGGAGATTGTTGTGCCTCCCTCACTGTCCCAATGTCAAAATCACCACCTAGTTAAAATAATCAATGGATAGCAAAGGCTACTGACAGAGATGGCCTGGAGCTAAAGATCTAGGTATCCATCTTGAGCGGGTGCCCACAGGACCTACCCTCCTGGCTCATTCAGAACTCCACTTCCACCCTGACACTGTGACCGCCATGACTGCACCCTTCCTTTTGCTGGGGAGGGTGCACAAGTGGTAGCCAGTGCCAGTGCCATTCTGAGGTCTGCCAGCAAGGGGGATGTGAATGCCAGATAGCCATCTTCCACTTTCCCTGGAAGCAGCCCACCTCACCTCACTTCTGCCAAATGCCAACCCCCCCAAGTTGGTCACAGCATGGGATTGTGGGATTGCTTGTGAACCGCAGTCTCCTAGGTGTCAATGAAATGCACTACTGTCCTTCTGCTGGGTCAGTCCTGCACCTATACCTTTAAAAGTCTTAACTGCACTTTTTAAAGTTTATTAATAGCACCCTTCACTATTACAAGTTTAGACAATGGTGGCTTTAACCTTGAATATTATTAACCTGCACACTGCTACAGCAGTATACACATGAATATTTGCTAAACAGCTAAGCAGCTGCCACAATGTATACCTTCTGTTCAAAATTTTAGTTACTGTATTTAAAGAATTTGATTTTTTTCAAGCTGCCAAAATAAGGTAAAAACCCTAGATAATAAAAAGGACTGACAAAGGGCCCTATTCTCCAAGGTGCAAGTTATATGTCTGAAATGCATATATAACACCAGTATAGCCACACGGCCCTAGAAATGTGCAGGGTGCACAGCATTCATGACCATGAGCACCCACAGGGCACCTATCTGCAGTTCTCCCCTTCCCCCGGCATACAGCTGCATGGGGGTGGGTTGATTACTGGGCACAGGTGGGCATTCAGTGGGATCCTGGCCTTGGTCCCATAGTGGATCCCCTGATGTGCACATGCAGGGGATTCTGGGAAGGTTCAGACCCTGGAAATTGGGGTCTGATGGGTAACTGCCTAAATGGGTGCCCGCCAGCCCTTCCCAGCAGCCCAGTGGGCTGGGGAAGCAGTGTGGCATGGGTTCCTGTGCCGATGCCACTGGCAGGTGTCCATTGGGGGGTGCATAACAGTTATGGCTGGTCCCCCATCACATAACTTGTGCACCCCCTGCCTGGCACACTGTGCCACTTGCACACCTTCATGAATATTGCAGAGTGCAGGCATGCCCCCAGACCACCCATGACATGTAGCTGCATGAGTGGCCAGGGAATCTAGAGTGCAAGGTGCTACTACCTGTCATGAATGCTGTGAGGGGGGTCCGCCGGACCCCACTGCGTGGCATTCGGTCATGGGCATGCCTACATGCTGGGCATACATGGCGCGTAGGCATTCATAAATAGGGACCAGTGTTTGCAAAGTGGGATTCATGAAATTGCACATAATGTGCATTTACAGTTGAAGCTTTACTATATGTTGAATTTCAAAGTTGAAGTTTTCAAGGTGGCAAGCACAGTACAAGTTCATAATTAAGGGCCCAATTCACATGGATGGCCAGGATATGCCTCAGTTATGTAAAGTAAATCCCAGCCGCAGCTCTGCACCCCCACATGCCTGTCAGTATCAGATGACATACTCAACCCCTACCAGCTCCACTCCTCTGGTGCAGAGCTGTTGTGTGGTGGTTGGGGACAGTGGGCGTGGCACTGGTCTGGACAACAGGAATCCAACAAATGCCCATACTTGTCCACAAGTGGATCCCTGTCTGTGCAGAGGGCAGGAAAAGATGGGATACAGCAGTCCTTTAGGACTAGTGTATCCCCACCAAAAAGTCAGAATTATTCTGATACTTGTCGGACTGTGCCAGCACTGCCCCCAGGCCACTGTACTAGCTTTCTGATAGGGGACTGGTGCAGGGGGTCTGATTTATCCCAGAAATAAAAAAATGGCTGGGTAGAGGGGAAAACATAGCAGGTAATGAAGCCCCTAGAGCTGCATAGTCTCTACCCTGTATACCGGCTGTCCACACCACACATTGTGTTTTGGATCAGGTACTTACCTGCCCCCTACCCTCTGGCCCACCCTTGTCCAGCCCATCTGTGAAGCACACTGAACCTGAGCTTTTCTTCAGGTGCAGCCTGAGGTAAGGGGAACAAAGGGATGCAAACACATTATTAGTCTTTAAAGCATACACAGTTGCAGCACAAAATCAATAGCAATGCATAAAAAAAGTAATCAGTAGTGCATAGAATGACAGAAATGGTATTGTAATAACCAGTAACATAATAGTCAGCTACATATACTGAAAAGCTGGTTGCTGGAGGTTGGAGTCAGGTGCAGTGATGCTGAGACCATGAGACAGGGTGTCAGAAGACAACCAAGTGAAGGGGGTACCCAGGTGGGGTACAGTAGAGAATGAAGGGACTACAGTAGGAGATGTTAGTCATGAGCTCACAGAGACGGGCTTTTGTGAGAAGAAAAAGGTAGAGGAGTGTATTGGTGGTGGTGATAGTAGGGGTGTATTTAGTGATTTTTTTGCAATTAGTGTTCCTTATTTCCACCCAGACTAGCCCCATCATCAGGGACCAACCCCTCTCAGCCCCATCACCTGACCCTATACGGACTTATTGTCCAACTCCAGTCTTCCTCATGGCTTACTCTCCCCTCCTGTGGCTAGAACCCCCCCCCCCAACGGGTGTAATTAAAGATGAATAGGAGAAGGAAGCCGGACTGCAGAGGCTTTGAAAAGGGAGATTTTGAAGGAGTGGGAAGCAGGAACCCTGAATATGAAGGGGGGGGGCAGGAAGTAGGATAGGTAGCAAGGATGGACAGTGATCCAGAATTTAGCTAGGAGGAAGGCAGAATTAAAGAGGCACCTGCCTTCAAGGGAGCGGTGAGAGCAACCAGAATATAGTGAGCAGTGGTGGGTATGGGGGAGGACAGTTTAGGGCAAAGCCCTAGGATCTGCAGCTTATCTGTTAGGTAGGAAAATGGGCACACTAGGTGGGCCAAGCGGTCCTTATCGGCTGTCACATTCTATGTTTCTATGTTTCTATAAAGCAGCAGAAAGAGTGGTAGAGAGGGGTCCAGTTGGGCAAGGGTGGGCTTAGGGGCTGTACTATAAACCACATCTCCATGGCCAGATGTCAACAGAAACATTCTAAGCACAGTCTCATGACAGACAGTTAGAGGGATACAGGACATGGTCTGATGCAGTGCACCCTGTCTGTGGAGGAGGTTTAAATGGATGATAGGCCTATGCATGATGGTGCAGATTGCCTACGCGGCACAGATCCATGGCGCGTAGCCACTCCATAACCATTGCGCCCCCGCATGGGATGCACAAACTGGGGTGTGCAGCCCGTACGCACCCCATCCCCTGGTCACCCAGACAGAAACATGCTGGGGCAGGTGACCGGTGCATGCCAGACTATGCACCATGCACAAAAGCATGTAGTGAATTCCACAGGGGAATGTAGGGCTGAAAGGGATACACCGGGGGGGACCCTGCCATAACCAGCATATGTAGCCTGACCCACGCATCCACAGAGTGCCCCCAGCCTGATGCCATGCCGGAGTGATACCAGCAACATGTGTACTGCACCCCCCAGCATGTCTGCCCCATCCCTGGGTACGCCCAGTACCCACCTCCACACACGTTGTCACCCCCCTATGATGGGATAGATCCCCCCACAGCATCGACAGCATCCCCACCCCACTCCCGTACCTGCAATTATGCAGATGCCATGGTGATTGCCGGCGAGTGGAACAGCTCTCCACACACACCCTCGGCCACCTGCCGTACAGCTGATGCCATGGGGGCTCACTGCCTATTAATAGACTGTACACTTTGTACATCAGTTGTATGTGGGTGGCCATGGAGGTGTGTGGACAGCTGTGCTGTTCTCCAGCAATCACCGCAGCACCGGCATGCAGGTACAGGGGTGGGGTGGGGGGTTGATGTTGCTGCGGGGGGAGATCTAACCCCAGTCCACAAATAGCCATTACAGGGTACCAGGGCTGGGTCTGTGTGGGCAGACCTACTGATCATCAGGGTTGGTAGGACCTCTGCCCACCTACATCAGTGCTGGGGTTCTGGATTGAGATGGTGGGGGAGGACTCTGGCATGGGGTTGGAAGCTGGGGAGGTGATGGGTGTGGGGAAACTACTGCCGGGGATGGAGTTCTGTTGGTGTGGGTGTGTTGAAGGGGGTGAATACAGCACCTGTAGGGGTCAGGGAACAGCTGCTTCTTGAGTGGGGTCCCTGACTAGGGAGGTGTCCAGGATGCTGTTGGAGGGGGACACCATGCCATGGAATGGGTATTGTGTGTGGTGGGGTACAGGACAGAGTGACATGGCTGCGCTGGTCTGGGGGCCTACAGGTGCTATTCATACACCCAGACCTGCACCACCCCATGCAAGGGATCCACTCCTGGACCCAACAAGGGCATCCGATTGGATGCCTGCATGGGTCCACTGCACGGCCCCTGGCCACCTTGTACGGGCCTTCATGCTGGGGGGGGGCAGAGCCACAGAAAGGTGGTGGCCATTGGTGAATTTTGGCCGGTGCGCACCTGTCTGCAGGTGCCAAGATACGTAGGCAGGATACACGCCACTGGCACATAATTCTGCCCAGTTGTGAATAGGCCCCGATATCTACATTGTCTGCAGAAGTCAACGTGCTGATCTAATCAGATGTTAAGATATCTGGAAGAGGATATTTCCACCAATAGGGAGCTACCAAGGGTCTCAAAGATGGTGGACCCTGGCCAACCTCTGTCTGCTACCAAAGGTCTTGGGGACCATTTTTTAGCATTTAGGGTGAGTTGCTTAGAGTAGAAGCAGGACTGGATGCTATCAACTTCGCACTGGAGTTCTGCTTCCAGTTCATAGTAACACTGTCATTTAAGGTCAGAGAGGACTCTGGGTTCATCGTGTCTGTCCCCCTGTTTTAAAAGCAGGTATGCATAAATAAGGTGTGCAGTATGCACTAATTTAAATGGACCCTCTACCCACACTGTTACATAGGGTATCCAGTGATTCCCTTGCTAAGCAGAAATTTGTCAAAGCTTATCTTGAAGACCTATACTTTCTTTTGCCTGCTTTCTCTACTGGTAAGCTGTAGGGGTGCGCAAATACCTTATTTCAAATATTTGGCCCAGTATTCATATTCAGGGCCCCAAATATTCGGGTATTCATTATTCTTATCCATTATTCATGTGCCTGGAACAAAAGAAAAAGCCCCCCACCCTCTTCACTAACCCATTCCTTAAATACACAATCCCTCATTCCCTCACCTCCCTGCTACAATCCCAATCCCAATCCCACCCTCCTTTCTGCCAAGACACAAAATTTCATATTTTGTGGAGTATATTGAAAAAAACACCCATGCAGGGTGAACAACACAACCTGCCCAAATGCATTGCTGGCCACCATTTTAGTGCTCATTTTCTTTTCAATCAATATTTCCCACCAACCTCTACCCTCTGGCAGCACCCTCTTTCCACCCTCTTCCCCCCAGGCACACAATTTTTCTTAAAAGAAGCACAGTTAGCAGAGAATAAGGTGACCAACGTAACCTGCCTTCTTCCACAGCCAGCCTAGTTCTACCAAATGAAAGTATTGACATGCTTCCTCGCATAATAAAACCAGCTGATCACATGATTAGCTAGTTTTACTGTATGCAAGTGCAGGTGCATTTTCATTTAGTAGAAGGCAGCCAGCTGTGACGGGCAGGGGTTGTGTTGGTTGCCTTGGTCCACACTAACCATGGTTCTTTTAACAGAAATTGAGCATGGCAGAGAAGAGGGTGGGAGAAATGGTACTGCCAGGATGAGGGGGGGGACTATTGATTTAAAAAAAAAAGAGCACTATGACAACGGTTATGGAGATGGGCCACCTGTGCTAGTCACCCATCGTGATTTTTTTTAATATACCCACAAAATATGAAATTTTGTGTGTGGGGGGTTGGTATTGCAGCATATGGTGGGGGGACAGGAGACTGTGTATTTGGATTGAGATTGTAGCAGATGGTGGGGAGACAGGGGATTGTGTACTTAAGGAGTGCGTTGGGGAGGAGGGTAGGGGGCTGTTTCTTTTTTTTTTTTAAATAGTATTTCCCGAATAGGAATAGGCACAAATAGTGTCACTGTTCATTATTCGCATCCAAATAATGAATAGTGCATTATTCATGGTATTCGGAAAATACTATTCTTTACTCGCACATCCCCTAGTAGGATGCCCCATCAGTTCAGCACCCACTGGGACTCTGGAATAAGTAGTGCTTCTTAGCATTACTCTTGACGTTACAGCTTTTGAGCTTAAAGGCATGTTCCCATATCCTGCTGGAGAACACCAGTTCTGGAGCCAAGGGTCTGCCGAGAGAAACCACTTCCAAACACCTGGGACCTTACCAGTGGCAAAGGAAGGACTGAAAAGGGAAAAGACTAGGATTGCAATAGGAGAGCAAATAGACAAAGGGGCTTAGGAGCTAAACCATTAGGGCTATTGTAATGGGCCAGGTCAAGAGAAAGCAGGACAGAGAGAGTGGCAGGTGGGAAGGTAGTGGAGAAAAAAGGTAAGGGGGAGACTCATTGTAACATGCTTGTAAATAGAATAGCTAGTTTGACATCTGTGCTTGGTACTTTTGAAAGTAAGATTCTTATTTTTCTATTCAACTCTATCACTTGTATTTAGCTGGAGTCTGTCCTACAGAAATTCTGTACAACAGAGATGAAAAGATTGATTTAACCTTCTTCTCTTTGTACAGTACGTGCCTAAATGCCTGCAATTTTACATTTTATTATTTCCTGATTTCTGTAAGTGAAAGAAAAACATAAAAAAAATTGAAAGAATTTGGAAAATGTATCGCATGTGTAGGATTTTCCATTTTTTCCAGCACTCTTTTTCCAGGAACTTCCAAGTTACACAAATATTCTGCTCAAAAGGTTGGCAAACTGAACTGTAAATGAACCTACAGTATGTGCATTATATCACTGCCACGTTTTCAGGAGGTGGTGCATGAGCAACTTATTCCTCAGAAGATTTCAGAGGAGTAAATGTCTAAGATTTTGTTAATTCAGTTGCGGATAGTACTGAACAGTGCTCAACATTCTAAAAGCATACTTCTGTATTATTTTATCTGACATAAATACTGTATGTGTGAGATAAGTGAATCACAGTATGTCAACATCTTTTTATTCCAGCTTGTCCAGACAGGATGAGCTTTTCAGTATGGTCCTGATGTCATTCATTTAGCCCTTCAAATTGCAAGTAAAAAGGTGCAAGCTATTGCATTCAACTTAAAAGAAAAACAGGAAGTGAAATGAATGTATGAATGAGTGATTTTATTTTTAGAGCCCCTTTCATACACAGTGCATCTCAAAGCACTTTAGAAAGTAAAACAGAATGCAGAAGGAGGTTATTTAATGTACTGTTGGGGCATAAGAACATTTTGTAGTGAATCTGCTTGCTGGAAGTATAATCAAGGTGTGCCCCTGAGGCCTACAATATATCAGAGCAGCAGTGGGGGATTCAATATCCTGCAGAGCACATTAACGCTCTTATAATTTCCATTCAGATGTTTTCTGGGTCTGCTTTTCTCCAGGGGCTAAGTACAGTCCTCTGTGACTGTACTTAGCCCCAGGAGGACAGCGGGACCAGCAAGCAAAAGATCAGAGCTTGTATAAATTCTAACATGCACTGTAGGGTGCTTAATCTCCCAGTGCTGCAGTAGTACCCTGATGTCAGCTGCAGAGGATTCTGGTATTTGTAGTTACAGAAGATGTCAGCCTAAAAGTAAGCAGAATTAGTCTGTTGCAATCTACTATACTACAGCACACAGTAAGTAAACCAAAATGTTTTTGCACACAAAATGCATGTTGGGGCTAGCTCCACACTTGGGTGTGGGGCCCTTAGTGCAGACTTTTCCCTTTAAGTAACCAGCTTGAAAATATTGTAGATATAAAGCTACCAACTTTCTGAGGCCTAAAACTGGGACAGGGTCCATCCTGACCATGTCCCCCCCACCCCTTCGTGTCATGCCCATGGGCACTGCTGCAGACAGTGCTGCACAAAGTCAAATTTTGCTGCTTGCTCTGGCCACGCCACCCCACAGTAACACAAGTAGCAAACATCCAGATTAAAACAGTACATCATTCTTGACTGACTGATGTACAGAAAAATTCATTAGAAGAAAATCTGTGTTAAATTGTGTTCAGAGATTTGAGCTACATGTATTGCTCCTCCTGACAGTCCCATCACAACCCACTTACACTCATCTCATTTGCTGAGCAAACTTCACTTCAGTGATTCCCACCACCACACCAGATTGTTTTCACATACTTCCCTGCAGCTGATCAGGTTCAGGGTACCTTAGTTCACGACTGCTGGTTTCTTCTGTCTGGAGTCCCTCTCAGCTGTTGGCAGGAAGACGTCCGCATGCACTTGTTTGCACTACTGCCCAGTCTAACCTAACAGGAAGGAACACGCTTTGCCGTGCTCCCACTGACATGCTTGCAGTCCAACATAGGCACAGGGATTGAAGTTGCAAACCATTGTCCAGCTTAACAGTTCCACAGTGGTGCTGAAAAAAATGTCAGTTACAGATTAGCAGTTAGCAAAAAAAAGGGTGGGGGACAAAAAAAAGGGGGGGGGGACAAAACTGGGACAAGTAAGCAAAACCCAGGACAAAAATGACATTTTGCAAAACTTGTGGGGACACTGGGACATGCTGCCTAAAATAGGGACTGTCCTGGGAAAATAGGGACTGTTGGTAGCTTTATGTAGATATCATAGTAGCCTTACAGGGAAAAAAAATAACAGAACCATATGTTCTATTGCTTTAATCTCCATTTTTCTTGTATTTGTCTCATAGCTTTTATTGTTGCAGTAGTTAACCAGGGCTTGTGAAAATATTGATGTAGAAAGGCACATACACAAGGCAGATGTATTTCAGAACATGGAGGATTATTTAGTAAAAAAATCAGACTAAAGAGAAATATATACATATAGATAGATAGATAGATAGATAGATAGATAGATAGATAGATAGATAGATAGATATATGGGATACATGATGGGCAGGAGTGGGATATGGAAAATATTCTCACTCCTGCAGTGTAAGTATGGATATCCCTCTGCGGAGTAAGAATATTTTCCATATCCAACTCTAGCCCATCATGTCTGATTATGCAATAGGGCAGGAGTGTTGTGATCTGGTTATTGTGTATATTTGTTAGGAATTTGTGTATAAATGAATGGTTCATTTTGTTTCTCTGTGTTGCTCTGTTGTACTTCAGTACCTGGTTATGTACTGTTCAGAAGAGACAGAGGTGCAAAGCGGGGGTGGAGTGGCCCTTTATGTCAATGAAAATATCAAAGCTACAGAAATTTAGAATACACATAAGGAGCCAGAAGAACTGTGGGTCACCCTGGAAACAGGAAATAGCCATAAGAACTGGGGTTGTCTACAGGCCTCCAGACCAGGAGGAGGACATAGACACATTACTGTTAGAAGATATACAAAACATGACAGCTAAAGGGGAGGTTCTGATAATGGGAGACTTCAACATGACAGATACAGATTGATACCAGCAGGAACATCTGCCAGAACTAGACACACAGTGGATTCCTTGCAGGAGGAGGGCCTCAAACAACTGGTACAACAACCCACAAGAGACAGGGCTATCCTAGATCTAGTACTGACTAACAGGGAAAGGATCACAGGTCTCCAGGTATAAGGTCACCTGGGGCTAGTGACCATCACATGGTATGGTTTAATTTGGTCACTAGAACTAAATCATCCCATTCCAAGGCAAAATATTGGACTTCAGAGGAGCCGACTTTGATAAGATGGCCAACAGAGTTAAGTTAGCCCTGGCAAAAAGAAATACAGGTGAGAGGGTACAGGCAAAGTGGGCAAGCATTAAGGATGCAATACTTGAAGCAGCATCCCATTGTGTTAGAAAAGGAAGTGCAAAGAAGAGAAACCACTTTGGTTCTCAAAACAGTGTAGAAGAGGTCAGAGCCAAAAGGCTGGCCTTCAGGAATTATAAGGGAATGCAGCGGGATGAAGATAGGGAGGCATACCAAACTTCCCTAAGGGAAGGAGGGAAGGCAGAGAGGCAGGCAAAGGCCCAAACTGAGTAAACACTAGCACAAACAGTAAAAGAAGGTGACAAGACTTTCAATAGATACATTAGTGAAAGGAGAAAGTCCAGAGGGGGTATTGCTAAGATCAGAGGGGATAAGGGGTGTGTGAGGAGGAGGACCATGTAAAAGCATCTATCCTAAATAGATACTTCTGCTCAGTATTTACTGAAGAGAAGGTAGGGCAGGGCCCATAGCTCAGCACCATGGAGACAGGGAGGAGGGAGGTGTGCACTAGTCCCTTCACAAAAGAAAGGGTCCTATAAAAGCTCGCTAAGATCAGGGTGGACAAGGCACTGGGACCTGATGGCATACATCCCAGGGTACTAAAGGAGCTAAGGATGAAACTAGGAGAGCCATTATCAGAACTGTTTAATGAGTCTCTGAGCACAGGAGAGGTACCAGAAGACTGGAGAAGGGCTCATGTGATCCCGCTCCACAAGAGTGGTAGCAGGAGGGGCAGGGAACTACAGACCAGTCAGTCTTACCTCAGTAGTGGGCAAGATTATGGAGGCACTCAAGGAAAGGATAGTGCACACTTGAAACCATAGGAGCACAGGATCCAAGACAGAGCTTCTGTCAGAGAACAGGTAGAGAACAGCAAGAGGAAGGAACTGCTGTTATAACTATACTTCTACTGGGACTAAAGAACTAGAACTCTACTACTGGGACCTTCAATTTAGGGTAAAAACAAAACAAACAAAAAAAGAGTTAGTGTGTTTGGCTGAGTTGGCTGAAGTGAATTGTTATCTGTGCAACTAACTAAGTGTAGAAAGAGCTGTAAAGTAGGGGTAGTTGATTAGCTAGAAGGAAGCCAGGTTAAAGCCATATTTAAAACTGCTCTAGATAGCTTCTGTCAGAGGACAGGCAGAGAACAGCAAAAGGAAAGAACTGCTGTTATAACTATACCTCTACTGGGACTATATTGCCTCCTCTTCTCCCCTCCACCCTAAGCCAGTTCTACTTTTATAGGCACAGAATTTGACTGATAACAGTAACTTCCTGTTTGGGAGCAGGAAGTGAGTGATCACAGAGCCGCAAAAGACTCACCATCCTAGAAGGAAAAGAGTAACTGTCCATCTCCCTAAACTGCTGGAGGTCTGACTCTGAGCAAGTAAGGAGACTACTGAGAAATTTAGGAACTTCTTGTCTCAGAACAGGAAGATCAGGAGCTTAAAGGCACAGAGGCAGTAAGTAAGAGGAGAGAGCAAAAAATAAATGAATAAATAGAGGAAAGAGTAAGTATTCAAAACAACAGTTAAGGGGCCAGAAGTAAGACATGATGGGGAGGGGCAGTGCAGTGGCTGTGGAGCAGCAGTCTTCAGGGAGACATTCTGGAGTATGCGTGTTGTCCCATCTGCAGGCACCTCTGGGCTGAGGGAGGAGGTTGCTCATCTCCAGGCTGAGTTGACCAGGATTTGGGGACCTCCTTCCCACCCAGGGACCACCAGGGCCACTGCCATTGCCTCAGAGGTTGCCAAGAAAGAGGAGCGGATGGACCACAGTGAGCTCAGAGAGAGTGAGGGTGGTGGAGCAGAGGCACATCCCTCCAGTTGTACCTCTCCACAATTCATATGCCATTCTGGCAAAGTGTGGTTCCTCTATGGAGGCACCTGCAGTGGAGACCAAGGAGGATGCTGGGAACCTCCACAAAGGAGACCCACAGGAGGGTGGCGTGGGACGCCACAGGGGGAAAGAAACAACTCCTGGTGGGGGACACCATTCTTAGGAAGATAGAACTGGAGGAGGAAGGGGAAAGGAAGGTAAGGTGCCTGCCTGGCGCCATGGCTTGGAGTGACAGGGAGCGACTCCTCAGGATCGCCAGAGCAGCCGTGCGAGGGAGGAAGCCGGATGTCATTGTCCACCTAGGGACAAATGACCTGGTTGAGAAAGGGATCAGAGCAGTGCAGGAAGAGTTTGTGGAGTTGGGGAGGGGCCTTAGACAAGTAGCACGCACGGTAACCTTCTCGGAGGTGATGCCTGTCTATGGCATGGGTGAGGCTAGGGTGCTCCACACCATGGGGTTCAATCAGTGGTTGAAAAACTGGTGCAGAGCTCAGGGGTTTGGCTTCAGTGGGGACTGGGGGTCCACCTGGAGTGATGCAGGCCTATACTGGCACGATGGTCTGCATCTGTCAAGGAGGTGAACCAGGATCCTAGGTGACAGGTTTAAATGCTTCATTGGCAAGCATTTAAACTAGCCGAGGGGGCACTGGAAAGCAGCAGAGAAATTCTAGCCCCCAAAAAAAAATTAGGGTAGTAAGTGAGGTAAACACCAAGACAGAGACATCAATAGGGAGAAGGGCAGGGGTAAATGGAGAAATGACAAAGGTAGTAAGGACAGGATGGGGCAAAAAGAGGGTAAGGCCATCAAGAAATGGAGGGTAATGAGCACCAATGCCCGTAGTCTGGGCAACAAGCTCAGTGAACTGGTGGCATTGATAGAAGAGGGATGCCTGGATATTGTAGCAGTCACAAAAACATGGTACACAGAGAACCATGACTGGGATGTTAACATACCAGGGTACACAACCTACAGGAGAGACAGGGAGGGAGAAGAGGGTGAGGAGAGCTCTCTATGTAAGGGAAGGGATAAAAGCAACAGAACAAAAGAGTAAACAGGGAGGAGAGGAGGCACTGTGGGTCACCTTAGAGACTGGAAATGGTACCACAATCCTCACAGGGGTTGTATTCAGACCCCCATCTCAAGGGGAGGCAATGGACAAGTATATGATAGAAGGCATCCTTAGGATGGCAGAGAAAGGGAATATACTGTTGATGGAGGACCTGAATATGCCAGATGTTAACTGGAGCACCTTTGCTGCAGCCACATCCAAGAGCAGGGCCATTCTCGATGCCCTACAGGGGGAATGCCTCAGCTAGTTTTGGAACCCACTCATGAGGGAGCAATCTTAGACCTCATACTCTCAAATGGGGACAGTGAGTGGATCCCAGATCTAGAAGTGGGTAGCCATCTGGGAACAAGTGGCCACCAAACAGTGTGGTTCATGATAAACTCAGCTATAGAGTCAAGTCATACAAAAGTGAGGGAACTGTACTTCAGGAGGGCTGACTTTGGCAAGATGGAAGAGTGCCTTAGAAAAGCACCAGCAAACAGGCTAGAAGGAGGGTGGAGCAACAGTGGGGAAACATCAAAACTGCCATCAGAGAAGCAACTAGCCTTTGTGTGAGGCAAATAAACAAATCAAATTGAAAGAAAAAGCCACCATGGTTCTCAAAAGAGGTGGCGGGGAAGGTTAAGGAGAAAAGATAGCATTTAGGAAGTATAAGGAAACAGAATGAGCAGGACAGAGAACTGTATCAGTTAAGGCAGAAGGAAGCAGGGAGGTAAGTCAGAATAGCAAAGGCCCAAACTGAGGAAAAGATAGCCAACTCGATTGGAAGGGGATAAAACTTTTATAGGTACATCAGGAGCATAGAAAGACAAAGGAAGGGATAGTGAGGCTAAATAGAATGGATGGTGGGTGGGCAGAGAGGACAGTGGAAAAGCAGGGATACTGAACGAGTACTTCTGCTCAGTATTCACAGAAGAGGAGGAGGGGGAGGTACCTAATCCAATTAACAGAAGCACTCTGGATGGGGGGTCAATCCCAGTCCTTTCACAGAAGAAAGTGTTCTGAAAGATCTCCTAAAACTGAAGGTGGACAAAGCAATGGAGCCTGACAGGATTCACCCCAGAATTCTAAAAGAATTAAGGGGAGAACTAGTGACACCACTGACTACCCTTTTTAACAAATCATGGGAGGATAGTGTGGTACCTGAGGACTGGAGGAAGGTGGATGTGATTCCCCTTCACAAAAGTGGTACCAAGACAGAGGCAGGAAACTACAGACCTGTCAGTTTGACCTCTGTGGTAGGGAAAGTGATGGAATTGTTTCTGAAGGAAAGAATTGTTGAGTACCTAGAGGCCAGTGGGGCACAGGACCTAAGGCAGCATGGGTTCACAGTGGGAAGGTCATGTCAGATGAATCTAATTGATTTCTTTGACTGGGTGACCAAAGTAGTAGACTGGGGAAGGGCTGTGGACATGGCCTACCTAGACTTTAGCAAGGCATTTAACACAGTCCCACACAAAGATTAATAAACAAATTAACCAGTCTGGGAGTGGGTCCCAGGGTGGTAGCCTGGGAAAACATTGGCTAGATAACAGGACACAGAAGGTAATTACAAATGGAGTCCACTAAAGAAAGAGGGGTTACTAGTGGGGTACCACATGGTTTGGACTGGGTCCAGTCCTTTTTAACGTCTTTATAAGTGACATTGTAGAGGGACTGGAAGGAAAGGTATGCCTCTTTGCAGATGACACAGATCTGAAACAGGGTTGATACACAAGGATGTGTGAAAAGGATAAGAAGGGACTTGGCAAGGCTGGAGGAATGGTCAGAAGTATGGCAGCTTGAATTCAATGCAAACAAGTGCAAAATAATGCACCTGGGAAACAAAAACCCAGGGGAAGATTACACAATGGGGGGAGGTAGTAACAATAACACAAATGGAAAGGGACCTGTGAGTAATCATATCAGATGACTTTAAGGTTGGCAGGTGTAACCCCCCTGCAAATGGGGGTTCCCAAAAGACTTCCAGGAGCTTGCTTGAATGCTCCAAGCCTGAATGGTGTTTGGCGTTTAAGCCATTTATCAGTGAGTGTTTTTAGAACCTCTGGTACTGTCTCTTTAAGAGCTGTCTGCTTGCAGACATAATTAGTTAGTATGGGGACTGTGTGTTTCTTTGATTGAGTACCACTCGAGCTGCTGCCAATTCACTCCATTTTGCAGTCACTAGGAGTGCAAAGGAACCTATCTGAAAGATGTAACTTTTGCCAGAAACCATTTAGAGTAATAATGAAATTACAGTTTGTCTAACCTGCTTTCTTTGCAGTCAGAACTGTGTCTGCCTAGTTCCCCATTCTGGTTTTGAACTGCTGAACTGGACCAATCAGTGTGGGGTAAGCTAGCTCTAAAATGGTGCCTTGGACGAATCAGAACTTGGACTCATAATCTGAGCCAGCCACAAGAGGATTGTATGGGCAGTGACTCTGGGAGATGTAGTTTAGACTTCGGCGCCTTTTGGACCAACAGGAGCAGTTTATTGTGAGTGACAGCCAATCCAGTCAAGAACTGGGAGGAACTCAAAGGAAGTGCCTGGTTTTGTCTGTTGGAGTTTCAGTTGAGCTCTGGCAGTGAAGAAGGAAGGAGCCCTGTGCTTTTTCAGTGTGCAGTTTTAGTCGGAACGTGTGTAAGGCCCAGAGTTCCGTCTGCAGCTTGTGTAACTGCTTGTTAGAACTGAATCCGTCCTGTGAAGAGAATCAAAGGATATCTGAAGAGTAGAAACCAGGCTCACCCTGTAGAAGACTGGAGAAATTGTTGAATTGCACTCGGTCTGTCAGGAACTGAATCTGCTGTGTGTTCTCCCGGGTATTGTGCAGTAATTGCGATCGGGATAGAGAAGCAGCCTGCCTGGTATAATACTTTCTGTTTTACCATATAAATGTGTGAAGAGGCTTGTGTACCTCAAGTGAATCCTGCTGCCATTAAAGGACTTTTGCCTGTTACTGTTCACCATATAAATGTGTGAGGAGTCTCGTGGAGCTCAAGAGTAGTCCTGCTGACATTGAAGGACCCTATCTTGTTTGGAGGTCGTGAGTACTAATTCAGGGTCGCTCCCTGTTGAATTGCCACATTGAATCCAAATGGAATCACTGTATTGCTGACTGTTTAAACTAATTTTTCTTTTCTCTGTGGGAAAGGGCCCCTACCAGCTGCCACAGTTTGGACTAGCCACTAGGGCTTGGGTACCCAGGGACAGTAACTGGTAGGGATAGGCCTTGCACAGAGCCATAGGTAGATGAGTAAAGTGATAAGCTAATTAACCTGATTTCCCCTGTCCTTGTTATATTCCCCTAAATAAATCCAGAGCTGCTTGTTTCAGCAAAGTTATACTGCCTGAGGTATTTGTCTATGTTAAAGTATTGTACTGTGATTGTTGCACTGTATCTTATTTTACAGGAGGTCCCAGTGCCTGAACCAGCCCTGGGGGTAAGTGTATACTGTGAAGGTAATTCTGATATATTGTGTGGGCCACTAGTGGGAAGAAAGGGGGGTTGCAGTGTCCCAGAGGGCTGTGACCAAGTAAGTTTAACTATTGCAAACCCTGACCTCTGGGTGGAGGCACCCGCCATTTGATCCAGGCCCCTCAACCTGTTAGTGGCAAATCAGGCAGGGGTAGTAGCCCCTGGGATAGCACCATCTAGGAGTTACACAAGCAATGTGAGAATGCAGTAGGGAGGGCTGGGGGGATAATAGGATGTATAGGGAGAGGCATCACCAGCAGAAAACAGGAAGTTGTTATCCCCCTGTATAGACAGTTGGTAAGACCCCAAATGGAGTACTGCGTCCAGTTCTGGAGACCCCATCTCAGCAAGGACATAGACAGGATGGAGGCAGTTCAGAGGAGGGCAACTAAAATGGTGCAGGGTCTGGAAGAGAAGCAATATGAGGAGAGACTAAAGAAGCTTAATATGTATACCCTTGAGGAAGGGGGGGCATGATAGAAACTTTTTAAGTACCTCATTGGAATCAACAAAGTCCAAGAGGGTAGCGTCTTCCAGAAAAAGAGATGTGCAAGAACAAGGAGACACAATTTGAAGATAGAGGGGTGATGGCTCAGGGGCAATGCGAGGAAGTATTTTTTCACAGAGAGGGTGGTGGATGCGTGGAACAGCCTTCCTGAGGAGGTTGTGGGGTCTAAAACTGTGGGAAAATTCAAGAATGCATGGGATAGACATGAGGCAATTTTTATTGCGGGTAGGAAGAAATAGGCTGTTGGTTAAATGGGATCTGCAGCTTATCCTCTAGGTAGGGAAATGGGCAGACTAGATGGGTCAAGTGGTCCTTATCTGCCGTCAAAGACTATGTTTCTATGTTTCTATCCCCCCACCCCTTCTGGGTGGTTCTACCTGCCTCCCCCCTTGGCCATCCAGGTGGCCTTGGCCATACCCCCAGACAAAGTCCCACCTGCTGCGATACCTTGCAGGCTTCTTCATTTGGGTGAATAGGGCAATTTGCACCTTTTCTGACACCTATTGTTTCCTCTCTGTGGCAGCAAAAGTTTTCTTATAGTCTGCTTTAACACAGATTTTAGTCCTCAAGTGTACACGATATGGCTGTAGCATTTTGAAACTAAACTAGGGAAGTGAATCACATGAAACAGAGTCACACTGGAACCCCTCCTCACCTCACACTATTGTTTAATTTAGCCAAATCAAAGTCTGTGTATCCAGTTGTTAGTATATCTGAGTAGATTGCCTAGAGAATTTAAATATTTTTATACAATTTCTTTCAGAAATTCTCTAAATTGCAAGAAATTGTGGATTTTATGTGAGAGTGGTGAAAATTGTGGATCTTGTGGAACATTTGTGAGTGCAATTTTCCAGTAGCCCTACTGTACTTACCAAGACATCAGGGTTATGGATCAAGGTGGAGGCCAAGTTACATATAAATGTCATGGAGATGGCTGCTATCTTGTACAGCCTCCAGGCATTTCATGAGCATTTATGCCCCAGTCCTCTGTTAGTCCAGATGGACAATACCAGTGTAATGCATTACATCAACAAACAAAGGGGTGGCCAGTCTTACTCACTACACAGGGAAACAGTGAGAGTATGGTACTGGGTTCTGTTTCATGGCCTACAGCTGTCAGTCATATGTTTCCCAGGTCTCCAAAACATATTGGCAGACAGGCTAAGCAAGTCACAGTCCAGAATGTACAAGCGGGAACTGCTGACCTCGGTGGTAGATGATCTCTTTGCAAGATGGGGTCATCAAGAGTTGGACCTTTTTGTGTCCCCACACAATGCAAAACTGTTGCATTTCTGCTCATTCGATCTAGGGCCTGGCATTTTCTGGTGAGATGCATTGTCCCTCTCTTGGAAAGTAGTGCTGATCAAGCTGCTGGATGGAGAATGCCACTCTCATCCTCATTGCTCCATTATAGCCTCACCAGATATGGTATCAGCTTCTGCAATAGATGGCAGTGGAGTCTCCTGCACCACTACTTCTGTGTCTGCGCTGGTTGTCACAGGACAAGGGAGTCCTGGTCTATCCGGACCTGAAGTCTCTACATCTGCATGCATGGCTCTTGAGAGCATAGCCATTGCACATTTTGGGGTATCCCCCAAGATGGTTAATGTTCTGGTTGTGGCCAGAAACTCTTCTACCAGACATACTTATTCCTTGAAGTTGAAACGGTTCACTTTGTGGGCTGCTTCAAAGAACTTAGACCCATTTACATGTCCAGTAAATGCAGCGGTGGAATATTTGCTGTCCTTGACACACTCTGATCTACAGTATTTCTCACTTAAGGTATATTTGACCTCTGTATCAGCTTTCCATGCCTCTACTGCTGGTTGTATCATTGTACACCTATAGGTGTCCCATACTTTCCTGAGAGGTATTCTTCATATTAAATCTCCTCTCTGCAATCCACTCTCACCTTGGGACTTGAACTTTGTGCTTGAGAAAATGACTGCCTCATTTTGAGCCAGCCATGAGTTGTGGCTTACATTTCCTGTCCTAAAAATGTTATTTTTAGTTGCAATCACTTCTACTCAAAGGATTTCAGAGTTGCAAGTTCTAATGTGAGCCTCCATATTTGATTTTCCACAAAGACAAAGTTTCTTTGCATAAAATCCTAAGTTTTTACAGAGGCGTTATCTGACCTTACATTGAATCAAATTGTACACCTTTCTGTCTCTTACCCTGAGCATACCAGTCAGGGGTGAGCATTGCTCATACATTGGATATGCATAGAATTCTTAGATACTGTGTGAATGACACCAAAGTCTATAGAAAGTCCTCTCAGCTTTTTGTTTCATTCTCCCTGAAAAGAGATAGTGCCTGTCCAAATGGATGTTCTGTTATAGGAAGAACGGTAAGAAACTTCCTGGTGCAGTTCGTGATATCCCACAAGGAAGGGCCATTAAACTGAGGAACTAGGTCAGAATACGAGCTGAGGCAGGTGACTGACTTTTGTGTAACATAAGGATACTTTTGACGGTACCATGCCAACCGCCTCGACTCCTTGAGGCTTCAGAAGAGGAGCCAATCTGCCACCTTAGGAGTTGCATGAGGAGCTAGTCCATGCGATCATTCATGCTATCTTTGCCTGCTCCTTTAATGTCAGAATTACATTATGCTTATCTCAATTAAATGGAACTTTGTTGTACTCAGCACCGAAACTGAAACATAGTAACAGTAAATCCATAGAACCATCTTAGCCACTGGGCCCGAGTTTAGAATGTAGTTGGATCACGGCAAGGGACTTGCATCGGGGAGTTTATTTATTTTTTATTTAGTTTTTGTTGACCGGGTAAGTGCACTAGACAAATCCTGCCTATTTTCAGGCACGACCTGGGGGAGGAGGATACAGATGAATGCCAACTGACCTTGAACCAGATTAAGCTGTTGGTGGTATTTTTAGTGAATGAGGGAAATTTGGCCAGGACACCGGAGAAATTCCCCTACTCTTTTCGATGAGTGCCATGGGATCTTTAACATCCACCTGAACTACCACCAATCCAGGCAGATGGGACCTGGTTTAATGTCTCATCCGAAAGACGGCACCTCAGAAGTGCAGCACCCCTCTCATGCTGCACTACAGTGTCAGTATTGAGATATTAACCCAAGTGCCAGATGTGGGAACTGAACCCACAGCCCTCTGACCTCCCGGCCTCAGAGGCGAGTGTGCTACCTACTGAGCCACTGACACTGACAAGAGTGTTAGACACAAGGGCAACTTGCAGCAATCCTTGCGGCGATCGCGATTCTCGAAGGGAGCCTGCTGCAAAGCCCGAAGCAAGTCCCTTGCGTCAACCACAGCCAGTTAGACCAGCTCCCCCCAGGTCTAACTTTGCACCACTGGGGGAGTCAGTTTTCAGGGCTTGTGCCAATGCATTGGTGCAAGCTGCCGCAAAATGAGTAAACTGTCACAACTGCACCAAACCTTACAAAATTGGGCACAGCTGCGGAAGACGGGTTTGGCACAGTTGCACTGAACATCGGGGTTGACATAGGGCTCAACGCAAGCCCAGTGTCACCCTTCTAAAATCAGGCCCACTGTGTTCAAGTCCAGAAATGAAGTAAATTTCTCCACCCTGTTACTAGTTAAATGCACTAAGTTGTAAAACCCCAAGTTCGACTCAAGATAACTGGAGAAATTATACTTGCTAATTTCTGAACTTTAGAATCAGAATGAAGTTCAAACTCTGCTCTATGGTCTTGATCCTCAGCCTTATAACTTCAGATCTGTTTCTCTGCTGAAGAGCAGTTGCCCTGAAATACAGCTCCATTCTTCTGGCCATTTTTCCACTTTATTTAATTTTATTACTTTCATTAGTTGTTTTAAATATTTTTGATACTCTGTAGTTAGGTGTATTTTCTAATTTTAATGTGTAATTTAGTGGTCTCCGGTTCCTGATTGGTTCCCAGGAACCAGAGAAGGCCACTGTTTATCAGCGTTTCTGCCTTCTAGGACTGCTTATTTTCCATGTTATATTTAAATATATTAGATAACAACCACTTTACTTTTTAAATTGAAAGTTCCTTTGATTATTAGCACTTGGTTCCATTTTAAGGCAGGCCTAATGGGGGTAGGCTGTTGGTTAACTAGGATCTGCAGCTTATCCGTTAGGTAGGAAAATGGGCAGACTGGGTGGCCAAGCAGTCCTTATCCGTCATTATTCAAATTCTATGTTTAAGAGAACCGAGCCATTTTTCCTGACAGTTTTGTTTTTTGAGGTAAAATAGTTAGCCGTTCCACTTTTAAAGGAACAAAATCACATTTCTAAATTTACAAGCCCCTTTTAACATACCTTGGACCTATTTTTGCTCATTGTTTTAGATTCTGGGAAATGATCATTTTTTCTTTCGGTCTTCAGTGTTTGGCATGACTGACAAAAAAGAAAAGTACAGAACCAACAGATTTTAAGAATCTGCCCCTTGAAATAAGCAGCAGCCCCTGTCAAAGGGGCAGAAAAGAAAGATAAAGATACAAATGCAAAGGATGGTACAGACCCTAGTGTGTTCGAAAGGGAGAACCCCGAGTCCAATCATGGCAAAAATAAAGGCAAAAGAAACCCAGAGCAGGCACTGGAATTGGTGCCTGCAAGAAAAAACAAAAAGAGAACAAGCATTTGTCAATGCATAATGTTTGCTGCTGGTATTGCTGTTGTACCAGGTCTTGCTTGTATACATTTTACTATATATTTACCAGGAGAGCAAATGAGGCGTAGTGACTCATTTTCAGTGGTGTCCTACTTTACACATTAAGATTGTAATTACCTACCACATGGCAGCTGAGAGGCAATATCTACTTTTAAGTGGGCTCCACACTTTTGATTCCAAATGTCCAATAGTCTTTCTATGACCCAACATTATGATCAAGACAGGTGGCATTTTAAAATCCAATCTGAAAGGTGTTTCGCTGTGAGATTGTGGGAACAAGTTTTGGAGGATTTGAAAAATGACACCTACCGTGTTCAGGAGGTGGGGTAACACAGGGGATATGTTGAACATTAGGGGGCAAAATCTGCAAAAAATAAAGTTATGTGTAAATGTTGGAACAATTCAACATTCCCACGTAAGTCAGCTGGTTTTTCACATTTTTACTACAAATTTTCAACATGATCTTTCTGTGACCACTTCTTCTGAGCATGACAGGCGTCATTTATAAAACAATGGCCGAAACATCATTTTGCTCCACAAGTTTGAAAAAAACATTTTGGGTAGGGTTTCAGAAGTGACTGTATCTGTCACATTCATGAGATGGTGTGAAAAAATGACTATGCTAAACATCTGGGGTCAAAATACTGAAAATTACCACAGTTATGAGAGTGTATTGAAAAATTTCAACGACACTCATAGGTTTGTTGATTTTAATATTTTTACCCCAAATTTTCAACATAGCCTCTTATGACGCCACTTCATGAACATCAAATCATGCCCAAAGGTGATTTTGTGCCACAAGCATAAAAACACATTTTGTCCAGGATCTGAAAAATGATAGGTGTTACATTCATGAGGTGGTGTGTGACTATGTTAAAAATCCTGGGTCAAAATAATGAAAATTACCACAGTTACGAGAATGCACTGCAAATTAAAAACCTGGGGTCAAAATAATGAAAATTACCACAGTTACGAGAATGCATTGAAAATTAAAAACCTGGGGTCAAAATAATGAAAATTACCACAGTTACGAGAATGCATTGAAAATTAAAAACCTGGGGTCAAAATAATGAAAATTACCACAGTTACGAGAATGAATTAAAAAATGTCAACATGCACTCATAACTTTTTTTTTGTATTTTTAACCCAGATTTTCAACATAGCCTTCTTATGACCCCACCTCATGAACAATGGTGGAAAACATTTTCAAATCGTGCCCAAAGAAAACATTACTTACCATAGTAATCTTGTTTCTTCTAAGGGAATCTACTGTATTCTGACAAATGCAGTATAGTCTCACCACAGACTACCCCGAGCCTAAATGGTTAATAGAACCTATGTTAATGATGGAATGTTATACTCGAGTTCAGTTTTCAAACCACTGCCCTTGGTTGCAATTCCTGCAACTGTCAGATTCTTATGAAGCATGTAGAAGCTAATAATACTAATCAACTAATCTAAACTTAACTAATCCTAATTACCCTAACTAGGGTAAAAAAACACCTCTTATCAACATAGGGCATTTCTAAGACTCAGGTCAACAGATGCCCAAGAAACGAATAGGTACCCACAGGTTTCTAACATCAATAGACAGGCACTCTGTACAAAGCTGGAAACCTGGGGGAGCCCATTCGTTTCTTGGTCTGTGACATTTATCGGTGGGTTAGAAATGAAAATTAACCAAGAAACTCCGGTGAAAAAGACTCAAAATTAAGACCAAATAAAACCGCCATACCAGACTGTACAAATTGTTAAATTTATTCAGTAAACACAAGATAGAGCTATCAGTTCCCTCCCGGTTGGGAGAACCGAGAAAGAACTGACAAAACTTACCAAAATAATACTATCTAGACTAATTCTGCCTGTGAACCAAGGACAGTGCTTCAAAAATTGAATAAAATAAATGGACTTTTAAAATAAACCAAGAAAATAACTTCTTCAGTCGAGTGAAGGAGAGCTCTCAGGAGATGTCTTACTGAGGCAAGCAGAGAAAGAATCTGATGGTTGCAGGAAGTGCAACCAGGGATGAGTGGTTTGAAAATCAGCTCGAGCCTAACATTCCACCATTAGCATAGGTTCCATTAACCATTTCGGCTCTGGGGCAGTCCTATGGTGAGACCATACTGCATTTGTCAGAATACAGTAAGATTTCCTGGTGTTTGAAAAGTGATTTTCCGCTGTAAGCGTGAAAACACATTTTGGCCAGGATTTGAAAACAAAAACAGCAGTCACATTCATGAGGTAGTATGAAACAATGGTTATGTTGAAAAGTTGGGGTCAAAATATTGACAATTGCCACAGTTATGAGAGTACAATGAAAAATTTCAACCTAGGCTTATAAAGTACAGTTACGTAAGAACTTACCGTAACAGTAGATCTTCGAGAGAGGCTCTTGCAGTAGGTAATTACATATAGGACTGACGCCAGCCGGCGGCAGGACCCCACGGGAAAATTTCTAGCTAGCAGTCCTTGAGCGTGGACCCCCCTTGTCAGTGACCAGCGCCACACGCCGGTATAAAGGGGCGGTCCTAGACGCCGTAGAGAAGCAGATATTTCCTCAATGGAAAAGGAGCTGAAAAGACTAGGGGATGGCGGGCGGGAAGGTAGCTACCTCACTGCAACAGCCTCTCTCGAAGATCTACTGGTTCTTACGTAAGCTTACTATCTTACTTCAGAGGGCTCTTGCAGTAGGTAATTACATATAGGACAGAATCCCAAGCAGTCTGGAACAAATAAGAAAGGCACCGGGAGGAGGAACTACTCAAATAAGTAGTAGGAAAGCTTGCAACCCTCAAGAAAGGAGGCCTTGCAAGACCGCTAACCCGAAGCCTGCTCTACGGTGAGAGGCAATGTCCAAACTGTAATGTTTAGTGAAGGTATGGATGGAAGTCCAAGTGGCGGCAGCACAAATGTCTGCCGCGGACACATTCTTGAAACAAGCTGCAGAGGCAGCAACTCCACGAGTGGAGTGACCTCTGACTTGACCTGGGAGGGTCTTGTTGTACTTGTCATAACAGAAGGTGATGCAATGAGCCAACCATTTAGACAGGCATTGCTTGGAAACAGCATTGCCTTCTCTTTTGTGAGCGAAAGAGACAAACAACTGATCAGTCTTTCTGAGATCTTTCGTCCTATTGGTATATCTCAGAATCCTGTGAACATCCATGGTGCGAAGCAAGTATTCTCAAAGATTGGAGTATTGCGTGAAAAATGCAGGTAATTCTATAGACTGATTCAAAGTAGATGCAGCTACCACCTTTGGGAGAAATTTAGGGTTTGTGCGGAGAGCTACTCGTTCTTTGTGGAAGATCAAGTAAAGGTTTTTGCACATAAGGCCTGAAGCGGAAATTCTGCGCTGAGGTAATGGCCACTAAGAAGAGAGCTTCCCTCAGACAAAACTTCAAGTCTGCAGAAGCCGCAGGCTCGAAGGGGGGAAGAGTAAGTTTCTCGAGGACAAAATTTAAGTCCCAAGGTGGAGCTGGGGTCCAGATCGGGGGTCTCAGATGAAGGACCCCTCTAAGGAAGGTTTTGGATACCTCTAGCTGGGCAAAGGCCTTATCAGCAAAAGGTACGTGGTAGGCTGAGATAGCTGCCATGTGGACCTTCAGAGAAGAGTTACTGAGACCTAGGTCGAAGAGATGACGCATGTAATCCAGCAAAGTGGTTACGGGGCAGGAAAAGGGTTCCTCATTCCTGGACGCAGCCCAGATGGAAAATCTCTTCCATTTCATGGTGTAAGTGGACCTAGTGGAGGGCGTTCTGGCCTCTACCAAAATCTCGGCTACCTTAGGGGATACTCCAAAGCGAGATTGGACTAGGTCTGAAGGAGCCATGCATGAAGCTGAAGGGACTTGAGTCCCGGATGGACCAGGGTCCCCTGATCCTGAGTCAGCAATCCCGGAGATAAGGGAAGAGAGAGGAGGAACCTCTGAGTATTGTTCTAGAAGAGAGAACCAAATTTGCCTGGGCCAGAAAGAGCAATTAGAATCATTTTGCTCCTTCTAGAGCCAGTTTCTGTAACACACGTGGGACCAGTGGAATTGGGGGAAAAGCATAGACGAATCTGTCCTTCCAGCTTAGAGACAGAGCGTCTCTCCAGAAAGCTCCTCGCCCTAGAGCGAGTGAGCAAAAGATTGGAAGTTTTAAATTTTGGGAGGAGGCGAACAGGTCTATTTGAGGTGTCTCCCAAGCCTGAAAAATGCTGTTTAGGACTATTCCGTCTAATTCCCACTCGTGTGGAAGAGCTGACGAGCGACTTAGCCTGTCTGCTAGGACACTGTCTACTCCCGAAACATGGATCGCCGTGAGGTGAAGGTTGTGGAGGTGGCCCTCCCAGACCCTCATCGCTTCCCTGCACAGTGGGTGGATCGCGTTCCTCCCTGCTTGTTGATGTACCACACCACGCACATGTTGTCCGTTTGGACGGCTAGGTGACCGGGAAGGATGTATTGGTGAAGGGCCCGGAGTGCATAAAGCACCACTCGGAGCTCGAGAACATTGATGTGGAGAACTATCTCCAATTTCGACCAAAGTCCTTGAGTTCGGTGAGGACCCAGATGGGCCCCCAACCTTCGCCGGAAGCGTCCGTGGTTAAGGTCTGATCGGGGAGGATGAAAGAAGGGACCCCCGGAAGAGGTTCTCTGCACATCCACCACTTGAAGTCTCTGACCATCGGCGAGAGATCAGGATCGGAAGATCTAGGTCGTCTACTGTTGGTCCCACTGAGATCGAAGAGTCCACTGAGATATTCTCATGTGGAGGCAAGCCGAGGACCGGCCGGGATGGCAGCCGCCATGAGCCCCAGTAGACGGATGCACCGACTACCGAACCCCTCCTGGAGTTCAGTAGAGGGAAATCTGTGACTGGAGGGAAACCCCCCGATCCGGAGGCAGAAAAGCTTTGCACAAAGTTGTGTCGAGAATCGCCCCTATGAACTGGAGCCTCTGAGAAGGCTCAAAGAGAGACTTTGAGAGGTTGATGGTAATACCCAGGTTGGTAAAAACCTGCCGGGTGAGGGAGAGGAAATGCAGGAGTTCCTCCCTGGACGGAGCCGCTAGGAGCCAATCGTCCAAGTAGGGAAAAACTTGAGCTCACAAAGAACGCAGGTGGGCTGCTACCACCGCCAGACATTTGGTAAAGACTCGAGGAGCCGAGGAAAGGCCAAATGGAAGTGCCCGGAATTGGTAATGGACCCCCTGGAATGCAAATCTTAGGTACTTTTGGTGCGAAGGGCGAATGGGGATGTGCAGGTACGCATCCTGCATATCCAGTGCACAAAGCCATTGGCCCGGCTGAAGCAGGGGCAGAAGGGATTGAAGGGAGAGCATCCTGAACCTTTTGTATTCCACAAACAGGTTCAAGGAGCTGAGATCGAGAATCGGTCTGAGATCTCCCGTCTTCTTTGGTACAAAGAAGAAGTGGGAATAGTACCCCGTTCTGTAGAGGTGAGGAGGAACAGGTTCTATAGCCCGTTTTGCAAGAAGAGCTGAGATTTCTTCCCTGACCAGAGGAAGATGGTCCCTTGAATAAGCGGAATTCAGAGGGGGGTGACGTGGAGGTTTCTGCAGAAACTCTATGGAGTGACCCTCTGCGATGATTTGAAGCACCCATGAATCCAAAGTTATCCTCTCCCACTCCGGGAGGTGGAGGGAGAACCTCCCTCCTACTGGTTCCTCCGTGCATCCGGAGGCGGTGGGAAGAGGAAGAGTCAGGTGGTGTGAGGCAGCGCCGCAGCTGGGGCACCTGTTGTTTTTGGCGGCGGGGGCCTGGCAGCTGTGGGGCCCGGCGGTTTGTGCCCGGCCTTCCCTGGGTTTCGCTTGAGGCCGGCTGCGCTCTGGGCGAAAGGACGGCGCTATGGAGGATGGGGACGGTACAGTGAATCCACGGATTTAAGGGTCGTTCCCTTCTCCTGCAAGTCAGTGATGATGTCCTTGACATCACCGCCGAAAAGCACGGAACCCCTGAAAGGTGCCTCTTGAATGGCGGATTGCACCTCCGGGACCAGACCTGACACACGAAGCCATGCGTGGCACTGAAGACTAATGGCAAACGCAGAGCTTCGTCCAGCGGTGTCCACTGCATCGTATGTCGTCCTTAGCATGTGACGGCTGGCCGAACGAGCAGAACGGACCAGATCGGCCAACTCCTACTTGAGTTGGGAGTCCGGCAAAGAGTCGACCTTAGATTCCGCCTGGGTAAGGACGGCCTTCTGGTAATCCCCCATGTGAGTTACATAGTTCAGGGCCCTTATACCCAGTGTGGAGGAAGCGTAGATCTTCTTTCCAAACTGATCCAGAAGGCGAGATTCCTTATCCGGGGGAGACGAGCTCAAGTGTTTAGGATGTGCGGACCGGCCGTGAGCGGCGCTGATCACGACCGTGTCGGCACGGGGGTGAGAATCTAAAAAGTCTACACCCTCTGGAGCCTGGTATAGCCTGCTTGACTTCCTAGGAAGTGGGGCTAAAGCTGACGGTTGTTTCCAAATAGTGGAAACAAGGTGGGCGTGAGGCTCAATCCAGGGTGGCACTAAAGTAGGGGCCGTAAGGGGCAAATCCAGATGTTCGGCAAGTTTCACACGCTGAGGATCTGGATCTAAGGACTGCCACTGATGGACCTCCTGGATTTTCTTAAGTAACTCCGTGAAAGAAGGATCCTCTGGAGGAGACCTTGGAGGAGTCCTCGGCCAGGGTTTGGATGGAGAACGTAGCTCATCGTCTTTATCAGAAACTCCCGCGGAGGTTTCCAAGGAGTCCAAGAGGGCCACAGAGTAAGAATCTGAGGCAGAAAAAGACTCCCTCTCCTGTCTAGGGGGAGGAACGTGTTCCGTGGGAAGAGTCCCAGAACGCGTGTCCTGCCCCTCTCTGGAACCCGAGGGGAGACCCCAGGGAACTGGAGGAGGGGAGGGAGAGCGCCTTCTAGGGCATACGGGAACTGGTGGAGGCACCGTCGTAAGATGGCTCTCGACTTCTCTGGTGAGCTGAGCCTTGGCCTCAGCCCACCAGGAGGCAAGAGTCTCCTGCAAATCCACCGGCAGCCTGGGGGGCGGTGGAGGAGGAGGAGGGGGATAGTGAAATGGAGGATATCCGTAGGAAGAGTACCCAAAACCCGTCTGCAGATAAGTCGGAGATGGGTAGTGAGCGTCGGGTACTGTGGGCGGAGGATTCGGTGCCGGCAGTGGCGCTGGTACTGCGGGCCGGAAAACCGGGCGGTGAGGACGGCGGTACCAAGGCGCTGGAGGAGTTGCTGGAGCAGACGGCCCAACCGGGCACTCCAGGGGCGGATCAGCCGGAGCAGGCCCCTGGGGTGGAGGGCCCAGCGGAGGGAAAAGAGCCCCTGCTGATGTCAGAGAGGCCGGTGTCGGGACCGGTGACAGCAGGGCCGGTGTCGGCTCGGCCGGCGTTGGAGGGGCCAGCGTCGGGGGAACCGGCGTCAGATCCGGGTTCTCAGTGAGGGGATCTGACGGAAGCCCAGGATCCCTGGTCTCATCTGGGGAAGGTGGTGAAAAATCCCCTGCGTCAGGCGAGGGGGACTGGGGCTCCCCTGATGGCAGCGAAGGCTGCGGAGAGCCTGGCATGACGGAAGAGGGTGGTTCCGACGTAGGCTCTGAGACCCGGCGCACGTCGGAGGAGCCAACGTGCAACTTATGGGTCGAAACCCGGCGGACGTCGGAGGAGCCGGCGTCTGACTTCGGTGCTCTCACGTCCGAGATGAGCCGAGGAAGAAGAGAGGCCCGGTTGGAGGGAGAGACAGCCTGGCGCCGCCCCGCAGGGCCGGGCGACTTAGGGGCCTTCTCCCGGCGGACGTTGGAGGAGCCGACGCCCGGCGTAAGGGAGGCGCCCACACCAGTAGGCCGAGGAAGTGAGACTGAACTGGGGGCTAGAGTCTCCTTTGGCCCGGAGACGCCCGACAGGCCCATACTCGAGCCTGAAGGGCGGGCCGACGCCTCCTCCAAACCCTTGGAGGCTGCCGTCGGAGGATCCCCCGGAGGGGAAGTTACCTTACCCGCGACCCCGGCCAGAGTCGTGGAAGAGGAGGCCTTCTACCAGTGCCTATCCTTGTCCTTCTTTTTATGCCCCTTCCGAGATCGACCCTGCCTTAGCTTTCTCAGCTCTTTCTCCGCCATGAACATCTTTTCTTCAGGAGATGGGCTCGAGGACTGCTGGCATCGTTCTTGGGTTGCAGCGCTTGAACCGGAGGCAGTGACGACACTTATCAACCGCGTGGTCGGGGCCCAGGCAGAGGAGGCAGAGGGAGTGACCGTCCTTGTGTGGCAGTTAGGCGCCGCACGAATCGCACTTGTTTTTAGAGGGGGACAACATAAAACGACGTTCACCTGACGATCAAACAGAAAAACTGTAGCTTTCTCGGAAAAACCGACGAAAAGACAGAACTGCAACGAACTTAACCGCGAGGTGCTACTCATAGCTAATGGTGGGAAAGAACTGGAAGGTGGGCGTCTGGGACCGCCCCTTCATACCGACGTCGTATGATGCCAGTCACCTGACGAGGGGGCGGTCCCACCCCAGGGACTGCTAGCTAGAAATTTTTCCGTGGGGTCCTGCCGCGGCTGGCGTCAGTCCTATGTGTAATTACCTACTGCAAGAGCCCTCTCAGTAAGATCTTTGTTTTCTCATATTTTTACCCCAGATTTTTAACATAGCCTTCTTATGACCCCACCTCATGAACAAGGGTGGAGAACATTTTAAATCCTGCCCTAAGGTTGATTTTGTGTCACAAGTGTGAAATAACATTTTGGCCAGGATCTGAAAAATGACAGCTGTCACATTCATGAGGTGATGTGATGAATGAGCTATGTTAAAAATTTGGGGTCGAAATATAGAAATTTGCCAAAGTTATGAGCCTGCATTCATACATTTTAATGTAGGCTCATAACTTTTTTGTTTTTAATATTTTTACCCCAAATTTTCAACATAGCCTTCATATGACCTCACCACACAAACAAGGGCAGAGAAAATGTTCAGATCCTGCTCGATTTTGTGTAGCGACTGTGAAATCATCTTTCGGGACAGATCTGAATAATTTCACTGTCATTATTCACGAGATGGGGTTCCCGGATAAGGCATATTGAAAATTTGGGGCATAAATATTCAAAAATGACCAGGTTATGATGTCCACATAGGAGAGTCAAAGAAAGTGTTAAATTGATGCATTTGTCTTTTTTGCTGAAAAAAACAGTAGAAAACATAGCTTTAAAATGAGAATTATGTAAAACGTAAAGCAGCTAGTTTGCCTATAAGGTGGGAGAAACTGTCTTTTTTTTTTGCACTTGCTCCCCATGGCTTTTGAAGGGGGCCCTGCACCCCCTCCTACTCCATCCATCTGGGCTATTCAAGGCCGCCTCACCCTAGCTTAATTGTGCTCGGAGGGCCGGGGTTGTATGATTTTTTTTCCCGTTTTTCTCCCCTTGAACCCCAAGGACACTGGCGCGAAGGGCGGACGTCAGGCAGATGGCGTGCTTATGCCGCGTTTCAAGTGCCCAGAGCATCCTCCCTCCCGGCTCTTGGAGACAGCCGCGCGTTGCCCGTGAACCGGTGCTTCCACGGCCCCAGGAAGCGTCGGGTGCACAAGACACCCCAGTTACCCCCCCTGGCAAGAGAGCATCCGTTGGGACGCCTGATCTCGCTTCCCCCCCGCCGGTCCCGACAACCCTGAGTCCGCTCTCAACCCGGATTGTCAGCGAAGCACGAGGTGTGGCCGCCCACGCAACCCTTAGCACCACCGCCAGAAACTGTCATTTTATATAAATTTAATACCGTAAAACTAAGCAGCAAGACAGATGAAATGCATGTATTATTCTCTTCTAAGGACTAAAGCAGCAAGCCCACAGGAGAAACTGTGGAGTCTGATAGAGACACACTCCTAGTGTGTAAAGGAATAAGTAAGGCTCCTTATCTCAGTAGAAAAACATTTACAGAGAATTCAGGTGTTTAAGATTTAAATTTGTATTTCAAATATCATGTTTGTACATTTATAGAGCTAAAACCAGATTCCCTGAGGAAGGGTATTATTTCCTGAAATGTAGGACAGTGTTCTGGATGAGAAAATAAAAAACTTTGGACTCCTAAGAGTAGCATTGAATGAATTTATCCTACACGAGTATTTGGTGAGTGGGCCTGTTATCCCAGTCCTAGGTTCTACTAAGTTTAGCTGCGATTGGTTTTGGGCCTCTCCCTGCTCCGGACTTTTCTTGTTTGTTTTTTTTCTGAGTGTGGCTGAGCCAGTTCCTGGCTTTCAGGTTATGCTGACAAATTCAAAACCCACTGAAATACATTGAACCGCATACCTGATTTTCTCAGTTCACAGTCTGACATTAAAGAGTGAAGACATGTCTCCAGTCCAGAGAGGATTACAGCATTGGACCCCAGGCAGACAAGTAAACGCTTGGGATGGACGTGGGTGGTGGGTGCTGAGTGGGAGGGTGGGTGGGGAGACAGTAACGGCGGTGGTGGCAACAGACATCGATGGATGTTTTTCTTTATTACAGGGTATACTAAAAAAACAAACTGAGTCACAGTTTTCTTTGTTTCAGGTACTGACACTGGGGATTAGGCACCCCAGTGTCAGTGTCACGTGTGTGGGCTCCCCCGTGTCACATAATCAAAATGGGCAGGGCAGGGGGAAGCAGCCGGCACATGGAATTAGACTCCCTCATGCTGGAATATTAACATGGAAGGAGAGGGGAGATTGAGTGAGGGTTTTTGTTATGTTTGGTGGCACCGGGGTGGGCTCCCCAGTATCGCACAATGAAAATGGGCAGGTTGGGGAGGGTGGTTGTAGCTGGCATCGGGGATTATACTGGGGGGGGAGAGACCACAGCACGCTGATCGTGACAGATGAGCTGTGCTTGGGGTGGCATTATGTAGACCAAAGGAATGAGCTGCCCTATGATTGGGCCTTGCTCTCTCCTTTGAACTACACAACATTTCTGCCCAGCAAGCCAAAACAGTGTCATGATCAGCCTGGCTGATGATCAGTGTGACACTGACACTGACATGCCCCTTGCAGACTGCCCTGCACTGGACCACAGTGAGAGACCTCTCAAAACCCAGTCTCCTAACAATATGCTTGCTTGCGCCTGCTGACTGAAGACAAATGACCTCTGCACAGGACATGACATGACAAGGGCATGGCAGTTTTTCCAAGCCTACCAGGCTACAGTAAATTTCATGAATATGCCTGCCCCCCCCAAATTCCATACCAAATACTTATGGAGGGGAAACAAATGTGTTACAAAGATGAGGAGGAAGGGGAACCTCTGGAAGCAGACAGTTCCTCTGAGCAAGAATCTGGCTCTCCTCCAAGGCCTTTTGAGGGTTACACATCCCACTATTTCTTTGTATGGCAAATGGTGAACACCCTTAACCTCCCCTCCTACGGGGCAGAGGAGGCTGAGTTAATAGAGCTGATGTAAGTGGATTGCACAAGAAGGTTATGCTTCCCAGCCGCATATCCCACAAGAAATCCACTGACAAAATCATAGCAGCACCTACTCAGTTGCTGTCAAGAAAATTGGAAAAAAAGTATCAGATGGACATCCAGGAGGTTGTGTACCTGTATCTGATCATGAAGGACTGGTTCAGGCTGCTGCATGCAAGTAAGCTGAAGTGCCCTTTTTGCTCATCCTGCTGAGAAGGATTTCAGAAAATCAACAGCTACATACTTTCCGTAACAGTAGATCTTCCAGTGAGTCTCTTCTATTAGGCCAAACCTTGGAACTATACCCTTTTCAGCACTAGGACCGCACGAAACTGACAAGCAGCTAGGCCGCCCACGACACCCGCGCCAGCATCTATAAACAGCGGTGGTCCCATCACACATCAGTTCCCTGCCGGAGATTATGCTCAGAGGACCGCCACCTGGGGGAACCAAGAGATCGGACCAGCACCAAGCTTACGAGGTGAGATACGGTGCTGCATATAACAGCCCATGGATTAGGATCAGCACAATACTTGATGCTATCATCTCTGAAACAGAAGAGGGATGGAGGAAGTGAGGCATGACCTAATGGAAGAGATTATCTCAAGGATCTACTGCTATGGTCAGCACATAACTGTTATATCTTCTTCAAGGATATCTCTACATTAGGCTACACCTTTGGAGCAAGCCCCAAGCAGTCTCAAAAGACATACATTTCAGACAGTAGGCCTTGCAGTACCGCAAGCCCAAAGCTAGTATGTCTATGAGAGACTATGTCCAGACATAGAAACAGAAACTGACGGCAGATACGGGCCACTGGGACCACCTAGTCTGCCCATTTTCATTATTTTAATTTTTGCTGCAAACCCTACTTGATCTACGGCACTGTCTCTCTCCAGTATCCTGTTAAGTGATCAACTCAGTATGAGCACAGCAATATGAGCGAGTCAATATCCGCACGTGTCAAATCAGCGACCCCTGTATACTAGCGACTATCAGGAATTCTGCAACGGTGACTTGTGTTCTGGTGATATTTAACTTTTCTTTCTAATTAGCGTGGTCTCAGAAATTGTTATATAAAGGCAGGGGGTTCAGGGGGGAATAAAATATACTTGTAACCCCCCCTGCAAATGGGGGTTCCCAAAAGACTTCCAGGAGCTTGCTTGAATGCTCCAAGCCTGAATGGTGTTTGGCATTTAAGCCATTTATCAGTGAGTGTTTTTAGAGCATCTGGTACTGTCTCTTTAAGAGCTGTCTGCTTGCAGACATAATTAGTTTGTATGGGGGGACTGTGTGCTTCTCTGAGTACCACTCGAGCTGCTGCCAATTCACTTCATTTTTGCAGTCACTAGGAGTGCAAAGGAACCTATCTGAAAGATGTAACTGTTTGCCAGAAATTATTTAGAGTAATAATGAAATTACAGTTTGTCTAACCTGCTTTCTTTGCAGTCAGAACTGTGTCTGCTAGTTCCCATTCTAGTTTTGAACTGCTGAACTGGACCAATCAGTGTGGGGTAAGCTAGCTCTAAAATGGTGCCTTGACGAATCAGAACTTGGACTCATAATCTGAGCCAGCCACAAGAGGATTGTATGGGCAGTGACTCTGGGAGATGTAGTTTACTTCAGCACCTTTTGGACCAACAGCAGCAGTCTATTGTGAGTGACAGCCAATCCAGTCAAGAACTGGGAGGAACTCAAAGGAAGTGCCCGGTTTTGTCAGTTGGAGTTTCAGTTGAGCTTTGGCAGTGAAGAAGGAAGGAGCCCTGTGCTTTTTCAGTGTGCAGTTTTAGTCAAAAAACGTGTGTAAGGCCCAGAGTTCCGGTCTGCAGCTTGTGTAACAGCTTGTTAGGACTGAATCTGTCCCCAGAAAAGAATCAAAGGATCTCTGAAGAGTAGAAACCAGGCTCACCCTGTAGAAGACTGGAGGAATTGCTGAAAATTGCATTCGGTCTGTCAGGAACTGAATCTGCTGTGTGTTCTCCCGGGTATTGTGCAGTAATTGCGATCTGGATACAGATGCAGCCTGCCTGGTACAGTGCTTTCTTTTATATGGATGTGTGAAGAGGTTTGTGTACCTCAAGTGAGCCCTGCTGACATTGAAGGACCCTATCTTATTTGGAGGTCGTGAGTACTAATTCAGGGTCGCTCCCTGTTGAATTGCCACATTAAATCCAAATGGAATTACTGTACTGCTGACTGTTTAATTCTCCTTTTCTCTGTGTGAAAGGGCCCCACCAGCTGCCACACGGTTTGGACTAGCCACTAGGCTTGGGTACCCAGGGACAGTAACTGATACGGATAGGCCTGTGCACAGAGCCATAGGTAGATTATTAGAGTGATAAGCTAATTAACCTGATTTCCCCGTCCTTGTTATATCCCCCTAAATAAATCAGAGCTGCTTGTTTCAGCAAAGATATACTGCCTGAGGTATTTGTCTATGTTAAAGTACTGTACTGTGATTGTTGCACTGTATCTCATTTCACAGGAGGTCCCAGTGCCGGAACCAGACCTGGGGGTAAGTGTATACTGTGAAGGTAATTCTGATATATTGTGTGGCACTAGTGGGAAGAAAGGGGTTGCAGTGTCCCAGAGGGCTGTGACCAAGTTAGTTTAACTATTGCAAACCCTGACCTCTGGGTGGAGGCATTCGCCATTGGATCCAGGCCCTCAACCTGTTAGTGGAAAATCAGGCAGGGTAGTAGCCCTGGGATAGCGCCATCTAGGGGTTACATACTGTAGATTTGAGATTGTTTCCTTATTTTTTTCCACAGTGCAGTTGCTCTTCTGACATTCGCTGTTATTGGTGTTCGCTATTTGTCCCGCAGATTTCGCCTTGCTCATATGGTCAGCATTATTTTTGTTAAGCCCTTGACATGGAACCTATTAGCCCTGGGTCCACCTCATGCTCCCCCTTCACCCCAGCAATTCTTCTTGTGCCTATCCCAGGCATTTTTGAATGCTATGACTGTTTTGCCCCATTTTTTCTCTTTTTAAAGTAATACTGCAAAATATGTGGTCACACTGGGAATCAAACCTCTGATCCTTTGCATATTAAGCCAAGATACATCCAGTGTGCTACCTGAGGCCCGAGACTGTAATGTTTAGCGATGGTGTGGACAGTGCATCACGTGGCTACCGCATAAAAGTCAGCAGCAGAAACATTTCTGAAAAAGTAACAAAGTGGTCATCTCCCTTGTGGAGTGACACAAACCACACCAGAAAATTCCTTACTATACTTCCTACAACAGAACATAATACAATGAGCTAGCCTTGGGACAGGCACTGTTTATACATAGAGGTGCCCTCTTTCCCAGGGCAAATGAACTAAAAGCTGAGAGGACTTTCTGGAGTCCTTGGTGCAATTCATACAGTATCTGAGTATTCTATTGTACATCTAAAGTATGGAGTAGTGCCTCACCCTAACTGGCATGCTCAGGTTAGTAAACAGGAAAGTGACTCAGTGCAAATTCAGATACTGTACTACCTTTGGAAGAAACTTAGGATTTGTGCACAAAGAAACTCTTTGTGAAAAAGCAAATAATTTGGCTCACATATTAGAGTATGCAGATCTGAAATCTTTCGAGCAGAAGTGACTGCAACTAAAAATAACCTTTTTCATGCAAGAAACGTAAGCCACAACTTGCGGCTGGCTCAAACGGAGCCAAAGTCAGTTTCTCAAGCACAAAATCCAAGTCCCAAGGAGGAACTGGATTATGAATAGGAAGTTTTATGCACATAATATATCTCAGAAAAGTTCAGGACACCTCCAGTTATGCAACCGTACTCTCATCAATAGGGGCATGGAAGGCTGATAGAGCTGCCAAATGCACCTTAGGTAAGGAATACTGTAGGCCAGAGTCTGACAGTGACAGCAAGTATTCCAGCAGTACTCAGCTTTTGTCACCTATGGTGAAGTGCGGAAAGAAAACCAGCATCCAGGAGGACCACCTCTCGATGGATAGTCTCCTGTATACAATTCTTTTTTTTGTTTGTTGCATTATTTATTTATCCCCCTACCAGCCCCGGAGCTGCCTGTATACAATTCTGTTATCAAAAAGCTGGCAAATTGCCCCCCCAGAGGCCTTAGGGCACACTTTACAAGGGGCACCTCTGCCTCAGTGGCAGCAGCAAGGTGCATTCCCCTATACAAGAACTGCAAAGCGGTTCCATGTGATATATGCGATCGCAATAATAGCGATCGCAACATTCGCGAGTGCACATCGCCAAAAACAACAACGGCGACATGCATTACAGCGGAACCATAAACAGCAATGGTCCGCAACATTCTCTATGAGTCAAGATATGCGCACTTTTTTCCGAGGATCGCCCTCACCCCTCCATTATAAATATAATCAACTCCGGGGGGCTGATACTGGGTACAGACTAATCTTCGGCGGGAGAGCAACTTGTGAATGGGGACCACATCCAGAAGGAGGTGGAGCCGGAATGCAACATAAACAAAATGTAAGTCCCAACAAAGAAAAACAGCTCTTAGCCAGCTTCAAACCCAGGCCCTCCCACACCAGAGGCATACACTGCCTCCACAAGACCAAACAGCCAGCTGGAAACTGCCTCCCATATCCTCACTCACTTCACATCCCTCCTACCGTAACTCTATCCTTCCGTCGCAATTATTGTCCTTATACCCTTAATCTGATGTTCGCTATGCTTCACCACTCACTCTTTTTACAGGCGGTTAAACTGAGTCGCTCAAATTGAGTTGCTGAATTTGACTTGCCCATATCACGGGATACCTGCAAAGCAGCTACATGGAAAGCAGTACACATCCTCACAAAATATTACTGTTTGGACATACAGTCCAGGAGAGATGCCAGCTTTGGCACTGCTGTCTTGCAGAACCTTTTCCTAAATAGGTTCTGGACCCAGTCTCCCAAGCTACTTCTGTAATCTGCACTTTGTGAATACATACTGATGGATTCCTAGGGTAAGAAGAAACAATTACTCAAGGTAGTAATGTTGTTTCTTTCAAGGGATCCATCAGTAATATTCATAATCCTTGCCCTGCCTCCCTTCCAGAACTTGGAAATAGGTTCACATAAGAATCAGTTATTTTTCTTTTGGCTTGAGTGTTACTTGTTACAGTGCCTTTACAAAATTTTAATAAATATAATATGACTGGCGAGTTGCACCAGTATAGTTAGGTTGAGTAGGCACTTTAATGTTAAATATCAAATTTTGCAAGTTAATAATTTTGCAACCATTGAGCGGATTTGCACAAAATGTGGAATACAGGGTCTGTATGGTAGATCTCTTGATCTGCCAAGTTGCGTTTAGTCAGACTTACGTTTTTTGCATGAAGCACTGAAAACACAGTTTGCCACTTTGACACTTTTGCCCATTGCGCTGCAACCACACCCATTTGGTGTTTGGTCTGCAATTTGGGAACAGAAAGAGTTTGGTAAGAACAATCCAACATTGGTTTGGTTAAAAATATTAATCCATTCCAAAGTTATTTAATTTTTAATTTTGGATTCTGACATACTCGGTTCACTCTAAGATTTATATGTATTTTTACAAAAGGGATTGAGCTCACAGTCAAGGATTTTATCAGCTCACGAAAGGTGATTTAAAAATCCCCATCCCTCAGAAAAAATTCTCGTCCGTGAGCTGCCATCTTGTTTTTATTTTTCCCCACAAACAAAATGTTAGCTTCCTCCACGGGTGATTTCTTGTTGCAATAAGGCATGGGTTTTGTTCAGGGTGACGCCCTCTACAAACAAACATCTTTGGTTTGCTTCATTTTTGCCAAAAAATGGCAGTTTCAAATTTAGAAATTTTTCATCCGTGACTTGCTTCCGACCCCAGAGATGTGATTTATGCTGTTTGGGTGCAAAAGATTGTATTGCTTCCACAGATATGCCATTATGAAGTTCAGATTTTTCCTACAGGATAATATTGCACACACAGTGCTTTTTGGTGCCTCATCTCAGAAACGACTATATCTCGCGCGCAGGTCTCGCCGTCATGATTACAACAGCACTGGAATTTTTTTCATAGCTCCTGCGGTTGCAGAGATATTGGCAAATTAGTGTTACAAGTGTTCCTTGCCCTTTAGGGCTGCTGTATGGCTCTCAGCTTATAGCAAGTGGGAGCCGCAGGGTCCGAGGGCCTGCGCTTCCCACAGACGCATAGCATTATGCACAATGGTAACTTTGGTGGGAGCATGAAGCCCCACCAACACATTCAGTTTACTAGTTCTATTACTTTTTCAAAAGTAAGGAAATTCATTGCAAACGTTGTTAATGCATCAGGGTAAAAACAACAAAGTGGGAAATTAGATGTTGGGTTGAGCCCAACCCACCTACCTCATCCTCCACAGACTGACGACTTTGGTGCCAAGGTCGTGAGGCTAACTCACCCCATTCTCCTTTACTCTAGCATGTCAACCTGTTTACACATGGAATGGGGCAAGAGTTGGGCCTGATGACCCCATGGCACACCCCGCATCTGTCGGTCTGTGGAGGATGGAGGTGGGGAGAGTTAGGCTTAACCCTAAATATCTCATTTCCCACTTTTGTCGCTTTAATCCTAACTGATGCATTAATGAAGTTGTTTGCAATGTGTGTGTGTGTGTGTGTGTGTGTATATATGTATATATATATATATATATATATATACACACACATATATGTAAAAATATATATATGTATATATATATATCTCTCTCTCATAGTGGCGTGGTCACGCCACTATATTTAGGGTTATGAAGGCACTTCTATGTTAAACTCAAAATTTTGCACGTTAATAACCTTGGACCCGTTCAATGGATTTACCTGAAATTTGGTATGCGCGATGGGGCATGGTAGATCTCTTGATCTGCCAAATTTCGTTTCGGTCAGACTGATGGTCTTTGTGCACCAAAACGCTGAAAAATGCACTTTTCATCAGTTTTGGAGGCAGTTTTTGGGATTTTGCCCATGGCCCTGCATGGCTGTCATGCGGTGTGCCAGTCTGCGAGATTGCTCATCTGAAAGAGCTTCAGTGGCCGAACATGTCGCTTTTCGTTTGGTGAAAAAATATTACGGCATTCAAAGGTTATGGCACTTTTAAGCTCCCATTATAAGTCAATGGGAACATTTTATATGGTTGTTTTGCAAACAAAGAATGGGGTTTGGGCCATCTCGTCCCACCTGGCGGTCAAAGAATTTGCAGCCTCGGGGTAAAAGAATCTTTGTCCCGCAGAATTCTTTGATCGCGAGGTCCGCCATCTTGTTTTTTTACATTCTGTCAGAAAAAATAAAATATCTTGGCTCAGGGGTCACTCCTGAAGTAAAACCTGCATGGGTTTTACTCAGAGGGCTTCGATTTATCGACCCATGCCTTTGGCTTCACCTAAAATGATCAAAAAATAGTTATAACTTTTTAAATTCTTTGATCGCGACTCGCTAATGATCTTTGATAGCGAGCCTGCAAATTCTTTGATCGCGATCTTGCATCACGAGGTAAAAATACAATTTTCTCAGCTCAGGGGGTGGCCTAGGAACACAAATGAGGGTGGGCTTTGCTCAGGGGGCTTCGTTCTATCGAGGCATGGCAGTGGTATCACGTAATTCTGCCTAAAACTCGAGTTTCACCATTTTTATTCTTTGATCGCGAACCTGCAAATTCTTTGATCTCGATCTTGTATCATGAGCGAGGGACGAGATAGCCCTTTAAAAAATTCAAATTTCTCAGCCCAGGGGTGGCCTAGGAACACAAATGAGGGTGGGTTTTGCTCAGGGGCTTCGTTCTATTGAGGCATGGCAGTAGTTTCATGTAATTCTGCCTAAAGTCGAGTTTCACTATTTTTATTCTTTGATCGGAGGCTGCAAATTCTTTGATCGCCATCTTTGATCACGAGGGAGGGACAAGATGGCCAGATTTTATAATGGAATAGATAGGCCAGTTTTCACAATCTTTAAGTTTAAATATCTCGAAACGGTTTGGTTTTTTACTTGAAATTTGGAGGGTGCTGACGGCATGCCCTGTACATATGAATTATGGTGAATACGTGCTGGAGAAAGTATTTTTTGCGGAGATATTGCATGACGCAATTTACGTTTTGGGGACTCTGTTTTGCATCGTGGTGGTGCCTTGAAATTGATAGGTTACCTAGCCTTAGTGTCATGAATGTACTTTTCAATCGTTGTGTCTGTAAAATGTCAACAGGTGCGGAATTCTGCAACTCCAACGAATGAAAATCTCAAACTTTAACAAGTTATATCTCGGACACGGTTTGGTCTTTTACACTGAAATTTGAAGAGTGTTGATGGTAAAGACATTTGTTGGTATGGACAGGGCCTGAAGGGCCCGTGGCTCCCACCAACTCTGCAAGTTCTTGTTTTCTATTCTTCTCAAAAGTAAGAAAATACTATGCAAAAACTGCATTAATGCATCATTTAGGGTTAAACCACAAAAGTCAGGAAAAGAAAATCTTTAGGTTGCCCTCCCCGGACCCGCCAATCATCACAACCCCAATGACACCCTCATCTGTCAATCTTGGGATTCACACGCACCTACTGTTGCTCCAGCTGACCTAAAGTACATAATCACAGCAAGCACAGCCACAGTACCTATTACAGGTGTGGTCCATCTAAGCTCTACTGCTAACAGCAAGCTACTGTTAAATTCTACCTAGTGCCTGAACTTCAACCAAACGTGATTCTTGGCCTGGACTTTCTCAAAGCCATCCTAGACTTTGCCTCAAACAAACTGTCATTAGACCCCTGGAGGCAACTCGCAGCTACAGACTCAGTCACTGTACCTCCTAAGTCAGAGATGGTTTTAATTGCCAAGATTCGAGGTGACCCACTCCCCCAAGGTGCTGTTGGCATCATCATGGGATCCTCAGCTTTGCACTCCTCAGGTCTCCTTCCAGGGAACACCTTGTCTGCTGTGCATGGTGGCTCAGTATTCCAAAAATGCTGCAGCTTCACGGACGAGCCAGTGGTCATCTCAAAGGGTGCCAGTATCGGAAAGTTTGTCTGTCTTCAGAGGACCAGCTTCAGCTTCTGCATGAACCTCAGCCTGGTTCCACTAACATTCATCCTGTTAGTACCATCACAATCACTACAGCTTCACAAGGAGTATCCTTCAGTCAGCATCTATCTGCCTCAAAGCTTCCAGCATGTCCCACAGAGAAACAGCAACTTCTTGAATTTCTGGAAAACTACCCAGACATCTTTGTTGGCCCTGATAACAAGCTCAAATGCTGTGATATCCTGCAACACACCACTGAGGTGCAGCCCAACAAAAGCCAATTGTCAGCAAGCCTACAATGAGACACAAACAAAACAAGTCCTGGAGGACTTAATCATGGACATGCTTGAACAGGACATTATTGAGGAATCCACAAGTTCCTGGGTGCACCTTGCTTGCTGGCAGTAAAGAAAGACAAAGGGTATCGGTTTGTGTGGATTGCAGAAAGCTCAATGCCTACACAGTGCAGACTATCATCCTTACCTATTGCAGAGGACACCTTAGAGAGCCTTGGAGCAGCCAGCCCAGCTTATTTCACCACTCTAGATCTTGAAAGTGGATTTCACCAAGTCACTATTGATCCAGCTTCACGCCTATATATGGCCTGGCACTGCCACCTGGGACTTTTCCAGTTTAAACATCTGCCTATGGGACTTCAGAACAGCCCAGCCACATTTCAACGTGTCATGGAAGCTGTATTACGTGGACTGTCTTGGAAATCTTGCCTAGTTTACCTTGACAATGTTATCGTCTTCAGCAGAACTTTCCAAGAACACCTTCAGCATCTCAAAGAGGTGTTCAAACGTCTCAGGCAAGCCAACTTCAAACTTCGCCCAGAGAAATGTTGCTTTGCTCACCATCAAATCCATTACCTGGGACACGTGGTCAGTTTGCAAGGCATTTCGCCAGACCCAGACAAGCTCTCTGCAGTAAAAGACTATCCAGAACCTACAAACCTCAAAGACCTTAGAGCTTTCCCGGGCTTGTTTGGCTACTACAGAAAATTCATTTACAACTAGGCCAAGACTGCAGCTCCACTGTACGCTCTCACCAAAAACGAATGTGACTACATATGGGCTTCCGAATACAAAGTGTCCTTTGAAACTTTGAAAGAAAAACTTATTTCTTCCCCTGTATTGACCTATCCCAGGTTTGACCAGCCATTCAAGCTTTACACAGATGCTAGTTCCTTTGCAGTGGGCGCTGTGCTGTGTCAAATCCAAGACGGAACATATCAAGTTGTTTCCTATGCCAGGTGCGCTCTGTCATCAGCTGAGCAAAACTATGGCATCACAGAAAAAGAATGCCTAGCCATGGTCTTTGCAGAAAATAAATTTGACTGTTATCTTCGCTACTCCTCCTTCACAGCTACTGTATATCACTCTGCTCTCAGATAGTTGTTTGAAAATAAAGGAGCCAGTAGGAAAGTTCGCCCGATGGATTGCCATATTGCAAGGCTACAATTTTGAAATCCAATACAGACCAGGTCGAGTTCACTCCAATGTCGATGCTGTCTCGGAGACAATATCCCTCCGCAGCAGCCTCTCCAGACAAAGAATCCTGCCTACAGGCTCTTCCTTTCCACTCCACAGATGAGCTCCCTGTGGACACTCCTTCAGCACCTCAACTTACTTTGCTGCTACCAACTGCTTCTACAGAGAAAAGCACCAATCCTCACTTATTGCAAGTAGTCAAGAGCTTCTTTCAACCTCTAATACTGATACCTCCTGGCAACAATTAAACTTCAACAAAGAATTGATCCTCAGTTTACAGACATCATCACGTATCTCGAGTCTGGAACTTTATCACTACAAAAGAAACACTGCTAGGATGTACAGTTCTTTGCGTCACAGAATTTCCTCAATGTCGGAGTGCTTTTCCACATCTGGACCAAGGAAGGCAAGGGACATCGCACGGACAGAACTCGTGTACCGTTAGTTGTGCCGGCCTCTCTAGCCACCAAAGTTCTCCAATCCACTCATGCCTCTCCACTTTCTGGAGGTCATATGGGAATCCACAGAACTCTCGAAAAGACAAGGCTCCACTTCTTCTGGCCTCACGTGAACAAAGACATTGTCCGTTTCATCAAATCCTGCCAGCCTTGTTCCCAAAGAAAACCTCCTGCCAAACCGACAGAGGCACAAATCATTCCAGTGCCTGTAGCCACAGAACCTTTTCAAAGAGTCAGCATGGACATTCTTGGTCCCATGCCTACATGCCATGACTCCGGCAACAAGTACATTTTCGTTTTTGTGGACTACCTAACTAAGTACTTGGAATTGATCCCACTGAAACACATTAAAGCTGCTACAGTGGCAAGTGCCTTCCTCAATACAATCATTTGCCGTCATGGTACCCCAGCGTACCTGCATTCAGACAGAGGCACTAACTACCTCTCATCTATTATGCGAGAAACTTGCAAACTTCTTGACATCAAAAAGACTCATACAACCAACTACAATACACAGTGTAATGGACAAAGTGAGAGAATGATGTCGACCATTCTTAAAACACTATCCAAGTACCCGGATGAGACTCACGACACTTGGGATCATTTTGTTCCCTTCATTCAGTTTGCTTACAATTCCAGCCCTTGTGTCAACAGCACAGAATATACCGTTTTTCCTAGTCCATGGACGCCACGCAAGAACACCTCTGGACAAAGATCTCTCACTGTTAGAGGTCCCAAAGTCAGCTTCCCCCTTCATCATCCCAATGTTGGAACAGCTTGAACTGGCCAGACGGGTGGCTATTGACACACCGGGACAGAGAAAAATGGCAATGCAAAAAATGTCAGCAGAAAAGTGTCACGATCCTTCATTTTCTGTGGGGGACACTGTATATCTGTATCGACCTGTCCCTGCTCCGGGCGCCACCAGAAAACTGCTTCGGTCCTGGACTGGACCATTTTATATTGTTGAAAAGCTTTCCCCTGTTCATGTTCGTTTGCGCCGCAAGTCAGATGGAAAGTCAGATGGAAAGCTGATACACAATAAAACTCACATCAACAGGTTGAAGCATGGGTACTTGCATGATACCCTCCCTGATGATCCCAGTCCCCCAAGCAATGAAGCTTCTTTGGAACCTGCAATACTTTTGAAACTGAACTTCCTGCTGACAATTTGACAACAGTTTCACAAGAACCTCATGGTACTGACACTTATTTGCCAGATCCTGGACTTTCTGGACTTCTCAGCCTCTTGCGCCTTCTCAGGACTCGTGGTACTCAATCAGTGTACCAGATCAAGAAGATTTTGTGCAAAAAGTACATTAATGGATCTTGGTCATACCGTGTTAAATGGTGTGAGTATGACAGTGCTCAGAACTCATGGGTCCCCTTTGTGACCTGACCGCACCCTGTCAAGAACTAGTTCAAGCCACCCATTCGTCAATCCCAACTGACCGTAAAAGTCGCAGAACCAAGTGAACTTTATTATTCGGACAGTGTGGTGATTCTGTAAATTCTGTGTTTAACCATATGCATACTGGTTATAAATTACTGTTTCCTCTAACATTTTTCTTTTCTTCTAGGTCTTAGATATGCCGATGTTGTTCCAGTCGTAAACTAAAGTCAAACTGCAATTGGGTCATTCTTGCTGCGCCCCTTTCCCTGTCTTTCCTTTCCCAGCACCTTTATGCCTGTGGCATGGCCAGCCTCAAATGCTCTGATGACCCCCTCCCCTGGCATTACACTGACTGGCCACCAGTGTAGTCCAGATTGTTTCCTCCCTCCTCCCAGCAGCAATGTATTGTGCTTGCTTTTCATTCAATCAAAAGTTGTCAATAATTTCTTCCATGCGCTGACACATATTAATGTTTAAATAGAGTATTAATGTTAATAAGGTTTTGCTAATGCTTACTGTTGTTCTTGCATAACATTTCTTTTTTACTCTTCGAGTGGCACGACATTTTCAAACCCCAGGGTGACGTGAAATATAGGTTGAGCAAGCGGCTCAAGATTAGCTGCTGCCCCTTTAACCAAGGACAGTAATGCTGCAGCCAGGGAGTTGTCACATGTTATACTAATTAGTTTCCAGCAGGGGTTAGGAAACCCCTGTTTCCTGGTGATTCAGTCTGAGTCTGTACCTTGTGCTGATGAGATATCCCTGCTTATGCTCCTGAATAAACCTTATTTGTTTATTATTTTACGTGTCCGACTCAGTTCGTTTGGTACCTGCAGTCGACTATTGCAGAAGCACCAGATGGGAAAGCAGAATACTAGAGAAGGTATGGGATCCTTAGTGGCAGACCAAATACCAAAACACCACAGCACCTTGCCTCCCAGACTGTGCATGCACAATTTAGTGCAATTCCACTGAATGGGGGCAAAGCTATTAATATATTTATATACTGTGTACATCTATGCACAGTATATATTATAATGGCATGATAGTGCCACTATAGTTAGGGTTGAGCAGGGGTTTCTATGTTAAACTTTCATAACTGTTCAACAGATTTGCACAAAATTTTGCATGCACGGTATCAGAGGATGGTTCTCTTGGCTTGCCACGTTTCATTCCCATCAGATGTGCGGATTCCAAGAACCATATAGCAAAAATAGTAAAACAAAATCACCATTTTTTGTGGGGTTTTTTTGTCACTGTCTAGCACCCAGACGGTTTGGCATTTTGGTCTGAAATTTTCAGAGTGGAAAGGGCTTGGCTAATGGATGCACCTTTCACTGGTTTGATGAAAAAAATATTAATCCGTTTCAAAGTTATTACATTTTAAAAAATTCTGGTTCTGAGCATGCTCAGTAAGCACTTCAAAATAGCTGTATGAGGGGGTGTGGCCTGGGTGCCTAGAGTCACCTCATGGCTCTTGAATAATCATGAGCATATGTGTAGACCCAGTTTTTACAACTCAAGGAATTAGAAAAATCAGGTAAAAACTATAAGCTATCCATCTTTGAAAACCTTGGCCTGTTCAAAATCACTGCTTACAATAAATTCTTTTGGTTTCACCGGTTCACATTGCAAGAAGAACAGTTCCCTATGTGCCCCATGTTTTAAAAATGTCACTGTAGCCATAGCTTATGAATAATAATGAGTTGATTTGCATGCCCGTTTTTTTAAATTGAGGAAATTAGAAAAATCGGGTGAAAACTACAGCCTATCCCTCTTTGGGAAGCTTGGTCTGTTCAAAACTACTGTTTACAACAATTTCTTTTGGTTTACTTTTGGATACTGAGAGATTGAAGATGTGAATTGTTTTGAAACATGGGCTACTAATCAGTATGTTAAACAATTGGGCTCTAGAAGGAAGTAGTCTTTTTTTAACTTATGTTAAAATAGACAGAGTATAGATTTTGTATTCATGTGAACTGAAAAAGTTTCTGACAATTCAATGGTTTAGAAATAATAATAATAATAAAATGTATTTAGTTAAGCGCCTTTCAGATTTTCAAGGCGCTGTACATAAAAACATGAGAACACCAGCATAATCAATACATACAGTAAAACAACACAGCAAATATTACAGGTTAAAATAACCAATTACAACATAACAGGAAATGCCTTCTCCCATAAAAAGGACTTTAAGGCCTTTTTAAAACTTTCCACCATCGTACTGTCTCGGAGCTGACGGAGCAGAGAATTCCAAAGGGTAGGAGCCGCAAAACCGAAGGCACGAGCTCCAGAGGACTTCAAATTTACCCTCAGAATCTCCAGCAACCCCTCATCAGCCGAGCGGAGCTGTCTCAGAGTATGCAAAGTTTTAAAAAAAAGTCTTTTAACAATACAGAGAAACAGGAAATAATTATTGGCTGTTTTAGTTTGAAATTGTCTTGACTTTGGGTAACAGAACACTGACACAGTGATATCAAAGGAGGCAATACAGTGTAGTGGCTAAGGGTCTGGGCTATGAGCCTGGACACCTGGGCCTGAATCCCACAGCCCCCACTGAATATGGTCAAAAGTTATTCTTTTTTTATAGTAACTAATGCATTTATAAAACTAATTATAGAAAACACTCATGCTTATAAAACTAATTACAGAAAAAGTACAATCTCAAAAGTAAGGAAATTCATTGCAAAAAACTTTGTTAATGCACTAGTTAGAGTTAAAGTGACAAAAGTAGGGAAATGTGGCATTAGGGTTTTCCATCCTAACACCCCATCCCCACCCTGCAGGCAGCAACAGGCATGGGGTGTGCCTTGGGGATTGTCAACCCTTCCTCCGAGTAGAAGGACAGGTGTGTGGCAGCACGTACAGGTCATGGCAATTGCCACTCTGTAATTGGAAGGCAGGCAGACAGTGTGTGAGAATGCTAGGCAACCCACATGTCTACCTCCACAGGAGCTCAGCATTTGATCTCCTGATGCATCCAGACCTCAACTGGCTCAGGTGTTGGATTCTGGGGACAGCTCGCAAACTCTGCTCTCCCAGATAACATCTCAATGCACTTTCATCACACTACTGGCCCCTCCTCTCCCTGGGTTACTGTTTGGGCGATCAGCAGTACTCCCAGATAACATCTCAATGCGCTCACTGCACCACTGGGCCCCTCCTCTCCCCGGTTATTGTGTGTGGGTGAATGGCAGTGCTCCCAGATGACATCTCAATGCACTTCCATTGCACCACTGGGCCCTTCCCCTCCCTGGGTTATTGTGTGGGTGATCGGCAGTGCAGAGGAAAAGCATTAGCTAGCAGCTGCTGTAAGGCACACCACAAGATATGATAAGATCTTGTTGGCATGAATCATCCACCTGAAGGCTGCACAGCACTTCAAACAGGGACACATATGGTACTGTTTAACTTAGTAGTTTTTTATGTTTGCTTGCATGCATGTGCAAGAAACATAGTGCCACCATACGAGTTTTCTTAGGTGTGGCACCCCCGCTTCCAATGCCCCGAGCATTTTTGCAGGCGAGGCCGCACCGCACCAATGAATGTCTGAGCTGTCTAGGACAGCAGCTCAGATGTAGTGCATAGTTGAAAGAGAGTGACCGCTACATCAGTTGTAGAACACAGAGCAATTTGCATACTGCTGTGCCATCAGCAGTATGCAAATTGCCTACACGTCACCACCTTAGCAGTCGTTGTCTTTCAACTGTATGCCACTGCACCTCCCATTGGCATGATGTGCCCACCCCGATTTGTTGTGTGCTGAGGGGGTGCCCAATCCCCCTCAGCACATGCACACTCCCCCCCAAGCACACTGTATGTCCAACGGGGTGCCCAATCCCATCAGCTCCACTGCCCCCCAAAAAAACAAACTTCAAGGTGCCACGCTGGGAGCCCACCCCAGCGTGGCAAAAGTCCCGCGTCGTCATGTGCTCCCTCCCGCATGTGTATGGCCAACTAGGGGTGCCCAATCCTCGTGGCTCCACTGCCCCCAAACAAACTTCCAGGTTCCACACTGGGAGCCCACGCCAGCGTGGCAAAGTCCTGTGTTGTCTTTTTAAAAACCTGTAACAAAAGAACGGTCCCTTGTTGACTCTCTTGTCCCCACCTCTCCCAACCCACGCCCACCTTCTGCGCACTCCACCCTCCACACACCACCTCACCCCATACATACCAGTGGGCCAGCGGATGATCTTCGTGGATCAGAACACGCCTGCACTCTTCAAAGCCGACCGTGAACTGAAGAAATGCCGGTAAGCTTGATAATGGCATAAATAGGGTTTTTTCAACTTTGGTTCACATCTTGGTAATTTTTTCGAATTTGTGCACCAGATTTTCAACATGGGGTTCTTGGGACCCCATCTCATGAAATCAGTCACTGTCATCTGGTTATTCTGTCCCGAAAGGTGATTTCGTGGTCACTGCGTGGAATCACCTTTCGGGACCGATTAACAAAATGACAGTGTCACTGTTCATGAGGTGGGCTCTCAAAAAGCCTATGTTGCAAATTTGGTGAAAAAATTCCCCAAAATGACTTGTTTTACGAGCGCATGCCTTGTGCAGTCTACGCACACTACAAGTTCGCGAATTTGTAATATTTTCATTCCAGATTTTCAACATTGGCATTCTTTCACACCTCCCTATGAACAGTACAGCTGTCATTTTTCACATCCTGACCGAAATGTGTTTTCGCACCTCCGGCGCAGAATAGCGCGATCGCTGTGGGAAATCAGTGTTTGGGACAGATTAAGAAAATCACAGTGACACTGTTCATGAGCAGAGGTCCTAAAATGCCTATGTTGAAAATTTGGTGACAAAAGTCCGTAAAATGACTGTATTACGAGTGTGCATTGCGCAGTTTCTACGCACCCTTGTAACTTCACGAATTTGTAATATTTTCACTCCAGATTTTCAACATTGGCATTTTTCCACACATCCTTATGAACAGTACAGCTGTCATTTTTCACATCCTGGCCAAAATGTGTTTTCGCACTTCCGGTGCAGAATAGCACGGTTGCTGTGGGAAATCAGTGTTCGGGTCAGATTAAGAAAATCACAGTCACACTGTTCATGAGCGCAGGTCCCAAAATGCCTATATTGAAAATCTGGTGCAAAATCCACAATAATTGCGTTACGGGTGTGCGTTGTGCAGTTTCTATGCACACTCGTGACTTCACCATTTCTTTTATATTTTCACTCCAGAGTTTTAACATTACCATTTGTTTACACCTCCTCATGTACAGTATAGCTGTCATTTTTCACATTATGTTCGAAATGTGTTTTCGCACCTGTGGCACCAAATGGCGCAGTCACTGTGCAAAATCACCTTTCGGATAACAAACTGATAGTGTCACTGTTCATTCGGTGGGGTCACAAAAAGCCCATGTTGAAAACTTGGAATAAAAATACCAAGAAAAGCCCAGGGCGTTAGGGTTTCCGACCATAACACCCTACCCTGTAGGGACTGACAGATATCAGGGGTGTGACTTGGGATTGTCGACAGTAATGCTCACGCCATTCCACCCTCACCCCCACCCTGCATCCAGTGACAGACATCGAGATGCACCTTGGACTCTTCGGCCCCAGAATTCACACCATTCTCCTATACTGCACCCATTTCAGCGTATTTACTTATGGAATGAGGTGAGTGTAAAGCCTGAACACCTCAAGGCACACCTCAACACTTGTCAGTGTCTGCAGGGTAGGGGGAGGTGAAATGTCGTGACCGTTATGGGCGACGACCCAAAGGCACACCCCAATGCCTGTCCATCTCTGCTGGGTGGGGGTGGAGTTGGCGTCAGTTCAAAACATCACTGCCATTCCTATACTGCATCTGTCTAACTCCTGCACTTCCACTGCTAATGCCAGCAAGTAAACATTCGGCATTGACAAAAGCTTGTTTTTTCTGAGTGTTTGCTTTTTATTAAAGGATGGCAAGATGTACCGTAAAAAATACAAAATGTCCATGGGCCTGCAAATATCCAATCATTAGTTGGCACAGCAGTTTCTTTCCTCGTTTTAAATGCTGCATTAATACACTTATAGAACCGCAATTTACTACAAAGCAGCTCCTTTTTAAATGTATTTTGTAATTTATTTTTATTAGTGCGCATGGAAGGTGTCAGACTGACAACACTGAAGGCTGAAGTTCTCTGTTTATCTAATTGACCAGTGTGGCATGGTCAGCTGAACTCCTCCAGGGAGGGCCAAGATTTGGGATACCATAAAAAAAGTCATTATTTAGTCCCGGTGCAACCAAGCCATAATGAAAAAATAATGGAAGAAAGATCGAAAGGGTTATTTTTGGGTATCCAAGTGTGGATGTGGTACAGTATCTGACGGGTGGAGGGTGAAGGAAACAGACTCTGGTGATGCTGGGGCAGGTAGAGTGGCATACAGTAAGCAGACAACGTCCAGGGCAATAAAATACGTAAAATAAAGCTTGACCGGCAGCCGTGTTAGTAGAATGGTGAATCGCTACTCTATGCTTAGTAGGGTCCACTGTAACAGATGGCAACAGAATGGCTTCTGCTATGCAATTGCACTGTTAGTAGGGTGATCCTGTTTAGCATATTGAAGTGTGATGATGGTCCCCCTCCCCCACATTCATTCTGCTTAAAAGGCTGGCTACAAGGGCAAAAGCAGAGAGGATAATGTAAAAGCCACCCGTGCTAGCTCACAGCATTCAGAGAACCTGGTACAGAATGCAGGCTCATCAGTCAGTGGACAGCGGTTGAGAAATAAATTGCCTGACCACATGACTCCCATATAAAAAAAGAAGTGTGTGCAAATTAAACATTTAAATGGCTTATTTATTGATGGTGACAGAGAAGGGTTAGGGTTTGACCTTTGAAGAATCATGAAATTTCATAAGCGTGTCAGTAATTTGTTGCGGATGAACATTAATGGACCTTTTAAATATGTATTATGGTTTAAATCTCATGATAACTACATCTTAAAACATAATGTGACATCCTTCATAATTGTCTCCCTAATGCTTTCGCTACATCTGTCAGCCTATTTTCCTTTTAATTCTAATGTGTTTTATTTTTTAATATCGTAAATTGTATACCTATTTCTGAGGCGCTGTTTACCATACACGTCACCAGTGCTGCTCTGCTTTCTGCTTTGAGTAGCAGTTGCTGGTAAATAAATATCGGTCATTTCTTAATTCCTTTTACAATTACCATTTTGCATTTATATACCTCCTTTAACATACTAACATACTAAAATGCCAGCAGAATAGGCCTAACGGTCTTTTGTGTCTGCTCGTTTGGTCAGCCCCCACCCTGGGTGCTGACCTTGCTGTCCCCCTCGCCTTCTCTGGCTTCTCCCTTCCCAGTTCCGGATATTCTTGCTGCATTGGATTTTGCTTCCAGAACCCTTCCCCTGTACCTGTCCCACCCCTCTTGAACCCTCCACTGTCTCTGCCTCCACCAGCCCCCTAGGCAGTGCATTCCATGGCTCCACCACCCTCTCAGTGAAGTAGCACCTCCTCCTTCCTCCAGCTTCCACCCATGCCCTCTAGTGGCCCCTCCTCCTTCCTTCAAGCACCCTGACTGTTCCTCCCTATTTACCCTCTTCATGTACCTGAAGACCTCTATCATGTCCCCTGTCCCTTCTCTCTTCCAATGTGTACATATTTAGCTCTTCGAGCCTCTCCTCATAGGTCCTGTCCCCAAGCCCCAAATCATTTTGGTTGCCCTCCTCTGATCCCTCTCCAGGAGGTTAATGTCCCTCTTTAAGTGTGGCCTCCAAAACTGCACGCAGTACTCAAGGTGCGGCCCCACCAAGCAGTTATACAGAGGGAGTATCACTTCCCTCCTTCTGGAGGTGATCCCCCTAGCGATGCATCCCAGCATCCTGTTGGCCCTGGCTGCTGCCCTCTTACAAGTCTCAGAGTTGTTCATCTTGACATCCACCACCACCCCCAGGTCCCTCTCAGCCATCGAGACTTGTAGCATTTCCACCCCCAGGGTGTACACTTGGCCTGGGTTTCTGGCCCCCAGGTGGAGTACCTTGCATTTCCCTGCATTGAACCTCAGCTTCCACTTTCTAGACCATCTTTCCAGAGCCTCCAGGTCCCCCTGTAGGGCCACCCTCCCCTCCTCCCCATCCACCACCGACCCCAGTTTCGAGTCATCCGCAAAGAGACTCATCTCACTCCTGATTCCTGTCCTTATGTCAGATACATAGGCGTTGAACAGAAGGGGCCCAAGGACTGATCCCTGTGGGACTCCACTAATGACCCTCCTTGGGGATGAGACTATCCCACCAACTACGACCCTCTGGGTCCGGTCCTGGAGCCAATTGCCTATCCATCTGATCATCTGGGTCCCCACCCCCATTTCTCCCAGCTTATCCAACAGGCCCACGTGAGGAACAGAGTCGAATGCCTTGCTGAAGTCTAGAAAGAGGACGTCCACTGGTCTACCCAGGTCCAAGGCACTTGTCACCCAGTCATAGAACTCCACCAGGTTTGTCTGACACGATTTCCTCGGGATGAATCCATGCTGTCTATCGTCCAGGCACCCTGACTTATCCAGGTCCCCCTTAGCCTCTCCTTGACAATGCCCTCCATCACCTTGCCCACCACCGATGTCAGGCTGACAGGCCTGTAGTTCCCTGCCACCTCCCTTGATCCCCCCTTGTGGATAGGCACTATATGCGCCACCTTCCAGTCTTGGGCACCCACCCTGTCCTCAGAGAGATGGTGAAAGCTCCGCCAGGGTTTCGCCAGGACATCTGCAAGTTCCTTCTGCACTCTGGGATGTAATTTATCCGCCCCAGTGCTTTCTCCGCCTTTAAGGGAGCTGAGGGCTTCCTCACTCTCTGCTGTGATTCCACTCCGTACCTCTTCTCCTGCTTAGCCCTCCCCACCTGCCAGTGATGCCTCCTCTCCCAGACCTGCCGATCGGTAAGGGTCCCCCCTCCTCAGCATCTCTGTCTCCTCCCATGTATGATGCAGCACCCCCATTTTCCTTGGTGAAAACTGAGGTGAAGTACTCATTTAGTACCTCAGCCTGCTCCCCGGTCTTGTGCCCATCTCTCCTGATTTAATCCTGCTAATCTGCCCTTCACCCTTCGTTTTTCCCCAATGTATCTAAAGAACCCTTGTTCCTCTCCTAATTTCCCTGGCCAGGTTCTGCTCCTTCCTTGCCTTAGCCGCCTCACCACTCTAGTGGCCCTTCTAGCCATCAGTTCGTGACTCCTCGATCCCTTTCACTCCTTGAGCACTTGAATTGCTTATAGGCTGCTTTCTTTCCCACACCACCTCCTGACCTCCCTGGTCCACCAGCAGGGTTTTTGAGCCCCACCGCATTTTCGTCTTACTCTTGCACAGGTGCTGGTAGCATCCTGCACCCTCTCCTGATGATTTCCACCTACTATCAGCGTCCATGTCTGACCCAATCCCATCCAAATGCTCCTTAAGGATCATTCCATTTTCTTAAATACGCCCCTGAAATCGGTTACTCCGCTCTGTGCAGCCTTCTACCCTCCTAGGTCCAGGCAGAACCAGACCATGGCATGGTCACTCCCCGCCAATGGGTCCCTTACCCAGGCCCCAATCTGGTCACTGTCTGCCAGGACCACATCCAGTACCGCGCCTCCTGGTCGGGTTCCCTCACCTGCTGAGTTAGGAACGCGTCTTGAAAGACATCCAACAACCTCTGTTCCCTGGTCACAGAGGATGTAATAGTCTCCCAGTCTGTTCCTGGCATGTTTAAGTCCCCCAACACCACCACCGTTCCTCTGCCCAGTCTGCAGTGTCTCCCAACATCTGCCACCAGACTGTCCTCCAGCTCCTCCGCCAGGGCAGGGGGTCTATACACCACTCCTATTTTTACTCTCTTGCCCCCCCTTATCATCAAGGTGACCCAAATCGCCTCCACGGTTCCCTCCGCCTCCTCTACTCCCCCTATGCCAATGCAGTTTTTGACTATCATTGCTACCCCTCCTCCCCTTCCCTCCCCCCTGTCCTTCCTGAACATAGTGTAACCCTCCAGGTTCAGGTCCCAGTCATGCCCTGCAGTGGCCCAAGTCTCAGTGACCGCTGCCACATCCACTGCTCCCTCAGTTAGCATCACCTGGAACTCAGGCATTTTATTGCCCAAGCTCCTGGCATTTAGCAGGACTACCTTCCACCCTTTCCCTATAGTTCCATTTCCCCTGCTCGTGTTCCCATGGGGATTCTGTTTTCCCCTGGTCTGCACTTTGCCAGTCGGCCTTTTTCTGCAATCCTCCTGGTCCCCAGGGGGGTGGAGACAGAGTCCCTCCTTTATCGGCACCCCCTTGACAGCCTTTTCTCCCATCCCGCCCCCTTCACAAGTTTAAACCCCACTTTTCACCAATGAACCCCTCTATTTTCAACTTAAGGATTCCCTTCCCCTCCAAATTGAGATGTAGTCTATCTCTAGCATACAGCTCCTTATCCTCCCAGGTCTCCCCCCAATCCCCCATCAACCCATACCCTCTGGCCTCACACCACTCCTGAGCCACTGGTTTATCTCCCTGATTTTCCTTTGTGTTCCCCTACTGCCCTTGGCACCGCAGGATTTCTGAGAAGGAAACTGTGCATCCTATGTCATGACAGACCCGGCAGAGCTCCCTGAATCTTGCCTGTATCTCTAGCTCACATTTCCCTCAATGTCATTTGTACCCAGGTGGACCAGTATGTCTGGGAACCCCACAATCCTTTGCCAGCTGATATACCTCTGCTTAGCCCCTGTGCACCGTTAGTCCAGGGAAGCATCTTGTTCTAACTGGCCAGGCTTTCCTCCCTATCCCATTTGATACCCCTGATCATAGAATCCCCCAGCAGGAGCACTCTGACCACCTTTTCCTCCATTCCCTCCATGTCCCTCATCCTTTCTACCGGCCCCTCCCACCCAGCCGGCTCCTTGTTCATCCTCTCATCTGGTGCCACATGCCACCCCTCCTTATTTACCATGGCCACCCCTCCTCCAATCCTATGCTCCTCCTCCTGAGTATCCTTCTGTACCTTGCTAACTCCCCTCACTGCTCGACAACTGGTCCTTCTCCCCATCTGCTAAACTAGCCTGACTCATCCTCCCTTCCTTCCTGTCTCCATTTAGTTCCTCCTTGCTCGCCGTGGCTCCCCTGGCCTAAACCCTCAGCTCCCTTTACTGAATCCTCCTTGTACCTCTGGTCCTTCTTACCTCTCCTCCCAACTGGTCCTTCTCCTTATGCTTTCCTTCCTCTTCCCTGCCCTCCTGCTCTGATTCACTGCTCCCCCATTCTCCTGCATTCCAGGTCCCCCTGTTCTTCCTGCTATCTGGCCCCTGCCTCCTGTCTCCCACTCCCTTCCGCCTCTAACCACCCCTGTCATGGCTACATCACCCCCTCATCCTCGAGCAGAAGAAGAGAATGTAGTTGTTATTGAGTGTAAGGTCTGATCCACCTCCCGCCTTGCTTCCTTCTGTCCAGCCCTGGCCATCTGCCTACTTCCTGAGAATGTTGTCCCTCCGCTCCTCCTTGTGAGGGTCCCAGTTACCTGCCTGCTTCCTTGGTAGTGTCCTTGGACCCTCTGCCAGGGTCCCTATGTGACCCCTGAGTATTCTCCTGCACCCTTTCCCTATGCCCCACCCCCAGTGCTTGGTGCAACCCCATGGGAGATTCCCAGCCCCTTCCCCAACCATACCACCCCCTTCCCCCAGCTTTCTCCTAATCCCCTGCAACCTCCTCCTGTTGTGCTAGCTGGTAGCACTGGGCAACCACCCCAACTTCCAAGCCCAGTCCAGTATCATGGCTGCTCCACACCCTGTGCACCCCACCACCTCCCAAAGATGCCGCCCTAATGACGGTGGTTCCATCCCTTCCAAATAGGTTTCCTTGGGTGAGCCACCAGTTTCCCCAGTCCAAGATACACCCTACTGCCTAATCAGGTCACCCACTAATCTTAGAGACAGTCCCACTGTACACCAGTAACCCTGTTACTAGGTGCAGTACAACACATTAAACTTATAAGGGAATGAACAACTCCTAAGCTGCTCTCTCCCAGCCTTTAAATCCAACCCCAGTGGCTAGAACTACATGAGCTGCACCTGCAGCCTTTTCCTCCAATTGCAGGGCAGGTGTTCCCCTAAATCTGCAGACTCTCTGGGAGGGAGGGGTGGGGAGGCGGGTCCTGGGCAGACACCTGACTCGAGAGAGAGAGTGTATCAGCCCTGTGTCTCCCCTCCAAGCCCAGCAGCCAAAGAACCAGGCCCAAGCAAATCCCACCAAATAGGTTTTAAATCAGAAGAAATAGGCCTCTACCAGTGCAGCCTGTTACACAGTGAAACATCCACAAAATGAGCCCCACTTACAGCCACCAAATCAATTTTCAAACATCCAGCAGTCCCCAAAACAATACCCTGCTAGCCCCTTGTAAGTAAGAAAGAAAAGAACTAACCTACCAAGTAAAATCCACAAGAACCCTGTGACAACAACACCAGCAGCTACTGTCCTGGAACACAACTGATCCTGTCCCCTTCCAGTTCTTTCTGAGAGAGTTCTTTAATGTGAGGATCTTGAAGCGCTTTGCAATTAACGCACAACTTAATGCCAAATAATCGTTGATGTCCAGCCACCCTGGGGATGGAACATGGCAGCCACCCGGTACCACCACAAAATACACCAGCGTTCCATTATCTGTGCCTAGAAGCAAACTAACTGATGTGAACCAGGTCAGTGAGTAGGGAAAAATTTTAAACAGGACACTGATGTAATTTATTTATTTTATTATTTATTCATGTAATTATTTACTTGTTTGTTTACTTATCTATTTTTATTTACGTATTCATTTATTTACTTATTTATGTATTTACTTATTATTTTATTATCTACTTATTTATTGATTGATTGATTTACTAAAAGAGTTTAATCAGGAAGGCCTACTGAGCTGTCACCACTTGTTTCCAGTGGCATCCTAGTGGGAACGGTACAAAGGGAAGTGCAATTCAACAGCAAAACGAAGCATTCAAAAACAATGAGCAGCCGGAGAGTGTAATGCTGTGTCACGGGAACAGTGCCATGGCATGTCATGGAACAGTGCAAACAGTGCAATGTAATGGCATGTCATGGGAACAGTGCAAACAGTGCAGTGTCATGGCATGTCATGGGAACAGTGCAAACAGTGCAGTGTCATGGCATGTCATGGGAACAGTGCAAACAGTGCAGTGTCATGGCATGTCATGGAACAGTGCAAACAGTGCAATGTAATGGCATGTCATTGGAACAGTGCAAACAGTGCAGTGTCATGGCATGTCATTGGAACAGTGCAAACAGTGCAGTGTCATTGCATGTCATGGAACAGTGCAAACAGTGCAGTGTCATGGCATGTCATGGGAACAGTGCAAACAGTGCAGTGTCATGGCATGTCTTGGGAACAGTGCAAACAGTGCAGTGTCATGGCATGTCATGGGAACAGTGCAAACAGTGCAGTGTCATGGCATGTCGTGGACAGTGCAATGTAATGGCACGTCACAGGAACAGTGCAAACAGTGCAATGTAATGGTGTGTTATAGAACAGTGCACACAGTACAGTGTCATGGCCGCCACGGAACAGTGCAAACAGTGCAATGTAATGGTGTGTTATGGGAACAGTGCACACAGTAGTGTCAGCGGCACGCCACGGAACAGTGCAAACAGTGCAATGTAATGGTGTGTTATGGGAACAGTGCACACAGTACAATGTCATGGCACGCCACGGAAACAGTGCATTGTAATGGTGTGTTAGGAACAGTGCACACAGCACAATGTCATGGCATCGCCACGGAACAGTGCAAACAGTGCAATGTAATGGTGTGTTATGGGAACAGTGCACACAGTACAATGTCATGGCACGTCATGGGAACAGTGCAAACAGTGCAATGTAATGGTGTGTGGTGGAACAGTACAATGTCATGGTACTACCACAGGAACAGTGCAAACAGTGCAATGTAATGGTGTTATGGGAACAGTGCACACAGTACATACAATGTCATGGCACGCCACGGAACAGTGTAAACAGTGCAATGTAATGGCATTCAATAAACAGTGCAAACAGTGCCACATAAAGGCACGTCACAAGACAGTGCAATGTAATGGTGTATCACCGGAACAGTGCAAACAGTGCAATGTAATGGCTTGTCATGGGAACAATGCAAACAGTGCAACGAAATGGCACATCAGGGGAACAGTGCAAACAGTGCAAAGTAATGGCATGTCATGGAAACAGTGCAGTGTAATGGCTTGTCACAGGAAAGTACAGATACGTAAGAACTTGTGGCAACACTAGATCTTCAAGAGAAGCTCTTGCAGGTAATAACTTGTAGACTGCACCACCCTCGCTTTCAGGACCACACGGAAATTTTGCTAGCACTGTCTGGATTGGGACCGCCCACCTGACATCACGTGATGGATGTCAGCTTGACACTATAGTGGGCGGTCCCACGTCCGCCCTCCAGTTCTGCCGCCGAGACCTCCAAGAGTCATGACAGTAGAATGGGAAGAGGCTCCTGAACGCAAGAAAGAAAGAACTTTTGGAAAAAAGCTGTGAGTAAAGAGGGGACGGTGGGGAAGAGTTACCACTGCAAGAGCCTCTTTGAAGATCTACTGTTACGTAAGTTTCACGTAATCTGTACTATCTTACTTCAAGAGGGCTCTTGCAGTAGGTAATAACTTGTAGGACTGAGTCCCAAGCAAAGTCCAAGGGACAGGAAAACATGGGAGGCTGGAACAAAGATCTGCTATAAAGCCAGAGAGTTAGGTCACAAGCCCCTGGAGGACTGCTAGTCCAAAACCAGCCCTGCGCCTAGAGGCAATGTCCAAATTGTAGTGTTTCGTGAAAGTGTGGACTGAACTCCAAGCAGTAGCCGCACAGATGTCTGAGGCAGATACATTTCTGAAACAGGCAGTAGAGGCAGCCATTCCCTGGTGGAATGTCTTTCACCTGCCCGGAAGGACTTTACCATACTTCTGTAGACAGTAATGCAGTTGGCCAACCATTTGGAAGGCACTGTTTGGAAACTGCTGCACCTTCTCTTTTTGGTGCAAAAGAAACAAAAAGCTGATCTGATTTGCGGACAGATTTAGTCCTGCGTGTGTAACAACGTAAAATCCTGTGAACGTCTAAAGTATGCAGGATGGTCTCCCCAGGATCAGAATGCTCAGGGTAATACATCAGGAATTCGAAAGACCTATTCAGGGTAATCTCCGAGACAACCTTTGGAAGAAATTTAGGATTTGTGTGCAGAACCACCCGGTCTCTGTGAAAAATCAAATAAGGCACCTTAAACATCAGGGCCTGAAGCTCGGAAATTCTTCGAGCAGAAGTGATTGCAACTAAAAAGAGCGCAGGTCACATGTACTTGCCGATTCAAAGGGAGGCAAGGTGAGTTTCTCTAAAAGAAAATTAAGGTCCCACAGTGGAGCAGGGTTACGAACTGGGGGTTTTAGATGCAAGATACCGTTTAAAAAGATTTTTGAGACTTCTGAGTCAGAGTCTTGTCACCTACTAAATCATGATAGAGATGGCCGCTACATGTGCCTTCAGGGATGAATAGCTTAAGCCCAGGTCTGACAGATGGAGAAGATACTCCATGACCTGAGGAGCGGAGCATGAGAAAGGGTCCCAAGACTTTGAGGTGGCCAAAATGGAAAAGTGTTTCCACTTCATGGCGTAAGTAGCTCTAGTAGATGGATTTCTTGCTTCCATCAAAATCTGAGCTACTCGAGGAGAAACCCCGTACCATGAAGCGACTATGTCTTGAGGAGCCAGGCGTGAAGATGGAGGGATTTCAGTCCCGGATGTACTAGCGTGCCTCCTCCTGGGTCAGGAGGTCATAGGAAAGTGGTAAGGGAACTGGAAGTTCTGCTGCCATTTGTTGTAGCAGTGGGAACCAAATCTGTCAAGGCCAAAACAGAGCTATCAATATCATTTGTGCTCCTTCAGTTTGTAGCTTGATCAACACTCTCTGCAAGACTGGGAAGAGAGGAAATGCATACAGAAATCTCCCTGTCCGAGAAAGTGACAGTGTGTCTCGCCAAAAAACACCAGGCCCGGGATCGAGTAAGCAAAACTTGGGAAGTTTTGCGTTTGATGGGGCTGCGAAGAGATCCACCTCTGGACGATCCCAAAGGTCAAAGATGTGATCTAGTACTTCTTGTTTTAGCTCCCATTCATGTGCCCATGCCCTGGTGTGGCTGAGACTGTCAACGAGAATGTTCTGCACGCCTGGGATGTGGACCGCCAGAAGACGGACCTTGTGCAGAACCACCCAAATCCAGACCCGCATCGCTTCCCTGCAAAGAGGATACGAGCGGGTGCCCCCGTTTGTTGATGTACCACACCACACACGTGTTGTCTGACTGGATCAACAGGATCTTTTGCTGAAAAATGTGCTGAAAAGCCTGAAGAGCATAAAGCACTGGTCTCATTTCTAGCACATTTATGTGCAAGTGCATTTCTACAGGCGACCACAGGCCCCGGGTCCTGTGGCATTCCAGATGGGCACCCCGTCCCATTCCTGAGGTGTCTGTAGTCGGTATTTGTGAGTCAGGAGGGTCTGGAAAGGAATTCTGAATCAGGTTGCTGGAGTCCTGCCACCATAACAGATCCTGGTGCACTGGGCTGAGATGAGGACCTGACTGTCCATGTCATCCACCTCTGATCCCATTGGGACCTCAGAGTCCACTGCAAGATTCTGATATGGAGTCTGGCCACTGGGACCATAGGATAGCGCTGCCACGAAGCTTAAAAGACAGAGAACCACTTCTGATTAAATGTAAGGTTGAAGATACCTGCTTGGCCTGCCTCCAGGGTGTCTACCCTGTCCAGGGGAGAAAAGCCATTCCTGTACTGTGTCCAGCACAGTCCCAATAAATTGAAGGTGCTGGGAAGGAGCAAGCCAGGACTTAGAGAAATTGACTGTAATACCCAGGCGCTCGAAAAGGTTCAGGGTAGTTGATAAGGAAGCTTCCAACCCCTCCCTCGACGAGGCTACGAGGAGACAATTGTCAAGGTAAGGGAAGATGTAGTGCCTCTGACTCCTCAAGGTACCTGCCACTACCGCTAGGTATTTGGTAAAAACCCATGGTGTGGTGGACAGTCCAAAAGGAAAGCTCTGAACTGCTAATGCTCCCCTTGGAATGAAAACCTGAGGAAACTGCGACGTGGATGGAATATTGGGATGTGTAGATACGCATCCTGCATGTCCAGGGCACAAAGCCATTGTCCTTTGGAAAGCAGAGGCAGTAGGCTTTGCAGTGCCAGCATCTGAAACCTCTTGTATTCTATGTGGAGGTTTAGGGTATTGAGGTCCAAAATTGGGCGTGGATCCCCCATCTTTTTGGGTACCAGAAAGAAGTGGGAGTAGAATCCTTCCCCGATCTGGTTTGCCAGCACTGGTTCTATTGCTTCTTTTCAAAGAAGAGCTTTGATCTCCTCCCTTAAATGGGGAATACAGTATGCAACCTTGGGTAATGAGAAAACCTTGGAGGATTGTTTGGAGGTTTTTCTTGGAATTTGAGAATGTGACCAAGCTTTATTAACTGAAGCACCCAGGCGTCTGTTGTGATGGACTCCCAGTTTATCCAGATGCCTTGCAAATCTTCCGCCCACCTGTTCCTCCGACAGACGAGGAGGAGGGAGGGCAGTCAGCAAGTCAGGAATGGGAGAGGGGGTAGGGAAGGATTGCTCCTGAAGCCCCTTGGGTTTTAGCTGGAGAGGCGGTGGCTGTATTGGGAGCTCTACATTTAAACTGGCGTTTGGGCACCTGCTGATTTTTCGTCTTTCGTCTGTTCTGCCGATGAAAAAGATGTCTTTGTTGTTTTTGTTTCGGACGGTACATGGTGTGAACCAACTGATGAACTGTACCTTTATCCTGCAGGCTTGTGATAACGTCCTGGGTATCACCACGAAACAGGACAGAGCCTCTGAAAGGGCATTCTGAATAGCCGACTGAACATCAGGGGCTAGGCCAGACTCTCAAGCCAAGAGTACCGGTAAGGCTCACAGCTGTGGCCGTACCTCTAGCGGAGGAATCCACCGCATCGTGGGTGGCCCGCAAAGAATGATGCCCTGCCACCTTAGCCATTTTTGAAGGTGTTTGCCAAGGTGGACTTTGCTTTAGGGTCTGGTAGGGCCTCCACAATGGGCTTGAGCTAGTGGAACAAAGACTTCTGGTACTCTAGCATGTGCAAAACGTAGTTCAGAGCACATATATCAGGAGTAGGAGAAGAATAAAACTTTCTCCTGAACTGGTCCAAATGCCTGGATTCCTTGTCAGGAGGGGAAGTACTAAGGTGCTTTGGCTTTGCAGACCAATTGTGGGTTGCAGTAATGACCACCGAGTCAGCCCCAGGATGCACACTGAGGTGGTCCTTGTCTTCAGGGGTCCTGTAAACCTGGTCAGCTTTCTTGGCCATGGCCAGGATGGAGGATAGTCTCTGCCAGATGGTCGAGGATAACTCCTCGTGAGGTTCCAGCCAATGGGGTGTGAGTACCGGACTCGTCTCCGGGAAATTCAGATGCTCTGCCAGCCTCTGTCATTTTGGGTCCAGAGCCTCTGACTTTCAGCCTTGGGCTTCTGCCATCTATTTGAGGAGGTCCACAAAAGTGGGATCTTCAGGTGGGGATTTGGGAGACTCCCGCGGGACTGGTTCCTCATGGGGAGGTGTCTGAAAACCTAAACCGGTGGATGAGGAATTGGAGTCCGCTTCGGAAATCATCTGAATCCTCCAGAATGTTTTCAGTAATTGGAGGTTCTGGCTCTGAGATCCTTCAGATGTCAGGGGTTGTGTTCAGGCTGACAACTGGCCTGACATCGAGGTGAGGAACAACCGGAGAGGGCGCCCTAGGAGTAGAGTATGGGCAGCTTGTGTCCAGAGGTAGCGGATGCCTGCTGTCCAATTGTGAAACCAATTGTGATTTGGTGTCAGACCACCAAGATTTCAGAATCTCCCTAAAATCTGCCTGAGGCTGAGCAGGAGGAGGTGGATATCCATGTCCCGAGAAGCCAGAGGACGGATAATGGTGAGAGTAACCTGGTGGAGGGTAATAACCAGGATAACTAGGGCTTATAAAAGGTAATTGAAAAGGGATCCAACATCGGGGCCTAGAGAGGATAACCTGACGGTGGATATCCTGACGGTGCCCCCATCATCGTATAGCCAGGCGACATTCCTGACAGGGGGTAGCCTGATGGAGGGTAGCCTGACAGTGGCCCTGTCGGAGGGTAGCCTGGTGGTGGCCCTGATGGAGGATAGCCTGAAGGGGGTCCTGCTGGAGGACCTGCAGGGGAAACCCCAGCGAAGGGCCTGAAGGCAGAAGACCCGAGGGGGGCCCAGAAGGCAAATTACCCGTAGGGGCCCCCAATGGGGGAAAGCCCATTGGCAGTCCTGACAGAGGCAAGGGGACCTGCAGTCATAGAGGAGGAACAGGGTCTGGTACCACTCTAGGTGGCGGCGGAGCCACCATAAGGCCTTTTGGAACCCTGACATCAGGTAAACCTGATGAAAGGTCTCCTTCCGTCAGGACCTGTGGGTCCAGCGACAGCAGAGGATCTCCGACAGAGAAGGAGATGGGAGCTCTCCATGGATGGAGCCCCAGGGTGAACTTTGCCGTCCAGCCAGGACAGAGTCCAGCTGTGTGTCGTCAGAGCCTGACAGATGCAAAAGAGTCGTATGATCGTCAGAGGGCCCGATGATCGGCTGATCGACCCAGGTTGTGCAGGAGTCGGATGCCCAGACTCCCGACTTACTAACCCTGGCCGCCCTGAAGGTGGATAGTTTAAAGGGGTTCTACTGAGGACCTGGGGAAACCCCAGCGAAGGGCCCAAGGCAGAAGACCGAGGGGGACCGGAAGGCAATTACCTGTAGGGAGCCCCAATGGGGTGTAAGCCCATTGACAGTCCTGGCAGAGGGGCAAGGGACCTGGGCGGGTGAGGAGGAACAGGGTCTGGTACCACTCTAGGCGGTGGCAGAGCCACCATAAGGCCTTTTGGAAACCTGACATCAGGTAAACCTGATGAAAGGTCTCCTTCCATAGGGACCTGTGGGTCCAGCGACAGCAGAGGATCCCTGACAGAGGAGGAGATGCGAGCTCTCCATGGATGGAGCCCCAGGTTGAACCTTCCCCTCCAGCCAGGACAGAGTCCAGCTGTGTGTCGTCAGAGCCTGATGGACGCAAAAGAGTCGTACGATCGTCAGAGGGCCTGACGATCGGCTGATCGACTCAGGTTGTGCAGGAGTCAGATGCTCAGACTCCTGATTTACCAACCCTGGCTGGGCGCTCGTCGGAGGGTCCAAAGATAAGGCTCATCGGCCACGCTAGCGGACTTAGAGCCCGGGGTAGTGAAGGGCCTAAGGCAGCGGCCTCGGACTAATCCGGTGCCCGCCATCACCATAACCAGTGGCGGAGGGAGGCCAGTAGGCGGGAGCACAGGCTTGACCACGACACTTGCCATCCTGGAGGAAGGGGGCCAATCCTCTGCCAAAGGGCCCGTGAGCAGCTTCGGTGGGGGGGGGGACTGCTCCCGGTCCCGATGTTTTTCCTTGTCCCTCTTTTTTTTTCTTATGGGGATCAGTCATGGAGGAGGAGGAGCCGCTTTTCAGCTTCTTCAACTCTTTCTCCATCAAGGCCATTTTTTATTTCAGGAGATGGGCCTCAAGTGACTGTTAGCGCTTTTTCCATGTGACCTGATTGAATTGAGCGCAGGCCTCACACGCCTCAACACTGTGGTCTGGTCCCTTGCAGAAGAGGCAGAGGATATGCTGGTCCTTATGCAGTAGCTGGACACCGCAAGAACTGCACTTGTTTTTATGCGATTCTGTAGAAGAAGAGGACAACATACAAAACTATTAGAACACTTTTCAGTTAAGAGAAAAAAAAGAAACTCATCCAAGTTAGGTGTTTGAACTGCTGTGACGAGCTTCAGTCGGTCCGACGTGCACAGGTCAACAGCGGGAAAGAACTGGAGGGCGGACGTGGGGACCGCCCACTATATAATGTCATGCTGACATCTGTCACATGACGACGGGTGGGCGGTCCCCCGTCAGACACTGCTAGCAAAAGTGTCCGTGAGGTCCTGATGCCAGGGGGCACAGTCCTACAAGTTATTACCTACCGCAAGAGCCCTCTCAAAGTAAGATCAATGGAAACAGTGCAACGAATGGGGTATCACAGGTACAGTGTAAATAGTGCAATGTAATGGTGTCACAGGAACATTGCAATGTAATGGCGCAGTCACGGAACAGTGTAAACGGTACACTGTAATGGCGTGTCATGTAACAGTACAAACAGTGCAATGTAATGGTGTGTCACAGGAACATTGCAAACAGTGCAGTAATGGCATGTCATGTGAACAGTACAAACAGTGCAATGTAATGGTGTGTCACAGGAACATTGCAAACAGTGCAAAGTAATGGCACATTACAGGAACAGTGCAAACATTGCAATGTAATGGCATGTCATGGGAACAGTGTAACAGTGCAATGTAATGGTATGTCATGAAATAGTGCAAACAGTGCAACGTAATAACATGTCACCAAACAATGCACTGAAACGTAATGGCATATCACAGGAATAGTGCAAACATTACACTGTAATGTTGTGTCATGGGAACAGTGCAAAGTAATGGTGTGTCACGGAACAGTGCAAACATTACACTGTAATGTGTCATGGGAATAGTGCAAAGTAATGGTGCGTCACGGGAACAGTGCAAACAGTGCAACATAATGTGTCATGGGAATAGTGCAAACAGTGCAAAGTAATGGTGTGTCAGGAACAGTACAAACAGTGCAATGTAATGACATCACAGGAACAGTGCAAACAGTGCAATGTAATGGTGTGTCACGTGAACAGTACAAATAGTGCAATGTAATGGCATGTCATGGGAAAGTACAGTTACGTAAGAACTTACTGTAATAGTAGATCTTCGAGAGGAGCTCTTGCAGCAGGCAACACTGGTAGGACTGAAGCTGCCAGGCGCCAAGACCACATGGAAAACTTCTAACTAGTAGTCTATCACGGGGGACTGCCCCCACCGACGTCGGGTGTAGTATGACTGCCCGACTGATGATCTCCCGACAATTTACCACCCGACTGTAAGTTCCCAAAAATCTACTGCCCGTTCGGTATCATTTGCTGACAGAATCCTTTGCCCGACCAGTATGCTAGTGCCGGAAAACAAATATCCACCTAACCTTTAGTAAATAAAATGCATTCTAAAAATGTAACAGAGTTTAGACTTGCATTACATTGCAGGAAGTGCTTACATCATAGCTACTTATCAGCCAACAGCTTTGGTAACAGACCTGAGAACAATAGTATTATAAGCAAGTGTTTTATAGCAAACTCATCAGAACAGCTAATATTTTTCAAGTCAAACTACCTCTGGCTGGAAGCTGCAATACTGAACATAGGATCTGCAAGAAAGCGAGTTGTGCTCACAACAGAGGGAGGTGAACCTTACAATTGTCTTTGGTTTGTAGCAGATATTCTGCAGGTGGAGGCTACTTCTAACTGAAAGGTGAAATAAGGAAATTAGAATTATCAGGAAAAGACAGTCTTTGTTACAATTCTTAAGATTTTCAGTGCAGGAAGAGTTTAAAGCACAGCTGACTTATTTTGGGGCTGACTGCTTTCAGAGCACAAACCACCAGGCTGTTTTGGGGCTGGTGAGGTTTTTCCTGTGTCTGACTGGGATGTCTGGATTTTTCTCTGTTTGAGTAACAGGGTATTTTCTCTGTCAAATTGTTGTGTAGGGTATCTTGCTGACAGGAAGGCACTCATCGCAGCAGTGGGTCAGAGCTCTGAGCTGACTGTTTTGTGAGGGCACAGTTTAGGCCCAACCCCTTCCCACCTGTCACCCCACCCACCCCTGGAAATAGTTCCTTTATACCTGGGGTTCTGACGTAATTTCTCAAGAGTGCAAGATGCATATCACTGTCATATCCTCTCTAGCACACTGCACTGACAATATAAGCATACACATTGTATAATATATATATTTCTATATAACAAACCAATCACACACACTAACACACAAAAAAAAAAAAAACGTAGATAAACGTGGGGAGTAGTGCAATGTAATGGCTGTGGGGCAGCAGTCTTCCGGGAGTCTTTCTGGAGGCTGAGATGCTGCCCCATTTGCAGACAACTCTCTGCCCTGAGGGAGGAAGTTGCCCGTCTTCAGGCCACACTGGACAGTAGTAAGGGAACCTTCCCCCAGGCCACACTGGATGGTAGGAAGGGAACCTCTCCTATCCAGGGAGCACCAGAGCCACCACCACTACCTCAGAGGTTGCGAAGAAAGCACAGCAGTTGGACCACAGTGGGCTCAGGGAGGGTGAGGACGGTGGAACAGAGGCACACCCAGTCAGTTGTTCCACTCCACAATCCATACACCATTCTGGGGGAGCATAGCTCCCCTATGGATGCACCCGCAGAGGAGACTAAGGAGGCTGAGGACAACTGTCACAAGGGAGGCCCACAGGAAGGAGGCAGAGGACACCACAAGGAAAGGAAAGGAAGCAGCTACTGGTGGGGGACTCAATTATTAGGGGATAGAACTGGAGGGAGCAGGGAAAACTGAAGTAAGGTGCCTGCCTGGTGCCATGGCTTGAAGGGAGAAGAAGCACATCCTCAGGAAACGAGAACAGCTGTACGGGAGTCTGAGCTGGATGTCATTGTCCACCTAGGGACAAATGACTTGGCTCAACATGAGATTAGAGCAGTGCAGAAGGACTTTGTAGAATTGGGAGGGGCCTAAGACAAGTAGCACACACAGTATCCTTCTCAGAGGTGCTGCCTGTCAATGGCATGAGGAGGCGAGGTACTTTGCACCATGCAGTTTAATGAATGGTTGAAAAATGGTGTGGAGAACAGGAGTTTGGCTTCACTGGGGACTGGGGTTCCACCTGGAGGGACAGCAGCCTATACTGGCAGGATGGTCTGCATCTGTCCAGGAAGGGAACAAGTCTTTTGAGCAATCGGTTTAAATGCTTCATTGGCAAGCTTTTAAACTAGTCAAGGGGGGAGGCACTGATAAGCAGCAGGAAAATCCCAGCCTCTCCCTACAAAACAGGGTACTAAATGAGAAAAAGACTGAGGTAGACAGGTCAGTGGGGGATGCTGCAAAAGAAGGTAAAGCCATCAAAAAATGGAGAACAATGAGTACCAATGCCCATAGTCTGAGTAACAAGCTTCCTGAATTAGTGGCCTTGATGGAGGAGGAACATCTGGATATCATGGCAGTCACAGAAACATGGTACACACAAAACCATGACTGGGACGTAAACATACCAGGATACACTATCTACAGGAGGGACAGGAAGGGTAAAAGAGGAGGAGGAGTAGCTCTTTACATAAGGGAAGGAATCAAAGCAACAGAACAAAAGGGAAACCAGGGAGGAGAAGAAGCACTGTGGGTAAATTTGGAGACCAGCAATGGAACCACAATCCGCACAGGGGTTGTATACAGACCCCCTTCTCAGGGGGAGGAAATGGACAAGGAAATGATAGAAAGTATACTTAGAATGGCAGAAAAAGGGGAGATATTGCTGATGGGTGATCTGAATATGCCAGGTGTTAACTGGAGTGCAGTTGCAGCAGCCACTTCGAAGAGTGGGGTTATTCTAGATGCCCTACAGGGGCATGCCTTAGACAACTAGTATTGGAGCCCACTCGAGAGGGAGCAATCTTAGACCTGGTTCTCTCAAATGGAGATGAAGAGAGGATCACAGATGTAGAAGTGGAAGCCATCTGGGAACTAGCACCATCGAACAGTATGGTTCACAATAAACACAGCAATAGAGTCAAGTCATACAAAGGCAAAGCACTGGACTTTTAGAGGCTGACTTTGCTAAATGGGTGAGTGCCTAAGGAATGCACTAGCAAATGGGCAGGAAGGAGGGTGGAAGAACAATGGGAATAATAAAACTGCCATCACAGAGGTAACAAGCCTTTGTGTGAAGCAAATAAACAAACGAAACGATGTAAGAAACCACTATGGTTCTCAAAGGAAGTGGCAGGAAGGTTCACGAAAAGAAAGCATTCAGGAAGTACAAGGAATCACAGAAGGAGCAGGACAGAGAACTGTATCAGTTAAAGCAAAGGAAGCTGGGAAGGCAGTCAGAACAGCAAAGGCCCAAACTGAGGAAAAGATAGCCAACTCGGTAAGAAGGGGGATAAAACCTTTTATAGGTACATCAGGGAGCAAAGGAAGACCAAGGGAGGGATAGTGAGGCTTAATAAAGGGGAGGGAGGGTGGGCAGAGGGTGACTGTGAAAAGGCAGAGATACTAAACAAATATTTTTGCTCGGTATTTACAAAGGAAGAGGGGGAGGTACCTAAAACAAACAGTAGAAACACTCAGGATACAGAAGTTGATACCAGCCCATTTACAGAAGAAAGGGTTCTGAAAGAACTCTTAAAACTGAAGGTGGACAAAGCAATGGGGCCTGATGGGATTCATCCCAGAATTCTAAAAGAACTAAGGGTAGAACTAGTGACACCACTGACTACCCTCTTTAACAAATCATGGGAGGATGGGGTGGTACCAGGACTGGAGGAGGGCAGATGTGATTCCCCTTCACAAAAGTGGGAGCAAGGCAGAAGCAGAAAACTACAGACCTGTTAGTTTAACCTCAGTGGTAGGGAAATGATGGAATCACTTCTGAAGGAAAGAACTGTCGAGTATCTAGAGGCCAGAGGGGCACAGGACCCAAGGCAGCATGGATTCACAGAGGGAAGGTCATGCAGACAATCTGATCGATTTCTTTGACTGGGCGACCAAAGTAGTAGATCAGGGAGGGCTGTGGACATGGCCTACCTAGACTTTAGCAAGGCATTTGACACAGTCCCACACAAAAGATTAATATACAAGTTAGCCAGCCTGGGAGTGGGTCCAAGATGACAGCCAGGGTAAAGAATTGGCTGGAGAATAGGACACAGAGTAATAGTAAATGGAGTCCACTCTGAAAAAAGGGGGTTTACTAGTGGGGTACCGCAGGGTTCAGTATTAGGACTGGTCCTCTTCAATGTCTTTATAAGCGACACTGCAGAGGGACTGGAAGGAAAAGTATGTCTCTTTGCAGATGACACACAAAGATCTGCAACAAAGTCGATGCACAAGGTGGGGTGGAAAGGATGAGAAGGGACTTGGCAAGGTTAGGGGAATGGTCAAATGTATGGCAGCTTAGATTCAATGCTAAGAAGTGCGGTAATGCACCTGGGAAACAAAAACCCAGGGAAGAGTACACAATGGGGGTGAGATACTAACAACAACAAAATGGAAAGGGACCTAGGGTAGTCATATCAGATGACCTAAAGGTGGACAATCAATGTGAGAGGGCAGCAAGGAGGGTTGGGGGATACTGGGATGCATAGGGAGAGGCATCACCAGTAGAAAACAGGAATTTATTATCCCTCTGTACAGACAGCTGGTCAGACCCCATCTGGAGTACTGTGTGCAGTTCTGGAGACCCAATCTCCGCAAAGACATAGACAGGATGGAAGCTGTCCAGAGGAGGGCAACTAAAATGGTGCAGGGTCTGCACCGGAAGACATATGAAGGGAGACTTAAGGAGCTTAATATGTATAGCCTCGAGGAAAGGAGGAGAGGGGGGACATGATAGAAACTTTCAAGTACCTCAAGGGAATCAACAAAGTCCAAGAGGGTAGCATCTTTCAAAAAAGAGGTGTGTGAGAACAAGGGGGCACAATTTGAAGATAGAGGGGTGACAGCTCAGAGGTAATTTAAGGAAGTATTTTTTCACAGAGAGGGTTGTGGATGCATGGAACGGCCTTCCGGAGGAGGTTGTGGAGTCAAAAACAGTGGTGGAATTCAAGCATGCATGGGACAGTCATAAGGCAATTCTAGGGGGTGGGGGCAGGAGGAAGTAGGCTGCTGGTTAACTAGGATCTGCAGCTTATCCATTAGGTAGGGAAATGGGCAGACTGGGTGGGCCAAGCGGTCCTTATCTGCCGTCACATTCTATGTTTCTATTGAGGTACGCATTACATTACAGGCTTTCAAATGACAGCGTAATGGGACTACCTAACACATTCCAAAACGGACATTCTAAGGTGATTGTAAACTAGTTCTGCTCCCATTTTTAAACAGTTGAATGGCCATCAGATCCAGATACAGAAACGGAAACTCAAAACGTCTGTAAAGGAAAGCACAATTTACTTACTGTCCCTAGAGGTTAAGTGTGGATCAATGTCAACACAGATATAGCCTGCAACAGTGCTACACACATGTGCAAGGTTTACAGCCACATTGGGACGTTAATTATTGTATTACACCTCTCCTTAGAACAGTCCGCAACCCACCCCTCCCATCCTTCAATATTTAATAAGGAAAGTTTACTTTTACTACTTACACCGTTGTAGCGTTTTTCGGTAAGTCTCTTGGCATCTCGGCTACCTTGTTTTCTTGACAAGTGACAATCTATTTGGAACCCGACTTAAAACAGTTACATATCTGAGGACACCCTGAGCAGTATTCCAGGAAAAGCAACAGGTAAATTAAAGTAAAAGCCATACCTGTGTTATAAGCTACGGAAACAAGACACGCTGCAGCTCTCTGACTTTTTCTTTTGTAATAAAAAGGTACATTAAAACATTGCGAGGTCATGTGGACTGCACAGTTCAGTCTTGCCCTTCTCAAATTTCCTCAGGGAACGTATCATGACCCCAAATATATGGTAGTATAACTACACATTTAGGTAAACAAGCGCGACTATTGTTATACCATGGGGGTGTATCGAAAATCACAGACGACCTTGAAAAACTGGGCTCTAATACCAGGCAAGCAACATCCCACCAGCTGAGTTAGGATGTGTTAACAACTTCCACATTTTATGCTATTTTAAGCAGCAGTGTGAAATCTGTTCATTTTTCATGACAGTAGCTCCATTCATTTTTTTAAACTGCCTTCCAGCTTCACACTATCACTTTTCTGTATCGGGAGTCTGCGACCTGGGCATTTCAGATTTAGCACGCGTTGGCTCCTGATACAGAAAAGTGATAGTGTGAAGCTGGAAGGTGGTTTAAAAAAATGAATGGAGCACACAAATGACATTTAGAAGATTTAAGCAATAAAAAAGACCCAAGCAATTGCTAGGGCATAATGATTTATTGTCGGGCAATTGTTTTTACGGGATAGAATCTGTCGGCAAACTAACTCAGTCAGGAAATCGATGTTGGGAAATAGTTTGTCGGCAAGTTACATGTCGGGCAGCAGTACGGATCTTCCGACATCAGCATGCTAATGTCCGCCTACCCTATAAAGGGTTGCGTTCCCCTAGATCTACCTCAGTTCTCCCACCAGAGACCCCAGTGCAGTAAATAAAAAGGAGAACCGAGGCAGTTCCTGAGGGCTGAGGAAAAGCAGAATAAGTGCAAAGGAGAAGCAGCTATCAGGGGGAAGGAGGGAGGGAAAGGAGAGCCTGCTGCAAGAGCTTCTCTCAAAGATCTACTGTTATGGTAAGTTGTTATTTAACTGGACTATCTTACTTCGAAGGGGCTCTTGCAGCAGGCAACACCGGTAGGACGGAGTCTCAAGTAGTACCAGAACTGACCGAAAAGTCAGCCGGGAGGAGGCAGAAGGCAACAGCAGGACGCTCATGAAAGAAGGCCCTGAAGAATGGCCAGGCCGAAACTGGCCCTGCACCTAGAGGCAATGTCCAGACTGTACTGATGAACAAAGGTGTGGACAGAACTCCCAAGTGGCTGCTGCACAGATGTCCGCAGCAGACACATTTCTGAAACAGGCGGTAGAGACAGCCATACCTATGGTGGAGTGGCCTTTCACCGCTTCAGGCAAGGGATTGTTGTACTTATGGTAACAGTAAACAATGCAATAAGCCAACCATTTCGACAAACACTGTTTAAAAACAAGTGTCCCCTTCTCTCCTGGGGGCAAATGAAACAAACAACTGGTCAGTCTTTCTAACAGTCTGGGTGCAATCTGTGTAATAACGAAGCACCCTGTGAACATCCAAAGTATGTAGCAATGCTTCCCCCTGAGTAGAATATTCAGAGAAATAAACTGGTAGGTGGATGGATTGGTTTAACGTAAAGTCAGACACGACCTTAGGCAAAACCCAGGATTAGTATGCAAAGACACCCTGTCTTTGTGAAAAACTAAGTAAGGCTCTTTACACATCAGAACCTGAAGCTCAGAAATCCTCTGAGCAGTGACAACAACTAAAAATAACACTGTTCACGACAGAAAGTGCAGCTCGCAATTCATGACTGGCTCAAAGGAGGCAGAGTGAGCTTTTCCAACATGAAAAGGTCCCATGGAGGGATGGGATCCCGAATGGGAGGTTTCAAATGCAGGCTACCCCGCAAGAATGTGCAGGACACCTCCAGCTGGGCAACAGCTTTGCCTTCAATAGGTGCATGGTAGGCAGAGATGGTGGAAAGATGCACCTTAAGAGAGGAGTACCCCAGGCCTGAGTCCTAAAGAGAAAGCAGATACTCTAAAATCAGATTCGCTGGACAGGTAACAGGATCTAGGTGGCAAGCAGCAGCCCAGAGGGAGAAGTGCTTCCACTTCATGGCATAGGTGGTTCTAGTGGAAGGTTTTCCAGCAGCCACCAGGATATCAGCAACCCTGGGAAAAAACCCAAAGCGGGTGATAGCTAAATCTGCAGGAGTCAGCATGTAGATATAGAGACTTGAGGTCAGGATGGACCAGAGTGCCCTGTTCCTGTGAGAGTAAACCAGTGCACAGGGGCAAGGGTATCGGAGGTTCCATAGCCAGCTGCTGCAGTAGGGGGAACCAAATCTGACACGGCCAGTAGGGGGCTATAAGAATCATCTCTGCCCCCTCTGACTGGAGCTTGAGAAGAACCCTCTGAAGGAGCGGGAAGGGAGGGAAGGTGTACAGGAACTTCCCCTTCCAGGAGAGGGACAATGCGTCACACCAGAAAACTCCAAGCCCTGGATCAAGTGAGCAGAAAAGAGGCAGTTTTGTGTTGAGTGGGGATGCTAAAAGGTCCAACTCTGAATGGCCCCACCTGTCAAAGAGATCTTCGACCACTGAGGACAGGAGTTCCCACTCATGAGTTTTCAACCTGGACTGGCTTAGACTGTCAGCCAGGGCATTTTGGTTGCCTGAAACATGGACGGTAGAGAGTTCCAGGCCACGCTCGATGGCCCAGTACCAAACCCTTATTGCCTCCCGACAAAGGAGGTTGGAATGAGTGCCCCCGCTTGCTGAAGTAGTATACTATGGACATGTTGTCCATCTGCATCAGCAGCAGCAGGCTGGGTAGAATGTGGGTCTGGAAGGCCTGCAGATCATAAAGAACTGCCTGCATCTCCAGCACAGTGATGTGGAGATGCTGTTCCACCTCGGACCAAATCATCTGGGTCTGACGGTTGACTAAGTAAGAACCCCAGTCCAGACCTGAGGCGTCCATGGTGAGGGTCTGCTGAGGGGACACAGCTCAAAAGGGGACCCCTCCCAGGAGATTGGCAGGGTTCTGCTACCACTCTAAGGTCCTCCTCACCAGGTTGGAGACTAGTACCATCTGATCCAGGTTGTTGGTATGTTGGTCCCATTGAACCCAAAGGGTCTATTGAGGAATCCTCATATGCAGACAGGCTAGGGGAACTGTGGCTATAGTCGCTGCCATATGCCCCAAAAGGTGGAGGAACACTCTGGCTGAGATCTGTCGACTGGAAGAGACTAACTGGGTCTATGCTATCAAGTGTTCTGGTCTGTCTGCTGGCAGGAAAGCTCTGCCCTGGGAAGAGTCCAGGACCTCCCCAATATACTGGAGGCAATGACACGGAGAGAGACAAGACTTTGTCAGACTGACTGTGATCCCTAAGCCCCGGAAAAGCCGAAAGGTACATTCCAGGGTCTGCAGCAAAAGTCCCTGGAAGGGGCTGTCAGCAGCCAGTCGTCCAGGTAAGGGAACACATAAGAGCCCTGTCTCCTGAGAGTTACAGCCACTACCACCAGGCGCTTGGTAAAAACCTGAGGTGCTAAAGGAAGGTGAAATGGAAGGGCCCTGAACTGAAAGTGGTCCTCCTGGAAGCAGAAACGGAGGTAGTGGTGGTGGGCCGGGAAAACTTGTATATGAAGGTAGGCATCCTGCATGTCCAGGGAATAGAGCCAGTCCCCTTGGTGAAGGAGGGGTGGCAACCCCTGGAGAATGACCATCCTGAAGTGTTTGTAATCTATGTAGAGGTTCAGGTGGCTGAGGTCCAGGATCGGTCTCAGGTGCCCTGTTTTCTTGGGGACAAGGAAGGAGTGGGAGTAGAACCACTTTTCTCTTTGAGCCGGAGGGACAGGCTCTTTGGCCCTTTTGCACAGAAGTGCCTGAATCTCTTCTCATATGAGGGAGATGTGGGCCTAACTGTAATGGGAGAGCAAAGGAGGGTTTTCCAGAGGGGGCTCCAGAAATTCAAGGGTATGACCCTGTTTGATCAGCTGCAGCACCCATTGATTTGAGGTCACTGTTCGCCACCCATCGAGGTAGAGGGAGAATCGACCCCCGACTGCCTCCCCCAAGGTCTCTGCTGGAGGGAGGGGGGTGTCAGGCAAGGAGTCAGGCAGTGGACCCTTAGGTGGGCACAGTGGCTGTGGGCACTCTTGGGACCCTAGGGGCAGCCACTCCGGCCAGAGGGGTGTTTGCCTTGCACTTGAAGGGTCCTTTCGACTGTTGGCCCTTGGAAGGCTGGTGAGAGGACCAATGAAAGGACTAGCACTGCGAAGACCGAGGCTGGGATCGGTAGAGGGAATGCACCAACCCTTAGGGCCTTGCTAGATTCTTGGAAGTGGGAGACAATGTCCTGGGCATCTCCCCAAAACAAGATGGATCCCCTAAAAGGGGCATCCAGAATTTTGTCCTGCATATCAGTTGCAAAGCCCAACACCCTAAGCCATGAATGGTGGCAAAGGCAGATCTCTGCCACCACCCCATGCCCGGAGGCATCAACAGTATCATATGCCACCCACAGTACATGAGTGCCCACATCCAACCTGGATTTCAGGAGTTGGGCCAACTGTGTTTTGGTAAAATCCTCAGGGAGGGCTTGAATCAGATCCCTCGCCTGATTCCAGAGGGCATTCTGGTACTGTACCTATGGGCCATATAGTTAAGTGCCCGAATGGCCAATGTGGCAGAGGCATACATCCCCTTACCCAGCTGTTCTAGTTGGCGGGACTTCTTGTCGGCGGGGGTGGGTACTGAGATGTTTGGGTTTTTTGTACGGTCATGTGCCGCATTCATGACTGCTGAGTCTGCCATGGGGTGCTCGCCAAAGAAGGACTTGCCCACCAGCACACAATAGAGGCAGTCTGCCTTTTTAGGCATGGCTGGGGTGGAAGAAGGGTGGTTCCACAACACCTTAGTAACATATTCATAAGAGCCAACTAAAGGAGGCACCACCACAGGAAGGGTTTCCTTTTTCCATAAGTATACAGCCAGGCGATGGTGTTAGGGGTCAAGCGCCTCGGTTTCCCAATCCATTAGGGACTGGATATGACGCATAATGTCAAGGAAAGAGGGGTCATCGGGGGAGACTTATGGGCCTCCTTAGCATGTTCCTGACCTTCAGAAAAGCCTCTGGAGTCCTCTGATGACTCTGAAGAGGAAGAGGCATCTCCAGACTGATCAGTGTCAGAGACTGGCGTCTGAGGGCTACGATTGTCCATATGCCAGTCAGAACTCCCTGTGCAACCCCCAGAGGACCCCATGATACGGGGGTCACTAGGTTCTGCCCTCTTTGAATCCTGAGGAGGAGGGTCCCGGGGAGGATGAGGGAGGATGGTTGCCTGGGTATGTCCTTACTTTGCATGAAGGACCACCAGACATTACACAGCACATTATAATCCACCGGTGGGGGTTGGTTATAGGGGGGATAAGGATACTGAGGAGGAGGGTAAGGGTATGTTGGTGGAGGGGCCAGCATAGGGTACCCTGGTGTAGGCCCACCTGGCACCGGCTGAGGATCCCAAGGAAGGCTAGTAGGCACTGGTTGTGGCATAGGCTGGGGCTGAGGCAATGATGGTTGATGGTGGCATCAGCAGAGCTGGCATTGGCCTGAGAGGCAAAGGCTGGTGTTGGTCTGGTGAAGTAGCCTACGTTAGCCCCAATGGCGAGGCTGGCGTCTTTGGGGGAGAATTACCCTGAGACAGGGGCAGAGGCATTGCCTGTGTGGAAGAGGAGGCAAGCGCTTCCTCCGGGAGATGCCTAGAAGGACTAGCACTGGCCCTGGAGTCAAGGTCCAATGCAGGCAATGCCTTCACTGGGGAGGGGGTGACGGGTGAAGACCCATCACCAGAGGTGCCAATCCCAGCCAAACTGCCTGGCTGAAGACCCGAAGGAGCTAAGGGCCTGAGCATCAGGGGCTAGGAGGCAGAAGACGAAGTCCGCTGCTCCGAACAGCCACCACCCGAAATGGAGATAAGGGCGCGCAACTGCACCACCGGCAGCCCGGAAGGAGTGAGGCTGCCAAGGAAGGAGGGAACGACCCCACATGGGTGTGTGTCTGTGCGGCGACTGCGAGTGAGAGACTGACCAAAGATGATCCCGGTGATTGTCCCAGTGTTTATGCTTCCCACTCGACTACTTCTCCTTCTGGGAAGAAGAAGATGCCCCAGAAGACTGAGGAGGTAGAAGAACTTTTGGCCTGAAACTCTTTCTCCATCATGGCCAATTTCTGCTTTAGTAGGTAGCTTTCCAATTTTCAAGCAGTGTCTCCGTGTGGCCTGGTCAAAGTGCTGGCAGGCCTTGGTGTCGTGGTTGGAGCATAAGCAGAGCAGGCTGGAAGAGTGACTGTCTTTGGTGGATATGTGCTTGCAGCAGGCACACTTCATCAGCCAGTTGGATGATGAGGCTGGAGTAGAAGACATAAACCTGATAAAGAAAACACCAAAAAAATTCAATGTTTCTAACAGTAGAAGAGAAAAATAAAAAGTGTGGGTAAATGCAAAGAAAATGGTGGTCGTCTGTAGCTGGTGTCCATGTAGGTCTGATGTGCGCAGGTCGACAGCGAGAAAAGAAATAAGGTAGGTCTGGGGGACCACCCCTTTATGGGGTAGGCGGACGTCAGTGTGCTGATGTCGGCGGGATGGTCCCCCGTGATAGACTGCTAGCTAGAAGTTTTCCATGTGGTCCTGGTGCCTAGTGGCTTCAGTCCTACCAGTGTTGCCAGCTGCAAGAGCCCCCTCGAAGTAAGATCAGTGCAGTGTAATGGCATGTCACGTGAACAGCACAAACAGCACAATGTAATGGCGTGTCATGGGACAGTGCAATGTAATGGCATGTCATGGAAACAGCGTAAATAGTGCAATGAATGCCACTGGTGAAGAGGAGTTAAAAAAACAAAAAAAAACAGCATGACATAGGGAAGGCATACATGTGAGCAGAGATTAGGTGCAGAAGCCTGGAGTACTGCCTTGAAGGAGCACGACGAGAATGCAGATCAGACAGGGAAGGAAAGTTAGACCATAGTAGGGGAAGTCTAGGACAGAAAGCAGACAGATCAGCTGAGGTTTTAGTTCGAGGAAATGGAAAAGGAGTTAGGGACGAACCTCTCAGCTACTATGAATTTCGCATAACGCTATGATTTTTACACTCAAATTTAACCTTGCTCCACAAACGTTTACTAATGTTCTTTATAATGTTAGCACTATCTCTGGACACACAAACTATTAAATCATTGCACTCACTTGATAGAAGCATTCCTTGACACTAACTATATGGGGCCCATGATTTGCAGACATATTATTCTTTAAAATAAGAACGTGCTACACAATCTAGCCATTTGCTCTGAATTTTGAAGGCCAGTGCTATGAATTTTAATGCTGAGAGGTTGAGAGGTATGGTGTAGGCCAGTAGAATGAAAGGAGTAAGAGGAGAGCTGGAGGCAGGACAGGAGGGAAAAGAAATAGCAGGGGACAGATCCACACCAAAACTTGGGTATGATGTAGGCACAGTGGGAGAGCCACTGAACTTGAAGGGAGGGAAGAGAGATGGAGGAGTACAGGGTGCAGTGAACAGTACTGGGGGCAATCCAGAATGAAGTAACAGAAGGAATGGAACAGGGAGCTCAGTCTAGTTAGGGTGGATTTAGGAGTGCCAGTCTAGACCAAGTCCCCAAAGTCAAAGGCAGGGAGGATCATTTTTATGATAACATCCCATCTGGCAGGGGGAGGGATGCAGACCTTTGTTTCTGTATAGTGTACTTAGCTTAGGGAGGAGCTTACCATAGATGGCATTCATATAAGCCAAGAAGTCAATGTGACCATCATGTCAAACACCCAGATACTTAGACGAGACAGCCTTTAGCTGGGTGTTATCCAAGGCTGTGAAGGTAGGAGGTGACTGGATACCAGCCAGATGCTGTCCGTGGCCAAGAGTCATGGAGCCAGTCATTTTGATGTTTAGGGTGAGTTGGTTATTGTAGAAACAGTGCTGAACATTACTGAAGTTGTGCTGAAGCTAGGCCACCAACTCAGAGGCAGAGGGTTCTGATGCAAAAAGGACTGTGTCATCTGCACACAAGTAGATGTTAGAGGATGCACGGGCATTGGGTACATCATTCAGAAAAATCAAGACCTAGATGGGGCTAGGACAGACTGTTGTGGAACCGCGGACTTGATGGAAAGGGGGAGAGGGCACCACCTAATGAGACAGACTGAGACTGCCACGCAGTTACAAGAAAAAAACTGCTGTTCACTGGGGCAGATAGGACGGCACCAGCAAGCCTGTCCAGCAGAAGCAGGTAAGAGACCATGTTGAAAGCCTTTGCAAGGTCGACAAAAATGGCAGAAGTGACACGGTCCTAATCTGTCTGTTTCAGAATGAAATCAGTGAGATGTACTCTAGTACGAAGGTAGTGGTGGAGTACGATTTATGCAAACCAGACTGATACAGGCTAAGAAAAGCTAAGAAGTCAAGAAATCGGGTGAACTGGGAACATATAATGTACTCTTGGAGTTTATCAAGGGTAGGGAGGAGGGAAATAGGGCGATAGTTACCCAGGGCAGAAGAGTCACCCCTCGAAGGTGGATTATTTTAGCCTTCTTGTAAGCCACAAGAACTGAGTCTACGTGGAATGATAGGTTACAAAGGTCAGTTGAGGGGCAATGGAATGGGCAGAAAAATTAAAAAGTTGGACCTGTGACTGACATGACTGTTGGACTGCCATGAGGTTCTGGATCCAGTTTTTTCTAGCACTGTCCACTGAAGTCCATATGTGCAAGTTCTGAGGATCTCCACGTGGCCCTGGACAGAGGGGAGTACATCGGTGTAGCCCTTCTGGACCTTCTAAGGCCTTTGATTTGGTTGATCATGTCCTGATGATAACAAAACCTCTGGACATGGACTTGTCAGATGAAACTGCTGCATGGTTATCTGATTATCAGGGATGCTCTTTCTGAGAAACTGTCCCTTAATTCTGGGGTTCTCCAGGGCTCTGTCCTTGGTCCCCTGATATTTAGTTTGTTCGCAAATGTTTCTAGAGTCTGTGACTACTCCAGAACCTTACCGTATCTGGATGATACACTTTCTTTAGAAACTAGGATCTGTCTACCCTTGAACAATGTCTGCAACACGACTTTATTAATAAAGTGTGCAGCTGGTTTTCTGCTAATAAACTGGTAATCAACACAAAGAAAACTAAAACAATGCTGTCCAGAAGTAGGCACAGACTCAAGGACAGTCCCAGCCTGTGCATCACCACACCCTCTGGGGACCCTATTGAACAGGTGAAGGTGTTTAAATATTTGGGTTTATTGTTGATCTACTGTTACCATTTTCTGCACATATTGATGCTCTGGTTGGGATAATTCACCAACAGCTTGCACTTCAGCCACTGAACAGCTATCAGATGATAACGGGCCGGCATCAGCCAATACCAACCTGGGCTGGATTCAAACCACTGACCTAGAGATGAAAACCTCTTAAACCTGTTGCTAATCTACGGGGCCCGCTGGCACAAAGAAAGGTGCAGTTATTAAAAATGTATTTATCTGATCTGTCCTCATTGCAATCTTTCATAAAACATAGAATTTGTCAGCAGAAAAGGACCCCTTGGCCCACCAGTCTGCCTAGATGGTCCCTGCCTACCCTGTCTCTGCAGACCCTAACTGGTCTCCAGCGACTTTCCTTTACTGTTTACTAATATTCCCCCCGCCGTGTCTCAAGTGTGAATGAAGCTGCAACATCTTCATGACTTTCTAATGATAAAATAGTTGACTTCACAGAGCTCTGCATCATGATTTTAAAGAGCATGTTTTATGTGTTTGTTTGTTTGCTTGTACTTTCTTTTTCTGCACTGAACTCCAGAAAGATACATTTTCGGGCTTCCTTATTTATTTATTTATTATTTTTTTTCAAAACTGGTAACCAGGAAAGGCACACTAAGCCAAGACTCATTCTTAGGTGCGACTCGGTGGAGAGGGGAAGAGGAGTATGGAAAGAAAGTAAATTACAAAAAAATCAACCCACAGTTGCATAGACATCATTAGAGATGCAGATGAACAAGTAAATAAACAACATTGCTCTTAGCAGATGAAATGTACACAGCACGCAGCTAATTATGTAAAGTGCACAGTGCCTGGGGGGAATGTGACAGTGCTTTGGGGCATAGACACAAACCCCAGGCTAAGCCACATTTAGCCTGGAAAAAAGTGGGAGGGCATTTCGGGAAGGGAGGACAAGATGGAGGGGAAGGACAGTCCTGAGTTTTTATTTATTTGTACAAATCAGAATTAAAATCCTTTGAGTCAAAGACTCATTTCCAAAGGCTCCTCATCAAGAGTACACAGACATAACAATTGCATAATTCCACAGACAAACACACAGTTACAAGATTTTCATACGAACATTGTTGTATGGTTACTTGACAGCAGAGATGTACAGACATGCTGGGTTGGCATCATATTTACAAAGGGTAAAACCAATGGCCAATACAGTGCTTTATGCCTGCTAGCCAGGTTGTTACAAGAGTATGTCACAGGTGAGAATAACATTGGCCTATACAATGAGGTAGCTAAACAAAAAATAGTGCGACCAGAGAATTGGTAGCTGAAGAGAGGTGGATATAAGCAGCCCTGGGGGCGCTGTCAAGATTGTAATGGTTGTGGCTAGCCCCCATGACAGCAGACCTGGGATGGTGTTCAAGACTGGCTATGCACACCTGCAGCGCCGCGAGGTAAGCAAGTGATTCCTGAGAGCGAGTTTGAAAGTACCAATATTGGGGAGGTTGGTGACGGTGTCAGGGAGGAAGCTGACCAGGATGGGGCCTTATAATAAAAGAACCTCTGAGCAAGTGATGTCCTAGCTCCAGGCATCAGAAAGGTGGTCTTACAGGTCCTATGTGTAGGGATGGTAGTGGTAGCACCTTGGAGGGAGAAGGCTAGAGAGCATTTCTTGGCTACTAACCAGCCCCGATACCCTCCTACCTGCCACCATTTCATCATCCATATTATCCCCAGATCTGATGAAGCGTAGCGGCAGCCTCTGTGGTTTTCGAGGTCCAGAGTGCTTGTGCAAAGGAGAGGAGAGGAGCAGGACCCAAGTATGCTTCTGAAGCTGTCATTCTGTTAACGCACTGGGGCTTAGCCACTGTGGTTTCCTTCTGGCACACAGGACACCTCAGCAAGGACATCATGGTGTGTGCACGGACGCTGTGCATGCCATCCCACCATCATGAGGAATCCTCCCTCCCCCTTGTGTGTCCCAGACAGCACTGGCATCTGTGGTCACCCAGGTGGCAGTATCACAGCAAGATACACAGCTGATCCACCCCAGAGGAGTTTCCACTGGGATACTCAATCCTCCTCCCTGGCCTACCTCCGAAGTCCTGCGTTTTTCCTGAACTCGAGTCGTTGGCATCGTGAGTGATAGCCCTACCGCTGTGCTGACAGGCCAGCTGAATGTTTTATACTTCACTCAATTCTCAAACAATGCTTCATTGTCTGTTTACAAAATGGGTAGGGAAAATTCAACATCATGACTGGTCATAAGCTGGGCATTAGAAGTGTCCAATGCACCACTAAAAACAAGTGCTTAGATACAGGATACATTACAAAAGAAATCCTTGTGCCACATAGAATTTTAACATTCAGAATAGCTGCCATTTTTCTCCACTACCGAGAAAAATGACTGATTCTACTGATGCCTCATACAAAAAGGATCACCCCATAAACATCGGTCACATCACTCTTTAAACACTAGTTTACTGTAGAAAATGTGTAACAGTTGATGTCCGCTCTCCCAATATTGAAACATTTTTAAAAATCTCAATAGACACAAGTGCTCACATCACGCTCGTGCTGAACTTCTGCTAGATTGGTTAGCTGAGCACTCCGTGAATCCCTGGTCACTTTTCTTTGTTTTAAAATATTAAACTCACTATTACACTCCAACTCCACTCTTTTCTGATTTGAATTATACCTCACCCCATTCTCTTTAATTTGAATTATACCCCACCCCACTCTCTTCTGATTTGAATTATACCCCACCCACTCTCTTCTGACTTGGATTATACCCCACTCCACTCTCTTCTGATTTGAATTATACCCCACCCCACTCTCTTGATTTGAATTATACCCCACCCCTTCTCTTCTGATTTGAATTATACCATACCCATTCTTCTGATTTGAATTATATCCCACCCACTATCTTCTGATTTGAGATATATCCCACCCCACTCTCTCTGATTTGAATTATATCCCACCCCACTCTCTTCTGATTTTAATCATACCCCACCCACTCTCTTTGATTTGAATTATACCCCACCCCACTCTCTGATTTGAATTATACCTCCTCCCACTCTGTTCTGATTTGAATTATACCCCACCCACCACATTCTGATTTGAATTATACCTCACCCACCCCTCCCTCTCTTTTCTGATTTGAATTATACCTCACCCCAACTCTCTTTGATTTGAATTATACCCCACCCCACTCTGTGATCTGAATTATACCCCATCCCACTGTCTTCTGATTTGAATTATACCCCACCCCACTCTCTTCTGATTTGAATTATACCCCACCCTACTCTCTTTGATTTAAATTATACCCCACCCATTCTCTTCTGATTTCAATTATACCCCACCCCACAGTCTTCTGATTTGAATTATACCCCACCCTACTCTCTTTGATTTGAATTATACCCCACCCACTCTCTTTGATTTGAATTATACCCCACCCGCCTGTCTTCTGATTTGAATTGTACCCCATCCCACTCTCTTTCATTTGAATTATACCCCACCACCATCTTCTGATATGAATTATACCCACTCTCTTCTGATTTCAATTATATCCCACCCCACTGTTTTCTGATTTGAATTATACCCCACCCACTCTCTTTGATTTGAATTATACCCCACCCCACTCTCTTCTGATTTGAATTTAACCCCACCCCACTCTCTTTGATTTGAATTATACCCCACTCTCTTTTGATTTAAATTATACCCCACCCTATTCTCTTTTATTTGAATTATACCCCACCCACTCTCTTCTGATTTGAATTGTACTCCACCCCACTCTCTTCTGATTTTAATTACACCCCACCCCACTTTCTTCTGATTTGAATTACACCCCACTCTCTTCTGATTTGAATTATACCCCACCCCACTGTCTTCTGATTTGAATTATACCCCCACCTCATTCTCTTCTGATTTGAATTATACCCCACCCATTTTCTGATTTGAATTATACCCCACCTCACTCTCTTTGATTTGAATTATACCCCACCCACTCGTCTGATTTGAATTATACCCCACCCCACTTTCTTCTGATTTGAATTATACCCCACCCCAGTCTCTTTTGATTTGAATTATACCCCACCCCACTCTCTTCTGATTTCAATTATACCCCACCCCACTTACTTCTAATTCGAATTATACCCCACCCGACTCTCTACTGATTTCAATTATACCCCACCCCACAGTCTTCTGATTTGAATTATACCCCACCCTACTCTCTTTGATTTGAATTATACCCCACCCACTCTCTTTGATTTGAATTATACCCCACCCCACTGTCTTCTGATTTGAATTGTACCCCATCCCACTCTCTTTCATTTGAATTATACCCCACCCACCATCTTCTGATATGAATTATACCCCACTCTCTTCTGATTTCAATTATATCCCACCCCACTGTTTTCTGATTTGAATTATACCCCACCCACTCTCTTTGATTTGAATTATACCCCACCCCACTCTCTTCTGATTTGAATTTAACCCCACCCCACTCTCTTTGATTTGAATTATACCCCACTCTCTTTTGATTTAAATTATACCCCACCCTATTCTCTTTTATTTGAATTATACCCCACCCACTCTCTTCTGATTTGAATTGTACTCCACCCCACTCTCTTCTGATTTTAATTACACCCCACCCCACTTTCTTCTGATTTGAATTACACCCCACTCTCTTCTGATTTGAATTATACCCCACCCCACTGTCTTCTGATTTGAATTATACCCCCACCTCATTCTCTTCTGATTTGAATTATACCCCACCCATTTTCTGATTTGAATTATACCCCACCTCACTCTCTTTGATTTGAATTATACCCCACCCACTCGTCTGATTTGAATTATACCCCACCCCACTTTCTTCTGATTTGAATTATACCCCACCCCAGTCTCTTTTGATTTGAATTATACCCCACCCACTCTCTTCTGATTTCAATTATACCCCACCCACTTACTTCTAATTCGAATTATACCCCACCCAACTCTCTACTGATTTGAATTATACCCCACCCCACTCTCTTCTGATATGAATTATACCCCACCCCATTCTCTTATTTTAATTATACCCCGTCTCACTCTCTTCTGATTTGAATTATACCCCACCTACTCTCTTCAGATTTGAAGTATACCCCACTTCACTCTCTTCTGATTTTAATTATACCCCACCCCACTCTCTTCTGATTTGAATTATACCCCACCCTACTCTCTTCTGATTTGAATTATACCCCCACCTCACTCTCTTCTGATTTGAATTATATCCCACCCCACTCTCTTCCGATTTGATTTCAGCTCCCCCCACCACCACCACCACGTCACTTTACTGGCGCACTCACAGCAGTTTCACACATTTGAAATACATTCATTCAGAAGTAAAAGAAGAATCAGGAGCTGCTAATCCACAGAACTCGAGTTGAGAGGGGTGCTGCACTTCTGAGGTGCTGTCTTTCGGATGAGACGTTAAACCAAGGTCCCATCTGCCTGGATTGGTGGTAGTTCAGGTGGATGTTAGAAATCCCATGGCACTTATCGAAAAGAGTAGGGGAGATTCCCCGGTGTCCTGGCCAAATTTCCCTCATTCACTAAAAATACCACCAACAGCTTAATCTGGTTCAAGGTCAGTTGGCATTCATCTGTATCCCCTTCCCCCGGGTGAAAATAGGCAGGATTTGTCTAGTGCACTTACCTGGCCAACAAAAACTAAATAAATAAATAAAATAAATTACAACATTAACTCTCTGGAACAACGGAGGGGATTATCTCTGAGGGTATTGGCAGTGAAGAGGTTACCATATGTGCTGAAGGGAAAGAAGGAACAATTCTTAAGCAATTGGGAAAAGCTCCTGAGCGCCCTGACCCCTGGGGAAGCAACCTTACTATGGGTGGGGGGACTGTAGGAGTCATAGATAGGCTGGAGGCTAAAGGGGATGAAAAGCAGTGATGAGAGACATGGACAGGGTAAGAAAAGCTACAGATCCCATACATCTCAAAAGGAGGCAGGTGATCTAGGAGGTTGAGCAAAACAAATGATCTTCTTGTCATCTTTATTATATCATGTGGCATTAATACATGTTTTTATTCCTTTTTTTCTGACTTCTAATTAACTGTTTCATGCCCAGAGTTGTAGTACGGCACAAAGGGTTTGTATTTCTTCTCGTAGACCTTTTCTAAATGAAATTTACACCGAATGCTGGCTGTTTTACTTTAGTTGTAACCCAGGCACACCCCCCCCCATAAAATATTTAGAGAATTAATTAAGTAGAAAAGTTATGCAATGTAGTGTTATCTAATGTTAAAGAGGGATAAAGAAGCCATATAACTGGTTTAAATGCATTGGTGTCTGTGTGTGTGTGTGTGTGTGTGTGTGTGTGTGTGTATATATATATATATGAATGACTGGATACAAATGTGGATGGCTTTAAGGATAATGTCTATTTTATGTATATGAGCTATGTACATCAGAAAAACTTTCAACAAAGATCTGATACAAAAAAATTAACTCTTTCCATCCTGTATGTCTCTGTCAGCACATTCAGTTTTTTTTCCCTAGACGGGTATGCAGTTGCCTCACCCCACACATTGCTTGTCTGCCACGTACCACTCACAACATCACTTTTTTAGGCACTGAACTTTCAATTCAAGCTCACCTTTAACTATCCCCAGTGGCAGTCCTCGGCTGCACTCCAGGTTCTGTGCTCAGGATTATAAAATAAATAAGTACATTTCAAAAAAACTGAGCTTAAGACGGTGAGTGGCAGGCTATGGAGGGGGTGCTTGTACTTCTCAGTGTCTGGATTACACAAGTAACATACACATTTTGTGTGTGCTTTGTCTGTACATAAACTAATTAATGCAGCGGTAATTGGGGAGTTGCTATAAACTACTGGACACAGTATAACAACTACAGGTATGGAAGCCTACTTTGGAAAAGGTCCTCACTAATTAAAAATGCATAAATCATTTACAGGCTGAGGAACTATTTTATGTAAAAGTACATGAAAAAAATTAACCTTTTTTCTATTTAAACCTCTAGATTTTAATTCTAACATTAGTGTAAAATACAGAGTTATATTTTATAAGCACAATAAGACACTCTGGGGATGTGCATTAGACAGTCCTCATGCACAAGCAGAGGCTGAAGGCCTCGGCCTACAGCCTCGTGCCTTACTACGTCCCTGGCCATGTGTTAGAACTGTCTAATGCACACCCCATTGTGTCTTATTGCTTACTTATATATTCCCCCAGAAGGGGGCCCTAACACATAGGGAATTTGATTAATGTGTTTGGTGATTGGTTACATTGACAGTGTCAGTGGCTCAGTAGGTAGCACACTAGCCTCTGAGGCCAGGAGATCAGAGGGCTGTGGGTTCAGTTCCCACATCTGGCACTTAGGTTAATATCCCAGTACTGACACTGTAGTACAGCATGAGAGGGGTGCTGCACTTGTGAGGTGCTGTCTTTCGGATGAGACGTTAAACCGAGGTCCCATCTGCCTGGATTGGTGGTAGTTCAGGTGGATGTTAAAGATCCCATGGCACTTATCAAAAAGAGTAGGGGAATTTCTCTGGTGTCCTGGCCAAATTTCCCTCATTCACTAAAAATACCACCAACAGCTTAATCTGGTTCAAGGTCAGTTGGCATTCAGCTGTATCCCCCTCCCCGGGGTCGTGCCTGAAAATAGGCAAGATTTGTCTAGTGCACTTACCTGGTCAACAAAAACTAAATAAAAAAAAAAAAAAAGTCCCTGACAGGGCCGGTCCAGTGGCACTAAGGGCTAAGGCGCTAGGCGCCATACCTCATGCTATGCCAGTGACCCGGGTTCTGGAATGGCCTCAGGTCGCTGGGGGAGGTAGGATTGCGTGTCCCCATGGATGCTCTCCTCCACCGGGGGGGCTGGCTACAAGGGTAGCAATGCCCACATGCGTTGCTGCCAGTGGAAGCACAGGCGGTGAGCCGGGGGGGAGGGCACTGTGGACGCTTGACAGAGACGTGCGTAAGCAAACCACCTGTCTGAACTCAAGTCCTCTGCGTCGGCACCCTCCTGGTCTCAAACGGAATGACACTGGGTCCACGCTACGTCAGGATCTGGCCGAAAAGTCCCAAGGATGGTATGTAGTCCTTGAGGCAGAGACCTGGAGGAAGTAAAAAAAAGAAAAGCCCCTGACATCTCAGGGATACAGTAAGAAAAAAATTCTCATCGCAGTAATCTTCTTTCTTCCAAAGGTTCCTTTAGCATCAGTAACAATAGCAATTAGCTGGCAGGTGCAACTGCTCCGGAGGTATGCCTGTAAGACAATTATTTAAACGAGCCTGGGCATTAGCTAGTCAAAAAACAGGAGGGGAGTGAGCTGAGTGACAGCTGCCTGAAGGGCTTCAGAATTTGTTCAAAGAAAATGGGCACATGCCCCGAAAATGAACCAACAGGATTCAAAAAACATGCAAATGGAAAAAAACACAACCCAAGTACGAAACTCACTAGTGAAAAAACCCAAATTTGGTACGAGAACTGATAACAGAGCCCTTCTCCTGACAGGTGAACCGGGAAGGAAGGGTGGGAGCTTAGTGATGCTAAAGGACCCCTTGAAAGAAAGAAGATTACTGCGGTGAGTAATTTTTTTCTTCTTACCCCAGGAGTCCTTTAGCATCAGTAACAATAGTAGACTACCCAGCAGTACCAAGTGGGAGGTGGGAAGAGAACCTACTTAGGAAAGAGGCTCTGCAGAAACCGCCTCGCCAAATTTGGTGTCAGATCTGGTCTGCACATCCAAACTGCACTGCTTCAGAAACTTGTGCACAGATTTCCAGGTAGCTGCTTTGTGGACATCCAGAAGGGGCATGACCTTTGCTGCTGCCTCCTAGGCTGCAATGCCCCTAGTAGAGTGGGCTCTGAGCCCCATGGGAGGTTGATGACCAGCCTTCTCAAAGCAGAATCTAATACAAGAGACCAACCAGTGGGAAAAGTTCTCCTAGTAGCTGGTCTTCCTCTTCCTGCATACCCGTTGGTGAGGAACAACTGAGTGGAAGGGCCTCTGGACTGCCTAGTATGCTCTATGCAGTAAAAGAGGGCTCTTCTGACATCCCAGCTGAGACGCTTTAGCTCACCAGGAGTGGATTTCTCAGAAAGAAGACAGGGAGAGTAATGGACTGGTTTAGAAGGGACTCCAAAACTACCTTTGGCAGAAATTTCCTATTTGTCCTGCGCTCAACTTTATCGTTGTGAGGAATGACGTAATGTGGCTCAGAGCACAGGGCCTGTGGCTCTGAAAAAACCCTGGAAGAGGAAATGGCCCCCAGGAAGACCGTTTTCCAAGTCATAAACTTGATATGTGCAGTGGACATAGGCTCAAAGGGTGGTTTCATGAGCCTGTCTATGCAGAGGTTCAGGATCCAAGGGGGAACCGGCTCCCTGATTGGAGGCTGGAGGTGCAAGAGGCATTTGAAAAACTGTTTAAATGTGGTCTGTGAAAAAAAAAAATGGAATTTTTCTTTCCCACTGAAAGGTAGGCCGAAACTGCAGCCAGGTGTAGCTTGAGGGAGATGGTTTCAAGCCTGACGCCTATCAAGTAATCCAGCAGCTGAGGCTCTGAAGCTTAAAGGGAATGGACCTTTCACTCTTGCACCAGAGGGAAAACCTTTTCCATTTGGCTGCATAAGTCTTCTTAGTGTTCGGTTTTGTAGCCAGTCTCAGGATCTTAAGGACCTGTTCAGAGTACTGAGAGGATGAAAACTCTAACTCCTCAAGAACCGGGCCTTGAGGTAAAGAGAGTATATGTCTGGATAAAGCACTCCTGCCTAAGGCAGGGTCAGCAAGGAGTGAGTTGGCAGCAGGCGAATTGGCCTGCTGCAGGACAGGGAAAGAAGGAGAGGGTACCAGGCTTGCCTGGGCCAAACCGGAGCCACCAGTATCATTGCAACAGGCTGTTGTCTGAGTTTCAGCAATACCCTGAGTATCGGGGAAAAGGAGGGATTGCATAAGGAACCTCCGTGACCAATCCAGGATCAAGGCATCCCAGGGAGCGTTCCTGGGACTGGGGCCCTGCAACAGTACTGAGGAAGCTGGAAGTTGAGGGAGAGGCAACCAGATCCACTTCTGGTGTGCCCCGCCACCTGAACACTGTGGCTAGTACTTGCTTGTTCAGAGTCCAGTCACTCTAGCCTTGACTGTTGCGCCTTAGAGCATCTGCCAGAGTATTGTGTTTGCCTGGGGGGAGAATAGTCAAAAGGCTGACTCCTAGGAAGAAGGTGAGAGACAAGATTTTCAAAGTCTCCAAACAGAACAGTCCTGATCTAGTACCACTCTGCCTATGCATGTAAAACATTGCAGTGGTGTTGTCTGTTTGAATTTGTACACTGTTCTTTTTATGACAAGAGCCAATATTTTGAGACTAGAAAGATTGCTCCAAGTTCCAAAAGGTTTATGTGTAACTGTGACCCTTGGAGAGTCTAGGTGCCACTTACTGAAGCACGGTGCAGATGTGCTCCCCACCCCAGGAGGGAGGCATCCGTGGTGATCACCTTTGTGGGAGCGGAGCTTGGAAAGGTATCCCTGCTGCCAGATTTGCAGGAGTCTTCCACCAAAGCAGAGTCTGAAAGAACTGCTCCATCCCAGGCATCAGCTTTGAAAAATTGTTGCTTTTTTAAGATCAGCGAGCTCTGAGGTAGGCTTGCAGGGTCGCATCCTGTACCTAATCCTGGGACCACTGCCGGCATTGAAGCCATGTGTCCCAATAGCCTGAGGAACTGTCTGGCTGGTCTTGCTGTCCCTAAATGAAAGAATCTGCAAGTAACGGAAGATGTGACTTCTCACCTGTGGAAGGAAGGCATATCCTTTCTGGGTGTCCTGCTGAGCTCATATGAAGGTGAGTAGCTGGGAGGGCTCCAGGTGAGACTTTATTTAAATTTACCAGGGAACCCCGAGAATCCAGAGTGAGCCCTGTAAAGGGAAAAAGGGGTCCTTGACCTGACAAGGAGATTTTGGCCCTATGAGCCGATCAGCAAAAAGGGATAGACAGATATGCCCAGATTCATGAGGTGTGCTGCTACCACTGCCAGGCACTTGTAAAGACTCTTGGGGCCGAGAATAGGCCTAAGGGCCGCAGGGAGTTTAAACCTGAGAAACTGCCTGCGAGACGACCTTATGGGTATATGGAAAAAAAGGAGCCCTTTAGGACCAGGGAGGCTAGCCAGTCTCCCTACTGTAAAGGGTTGCATGACTAGTAACAGGGTGACCATCTTGAAATTGGGTTTTTACAGCAAGATAGATCGCCACTCCCCAGTTGTCATTTGTGTCAGAAAATACCTGGAGTAGAGGCCCTTGCCCCTTTTGTGGGCCGGGACTCTCTCCACCACTCACAGAGCTAGAAGGTTTTTTACCTCTAAGTCCAACAATAACACCTGCGTTGGGATAGTGGCTCAGACACCTAGATAACTTTTCTCTTTTTTTGTTAAAAAAGAGAAGGCTGATATATGTCCTCCCTGGGATCAAACCTGTGACCTAGACTGCGAAGCTGCTGGCTGGGTAGAGGTGGTCACCTTCGGCCTCTTTGGCCCCTCCATCTGAAAGCACCCCTGTACTGAGAGAAGCCAGACTGGGGGTAGGGAATGTAAGGCCTGGGAAAAATAACCTCTGCCCCTATTGTCCTCGAGAGGGACTTCCGCAGGGCAGGAGGTGCATGATTTGATTACAGGGAAAGTCCATGGCTTTAACTGGGAGTCTTGAGGATAGACCGTAGTTGTAAGCCAGGCAAAGTGCCTCAGAGAGACAGCATGGACCATATCTCTGGAGGCGGCATCCTTGTTGTCACCTGCCCTGAGGAATTGGTATTACATGGCTTCCGGGGCAGGTTTTGTCATGTCCATCAGCTACTGCACCATCCAGTGGGTAGTGGCCAGGACAGAAGTCCACAGTGCTTTCTGACATTTGGCCATGAAAGCCATGTAGCAAAGAGCTTTGACAAGCAACCATGGTTAACTATAAAATCTGTTTTTGCGGAGTCCTTGTCAAGGGGTAATGAGGACAAGGGGATCCCAGCTGTCTCGCAAGTTGCCTGCTGCACTAAACTCTCATGGCTGGGATGTACAGGCAGGAAGTCAGCATTATTGTTAAACAATTTATATTTATTTATTATCATTTCCAGTCCGCTTCAGAACCCCTGCCACAGAAGTGGGAGTTTGAAGCAGTTTCATGGTATCTTTTTATTTATACTTTTTTCATTATAGATAGGCATGCCCAGTCTTTTAGGAGATGGGAGACATTTTCTCTCCCTATAATCTTTAATTCTCATCTTCACCTTGAATGGACTCCTGAGTAGGGTGGCCCAGGGTGTCTAACATGTTTTGGATAAACATAAGCATAGAGGGGGGGATCCTCCTGGGATAGCAGAGGAAGTTTCAAAGAGAGGGTAGTGGATACATAAGGTTCTAGACCCTTCAAATTTATGGCAGGGGCATCTTAAAAAATACTCGACATCATCTGCAGCACCCTCACAGTCTCTGGAGCGAGAACTGTGGAAGAGTGCATAGCAGCCCCTGTAAACATAGGCCCCATTTCATGTAGGGTCTGATGACGTGCCATGCTTTTGCCATGTCCTGCGCAGAGGAGAGATCCTGCGCAGGTTTTGTTTTTCTCCCCCTCCCCATTTTCTGTGTGTTTTACTCTGCCTATTGCTCACTAATACATTTCCCACGAGCAATGGTAGCATATTTTTCTGTACAGACTATCTCTTTAGCCACTTCATAGTAGCTTGAAATGCTTCCTTTTTTGGACACCAAATCAGCGCCCTTATTACCTTTTTGAGAGGAACTTCGTCAGCTCCTTTTGAAGCTTAATTTATTTGGCTGGAACCTTGAATTTTATTCCAAACCATATATATTTTTTAAGTCTCTTTGCTCTGTTTCTGATCAAATTTGTGCAAAGGGACCAATAAGATCTGGACCAAAAACAACTGAGGCACAGGTTGCTGAAAATGCTGTTAAGCCAGTCCTGTGACCGCTGACATGTTCTCCAGATTTCTGTTTAATTCTCCCCAGTAGTCTGTACCAAACCCAACAGATGCACAGGTGACTGATAACGCTGTGAAGTCAGCCCAGTGACCTGTTCAGTTCTGGGAATCTCTGACCATCCATCCACAAAGAACCCAGCAACAACTGTCAACGTTTTGAAAACCAAAGTGGTTACCTCGCGGCAAAGACCTGCGAGGTCTGAGGTAAAAAATAAGGCAAAATGCAAAAACTCAACAGCTTCTTCATGAATTGTGCTAAAAAAGTGAAGAACTGTCGAAATTATGCATCCGCAGTAAAAAAACGAATATAATTTAAGCAGATGCGGTAATAATAACGCAGTTGCGGTAAAAATAACGCAAATGCGTGAAAAAACACAACCGCTAATAAAAAAACTTAAAATCACACTCAGCACACTAAAATAATAAATTTGTGAGGAAAACTTTACCAAGATAAGCATTAGGAGACTGTCAACAAGGAAAGTTAAGAGGCACCTGAGGGGCAATATTGCTCAGTCAGCAGAGAAAAAATTACGAAGCCCTTCAGACTGCTCTCACTCAGCTCACTCCCCTCCTGTTTTTTGATTGGATAATGCCCAAGCTCATTTAAATAATTCTCCTAAAGGCATACCTCTGGGGCAGCTGCACCTAGCCAGCTAACTGCTATTGTTACTGATGCTAAAGGACTCCTGGGGTAAGAACTTTAGAAAAACATAATTGTTAGCCACACACACACGTGGTTATATTTTGTCTGCTCACTGTGAGGGGAGAATTAGGGCCACAAAGTTATCCATGAAGCTAAGCCAAGCCCCTCCCCCCAACCGATTGGGCTCTGAAGCAGCAGGGCACGCTTTATCCGCCACCATCTCCCAGGGCGACAACTCAGGGCTGAGATGATGCAGTTTTGTTTAACATCACTAATACACTCTCATAGCTTGAAGTTCTGCTTCTGCAACACCAGCGAGACTACAGTGGCCTGGCAGAGGGAGTCCAGCTCAAGCTACGAACCTGCGTCACCCACAAGTTAAGGCCAACCTATAACAGCCTGTGTCACGGGGTCCAAGACTGAGTCTTCTTTACCCAGTACTTACGGAGTGCACTGCAGATAACAATGTGCGACATGCTGAGCGACACACAAAAGAGCTTTGCTACAGCCAGCTGACATGGGCAGCCAATGGTGCATGGCGTCATCTTCAGCACAACTGAACCCAGCTACATTCAGCACTTTCTCATTCCATGTTTCCATCTCATTTCCACCACATCTGGTGTATAAATAGAATATATCATGTTGGCTATGTTTGCAATACATGCCCAATATGCCAGCTGCCCATGACTGTTTATGTATAAATTATGGGTTATCACAGCTCGCTGATCATTACTGAACAACACATATTATTAACCGCCACAGTGTACTCCCATTTCTGGTACCCCCACATACAGAACGTTCCATCCAAACTGACTGCTGGGGAATGCACTACAAAGGAATTAGTGGTAGGTCTGACAGCATCACTGAGATCGAGGCACACACAGAATCTTGTAGCATGACATTCACTTCTTCTTACATTATCCTAAACGTCCTTTTCAAACCTATAGTCATCATACAGTACATTACCTACAGCCTGCCTATAAGAGGCAACACACTAATGTTCTTTGCAAACCTATAATGTCATCATATTTTTTTAAAAACAACCCTTTGTAGCTAGGTGCTTAAAACAATCAACTCTGAATGAGTGGTTTAAGACACCTTGGAGAGCTATCAATATTAATTAACCTTGTGGCTGCTAATGATTGGCAATCACTGGGGACTGCTGCAGCTTACACAGTTTGTCAGCTGTGTATTAACGGAGGGTAAAGCTTTACTCCTGACTGGGATCACTGGCTCAGAGCTGGGATGGAGGGGCCTGATGCAGAGCAGTGTACTAGGCATGAAAAGCGCTCAGCTGCGCTCCCCCCCCCCCAACATTCAACCATAGGGCCTCAGTAACTGGGGAACCCCTAATTTTGTTCTAACATATAATCTAATGTCTTATTCTAGGAAACAGCTTCAAGTATCCAATGACTCTTTAAAGAGCAGCTCTCTACCACAATAAAAAGCCTAAAACTATTAGACACACCACACATATGTTTAACTTTACTGTTTTCTAGTTGATTTGACTTTTTCCAGTTATTGGCCTACTAAATATTTCAGAAAATACAGTCCATACATTAAATGTTTGAAAAAAGCATCTGAGTATTCCCACCCATTGTCACATGTGCTGTCTGCGACATCTCAATCTGCTGTCAAGGTGGACACTATGATGTCATAAACGAAGGCAGTGTGAGGTCAGTGGAGGGCAGGCAAATGCTTAATATGCAGATGTTTTGGATAAACTGCCAATGTATATTACATGGAAGGGAAAATTGAAAAATACAAAATTTATTCTGCAGTAAATTGTAGTATCGGAAACATCATGCTCATCAAAGTATGTGTTGACATGCAGACTTGCTCTTTAATTTGACCTAAAACCTTATTAGCTGCAAGCAGAATGTGTTGAACATTTGTGCTATGTTGAACAGGTCCAATTTGCTTTTTTTTTTTTTTTTAGGGCTGCAGTGGGCAGAGTTCTGCAGACCTCTTGCGATCAAAAAAGGACTCACCTGATTGCAACAAAAGAACAATTTAGGAGTTCCATCACAGTCTCATCCGTGGCCCGTGAACCACTCCGCACTCTCCACTGACTCCAGCAGTTGCAGTCGCACAGCACTATTTTTCGCTGGTCAGTTTATTTTACTGAGTTTCCTAGCTACGCTCCTGCTCCTAGGTCATGTGATAGCATTGCTATGCTCTTCCAGGCGTTGCAAATTAAATCTTGTCTGCTCCACAGTACCCCGAGTCCGCCCGCTTGCAGACAGCTCTCAGGTCCGCCAGGTCAAGTTGTGAGCCACAACGCTCGGAGCCTGGTATGAGCCTAATCAACAATGGTAACACCATTCCATGCAATGCAGCTCAATTCAGTTTTATTACAAATGGCCATCCCTGGAGAGCTTATTGAATATGCTGATAAGGTGTTACATATTTATAAGCTTTCAGGTCAAAATTCTTCTAAAAGCGCAGAAAACCTCAACAAAATAAACAGTGAAGACACTTACTGCTGGACGGGGTGAAAAAGATCTTTCCTGGCTAAAAAAATTTGTAAAATTATAAAAAAAAATATTCAATAAGCTCTCTAGTGATGGCCATTTGTAATAAAACTGAATCGGGGCGCGTTGCATGGAACGGCGCTACCACTGTTGATTAGGCTCATACCAGGCTCTGAACTATGTAGCTTGCAGTTTGACCTGGCAGACCACGACAACTGTCTGCAAGCCTGTGGACTCGGGGTACCGTGGAGCGGGCGAGAGCCAAAGGCCTTTCTTTGCAGCTGTCAGCAGAGGCGGTGGTAGCGGTTGCCCTGAGAGGGAAAGCAGCAGGAGAAAAGCAGAGAGAGCATCCCCGATGGTAGGCTGGAAGAATGGTTCAGTGCAGGAAAAGTACTGTCTGGTTGTGGTGGGAGGCGGCGGTGTCGGCAAATCAGCGTTCACCATCCAGTTCATCCAGGTCAGTGGCACAGCCAATGGGGCAGACACGCCCCCCTCCCGACTGGTGGGGGCATGTAGGGGTGGCGCATGTGAGACGGAGAAATGTATTGTGGGGGGGCATCATGGTTGAGGGTAAGGGCATTGGGAGGCATGGGATGGGGCAAGAGGGATGGAGGCAAGGGGGGCAGCGGGCTGGGGGGCAACAGTTGATGCAGCTGGGATAGAAATCAAAAGCAGGGATTTCGGCCTGTGACTGAATTTTGTGGGGGTCATTTTTATTTTAAAGTAGAGATCAGTAGATTGAAGTGATTCCTTAAGGTTAAAGAAAATTAAAGTGTTTTCAGCGACCGGGGAGTACCGCAGACATTTATTTTGGAGAAAAAATATTTTTTTTAATTTATTATTTCTCATGTTTCATTTTCTTTTTATTCCAAGTTGGTAGGAAGTTACCACTGTGGTGGGGGATGCAAAAGTAATGCATGTGAAAGTGAGGCATTGGTGCTGGGTTCAATACCCCTTCTGTTTTTTTTTCTAACAGAGACAGACTGAAAAGCACAGAGAGGTTATGTGAGTTACACAGAGTCACTTTGTGGATGTGTTGGGATTCGAACTTGAGACAGTAGGGTCCTCCATATATCCCTGTTTCACAAATTAGAGTTGTTTTTTTTTACACAGAAAGGTCAAATAACTTGCACAAGGGTACACAGTAAGCCCTTGAAGTTTAAACTCTGATTCTCATTCTCAGTCTGTTGCTGTAGACCACACATCCATCGTGTACACAGACTACTCCAAAGGGGTTGAATTATTCACTGATTTGTGGAGCGGGACGTTACCTGTAGTTAGCTGACAACACCCAGTAAAAGGAATTGGTCATGAATATATAAGGACAAAAGCCATGTTTTGAACTAGGTTCCAGAAAGCATCGGAGTGCATATAGCAAACCAGATGAAAAAACTGTTCACATAAACCGTGGAGTAGTGTTCAGAGGTTCATGCATTGCGTAATCCGCAGAATATTATTCCTCAGTTTAAATAAAAAATGCTTTTTGGAATTCTGCAGCATTAAAAGAAATTCAGAAAAGCATTTTGGAAGTAGAGTTGCCATTCTGCACAAATTCATGCTGGCAGACTTGCATATTCTGCACAGCTCTTCTGGTGAGAAGTAGGAGACTAGGCTTAAGTGCAGACTTTCATGGAGGAAGCTCTGCCTATACCCGCAGGCTGACTCCTGCACCTATGTATTGGGAATTGATCATAAATGTAGTTACCTGGGTTATCTGACGGTACTGTTTAACACTTCAAACACTTGCCTTTGAATATCTGTATGCATACAGCAATCCTGTCCCATATGGTCTAAGAGCATCTCTTCAACTTTCAGTGTAGGGGTTTCGGGCTGCAGATGTTCAAGGTTGATTACTGCTGTCATTGCAGCCTAACAGAGTTGTGGAGACCCAGACTGTTATTTCAATATCATTGTTTATCGTGAGACCCTGAGCAAGTCACTTAACCTCCCACTTCTAAACCTCTCAGCTTCAGTCTGTGTGTGCCTAATTCCTGCTGCAACTGTTCTTGCTTGTAAAACACTTTGGGAAGAACGTGTATGTGAACTATATAATGGAACCAGTCATTTCTCTTATTTTCCATGTTTTTTTTTTTTCTCTTAAATTTCTTTTATTCGAACCCCAGGAATCCCTCACTTAGGTGTTTACACTTTATGCAGTCATCTAGGCTGAGAGTGATACCCCGGAAAGCAAAACCTATGCAAATTTTCGAAATTGGAATGTAACATAGAAACATAGAAGTTGACGGCAGATAAGGACCGCAAGGCCCATCCAGTCTGCCCATTTTTTTTTTTCTACCTTATAAATGTGCCATCGGCCTTTGCTCTGTCAGTGACCTATCTATTCATAGTCATTTGTATTGCTCCCTTATGCCTATCCCATGCCTGTTTGAAGCCCTGCACTGTATTCATAGCCACCACTTCTTGTGGTAAGCCATTCCATGCATCTACCACCCTTTCTGTGAAAAAGAATTTCCTCACATTCCCCTTAATCGGCCTCCTCTAATCTCATGCTGTGTCCTCTTGTCCTGCTATTTTTCTTATATTTAAACATGTTAGACTCTTTCACCTTGTTTATGCCCTTAAGGTGTTTAAATGTCTCGATCATATCACCTCTCTCCCTCCTTTGCTCAAGGGTATACATATTGAGCTCCATTAATCTGTCCTCATATGTCTTCCGATGCAGTCCCTGCACCATTTTGGTTGCCCTTCTCTGGACTGCCTCAATTTGGTTAATGTCTTTGTGAAGGTGTGGCCTCCAATACTGCATGCAGTACTCCAGATGGGGCCTAACCAATGTCTTGTACAGAGGATTATTACCTCCCTCTTCACGACATGATACCCTACTAACACACCCTAACACCCCCTAGCCTTACCTACTGCTTTAGAGGTCTGCTTGGATGATTTTAGGTCATCAGTGATGATGATGCCCAAGTCTCTTTCTTCCTTTGTGACTGCTAGCAACTCCCTCCCAGCCTATAAGTGGCCAGGGTTTCTCTTCCCTATGTGCATGATTTTGCACTTCTTTGCATTAAATCCCAGTTGCCACTCTTCTGACCATTTTGCTAGTTTATCAGATCTCTTCTCATTCTGCCCACCCCATCTGGATCATCTACTCTGTTGCAGATCTTGGTGTCATCTGCAAACAGACAAGCCTTACCCTCTAGTCCATCTGCGAGGTCACTAATGAAGATGTTGAAGAGGACTGGCCCCAGGACTGATCCCTGAGGTACCCCACTTGTGACTTGCATCTCTTCTGACTGTATACCATTTACCACCACTCTCTGTTTTCTGCCAGTCAACCATTTTGCCACCCAGTTGACCAACTTCTGACCCACCCCGAGCCTACCTAGCTTATTTATCAATCTTCTATGTGGAACAGTGTCAAAAGCTTTGCTGAAGTCAAGGTAGGCGACATCAACTGCTCCCCCTTGGTCCACCACTCTGGTTACCCAGTCAAAGAAATCTATGAGATTAGTTTGACAGGACCTTCCTTTTGTAAACCCATGCTGTCTTGGATCCTGTGCCCCTATGGATTCCAGGTGTTGCACTATCCTTTCCTTAAGGAGTGCCTCCATAATCTTGCCCACTACTGAGGTAAGACTGACTGGTCTGTAGTTCTCCCTCCTCCCTGCTACCACTCTTGTGGAGCGGGATCACATGAGCCCTTCTCCAGTCTTCTGGGACCTCTCCTGTGCTCAGAGACTCACTAAACAATTCTGCTAATGGCTCTGCTAGTTCCTCCTTTAGCTCCTTAAGTACCCTGGGATGTATGCCATCAGGTCCCATTGCCCTATCCACCCTGGAGCTTAGAGCTCTTATAGGACCTTTCTTTTGTGAAGGGAGTAGTGCTCACCTCCTCCCCACTGTGTCCATGATGCTGAGCTGTGGGCCCTGCCCTACCTTCTCTTCAGTAAATACTGAGCAAAGTATCTATTTAGGATAGATGCCTTTACAGGGTCCTCCTCCTCACATGCTCCCTTTCTCCATTGCTTTAGCAATACCCCTCTGGACTTTCTCCTTCACTAATGTATCTATAGAAAGTCTTGTCACCTTCTTTTACTGTTCGTACTAGTGTTTCCTCAGTTTGGGACTTTGTCTGCCTTACTGCCTTCCCTGCTTCCCTTAGGGCAGTTTGGTATGCCTCCCTATCTTCATCCCGCTGTGTTCCCTTATATTTCCTGAAGGCCAGCCTTTTGGCTCTGACCTTTGCTGCTACTGTATTTGAGAACCAAAGTGGTTTCCTTCTTTTGCACTTCCTTTTCTGTCTAACACAATGGGATGTTGCTTCAAGTATTGTATCCTTAATGCTTGCCCACTTTGTCTGTACCTCCTCACCTGTGTTTCTTTTTGCCAGGGCTAGCTTAACTCTGTTGGCCATCTTATCAAAGTCAGCTCCTCCAAGTCCCATATTTTTGCCTTGGAATGGGATGATTTAGATGTAGTAGCCAAATTGAACCATACCATGTGATGGTCACTGGCCCCCAGGTGACCTTCTACCTGGAGATCTGTGATCCCTTCTATGTTAGTCAGTACTAGATCTAGGATAGCCCTGTCTCTTGTGGGTTGCTGTACCAGTTGTTTGAGGCCCTCCCCCTGCAGGGAATCCACTATGAGTCTAGTTCTGGCAGATGTTCCTGCTGGTATTGACCAATCTGTATCTGGCATGTTGAAACTCTGCACCCGCACTCCACTCTGGCCATTGCTCAGATCTGTTTCTCTACCCGCAGACAGCAGTCGCCCCGCAGTACACTCTGGTAACATCTTTATTTATTAATTTAGTTTTTGATAACTGGGTGGGTGTGCTAGACACAAGCTGTGACTATTTTCAGACATGACCCGGGAGGTTACAAAGAGTGTTACATTAAAGTAATACAGTACAGCACATACAATGGTATAACAAGGTAAGGTATACAAAATTAACAATTACATTTGGTCAGAGACAAAAATTGACATCACAAACATTGTGTGGCAGGATCTGAAAAACAAATGGTAATACAAAACAATAGGCAGACATTGTAATTAAGGCAAGTGCTGTAATAGTCAGCAGAGGGCCATGTTATACAGCATATATGACTCAGTGCCAGGGACCCTGGTTTTCTATTTTTACCAGTACCACCGGTAGCAATCACGGAATCCTGCTTGGTTTGCGGATTTTGAATGCTTGTATCAGTGCCTCACGGAAATTGCATGTCACTGCTCAGAATCTCTAAGATTTCAGCATCTTTTTAAATGTTTTTTATTTTCTCTTTCTATGCCCTCTTCTCACAGCATCAGTCTCCACTTTTCAGAGATCCCTAGGCTGGGTATCCCCTAGCTTCACCCCAGGTAATGCTCAGGAGCTCCTGCGGGCCTGCCCCTATCCTGCCTGGTTGTACTCTCCAGGTGGGAAGGAGGAGGGGACCCCAGGTCACCCCTCCACACTCCCTTAGTGTGTGCCGGGCAGCCCAGTGGGTCCCTCATGGAGCCTGGTTATGAAATCTGGGGCACCTGGGTCCCTTCTGCCAGTGGCCAATGTGGGGTGATTGTTCCTGGTTTTCTGGTCTCTGTCCCTGAGGGCACCGGCACTAGAGGAGCTCCAAGGAGGTAGGTCACATAGAGACATGCCACTGCTCCAGATCCTGGCTAGCGTCCTCCCCTCCTGATCACGCTGCAGCACCACTGCACCACCACCCATGGTCACACAGGTGGTGGTAAAGCAGCAGGACCTGCAGCCCACCCTCCACGGAGGAGGAGGAGGAGGAGGAGTGCAGTCCCCCAGGTGCTCGATCCTATTCCCCTGGCCAGACCTCCAGCAACCCGAGTTCGCTTCTGACCCTGGGTCGCTGGCATTGCAAGCAGTAGTGCTACCGCAGCACCAGCGGGCTGACCCAGATTTCAGCAGCTTAAAATGAACACTGCTGTGCTTCGCATTCTTTCTGCTTTGCTGCATATAGAGTCAATAAGGAAATCACCCACACTGCTTTGTTGTAACCAGCCATTCAGTTTAACCACCCATGCTTCCCACCTGCATCTCCATCACCTGAGGACTGCTTTCCTTCCTGAAACCACAGTTTTCATGTAGTATGTGCCTAAGAGTCTTTTACTATTTATATTACACTGTATGATACAATAAAAATACAAGTATCAGCACACATGGGCAGGGCCACTGGAAAATTGCAGGAAAAGTAACCTGAAATTGCAGAGATTTTTTGCAAAACTTGTTGGAAAACTTCGGGAGTTCTACTATAGATCCGGAGTGCTTCACAATAAATCCTTTACTGCTTTCTACAGCATATATTAGTCAGCATAAACTACTAAATGAATACACTGACACTTGAATATGTTTTAAATATGAAGAAAAAACTTCTGTTTCTAACATGAATCCTAATCGGATAAGATGTGTTGCCTCTTCCAAACTGTAAAAACATCTGCCTTATACAGTGCTAGATTCTATTTAGTGAGCCACAGAAAATCAATATTAAATAAATCCAGAATAAACAAATGTTATCTGTTTCTGGATGTAGAATAATGAAGCCTGATCAAAAGCTATTTACAGTGCTCTGTCAACTAGTCACCGACTTTGGTGTAAGAAAAAATAAGCAGATGGAGTGGCAACTAGTTCAGTTTTAGTAAAATGTTGTAAAGTGTTTCATGTTCATAATTTGCACTGTAGGTACTGTACACTATTACAGTATTAAAATCATATGCCTACTGGTTAGAGTAACAAACAGTGATTGAACTGGGTACATCCAGCAGACTTGGGTTTGATTCCCACACCCTCCACTTGCATACTGTGTGACTCCAAGCAGTGTCACTTAAGCTCCCCAGTGCTTCTAGGACGGGCATCACAGACCGGCAATGGAAAGGATAGAAATAGTCCCAAAGGGAGAAGGGGAAACATAAATGTTAGGCAGATGGGGAAGATGCAACATATTGCAGACATGAGGGAGGAGAGCACGACTGGAGAGAAACTGGGAGACAAGGAGGCGGGGGAGGGGCCCCCCCTTCAGCAGGGGTGTGTGTACCAAGGATGGGGCCCTAGATAAAGGGAACCCCCAGAGGGCCTCTGGAGGTAGGGGTACTATTACAAGGGAGGAGAATGGCGTTGTGAGGGAAGGGGAAACCATCAGGGCCAGGATAAATGGTTCGGATAAGAGAGGGTTAAAGGGACACCTATTCGGGGGTCTGAGCTAAGTGGGCAAAATAACAAGGGAGGCAAAAGGGAGGTGACAAGGGGTCTCTAATAAGGCAGGAAGACTCCCATGGAATTGAGATCATGAATAAAGGGGATGGGGGCTGAGAGGGCATAGTGGAGGTAACCATAAGGATGATGGCGGTGTTAAGGTTCTGTTACTGGGAGACTCGATGATTAGGGGTATCCATTGGGAGGGACAGGGGAGTGGATGCCATAGCCAGGTGAAGGTAGTGAGTATCTCTGGGCTGACAGTGCACAGAGCAAAGTTCATGGTGTATGAAATGGTTAGGGATTGTGGAGGGAAACCGGATTTCCTGGTGCATTTGGGAACTAATGATCTAGAGGGAAATAGTGTTTTGGAAATCCAAGCAAGGTTCCAAGAACTTGCCAGAGTCTGTCGGGATAATGGATGCAACATTTCCTTTTCGGAGATATTGCCAGTACCAAAGGCCTCAGTGGAGAAAAAAATGAAGCTCACAGAGGTTAATGACTGGCTCAGGAAGTGGGGTGAAGAGAGTGGGTTGGGGGTGTTAGGGAACTGGAATGGAGTTTGGGAGGGTAAGGGACTGTATGCCAAGGACAGGCTTCATCTTGCCCGGTTAGGGAAGGAAGTCCTTAAACATGAGGTGGCTGACTACATTCAAGAAAGGTGGGGTTTAAACTTGTGGGGGGGCCAAGAGAGGGACTGACTAGAAGCCCTCTCCTCCAGATGAGGGGAGTAGCCTTCAAATCCAAGAGGGGAAGGGGGAAACAGACTTGGGGAGGAGGTTTCAGGAGGAGCAGAGGGAGGGAGGATGGAAGTATAAGGAACCTGGGTGGGGTTCGACAAAGGGGATCAGGGATAAGGGGTGGGGGGTGGTGTTAGTAAATGCCAGGAGCTTGTGAAACAAGTTGCCAGAGTTCCAGGCCATGCTGTTCGAGGGAGGGGGTGGATATGGCGGCGGTCACAGAAACGTCAGCCAACAAAAACCATGACTGGGATCTAAACGTACGGGGGTACACTATGCTTAGGAAGGACAGAAAGGAGGGCAGAGGGGGTGGAGTGGCAATGTTCATTAGAGATGACATAGAAATTGCTAGGGTAGAAGTGACAGAGGGAAACGTGGAGGCCTTATGGGTCACCTTACGAACCCCAGCAGGAGGTAAGGTCAAGCTGGGTGTAGTACATAGGCCTCCCGGGATGGGTGATGTACTGGAGGATGGTTTGCTGGACAACATCATTGCCCAGTGTGGACCAAAAGGGGAAGGAGTGGTGTTGATGGGGGACCTTAATATGCCAGGTACAAACTGGGGAACCATGTCCTCTCAGGTGGCCAAGGAGCAGAGGCTGCTGGATGGCTTCCAGGATGTGTTCTTAACACAGCATGTGATGGAGCCCACAAGGGAGGGGCATGTCCTGGACATGGTTCTGGCAGATGGGGATCTGGTAAGGGACCTGGTTGTAGAGGATCCCCTGACTGGCAGCGACCACGATACTGTCTGGTTTCAAATAAGCATGAGGGGGGGAAGAGATCTAGGACACTGGCAGTGGACTTCAGGGCGGCAGACTTTGTGGGCATGGGAAATATTCTCAATGATCACTTGAAGGGGATTACATCAATGGCAAATGTGGAAAAGAGATGGGAGGTCATAAACCGGGGACTTCATGAGATAGTCAGGACCTACGCTAAGGTGAAACGTAAGGTAGCAAGGTCACATAAACCATGCTGGTTGTCCAGTGAGGTTCAGGTAGCGGTCAGAGAAAAGAAGGCGGCCTACAAAAAATATAAAACAACAAGAGGGGATAGGGAAAAGGAAATGTACCATCTTGCATCTAGAAAAGTCACCCGGATGGTGAGGGGCGCAAAGCCCAGTAAAGAGCAGTGGCTGGCACAGGGGATACATTGAGGGGAAAAGGGGTTCTTCCGCTACATTGGAGAGCGGAGAAAAACTAAAGGCCATCTCAGCAGACTGAGATCAGAAGGAGGGTGGGTGGAAGAGGCGAGGGACCAGGCAGAGGTATTAAATGAGTACTTCGCCTCTGTGTTCACTAGGGAGGGGGATGGGATATCTACAAAGCAAGGCACGATGGGGATAGAAGCGGTAGTGAGTGGGATCAGGGGAGCAACAGAAATGGAGCAAGAGAGAAGGAGAGGTACCCCAGGGGTGTCACATCAGGATAAGGATAAAAAGGCCAGTAAGGTGGCGGGGACGGATGATGCTATCTCTACTGAAAGGGTGTGGTTAACCCTCAAGGCCCTAAAGAAAGATAAATCTCCTGGGCTGGATGGCATTCATCTGAGAGTACTATGGGAATTGGCGGACATACTGGCTGCACCCCTGGTGGAGCTCTTCAACAGGTCGCTTGAGACAGGGAGGGTACCTAGGGATTGGCGAGAGGCACATGTGGTGCCAATCCATAAAGGGGGGTCGAGGGAAGTACCAAGTAACTATAGACCCATCAGTTTGACCTCGGTGGTGGGAAAATTAATGGAGAGTATACTAAAGGAACGATTGGGGGTGTACTTGGAGGAGGTGGGAGGTCTGGATAGTCAGCAACATGGGTTTGTGCCAGGTAGATCATGTGAAACCAATCTTGTTGAGTTCTACGAATGGGTAACATCAGAACTGGACAGGGGAAAGCCTGTGGATGTATTATTCTTGGACTTCAGCAAGGCGTTTGACTTTGTCCCCCACAATGGTCTGGTGGAGAAACTGACGGGGTTGGGAGTAGGCCCTTTGATGGTCAGATGGATTGAAAACTGGCTAGCTGGATGCACCCAGAGAGTAGTGGTCGGTGGGGAGCTCTCGAACCCTAGAGAGGTCGCGAGTGGGGTACTGCAGGGTTTCGGTCCTGGGTCCGATCCTGTTTAATGCATACATATCGGACATCAGGGAGGGTATAGGGTGTAAAATGAGTCTCTTCGCTGATGACTCCAAGATGGGAGCAGCAGTTGAGGGGGAAGAGGGGAGGTTGGCCCTGCAAGGGGACCTGGACACCCTGGAAAGCTGAGCTCACACATGGAAATTAAATTTCAATATCACCAAGTGCAAGGTGTTACATCTTGAGCAGTGCAGGAGAGCGGCTAGCAAGGCAAACAGGATGTTGGGAAGCATTGTAAGGGGGATCACCTCTAGGAGCAGGGAAGTGATTCTGCCGCTGTACAATGGACTGGTTAGACCACACCTTGAGTACCGTGTACAGTACTGGAGACCACACTTGAAGAGGGACATACAGCTCCTGGAGAGGGTACAGAGGAGGGCAACTAAGGTGATACGAGGACTAAGGGATTTGACATATGAGGACAGACTTGAGGAGCTCTGCCTGTTTTCATTGGAGGAGAGGAGAGACAGGGGGGACATGATTGAGGTCTTCAAGTACCTCAAGGGAATAAATAGGGTAAACATGGAGGGGATCTTTAGACTAAAGCAGTGAGGTATCACCAGAGGGCATGATTTGAAGTTGGAAGGTGGAAGGGTGAGGGGTAAAAGAGAAGGAGGTTTTTCACTGAGAGGGTGGTGGACCCTTGGAATGCGCTGCCTGGCGAGCTGGTTCAGAGATCCACAGTGGAGGGCTTCAAGAGAGGGTGGGACAGACACAGAAAGCGGATGTATCAGATGATGGCCTGGCCGGGGATGGTTGACAGGGTTTCTGGAACACAAGGAGGGGAGGGCCTCGCACCCAACTAGGGATCTGAGGTCGAGCAGACCTCGAGACCGTAAGACCTAATCTGCTGGCAATTAGTATGTTAGTATATACTGAACAAGTGAGGGTTAATGATTCAAACCCAGTCAAGCACTTGCTGGCTGGTCTCGCTGTCCCTGGATGAAGGAATCTGACACAGAGGGACAGCTTGAATTCTCAACTGTGGAAGGAAGGCATATCCTTCCTGGATGCTGGGAGGGTCCCAGGTGAGACTTGTTTAGATTTACCAGGGAACCCAGAGACTCCAGAGTGAGCCCTGTAAGGGAAAAAGGACTCCTTGATCTGACAAGGAGACTTTGGTACTATGGGCCAATCAGCAAATTAGGTGTAGCTAAAGACGCCCAGATTCCTGAGGTGTGCTGTTACCACTGCCAGGCACCTTGTAAAGACTCTTGGGGCCGAGGAAGGCTGAAGGGTTGCAGTGAGCCTGTACCTGAGAAACTGCCTCTGAGACCTTATTATGGGTATATGGAAAAAAGGGGCCTTTTAGGACCAGGGAGGCTAGCCAGTCTCCCTACTGTAAGGACTGTATGATTAGTAACAGATTGACCATCTTGAATTTGGACTTTAACAGCAAGATAGGTCACCACTCCCCAGTTGTCTTTTTGTATCAGAAAATACCTGGAGTAGAGGCCCTTTCCCCTTTTTGTGGCCGGGACCCCGTCCACCATTCGCAAAGCTAGAAGGTTTTTACCTCCCACTCCAACAGTAACACCTGTGTTGAGGATAGAGGCTTAGACACCGGGGTACACATGGGGTCTGCCCACACTAATGCCAGGGCTTAGACTGAGAAGCTGCTGACTGGGTAGAGGTGGCCACTTTTGGCCCCTTCTGCCCCTCCCTCTGAAAGCATGCCTGTACTGAGAGAAGGGGGTAGCTGGGAAAATAACCTCTACTCCTACTGCCCTCAGGAGGAATTTCCATGGGGCAGGAGGCCTTGTTGCCGTCAGATGTTCTTGAATCGAACAGTATAATTTGAACACAGGGAAAGTACATGGCCTTAAACTGGAAGTCTGAGGGTAGACCAGTAGTTCTAGCCAGACAAAGTGCCTCACAGAGATGGCATGGGCCATGGCTCTGGAGGCGGCATCCTTGTTGTCATCTGCCTTGTGGAATTGCTACTACATAGCTTCTGGGGCAGGTCTGTCATATGCACCAGCTCCTGCACCATAGAACCAGGACAGAAGAAAAAATTACTCACCTGTAGTAATCTTGTTTCTTCCAAAGGGATCCACTAATATTATTGCTCTTGCAGTGCTCCCTTAAGCCAGCACTGCCCCAGAGAGAATAGAATGCTATGCTAATCATGGAATGTTTAGCTTGTGCATCTATTTTCAAACTGCCCAGTGTCAACTGCCTACATTCTACCTCAAATTTTTTAGAAGCCTGCAAAGAGGCCATAACAACATGTGAATCACTATTTAAATAATTATAGAAAAATAAGGCCCAACTGGGCAAATAACAACATTAACCAAAGGACTAGTATAAACAAATGTACCCCTTTTTTCCTTTTTCTGAAGTCAGATATGCCTTTAGAAAAGAACCTACAAGTTAAGACATTACTAGAAGGTGCCAGCAGGTGGCATGCCACTCCAACTATACATCTTATCAGCTGTGGAGAGGATTTTTCTTGTTATAGATTCTGAAAGGGAGGCATGGGGGAGTAATATTAGGTGGATCCCTTGGAAGAAACAAGATTTCTGCAGGTGAGTAATTTTTCTTCTAACCCCAGGAATCCACTAATATTGTTACTCTCGCAGACTATGCAGCAGTACCTCAAGGAGGTGGGCCAGAATCTATTTAGGAAAAAGACTGCAAGACTGCTGTGCCAAATCTGGCAGCACTCCGGGACTGGGTGTTCAGGCTATAATGCTTAGGGAAGGTGTGGACTGTCCTCCAGGTAGCTGGTTTACATATTTCCATTAGAGGTACCTCTCGGGCAGCTGCAATAGTGGCAGCTGCGCCCCTTGTAGAGTGGACCCTAAGACCAGAGGGAGGAACCTTGCCTGTCTTCGAGTAGCAAAACTGAATACACTGGTCTATCCATTGAGAGATAGTCCTCTTTGTTGTCTGATGCCACTGACACCTTTGTCCATGCAGAAAGGTAGGCAGATACTGCTGCTAGATGAACCTTTAGGGAACTGGGTTGCAAACCCTGTGGATGCAAATGAGTGAGATAGTCTAAGACAACTGAAACTCCAGCCTTATTTGGTGCAAGGTCCATACTTGAACAACAGAGAGAAAATGTCTTCTATTTGGAACAATACGTTTTCTTTGTAGAAGGTTTTCTATAACCTTTTAAAATATTTAAAATATTTAAGACACCTTCTGAAAGATTTAAATCTGCATACTCTAACTCCTCAAGAGCCATGCTTTGAGATGAAAGGACTTGAGATTCGGGTACAACAATGTTCCTTGATTGGAGGTCAGGAGATTGTGCCCAAGAGGCAATTGTACTGGTTTGCTGACAGACATGGAGAGCAGAAGAGAGCACCATGGCTGCCTGGGTCAGTCTGGAGCTATCAAGATCAGAGATGCTGAGAGGAATCTTGGCTTCAGTAATACCCTGAAAGCCAGAGGGAATGGGGGAAAGGCATACAGGTGTCTACCTGACCAATCCAGAGCCAGGGCATCCAGAGGGACTGTGCCCTGTGCTGGAGGTATGCGGCAATACTGAGGAAGCTGGTGGTTTTGGTGGGATGCGAACAAGTCTATCTCTGCAGTGCTCCATCTCCTGAAAATAACTTGTACCACCTGCTTGTTTAGAGTCCATTCGTAATGGGCCTGGTTGATGCGACTTAGTGCATCTACCAAGGTATTGTCCTTTCCTGGTAAATGGATTGCCTGTAAGGATACCATCAAAGAGTATGCCAGAGTCCAAATTCTCATGGCCTCTGTGCAAAGGAGGACTGATCTGGGGCCTCTCTGCTTGTTTATGTAATACATTGTGGTGGTATTGTCTGTTCTGATCTGTACCACCCTTCCAAGTACCAGTGGAGAGAAAACCTTTAAGCTAGGAGCACTGCTCTGAGCTCCAGTAAATTAAGCTCGAGTTGTGTGCTTCCTCAAGGCCCAGCCCAAAAGGGATGCATCTGTTGTGAGGACCAGAAAGGATTCTCTCTCTGAAAAGGAACTCCTTGCCTTAGATTGGATTTCTCCTTCCACCACAAGAGGGCCCTTGTCACGAGAAAAAGCTTTGAAAAAGGGTCTGTCTTTTGACTCCAGTGAGTCCTGAGGTGAAACTGGATGTGTCTCATGTGAAACCTGGATCCCTGCACTGTGCCTGTGGATGCAGCCATATGACCTAGTAGCTGCAGAAACTGCCTTGCAGTTTTTGGCTTGTGCAGACTGAAGGAATTTGCTACTGACTGAAGACTTTGCACCCTGTCTAAGGGTAAAAAGGCTTTGCCCTGAAGTGTGTTGATTTCTGCCCCTATGAACTGCAAAATTTGAGCAGGAGTTAGAACAGATTTCTTTTGGTTTATTATGAACCCCAGGGACTCCAAGAGGTGCTGGGTGATTCTTAGGGAATTCCTTACTCGGTCTGGTGACTTGCCCACCACCAACCAGTCGTCCAGGTATGGAAGACAGTCACTCTACCTTGAAGATATGCCACCACAGCTACTAGGCATTTTGTAAATACCCTTGGTGCTGAGGAGAGGCCAAAGGAAGAGTTGAAAACTGGTACTGACCAGAGGAGCCTGAATCTGACACTTTTCTGTATGATTCCTTTATGGGGATGTGGAAATAGGGGCCTAAATCCAGTGATGCCAACCAGTCCCTTTTGGATTGTTGGTAATATCTGAGCCAGAGTTACCATTTTGAACTTTGTTTTTCAGATGTTTGTTTAAAGCTCTGAGATCCAATACTGGCCGCCACCCCACTTTTCTTTGTTGTTAGGAAATATCTGGAGTAAAACATCTGCCTCTCAGGGTGGTACGAACTGATTCTACTGCTCTGAGCTGTAACAATTTCTGAACCTCTGCTTCTAGTAGTGTTCTCTCTGTTAGAGGAGATGAGCAGTAAACCCTGGTCTTTTGTGGAGGAAAAGATTTGAAATCCAGAGACAGACCCTGACCCACTACCTCCAGAACCCACGTGTTTGTGGTGATGCTTAGCCAAGCCTGGAGGAAGTGGGACAGTCTGCCTCCGACAGGGAGGGAGGAGGCAGCCTGAGCCTCAGAGATTTTGCTTTGATTGCGGCTGAGGTTGAGCTTGATAGCCCCTCCTGGAGCCCCTTCTACCCCTACCCCTAGAGTATCCCTGCTGTGGATGCTGCTGGTACTTGGGTACAGCTACTGGCTGGAAAAAGGATCTGGTCACAAAAAAACTTCCTCTGCCCCCCCCCTTCCATAGGGCCTAATGGATGAAGAAGCTCTCTCTTTAGAAGAGTTGCTTCTATAGGTGGCCTTATATTCATCCACTTTCTTCATGTAGGCACCAGTGGATTCCCCAAAAAGGGAATTTCCCTCTAAAGGAAAGTCCAGGGCCTTTGATTGAGTATCCTTAGTAAGGTTCGTGGCCCTGAGCATCTGGCTGCAGTATCATTTGAATCAGCAGCCATCTGGAACTGGTACTTAGCCACCTCCAGCCCAGACCTGGCAGTTTCAGCCAGGTCTTCAGACAAGGGTGAGGGGGCTTTCATGGACATGTCCAGTACCAAATGTCACAGAAATGTTTGATACTGGGCAGCATAAGCTTGAAAGGTAGCCTGTCTCATGGCCAAAGAAGCTGACACATAGCCTTTTTAGCCATGCTGTCTATTTTTCTGGAGTCCTTGTCCGAGGGTGGGAGGACAGGGGACTCTGGCTTTGTCACAGGTTGTCTGCTGTATAGCTCCTTGATGGTCTGGATGGGAGAAAGGAAATTAGCTCCTGTCCAGTCCGACTGATATTTTTATCTATTCTCCTATCAATAGGAGTAACAGAATTAGGGGTCTGCATAAGTTTCGGGGTGTCCTTTTTAAAAAATTTATAAACTGGCACAAGAAGAGCTTTTGTGGGTATTGAACCCATCACATTAAAGTATTCAATTTCTTCCTCATCCTCAGTCTGCTCTGTGGTAGCAATGTCCAGAGCATCTGCCATTCTCCTCACAAATGTAAAATGTGAGGAATACTCCTCGGACACCCTGGGGGGAGAACCAAAGTCCTGCTCAGGGGACACCTCTGCGGGAATTGGTTCACCCTTCTCAAAAAATTTGCTCCTCTGGCAAGGAGGGTAACACATCACTGCTAGCCTGGGGACCGGGGGGCAGGCTGCTGGGGGGTGATGTTTTGTAGTGCCTGGATAATTTTAAAAGCCTGGGCTATTTCTTGAGCCGAGGGCAAAGCAGGCACATGTGCAGAAGTCCCTGGTTTAGCAGAGAGGGTTCTACATGTTTCACTTTCTTCAGTTTCTTTGAGGGAACTGGGGAGTCAGATGGTTCTTACCTCTTTTGCCCCTTTTCACCAGTATCAGATGCAGGGTTAAGCAAACTGTGGTTCAGCCACAACAGATTGGGTTGTCATTGGTCAGAGCCTGAGGAACCCCTAGGAAATCTTTTATTGAGCATTTTTCCACGGTTTTATCAGGGAAAGTTTTGCATATTTCACAATCCTGGTCCAGATGTTCGAACCCCAGACAAGCCACGCACAATGTGTGCTTGTCTGCCTTAGCAAACACATCTCCACATTTTAAACAATTCTTAAAACCGGGCTCTCCAGTTTTCTTTTTAGGTTTCTCTGACGTGGTATTGCCCAAAGAGAAAAAACACTAACCGCTGAATAAAAAGAGCTAATGAGGTTATTTATTTATTTTTTTTTTTTGCAGTCGGTTCCGGAACCAATAGGACCTGGAGGAACTGAACCGAAGAGATGACAAATGAACCGCTCAGCGGTTCTTTAACCAATAAAAGCGTTACAAAAACAGTAAAATATACACAAAAAACTAACTAGTAAATACGCTTAACTCAAAGGCTCTTTAATCAGAGAACCCCGATGAAAGTAATAACTAACCTCAGTTCCCATGGTTATACCAAACCACAAGGAACCAGTAAAATAACTAATTTAAACAATAAACAAGATTTTTTACCGACAATTAGTAGAGGCAGTAAAATAAATGAAATATACTTGAGTTTTTATGGTTTTTGAATCTTCTTCACGTGAAAGAGGACGACAACAACTCCAAGCGACCAGACTTTCAGGCAGAGAGAAAAATCTGAAGAGGTTAGAGCACTACAGTTGGTACAGGCAGTATTTGAAAGATGCTCACATGCAAAGAATTGTACTCATTTGCATGTGTTCCGTCTCTCCCGGCAGTCCAACCCTCCAGGCTTACTGCATAAAGTTATGAATATTCTGAGCATTACTGGGGTTAGAATAACTCTTTTACATCCAAGCTGTGCAATTTACGCTCACCTGAGATAGAGTGTTCAGTAAAGAAAACTGGCAAGGTTATAGACTGGTTCAAATGGAAGTCAGAAACCACCTTGGGGAGGAACTTCCTATTAGTTCTCAACACTACCTTGTCCCTGTGAAAAGAAACATAGTCCTTTTCCACACAGAGGGCCTGTAGCTTGCTTATCCTTCTGGCAGAAGTGATTGCTACCAGAAAAACTACCTTCCAGGTAAGAAATTTAAGCTCTGCAGATGCCATAGGCTCAAAGGGCGGAAGCATAAGCTGGGCAATGCAAATATTAAGGTCCCATGTTGGCACTGGTTCCCTGTGAGGGAAACAAATAAGAGAGCTCTTTAAAGAATCTTTTGAATATAGGGTTTGATGCCAGGGAGGTATCCTTTCTAGCTGAAAGGTATGCTGAAACTGAAGCCAGGTGTACCTTCAGAGATGAGTGCTGCAGCCTCAGGGAGTGCAGGTGAGACAAATAAACAAGAAGGGTTGGGATCCCGGCCTGGGCTGGGACTATACCCTTGCCACTGCACTAAATGGAAAATCTTTTCCATTTTGAGGCATAGGTTTTCTTGGTGGAAGGCTTCCTGTAACCCTTAAGGACCTGTAAAACTGTTTCAGAGAATTGGCAATCTGCATATTCCAAGTCCTCAAAAGTCCCGCCTTGAGCTTGAGAGATCTGAGATTGGGGTACACTACCCTCCCTGAAAGGAAGTCAGTAGATTTTGTCTCTGAGGGAGGTGAATCGGTTTGTTTAGACATTGAGAGCAGCAAGGAGTACCAAGGCTGTCTTGCCCAATTCAGGCTACCTGAATCACTTGAAGCTGGTTGTGACCTGAGTTTGATGAGCACCCTGAGTATCAGAGGAAAAGGAGGAAAGGCAAAGAGGTATCTGCCTGTCCAGTCCAGAATCAGGGCATCCATTGGAACTGTCCTTTCACTGGGGCCCTGCAGCAATACAGAGGTAAGTGGTGATTTTGGTGGGAAGCAAAAAGGTCTATTTCTGGGGTCCCCCACTTCCTGAATAGAGGATTCAACACTTGCTTGTTCAATGTCCATTCGTGATGGGCCTGGTTTATCCTGCTCAAGGCATCTGCCAAGGTGTTGTCCTTACCTGGCAGATGAATTGACTGTAGAGAAGCATTTAGAGAGTAAGCAAGGCTCCATATCTAGATTGCCTCTGTAAACAGAGGAGTGGACCTTGTTCCTCCTTGTTTGTTGATGTAATACATTGTTGTGGTATTGTCTGCTCTGACTTGTACCACCTTTCCCTGTATGAGATGAGAGAAACCCTGAAGGGCCAGATAAACAGCTCTTAACTCCAGCAGGCTGATATGCAGGAGTGAGTCTGCACTCTCCCAGGTACCGTGGATGGTGTGATCCCTAGTGAGCACCCCAACCAAGCAGAGAAGCATCGGTTGTGAGAACCAGGAAGGAGGCTCCTGCAGAAATGGAACCCTTCCTTAAATTTTCCAGTTTCCTCCTCCATTGAGGGCCTACAGTAACATTTGTGTGACTGGTACTGACTTTGAGAGGGGGTCCCACCTTTGGCACCAGTGTGCTCTGAGGTGAAACTGAATATCTCTCATCTGAAACCTGGCACCTATGATTGTGCTTGCTGCTGCAGCCATGTGCCTAACAGTTGAAGAAACTGTTTTGTTGGCTTTGCTGCCCAGGGCAGATGAGCCTGCCAAAAATACAGGTTACTCACCTGTAACAGGAGTTCTAGGAATGGTATATGTTGTTCATCCACACTCATTGGCAGTATCCTTGCCGCTTTAAATCTTGCGGAAGGTCTGAAGCTTGCTCCTCCCACCCACCGGGTGGTATAACTCGTCGCCCCATGGCGCCAGATCTGGCCGCTGGAAGCTCAGGTTGTCGGCCAAGCCGGGAGGAGCCGAGAGTCGGATGAACAACATACCATTCTAGAACTCCTGTTACAGGTGAGTAACCTGTATTTCTAGGGACATGGATATGTTGTTCATCCACACTCATTGGCAGACTCCTAGCAGTTCTCCGGGAGGAGGGAGGCAAGACGACACCCCATATACTTACTTGGGAAAGAGAGACTGGAGAACCGAGGCCCCAAAACCAGCATCCCGGCGTGACTCAAGGTCGATGTGGTAATGGGTAATGAAGGTGTTTGCTGACTTCCAGGTAGCAGCCCTGCAGATTTCCTGGATAGGACGTCCCTGGAAGCAGCCACCGATGCAGCAGTATGGCGGGTAGAATGAGCTCTTATCCCTCTGGGAGGCTCCATGCCGCTAATTATAGCAGAGATCTATGCAGGAGGTTACCCACCTGCTTATCGTCCGCTTGGCTGCAGGTCTGCCAGATGCGGCTTCAGCGTAGGTGACAAACAGCTGGCGAACCTCTCCTCGAATATCAGCTGTGGCGCCCTTATAATAAGCGAGCGCCTCTAGGATCCAGAGTATGGAGCCTATATTCGGCCTCCGAGGTGTGATTGGGGTAGAACACCGGCAGAGTCAACACCTGGTTAAGGTGAAACTCGAGCACCACCTTCGGAAGGAATTTCGGGTGGGGCAGGACAACCTTGTCCCTGTGGGAAGACCAGGTAAGGAGACTCGATGGAAAGCGCCTGGAGCTCTCCCATCCTTCTGGCTGACGTGATAGCCACCAAGAAGGCGGTCTTCCACGACAGGGTGAGAGAGACACCTGTGCATAGGTTCGAATGGCTTGCCCATGAGCTTTGCCAGTACCAGCAGTAGATCCCACGGAGGTGGGGTTCCCGTACTGAGGAAATGTGATCAAGGCCTTTGAAAAGCGCCAGACCACCTTCTCCTGCGCTACCGACTGCTTCCCCAGCCCGCCCGGAAGCAGAGATGGCTGCCAGGTGCACCCTTAGGGTCGCCGACCTAAGCCCTTGACTAGAAAGGGACCATAAATAGTCCAAGATGCTTGCCAAGGAACAGGAGGAAGGGTCCAGCTCTTGTTCTGACACCAAATGGAAAACCTTTCCATTTGAAGGCATAGCATTTTCTGGTCGACTTACGGGACGCCTCAACTACATTGAGGACCTCGCTTGGAAAGACCCAAAGCCTGGAACTCTAGCCGCCAGGAACCAGGGCTGTCAGGTGCAGGGATTGAAGGTCCGATGGAACACCTTCCCTGATTGACTGAGAGCAGGTCCGGGCGAGCTGGAAGCTGCCGCTGGAGTCCTGGAGCTGAGACTGAGGAGATCTGGTACCAGAACTGGCGAGGCCAGTCTGGGGCTATCAGAATCACCTGCGCCTTGTCCTCTCGCCTTGAGAAGCACCTTGTGGATCAAGGGAAATGGGGAAAGGCGAAAAGAGGCCCGGGTCCATTGCCTCGAGAAGGCATCCCCTGCAGCGAGCCCTGCTGAGGGGGGCGGCATGGAACAGACTCAGCTTCGCTGCTCTCCATGGAGGCAAACAGGTCCACCTGAGGTGTGCCCCAAAGGGAGAACAGATGCTGTACTACCTCCGGCAGGAGAGACCACTGTGGGATGCAGCCCCTATCCGCCCAGGGCATCGGCCAGGGTGTTGGAGGCTCCTGCCACGTGAATGGCTAGGAGATCCGCCCAGGCTGCGCACGAGTGACCAAATGCGAGAGCTTCTTGCATAGAAGCATGGAAGGCTCCGCCTCTGGCGGTTTAGATAGTACATGGTCGTGGTATTGTCCGCCTGACTCGGACCACTTGACCCCGGAGGAACGGAGCAAAGGCGGTGAGAGCTAGGCGGACCGCCGGAGCTCCAGCAGGTTGATGTGGCATCGGGACTCCGCTGGGACCAGAGGCCATGAGCCCGGTGTTCCCCAGATGGGCACCCCAACCCATCAGAGAGGCATCGGTCGACAGAGAGACCGCTGCTCGGGCGGACGAACGGGATGCCCTCCTGCAAATGATCTGGAACGGTCCACCACTGGAGAGCATTCCACATCCCTGTGTCACGACACAAGCTGGTCCAAGGGATCGCAGGCAGACCACTGGCTGGCCAGTCCCCACTGAAGGGGACGATGTTCCAGCCGGGCCCAACGGACCACGCTGGTACAGGCGCCATGAGACCCAGGAGGCGAGGAAGTCCCGGCAGGGGCAATTGCCCAACCAGAAATGATCGCAAAGGAGGAAAGAACCTCGGCCCTGTCCGGCCGAGCCGCGCCTGGCTCAAGAGAGTCGAGCTGCGCCTGATGAATAAAATCACCTGCTTCGCTCGAGTTCCGACTTGCCTCGCTTGATAAGGAGGCCCAGTTGAGAGCAGACCTGAGAGGCCAGATCTCTGACCACTCCGCCTCCTTTCCTGGAGGAGCTGCTATCAGCCAGTCGCCCAGGTGTGGCACACCGGACCCTCGGCGCCGCAGGAATGCTGTCACCACTGCCATGCATTTGGTGAAGACCCTGAGCTGGAGACAAGCCAAGGGCATGGCTTGAACTCGAAGAGGGATCCTTCCGCCGGAAGCGGCGGAATCTCTGGTGAGACGGACGGATAGGGACGTGAAAAACGCTGTCCTGCAAGTCCAGAGAGCAGAACCACACGCCCTGCTCCAAGGATGGTATAATCTGAGCCAGAGTGACCATCCTGAAGGTTCGAGACCTTAGAACTTGTTTAGGTCGTAGAGTCGAGGGGGCCAGCCCCCATCCGCTTGGAACCAGGAAGTACCTGGACACAAACCCTGGGTCTGAAGGAGGGTCCACCACCTCTCTTACCACCTCCTTCTGGAGGAGGAGAGTGATGTCGGCTCGACGAGCCGCCAGTGAGGCTGGGGATCCCGAAGCCCCCGAGGGGCGACGGCTCTGAAGGGTAGTGCCTGCTCGAATTCCAGAGGCAGGCCTCTTCCCACCACCTCCAAGACCCACCTGTCCGTGGTAACAGCGGACCAAGCGGAACGGAAGTGCCGGAGCCGTCCCCCCACGGGAGGACCCAGGGGTAAGGTGATGGGATGGGCGACACCCTCAGCCCGCCACTGGGCAGGCTTGGAGGAGGGACCGCCGAGGACCTGGGCCCTTTCCTCCTGCCTCCTGTTGAGGAAGCCGCGGCTTGGGTTTGGGATGGGCCGAGCCTGCTGGGCCCTGACGCTGCTGGGCCGGGCTGGGGCACAGAAGGACCAAAGTGGCTAGCTGTGGTTTAAGTGTCTTGTCCTTTCTGAGCGAAGAGACCGAGTCCAAGGTGGCATTGGACTTCTCGATCCTCTGCAGGTGACCTTCCACCCAGGGCCGAAGAGGTCAGTCCCCAAAAGGGGAACATCCGCCAACTTGTGCTGGGTATCCGAAGTAAAGGTGGATATCCTCAGCCAAGCCCGCCCGCGATAGCCACTGGCGGCCACCGATCTGGACATGAGTCCCCTACATCCAAAGCAGTCTGGAGCTGCTGTTTTGGCCACTGCTCTCGCCCTGGTCCCGACCTGCTTAACCGTAGTCTGCAGATCGGGGGAAGATGAGGATGACCTCATCCAGGGAGCCCAACAGGGCATGAGAAAAATGTGCCATGAGGACGGCCGAGCTGGCCTGACGAGGCCGAGAGGACGAGCGAGATTTCGCCCGACATAGTCCATTCCCTTGACTCCCTTGTCAGAGGTTTGTCCACATCCTCTGGCGCCGGGGCGCTGCCGAAAACGCTGTCGGTAACCAACCCCTCAGCAGAGGGGTGCTCCAAAAACCGACAAGGAACCGTAGGGACCGTGATACTTCCTGGCCATCCTGGCCAAGGCGCAGGGCAGGAAGCAGGGCGCTGCCAAAGTTCCAGTGCCGGACCCACTATGGCCTCGCCACCGGAAAGGCCTCCGTCGGAATCCTCGGTCCAGAATCTCCGTGAGGATACCTGGCCCGCTTTGGAAAGGGTTCGAGCTCCATCCCGTAGACTCCGAGATGAGCCGAAGCAGTCCTAGGAAGGACGACGGGCTATCGCCCATTGGCTGACCTTCCTGAAGACTCCAAGTCCAGTCGCTGGAGAAGAAGGAGGATCGCTCTCGGACTCGGAAGAGTCCTCAAAGAGCTGCCTCTGGCCTGAGCCACCTTCACCTGCCGAGGTCGGGTCGGGGTGAGGGTAACTGACAGCCGATGGGGTAAACCCTTAGCCGACCGAGAATCCTTGGTCGAGCCCCAATTGGTGGCTGTGGAGGCGGAGGTTCCACCGGAATCGGTGGAGCAGCTGGTTTTGGCCGAACAACCGCCTGGTGTAGGCCCTTGACAAGTCGAGGGTTGTGTCGGCCGCTCCGGTGACAGTTATATTAATGGCTGAAGGCGCCCGGAGTCGGCTTATTCCCGGCCAGAGGAGCTGTTGGAACATAAGGTCCTCGCATCGTCGACGTAATTTACGCCAAGCCTCCTCATCCGAGGAGGAGACGAGACTTACGGGCGACGCCGCCATCGCGGTGCCGAGACCGAGACCGCCTATGACGGTGGGAACGGCTGGACCGCGAAGAGGTCCGAGACCGAGACCGAGAGTCCCGGAATTTCCGGGTCGGTGCGGGAGGTGTCGGCCGAACCGCACTCCTCCCGCTCGAAGGTCCATCCGAGGCTCGGAACCGGAGGCACAGGCGAGCCCACGGGATCCTCAACTCCTCCCGGGGAACCGGGAGAGGGGAATCTCGGCTGCTAAAGGCGATAGTCCGTCAATGGGTCAGAAAATCTCGACTTCATCAGTGGGAGTCTCGGTCAACTGACCTGACGGGACACCGTGAGAGCAGTGGCGAGCCGAGCGTGTCGACCGAAGCCGACGGTCGACGGCCCGGGAGAGGGACCTTCCCGCCCCAAGAGCGCTGAATGGAGGACTTACCCTTGTCCCTCTTTTTTGACCGAGAAAAGGTCCAGCAGACGCAGGGCCCTTCTCCTTTAGTGGAGAGGGACAGGACAAGCTCCTAAGGGAAGCCGTGTAGGAAGAACCCAGAGAGAGCGGGATAAATGCCGCGGCCGAGGAAGATCACGGCCCGCGCCGCCCTCCTCTTCGAGAGACCATCCGCCGAGCTGATCCGCCGAAAAACCCGCCGCAGACACCGCCAACCGGGCCTCCTTGACTTCACCGGAGGGAAACGCTCGGGACGGCCCAGTTGCAATCAGGCAGCACGGTCTTCGAGGACGTAGGCCGAGAAAGATGAGCACAGGTCGCAGGCCTGCGGGTCGTGCTCAAGGCCTAAGCAGTAGACACACGTGGAGTGTGGATCCGTCCGAGACATCTTCTGCCCGCATGGGCATCTCCAACCGGAGTCGATGGTTCCATCGCAGTCGAGGGATCAAGACTGAAGTCTTTTGCAAAATATTATTTTTAAATCCGCAAACGGAGAAATAGGAACCAGTCGCAAACGCAGAGCGTTAAGGAGGGAACCTGAGCTTCCAAGCGGTAAGGAAGATCTGGCGTCATGGGGCGGAGCCGAGAGTTATACCACCCGGGTGGGTGGGAGGAGCAAGCTTGAAGACCTTCCGGCAAGATTTAAAGCGGCAAGGATACTGCCAATGAGTGTGGATGAACAACATATCCATGTCCCTAGAACTGAATGTTTTCTGCCCTCTCCTGAGGGAGAAAAGCTCTTCCCACTACTGTATTCAGTTCTGCACCTATGAACTGCAGAACCTGCACAGGTGTCAGGACTGACTTTTTGGTATTGAGAAGGAATCCCAGGGACAGCAACATATCCTTGGTTACCTGAAGGTGGTCTGACGCCTGTTGGTGGGATTTCCCTATGATTAGCCAATCGTCCAGATAAGGAAAAATTGTGACACCCAGTCTTCTGAGGTGCCACTACTACTGCTATGCACTTGGTAAAGACCCTTGGAGCAGAAGTAAGCTCGAAGGGAACTGTTGAGAACTGGTAGTGGTCTGAGGGGAGTCTGAATCTGAGATACTTTCTGTGTGACTCCCTTATGGGAATATGGAAATATGTGCCCTTTAGATCCAAGGAGGCTAGCCAGTCCCCTTTTTGCAGAGTGGGCAAAATCATGGCCATTGTGACCATTTTGAACCTGGGCTTTACCAGGTACCTGTTTAGTAGTTGGAGGTCTAGTATAGGCCACCACTCTCCATTCTTTTTTGTTGTTAGGAAATATCTGGAATAGAACCCTTGCCCTCTTTGGTTGTGGGGGACTGGCTCCACTGCTTTTGCCAGCAGTAGGGTCTGTACCTCCTGCTCCAGTAGTTTTCTTTCTGAGAAGGTAGCTGGTGCAAAATGTTTTAACCATGGAGGAGGAAGGGACTTGAAGCAAAGGAAGGGACCCTGACTCACTACTTCCAAGACCCACTTGTCTGTGGTTATTTTTAACTATTCCTGGAAATAGTGGGTGAGTCTGCCCCCTACAGGATGTGGAGAGGCAGCCTGAAGGGAAAAATCAGGGGTTCTGTTTTGCTTGCTGCTGAGGCTGAGCAAATTGGGATCCTCTCCGAGAACCCTTTCTACCTCTAGCTCTGTAAAATCCAGTCTGCTGTGGTTGGTACTGCTGCTGGGAAACAGCCTGTACCTGAAAGAAAGGCCTCCTAAAAGAGGACCTGCCCCTGACTCCTAGAATAAGATGAAGCTGAAGTAGAGGGCCTGTCTCTGGTCGAGTTGTTCCTAAAGTAGCTTTATATTTGTCTAATTTTTTCATATATGCCTCAGTCTGGGCACCAAAAAGAGAGGCCTTTCAACAGGAAAGTCTATTGCCTTAGTTTGGTATCCTGGGTGAGGCTGGTAGCCCTCAGACATCAAATCTGCTTAGAGCAATGGTACCAGCCATCCACCTTGAAGCTGTATCATTGGTGTCAGCTGCCATCTGAAATTTGGAAGCCTCCAAGCCCAATTTTGCTGTGTCTAGCAGCTCTGACACTGTTAAAGAGGGGTTTGCCTCAACATTGTCCACTACTGACTGCCAGAGAGCTTTTTGATTAAGGGCTGCATAGGTCTGGTAGCTGGCTTGACAAACTGCCAGGGATGCCGAAAGGTACCCCTTTTTTGCCATGCTGTCCACCTTTCTCGAATCCTTCTCGGAAGGGGGGAGAGGATAAGGGAGTTTTGGCTTTCTCACAGGCAGCCTGCTGTACAATACCCTGGTGGTCTGGGTGACTAAAAAGAAACTCAGCAGTAGATCTTTCTAACTGATACTTCTGTCACACTTTTGTCTGTGGGTGTGACTGTATTGGGAGCCTTTAGGATTTCTAAAACATCCTTCTTAAAGAATTTGTAGATAGGCAGAAGGAGCCTTTTGAGGGTGTCAACCCTATAAGCTCCATGTATTGTGCCTCCTCTTCATCCTGGATCTCTTCAGCTGTTTGCAGAGCTAGGGCTCTACCATTTTCTTAACAAAAGAAAAATGGGAAGAGAAATCCTCTGAGGGCCTGGGAGGAAGCCAAAATCCTGTTCTGGTGACACCTCAGGTTCAATTACCTCTTCTTCCAGGTCATCCTCCTCATATGCCACTGTAGCAATGGGCAAAAGAGGGGCAGCAACAGTTGCTTTTTCAGCAGTAGTAATCACAGGCTGCTGAAGGGGTAATAAACCCTACAGCACCTGGAGTAAGGCGAAAGCCTGTGTCAACTCAGCAGGAGAAGGAGCATTAATAGGCACCTGAGGGACCCCTTGGGATGCTTCAGCCGGGTGTCAGTGTGTTTGGTTTTCTTTAATTTTGGGGGGCAGGCACTGGGGAGTTAGCCGGTTGATTGCCCCTCTTACCAGAGCCCTCACCCATATCAGGGGTGGATGTAGAGGCTCTGGAAGGAACTGCTACAATCTTAGAGGGGATGGACTGGTTATAGCCCATGGACCCCTCCTCTAGTATTCTTTCAAACCTCTCCCTGTGTTTTTCCACTGTCTTAACAGGGAAAGACTTACAGATATCACAGTCTTCATTGAAGTGCTGTTGCCCAAGGCAGATCAAGCAAAGATCATGCTTGTCTGCCTTGGCAAACACCTCTGCACACTTCAAACAATACTCAAACCCAGGGGGTCCTGTTTTCTTTTTAGGCTTGTCTGACATTATAGAAAACAGGAACTAGTAACCGACCAAAAAATAGACTAAATTTAAATATTTGTGGTTGGTTTCAATAGAATAACGGTCAGTTCAGGAACCGATAAAGTGAAAAACTATTGAATCTGATTGGATCCGAACCGAAAACTGCTGAGGAAAATTGATAAACCTCAGTTCAAAAGCAGTTAAAATGAAATAAAATTAAAGAATAAAGTAACCGAACCCTCTAAAAGGTTCAGATTAAATAAAAAAAGAAGGTCGGTTGCCCCTCGGTTCAAAGGAACCAACCATTTAGGAACTGATAAGTTTAAATTTAAAACTTATGAGGTATAAAACACTGAAGAACAATGACACTTGGCAGTAATGAAAAATAAAACAAAAATATTTAAGTTTTTTTTGCTCTATGCACTACAGGAATCTGTCTTGATCGAGAGAGATCTCCAGGGCATCTGAACTTTGCAGCAGAGAGAAGAAATCTGAGGTAGAATATAGACAGTTGACACTGGGCAGTTTGAAAATAGATGCACAAGCTAAACATTCCATGGTTAGCATAGCATTCTAGTCTCTCTGGGGCTGTGCTGGCTTAAGGGAGCACCGCAAGAGTAATAATATTAGTGGATTCCTGGGTTAGAATTCCGCGGTGCTTTTTTCGATATTTTGGCCATAAAAGCCACGAGGAAAAATGTTGACAGCATCTGTGGTTAGTTATGAAATCTATTTTCTGGAGTCCTTGTCCGGCGGTAAGGAGGACAAGGAGACCCCAGTTTTCGAGCTGCCTGCTGCACTATACTCACATGGCTGGGATGTACAGACAGGCACTCAGCATTGTTGTTAAACAATTGATATATTTATGTATTTATTTATTAACATTTTCAGCCCGCTTGTAAACCTCAGTCACAGAAGCGGGGGTTTCAAGCAGTTTTGTGGTATTTTTATTTATACTTTTTCATTATAGATAGGCACGACCAGACTTTTAGGAGGTGGAAGACCTTTCATCTCCCTATAATCTTTTTTATCCTCATCCTCACCTTGGATGAACTCCTGAGAAGGGAGGTCCACGGTGTCCAATATGTTTTGTATAATTGAAAGCATAGAGGGGGAATCCTCTGGTTAAAGCTCCAAGGAGAGGATAGTGGACACATAAGGTTCTAGGCCCTCCAAAGTCATGTCAGAGGCATCATAAAAATACTTGTATCATCTGTATCACCTTCACAGTCTCTGAAGCGAGAACTGTGGAAGAATGTTTAGCAGCCCCCTGTAATCAGGGGCTTCATAAAATTATTCATCATCAACTGTATCACCTTCACAGTCTGCAGAAAAGAGAACTGTGGAAAAGTGTATACTAGCCCCTGTAAACATAAACCCTCATCCTTGTAAGGTCTGAAGGACATGCCATGCTTTTGCCAAAAATTGTACCTGTGCAGACAGCACTGAATATTCTTTGTTTTTTCTTTATTCTTTAAGATGCCTGTTGCTCGCTATTGGCTTTCCCAGGAGGAACAGGAGGATTTTTCTTGACAGAGTTTCTTTCTAGCCACTTCATAGCAGCTTGATAGAGCTTCCTTAATTCATATTTATAATTTTTAATTTGTGGGGAACTTCATCAGCCCCCTTGGAAGCTATATTTATTGGTTGGGAACCGGAGGCTTCATCAGCCCCTGCTTATATATTATTGTTATTACTCTTAAATAGCCCCTTATCAGTAGCCTTTGATATATCCTCAGCCATAATACTTATTAGGTGTCTTTGCTATGTGCCAATTTAACAAAGAGAACCCAAGTTCTGGACCACAAACAACTCAGTGCAGGTTTCTGTGAATTGCCACCGGCCAGTCCTGCCCCAGTTAAATAACTCTGTCTGCTTTAAAATCCTTTTTTTTTTTTTAGTACTGGTATCTATACCAGTGCCAATCTAATAGAAAACCCAGTAATACCAGTCAACTGCGCACAGGTTTTTGTTGTAATGCCACCGGCCAGTCCAGTGACAGATGAACTTAGGGTCCAGTTTTAAGTAGTTAAGGGATTCTCTGATCTTGCCAAGCAACTGTCAAAATTTGAACCCAGTTGGTTACCTCGCAGTACAACCCGTGCGGTCTGAGGTAGAAATTAAGGCAAAAGTAAAAGAATTCGATAGTCCTATCACAAATTGCGTTAAAAAAGCATGGACCATAAATGCCTGTTGTAGGCAGCATGATGGGCCTGACGTGCTGTGATGGAGAGCAAAGGCACGCCGAGGAGAAGACTCTCTTCCCCTGTCGGTCAAACTCCACAGAATCTGCCTCTGGAGGTTGGTCATGCCTTGAGCTTCTATGCCCAGTAGGAGTATCCAGGAGTGTTACTCCCGAAGAGGGGTGAGACAGGGTTCCTGGAGATCCTTGGGTTGCGCAATACCTGTGTCAGCAGTCCATCAGGGCAGGAGAAGGAACTGATGGATGCTGCCAGGTATGGTATGACGTCTCCCAGAAAGGGGTAGGCCAGGCAGGCACCACCAGGTGATCCGCACTGAACTCGCTTAAGAAAGTGCACGTTGCCTACTCAGGATTGCGTCTTGCTACCCTGGAGATGTGGAGCTTGTCGGCCAGCCCTGAAAGGAAATAGTGATAAGAGGTCTGATCAGCGTCCGAGGACAGGTGGTGGAAGGAGCCTCTTCCTCAGGTGAGGAAGACAAGGAGGACAATGAGTCCGAGTAGTCCAAGTCCGGCTGCTGCAGGGGTGACAGGTGAAAAACCTGTTAGTCCATGGTTCTGAGGTAACGAGGAATATCAGCAGCTGAGGCCCTTAACTGTTCCCAGGTCACAGGCCCTGCAGGACCCAAGTGGCCCTGAGAGTACTATGGGAATTGGCGGACATACTGGCTGCACCCCTGGCGGAGCTCTTCAACAGGTCACTTGAGACAGGGAGGGTACCTAGGGATTGGCGAGAGGCACATGTGGTGCCAATCCATAAAGGGGGGTCGAGGGAAGTACCAAGTAACTATAGACCCATCAGTTTGACCTCGGTGGTGGGAAAATTAATGGAGAGTATACTAAAGGAACGATTGGGGGTGTACTTGGAGGAGGTGGGAGGTCTGGATTGTCAGCAACATGGGTTTGTGCCAGGTAGATCATGTGAAACCAATCTTGTTGAGTTCTACGAATGGGTAACATCAGAACTGGACAGGGGGAAAGCCTGTGGATGTATTATTCTTGGACTTCAGCAAGGCGTTTGACTTTGTCCCCCACAATGGTCTGGTGGAGAAACTGACGGGGTTGGGAGTAGGCCCTTTGATGGTCAGATGGATTGAAAACTGGCTAGCTGGATGCACCCAGAGAGTAGTGGTCGGTGGGGAGCTCTCGAACCCTAGAGAGGTCGGTAGTGGGGTACTGCAGGGCCGGTCCTGGGTCCGATCCTGTTTAATGCATACATATCGGACATCAGGGAGGGTATAGGGTGTGAAATGAGTCTCTTCGCTGATGACTCCAAGATGGGAGCAGCAGTTGAGGGGGAAGAGGGGAGGTTGGCCCTGCAAGGGACCTGGACACCCTGGAAAGCTGAGCTCACACATGGAAATTAAATTTCAATATCACCAAGTGCAAGGTGTTACATCTTGAGCAGTGCAGGAGAGCTATCAAGGCAAACAGGATGTTGGGAAGCATTGTAAGGGGGATCACCTCTAGGAGCAGGGAAGTGATTCTGCCGCTGTACAATGGACTGGTTAGACCACACCTTGAGTACCGTGTACAGTACTGGAGACCACACTTGAAGAGGGACATACAGCTCCTGGAGAGGGTACAGAGGAGGGCAACTAAGGTGATACGAGGACTAAGGGATTTGACATATGAGGACAGACTTGAGGAGCTCTGCCTGTTTTCATTGGAGGAGAGGAGAGACAGGGGGGACATGATTGAGGTCTTCAAGTACCTCAAGGGAATAAATAGGGTAAACATGGAGGGGATCTTTAGACTAAAGCAGTGAGGTATCACCAGAGGGCATGATTTGAAGTTGGAAGGTGGAAGGGTGAGGGGTAAAAGAGAAGGAGGTTTTTCACTGAGAGGGTGGTGGACCCTTGGAATGCGCTGCCTGGCGAGCTGGTTCAGAGATCCACAGTGGAGGGCTTCAAGAGAGGGTGGGACAGACACAGAAAGCGGATGTATCAGATGATGGCCTGGCCCGGGGGGGGGGGGGATGGTTGACAGGGGTTTCTGGAACACAAGGAGGGGGGAGGGCCTCGGCACCCAACTAGGGATCTGAGGTTCGAGCAGACTCGATAGACCGTAAGACCTAATCTGCTGGCAATTAGTATGTTAGTATATACTGAACAAGTGAGGGTTAATGATTCAAACCCAGTCAAGCACTTGCTGGCTGGTCTCGCTGTCCCTGGATGAAGGAATCTGACACAGAGGGACAGCTTGAATTCTCAACTGTGGAAGGAAGGCATATCCTTCCTGGATGCTGGGAGGGTCCCAGGTGAGACTTGTTTAGATTTACCAGGAACCCAGAGACTCCAGAGTGAGCCCTGTAAGGAAAAGGACTCTTGATCTGACAAGGAGACTTTGGTACTATGGGCCAATCAGCAAATTAGGTGTAGCTAAAGACGCCCAGATTCCTGAGGTGTGCTGTTACCACTGCCAGGCACCTTGTAAAGACTCTGGACTGAGGAAGGCTGAAGGGTTGCAGTGAGCCTGTACCTGAGAAACTGCCTCTGAGACCTTATTATGGGTATATGGAAAAAAGGGGCCTTTTAGGACCAGGGAGGCTAGCCAGTCTCCCTACTGTAAGGACTGTATGATTAGTAACAGATTGACCATCTTGAATTTGGACTTTAACAGCAAGATAGGTCACCACTCCCCAGTTGTCTTTTGTATCAGAAAATACCTGGAGTAGAGGCCCTTTCCCTTTTGTGGCCGGGACCCCTCCACCATTCGCAGTTAGAAGGTTTTTACCTCCCACTCCAACAGTAACACCTGTGTTGAGGATAGAGGCTTAGACACCGGGTACACATGGGGTCTGCCCACACTAATGCCAGGGCTTAGACTGAGAAGCTGCTGACTGGGTAGAGGTGGCCACTTTTGGCCCCTTCTGCCCCTCCCTCTGAAAGCATGCCTGTACTGAGAGAAGGGGGTAGCTGGGAAAATAACCTCTACTCCTACTGCCCTCAGGAGGAATTTCCATGGGGCAGGAGGCCTTGTTGCCGTCAGATGTTCTTGAATCGAACAGTATAATTTGAACACAGGGAAAGTACATGGCCTTAAACTGGAAGTCTGAGGGTAGACCAGTAGTTCTAGCCAGACAAAGTGCCTCACAGAGATGGCATGGGCCATGGCTCTGGAGGCGGCATCCTTGTTGTCATCTGCCTTGTGGAATTGCTACTATAGCTTCTGGGCAGGTCTGTCATCGCACCAGCCCGCACCATAGAACCAGGACAGAAGAAAAATACTCACCTGTAGTAACGTCCAATAGCACTGCCCCAGAGAGAATAGAATGCTATGCTAATCATGGAATGTTTAGCTTGTGCATCTATTTTCAAACTGCCCAGTGTCAACTGCCTACATTCTACCTCAAATTTTAGAAGCCTGCAAAGAGGCATAACAACATGTGAATCACTATTTAAATAATTATAGAAAAATAAGGCCCAACTGGGCAAATAACAACATTAACCAAAGGACTAGTATAAACAAATGTACCCCTTTTTTTCTTTTTCTGAAGTCAGATATGCCTTTAGAAAAGAACCTACAAGTTAAGACATTACTAGAAGGTGCCAGCAGGTGGCATGCCACTCCAACTATACATCTTATCAGCTGTGGAGAGGATTTTTCTTGTTATAGATTCTGAAAGGGGAGGCAAGGGCGGGGAGTAATAATATTAGTGGATCCCTTTGGAAGAAACAAGATTTCTGCAGGTGAGTAATTTTTTCTTCTAACCCCAGGAATCCACTAATATTGTTACTCTCGCAGACTATGCAGCAGTACCTCAAGGAGGTGGGCCAGAATCTATTTAGGAAAAAGACTGCAAGACTGCTGTGCCAAATCTGGCAGCACTCCGGGACTGGGTGTTCAGGCTATAATGCTTAGGGAAGGTGTGGACTGTCCTCCAGGTAGCTGGTTTACATATTTCCATTAGAGGTACCTCTCGGCAGCTGCATAGTGGCAGCTGCGCCCTTGTAGAGTGGACCCTAAGACCAGAGGGAGGAACCTTGCCTGTCTTCGAGTAGCAAACTGAATACACTGGTCTATCCATTGAGAGATAGTCCTCTTTGTTGTCTGATGCCACTGACACCTTTGTCCATGCAGAAAGGTAGGCAGATACTGCTGCTAGATGAACCTTTGGGAACTGGGTTGCAAACCCTGTGGATGCAAATGAGTGAGATAGTCTAAGACAACTGAAACTCCAGCCTTATTTGGTGCAAGGTCCATACTTGAACAACAGAGAGAAAATGTCTTCTATTTGGAACAATACGTTTTCTTTGTAGAAGGTTTTCTATAACCTTTTAAAATATTTAAAATATTTAAGACACCTTCTGAAAGATTTAAATCTGCATACTCTAACTCCTCAAGAGCCATGCTTTGAGATGAAAGGACTTGAGATTCGGGTACAACAATGTTCCTTGATTGGAGGTCAGGAGATTGTGCCCAAGAGGCAATTGTACTGGTTTGCTGACAGACATGGAGAGCAGAAGAGAGCACCATGGCTGCCTGGGTCAGTCTGGAGCTATCAAGATCAGAGATGCTGAGAGGAATCTTGGCTTCAGTAATACCCTGAAAGCCAGAGGGAATGGGGGAAAGGCATACAGGTGTCTACCTGACCAATCCAGAGCCAGGGCATCCAGAGGGACTGTGCCCTGTGCTGGAGGTATGCGGCAATACTGAGGAAGCTGGTGGTTCTGGTGGGATGCGAACAAGTCTATCTCTGCAGTGCTCCATCTCCTGAAAATAACTTGTACCACCTGCTTGTTTAGAGTCCATTCGTAATGGGCCTGGTTGATGCGACTTAGTGCATCTACCAAGGTATTGTCCTTTCCTGGTAAATGGATTGCCTGTAAGGATACCATCAAAGAGTATGCCAGAGTCCAAATTCTCATGGCCTCTGTGCAAAGGAGGACTGATCTGGGGCCTCTCTGCTTGTTTATGTAATACATTGTGGTGGTATTGTCTGTTCTGATCTGTACCACCCTTCCAAGTACCAGTGGAGAGAAAACCTTTAAGCTAGGAGCACTGCTCTGAGCTCCAGTAAATTAAGTACCCGAGTTGTGTGCTTCCCTAAGTGGGCGCCCCAGCCCAAAAGGGATGCATCTGTTGTGAGGACCAGAAAGGGATTCTCTCTCTGAAAAGGAACTCCTTGCCTTAGATTGGATTTCTCCTTCCACCACAAGAGGGCCCTTGTCACGAGAAAAAGCTTTGAAAAAGGGTCTGTCTTTGACTCCAGTGAGTCCTGAGGTGAAACTGGATGTGTCTCATGTGAAACCTGGATCCCTGCACTGTGCCTGTGGATGCAGCCATATGACCTAGTAGCTGCAGAAACTGCCTTGCAGTTTTTGGCTTTGTGCAGACTGAAGGAATTTGCTACTGACTGAAGACTTTGCACCCTGTCTAGGGTAAAAAGGCTTTGCCCTGAAGTGTGTTGATTTCTGCCCCTATGAACTGCAAAATTTGAGCAGGAGTTAGAACAGATTTCTTTTGGTTTATTATGAACCCCAGGGACTCCAAGAGGTGCTGGGTGATTCTTAGGGAATTCCTTACTCGGTCTGGTGACTTGCCCACCACCAACCAGTCGTCCAGGTATGGGAAGACAGTCACTCTCTACCTTCGAAGATATGCCACCACAGCTACTAGGCATTTTGTAAATACCCTTGGTGCTGAGGAGAGGCCAAAGGGAAGAGTTGAAAACTGGTACTGACCCGAAGGGAGCCTGAATCTGACACTCTTTCTGTATGATTCCTTTATGGGGATGTGGAAATAGGCGTCTAAATCCAGTGATGCCAACCAGTCCCCTTTTTGGATTGTTGGTAATATCTGAGCCAGAGTTACCATTTTGAACTTTGTTTTTTTCAGATGTTTGTTTAAAGCTCTGAGATCCAATACTGGCCGCCACTCCCCACTTTTCTTTGTTGTTAGGAAATATCTGGAGTAAAAACATCTGCCTCTCAGGGTGGTACGAACTGATTCTACTGCTCTGAGCTGTAACAATTTCTGAACCTCTGCTTCTAGTAGTGTTCTCTCTGTTAGAGGAGATGAGCAGTAAACCCTGGTCTTTTGTGGAGGAAAAGATTTGAAATCCAGAGACAGACCCTGACCCACTACCTCCAGAACCCACGTGTTTGTGGTGATGCTTAGCCAAGCCTGGAGGAAGTGGGACAGTCTGCCTCCGACAGGGAGGGAGGAGGCAGCCTGAGCCTCAGAGATTTTGCTTTGATTGCGGCTGAGGTTGAGCTTGATAGCCCTCCTGGAGCCCCTTCTACCCCTACCCCAGAGTATCCCTGCTGTGGATGCTGCTGGTACTTGGGTACAGCTACTGGCTGGAAAAGGATCTGGTCACAAAACTTCCTCTGCCCCCCTTCCATAGGGCCTAATGGATGAAGAAGCTCTCTTTAGAAGAGTTGCTTCTATAGGTGGCCTTATATTCATCCACTTTCTTCATGTAGGCACCAGTGGATTCCCCAAAAGGAATTTCCTCAAAGGAAAGTCCAGGGCCTTTGATTGAGTATCCTTAGTAAGGTTCGTGGGTTCTGAGCATCTGGCTGCAGTATCATTTGAATCAGCAGCCATCTGAACTGGTACTTAGCCACCTCCAGCCCAGACCTGGCAGTTTCAGCCAGGTCTTCAGACAAGGGTGAGGGGGCTTTCATGGACATGTCCAGTACCAAATGTCACAGAAATGTTTGATACTGGGCAGCATAAGCTTGAAAGGTAGCCTGTCTCATGGCCAAAGAAGCTGACACATAGCCTTTTTTTAGCCATGCTGTCTATTTTTCTGGAGTCCTTGTCCGGAGGGTGGGAGGACAGGGGGACTCTGGCTTTGTCACAGGTTGTCTGCTGTATAGCTCCTTGATGGTCTGGATGGGAGAAAGGGAAATTAGCTCCTGTCCAGTCCGACTGATATTTTTTATCTATTCTCCTATCAATAGGAGTAACAGAATTAGGGGTCTGCATAAGTTTCGGGGTGTCCTTTTTAAAAAATTTATAAACTGGCACAAGAAGAGCTTTTGTGGGTATTGAACCCATCACATTAAAGTATTCAATTTCTTCCTCATCCTCAGTCTGCTCTGTGGTAGCAATGTCCAGAGCATCTGCCATTCTCCTCACAATGTAAAATGAGGATACCTCGGACACCCTGGGGAGAACCAAAGTCCTGCTCAGGGGACACCTCATGGGAATTGGTTCACCTTTCTCAAAAATTTGCTCCTCTGGCAAGGAGGGTAACACATCACTGCTAGCCTGGGGACCGGGGTGGCTGCTGGGGTGATGTTTTGTAGTGCCTGGATAATTTTAAAAGCCTGGGCTATTTCTTGAGCCGAGGGCAAAGCAGGCACATGTGCAGAAGTCCCTGGTTTAGCAGGAGAGGGTTCTACATGTTTCACTTTCTTCAGTTTCTTTGAGGGAACTGGGGAGTCAGATGGTTCTTTACCTCTTTTTGCCCCTTTTTCACCAGTATCAGATGCAGGGTTAAGCAAACTTGTGGGTTCAGCCACAACAGATTGGGTTGTCAGCTGGTCAGAGCCTGAGGAACCCCTAGGAAATCTTTTATTGAGCATTTTTCCACGGTTTTATCAGGGAAAGTTTTGCATATTTCACAATCCTGGTCCAGATGTTCGAACCCCAGACAAGCCACGCACAATGTGTGCTTGTCTGCCTTAGCAAACACATCTCCACATTTTAAACAATTCTTAAAACCGGGCTCTCCAGTTTTCTTTTTAGGTTTCTCTGACGTGGTATTGCCCAAAGAGAAAAAACACTAACCGCTGAATAAAAAAGAGCTAATGAGGTTATTTATTTATTTATTTTATTTTTTTTGCAGTCGGTTCCGGAACCAATAGGACCTGGAGGAACTGAACCGAAGAGATGACAAATGAACCGGCTCAGCGGTTCTTTAACCAATAAAAGCGGTTACAAAAACAGTAAAATATACACAAAAAAACTAACTAGTAAATACGCTAACTCAAAGGCTCTTTAATCAGAGAACCCCGATGAAAGTAAATAACTAACCCAGTTCCCTCATGGTTATACCAAACCACAAGGAACCAGTAAAATAACTAATTTAAACAATAAACAAGATTTTTTTACCGACAATTAGTAGAGGCAGTAAAATAAATGAAATATACTTGAGTTTTTATGGTTTTTGAATCTTCTTCACGTGAAAGAGGACGACAACAACTCCAAGCGACCAGACTTTCAGGCAGAGAGAAAAATCTGAAGAGGTTAGAGCACACAGTTGGTACAGGCAGTATTTGAAAGATGCTCACATGCAAAGAATTGTACTCATTTGCATGTGTTCCGCTCTCCCGGCAGTCCAACCCTCCAGGCTTACTGCATAAAGTTATGAATATTCTGAGCATTACTGGGGTTAGAATAACTCTTTTACATCCAAGCTGTGCAATTTACGCTCACCTGAGATAGAGTGTTCAGTAAAGAAAACTGGCAAGGTTATAGACTGGTTCAAATGGAAGTCAGAAACCACCTTGGGGAGGAACTTCCTATTAGTTCTCAACACTACCTTGTCCCTGTGAAAAGAAACATAGTCCTTTTCCACACAGAGGGCCTGTAGCTTGCTTATCCTTCTGGCAGAAGTGATTGCTACCAGAAAAACTACCTTCCAGGTAAGAAATTTAAGCTCTGCAGATGCCATAGGCTCAAAGGGCGGAAGCATAAGCTGGGCAATGCAAATATTAAGGTCCCATGCTGGCACTGGTTCCCTGTGAGGGGAAAACAAATAAGAGAGCTCTTTAAAGAATCTTTTGAATATAGGGTTTGATGCCAGGGAGGTATCCTTTCTAGCTGAAAGGTATGCTGAAACTGAAGCCAGGTGTACCTTCAGAGATGAGTGCTGCAGCCTCAGGGAGTGCAGGTGAGACAAATAAACAAGAAGGGTTGGGATCCCGGCCTGGGCTGGGACTATACCCTTGCCACTGCACTAAATGGAAAATCTTTTCCATTTTGAGGCATAGGTTTTCTTGGTGGAAGGCTTCCTGTAACCCTTAAGGACCTGTAAAACTGTTTCAGAGAATTGGCAATCTGCATATTCCAAGTCCTCAAAAGTCCCGCCTTGAGCTTGAGAGATCTGAGATTGGGGTACACTACCCTCCCCTGAAAGGAAGTCAGTAGATTTTGTCTCTGAGGGAGGTGAATCGGTTTGCTTAGACATTGAGAGCAGCAAGGAGTACCAAGGCTGTCTTGCCCAATTCAGGGCTACCTGAATCACTTGAAGCTGGTTGTGACCTGAGTTTGATGAGCACCCTGAGTATCAGAGGAAAAGGAGGAAAGGCAAAGAGGTATCTGCCTGTCCAGTCCAGAATCAGGGCATCCATTGGAACTGTCCCTTTCACTGGGGCCCTGCAGCAATACAGAGGTAAGTGGTGATTTTGGTGGGAAGCAAAAAGGTCTATTTCTGGGGTCCCCCACTTCCTGAATAGAGGATTCAACACTTGCTTGTTCAATGTCCATTCGTGATGGGCCTGGTTTATCCTGCTCAAGGCATCTGCCAAGGTGTTGTCCTTACCTGGCAGATGAATTGACTGTAGAGAAGCATTTAGAGAGTAAGCAAGGCTCCATATCTAGATTGCTCTGCAAAACAGAGGAGTGGACCTTGTTCCTCCTTGTTTGTTGATGTAATACATTGTTGTGGTATTGTCTGCTCTGACTTGTACCACCTTTCCCTGTATGAGATGAGAGAAACCCTGAAGGGCCAGATAAACAGCTCTTAACTCCAGCAGGCTGATATGCAGGAGTGAGTCTGCACTCTCCCAAGTACCGTGGATGGTGTGATCCCTTAAGTGAGCACCCCAACCAAGCAGAGAAGCATCGGTTGTGAGAACCAGGAAGGGAGGCTCCTGCAGAAATGGAACCCCTTCCCTTAAATTTTCCAGTTTCCCTCCTCCATTGGAGGGCCTACAGTAACATTTGTGTGACTGGTACTGACTTTGAGAGGGGGTCCCACCTTTGGCACCAGTGTGCTCTGAGGTGAAACTGAATATCTCTCATCTGAAACCTGGCACCTATGATTGTGCTTGCTGCTGCAGCCATGTGCCCTAACAGTTGAAGAAACTGTTTTGTTGGCTTTGGCCTGCCCAGGGCAGATGAGCCTGCCAAAAATACAGGTTACTCACCTGTAACAGGAGTTCTAGGAATGGTATATGTTGTTCATCCACACTCATTGGCAGTATCCTTGCCGCTTTAAATCTTGCCGGAAGGTCTTCAAGCTTGCTCCTCCCACCCACCCGGGTGGTATAACTCTCCGCCCCATGGCGCCAGATCTGTGGCCGCTGGAAGCTCAGGTTGTCGTCGAAGCCGGGAGGCTGAGAGTCGTAGGATGAACAACATACCATTCCTAGAACTCCTGTTACAGGTGAGTAACCTGTATTTCTAGGGACATGGATATGTTGTTCATCCACACTCATTGGCAGACTCCTAGCAGTTCTCCGGGAGGAGGAGGCAAGACGCACCCCATATACTTACTTGGGAAGAGAGACTGGAGAACCGAGGCCCCAAAACCAGCATCCCGGCGTGACTCAAGGTCGATGTGGTAATGGGTAATGAAGGTGTTTGCTGACTTCCAGGTAGCAGCCCTGCAGATTTCCTGGATAGGGACGTCCCTGGAAGCAGCCACCGATGCAGCAGTATGGCGGGTAGAATGAGCTCTTATCCCTCTGGGAGGCTCCATGCCCGCTAACTTATAGCAGAGATCTATGCAGGAGGTTACCCACCTGCTTATCGTCCGCTTGGCTGCAGGTCTGCCAGATGCGGCTTCAGCGTAGGTGACAAACAGCTGGCGAACCTCTCCCCGAATATCAGCCGTGCGCTCCTTATAATAAGCGAGCGCCCTTCTAGGATCCAGAGTATGGAGCCTATATTCGGCCTCCGAGGTGTGATTGGGGTAGAACACCGGCAGAGTCAACACCTGGTTAAGGTGAAACTGCACCACCTTCGGAAGGAATTTCGGGTGGGGGCGCAGGACAACCTTGTCCCTGTGGGAGACCAGGTAAGGAGACTCGATGGAAAGCGCCTGGAGCTCTCCCATCCTTCTGGCTGACGTGATAGCCACCAAGAAGGCGGTCTTCCACGACAGGTGAGAGAGAGCACACCTGTGCATAGGTTCGAATGGCTTGCCCATGAGCTTTGCCAGTACCAGCAGTAGATCCCACGGAGGTGGGGGTTCCCTGACTGAGGGGAAATGTGATCAAGGCCTTTGAAAAGCGCCAGACCACCTTCTCCTGCGCTCACCGACTGCTTCCCCAGCCCGCGCCGCAAGCAGAGATGGCTGCCAGGTGCACCCTTAGGGTCGCCGACCTAAGCCCTTGACTAGAAAGGGACCATAAATAGTCCAAGATGCTTGCCAAGGAACAGGAGGAAGGGTCCAAGCCCTTGCTTCTGACACCAAATGGAAAACCTTTCCATTTGAAGGCATAGCATTTTCTGGTCGACTTACGGGACGCCTCAACTACATTGAGGACCCTCGCCGGAAAGACCCAAAGCCTGGAACTCTAGCGCCAGGAACCAGGCCGTCAGGTGCAGGGATTGAAGGTCCGGATGGAACACCTTCCCCTGATTGACTGAGAGCAGGTCCGGCGAGCTGGAAGCTGCCGCTGGAGTCCTGAGCTGAGACTGAGGAGATCTGGTACCAGAACTGGCGAGGCCAGTCTGGGGCTATCAGAATCACCTGCGCCTTGTCCTCTCGCCTTGAGAAGCACCTTGTGGATCAAGGGAAATGGGGAAAGGCGAAAGAGGCCCGGGGTCCATTGCCTCGAGAAGGCATCCCCTGCAGCGAGCCCTGCTGAGGGGGGCGGCATGGAACAGACTCAGCTTCGCTGCTCTCCATGGAGGCAAACAGGTCCACCTGAGGTGTGCCCCAAAGGGAGAACAGATGCTGTACTACCGGCAGGAGAGACCACTGTGGGATGCAGCCCCTATCCGCCCAGGGCATCGGCCAGGGTGTTGGAGGCTCCTGCCACGTGAATGGCTAGGAGATCCGCCCAGGCTGCGCACGAGTGACCAAATGCGAGAGCTTCTTGCATAGAAGCATGGAGCGGCTCCGCCCTCGGCGGTTTAGATAGTACATGGTCGTGGTATTGTCCGCCTGACCGGACCACTTGACCCCGGAGGAACGGAGCAAAGGCGGTGAGAGCTAGGCGGACCGCCTGAGCTCCAGCAGGTTGATGTGGCATCGGGACTCCGCTGGGACCAGAGGCCATGAGCCCGTGTTCCCCAGATGGGCACCCCAACCCATCAGAGAGGCATCGGTCGACAGAGAGAGACCGGCTGCTCGGGCGGACGAACGGGATGCCCTCCTGCAAATGATCTGGAACGGTCCACCACTGGAGAGCATTCCACATCCCTGTGTCACGACACAAGCTGGTCCAAGGGATCGCAGGCAGACCACTGGCTGGCCAGTCCCCACTGAAGGGGACGATGTTCCAGCCGGGCCCAACGGACCACGCTGGTACAGGCGCCATGAGACCCAGGAGGCGCAGGAAGTCCCGGCAGGGGCAATTGCCCAACCAGAAATGATCGGGCAAAGGAGGAAAGAACCTCGGCCCTGTCCGGCCGAGCCGCGCCTGGCTCGAAGAGAGTCGAGCTGCGCCTCGATGAATAAAATCACCTGCTTCGCTCGAGTTCCGACTTGCCTCGTTGATAAGGAGGCCCAGTTGAGAGCAGACCTGAGGGCCAGATCTCTGGACCACTCCGCCTCCTTTCCTGGAGGAGCTGCTATCAGCCAGTCGCCCAGGTAGGGGCACACCGGACCCTCGGCGCCGCAGGGAATGCTGTCACCACTGCCATGCATTTGGTGAAGACCCTGAGCTGGAGACAAGCCAAGGGCATGGCTTGAACTCGAAGAGGGATCCTTCCGCCGGAAGTTGAAGGAATCTCTGGTGAGACGGACGGATAGGGACGTGAAAAACGCTATCCTGCAAGTCCAGAGAGCAGAACCACACGCCCTGCTCCAAGGATGGTATAATCTGAGCCAGAGTGACCATCCTGAAGGTTCGAGACCTTAGAACTTGTTTAGGTCGTAGGTCGAGAATGGGGCGCCAGCCCCCATCCGCTTCGGAACCAGGAAGTACCTGGACACAAACCCTGGGTCTGAAGGAGGGTCCACCACCTCTTACCACCTCCTTCTGGAGGAGGAGAGGATGTCGGCTCGACGAGCCGCCAGTGAGGCTGGGGATCTCGGCCCCCGAGGCGCAGCTCTGAAGGGTAGTGCCTGCTCGAATTCCAGAGGCAGGCCTCTTCCCACCACCTCCAAGACCCACCTGTCCGTGGTAACAGCGACCAAGCCGGAACGGGAGGGCCGAGCTGCCCCCACGGGAGGACCCAGGGTAAGGTGATGGGGATGGGGCGACACCCCTCAGCCCGCCACTGGGCAGGCTTGGAGGAGGGACCGGCCGAGGACCCTGGCCCTCCTCCCTGCCTCCTGTTGAGGAAGCCGCGGGCTTGGGTTTGGGATGGGCCGAGCCTGCTGGGCCCTGACGCTGCTGGGCCGGGCTGGGGCACAGAAGGACCAAAGTGGCTAGCTGTGGTTTAAGTGTCTTGTCCTTTCTGAGCGGAAGAGACCGAGTCCAAGGTGGCATTGGACTTCTCGATCCTCTGCAGGTGACCTTCCACCCAGGGCCGAAGAGGTCAGTCCCAAAAGGGGAACATCCGCCAACTTGTGCTGGGCATCCGGAGAGAGTAAAGGTGGATATCCTCAGCCAAGCTCCGCCCGGCCTTATAACCACTCGGGCCACACCGATCTGGACATGAGTCCCCACATCCAAAGCAGTCTGGAGCTGCTGTTTGGCCACTGCTCTCGCCCTGGTCCCGCACCTGCTTAACCGTAGTCTGCAGATCGGCGGGAAGATGAGGGATGACCTCATCCAGGGAGCCCAACAGGGCATGAGAAAATAATGCCATGAGGACGGCCGAGCTGGCCTGACGAAGGCCGAGAGGACGAGCGAGATCTTCGCCCGACATAGTCCATTCCCTTGACTCCCTTGTCAGAGGTTTGTCCACATCCTCTGGCGCCGGGGCGCTGGCCGAAAACGCTGTCGGTAACCAACCCCTCAGCAGAGGGGTGCTCCAAAACCGACAAGGAACCGTAGGGACCGTGACATTTCCTGGCCATCCTGGCCAAGGCGCAGGGCAGGAAGCAGGGCGCTGCCAAAGTTCCAGTGCCGGACCCACTATGGCCTCGCCACCGGAAAGGCCTCCGCCGGAGAATCCTCGGTCCAGAATCTCCGTGAGGATACCTGGCCGCTTGGAAACGGGTTCGAGCTCCATCCCGTAGACTCCGAGATGAGCCGAAGCAGTCCTAGGAAGGACGACGGGCTATCGCCCATTGGCTGACCTCCTGAAGACTCCAAGTCCAGTCGCTTGGAGAAGAAGGAGGAATCGCTCTCGGACTCGGAAGAGTCCTCAAAGAGCTGCCTCTGGCCTGAGCCACCTTCACCCTGCCGAGGTCGGTCGGAGTGAGGGTAACTGACAGCCGATGGGGTAAACCCTCAGCCGACGAATCCTTGGTCGAGCCCCAATTGGTGGCTGTGGAGGCGGAGGTTCCACCGGAATCGGTGGAGCAGCTGGTTTTGGCCGAACAACCGCCTGGTGTAGGCCCTCGACAAGTCGAGGGGTTGTGTCGGCCGCTCCGGTGACAGTTCTTTAATGGCTGGAGCGCGCCGGAGTCGGCTTATTCCCGGCCAGAGGAGTTGTTAGAACATAAGGTCCTCGCATCGTCGACGTAATTTACGCCAAGCCTCCTCATCCGAGTGAGGAGGACGAGGACTTGACGGGCGACGCCGCCATCGCGGTGCCGAGACCGAGACCGCCTATGACGGTGGGAACGGCTGGACCGCGAAGAGGTCCGAGACCGAGACCGAGAGTCCCGAATTTCCGGCCGGTGCGGGAGGTGTCGGCCGAACTGCACTCTTCCGCTCGGAAGGTCCATCCGAGGCTCCGGAACCGAGGCACAGGCGAGCCCACGGATCCTCAACTCCTCCCGGGAACCGGGAGAGGGAATTCGGCTGCTAAAGGCGATAGCTCGTTCAATGGGTCAGAAAAATCGACTTCATCAGTGGGAGTCTCGGTCAACTGACCTGACGGGACACCGTGAGCCAGTGGTCAGGCCGAGCGTGTCGACCGAAGCCGACGGTCGACGGCCCGGAGGGACCTTCCCGCTCCCCAAGAGCGCTGAATGGAGGACTTACCCTTGTCCCTCTTTTTTGACCGAGAAAAGGTCCAGCAGACGCAGGCCCTTCTCCTTTAGTGGAGAGGGACAGGATGCTCTCTAAGGGAAGCCTGTAGGAAGAACCCAGAGAGAGCGGATAAATGCCGCGGCCGAGGAAGATCACAGCCCGCGCCGCCCTCCTCGAGCGACCATCCGGCCGAGCTGATACCGCCGAAAACCCGCCGCAGACACCGCCAACCGGGCCTCCTTGGACTTCACCGGAGGGAAACGCTTCTCGGGACGGCCCAGTTGCAATCGGGCAGCACGGTCTTCGAGGACGTAGGCCGAGAAAGATGAGCACAGGTCGCAAGCCTGCGGGTCGTGCTCAAGGCCTAAGCAGTAGACACACGTGGAGTGTGGATCCGTCCGAGACATCTTCTGCCCGCATGGGCATCTCCGAACCGGAGTCGATGGTGTCCATCGAGTCGCAGGGATCAAGACTGAAGTCTTTTGCAAAATATTATTTTTAAACTGCAAACGGAGAAATAGGAACTAGTCGTAAACGCAGAGCGTTAAGGGGGAACCTGAGCTTCCAAGCGGTAAGGAAGATCTGGCGTCATGGGGCGGAGCCGAGAGTTATACCACCCGGGTGGGTGGGAGGAGCAAGCTTGAAGACCTTCCGGCAAGATTTAAAGCGGCAAGGATACTGCCAATGAGTGTGGATGAACAACATATCCATGTCCCTAGAACTGAATGTTTTCTGCCCTCTCCTGAGGGAGAAAAGCTCTTCCCACTACTGTATTCAGTTCTGCACCTATGAACTGCAGAACCTGCACAGGTGTCAGGACTGACTTTTTGGTATTGAGAAGGAATCCCAGGGACAGCAACATATCCTTGGTTACCTGAAGGTGGTCTGACGCCTGTTGGTGGGATTTCCCTATGATTAGCCAATCGTCCAGATAAGGAAAAATTGTGACACCCAGTCTTCTGAGGTGCCACTACTACTGCTATGCACTGTGAAAGACCCTTGGAGCAGAAGTAAGCTCAAGGGAACTGTTGAGAACTGGTAGTGGTCTGAGGGAGTCTGAATCTGAGATACTTTCTGTGTGACTCCTTATGGGAATATGGAAATATGTGCCCTTAGATCCAAGGAGGCTAGCCAGTCCCTTTTGCAGAGGGCAAAATCATGGCCATTGTGACCATTTTGAACCTGGGCTTTACCTAGGTACCTGTTTAGTAGTTGGAGGTCTAGTATAGGCCACCACTTCATTCTTTTTGTTGTTAGGAAATATCTGGAATAGAACCCTTGCCCTCTTTGGTTGTGGGGGACTGGCTCCACTGCTTTTGCCAGCAGTAGGGTCTGTACCTCCTGCTCCAGTAGTTTTCTTTCTGAGAAGGTAGCTGGTGCAAAATGTTTTAACCATGGAGGAGGAAGGGACTTGAAGCAAAGGAAGGGACCCTGACTCACTACTTCCAAGACCCACTTGTCTGTGGTTATTTTTAACTATTCCTGAAATAGTGGGTGAGTCTGCCCCCTACAGGATGTGGAGAGGCAGCCTGAAGGGAAAAATCAGGGGTTCTGTTTTGCTTGCTGCTGAGGCTGAGCAAATTGGGATCCTCTCCGAGAACCCTTTCTACCTCTAGCTCTGTAAAATCCAGTCTGCTGTGGTTGGTACTGCTGCTGGGAAACAGCCTGTACCTGAAAGAAAGGCCTCCTAAAAGAGGACCTGCCCCTGACTCCCCTAGAATAAGATGAAGCTGAAGTAGAGGGCCTGTCTCTGGTCGAGTTGTTCCTAAAAGTAGCTTTATATTTGTCTAATTTTTTCATATATGCCTCAGTCTGGGCACCAAAAAGAGAGTGGCCTTTCAACAGGAAAGTCTATTGCCTTAGTTTGGGTATCCTGGGTGAGGCTGGTAGCCCTCAGACATCAAATCTGCTTAGAGCAATGGTACCAGCCATCCACCTTGAAGCTGTATCATTGGTGTCAGCTGCCATCTGAAATTTGGAAGCCTCCAAGCCCAATTTTGCTGTGTCTAGCAGCTCTGACACTGTTAAAGAGGGTTTGTCTAACATTGTCCACTACTGACTGCCAGAGAGCTTTTTGATTAAGGGCTGCATAGGTCTGGTAGCTGGCTTGACAAACTGCCAGGGATGCCGAAAGGTACCCCTTTTTTGCCATGCTGTCCACCTTTCTCGAATCCTTCTCGGAAGGGGGGAGAGGATAAGGGAGTTTTGGCTTTCTCACAGGCAGCCTGCTGTACAATACCCTGGTGGTCTGGGTGACTAAAAAGAAACTCAGCAGTAGATCTTTCTAACTGATACTTCTTGTCACACTTTTTGTCTGTGGGTGTGACTGTATTGGGAGCCTTTAGGATTTCTAAAACATCCTTCTTAAAGAATTTGTAGATAGGCAGAAGGAGCCTTTTTGAGGGTGTCAACCCTATAAGCTCCATGTATTGTGCCTCCTCTTCATCCTGGATCTCTTCAGCTGTTTGCAGAGCCAGGGCCTCTACCATTTTCTTAACAAAAGAAAAATGGGAAGAGAAATCCTCTGAGGGCCTGGGAGGAAGCCAAAATCCTGTTCTGGTGACACCTCAGGTTCAATTACCTCTTCTTCCAGGTCATCCTCCTCATATGCCACTGTAGCAATGGGCAAAAGAGGGGCAGCAACAGTTGCTTTTTCAGCAGTAGTAATCACAGGCTGCTGAAGGGGTAATAAACCCTACAGCACCTGGAGTAAGGCGAAAGCCTGTGTCAACTCAGCAGGAGAAGGAGCATTAATAGGCACCTGAGGGACCCCTTGAGGCGTTTCAGCCGGGGTGTCAGTGTGTTTGGTTTTCTTTAATTTTGGGGGGCAGGCACTGGGGAGTTAGCCGGTTGATTGCCCCTCTTACCAGAGCCCTCACCCATATCAGGGGTGGATGTAGAGGCTCTGGAAGGAACTGCTACAATCTTAGAGGGGATGGACTGGTTATAGCCCATGGACCCCTCCTCTAGTATTCTTTCAAACCTCTCCCTGTGTTTTTCCACTGTCTTAACAGGGAAAGACTTACAGATATCACAGTCTTCATTGAAGTGCTGTTGCCCAAGGCAGATCAAGCAAAGATCATGCTTGTCTGCCTTGGCAAACACCTCTGCACACTTCAAACAATACTCAAACCCAGGGGGTCCTGTTTTCTTTTTAGGCTTGTCTGACATTATAGAAAACAGGAACTAGTAACCGACCAAAAAATAGACTAAATTTAAATATTTGTGGTTGGTTTCAATAGAATAACGGTCAGTTCAGGAACCGATAAAGTGAAAAAAACTATTGAATCTGATTGGATCCGGAACCGAGAAACTGCTGAGGAAAATTGATAAACCTCAGTTCAAAAGCAGTTAAAATGAAATAAAATTAAAGAATAAAGTAACCGGAACCCTCTAAAAAGGTTCAGATTAAATAAAAAAAAGAAGGTCGGTTGCCCCTCGGTTCAAAGGAACCAACCACGAGGGAACTGATAAGTTTAAATTTAAAACTTATGAGGTATAAAACACTGAAGAACAATGACACTTGGCAGTAATGAAAAATAAAACAAAAATATTTAAGTTTTTTTTGCTCTATGCACTACAGGAATCTGTCTTGATCGAGAGAGATCTCCAGGGCATCTGAACTTTGCAGCAGAGAGAAGAAATCTGAGGTAGAATATAGACAGTTGACACTGGGCAGTTTGAAAATAGATGCACAAGCTAAACATTCCATGGTTAGCATAGCATTCTAGTCTCTCTGGGGCTGTGCTGGCTTAAGGGAGCACCGCAAGAGTAATAATATTAGTGGATTCCTGGGGTTAGAATTCCGCAGTGCTTTTTTTTCGATATTTGGCCATAAAAGCCACGTAGGAAAAAATGTTGACAGCATCTGTGGTTAGCTATGAAATCTATTTTCTGGAGTCCTTGTCCGGCGGTAAGGAGGACAAGGAGACCCCAGCTTTCTCGCAAGCTGCCTGCTGCACTATACTCACATGGCTGGGATGTACAGACAGGCACTCAGCATTGTTGTTAAACAATTGATATATTTATGTATTTATTTATTAACATTTTCAGCCCGCTTGTAAACCTCAGTCACAGAAGCGGGGGTTTCAAGCAGTTTTGTGGTATTTTTATTTATACTTTTCATTATAGATAGGCACGACCAGACTTTTAGGAGGTGAAGACCTTTCATCTCCCTATAATCTTTTTTATCCTCATCCTCACCTTGGATGAACTCCTGAGAAGGGAGGTCCACGGTGTCCAATATGTTTTGTATAATTGAAAGCATAGAGGGGGAATCCTCTGGTTAAAGCTCCAAGGAGAGGATAGTGGACACATAAGGTTCTAGGCCCTCCAAAGTCATGTCAGAGGCATCATAAAAATACTTGTATCATCTGTATCACCTTCACAGTCTCTGAAGCGAGAACTGTGGAAGAATGTTTAGCAGCCCCCTGTAATCAGGGGCTTCATAAAATTATTCATCATCAACTGTATCACCTTCACAGTCTGCAGAAAAGAGAACTGTGGAAAGTGTATACTAGCCCTGTAAACATAAACCCTCATCCTTAAGGTCTGAAGGACATGCCATGCTTTTGCAAAAATTGTACCTGTGCAGACAGCACTGAATATTCTTTGTTTTTTCTTTATTCTTTAAGATGCCTGTTGCTCGCTATTGGCTTTCCCAGGAGGAACAGGAGGATTTTTCTTGACAGAGTTTCTTTCTAGCCACTTCATAGCAGCTTGATAGAGCTTCCTTAATTCATATTTATAATTTTTAATTTGTGGGGAACCTCATCAGCCCCCTTGGAAGCTATATTTATTGGCTGGGAACCGGAGGCTTCATCAGCCCCCTGCTTACATATTTATTGTTATTACTCTTAAATAGCCCCTTATCAGTAGCCTTTGATATATCCTCAGCCATAATACTTATTAGGTGTCTTTGCTATGTGCCAATTTAACAAAGAGAACCCAAGTTCTGGACCACAAACAACTCAGTGCAGGTTTCTGTGAATTGCCACCGGCCAGTCCTGCCCCAGTTAAATAACTCTGTCTGCTTTAAAATCCTTTTTTTTTTTAGTACTGGTATCTATACCAGTGCCAATCTAATAGAAAACCCAGTAATACCAGTCAATGCAGCACAGGTTTTTGTTGTAATGCCACCGCCAGTCCAGTGACAGATGAACTTAGGGTCCAGTTTTAAGTAGTTAAGGGATTCTCTGATCTTGCCAAGCAACTGTCAAAATTTGAACCCAGTTGGTTACCTCGCAGTACAACCTGCAAGTGTCTGAGGTAGAAATTAGCAAAAGTAAAAGAATTCGACAGTCCTATCACAAATTGCGTTAAAAAGCATGGACCATAAATGCCTGTTGTAGGCAGCATGATGGGCCTGACGTGCTGTGATGGAGAGCAAAGGCACGCCGAGGAGAAGACTCTCTTCCCTGTCGGTCAAACTCACAGAATCTGCCTCTGGAGGTTGGTCATGCCTTGAGCTTCTATGCCCAGTAGGAGTATCCAGGAGTGTTACTCTCAAGAGGGGTGAGACAGGGTTCCTGGAGATCCTTGGGTTCGACAATACCTGTGCCAGCAGTCCATCAGGGCAGGAGAAGGAACTGATGGATGCTGCCAGGTATGGTATGACGTCTCCCAGAAAGGGGTAGGCCAGGCAGGCACCACCAGGTGATCCGCACTGAACTCGCTTAAGAAAGTGCACGTTGCCTACTCAGGATTGCGTCTTGCTACCCTGGAGATGTGGAGCTTGTCGGCCAGCCCTGAAAGGAAATAGTGATAAGAGGTCTGATCAGCGTCCGAGGACAGGTGGTGGAAGGAGCCTCTTCCTCAGGTGAGGAAGACAAGGAGGACAATGAGTCCGAGTAGTCCAAGTCCGGCTGCTGCAGGGGTGACAGGTGAAAAACCTGTTAGTCCATGGTTCTGAGGTAACGAGGAATATCAGCAGCTGAGGCCCTTAACTGTTCCCAGGTCACAGGCCCTGCAGGACCCAAGTGGCCCAGGAAGGAAGGTGGGGAAGGCAGAGGCAAAGGAGACAGATGCCTCTGGAAAAGAGGATGCCCTCTGCCAGGACTAAGAGACCGCACAGGCAATCCAGCACCCCCAAAGGATCCACCAATCAGAATAGCAGCTGACCACTCAGCTATCCTGAAATGGTCAGGACTGAGCTCTGAAGGGGATTTCCCCTTGTGAGGTGACAGGGGCCTTTTAGTCCAGAAGGGCAGACCCTAGCCTCCTGCAACAAGGTCTCATTCGGGGACCCTGAGGGGGAGAAGAAAGACTCAGTGTTGCAGCTCCTTCCGGAGCCCTGGAGGGCTACCAAGGAAGAGCGCTGCTCCTCATCTCGCCCTCTCACCCCCTTCGGTCTCCGAGAGGGACCTCTTCCTCAAGCCCAACCACAAGGGCTCTACCTCACCTACCAGCCCCTGGGGGGCAGCCGGTGAGGGAACCCTCTTCCCAGCCCCAGATGACTGAGCGGCTCCGAGAATGGAACCAGCCTGGTCACCAGGGCCTGGGGACTCAATCCCCCCCAGCTCGGAGTCCATACCAACACTGGTAGACCCTCTGGTGCAACCATCAGTCCTAGAAAGTTCCCCAGCGCCACCTGGCACTGGTTATAACAACCAGCTCCAAAGGGAGAGGAGGAGGATGGGAAGGTGCAGTGATGCTGTGTGGAGAAGAGCCCCGGTACTCCAAGGAGATGGGCAGCCAGTCCAGATCTGCCTCCGTATTGTCCATCTTCTCCGAGGAGTGGATCTAGAGGACTTCCAGAGGGGCCACCCCAAGGCCCTCCCACTCCCGGCACCGCAAGATGGCCCAGCACCGCCTCCGACGCTGCCACGATCACCAGAGCCATGAATGACTCCAGGATCCGAAATGGCCCCAACGGACAACACTGAGGAAACCATCGGGCCGGGCCAGGCAGGCACAGGCCGCGACACTGGGGGAGCCCTCACCTCCGAGAGGTGATTGCCAAGACAGTGCTCCCAGTCCGGCCCCCAGTTTGAGTAACACTCTCTACACTACAAGGTCTGAAGGGGGTGCATACAGAAAAAGATTTTGCCATAGCAGTCCGAAGGCATCCTGACAGAAAAAGCCATGTCCTGGCTTTCTGAAGCAGAATCGAGGCAGTTTGGAATTGAGTGAGGATGCAAAAAAGTTCCACATCTGGTGTACCCCACTTGTTGAACAGTGATCTCACTAGTCATTAAAGAGCAGCTGACGCCTTTAGGAAAACTTTGGAAAACATGACATTAAGACACAATTCAGCTTGTATTTCATATATCTTCTATAGATTTCTCCTCTCCATTATTTGTTACTGAAGAAATTCCCACAGAAACAAGATCTTTATCCCTTAGAGTTCATCTGCCTCTATAACTTATTCCCTACTTGAAATTATAATGCTCTATTGCGATGTCACAGTCTGTTGCCATGGGAATAACTGTGATGTCACAAGGAGAGTATTATTACATCAGGTTGGGAAGAAGCAATATGAGCTGATGAACCTTCAGGGAACAACAGTCCTGTTTTCAAGCATATGACCCCAGTAATAAATCACGGGAATAAAAAATACACAGCAAATGAGAAACATAAACTTTTCTATGTGTAAATATTATGTTTTTCGAAGTGGCTCTTTAAGGCAAAGGTCAGGAAGCATAGGAAAATCCATATACTGTTGAAACAGCAATGGTAATGCCACGAGGACCATTACAGTGACAAAATCTGCAGTTCACTGTAATGGTCCATGGTACACCGACACTGTTTTCTCCAGCATGTATGCCCTCTCCCTGAAACAACTCTGACTCGGAGTTGATCATCATAAATTGCGGGGGGCAAAAACACTCTATTTCACTGTCGGCATTGTGCCGTCGCTGTAATGTCGTTTGACAAATTTCCTATTGAAGTGGCTTAGTGGAACCAGGAAAATCAGCAACAGTTGTAACACTTTCAAGTAGAGTTTTATTATTATCAATAGCAATAGAATAAAACAAATAAAGTTGTGCAAGATAGCTCTTATACAGGTGGTTCAAATAAAACAAAGTCCTTCATCTGAGGGTATCTCTAATTCTAAATTTCAATCTCTCTCTCTAACAAAAGATTGCACTCTTTATATAGAATGTCTTTTCCTAGCAAGTAACGTTCGCATCCTGAGGTCATTAAGACACATGTCCTGTTTTCACACAACGTCCCAAAACGTTGTCGGTTTCTTTCCTTGCAGGTGCAAGAAAGCAGAACATCGTGTCCCAGAGCAGGTCTCCTGTTGACTGCTCTGTAAATGAGCCTGTGGAGGTCAAACTGCATCTCAAGGTGAACCCTGAGTTCCAAATAGCTTTTTGCAATCATTTCAACAATATAACTATATAATTTTCAAACCAGAGAATCCAGCTTCACATAAAGATCCACATATATGTTCACAACCACAGATAAGCAAGGGGAAGAAAAGATGGAAACAACAAGTGAAAGCAGGGACATAGCGGGAGAAGGGAGAATCGTAAGACTGTCAAAGTGATCAGTTCATAGGTCTCACAAGAAAATGTGTGCAGTCAGATAGACAAGCGACAGAAAAGGGGAAGACAGAACAGATCTTTGCTTTTAACTCTTTCAGCATAACAAATGGGAGAGGGTCTTTTTCAACTCTGTCACATACCTCCCTCTTTAAGAGGTAACCTGTTTTTAAAAAAGCAAGTTTCCAAAGCTTTCTTTTAATTCTCTTCTAACATTACCTTATAACCGTTACAGTTCTGTGCATATGCAATATCCCTTTTTCCATAACAGCCAGTACAGCAAACAATTAAGTTTAAAGCCACACATTTTTTAACCTTCTGAATTCTCAATTCCTACATACGAACATACAAAAAAGCCAGCAGAAGAAGGCCATTTGGTCTATCTAGTCTGTTAGTATTGCAGGGTCCAGAGCTTGAGCTACTGACCTTGCCCCTCCAACCCTCCTCTTCCTGAACCATATCTTGACAGAAAATCAGCACCAATATTATGTTTTCCAGATTTGTGCATCATTTTGAATTTAAATAGCTGCAGTGCCAGGTACCACCTAGTGATTCTGTAATTTTTATCCTTCATTTGATTAAGTCAACAGAGAGGATTATGATTGGTTATAAGTAAACAGTCAACTTAAACGCAAGTAAAACGTAAGGGACTCCATGACCCACTTTACTGCAAGGCATTCCTTTTCAGTGGTGGAACACCTTTCTGCTGTGCAGCTTCCCATTGATATATAGAATGGGATGTTCCTTCCCATCTATAATCTGACTCAAGATTGCACCTCTGATGCATCTGTCTGTAACAAAAATTGTTTCTCAGAGTCTGGACTTCTTAAAACAGGGGCTGAACATAATGTAGTCTTGATGGCCTGAACATCTTCATCACACTCTGGAGTCCATTTCACATTATTCAGGCACCGTTTCTTCATGAGTTCAGTGAGTGGAGTAGCTAACTGGGCAAAGTTGGGAACGAATCTCTGATAGTAACCAGCCAGCCCTAAAAACGACCTAACAAATTTCTTTGTTTTAGGGACCAGACTGTTAGCTACAGCTTTTATCTTAGAAATCTCTGGCTTTACTTCTCTATTTCCCAAAACATATCCCATGTGTTTGTTTTTCTGCATGTCCAGTGCACATTTGGTGGGATTAATGGTCAAACCTGCCTTCTTGATAGATTGGATAACTGCTCGTAGGTGTGCCAGGTGGCTTTTCCAGTCTGGACTGTACACCATAACATCATCCAGGTAAACAGCACAATAACCACCTTGGCATGTCAGCTCTCCTTCCTCTCTATTCCAGGCATGTCGTATCTCCTTCCCCTCCCTTTCCCCTTTCTCCCTTGTCCTCGCAGTCCCCCGGCAGGGTTATCTGCATCCTGAGGGGGTCCAACTGTGCCCAGTCTGTCTCCTCTCTTTCCACTCCCACTTTCCTTTCCCCCTGGCTATCGCATTCCCCTTGCAGGGTTCTCAACATCCTGAAGGAGTCCAATGATGCCCAAAGCACTTCCTCCCTCCTCTAATTAGCACAATACTAGCCTTTCACACCTACTAGTAGGGTCCACTCTATCTTGTTGGACTATTAATTAGGTCCCATACCCTCCATGGGTGCTAATTGTCTTCCCCTCAAGGGGTCTATTCTCACTCACTTATTAATCCCCTCACCCCCATCCTCTCCTATGTCTCTCATGTTAGCACTTGTTTACTTATTCTCACTCACCTATTAATCCCCTCACCCCTTCCTCTCCTATCTCCTATTTCTCTCATGTTATCACGTTTACTTATTAACCCGGCACTTATTATTGCTCCTCTCTTTCTACCTATTATGTGTTACACTGTTGTAATACTTTTGCATTCACCTGCCTTTTGTAATACTGTTTTGTATCACCTGCTTTACAACTGTATGTTAAGGTACCATTAGCGGCCTTCAAAAACTGTGTCCAACGATCCTTACTAGAGACCTGCAACTGTTTCCGGCATTAAAACTCTGTCTCTCCCTCACACCTGCCTGTCCCCCCCTCCCCCGTCTTTCTGCTTCTCTCTGCTTTTGTATTCTCCCTCCTTACCTGACAGTCCTACTGCACCTTACTGGTGTATCCATCCCTTCCTGCAGGTACTTCACCTGCCCCCCAACCCAACCCCGGGCATCAATCCCCTTTCAACCTGTCCACCTCCTCTAACCCTTGCATACCCATGCTCCTCTCGTTTGCCCCCTCCAACCCAACCCCGAGCATCAACTCCCCTATTCTAACCTTGCACCTCCTCTAACCTGTGCACACCCTGTGTTTACCCTAGCCTTGCTATATAAACTCACCAAGGCCACGCAATGCTTTACTAGACCAAACCTCTTTGATCATTATGAAAGTTGTACATCATTGCCCTTCTTGTACTTGCCTTGTCTAGAACTTGCATATAGTTGTATACTGCCTGCCTTTGCACCCTGCCTGTAACTCCTGATGCATTGCTCTCTTTTTGCCTACCGTGATCCTACCACGCCTAGCCTTCTATGTTATTTGTAATTACCATACTCTACCATGCCAAGCCATGCTATGTATCTGTATTTATATTTTTTGTAGGCCAATTGCCAATGTTCTTATGGCCATACTTATGTTGAATTGTGCCTTCTTGTTGATTATTTATATCAGGTCCATCTTGTAAATGAACCCTGCTCAATGGTGTTCTGCCTGGCTAAATACAGATACTGATTGACCGATTGATTATAATTTGAATGTTTAATGTCTATTCCTATTGTACCCCTTCTCCCCAGGTTGCACCGGGAGATGCGCGACTTGTCGCTCAGTGTGCCTTCCTGGTGAAACATTTCAATAAATAAATAAAAACCAGTGTGAGTAACTAAAATAACATTCATGTACTGCTGGAATGCAGCGGGTGCACATGTAAACCAAACGTCATGGTGGCGAACTGACAGAATCCAATGGGAGTGGCAAATGCAGTTTAGTCCCTGGATTCTTTAGCTAGGGGAATATGCCAGTAACCCTTGGTGAGATCGAGGGTACTGCTGCCACCAATAACGTCACCATGCTTGGCATAAACGTCTGTATCATGCTTGGCATTGATGATGGTACCCTGCTCAGCACAATGACAGCACCATGCCAAGTGTCAGTGTCAATGCTGGCAGTGATGAATGATGATTATCTAAGGTTTCTATCCTGGTACAGAGGTGGGGAAATTGGCACCAACATTGGTGCAATCATTGTCATGGAGACAGACGTAAAAAGGTCTCTGTACCAGTGGGCCTCAATAAGACCTCGACCAAGTCCTGTCTACTCATAAACTGTCCTGAAAGGCCCCATCCTTGACCCTGTTCTATTCCTTCTTCCAGCAATTCCCTGACAGCCAGAGCAATGTCAGATACCAAGTTAGACTCAGAAGACTCACAAGTTTCATGGCATAGCAGGGATAGAAGAGGTCAGTGCCTAGGAGTTTAAAGCACCAAAAAGCTACGAAAAATAAAAATGATGGCTGTCCTGATGGCCCAGCGCTGGCAACCTAAGTTTGGGAGTGAGCTCAGGATGCTGTGTCGGGAGTCAAGCCTGACTGCAGCAGGTGCGGCCTGGCAGTGCACTGTGATTGGAGAGGGATGGCGCTAAACAACTGGTGCCACAGTGACCCTGCAGAGGGCCGAGGGAGGGGAGGGAGGACTGTCCCCCAGAGCCCCTGCCGGGGGAGCCATGGGGGACATCAGCTGGTGTGGGACCAAGGGGAGACTGGGAGTCAAGGGACTTGAACAGAGTATATTCCTGGTGGAGCATGGCTGGGAGAAAAAGGAAATTAAAAGAAAAAATAACAACGATGGCAGGCTGATATGACAATGATAGTGCTACCGCTACTTCTCACTATGTCAACATCCCTGGTTCAGAAGTGGACTTGGGTCATAAGGGGATGGCCTAGGGGAAGGAACATTGAGTGTCCAAGGACTGTGCCCCTCGTTCAGGGAGGGGAGACCATGCAGTCCACTGCTTGACTGCGACCTGGCTATACTTGGGTGGCAGTGCAGCACAAGGCCTTCATACTGTGGGGAAGACCAGCATCAGGTACATGTTGTGTCATTCACCCCCACAAAGAAGAGACAAAAAAATCATGAAATACTCACAAAATTGCACGTATGACAACACTTATTCCAAAAAAGAGAGTCAACACAAAGGATCTTGGCACTTTGCCTCCAAAGCACAAGGCTTAGGGGGCTTTGGAAGTGAAGCACTGGGGTCCTTTGTGCCATCTCTCATTTTTTGGAATACATGTTGGCATACCTGTATTTCTTACAGAGGAAATTTGAATGAAAACAGCATTTGCATCCCTTAAGTTCATCTGCCCCTACATGTCATTATTGCAACTTGAAGTCATAATCTTACTTTGTGACATCACAGACTTACCAATAAAGAGGGGAATAAACAAAAAGAGCAGATGAACTAAATTCTGTTTCCATTCAAATGACCTGAGTAATAAATCAAGGGGAGAAGAAATTCTGAACTAGTAAGAAATATCAACTGAATTGTGTCTAAATAGTTGTTCTGGAGTCGTCTGTTGCTTTTCCACCTGACTGGCAGGCAGCGTATTGCATGCAGGACCGGAGTCACACGACTGGACTTGGAAAGGCCTGTCAGCAACCAGGCTGATGCGTTCTGCACCAGCTGCAGTCTGTGGAGGGTCCCTCCTGTGACCCCAAAGTACAGAGTGTTACAGTAGTCGAGTCTAGAAGTCACAAATGCATGCACCAGTGTCAGTAGGTCCTTGGGCGGAATGAGGGGCTTAATCCGGGCAATGTCCCTCAAGTGGTAAAAACCATTGCTGACTACAGATGATACCTGATCTTCAAAGGTCAATCTGCTATCAAGGATCACACCCAGATTTCGCACCCTCGGAAAAACCACCAACGGCGCAGACCTCAGAACAAGTCCTGAGTCGGCCCATGGTGGCAACCCATCATGCCTGTGACCAGGCTTGATCACCAGCACCTCAGTCTTAGCCAGGTTGAGTCTCAGTCAGCTGGAAGCCATCTAGTCACTGATTTAAGCCAAACAGCTGTTAAGCACATTGACAGCTCCTGATGTTCCAGGTGCAAAAGACAAATACAGTTGGGTGTCATCTGCATAGCAGTGAAACTCCACACTGTATTGTCGAATGGTCTCGCCCAGGGGCAGCATGTACACTGCAAACAACATCAGTGACAACATCGAGCCCTGAGGTACTCCTCAGGACAGAGGCACTGGAGAGGAGGAGAAATTCCTCATCACCACCCACTACACTCTGTCCGAGAGACAGGACTCAAATCATTTGATGACAGTACCAGAGAGTCCACAAAGCTCACAGAACCTATCGAGAAGCACAGCGTGATCCACAGTGTCAAAAGCTGAGGAGAGATGGAGGAGCACGAGAACTGACCTGTCTCCTCTATCTCTAGCCCTCAGCAGATCATTATACACTCTCACTAGAGCAGTTTCAGTGCTATGTCTGGCTCGAAAACCCAACTGGAAAGGCTCATAGATATTCGAGAACACCAGGCGATCCTCAAGCTGTTGTGCCACCGATTTCTTGACAACCTCGTTCAAAAAAGTCAGGTTGGAGATTGGACGCTAATTCACCAGGATGCCTGGGTCGAGGGAAGACTTCTTTAGGAGGGGCTTCACCAGTGCTTCTTTCAAAGCAACTGGGAAGACCTCCTCCGCTATCAAGCACCTGACAATCATGGCGAACACTGGGCCAATGGCATCGACACATCCCATTTAGAAACAAGTTGGTGCCGGGTCCAGTTCACAAAAGGTGTGCTTCAGCTCCAAGATCACCTTAGTCACTTCAGATACCTCCACTGGCAAACTCCCCCCAGGCAGACTGAGTGCCTCTGAAACTCCCGACCCGATCACTGTGAGGTGAGAGCCTCCCTGGCGGAATCCCCAACCGGATGGCCAACACTCTGTCGGAGAAAAACAGAGCAAACTCTTCACATAAAGTGGCTGAAAAAGCTTTTTTCAGCTGAAGACAGGCAGGAAAAAGCTGAGATGTTCTGTTTTTCCCCACAGCAATTTCCCTGGACAGAAATTCTGCTTTCTTACAGGAAATTGCCCTCTGGTACTCAGCATAGTGAGAATGTATGGCCAATCTGTCGGCCTCCAGCTGGGTCTTCCACCAGCAATGCTCCAACTTCTGACCCCTGATCTTCATCGCCTTGAGATCTCCATCAAACCAGGGGGATCTCAAGTGAGAGGATCTGGGTTGTATACAGACTGGTGCAATGGTATCTAGAGCTTTGGCAAACACCCTGTTATAAGTGGTCAATGCCTCTCCAGTTCCAACTGCACATGCTGCATCAACCCTAGATTGGTCAGTTAAAGTCAGCAGTCCCTCTGGGTCAATGCCCCTTAAGGGACGATAGCTGACCATCTCTACAGGGGAGGGACTTTCACGGGGGACCCCAAAGCTGAACTCCATGGTGCAGTGATCAGACCAAATGACCTGATCAGTCTTGAGGTTATCAATCTCAAGATCCAGCTGCAACACCAGATTGAGTGTGTGGCCATGTTGGTGACCCTTGAGGGACCCCCAAGGTTACAACCCTGGGCTCAGACAAAGCCGCACTTATTTTCACCCTCTGAGACCTATTGTACAGGTAACTACAGAACCAAACGACAGTGTCTTGTGAAAAGCCTAGAGTCAGGAGATTGTTATGTAGCATCTGGTGGTTCACAGTGTCAAATGCCTTGGTGAGGTCAATGAAGCTTGACCCCACTGATTTACCAGTATCTAAGGCATCATATAGTTGGGAAGTGAAGGCTATAAGGGCTGTTACACTGCTATGGTTTTTGTGGAAGCTGTGTTGTTGGGGGCAGAGCGAGCTGTATTCGTTGAGGTGCTCAGTAAGCTGATCAGAAACGATCCTTTCTAGGACTTTGGAGAGCAGTGGAAGTATAGAAATTGGCCGGTACTTGCCTATGTTGGTTTTATTCCCATTTTTAAACACTGGGGTAACAAGGGATGCTTTCCATCTATCTGGGAATACCCCCATTCCCAAGGATAAGTTGAATAACTTAGTGAGAGGAATGGCTAGTTCATCCAGGGTGAGGGCTACGATCTTCATATCTATCATGTCACTTGCCATCCTGGTTTTGCCAAGGACCCTCCCGACATGTTTAATGGTTTGAGTCCTTGTTACTTGTCTGAAACAGAAAGGGGGTTGACCCAAGTTTTGTGTAGGGTACAGTTTAGTAAGAGGGGTCGTACTGTTGGGTGGGGTTTTTAAGTAATCAGGGGGTAGAACCGAGCTTAGGTCTCTAAATGCATTGTAAGGTGCCTGATGTAGTGACTATAAGGTTTGGTGGGGCTCTAGAGTCACTACCAGTCAAAGATTTAGCATTATTCCAGAATTCCTTCCCATTACCCCAGCTTTTTTCCATAAGCTGTTTGTAGTAGCTTGCTCTCCCGTTCCTCACCAGTCTAGTACAACTGTTTCTGGCTGCTTTGTATGTAATGTAGTCTGATTGTTTTCCTGTCGCCCTAGTCTTATACCAGAGGTTATCCCGTATGCTCAAATCCTCCTTTAGAGAGCCCGTGAGCCTGGGGTTTGTAGTGCCTTTGACTTTAGACTTTTTGTAAGGGGCAAATAGGTCACAGGCATTGTTGAATGTTGTAGTGAAATAGTCAAGGGCCTGATTAGCATCATCTAGGACATCTGGGGGGGGTCCAATCGCAGCTCTTTAGATGCTGTTTGAACTGCTCTAGCTGCCCCTTTCTTAGAGATCTATGTTTAGTGAGCTTAGGGGCATCCTTCAAGCCCTTGTTTGACTAGGAGCAGATGATCGGCAAGTGGTCTCTTAGAGAGTCCAGGAGGACAGACACATTTGTTATGTGTTTGGGGCAGTAGGTAAGAAGCCAATCAATGAGGGTGCTGGTCCCTGTGCGGTAGTTCAATCTGGTAGCTTGGGAGACAAGCTGAGAGAGGTACAGGCTATTTATTTTGTCTCTGATGGCAACAGTGTCCTGAGCCAACCAGTTTGTATTAAAGTCGCCCAGGATCACCTGTTCCCAGTTCTCCTTAATTTGATTAAGGTGGTCATACAACTGTTCCATTCCTGGACCTTGCTTTTCTGGTGGAATATAGACCATGGAGAGCAGCAATGTTTTACTTTGACGTCCAACTGTAAGCTTGATGGAGAGAATTTGGGCTTCACTTGTATTGATACTGTTAGCTAGTACCTGGCCTTTGATGTCATTTCTTAGATATACCAGACAGCAACCCCCTCATGTGGTTAGCTTGTCCAGTCGGAATATGTTAAAGCCATGCAGGGAAACTGCTGCATCAGGTATTTTGGGGAGAGCCAAGTTTCTGTGAGAGCGATAATGTCAGGACTGTGTTGGGCAGCCCAGGCTTGGAGCTGGGGGAGTTTTGGTAGCAGGCTACAGATATTGATGGAAGCAATTTTAAGGTGACCATCAGCCTATTTAATTGTCGGTCCAACAGGGCCAGGGTTAGGGTGTACATTCCCAGACAGTAAAAAAGGATGATAAGTAGCATTTTTAGGTAATGGTTCCAGATTGCTCTCAGTCTGCAAATGTGTCTGTACTTACGGGGCTTTGACAACAATGCTCTAGTTGAAGAGGAGTGCACTCTGAGTATTACTCTTACAGGTGCTAGAGTAGTGGAAGGTGGCCAGCCCTGCTGTGAAAAGGGGGTTACCTGTGGTTCTGCCATGGTGATCATCATCCCTCTCACCCTTTGTACCCACAGGCTGAGCTAATGAGGAGCATGCTTTCTGTAGACCTGGGAGAGGTGCTAGCCTTGACGACCCATCTTCAACCTCAGACAGTTTTGGCAGGAGAAAGATTAACAGCCGCAAGAACCTATGAGAGTTTGGGTAGTGAGTGTACTACCAGAGTACATTTTGGTTGAGGGGATATCTTTCACTTTAAGAGAGTGAGAAGGCACCTTCGCTACTGGTTTGGGTGGTGCTTGGATTGCGAAAGAGTATTTAAGGAGTGTCAGGGGCGGGAGAGAGCGGGCGAGAGAAAATTCAAGTCAGATAAAAGAAATGCTGTTGCAGGAGAGGCAGTAGAGAGAAGGCTAGGCCAGGGCCAGTAGAGAGAGCAGAGGGTGAGGGAATCAACCAATCACTGGCACTGGTATGTAGAAGGGGGCCAATCAGAAGCGTGTCTTTCAATGTTGCTGCATACCTTGGATTTTCTCCGATTTGGCTGTGCTGGCAGGGGGGATCACGGTTGGTGGCAGGGAAGTCAAAAGCCGCACCGCGATCAGGGAGGCAGTTGCCCAGTCAAGGGCACAAGTCTGCAAAGGAAAAGATCAGGAGAGTGGTTAGGGGAATTAAAGTTGGCCTGAGGTGCGATCCCAAACTAAATTGGTGGGCAGGACAGACAAGAATACAAAGGCAGGGTAGTGGGGGGAACAAAAGAAAAATTAGCTAGCTGAGGGCTTGTGGCGCTTCTGCGCCTTGAGAGATTAGATAGTTGGGGGAGTGGAGGGGGGGAGATTAGTGAGAGAGAAGTGGAGGGCAAGAGCAGGAAGGGAGAGTAAAACGGTTCCGCGGAGGACAAAGAGAAGCCCTAAGCCTGGCATCAGAAGCAATAGTTTAAGCAGCAAATTAATTCAGCTAGGCAGGTTCTAAAAAAATATCACAGTTTAGCTAGGCAGGTTCTAAAAAAATATCACAGTTTACAGCATGTACCAGTATAAGCACACAAATTTAAATTCAAGTCAGATAAAAGAAATGCTGTTGCAGGAGAGACTAGGCCAGGGCCAGTAGAGAGAGCAGAGGATGAGGGAATCAACCAATTAATGGCACCGATATGTAGAAGAGGGCCAATCAGAAGCGTGGCTTTCAATGCTGCTGCATACCTTGGGTTTTCTCTGATTTGGCTGTGCTGGCAGAGGGATCGCGGTCGGCAGCAGGGAAGTCAAAAGCCGCACCGCAATCAGGAAGGCGGTCACCCGGTCAAGGGCACAAGTCTGCAAAGGAAAGATCAGGACAGTGGTTAGGGGATTTAAAGTTGGCCTGAGGTGCAGTCCCAAACTAAATTGGTGGGTGGGACAGATGAGAATACAAAGGGCAGGGTAGTGGGGGGGACAAAAGAAAAATTTGCTTGCTGAGGGCTGGTGGCGCTTCTCTCTGCACCTTGAGAGATTAGATAGTTGGGGGAGTGGGGGGGGGAGGGATCAGTGAGAGAGAAGTGGAGGGCAAGAGCAGAGAGGAAGAGTAAAAGGCAAACTATCACAACATTATACCTAAACATATTTTCCTATTTTACCATTTATTTACCCTGGATAGCTTGATTACAATGCAGCATCTTGTTTGAAGTGGGGTCCTGCTTCTTGTTTGCGGTGGGGTCCTGCTTCTCCCCATTTCTGCAGCTGGGTAGGCAGAAGCACTGAGAGGTTATGCGACTTGCTCAAAGTCATACACAGGGTATCTGGCTCTGATGGGGTTTGAACCTGTCATCTCCTGGTTCAAAAGCTGGTGCACTTACCAGTACAATACACTACTGGCTAAATAAGCAGTTGCACCACACAGTTTCTAATAATGCTGCTTTTTTATAACGCAACGCAGGTAAGTTCTTTTATTAAACTTCATTTTTGTGACTTTGACAACATAGACTGGGGACATTTTCAGCGTGTGTATTAATAAAAGCTGTGCTGTGTAATGGAGAGAGTCCATCTGGTATATATCACTTCCATACCGTACACAAGGTCTCTTTCACGGACACAGAAGCAGCAGGTCATTACACCCACGCTTCAGTTGTTTCTCTAGTCCTTTTTTTTATCTGCCGCCCCAGCTCCCGTGGGGCTCTGGACTTGCTCACTAATTAGTCACATGTTACAATTAACCTGTCACTGGGACAGAACTCAAAAATCTGCTGAAGACTTTCTTAACAACAGCTCATGAAAAAATTGTTTTTAACCCCCCCCCCCACCAATTCTTTAACAACAGCTCAGGATGGATTTGTTTTTAACCCTCACCCTGTTCAGAGTGCTGACTAAAGGTTGAAAAATATATATGTGCTCCCCAAGTCCAATCCACATCTGCGTTTCAAGGTGTAAAGATCAAAAGGTTACAGCCTCTGCTTTGGTGAACTGAGGTACAGTCCTTGTTTCTGTGACATGTCATTAAACGATTTACTACAGCTGAGTGGGTACACCATTATATATCATGTCTGGTCACTATTAAACAATCATACAGAAATCTAAAATGAAAGTTACTCACCATCATAGGTGCCGGGTTTGTAAAATCTTTGGTGGGGCCCAGGGGTCAAAGCCCCACTCCTGCGGCCTCTATGGAAGAAGCGCCCTCTATATGTGGTGGTTGGGGGGTTAAGCCAGACCACCACATGACCTCTGCTATTAGTGTGGCACTTAAGTTGCGCTACTTGCCCACTTATGGTACACGCTGCGCCATGTCAGCTTGTTGGTTATTTTTTTATTCATTTACTTGAGTTGGGGGCTTTGCCTCCACTTACCCCTGTGTTAAAAAACAAGGTGTTGTGAAGGCACAGCCCCCAACTGAAATAAACTGACAAAACCTAAAATAACAGCAAGCACGTGCGAAAGTGGCCTTGTGCAGCCACAGTACAGTGTAGCAAGCTCACGACAAAATTACACAGTATTCTCTGTAGCTCTGCACCACACAATAGGGCGGCACACGCACCGCAACATTTGAGAGTGACCAACAACACTGACAACAGCGGCAGGTCGCTGTAGTGCTGGCGCTGGGACTCCACAACTGCTTTGAGGGTATTGCACCTCCCCGAAACAATTGTGACTCAGGGTTGATTCGTTTAGTAGCGTGGGAGGTGCGAGGGACAGAGCCCCCCACATGGGGTGGGGGGGTTCTGTCCTGTGACTTCCCTCATGCCAACCGCAAATGTGGTCGACATAAGGGTGTCGCTCTAACATCGGTCGCCAAAAAATTTTTGACCGACTGTCATGAATCCCACTAATAGTAGTGGTCTGATATTCTACACAGCAGAAGGTCAGCAAAAGACTGACAGGAAAAAACCCAAATGGATCTCTTGATCTTGCCATTCTGGACCAGTTTGGGGATATTTGTTCAATTTACGAATTTTTACCTGCAAAAAGTACAGAGACAAAATAGAACTACTGGTAGAACTCCTAGGCGAGGCTAGCACCAAACCATTTCAATAGGCTGTATAGAGCAAAACGTGCACAAAACTAAACCCAGACTGAAAAAAAATGGCAAGAGGAGCAGTGTCAATAAAAACCGTTTCAACAGTATTCAAAACGAAACTTTTCAAACTTCTTCCCAGCTGAAACTTGACATATAATTCCACTTGAACCAGCACTCATATAATACAAAGCACAGCACAGCAAAGCAGTACACCAACTGCAAGGGTTCTTTTTTTGTGATTTGTCTATCCAAACATTATATAAAGAATGAAAACAACAAACGGCTGGTAGGCTGTTATGGAATGAACTGTTCTAAAATAGCTTTAGAGTCTGGTTTTATATCCCGAGTGAGCGCTATAACTGCTGCTTACTCTCCAGTCTTGCAACCCCTGACTCCTGCTGCTGGCCTGTGCCCAGCTCCCTCCATGCCACGGAGGACTGGGATCCTAAGCCCGGAGATCTTTGTTGCACAGTACAGTTTAAAAATAATAAGTGCCCAGAAGTGTATATGACAGTTGTATCTACAGATTACCACAAGATAAACTGCAAAACTTGGGGGAAGGAACTTATGTAAGCAATAATACCCAACAGGGTGGGTGGTATTGTGCTATACCGGACCGCCCAGGGGTGTAATGAGGCCTGACGTTTTAATTGTTCCTAAAAAAATGAGTTTAAAAGTTTTGTCATAAAATAGTTCCTCCGCCTGCCTTAGAATGTTGTGGTTTCTTTTGTTTTTTAAGCTGTGGAGTTTTGACATTTTGGAGGCTATATGCAGTTTCATCTGGCAACCCCCCACCCCACCACCACCATGCAGCACTTTTCTTTCTGATTGTTTCTTTTTTCTTAAGTTGCTGTTAGCAAGAAAGGAGCAACAGCAAGCAGGGGACTGAGCAAATAGAAAAGCTTGTATACCCCCCCCCAATGTAGGAGCACTGTCACAACTTGACTGCTCTTCATTTTTGTTCCCTTTTAATATCTTTTTTTTAGCTTTACTTTTGTTTTTTTTTGTTAAGTTGTATACCTACCAGCACAATGAAAGCAGAGAGGACAAGTGAGGGAACCAGTGTTGGAGCGCCGTGGCACAGTCCGAGAAGCGAAGATCAACAGCAAGTGGAGGAATGAGTGAAGCAACCCGCAAGGACTACAAGGCAAAACAAACAATTACTGTGGTAAAGATGGCGCTTTTACAATTAAAGTTATTGAAAGAGGGAGGAGCAAGAGGGTGGGAGGTGCAGGAAACTAATGGCCAAGTGGGAGCCATAGCGCTTCCGTAACGGTACTTTCCCGAGTTTGCCTTCATGGAGATGAAGACATGCTGTCCTAATTCATCGGCTGGTGTTTTGGGGCTGCTTGATTTCTGAAATAAACCAGGTAGCAGCAGGGAAGAGTGACAGCGTGGTCGGCTCTCACTCTCCCAGACTTGCACTATGCCAACTTCTCCATCTCTGCCCAACTGCCACAGCATCCTAAACCACATCAGCAGCTATAGTGCTATCCCCAAGTAGCTTTCCAACTAGCAGACTCTCACTCTCTGAGCCGAATGTCTGCTTCCCCGCAACAGGCTGGAGTGCACCAGAAGAAGACGACTGGATAAGTTCAAAATGTTAAGGTACCAGTTGTGCAGAGTAAAAAAGTAAATTACACGTTACTCTGTTTTATTTATGTTCTCGTACTCTTGGGTCGAGCGGTGCTGAAGATAGGGTGAGCTGGGAAAGCTGTCGGCTGTCTCAGTACTGATGCTGTGGTCTTACAGAATAGATGTGCTGACAAAAGGCAAACAGACGAGCTGTACAACTTTCAAGGTGGCAGGGTAGGCACGTAGTGATGTCTGACACCATTTTGCTTTATTTTTAAACTTCATTTACAGAGGTACTGATCAATAGGTTAAATGAACTAATGTGGAAGTTGCCACTTTATAAAATATGTCGGGAGCTGGAGTGTGCGGTACAGGAACCTTCTGAACTCTTCATGGTATCGCCCATTGAGTGATCCCTGCTGCCGGCTTGGGGTTTCAAATTTAGTGGCTGGCTTTATGGATCTAAACACAAAAATGTGAATCTACACATTTTTTACAATGGTACCACTTCCTATAATTTTTTTTTTATTAATATAAGACTTTCACTTGATTCTGGCTAAGAAATACTGTATGTGGAGATGTTACAGGATGTGTTACAACAGGCTGATGGGACACCACGAGGGAAGAAAAATGGCGGTGTGTCAGTGTTTAACATTCCATGGCACTATAATACATGCGAACAGGTAATTGCATTGGCACTTTTAAAAACAGGGCTCTGTGCAAGCAATAATACCCGACAGGGTGGGCGGTATTGGGCAATACCAGACCACCCAGAGGCGTAATGAGGCCCGACGCCAGAGGTGGAGGGCCTTATAGCCCCTGGAAGGTCTGGTATTGCCCATACCGTCTTAATTCTGGAGTGGTATTATTACGCTTTAGAAATGGGCACTGTAAAAAAAAATAGTTTAATAAAACAAGTTTCTAAAATTAGTTTAAAATAAGTTTTATAATAAAATAGTTCCGCCTCCTGTATTGCAATGATGTGTGTGTCTCCCCTCCGTAGGGATTTTTGTTACTCTACATAAACACACCTGCAGAGATCAAATGTCACAGCTGCGTTGTTTTAAAAAGTTCACTGTCCTCACCAACTCTCCAACACACTGAGACATGCAGGTTGTGATTTGTTTTCATTTTCTTTTTTCCTAGTAGCACTCCACTCTCTCCCCCTCCACACACATCCACATCTACACCAGGGATTTATTTAACTCCAAAAATTGATTAGCGTTTTGCTCATAAAAGTACTAAAACATTGTGAAAATGCATAGCACTTGCTTCACTGTGTTTAACAAACATAACACTTCTAGAAAACCTATATAAATACTTTCTGTACAGTTAGCATTGTCCCAAGAAAAAAAACTGCTAATCAATTATTTAAAACCCTGCACACACACACACACACACACACACACACACACACACACACACTTTTGTGCAGTACTGATACCACTGCAAGGAAATGACCAGACAAGGGCAGCAAAGAGGTACATCTCTCTTTTTTTATTAAAAGCTGAAGCTGGTATAGTTTTTCCCCATTTATTTTCCTTTGCAAGCAGGAAAAAACAGCGACAGAAAGGCAGCCATAGTGCGAGGCAGCCGTGAGAAACGTCAGAGACAATGCTGCCGATTTACTGTATTTGCAATGGAAAAAAAACATTTCTTTGTTTTTTTTTTTCCACTGGTGGTGATTTTAAAAGTTGAAATGCCTGTTTGCTGTTGGTCTTATCTGTAAATGTGGACTGGGAATGAAGCTGGAGCGAGTATGTTTCAGAGTTCACAAAAGAGCGGTCTTCTAGTAGTGATGAACTCACAATGTGCGACCGCTACAAACCGAAAAAGAAACAGTTTTGTTGTACTGTTGTGAAAAAAAAATTTGTTTTGTTGTGCTATTGTTTAAGATGTGGGGCAGTGGCTGTTTAGAATTGGTACTGAGTGAGAGGGGAGACGGAGTGGACCAGCAGCCCAACCGGCGGCGACTGAAAAGACGAGCAAGGATGTGCTGCAAGTTTAAACAAAGACTTATTTTTTCACAAGAAAGAAATGAGGATTATACACAATTGTTTCTTATTTGCTGATTTTTTTACTGTAGTTGATTTGAGGGTGGGGCTGACGCACTGGGCTCTCTCGCTAAGGTAACAAAAAAAAATGGTGTCAGTTTGAAATTCTGTGCCCAGTGCTTCAGCCAATGAAGAAGCAGACTGGGCACAAGGATACATGGCTTAGCATCTAGCAGGTTTGGACTGGGGCTTTTGATTTGGTGGGCATCTATTGTCTGATAGATGCCCACCTAAATAAGTGTGTTAGCCAGTCAGATGAAATAATTTTCTTTGCCCATTTTCTAAGGCTGCATAGCTCAGCTGCGGTCCCCTGCAGCATTCCACTTTGTTTTGAGTTGGGTTCCAGAATCTCTGTGCTGTTCTAGCATTCTGGTGTTGAGTTTTTGCCAAGGATCAAGAAGGGAGAATAATCCTTTAACTGGAATGCAACCTGGAACTACCACGAACAGGATCTGAAAAACTATGTGCATGTTTGGAAGAAACCAGTCAGAGCACAGTCAGCAAACAAATCCCATCCAAATACAAAAATCATCCGATCACAACACGAATCACCAGGAAGAAACCAGATCTGGGATCCCTCAGAACACAAACATGATCACCTATGAACATACGAAAGTGCCAGCAGAAACAGACCACCCGGTCTATCTAAGTTTGTTCAACTGTGCAGCTAGCAGCCCTAGTTTGCAGCTGCCCCACCCCCCTCCCCTTTGTCATCCCACTGCCACCCCTACCTCCCCCACCCTCACTCTCCCCTGTTCCCTGTCACATGCCCTTTTAAAGCTGTTCACAGATTTACATGATACCACCAATTCTGGTAGAGCATTCCATTTTGCTACCACATGCTCCATGAAATAGTGTCTCCTCATTTCCCTCCTAAATTTTCCCCTCTATTCTTAGCCTGTGACCCCTGGTGTCCCTCCCCCTCCTTAGCTTAAAGACCCCATCTGACCCATCCTTACTGATTCCCCTCGGATACCTGAATGTCTCTATTATGTCCCCCCGTCCCTGCTATTCTCTAGAGTGTACACATTCAGGTCTCCCAGCCTGCTTTGAAACACAGAAACATAGACTCTGATGGCAGATAAGGACCACTTGGCCCACCCAGTCTACCCATTTTCCTTCCTATTGGATAAGCTGCAGATTCTAGTTAACCAACAGCTACTTCCTGCAACCCCCCACTACAACTGCCTTATGTCTGTCTCATGCATGTTTGAATTCCCCCACTGTTTTAGACCCAACAACCTCCCCAGGAAGGCGGTTCCATGCATCCACCATTCTCTCCATGAAAAAACATTTCCTCACATTACCCCTGAGCCATCCCTCCTCTATCTTTAAACTGTGACCCCTTGTTCTTACACACCTCTTTTTCTGAAAGATGCTACCTTCCTGGACTTTGTTGATTCCCTTGAGGTACTTGAACATTTCTATCATGTCCCCCCGTCCCTCCTTTCATCAAGGGTATACATATTAAGCTCTCTCAGTCTCTCTTCATATGGTTTCTGATGCAGACGCTACACCATTTTAGTTGCCCTCCTCTGGACTGCTTCCATCCTGTCTATGTCCTTGCGTAGATGGGGTCTCCAAAACTGCACACAGTATTCCAGATGGGGTCTCACCAACTGTCTGGGGTCTCACCAACTGTCTGTACAGAGGGATAACCACTTCCCTTTTTCTACTTGTGATGCCCCCTCCTATGCAACCCAGTATCCCCCTGGCTCTCCTTACTGACTTCTCACATTGCTTACCCACCTTTAGGTCACCTGATATGACTACCCCCAAGTCCCTTTCCATTTTTGTTGTTGTTAGTACCTCCCCTGCTATTGTGTACTCTTCTCCTGGGTTTTTGTTTCCCAGGTGCATTACTTTGCACTTCTTTGCATTGAATCTAAGTTGCCACATGTCTGACCATTCCTCGAACCTTGCCAAGTCCCTTCTCATCCTTTCTACCCCCCCTTGTGTATCAACTCTGTTACAGATCTTTGTGTCATCTGCAAAGAGGCATACCTTTCCCTCCAGACCCTCTGCAATGTCACCTATAAAGATGTTAAAGAGGACTGGACCCAGTACTGAGCCCTGAGGTACTCCACTAGTAACCCCCCTTTCTTTGGAATGTGTTCCATTCACTATTACCTTCTGTGTCCTGTTGTGCAGCCAGTTTGCTACCAGGCTACCACCCTGAACCCACTCCCAGGCTGGCTAACTTGATTATTAGTCTTTTGTGCGGGACTGTGTCAAATGCCTTGCTAAAAGTCTAGTTAGGCCATATCACAGCCCTCCTGGTCTATACTTTGGTCACCCAGTCAAAGAAATCAATTAGATTAGTCTGACATGCCTTCCTGCTGTAAATCCATGCTGCTTTGGGTCCTGTGCCCGCTGGCCTCTAGGTATCAACAATTCTTTCTTTCAAGTGATTCCATCATTTTCCCTACCACTGAGGTCAAACTTACAGGTCTGTAGTTTCCTGCTTCTGCCTTGCTCCACTTTTGTGAAGGGAATCACATGTGCCTCCTCTGGTCCTCAGGTACCACCCATCCTCCCATGATTTGTTAAAAGTGTGGACAGTGGTGACACTAGGTCCTCCTTAGTTCTTTTGGGATTCTGGGTGAATCCTGTCAGAGCCCCATGCTTTGTCCACCTTGAGTTTTAGGAGTTCTTTCAGGACTCTTTCTTCTGTAAATGGACTGGTGTCACCCCCTACCAGACTGCTTCTATTGTCTGGTTTAGGTAACTCCTCCTCATCTTCTTTTGTGAATACTGAGCAAAAGTATTCATTCAGTATCTCTGCCTTTTCACTGTCTCCCTCTGCCCACCTCTCCTCTCCTTTATTAATCTTCACTATTCCTCCCTTAACCTTTCTATGCTACCTAATGTACCTATAAAAGGTTTTATGCCCCTTCTTAACTGAGTTGGCTATTTTTTCCTTGGTTTGGGCCTTTGCTATTCTGACTGCCTTCCCCACTTCTTTCTGCTTTAATTGATACAGTTCCCTGTTGTGCTCCTTCTGTGATTCCTTATACTTTTTGAATGCAGCCTTTTTCTCCTTAACCTTCCCTGCCACCTCTTTTGAGAACCATAGTGGTTTTCACTCTGCTTTGTTTTCTTTATTTGTTTCACACAAAGGCTTGTTGTCTCTATGATAGCAGTTTTGATTTTCTCCATTGTTCTTCCACCCCTCCTTTTTGACCATTTGCTAGTGCATTCCTCAGGTATTCACCCATTTTGCCAAAGTCGGCCCTTCTAAAGTCCAGTATCCTTGTTTTTGTATGGCTTGTCTCCATGGTTGTACTTATTGTGAAGCACACTGTGCAGTGGTCACTTGTTCCCAGATGTCTACTGACTTCTAAATTTGTGATCCTCTCTCCATTTGAGAGTACCAGGTCTAGTATTGCTCCCTCCCGAGTGGGTTCCAACACTAACAGTCTAACACCTGCCTCCTGCAGGGCATCAAGAATGACCCTGCGCTTGGATGTGGCTGCAGTACATGTCATCCAGTTAACATCTGGCATATTCAGGTCCCCGTCAACAGTATCTCCCCTTTTTCAGCCATTTTGAGAATGTACTCTTATCATTTTCTTGTCCGTTTCCTCCCCTTGAGACGGGGGGGTCTGTATACAACCTCTGTGCAGATTGTGATGCCATTCCTTGTCTCCAAGGTGACCCAGAGTGCCTCTTGTCCTGCCCCTTTACTTTTTAGTTCTGTAGCTTTGATCCCTTCCTTTATGTTTAGAGCTACTCCACCTCCTCTTTTCCCTCCTGTCCCTTCTGTAGACTGTGTCCCGGTATGTTGTCATCCCAGTCATGGTTCCCGTGTACCATGTTTCTGTGACTGCCACAATATCCAAGTGTTCATCTTCCATCAAGGCTACTAGCTCAGGAAGCTTGTTTCCCAGACTACAGGCATTGGTACTCATTGCCCTCCATTTAATGTTGGCTTTATCCTTTTTTCTCCCATCCCTGCTCTTGTTGCCCTTGTCTATTTTTCCATTTACCCCTGTCCTGCCCTCTGTTGAGCTCTGTACCTCAGTGTTTACCTTACTACCTACCATGTTTTGTGGTGGGAGGCTTGAAATTTCCTGCCTCTTATCAGCACCTCCCCCTTGGCTAGTTTAAAAGCTTGCCAAGGAAGCATTTAAACCTGTCACTTAGGAGCTTGGTTCCCTTTGTGGACAGATGCAGACCATCGTGCCAGTATAGACCTTCACCTCTCCTGGTGTACCCCCAGTCCCCAATGAAGCCAAAGCCCTGTGCTCTACACCAGTTTTGCAACCATTCATTAAACTGCATGGTGTGCAGTACCCTAGCCTCACCCCTGCCATGGACTGGCAGCACCTCTAAGAAGGTGTCAGTCTCAGTGGCTCAGCAGGTAGCACACTCGCCTCTGAGGCCGAGAGATCAGTAGGCTGTGGGTTCTTTCCCCACACCAGGCACTTGGGTTAATATCCCAATACTGACACTGTAATGCAGCATGAGGGGGGTGCTGCACTCCTGAGGTGCCGTCTTTCAGATGAGATGTTAAACCGAGGTCCCATCTACCTGTTCTGGTGGTAGTTCAGGTGGATGTTAAAGATCCCATGGCACTTCTCGAAAAGAGCAGGGGAATTTCCTCGGTGCCCTGGCCAAATTTCCCCCATTCACGAAAACCACCACCAACAGCTTAATCTAGTTCAAGTTCAGTTGGCATTCATCTGTATTCCCCTTCCCCTGGGTCGTGCCTGAAAATAGGCAGGATTTGTCTAGTGCACTTACCTGGTCAACAAAAACTAAATAAATAAATAAGGTAACCGTGCTTGCTACCTGTCTGAGGCCCTTCCCCAACTCCACAAATTCATCCTGCACAGCACTGATTCCATGCCTAGCTAGGTCATTTGTCCCAAGGTGGACAATGATATCTAGTTCCCTCTCCTGTGATGCTGCTTCTGAAATCGTGAGGATTCGCTTCTTGTCCCTTCAACCCATGGCACCAGGCAGGCACCTTACTTCCCTCTCCTCTCCCTTTCCCAGTTCTACCCCCCAGCTCTCATAGTCTCTCCCCTCTATTCCACATATCATCTTTGATGCCTTCCTCTGTACCCCTCCAGTAGCCTGATATCACACTTTAGGTATGGCCTCCAAAACTGCACACAATACTCTAAGTGCGGCTTTACCAGCGACCTGTAAAGGGGCAAGATCACCTCTCTTTGTCCGGACGAAAAACCCTCGCTATGCAACCCAGCATTTTGTTCACTTTGCAGCCACTCTCCTGCACTGGGCAGTGTTGTTCATGGCCCCTGTTCTCATTACCCCTAGGTCCTTCTCCTCCTCCTCAGTGATCCCCAGCTTAACCCCCCCCCCCCAGACAGTATTCTCTCCTTGGATTCTTCGCCCCAAAGTGCATAACCTTACACTTTTTTGCATTGAACTCCAGCTGCCACCTCTCTGACCACTCCTCTAGCTTGTTTAAGTCCCCCTGCAGCTGCTTCCATCCCTCCCCTCCATCCACCACTGTTCCGATACTGGTGTAGTCAGCGAACAGACTTACCTTGCTTACCTGAACAACCACTGAAAATACACCCAGACTATAGAACCAGAGTCCTCATGCCTGCAGAGCACTGAACTAACTTTATGATTACTTGCAAGGCTGTGATTCTGTGAAGGCTCCATAGCGCTGCCTTGATTATACAAACAAACAACTCACACTGTCTTACTCGGGCTCTCTGAATAATGCCACAATTGCATTAGGGTACTGGAAGACAGTAGATATCATACCCCTGCATAATAGTAGGAAAAGGGCCAGCCCAAGCCAGGGGAACTACTGTACAGGCCAGTAAGCCTGATGTCCATTATATGTAAGATGCTGAAGACTATTATTTATTTATTTGGTTTTTGTTGACCTGGTAAGCGCACTAGACAAATCCTGCCTATTTTGAGGCACAACCCGGGGGAGGGGGATACAGATGAATGCCCACTGACTTTGAACCAGATTAAGCTGTTGGTGGTACTTTTAGTGAATGAGGGAAATTTGGCCAGGACACCGGGGAAATTCCCCATCTCTTTTCAATAAGTGCCATGGGATCTTTAACATCCACCTGAACTACCACCAATTCAGGCAGATGAGAGCTCAGTTTAATGTCTCATCCGAAAGACGGCACCTCAGAAGTGCAGCACCCCTCTCATGCTGCACTACAGTGTCAGTACTGGGATATTAACCCAAGTGCCAGATGTGGGAACGGAACCCACAGCCCTCTGATCTCCCGGCCTCAGAGGCAAGTGTGCTACCTACTGAGCCACTGACCCTGGTGAGGCCATTTTGGAGGCCATTATAAATGAAAGACTGGTGGATTTTCTAGAGGCAAATGGACTACAGGACCAAAAGCAGCAAGTTTCATCAAGGGAGGTCCTATCAGATGAATCTGATAGACTTACTGAACTGAGTCACAAAGGCAGCTGATAAAGGTCAGGCAATGGATGCTCTATTCCAGAACTTTAGCACTGCTTTTGACTCTGTCCCACATGAATGACTGGTAAAAAAACAAGCATTTGTCAATACCGAATGTTTGCTTGCTGGCATTGGCATTGGTAGTATAGGAGTTAAACAGCTGCATCATAGGAATGGCAGTGAAGTATTGAACTAAAGCCAACCCCACCACCACCCTGCAGAGAGTGACAGGCATTGGGGTGTGCTTTGGGTCGTCAGGCATAACGGCCACGCCATTTCACCACACCCTACCCTGCAGACACTGACAAGTGTCACGGTGTGCCTTGGGGTCTTTGGCCCTTATGCTCAACCCCATTCCATCAGAAAATACGGCGAGATGGGTCCTGTATAGGAGAATGGGGTGAACTTTGGGGCCGAAGAGTCCAAGGCACACCTCGATGCCTCTCACTGGCTGAAGGGTGTGGAATGGTATAGGCATTACAGGCGAGAATCTCAAGTCACACCCCTGATGCCTGTCAATCTCTACAGGTTGGGGCGTTATGGTCAGAAACCCTAATACCTCAGGTTCATTGGCATTTTCCTCCAAATTTTCAACATGAGTTTTCTGTAACCCACCTTGTGAAGGTGGCAATATCAGTTTGTTAGCGAGCTGAGTTCGCTGGCGACTCGTCATTTGGCACCACAGGTGCGAGCTACACATTCGAACAGGGTGTGAAAATGACAGCTGTACTGTTCATGGGGAGGTACAAAAAATGGCAATGTTGAAATTCTGCAGTGAAAATATAAAAAAAAAACTGGTGAAGTCTCGAGCATGTGCAGAAAATGCACAACGCACACCCCTAATGCAATTAGCTTGGGGATTTTTTACAGCAGATTGTCAACACAGGGATTTTGGAACCTCCGCTCATGAACAGTGTCACTGTGATTTTCTTAATCTATCCCAAACAGTGATTTCCCACAACGACCACGCATTTCTGCGCTGGAAGTGTGCAAACACATTTTGGCCATGGTGTGAAAAATGACAGCTGTACTGTTCATAAAGAAGTGTGGAAAAATGCCAGTGGTGAAAATCTGAACTGAAAATATTAGAAATCCATGAAGTTACGAGGCTACATGGAAACTGCGCAACGGTCGCTCGTAACAGTCATTTATGGACTTTTTTCACCAAATTTTTAACACAGCCATTTTAACACCTCTGTTCATGAACAGTGTCAGTATGATTTTCTTAATCTGTCTCGAACACTGATTTCGCACACCGACTGCGCCATTGTGTGCTACATGGGAGGAAACACATTTTGGGCGAGATGTGAAAAATGGCAACTGTACTGCTCATAAGGAGGAGTGGTAAAATGGCAATATTGAAAATCTGGAGTGAAATTATTGAAAATTTGCAAACTTACAAGCGTGCGTAGGAACAGTGCAAAGTATGCTCGTAAAACAGTCACTTTTGGGAATTTTTTCACCAAATTTTTAACATAGCCATTTTAACACCTCTGCTCACGAACAGTGTCACTGTGATTTTCTTAATCTGTCCCAAACATTGATTTCGCACACCGACTGCGCCATTGTGCGTTACATGCGTGGAAACACATTTTGGGAAAGATGAGAGAAATGACAGCTGTACTGCTCTATAAGGAGGTGTAGTAAAATGACAATGTTGAAAATCTGGAGTAATTTATTTGAAAATTAGTGAACTTACGAGCCTAGTGTAGGAACAGCGCAATGCATGCTCATAAAACAGTCATTTTGGGGAATTTTTCACCAAATTTTCAACATAAGGGTTTTGAGGCCTACCTCATGAACTGTGACACTGTCATTTCATTAATTGGTCGAAGGTGATTTTGCGCAGTGGTTGAAATCACCTTTCGAACCCATCTGCATGACAGAGAATTCAAGAGAATGGGTCCCAAAACCCCATGTTAAATTAGGTGCTAAAATTCAAAAATGCCTGAGATATGTATTAAAGTTGAAAAAAACCCTATTTATTGCATTATACAGCTTACGGCATTTCCTCAGTTCGCGGTCAACTTTGAAGTGTGCAGACGTGTTCCCGGTCCACTGAAGATCGTCGCGCTGAGCTCCGGAGGTAAGTATGGGGTAAGGTGGGGGTGTGGGGAGGTAGGGTACGCAGAGGTTGGGGGAAGATTGGGTCAGGTCACTCAGCAAGGGAAGGTTTTTTTCTTTCAGGTTTTTTTTTAACTTAGACAACTTGGGACGTTCGGCACGCTGGGGTGGGCTCTCGGCATGGCACAAGGAAGGCTGTTTGGGGGGGTCCGTGGAACCGACGGGGGATTGGGCACCTCCGTCGGCCATACTGGCATGATCTGTTGCCACGCTGGGGTGGGCTCCCAGCGTGGCACCCTGTAGTCTCGAGGGCAGTGGAGCCGGCCGGGATTGGGCACCCTTGTCCGGCTATACGATGGTAAGCCATGCTGGGGTGGGCACCCAGCATGGTGTCTGGAACTCTGTGGGGAGGGAGCGCAGCACAGCTGATGGGGGATTGGGCACTCCTGTCAGCTACACAGTGTGTGCATGGGGGAAGCACGTGGACGCAGTGTGCGTGCGTGCGTGCGTGTGCATGAGCAGGCAATATCTTATCGCTGCTCACTGATGCGTAGCTCTCCCTTTCAACTGTACGGCACTGCATTTTTGGATCATGGCACTATGTTTCTTGCACATGCGTGCAAGCCAACATAAAAAATGAATGACCTGGGTGTGGGAGAAGGAGTTACAGGGATAATCAGAAACTGGCTGAGTAGAAGAATGTTGATGGTTGTTTAAATGGTGAATTCTCTGAGGTCAGGGAGGTCACAAGTGGGGCTCCCCAAGAATCTATAGGATCTATACTTTGGCCCAGTCCTTTGTAGCGTCTTCATATGCAACACTGGGGAGGATACTCATGAAAAGATCTGCCTCTTTGCAGAAGGTACCAAAACCTGCGACAGAGTGGACAATGGGATGGGTGTAAGCACAGTGAGGGAGAATCTGGGTCCAGGCTCTGGCTGCCGAAAATAAATGCAGTAAAGTGTAAGATCATGCATACAGGGGCCAGGATCCTGAGAAAAAAGTACAGAATGGGGGGGGGGGAGTTGGCACCCAGGTGAGGAGAGGGACCATGGAGAGGTAATTACATCCAACCTGAAACAATCAGTGCAGTCTGTTAAAGTAGTGGGAAGGGCAAACATAATGTTAAGGTACAGAGACAGAGACATCAGCAGCAGTAGACGAGAGGGACTCTACCCCTGTACAGATCCCAGGTGCAGCCACACCTAGAGTCCTGTACATCGTTCTGGAGTCCACACTTGAAGAAGGAAAGCGACAGAGTGAAGCACGTACAGAGGACTGCCAAGATGATTCAAGGTCAGCATGGGAAAAAAGCTGAAGGACCTGTCCGAGTGCATGCTAGAGGCCAGGAAGGAGAGGGGTCACGTGACAGAAACCTACACATTTCTACATGGAACGAGCAGGGTGGCAAGCAGTAATCTGCTATCTGCTCACAGTGACTACAGACATAGGCACAAGGGGGGGGACTCTAAAATAATTAGCAGGAGAGAGGTTTAGAAAGTATCTCTGGAAGTATTTCTTTAAAGAGAGGCAGTAGCGTGAAGTGGACAAAGTTGCCAAGAGAAGTGGTCTGTACCAAAACTGTACTAGGGTTTATGTACAGGTGGCATAGGTGTATGGTAATAATAAAAGTGAGTAGGCGGGGATGATGGTATGATCGATGGCAGTATGAATGACCCCTAGGGTACCTGCAACATCCTGTAGTCTAGGGAAGATTGGACAGACTGGATGAGCCATGAGACCTTTACCTGTCATCGCTGGCTACATTTCTGTGCTTCCTTCACTTAGCTAACACTAGACCTTTCCACATCCCTCACTGTAAAACCTCCACTGGTCAGACCACCTTCTCTGTCTGCCGTCTAACTTTCTGGAATCATTTTCTTCTTCCTATGTAGATTTTGCACTGTTCTTTTAAAATTCTCCTGCTGGCTCATCTCTGCCTACTCTGCTTCTGCCATTAGCCACACACAGGCGTTGGCTGGCTCATAATTTATCTTGGCACATGATCACAAACTGTTGTATAGTTTTCATAATTTATTATCTGTTACCACCATGAATCTTTGTAAAACTATGTACAGTATCTAGTGCCTTCTGATTTTTGCACTATACATTGCATTCCTCATCCTCACTTTATTTATTGATTTAGTTTTTGTTAACCAGGTGAGTGCACTAGCCAAAAAATGATTCTTTTCAGGCACGACCCGGGAGAGTACAACCAGAGTGGTAAGACAAATACATTACATCAGAGCAGGAACAATACATAATCGCAGAATATAGCAGAATAGTAAAAAATACAAAACATGAATGAGTATACTAACAGGTAGGACAACGTGCATTCACAATGGAGCAGTCAGCAGTTTACAGGGAGACAAATAAATGGTGGAAACAACAACACAGTGTAACAATTTAAATAGGTCAAGCAGCAGACATCAGAAAAGGAGGCAAACTGCAGTAATAACAAGATTACGTAGCTACTTGGAAGACAGAGAAAGAAAAGGAGATGCAAATATATCAAGGGGAGGGACTATTATCAGAACCCCCGTACTGGAAAATGAGCTCCACTCAGTCTTTCTCAGACCACAATGCCAATACTACTACTACCAAACAAGCTTATGCAAGCTGGTTGATTCTAGCCAGGATATGGGACGCTCATTGACTGGATAATGAGCAACAGACTTGACAAAATTGTCCACTCAGGCATACTCCCTGACGCCATCTCTGACCACTCCCCAACCTACTGCATATGGGGCTCTAACTCGCCCAAAGTCCCCAGCAGAGTGATCGAGATGAGGGACTACTCTACACTTATAATTAATAACTACCTTGAGGACCTACGGGGTATCGATTGGTCCAGGATTACTGCCACCAATGACCCGGCTGTAGCCCTAAACCTTTTCCTTGCAGTATTTGTCCCACTGCAAAATAGGCACGCACCTTATTCAAAGAGGAGGGTAAGAGGCACAGTCACGAAGTAGCTTCATGGCAGTCTTTTCCCTCATGAAACAGAGGATAAATGCTGGGTAGAGAGCACAGCTCTCCACAGCAACAACGACCTCCTGGAGTAGCCATACATCACCAGCTGCCAAGCGAGTACTGCCAAGCAGTCCACTTGCCTTGGCAAACAACCCCGTCGCTTCTGGAAAAACGTTAAAACCATGTTGGAGGGTCGGCTAAGGAACAACTCACCGATATGCACATCGGGGGAACCAACTGTAATAACTCCCTAACCATTGCCTCTGCTTTTAAACATGTGTTCTCCAACCTGCCAGCTCCCTCTCTACTCTCTGCCCCCAAACCACCGAGCGGGCACCCCCCCCGTCCGATTTTCTACCTTAAACGTAACTCCATTGGTGAGACCCAGGAACTCCTTGCTGGTCTCTCTCACTACATGAGAGCTGGCCATGACAGCCTTGAACCAAAGCTACTTAGCCTGGGAGCTCCCCTCCTCGCCCGACCGGTCGCCCACATCTTCAATGCTTCCCTTATCTCAGGGATCCTCCCTGACATATGGAAGGTTGCTAAGGTGGTCCCTGTCCATAAACATGGTGACCCCAAAGATGTCAATAACTACCGCCCCATTGCTATACTATCAGCCACCTGCAAGCTCCTGGAAAAGGCAGTCGCTTCGCAACTCTCCCACTACATCCAGGGATATGATGTTCTATCCCCTACCCAGCACGGATTCAGAAAAGGACACAGTATATCGACTGCACTTGCCATGGTTACCTCTGAGATCAGGTCCGCGACTGACCTAGGCAAAATGACTGGGGCCATATCCTCTCTGCAGTCGCTCGGATTCTCCCTTCGTGCCCTTGACTGGTTCTCCAACTACCTTGGGAGTAGGCAGCAATACACCTGCTTTAATCAAACCCTCTCTGCCCTCTCCCCAGTTAACCGCAGGGTTCCCCAAGGATCCGTCCTTGGACCCATTCTGTCTTTACTGTTCATCACCGAATTGTCCTCTGCTACAACCAATGGGCATCTAACTCTATACGCTGATGACCTAGTCATCCTGGCCAGTTCACACGATATCACCCGCATCAACTCCCAGGTTAACTCCGACTTTTCTCTTATCTAGAACTGGCTTGATGGCCACAAGCTGACCGTCAACCTAAAGAAAGGCAGGCCATGCTCTTGGCTCCGTGGCCGAAACCTCTTCCTGCATGCCTCTAAAATCTTTGGATCAAATGACTTCCTCCTGCCAGTCACTGACTCTGTCAGGTATCTAGGAGTTACCCTTGATCCACAACTGGATCTCTCTTCGCACATTCGGAATGTATGTAAAGCAACGAATGGCAAGCTCGGCCTAGCCTACAGAGCTAAGGACTGCCTTACCCCCACTGTCCGGCTTGCTATAGCCAGGGGGATTCTCCTTCCCACACTTTCCTATGGGCTTGTTGCCTTTGCCCCTGTCCCAAACTCTAGCCTTGCGAAATTGGACACCGCTTATAACAATATATGCCATTTTGCACTCTCTGCCCCCGCCTCATGCATCGCTATGAGCTCTACTCTCGCCTGGAGTGGCTACTCTCAGAAAAGCACCGCACATACGTCCTTGGCAACTTTGTTGACAACACAGTTAGAATGGCCACCCCCGCTTCGCTCGCCCTTCCTCTAAAACACGCAACCCCTGTCTACCACCTAAGATCATACGCAGCTCAGGCTCGCGTGGTCCCCAAGACCCGCACCCTCACAGGTGATTGGGCCTTCACCGTCCATGCACCAAAAATGTGGAACTCCCTTCCTGCACGAGTTCGTGCCTCTCCCTCCCATCCCTGCTTCAAAACATCCCTATATAACTTCCTCAAAATCGCATCGGCCTGTCTGTGTTCCGCATAAACCCAGCATCTCTCTCCCTCCCCCTACCCTCTGGGGGAGCTGCCCTGTGTGCAGTTTCTCCTGGCACTCTTATCTATGCCGACAACCCTCTTAAGGCACTTACCGCCCTCTGGTGGAGTGGCGATATTGTTCATAACAATGTCTGCCTCTGGTCCCGCACTGAGTCTTTCACTTCTTCTCTCACTATAGGCGATCTGGTCAGGCTAGTGCATACATATGTGTTCCTAATCAATTTTGTTGTTGCTCCCCTTTGAGATGTTCTTTGATGATAATTTCTAGTTGTTATGTGATGTTATTCTACCTCCCAATGCCGTCATGCCTATCTGTTAATGAATTGCTCTTAGTCCAGCCTTGAGCCTAACTAGCACAGTTTCAATAAACTTCTACAAATCGCTAAGTTCAGCCAAAATAAAAGACACCTGTAACTGTCATTAAGTCTCTTCCTTCCCCATGTGTGCCATATTTGTCCACTGGTAAGGTATAATTGATTTGTCATATTAACTGCTTTCCCTTCCCCTTCTACTCCTGGCTTTATCTTTGCTTACGCTCCACTGCTACTCTAACAAATCACTCCTCCCCCATATCAGTTGTAGACTGTTGTTTGTTCTAGCTGCCAAAATACTGTATATGTATTGCACACCAGTCATCATGTTTCATTTATCAGTATGAAACCTGTAAGTAGCTTCCCTGTCTCATATCAATGCTTACCACCTGTGGTCACCCTATGTGGTACCCTTGTATGTATATCCAGCCTGTATCATGTAACGTGCATTTCATGTATATACTGTTATTACCTATCTGTGTTTGTACTTTAAGTGTTTATGTCACAGGACCTCCTTGTGAATGAGCTTGCTCAATGGAGTTTTCCTGCAATAAACTTGAACTTGAACTTGAGCCTGTCTGTACCATAAGCTGTTCAACCAACTTGTTGGAGCATGTGACTCTTGTATGTTACCTCAACTCTGTATTATGTCTCACTATTACTTTGTAACTCTCCTGGGTCACACCTGAAAATAGGCACTTGGATGTCTAGTGTGCTTACCTGGTTAACAAAAGCAAATAAATAAATAGATGTTCTATACAGCATGCTGTTATGCAAGATCAACATGTAGCAATTTAAGTACAAATGCTTCCCCTGCCCTCAGTAAGTCTGACTGTTCCATGTAGCTGGAGAGTTCTGGTTAAGAGTACTACTGTAAAAGTGCTCCCCCCATCCATCCACTGTTGGGATCTGTATCTGTAGTCAGATTGGAAATAGGGTTTGTGCTACTGCTTTGCAGACATTACACAGAAAAAGAAATAAACTTCTGTTCTACATGCTCTGGAATATGACACTGTGTAAACTGCAGAGGAAGCTAGATGTGTGATAAGGTGTTTAGTTAGAAATAAAAGTACAGATCCCCCTTAATGCCTAAAGGATTAGGATAGTCTACCTTTTTCTGCTTTTCAGAATAAGACCATCAGTAAACTGTCACAAATTTGCCCTGAGGATCTGGTTCCCCATCTGTCTCCCCGACCTTATTTACCTGCTGCTGGCACTCACTCCTTCTCCGTTGCTTGTGGGTCTGCAAGCTTAGACTCTGACTTCTTAGCAAGCTGCAGCTGCCCGTCTCACCTGCCTGACTCATCAGTGCAACGACCCTACGATGACCGGCTGGGCCACTCATGGCCTAATACTGAGTCCAGCCAGGATCTACCTGTACTGTCACTTGGTGTGGCGGTTTATCCACAATAGTCCTCCTCCTCAGCATGTGTCCTGTCTAGATGATGATGACCGCAACTGCACCACTACCACCACCACAAGAACAAGGAGGACAACTCCTCCCCCCCCCCAGCAGCCCATGGCCTACAGACTCCAGAGCCAGTCCACCCCTGCCACATCTGCCACTCTTCCGGCTCCTGGCTCACTCCCTCACTGGTCGTCACTCAGTATCTTCTGGCTGGGCCACCACCTAGCCTGCTGTGGGTCTCCTCCTGGGCCGATTTGTCTCTGCACTGCCTAAACTGGCTCAGCCGCTCGCATTGTCTCGAGACTCTCGCCGTTGACTCGTCGCGGCTGAAATATCACTGCCATCCAATAAGAGTGCCCACTCTCTTTGCACGCAAGCGCATTGATTTTTCGATAGCGCCAGTTTACAAAAAAAATGCCACCAACTGAGGAGGGGGGAACATATTCCATTCACATTGGGGGGGGGGGCACTGCAACAGGTCACACAGAGGAGGTGGTGTGTGCCCAGCAGATCAAAGTGGAAAAATCAAAACTGACTCAGGGCAAATTATTGCTGGGGCTGGGCCCGTTTCTCAGATTACTGCTGGAGCCTATGCCCCACGAACCCATATAACCAGACGCCTATGCTCACCATAACGCTAGATCTTCAAGAATAGCTTCATAGAGTCCCACTCTTTTGGTCATAGAGCTGGCGGTGACAGGACCACCCGGGAACAAGAACTTTTGGAGCTGGCTGTGCTGGTGCCTAACACCAACACATGGCATCATCTAAGCGCCCGCAGTGTATGAAGGTGTCAGCGTGACTTGGATGGCAGCACAACTGCTTCTGAGTCACAAGATCCTGGGTTCGATTCCCACACCAGGACTGGGCTCATACCACAAATGTTGGCACCTGAGTGCAGTACTGGGAGGATGCTGTGCTCCAGGATTATATACTCTTTAACAGATATGATAGAAACATACAAAATCCCCTTTACACAATTCCAGTCACACCTTCGACTGAGGTCAGCACCAACAGATATGACTCTGTCCGTCCAGGTAAATAGAGACTGGTAGAACTTAATCACACTGGCTGGAGGGAAGGGTGGCAGGAAATTATACAAAACCTTCTTGGAAAATGGACCCAATTTTTTTTCCTATAGCAGTTCTTTTTCCCCCATCATTAATGTGCTTCCAGGATATATCCTGATCCTTGAGATGTACTTCATCAGGTTCAGAGCCTCCTTTGCCCCACCCCGGTCCCCAGTACCCCACCAATTATCCTCATGGCTTGCCCTCCATGACAGAGGTTTCAGGGAGAGGGCTGTCCTTCTCCCCCACCCCCCCCGAGGCAGTCCACACGTCTGTGGCTGAGGATCGAGTGCCCACAGGTACAAGGAGCCAGGGATGCCTAGGCTCAGACCATCGTTCCGACACCAGTGTGATTTTTGTCCCTTTAGTTACCCTCTCTGTCCTCCCCTGATGTGAGCGTAGCCAAGGTAATATCCATCCCATTACCAGAAGAATCCAGTATTTCCCTTCTTTCAGGACAGGGGATGTATTATAAAACAAAAACATGGACATAACAAAGGCAAAAACACACACTCACTGCACAAGTGGGTGGTGAGCCTCACAATACTCGAGCAACATCAGTCTAAGGCAGCACTCAGAGGAGATCAAAAAAATCACGAAATACTCACAGAATTGCAGGTATGACAGTATTCATTCCAAAAATGAAAGACAGCACAAAGGACCCCGGTATTTTATCTCCAAAGCATGAGGCTTCGTCAGGGGGCTTTGGAGGCAAAGTGCTGGGGTCCTTTGTGCTGTCTCTCGCTTGGAATAAATGTTAGCATACCTGCAATTTTGTGAGTATCTTGTGACATTTTTTTTTTTGTCTGAATGCTACTGTAGTTTCACACTGCTCAATACAACAAAGGCTACTGGATTCACCATATTAACCCCTCCCTCTCTTGTACTTCTGTATGTAATGTTCTGCTTAATGGGGTTCAACCTACTGCCCCATAATCCTTGAAAAAACAGGCTTAATCTGACTCCTGATTCAACTGGGAGTGGAAAGACCGTACCGAGATATAAAAAACCCAAGGCTATGAAAGAGAGTGGATCAGGAATGCCCTTTCCTCTTTTCACAATACTTTGCTCTTAGAATGACATCTTTCTCTCTGCCTTAGTAATACACTGTGTCCAGTTTTCCAGTATTAAATTCCAAGAACCAAAATGAACCCCCAGACTTTCTACCAGCTCTGCCCTCACTTGAATCCCAGCAATTTTAACATCCTCTGTACTTGTCAACCTATGTCCAATAGGAACTCCAGAGCACTTGTAATTAATCTCAGCCTCCGGTAAACTGGAGCACGCATCCAAAGTACACGCCAATGTCTTGATTTCCAGAATATCATGCGTCACCTTAACGTCCCTTATATTCTTATTTTGCTGAATCAGTCTTATTACAGGATCTAGTGAAAAGACATATAATGGGCTTAAGGGGCACCCTGTCTTACCCCTCCCCCAAAACACAGGCATAGGTGATCCTGGCAAAGAAATGACAAAGGGATCATTACTGCATCCTTATACAGCATAAAGGTTCACCTTATAAATCGATCCATAATAGCATATATACCCAAAAGCTTCATCAAGTACTGAACTGGGACTCAATCAAAGGCTTATTCTTGAGTAACTGCTTTCAAATACCCTTTGAGACCCTTTTCGCCTGTTTCCATCACTTAAGTAAGCACAATACGGCTGTCCAATATGCTTCTCTTTTTAAGGACACATGTCTGGGACTCAGCAAGGATCACTGGGGCTACTTCAGCCAATCGGTTAGCCAGGATTTTAGACGAGCTCTTCTGATCGGTATTGAGAAGACACATAGGCCTCCAGGTTCTTATCCCTTTCCTACCAACAGATTTAAAAATCTGAACCAATAATTCTTATTGCATTGCACTGGTCAGTCTTTCAGCTTCTAAAACATGATTCAGGACAACCTGTTACACGAACGCTGGACTCAGTTCTGGCAGGAAAGTTTTATAAAATTCTGCAGACTGTTCATCTCTCCCAGGGGCTGTATTATTATTTAGTTGTTTTATTGTTTGCTTTATATCTATTGCTGAAATAGGTCATGTCAACTGGGCTCCTGTAGGTTGATCCACAGGTGGGATACTTAGTTGGGCCATTATAGATTCACCCCACTCCAAAACAATAGGGCAACCAAAGTGTGCACAGCATGTGTAGGCACAACTTCCGTGGGTTCCTTTTCTGAAGTGACCACTTGAGTACCCTCGCACTAAAGAGGATAGACATTATCCTATGGTACACTTAGCTTCTACACCCTGAACATTTACCTGAATATTGAGATTGACCTTGTGTGCCACATTTCAACTCATTTTCTAAGGATGATCCCCTCTCATACTGGAAGGTTTTCATTTCATCTTTCACTGGACTGATTTGCTGTATTAGGACAATACCATTCTCATGCATATGACAAGTTAATTATTGCAATCTAGCCCTCAGCCTCAATTATTTCTGGTAAAATCGGTACTATCATGCCATCCTACTGTCTGAAGCAGTTTTTTAAATTCTGTTTCAGAGTCCTCCCACCACTGTGCAATGTCATGGTATGCTGCTACACGAGAGCATCATGCTTTAAATAATTTCTTCCATTTGACCTGTATGTCCTCCCTTTCCAATACACCATTATTCATTCTTCAAAGCAGAACCACCTCTGGCCTACTATATCCCATATGACAATGGCATATTACAGCCAGCTGGTCCAAATTTTCCACTGCAATAGTCCTTGCCGAGTTCACTTTGAGAATAGCAGATACTAACTGAAAATCAATCCTAGATGTCAAGGTGCCTTTCGTGAAGGTGGAGATGAGAGAGCCAACCCTCCATCCTGGCTATCTTGCAGTCCAGCAGTTGCTAATATTTCTTTAAGCACAACAGAATCAAAGTACAACTTCTGAGTCTTTTCCCCCTTATCCCTTAGGGACAGGCCAGAGTTAAAATCCCCACCAAATATAACAAGCCTCCTCGTATGCAAATAGGGTCTAACAATCTCGAAAAGGGTCACTCTTGCAACCCTGGTTTGGGAAGCATACACATTGATGAGGCACAAACTCCGTCCTCCTTGCTCCACATCCAACAAGAGGGCCCCTCCTGGTTCTATTTCAACCAGCTTTATTAATTTAACTGAGGCATCCTTAAACAAGACAGCCACCTGGTTACATCTATCCAGTCCCTGAGTCCACAATTTTTCTCTTGCTGACACCTCAAAAAGGATTTTAATATGGGTATCTTGCAAAAAGATTATGTTGCCTGGCAGAGACTCCAGTACTGAGACAGTTGCTGTCCTTTTCCTAAATGTCTTAATACCTGGAGGAGGACAGATGTAGTCCCACTTCACAAAAGTGGTAGCAGTGAGAAGGCTGACAATTATAAGCCAGTCAGCCTGACATCGGTGGTGGGAAAGTTAATGGAATCACTGCTGAAGGAAAGGATTGTGAAATATCTTGAATCCAATGGGTTACAAGACCAGAGGCAGCATGGATTCACGGGAGGGGAGGTCGTGTCAAACAAACCTGATAGATTTCTTTGACTGGGTGACCAAGGAGTTAGAGCAGGGTGTAGTGGTGGACATGAGTTGCTTCTGACACCGTTCCACATAGGGGACTAGTACTCAAGTTGGGTAGGTTAGGAGTGGGCCCAAAGGTGGTAAACTGAGTAAGAAATTGGTTAGGGGACAGGTGGTAGAGAGTGGCGGTAAACAGAGTTCATTCCAAGGAAAATAGGGTGACCAGTGAGGTGCCTCAGGGATCAGTGCTGGGACTGGTCCTCTTTAATGTCTTTATAAGTGACATTGCAGAGCAGCTGGAAGGAAAGGTTTGCCTCTTTGAGGATGACTTCAAAATCTGCAATACAGTAAAGGATGAGCAGAGACCTGAGAAGACTCAAGGAGTGGTCAAGGGTATGGCAGCTGGCTTTCAATGAGAAAAAGTGCAAAGGAATGCACTTGGGGCACAGAAACCCAGGGCAGAACGCAAAATGGGAGGGGTGGTACTGAAGACCACCAAGCAGGAAAGAGACCTGGGGGCAATCACACTGAATGACTCAAAGGTGGCCAGGCAGTGCAAAAAGGCAGTTAGAAGGGGTAGTGGGATACTGGGGTGCACAGGGAGGGATATCACCAGCAGAAACAGGGAGGTGGTATTGCCTCTGTATAGATCACCAGTAAGATCCCATCTACAGTACTGTGCCCAGTTCTGGAGACCACATCTTCAGAAGGACATACAGAAAGTAGAGATGGTCCAGAGGAAGGCTACTAAAATGGTACAGGGTCTGCATCAGAAGCCCTGCAAGGAGAGACTAAAGGACCTAAATATGTATACCCTGAAAAAGAGGAGGCAGAGGGTGGATATGATAGAGACCTTTAAATACCTCACGGAGGCCAATAAGGTCCACAAGGGAAGTATGTTTCATAAAAAAAGGCACTCAAGGACAAGGGGGCACAATAAGAAGCTGGAGGGGGCAGATCCAGGAGAGGTGAGAAGAAGTACTTCTTCACAGAAAGAGTGGTGGTCTGCCACTGTTTAACTGAGACTGTCTACTAGGCCATTTTCTATCCAAGGCAGATGGGTGGCATGGAGAATAATCCTGTGCCCTAAGCACCACTCCCAAACTCTGACTGCTTCTCTACAGATGGTAGGAGTGTGTCCCTCCTTGTTTGTTGAGGTAGAACATGAGACACTTGTTGTCCACCTGGAGTTGAACTACCTTGTCACAAATCAGGCCCCTCATGGCCTGCAGCCTATACATAAAAGCTCTCACGTCCTACACATTCATGTGAAGATGCTGTTCCAGGTCGGACCAAGTCCCTTGAATTTGGAGACCTTGGAAGTGTGTGGCCATCCCACAGAGGAGGCATCCGTGATCAATGTCACCTGTGGCTCTAGAGGGGAAAAAGGTTCCCCTTGAGGACAACCACAGAAGGGAGTAAGTCAGAGTGTTTGTCACATGAACTGGATGACCTAAATGTCGGGATGCTTATGACCACTACGTTTAGAGCATCCACTGGAATGTGGGGAGCAGCAAGATGGGTACAACGCTGCTCCGCTCCGCGTTCTCCTCCTCATCCTGTTCGGGAGTTTTTCTTTCTTTTTATTGGTATCGTAGCCAATGTTATTTTCAGTTTAAAACCATTTATTGATTTGGCTGAAGTTTGTGGCATTCTTGTGCAGTATGCAGTGATAAATAACCTGCTTTGGGAGAGCACAGTTGGGAGTGTGTGGTGCATTGTGGCATCTGGAGTACAGCAGATGGTGACCGAGCCAGAGGTTGGAGTGAGCCCTGTGAAGCTGCAGGAGTGTTTTGCACCTTGGAGTGCTGAAAGGCAAATTTTTAAACATTTACAGGTATGCCAACGTTTCCTCGGGGAGCAGGGAGCTGAATTATACATTGTTGATATTATTCCAATGTTTCATTAGAGTGCAATTTATTTTGTCCCAGCTACAGGTCTGAAGACCCCTACCTTCAGAGAGGGTGCTCGAGAGAACCTGGAGAAACAGGAGTGGAGGAACGTTGTAAAAAGGACACTGAGCCCTGAATGTTCTGAACAGCAGTAGCAATGTTGCTTGGGATCACTGGATTAACTTTAGCTACTATGTGGAGTGACGATGATTGGACCCTGATTTAGGGTTCTTTAATTTCATTTATTTGTTTGAAAATTATCATTACAACTGCTTTCTTTGATAAATAATTAAATATGGATACAGCACTACTGACTCGTAGAGAGCAGTTTACTGAGTCTCCATTGTATATGCGGCTTTCACTTGGAAAACTGGAGTAGAGAGATACTACGAACATACGAAATTTGCCAGCAGATAAAGGCCTAGAGGTCTATCAAGTCTGCTCGAATGTGCAGCTCGCACCCCTTATTCTGCAGCTGCCCCTCCCTTCCACCCTTCCCCTTCATTAACCCTCCCCCTTGTCCTGTCCCATCCTCGTTTGAAGCAGTCCACTGTTCTACTGAATACCACTTCTGCAGGGCGCGCATTCCACCCAGCCACCACCCTCTCTGTAAAAAAATGTCTCCTCATCTCCCTCCTGAACCTTCCTCGCTCCAGTCTCATATCATTGGCCCCTGGTATGCCCTCCTCCCTTACTTTGAACAGCCCCTCTGTACCTGTCTTGTTTATGCCTTTCATGTATTTAAAGGTTTCAATCATGTCACCCCTGTCTCTCCTCTCCTCTAGTGAGTACATGTTCAACTCCTTTAACCTCCTCTTGTATGATAAGTCCCCCAGACCCTTGATCATCTTTGTCGCCCTGCGCTGCACCCCTTCCAGTAACTTAATGTCCCTCTTCAGATACGGACGCCAGTACTGCACACAGTACTCCAGGTGTGGTCTAACTAATGACCTATACAGTGGCAGAATCACCTCCTCCCTCCTCGAGGATATACCCCTTGCAATACAACCCAGCATTTTGTTGGCCTTTGCAGCTACCTTCCTACACTGTGCCGAGTTGTTCATTGACCCTGTAATGAGCACACCCAGATCCTTCTCCTCCTCTGTCTGGACTAGCTGTACTCCCCCTAGCTGGTAAGTCCTCCTCGGGTTCTTCATCCCAAAATGCAGCACCTTGCACTTTTTGGCATTAAAGTCCAGTTGCCAGGTGTCTGACCAGGTTTCAAGCTTTGCCAGATCATCCTGCAACCCCTGCCACCCCCCCAGGTCATCTACCACCGCGCCAACCTTGGTATCATCAGCAAACAGACTGATCTTGCTCTTGATGTCCCATGATATGTCTGCAATGAATATCCCAAACAACACTGGTCCCAACACCGAGCCCTGTGGGACATCGCTTGTCACTGCCCTTGGGTGTGAGAGCTCCCCACCCACCACCACCTCTGTTGCCTCCCCTGCAGCCAGTTTCCTACCCATCTCACCAGCTTTGCACCCGCCCCTGTGCCTACTAACTTCCTTCCCAGCCTTCCATGTGGCACTGAGTCAAATGCCTTACTGAAGTCCAGATACAGGACATCCACTGCATGGCTCCTGTCCAGTTGCCTAGTTACCCAGTCACAGAACTCAACCAGGTTGGTTTGGCAGGATCTGCCACGTATGAAGCCATGCTGTCTGCTGTCCTGTAGTCCTTTGGCCTCTAGGAGGGCCACCAGCCTCTCCTTCAAGATAGTCTCCATTAGCTTACCCATGATGGATGTGAGGCTCACTGGTCTATAGTTTCCCTGTTCATCCTTGGGGCCACTGTTGTGGAGGGGCACCACATGAGCCATCCTCCAGTCCGGAGGTACACACCCCGAATGTAGTGAGGCATTAAATAGGTCTGCCAAAGGTCCTGCAAGGACCTCTGCCAGCTCCTTCAGTACCCTGGGTGGATGCCATCTGGGCCTGGCGCCTTGTCCACCCTCAGTGCCTTCAAACCCTCTCAGACTCTGCCCTCCATGAGTTTCCCCATCTGTCCACCCTTCCCCCGCGTCTGCCATTTCTCCCACCTTGGGTGTCACCCCCTTCTCTTTAGTAAATACTGAGCAGAAGTGCAATTTAGTGCTTCCCGCCTATTGTACCCTGCTTCCACCCAACCCCCCTCCTTCCTAATCCTTACTATGTGGTCCCTACAGCTCCTTTTCTCCCTGATGTACTTAAAGAAGTCCTTCTCCCCCTTCTTAATGCCTTGTGCCAGCCTGAGTTCCGTAGATGCTTTGGCTCCCCTTACTGCCCTTGTCACCTCCTTCGATTCTGTCAAGTACTCCTCTCTGTCCTCCCCCCTCCCTGTTTTCTTGTACTTCCTAAAGGCAGCTCTTTTCCTCCTTACCTTTTCCATGACCTCCTTGCTCAACCAGCTCGGTTTCTTAGCCCTAGCCTTCTTGCTCTGGGCTTTGCAGCAGGTTTTGGTTGCCTCCACTATCCCCAGCTTTATGAGCTCCATCTCTGGTTAGTATCCATACTAGACTGAATTCTGGCCAGGTACCCTTTTACCACTTCCCCCAGCCTCCCAAAGTCGGCCCTCCTGAAGTCCAGCACTCTTGTGTCAGATTCCACTCCTTCCTTGCCCATATCAATGTGAGCCATACTGGTGGTGGTCACTCCTGACAGCGGTTCCTCCACTGTAAGTTCTCTCACAAAGTCCCCATTTGCCAGCACAAGGTCAAGGGTATTCCCTAACCTAGTTGGTTCACTGACCATTTGCAGCAGGAAAGCTGTCCTGGAAGGCATCCAGCAGTACCTGCTCCCTTCTGTTCCTGGTTGTTGGGTGCTCAGTCCCTCCTGGTATGTTGAAGTACCCCACAATCACCACACTACCTTCTGCGTAGGTCCTCCTGATCTGTCCCGCTAGTTCCTGTCTAACTCCTCCATCTGAGATGGTGGCTTGTACCTACTCCCATTCTAAAATCCTATTCTTGGAATCCTGGTTTGCACCCAAAGTGACTCTGTACTACCCTCCTCCCCTTCCTCCCTTACACACTTCAGTCCTTCCTTCACATATAGTGCCACCCCCCACCTTTCCCAGTCACCCTGTCCCTACGAAATAACCTGTATCCTGGTACAGGCAGGTCCCAGTCATTATATTGCGTGGCCCATGTTTCCGTGATGGCTGCAATGTCCACCTCTCCCTCTGCCATGAGAACCTGTAACTCTGCAGTTTTCCTCCCAAGGCTCCTAGCATTAAGGGTAACCACCTTCCACCCCCCCCATCCTACCCTCCTTTCCTAGCATCACCAACAGTACTTGCCATTTGTCCTTTGTCACTGTTATGGGGGTAAGCTCATATGATTTCCCAACCTGTGGTCTCTGCATATCTCTTCCCCAACTGCCACCCCCCACTCCTAGTTTAAATTCCCAACTTCCTCTATATATTCTTCCATCCTCTGTTTCAACACTTTCTTCCCTCCTCAGTCAAGTGTAGTCTGTCCTTGGCATAGAGACTACTGTCCTCCCAGGTCCCTCCCCACCCCCACAACAGCCCATACCCTTTAGCACAACACCAGGTTCTTAGCCATCCGTTAAATTCCTCTATTCTCAGCTTTCTTGTTGTGCTTGCCTTTGGCACTAGAAGTATCTCGGAAAAAGTTACAGATCTTCCTGCCCCCTCACATAATTGTGCTAGTTCCTCAACCCTCCTCTGGACTATATCTACTGTCTTGTCAGCCAGGTCGTTTGTCCCAAGATGTATAATTAAATGAGGTTTGTCCCTACCCCTTCTAGCATATTTCAGAACAGACTGTCCCACCCTTTCCGCTGTCATTCCTGGCATGGCCTCCACCCAAATGAGACTATGCCTCTCCCCCTTGCTACCCCACCTAACTCCTCTTAGTACTGAGTCCCCCAGCACTAAGATTCCACCCCTCTTACTCCCTGCTTGCTTCCATTCATCTCCCTCTCTCATTTCCAGCTCTTCTTCCTCCTGCACATTATTTCCCCCTTTTACCCCTGTTGCAGTTCTCCCAGCAGAACTTCCCCCCGCTCCAGTTTGGTCCAGGCATTTATCAATAACTCCTCTAATTTCATCATTTCCCTCCTCCACTTTCTTCCTCTCTAGCAGTGCACAGCTGTTTTCTGAAGGCCCTTCACAAATGCCCGCTCCCTCTCTCTCCATAGTAACCTGTTCTCTCCTTTCCACTCCATGACTTTTGCCACTTCTTCGCCTCCCCTCACAAGTCCCTATCTCCTCCTTCCATTTGACTTTTGTCTCCTGACCTGGTTTCCCCGGCAATCGTTCTTCCTGGCCTGGGCCCTTTGTCTCTGCTTCCTTCTTCTGACCCTCTCCTCACCACTGTTGGCTTATTGCCCTCCCTCATCTCCTCTTCTTCCTCCCTCAGTACTGGGCTAAACCCACCCCCAATCTGCCTTGCCTGTCTTAGTTCCTCCTGCAGACCCTTGATCTCCTTTCTAAGTTTTTCTATGTGGTTGCACACTAAACATCCTCCCACACTCCAGGCAATTTTTAGAAAGATTGGTGCACCGCAGTTGTTGTAGCCTACCACCCTACCCATTGCTGCTGTTGCCCACCAGCGACCCCCCACCCTTCCAGATGCAGGATACCAAACACTCCCCCAAGTCTCCCCTCTCCCTCCTCTATCAGTGCAAAACATTTTCTTTATTTCCCTTACCTCCTTTGTTGCACACGTTTAGATATATTGAGCAACTGCTTTTATATTCCTATCCTTCCTATCCACACTCAAAAATAGACTTTAAGTAGCCATTGCACAACCTTCTTCAAACTCCTACTCCTTTCCCCAATGCAATATCAATGTGAAGAAGTAATAATGAAAGCTCCTAGATTTGCATTTACTTCCCTTCCACTGAGAGAGCAGTCATCTCTTCACTTGCTGCTATTCCCTTCCTGGATGTCTGCTTCTGCTATGACATGTGCATATCCTTTGCCTGTTTGAGGAAGTGATGTCAGAACTTCTAGTATAAAGGAAATAATGGACCAGGGTGGGTGGGACCAGCCCAAGTCTTCTGGAAACAATCAGGTAGCTGAGGCCTCTAGTCAGACCATTAGCACCCTTCCCCCACTCTGCACTCAAACTTTGTAGCTAGTGAAGCCAGCAACAATGAATCAATTCTACTCAAGCCCCCAAAATAGGTTTGCTACCCAAAGAAACAGGACACCAATTCAAACAGCTTCACCAACAATACATCAAAATAGGCTTGGAATTAGAAGATATAGGTCTCCAATTCAAAGAAACAGACACAGTTACATTACACCAATTATGTTTAAAACAGAAGAAATAGGCCTCTACAAATGCAGCCTGCCACACAGTGAACCAAACAACTGAGCCCACTTACAGCTACCAAAACAGGTTTCAAAATTCCAACAGCCCCAAACAATACCTGCTAGCCCCTTAGTAGTAAGAAAGAAAGAAAATAAACAACATTCTACCAAGTAGAATCCATGAAAAACAATGTAAAACAAGAAGCTACTGTACTGTAGATCTGATCCTGTCCCCCTTCTAGTTCCTTCTGAGAAGCCAAACTGAAGTGCACATTAACAAACAGCATTAGATTACATGGTCTGAAGGCTCCTACTTTTGAAAGCCTGACAAGGAATTCGGCTTGAAAAGCGACTATTGAAATAAATTTGTTTTTAATTTTGTCGCTAAAGAATTTGATGTTAACTTAGTAGTTTTTCAGGGACGTTCACTCTCCAGGTATATTAATAAGATACATAGGGAACATACATAAGGCTGATACTGGGGCACTATTGTGTGGCATTGCTTAAGCCAGACATCTATTCGTTTTAGCCCAAGAGGACTCTGAGCGTCCGGAGGACTGCTCGCCATTCCTGACACGGGTTAGGGGACTTGTTCCACTCCTTAGCGGTCAGGGGCCTTGCAAGGAAACGGTGCCATAATTTGGGGGTGGAGCGGTGGCGGACGTTAGCACGTCAGTGCCAGGAAATCATTGCACGTCTGTGCTCCAAGGGAGCAACCACTATCAAAAATACCCCAGAGGACCAGGGAGGTGACAAGGGCTCCAGGAGCCTAGTTCACATCCCCAATGCCGGATCATCCCTCCACCGGCTCTCCCAAGCCCACCCAACCAGGACTAACCCTCTAATCTCAAAAAGGGTGCCAAGTAGGTGGGGCGGGCCCTTCCCGGGGGGGTGATCCGGGGGGGGGGTTGGAAGGTCCTTGGGAGGAGGTGCTCTAATCTCACTCCTGGAGGAGGGGGATCTTGGCTGGGAGCAGAGGCGACAGCTAAGTGGGCATCTCTGAGAGATGCCCTGGTCCACTGGAGCCACTAAAAAGACTTATAGAAAAAAAGTATGTTAAATGGCTTTTTGATGATAAAGAAAGTGTTATGTTAAGTATACAAGCTTAAATCCGGCCAAGTGTTGTTTGTCAATATGAGGATGCCCTACAGACACTCTCTTGACTGAGGCTGCAATCTCCTTTAAAGTATTGCTTATATGCAAAATGGAGTTCGGAAACTTGGGGTCAAAAATGAAAAATGGTCACAGTTTGCAATGCCTGATGGAGCCTAGTAGCTGAATATTGAACTTTTCTCTGGGGTTGAGGCAACTAATTGATGAATGTCTTTGGGAATTTATTTTACCTCAATGTACATGCAGTATTGCTACTTGTAAAGAGCATTACAAGGTTATTATTCTGAAGTGGCCCTGTGCTTTAATTGGAGGAGGTATGCTCAGGAATGTCTGGTAGTTTACCACAAATCTGGCCATATTAAACCCTCTAGGAAGAGGATATCTTTGGTCCTCTAGGGGAGAGTGTACTTGAATCAAGTTTTGACCCATAATCAAATGTTGGATCTGGGCAGGAAACCAAATGCCCCGGTGCGGGTAATGCAGGCCCACTCCTAAGAACCTATATTTGAGGCTCAAAGTACAGGCCAGATGACAACGCCTGACCTGGGGGGTCATATATGGGATACAAAGCAGCATGCACTGCATGGTGTCCTTCTGGACCTCCCTAAACTGGTGGATTCAAGCTGGTAGTACAGATTGTCTCACCTTGGGTCACTGGATAATGGCCTGCTAGCACGGACCGGGACACAGTAGTTTGTAGCACCAACCTGGGTTTTGACTGAGTGGTGCAATATCTCTGACTCAGTTCTGTTCCCAGAAGGGGCTAGTGGATGGTTCTCTGAAAGAGGCATGCGTTAGCTGGGCTGGTGAGTCAGGAAACCCTGCGTAGATTCCATTATAATTAACAGCATGATTTGTCTTACATTGTGTTTTTATAAGATATCAAATTAATTCCTCACCTGAACATTGGGTAGCTCTCACTACAACTTTTCTGAGACTGGATGGACATTCCAGTTTTTTTCTTCTCAGAATTACATGACGAACAGTGTAAATTATATGTTAATCTTAATATTTATTTTTCTGTTTTTCATATTTTATACTTTATGATGTACTTTTTATATACTAGTTGTAATATGTTGAAATGACCATAATATTCCCAGTATGGTTGATCAATAAACCTGAACTGTATACACTAGAATGTTCTCATACGCAGTTTTGCACGGGGAAGGGTAAAGACCATAGCTGTCATATCATCTGCATGAAGTGCGCTGTTACCTGAGTGCATTCCTTGACGCAGCAGACCTTGATTTTGCTCTGTCTTCCAGGAGAAAGGACCCTGCTTTAGTGGAATCCAGGATTGCCCCTATTAATTGCAGTTTCAGGGTGGGGGAATCAGTGTTTCTAGAGGCTGAGCATGACTCCCATGGACATCAGAAACTGTCATACTGAGAACACTGCCATCTCCATCTGATGCTTGGATGGACTTTTTTATGAGACATTCGTCTAAGTAGGGATCACCTGCGTTCCATTCCCTCTGAGGTGCACTGCATCCTCTGTGAAGCACTTGAAGACATGCTACACTGGTGCAAGCCAAAACAACAGGACTCTGAACTGATAATGGTCGCACACAGATCTGAGATATCTGAGGTGACTGGCCCTGATGGAAATATGCTGGAATGTATCATTAATATCCTGGAACACCAACCACTTCTGGTGTTTCAGGTATGGATAAAGGGAGCCCAGGGATGCCATTCTGATTTTCTTGTGCCTCATGCACTTGTTTAGTGAACTGAAGTCTAAGACTGGGCACACTCCGCCTGTCTTCCTGGGAACACTTGGAGTAGAAAGTCCAACTGTAAGCCCTTCCAGCAGCAGTCAAAACACAGGACACAGCAAAAGGAGCACAGGACGAGGGCTCCAAGCACTACTGTCTAATGGGATGCTAGCCTCATATCCACTTCAACTTCCCATGGTGGATCTCATTTCTCTGCTTGGAGGGCCATTAGATCTAGTCTATTAGCAATGAGAGACCACTGGCATGGACAAAAAGGTCTTGCAAATGATTTAAGATGTTTACTCCCTGGAACTGATAGAACAATCTCTGGATCACCCTCCAGGAAAGCTACAGTAGTTGACAGGTCCTTTAGTGGTGCTCCTTTCCCTGGAAGTTTTGGGGCCTCTACAAAACAGGGCAGTAGAGAGAGTACCATAGTCCAAATGGGGATAAACTTTCTACTCCAGGTGTTCCCAGGAAGACAAGTGGAATGTGCTCAGTCTTAAGACTTCATTGGGCAGGCTTGCCATAAAATGTCTACTGTCGGCGGAAGAAGTCACATCCTCTACCTCTTTAAGTAGAGTGTGGATGTTCTTAATATCCTTAAGGGTTGTTTTCTTCTCATTGGATTCCGTTAGAGTTTCCTCTACATATTGTTCAAAGAGATAGCTTACATTAACAGTAACATTCATGAACTTCTGCTGGACATCAGAGCATGGGCGTCCGCAGAATACGTTTCATGGGGGGCCCAAGGTCATGCGGCAGGTGTGACATTTCCCCCTGTATCCCAAACCATTAAGCCAAGGTTCTGGGCGCTGGGGGTCCAGATGCTCTGTGGTGAGTTTGGGGGCTTTTTGATGATAAAATAACAGTTATGTTAAATATTCCCTACCCCTAAATTCAGGAAAAAATGTATTTTCTCCCCCATATACTTAGGGGTATGGACTACTATGAAGATTAGAGTTCCATCAGGAAGGTCCATCACAATTGCAATATATTAGACTGACAAGAAGAGCACCAAATATTTCAGGACATTATTCACTGAACAGGAACTGGAGTCTCCTAGCCTCTATGCCAAACTGATCCACTACTCTTCCAACAAATCCTTCCTTCTTTCCCTAGGTTACTTTTGTCTCTTTGTCTCATCATACATACGCCAGTTAATGGCTCATTGTTGACCGAAGCCACGTTTTTACCCTTTGCAAGGTACTGAAAGACCGTTCAATTGTGCATGTTGTTACAGGGAGAGCAAGTGCGGTATGAATAGCTGTTCTAATGGACGGAAAGAGATTTGTATATCCCACAACCTTGATGAGAGTCATGTCATCTGTGTTCATTTCCTTGCATTGTCTATTTGCCCACACATCATACCACGTACTAGATTCCTCCACAAAATTGTCAAACTGGTAGAATTCTTGGACCAATTTGACCAGGTTCCTGAAGTCAGCTGGTTCTACTGTAGCCATTTGAGAAGGATGAAGCTTCAACAGACTACAAGCAGGTTTATTTTCGTGAGCGAACTGAGCTCTCAGTGATGAAAGTAGTGAGTCCAGATAAGAAATATGAACGGATCAGCGGTAATACTCTTCCGTAGTTTGACTAGGCAGATTAGCTCTGTTTGTCTGCCTTGTGGCTGTCTTGGTGGCCTGAGCTTCACGTCAGCTTCATTTGTCAGTTTCTCTGAGTCATCTAACATTGCCCTGAGGTTGGTCTCACTTCTCTCCCTGTGATCACTGATCAAAACTACTAGCTCTTGGATAAGAGATTGCACCTCCAACAGGACTAGCTGCACGGCCTGTAGCACCTGGGACACTGGTTCTAGCGTTGCAGAATACTTCTTTATCAAGACTAGACCAGCAATAAATGTTAACTATTCAGTCAAAGACTGTCACACTCACCTTTAATACAGGCAGCTGAGTCCAAATTGTTGTCAGACAGTTTTAAACAGTTTTATTCACCATTCCATTGCACAACGGTGACAGGCAAAAAGCAGCAGTGCAACCACACTGTTGCTCAGAGATCTTACATTTCACACTGCCTTAAGGGCTTCATCAGAGCTAGTTACAGTTGGTTACAAGGGTGCATTTATACAAATACAACTGTAACTAGCTCTGATGAAGCTCTGAAGGCAGGGTGAAACATAAGATCTTCGAGCAACAGTGTGGTTGCACTGCTGCTTCTTGCCTGTCACTGCTGTGCAATGGAATGGTAAATAAAACTGTTTTAAACTACCTGACAACAGTTTGGACTCAGCTGCCTGTATGAATGGTGAATGCGCCAGTCTTTGACCGAATGATTAGATACATCTGGGCTGCATCACCACCCCAATGCTGCACCTCCTCTTGCCAAACTATCACTGACTTTCCTTTGGAGGAGCATGGGTTTAACAATTGGAAAATTCATCAGGAATCAGTTTTCCTTCCATGAATCACAATGAACAACGGCAACAGAAACAGACCGGATGGAGCTACAAGGAGTAGTATCTACGATTCCCTCTTCTTAGAAGAATAACATGAAAATCCATTACTATAAGATAATCAAGGCACAATCGAAGCACCATCTACTTCTGCCACTGGCGACACAACACAAGTTAGTAGTAATATTAAAGATGCTTTCTTTAAGATGGAAAGAACTGAGACCAAGACCAGACGTATACATTGGTTAATACTATCGATGCAAGCCCATGCCATGGTTAAAACAGCACCTAGAGGACTCTGAATTACTGAACATCCTGCATATGGGGAAGATGGAGATGAATTAATTAAAAATTGGGAATTAATAATCTGCGAAGCATCAGCTAAACTGATCAAATTAATTATTGAAGAGAGTTTGGAACAACAAAATCTGGTTGTCAGTGAATGAAAAAACAAGAAGCAGTTGTTAATACATTCTGTGAGCATGCAGACTTTTCGAACTGTCAGAATAAGTTTTGGGACTACAGTATATGCGCTTCTATGACAACAAATTAAAGCTGCAGAAACAAAAAAAGTTTACCTGTGATACAAATGATTATTTACTTGGCAAGATTTTCAATTGGAAAAAGATTAAACAATCAAACATTCCCCAATCAGCAGCACCTAGTGTCCCCATTGCAACCGCACACAGTCAACAACACACACACCTCACTCCATTTTGAAATGTTCCACTAGTGCAGCACCCTTGAATTAAAGCACAGGAGACAGCTCTACAGAATTTGAAGAAAGCGAACCTGAACCAGACCCTTTTTTAGGGGTAACTCCCACTGGGTAAGTTCGAGCCCAGGAGGAGCGACCGGAGAGCACACTTCAGATTTTCAACGGAAAACGAAGAAATGAGAGAATGCGGTGGGGGAAGGAGACGAGGAAGAGGGCATGGAAGGGGATGGCCTGAATGATGTACAGCAGCAACAGATAGTGAATGTCAATAATTTATCCAAAAGGACACCAAACAAACTTGAAACAAATGTCCTGTTAAAAGGTCTCTCCTTTGTACCAACATTCACTGTAAATAAGTTAGATGCATATTTAGATATACAAAAATTTGAGGCTGGTTCATTGGCGCAGCGGTTGGATTTCCGCTTGCGATGCCGGCGACTTGGGTTCGGGAACAGACCCGGGTTGCTGGAGAGCCAGCGGGGGGAGAAGGATACGGCGTTCCATGTGCTGCTCTCCTTCTCCGGGCGGGGGGGTGCCTGGTGCTAGACAGATCCTTGGCAGAGGCTGGGACTCACGCAGCCACCGGCACTCACATGTACTAGAGGCGGGGTGGATGCTGGACGTCATTGCATGTCCCCGCCTCCCGAAGGAAAACTGAAAAGGGAGGGGTGGGTCCTCCGTCTAAATGAAGCCCTCCCCAGGCTTCAATTAGCCACCATCACCAGCAGCACCCCCAACTAGATACTGGTTCCGCAACACTGGAATTAGGGGAACCAGTGCCACAGCCCCACCCTCCTGAGGGCAAGCCTGGGGTGACCAGGAGACAAGCTGGCAACTGATGGTTGGTGGAAGCTGGGTGGCCATGACCAGGGCAGAACGTTGACAGAGGACCTGCAAGGAAAAAGAATAATAAAAAAAAAAAAGATATACAAAGATTTGTTAGAAAACTTAACCTTAAGAGTATTTTTTTCTAAACGTCTGAATGCATGTCTAAGGGATGAGAATAACAGTACACATGATGCAAGTACAGAGGACAGGAATAAAGATGAGGCAGCAGGGGTAGAAATGACATCACCTTTCAAGCCCACTTCCACTTTTTGCCCTCCCCTTCACCCCACAGTAGAAATGTTTTTACAAGTTGTGACCTAGAAACTCTATATGACAACAATCCACGCATGCCACACTGTAACCTCACAAAACAAGAGAGGGAAGCACTACACAGTTTAGCTGCAGATTCCAGCATTGTAATCAAGCCTGCCGATAAAGGCAGTAGCACTGTCGTACCGGATGTTGAGAAATATTCAGAGAAGGTATGCAGACAACTTTCCAACACAGAGTTCTATCAAGAGCTCAGCTTTGACCCCACACATAACATACAAAGGGAAATAGAAACCACTCTATTAGAATTACATGAGACAGGATTAATCTCAGCTGATGAGCTGTACTACATGTCTGTACAAACACCACGAAAACCAGTATTCTATACTTTACCAAAGGTGCATAAAAATCCCACACTGCCCCCAGGTAGACCCATCGTATCTGGGATCAGGTGAGTCAGAGAGCCTTTATTGAAGTTTGTGGACAGTTACCTAAATCCACTTGTGGGAAAAACACGTAGTCATCTCAAAGATACAGGACATATTTTAACACTACTTGAAGAAATGCAGGTGGAGGGGGAGTGGCTCTGGTAACACTGGACGCAAACTCTCTATATACCAATATACCAAGGAAGAGGGGATTGATGCCATAGAACAGTCATTATTAAGATACACTGACTTTATACAAGAAACTTAATATGATTACTGCTTTAACTGACATTGTCCTTAGCAATAATGTTTTCCTATACGAAAGTAAAATGTACAAGCAAGAGAAGGGCACCGCGATGGGGACAAGTTTAGCCCCGAGTTTGGCATGCCTTTATCTGGTGGAGTGGAAAGAATGGGTGGTATACAATGCAGAAAAAGAAATTTGTACTTAGATAAAATAGACATATATAAATGGTACATTGATGACCTCTTCCTGGTCTGGAAGGGGAAAGAAACAGAACTGTATTAATTTATTTCTTATCTGCAAAGCAGCAATGAGAATCTTAAATTCAAAGCAACTGTAAGTTCAGAGGCCATTAATTTTCTTGATATTACTATCATAAAGAAATAGGATGGTACCCTATCAACAGATCTTTTCACTAAACCTGACAAAAACAGTTTGCTTCATGCAACTTAGCTGACACTCCCCACATCTAATTCAGAATCTGCCAAAGGGACAATACATTAGGGTGAGGAGGAACTGCTCTAGTCCAGAGCTTTTTGAAAAATGGGCCTCAGAGTAGACTGAAAAATTCAAATCCGGAGAATACAGGGAAACCAACTTGATAGATGTAATACAGTGTGTGAGGGAAAAACCAAGGGAGTCATTTTTCTTACCAAAAAAAGAAAAAATTTGAGCCATTTATGACCTTTGTGACCTCCTACGGGGAAGGCCCTAAGGAAATAGCGTAGATAGTAAAGGATAACTTATCCATACTTCGGGGGTTACAAGAACTCAAACCCCTTTTAGAACAACCAATTAAGAGTTTCCTACAAAAGGGGTAAACATTTCAGGGACAGACTTGTGAGGAGTTATCAACCAGACCCTAAGAGCGTGGACAAAAATAAAAAATTGGGAACAAAACCGTGTAGGTTTTCTAAAATTTGCTGCCATATGGAAAAGCTGGAGAAATTTGAAAACCCGAGCAATGGCAAAATAGAGACCATTAGGGGCAGAATAGATTGCAACACAGAAGGGGTCGTGTATGTCCTGAAGTGTTCATGTGGCAGCTTCTATGTTGGCAGGACAAAGCGTAAACTGAGGCTGAGAATTTATGAGCACATTCAAGCCATAAGAAATAAAAACCTCAGTTACGCTATGGCCAACCATGTCCACAAAAACCCTCAAATCCAGCACAAAGTTACAGTACTAGGAATCGAAGCAATACATAAAGACATTAAGGGAGGAGGTTTGGAAGATGCCCTGAATTGTGCTGAGCAGGAGTGGATTTTTAGACTGGATGCTAAAAAATCCCCAGGACTGAATGATAAATTTGAGTTAGCCCCATTTTTGAAAAGAAAGAGATAAATGAACAAAAAGCTTTAAAATAACCCCACTTCCATCCCAAGAAATGGAGATTGTAATGATATTGGTGACCTCCCACTAGTAATGAATTGCAATTTTGATGGATAAATGCATACAAGCTGGGATCAAACAGGAATCTGTTTCTTCTCACCTCTTGCTGTGTTTGCTCATTACAGGCGTACCTCAGTGGAATAGATTTAGCCGGAGAAGAGAGATGTTATAGCTGTTTTTTTGTCTCTATTAATAAAAGGTGGAAGATGTTACACCACGAATTAATTTGAAACTGATCAAATATGGTGGGCTTTTAATTATGTGAAGAAATGTGCTGACGTATTATTTGCTTTCACAATGGTTATAGAATATGCATTTACTAAAGTAGGAGGAGAGCACTTAATCACAAAGGATGGTGTTTTATTGGTGCTTCCCTAATTGAACAATTCACTTGTTTGTATAAATGCACCCTTGTAACCAAATGTAAGCAGCTCTGATGAAACCCTGAAGGCAGGGTGAAATGGAAGATCTCCAAGCAACAGTCCGATTGAACTGCTGCTTTTTGCCTGTCACTGCTGTGCAATGGAATGGTGAATAAAACTGTTTAAAACTATCTGATGACAGTCTGGACTCAGCTGCCTGTATGAATGGCGAGTGCGCCAGTTTTTGACTGAATAATTAGATGCATCTGGGCTGCACCACCACCCCAGTGGTGCACCTCCTTTTGCCAAACTATCAATAAATGTTGATGTCCGTGATGCACACAGCCGCTGGTATGCAAGTTGTCTCATTTTGGTGTTGCTGTTGTTTGTCTCAGCAAGGTTCTCCAGTTCTGTTACAATCTTTGTGAAGTGTTCTGCAAAAATCTGGATGCTTCTGTACTTCTGAGTCCAGCATGTTTCACACAATAAAGGAACGCTAAGGATTAATCGTCTCCTTTGAGAGCTCTTGTGAAAGAAATAGATTATGGATTTTATTGTGCCGACTGTATTACAGACATCACTCACATTACTGAGGTCATTTACTATGAGGTTGAGTTGATGCGAGGAGCAGTGTGCAAATGTGGCTCTAGGATACTTGTCTTTAATTATGGCTTGAATACCCGCTTCCCTGCCAGCCATCGCCAAGCAACCATCATACCCTTAACCTATCATTTTATTTAGATTAAGTCCAAATTCTGAACAACCTCTCAGAATCTTGTTTGCTAGTCCTTGCGTGGTTCGGTCGGAAACCAGGATAAAACCAAGGAACTCTTCTTGTACACACTTATTTCCATTGTGTTCCCCAGCAAATCTCACCCCAAGAGACAGTTGTACAGTGCCTGAAACATCTGTGGTTTTGTCTGCTAAAGCTGAGTGGCCCACTGAAGTATTGGCTGCATGGACAATATTCTCTGTCAATATTTTACCACAGATTTCAATCAGCGTATTCTGCATTCTGACAGAAGTATATCTGGCATTGGCAGGTGCAGTATCCAAATGATTTTTCAAAACTTTGTCTCCTGCCTTGATGGGAAACTCCATCAGGCCTTGCATATTGTCCAAAGAACTTGTCTTACCACAGAGAGCTATGTCATGGGTCCCGCAAAACACTATATTTGAGTCTATTTGGTAGTGCTTTTTGCGATTTTCCTGTACTGTTTTTCTGTGGGATTCATTAGGCTGTTGTTCAACTGACACAGCTTTCCTCCCCAAGATGGCAAGAAAGTTAGCCGAGTCCTCATGTGATCCCCGATGCCAGCAACTTTTGCTGTGCACTTTTGCAGCTTTGTGGAAATCTTTGCATTTAGTAAAACCTTTGGTAATGAAAGCACATTGTATTCTACATATTGGATTCTGAGGAAACAGAACACAGTACCAACAGACAGCTCCTTTCAGATAAGGAGAGTAGACTAGCCAAGGAGTGTACTAGGCAAGCCAAGTATAGCAAAATGCTCTTTGGCCTGTGCTATCACATTTAAAGTCATACGTGTCAGTTGGTGTCCAGCAGTTGGTAAACAGTTTAAGTTTCAATTCCTCACATTTGGGTTTTGCGTGGTTGACATACTGTCCAGTGTCTGGGTTTCTGCTGGCTCTAATGGCATGCATGAAGCTGACAGCGTTGTGCTACTCCCAGCACATGCTGTAGTGCTATCCTCCATGTTTGGTTGTCTTTCCTCTTCACATACGGACGCTTGCTGTGTATCAGCCAGCTGCGAGGAACTGTAAGTTGCTTCAGTATCAGGAGTGTGACTTGTTTTCTGTTTCTTGAAAAAATGGTGGATGTTCGTGTCTACTATCCCTTTGTTCTATCGTTGCCTCCCTTTTACTTTTGTTCCTTTTTGTATTTTTTTCTGTTAATCAGTTTATTCAGTTCAGCAAGTCACACACTAGCTGCCCAAGCACTTCTGCTCTGTAGCCAGACTGTCAGACACAGTAAAAGGCAAGCAAACGGATTACAATGTTGAACTCATTGCTGAGGGAGAAGATGAGAGACTGTGATGTTGCTGAGACACTAGAGTCAAATTCAAATTAGAAGGTGATAAGAAGTTCAGAACAGAAGTGGTCCAGATACAAAAATGACTGAGATGCTGAACCGATTTGGAACACTGTTTACAGGCAGTGAGCCCTTTTAGGCTCCCTGCCATGACACTGCTTTGAAAATATTAAATTCAAAATCATTTTGTCCTCTGAGAGACTGAACTGATTTGGAACACTGACTCTCTGTGTAAGTAGCAAACCCTTCCCCTTTTAGCCCGCCTGCCCCTGCTTCAAAATTAGTCGAATTGTTCCTCAAGCTAAATCCTTTTTTATACTCCCACCAAATCTATATGGTTAAATTAAATGCAGTTCCTGATGCCGTTCCCCTCCCCAGCCCACAAAGGGTAATCCCTCTTCTTTTCTTCCCCCATCCCTAGCCCTGCTGTTCCACCCTTCTGGATCTCTCTTCAGTGACAACTGTTCAAAAATAAAAACTTTTTTGGGGGCGGGGTAGTCCTGAATTGTTCTTGTACTTTTTAATTATTGATCTATGAGTTTGTTTTATATCCGGAGAGAAAATCACTGAGAAAACAAAAATACAAGCACCAAAAGAAGAAATCGCCACCAACACGACAACAACGTTGGACTATCCCTTTAGTCAGTTAGACTGCACTAGCAGCAGCAGGCAGCCCTCACGTGAGGTTAGACTGACTATCCAATCCAATCCTGCTTCTCGTGCCAGCGCAGATGGTTATTGTGGCTCAGCAGTTCCCTGCCACAGTGTGTTCTGAGCCTCAGTCAGTGCCACCTGACTGAATCTCTGCTTGTCAGGTGATACAGGCTGGTCACGCTGCACACAGAAACACAGGGCGGCTGTATTCAGTCAGTGTTACTGGAATCAGAATGCTTTCACTGACTTTGCAATGCCACACGTACCAGAAAATGATCTGTGATTGCAATCAGCAATTTTTTTTAATGAACACTGCAAATTGCAATCGCAGATCAATGTATATCATGCTGTAAGAAATGAAGGATTATTTCATGCTGAAAGGTGCAAGTCAAGTGCTGAGCAAATACCAGATGTTTCAATGTGGGCCACACTAGCGACTGTTGTTTGCTCAACACTTGCACCATTCTGGAGTTTCAGCACAAATTCTGTAAATCTGGGACAACAAGTTGGATCAGAAGAAAACAAACAAAAAATAGGCACAGACTGACAAGGATAACAACACATTACTGGCATCACCGCACAGGTAAGACAGCTGAGCTTGCCATAAACACATCAGCATGGGCATCTGCAAGGGGGGGTTCAACTGAAAGAGGAAAATACAATAGACACAAGATAAAGATGGATCAGATTACAGATGCTATCATGCTACTGATAATAAAATATGCAGCAGACAGTGTACAATTTATTGAGGTTGCCGGACTTGTTTCACTCAATTTTCTTGAGCTCGGCACCCCATCGTGCTGCAGCACCTGACAACCTCTGCACTTTTAAAATTGTCACTGGTTGGCTGTATGCATGACTGCACTGCCATCAGCTCTGTACAAAATAATTATTCATTTCCTTCTTCTTGCTGTCCTGTTGGCAGCAAGTCGCTGTTAAGTCTATATTGTATTCTGAGTGCTTAACTTACTCATGTGCAGTCAATTGAGGCGAGACAGCTGTTTTTCTTAATATATTTTATTTAACTGGTTTGGGCTTTCAGGGGAGAGCAAGTGTCCCCCTTGCGGACGCCCATGCATCAGAGGCAAACTTTGCTATTCTCAGCCAGGAGGGCATTTGGACACAAATCCAGCAGTGGCTGCATGGGGCACTGCATCAGAGGCATCCAGAAAAGCCCTTAGTTGGTGGCTATTAGATTCAAATCCTTGCGTAATAACTGCCAGCAGGTCCTGCTTCGGGAAAGACTCTAGAAGGCTCTGTAAGATCCCCAAACTCATCCATAAGGAGCATTCATACCTGAAATATGGCATCGATAGCTTGTAACTCGGAGGCCCAGAATACCAGAGTAGCTGAGGTGAATAACATTTGGCTATAATGTCAATTTTGTGAGACCTCCTGTCAGGGGGCTGTGGAATGAATTCCTTTAGAGTGACTGATTTATCACTGGCAAGGCAAGGCAAGGCAAAGTTTATTTAAAAGACGCCCAATCCCAGAGGCTCTGGGCGCCGTACAAAATTTAGGACAAGCATTTAAATATAATAAATATAGACATTACACATAATAAATACAAATCTTACAAAAACCAGGCCATAACTATAAATATACATCTAGGCATTAAAAGCTTTAGAGAAGAGAAAAGCTTTAAACTGGGCCTTAAAAACATCAACTAACGAAGCTTCTCTGACCATAGTTGGTAAGGAGTTCCACAGAACAGGGGCCTCGGCGCTAAATGCTCTATTGCCAGTGGATTTCAGCCTAGTTCTGGGAATGGTCAGGAAGCATTCACTAGAGGAGCGAAGAGGGCGCGAGGAAAAGGCAGGTGACAGAAGGTTTAACAGGTAACCAGGGCCCTGCCCATGTAGGGCATTATAGGTGAGGAGACCCACCTTAAAGAGGACTCTCCACCTGACTGGAAGCCAGTGCAACTCGCGCAAAACCGGTGTAATATGGCAAAACTTTTGCTGCCCGGTCAACAACCGGGCAGCTGCGTTTTGCACCAGCTTCAATCTGCGGAGAGATCCTCCTGTGACCCCGAGATAGAGCGTGTTACAGTAATCAAGCCTAGATGTGACTAAGGCATGTATCAAAGTAGGGAGGTCCGGAGGCGGAACAAGGGACTTAATCCTGGCAAAGTTTCTGAGATGGTAAAAACAAGTATGAACCATGGAGGATATTTGAGCCTCCATGGTTAGATCTTTATCCAGAATCACGCCAAGATTTCGCACCCAAGAGGAGGCCTTCAATGGCACAGAACCTAGGACAAGCCCAGTTTCTGCGTCAGAGGCCATCCTATCACAAACTCTGTTCGACTCCACTACTAATACCTCCATCTTATCAGGGTTCAGCCGCAACCAGCTGGAGGCCATCCAGTCGTTTATCTCGACCAGACAGATATTAAGCACATCCACTGCATTAGGTGTTCCTGGGGCAAAGGAAAAATACAGTTGAGTATCATTGGCATAACAATGAAAACTCAAGCCGTATTTCCTAATGATACCGCCCAGAGGCAGCATATACACTGCAAACAGCACTGGAGCCAATACTAATCCCTGAGGAACTCCACAAAGAAGTAGGCTGGGTGTAGATGAGAAATTTCCCATAACTCGCTGCCTCCTGTTGGTAAGAAAGGACTCAAACCATTTGATGACATTACTGGTGAGTCCACATAGGTCCTCAAGGCGAGCAAGCAGCACACAATGGTCAACAGTGTCAAATGCTGAGGAGAGATCGAGGAGAACAAGAATTGTCTTGTCTCCCCGGTCTCTAGCCCTGAGAAGGTCATTCTGCACCCGAATAAGTGCAGTTTCGCTGCTATGTCTAGCAAGAAAAGCCGACTGGAAGGGTTCATACAACTCATGAGATACGAGGTGCTCTTCCAACTGAAGCGCTACCACCTTCTCAATAACCTTTCCCAAAAATGGAAGGTTAGAGACTGGACGGTAATTTGCCTTGACCTCCGGGTCCAAAGATGGCTTCTTTAAGAGGGGTCTCACCAGAGCCTCCTTCAAGGCATCCGGAAAGACACCCTCAGAGAGGGAACACCGTACAATCGAGGCAAACACCGGGCCGACAGAATCAGCGCATCACATTAAAAAACGCATTGGCACCGGGTCCAGTTCACAAAAGGTATGCTTAATATTGGTTGCTACCTCACTAACCTCCACTGGTCTAAAATCTCCCCAACCAGACGGAGTGCACTCAGAACACATCAGGTGATCACTGCCAGCTATGTCATTGCTGACTGAAGGAGCCACCCGCCGGATCGCGGACACCCTATCTGAAAAGAACCGAGCGAAATCCTCACAATCAGTATTAGAAAAAACCCTCCCAGGCCATAGACAGACTGGATGTAAAAGTTTATCAACAGTTCGGAAAAGTGAGGCTGGTCGGTTCCTTCCAGCAGCAATCTCCTTAGACAGAAAAACTGTCTTCTTATGGTTGATTGCCTCCTGGTACCTAACATAATGGGCACGCAGGGCCAGTTTGTCCACGTCCAGACAGGATCTTCTCCAGCAGCGCTCCAATCTCCGACCCATCTTCTTCATCTCCCTGAAATCACCATCAAACCATGGCGATCTCAGGTATGAAGTTCTGGGTCGTACACGGACAGGTGCGAGGGAGTTAATAGTCTCGAATAACACCCCATTATAGGTGTTAACCCCATCCACAACACCTCCCGCGCATGCATTACTCACTCTAGACAAATTCACTGCCGCCAAAAAACCCTCAGGGGTCAAACCCTGTAAAGGGCGACAGCAAATTGTCTCAACAAGGGAAGGGCTTATGGCAGGAGTCCCAAGCGGGAACTGCACCGTGCAATGATCGGACCAAAGAACTGGACTGATCTCAAGATCATTGATATCAAGTCCCAGTGAGAACACCAGGTCCAATATATGGCCATCACGATGGGTCAATGAAGTAACTGCCTGCATCAGACCCAAGGAGGACATAATCTGAAAAAATTCATAACTATGTCTATGATTCACGTCGTCGAACCAAACATTGAAATCCCCCAGAAAAACACATCGGTATACCCAGGGGGGACTGTGGCCTCAAAAATTGGGCCCGCATCGTCTCCCACCCAAGTCTCCGTGATAAAAGCCAGATCGACCGACGAAATCAAGGCAGCAATAATTGCTGTCTTATTTCTGATCGATCTGGCATTACAAAGCACTGCCGTCAGGGGATTTGGGGGTGGTGCAGCCCCACAGGTTACACCTGGCCACTCATAGCCGTGACAACAATACCATCTACTATAGGCTGGGTATAATAAATAGGTCTGGCTTGGGGTATCAAATACATATTATCTGTGAGTCGGAGGGACTACTGGTATGTTTAGAATCTGGTTTTCACCTCATCCAAAGGTGGCAATCCTGTTCTGATTCCTATGGGGTCCAGGTGCTTCTGGCTCTAAGACCAAAGAGTGGGACTCCATGGAAAAAAATTAATTCTTGAAAGAGTCTTTGTCATTCATGGGTGAGCTGCCATTATTTATGGCTATGATGCAATATCCATGAATAATAACAACAACCTTCCGGCATGGCAAAAAAGAAAACAATTACTTACCACAGTAATATTGTTTCTTCCAAGAGCTCTCTGAGACTGAGGGACCCATAGAAAATTTCTTATTGAGCCATTCAAGGCGTTTTTCCACAGTTTTATCTGGAAAAGTTTTACATATTTCACATTCCTGGTACACATGTTCAAAACCTAGACAAGCTACACATAAGGTGTGCTTGTCTGCCTTAGCAAACACATCTCCACATTTTAAGCAGTTTTTAAACCCGGGCTCCCCGGTTCTCTTTTTAGATTACTCTGCCATGGTGAAAACCAAAGTGGAAAACCACCAACCGCTAAATAATAAAGACTGTTGCGGTTATTTAAACATTTTTTTTTTTTTGTGCAGTCAGTTCCGGAACGGATAGGAACCAGAGGGACCAAACCGGGAGATGAAAAAATGAACCGGGTCAGCGGTTCTGTAACCGATAAAAACAGTTGCAAATAAACTTTGTAAGGATCAAAATTTTGTCAAAATAAAATAGGTTCTTTAGTCAGAGAACTTAAATAACCTAAAGTAACTCGGATCCCTCATGGTTATGCCCAACCGCGAGGAACCGAGAAAACAGCTACTTTTTAATAATAAACTAGATCTAAACTGACAATCAATAGAGGCAGTAAAAGAAATTAAATATACTTATGGTTTTTGAAGATTTTTTATCTTTCTTCACACGAAAGAGGGCGACAGAGACTCCGAGCGACCAAATTTTCAGGCAGAGAGAAGAATTTAAAGAGGTTAGAATACTACAGTTGGTAGAGGCAGTATTTGAAAGATGCTTATGTGGAAAGAATTCCATTATTTGCATGTGTTCCACCTTTCTGGGCAGTCCAACCCTCCAGGCTCACTGCACAAAGTTATGAATATCCTGAGCAACTGGCGTTAGCATGATTAGGCATATGCAATCAGCCCAGAATCTCTGACTGCCCTGGAGCTGTAGTGATGTAATGTGGAATGTATGCACATAATGGAACTAGAATGCTACTTTCAAACTGCTGCCTCTAGGTGGACTGTGTTCTAACAGTCAGATTCATTTTTGTAGTTGAAAAGTACTAGACTATCCGAATAATTCCAACCCAACCAACAATAATAATAATACTAATAATAATACTGCCCACCCCCCTGGTGAAGAGGGCAGGCTTCCAACAGGATAAAAACTACACAAAAGGAGAGCTAGGCCCCCTAGTCATCTCTGTGTGCTTCAAAAACAATAAGCCAATGATTAATGGCAACATTAAGAACCCCCCATGAAAGTACTGCTGTACCTGATCCAGGTTATGTAAAGGGAGGCAGGGTGGGAGGTCTAATCATACTGGGAGATCCCCTTGGAAGAAACAATATTACTGTGGTAAGTAATTCTTTCTTCAAATCCTAGGAATCTCCCAGTTTGAGTAGACATAAGCAGACTACCAAGCAGTGCCTTGGGAGGAGGGTACAGAACTTACTTAGGAAAAAGGTTCTGCAATATTGCAGTGCCAAAACTTACATCACTTCTGGACTGGACATCCAGGCAATAGTACTTTGTGAAAGTGTGGACTGTACTCCAAGTAACCGCTTCACAGATTTCCAGTAAGGGAATGTCCCTTGCAGCAGCCAGAGGCAGCAGTTCCATGAGTGAAATGTGCCCTGTGGTGGCTGCTTCTCAGTCTTACTGTAACAAAACTGGATGCAGGATACTATCCAGCATGCAGCTGATCTCTTTGAGGCCTTTGAGGCAGGCCTACCTTTCCTAACCTCACCATAAATGATAAACAGCTGTGAGTGGGAACCCCTGAGGTCCTTAGTACGGCTGGTATAGTAACTGAGGAACCTCTTTACATCCAAACTATGAAGCCTCAATTCCCTTGAATTGGACTTTTTTTTTTAACCAGGAGAGACTCACTAAGTGATTGATTATTTATGTATGTATGTATGTCTTTGTTAACCGAGCAAGTGCACTGATCCAAAGGACTGTTTATCAGGAACCAATAAAAATGTGAACCCCTAAATAATTCTAAAGTTTTAACAAAAGTTTAGTGGTTGCGGTCGGTTCCAGAACCAGTAAGGAACCAATGGAAAAAATGAACTGAGGCTATCAGTATAGTAACCTATAAAGCGGTTACTAAAATAAAATTAAACTAAACTAACAAGGTTTTTTAGTCAGAAAACCCTGGAAGTAACAAAACTGAGTTGATTCCCAACCGGTTATACCGAACTGGGAGGAACCAATAAAAACACACAATTTAACACTAAAACTAAGGTTTAGCTAAAAATAATGAGTAAAAGGCAGCAAATGAAAGAAAAAGATACTTATATGAATTTATAACTTTCTTCACGTCACAGGTATAAGTAGAAGAGTGGAACTCCGAGCGACTAGACTTTACAGGCGGAGAGTGAAATCTGAGGGGGTTTAGAACTAAGGCAGTTAGTTCAAGGCAGCATTTGAATAGTTGTCACGTGCAAATAATGCCATCATTTGCATGTGTTTTATCCTTTCCGGGCAGTTCTGGCTTAAAGGGACACTGCAGAACGTTAGGAATACCCGAGTATTACTGGGGTTAGAATAGAACCTGTAGTTTATAAGGCCTAAATGACCTGCAGGGCTATAGCGATGTCCTCAGCAAAGGACATTTGTCTTTGTCTGCTGGGAGCTCCCTTGCATTTTCAGTGGGAGCCACAGCGACATGCTTTTCTTTATGTTTCTTTTTAGCAGGCACAGACTCTGGAGCTTGCTCAGTAGGTCTTTTACGTGTACTGCATTCAGACCCGTTCTCAATATTTTTGGAGTCTCAAGAATCTTTTGAAGGTCTCTCCTTTGTTTTAGGGTGGAAGAAGAACAGGCCTTTTCAGGGTGATTAGGTAACACTGAGGTGGGAGCAAAAGCCATTTCCTCTAACCTTTTGGCCCTTTTCTTAATGGTTTTAGGACAAAATGTACTATACACTTCACAGTTAGAAAATATATGACTGGGACCCAGGCACACCAAATAAGAAAAAATAAAGTACTTTAATCGAAACTTTGTTGAATATAGTGGTGGTTAAAACTGCTAAAACAGTATTTAAACTGAGACGGCCTCGGTTCCTTGGAACGCAAAGGAACCGAGAAATAAACGAAAATAGTAAAATAGCACTTTTTTGACTGAAATAAACAAACTTGCAGTAAAGTTGCTGAGAGAAGCTCTTCAGGGCATCTAGTTGTCTGAATGGAGAAAATGAATCTGACTGTTAGGTAGAACACAGTCCACGTAGAGGCAGCAGTTTGAATGTAGCATTCTAGTTTCATTATCTGCATACGTTCCACATTATATCACTACAGCTCCAGGGCAGTCAGAGATTCTGAGCTGACTGCATATGTCTAATCATACTGGGAGATTACTGGGGTTTGAATAACCACCAAAAAATATGTGATGTAAATAATAAAATATAGGTGCTTGTGGATAACTTAGAGTTAAGTTCATAGAGCTAAGGTGAGGATGTATAGCTGGCCGCTTGGCCGAGTGGTATGGCTACCGCTTGTGACACTGGCAAACTGGGCTTAGGAACAAGCCTGGTGCACTGGGAGCCAGTAGGGGAAGAGGAGGAGGATGGAGCAACCCAGTGGATGCTCTTCTCCTCTGGGGAGGAAGGGATGCTGTATTTGTTGACATACTGTCACCTAGGTAACCAAAGGTAGCACTGCAGCAAGATGTCAAGAGGTACGTGACCTACACTGTGCACAAATTGCATGAGTATGTGCACTGGTCACCGTCATGTGTTGGCATCCTCCAGGGAATCAGGGAGAAAAGTAGAAAAAGAAGCCCTGGCGCTAGCTTGCTTGGGACCCCCATATACACAGGCTTGCCTCTGCCTCCTCGCTGCACCTCCTGACGTCAGAGTTATATCCCCCTCCACCTCATACCCTTTCCGAGGGGGTAAGTACAGGTTTCATGGAAGATGGGTGAAATTGGTATTTTGGTGTTGGTAGGAAGGTGGCACAGGGTTCCAGGGGAGCTGGGCACTAGAGACAAGTGGCATAAAATATAAATTGCAAAAAAATAGGGCATGTAAACTATGCGGCCAAAGCTTCACTCAATGAAAATGACTACCTTGCTGTTCACAGATATCCATGTATTATCCTCTGTATAGTCAATAGCGACACCGCAAAGGCTGCAGCGAGGTGTTGCACAATAGCTGGCACCAGAGACGAACACATGAAGTAATTACATTTTCAAGTTGGCATAAGAAGAAGCCAACCTGTGGTTGAAAGATATGACGTAGTATGACATATGTTCTTCTCTAGCACTGTCTATTACTGCACTCAGATTGAGGTTAGCCAAAATATTCAGATTTACAAGCCCTATGTTCCACACAGGTCCTACCCAAATAAATCAGGCAGTAATATTCCTGAACACCCAGTACAGCAACTAGCACTGGTAGCACTCCTAAGCAGCCCCTACTCTTGGGGTAGTAAACCCTGTTTGTGAAGAGAAACAGCAAAGGTCAGAGGTGCTTCATTGAATTCTTTAGCAAAATGGCAGCTAAGCTAACAAGTTGTGCGAGATAGTGCCCATTGGTTCCAAGTGCCTATTCAGCCCGGTGTACTACCTTATTTATGCAAACTCCAAAGATTCCATACCTGTAATATCACAATAGACGGTGTGCTGGTAAATCTTTGCCTCCCTGGGTTTGAAGATCACATTAGTTTCAGCTGAAGAATTGGGCCAAATGTCACCTTCCTGGAATTAAAAATACTCCATGAGGTGCAAAGCATTTAATTTCAAACGTTCCAATTAACACATTTCAAGCAAGGCTGAGTATAAAGGCTCTCATGAAAAGTTGAAATGGCAGGGTGAAACTCATTTTTTCTTGAAGGGAGTAAGAAGGCAGGCAGTTCATCATATCGTTTTGTCCCCTTCCAGGTGCTTCCCAGTTGGGTTTCTGTGCATCTCTATGACTATAATTTCAGCACAACTGTCTCTCTCAAAGAAGGAGAGCAAAACAGCAATTTTAGCTATTATTCTGACCATCAGACACTGTCAAAAATCCAGGCTAGTGAAGACTTTATGCTCAGTAATTGCAGTTCTGCAAAATTCAGTCCTTATATAGTTCTGTATTTACAAAAATAATTCCACTTTATATCATAATTTGAAGTGCTTATGTGATAGCTTGGCTAGCTGTCAGCTCTACTAGTTGCCTCTACTTCTTCAGAGAATCAGACAGATTCTGAGCCCAAGTTCTGGCTATAGGAGTATTGCTAGGTGGTGTGGTCCTGGCTGCCCTGTCCATAAACAAGTACTAGACATCTGCAGTGTGGAGAAGTCTACCTCAAGAACTCCCCTGAGCAAGTGCAGATCAAAAAGTGAGGAAGGCACAGAATCCTTGTTACTTAATGCCAATTCAATTTTATTAAACAAAAAAATGAGTGCACAAGCCACCTACTAGGCAAGAGCAGACATTACATGGCCTGAAGGCCACTTCCTCAGGGCCTGCAGTGGTCTAATCAAGTTTGTCTGCTACACAATCCTTATAGTTATATCCTATCAGAGACACAGGAAAACCTGCTACTGTATCGGGCACAGTAGATACCGGACTGCCCAGTGAGTTTAGGTTATTCCTCAGATTGATGGGAGCCATCACTGGGAAGTGCAGAAATAAAATTATGTACTCACTGTAATTCTTTTTTTTAAATTCCAACTTTATTCAAGTTTTCAATATACAGCATGACATGGTTACATAGTATACATGCACAGATGAGAACAACACAGTTACCAGTCATGCCCCCTCCCTCTCTCCCTCTCCCCCATGGCTTCGCACTATCAACCTCAGGTACTTCAAAGGTGCCCAATCACCTATTCTCTTCCTTTCAACTCCTTGTTTGCTCTCTTAACCACGAACCATAGGTCTTAACCTGGGGAAGAACCACACTGCAACGTGTAAAGAGATTGGAAGCCTTTCCATACTATTTTATAGCGTGACAGAGGGCCCCACAAACTGGCTCTCAGCTGTTCTGCTCCGAGTTTGAACAATAAGTCCTGGAGCCATTCTGTGTAAGATATTTCCTGGTCATCAATCCAATGACATAGGACCAGCGTTTTCAGGGTCAGTGACATTAAGGCCATATGGTATCTACGGTTCCTCACTAGGATTGAGGAGACAGAGCCTAAAACACAAACTTCTGGGGTGAAAAGATCATTAAGGCCTAGTAGGGGACCAACTTTAGTTTTGATTGTGTCCCAGAGCTTTTTGATGGTAGGACATTCCCAAAATACATGATATAAGGTTCCCTCCTGCTGCTCACGTCTGGTACATAGCGATGACGGTGTTTGGCCCAGCTTATGTAGTTTCACTGAGGACCAATACATATCGTTAATGATTTGATATTGTGTTCTCACTGTAATTCTTGATCATCTCGGGATATCTTCATCGTTGATTATCACTAATGGGTCTGAGCCAGAGGCACTAGGACCCAGTGGGAGCCAGAACATTTCAGGAGGGCTGACACAAGGCATGCTGCACGCATGCGTGGCTCCACTAGACTAAGCTCGTGGGCACAGACTTACCTCAGCACTGGCCCTCAACCTCCACAGAAACTTTTTTACTGAGGAGATGAGCAGCATAACCTAACAAGTAACTTATGCACTTAACCTAAAGACATAAGATAGCCCTGGTAGCCTGTGTAAGAAGGGTCATCAAACTAGTAACACAGTGTCTTCACAGCCCAAACCAAGTACAAGGGGTGAAGACCAACAAAGCATACTGGAGTGAGCCCAGAGGATGGAGGGTGGGCAGGCGTGGTAATCAATACTGAAGATATTCCGAGAAGATCAAGAATTATGGTAAGTACGTAATTTTCTTATCTTTAAAGAATCAATCTTCACTACTGACTCACACCAGTGGGTCAGAGTACCAAGCACAGACAATGTCTCCCAGACTAGAGCGGTAGTAGCCAAGGCTAACTTAGGACAGAAGTCCATTCAGGACTGTCCTGCCAAAGGTGGCATGCTGTTTGGCATGGACATCCAGGGCATAGTGCTTTGTAAAAGTGTGCAATGTGTTCTGCAAATATCACTGATAGGCAAAGAACAAATCTCTGCCAGGGACATGATGAGTGCCCTAGTGGAGTGGGCACATACCTGACTATCCAGCTTGACCTGTGCCATGGTATAGCAATGGCTCAACCAGCTCACAATCAAGGCAGATATGCACTTGATTGTAACAGGCTGTCCCCTTCTTTACGGATCAAAGCAGACAAAGGGCTGTTTGGATTGCCTGACGTCATTAGATCTGTCCAGGTAAAAGGTAAGGACTGTCTGAACATTCTGAGAATGGAGAGTGTGCTCTCCTTCATTCTGGAAGCTGGCAAAGTAGGTAGGCAACACAAGTGGTTGATTCAGATGGAATGCTGACACCACATTAGAAAGAAATTTAGGGCGTGTGCAGAGAACTACCTTGCCCTTGTGGAAAACAGTATATGGAGGATCTGTGACCATGGCATGGATTTCAGACATGCTGTGAACAGAAGAGATGGCCACTAGAAAAGTGGCTTTCCAAGTGAAAAACTTCAGCTCGCATGTCGTAGAGGGCACAAAGGGTTTGTGAGTAAGCATTTCCAGCACAGGTTTGCATCCCAGGTAGGCCACTGGCTTCCTGATGGGAGGCCTTATGTATAAGATGCCCTTAAGGAACCTCTTGAACAGTGGCAGCTGAGACAGGTAGAGGGTACCATTGGGCTTGTGCTATGCATAAATAGCACACAAGTAGACCTTAACTGTGGAATACTGAAGGCCAGCATCAGAAAGGTCCAGCAAGTACTCCAGAACCTTGTCAGGTGGACACCCAAATGGGTCCATGCGGGTTTTGGAGCACTAGATAGATACCTTTTCCATTTGGCTGTGTAAATCTTTTTAGTGGAAGGTTTATGGGCAGCCAAAAGTATTTCAGAGACCTTCTGAGATACCTTGTACCTGTTCACTTCTATCTTTTCAGGAGCCAGGCCTGAAGGTAAAGGGAACACAGGTTGGGATGGATCAGGTGACCCTGAGTCAGTAAGTCCATCCTGAGTGCAAGGGTCCTTGGTTGCTGACTGACAGTCTATACAACAGAGAAAACCATATCTGTCGAGGCCAATAGGGGGCAATTAGAATCATCTTGACCCTGTGCACCTCCAGTTTGAGCAAAACCCTCTACACTAGGGGGATTAAAGAAAATGCACACAGAAAAAGATTTGCCATTGAAGTCTGAATGCATCCAGACAGAAAATGAAATGTCCTGGATTTCTGAAGCAGAATTAAGGCAGCTTGGTGTTGAGTAAGGATGCAAAATGGTCCACATCTGGGGTGCCCCACTCATCGAACAGCGATCACACGACATCTGGAGCTAGTGACCACTCATGAGGATCTGCCTCCATTTGGCTGAGCTCATCTACCAGAGTGTTCTGTACTGCTGGCAGATAAAAGGCCTGGAGTAGGATCCCCTCCTCCAAGCACCTTTCTCAAACTCTCATTGCTTCCCTGCAGACAGGGTAAGAGTGTACTCCTCCTTGTTTGTTGATGTAGTACAACACAGACTTGTTGTCTGTCTACAGGAGGATTGTTTTGCAACTGACGAGATCCACTAGGGCTCGCAAGCCGTAAAAAAACAGTTTGCATCTCCAACACAGTGATGTGGAGATGAGTCTCTGATGGATCCCAGGTGCCATGTGTTTGGAGAACATGACAGTGGGGGCTACCCACCCAAAAGGAAGGTATCCATGGTAAGAGTCAGCCAAGGCTCCAGTGGGAGAAGAGAAAGCCCTGGAGAAGACTATCCTCCATTAATCACTACGTGAGTGAGCACATCAGGGGCTTCGTCACCTGAATGCAGTAGGTCTAACCATGTGATGCTTGTGACTATCTGAGCAGCCACTGAGTAGTTCTCATGTGTAACTATGCCAAGGGCAGCGTGAACACTGAGGAGGCCACCAGATCAAGCATGCGTTGCAGGGAGTGGGCTTAAATCGATTTGTGTTCCATAATGCAACATGCTATTTGCAGGCTTGCCCGAAGCCTTCTCTCTGGAAGATAAGCTTGGGTCTTGGTTGTATCCAGAAGAGCTCCTATGAACAGCAGCTTCTGTGAGGGTTGGAGCTGAGACTTCTCTAAATGCAGCAGAACCCCCCATGGAGGTAAGGAAATGAGAAGTCGTGGTCACTGCTTGTTCTGTTTTGTGCTTGGATAGATGGACTATCAGCCACTCATCCAGGTAAGGGTAACCTGGAGTCGTAATTTTCTCAGCTGCACTATGAGTACTGCATAGCACTTTGCAAAGATCTGAGGTGCAGAGGAAAGTCCAAGGGGCAGGACACTGAACTGGTAAGCTGCCCCAGCATGAAGAATCAGAGATATCTGAGGTGGCTGGGGTGTACCAAAAGTTTTGGTATGCATCCTGCATACCCAGGGAGCTAACAAATTCTGGAAGAAAAAATTTTTAGGGGCTGTGTAATTTTTATTTTAATCTATCTGCTTGCAAATAGATGAAACTGAAGCAGGCATCAGACAGGGTTTTAAATGTGGAAGGAATAGGAGGGACTAAATGGACCAGCATGGTAGAAATGTTTAACCACTGCAGATGAAGATGTTTGCCTTGATCAATGACTGTAGGCTCAGAATTAGGTGGAGAAGCACATCTCTGAGCAAAGCCTTGAAAGTTAGATTCTCCTGAGGCACAGCAGTAGGGCCTGGGTCCAAAGAGTCCAGGCTATGAAAGTTATCGTTGCTGTCCTCAAAGAAGATGAGGTCAGGGTCAGACTTGTTCCCCTCTAGATCTACCCTCAAGGGAGGGGCATAGAGAGGGGGGTGGTTCACAGACCCTTTAATCCAAAAACACGGCCCTGGCAAACCGACAACACCGGTTCCGAGGATGAAGGGCGGATGCCAGAGGTGACGCCAGAACTGGAACTGAATCTGGTGCCAGGAGATCCCCAGTGTTGAGGGTGGCACAGGGGACTGCCAGCACTGAGGGTGGCACTGAATTGGTCCCAGGAACTCCCGGCATCAGAACTGGCAATAACATTGTGCCAGTTCGGCACTGACATGGTGCCTGGACTGGCACCAGAACCCCAATGAGCCAAAACCCATCACTGGCACCAGAAGCAGACCCAGAGACCATGACCCAACCAGCACCAGCGTGACTGGCAATAGTACATGTCCAGTCCCACCAAGTGACACAAGGTGAGGGTGTGGTCAGAGGGACAGGAGTTGGCAGCATGGTCACCAGCAAGGGCCAAAGGCTGTTGCCAGAGCCAAAAGCTCTATCTGACTTGAGGACCCCAACTGCGGCTCTTGTTCCACTGACTCCAAAGAGCCAGGGACCAGATCCTCTGGCAGAGACATATGAGCCTGTCGCTGCACCAACCGTTCCAAAGAGCTGCCCAAGGGTGGAACTCCCCACCAGGGTCGCTGCTTAAGAACAGAGGGGGATTCTGGGCCCAGGAGCTCAACATCCCAGTACCAGAGGCCCCTGGTGATGGCGCTGGTGAGGGCCTTCAGTTCTGGGAGACTGAGGGTCTCAAGGCAGACCTCCCAGAGGGTGACCCTGAGTGGTACCATGTCTTCCACTTCTGAAAGGAAGAGGAAGAACTTTAGGCTAAGCAACGCTGACAACCCAACTGGAATCGGGAACAGGCCTGCTCTTCTGTGCTACTGGTAGGACTGTCCTTTCTCCCGAGCACAGGATCACCCATGGTCAGAACCTTTCTCTGACAGGAAAAGTGGACCAGACACAGCCCCACTGCCGGTGCAGCCTGCCTGAAAGGCTCCCTACCATCATCCTCCATGAGAGTCGACAATAGACTCGATAGGGCTTAGTGGAAAAATTGACAGAATCTTTTTGCAAAATCACTAAACTGATGCAAAAATAACAAACTCTTGTTTTAAACATTAAAACTGAGAAGAACTGAGGGCACTAGAGAGCCACGCTATAGAGAAGACGTGCTTCACTTCAGCTCTCAACATCTCGCAAATTAAAAATTTAAAAAACTTAACCTTTTTCAAAGACTTTCAAACTATGAATACATTTTTTTTATACTTCTTTTATTTCATCTCAACTTTTGTCCATCTTATTTACTTTTACATTTCAATATATGAACTTTTCATCATATTCAACATTTTAAGACACTTAATATAACACTTAATCATAACTTGGTTTTGGCAATCAATAACAACTTTGTGCAGGGTCATCTCTTGTAGGCTGCTACTTTGTTCTTTTCCTTTGCAAGTTTCAAGGTATCAGGGGTACATTATTTTCCATTTCATTTTCAATATACAACTTTGAAATGCTTAATACTACTCAATGTCCCTTTACATACTATTACCCCTCCTGTTTTCCCTACCTTGATATGTGCTAAGACACTTTTTCTTGGTACATCGCCCACCTTGTTATATAGACCTCTGTTCGATCCTGTAGACCCATAGAGATCTGTTCGTTTTGCTGAATATGGAGGATTGTTGTTTTCCATTCTTTAATCGAGAGAGCAGCTACCTGGAGCCATTTTCTAGTTACTGATTTGTAGGCTGAACCCAGTAGTATTGCCCACAGATATCTTTGAGCTCTGTCTGTTACCCCTAACGGCGGGACTCCCAGGATCAAGTTTGGAGGATCAATCCTATCTTGTATGTTTAATATTCCTTTTATATGCTCTGTGACCTGGCGCCAAAAGCCCCCTATCACAGGACATTCCAAAAATATGTGTTTATGTGAGGCACATTTCTCTCCACATTCTCTCCAGCACTGGGGGGAACCTCCCACGCCAACCAACACTGTGGCCGAGGGAACCAAGAAGTACCTCATCCTCACCTTCCAAACGAATTCCCCCCACATCGGGGAGGAAGTGGTCGCCCAGGTGCCCTTCCAGATCTTTTCCCATTCTCTATCCATTATTGGATGGTTGAGCTCCTGTTCCCATTTTGTTTGTACTGGGGCCATAGCATGCATGACCCGATGTATGAGTGACTTATATATGGCTGTTATTGCTCTCTCACCATACTGCGAGGTCCATATTTACACCAATGGGTAGTCTTCCTCGAATATCTTGACGCTCTTTTCTTGCTGCCGTAACTGCTTTATGATGTAATCTCTTGCTTAGTAATAAAAAAGCCTATCCTTTTCTGTCCACCCAAATTTTATCTGAGCCTCCTCAAAAGTCAGGATATTCGTACCCCTCTATAGTTGCCATGGGGCCTCTAAACCTTTTTTAATTTGTCTTTTATACCACTGATTGTTAAATGCCTGATTTAATATAAACCATTTATATCTCCAGCTATGTTGCTGAAATGGTTTATGTTTTGTACCCATTTGCCAGCCTCTGAGGATGGCCGCTGTCGCAGGAGGGACTAACAGTAACATCTCCCTGAGATGTGGGGGGGAGAATAGGCATGCCGGGAGAAGAATCAACGTTTCCCTCTCCAAGTCCATCAGCCTCCACCATGCCTGATAAGTTGTATTGCCCCATAGCAGTGCTAACCGCATTTGTGAGGCCAACCAGTATTCTCGAAGCAAAGGGAGAGCAAGCACCCCTCAGTCCTTTGGGAGAGTTAGCTTCACGAAGCCCACTCTAGGTCTCTTGTAGTTCCATAAGTAGCCATTTAATAGTTTTTGCCAGGATAAAAGTTCCTTGGAAGTAAGGGTACAAGGGACGCATTGAAATAAGTACAGGAATCTTGGGAGTATATTAATTTTTAGGGTTAAGTTCCTAACATAGAGTGTTGTGGGGAGCATGGACCACCTCCTCAAGTCCTGTTTTATATTTTGGACCAGTGGATCATAGTTATGAACCGACAATTCCCCAGGTTCCTAGGTATCTGGATACCCAGGTATCTTATGCTTTGTTTATCCCACCTAATTGGGAATTGCTTTTTACACGAAGGAGTCGGTGTGTAGTTTAGAGCCAGAGCTTCCGATTTACTTACATTGAGAGTGAATCCCGACAGACTAGTGGATTGCCTGATTAGTTTAAATAGTATCTCCAACGATGTTTCCGGGTTGGTAATTTACACTGGGATGTCATCCGCAAATAGGGCCAATTCTGTTCCCTTCCTCCCATCACGACACCCTGTAAGTCCGGTGCTTGCCTCAAGCTCTGAGCTAAAGGCTCTATATAATAAGCGAACAAGAGTGGGGAGAGGGGGCACCCCTGTCTAGTCCCTCTTTGCAAACTAAATCTTTCCGAGATGTGGCCATTTGCCCATATATAGCCAGTGGGGCTTCTATAAAATTCGAAGATGGCATCTACTAATGGGGTGGGGAAATTAAACGCGAGCAGAACCTCATTTAAGTATCTCCATGTCACCTTATCAAAGGCTTTCTCTGCGTCGGGTCCCAGCAAAATTGCTGGAATTTGTTGCTCAATAATCTGCTCCATAATGTAAACTGTGCGCCGCACATTATCCTGAGCTTGGCGTCCCGGGATGAAACCACATTGATCCATGTTTATTAAGATTGGGACGTATTTAATTAGACGTTTGAACAGTATTGTGGCCAGTATCTTGTAATCTGTAATCAAAATAGATACGGGGCGGTATGAGGAACAATGCGTTGGATCTTTGCCTCCCTTGTGTATAACCGAAATTATCGCCTCATTCCAGGAAGGGGGGATCTCTCCGTTCCAGGAAGTCACAGAGGTGAACACCCTTGTGAGTAGGGGAGTTAATGTTTTGGTGAAGGTCTTATAAAACTCTCCAGGGAGCCCGTCGGTTCCTGGACACTTGCCTGTTTTTAATCCTCCTACCGTTGTTGTAATTTCACTGGGTAAGATTGGGGCTATCAAGCTCTCCCCTTGTTCTCGCGTTAGGGCCGGGAGTTTGAGGGCTGATAGGAAGTCCCTAATTTCCTCCTTGGAAGGGTCTGATTCCTCTGAATACAGTACAGAGTAATATTCCCAGAAGGCTTCCGAAATGGCTTGGGTCATAGTTCTAAGGTCATTTGAGACCGGGTGTTTAATTTTTACAATAGTGGATTTTGCCTTGCGGGCTCTTAACTGAGCTGCCACCATCCTCGTGAACCCAGGGCCCCCATCGTAATATCTGTGCCGAAGATATATATATCAGTTTTTGCTCTATTGCATAATCTAAGATACTGTTAAGCTGTTTTTTAAGTGCACTAAGTTCACTGGTTCGATTTTTGCACTGCCTAATCTTTTGTTCCTCCTCCAATGTTCTTATTTTGTTTTCTAATGTAACCCTCCTTTCCTCACTTTGTTTTTTTTTTGTGTGAGGAAATTGCAATAATTTTCCCCCACTATTGCCTTGATCGTGTCCCATAATATTGAGTCTGTTGTTCCTTGATTATCATTATCTTGAACTGCCTGAGTCATTGTGTTATTTATAGCTTCCTGCGTCTCCTTATCTCTAAGTAGTGACAAGTTGAGCCTCCAAAACGTTTCTTTTTTAGGTGTTAGGGACTGTATCTTACAAAAAATGGGCGTGTGGTCTGAGAGAACAAAGTCTCCCTGCCAGATTTGTTGGATGGAACCTAGTTGCTCCTTCTGTGTTATCAAGTAGTCTAGGCAGGAGTATGTATCATGTGCCTGCAAGTAAAACGTATGTCTACGTCCTTGCCCTCGAATGTGCCTCCAGGAGTCTTCAAAACCCAGCTCCTGCATCAGCTTCTGTACCTTTCTACCCAGCTTACCTGCTCTGCCTTGGGTTGATCTACCGTTTCCCCCTGTTATATCAAGATTAAAGTCACCCCCACAAATCAGTCTACCCTCCACCCAACCTGCTAGTTTTGTAAAAAGGTTTCGGTAAGTTATGAATTCCGCTGCTGGAGGCACATATATTGAGGCAAGAGTTAGCTGCTGACCCTCCAGTAAGCCCTTGACTAATACATATCTACCCTCCTTGTCAACCACTTTATCTGTGATTTCGAAGGGGGTACCCTTTCTTATCAACACAGCTGTTCCCATTCGCCTACCCCTTATACGATGAGGCCACCACCTGGGAGAAACCCAGCTTCTCGAATTTTTTGTGCTCAGCATATGAGAGATGGGTCTCCTATAACAGTAAAATACTTACCCCTTGCCGCTTCATTAACTGGAGTATCTTTGCCCTTTTAATGGGGTTTGTAATACCATGCACATTGTAAGTGCACATGGCCCAATTTTGTGTCATATCACCCGTTTAGTAGCATATCCCTGGTTTGTTCTACCTCTTTTTTTGCAGGTTTCCCCCTTGGTGGCTACCCCATTTTTCCTCTGTTCTGTTGCTTTCTTATCTACATCTCTATTGCCTACTATTTTCGAGTGCCCTGCTTTGCCAAACTCTAACAAATATTTACATTTAATACAGAACTTCTGTAACATTTCAACAGTAACTTACAACAAATGTACTTCCAAGGTTGGGGGCTATGTAGTTTACTAGCCCCTATGCACTCCTATTACTAGGAGAATGGGGGAATTATTTACCCTACCGTTTCCGGAGGACTCCCCCTAGAGCCTCGCTGTCATTGGGCTCCTATGCGAGGTGCCTTAAACTGGAACCATCGCTTGCTCCCCTCCAGGCCGGCCCATATAAGGCCTTTTAAGGGCCATGTTATTTCATTGAGGAGCTCCGGCCCTAAGTATATAGTCGTGCCTCTCTCCTTCATCTCCTCTCAATGCGAGAGGTCTGTTTTCCCCTTAGGCCAGTCTCTTCCTTCACCCTTGTCATATCAGTTGGTTGTACGATTTCAGCAACTTTCATCGAGTGCTTTGCTTAAAATTCCTTCTAATTTCTATGGGGGGGGAAGATGGGGGGGAGAGGTCGAGAAGCCCCCCATGGCATTAATTATTACAATGCTCACAACTCAATGGATACGCCCCCATTGTTCAATTCGTTAAAACTTAACAGCACTACTTCAGGTTCCCGCAACCCCTCCTTGCCCATATCCTTCCAGGCTTTTAGTTTCAATATTTACAACTTTAGAGGAGGAAGGAAACGTAAACATAATCAGAAAGCCAGCTCTCCCATACTAAAGACGCTCTCTTAGTGTTCGATATAGTTCATTATGTTCAAGAGAGTCTGGCAGACCAGTTACCCTATTTTAAACTGCGTTTTCAAACCATACAAAAATAGATTGTTGTACTCTTCCTGCGGTTGCATGTCGAAAAGAACAGCCAAATCTGCATTCAAGTCAGGGAAAAGTCCTCTCAATGACAAGTTGGAATCTCCCTGCAATGATGTTCGTTTCAAGTAGGAGACTCTCGGTGAGTTGGCTTCTTCTCAAGGAGCTTCTGGATGCTGCGCATCATCTCCATGTGCGTCTCCTTTCTGGCTCCCCCTGTCTTCCTGTTAGCTGCTCGTCGATTACCAAGTTCCCAGGTTCCTGACTCTTGGTTCCTCCTCTCCTTAACTACAATGTTACGTTTCCCCAGGGCTTCAAGCACTTCTTCGGCCGTGGCATAGATCTTCGTCCCGTCTTCCCAGAAAACCCTCAATCTCGCAGGACAAGGGGTATGGAAGCGTATTGATTTTTCTCTGACGCTCTCAGGATGGGCATATACTTGACTCTCTCCGTTTGTACTTCAGTTGGATAGTCATGATCAAGGTATAGCCTGTGAGTTAAGTTCTTATGTCCTTTTTTGCCCATGCCCGTCGTAATATTTCTTCTTTGACTGAATACGAGTTCAATTTGAATACAATGGATCTTGGGCGTGCTGCAGGGTCGGTTGGTTTTGCTAGGAGCTCCCGATGTGCTCTCTCTATGTGAAATGCCATGGTTGGGGGGGGGGGGAGATCAAGTACATCCTTCAGCAGGTTTTATAGGAACGCAGACATGGGAGCTACTTCTGAGTTCTCTGGGAGGCCATAGAGTCTTAAATTGTCTCTTCGGGAGCGGCCTTCTAAATCTAAGCATTTAGCTTTTAAACTTTCAGTTTGTTATATTAAAGTTTGAATAATCCCAGTCATTTGTGTGGTTGTATCTTCTGCTTCCGAGAGTCTCTCCTCTATTTGACTTATTCGAGTCTCAAAAGTTGATAATTGCAACTGTACACTGCAGACTGCTTGCTTGTTCTCTTTCCTGGATTCAGTTATATCGTGCAGCAGTCTCTCAAATCGAGAGCGCGATAATTGTTCACTCTCTCCGTCTGTATTGTACTCTGGAGTTCTTTGACCTTGCGGTGAAGACGACCTGCTAGGAGGGCCTGACTTCAATCTAGCTGCATCCTTACTATTCATCTTGGGTTCTTGCCAGGTTCTACCTCTGCTTAAGCTTTGTAGTTGACCCCCTGAGTTTTTAGACATTTTTGCTTTGTATTTCTGAAGTTTTGGGGTTTTAGGCTTGCCTGGCTCGGAGCTTCACGGATTAGGCTTGCATCGGGTCCGTGACGTCACTGGAAGTCCCAAACTATGAATACATTATTAGAGTCACACAGTAGGACTCTCTCTGTGGAAAACCAACAACATGGGACGCAATTAAGGCACGGGAGGAGCAGTTCAAAAATCTGGGACAGCTACGCAACAGGCCTCAAATGAAATACCAGGCCCTTCACAACCTAGTGGCCAACAACTATCGGGGGAAGCTCCTCCCTTGGGACACTGTTCTAAAAGCAGTCCGGGACATGGATCGGAAGATTGAGCATATCCTGGAATGCATGGGCAACCAGGATGCCAAAATTGAAGCTGCTGCCTCATCTGCCAAACATGCAGACAAACAATCAATTAAAACCCTATGTACAGTAAATAAGCTAACTCAGGAGAATTCCCACCTTCGTGCCAGGTTACAAAAATTTAGAGAATGGAGCCCAGGCAATGAATGTGTGCACTGTCAGATTCCAGGAAGGAATAGAGGGGGTCAGCATTCTCCAGTTCTTGCATACCTGGGTAAGAGAATCACTACAGCTACAGGACAATTGGCAGGACTCTGACCTGCGGCAGGCTTACTGAATAAACCACCGTTCCTCCCGCACTAACTCTTCTCAACCACGCAACATCATGTTGGTTACGGTGGGACTGGAGATAAGGGACATTCTCCTCGCAGCAGCTCGAGCTAATCATCTTTTTGCAGCATGAGGGTCAGGATGTGTGCCTATTCCCGGACTGGACCTACGCAACTCGCAATAGGCGGAAACAGTTCGATGGCATCCGACAGCAACTTCGTAGTTTGGGGATTGCCCACTCACTATTGGCTCCAGTGCGTCTCCGAATTCAATACGGGGGTAAAACCTACCAATTTAACAACACCAAAGATGCAGGGAAATGTACTCAAAAGACAGCTGCAGAATTCCAGAGCGCTCCAGAGAATTGCCACCAAGACGACTCAGATGATCAGTCGAAGGGACCGTGAGTAAGAAAGAGACTTTTGAATAATCCAGCAGAACTCTGAGCCTTGGCCCTTTTGTATTGACTGGCTAAGAAGCCAAAAGACTATCCGTACCACTGAGGACTTGCCCAGTAATCAGATAGAACATTGTTATAACTGGTTAAAAATGTGTTTTTTGTCTGTTTTTTTTTTTCCTGAATATCAGAGCTGTAGTTTAAAATGGCAGTTGTTATGAGAGACACAAATGCTTGGACATTTATGTTTTAAAAGGGCATGATTTCTATGTGTATGTTTGAAAATAATATATATTTTCAGTGTTGGTAATGTAGAAACTGAGATGTTGGGGATTTAACTCTGGTAGAACTGGGGTTCTTTGTTAAAAGTCCTGGAGTTAAATATCTGGCAGTTATTCAGAGTAAGTTTCATACAAGTTTCACATGGGTTTTATATATGAGTTGTGAGGTGGGGGAGTAATGACGATTGAAGCCTAACAGATTCCTAGAAATTAATACCATTAAGACTGTGTAACTTACTAGGTTACAGATACCGATATTTCTTTTTTGCCTAATGTTGTAAATGCTCCACACTTCTTGTGAGATCTTTTTTATTATTAACCAATGTGGGTATACCCCCAAATGTAGTATCACCTCTGTAAACTTGAAACACTCCTGATGCTAACATGAGTAACAGAATGTATTGTAAAATCTGCAATATTTACAGATGGATTCAGCTGTATGGCTTATATTATTGAAAATTCAATAAATAAAGTTAAAAAAAAACTGAGAAGAACTGAATGCTGTTGTCATACAGACATGAAGTTCTGACTCCTGGCAGGCAAGAGACATCTTCACTGATACACATTTGACGGCGGGGAAAAAAGGAACTGAAGCAGTTGAGGACTGGTGCCGAGGTAAGCCTGATGCCATGAAACACTCTTATGGTGCTGTGCATGTGTGCAGCCTTGGGGCTCACCCGGCTCCCGCAGAGTCCTAGCATCTCCATGGTGAACACTGATTCCTGGAAAATCTACCTTGTCCTTAAAGAAAACAGTATACGGAGGATCTGTGACCAAGGCATGGATTTCAGACACTCTGCAAGCAGACATGATGGCCACTAGAAAAGCTGTCTTCCAAGTTAAGAATGTCAGCTCACAGGTCACAATGGGTTTAAAAGGTTTGTGAGTGAACATATCCAGCACAAGGTTGATCTTCCAGGCAGCCAACGGCTTCCTGATGGGAGGCCTTGTATGCAAAATGCCCTTAAGGAACTTCTTGAACTGTGGTAGCTGTGCCAGGTAGAGGGTATTAATGGGCTTGTGTTATGCAGATATAGCACACAGGTGAACTTATAATGTAGAGTACTAAAGGCCAGCATCAGAAAGGTCCAACAAGTATTCCAGAACCTTGTCAGGTGGGCATCCAAACGGGTCCATGCAGATTTTGGAGCACCAAATGGAAAATCTTTTCCACCTGGCTGTGTCAAGTTCTCCTGGTGGAAGGCTTATGAGCAGCCAGAAGTGTGTCAGAGACCCTCTGAGACATCCTGTACCTGTTCACGCAGCCAGGCCTGAAGATGAAGGGAGTGCATGTTTGGATGGACCAGGCTACCCTCAGTCAGCAAGTCCATCTTGAGACAAAGAATCCTCAGTTTACTGACTGACAGTGTTCAACAGAGGAAACTATATCTGTCAAGGCCAGCAGGGGGTCACTGCTATCATCTTGCCCCCGTGAGCTTTCTGTGTCACTTGTGCTGCCCTTACTTAACTCAGCAAAATCCCAGGCCCACCCTCACACTTTCTGTGTCACTTACATTGCCCTTTCTCACCTGAGCAACCTCCCTGGTCCACCCCCATGCTTTCTCTATCACTTTTTTAACCAATTATTTTACCAGGTGAGACACACTAAGCTGAAAGCTTGTTTGCAGGTGCAACCTGGGAGCACAAGGAAGTTAAGTGACTTGCTCAGGGTCACACAGTATGCACCTAGGGGGCTGTGGGATTCAAACCCAGGTCTCCAGATTTGCAGCTCAGAGCCTTAACCCACTGCGCCATACTGCCTCCACTGCCCTACCTTCCCTCAGCCACCTCCCAGGCTCACCACTGTGCTTTCTAAGTGAAAGGAGGAAGACCAGGAGTGGAATCATAAGTTTAAAAAAGGAAGGGGGGACTATGCAGAGGGGGACTAGGAAAATGCTGACATCCTGAACAAGTTCACAGAGGAAGGGGCAGGGCCACAAAAAATTATCAGGAGCATTGGGAGGAGGGAGGTGGACACCAGTCCGTTTTCAGAGGAGAGTGTTCTAAAGGGACTTGCTAATCTGAAAGAGGACAAAGCAATTGGGACAGGCAGGGTGCATCCAATGGTATGGAGAGAGCTCAGGGAGGTACTGGTTACACCTCTGACAGTTCTATTTAATAGCTCATTGGAAACAGGAATGGTTCCAGAAATCTGGAGGGCAGCAGATGTAGTTCTACTTCACAAAAGTGGTAGCAGGGAAGAGGCTGGCAGTTATAGGCCAGTCAGCCTGACATCAGTGGTGGGAAAGTTAATGGAATATCTTGAATCCAATGGGTTACAAGACCCAAGGCAGCATGGATTTACCAGTGGGGGGAGGTCATATCAAACAAATCTGACAGATTTCTTTGACTGGGTGACCAAGGAATCAGATCAAGGTGGAGCGGTGGATGTGGCCTACCTAGAATTCAGTAAGGCTTTTGATACCATTCCACATAGCAGACTAGTAATCAAGTTGGGTAGGTTAGGAATGAGTCCAAAGGTGGTAAACTGGGTAAGAAATTGGTTAGTGGATAGGCGACAGAGGGTGGTGGTAAATGGACTTCACTCCGAGGAGGGGGAAGATGACCAGCGGCTGCCTCAGGGATCAGTGCTGGGACCGGTCCTCTTTAATATCTTTATAAGTGACACTGCAGATCAGCTGGAAGGGCAGGTCTGCCTCTTTGTGGATGACACTAAAATTTGCAACAGGGTGGACACTCCAGGGTGGGTGGAAAGGATGAGAAGAAACCTGAGAAAACTCAAGGCATGGGCAAGGCTATGGCAGCTGGGTTTCAATGCAAAAAAGTGCAAAGTAATGCACTTGGGGCATAGAAACCCAGGGCAGAGTACAAAATGGGAGAAGTGGTACTGACGACCACCAAGCAAGAAAGAGACCTGGGGGTATCATACTGGATCACTTACAGGTGGCTAGGCAGTACAGCAAGACAGTTGGGAGGGCTAGTGGGATATTGTGGTGCATAGGGAGGGGTATCACCAGCAGAAAGAGGGAGGTGGTATTGCCTCTGTATAGATTGCTGGTAAGACTCCACCTAGAATACTGTGTCCAGTTCTGGAGACCACATCTCTGAAAGGACATAGACAGAGTGGAGGTGGTACAACAGAGGAGGGCAACTAAAATGGTGAAGGGACTACATCAGAAACCCTCTGAGGAGCGTCTTAAGGACCTAAATATGTACACCCTAGAAGAAAGAAGGGAGGGAGGATATGATAGAGATCTTTAAATATCTCAAGGGGGTAAATAAGATACACGAGGGAAGTATGTTGCAGGAAAAAAGGTTCTCAAGGACAACAGGACACAATAAGAAGTTGGAGGGGGCTGATTCAGGAGAGATGTGAGGAAGTACTTCTTCACAGAAAGAGTGGTGGATTCCTGGAACAGTCTTCCAGCGGAGAGGGGGGGGGAAACAGTGGTGGGATTCAAGAATGCATGGGACAGGCATAAGGGAATCTTAGGGAAAGGGAATGGGAGAAGGGTGAATGGGCCAAAGATCAAGTAGGCTCTGCGGAGATATTGTAGACAGGGATAAATGGGCAGACTAGGTAGGCCAAGTGGTTCTTATCTGCCAACAAATTCTATGTTTCTATGTTTCTGTGGCTAGAAAGTATCACCTGATAGTTTCCTTTGGATAACAAAGGTAGTAGATAAGGGCCACACTGTGAATTTACTCTACTTCACTTTCGGCAAGGCTTTCAACTCAGTGCCACACAGAAGATTGCTGAAGAAGCTAGAGGACCTGGGTGTGGTTAGGGACATAGTTAGACGGGTAGTAAACTGGCTGAAGGAGAGAGAGCAGAGGGTGGTGGTAAACAAGGTCAAATCGGAAGAGAAGGAGGTCATGACCAGTGTGCTGTAAGGATCAGTCCTGGGTCCTGTCCTCATCAATATGTTCATTAGCAACAATGGAGAAGCCATCTGGGGCAAGTTGTGTCTCTTCACAGATGACGTGAAGCTCTGCAGTAAAGTAGATAGTGACAAAGGGATCAGGGAGATGCAGAGGAAACTACAAATGCTAGAGATGTGGCCTCATACAAAATGGCCACCTCAGAGTAGATAAGTTAACCTTGATAAAAAAATGGCCACCTCAGAGTGGATGAGTTAACCTTGATACAAAATGGCCACCTCAGAGCAGAAGAGTTAACCTTGATGCAAAATGGCCACCTCAGAGTGGATGAGTTAACCCTTATACAAAATGGCCACCTCAGAGTGGATGAGTTAACCTTGATATAAAACTGCCACCTTAGAGTGCATGAGTTAACCTTGATACAAAATGGCCACATCAGACTGGATGAGTTAACCTTGATACAAAATGGCCCCTCAGAGTAGATGAGTTTACCCGTACACAAAATGGCCATCTCAGAGTGGATGATTTAACCTTGATACAAAATGGCCCCCTCAGAGTAGATGAATTAACCCTTACACAAAATGGCCACTGCAGAGTAGATGAGTTAACCCTTACACAAAATGGTCACCTCAGAGTGGATCAGTTTTCCTTGATACAAAATAGCCCCCTTAGAGTTAATGAGTTAACCCTCACGCAAAATGTCCACCTCAGAGTGGATGAGTTAACCTTGATACAAAATGGCGACCTCAGAGTGGATGAGTTAACCCTTATACAAAATGGCCACCTCAGAGTAGATGAGTTAACCTTGATACAAAATGGCCACCTCAGAGTGGATGAATTAACCCTTATATAAAATGGCCACCTCAGAGTGGATGAGTTCCTTAAGGAAAGGATAGTGCAACACCTGGAATCCATAGGAGCACAGGATCCAAGACAGCATGGGTTTACAACAGGAAGGTCCTGTCAAACTAATCTCATAGATTTCTTTGACAGGGTAACCAGAGTGGTGGACCAAGGGGGAGCAGCTGATGTCGCCTACCTGGACTTCAGCAAAGCTTTTGATACTGTTCCACATAGAAGATTGATTAATAAGCTGGGTAGGCTCGGGGTGGGTCAGAAGCTGGTCAACTGGGTGGCAAACTGGTTGGCGGGCAGAAAACGGAGAGTGGTGGTAAACAGTATACAGTCAGAAGAGATACAAGTCACAAGTGGGGTACCTCAGGCATCAGTCCTGGGGCCAGTCCTCTTCAATATCTTCATCAGTGACATTGCAGATGGATTGGAGGGCAAGGTTTGTCTGTTTGCAGATGACACCAAGATCTGCAACAGAGTAGATGATCCAGATGGGGTGGGAAGAATGAGAAGAGATCTGGATAAACTGGCAAAATGGTTGGAAGAGTGGCAGCTGGGGTTTAATGCAAAGAAGTGCAAGATCATGCATATGTAACCCCTCACCCTGCCTTTTACTAAAATGACAGGTGGCATGCTGTTGGCGTTAGCAGCAATACCTGGTGGGGACCTGGGTTCGGGGAGGATGAGGTTACCTGGCGCAAGGGACCTAGGTTTGGCTACTCTGCACAGGGGCACCCAAGTAAATCCAACTACAGGGAGCAATAACTGTAATGTCCAGAACCAGGATTGGGATTTTTCAGTATGGCTTTATTCAAAACTAGCTGACACATGACAAAGCATTGAATGGTCCCCCAAGGGGCTACGTTCACTGTATATGCAGATAGAGACTAAAGGCGGTCCATTTGAAGAATGAACACAATTTTACAATTGTCTGGCTCTGGACCCACCAGGCACTCAGCTCGGACTTGCATGCGCTTTGGATACACAGCCCGACTGGCCCAGCTCCCCTGCCGGCCACCTGACTGACGGTTCATTTGAGAATGAACCCAAACTTTACTTGGAGAGACTCCCATCACACAAGGAGTATATTTTCCCAAGCTGTGGCTCCCCACACCACTTAGAGTCTGCGACTCCTAGAGAGATTTGATTTCTTACTTCCATTTGACTCCTATCAAACAAGGAGAAAATTTCCCATCCTGTGGCTCCCCCCACACCACATAGAGTCTGCGACTCCTAGAGAGATTTTCAAGTTGCGACCCACGTCTGGGTACCCACCTCATCACTGGCCAGGCACATGAGGCAAGTAGCAAATCACAGAAGAAATCCGTAGAGGTGGACTTGGTCACTAAAGATGGGGGGTGTTCCCACCTCCAGCTCCCACAGCCCATACCTGGCCAATTCTCTGGACAAACATAAACTTAAAACTGTGAAAATGTAGATTAAATGGTGGATGACCTGAAGCACCCCCTCTCTACAGCATTACTTGAAATCCATTAAAACTTTAGACTTTTTGACTGCTCTATTTGTTTGTCCTAGTTGAAATAGTCCTCCCAAATAGCAGTCCACATTCCAACTTCCTTTATATTTCCAAACTGATGAAACAATTGGTTTGCCCCTTCAAATGGGGCCAAACACTCACCCATTCGTTGCAGGTGCCACACAGGCGAAGTACCACTTCTTTTACTGTTATACAAGAACAGAACTGAAAACAGGCAGCTTTCTTCCATAGTGGAAATAGGGGATTGCCCCTGGAATCCACAGAGGGACTTTTCTTCCACACCCCCCCCCAGAGGGAGGGGGCACTGAGACCTGGACAGCGGTCTCCACCACTTTCAAAAGGTAAACAGGATCACACCTCCTTCTCCATCAAATAGTAAACAGAAACTGCAGACTTCCTTCTTGCTGGGAGGTAAACAGGAGACTGCCTTTGAAAACTCCCAAAGTTCTAAACTCACTCCCTGAGCTGCAGATTCCAATGTGCTTATGCAGCTACGACAGTTCTATGGTGATGTCATCTCTCAAGTCTCAGCTGTGACTGAGAACAGAGTGAGACAGTGTGAAACCCATTTAACTGGAGTTTCACAAGCTGCCTTCCCTGCCTACCATTAGGTCTTACTGGGATTCTAGTAACCCCGGGTAACAAGGGGGTTACACATAGGGAAGAGAAACCCTGAAGCCACCTATAGGTTGGGAGGAGAGTTGCTGTCAGTCACAAGGGAAGAAAGAGACACGGGCATCATCATCACAGATTACCTGAAATCATCCAAGCAGACCACTAAAGCAGTAGGTAAGTCTACGAGGATGTTGGGGTGTATTAATAGGGTATCACAAGTCGTAAGAGGGAGGTAACAATCCCTCTTTACAAGACACTGGTTAGGCCCCATCTGGAGTACTGCATACAGTACTGGAGGCCACACCTTCACAAAGACATTAACCAAATTGAGGCAGTCCAGAGAAGGGCAACCAAAATGGTACAGGGACTTTATCAGAAAACATATGAGGACAGATTATCGGAATTCAATATGTATACCCTAGAGCAAAGGAGGGAGAGAGGTGATATGACTGAAACATTCAAACACCTTAAGGGCATTAACAAGGTGAAAGAGTCTAACATGTTTCAATATAAGAAAAATAGCAGGACAAGTGGACAAAGCATGAGATTAGAGGGAGACCAATTAAGGGGTAATATGAGGAAGTTCTTTTTCACAGAAAGGGTGGTGGATACATGGAATGGCCTACCTCAGGAAGTGGTGGATATGAATACAGTGCAGGGCTTCAAACAGGCATGGGATAGGCATAAGGGAGCAATACAGATAAGTATGAATAGATAGGCCATTGACAGAGCAAATGCTGATGGCACATTCATAAGGTAGAAAAAGAAATGGGCAGACTGGATGGGCCTTGTGGTCCTTATCTGCCATCAACTTCTATGTTTCTGTGTTAAGGCTTTGTTAAGGTTTTGAGGCAGTATAGCGCAGTGGTCTAAGGCTCTGAGCTGCAGATTTGGTGACATCCAGCAGACCAGACCTGGGTTTGAATCCCACAGCTTCCACTTGCATACTGTGTGACCCTGAGCAAGTCACTTAACCTCCTTGTGCTCCCAGGTCGCTACTGTAAAAACGCTTCCAGCTTAGTGTGCTATACCTGGTTAAACAACTAAATAACCCTTATACAAAATGGCCACCTCAGAGTGGATGAGTTAACCTTGATACAAAATGGCCACCTCAGAATGAATGAGTTAACCTTGATACAAAATGACCACCTCAGAGCCGATGAGTTAACCTTGATGCAAAATGGCCACCTCAGAGTGGATGAGTTAACCCTTATACAAAATGGCCACCTCAGAGCGGATGGGTTAACCTTGATACAAAATTGCCACCTCAGAGTGTATGAGTTAACCTTGATACAAAATGGCCACATCAGACTGGACGAGTTAACCTTGATATAAAATAGCCACCTAAGACTGGATGAGATAACCTTGATACAAAATGGCCCCCTCAGAGTAGATGAGTTTACCCTTACGCAAAATGGCCACCTCAAAGTGGATGAGTTAACCTTGATTCAAAATGGCCCCCTCAAAGTAGATGAATTAACCCTTACACAAAATGGCCACCTCAGAGTGGATCAGTTATCCTTGATACAAAATGGCCACCTTAGAGTTAATGAGTTAACCCTCACACAAAATGGCACCCTAAGAGTGGATGAGTTAACCCTTCTACAAAATGGCCACTTCAGACTGGACGAGTTAACCTTGATACAAAATGGCCACCTAAGACTGGATGAGATAACCTTAACAAAAAATGGCCACATCGGAGTGGCTAAGTTAACCTTGATAAAAACTGGCCCCCTCAGAGCAGATGAGTTAACCTTGTTACAAAATGGCCACCTAAGACTGGATGAGATAACCTTGATACAAAATGACTGCCTCAGAGTAGATGAATTAACCTTGACACAAAATGACTGCCTCAGAGTGGATGAGTTAACCTCGACACAAAATTACTGCCTTAGAGTGGATTAGTTAACCTTGACACAAAATGACTGCCTTAGAGTAGATGAGTTAACCTTGACACAAAATGACTGCTTTTGAGTGGATGAGTTAACCTTGACATAAAATGACTGCCTTAAAGTGATTTTATATGACAAGGGCAAGTTTTTTAAGTCGCTGACCAAAAAGAGAAACTAAAAAACCGTCGCAAGTCACTAGAGCAAGCAACATTAGAACGACCACCACAAACAGCAAACTTTAAATAAATGGACCAAAAAGAAACTTGTTTTTATGCGGGGCTGCCCCACCCCCCAACTTAAAGATGAGCAACTCTGATTGGGGGCAATTAGAAAAAAAATATAAGCCCCAGGACGAAAACAATTCTGTCCTGCACCAGGACCCGAACCCGAGTCCTTTAGCTCCATAGGCGGTGGCTATAGCCACTACACCAAACAGCCAGCTCAGCAGGGCTTGGCCAAACTACTCCCCATATCTCTTCTAGTGAGTGCAGCTCTCTGCTACACTCGCTCTAACCTGCTCCTCGGTATTGTGCACCACTCGCTCTTCCTTCACGCGATATTATTGAGTCACTCAAATTGAGCCGCTCAGTAATACTCGGTCACATCATTGTACACCCGTTAGAGTGGATGAGTTAACCTTGACACAAAATGGCCACCTCAGAGTGGATGAGATAACCATGATACAAAATGGCCACCTCAGAGTGGCTGAGTTAACCCTGACACAAAATGGTCACCTCAGAGTGGATGAGTTAACCTTGATATAAAATGACTGCCTCAGAGTGGATGAGTTAACCTTGATACAAAATGACTACCTTAGAGTGGATGAGTTAACCTTGACACAAAATGACTGCCTTAGAGTGAATGAGTTAACCTTGATACGAAATGGTAACCACAGAGGGAGTGTGTTTAAAAGCTTAGCTTATGTTTAAATTGGGTATTTTAAGACAGTAGTTAACCTTCTTCCTCCCAAGACTGCTAGCTTCCTGCAGGCAGCTGTGTGTCTGAATGTACAGTATGGCTGTACATTTTGAGACCGAACCATGTCCTATTCATCATACATACCACAGGATCGACAGAAATGATGTCATCTGAGAAGAGCATTGTGTCATTCTGCACCATCTGTCGGCGGTTCATGAAGGTGCGGGAGAGGATGGAAATGCGCTCACGGAGAGTGGGGTCCGTAGTGCACTCTGCCAGGAACCGGTCCATCTCTTCCTCTTTCTCATGCTGCAGATCAGAGCAGAACCTAGGGGAAATGGAGCAGAGATATATGGAAATTACGTACTTACCATAATTTTTTTTCTTCTTGGATGAAGTCTCCACCACTCACTCACACTGATGGGACTATACTGGAAGTGCTAGGACCCTGCAGGAGCCAAAAATCTTCAGGAGGGCTGGCGCAGGGATAGGACCATGCAAGCGTGGCGCTGCTAGACTAGCTCATGCCATATAGGCTATCTTGGTGCTGACCCTCCAACCACCTCAGTACCTTTTGGACTGAGGAGGTGCAGCGTAAACTAATGAAAGAAAACCTAATCCTAACTTCCGGGCATATGAAGGCCTGGATGACCCATGTAAGAAGGGTCAATTCGACAACATCTTCACAGCCCGAACAACAAGGAAGTGAAGACCAAAGTAGAATGAGTGAGCTCGGGGGATGGTGGGTGGGCGTGTGAATGAGTGGTGGAGACTTTGTCCAAGTGTAACCCCTAGATGGCGCTATCCCAGGGGCTACTACCCCTGCCTGATTTGCCACTAACAGGTTGAGGGGCCTGGATCCAATGGCGGGTGCCTCCACCCAGAGGTCAGGGTTTGCAATAGTTAAACTAACTTGGTCACAGCCCTCTGGGACACTGCAACCCCTTCTTCCCACTATGTGGCCCACACAATATATCAGAATTACCTTCACAGTATACACTTACCCAGGTCTGGTTCCGGCACTGGGACCTCCTGTGAAATGAGATACAGTGCAACAATCACAGTACAGTACTTTAACATAGACAAATACCTCAGGCAGTATAACTTTGATGAAACAAGCAGCTCTGATTTATTTAGGGGGATATAACAAGGACAGGGGGAAATCAGGTTAATTAGCTTATCACTCTAATAATCTACCTATGGCTCTGTGCACAGGCCTATCCCTATCAGTTACTGTCCCTGGGTACCCAAGCCCTAGTGGCTAGTCCAAACCGTGGCAGCTGGTAGGGGCCCTTTCACACAGAGAAAAGGAGAATTAAACAGTCAGCAGTACAGTAATTCCATTTGGATTTAATGTGGCAATTCAACAGGAACGACCTGAATTAGTACTCACGACCTCCAAATAAGATAGGGTCCTTCAATGTCAGCAGGGCTCACTTGAGGTACACAAACCTCTTCACACATCCATATAAAAGAAAGCACTATACCAGGCAGGCTGCATCTGTATCCGATCGAATTACTGCACAATACCGGAGAACACACAGCAGATTCAGTTCCTGACAGACCGAGTGCAATTTTCAGCAATTCCTCCAGTCTTCTACAGGGTGAGCCTGGTTTCTACTCTTCAGAGATCCTTTGATTCTTTTCACAGGACGGATTCAGTCCTAACAAGCTGTTACACAAGCTGCAGACCGAACTCTGGGCCTTACACACGTTTTTGACTAAAACTGCACACTGAAAAGCACAGGGCTCCTTCCTTCTTCACTGCCAAAGCTCAACTGAAACTCCAACCGACAAAACTGGCACTTCCTTTGAGTTCCTCCCAGTTCTTGACTGGATTGGCTGTCACCACAATAGACTGCTGCTGTTGGTCCAAAAAGGCGCTGAAGTCTAAACTACATCTCCCAGAGTCACTGCCCATACAATCCTCTTGTGGCTGGCTCAGATTATGAGTCCAAGTTCTGATTCGTCCAAGGCACCATTTTAGAGCTAGCTTACCCCACACTGATTGGTCCAGTTCAGCAGTTCAAAACTAGAATGGGGAACTAGCAGACACAGTTCTGACTGCAAAGAAAGCAGGTTAGACAAACTGTAATTTCATTATTACTCTAAATAATTTCTGGCAAACAGTTACATCTTTCAGATAGGTTCCTTTGCACCCTAGTGACTGCAAAAATGAAGTGAATTGGCAGCAGCTTGAGTGGTACTCAATCAAAGAAACACACAGTCCCCATACAAACTAATTATGTCTGCAAGCAGACAGCTCTTAAAGAGACAGTACCAGAGGTTCTAAAACACTCACTGATAAATGGCTTAAATGCCAAACACCATTCAGGCTTGGAGCATTCAAGCAAGCTCCTGGAAGTCTTTTGGGAACCCCCATTTGCAGGGGGTTACACCCTTCCTGGCCTGGGAAAGCTTGACGTCCGCGTCAAGCAAGTACCATAAGTTTCAACTGCAACCATATACATTTGCATTAGGCTCGCATATGTAATCATCAGTCAATATATCATTTTACCAAGAACACATTTCTGAAACATTGCAGATCGTCACTCTTTACACAGTATTACATACACATTGTACCATAACTCAAGTTATTACCTCTTGTACATGAAACCTGAAGAGAGGGGGCCCTTCCCTATCAGTTACCTTGGGGCTGGATGGGGCAAGGGCACCATACTTAGAGGGCAACACAAGTAACTTGGAGTTAGCACTGATGCTCAGTTTGGGCAATGAGCTCGGGGACACATACACTCCTTTATGGACAACATTGAGAGGCAAGTCCACAGGCCTCCCAAGTGAATCATAACTGAGGTGCACCACAGGCTTTACAGCTCGACCAGTCTTTCTAGGGGAACTGTTATAGTCTCTGCACTCTGAGCCTCATTTTCAGCATTGTCCTCACTTGTCAGGAGTCTCCATGGGGGTGAGAGGCTAGAACTTGGGACACTTTCAGCTCCAGGAGTTACAGTTTCTGAGTCCACAACATTTGGCTCGCATGGAGCTTTGGACACTGGCAGTGGACTGTCAGGGCACTCAAAATACTCTTCTTGTTCGTTGTATCACCAGTCTGCCCCAATCTATCATTTTCCTCCCTGAAAGCTCAAACAGTTCAACCATGCACAATGATTCCATTTCATCTGATCTGATGCTTTGCACTTCACTTTCTGGGAGCATTGGCTCCAGGGATGAAGCTGGGGGCTTAGACAGTCCAGAAGGCCCAGCTTCGTCTCCAGTATTGACTAGGGGATTGCCCCGAAACAATTGACTCAGTTCGTAAGAAGGATATTATTGAAAGTCACTCTCACTTTCTTCCGATATGGACTGACAGTCATGCTCAACTGGGACTTGTGGAGGGGAACACTTTAACTTTGCTTCTGTAGGTGCAGACTTTCTTGATCTTTTCTTGCAGCAGCTCTAGTCACTGGTCAGAGGGGCATCTTCTAGGGGCTCAGACTCAATTAAGATTTGTCCAATGGGCAGTAAATGATTTCTATGCATTGTTTTACATCTTTTGAATTATTCTCAGGCCTTACTTTGTACACTGGCAGATCATCTAGTTTGCCCACTACAATGTGAGGAGATGGTGCCATCTGTCAGCAATCTTGTGCTTGCCATGCAGTCCCAGATTTCTTAGCAATACCCGATCTCCCTCCTGGGTTCCTGTGCTTTCACCTTTTATCATACCTTTCTTTGTTGGCCAGATTTCTTTTGGCAGCCATGGTTTGAGCCAGTTAGTGCACATGAGTTAGCTGGGCCTTTAACTTTTGCACATACCGTAAATAGTTGTCAGCTTGAACCCCATCAGGAGAGACCCCAAAACACACATCTACTGGTAGTCGAGCTTCTTCCAAACATCAGGCGGTGGGGAGAATCCAGTGGCATCACTTTTGGGGCAGTTATAAGCATGTACCAGGGTGCTAATTTGTTGGCTCCATCTAGGCTTGTCCTTTGGGTGCAGGGTGCCTAGCATATCTAGCAAAAGTTCGGTTGAAACGTTCAGGCTGTGGGTCCCCTGGGGTGGTAAGAGTGGTTCTGGACTTTCGCCTCCCCAGAGAAGCATCTCTTTGATCAGGACGACTCTCAAAGTCTCTCCTTGATCAGAATGGATTCTTTGTGGAGCCCATAGTGAACAAAAGTTTTCTACAAGTACTTTGGCCACAGTGGATGCTTTCTGGTCTTTGGTGGGGAAAGCTTGGGCATATCTACGTGAAATGGTCAGTGACCACCAACACATTACTGATATTTCTTTGATCTGACTCCAAACTCAGAAAATCAATACAGACCAGCTCCATGGGTGCACTGGTGGTGATGTTAACAAGGGGGCAGCCCTCTGGGGCAAAGCTTTCCTCTGTAAGCACGACTACAAGGTTCGAATGTGTTGCTCCACATCAGCCCCCATCTTAGGCCAATAGAATCTGGATCTCACCAAGTCAAGTGTTCTGTCTATACCAAGGTGCCCCATGTGGTTGTGCAAGGACCTCAGTACTGAGTCTCGAAGGCAGTGGGCAGCACTAGTTGTTGTTTGTCTACTTGTCCCCTCTGTCTACTGTTTCTCTGTATAACAGTTTATTGATCAGTTTCAACTTAGGACCTTCTTTGTATAACAGTGCAGTTCTCAAATCAGTGGGCGTAATTTGGACACATCTTTTCCTGCATAGAGGGCTTCTACAGCTGCTTTGATCATGGGATCATGGGATTGAGCCCTGAATACTGTCATTGTCCAGCTGAGGCAGTGCACCAATGTCTATTGCAGAAAAGTGGCAATAAGCAGCAGGTATGCAATTCTCAGAGCTCCCAAGCAATCCACCATGCAGTCCACTGCGTCCGTGGACATTGTTCCTCCTGTCAACTTCCGGCAGAGTGCCCGAATGTCAGGTTCTGCTCAATCGGACCCAATCATTCTGGGAACAGGCCTCCGGGAGAGAGCATCAGCATCTATGTGGTTCAGATCTGCTCGGTATTCAGAGCACAGTCATATGTAGATAAAGCAGAAAGCCACCTATGGCTAGTGGCATCCAACTTAGCTGAGGTCTGCACATAGGTCAAAGGATTATTGTCAGTTTTACTAGTATTTTAGCCCCATACAAGTACTCATGGAATTGGTCAACAATAGCCCACTTCAAAGCTAGGAACTCTAACTTATGTACAGGATAGTTCTTTTCGGATGGGGTCAGGCTTCTACTGGCAAAGGCCACTGGTCTCAGGCCATTCTCATGCTCTTGGTGTACACAGCCCCAACCCTTGCAAGCTAGCATCAGTGTGCAGGGACGTAGGTTTTCTTGGATCGGCATAGGCCAGCACTGGAGCATGGGTAAGTTGATATATGATCTCATGAAAAGCAGTCTCACAATCAGGAGTAGTGGGCCCCAAATACTTCACTCGGATGAAAATACACTCTTTCAGTCTTGAGGGCCTGACTTTGGTATTTTTGTGGGTTGGGGATACCCTTGAGTAAGGTTAAGTAAAGGCGGATCACTCTTGAATAGTCCTTGATGAAGCGCCGATAATAACCACAGAATCCAGGAATCTTGCAGTTCTTTTAGATTTTGGGCTGTGGCCAGGTGGTCAAGGCCTCAACTTTACTTGGGTCGGTCTCTATTCCTCGGTGGATACTATGTGTCCCACATACTTTACTGATGTTTGAAAGAATTGACACTTATCAATGGACAGTTTAAGCCAAAGTCCTCCAGTCGGGTCCAATACCTTAAATAATCTGCTCTCATGTTCCTCCAGTGAGCTGCCAAACACAATAACATCATCTAGGTATACCAGGCACTCTAGTAAGTTCATGTCCCCCACTGCACGCTCCATCAATCATTGAAAAGTGGCTGGGGCACCTGAAATCCCTTGAGGCATCCTCATGAATTCATAAAAGCCAAGCGGACAGATAAAGGCCGTCTTCTCACGGTCCTCTGGGGCCATCGGGATCTGGTAGTACCCACTGCGGAGATCCAGCACAGAGAACCACTTGCTCCCGTTTAGGCAATCCAAAGCATCCTGAATGCGGGGCATTGTGTACTGATCAGGGATAGTCCGCCGGTTTAAGGTGCGATAATCCACACACATCCTTACTGTTCCATTCTTTTTCCTCACTACCACAATGGGGGAAGCATAAGGGCTTCTAGATTCTTGTATTACACCAGCAGCTAACATCTCTTGCAGATGCCGTCTCACATCATCTATGTACAGCAGGTGCCAGGCGTGAGACCTCTCACGAAATGGTCTTCGTCATGCAGCCGGATATTGTGCTCAGCTCCTTGCCGCATCCTACATCCCATTCCTTTAAAGAAAACACCTGGTGTCTCTGGGCAAGCTTCTCACTGATCCTCACTTTCCATTCAGCTGGCAGCGGGAGTCGCAGAATCAAACAAGTCAGGCGTTACTCTGTCATTCTTCCTTGAACTCTTGCTGCTGGGTAGCACTGCAGTGTCTGCACAATGCACATTAGCCAGGATGCAACCTCTGTTTACTCGAATGTCTCTTTCAGACACATTATGAACTTGGACCATTACCCTTCTGGCATAAGCATGGGCTCTAGCGGGCAAAATACTAGGCTTGACCAGCAGTCCCTCTGGCAATTTTCCATCGCCTGGTGCATCCAACATTAATATTTTATTCTTAACATCCTTTCTGATACGGACCTCTCCCTGTAAGGTACACTGGGCATTTGGCGCCAGGATCAGAGACTCAGGATCCTTCTTCCATACAATTTCTGACCGGTTCCTCTGGTTCTGTTTTCAGCATCTCTGTGCCTCATAGGCCTTCTTAATTAAAGCGGAACTCTTAAAGCTCTACTAGTCTTTGACCCTGTTTTCATACTAACAACTGTGCCAGCCTTCCGAACATATGAGCATTTGTTCCAATCAACAAAGGACACCATCATACAGTCCAGTGGGGCACACTAAGGCTAGGGTCTCTACTTGTTCGCCACTCCAGCCACGGAGGTGGGGAAAGACAGCCAAATTCGGATATACCGGAATAGGGGTAGGCCTTCTACTTAACCCCCATACATGCAGTCCTTCTAATGGTTGTAAGGTACGTCTGACAAATGCTTCTGATACCAATCCTGGAACATAATTGTCACTTGGGAGCCACTGTCTAATACAGCTCTTGTAGACACTCCATTCACCTTTACAGTGGTCTCCATGGAGGACCCACTATTCTGGACCAGTCTGGAGAGGCGGTAGTGGGGGCCTGGGCAACTGACCTTGCCACAAGGGACGTGAATTGCATTTTTTGGTGCCCTCACTGGGATCATGTCGTGCACCTCTTAACCACTGATTTCTTCTCCGAAGCTCTCCTTGTAGCCTATATGCAACTTTGTCAGTGTCTTTTGGGGACTGGCATTCCCTTTTCATGTGCCCATCTTTCCCACAATTATAGCAAAACATACTTTCTGGAGTTTGAGCTGGCCGAGGCGCCACACTGGGAGCCAGGGCGGGGGTATTACTAACTGGAAACCTGGGTGCCATCTCTGTCTGCGGCGTGATAAGCATTTGGAGACATCTCGTCAGTTTCTCCACTTCCATGGTCAAGCAATTGAGTTTGGAGCTGTTATCAGCAGGAGATACATGGGTGGGTACCCCCACCCCCATAGCAGATGCAGTCGGATATAGGTCAGGGCCCGTACTTGCAGGCGTGGCCTTCATAAAGGACTGTTTTTGAATTCCCGGATCTCTCTCAACAGTTAGCCCCATCGTGCATATCTTTTCCTTGTCAGAGCACTCATTGACTGTCAACCTCTGCCCTGAACTTCACTGATGGGTCACCCTCAGTCACTGGTCGTAGCCACAGCTGTTGGTGCAGGTACCTCCCGAGGTCGCCTTTTCTCAACTCCTCGAATTTCTCTCATTAACTCATCATAGGAGGGTGGGGATTCCAGTCGATTTGCCAGGCGTAACTGAAGCAACAGCAGTTCTGAGAAGGGGGCAGACTTAAGGATTCTGTCCAGTCTGGTTCGGTCCAGTTCAATCGCTGGCAAACTACCCTTTCTGAGGCATTCTTGCAACAATTTTTCCAGCCGAGAGACATACACAGACAACAACTCCCCTTGGTACTGTTGTGCATTTCTTACTCTCCACCATAGGTCCTCATCAGAATCTGGGCTCCCATACACATTCTCCAAGGCCTCAAGATAGGCCTGTGCAGTCGCTTCAGGGTTACTGGCCCGTTTAGCACGGATGGTAGCCAGGGCAGGACCTCGGAGGCTCTCACTAACCCTCTTTCGCTTTTCACCTTCCGAGCATTGCCATTCTAGCACTTGGGGGGCAACATAGTCTATCCAGGTCTCCCAGTCATCCTCCCTTGGGGGTGGGAGGTGCCAGAAAGATCCTCAACCTTCGTAAGAATCATGACTAATGGCAGGTGCAGAAATAGGAGTCTGCATTGGTTCAGCCACCATTACGGGCACTGGAGCAGGAGGGGTGTTGGGGAGGAACACCCCAGGTGGCAAGAATAGTTTCTTCAAGTCCTCCACAGTTTTCCCTCTCCCAGCAACCATTCAGCAAATTTCTCCTCAAAGGTTTCAGATAGTGGTGGGGGCTGATTCCCCGGTCTTTACTGTCCTTAGTTATCACTCTCAAGCAGTGAGGGCTCCTCTGGGGTAATGGTCTGTGGCACTTTGGAGCTATCTATGGGATCATTAAACTCTACTAGGGCCAGGAAAGTGTGGGTGAGCAGATTAGCATGCCGACCCACCACCACAGGGTTTGTAAACCTTCCACCTTGGAAAGTACTCCCTGCACAGTGTCGTATTGATACCCAGGGGATGTCCAGGATAAGCATAGCATTTTGGGGTCGATCTCCTCCCCAGTACACCACTCCACCAGCGGTGCACAGCCACTTCTGTCGGGTACCCATTTTTTCTTAACAGTGGTTCGTAATATGGCCACTAGAGGACACACAATCCCAGCGGTGAGCCTCCAAGATGTAACCCCTAGATGGCGCTATCCCAGGGCTACTACCCTGCCTGATTTGCCACTAACAGGTTGAGGGGCCTGGATCCAATGGCGGTGCCTCCACCCAGAGGTCAGGGTTTGCAATAGTTAAACTAACTTGGTCACAGCCCTCTGGGACACTGCAACCCCTTTCTTCCACTAGTGGCCCACACAATATATCAGAATTACCTTCACAGTATACACTTACCCCCAGGTCTGGTTCCGCACTGGGACCTCCTGTGAAATGAGATACAGTGCAACAATCACAGTACAGTACTTTAACATAGACAAATACCTCAGGCAGTATAACTTTGCTGAAACAAGCAGCTCTGATTTATTTAGGGGATATAACAAGGACAGGGGAAAATCAGGTTAATTAGCTTATCACTCTAATAATCTACCTATGGCTCTGTGCACAGCCTATCCCTATCAGTTACTGTCCTGGGTACCCAAGCCTAGTGGCTAGTCCAAACCGTGGCAGCTGGTGGGGCCCTTTCACTAGAGAAAAGGAGAATTAAACAGTCAGCAGTACAGTAATTCCATTTGGATTTAATGTGGCAATTCAACAGGCAGCGACCCTGAATTAGTACTCACGACCTCCAAATAAGATAAGGGTCCTTCAATGTCAGCAGGGCTCACTTGAGGTACACAAACCTCTTCACACATCCATATAAAGAAAGCACTATACCAGGCAGGCTGCATCTGTATCCGATCGCAATTACTGCACAATACCGGGAGAACACACAGCAGATTCAGTTCCTGACAGACCGAGTGCAATTTTCAGCAATTCCTCCAGTCTTCTACAGGGTGAGCCTGGTTTCTACTCTTCAGAGATCCTTTGATTCTTTTCACAGGACGGATTCAGTCCTAACAAGCTGTTACACAGCTGCAGACCGAACTCTGGGCCTTACACACGTTTTTGACTAAAACTGCACACTGAAAAGCACAGGGCCTTCCTTCTTCACTGCCAAAGCTCAACTGAAACTCCAACCGACAAACCGGCACTTCCTTTGAGTTCCTCCCAGTTCTTGACTGGATTGGCTGTCACTCACAATAGACTGCTGCTGTTGGTCCAAAAAGGCGCTGAAGTCTAAACTACATCTCCCAAGTCACTGCCCATACAATCCTCTTGTGGCTGGCTCAGATTATGAGTCCAAGTTCTGATTCGTCCAAGGCACCATTTTAGAGCTAGCTTACCCCACACTGATTGGTCCAGTTCAGCAGTTCAAAACTAGAATGGGGAACTAGCAGACACAGTTCTGACTGCAAAAGCAGGTTAGACAAACTGTAATTTCATTATTACTCTAAATAATTTCTGGCAAACAGTTACATCTTTCAGATAGGTTCCCTTTGCACTCCTAGTGACTGCAAAAATGAAGTGAATTGGCAGCAGCTTGAGTGGTACTCAATCAAAGAAACACACAGTCCCCCATACAAACTAATTATGTCTGCAAGCAGACAGCTCTTAAAGAGACAGTACCAGAGGTTCTAAAAACACTCACTGATAAATGGCTTAAATGCCAAACACCATTCAGGCTTGGAGCATTCAAGCAAGCTCCTGGAAGTCTTTTGGGAACCCCCATTTGCAGGGGGGTTACACAAGAAGATCAAGAATTATGGTAAGTACATAATTTCCATATCTTCCTGGACTAAAAGTCTCCACCACTCATTCACACTAGTGGGAGAGTACCGAGCTAAAAATCAAACCCCCCTCGAGTAGGGCAGTAGGAGACAGAGCTCACTCAGGACAAAAGTCCATAAGGACTGTCCTGCCGAGGAAAGTGAACTGTCTGGCATGGACATCCAGAAAATAGTGCTTTACAAAGGTATGCACTGAGCTCCAACTTGTTGCCTTGCAGATATCAGCAACAAGTACATTACAAATCTCTGCTAGGAAAGCTGCAACCACAGTGAACCTGGCCAACTTGACCTGAGTCATAGATTAGTAGTACCGAAGACATGCTACTAACCAAACAGAAAACATCTCATGGCAAGAGGCTGACCCAGCTGATGCATGATGAAAGATATCGTAGTTGTTCGGATGCATTTCTCTTTGGTCTGTCAATGAAGAATGGCAGAACCCTCCTAACATCCAGACAAGCAAAAATCGACTAACGGTAACTGAGCCAGTGACATGTTGTCTACTGGCTCAAGATAGACTGAAAACACGCAGAGATGTACCTTCACTGTCGAGTACTGCAGACCAGGGTTCGACAGGTCCAAGAGACATCCCAACACCTTATTTGGTGGACAACCGAAGGGTCCAGATGGGACTTGCACACCAGAAGGAGAAGGGTTTCCACTTAGCTGTGTAAGCCCTCCTGGTGGAAGGCCTATGCACGGCTTAGAAGATATCTGCGATGGTCTGGGAAGCCTTAAAACTTGCCCAGTTCCATTTCCTCTGGAACCTGGTAAGGAGATGAAGGGAGCGCAGGCTAGGAAGGACTAAGTCCCTGTGTCAGAGGGTCCGTTTTTAGAAGGAGTCACCTAGGAGGGAACTTCTGGCAGACCATAGATCAATGCAGATCATTTCTCCTGAGGCTACTCTGGGACGATGAGAATCATTTGGATTTCTGAAGCAAGATAGGGGCAGTTTTACATTGAGAGGGGATGCAAAAAAGGACCAGGTCCGAACTGCCCCACTCATCGAAGGTGACTGCACGAAATCTGAACTGACGCATCGTGCTCGAGGTACCACTCTCACAACCTCACAGCCTTCCTGTAGAGAGGGTAAGAGGATGCCTCACCTTGCTTGCTGATGTAATACATTACAGCTCTGACGTCCATCCGAAGTAGGATCACTTCGAGGCAGAGGGCATCCTTCAGGACGTGGCTTATAAGATAGCTCTCATCTCTAAGAATTTTATGGCAAGATGAGGTTCCTCCTGGCTCCACACCTGAGTGTGAAGGTCTTGACAGTGAGCCCCCATGAGAGATTTTGTTCGAGGCTCTGTCATCTTGTATGGAGGATTGCAGATGCGTGGCCAGAGACCACTGCTTGCTGCGGGAGGACGCCCTGCATCCCAGCATCTGCTCAACCAAAAAGGGCCCGAATGCAATGAGCCATCTGAGGATGTCGTTTCTCCTGTCCTCTGGAACAAAAAAACTGATGCCCTGGAGATATCCAGGAGGGCTACTAAGAAGAGGAGCTGCTGGGCAGATGAAACTGGCATCTTCCTTGGATCAGAAAACCCCTTGGAGAGAACTGAGAAGCTGTGGCGACTGCTTCCTGAGTCTCTTGCCCAGATGGGCTGGCTAAGAGCTAAATGTTCAGGGGAGTGAAGAATTGAACACCGAGGTTTTAGTGAACTCCTTCCTGAAGAGGTACTTGTTTAACCTTCCAAGGCTGACAAATGGGCACATGCCGCTTGTAATCTTGGAACCAGAAGCAATGTAAATAGGAAGCTATGCTCCGTTCCGCTGTGGAACAACTTCTACCGCCCAGTTCCCACAGAGGCTCTATATCCCAGAAGCAAGAGAGTGTGAGGTGGGGGGTGGATAGACTGGGCTGCTGCCTGGATGGAAGGTCTGGGGAAATCTGAAAAATTGGGAGAGAATCCCTCTTGACAATCCTGATGACCCATATGTCCACTGTAATGGGCTTCCATTGCTCGTAGAACCAAATTAGACACCCCTCCTATCGCCGAGAGGTGTCCCCCTCAGACAGCTGAGGTGGGACCTCGGCTGGATCCACAGAGGTTGGTACAGAGTGATTTCAAGCCCTGTGCCCTAAACTGCATTCTCTTCATGGCTGAGAGGTTGGTTCCTAATAAAGGCACTTAGGTCTCTACCTAGTAAGCATTGCCTGTTACGAGAACGTCAACGGTTCTCGTTCTTCTGAAAGGCAGCAGGCGCCGCCTGTTGTTTAAATGGCAGCCCTATTGTTCTGAGTGGCCTCCAGAGCTCAACCTGAGGGCCAAACAGATTTAAACACCATCAAGGAGACATTAACCACCTGTTGCCAGTGGCAGCTGCTCTAGAGGCAGAGTCGTAGGCATCAATAAAAGCTTTCAGCTGATTATTGAGCTATATGCCCCTAGCAATGGAGCGTTTGGTAACGGGAGGTTCTCGACCATTGCATTGAGCATGTTCCACAGGGTGTACTCGTACGGAGGAATGTAGGAACTCAAGATGTAGAAGTCTGCTTTGGTCCACAGATGAAGGCTGAAATGTTATGGTGGACCCCATATCCCTGAGGTAAAAACTGGAAAGAAGATCTTTAATCACACTGATACAGAAGGCTTGCATTCCAGCCCATAAAATGAGTCATCCACTGCATCTACAACAAAGCAGAACAAGGAGAGACTCATCCAGATCCACTTCTACCCCAGGATAACCTCCAAAAGGCAGGTCTAGGCCAGGAACATGGAAAGTGCCCCCACCTGGAGTGGTGAAGAGTTCAGCGCCATCTGCAGCACGTGCATCCCACATGGCGCCAGACCTGGAACTGGCACCATACACAGAGCCGGCACCACACGCAGCGCTGGCACCACGCGAGGTGCCAGAACCGCTGCTGGGCCTAGACCTGAAGAAAAATGGGGAGAAGGAAAATGCTACCTGTGCCGGTCCCTGAAGGGGAAAAGGAGAGGGAGGTAGGCGTGAGGAGTCGGCGTCGATGGCGTTGGCACTGGAGAGGGCACTGTGCACATCCCAACCCGAACAACCCAGCCATGATCCAGTGGCTCGAAGGCCCGAAGGCCCTGGAACCGGGTCCACTGGCCAGGACAACTGGGAAGATGCCATACCCACTGTTCTAAAAGAGTGGCCCAGAGGTGAAACTGCTCACAGGGAAACCATCGAGGACAGAGATGGGACCCGGTGTCGGGGATCGCAGCTGGAGGAACCCACTGGAGTCAGTTCAGGCCTACTGTTCTCCACCACTGAAGACCCCTGTGCAGACATACCAGAGGGCGACCCCGAGTGGTACCGATTCTTCTTTCACCGGCAGGAGGAAGAAGAGCTCGAGGTCAAGCGGTGCCGGGTCCCCGATCGAGGTTGGGAACGGGACTACTACTTTTGTGCCTCGGGTAGACTGTTCTCCGCCCCAAGCACCGGACTGCCCATGGTCGGATCCTCTCCTTCGCAAAGGGTGGCAGACCGGACACAGCCCCACTGCCATCACAGCTCTCAAACGAAGTCTCCCTACCATCCCTGCTACCATCTAAGATCGACTCTGTTGATGGCAGGCTGAGAATTTCTTCTTCTTCTCTTTGTTCTTTTTTTTTTTAAATAAGAAAATGCTAAGAATGGTAAGTTAATCGAATACTGAACAGCTATAGCCGCTGTCGTACAGACGAAGACTTAACTCCCAGCAGGCGAACAACATCGTCATTGAAGCGCACTCGACAGTGGAAGAAAAGGATCTGAGGCGGTTGGAGGGTCAGCGCTGAGATAGCCTATACAGCGTGAGCTAGTCTCACGGTGCCGTGCATGCATGGTGCTATCCCAGCGCCGGCCCTCCTGAAGATTTTTGGCTTCCGCGGGGTCCTAGCGCCTCCAGCATACTCCCACTAGTGTGAATGAGTGGTGGAGACTTTTAGTCCAGGAAGATTATATCATTATCATTATATACCAACACAGGAAATGCTAGATGAAGAAAGGCCAGGAGAGGGGGACCATTGTGTTTATCCCCCACAATCCAGGCAGCTGTAACATTCAGTATTCTGAGAAATACTGGGAACCTCAAGGAACTGGAGGCAAAGTGTTCTGCCATATTCTGCCTGGGACACCAATCTGGCTACGAAATATGCTCAAGCGTTTAAATGATAAGATGTCTGCTCTGACTGCTTATCTAGTAATAATCACTGCTAGCGGAGGGTTCGCATTTGCCAGATGAGACACTAAAACTGATCATTTTCATGTTTTGCACTAGTTTACTACAATTACCAGGAAAATGTTAAACTTGGTGGGACATGCCAATCTGGGTGATCCTATCAGACCACAACGATACATTTAATTCCACTGTCCTAAACAAGGAGGGATGGGATCCTTTGCAGTTACTGAGACTTTTCTGGCACTTCCACCTTAACCCTATGGCATCCAGCTGTTTTTCAAATAATCCATTTTGTTCTGTTGACACACATGACTCTGGTAATCATTAATAAATGCATTGTGTATTCAAAAAGTACATTTCGTGTAAACTGCTTCTTACTGCAGTACATTCTGGCTGTGAGCAGAAAGTATGCAGTCTTTAACAGCTATCAAGTGCTTAAGATTCACACACACACACACACACACACACACACACCCATACACACGAGTAGTAGTCCTACAGCATGTTTTATGGATAGAGAGAATATTAGCCAGAACACTGGTGGTAATCCCCTTCCAGGTATTGCACTGCAGTGTAAACAGTGGGGTATGAGTCTAATAGATGGATAATAAAAGTCGCAGTGGGTCCTGAACCCATAAACGTATGTCGCGAATTAGCGAGTGCAAAGAACTGAGCCACATCAATGGTGATGAAGTTCTTAAGATTTTGAAGGAACTGTTAATGAAAATTACGTACATGCCGTAATTCTTGATCTTCCTAGATATTTTCACCATTCATTACTGATGGGTTCAGTTGGAGGTGCTAGGACCCTGCAGGAAGCTCACAGCTATAAGCTTTCTCAGCTTTTCTAAGGACGAGGGGCCAATGTCGGGGATGGCGCCACCCTCGAGGTCAACGTACTGTGTAGCACTCACGGGCTGGCCAGTAACCGACACCAACCCTTCCACCACCTCAGTTCTGCTTGCCGGAGAGGAAATTAGATACTGAGGAAAGGGAGGAGGGTGGGGCAAGGGAGCCCATGGGACAGAAAGAAAACATTACTTACCATAGTAATCTTGTTTCTTCTAAGGGAATCTTACTGTATTCTGACAAATGCAGTATGGTCTCACCATAGGACTGCCCCGGAGCTGAAATGGTTAATAGAACCTATGCTAATAGTGGAATGTTAGGCTCGAGCTCGGTTTTCAAATCACTGTCTCTGGTTGCACTTCCTGCAACCGTCAGATTCTTATGAAGCATGCAGAAGCTAAAAACTAACTATTCAAACTAAGTTTACGATCTCTAAATACCCCATTAGGGGAACAGAAACTCCAAACAACAGGAGGCATCTCTAAGACTCAAGTCAACAGATGCCAAAAAAAAAACTAATAGGTACCCACAAGTTTCCAACATCAGTGATACAGGAATGAGCAGAGCCCTGTAGGTCCTAGCAGGGGAGGAAGGGTGGGAGCTCAGAATACAGTAAGATTCCCTTAGAAGAAACAAGATTACTATGGTAAGTAATGTTTTCTTCAAACCACAGGAAATCTTACTGTATTCTGACAAATGCAGACTACACAAGCAGTGCCTTTGGAGGTCAGCAGATGACCTATTTAGGAAACAGGCTCTGCAGAACTGCTGTGCCAAACGTGGCATCACTCCTAACCTGGGTGTCCAGGCAGTAGTGCTTGGTAAATGTGTGAACTGTTTTACAGGTAGCTGCCTTACAGATTTCCAGAAGAGGAATGTCTCAGGAAGCTGCTACAGATGCAGCAGGCCCTTTAGTAGAATGGGCCCTAAGCCCTTGTGGGTGCTGCTTACCCACTTTGTCATAACAGAATTGGATACATGAGACAATCCATCTTGCTATGGATCTCTTTGTGGCAGGCTTACCCTTGCCAACCTCTCCACAGGTCAGAAAGAGCTGGGTTATATTCCCTCTGTGATCTTTTGTGTGCTCTAGGTAGTAACTAATATCCCTCTTGACATCCAAGCTATGTAGTCTACGCTCACCTGAGGAGGAATGCTCAGTAAAAAAAGACTGGCAGGGTGATGGACTGATTAATGTGAAAGTCAGATACCACCTTAGGGAGAAATGTATTAGTTGTCCTGAGTACCACCTTGTCCCTATGGAAGGCCACATAATTGGGCTCCATGGACAAAGCCTGAATCTCACTAATCCTTCTGGCAGAAGTAATGGCCACTAAAAACACAGCCTTCCAAGTCACATACTTAAGGTCAGCTGATGACATGGGCTCGAAAGGAGGCTGCATAAGCTGTGCTATGCAAATGCTAAGTCCCACACGGGGTAGGGACTCTATGAGGAGGGTGCAAATGCAGTAGCCTCTTAAAAAACTTCTGGAACACCGTATTAGAGGCCAAAGAGGATGGCTTACCTGCTGACAGGTAAGCAGACACTGCAGCCTAATGCACCTTCAAAGTAGAGGTCCTAAGGCCTAGGGAATGAAGATGAGTGAGATAGTCAAGAACTACTAATAAGCCAGCCTGGGTATGATCTAAGCTTTTGTCCCTCCATCAGAACGAAAATCTTTTCCACTTAGAGGTATAGATTTTTCTGGTAGCAGGTTTTCTGGATACCCTACGGACCTCCATTACCCCTTCTGAGAGATTCAAATTTGCATACTCTAGGTCCTCAAGGACCAGGCTTTGAGTTTGAGGATCAAGGTTGGGAGTGAGGATACTGTCCTGGGAGGAGGTCAGCAAATTGTGCCTCCTGGGTGAGGCTGATTGGCTTGGCTGCGAGGAGGACAGAACTAGAAATTACCATAGCTATCAGGCCCAATCTGGGGCAATGAGGATCACTATGTGGCTGGCTGGGGCGTGAGCTTGTTCAGGACTCTCAGCAACAATGGGAAGGAAGGGAAGGCATACAGGAACTTTCCTGTCCAATCCTGGGTCAATGCATCCAGTGGTACTGTGCCCTTCAGTGGGGGGTTGCAACAGTATAGAGGGAGCTAGTAGTTGTCTGGGGAAGCAAAGAGGTCTACCTCTGGAGTGCCCCACCTTCTGAACACCAGCTGCAGTACTTGCTTGTTTAAGGACCATTCGTGAAGGTTCTGATTTATTCTGCTCTGTGCATCTGCCAGCACATTGTCCTTCCCTGGAAGGTGGATTGCTGACAGCAAAATGTTCAGGGAATAGGCCAGGGTCCATATTTTCATAGCTTCCATGCACAGGGGTGTGGACCTTGTGCCTTCCTGTTTATTGATGTAATACACAGTAGTCATGTTGTCTGTCCTGACCTGGACCACCTTTCCTTGCAGCATGCTGGTGAATGCCTGAAGTGCTAGGAACACTGCCCTGAGCTCCAACAGGTTGATGTGCAGCAATGATTCCTGTTTCAGCCAAGTACCATGGACAGTATGCTCCCCACCCTAGTAGGGAAGCATCTGCAGTGAGCACCAGAGATGGTTGCTCTTGGAGGAATGGGACCCACTGTCTGAGGTTTTCCAGATCCTGCCACCACTGGAGTGCCTGCACGAATGTTTGAGTGACTGAGACCAGCTTTGACAACCTGTCTTTTTTCTGGTGCCAGTAATGCTTGAGGTGATACTGAATATCCCTCATCTGAAATCTTGCTCCTGACACTGTGGCAACTGAGGCTCCCATGTGGCCCAGCAACTGGAGAAAGTGCCTGGCTGGCCTGAGACTGTGAGGCTTGAAGGAGCCTACCAGCTGCCTGAGAGTGTCTTCCCTCAGCTGAGGAAGAAAGGCCCTTCATCTGACTGAATCCAATTGTGCTCCTATAAACTCCAGGAGCTGTACTGGCTGCAGCACTGACTTCTGCTGGTTTATCAAGAAACCCAGGGACTGTAACAGGTCCTGTGTTAAAGCCAGAGACTGCCCCACTAAGAGCCAGTCATCCAGGTATGGAAAAACTGCCACTCCCTGCCTTCGTAGGTGTGCCACAACCACAGCCAAGCATTTTGTGAACACCCCTGGAGCAGAAGTAAGGCCAAAAGGCATTGCTCTGAACTGGTAGTGGCCTGATGGAAGTCTGAACCTGAGGAACTTTCTGTGAGACTGCCTTATTAAGATATGGAAGTAGGAATCTTTTAAATCCAGAGATGCCAGCCAGTCTCCTTGCCTTAAATTTGGCAGAATCGTTTTTAAGGTGACCATTTTGAATTTTGGTTTCAGTAAATGCCTGTTCAGGTGTCTGAGATCCAATATGGGTCGCCACTCCCCTGTTTTCTTGGTTGTAAAGAAGTATCTTGAGTAAAGGCCCTTTCCTTTCTGTAAGAGAGGGACTGGCTCCACTGCTCCTAATGAAAGCAGGTTCAACACCTCCTTTTCCAGTAAGAGTGTCTCTGAGGGGATGGAAGGTTGAAAAACTCTGTCCCTCAGTCTTGGTCTGAGTTTGAAACCGAGTGCAAGGCCGTGACCCACTACCTCCAGGACCCACCGATCTGTAGTGATGGATTGCCATTCCGGGAGACAGAGGGTCAGCCTGCCTACTACTGGACTTGGGGCGGTGACCCAAACAGATCCCTCAGGGTGTCTGCTTATTTTGAGGTGCTGACTGGGTGCTGGGGCTAGTTCGGTTGGTGCCTCTCCTGCCCCTGCCTCTGAAGCTGCCTCTCTGCTGCTGATATTGTGGATAGGCTTGAGGCTGGAAGAATGGCTTGTGAGGTCTGCCCCTATGACCCCTGACATGCTGCTTTTGGGGTAGGAGCCTTCTCCTTAGCAGCAGCACTTTGGTATGCTGCTTTGTATTCATCCATTTTCCTCATGTGAGCCTCAGTCTGCTGTCTGAACAGAGATGAAGGATCACATGGGAAGTCCATAGCTTTGGACTGGGTATCTTGTGAAAGATTGGTAGTCCGTAGCCAAGCAAATCTCCTGAGAGACACTGAGGAAGCCATCTGCCTGGCTGCAGTGTCATTGCTATCCACTGCAATTCTGAATTGGACCTTGGAGGCCTCTACCCCTCTCTTGGCAGCTTCCTCCAGGTCTGTTGCCATTGGTGCTGGCACCGATTTTGTAATCTCCAGCACAGTGTCCCAGAGTGTCCTTTGGTACCTAGCAACACAGGCTATGTATGAAGCCTGCCTAATTGCCAGGGAGGAACCCAGGTATTGCTTCTTTGCAACAAAATCCATCTTTCTGGAATCTTTGTCAGGAGGGTGTGATGCTAGGGGAATGCCTGCTTTATCACAGGCTGCTGCCTATACCACACCCTCATGGCTAGGATGACCAAACAGGAACTCAGACCCACCCTTAGCCACCCAATATTTCTTATCCACCTTTCTATCAACTGGTGGAATAGAGGTTGGGGTATGCAGGATCTTCATAATCTGCTTCTTCAGGGACTTGTGGATGTGCAGTAAAACTCTTTTAGGAGCCTGAACATCCATCATATCTCTATAGTCCTGTTCCTCCTCCTCATCAGTCGATTCCTGTGTGGGGAGGTCCAGGGACTGAGCCACTTGTTTAACAAATTTAAAATGAGAGGTAAAGTCCTCAGTTCTCTTGTCAGGGGAGTCAGGACAATGACGATCAGGTGAAATATCCGGATCAACAGGTTCACCATAGTCCTCGTCCTCATTATCGTCAGCATCATCATCATCCTCAGCAAAAGTGTCCAACTCGGGTTCCAAGGAACCGGGAACCGGAGTGGAATTTGAGGCATCCAAACGTGGCCGCTTCGGAACCTGAACCGGGGTTACTGGTTGAAGTGACTGAATTATTCTAATGGCATTTGCTATTTCCTCAGTGGTTGGAACCGGGGTACTCGGTTGCGGTTCAACCGCTGCATGTTTTTCTTTTCTTTTTCTGTTTTCTGCAGCTGCTGGGTTAGCAGCTCTCTTTTTGACTGAAGATCCATCACCCTTGTCAGAGGGCTGATCCTCCAGTTCTTTCTGGCAATAAATTGGTTTGTCTGCAGCCGGTTCGGCAGCCTTTTCAGACATCTTCTGCAGTCGTTTTAAGCGCCTCTCAAGCGTCGACTGAGGGAAGTTCTTACGGATATCACAATCCTCTTTGAGGTGGTCAAACCCCAAGCAAAACACACAAATAACATGAGGATCTGCTTTTGCGAATGGTTCGCCACACTCTGTACAATGTTGGAAACCTGTGGGGCCAGTTCACTTCTTTTGTCTGTGACAGTGATCAGTTGTAAAAAACCGAAGTAGACCGATAATAACCCCGGTATAGTTAAACTATGAAAAACTGCCTTACCGGACGGTAACCAGTAAATTTAACTTAAAATAAAGACACAAAATAATATTAGTTCCTTCCCAGTTGGAAGAACCAAGGAGGAACCGAAAAGACTTACCAAAACTACACTAATCTAACTAATTCTACCTGTGAACCAAGGAGAGTGCTTCAAAAATCGAAATAAAGTAAACAGACTTTAAAATAAACCAAGAAAATAATCTCTTCAGTTAGAGTGAAGGAGAGCTCTCCAGAGACGTCTTGTTGAGTCAAGTGGAGTAAAGAATCTGATGGTTGCAGGAAATGCAACCAGGGACAGTGATTTGAAAACCGAGCTCGAGCATAACATTCCACTATTAGCATATGTTCTAATAACCATTTTGGCTCCGGGGCAGTGCTATGGTGAGACCATACTGCATTTCTCAGAATACAGTAAGATTTCCTGGGGTTTGAAAAGGAAAGGATATAAACTGAAAATGACATAAAGCTGGCTACAGAGAAGGGATAAACTCTAAGGGCTCTGGGTAAGGGGACCCCAACTAGTGGGCAGACCAAGGTAAGGAGACAGGATGCAGATGGAGGGGAGGAGGGAGAAAAGAGAAAATGAGGGAGAGAGAGAAAGGTAGGTAGGAAGAGAAGAAGGCGGACCCCAACTGGGAGAACCCTAAGAGGAGAGCTCACTTTCATGGACTTAAGGGAGACCATTCAGATGATGGTAGGGGTGGAGGCCCCTGGAACTGAGTACAGAAGATGCTAAGAGAATGGAAGCTTCACCACCTCCGGAGCTAAGGCATAAGAGCCACAGAAGGTAACCAGCAAAGGGATAGAAATCCCTGCTCTTGCAACTCAAAGTCTCCAGACTCCCAGTCCACACAGACAAAGGGGGTCTACCAAGATCTCTCCCCCTTCCCTCCTGTAGCATAGGGGTGAAAACAAAACAGGAGACCCACCCTGGGGCAAGGTCCCCCCCCCCCGGACATAGTACAGGAGGAGGAGGTCACCTGGCTAGGTGAGCCCCAAAACCCTACAAGGACTGCATATTTCACCTGAGCCTTACATCACTAGAAGAAATGAAAGGCGTCGGAATGTTCTTTATTCTATTTATTTATTTAACAGACTTTAGGATTACAACCTTTGAGTCAGGAACTCATTTACAAAGGCTCTGCATCAGAAAAAACAAATACAAACAGTTAATACATATAGACATACAGACATCCTGGGATGCAGTACCTATCTTCTCACACTGGACGGGACCGCCTCCTGGGGGCCAATAAGGCAGTTGTTACCTTCACTAATACACTAAAACCATCACTAATAGACAATTCAATCAGGTTACACAACATGGGTGTACACAGAGAAGCAGAATTCAACAAATTAACAATTATTTTATTTTGTAACACAGGCCTGGAATCTGGAAATAAAAGAGGTGTTGAACAGTTGCATGTTACCTTCGGCACTCCCAGCTGGTAACAGTGGCCCCTGGAGCCACGGTACTGTGGGTCACTACTACCATCTCAGATCCCATGCAATCACTAACACACTCACCCAAACAAGGGGGACTACAAGATGAATTGGGGCTGGCAGTATAGCCTAGAGGTTAGAGGAACGAGGTGTGAACGAGCTTGATACATCCAGCAGACCAGACCTGAGTTTGATTCTCACAACCTCCACATGCATACTGTGTGACTCTGAGCAAGTCACTTAACCACCCAGGTCGCCCCTGAAAACAGGTACTTGTGCCTAGTGGGCCTTACCCAGTTACCAAAGACTAAAATAAAATAAATAAATAAATAAATAATTCTACACAGGGTGCGGTATACCTTTCAGATGTTACAATAACAATTTTAGTATAAGTTTATGAGAGCTAGCCGGTTCAGCATGCCTTTTTGTAATGGCCTTTGCACCCATATCAGGGGTAGAAGTTGTGGTCTCTGTGGTTTCACCCACAACCACTGAGGGTGTCAGTTGGTCAGAGCCTGAGGGACCCTTAGGTGGAGGCAATTTCTTTTTAAGCCTTTCAAAATGTTTTTCATATGCTTTTTTCAGGAAATGTCTTGCAGATTTCACAATCAGTTTTCAAATGATCATAGCCAAGGCAGACAACACAAGAAGTGTGTTTATCTGCCTTGGCAAAAACGTCTCCACACTCTTTGAAACCGGGTTCAATGGTCTTTTTCTTAGGGTTTTTCAGACATTTTGCAAAATAAAACCCAAAAAAACGCAACCTCGAATAAATATAAACTTTTTAAAGTAAGACTATCGGTTGCAGTTGGTTCAGGAATCGACAGCGGAACCAATCGGAAACGGGAACCAAAGGAAAAGGAACCAGGATTAGCGGTTCAGTAACTGATATTAGCGGTTACAGAAAACCAATTTTAATAAGACAATTTACTTAAAATAAAAGAGTTTTAGTCAGGAAACTCAGCTAAGGATTAACAAATCCTCAGTTCCCCACCGGTTATCACGAACTGAAAGAAACCGAGAAAAATAAGCAAATGCACTAAAATACAGCTAACGGTTAACTACAAACAAGAGATAAGGGCAGCAAATGAAAATAAAATAATACTTACATCTTATTTTATAAGTTTCACAGCAAGATGATGAGGAGAGAATCTCCGAGCGCCTAGTCTTGACAGGCGGAGAGAAAAATCTGAACTTTAGAATGTCGGCAGTTGATAGGAGGCAGCATTTGAAAAAGTGGCACAAGCCAATGATTCCATCATTAGCATAACATTCCATCTCTGGGCAGATCTGGCTTAAAGGCATACTGCATAAGAGTTATGAATATTGGGGCTTCCTGGGGTGAGAAATATCCATTCTGGCAGGCTATTGCGAATTCTCTTACAGGTGTCATAACTGTCAGGGAAGTATGACGTCACAAAGTAGCCAGAAAATTGTGTTGTTGGAAAAGCGCAAGAGTGACATCTACTGGTCTAAAAGTTAGGCCAGACCAGGGATTTTGGACACTATATAAAGAGCTTGAAAAACAGGGTCTCTCTCTCTCACTTTGCTGGGCATCTCCAAGGGACACTCTTCTCCTGATAAACAAGAAGCAAGACTGCTATCAAAGGAAACCGAAACTTTCATTTACTTCTCCTGGACTTCAATCCACTATGAACTTAAGGTAGAACTTAGCTAACAGTTTTAAGGCGTTTTGTTTTTATATATATATATATATATATGTCCACTTTTTATTTGTGTTATTCTGTGACCAAACTGATTAAACCTTTTTGTTGTAATGTATAATAATTAATTATTTAGTAAAGACATTTGTTTTAAGAAACCTGCCTGAACGAGATTTCTATATTGCATGTGTGATTGTGGGATGTTTCAGTAACAATCTGTGACAAACTGTTATTGCCAAGGGGTGCCATCATATGCTACAGTACCAAATCGAATAAAGGGTCTGAAAAGGGAAAGTTTGGATAAAGACAGGGGGAGTAATGAACTCTTAAAGGAAGGGTCTATGGAGATTTGAACCAGGTTATTGCACGCCTTGTGGGAGGAGGCAGAATCAGGGTTACAACGCTACCCCAAAGAGGTTGTAAGGTTGTAACAACCAGGAACGGTTCATATTTGGCTACAAGACTTGAGACTAGTATTGTACCCTGATCCAGAGTAAAGAGGGGACCCTGGGACTTCGTGGCGAGTGTTCAGTTATGAACACAGTGAGCACTACAGAAGGACAGGAAGAGGGTATTCCCTGTTTCCCCCTCTCTGTCATGGACTGCACTTCGGGTGGGCACTGTGAGCTCAGTGGACCTGACCCTCAGGAGTGGGTTCAAGATATTAGCATATAAACAAAAGAAAACAAAGCTCAACCAGTTTATAGCCCTTGGCTTCTGAGTTCTCCAGCTTTCTTCAGACAATTTTTTAGCTTTGCTTGCCTGCTCAGTATCAGTTTCGGGTTGCACCTGGAAACGAGCCCTAGTTCAGTGTGCCTTTCCTGGTTACCAATGTTTAAAAAATAAATTAAATAAATAAAAATCAGTTCTGCAGTGTTCACTCATTCTACAGATTCGGACCTGTTCACTCTTGTTCTCCCCTTTTATTGGGCTCGGGTGTTGCTTGCTAACACACACACACACACACCCTCCCCGAGGGATAGTCAGTAACCCGAACATACAGGGCAATGGGGTCTTAAAGGGCCAATTTAAAAGTGAAAGGGGTTTGGTTCGAACCCCCTTACAGCCCCTGCCAAAACTGTGCTATGAGACTGTGATGAGGTAGACAGATATAGGGAACACAATGGACATACACTCTGTCACAGGTACTAACTACAGTAACTGTGTTTCTTCTAATGGATGCTGACATATAGAATAATGGCTGGGTAGGTGGTCATATTTACAGGGGTGTAGCGAGGCATTTCAGATTTGTACACCAGCCTGCCACACTGCTACACCCCTCACTGTTGGTCATGCCTGCCCCCCCCCCCACGACTCGAGTCCATAGCTCCTGGCTCCACTCAGTTGATTCCCACACTAGACCTGCTGTCTGTCTGTGCTGCTAGTGTGGTGCTTGCTGCCCACTGGTAAACGCCACTGACTGCACCATGAGTCCAAGATGACTGCAGACATTTCTTCTCTCTCCCATGCAGGTAGGCAGATTCACTCCATTTGCCACTCCACATGAAGTCTTCATCCTTTTAGCTAGCTCTGAGTCAGTTCTTCCGTCTGCTGCTCCTCAGTTCTTCTACTGCTTCTCTTGCTCACACTCACAGTACAACTAAACTAACAGTATGGCTTCAACTTTGCTGGGGCATTTAAACTCTCCGCCCCAGCCTTGCCACACCCCTTACTAGATGCCGCACCCAATCACTATGCAGGCAGACCATGCGGACCTAATTGAGACTTTCAGTTTCAATGTCCGTGGTCCACTCTGCCACCCCAAAAACAAAGCTGAAAGAGAAAAGAAAGCGCCTGCAAAGCCAAACAAAGGAATTTAAACATGATGGACTAGAGAGGGCACAGCAATGCTGGCAAGCTTGTTTGCTGCCCCCTGCTACTAAACTTGGTACGCCATGGCTTATTTGGAGTATCAGTAGCTACACCCTTAGGTCATAATGAGAATTTTACACACATCCAAGGTGTGGGATGCCACATAAACCCCTGAGAGCGAAGCTCGAAGGGTTTGTAAAGGCATCCCACACTGAGGGTGTGTGTAAAATTCGAGTTTTACACACCGACCTAGCCTTTATTTTACACAATTGCTGGGGACTGGTTTCTCGCCACATAAGTTATATAAATTAAACATCCCTATGGAGTCGCAGACCAGTCGGGTTTCAGCACGGTCCGTAGCGTCTGGTGAAAGAAACGTATGTTTACTTTTTTTTTTTAAACAGCCAGTACAACAGTTTTTGGTTTTTTTAGCATTGTTAATATATAAAGAACTTACTGCTGACTCTGAGTGGCTGTGAAGTGTGCAAAGCTGAGGAGCGGGGCCAGTACACAGAAACAGATGAGCACAGCTGGTGCATGTGCAGAGTGAGGGAAACCCAGTGCGTGTTCACCATTACAACCCGGCAGTTATAACAGGTGAATTATAATTGGGTTTTCCTATAGGAGAAAACACTCCCCAGTTATGTTAGTATTTTTGCATCTAGCCCTCATATGCATGATGCCCCAGAATCTTAGAGATATTCAAATGACGCCCTCTGCTGTGTGCTGGTTACAAGCTACCCAGACTCTAAACATCTCAAAACCACCAAACAAATCCAAAACCCCTGACCCAATTTTCAGTCACAAGTGACTGGTACTGAATCGCTGCAAAATTATTTTAGTGCCAGTTCCCCTGGCTTCTATCAACTTAAGCCATGTTAAGTGGGGGCGGAAAGCTGGCTTCCATGCCTGGGCACATCACTGTGAGCTGATGCACAGAAGGGGGTGGAGGGTGCGCTTCCATGCCAGAGCACATCACTGTGAGCTGATGCACAGAAGGGGGTGGAGGATGTGCTTCCATGCCAGGGCACATCATTGTGAGCTGATGCACAGAACGGGGTGGAGGGCGCGCTTCCATGTCAGTGCGCATCACTTTGAGCTGGTGAACAGAAGGGGGTGGAGGGTGCACTTCCATGTCAGGGCACATCACTGTGAGCTGATGCACAGAAGGGGTGAGGGGCGTGCTTCCATGCCAGGGCACATCACTATGAGCTGGAGCATAGAAGTGGGGCTGGGGCGCACTTCCATCCTAGGGCACATCACTGTAAGCTGGTGCAGAGAAGGGCCGGGTTATGCTTCCATACCAGGCCACATGACTTTGAGCTAGTGCACAGAAGGGGGTGGAGGGCACACTTCCATGCCAGGGCACATCACTTTGAGCTGGTGCACAGAAGGGGGTGGAGGTGCGTTTCCATGACAGGGCACATCACTGTGAGCTGGTGCACAGAAGGGGGCAGAGTGGACATGTACATGGCATCCAGTGCCATCAACAGTGCCAATTACCACCACTGCAACTGGCCACACAGTTTTGTGATACCACCTAAATATAACCATTCGTTTCTGGCAGTAGGGGGTACTGGACTCCTGTGCCAGTTGTGCACAGACATCAGGGGACGCAGTTTGGCAAGGAACCAAATGATCTAGGGACACAAATGGCATGTAGGGCTGGTAGTGGGGAGCCATTAGACTACAAGTGACCACTGGACTACCAGGGAGAATGCCTGGGGACAGTCTGTTGATGATTGGTGGAGGGTGAGAAACAGACAAATGGTAAGGGCTGAGCAGACATGCTTTACCCCGGCACTGCCCCATCTATGAGCATGGTACGGCACAACACAATCGGCAATAAATGCAACGTTAGCTGTGTCCCTTCATTTATATATCAGCAGCCGCATTGTGGGATCTCTCCAGCGCCCCTCCCGGCACAGATGCTTTGTTCTCAGAACAGAATTTTTATATGCCAGTGCAATGGGGTGAACTTTTTTTCTGGTGCATAAAACTGTAGCTGCAAAATGGGCCCTTGTGTCTCTCTCCACCAACACCACACATGAACACACACAACTAGGGTCAGAGGGGGCAAAAACCCCTTGTCATAAAAGAAAGCAGCTCGATCCAATGTTAGGTATTTAGCAGAAGGAAAACACCAACGAGGAACCTGAGAACAATACTTTTCAAAAAAAGGAAAGTTTCAGACCTACTGTAACTGTGGATCTCCCAGAATAGCTTCACCACTGATCACCACTTCTAGGTCTGGGCCAGAGGCAATAGGACCACTCTGGAGAAAAGCTTTTGTCAGGGGACCAGCCACGGCTACTGGGCATGCCGCTTGCACACACCCCACGTGGTACCACATGCTAATCAATAACCATTGCCAGCTCCCTCACTAACCTCAGTTCTTTTTGCCAGAAGAGATACAAAGTGGGGAAAAAGTAAGAGAGGGTTGAGAATTTTCTGAGCCCAAAGGATAGGGAAAGGATATAGGAATACTATATAAACAAGCATTTGTCAATGCCGAATGTTGTCTTGCTGACATTGGCATTGGTAGTGCAGGAGTTGAACAGATGCATAATAGGAATGGCAGTGAAGTATGTAAGTGACGTCAACCCCACAATACCCTACAGAGACTGACAGGCACTGAGGTGTGCCTTTGGGCATCGGCCATAACGTTCATGGCATTTCAGCTCACCCTACCCTGCAGAGTGTGACAAATATCACGTTGTGCCTTGGGGTCCTTGGGCCTTATGCTCACCCCATTCATCCATAACGCTCATGGCATGTTACCGCACCCTATCCTGCAGACATCAACAAGTGCTGAGGTGTGCCTTGGGGTGTTCGGCTTTACAGTCACCCCATTTCATAAGGAAACATGCTGAAATGGGTGCAGCATAGGAGAATGGGGTGAACTGTGGGGCCAAAGTGTCCAAGGCACACCTCAATGCCTGTCAGTGGCTTGAGGGTGGGGGGGATGGTATGGCGTGAGCATGACAGCCGCAATGTAAAGGCACACCCCTGATGCCTGTCAGTCTGTACAGGGTGGGATGTTATGGTTAGGAAACCCTAATGCCCCAGCTGTTTGCTGGTATTTGCACTAAAATTTGCAACACAGCCTTTTTGTGACCCCCACCTCGTAAAAGTGTTTGGGACCTCTGCTCATGAATAGTGGCACAGTGATTTTGTTAATCTGTCCTGAACGTTGATTTCTCACAGCGACCGCGCCATTCTGCGCCAGATGTGGGAAAACACTGTTCAGGCAGGATGTGAAAAATGACAGCTGTACCATTCATAGGTAGATGTGAAGAGATGGCAGTGTTGAAAATCTTGAGTGAAAATATTAAAAATGCTCAAATTTATGAGCATACGTGAAAACTGCTCAATGCACACTTGTAATACAGTCATTTAGTGGAATTATTTCACCAAATTTTCAACATAGGCATTTTAGGACCTCTGCTCGTGAACACTGTCACTATGATTTTCTTTGTCTGTCCTGAACGTTGGTTTCCCACAGCGACCACGCCATTGAGCGCCAGTTGTGCGAAAACACATTTTGGGCAGGATGTGAAAAATGACAGCTGTACTGTTCATAAGGAGGTGTGCAAAATTGACAAGGTTGAAAATGCTGAGTGAAAATATTACAAATTTGTGAAGCTACGAGTTCGCGTGGAAACTGCACAACGCAGGCTCGTAACACAGTCACTTTGCGGAATTTTTTCACCAAATTTGCAACATAGGCTTTTTGGGAGGCAACCTCATGAACAGTGACACTGTTGTTTCGTTACTTGGTCCCAAAAGGTGATTCCATGCAGTGACTATGAAATCACCTTTCGGGACCGAATAACACCATGACAGTGACTGAATTCATGAGGAGGGGTCCCAAAAACCCTATGTTGAAAATTTGGTGCCAAAAGTAAAAAAAAATGGCTGAGATATGCACATAAGTTGAAAAAATATATATATTTATGCCATTATACAGCTTACCGGCATTTCTTCAGTTCGCAGTCGGCTCTGAAGAGTTCAGATGTGTTCCCGGTCCACCAAAGATCGTTGTGCTGGGCTCCGGAGGTAAGTATGGGGTGACGGGGGTGTGAGGAGGTGAGGTACACAGAGGGTGGGTGCAGGTTTGGGGAGGGGACACCGAACTCAACGAGGAATTGGTTTTTAATTTTACAGGTTAAAAAAAAAAAACGGCGCAGGAAGGTTTTCTTTTTTTTTGCAGGTACTTTTGCACGCTGGGGTGGGCTCCCAGCATGCCACCTAACTGTTTGACGGGGGGGAGGTCTGTAACTGACAGGGACTGGGCACCCTGTGTCGGCACATACAGAGTGGGGGGGGCATGAGCTGAGGGGGATTGGGCACCCCCCTCGGCACTCAAGAAATGTGGGGAGGGCAGGCATTATGCCGATGGGGACTGGGCACCCCTGTCAGCAAATTAATTTGGGAGGGGGAATGCCGATAGGGGGACTGGTCACCCCCGTCGGCTTTCAGGGGCACTGTGAGAGGAGGCAGTTGTCCATTGGCTTCTGTGGGCACTGTGAGAAGCGACGGGGAAGCCGCCACCATCTTTCTTGGAAGGGGAAACCAGACAAGGCAAGCAGTAATTCACTGCTGCAATCAGGGACCACCCTGTGGCGCTCCCTGACTGCAGCGATGAATTTCTTTTAAATTGGTGGCACATTTCTCAACTGCTGTCATAGACAACGTGCTATGCCATTGGTGCCACAGAGCCCAGCCAGAAAAAGCAGTGGCGCCATTGGCTGCTGCAGGACCACACCTCCAAAACCCACTTCTCCACTGAAGCAATCACAATATGTTGTTCGCGCTATGCCAAGAAGACAACATAATAAACAACAAAATAAAACCTTACTAGAAACCTTTGGGTAAAGAAACAGGGCACACTAGGTGGCTCAAAGGAGTAGATGGGTATTGAACCAACACTTCACACCCCTAGCCAGACAGGAGATGGCCAGTGATCTTAAAGGCAGCAGCCCTGAATCATGTGGCTCTAGCAGAAAGGCAAGATGTGATGCTCAGAATGGGACCCCCTTGCAACTGAAGTGGCACAGTGTACCAAAATAAGAATGAATCACATAGACTCCTGGAAAAAACAAACCCCATGTTACCAGATCGAGGATTAACTGGATATAGCCAGTTAAAATATGCCCTTTTTTCCGATCAAGGAAAAGAAAAGGGAATCTCAGGTACATGTGGAATTGTAGAGCTGAACAGCTCAAAGAAGGCAAGATGTGTTCATCTCCTGAGGCACCCATAAGAGCAGCGGGCTAACAGTCCAGCTGGCACAAGGGAAGAAAAAGGGCATATCAACCAAAAAGATAGTCTGACATAGTCAGGAGAGAAAAACGCCAGAGAAAAGGGACTACTTCTCCTGCAATACCAGGGAGGTACCCTGTGTAAGAGCTAGTGTACTTGATCCAATCCAGTGCACAGCACTCTTCAACAGACAAAGCAACTGCCAAGTGAAGTTAGACTAGATAGTATCCAGAGGCAGACTGCATCTAGAAACTAATAGGGATATACCCCAAGAAGGGGATATATGCTGGACAGGCAGAAGGAGGGCAAGAAAGAAAAGGGAGGATGGCAACTGCCTTCCCCTTTTGGGGGGTTGGCATGAGGGGCCTGAAAAAGAACCCTCTCCCCAGTTTACTTTTTTTTTTTGAGGAAGTGGGAACCCAGCAATGGGTCCCAAACCACCTTTTTTCCTTTTTTTTGAAAAACTGCTCTGTAGGGAGTCCCACTGGGGAGCTGCCTAGAGGCCCTGGCTGTGCTACAGTGGGGGATGGTGGGTGGGTGTGGAAATCAGTGGTGAAGATATTCTGGAAGATCAACAGTTACGGTAAATACATAACTTACTTATCTTCTAAGAATCAATCTTCACAATGATTCCCACTTACAGGTCTGAATACCAAGCTATTCTTTCTTTCTGAGGGAGGAGATGACTCACCCTGAGGGTAAAAGATACCCTCAGCCCTCTGTGCGGCAGAGAACACCTGACAGCAGGGGCTCATTACAGGTCTGGCGAGACCCAAGACTGGACAAGGCCAGGAGGGGGCCTCTTGTGGCAAAGGAGCAGGAGAGTTCACTGACAGTTCCTGCCTGACCCTAGGGGAGAAGAACTGAACCCCCTGGAAATGCAAGTTAAGTACCTTACACCAGGACAAAGGTGCTTGTCCGGAAAGGGGAGGCCATGCCGTCCACCTGATACCGACTATAGTTCCTGCTAACCTGGATGCCACCTTGTTGGCATTATAAGTTGCCCTCAACATGTGCTGAGCGGCCTGCAGGCTCTAAGCAGAACGATCAATGGCCTGCCTGACTTTCTCGCTATGTGGCAATGTAGCTAAGAGTATGCTTAGCTGCAACCATAGGTGACAGTTACAGGTCACCATATGTGCCTGGTGCACAGAAATGCACATTACGGCAGGTGCCGAAGAAAAAATGTTCCTGCCAAGGGCATCCAACTGAGTGGAATCTGCCTCTGGAGGCTGGTCACGCGTGAGGCGCCAAGACCCGCAACCCAGATGGGTCTTCTGTACTTCAAGCACTGAGGAGGACTGAAGTACCTCACCTGTGAACTCTGTGGATGCATGTAACCACATGAGGAGGTCCCTGGGGGTGGCTGGATTGCAGAAGGGGCACCTCCACACTGTCCTGGATGGAGGAACGATAACAGAATCGAGACTGGAAACTCCACGGAGTCCCGACAGCAGTGCTGCTGTATCACAGCTTGTAAAGTCATTTAAGTCGGGCTCCTGGAGCTTTTCCACTAAGAATCACTAGTATAAAGCATACTTAGTGGCCAAAGGCAGGTGGACAGATAAGTCACCAGCCTCTGAGGAGGATATCGATGGAGATGAGGTGCTGACTCCGGGGATGGTTGGTGTCAGGGAGAAGGGCCTATACTGGCCCCTATCAGACTCTCTGTGCCAACTCTCTAAGGCACCAATGAAATCCCAGTGTTGATCCCACGTTGCCCCTCAGTGCCTAAGAACGAGGGAACCACTCCAGAAAATGGCAAGGCCCTGCTTGAGGGGGTCAAGACTCCTGGTCTCGAGTGCCTTGGCCTGGGCTCTAGGACTATGTAGGGGACCTTGCCAAAGAGAAGGGCCTAGCAGATTTGCATGAAGGGTGTCCTCCTACATCCAAGGAGAGACCTGATCAGTGCCCATGGGGGAAAACCCTGAGGTGATGAGAGTGGAGCCATACAGGTCCCACAGGGTGACCCAGGTCCCATCGGTAGTAATGATGTTCAGCAGCTCTAGGAAAAACTCCGCCTCCAGGCCACCATCTGACCCCAAGTCAGTGCCCACTCCGGCACTGGGCTCAAGTTCGATGACAGCCTCAGAAACAGGATTGTCCCCATGACTGCGGCTGGCACTGCCCTTAACACCACGCTCAATGCCAACTTCGATGTTGCTCCCAGAGCCATCACCCTCCTCGGTGTTGTGAATGACACCAGAGTCGGGAATGACCTCAGGCTGACATTGTTATTAGTGCCTCTTCCGGAGTTGAGCCCAAGACTGACATCACGGCCACTGCTGCCTCTGTCACCATGCCTGGTGCCACCACTAACCTCACAACACCATGGATGGTGACAACCTCTGAAATGGCAACAGTGCAGACAACAGTCCTGTTGCTAGTCCCTCTCCTGACACCATGAGCAGTGTCAGAAAGGGACCCGGTGATATCCCCAGTGCCACTCACCGCATTGTCACTGTAAATAGTGACAACAGCACATGCGATGCCAGAGGACAACGTTAAGGTATCCACCAGTGTAGACCAAGCATATAGCTCTGGCCTTCGTACCATGGACATCTGCTGCTTAGGGCAGGCATACAGTGCAGGGTTCACAGTCAGCCACCCTGAAGTAGTCAACTGTCCACCAGACCCAGCTATTGGAGTCTCCGACACGTAAACTCGGTGAGGTCGAGGAGACTACTGTACTTCCAAAGAACTAGAGGTCCCACGAAGAGGTCCAGGGGAAATGTCTAGTGACCTGAGCTTGGATGCATGTCTGCAAAGCCTGCCTCCGAAGGTGGGGATCGGGTGACCATACTTCAATGAGCAGTTCTTTAGGATGCAGTAATTCATAAAGAAACAGGCATCACATGCATCCATGTTGTGCTCCGGTCCAAGACAGGCTGCACAGGTCTTATGCAAGTCCAGAACAGCCATCAGTTTCAGGCAAACTGACCTCTCCCAGACTCAGCCTATCAGTGTTACCAGCTTTCTTGAACCCTTCAGACGCTTTCCCACTCTCTTGGGGTATCTATAGATTTAAATCCCTTCAGTCACAAAGCACAGTGCTCCCTGTTCGAGGGCAATTGACCCACCCCTCTCTGTCACAGCTGAGAACTCCTTACTTTAGAAACTGAACATGGTAACAGTAGCCTCTTCAGAGGAGAAAACACAGTTTTTGTCAGTTATAAATCAGTTAACTGTACCTCAAAGGACTTAGTCATAGAAACATGAAGTATATAAAAAAATGTCAATACTTCCAGATATTTACACAGATAATACAGGATATTATCAGTGTCAGTGGCTCAGCAGGTAGCACACTTTTCTCTGAGGCTGGGAGATCAGAAGGCTGTGGGTTCTAGCCCCACACCAGGCACTTGAGTTAAATGCCAATACTGACACTGTAGTGCAGCATGAGGGGGGTGCTGCACTCCTGAGAGGCTGAATTTTGGATGAGATATTAAACCGAGGTCCCATCTGCCTGTTCCGGTGGTAGTTCAGGTGGATGTTAAAGATCCCATGGCACTTCTCGAAAAGAGTAGGGGAATTTTCCTGGTGCACTGGCCAAATTTCCCATTCACTAAAGATACCACCAACAGCTTAATCTGATTCAAGGTCAGTTGGCATTCATTTATATTCCCCTACCCCAGGTCATGCCTGAAAATAGGCAGAATTTGTCTAGTGCACTTACCTGGTTAACAAAAACAAAATAAATAAAATAAATACTACTCAAAGACTATGGGAAGCAGTAATTCTACAGAAATGAAAAATATGATCTGGGAGGATAAGGAGCCGTATGCTAGAGATAGACTCCATCTCAATTTGAAGGGAAGGGGAATCTTTAAGTTGAAAATAGAGGGGTTCATTGGTGAAAGGTGGGGTTTAAACTTGTGAAGGAGGGAGAGATGGGAGAAAAGGCTGTCAAGGGGGTGCCGATAAAGGAGGGACTCTGTCTCCATCCCCCTGGGGAGCTGGAGGATTGCAGGAAAAGGCCGACTGGTAAAGTGCAGACCAGGGGAAAACAGAATCCCAATGAGAACACGAGCAGGGGAAATGGAAGTATAGGGATAGGGTGGAAGGTAGTTCTGCTAAATGCCAGGAGCTTGGGCAATAAAATGCCTGAGCTCCAGGTGATGCTAACTGAGGGAGCAGTGGATGTGGCAGCGGTTACTGAGACCTGGGCCACTGCAGGACACGACTGGGACCTGAACCTGGAGGGTTACACTATGTTCAGGAAGGACAGGGGGAGGGAAGGGGAGGAGGGGTAGCAATGATAGTCAAAACTGCATTGGCATAGGGGAGTAGAGGAGGTGGAGGGAACCGTGGAGGCGATTGGGTCACCTTGATAACAAGGGTGGCAAGAGAGTAAAATAGGAGTGGTGTGTAGACCCCCTGCCCTGGCGGAGGAGCTGGAGGAGAGTTTGGTGGCAGATGTTGGGAGACACTGCAGACTGGGAAGAGGAACAGTGGTGGTGTTGGGGGACTTAAACATGCCAGGAACAGACTGGGAGACTATGACAGCCTCTGTGACCAGGGAACAGAGGTTGTTGGATGTCTTTCAGGACGTGTTCCTAACTCAGCAGGTGGGGGAACCAACCAGGAAGGCGCGGGTACTGGATGTGGTCCTGGCAGACAGTGACCAGATTGGGGGCCTGGAGGTAAGGGACCCATTGGCGGGGAGTGACCATGCCACAGTCTGGTTCTGCCTGGACCTAGGAAGGCTAGAAGGCTGCACAAAGACGGAGGTAACTGACTTCAGGGGGACAGATTTTAAGGAAATGGGAAGGATCCTTAAAGAGCATTTGGATGTGATTGGGTCAGACATGGACGCTGATAGCAGGTGGGAAATCATCAGGAGAGGGGTACAGGATGCTACCAGCACCTGTGCAAGAGTAAGACGAAAATGTGGTAGGACCCGAAAACCCTGCTGGTGGACCAGGGAGGTTCAGGAGGTGGTGCGGGGAAAGAAGCCAGCCTATAGGCAATTCAAGTGCTCAAGGAGTGAAAAGGATTGAGGGGAGTATGAGCTGATAGCTAGAAGGGCCACTAGGGTGGTGAGGGCAGCTAAGGCAAGGAAGGAGCAGAATCTGGCCAGGGAAATTAGGAGAGGGAACAAGGGGTTCTTTAGATACATTGGGGAAAAACAGAGGGTGAAGGGGCAGATTAGCATTATTAAATCAGGGGAAAGATGGGCACAAGACCCGGGGGAGCAGGCTGAGGTACTAAATGAGTACTTCACCTCAGTTTTCACCAAGGAAAATGGGGGTGCTGCATCATACATGGGAGGAGACAGAGATACTGAGGAGGAGGGGACCCTTACCGATCGGCGGGTCTGGGAAGAGGGGGAGGCATCACTGGCAGGAGGGGGGAGGGCTAAGCAGGGAGAAGAGGTACCGGAAGTGGAAATCACAGCAGAGAGAGGAGGAAGCCTCAGCTCCCTTAAGACAGAGAAAGCACCAGGGCCGGATAAATTACATCCCAGAGTGCTGAAGGAACTTAGGATGTCCTCGTGAAACCCCTGGCGGAGCTTTTCACCATCTCTCTGAGGACAGGGTGGGTGCCCCAGGACTGGAAGGTGGCACATATAGTGCCTATCCACAAGGGGGGATCAAGGGAGGTGGCAGGGAACTACAGGCCTGTCAGCCTGACATCGGTGGTGGGCAAGGTGATGGAGGGCATTGTCAAGGAGAGGCTGGGGGGGACCTGGAAAAGTCAGGGTGCCTGGACGATAGACAGCATGGATTTGTCCGGGGAAATCGTGTCAGACAAACCTTGTGGAGTTCTATGACTGGGTGACGAGTGCCTTGGACCTGGGTAGACCAGTGGACGTCCTCTTTCTAGACTTCAGCAAGGCATTTGACTCTGTTCCTCACATGGGCCTGTTGGATAAGCTGGGAGAAATGGGGTGGGAACCAGATGATCAATGGATAGGCAATTGGCTCCAGGACCGGACCCAGAGGGTCGTAGTTGGCGGGATAGTCTCATCCCAAGGAGGGTCATTAGTGGGGTCCCAGAGGATCAGTCCTTGGGCCCCTCCACTCAACGCCTATGTCTCTGACATAAGGACAGGAATCAGGAGTGAGATGAGTCTCTTCATGGATGACTCAAAACTGGGGCGTGGTGGATGGGGAGGAGGGGAGGGTGGCCCTACAGGGAGACCTGGAGGCTCTGGAAAGATGGTCTAGAAAGTGGAAGCTGAGGTTCAATGCAGGGAAATGCAAGGTACTCCACCTGGGGGCCAGAAACCCAGGCCAAGTGTACACCCTGTGGGGGGGGGATGCTACAAGTCTCGATGGCTGAGGGGACCTGGGGGTGGTGGTGGATGTCAAGATGAACAACTCGGAGACTTGTAGGAGGGCAGCAGCCAAGGCCAACAGGATGCTGGGATGCATCGCTAGGGGATCACCTCCAGAAGGAGGAAAGTGATGCTCCCTCTGTATAACTGCTTGGTGAGGCCGCACCTTGAGTACTGCGTGCAGTTTTGGAGGCCACACTTAAAGAGGGACATTACTCTCCTGGAGAGGGTCCAGAGGAGAGCAACCAAAATGATTTGGGGCTTGGGGGACAGGACCTATGAGGAGAGGCTCGAAGAGCTAAATATGTACACATTGGAAGAGAGAAGGGACCGGGGACATGATAAGAGGTCTTCAGTACATGAAGAGGTAAACGGGAGGAACAGTTGGGGTGCTCAAGGAAGGAGGAGGGGGCCACTAGAGGGCATGGGTGGAAACTGGAGGGGGATGATTCAGGGAGAAAGGAGGAGGTGCTACTTCACTGAGAGGGTGGAGCCATGGAATGCACTGCCTAGGGGGCTGGTGGAGGCAGAGACAGTGGAGGGGTTCAAGAGGGGGTGGGACAGGTACAGGGGAAGGGTTCTGGAAGCAAAATCCAATGCAGCAAAAATATCCGGAACTGGGAAGGGAGAAGCCAGAGGAGGCGAGGGGGGCAGCAAGGTCAGCACCCAGGGTGGAGGCTGACCAAACGAGCAGACACGAAAGACCATTAGGCCTATTCTGCTGGCATTTTAGTAAGTTAGTATGAATAGTGGGCCACACACAGAAAAAGCTGTCTTTCTCTGTTCTCTATTTCGCAAGGTAGAATAGCTCACCACACAAGAAGCTTTGGTAAATCAGGACAGGCTTGAACCTTAGATAGTAGCTGCTCACAATCCCAAACCTGACTAACTTGCTTTCCCAAAACTCAGATTAATACGTTTTCCTAAAAATCAGTCTCCCCCCACCCTCAGCAAACATGTCTTAATTATATCACACCAAGGCCAGTTCTCTTTGTCTTGAAAGCTGGGTCCCCATGAGAAACCAGTCTGATCTGGACTTGGAACTTTGTATATACAAATACATCTGCTTTTTGCCTCAAGTCCCGTTTATCTCAGCAAAAGTGACTCCTCCATTCATTAGCCAAAGCCCTTCAGAAACATGAAAAGGATGTTTCTGCAACAGCTCTCCCATACATTGTCCAAGGTTCTGCCATGGCACAGGACAGCACAGATAGTAAATTGCACCCAGAGCCAGTTTGTCAGCCCTGATAAATATCTTGACTTTTCCCAGGAATGTCAGCTTTGTCCATCCAGCTGCTAAATTCTAACTGATACCCATGCAGAAAGAACTGAATAAAAAAAAATACAGTAACAGGTATTCATAGCAAACTGTCACAGTTTCCCACAGGGCAATGACACACAAAGGGCAACTGTCCGATTTTCTTCGATGATTTTGTCTATTGTATTGGACTTCAGCATTGCAGAAAAATAAAAGTTAAAATAACAGTGATGCAGTAAGAAAAGTGGCAATGAGTTGAACTGAGGCATTGTGCTCCCATGGTGTGCACTCGATGGCAGGAAGAACAGAACTGAGGTTTGTGAGGGAGCTGGCAACAGTTATTGGCTGGTGCATGGTGATGCACAGGCTGAGTACCCAGTAGCCACGACTGGCCACATGGCAAAAGCTTTTCTCCCATGAAGTCCTTGTGCCTCCAACCCAGACTCATATGTAGGAATCAATGGTAAAGACTGGTTCTTGGAGGATCATGACACACCACTTTTTGCAAATCCACAACACTATCCCACCCCAGCTGGAAGTGCTGCCGCATCAATCAATCCCCCTGGCCGCCTAGCCCAGATGGCCGAGTCTACTTCCAATCCTTGGATGGCAGCATGGAAGCGCAACATAGTATACATTAGGTCACTGGACAGCCCTCAATCTAAAGTCTCTTTAGGACAAAAGTTATCAATTCAAAAACGATAAAAGAAGCCAGATTTAGAATTCAAGACCATTTTTATATTGGCTGCTCTTGCACACCCAATGTTTTGTGGCAATGACGGGGGATTTTGGGGGGGTGGAGTCACTGCCGAGCACACTGCAATTAACAACAGCAAGGGCTTGGCAGTCTACACCACGTGCTGTGGTCCTGACATCACTCTGCTTGGTGGGCTGAAACTTTGTGTATTTCAAAGGATCGAAGCCACTCCAGTCACAGAAGGTTTCGGCCCTTTGATTTTCATGAAGTCGTCACCAAACAGCTGAGCAGCTTTCAGAGGAACTTGTCAGTCTTTAGTCTTGTTAACAAGAAGAAAAAAAACACGTTCATCGATGTGTTTCTGCGGCCCCTGCCCTACCTCTCAGAACCCATCACCCAAGATGCAAACACAAAGCCAGTGTACTTAATATAATTACACAAAAAACAAAGTTCAGAGTTCTCGAAAAGACACATTTGACTGAAGACAATGCCAGAACTTGCCAGTAACTACACCATGCATATTTCATGCAAAATGCAAGCTTCTTACTTGAAGCTCCTGTACCTAGCCAGCAGTTAGCATAGCTCCGTTTGTTGCTTTTCATGAAATCTACCTGCCTGTTGTCAATAAAGAAGCTTGTATTTTGTATCAAATATGCTGCGTGGAGATGGTTACTGGCAAGCTCTGTCATGGTCTTCCATCAAGTGGGTCTCCAGGAGTGCTCTGGACCTTTGCTTTAGTAGTTTCTGAGTCTAGGGGTTGCTCAGGCTCCCCCCCCAAAGCACCGCGGGCCTCGCTATGAGTGCAGGTCCGTTTCTGTTGTATACATAATCAGTGACATGTTGATATGAGTGTCACGTTCATTGATGTCTGTTTGCCCCCCCCCATAACTGCGCCATAGATGGTAGACCCGGGAGGTCAGGGGGCCAGCTGACCCCTCACTTTTATTTTCATTCAGCTGTTTTGACCCCTATCACCACCTCCCACCTACTTGGTGATGGGAGTACATGGTGAAGCTGGCATGCGGCTCTGGCCCCCCCTCGGAGGGGCTCAGTCTCAGGACATTCCGTATTTCCCATGCCGACCCTCCAGGCAATCCCCCATGGGTTGCCCCCACCCCGTGGCAGGGCCAAGGTGAAAGGCATTGACTCCACCCTCCCGGAGACCAACATCTAGACTCCAGGGAGGATGGCGCAGGTGCTGCAGGGCCATCATAGAGCCTGCCAGCTTCATTTTTACCAATTCCCCACCCCTTGCCGTGGAGGCACACGCATGCAGTGACCTGCATCACCCTCCCTACTCTAGTCACTTCCGACTGCACTACTGCCAGGCCTCCACCCAGGGGCAGCCATGCAGCGAGCACGGCTGAGCCCCCACCTGGGAGGGAAGAGCTGCCTTATGGCTGCTCAGTCCATCTTCCGGCCTCCCCTCGCCAACCTAGGCTCATTCCCAAACCCGGGTCACCGACGTGGCACGAGGTGTGACGTTCAGCACCTCAACCCTCAGAGCCACCAGGCTGGCTAGCTGACTCCTCACTTTGAGGAAAAGGGAGTCAGGAAGTACATTTCAACCCCACACATACACATTTTTACATATATTTTGTTTTTGTTTTTTTTGTATGTTAGGTAAAGAGCTAGAATCCTGATTCGTGACTTGAGACCGATCGCGGAGGAAGGGCCTCTTTGAAGTTTGCGTTACAGAAAGCCAAGCCACAGTCAAGACTACAAAACAAAAGAGCTTGCTTGCTGTCACACAAAAGTGTGAAATGTCTGCCCGTATTCCAAAACAGTAATGACTCCTAAAGTGTTTACTCCCAACCACCTCCTGTGAAATAAACAGACCCCTTTTACACCTTTTCCCTGCTATTGATGGCATTTTGTTTTGGGGAACTGTCGCTGATTAAGTTGCCCAACGTCAGCGCCTCCTTGAACAGCAGGTGTCTGCTACAAACAATGGAGACTGTCCCAGAAGCCAGCTTCACCAGGTATAAAGCCAAGCAGAGACCCAGTTTCTCCTTACTAACCTGACTTTTTGGACCATTGGTTGCTCTTACTGTGTGAGCCTGCCAGAACCACCAGTCTCTCTCGAATACTTTTGTTTCAGTAAAAGTTTATAATTTATATTGATTTCCTGCCTGCTGGACAATTTGCCCACCACCGCTCCCTAGTCACTACAGCCTGCAGTTGACTCACTCACCACAGATTGCTTGTTTCAGGGCACTTTGCACACTGCTGGTGAGTAAATGGTAAACGTTAGCTTTACTATTTCTGTTTGTGCTATTGAGATTGCCTCAGCCTCTTGCCCTTGTTCAGGATTTTTCATTATTTAATTCACTCTGTTTGTAGCAATACAAGTTCTTGCTGCAGTCTGGCCTGCTGCTCCACAGTTTGTGCCCAAAGTGCTACTTGTGGGCCGGTGCCAATTGATTCCTCACCCCAGGCTCGATCCTGCAACCCTAGGGCCTCTGGCTGACTGGATCACTCCTGATTCGTGTATTGCAGGTGCAAAAGACCTGTCACTCTTGACCTCCAAGATGTTCGTTTTCTGTGTTCATTGTGAACTGCCATGTTAACTAAACAAAAAAATATATTTATTATTTTACTATTTGCTCTGCTGTCAGCGCTTCCCAAGCCAGCATGCCATCATGGCAACATGCACAGAATGCAAGTTGCCATGATGCTGGCCCAGGAAGCACTGGCAGTGATTTAACTTAACAAATAATAAAACAATAAGTAAAATGTTTTTTTTCCTTTTTTTTTTTAGTTGGCACGGCAGCAGAAAACATCATCTCTTGGAGGTCCCGACAGTGACAGATCAACTGCGCCTGCAGACAGTATTAATTTCGAGTCACTACACAAAGCTGTTTGGCAGCATTTGTTTAGCCCTTCTTTTGGCAAATATGGAAACTCGTCTGTTTTACAAGATCTAAGGTGTGATCTCTCCTGATTCCTAGCATTATTTCCAACATCCGTTTGTTCGAGCTCCTTCAAGTTTCAGAGATAAACTGCTTGAGTAAGAATTACTACTGCAGCTTTAATCTACTATTCTCTGCACTGCACCCACCCCCCCACAAAAAAAATAAAGAACTGCATTACATGTTGGCTGCTTCAGCTCTCTCTGTGTTTAATATTTACTGGTTCAGTATGTGTCAAGTAATAACGAGTGCAGTCACATTCCTGCACAGTCAGTGTGCAAACTTTATTTAATAAACTTGTGCTTTAAAAACATTTTCCAAAAGTAGCATAAGGTCTGACTAACAAGGAACTTTAAACTTTTAACCAATTCCTTAAGGTATAAAACTTGCTGTGGTGGCAAGGAAACATGATTCTGCTCTGTGCTACTTGCATTTGCCATAAGAGTGATAGCAGTGTTGTTCTAATCATTTTTACTTTATCTCCTCTCCCCCATGCACTTTTTTTTTGTTTTAAGAAGGTGTCTGCCCTTCAGGTCATAGACAGTTTTAGGGCCCAACAAACTCTGTGGTTGCAGGGGGGCCCTGCTTATGGGGGGCCCCAACCACAGCAGTTAAACTTATTCATTTTTTTATTTTGTTTACTCTTATTATCTTCTTAAAACAGCAATAAAGGTCAGTGCAACGCCTTCTGAATTTATTTATTTATTTAAAAATTGGTAACTGGGAAAGGCACATTGAGCTGAAGCTCGTTTCCAGGTGCAACCTGACTGAGAAGACACAATATGCAATAGAAAAATTACAGGGCAGTAAAACAATTGGGTAAGGTACAGAAAGGCAGATTTTGTACACAATACAAATTGGAGGAAGTATTACAAGAGTATATACAATTGCAGAGGGAATAATACAGTGGTATACATCACAGTTCAAGATTGATTAGATGGTAAATAATGTGCAGTAGCAAAGGACTAAATACAAATAAACTAGACAATAATGTGCAGCGTGGTGCAGCATGGGTGAGGAAAAAAACTCTGATTCATACAATTGAAATTAGACAGTGAGGGGTTAAGTTGGTATGGGACAGACAGCTAGGTTACAGGAGGACGGATCAGAGGCCTAGGTCTCCTAGCGTGGAGAATGGAGTAGCGTGCAAGGCTAAAGGGGGTGCAGAAGAGGGATGGAGGATGGGGATGACAAGAGCAACTAGTGGGAGGTAACGTTTGGAGTTGAGATTTCAGGGCAACAGGAGAGGGAGATTGCGAATATTACAAGGATGCTGATTCAAGAGGAGAGGGAGACAGTAGGAGAAAGCTGTCTGACCTGAGCAAGTGCGTGAATGCGGGAAGGGAGAAAATAAGAGCATCCCTAGGTCAAAGAGAATACGTGGATGAGTTTGCAGGGGATAGCAGGAGTTGAGGTAAGGAGGGAGAGTTCCAAACCAGAATTTGGCAATCAAGGAGAGGCTATGGACCTGACACCTAGCAGGTAGGGGCATAAGGGATGGGGAGGAGTACAGAAGACAGTGATGAGTGGGGGAAGGGGGGGAGGAGCTGGCGAAGTGACAGAAAGGGTTTAGTAAATTGTTGAGTCCAGCAAGGGTGGATACAGAAGCAGAGCCGTAGACAACATCAGCATAGTCAAATATGGGTAACATAGTCTTGGTGACCAGATCACGGCGGGTTGGTAAAGGGAGGCAGTCTTCGTGGTGATAGAGGGCAACGAGTTTAGGATGAAGTGTGGTGCAAATAGAATCAATGTGGACAGAGAAGTCAAGGCTGCTGTCCAACCAGACTCCTAGGTACTTGAAGGAGTTGACTGTGTCCAAGGGAGAGCCTTCAAGGGTTGTGAGTGTGGGGTAGTTTGGAGATTTGGAAAGTCTTTGCCTAGAACTAAAGGGCATAGCAACATTTTTCTTGGAATTATGTTTGAGTTGGTTTTGCCAAAACCTGTGCTGCACCTTATCGAAGTCGTGCTGCAAGGGGGCGGTCATTTCGGCAGGGGTTGGACCAGAGAGGTAAATCATGGTGTTGTCCATATACATATGGATTTGGGAAGGGGAGCAGATGGATGGGAGGTCATTTATGAATAAAGAAAATAGAATAGGGCCAAGAACTGAACCTTGGGGGACGCCAGTTTGGATAGAGAGGGGAAGGGAGATGGTGCTTCTGACTTGAACAGACTGTAGTCTGTCATGGAGATAGGACTGGAACCAGTTTATGGCAGATGGCGCCAAGCCAGAGGAATGGAGTTTTTGGTTAAGGGGGCGGGGGCGGGGAGGGACGGAGTCAAAGGCCTTTGCCAGATCTACAAAAATGGCAGCAGTGACTTGGCCTTTGTCCATTGCAGACTGTATATGGTCAGTGACTCAAAACAGGGAGGAGACCATAGAATGCTGTTTCCTGAAGCCTGACTGGTAAGGTGAGAGACTGTTCGAGGCAGTAAGGCATTCCAGGAGCCTAGAGTAAATAAGAGACTCCTGGAGTTTAGCAAGGGCAGGAAGGAGGGAAATGGCCTGTAGTTTCCAGGTGATGTGGGATCTCCACCTTTGTGGAGGAGGAGTACTGTACCTTAGCCTGTTTCCAGGCTTGGGGAACAGAAATGGTGGTGAGGAAGAAGTTAAGGAGATGAGCTAGGGGGACAATGATAGCGGGTGCTGATGTGCAAAGAATACTGGAGTGAAGGCCATCGTGGCTGGTTTTGGTAGTGCTGAGGGCCATTAGGGCTTGGTAGACCTCCTGGGAGGTTATAGGGGGGAATGTAAAACCGAAGTTAGAAGGAGTGGGTGGGGGTTCAGCTGGGGTAGGAATGGGGTGGTCAAGAAGAGCACAGATTTATCACTTAAACTGTACTACCTGAAGCTTTTTGAATTGTATGAACTCTAATATATTGTACTGGTTGTATGGCTGTTCTTAAATGTAATGTAACCGAGCATTCTGTTCATTTACCCACTGTCTTCCCAAATCATATATGTTGTCCTGTTACCCACTGACATGGAATCTTTGTAAATGAGCCCCTGGCTCAAAGGTACTTGTAATCTGAGAATTTAAATAAATAAAAATAAATAAAATAAAAATAAAAAAGGTGTTAAAGGTGTCGGTGACAGAGGAGGGGTCAGATACTGTTGAGCCTTTGAGTTTTAGGACAAAGGGGGCTTGAAAGACAGGAGAGTCTAGGCAGGAACAGACAACTTTTCAGAAGTTTGATGGGGAATTTGAACTTGCCTGTAGTTGGGACTTGAAGAAACTTGTCTTGGTGAATTTAATGGCCTTGCAGCAGGTATTTCTATGGGTCTTATAAAGTTGAAGATAAGAGGGTAGAAGGGAATCCTTGTAGTTTGCCCAGAGCTTGTCCTGGGTTTTACACATGGAGAGGAGGTTTGGGGTTATTCAAGGGTGACATTTTACCCAGGTCTTTTTAAGGGGAGTGTGGACATCCCAAATATGACCTAAGGTATCAGAGAAAATCTAGAGAGCCAAGTCAACGTCAGGGGCTGCAAATAAAGGAGACCAGTCCGTTAGGGATAGGTTGTGAAGGAAGATTTTGTCTAGGTTGCAAAGAGGATGATATCAAATATACATAGATACATAGACAGTGTCGGCAGATAAGGGCCTATGGCCCACCCAGTCTGCCCATTTAAGTTTGTAAGTTCAGTTTATGTTTTCCAGGAAGTCTGTTGCCCCTTACCCAACCTTAAACAGAACATGATACAGTGATTGCTGAGGACATCAGGGAGTATGCCAGCAGCAGAGATGCAGTGGGGGTGGGAGGAGAGCACCCAGTCGAGTAAAGAGTGATTTGGGGATTTAGGGTTAAGGCGAGTTGGCTCAGAGATCATCTGGGTGAGGCTGAGTGATTCAGTTTTTAGAGTGGTGGATTTGGTGGAAGGGGAGAGCCAGTCCAGGTTGAAATCACCAAGCTAGATGAGCTCACCAGTAACTGTGAGGGAGGAAATGGTGGAGATGCACTCCACTATGGAGTTGTGAGCTACTTTTTGGGGACTATAAACTACTCCAATATAGACTGGTCATTATGATGTTAAAGAAACTATAAAAAGGAGAGGGTAAACCAGTTCTCACGATGTGGTAATTTAGAATGCACTGTCTGGATCTTATGGGTACTTACACTACATTACAAAGAGGAGCAGGCAGCAGACATATACAGACATTGGCACTTTTTCCACATCTGAGAGATTTTAATAGCACCTTTTGAATGTAAACGCACACAAACTCAGACAGACTACACCATTTAAAATACTTCCATGCTAAAATGACAGACATATTTGATTATAAACATATTTTTCATTATAATTTATGTAACACAACTCAATTATTATTATCCAAACCTCCCTATAACAAAACATATTTAAATAAAAAAAAAAAACAACAGCATTATTGCCAGTACTTTATATTTCACGTTTTCCTATGGGAGAGTCTGAAACTGAAATGCTTTTATAAGAGTTAGAAGATTATGCCACCATAAAGAGGAATTACTAGCAACCAGAGGACATTTCTGGATCATATATTGGGGGGGGGGGGGGTGTTATCTCTAAACATTTAATTTTTTTGTGGCTGAAACACAGACAACACAAAAATCTGCAACAGGGTTACTACACAAGGGGGTGTGGAAAGGATGAGAAGGGACTTGGTAAGTTGGATGAAATGGTCAAAAGTATAAAGTATGGCAGCTTAGATTCAATGCAAAGAAAAGTTAAGTAATGCACCTGGGAAACAAAAACGCAGGGGAAGAGTACACAATGGAGGGAGGTACTAACAACAACACAAATGGAAAGGGACCTGGGGGTAGTCATATCAGATTACCTAAAGGTGGGCAAGCAATGTGAGAAGGCAGTAAGGAGGGCTGGAGTGATACTGGGATGTATAGGAAGAGGCATCACCAGTAGAAAACAGGAAGTTGTTATCCCTCTGCACAGACAGTTGGTGAGAACCCATCTGGAGTACTGTGTGCAGTTCTGGAGACCCCATCTCTGCAATGACATAGACAGGATGGAGGCAGTCCAGAGTAGGGCAACTAATATGGTGCAGGGTCTGCACCAGAAGCCATATGAAGAGATACTTAAGGATCTTAATATGTATATCCTTGAAATAAGGGAGAAAGGGGACATGACAGAAACTTTCAAGTACCTCAAGGGAAATCAACAAAGTCCAAGCGGGTAGCATCTTTCAGAAAAAGAGACGTGCAAGAACAAGCGGGCACAATTTGAAGATATGAGGGGGGGCGCTCAGGAGCAAAGTGAGGAAGTATGTTTTCATGGAGAGGGTATTGGACACATGGAACGGCCTTCCTGAGGAGGCTGTGGGGTCAAAAACTGCGGGGGAATTCAAGAATGCATGGGACAGACATAAGGCAATTCTGGTGGGGGGGCAGGAAGAAGTAGGCTGTTGGTTAACTAGGATCTGCAGTTTATTCAATAGGTAGGGAAATGGGAAGACTGGGTGGGCCAAGCAGTCCTTATCTGCCGTCAAAGTCTATGTTTCTAAACAGACATTAATTTTTTTTCAAATATAACAGTCTTTTCTTGTGGCAATTTCTGGTGCGTATTTTATGGTATATAACCAATTAGTAAAGGGGTTAAAATGTTAAAATCTTATTGTATGTACATCTAGCCAAACCTTCTATTACTGTGCATTAAAAGGGTGCAGCAGCTAGAATGACTTTTTTGTTTAATGGGAGTGGGTTCATACCTTAAACACTGACACCTGAGTACAGTACAGGGGATGGGGGAACTGTACTGTCAGGGTGTGCCATCTTTCGGGTGAGATGTTAAAACAAGGGCGCTTCTACCCACCTCTGGTGCTGTGCTGGTGGATGTCCAGGTGGAAGTAAAAGAACCCAAGGCACTTTTTGCAAGAGTAGTGGATTTTCCCCAGTGTCCTGCCCAAACATTCCCCTTTCCATAAAACTGGCTCATGCAGTTGTCCAAGGCTGTGTGTAAGTGTTGTGTGCAAAACTGCTGCCACTACATGTTCAGTTACTTCACTACTAGTCTAGCATTGGTAATAAAGCATTTTAGGATACAGTGCATATGAAAAGTACTATATAAATGCTAATTATTATTATTCTTCAATGGGGTTTTGAACTTAGTGGCATAACTTGGCCATTTTTTAATATTTTTGCCCCAAATTTTCAACATGCCTTTTTGGGGATCCCACCTCATGAACAATTACAGTGACATTAGACAGATCTGACCCAAAAGGTGAGTTCTTTGTTGCTGCACAAAATCACCTTTCAGGCAAGAGTTGAAACTTTTCTCTGCCCTTGTTCATGAGGTAGGGTCATAAGAAGGCTATGTTCTAAATTTAGTGAAAAATATTAAAAAACAACAAATTTATGAACCTATGTTGAAATTTGCTAACGCAGGCTCGTAACTCTTGTAATTTTCAATATTTTGACCCAAGATTTTCAACATAGCCATTTCTTTACAGCACCTCGTGAATGTGACAGCTGTTATTTTTCAAATCCTGGTCAAAATGTGTTTACGCATCCCAAAAGGTGATTTCACAGTTGCTGTGCAAAATCACCTTTCGGGCAGGAGCTGAAAATGTTATCTGCACTTGTTCATGAGATGGGGTCATAAGAAGGCTATGTTGAAAATGTGGGGCAGAAATATTAAAAAGCAACAAACTTATGAGCCTATGTTGAAGTTTACTAACGCAGGCTTGTAACTTTGGTAATTTTCAGTATTTTGACCCCAAATTTTCAGCATAGCCATTTCTTACTAACATACTAACTTACTAGATGCCAGCAGAGTAGGCCTATTGGTCTATCAAGTCTGCTCGTGCGTCAGCACTCTGATTGAGTACAGTAGCCCTCTATCTGTCTCCTTCCATTGTTACTCCATCCCCCAGACCCGGCCCCCTGGGAAAACCAGCCTCTGCTTCACCCCTTGCCTATACCTGTCCCACCCTCTCTTGAATCCCTCCATCGTGGCTGCTTGCAGCACCCAGCTCCCCAGGCAGCGCGTTCACAGTTCCACCACTCTCGGTGAAGTACCTCCTCCTCCTTTCCCCTAATCCTACCGCCTCAATCTTCCAACTGTGTCCTCTGGTGATTCCACCCTCCTTCAGTGAAAGATCCTATCTCAGCTTACCTTATTTACTCCCCTGAGGTACCTGAAGACCTCAATCATGTCCCCCTGGTCCCTCCTCTCCTCCAGCGAGAACAGGTTGAGCTCCCCTAGTCTTTCCTCATATGTCATATCCCCCAGACCCCGGATCATTCTGGTTGCTCTCCTCTGAACCCTCTCCAGGAGTTGGATGTCCCTCCTTGGGTGCAGCCTCTAGAACTGCACACAGTACTCAAGACGTAGTCTAACCAGGCTGTTGTACAGTGGCAAAATCACCTCCCTGTTCCTTGAGGTAATCCCCCTAGTGATGCATTCCAGCATCCTATTTGCCCTGATCGCAGCTCTCCTGCACTGCTCTGAATTATTCATGTTAACATCCACCAAGACTCCTAGGTCTCTTTCCCCTATCATGGCCTGCAACTCATCCCCCCCCCCAGGGGATACACATAGTTGGGGTTTTCCCACCCTAGGTGTAGCACCTTGCACTTGGAGGAGTTAAATCTCAATTTCCAGGTGCAGGACCACCTATCCAGAGTATCCATCTCCTCTTGCAGGGCCAATCTCCCCTCCTCCCCCTTCACCACGTCCCCAGCTTAGAGTCGTCCGCAAAGAGACTTATTTCACATCGATACCTTCCCTGATATCGGAGATGTAGGCATTAAACAAAAGTGGCCTCAGGAGCGATCCCTGTGGGACCCCACTTATGACCTCCCTAGGAGACGAGACCTCCCCCCCGACCACTACACACTGAGTGTGACCTGAAAGCCAATTTCCAATCCACCTAACCGTCAATGGGGCCACCCCCATTCCCCCCCCAGCTTCTCCCTTAGGCCAATATGAGGGACTGAATCAAATGCCTTGCTGAAGTCCAGGAACAGTACATCCACTGGTCTCCCCCTGTCTAGTGCTGATGTCACCCACTCACAAAACTCTACAAGGTTTGTTTGACACGATCTACCTGGCACAAACCCATGCTGTCGGTCATCCAAGTAACCCATCTCCTCCAAGAAACCTCCCAGCCTTTCCTTAAGTATGCTCTCCATTACCTTCCCCACCACCAACCTCAAACTGACAGGGCTATAGTTTCCTGGCTCTTCTCTTGATCCCCCTTTATGGATGGGCACAACATGCGCCTGCTTCCAATCCCTTGGCACCCTCCCTGTCTGGAGCGATAAGTTAAAGAGATCCGCCAATGGCGCAGCCAAAACATCCGCCTACTCCCTCAGTGCTCTGAGATGAATAGCATCAGGCCCTGGAGATTTATTCTTTTTTAGGGACTGGAAGGCTTCCCACACCCAACCGATAGGAATATCAGCATCTGCTCCCCCCCAATTCAGCAGAACCAGCCTAATAGCTCACCCCTGGTCTACCTCCCCCAGCGGTTTGTTCTTCAGCGGGTACCCCAATAGTCAGGCCTGCTGTGCCTTCTGTGTCCTTCAACCCCTTTTTTTGGAAGTTCCTCAGCCTCCTCCCTAGTGAACACTGATGCAAAGTCCTCATTCAGTACCTACGCCTGTTCTCCAGCCCCTTCCACCCACCCCCCAGTTGTCCTCAACCTACTGAGCTGGCCCTTGACCGTCATCCACTCACCAATATACCTAAAGAACCCCTTTTCCCCACCACGTATCCCCTGTGCTAGCCTCTGCTCTTTCCAGGTTTTGGCCCCCCTCACTACTCTGGTGACCTTCCTGGTTGCTGGTTGCAAGGCGATAGTTCTCTCTAGCCCTCTCTCCTCTCATTTTTTTGTACCTACTGTAGGCAGCCTTCTTCTCCCTTACTGCCTCCTGGACCTCCTTGGTCCACCAGCATTGTTTATGAGACCTACCGCCCTTGCTCTTCACTCTTGCACAGGTCCTGATGGCCTCCTGTAACCCCTGCTTTATGATCTCCCACCTACCTTCCACGTCCAAACCTGGTTTTATCTCCCGCAATTACCCCTTGAGAATTTCCACCATGTTTTTGAAAGTCTGCCCCCCTAAAATCAACTGTCATTGTCCTTGAATGATCCCCTTCCCCCCAGTTTAAGCCGAAACTAGACTGCATTGTGGTCACTCCCAGCCAGGAGTTCTTCCACAACCAGATCTCGTACAAGATCCCCATCCGCTAAAACCACATCCAGGATATGACCCTCCCTCATTGGGTCCATCACCTTCTGATTGAGGAACGCGTCCAGAAAGCCATCCAGCAGCTTCTGCTCCCTGGTTACAGTGGATGTCACGGTACCCCAATCAGTAGCTGGCATATTAAGGTCCCCCATCAACACCACTCCTTCTCCTTCCAGTCCACACTGCCCCTTAATGTTAGCCAACAGGCAATCCTCCAGGTCCTCCGCTAGTCCTAGGGGCCTATATACCACCCCCAACTTGATCTTTCCTCCCACGGGGGTTCACAAGGTGACCCATAGGGCTTCCACATTGCCCTCTGCTTCCTCCACTCTCATAATCTCGATGTTATCCCTAATGAACATTGCTACTCCTCCCTCTCTGCCCACCTTTCTGTCCTTCCTTAGCACAAGGTACCCACTCAGATTAAGGTCCCAGTCATGGCCAGGGGTGGCCCAAGTTTCAGTGACCGCTGTTACATCCACCCCACCCTCAAGCAGCATGGTCTGGAACTCAGGCATTTTATTGCCCAGGGTCCTGGCATTTATTAAAGCCACCCTCCAACCCTTGTCCCTACCCCTCTTTACTATATCCTTCCCAGATCTTTCATAGGTCTGTCCACACTTCTCTCCTAGGGTACCGTCTCTCCCCCCTCTATGGGGTTGCAGGCCAGTCCTACCGGCAGTATGGATGGCCGGATCAGCCTGGCAGTGCCCCCCATTACAAGTTTAAACCCTGTCTAGCCTGAATGAAATCGATCATCCCCATTTGAGAACTTCCTTTCCCACCAGATTTAGGGGAAGTCTATCCCAGGCATACAGTCCCTTGTCTTCCCAAACTCCCCCCCAGTCTCCCAACACCCTAATCCCCTGTGCTTCACCTCACTACCCGAGCCAGTCATTAATCTCCCTGATCTTCTGTTTGTTCTCCACAGTGGCCCTTGGCACTGGCAGGATTTCCCAGAAGGAGACTGTGCATCCATTGTCATGACAGACCCTGGCCAGATCTCGGAACCTTGCCTGAATTTCCAGTACACTATTCTCCTCAATATCATTTGTTCCCAGATGCATTAGAAGTCCGGTGATCCTCCACAGTCCCTCACCAGCTCATACACCATGAACTTCGCCCTATGCACAGTCAGACCAGAAATACCCACTACCTTAACTGGACTGGATTTTCCCTCACCCTTCCCCGCCCAATGAATACCCCTGATCATAGAGTCTCCCAGCAGGAGAACCTTAGTGTTCCCCTTGATCTTTTGTGCACCTCCTTTTTGGACCCCCCTGCCAGCCCCCTTCACCTCCCCCCCTCCTCAAGACCACTTCTCCTTGGCTTCTCTCTGGACCCTCTACAAGAGGACCCCTAGCCACCCTACCCCTCTTATCGCACCTTTCATAACCGAGTTCCCCGGCTCCCCCCAGTTTAGCCTCCACCCCACTCCCTACCCCAGTCGAGCCTTTTTCTCTGATCTCCTCCCCTCTTCCAGCTCCCACCTCTCCAGTCTCCCCTCCAAACACGGCATTCCCATCACCATCACCCCCTCCTACCTCCTCCCCTTTCCTCTTGCCCCCTTCCATGCCCACCTGCAGGTCTTCCTTACCTTTGGGCCTTTCTCTGGTATGAGCCTCCCTCCTTGAACGACGCCCCTCCCTCGTCTCAATCTCTCCTCCTTTCTCACCGAGTTGACTCGCAACCTCAACACCTGCCCCCTGCTGGTTCCCCCCTCCCCTTCTTTGACACTTGATTTTCCCCCTCCCCTGCCAGCATACTTATTTGAAGTACCGATGCCCACCCTCGTCCGAGTCACCATATCCCTCTCTCCTCCACCCTCCTTTTCCTCCACTATCCCCCTCACCACGTCCTCTCCAACCAACTTACTCAATGGCTCAAATTTATTATAGCACTCAAAGCCAACTTCCTTTTTTGTCCTGATTTCCTGCTATCCACTCCTCCAGTAGGGCCCCTGTCAGTCCCAACCCACCTGCTCCCCTCCTGCCTCCTATGATTTAGCCTGTTTCCTCTACTGGTTACCTCGCAGATACCTACCCCCCCTTTGCAAATAGCCCACGTCCCATAGGTTCTCCACTCCTGCCTGATGAAATGGATCCTGTCGCACTCTACCACTGCCCTCCTGCTCCCCACAGGCCAGGCCTTTCTAGACATGTTTATCCCCCCTCCCCCAACAACGCCAGTTTCCTCTGTACCCAGTCAAGCTCCCCCCGATCTGCAATAACTGCCTATAGACTGGGCAGCCTCCCTCCCTCCAGGCCCAGTTTAGGACCATGGCTGCCCCGCAGCAGTGCACCCTATAATCCTACCAAAGATGCCTATCCTGGTGGCTGGGGGCCACCCCCGGAGGCCCTCTCCAAACATTCTTAGACGTTCACCCTTGACCAGGTCCCCACCCCCAGGCAGACCTACCCGCAACACCTCTTCACAGCACCTCATAAATGTGACAGCTGTACTTTTTCAAAACCTGGCCAAAATGTGTTTTTGTACCTGTGGCAGAGAATGATGTTTTACTGGAGATTTGAAAATGTTCACTGAAGTGTTCATTAGGTGGGGTTATAAGAAGGCTATGTTGAACATTTGTTGTTCAAATATGGTAAAATGCCCAGGTTATGACTGAATGTTACAGTATTTCAATGTTCACTCATAACTTCACTAATTTTCAATACTTTGACTCTAGCCCTTTCAACATAGCCATTTTTCCACACTACCTCACAAATGTGACGTGTCATTTTTAAAATCCTGCACAAGATGTGTTTTTGCGCTTCTGGTATGAAATTACATTTTGGCCAATATACTATAAACGGCACATGTCAAGTCTATAAGGTGAATCCTAAAACACGTATCTTCAAAATTTACGTCCAGAATTGCAAAAAAACAAATTGTTTATCAAGCAGCCAATGTTCCACATTGACAAATGTTTATTATTTCGGTATATCCTTCTGTATTATTGCCAGTTTTTGAACAAGATCTTACCCTCTCACCATTTGCTGTCTTTCCCTGTCTATGCGGTGATATCACCTCCACATGTATGCAATAGTAATGGTGTTTCCACAGCAACCTACTGTAGTGTTACAAAGAAGGCCTGTGGTTAATCACCATACAGAAAGGGCGGAGGAGGATGAGGGGGGAGCAAAATTGTAGTGGAAGATTAATTTGCTAATGTCACTTAAACATCTTTAGCAATTAGCGATGATTACCACGGGAATCTGTATTAGAAGAAAATGTGGTCTCTTTCAAACAGCAGTCAACTAACGCCGTATAAACAAAAGCTGAAAACCATTATGCTTGCATTAAACAGTAAGTGTTTTGGAGGATTTTTCGCATTATTCATTTAAATATTCCAGATTAACAAGTGCTTAAAGAACAGCTGAATGACAGCCCAACAAAGCAGCTATGCTGGTGACCCACATTCAGAAATGGACTTAGGTCACCCTGAGCTGACCAGAGGAGGGAGGACTAAGCATCCCGAGGGTAGCACTGCTTCTTCGGGAAGGGGGAGGACTTGCCTCCTGTTACTTACTGGCCCCCTTATGGAAGGAAGAACTGAGCATCCCAAGGACAGCTCTTCTTCTTCGGTGGGGGGGGACTTCCATCCTGTTAGTTGCCTGCCCCATGGTGGAAAGCAGCTCACAGCACAGCAGGGGAACCTAAACAGGGAGAGGGCAGCTACTGGATGCCAGGCATGTATGTATATCATTGTACACTGGCACCCACATGGGCACCTATACAAGGGGAGGGCAGCCACCGGATGCCAGGCATGTATGTACATTACTGCTCACGGCACCCGAAGGGGCACCTAGACAGGTGAAGGCCAGCCTCCGGATGCCAGGTGTATATGTACACCGGCACCCATAGGGTCACCTAGACAGGGGGAGGACAGCCATTGGATGCCAGGCATGTGTGTACATCAGTGTACGCTGGCACCCCCGGGGCACCTGGACAGGGGGAGGGCAACCAATGGATGCTAGGCATGCATGTACATCACTGCACGCGGCACCCGCAGGGGCACCTAGACAGGGGAAGGGCATCTGCTGAATGCCAGGCAAGTATGTACAGTACATAACTGTATACCAGTTCCCACAGAGGCATCTAGACAGAGGGAGGATAGCCGCCGGATGCCAGGCATGCATTTACCTTATTGTATGCTGGCACCCACAGGGGAACCTAGATGGGGGGAGGAGCAGAAGCTGGGTGCCTGACATGCAGGCACATCACTGCACGCCAGAACCTCCAGGGGCATCTAGACAGGGGAAGGGGCAGCTGCCAGGTGCCAGGTATGGCTGTACATCATTGCATGTGGCACCCGCAGGGGTACCTAGACAGGAGGAGAGGCAGCCACCTGATGCATGGCACACATGCATATCATTGCATGTGGCACCCGCAGGGGTACCTAGACAGGAGGAGGGGAGCCGCCTGATGCATGGCACACATGCATATCACTGCATGTGGCGTCTGCATTAGCATTTATATTTTATATTTTTTGTATACTTGTGTTCCTTATATTTCTTTACATTGTGGCACATTGAAAGTATGTATTATAATAATAGGAACATATGCTTAATGGGATAAAAAGACATCCATGTGGCCATGGAGGCTTCTACTGTGTAGCCACCCGATGCCTCAACAGAAGCGCATCACGATTCCATGCTGGTGATCTGGGTTCAGAGGCAAGCACAGGGTTACTGGGATAGGGCAGCCAGGCTAGACAGTGCTCCTGAGAGGAGCACGAGCCAGCCAGGGAGGAAGACGGCCAGATTCCAGTGCAACAGTGGCCCCCAGTGGCAAGTCAAGGAACTAGCTCCCTAGCGAGAGGTGGCATCAGCCCAACACATGCTGCTGACATCAAGGTCACCAGAGACACAGCCCGATGTCATGGGGAGGAGGGAGGGACAAGTGGAAAATTGGAAAAAATATGTGCCTCAGTTGCCATGTATGATAGTCTCATTCACTCTGTGTAAATTCCCGTGGGACACAGCATCAGGGGAAGTGGTAGTCGGGACTGGGGATTGATGGAGGGACCCGAAGAAAGGTGAAAGCAACAGTCGATGGGCCAAACAGCTGAATAAAAAGAAAAAGAGACTTCTATGTACTTAGGTTACAGAGACTCTGAAAAATATAGACTTTAGCATAACTACTGCTCCTCTCAACAAAGATGCATTTGATCCTGTTTAACTTTGTCACTGTACTTTTACACTCCATATAATCTAACAAATATGTTGCAGGTGATAGCTTTTATTGGACTAATAAAACTGTTTGTGAGACCACATTTCAAGAGTTATTCTCTCTCCTTGGGTCTCAAAAGCTAGTCTCAAAAACACATTTATTAGTCCAATAAAAGGTATCACCTGCAACACTTCTTTTTTTTTTTTTTTGTCCACATCATTAACTGGACTACCATAGCTACCACAGTACTTTGTCATGATATCTTTTCAAACAGACCTGAGTTTTTGCTGGTCTTCCTCTTCCTGAGTTGCAAAGGCCTTCCACCGGAAGTGAACAATGAAGTCACTTCTGTTGCTGATGGTTACTGTTCTCTGATTGGCCATGGACAGGAAGGTCTTTTCTATCATCACAGAATTCTTCTCCAACCTGACGTTAATGTCTGTTGCAGCCCCAAACAAGCTGGTATAAATATCCTCTCCTGAGAAACAGGACAAGAAAGGCACGAGGAGCGGAAAGAAAAGGAGAAAGGGTATTTGGTTTGATACCATGCCTTTTGTACAGACTGCATTTCAAATCCTTTACAATTCATGATGAATTGACAGCAGACATTAAGCACACAGAAGCTAAAATGAGATTGTGTGTGCGATTATAACACTTTTGACCATTTTAAGAATGCTATAAGTGTAATAATCCATACCGGGTGTGTATCAGTATTAAAATAACCTCACTTCCTGGGTGGCTGAAGGGCCAAGGCGCACAACCCACCAAGGTCGTTCGGTTATTACAATGTTGCCGCACACCCAAGTGTTGATTATTCCTTATCTAAGGGAGGTTAAGGAATGCTGGGGTGATTAAGTAAGACTGGGGGAGGTTAAGGAAAGCTTAGGAAAGGTAAAGGAAAGTTACTTACTGTAACTATAGATCTTCAAGAATATCTTCTCCATAAAGTATCACTCTTTGGTCTTACGACTTATGACAGAGAGCAACAGGAAGTCAGGGATTAGTAAAAGGGGTGCCCCAAGGATCCATCTTGGGACCCCTTATGTTTGTCCTCTTTATTGCTAATTTCCAAACATTACAGAGCAGCCTACAGCAAAAATGTATACCAATGATACAGTTTTACTATGCTCGGCCCCAAATTTAATCCAGGTCAATTTGAAACTCCAACCGGGCTTTAAACTCCTGAAGAATCTTAAGGTTACAGAACATACTGATAAGCAATATACAAAGATCTCTCAGAAGTTGGGGCCTTTCAGGGCTTTATGTTGCCATAAATGCTGTCTATCGAGAGATATTAGGGCAAAAATTGTTCTAGCCACAATTCTTCCCATGATAGATTATGGCTGTGCCATTTATAGTGGTCAAGTAAAAATGACTTACAAAAATTGGACAGAATGCTTTGTTGATTAGCTAGCTTTATACTAGAGGTGTCAGGGCCGTTATCAAACTTTCATCACTCCAATATGTTTCTTGAACTGGGGTGCACATCTTTGAGTATGAGGCGAGACAGACATCTATGCGGATTTTTATATAAATTTATGAAAGGCTTATTGGCAGACTATCTACTTGAGAAAATGGCTATCATCAATACAAAATACAATCTCTGGGACAGAGTGGGAAGACATTTTGTAGTCCATAGAATAAAGACACAATTTGGCAAACTATCTTTCAGTTTTATAGCCACCTCCTTCTGGAACCTAGTCCCACCCGACAGAAGGAATCTACCAGCTAATATTTATTTTAAGAATGCTATAACTGAATGGTCCACCTTTAGATGTGATTGTCACTAAATTCAGTAGTTCATATTTTGAACGCAATGTAAATGTTTTAATATTTATGTATTTTTTTACTGTGATATGTATATTTATGTTGCAACTGACCTGCAGGACAGTCCTGGAAACAGGTTTGCCTAATGACCTTATCCTGGATAAACATATTGAAACTACAAAAATCAACAACTGGAGGTGGTAGCACCCCACAGGAACCAGGACTGGGGCAGATAGAGCCAGTGCTTAACACTGACAAACGGTGTCATCCACATACCAATAGAGTATATGGCAGCGCCAGCCCAACTGCCTCAGTACCTTTATTAACGAGGAAGGGAGCTATCAACTAACCTCCTAACATATTAAAAACGAAACATAAAATGCATAAAACAGTCCAGTGGTCCTCATAATGAAGGGACACAAAAACAACAAGTGTCTTTATAGCCCATACATATTTGAGGAAAGGGAGGATGGTAAGTTAACAAGACTGCAGTAAGTCTGGGGGATGAAGAGTGGGCGAGTTGTGCTTTATGGAAAAGATATCACTGAAGATCTAGAGCTATGGTAAGTAATGTTCCTGTCTTTCAAGACTTAACCATCCCCATAGAGTCCCACAATTGGTCAAGTTGCAAGCTGTAAAATCCTGCTGAAGATGGAGTCTGGAGACCTAGGACTCATGAGGAGAGTAGGGTTTGTAAAACAGTCATTCCAAAACCAGCATTTTTTCCAGAGTGAATACCCTGTGCATAGTGCCTGGGGAAGCTGTGAACACTACTACTCCAGGTAGTGGCCCTGCTTATCTCTGAAACAGGGACCGCAGAGAGTGAGACCACTAAGGTAGCCATTAGTTGGGAAGAATGAGCTCTGAAAGATCCCAGCTGTCATCTGCTTCTGGACAGCAATGGAACAGTCTGCCTGAAGCAGTGGTCAATTGTAAAACAGTATCAGAACTAGAGAAATACATGGGATCTAAACATCAAAAATCTAACTAGCTATAACCGCTGAAAATCAGGGGTGATCTCGATGCTTCCATCTTCACAACCTATGTTCCTATGAACAGGCCCCTAATGTTCTATGTACAGGGGTCTGTTAAGACTTCAGCATTCTTTACCTATTCTTTTTTTTACTTTCTGTTTTAACCCCCTTCCTTCCTTGCCTCCCGCACTCCACACTATCAGGAGACACCTAGCCTCTGCCCCTGTTACCACCTGCCTACAGCCCTCGGTGGTGCCCCATGTAGCCTTGGTTATCCCCCCAGACAGGGACGAGGTGGGGGCCCATACACCCTGAACGTATGCATTTCACCGGGTTCCACAGCAGGGACAGGCAGGGGACATTAGGGGTCTGGGTTGGGGCTCCGTCTTCCCGGAGCACGGGTGACTTTTATTTTCCTGTTTTTCCGTGGCATGACTTGTGCCCGACATCCAGGCGGAGCTCTGCTGATATAAGTCACGCCCTCCCTCCATCCCAAGGCTGGCGCTTGCTGCACCTTTGGCTTCCACCTCAGGGCAGTCAAGCACTGAGCCACATCCCCCATCCTCCCTGGAAAAGGCGAGTGGTCCTCGGATGCTCAAGCCTTCTCCCCCTGGCCGGCCCTCCAACTTTCCAGGTTTGTTCCTGAACCTGGATCATCAGCGCTGTGAGCAGTAGCGCTACCATCTTTACCTATTCTTATACCATGGCCAGGGAAAATGGTCCACTCCCATTTGTTAACAGCCGTCAGATGATTCAATTAATCAACGGTTGCTCCCTGCACAGCTGAGACACAGCATGAGCGGGTGCAGGACACCCCCTGCAGCTCAATCGTCTAGTTCAGCGGGACCATGAACATGCACCAAATTAAACAAGTAGAAAAACGTAATGTTAAAGAGTGTGACTCACAGTACATTACACGTGTTAGCCTCCGGTTGTGTTTTACTTGACTCGGACAGTTGACGGCAAAAAAGTGTTTTAACTTGGTCAGTCTGGTCTCCAGTATCGACCCCAGAAACTTACTGCTACCTCCATCCCCAGCCTCCTCCTTCTCCTCCAACACTATAGCCCCCTTCCTCCGCCACCAGCTCCAGAAAAATCCATTGCTACCGCCAGGAATTTTATAGTTGATGGCACACAAGTGTTTTGGCAACAGTTCCACGGCCGCCTATCCAGAAAAATTAAAACTTTTCCCTGACATAATGTATACAAACAATAAACTTCACCAGTAAATCCCTTGGTCAGTCTGTGACACGGTTGAATAGGGTCCTGTCCCAGTTGTTCAGGAGAAAGAGTTTAAATGCAAGGATCTGTTCTATCCTCTCCTTTTCTGTCTCTTGTCTGTCTGGTTGTGCAACAAATTTTCTCGTGAGACCTAGGACTTGATCACCTCGACGGTCTTGCAATTCTTTGCCTCTCACTATCTCTCTACTTTCTCTTGCTGTTCTGTCTTTTCTCCTCCCCTTGCATAACTGCTTGTATAAAAATATATGCGAATCATTATGTGGAAATGTAACTGATACTGGGATCCCTTTGTTTAGAAATGTATATAGTTTTACTGTTGAAATGTGTATATAATTATACTGTTGAAATGATTGCAAAAAGCTGTATGGAACGCAAGGGGTTAACCTGAGAAGCTAGTTTGCAAACTCTCTGAGAAGCTGTAAGCAACAGGTCAGTTCTGGGTCACAATGTTCTTTTTCCTGCACTTGTTGAAACTTACAAGAGCAATATGTGAGAAGCATGCTGTTTTCTTAATGAGCGGGGAGGGGTTGCAAAGACTTATAAAAACAGGGCTGCAATTTCTTGCAAGAGAGAAACACAGAGTCTGAGAAGAAACCCAGATGGACTTTCTCTGTTTATACTGCCTTTGTAAATAGTTATACTTAACAGTTTTATATTTTTCTTTTACTGTTATTAATAATAAATCACTTGTTGCAAATTTTACAACTGCTCCTGGTTTTCCTATGCCTCGGCAACACAGTCCATTTCTCCACTTTGGGTCTCCCAGTAACTTACTGCCACCGACACTGCCACCCCAGCCGCCTCCTTCTCCTCTGACACCACAGTCCCCTTCCTCCGCCACCAGCTCCACAAACATCAGTTGCCATGTCCAGCCTGTTTCTATGCTGCTACTGATGTGTGTAGCGCACAGTCTCCATTTTCCCTGGCCATGGTATAAGTGAATTAACCCACTTCAAAGCGTGGGTTACATGGGAAGTTAATCTATGACTGGGTAGTTGTCAGCACTCGGCCTGCGGCCTCGTGTGACCCCCCACAGGCATGGATTAATTCCCCAGTAATCCACACGCTGTCAAATCTGTTGTGGGTTAATCCTTATGTATATTTGCCAGAGACATACTAACATACTAAAATGCCAGCAGAATAGGCCTAATGGTCTCTCTAGTCTGCTTGATTTTCAGCACGCGCACTGAGGGCCGATTTTGGTGTCCCCCTTCCCCCTTGAGTTATACTGTCCCCGGTCCCAGATGTTCCACCTGTATTGGGCCTGGTCAGATTTACCCTCCCCCTGTACCTGTCCCATCCCCTCTTAAACCCGTCCACAGTCTCCACCTCTACCAGCTCCCTGGGCAGTGCATTCCATGGCTCCACCACCCTTTCAGTGAAATAACATCTACTCCTCTCCCCTCTGAGCCTGCCCCCTTCCAGCTTACACCTGTGACCTCACATTTCCCCACCCTCCTTCCTATGGAGCACCTTGACTGGGCCTCCCTTATTGATCCCTTTCATGTACTTAAAGACCTCTATCATGTCCCCTCCTGCCCCTCTCTCCTCCAGGGTGTACATGTCAAGCCCCTTGAGCCTCTCCTCATAGGTTATCTCCCCCAGGCCCCAGATCATTTTGGTTGCCCTCCTTTGGACCCTCTCTAGGAGTGTAATGTCCCTCTTTAAATGTGGTCTCCAAAACTACACACAATATTTGAGGTGTGGTCTAACCAAGCAGTTGTACAGTGGAAGGATCACTTCCGCCTTTCTGGAGGTAATTCCCCTGGCGATGCATCCTAGCATCCTATTTGCCCTTGCCACCACCCTCCTACAAGTCTCTGAGTTGTTGATTTTGACATTTACCACTACCCCCAGGTCCCTCTCACCCTCCGTGACTTGAATCATGACTCCTCCCAAGGTATACCCCTGGCCTGGATTTCTGACTCCCAGGTGCAGAACCTTGCACTTCCTCGCATTGAATTTTAGTTTCCGTTTTCCCAACCATCTTTCCAGAGCCTCCAGGTGCTCATGCTAGGCCACCCTCCCCTCCTCCACATCCACCACTGCACCCAGCTTTGAGTCATCTGCAAAGAGACTCATCTCACTCCTGATCCCTTTCCTGATGTCTGAGCCATAGGCGTTGAACAGGAGTGCCCCCAGCACTGACCCCTGGGGAACCCCACCAGTAACCCATCTTGGGGATGAGGTTAACCCTCCAACCACCACCTTCTGAGTACTCTCAGAGAGCCAATTTCCTATCCACCTTAACAACTGTCTCCCTACACCCATTTCTTTCAGCTTAGCCAGCAGGCCACTGTGGGGTACCGAATCAAACGCCTTGCTAAAGTCCAGAAAGAGGTCGTCCACTGGCCTACCCTGGTCAAGGGCCCTCGTCACCCAGTCATAGAACTCAACAAGGTTTGTCTGGCATGATCTTCCCGTGACAAAGCCATGCTGCCCATCGTCCAAGTACCCAGTTTGATCCAGTAACCCCCCTACCCTTTCCTTGACAATACCCTCCATCACCTTGCTGACCACCGATGTCAGGCTAACAGGCCTGTAATTTCCCACCTCCTTTCTTGATCTTGATCCTCCCTTGTGGATCGGCACAACATGGGCCACCCTCCAGTCTTGGGGCACCAACCCAGTCATCAGATAGATGTTGAAAAGCTCCACTAGAGGGATTGCCAGGACATCCACCAGTTCCCTCAGCACCCTGGGATGTATCTCATCTGGCCCAGGTGCTTTCTCCGTCCGAAGGGACCTGAGGCTTCCCTTACTCTCTCTCTCTCTATACTGGGATTTCAGCCTCCACGTCCTCCCTCTTTTCACCCTGCACTGCTGGCCCCCCACCTGTCTGTGGTGGCCACTCCCTTTCCCCAGAGCCGTCAGGGCCACTGGTCTCTACCGGTCCCACCCCTTCCTCTGGCTTGCCCCACTCTTCTCGCAAGACACAGCCCCTCCATCCCCCGGTAAAGAAAGATATTTTCACATTTTTTAATGCCAACATTTAAAGACTAAAATTTAGCAGTGAAAATTAAAAAAAGTCAGTGCTCTGTGCATTGGGGGAACAATGAGATTCTGTACTGCTGAGTCAAACTCCGTCTTTGCATTTATTCTCCATCTAAAGAGTGCACTGTGACTTTAGGGGCCTTGTCTCTGCCAGGGAAGGTTAGTTAGCAGAGCACACCTCAGTAGTGCTAATGCAAAACATTTATTAGTTTATTCTTACAGTAGACACAGTCACTGCAGAGTTAAACCTTAAGTCTGTTTCACTTTTTACCTTTACTTTTATTATGTCAAAAGAACATATACAATATGTATTAGCAAGGATCCAAGGCATAATAATTAAAAAAATATATACTATACAACAGATTGTATTTCTTTTCTCCCTGTATTACACATCATGGAGTTTCCCTGCCAAATAGATCAATGTACGCAGACATCTGTATTCAAAAATGTCTCCTAAATGGCCATCCGTGCCTTGACTGTGGACTATAGTCTGATAATTGATAGCGCTGATTATTCCCTGAGTGAATACACTCTTGGAACGGTTGCAAAGACCTATCAAAAGTCCATGTTGTTGATAATAATGTTTGGAAATTATGTATAATGTCCATCATCAAGCTTCATACAAACCGGCCTGAAATGAACAACATAGTGCATAAACAGAGAAAAATAAACAGTATAGCTGTAAGGTCCCACAAATAGTCAGTATAGGAAGATCTCTCCCCAGTTAGAAACTACTGCTGCAAGAGTGGGAGGGGCCCCCATGTACTCCAGATACTATATAAAACTCTTCAATGTAATATAACAGTGAATCAGTGCTAACTGTTAACGTAGTCATAGTGCATTTAGCTATAAAAACGAACACAGTAAAAACATCAACTGCAACCAATACTGCTGAGTGGGTGGCGGGCTGAGGCAGCAAGCTCTGTGCTGAGGGTGGCAGCACAGAATGCACCTGGCAGCAAATACTACCAACTGCTTGGCTACCGCCATCTTGAAGCCTTCAATCTACATTAATGGCAACAAAAATACATTTTCACAAAGAAGGCTATGAACAAAATGGTATCAGAAACACTAGCCATGCTCAGCATCTGTATTTAAGCTGTAGATCAAAGTAGTGTCAGTGGCTCAGAAGGCTGCACACTCGCCTCTGAGGCCGGAAGATCAGAAGGCTGTGGGTTCTAGCCCCACACCAAGCACATGGGTTAAATCCCAATACTGACACTGTAGTGCAGTATGAGGAGGTGCTGCACTCCTGAGGTGCCGTCTTTCAGATGAGAGGTTAAACTGAGGTCCCGTCTGCCTGTTGTGGTAGTTCAGGTGGATGTTAAAGGTCCCATGGCACTTCTTGAAAAGAGTAGAGGAGACTATCGAGCAGTACCAAGTGGGAGGTGGGCAGAGAACCTACTTAGGAAAGAGATTCTGCAGAACTGCCCCGCCAAATTTGGCATCAGATCTGGTCTGCACATCCAAACTGTAGTGTTTCACAAAGGTGTGCCCAGATTTCCAGGTAGCTGCTTTGCAGATATCCAGAAGGGGAATGTCCCTTGCTGCTGCCACTGAGGCTGCAGTGCCCCTGGTGGAGTGGGCCCTGAGCTCCACTGAAGGTTGGTGACCAGCTTTTTCATAGCAGAATCTAATACAAGAAACCAACCAGCGGGAAATAGTTCTCTTGGTAGCTGGTCTTCCTCTGCCTACATCCTCGTAGGTGAGGAACAACTGAGTGGAAGAGCCTCTGGATTGTCTAGTATGCACTAGGTCATAAAAGAGGGTTCTCTGACATCCAAGCTGTGGAGCTTTTGCTCGCCAGGAGTGGATGGCGCAGTACAGAAGGCAGGCAGAGTAATGGACTAGTTGAAGTGGAACTCTGAAACCACCTTTGGCAGAAATTTCCTATTTGTCCTGAGCTCAACTTTATCGTTGTGGGGAATGATGTAGTTTGGCTCAGTGCACAGGGCCTGTACCTCTGAAATCCTCCTGGCAGAGGTAATGACCACCAGGAAGTCAGTCTTCCAAGTCACAAACCTGATATGAGCAGTGGACATAGGCTCAAAAGGTGGTTTCATGAGCTTGTCTATGCAGAGGGTCAGGCTCCAAGGGGGAACTGGCTCCCTGACTGGAGGCTGAAGGTGCAAGAGGCCTTTGAAAAACTGTTTAAATATGGTGTGGGAAAAAATTTATTTTTTCTTTCCAACCGAAAGGTAGGCCGAAACTGCAGCCAGGTGTAGCTTGAGGGAACATGGTTTCAAGCCTGATGCCTGCAAGTGTACCACGTAATCCAGCAGCTGAGGGTCTCAAGCTGAAAGGGGGGTCGACCTTTTGGTTCTTGCACCAGAGGGAAAACCTTTTCCATTTGGCTGCATTAGTCTTCTTAGTGTTCGTTTTTTTAGCCATCCTCAGTATCTTAAGGACCTGTTCAGAGTACTGCGAGGATGGAAACTCTAACTTCTCAAGAACTAGGCCATGAGGTGAAGAAAGTGTATGTCTGGATACTGCACTCTTGTCTGAGGGAGGGTCAGCAGGGAGTGAGTTGGAGGCAGGTGAATGGGCCTGCTGCAGGACATTGAGAGACAGAGAGGGTACCACGCTTCCCTTGGCCAATCCGGAACCACCAGGATCATCGATGCAGGTTGTTGTCTGAGTTTCAGCAATACCCTGAGTATCAGGGGAAAAGGAAGTAAAGCACATAGGAACTTCCCTGACCAGTCCAGGATCAAGGCATCCAGGGTGAGCGTTCCTGGGACTGGGGGCCTGCAACAGTACTGAGGAAGCGGAAAGTTGAGGGGAGAGGCAAACAGATCCAGTTCTGGTGTGTCCCACAGCCTGAACACTGTGGCTAGTACTTGCTTGTTCAGAGTCCATTCGCTCTGGCCTTGACTGATGTGACTCAGAACATCTGCCAGGGTATTGTGTTTGCCTGGGAGGTGAATAGCTGAGAGGCTGACTCCCAGGGAGAAGACTAGAGACCAGAGCTTCAGAGCTTCCAAACAGAGTATTCCTGATCTGGTACCACCCTGCTTGTTAATGTAAAATATTGCAGTGGTGTTGTCTGTTCGAATTTGAATCGCCTGCCCTTTTCTGCTGGGAGTGAAAGCTTTGACAGCTAGAAAGATTGCTCTGAGTTCCAAGAGATTTAAGTGCTGCTTACTGAGGCACTGTCTAGATGTGCTCCCCACCCCAGGAGGGAGGAGTCTGTGGTGACCTCCTTTGTGGGTAGTGGAGCTTGGAATGGTACCCCTGCTTGCAAATTTGCAGGGTTCTTCCACCACATCAGGTTCTGGAGAAACTGCTCCATCATAGGTATCAGCTTTGAAAAGTTGTTGCTTCTCTGAGACCAGCGAGCTCTCAGGTAGGCTTGCAGGAGTCGCATCCTGTACTTGACTCCTGGGACCACTGCAGTCATTAAAGCCATGTGTCCCAGGAGACTGAGAAAATGTCTGTCTGGTCTTGGCTGTCCCCGGGCGAAAGAATCTGCCACTGAAAGGAAACTCTGAGTTCTTTCTTGTGGGAGGAAGGCGTATCCTTTCTGAGTGTCCAGGTGGGCCCTTATGAAGGTGAGCAGCTGAGTGGGTTATGGGTGAGATTTCTTTAGATTTACCAATCAACCCAGAGACTCCAGAGTGTGTTCTGTAAGGGAAAGGGACTCCTTGACCTGGCAAGGAGATTTTGCTACTATGAGCCAGTCATCCAGATAGGGATAGAAAGTGACATCCAGTCTCCTGAGGTGTGCTGCTACCACTGCAAGGCACTTGGTAAAGACTCCTGGGGCCGAGGACAGGCTGAAGGGCACTGCGGCGAACTGATAGTGGCCAGAAGGAAGACTGAATCTGAGAAACTTCCTGTGAGACCTCCTTACGGGTATGTGGAAGTAGGCATCCTTTAAGTCCAGGGAGGCTAGCCAGTCTCCCTGCTGTAAGAACTGTAAGACCAGTGACAGAGTGACCATTTTGAATCTGGGTTTTTTCAGATGTTTGTTTAAATATCTGAGATCTAAGACAGGTCGCCATTCCCCAGTTTTCTTTTGTGTCAGAAAGTACCTGAAATAGAGGCCCTTGCCCTTCTCGTGGGCCTGGACTCTCTCCACTGCTCATAGAGCTAAAGGATTCTGTACCTCCAATTTCAACAGTGGAACTTGTGTTGGGGACAAAGGTCTTGACACCTGGGCATGCTTGAGGTCTGGCATCTGCTTGAACTGCAGTGGCAGACCTTTCTCCACTATCTCCAGAACCCACTTGTCCGACGTAATGAGGGACCTGTTCTGAAGATAGTGGGAGAGTCTGCCTCCCACTGGAAGCGGGAAACGACCTGGACACTCACATCAGAACTTAGACTGCGAGACTGCCGGCTGGGTAGAGGTGGCCCTTCTTTGGCCCCTTCTGCCCCTGCCTCTGAAAGACCCCCTGTACTGACCAAAGTCAGATTGGGGATAAGAATTGTAAGGCCTGGGAAAAAAACTTCGGCCCCTACTGCCCATGGGTTGAGATCTCTGAGGAGCGGTAGGCTTAGGTTTAGACTAGTGACCCTGCCAGGAGGCCTTGTATTCATTGACCTTTTTCATGTAGTCAGTCGTTCTGTAATCAAACAACATGTTTTGATCACAAGGAAAATCCATGGCCTTAGTCTGGGTGTCTGTGGTTAGACTGGTAGTTCTAAGTCAGGTGAAGCGTCTCACAAGAGATGGCATGGGCCATCGCCCTAGAGGCAGCATCATTGTTGTCGTCTACCATGTGGAATTGGTATTTGGTAGCCTTCCACAGCAGTTTTTGTCCTATCCACAAGCTCTTGCACCATAGAATCTGACCCATTGCGGGCCATGGCCAGAATAGACTTCCATAGGGCCTTCTGGTATTTGGCTGTGAAACCATATACGAAGAAAGCCTGAGAAGCAGGGAAGCTGTGGCATACATTTTCTTTGCTATAAAGTCAATTTTCTTGGAGTCCTTGTCCAGAGGTAAGGGGGACAAGGAAACCCCACCTTTCTCACAAGCTGCCTGTTGCACTATACTCTTGTGGCTAGGGTGTGCAGGCAGGAATTTGGTACCAGTTCTAGACAATCTGTATTTTTTCTCAATCCACTTGTCAACCCCTGCCACCGTAGTGGGGGTTTGAAGCACTTTCTTGGTATTTCTTCTGAATGCATTATAGATAGGGACGACTAGGGTCTTGGGAGCTGAAAGACCTCTCATCCCCCTATAATCTTCGTCTTCATCGACATCCTGGGTGTGCTCCTGCGTAGGGAGGTCCAGGTTGTCTAGCATATTTTGTAAAAATGTAAACATAGAGGAGGAATCCTCCTTTTCACCCGGGGGGTCCCCGAATGGAGGGTACGAGAACTCATGGGGCTCGAGGCCCTCATAATTCATGTCAGGGGCATCATAAAAATGTTCTTCGTCATCTGCATCACCCTCACAGTCTTCAGAAGAGAGAACTGTGGAAGTGTGCCTGCCAGCCCCAGTAAATATAGGCCCCATCTTTTGTAGGGTCTGAAAAAGTTGCCATGCTTTTGCCATGTCTTGCACAGATGGGAGATCCTGCACAGACTTTGGTTGTATGTGTTTTGTTTTTTCTTTATGCTTTAAGCTGCCTGTTGTCTCGCTATTGGCTTTCCTGGGAGCAACAGAAGCATTTTTTTCTTGACAGAGTTTCTTTTTAGCCACTTCATCAGCGGCTTGATCAAGCTTCCTTTTTTCATCACTTTTATTGTTTTTTAATTTGTGAGGAACTTCATCTTTGGAAGCTTTACTTTTTGACTGGGATCGAGAGGCTTTCTCAGCACCTCTGCTTACATTTTTATTGTTAGTACTTTTAGATGGCCCCTCATCTGTAGCCTTTGATTTATCCTCAGCCATAATAATTAAGGGTTTCTTTGCTATGTGCCAATTTAACAAAGCAAACCCAAGATCTGGACCACAGTGAACCAAATGCAGGTTTCTGTAAAATGCCTCTGGCCAGTCCTGCCCCAGTTAAATAACTCTGTCTATTTTTAAGTGCCTTTTTTTTTTCTTGTAGTACTGGGATCTATACCAGTCCCAGTCTTAATAGAAAGCCAAGTAATACTGGTCAACTGCTGTTTGTCAATGACTTGCCCTTGGTCCTGGCACTGTGTGAATCAACCCTATATGCAGATGGTACAGACAACCTTGTACTCCTAACTAATTCATGGGACAACAGCTCAATCTGTTTCAAGGTCAGTGGGCATTCATCTGTATCCCCTTCCCCCGGGTTGTGCCTGAAAATAGGAAGGATCTGTCTAGTGCACTTACCGGGTCAACAAAAAACTAAATAAATAAATTAAAAAAAAAAAAAATTAGTGTCCTACACTCTCACCTTCAGACTGACTTTGGCAAAATCCAAAGCTGGCTCCTAGCCAACAAGCTGGTACTAAACTTAAAGAAAACATAGGTTATGCTATTTGGAACACTGGCAAAAATCAAACCCTGCTATGTGCCACTGACAGCTGGTAGTGAAGATGGGTCCCCATTGAAGGTTGTCAACTCCAAAAAATACCTGTGAGTCATCCTTGATCCTCAACTTGATTTCTCCCTGCACATTCGAAATATTAGCAAGGCATCAATAGTAAACTGGGCCTGGCTTATAGAGTGAAGAGTTGTCTCACCTTTGCAGCACGTCACGCCCTGGCTAAAGGTATACTCCTCCCTACACTTTGCTATGGGCTCATTTTCTTTGCTCACACCTCAAAAAATGGAAATTACGTACCTACCATAATTCTTGGTCTTCTTGGATGAAGTCTCCACCACTCATTCACACTGATGGGAATGACACTGGAGGCGCTAGGACCCAGCGGGAGCCAACATTTTTCAGGAGTGCCAGCGCCGAGGTAGGGCTGTGAGGAAGTGGCACCGCGAGCCAGGCTCGTGCTGTACAGACTACCTCGGCGTCAACCCTCCAACTGCCTCAGTACCTTTTTTTCCCCTAAGGAGGTGCAGCGTAACTAACCTACTGAAAGACTAACCTAATATTGGACATAAGGTGGTCCAAATGACCAGTGAAAGAAGGGCCAACAAAACAGAGTCTTCACAGCCCAGCCATTGAGGGAGTGAAGACCACAAACAGAGAAGTGAGCTCAGGGGATGGCAGGTGGGCACGTGAATGAGTGGGGGAGATTTTGTTCAAGAAGATCAAGAATTACGGTAGGTAGGTAATTTCCATATCTTTCTGGACATAAAGTCTCCACCACTCATTCATACTGATGGGAGAGTACCGAACTAAAATAATCCCCCAAGACGGGTGGCAGGAGAAGAGAGGAGCTCACCTAGGACAAGAGTCCATTAAGGATTGTCTTGCCAAAGGACTGATGCTGTCTGGCATTGACATCCAAGGCGTAGTGCTATACAAAAGTGTGCATGGAGCTCCAAGTAGCCACATTGCAGATTTCAGCCAGAGATGCTGCGACTGCTCTGGTAGAATGAGCATACACTCTGCCTTCCAACTTAACCTGTGCCATAGAGTAGTAGTGATGGAGGCATGCTACTATCCACACCAAAATACACCAGATAGCAACAGGTTGACCCAGGCGGGTTGGGCTGAAGGAGATAAACAGTTGTTTAGACGTGTGAATTTCCTTAGTTCTGTCAAAGTAGAACCGTAAGGCTCTCTTCACATCCAGGGAATGAAGGGTATGCTCTCCTTCATTATGGAAGTTCGTGAAGTAGGTAGGAAGGATCAAAGGCTGGTTCAGATGAAATTCTGAGACAACCTAAGGAAGAAACTTGGGGTGAGTCCTAAGAACTACCTCGTCTTTGTGAAATACAGTGTACGGTTGGGGGGGGAGGGGCGCCGTGACCAAAGCATGTATTTCTGATACTTTGCAGGCGGAAGTAATGGCCACCAGGAAGGCTGTCTTCTAAGTCAGACATTTCAAGTCACAAGTAGCAAGAGGCTCGAAAGGTTTACAGGTGAGCATGTCTAGCACAAGGTTAATGTCCCAGGTTGCTACAGGTCATCTAAGTGGTGGCCTGATACGCAGAATGCCCTTAAGAAACCTCTTACCACCGGTAGCTGAGCCAAAGACATGGAAAGAATAGGATCATGATACACAGAGATTGCACAAAGATGAACTCTGATGGTGGAGTATTGTAGACCTGTGTTAGACAGGTCCAGAAGATACTCTAGGACTTTGCTCGGTAGGCAGGAAAAGGGGTTCCAGGAGGATTTGGCACACCAGATAGAGAAACGTTTCCACTTAGCCGTGTAAGTCTTTCGAGTAGCTGGCTTGCGTGCAGCTAATAGAATATCAGAAACTCTATGTAAAACGTTAAACCTGTTCACCTCTATCTCCTCTGGAGTCAGGCATGGAGGTGAAGGGACCTCAGGTTGGGATGGACTACAGGGCCCTGGGTCAGTAGGTTCGTCTGAAGTGGAAGTGGTTTTGGAGAGGTTTCCGATAGCCTGTTGATTAACGGAAACCAGATTTGACAAGGCCAGAATGGGGTGATTAGAATCAGTTTGCCCCCCTGTGCCTCCAGTTTGAGCAGTACCCTCTGAATTAGGGGCAGAGGAGGAAATGCGTATAGAAAGCGTTTTGTCTACTGCAGTCTGAATGCATCCTGACAGAAAACGCCAGGTCCTCGATTTCTGAAGCAGAAAAGAGGCAGTTTTATGTTGAGTGGGGACGCAAAAAAGGTCCAGGTCTGGAGTTCCCCATTCTTCGAAGAGTGATTGCATGATGGTTGTGTCAAGAAACCACTCGTGAGGATCGGCTTCCATTCTGCTGAGACGGTCCACCAGATCGTTCTTTACTCCTGGCAAGTAAACTGCCTGGATTAGAGCTTTGTGCTCCAGACACCATTCCCACACTCTCATTGCTTCCCTGCATAAGGGGTAAGAGGGTGCTTCACCCTGCTTGTTGATGTAGTACATCACTGCCTTGCTGTCCGTTTGAAGGAGAATGGTCTTGTGACAGAGTATGTCCTTCAAGATCCGGACTGCATAAAGGACAGCTCTCATTTCCAGGACATTTATGTGAAGTTGGGACTTGTCCTGACTCCATCAGCCCTGGGTGTGGAGGTCCTGGCAGTGAGCTCCCCATCCCAGCAGGGACGCATCCATGGTGATGGAGATCTGGGGATCTAGAGGGGCGAAGGGATAACCCTCCTGAAGGTTGTCTTCCTGAGACCACCAGGTGAGTGACCATCTCATTGGTTCTGTCACCTTGATGTGAAAGGTCTGAGGGTGTGTGGTTGGTGACCACTGAGTGCTGAGCATCCACTGAGTAGTTCTCATGTGAAGATGAGCCAGAGGCACAATGAACACTGAGGATGCCATGAGACCCAGCATCTGCTGTATCGAGAGAGCTCGGACTGAGCTGTTTTCTCTGATGAAGCAGATCATCTGGAGGATATCACTCCTTCTGTCCTCTGGAAGGAAGGCTTTCATGCAGGAGGTGTCCAGAAGGGCTCCTATGAAGAGGAGCTTTTGGGAGGGCTGTAGTTACATTTTTTTCAAGTTCAGCAGAACTCCTATGGATGTGAGGAAGTTTGAGGCTGTGGCCACGGGTTCTAGAGTCTCCTGTCTGGAGGGGCTTGCAAGAAGCCAATCGTCCAGATATGGGAACACTTGAATTCCAATTTTCTTCAGATGCACTGCGAGAACTGCACAGCACTTTGTAAAAACTCGAGGCACCGAGGATAGCCCAAAGGGCAGGACTCTGAATTGGTAGTGCTGACCCAATGTCACGAATCTTAGGTATTTGTGGTGGTTTGGGTGTATGAGAATGTGTTGATAGGAGTCCTGCATGTCCAGGGAGGCTAGCCAATCATGTTGATGAATCGGGGTAAAAGAGTACTTAGTGATATCATCTTGAATTTTTCCTTGTAAAGGAACTTGTTTAACTTTCTGAGGTGAGAATAGGGTGCATACTGCCTGTCTTCTTTGGAACTAGAAAGTAATGGGAGTAGAAACCTGTGTTCCGCTGCTCCAGTGGAACCACCTCTACTGCCCTGTTGTTCAGAAGATTTTGGATCTCGGAAGCAAGAAGGTCTGACTGAGAGACAGACAGACTGGGCTGTCGTTTGGGTGGATGATCTGAAGGGGTTTCCGACAAATTGAGAGAGTACCACTTGCGGATTATCCTGAGTACCCATTTCTCTGATGTTATCAACTTCCACCAGTCATAAAACTGAGTCAGACACCCTCCTACTGCTGAGGAAGAATCCCCCTTGGACAACAGAGGTGAGACCTTGGCCAGAAACTCAGTGGGTGGCATTGAGCGCCTTGAGGCCCTGTGCCTTCTGCTGCGCTTTCTTTTGCAGCTGAGGAGTTTGGTTTCTGTTAAAGCCTCCTCTGCCTTTACCATGAAAGGACTGATGGTTATGAAACTGACGCCTGTTCCCGCCCCTCTGAGGGGCTTCGGAAGGGGGTCTAACCATTTTGATAGCTGACCTAGTTTTCTGAGCGGCCTCCAGCGCCTGCTCTACCCGAGGTCAAAACAGATACACACCGTCGAAAAGTAAGGATATAACCCTTTGTTGGGCATCATTCATGAAGCCCGAGGTACGCAACCAAGAGTGGCGACAGGTGCAAATGCCAGCCACTGCCACTCTGGAAGCAGTGTTGAAAGCATCCATGGCAGCTTTAAGCTGTTGATTATTGGTCCCGGCCCCATGGTGGAATCATCATCAAAGTCGTCTCCCAACTGAAGATCAGGATCAGGTTCAATGACATCCCCTGCCAGTCCAGGAGGGACTGCATAGATAGGAAAGGGATGAAAAGAAGAGGAAGGAGGAGGAGGAGGAGGAGCAGAGAGAATCGGCGTCAAAAACCTCTGAAACCCATGTAGTGCCACCAGTGCTCCCAGTGCCACCACAGGAAGCAGCGCCGAGAACATAGGCGGCGCCGGCATAGGAAGCGGCACAGAGCGTGGCACTGGCAAGGATTGCAGCACTGAGCATGGCACCAGCGCCGGAGAGGCCGGTGCCGCAGACTGTGGTGCTGCAACAGAAGTTTGCAAACTCCAATTTGAAGAAGTGAAACGAAGAAATTCAGCAGGAGATAAAGGCACCGGTGTGGACCCCCCTGTGCCGCAGCCATGTGAGGGGGGGACAGACACCAGGGCACGGAGTCGACAGCACCAGAGAGGGTGCCATATGACTCGGACGTCCCAACCACCCAGCCTGCAGGTCCAAAACCGAGAGGCCCGAAGGCTCCGGTGATGGACTAGCCGGATCAGGCAGTCGGGACAACCTCCGCACCCACTGTTCCATAAGAGTGGCCCAATGGTGAAACTGATCACCAGAGGAACCCCCAACGGAAGGGGAGGGACTCCGGAGTCGAGGATGTTTATAACCAGGGACAGAAACCAGAGGGGACTCCGGAGGCGGAGACTGGCCTCTGCCCTCGGCAACCGATGATCTACACAGAGATGTACCAGAAGGCGACCTCGAGTGGTGCCGTTTCTTTTTTGACCTGGAGGCGAAAAGAGCTCGAGGTCGAGTGGTGTCTGGAATGAGACAGCTTCTTTTGTGCTCTCGGGGAGACCGCCCATCCCCCCTGAGCAGTGGACCGTCTGTAGTCAGACCCTTCCCCCATGGAGGGCAGCGGACCAGACCCAGCCCGGCTGACTGAACAGTTTTCATGCGAAGTCTCCCTACCATCACCTGCCCCCACTCACAGTCGACTCCATCAATGGAGGGCTGAAGATTTCTTCTGATGAAATATAATAATAAAATGTAATTGTTTACTTTATTTTCTCTAGAAAATAATAAAACTACTAAAAACTAAATAAAACTGAAGCTGCTGTCATACAGACGAGAAGTTTTGACTCCTGGCGGGCAAGCAACGTTGTCACTGAAGCGCAACTGATGGCGGGAAAAAAGGAACTGAGATGGTTGGAGGGTTGATGCAGAGGTAGTCTATATGGTGTGAGCCTGGTTTGCGGTGCCGCTTTCTTGCGGCGCTACCTCAGTCCCGGCCCTCCTGAAAACCTTTGCTCCTGCTGGGTCCTAGCACCTCTGGCGTAGTTCCCAGCAATGTGAATGAGTGGTGGAGACTTTATGTCCAGGAAGATCCAGTCTGTCCAAGTGGGATGTTGTTTATAATATTTGCCGATTTCTCCTCTCTGCTCCCCGACTTACTCACCGTTGTGAGTTATATGACAGACTGGAATGGCTCTCTCTGGCGAACCACCGTACCTTTGTGCTGTGCTGCTTCACAGACAAAATTGTCAAAACTACCACCCCTGCTGTCCTAGCAGAGCTATTCAAGCCTGCTAACTCAGCTTATCTTCTCCGGTCAAATGACTCATTTCTCTTCCTTGTCCCAAAAATCAGAACACTTATGGGTGATCGGGCATTTGCTGCATGTGCACCTCGGACCTGGAATTCCCTGCTGCAAATGTTCACAGTGCCACCTCTCACAACAGCTTCAAAAACTCCCTTTGGAATCAGCTAAGGCTCACCACTGACTGTAACTGTACCTAAAAATGTACCCACCATTTGTGTCTATGAATAGCACTTTACTGTTCCTGTATGGTAACTGGCTGAGGACAGCCCAAGTCTATGCCTGAACATAAACTCTTAACTGTCTGTTGCTTATTATGTTGCGACTATCTGTAGTACTGTTTACTTTATACCGTCTAGGCTTGCTCCATTGTACCCTGCATTGTCTGTACATCCCCTGAAGTGATGCTTTATTCCTCTGTAAACCTTGTCTGTTGTATGAATATTCCATGTAATCTCCCGGGTTGCACCTGAAAATAAGCATATGTTTGTCTAGTGTGCTTACTTTGTCAACAAAAGCTTAATAAATAAATAAATGCAGTCTTCCATAGGTACAACAACAGGCAAAGCCTCAAGGTTATCGGGTGTGGGGAGGGAGGCTTGCAGCCCCACACCTGCAGAAGTAGCGCAGGCAGTCTTTCGATTTGCCATCTTGACAAAACATCCAAGGGGTCCCCATACTGAAAGAGTAGGGGAATTTCCTTGGTGTCCAGACAAAATTTCCCCCATTCACTGGAAATGCCACCAACAGTTTAATCTGGTTCAATGTCAGTTGGCATTCATCTGTATCCCCCTTCCCCCGGGACGAGGCTGAAAATAGGCAGAATTGTCTAGTCCTCCTTTCCGTCAACAAAAAAAATAAAAAAAGTAAACAAAGCAAGAGCTGCCCCTAACCAGCCCCATCTGCATCACACAGTTAAACTGGCATAAAGCAATAAGACCTGTAACACAGCAGCATGAATTTATAAATGAATATTGTGAACAGCTCATCCCCCAGAGTCCTGCGTGTTGTCTGTTGCAGCAATGTCTGCTTTGGTTTTTAAAAGTCTTTTCCCTGCCTCTACAGGGTCATTAAACAAGAATGTCTTACCAGCATAGCACAGTCTAAACTTGGCTGGAAAAAGTAAGGCATGAGTAATTACCAGCTGCTTTAACTCTGCACAGACCATGTCAAAGGATTTTTGGCTTTGCCTAGTAGCGAACGGGAAGTCCAGAAAGCAAATATGTGAGTCCCATCCATTCGCTGCAGTTGACCTCACTCCTTAGCCGCTTGTAATATGAGCTCTTTTACCGATGGTCCCGAAGTCACAATTAGTGCGGCCCGAGGCATCCCTTCTCAAGTGGGCTGGTGTTTGGGGTCTATCTTGTAGGCTTTCAATGGCGTTCCAGCCTGCTGAAATCCAAAGAGTGCTTGGAAGGTACCAGAAACAAATGCCAACAAATCTTGCCCCTCTTTCTCTTCTGAGACCCCCAAAAGTCTAATGCTGGCAAGATGGGTGCCGTTTTCAAAGTGCTCAAGCCAAAGGCATAACAACTTGTTCTCCTATACTAAACCCGCAACTGTTGTAACGGCTTTCTCCACCATCAATTTGGTTTGCTGGGAGTTGGTGGAAACTAAACATAACTTCATTTCAACAACTGCAACCCTTGTGTTAAAACTGTCCATTTTTTTGTCCAGCCCTTTACCAAAGGCTCCCAATTCTTTAACAGCCTTGAGCAATGTTCCATTCGAAGGTGCCTCGTCAGTGCCATGCAGCTGGCCCTTGCCTTGCTCCCGCTGCTGTGCCTGTTTAGGCTACCCTATAATATTCAACTCAGTGCAGAGCCACAAAATGTAGAAGCTGGTTCCTTAGGTGAATCTGGGCTGGAGAACATGAATCTGTTATGTACTGTACCCAAAGTTGGTCAGAAAACTGTCAAAATCAGGTAAATGGTTGGATTAGTCTGGCACTCTAAGAAAACATGTCTGACTCAGTCGGCTGCTGGCCACACCCCAAAAGTCTATTTCTAGCGCTATATATTCTAGTAGTATAGAATAAAGATCATGGCTGTGTCCCTGTTTGTTTTTATTGTGCTGTATCATGCTGACTCAGGCACATCAATCTGCAGTGATGAGTGAAGTCATTTCAATACCGAACTGTGCAATTAATCAGAAATTAGATATGAGAAGCACAGCGCTAAGTGTACCCTCTACACCTGGCGTCAGCAAGTCAGACTTGGATGCCATACTGGAGGCTACATAAAAGCCAGGCAGGACACAAGTTAAGGCATACTGAGGAGGGCAGGTAACTAGGTACATACGAACATAAGAAGAAGGCCATTTGGTCCATCAAGTCTGCTCGTATTGCAGGGTCCACAGCTTGAACTAATGTCCCTGCCCTCCCTCCCCACTCCTCCCATCCTCCCTACCCACAATCCTTACCTTCCCCCTATGCCTATCCCAGCCTCTCTTAAAGCTGTCCACTATCTTCAATGAGATGATGTCTTCCGGCAGCGCATTCCAAGTGTCCACCACCCTCTCTGTGAAGAAGTGCTTCCTGACCTCCCTCCTAAACCTCCCACCCTCCAGCTTAAGACTGTAGCCCCTCATGTTATGGTTGCCACTCAGCTTAAAGAGATTCTCTTTATCAACCTTATTTATCTCTTTCAAGTACTTGAAAGTCCTAATCATGTCCCCTCTCTCTCTCCTGTCTTCCAGGGAGTACATGTTCAGTGCCCTCAACCTCTCCTCGTATGCCTTACCCTGCAGACCCGCTATCATCTTTGTAGCCCTCCTCTGGACCTTCTCCAGCAGGTCGATATCCTTTCTGAGGTGTGGGCACCAGTACTGAACTCCATACTGTAGATGCGGCCTTACCAGTGACCTGTACAAGGGCAGTATAACCTCCTCTCTCCTACTACTGATCCCCCTAGATATGCATCCCAGCATCTTGTTTGCCTTTGCTGCTGCTTTCTTGCACTGCGTGGAGTGCTTCAGGTCACTAGGGAACATCACTCCCAGGTCTTTCTCCTCCTCTTATGCAGATACTCTGACTCCACCGAGGTAGTACTCTGTCCTTTGGATTATTGGCTCTAATATGCATAACTCTGCATTTCTTGGCATTGAAGCCAAGCTGCCAGATCCTGGACCACCTCCCCAGCTTTTCCAGATCTTCCTGTAGGTCCTGTATTTCTTCAGCTGTGTCCACTCTCCTGCAGAGCTTTGTGTCATCTGTGAATAGGCACATTTTGCCCTTAATGCCATCCCCAATGTCACTGATGAAGACATCAAACTACAGCGGCCCCAGCACTGAGCCCTGCAGAACCCCACTGGTTACCTCTCTGGTGCCAGATAACTCTCCCCCCACAACCACCCTCTGGGTTCTGCCCCTCAGCCAGTTTTCCACACATCTGGCCATCTTTTCCCCAACCCCGAGATCAAGCAACCTCCTGATCAACCTTTTGTGGGGCACAGAGTCAAAGGCCTTTCTGAAATCAAGATAGAGGATGTCTACCACTTGGCCCCTCTCTACTGTCTTAGTGGCACAGTCAAAGAAGTCAATCAGATTCGTTTGAAATGATCTCCCCACCATGAATCCATGCTGCCTTGTAATCCTGGAGACCATGCTCCTCTAGATATTCCACCAACCTTTCTTTTATGGTCTCTATGAGCTTGGCCACAATGGACGACAGACTGACTGGTCTGTAATTCCCTAGGTCATCCCTGGGACAGCTTTTGTGGAGGAGCACTACATGTGCTGTTCTCCTTACCATGCCTGACTCTAGTGAACTACTAAATACTGTAGGTCTGCCAGTGGCCCTGCCAGCTCCTCAGCCAGTTCCCTTAGTACCCTTGGATGTACTCTGTCCGGGCCTGGTGATCTGTCCACCTTCAATGCCAGCAGCCCCTCCCTCACTCTGTCCTCCTTTATTACTACATCTGTGTCCTCTCCCCCACTCCTCTTTTTCCTCCTGAAGGCATTGGTCCGTCCTTCTCCCTGGTGAAGACGGAACAGAAATATTCATTTAGTATCTCTGCTTTTCCCCCCATTATCCTCCACCCACTCCACCCCTTTCTTAAGCCTAACAATCCCTTCCTTCGTGTCCCTTTTCTCACTTACATAGCGAAAGAAAGCCTTCTCCCCCTTCTTAATTCCTTCAGCTATCTTCAGCTCCTTCTGTGCCTTTGTTCGCCTGACTTTCTTACTTGCCTCACTAGCCAACCTTAGGTAATTTTCCCTATCCACCTTTCTCGGTCTTCCTGAATTTTCTATAGGCCAACCTCTTTTCCCTTACTGCCTGGGCAACCCTAGAACTGAACTGCAAGGAATGTGCATACCTAGGAAATGCTAGATGAAGAACAACTGCGAGGGTGTTCATCATCTGCCATCTAGGCAGCTGTAGCTTCCAGTCTCATGTGAAATCCTGTAAACGTCTGAGAATCCTCCCTTCCACAATAAATACAATGCCAGTTACATACCCTAACCCTTGGTCTGCCTGAGTATCTCCTCTATACAGCCACACATTGTGGTCTATGACCAGATGCACTAGGAACCCCTGAGAACTAGATGACTTGGGTCCGGAAACACTCGTGTACAGTACCAACGTAGAGGCCAAATGCACGTTGATAGTACATAAAGTGCTGCTGGGTCCAACCACCTTAGTCCCTTTTTTTATTCAAGAGAAGAGCAAGAAATAACTACTGAGCAAAAACTGTTATATTTTGTACCACTGTAACAACACAAAAGAAAAACACTATCGGGTCTCCCATGAAATCCTTCTAACTGGAGACTTCAATGTGGGCTGGAAGACAGTGGACAGTAACCATAAAATCAAGGAAATGTCTACAAATTTAGGTATGACCCAATTAATTGAGGGACTCATTAGAGTTAACGTTACACACCCAGGATCATCTACCACTTTGGACCTGATGTTTTCTACTGACCCAGAAAAGTATGTGGATAGTGGAGTGCTCCCTGATTCTTTTTTGGATCACCAAATGATATATTGTCTAAGGGGACAGAAAATAATAAAACGACCTGGAAAAATGGTTCAATTTAGGTCTTATAAAAAATTTGACTATATAAGTTTTATGCTTGAGTTAGATACTTATAATTGGGAAAGACTGGCATTGACTCCAACAGTAAATAATGTGTGGAGTTTATTTCATGAAGATTTTCTGGTCATCTGTAATCGATATGCCCCTATAAAGTACAGGAAGGTTAAATCGAAAAATTCCCTCTGGTACAATGGACATCTTTTTAAAATAAAGAAACACAGGGACAGAGCATAGAAAGTGGGTTAAATATAAACAACTTCAAAACAAACATACTGCTGCACTTAGAAATAGCAGGCAAGAATTCTATAACAGAGAATTAATGTCTAATTTGACTAATAACTCCAGGGAGTTTTGGAAAATAATTAAAAAGGTAAAGGGTGCACAAATAATGGATTATCCAGAGAATTTTGAAATAAATACATACATACATAGATACATAGACAGTGTCGGCAGATAAGGGCCTATGGTCCACCCAGTCTGCCCATTTAAGTTTGTAAGTTCAGTTTATGTCTATACTGCACTGATGCCGGTCCGGAAGAGCCATGGATTTCCCACAGGGGCATTGATGCATAATGGGAGGCTGTCAGACTTTAAGGACCCCGCTGGGCCCACAGGTGGTGGACAGTTTCAATAATCTCTTCGTAAACATGGGTACAGCATCTCTCCCACCAAATGTTTTCAAATCTAATATCCCACAAGAATCTAATCACTACATGTCTGAGGGCTTTGAATTTATTAGAATAACTATAGAAGTATAAATAGAACTTTTGAAAATTAATATAAGGAAATTGTTAGGATCAGATGAAATTCCTAATACTTTACTTAAATACGCCGCTTCAGTTATATTATTTCCCTTGGCATTTATCTTTAACAAGACAATTTTGGAAGAGCAACTCCCGGATATGTGGAAAATGGCTAAAGTAATCCCCATATTTAAATCTGGATCAAAACACAACACAGAAAACTATAGACCAATTTCTTTACTACCAGCCATTGCTAAAATATTTGAGAGATTAATAGCTAAACAGCTGCAAGAGTTTCTGGGAGCGGGAAAGATTATAAATTAACATCAATCTGGTTTTAGACCACTACATGGTACCATTTTGGCCTTAATAAAGGTGACAGGTGATATCACCAGGGCTCTGGACAACAGGATGTCAGTGGGGGCAATATTTGTCAATTTAACAAAGGCATTTGACACCCTGGACCATGACATCATCTAGTCCAGACTAAAATCCTTGGGGGTATCCACGCAGGCTGTAAATTTATTTCATGCATACTTAATCTGTAGAAAACAACAGGTAGTTATAAATGATTGTGTATTGAGTTTTAGAATTATTATTTCAGGAGTACCCTAAGGATCCATCTTGGGGCCTATTCCATTCAATGTATATATGAACAGCCTCAGTTTGTCTCATTCTGATGTAGGTTGGCACCTGTATGCGCGGATGATACTATTATTTATACCGAAGGCTCATCCATTCATACGACTGAAACTACATTACATGAAGCTTTTACAGAGCTGCAAAAATTTTTTTTTTAGAATCCAAACTTATTTTAAACCCAAAGAAATGGGTCGGCCCTTCGGCGCAGCAGATGGATTTCCGCTTGCGACGCTAGTGACCCGGGTTCGGGAATGGACTCGGGGTGCTGGAGGGTCGGCCGGAGAGAGAAGGCTAGAGTATCCAGAGACTACTTGCCTTCTCTCAGGGGGAGGGTGATATGGGGACCCGGTGCTTGCTGACTCCTGGCGGAGGCTGGGGGTATGGCAACGCGCTGGGGTCCCAGTGACTAAGGGGGGACATTGGGAACATCAGTTTATGCCTAGACATTGTGGCACACCACACCCTCAGGGAGCCAAGTGGAAAAAGTGCTCTATGGCTGACCAGATGACGGTCGCCGGCTCCCACTGCCGCTGAGCCCCCAATGCATCCCAGATCCACCTCAGCAGCACCCGGGGCCAAGTAGCATGTGCTGGCCGACCCCTACCAGTGCCTATCTCCCTCGGAGGAGGGGGACCCACCTGGCGAAGGGCTATGCCAGATTACCCAGGAGGCTGCAAATGTGAGGTGGTGGTGGCTGGTATTGGGGCAGGGGTGCCAGCAGGGAGCCAGGCGGCCTGAAGGAGTGGCTGACCTGGAGCAAGGGAAGGTGTGGAATAAAAAAAAACAAAAAAAACAAAGAAAACTCAGGTGGTACTATTCTCAAGGGAAAGTGGGGTTAGGACTTCTGAAACTTCCCTAAGGATTAACACATTGAATAATGTGGTGGGGTGCACAGGGTGTGAGGCAGCCATGATACTGGACTGGGCTTGGAAGTTCGGTGATTGCTCAGTGTGTTACCAGCTGGCACAGCTTAGGGAGCAGGTTGCGGGGATAAGGAGACAGCTGGGGAAGGGGGGGAGGTATGGTTGGGGAATAGGGCAGGGGCTCTCCCATGGGGTTGCACCAAATACTAGGGGCGGGGGCATAGGGAAAGGAGTGCAGGAGAGTACTCTGGGGTCGCATAGGGACCCTGGCAGATGGGGCACAAAGGAGGATACTACGAAGGAAGCTGGCAGGTAACTGGGGACCCTCACAGATGGGGGCCAAAGGGAGGATATTCTCAGGGAAGTAGGCAGATGGCTGGGGCTGGACAGAAGGAAGAAATGGGAGGAGGTGGATCGGACCTTAAGCTCAGTAACTGCTTCAATTCTCTTCTTCTGCTTGAGGATGAGGGCGGTGATGTAGCCATGACAGGGGCGGTTAGAGATGGAAAGGGAGTAGGGGGCTGGATAGCGGAAGGAACAGGGTGGAACTTGGAATGCAGGAAAACGGGGGGGGGGCAGGGGATCAGAGCAGGAGGATGAGGGGGGTAGAGGGAGGAAAGCACAAGGAAAAAGACCAGTTGGGTGGAAAGGGCAAGGAGAAGGACCAGAAGTACAAGGAGGATACAGTAAAGGGAGCTGAGGGTTTAGGCCAGGGGAGCACAACAAGCAAGGAGGGACTGAACAGAGACGGGAAGGAAGGGAGGACGAGCCAGGCTAGTTTAGCAGATGGGGGGGAGGAGCAGTCGTGAGCAGTAACGGTGGAGGTAGTGAGGTACAGAAGGATACTCAGGAGGACAAGGGACATAGGATCGGAGGGAAGGGGGTGGCCAGGTTCAATAAGGAGGGCATGGCAGGTGGCACCCAGATAGGGGGAGGAGCAAAGAGCTGGCTGGGGGGAGGGGCCAGTAGAAAGGATGAGGGACATGGAAGGGGGGAATTGGAGGAAAAGGGGCAGCCAGAGTGCTCCTGTTGGGTGATTCCATGATCAGGGGGATCAAATGGGATAGGGAGGGAGAAGTCTGCCTGGTTAGAACAAAATGCTTCCCTGGACTAATGATGCACAGGGCCAAGCATGAGGTATATCAGCTGGCAAAGGATTGTGGGGGTTCCCCAGACATATTGGTCCACCTGGGTACAAATGATATTGAGGGAAATAGCGAGCTAGAGATACAGGCAAGATTCAGGGAGCTTGCCAGGGTCTGTCATGACATAGGATGCACAGTTTCTTTCTCAGAAATCCTGCCGGTGCCAAGGGCTAGTGGGGAGCACAAAAAGGAAGATTAGGGAGATAAACCAGTGGCTCAGGGAGTGGTGTAGGCCAGAGGGTATGGGTTGATGGGGATTGGGGAGACCTGGGAGGATAAGGAGCTGTATGCTAGAGATAGACTCCATCTCAATTCGGAGGGAAGGGTAATCCTTAAGTTGAAAATGGAGGGGTTCACTGGTGAAAGGTGGGGTTTAAACTTGTGAAGGGGGAGGGATGGGAGAAAAGGCTGTTGAGGGGGGTCCGATAAAGGAGGGACTCTGTCTCCAACCCCTCTGGGGAGCTGGAGGAATGCAGGAAAAGGCCGACTGGTAAGGTGCGGACCAGGGGAAGACAGAATTCCAACAGGAACATGAGCAGGGGAAATGGAAGTATAGGGAAAGGGTGGAAGGTAGTCCTGCTAAATGCCAGGAGCTTGGACAATAAAATGCCCGAGTTCCAGACGATGCTAACTGAGGGAGAGGTGGATTTGGCAGTGGTCACTGAGACCTGGGCCACCGCAGGGCACGACTGAGACCTGAACCTGGAGGGTTACACCAAGTTCAGGAAGGACGGGGGGGAGGGAAGGGGAGGAGGGGTAGCAATAATAGTCAAAAACTGCATTGCCATAGGAGGAGGAGTGCAGGAGGTGGAGGGAACTGTGGAGGTAATCTGGGTCACCATGATAACAAGGCGGGGGCAAGAGAGTAAAAATAGGAGAGGTGTATAGACCCCCTGTGCTGGTGTAGCAGCTGGAGAAGAGTCTGGTGGCAGATGTTGGGAGACACTGCAGACTGGGCAGAGGAACGGTGGTGGTGTTGGGGGACTTAAACATGCCAGGAACAGACTGGGAGACTATGACATCCTCGGTGGCTAGGGAACAGAGGTTGTTGGATGTCTTTCAGGACGCGTTTCTAACTCAGCAGGTGGGGGAACCGACCAGGGAGGAGCAGATACTGGATGTGGTCCTGGCAGACAGTGACCAGATTGGGAGCCTGGAGGTAAGGGACACACTTGCGTGGAGCAACCATGCCACGGACTGGTTCTGCACAAAGAAGGAGGCAACTGACTTCAGGGGGGCGGATTTCAAGGAAATGGGAAGGATCCTTAAGGAGCACTTGGATGGGATTGGGCCAGACATGGACACTGACAGCAGGTGGGAAATCATCAGGAGGTGGGTGCAGGATGCTACCAGCACCTACGCAAGAGTAAGATGGAACTGCGGTAGGGCCCGAAAACCCTGCTGGTGGACCAGGGAGGTTCAGGAAGTGGTGAGGGGAAACAAGGCGGCCTATAGGTAATTCAAGTGCTCAAGGAGTGAAAGGGACCGAGGGGAGTACGAGCTGATAGCCAGAAGGGCCACTAGGGTGGTGAGGGCGGCTAAGGCAAGGAAGGAGCAGAACCTGGCCAGGGAAATTAGGAAAGGGAAAAAGGGGTTCTTTAGATACACTGGGGAAAAAAACGAAGGGTGAAGGAGCGGATTAGCAGGATTAAAACAGGGGAGGGATGGGCACAAGACCCGGGAGCAGGCTGAGGTCACTAAATTAGTACTTTCTGTTCTCACCCACGGAAAATGGGGGAGGGCTGCATCACATATGGGTGGAGATGGTGAAACTGGAGGAGGGAGGGACCCTACCGATTGGCAGGTCTGGGGAGGGGGGCATCACTGGCAGGTGGGGGGAAGGCAAAGCAGGGGGATGAGGTAGCAGAGGTGGAAATCACGGCAGAGAGAGTGAGGGAAGCCCTCAGGTCCCTTAAGATGGAGAAAGCACCAGGACCGGATAAATTACATCCCAGAGTGCTGAAGGAACTGGCGGATGTCCTGGTGAAACCCCTGGCAGAGCTCTTCAGCATCTCTCTGAGGATTGAGTGGGTGCCCCAGGACTGGAAGGTGGCACACATAGTGCCTGTCCACAAGGGGGGATCAAGGGACGTGACAGGCAGCTACAGGCCTGTCAGCCTGACATCAGTGGTGGGCAAGATGATGGAGGGCATTGTCAAGGAGAGACTGGGGAGGGGACCTGGAAAAGTTGGGGTGCCTGGACAATAGACAGCATGGATTCTTCCCAGGGAAACCGTGTCAGACAAACCTTGTGGAGTTCTATGACAGGGTGATGAGTGCCTTGGACCTGGGTAGACCAGTGGACGTCCTCTTTCATGACTTCAACAAAGCATTTGACTCTGTTCCTCATGGTGGCCTGTTGGATAATCTAGGAGAAATGGGGGTGGGGAACCAGATGATCAGATGGATAGGAAATTGGCTCCAGAACCGGACCCAGAGGGTCATGGTAGGAGGGATAGTCTCATCTCCAAGGAGGGTCATTAGTGGAGTCCCTCAGGGATCGGTCCTTGGGCCCCTCCTGTTTAACACCTACGTCTCTAACATACTGTAAGGAAGGGTATCAGGAGTGAGATGAGTCTCTTTGCGGATGACTCAAGACTGGGGGTGGTGGTGGATGGGGAGGAGGAGGGTGGCCCTACAGGGGGACCTGGATGCTCTGGAAAGGTAGTCTAGAAAGCGGAAGCTGAGGTTCAATGCAGAAGAATGTAAGGTACTGCACCTGGGAGCCAGAATCCTGGGCCAAGTGTACACCCTGGGGATGCCACAAGTCTCGATGGCTGAGAGGGACCTGGGGGTGGTGGTGGATGTCAAGATGAACAACTCGGAGACTTGTAGAAGGGTAGCAGCAGAGGCCAATAGGATGCATGGATGCATCACTAGGGGACTAACCTCCAGAAGGAGGGAAGTGATACTCCCTCTGTATAACTGCTTGGTGAGGCTGTACCTTGAGTACTGCATGCAGTTTTGGAGGCCACATTTAAAGAAGGACATTGAACTCCTGGAGAGGGTCCAGAGGAGGGCAACCAAAATGATTTAGGGTTTGGGGGATAGGACCTATGGGGAGAGGCTCGAAGAGCTAAATATGTACACACTGGAAGAGAGAAGAGACCGGGGGGACTTCATAGAGGTCTTTAGGCACATGAAGGGCGTAAATAGGGGAGGAGCAGTCAGGGTGCTGAAGGAAGGGGGGCAACCTGAGGGCATGGGTGGAAGCTGGAGGGGGAGATTCAGGGAAGAAGGAGGAGGTGCTACTCACTGAGAGGGTGGTGGAGCCATGGAATGCACTGCCCAGAGGGCTGGTGGAGGCAGAGACGGTGGAGGGGTTCAAGAGGGGGTGGGACAGGTACAGGGGAAGGATTCTGGAAGCAAAGTCCAGTGCAGTGGGAATATCCAGGACTGGGAAGGGAGAAGCCAGAGAGGGAGAAGGGGGCAGCAAGGTCAGCTGCCATGGTGAGAGCTGACCAAACGAGCAGACACGAAAGACCGTTAGGCCTATTCTGCTGGCATTTTAGTATGTTAGTAATATTACTCTTGAGCAAACACAAAACTATAACTACTTGGGTTTGTAGCTGGATAATGTTTTGAAGTGGACTACCCATGTGGATTATGTAATAAAAAAAGTAGGGAAATGCTTGGGGGCCTTATACAGAATCAGAGGTTGTACGAGTGAGAACATAAAGAAACGTGTGGTTACAACATTAGTGCTCCCCCTTTTGGATTATGGGGATACAGACTATATGGGTGCAGCAGTTACACAACTATCTTGGGTAGATGTAAGGTTTAATAAATTGGTCAGATTCATTTTAGGTGCCCCTTGGATAACACATAGATGGCAATTATACGAATCATTGGACTGGATCTACCCAAAAGACAGGAAATTGTCTCATGTATTAAATCATACGGTAAAGTGTCACGAAGAAAAAATTACTCACCTTAGTAATGTTGTTTCTTCTAATGTAGTCTTGCTATATTATGACAATTGCAGTTTGTCCCACCATTAGAACTGCTCCGGAGGTGAAAGAGTTAACTCCCATTCTAAGAATGGAACTTAGAGCACGAGCTCGGTTAGAGAAGCTCTGTCTGGGTTATTTCAAACCCAAACTGTCAGATCTTTACGAGCAAAACTCACTAAGGTCTGTGTGGAAGCTGTAACCTACACTAGCCAACTGGCTACCTAAATATTAACACCTATTGCTGGTCCCAACACAAAAACTCAAGTCAGGGGACCAGAAGTAATAATATAATATAAAATAAAAACACCACACCCAAAAAAAACCCAAGAAGGGGTGGAAAACATATCATGGGCATAACTAGTGCCCACACTAGGCTGCCCACCCCATACCCAAGTAGATGTTCTGAGAGAGGCAGGCTGGGGGGGTGGTCATAATATAGCAAGACTCCATTAGAAGAAACAACATTACTAAGGTGAGTAATTTTTTCTTCAAACAACATGAAGTCTTGCTATATTATGACAATTGCAGACTACACAGCAGTACCTCCATGGAGGAGGGACAGAACCTACTTAGGAATAGGCTCTGAAGCACAGCTGCTAAACCGAGCATCTCTCCTGGCCTGGACATCCAGGAGTAATGCTTGGTGAAAGTGTGTACCGTTTTCCAGGTAGCAGTTTGACATATCTCTAAGATAGGGATGTCTCTGGCAGCAGCTAGAGACGTGGCTGTACCTCTGGTAGAATGAGCCCTCAGGCCAGGGGGGGGGAACTCTCCCCAGTTTCTGATAACAAAATTGGATACAAGAGACAATCCACCTGGCAGTTGATCTCTTAGTGGCAGGTCTCCCTTTTCCGACCTCACCGTGAGTGAGAAAAGTTGAAGGATTCAACCTGTGACCCTTGGTACGCTCTATATAGTAACTTAGGCCCTCTTAACATCTAAACTGTGCAATCTCCTCTCACCAGAGGAAGAATGTTCAGTGAAAAACACTGGAAGGGAGATAGATTGGTTAAGATGGAAATCTGAAACCACCTTAGGCAAAACTTCCTGTTAGTCCTGAGGACTACCTTATCCCTGTGGAAAGAAATAAAGTCAGTTTCTACTGACAAGGCTTCAACTCACGGCGCGCCTGGCAGAAGTGATAGCCACTAGGAAAACAGTTTTCCAAGTTAAGTACTTAAGCTCTGCAGAAGACAGAGGTTCAAAAGGGGTTGCATTAACTGGGCAATGCAAACATTAGATCCCAGGCAGGGCGGATCCTAAAAGGTGGATTAGTATGAAGTAATCCTTAAAAACTTGGAAAATACAGGGTGAGCGGAAAGAGAGGAGGGCTTTCCTGCTGAAACAAAAGCAGTGACAGCTGCCAAATGTACTTTCAGGGTAGCTGGTCTCAGGCCCAAAGAATTAAGATGGACCATATAGTCCAAAACAATGGGCAAATCAGCAGATTCCGGGAAATGTTTCCAGTACACCAAATGGAAAACCTTTCCACTTAGAATTATAAGTAGCTCCTAGTGGAAGGCTTCCTAGAAGCCTTTAGGATTTCAAGAACACTCTGAGAAAGGTGTAGGTCAGCAATTTAACCCTCAAGAGCCAGGCCTTGAGGTTGAGGGATTTGAGGTTCGATACCAAACTCTCCCCTGGGCACAGGTTAACAGGTTGTGATTCCTGGGGAGACACAGGGAAGATGGACTGTTAGGGACAGAAGGAGTGGGTACCAGGGCTGCCTGGCCCAATCTGGGGCAATCAGAATCACCCTGCAAGGCTGGGATCTGATTTTGACTAGCACCTTGAATAGGAGAGGGAAGGGGGAAAGGCATAAAGAAACTTCCCTTCCCAATCTAGGAGAAAGGCATCCAGGGGGACTGAGCCCAACACTGGGGGCCTGCAACAGAAAAGTGGAAGTTGGTGATTGTCTGGGGCTGCAAAAAGATCTATCTGAGGGGTGCCCCATCTGGCAAAAACTATCCCCAGTACTTGAGGATCCAGAGACCATTCGTGATGGCCCTGGGAAATCCTGCTGAAAGCATCTGCTAAGACATTGTCCTTTCCTGGAAGATGAACTGCTATGAGGGAAGTGTTCAGGGAATAGGCCAGAGACCACAACTTCATTGCCTCACTGCACAAGGCCGAAGACCGAGTGCCCCCCTGCTTGTTGATGTACCACATTGTTGTGGTGTTGTCTGTTCTGACGTGTACCACTTTGTTCTGAACAGACGCAGAAAACACTTGAAGTGCTAAAAAGACAGCTATGAGTTCCAGCAAACTGATGTGGGAGCAGAGATTCCTGGGGGACCACACTCTCTGAGTGGAGAGGTCGCCCATGTGGGCTCCCCACCTCAGGAGGGAAGCATCCGTAGTGAGGGTCAAGGAGTGAGACAGAGGAATGAAGGGGACCCCCAGTCTTAAATTGCTCTGATCCTACCACCACTGGAGGGCCTGGATCAGGGTTCGGGTCACTGGGACCAACTTGAAAGGGGGTCTCTTTCTGAGACCAAAAGGCTCTCAAGTGAAACTGAATGTCCTCATCTGAAATCTTGCTCCTGCACTACAGCTGTGGACGCAGCCATGTGCCCCAGGAGCTGCAAAAGTGTCTTGCTGGTCGAGAGACCTGCAGAGTGAGGAGGAGGCCAGAGCCACCATGTTCCTTACCCTCTAAGGGTAGGAAGGCTCTGGCCTGCTTTGTGTCCAATTCTGCACCTATGAAGGTGAGCACCTGAACTGGTTCCAGAACTGACTTTGGAAGATTTAGCAAGAAGCCCAGGAGGTGAGCAGCTGCTGGTAACTTGCAGGTGAGATTTTACCTGTTCTGGGACTGGCCTACAATGAGCCAGTCATCCAGATAGGGAAAGACAACAACCTTTGCCTCCTTAAAAGAGCAACTGCTACTGCCAGACATTTTGTGAATACCCTTGGGCAGAGGTGAGGTCAAGGGCATTGCTCTGAACTGGTAGTGACCTGAGGGCAGTTCGAATCTGAGGTACTTTCGTGGGAGCTCTGATTAGGACGTGAAAATAGGCATCCTTGAGGTCCAGGGAGGCTAGCCAGTCCCCTGGCCTTAGAGAGGGTAAAATCATTGCCAGAGTTACCATTCTGAACTTTGGTTTCAAAGGTGTTTGTTCAGATATCTGAGGTCTAAAATGGGCGCCATTCTCCTGTCTTTTTGGGGTAAGGAAATATCTGGAGTACAGGCCCTTGCCCTGGTGTAGGGAGAACCTTTCTACAGCTCTGAGAGCCAGGAGGGTTGAGACTTCTGTTTCTAGAGTAAAGGTCTCTAAAGAGTTTGCAGGTGGGAAAGATCTGATTCTCATTTTGGGAACTTTTTGAAGCTGAGAACCAGACCCTGGCTTACTACTTCCAGGACCCACTTGTCTGAAGTTAGAGACACCAGTTCTGAATGAAGTAAGCCAACCTGCCCCCTACGGGTAAAGGAGAATCGGCCCTGGGCACCCCATCAGGGTGTCTGTTTGGCAGGTGCTTTAGGCTGAGAGGTGGGAGCAGGCCTGCCCACACCCCGTCTGCCTCTGCCTCTGAAGAAGCCCCTCTGAGCATAAGCAGAGAAGGCCTGGGTTTGGTGAAAAGGCCTACTCCTACCCCTGGGGGTCTGCCTCTGAGGAGTGGCTTGCCGCTCCTTGGCTTGGGCACTCTTATAGGTAGTCCTATATTCATCCATTTTCTTCATATAATTCTCTGTCTGCTCCCCAAACAGAGAATTTCCCACCACAGGAAAATCCATAGCCTTAGTCTGGGTATCCTGTGACAAGCTAGTACACCTGAGCCAGGCCAACCTACGAAAAGCTACAGACGTAGCCATGACTCTAGAGGATACATCATTAAAATCCACAGCAGCATGAAACTGCACCTTGGATGCCTCAATGCCATCAGCAGCCACCTGTTCCAGCTCATTAGCAAGCTGGCCAGAGGCCTGTTTGGCCAAAGCCATGACAGTGTCCCATCTAGACTTTTGATACCTTGCTACATAAGCCATGTAATTTGCTTGCCTGAGTCCCAAGGACGCTGCCACGTATTGCTTTTTAGCCATGGCATCAATCTTCCTGGAATCCTTGTCAGGAGGATGTGAAGCCAGGGGAATATTAGCTTTATCACAGGCTGCAGCCTGAACCACCCCAACATGACTGCATTGCTGTGAAAGGAATTCTGTGTCAGGACTCGACAGTGTGTACCTCTGTCCATTTTTTATCCACAGGAGGCACAGAATTAGGAGTTTTAAAATTTTTATTGTTTGTTTCCTAAATGATTTATGCAAAGGAATAGACAATCTCCTAGACTCTGGTATATCCATCATTTCTACAAAATCAGGTTCCTCTTGCTCATCCACAGCTTCCTCCAAAGGGAGTTGGAGGGTTTCAGCAACTTTTTTGTAAAACATAAAGTGAGAGGGGGACTCAGAAAGCATAGGGGGAGATTCTAAAGGTCTGTCTGGGGAGATGTCCGGTTCAATGGGCACACCCAGACCCTCCAAGCCACATTCATACTGTTCATAATCATCCTCCCCCTCCTCTGGTTCATAAAACTCCTCAACATCATATTCCTGAACCGGTGGAACCGACCGAACCGACCTTTTACCAGACAGTGGCGGTTCGGACGGAACCGGAGAAAGTGACTGGACAATCTGAATAGCTTTGCTATCTCTGCAGCAGTTGGAGAAGGAATTTTGGGCTCACACCTGCTGATTTTCTTGTTTTCTTTACTGGAACTGGCTCATCCGAGCCAGCTTTGCGTTGCCAGTCTCGCCCTGGTCAGAGGGCATTCCTCCGCCCGGGTTGGCACCAACCGGGCTGGCCATCCGGGTCACGGACTTTTTGGCCTCTCGCCCTGAGCCTGCCAACTCTCTTTATCCAGGGTGGCTGCAGGAAATTTTTTACAAATCTGGCAGTCTGAATTGAGGTGGTCAAACCTCAGACAATATACATATGTGGTGTGTGGGTCAGCCTTGGCAAAGACTTCCCACAAGCATCATAGCAGTGTTGAAACCCAGGGCCCGGTTTTTCTTTTGGGTTTCTCAGACACAATGCCAGCCTCAACTAAAAACTTGCCTTTTAACGGCAGCAGGCAAGACACCCTTATCGGTTCCTAACCTATTACGGGTCTTGAAAAAACTGTAATGAATTCTGTTTTTTAGAACCGATAAGAACCGGAACCGCACTCTAAAACCTCTAATTTTGTAACTTCAAGTTTTAAAGAAGCTGATCGTTCAAAAACCGAACCGATAACATTTACAAGTTCCACACAGAAATTAAACTGAAATTACTTACGATACCATAGACAGAGCTTGAACCGATCGGTTTTGCGGTTAAAATAATAATATTCTCGGTTGATTTGAACCGAGAAAACACTGTTTAAACCGAGAAATGAACCGAGCAGTAGGAGAAATCTCCGGAGCGACTGTTCAGTGAGGAGGAGTAAAGAATCTGACAGTTTGGGTTTGAAATAACCCAGACAGAGCTTCTCTAACCGAGCTCGTGCTCTAAGTTCCATTCTTAGAATGGGAGTTAACTCTTTCACCTCCGGAGCAGTTCTAATGGTGGGACAAACTGCAATTGTCATAATATAGCAAGACTTCATGTTGTTTGAAGGAGAGTTTCCTGAAAATATATTGGAAGAATTACAAATCAGAGAAATTAAACCTGGATTATGCTCTGCAGACAGTATTGAATATACTCAGCTAAAAATGAGAACAGAATTTGTCCGAACACATTTTTTTTGCAGGAGTTCCCAAACTTGGAACACTCTACCATCCCATCTCAGATCATGAACAATTGGTGTACACCAAGGTAAAATTAAATATTGGTTCCAACAAGAGGCCACTAGGAAAATTAGAGAGGGAATGCTTTGACGTAGACAAACTAATGTTTACCTTTCTAGGTATTTATTTTTTAGGTATCTGAAACTGAATGTTTTAAAATGTCTGTATAGTTTAGTAACCGTATATGATCTTGGGATACTGTAAGCTGTGTGCTATATTGTATTGTATTTGAAGTTTAATGTATTTGATGTTTTTGATACTGCAACTAGATTGCACTTAATTTAACTTGGATATAACTTAGGCCTCGCTGGAAATGAGCTTGTCTCAGTCAAGTTGTACCTATTCACTGCTTTTCTCAGCTGAATCAAACTTTTACTGTTGCTACTACTAGATAAGCCAGTTATCCCTGTAAGAAGGAATGAAAAACTCAGTGAATCTTCATAGCCTATGCATTGTATTTGCAACTGGGAAAGAGAATTACGTATGTTGCATTTTTATTTTGCTATTTGTGCCTTTGGGCCTGGGTTGAGCCTGAAAAAGGACCCACGATCCAGTGCTCCTACCTGGGAAGCAAATTTTAAATAAATAATACACCTGTGAGGAGGAACAATTACAAGCAGGGGATGGGAGGTTGGTGTGTGTAGCTCTAAGGAGAAGATATCAAGAATAGTCAAGAGTTATAGTAACTAACTTTATTATCTTCTAGGAGTCAGTCTCTCTCATATAAAATGTTTGTGATGGCTTGGTCTGATTAGCATGTCTTGATATGCATCCTTCATGTTCAAGGACACTAGTCAATCCTGTTCCTTCAGGAATGTCAGGAAAGACCCCAAGGATATCATTCTGAACTATTGTGCCAGGTTATCATTATAAAAGAGTATTTTTTTTCACTCAGTGCTAATCCTAATAAATTTAAAGGAGAACTGTGCGGAACTTGTAAGTCATTTTGCTCAACAGAAGCTGTTTTTAAGTACTGGTTCGGGTTCTGTTATTGTTTCATCTATACATGCCTTTTAGCAACCTTAGTGGGTGTTTCTGCTTTACAGTCTGGTGTAAGTACCATTTTAGAACTGGATGATGTAGTTTGTATCCCTGACAACACCAGAGTTCTGTAGTAGAACATGGATGCATTGTGCCAACAATGGAAGAGCAGAACAGGGACAAAAACTACATCAAATGGTTCTTACCAGCAGCACGTAAATCAGAAACTCCTACTAGGATAACTTAAAAGCCTGCACTGCTAGAACAGCAACTGAATTTGAATCAGTATTCAAAAATCAGCTTCTAGTGAGAAAAATGACATAGATCCAGTGCAATTTTCCTTTTAACTGAAACTGAAAATTGAACTTTTCCCCCAGGAAGAAAAGAAAAAGCTGTTTGCCCATATGACCCTGAGGATGAAACAACTTGCCTGGTTGGAAGGTATTTTTCAAGTACCTAGGAGTGACACTCCTGGATAATTTCCAGGACTCACTTGTCTGTGGTAATGCTTTCCATTTCTGGCAGAACAGCATCAGCCACTAGAACCAAGTGGTCCCACTTGGGCAGCTGGGGACAACCCATGGGTGGAAAAACAATCAGAGAGTTGTGCCAGGCGCTTTTGATGACTGCGACAATTTCTGCTGGGCTTTTTTGTTTTTGAGGAAGTGGATTGGTTTGTTTTGCTAACCAAAACCTCTATGTTTCCACCAATTTTTTATTAGCCTGAGCTCTACCTCTCTGCAGTTTGTGAGGTATATCCTTCAATTTTGACTGTACTGTTTCACTTGAAATGCTGAAATAAATAGCATTTTTTTAAAGTGCAATCAGAATACAGAAAAATAAACTTAACACCTGCATGTCTGCAGACCTTGAGAATGCACAGTACTGTTCATTCAGATTAATGTCAAATATAATGTTTCTAGTCAGCTGACGGTCGTACTTGCAATGGCTGTTCACAAGCACTGTCACGAGATTGAAGGCCCAAGCAAAGCAGCGTACGTGGCATCAGAATACCTTCAAGGCTGGCCTGTATGCTGGATGGCGCATGTTGGGGGGGGCACTAAACTGAGCAGTAGGGTCAGACAAATAACGGTGGGCACATCCCCCACGTAATTATACAGGGCTGCTCTAACCCTGGCACCACACAGTACAGCAATGAGGGGCTCCCCTCAAAGGCTCGGAGGTAAAAGGCAGCAGCTGACCAGATCCCTTGACAAGGATGACTTATGGAGCTCATTCAGGCACGTACTGACAGACTGAGAGGGGGCTAGGAATGCCATCTACAGAAGGGCTCTTCAGAATGTGGAGGAAACCAGGGGTGAGGAAACTGGGCCTGGTAGTGCTGGTGGTAAACAGGGCCACCTGGACAAATTGGTTTACTGGGCAGGTAGCAGGCTTGTGGTCCATGTAAGAAGGTTGTAGCCTTGACTGGAAAACAACTGGGGATCAGCAGTGCTAGAAATGTAATTTTTCCACACTGGATTCAGCTGAAGTGTTAGATACAGCTATATCCACTATTTCACGCCTTCCCCCACCCAAAAGTACTTTCCTTCCAGACTATCGGAATAAATATTTAAATATCTGTACTATTGGAAAAGCCTCAGCCCAAAACACTCAGCAAGCAAACGATACAAAGAAAACCAACTTTTACGCTGGCATATGCTATAAGTACAAATTAACTACTGCTGTTACCGGAGGGACCAGCAGAGAAAACAGCATTTGGTTTGTATCCTGAAACCAGTACTGATGAATAAATATTCTGTATCTTGTAAGGTCTGTTTGTTTTCAAGGAGGAATACTTTGACTACTGAAGTTTTCTCCAGGGAAGTAAAACTGTAATTTGACTTCTCGTTCCCCCAGCCTCTGCAGGGTCTCTGAAAACCATTAAAGATTAAACTGCACAGAACAGTTCACGTGGACTGTTAGTTTTTTATGAATCATGGCCCTCCTACCTCACAACACATTCCCCATGTCGTAGAATGTTTCACCAGGTTTACATGGGTGAGAAACTACTTCAGCAGGTAAGATTCAAAAGCCAGGAACAGAATTGGAGGAGTTCGGGCCAGGAATGTAAATCAAAAATGTTAAAAAAAATGAACACTAATTATTACAAAGTGGAGTTTCTAAGATTTGACAGCAAGATTTTTTCACAAACTAAGTGCTGTCCTCGCTTAGGTATATTGTGCAGCTGCAGTGGGATTTCTTATTTAGAAGTCTTTAGATGTGTGAAATGTTACCAGTTAGCCACCCTGAACAAAGTGGGCAAACTGGTTTCTGCCATATGGTTTGTCACTTTATTCTGAAAAACTCAAATTGCTACCTCACCCCCAAGTACTGCAAGTCTCGTTATAAATCTCTTAACATTCACCAGCCAATCATTAACATTCAACAGCCAATCAGTGTGCAGAATATCAGACACTTCCCATCTCATACCCCGTGAACAGCTGCACTCTCCTGCAAGTTGTTGGACTGATACAGCCTTCACCGCTCAAAGGGGGAGAATCAAATCTTTCAGTTCTGAGGTATAAAATGTGTTTGTTTCATTCTTATATTTATCTGCAATTTATAAAAAAGTTAGTAGGGGACACAAGGCTGTATCTTTTATGGTATAAGAGCACTGTATTGAACACATCTGGCAGCACACATCTTGTGCCCAAGTACCTCCAATCAGAGGTGTCTTACTATATTTTGCATCACGATATCCCCATTCCCCAAGAGTCATAGCTAAAAGTATAATCCTGCCAGTTCTGCAGAGTACTGTTTTTCCTAACGTTTTCCATGTTTCATCCCATTTGTACATTGAAGGGAAACTCCTACAAAGCTCCAAAGTGCAGCAGCTGCTGCAGAAATGCCCGATTAGGGCTTTTAGCACCAAACAAAAATGTTCTTGTACCTGCTACTTTCTGATTTTAATTGTAAAGACCCCCTCCATCCTTAATGGCTGCAGAGCCGTGGACGACCATCTCACGCACAGCAGGTGGCTTCCGCCACGCAGGTAATGCTAATAAAGGATATTAACTCTGCCATTAGTTGGTAGCCCTCATTAAACATAGAAACATAGAATTTGGCGGCAGATAAGGACCGCTTGGCCCACCTAGTCTGCCCATTTCGCTACCCAATAGATAAGCTGCAGATCCTAGTTAACCAACAGCCTACTGCCTCCTACCCCCCACTAGAATTGCCTTATGTCTGACCCATGCATTCTTGAATTCCCCCACTGTTTTTGATTCCATGACATCCTCAGGAAGGCCGTTCCATGCAGCCACAACCCTCTCTGTGAAAAAATACTTCCTCACATTACCTCTGAGCCGTCCCCCCCCTCTCTATCTTCAAATTGTGTCCCCTTGTTCTGGCACATCTCTTTTTCTGAAAGATGCTACCCTCTTGGACTTTGTTGATTCCCTTCAGGTACTTTAAAGTTTCTATCATGTCTCCCCTCTCCCTGCTTTCCTCGAGGGTATACATATTAAGCTCCTTTAGTCTCTCTTCATATGTCTTCTGGTACAGACCCTGCACCATTTTAGTTGTCCTCCTCTTGGACAGCCTCCATCCTGTCTATGTCTTTGCGGAGATGGGGTCTCTAGAACTGCATGCAGTACTCCAGGTGGGGTCTTACCAACTGTCTGTACAGAGGGATAACAACTTCCTGTTTTCTACTGGTGATGCCTCTCCCTATGCATCCCAGTATCCCCCCAGCCCTCCTTACTGCCTTCTCACATTGCTTGCCCACCATTAGGTCATCTGATATGACTACCCCCAGGTCCCTTTCCATTTTTGTTGTTGTTAATATCTCACCCCCCATTGTGTACTCTTCCCCTGGGTTTTTGTTTCCCAGGTGCATTACTTTGCACTTCTTTGAGTTGAATCTAAGCTGCCATACATTTGACCATTCCTCCAACCTTGCCAAGTCCCTTCTCATCCTTTCCACCCCACCTTGTGTATCAACCCTGTTGCAGATCTTTGTGTCATCTGCAAAAATACATACTTTTCCTTCCAGTCCCTCTGCAATGTCACCTACAAAGACATTAAAGAGGACAAATCCCAGTACTGAACCCTGCAGTACACTGCTAGTAATCCCTTTCTTCAGAGTGGACTCCATTTACTATTACCCTCTGCATCCTGTTGTCCAGCCAATTTTTCACCAGGCTACCACCTTGGGACCCACTCCCAGGCTGGTTAATTTGACTATTAATCTTTTGTGTGGGACTGTGTCAAATGCCTTGCTAAAGTCTAGGTAGGCCATGTCCACAGCCCTTCCCTGGTCTACTACTTTGGTCATCCAGTCAAAGAAATCTATTAGATCCGTCTGACATGATCTTCCCACTGTGAATCTATGCTGCCTTGGGTCCTGTGCCTCGCTGACCTCTAGATACACAATTCTTTCCTTCAGAAGTGATTCCATCATTTTGCCTACCACTGAGGTCAAACTAACAGGTCTGTAGTTTCCTGCCTCTGCTCTGCTCCCACTTTTGTGAAGTGGAATCACATCCGCCCTCCTCCAGTCCTCAGGTACCACAACATCCTCCCTTGATTTGTTAGCATAACCTTTGTGGCAGAAGTCGCCTGCAGGTGCATGAGATGGTCGCCCATGGCACTGCAGCCACTAAGGGTGGAGTGGGTCTTTATAATTAAAATCGGAAAGTAGCAGGAAAAAGAACAATTTTGTTCGATGCTAAAAGCCCTAATCAGGTGTTTTTTGCAACAGCTGCTGCACTTTGGAGCTCTGTAGGAGTGTCCCTTTAAGACAACCAAGTCATGGGTAATCCCTTTTGAGTCTCTACCACTAGCCTTCCTTCTTGCAAGTGAAATATGACTACATAAGTTAATAGAGGCTCTGCTGAGTGACACTTATAGTATAAAAGACTCCGAGCATGAAGTCTGAAAGAGAGGACCTTGAAGCACAGCAAAGCTGTTCTGCCTCCTGAACCTCTCAAGAGGAGTCTCTTACACTGTAAGAGACACCCAATTGGGGGCCTACTATAACTTACAGTGATTTGTGATATGTTTAAAGTCTTTTTTTTTTATTTCAAAAGTAAAATAAAGCCCATCCTCTTCCCAGCTATAAAAATGGAAAGCTCCACTCCTAACGTTCCAGCACGAGAGACCACTGAGCACAGGATAAGGGGTACAGTGAAGTGAAGCAGTCGAAGATGGTGCCGTAGAACCTCCCACGGTGCAGCCAGCACCATCGGCACTGTGAACGGCATCAAAAGTAGAGACAGCACCGAACAATGGACCTGCGCCGACCACGGCGCTATCAGAGCCCACGGTGCCGCAAATGGCGCCGAGGCCCAAGACGGCACTGATGGATGGCGTCGAGGATGGTGCCAACCCAGGCTTCCCAGCCTGAGGAAACGACACCAGGGGAGCCTTTGCCCCCAAAGGGGCGATTGCTAGTGTGGTGCCTCCCGTCCGCTCCCCGGGGGGGGGAGGACAGACTGGGCCTCCTGCACCACAGAAGGGGCTTCTGCAATGGCGAGGCTACTAGGAGCAGAAGCCCTCTCCTCCACGGTCCGTATAGAACCAGGAAGGAACCCGGAGGAAAGGCTGAGAGACCATGGCTTGGCCCGACAAGTGCGTGCCCGTCCCCCTAAAGTCGGCGGAGCTCGTCCAACTTTCAACGCCCGTTGTTCAATGACACGACAGTCCATGGAGAAGCAGGAGTTGCACGAATCCATGTCATGAAGTGGGCCAAGACATGCAAGGCAAAGGTCATGTTGGTAGGTGACAGAGTATTTACGTCCACACGGGCACCGTCACATAGGGGGCCGTCCCATCTTCGAAGATTTCGCCCCGACCGACACATGACCTACGGTAAAACAAGCTAAACAAGACTCGATGTCACTGACAAAATAAAGAAAAGGAACAGTCTTACCAGCGGCATCAAGTGGAGGTGATAACGGAACCGGCAGGAGTCGAAGGGATTTCAGCGTTAACGGGACTGCGGCATCAATTCGAAGGCTTTTCAGAAGAAATAGGCCTCTTGCGCAGCAGCAGTTCCTCACGAGGTGCGGCCTCTACGGCAGGAGATGAAGAACTGGCAGGAGGGCAGGGTCGAAGGCACCTAATGGCCAACCCGCGAGTGCCACACAGTGCATTGGTCTCGAGGGCGGTGCCGATAGTGTGTCAACTCCACCCATCCAAAAAAAAAATCCCGCAGGGTCGTGACCTCTGGCCACATTACCCAATTGTGATGAATGGTGAAGGCTGACACAGATAAGATCATATCGAACTGCATAAGCAGAGTTACACAAAAACAATAGGTTTTACAGGGAATGCATAGGAAAACACGTAATAACTACAATAAATGAAAGTAATTCCTAGTTAAGACCATATTATAAGCTGCTACACAGGTTCTAAGCTACTACCTCTTTTTTTAATTTCTATTTCTTTTTCTTTGTAAAGACAGAAGACAACCACATGCGTTGTCTCAGAGGTACCTAAAGTGCAGGCTCTGTTTTTTTTTACATGGTGTGCTCTGGACTAACTACTCAATTATCTGAGGATGAGTTACATGAATACTCTGGGCTTAGAGTGGATGGCTCCTTATTCTCCATTTCCAAATCAAAGGCAGACATTCAATTAAAGAAAAACACTCTAATGTGAAAAAAACACAGCAATAATAGTGACGCACAGACAGGCAATTGGAATTAAAGATTTGTCCTAATTTGTATCCAACAGTCTTTATCTGCAAAGCTGTGTACTTAGAGACTGAGGCGTCAATTTGTCCTCCTTCAAGCATGCTGCCTATTAGAGTCACGTCAGGTTTTGCAGCAAGCTAGACTTAAATAAATGATGCTGGAGGGAAACTGAATGTAAAACAAAGAGACAAGCCCATGTAGCAGGCTGAATAACACATTCTTCATAATCTGGCAATTTATGATACACATGGGGCCTATTTAAGTGGTGATAAAACAAAACAAGTATGCAGTACAGGTATTCAAAGAAATAAAAGGTCTGAGAGCGAGCTTCAAGAATGGGAGGCTGATCAGATGAAACTCTAGCTGGCAGTGCAGTGATGGGACTAGCTGGTGGAATGAGCTAGCAGTACATGGGTGGGACTAGCTGGCAGTATGGCAGTGGGACTGGCTGGTGGGACTAGCTGGCAGAGATAACCGGATAATCTTTAACTGCCAAGGACAAGTGTCCATCCATACTGAACCAAGTTTGGGGGCCATGGTTCAGTCCTTAGATAATGAGACATGTACATGGTTATAAATGACATAAGAGTCAACCTCTATTTACAGAGCTGCAAACTCACCAGTACTGGAGTCGGAAAGTGTTGGTTTCAGTTAACATTAGAGCAAAAACTAGTGTGTGTACCAGATCAGTTCCGGTTCTAAGCTGGTGGCTAATTTTAACAGAAACAGTTATTGTTAAAAATGGAAGAAGGCAGTTTGAAAATTGGGGATTGATTGTTGTGTATCCGACCTCACTTAAGAGGGGGAAAAAAAACACAAAAAAACAACACTCAAGATAATGAAAAGAACTTGGAATGCGGCCAAACTTTGTGGCACTGGGAGGATGGTGGGCCTAATGCTGGGAGATGGGTTGGCTTAATTCTGGGAGACAGGTGGGCTTAATGCTGGGAGGTGGGTGGGCTTGATGCTGGAAGGAGGTTGGGCTTAATAATTGGAGGTGGGTGGGCTTAATTCTGGTAGGAGGGTGGGCTAAATGCTGGAAGGTGGGTGGGCTTAATACTAGGAGGTGGGTGGACATGATGCTGGGAGGTGGATAGGTTTGATGCTGGCTGGTGGGTGGGTTTAATGCTGTAAGGTGGGTGGGCTTGCTGCTTGGAGGAGGGTGGTCTTAATGCAGGGAGTAGGGTGGGCTTAATGCTGGGAGGTGGGGGGGGCTTGATGTTGGGAGGTTGCTGGAGGGTGGGTTGGCTTAACGTTGGGAGGAGGATGGCTTAATGCTGGGAGATACGTGGCCTTAATGCTGGGATGTGGGTGGGATTGATTCAGGAGGTGGGTGGACTTGATGCTGTGAGGTGGGTGAGCTCAATGCTAGGAGGTGGGTGGGCTTAATACTGGGAGGAGGGTGGGCTTAATGCTGGGGGGTCAATGGGCTTAATGCTGAGAGGAGGGTGGGTTTAATGCTGGGAGGTGGGTGCGTATAATACTGGCAGGAGGGTGGCCCTAATGCTGGGAGGTGGGTAGGCCAGACTTGCAAAAACTGGAAGAGCGTAAGCAAGATGAGGCCAGAGCTGGATCAATTCTCCACCCCCTTAAATCGCTGGACCTGCCTGGTGCTCTAGAGACCTCTCCCCCCTAATATTCTGTATCTAGAGGCCAGAGTAGCCCAGCTGCGAAGAGGCCTCACTGGTGACTTGTTGTTGGGGGCAGCAGTCCCTATATGGCATCCTCTGGAGGGTAGACAGGCTGTGTACTCTGGAATAAAGAAAATACAGAAACATAGAAACATAGACTTTGTTGGCAGAAAAGAGCCAATAGACCATCTAGTCTGCCCCTTTTCCCTGCCTATTCCAACACCTCTGACCCTATTTGGCCACTGGTGTCCTTTCCTCCTCCCTTTTCTCTACCTAGTTTGCCCTTGTGTCTATCCAACGCATACTTGAAGCTCCCCATAGTCTTTGCCCCATTACCACCTCTGTCAGGTTGTTCCAGTCATCCACCACCCTTTCCGTGAAGAATAAACTCCCCCCCCTTTAGTTTCATCACATGCCGTCATTTTCTAGCGCCTTCCTTCCTCTAACAGTGACACCCCACCTGCACCATATTCACTCCTGTGTGGTACTTGTAGGTTTCAACCATGTCCCCTCTCACTCTCCTCTCTTCCAGGGAGTACATGTTGAGTTACTGCAGCCTTTCCTTGTATGGCTTATCATGCAGCTGTCGCATAATTTTGGTCACCCTCCTCTGTACCGCCTCCACCCTGTCAATGTCCTTGCAGACGTACAGCCTCCAGACCTGGACACAGTATGCCAGGTGGGGCCTCACTAGTGAGCAATACAGCAGCAGCACCCCCCCCCCACCACTAGAAATCCCCTTCCTGGTGCATCCCATCATTCCACTAGCCTTTCCTACTGGTTGTCACACTGACTGGCTACCTTAAGGTCATCAAATATGATGACTCTAAGGTCTCTTTCCTATTTGGTGACTGCAAGTATCTCTCCCCATCTTATATGCAGCTCCTGGGTTTCTCCACCCAGTGTTTGGCATTGAGACCCCGCAGCCACACCCTAGACCACTCTTCTAGTTTCTCTAGATCCCGTTGCATTCTCTCTGCTCTTTCCTGAGTGCCCACCCTGTTGCATATTTTTGTATTATCCACAAAGAGACACACCTTTCTCTCCAGCTCCTCAGCAATGTCACTTAAGAAGGTACTGAAAAGGACCAGTCTCAGCAATGATACCTGTGGCATGCCACTAGCCACTCTCTCGCCCCCCGAATGTCTACCATTTACCCCTTTGCCTCCTATCCTTCAAGCAGTTTGATACCCAGCTTACCACTTTCTCCCCCACCTCCAAAGCTGCTTCGTTTCTTAACTAGCCTCATGTGCGACACAATGTGAAGGGCTTTACTGAAGTCCAGGTAGGTCCCATCCCCTGCTCAGCTTCAATCCACCTCCCCAGCCACCCAGTCAAATAAATCTCTGAGGTTTGTTTGACATGACCTCTCCCCCCGGTGAAGCCATGCTGCCGGTGGTCCTGCAGTTCATTAGCCTCCAGGTACTCCATGAGCTTCTCCTTCAGTGGAGTCTCCACTAACTTCCCCACCACTGATGGAAGACTGACTGGCCTGTAGTTGCTAGCCTCCTCTCTTGCCACTTTTGTGCAGACAGACCACATCAGCCTTCCTCCAGTCCTCTGGAACCATACCTGTCTACAATGAGGTTCTGAATAATGTTGCCAGAGGGGCAGCTAGCACCATGCTCAGTTCTTTTAGAACCCTACAGATAGCAAAGAACACTGAGTAATGCAAAATGGCAGTAAGGGCAGTGCTCAGCTGCTGAGGAATTCACATTTGGTTTAGGAGGGGGGCAAATGCCCCCCCAGCAGAAAGATGAGCGACTTCTGATTGGTGGCCTATGTGAAATGAATAGTGGTGGTTATCCATCCATTTACCAGTAGACAGATGAAGCACGGGTGCATACATCATGGACCTCAAGTCCTTTAAAACTTACTGTTACTATATTAACTGTCATCTTTGCTAGCAGCAGTCTCACAAGCAAAGACAAGGATGGGGCAGGAAGTTTTCTGAGCTAGATGCTCACCCATGAGTGGTGGCTACATAGCAAGTTGGGTTACGTTAGCAGTAGAATGTGACCCCCCCCCACCAGTGCTATAGTTGTCATGCTGACACATTTCAGTCTCCAGTGCAGTCCATCTAGCACCATCAAAAGGCACTAAACTCGCTGCAGGGATGAAAAAGAAACTGTAATTTTACTAAAAGGTTTTTCTTTCCATGTTTTATGCAACACTTTATAGGTTTTAGACTCTTCTGTCAATTACGCCACAGCAGACCACCCTCCTCACATTCACCATACTCACAATACGACAAAAATCAAAATACACTCATGTGTTGATCCTGTAGTCAGCCCCAAAATACAAACAATTAATATCTGTACAGTTTTCATCACGCTCAAACAGTGCTGCCACAGAATTTTCTATCAAGTGCCAAGCTGTAAAGGGGTAGTCTGGTAAAGGAAGTGATCCTGTCCAGCCCACCTATGAAGTTAATACTCCTCAATAATCCAATAGTGACTCCTGTAATGAGTTGGTTATGAGCACAGGTCAAAGAGTGTTGGAGAACAGATAAAAGCTAATTTCTAGTGTTGCTCAGATAGTACCCTACCAGGTTAGATATCATCGGATACCATCATTTTGGTCAGATTTCGGATAGCCTCAAATGGCATAGACATCTGACCAAGGATCTGACCTCCTAGGAGCCACTGTAAGTATCTGAGGTATCTGTGGATCCAACCATCAAGCAAACTATCCGAGGTTGGAGCCAATGGATCTGCCCATCAGATCCAACTATCTGAGGTGGGATCCGATGGATACAACCTCGGCTCCACTGGCTGGATTCTAGGTCAGATATGAGTACTATCTGATGGAGGATAGTCAGATCCACAAAAGCACTATCCGAGCAACACTACTCATTTCCCTAAGCCAACTCTTTCTTTTAGAAACTCATGCAGGGCACTGAGTTACAGGCAATGGCTTGATTTTGCCTCAGGTGTTTGTTGCTGGATTTAAATTTTATTTTCTTAAAGGTTTTCCCTTATTCCTTGTGTATAAATTGTATTGTTTCTGATAACCCACTCAGTCTGATTGATTTCTGCCTACCCCCTCTCCTTGCAACCCCCTCCCCTCTGCTCAAGTCTATTTTCTCCCTGTGCTCACCTCTGTCTTCTCCCGCCCACATCCCAAAGTACTTAAGGCTCCGTTTCTTTCCTTCTCCCCAGGGTCGCGAGGGCAGCTGTGAGAGCCCTCGATTCCACTCTGCTGTTCCGAGATCCGGAGCTCCCTGGCCACCCAGAAGAAAGGTACGCGAACAGGACCGCATTAAAGCTTTTAAACTTGGCCCCTTTTTTTCTCCTCTCCCCCCTGGCGCCGGACTGCTAAGGCACTGAGGGAAAAAACAGCACACTTTAAATTTAATTTAATTTAATTTAATTTTTGCTGCTAGTAAATTATACTGTAAGCTAATACTTGCTGCAGCCTGTAAAACCCCAAGTAGCCAGCCAGTGATTTCTTTAATTTGTGCTGTAAGTGCTCTGCTCCGCCCCCAACCACCACCCTTGGTCAGCTCTCGATTTTATAACCAGGGTTGGTCAGCTGACATGCAGAAATAACCTATCAGCCCACTTTTCCAGCTGCAGGTTATGCAAACTTAACACTAGTGGCCGCTGCTACATACCTCTCTCTATCCACTTATACAATGTTGTCCCCACTATTTGCAGCCCTCCTGATTTCCAGGTTCTTACAACTAGCTCAGCATGCACCGGACATCCTAGCCCTCTCCGAAACCTGGCTCTCTGACAGAATACCCAATGATGCGGTCTCCCTCAGTAATTATTCCATCTTCCAGGCTGATAGGATCAGCAAGAAAGGCGGTGGCTGTGCAATATATGTTAAATCCTCCTCCAAGCCACTGAAGTTCAACCCCCACACGCAACATAGCGCCAGACACTTACAGTCAAACTCAGTCTGGGTACCAAAACGCTCACATTACTGGCCTATATCCCCCGAGAAACCAAACCCGTGATTTGATCTCTATCTCCACAGTGTCTCACCCTACCTAATACGAGTGAAGTCATCATAATGGGTGACTTCAGTGTCAACTGGCTATCCCCAGCCTCATCCAGCTTCAAAGACACTGCCATGGCATCACGATCTTGCCCAACTTGTCACCTCTCCTACCAGACAGAACAACAGATCTGGGACCTCCACCCTTTTAGACCTCATCTTCACCAACAGGCCACGGAACCTCTCCCATGCCACGGTGCTCCCTGACACCATCAGTGACCACTCCCCAGTGATCTGCTGGTGGTCTGGTAAATTGCCTCCTGCCCCCCCTAAAATCTCCTTGCAGAGACGGCTAAAAAGAGGAGGTCTTGAGAACCTCAAAGTCCATCTAACCACCAGCAACTGGCTCCCCATTTACACCACGCAGTCAGTAGACCAAGCACTTGCACACTTTATAACCACTTTCAACAAGGCTCAGACATTTACGCTCCCCTCGTCAAGCAAGTACTGAAACCAGAACCACCCTTTGGATCACACCCTCACTACTAAACCTGCTCCAACAAAGGGACAACCTATGGCATAAGGCCCTTGACTCCCAATGCATGCAGGATAGACAGCTATACCGGGAGGCTTGCAACAAATGTACATGGGCCTTACGGCAGGCGAAAGCTACATACTACCAACAAACCCTAACTTCCTCCTGGGGAGACGGTAAAAAATTTTGGAACAATATAAAAGAACTCAGTGGGAAATCCTGCTCCCCCTCCCCTACCCAACTCTCTATTAACGGGGCTGTCACCCAGGATCCTTCCACTATAGCAGAAGCCCTTAACTCCGCTTTCTCGGATCTCTCCCATATCCTCCCTCCTAATTTCTTCCACCCTATCCCCCCCCCACCTGACACCTCGTGTAATGTCAATTCTATACCTTTCAGGCTGAGAGTCATCTGCTGCGAGGCAAAACACTACATTGCCAATGCTATTGCCAATACCCGTTACAGCAATGATTCCCTAGATCTTAAACTCATGCGGCTGACCCTGGATGTCATATTACCCCACCTTACTAAAATTCTCAACCTCTCTCTTTGCCTCGGTCAGTTCCCCTCAACCTGGAAGAGAGCCATAATCACCCCCATTTTGAAGAGCGGCGATCCCGCAAGCGCCAGCAACTATAGACCGATTTCAATACTTCCACCTCTCTCCAAAGCACTTGAAAAAATAGTATCAGACCAGATAACAGAACACCTAACTAAACACAACCTTCTCTGCCAGGAACAGCATGGTTTCCGGACTGGCCATAGTACTGTCACAGCACTCAGGGAGCTCACCTCGTTCATCCATGAGGCTCTTAACCAAGGCTCAATACGAGGTGCAGTCTATATGGACCTGCCGAGGTACATTTGACACGGTCAGTCACGAGCTACTGCTTGTGTCCTTCCACAGCTAAATGTGGTCCCAGAGGCAACAGCCTGGTTCAAGGATTACCTCTCAGGCCGGTCTCAACAAGTCAGGATAAATACCACCATCTCCTCCTGCTAAACAGTTTGCTCTGGGGTCCCTCAGGGATCAATACTTGGCCCGCTTCTTTTCACCCTCTTTTTAAACTCTTTCCCCAAGGCATGCAGCGGTCATCTACTACTCTATGCTGATGATGCGATCCTGTTCTGGAAACACCCACAACCGAGTACCCTCCAACTAGCCCTACAGGGTTTCTTCTGGGAGCTTGAGACCTGGTTCACTGAACACCGCCTGATCATCAACTATAACAAAACTAAGTCCATGATCTTTGTGCACCGTCAAAGCCCTCACAGTCAGTCACAGTCAGTCGGCACTCCTAATCAAAAACACACAAGGTGCCCCACTTGAACAAGTTAATAGTTTTAAATACCTGAGTATCACATTAGACACCTCCCTCTCCTACTATAGTCACATTCAACTCCTCGCTTCCGCTGTCAATGCTAGAGTGGGTATCCTCTACAGACTGAAACACTGCTTACCCACACAGGCCGTGCATCTTGCAGTCTCCTCCTCAATCCTCTCCCTAATTGACTACGGGATTGTGATCTATGGCTCAGCAGAACCCACCACACTACGTAACATTAACACTGCCATGAATAAAGCCTGCCGCCTAGTCCCAGGCAGCGACAGACTAACTCATACCTGTGAGCTCTATGCCTTGGCTGGTTGGCTTAACTTCCAACAAAGACTAAAGTATCACACCTGCATCCTCGCAAAAAAGATACATCTCCAGCAAGCCCCCGTCGGCCTTCTCCCATTATCAGCACTGCCCCATCAGGCGCAATACAAAGCTGCAGCAAACTCCTCATTTCTGATCCCCATTGTAGAACATCCCTTGAGCAAAGATCCTTCCACTACGCGTGCCCCGCTTTGGCTCAATACAGCCACCCCGCTCTCTGATCCATAGCATCTCCCTTTTCAAAGCAGGCCTCAAAGCTCAACTTCTTGAATCTGCTTTATGTGATTGTGGCTAACACTGCCCAACGCTTGTGCTCCCAAACCCTCCAGCTACCGACACAGGGTCTCTCTAGATCCCACGAATCAGCATTCCTTCACGTTTTCTGTCAAGTGATATTCTGAATGCTGCCTATTACTGTCACCAGTTAATCTAAGTTAATGCCTGGACTGTGTCTCCAGTACTGTTATGTGAATACTGCTTGTTCTGTATGTTTTCTTTCTGTATTTGTTTACCCTCCACCCCCTGTAACTGACATGAAGCCTTTGCAAAAGAGTCTGTGACTCAAAGGATTGTAATTCCGATTTTATTCAATAAATAAATAAATATCTAATGACATACCAGGACAGAATAAAGCTAGTGGGGACAAATATAACATTAGTCTGGGGCACAGGTCTAAAGGATTTCCTCTGCTTCAGGTTCCCACAGAGCCTGGCAGCATGCCTCACCAGACAGAGAGAAAAACGTTATCTCAGGAAATTATTAATTATATGTGACCATGTCACAGAAACCCCATGGAGCATTACTGCATATCTGGTATATTACAAAGTCACCCAACAAAGGTAGAATATAAAATACAAGAAGTGGGGCAGGACGAATGCAGGGAGGGGGGGAAGGGAGGGGAACGAGGGGAAGGAACACCCCACCTCTTATATTTCATCCTTGTTGAGTGAATTTGATGGGGGTCAGGTTTTGTATTTTTCGGTGTCTGCACATAAATATTATGAATTAATTATATTTATTTATTTATGTCTTTGGTGACTGGGTAGGTGCACTGATCGGTCATGATCCAGGCCACAAGGTGACAAAAAATAGGTACAGGTACAAACAGTCAATTACAAGATACAATACGTGCATGCCCAACAGCTGGCAGTGAGGGTGGAGAGAGAGAGAGAACAGTGGTAATGCAATGACAATGTGCAGACAGCGTAGAATGGTAATGCTATATCAGTATGTACATAAGCATAGCCAAAATACAGATGGTGCAAGATGCAAGCAGTAATGGTATGCAGGTACATGGTCCAATTCAAGTACAAGTGAGAAAACCCAGTTGTTGTAAGAAAAATTCTAACAGAAAAATAATCACAGTTCATAACATCGAAGGAGCAAGACAGGAGGAAACGGGAGGCAGGGGTAGGCTTAGGGGTGGGGGCAGGAAGGAGAGAAGTGGGAAAAAGGGGCAGGCTAATGGGGTTGGGGGGATAAGTGCTGTAGGGAATCAAGTGAAAGTCTGAGTGCTATTAGAGCATAGTCGAGTTGTAGACCCTTGCGTTGCTGTACGGAACAGTGACATTTTGCAGCAGTGAAGAGCCAGGTCTTCAGATTATGTTTAAAAGCTAGGTGGGAGGGGGATGCATGAACAGACGGGGGAGCTTGTTCCACAGGAAGGCTGCTGTGACTGAGAAAGCTCGGGTTCCCGTGGTGGTGGAGGCTGGGGAATTCTAGTGGGGGACTGAGGATGCCCTGAGATTCCTACGGACCACTCTACCTGTTAAGAGGGTGAGTAAGGGGACATATGTTGGTTCCTGAGGGAGTTGTCCACCAGACAGCCCATCGCATACTCAAAGCGACCCTGAGGAGTGAGCCACCCAAGTGACTGGTAAATGAGCAGTGGTGAGAGCAGTAAGGGTTGAGCCGAGTCGACAGATAGGGTATCTATGAATTCTGCTGCTTGTGCAAAGGTGGTGGATAGGTGTGAGTAAACTGGGGAGCAGTAGTCAAGGAGGGGAAGTAGGTTGCCCTGTGCAATGGCCAGGCGTGCTTTGGCGGATAGGTAATGTTTGTGGTGGTAGGTGGCACCTAGCTTCTGGCGGATCTGACGCACCATGTGGTTGACATGTTCTGAGAAAGAAAGGGAGGGGTCAAGGGTAACACCTAGATATTTGAAGAATGTGAATTTCAAGGGGAGGACCAGCAGGGGTGAGAACTAGGAGGGAGGAGTTGGCTTTGGTGGCTTTGGATAGGAAGGGTTTGGAAGTGAACAGCATGGATTTAGTCTTTTTTTACTGACTAGGAGCTTGGTTGAAAGGAACCAACGATGGGCGGATACATAGTTTTGTGTGAGGGTAGATGAGATTGAGTCAACAGATTTGTCACTATGATAGATGACCAAATCGTCAGCGTAGAGAAGAGCTTTACAGTTGAGGCTGTCATTGGGGAGTGTATTAATAAACATGGAAAAGAACAGTGGTCCGAGAATGGAACCCTGGGGAACTCCAGCGAGTACAGAAAGGGGAGCAGAGGAAGCCTTGACGATGATAACTGACCGAGTCCTGTTTGATAGATAGCTGTGGAACCAGGCAGTAGGTCCCGGGGAGCAGCCAAAGCGAAGCAGGGTTGAGTGGAGGAGGTGGTGGTCAACCAGGTCAAACGCTGTTAACGGATCAATGAAGACCATGCCTGTGAGTTTGCCCTGGTCCATACTTCTTAGTACATGATCAGGAAAGAGGGCCAGGGCAGAGGAGATACTATGTTGCTTACAGAAGCCACGTTGGAGAGGGCACAGGAGGCTGTACTTTTCCAGGTGCTCTGTTAGCTGAGAGTGTATGGATTGTTCAAGCAGCATGCTCAGGTCGGGGATGAGGGAGATGGGTCGATAGTTGTCGGGGAGAGGGGATTGCCAGCTCTGAAGATCGTTACGACGTTAGCGTGTTCCCAGGAGTCTGGTATAGCTGCAGTGGAAAGAGCAAGATTGAGGATGAAAGTGAGTGGTTTTACGATTGCGGGAGAGATGATATTGTTTATAATATTAATAATTAACAACAATATATTATTACAACTAATTATACATTGTATCACTATGGTATTACGTGTGGTGCTAGCATTTATAATTATGTATGCCAGTGGTTTTATATTTTTTTGTAATAATATACTGTACTACTGATGATGAAGTACTGTCTCTTTAAATATCATGTATAAAACTGCACTACCAACAGACGGCACACATTCCTGACAAAGGGCATTATGGCGCAAAACGTTGAGCTTGCTGAAACATCAGTTGTGCTGCTGCTATTGGTGCTTTTAATCGAAATCTTCAATAACTTAATTTTGTATCCAGGGATAACGTTTGTCTCTCTGTTGGGCAAGGCATGCTGATAAGCTATGTGAGTACCTGTTTATGCCTTTTTCACCCACACATTTATGCTTTCTGACTGAGACACTTGAAATGACCATCCTCTGCGTCAGAATCTGTGGGTTCAGACCAAGGGTCACCTTTTTTTTTGTCTTTTCATGCTTTAAGGTAGCTCTGACTCTGTGAGGCAAAACAAAGCTCAGTCTTCAAAAATGGGGGGAAGGGGCCTTGGGAATTAAATTTACAATTTTCAGTGCTCCCCTTTGGTAGCTGTTGAACTATTTAGGACTTGCAAAGCACTCTGTGAAACAGTGTATATGAATAGCACTATATAAATCCAAATTCTATTCTATTCTACAGTCCTTGTACTACCAGTATCTAATTCATTGCTTTGTAAAGCACTTTAGGATACAGTGTGTATGAATGGTGCTATATAAATCCAACTTCTATTCTATTAAACAGTTTCTACACTACCAGTATCTAACTCATTGCTTTGTAAAGCACTTTGGGGTACAGTGTGTATGTACGAATGGGGCTATATAAATCCAAATTCTATTCTATTCTACAGTCCCTGCACTACCAGTATTTAACTCACTGCTTTGTAAAGCACTTTGGGATACAGTGTGTATGAAAGGTGCTATATAAATCCAAATTCTGTTCTATTCTACAGTCCCTGCACTACCAGTATTTAACTCACTGCTTTGTAAAGCACTTTGGGACACAGTGTGTATGAAAGGTACTACATAAATCCAAATTCTATTCTATTCTACAGTCCCTGCACTACCAGTATTTAACTCACTGCTTTGTAAAGCACTCTGGGATACAGTGTGTATGAAAGGTGCTATATAAATCCAAATTCTATTCTACAGTCCCTGCACTACCAGTATCTAACTCATTGCTTTGTAAAGCACTTAAGGATACAGTGTGTATGAAAGGTGCTATATCAATCCATATTCTGTTCTGCTCTACTGTCCCTGCACTACCAGTATCTAACTCATTGTTTTGTAAAGCACTTTACATACGAACATACGAAGAAGCCAGCAGAAGAAGGCCATTTGGTCCATCAAGTCTGCTCGTACTGCAGGGTCCACAGCTTGAGCTAAAGTCCCTGCCATCCCTCCCCACTCCTCCCATTCTCCCTACCTATAATCCTTATCCTCCCCATGCCTATCCCAGCCTCTCTTAAAACTGCCCACTGTCTTCAATGAGATGACCTCTTCCAGCAGCGCATTCCAAGTGTCCACCACCCTCTCTGTGAAGAAGTGCTTCCTGACCTCCCTCCTAAACATCCCACTCTCCAGCTTAAGACTGTGCCCCCTTGTGATATGGCTGCCACTCAGCTTAAAGAGATTTTCCTTATCAACCTTATTTATCCCTTTAAGTCCTTGAAAGTTCCAATCATGTCCTTTCTCTCTCTCTCTCTCTCTCTCCTGTCTTCCAGGGAGTACATGTTCAGTGCCCTCAACCTCTCCTCATATACCTTATCCTGCTGACCCGCTGTCATCTTTGTAGCCCTCCTCTAGACCTGCTCCAGCAGGTTAATTTCCTTTTTGAGGTGTGGGCACCAGTACTGAACTCCATACTCCAGATGTGGCCTTACCAGTGACCTGTATAAGGGCAGTATAACTCTGGGATACAGTGTGTATGAAATGTACTATATAAATCTAACATACTAACATACTAAAATGCCAGCAGAATAGGCCTAATGGTCTTTCGTGTCTGCTCGTTTGGTCAGCCCCCACCCTGGGTGCTGACCTTGCTGCCCCCCTCGCCTTCTCTGGCTTCTCCCTTCCCAGTTCCGGATATTCTTGTTGCATTGGATTTTGCTTCCAGAACCCTTCCCCTGTAGCTGTCCCACCCCCTCTTGAACCCCTCCACCATCTCTGCCTCCATCAGCCCCCTAGGCAGTGCATTCCATGGCTCCACCACCCTCTCAGTGAAGTAGCACCTCCTCCTTTCTCCCCTGAATCTTCCCCCCTCCAGCTTCCACCCATGCCCTCTAGTGGCCCCCTCTTCCTTCCTTCGAAGCACCCTGACTGTTCCTCCCCTATTTACCCTCTTCATGTACCTGAAGACCTCTATCATGTCCCCCCGGTCCCTTCTCTCTTCCAATGTGTACATATTTAGCTCTTCGAGCCTCTCCTCATAGGTCCTGTCCCCCAAGCCCCAAATCATTTTGGTTGCCCTCCTCTGGACCCTCTCCAGGAGGTTAATGTCCCTCTTTAAGTGTGGCCTCCAAAACTGCACGAAGTACTCAAGGTGCAGCCTCACCAAGCAGTTATACAGAGGGAATATCACTTCCCTCCTTCTGGAGGTGATCCCCCTAGTGATGCATCCCAGCATCCTGTTGGCCTTGGCTGCTGCCCTCCCACAAGTCTCAGAGTTGTTCATCTTGACATCCACCACCACCCCCAGGTCCCTCTCAGCCATTGAGACTTGTAGAATTCCCCAGGGTGTACACTTGGCCCGGGTTTCTCGCCCCAGGTGGAGTACCTTGCATTTCCCTGCATTAAACCTCAGCTTCCACTTTCTAGACCATCTTTCCAGAGCCTCCAGGTCCCCCTGTAGGGCCACCTTCCCCTCCTCCCCATCCACCACTGCCCCCAGTTTTGAGTCATCCGCAAAGAGACTCATCTCACTCCTGATTCCTGTCCTTATGTCAGAGACATAGGCGTTGAACAGGAGGGGCCCAAGGACTGATCCCTGTGGGACCCTACTAATGACCCTCCTTGGGGATGAGACTGTCCCACCAACTACGACCCTCTGGGTCCGGTCCTGGAGCCAATTGCCTATCCATCTGATCATCTGGTTCCCCACCCCCATTTCTCCCAGCTTATCCAACAGGTCCACGTGAGGAACAGAGTCAAATGCCTTGCTGAAGTCCAGAAAGAGGACGTCCACTGGTCTACCCAGGTCCAAGGCACTTGTCACCCAGTCATAGAACTCCACAAGGTTTGTCTGACACGATTTCCCGGACGAATCCATGCTGTCTATTGTCCAGGCACCCTGACTTTTCCAGGTCCCCCTAGCCTCTCCTTGACAATGCCCTCCATCACCTTGCCCACCACCGATGTCAGGCTGACAGGCCTGTAGTTCCCTGCCACCTCCCTTGATCCCCCTTGTGGATAGGCACTATATCGCCACCTTCCAGTCCTGGGGCACCCACCCTGTCCTCAGAGAGATGGTGAAAGCTCCGCCAGAGGTTTCGCCAGGACATCCATAGTTCCTTCAGCACTCTGGGATGTAATTTATCCGGCCCGGTGCTTTCTCCGTCTTAAGGGGGCTGAGGCTTCCCTCACTCTCTCTGCTGTGATTTCCACTTCCGTGCCTCTTCTCCTGCTTAGCCTCCCCTCCTGCCAGTGATGCCTCCTCTCCCCAGACCTGCCGATCGGTAAGGTCCCCCCTCAGTATCTCTGTCTCCTCCCATGTATGATGCAGCACCCCATTTTCCTTGGTGAAAACTGAGGTGAAGTACTCATTTAGTACCTCAGCCTGCTCCCCGGGTCTTGTGCCCATCTCTCCTGATTTAATCCTGCTAATCTGCCCTTCACCCTTTGTTTTTCCCCAATGTATCTAAAGAACCCCTTGTTCCTCTCCTAATTTCCCTGGCCAGGTTCTGCTCCTTCCTTGCCTTGGCACCCTCACCACTCTATGGCCCTTCTAGCCATCAGCTCAGTACTCCCCATCCCTTTCACTCCTTGAGCACTTGAATTGCCTATAGGCTGCCTCTTTCCCGCCCACCTCCTGGACCTCCTGGTCCACCAGCAGGGTTTTGGGCCTCACCGCATTTTCGTCTTACTTTGCACAGGTGCTGGTAGCATCCTGCACCCTCTCCTGATGATTTCCCACCTACTGTCAGCGTCCATGTCTGACCCAATCACATCCAAATGCTCATAGGATCCTTCCATTTCCTTAAAATTCGCCCCTGAAGTCAGTTACCTGCCTTTGTGCAGCCTTCTACCCTCCTAGGTCCAGGCAGAACCAGACCGTGGCATGGTCACTCCCCGCCAATGGGTCCCTTACCTCCAGGCCCCCAATCTGGTCACTGTCTGCCAGGACCACATCCAGTACCCATGCCTCCCTGGTCGGTTCCCCCACCTGCTGAGTTAGGAACGCGTCTTGAAAGACATCCAACAACCTCTGTTCCCTGGTCACAGAGGATGTCATAGTCTCCCAGTCTGTTCCTGGCATGTTTAAGTCCCCCAACACCACCACCTTTCCTCTGCCCAGTCTGCAGTGTCTCTAACATCTGCCACCAGACTCTCCTCCAGCTCCTCCGCCAGGGCAGGGGTCTATACCACTCCTATTTTTCCTCTTCCCCTTGTTATCAAGGTGACCCAAATTGCCTCCACAGTTCCCTCCGCCTCTACTCCCCCTATGCCAATGCAGTTTTTGACTATCATTGCTACCCCTCCTCCCCTTCCCTCCCCCCTGTCCTTCCTGAACATAGTGTAACCCTCCAGGTTCAGGTCCCAGTCGTGTCCTGCAGTGGCCCAGGTCTCAGTGACCGCTGCCACATCTACTGCTCCCTCAGTTAGCATCGCCTGGAGCTCAGGCATTTTATTGCCCACGCTGCTTGCATTTAGCAGGACTACCTCCACCCTTTCTCTATACTTCCATTTCCCCTGCTCGTGTTCCCATGGGGATTCTGTTTTCCCCTGGTCTGCACTTTACCAGTCGGCCTTTTCCCGCAATCCTCCAGCTCCCCAGGGGGGTGGAGACAGAGTCCCTCCTTTATCGGCACCCCCTTGACAGCCTTTTCTCCCATCCCTCCCCCCTTCACAAATTTAAACCCCACTTTTCACCAATGAACCCCTCTATTTTCAACTTAAGATTCCCCTCCCCTCCAAATTGAGATGGAGCCTATCTCTAGCATACAGCTCCTTATCCTCCCAAGTCTCCCCCCAATCCCCCATCAACCCTTATCCTCTGGCCTCACACCACTCCCTGAGCCACTGGTTTATCTCTCTAATCTTCCTTTTGTGTTCCCCACTAGCCCTTGGCACCGGCAGGATTTCTGAGAAGGAAATCACGCATCCTATGTCATGACAGACCCATGCAAGCTCCCTGAATCTTGCCTGTATCTCTAGCTCGCTATTTCCCTCAATGTCATTTGTACCCAGGTGGACCAGTATGTCCGGGGAACCCAGACAATCCTTTGCCAGCTGATATACCTCGTGCTTAGCCCTGTGCACCGTTAGTCCAGGGAAGCATTTTGTTCTAATTGGCCAGGCTTCTCCCTCCCGATCCCATTTGATACCCCTGATCATAGAATCCCCCAACAGGAGCACTCTGACCGCCCTTTCCTCCATTCCCCCTCCATGTCCCTCATCCTTTCTACCAGCCTCCCAGCCAGCTCCTTGTTCATCCCCTATCTGGGTGCCACATGCCACCCCCTCCTTATTTACCATGGTCACCCCTCCTCCAATCCTATGCCTCTCCTCCTCCTGAGTATCCTTCTGTACCTTGCTAATTCCCCCCTCACTGCTCACAACTGGTCCTTCTCCCCCATCTGCTAAACTAGCCTGGCTCATCCTCCCTTCCTTCCTGTCTCCATTTAGTTCCTCCTTGCTCGTCGTGCTCCCCTGGCCTAAACCCTCAGCTCCCTTTACTGAATCCTCCTTGTACTTCTGGTCCTTCCTTTACCTTTCCTCCCAACTGGTCCTTCTCCTTGCGCTTTCCTCCCTCTTCCCCTGTCCTCCTGCTCTGATTCACTGCTCCCCCATTCTCCTGCATTCCAGGTCCCCCTGTTCTTCCTGCTATCTGGCCCCTGCCTCCTGCCTCCCACTCCCACACCCTTTCCGTCTCTAACCACCTCTGTCGTGGCTACATCACCCCCTCATCCTCGAGCAGAGGAAGAGAATTGAAGCGGCTACTGAGCGTAAGGTCTGATCCACCTCCCCTCCTTGCTTCCTTCTGTCCAGCCCTGCCCATCTGCCTACTTCCCTGAGAATGTTGTCCCTCTGTCCCTCCTTTGTGAGGGTCCCCAGTTACCTGCCTGCTTCCTTGGTAGTGTCCTCTTTTTGCACCCCCTCTGCCAGGGTCCCTATGTGACCCCGTGTAGTCTCCTGCACTCCTTTCCCTATGCCCCCGCCCCCAGTGCTTGGTGTTCTATTTTACAAGTTCTATTTTATTCTACAGTCCCTGCACCACCAGTATCTAACTCATTGCCTTGCAAAACACTTTGGGATACAGTGTGTATGAAAGGCACTATATAAATCCAAATGCTATTCTATTCTACAGTCCCTGCACTACCAGTATCTAACGCATTGCTTTGTAAAGCACTTAGGACTACAGGGTGTATGAAAGGCACTATGTGATCTGCAAATGTGCAGGAGGGCTCTGTAATGCCCTCTGAGCACAGCTCAGAAGGTCACAGGAAAGGACTGATGCCATTCTGTACCAGTCCCTTTGCGATCAAGAATAAAGCCCGGGTTATTTCTAAGCCTCTCTTTGGACCTGGTAATTCTCATGTGCACATTAAAAGGCAACACTAGATTAGTCATCCAGGTAGCACTGTGGCAGAGAATCCACCTGCTATTCCGGTGACTATGGTCTGGAAAGAGACTTGGGGTTGCAGGGGGCCATCTGGGAGAAGGAGTAATAAGACAGCTCTCCTCCTTTTGGGTGGGGGAGTCCATTCTCTGCTGTCTGAGTGCCACTCAGAGGAAGCTGTCCAAGGGTTGAGGGCTGCCGCAGATGCCGATGCATACTTGTGCACAACTGCGCATGAGAACACTGCGTCTCTGCACAGTAGCGCTCACAACTTCATGCAGGCAGGGAGAGAAATGAGAATGAACGTGAGGAAGAACTTATTTACGGAGTGGAGGACCAGTGTAATGGACTGTGCAGAAAGACGGTAAATGCTGGCGCTATCGAACACTTCCAGATCAAACGATAGAGACACACAAAGGGTCGCTGGGGACAAATGGGGACACATGATAACTGAGAATACGGAGACAGCAGAGACACCGAATTACTAACTCTAGGTACAGTAGGAATATAGGGCAGGGCAGAGCGTATGGATGGAAATCCTTCTCTGACTTTCAACACCTATTTGTATATGAGCCCCTGGACTTCACTTAGGAGGCCCAGGTTCAATTCTCAGCTTGATCATAGCATTTCTTTTTCCCATAACTGGAAACATATTTGTAATGTTTGTTTGTGTGCCAATATTACACAGGTAGAAAAATTCATTTAACGAGGTGTAAAACAAACCCTTTTCTCAAGTATCTACAGTCCTGTCAATTAAATTAATGAAAGTGACTTTTTTTGAATAGACATAACACCTCCTTGCAGGAATGTGGCTCAGTTCTACGGGCTTCTGTTGGCAATGCTTATATTAATTATGCCTGCCTAAAGTAGACTGGTGTTCCACAGCATTATAGTCACATTTTCAAAATACTGGCAAAATAGTAAAAACTTATAGAACACAATGGTAGCTTGGAACTGAGTATAAAGAGCTAGTTTGTACTTGAAATTAATATTAACTTTAAAAAGTAGTGAGCTATTACTTCTTATATGTGAAGTATCGTGGCTGGCAATTTTTTTTATTAACCAGGAGAGACACACTAAGCTGAAGCTTGTTTACAGGTGCAACCTGGGAGCACAAGGAAGTTAAGAGACTTGCTCAGGGTCACACAGTATGTAAGTGGGGGCTGTGGGATTCAAACCCAGGTCTCCAGGTTTGCAGCTCAGAGCCTTAAACTACTGCGCTATACTAACCTCTGATATAGATCAGAGGTTAGAATAATGAGCTATGAATGAGCTTGGTACATCCGGCAAACCTGGGTTTGACTCCCACAACCTCCACGTACATACTTTGTGACTCCACGCAAGTCACTTAACCTCCCCAGCGCTCCCGGGTCACCCCTGAAAACAGGCATTTCTACATTGTGAGCCTTACCTGGTTGCCACAGAATTTAAAAATAAAGGTATTTTTGTCTTTTCCCTTTTGCTAACTAGAAGATTTTCCGACAGTACCTGGACGGTGTGATGGGTGGAACAGTCCTCTGCCTGGAGGCAGACATAGACATAGCTAGATTTGTTCCTCCTCAAACATCATCAGCTCTATGACCCCACTGGCTGTGACATCACAGCTGACCAACAAGAGCCATTAACCTGCTGCCAGGTCAGTCACTTGTGACGTCACAGTCAGGGAGTTCACAATGCTGACGAGGGATGAACAGGAACAGAACCAGCTATGTCAGCCCCCAGGTGAAGTACTGCTCTTCACATCACATCTCATACTATCAGGTAGAAAACCGTCGCATGAGTAAATGGAAGAAAAAAATCCTTCAGAAATAGAAAGTAACAACTGACTGCTTTCAAAAGAAAGAATAACTTCTGCCTGCTGTTTTTGGCACTGCTAGCTCTTTACTGGGTTTACAGAATATTTACCAATCTGTTTTTTGTTGATCGTTTATTTATGCCCTACCTCAGTTAGTTTGGACCCTTGGCTCCTTTCGAGCCCAGCATACAGCTCGCCTTGCTTTGGAATGTATGTTAACTATATACCATCGGACCTCAATTTTTGCAAGGTCCGAGTATTGCCATAGACTTCCTTACTGTCAGACTATGAAAACTGCACAGTTCCTCTATTTTGTTAGACAAAAATCTGTTACATTATCAGGCACTGACATCTGTACAGCTCCTGCTTATTGGCCATCCTTGTTTATTACTTTACTTGTGTATTGCACTTCTCAAGCTACTGTTTTGTATTGTTTTGAGCCTCATAGGACCTCCTTGAAAATGAGCTTGCTCAATGGAGTTTTCCTGGAAATAAACTTGAACTTGAATGTCCCTACAGATTCCCATCTGCATCACACCCCCCCTGTAGTTTTAGCTTTCGCCACCCACAGCCCTGGGGCTGCTCCATCGGCCATCCGGATGCAGTGTGCTGGGGTGGTGGTCGCTGGGAAGCACTGGCCTGGGTCCATGGGTGTGGTGGAAGAGGGAGACAGAGGCACTCACAACAACCACTGGGTGGGGGGGATTTTTCCTGTTGGGAGGCCCATCCGCCTCCCTGCTGTGCCCCAACCTGTGCATTGCCCATCTGTGGTGGGAGGAAAGGGACAAGGGACATTATATTGCCACCCACTATGTTTACACTTGCTTGCGATCAATTACAGGAGACACTAACAGAGTGCAGCAAGTGAAGTCCTGCACCCCCTCCAAGAGCTAGAAGGTGCCACCTCTGAAGCAGACTCAAATGTGAACCCAGGTACCCCCCCCCCCATAGTACTGCAAAAACATTGTCCACAACACCATGGGCTAGGCTACCAATCCATTATTAGTCCCGTAGTTAAAGAAATTACCACAATGCTGAATTTAGCCCAAATCAGAAATGAAGAGGGACTGTGCAAAAAATGATCAGAGACAGAGCATAACATTTCTGCAATATTTAGTAGTATTTCAGCTACTGGGCTGAGCACTAGTAACAACAGGCAGCATCCCCTTAGGCCAGCAAAACTCTAGTGTTTTTCGTGGAGGTGGCATTGTTGAGTACCGAGGTGATGGGGTGGGGATGAGATCACTTGCTTTATGAGTCCCCCACCCCATGGCTGATGTTGGGCAGTACTGATGTTGCAGAATGTATTGACACATGCAAGCAATGCCCTAGTGGCCAGACTCAAGGCATGACTACGTGGCACAGCAGATTTCTATAGTGAGAGGTGGCACAGTTGAGTTCCGAGGTGACAGGGTGGGGATGAGATCACTTGCTTTATGAATTCCTCCCCCATGGCAGTACTGATGCTGCAGAGTGTAGAGAGACTTGCAAGTTATGCCCCGGTGGCCAGACTAAAGGTATGACTACGTGGCACGGCAGATTCCTAGAGTGGGAGACGGGCCGGGGGTTACAGTGGAGAAAGAATCAGTGTTTAGAAGGAGGGATACAGAGAGCAAATTATCTTCATGCCACCCTTACTAGATCCAGAGTCACTACCTCAGGTTGCTATCATCAACGACTAGACATACACCCCCACAGCAGTACCAGGATAGTCGGGGAAGGGGGGGCAGTAAGTATGCATTACAGCTGGAATACTGCCAAAATGGGTTAAGAAAAAAGACAATACCTTCAATGTTATGGTAAGAGGAAAAGATGTGACTGTCACAATATTTCTGAGGTGAGGGGGTGGTGGAATGATTCTTCAAGTAAATGTACTTAGAATTATCCACTGGGAGCTTGCTAAATCTGTTGCACAATGAGAATAAAACCACAAATAGGAACACAAACATTATTACTAATATATTATGAAGGATTAAGGGGGGGTCAAATATGAAGAATCCTTCCAGCAGCAATGTTCTTTTCTTAATTGAAAAATTTGAAAAAAGCCATTACATAGTAATGAGCTGAGCTATGGAAGATGTAATTATTTCTGTGTTTCGAATACTAATGCAAACCCTATTCTTTGCCCACGGTGTTATAAAACTCTAACCTTAGCTCCGGTAAGCTATTATAAGCTTAGGCTGCGAAGGCTCCATGAGTAAATGTGATGGCAAACCAGGTGGAATGGGGGTCTTGTCACCGAGCTGATTCTGTATTGTACTTATTCCAGTCTTTGGTTACCAGGTAGGTGCACTGATCCAAATGACCGTTTTCAGGCATGACCCGGGCAAACAAGTGGCACAAACAACATTACATACAGGTACAGCAATTCAGGTACAGGTTATACAAAGTAGATACAGTGCAGGTGCAATTAAATACAAAGGATGGCAGAACTGTAGTACAATAAATAACTGTGTATGAGAGCAACATGGGATTACTGTACAATTTGGCCATATCGGCAGCCCCGGATGTCGTTGCTCCTGTCCGCGTTCGTCCCCTCTCCCTTTGCCCTCGGTCCCCATGGTTTGATGGGACCGTGAGGGAGATGTGGCGACTAGGACGAAGGTTAGAGCGTTGCTGGCGGAGATCCTCCCTTGATGCAGACCACCTTATATTGATGGAGCACTATCAAGCCTGTCAATCTGCAATCTCCCGTAAGAAGGCAGAATTCCTGTTCAGGGAGATTGCCATTGCTCAGAACCAACCAGCTCAGCTTTTTCGCACTGTAGACAGACTGTGCAACCCAGCCTGCCCGCAAGTGCGAAAAGTCTTTTCGCAATTAGCATGCAATGAACTTGCTCGATTCTTTGCAAATAAGGTGGCCAACATCAGGGTGGCACTCCATCCAGCACACTTTAAGGGTGTTGCTCTGGACCAGTGTGGGCTGCTGCTCCTCAGCTTTCCTGGAGTACCTTCAACCGACTGGAGATCATGGATGTCATGCAGATTGTCCAGAGTATGCACCCTACATGCCGTAGTTTGGATCCTGGACCAACTTCCCTGATTTTGGGTGGTACTGATTCCATCGGTCCGGTCCTCACATGGATAGTCGGGTGCTCCTTGGAAACAGGTGAGTTTCCTAGCTCCCTGAAGGAGGCGGTGGTAACACCCCTCTTGAAGAAAGCTTCTTTTTAGGGAAGATGATTGAGAAAGTAGTGGCCATACAGCTAGAGAACCATCTGACCATCCATGACATCTATGAACCCCTCCAGTCTGGTTTTCGGAAGAGGTATAGTACTGAGACAGTGCTGATTCGGGTGCTCACTGATCTCCTGATGGCTAGAGATCGGAAGAGCCATCCCATCTTGGTTCTCCTAGATCTCTCATCGGCGTTTGACACTGTGGACCATCGGGTACTGCTTAATCATCTGAGGTTCATCTGTGGACTATCTGGTGTAGTTCTCTGGTGGTTTACATCTTACCTCACCGGAAGAACACAGAGAGTGGTGTTTGGGGATTATTCCTCAGACCGTGTTTCCCTGTCTTGTGGGGTTCCTCAGGGTTCAGTATTGTCCCCCATGTTGTTTGCAGTGTACATTCTGCCCCTCAGAGACATTGTATGAAGGTATGGGCTGAGGCTTCACTGCTATGCTGATGATACCCAGCTCTGTCTTTCTTTTGCACCTGACCAGGATGGAGCTCTCTCGGTCTTTAACAACTGCCGCACAGAAATCCAGGAGTGGATGGATTTGAGTTGGCTGAAGTTGAACACGGATAAGACTGAGGTGTTGGTTGTGGATCCGGTGTGCCGGATGGGGGACGTTGGGGGCTGGTTGCCCTCAGGGCTATACCTTGGGGGCCTATCACTCCCGACCTCTGAACAGGTGCAGAACCTGGGGGTAATTTTTGACAAAGGGCTTACTCTGCACTCACAGGTGTCTGCCATTGTCGAATCCTCTTTCTATCATCTGAGGAATATCTCCAGGATTAAGCACCTTGTTCCGTCCGGCTATCTTCCTATGCTGGTTCATGCCTTTGTGTCCTCACACCTGGATTATTGCAATTCCCTTTACCTAGGGCTACCTGGGGTGGAAATCCACTGCCTGCAACTGGTGCAGAATGTAGCGGCCTGGCTCTTGACAGGAACCTATCGGTCCAGTCATATTTCACTGGTGCTCCACGGACTGCACTGGCCGTCAGTAGAGTGGCGGATCACCTTTAAAGTCGGTCTTCTGACTTTTAAAGCCCTTCATGGACTGGGGCTGGATTACTTGAAAGAGCTCCTAGTTCCTTAGTGCCCTGGGTGATCGCTCCACTCAGCTGGCGAGGGGTTGCTAGAGATCCCAAGGGTGTGTTTAAAATCTTCTGGGGCCCGGGTATTTATGTTTGCGGCCCCTAACCTCTGGAATTCTCGACCCCGTCAGTTACGGCAGTGCCCGACCGTGAAGGGATTTAAAAAGTCCTTGAAAACTTATTTATGGAGGCAAGCGTTTGGTGGTTGATGTTTTTTCTAACTGTATTAGTAGTTTTATTGTTATTTTATAATTTTAAGGATACTGAGCTGTATGATGTGTTTTAAACTTCGTTCGGCACCTTGGCTTTTGATAGGCGCCATAAAAATAAAGCTATTATTATTATAATTTACAATGGGTAATTACTGTAGAATTTACAATAGGTAATTATGGTATAAATAACAGTGTTTGAGAGGGCAAGGAATATTATACAATACATAAATTGGTAACCAGGGAGGGGTGGGAAAACAGCACAGAAACTGCTACAGGTAAATATCATAATTGACATACCATTGTATGAAAACAGGGAGCAATAACCAGGGACCATCATGGAGTATCGAGATAAATAGATGGGAGAGGGCACGTGTCATAGTCAGGTTTAGGAGACAGAGAGCTGATTGCTAGGATTACACTTAGAGGGACAGGCATTTGGTCTGAGATTGAAGCCACTCTGAGTTGGAGCTTGAAAGTGCTGTGTCAGTAGAATGGAGAGAAGCATAAAGGTGGTTCCACTGGGAGGGAGCAGTCACTGACAGTGCTCTGCCACCCATGGCAGAGGAGATTTTCAGTACTTCCATGGGGGGTCTGAGGATACACACATACTTCTGGGAGGAGCTCAGGACTTTAGAAGGGATGCCTATGGGGAGACATTGCCAAGTCTTAGGGTGTTGTCAACCAGAAAACCTCAGGCCACCATCAATTGCTGAGATCTCTCATCAGTTACAGAAAACCTGGGGCCACCTTCAGTTGCTGAGATCTCTAAATGGTTACAGAAAACCTGGGGCCACCATCAGTTGCTGAAATCTCTCATCAGTTACAGAAAACCTGGGGCTGAATGCATATTCATGTCGGCCAGAGAGAGGCAGTCAACCAAGGGACTGATAAAGATTACAGTGGTGAGTGGAGCAGGGGGCCAGAAGAGTGAAATGCCAGACATTACTGTAGACTGAGGTGAGGCGTGAGTAGAGCGCAGAGGACACTGAGGAGTATGTTGTAGCTCAGTAGTCCGGGATTGGTAGCAGGGCACCTTGGGCAATTGTGAGCCAGGCCACTCTGGTCAAAAATTGTTTTTGCCAATAGACAGCACCAAGTTTTTGTTTTACCCAACGAACGACTGAGTTTACATGCTCTGTAAAGGAGAGGGAGGGGGTCTAGGGTCATGCCCAGTTATTTGAAATGAGGGACATTTTCCAGCAGGGTTCTTCCGGCATTAGCACCGAGAGAGAGGAGACGGATTTAGTGAGATTTTCCAAGTAAAGTTCTGACCCAAAAGGTAATACTTTTGTTTTTTTTAGCATTAACTAGGAGTCTGTGAGACAAAAAACAGTTGTGGGCCAGGCCATAATTCTGGGTCAGGGAGGTAGATATGCTGAACAGTGACTTCTCGCTGTACAAAAGGGTGAGATCATCTGCATATAGAAGGGCTTCACAGGTGAGGCAAACAGAAGGAAGAGAATTAATGAAAACGGAAAACAATAGTGGACCTAGGATGGAGCCCTGCGGGATGCCCATGAAGACAGGCCTATTAGGGGGAGGTGGCTGTACCAACACTTACATACTGGGACTGGCCAGAAAGGTGGTTTTTGAACCATTGTGAGGTCCCTGGGGAGCAGCCAAGTTCCCGAAGTGTGTTATGAAGAAGGGGGTGATTGACCACGTCAAAGGCCTTGGACAAGTCTACAAACACGGCTCCCATGGCCATGCCCAGGTCCATGTTTCTAAAAGCATAAACAGGGCCAAGGCAGATGAGGTGCTGTGAAATTTGCGAAAGTTATGTTGGTGGCCACAAAGCAGACTGCATTTTGTTATGTGGTCAGACAGTTGTTGGTGGATGATCTTTTCCAGTAGTTTGCTCAGATGAGGGAGCAGACAGATTGGCTGGTAATTGTCAGGAAAGAGTAGATCTTCAGCTCTGAAGATGGGAATGACTTTGGCTAGTTTCCAGGAATCTGGCATAGTGGATGTAGTCAGTGCCAGACTGAACATGTAAGTAAGTGGCTTGGAGATGGCAGGGGCAATGAGTTTAAGCAAAGCAGGGGAAAATGCATCACTGACGGGGCTTCCATGGGTAGGGTGGGTTTTAAGGAGTTTAGAAGTGTCTTTGGCTGAGATGACCCTAAAATAAAAGAGAAGGGAGGGGAAGTGCCACAGACAGGGCATGTGGAAGGCTGATCAGGATGGCCAGGAAGAGTCTCTTCAGTGTGCTGTGGGGGGCGGGATTTGCTTATGTGGACCTCAAAATCAGTAAACTTTAAGTTCAATGCATGCGCAACATCAGCTGGGTTGATTAGCATACCAGTGGGTGGCCTAAGGTGAGTCGTGAAGTTTTGTGACCGTGGGTGGATTAGAGAGTTGATAGTATTCCAGAAACAATAAAGGTCCTTAAAAACTGTCCCGCTGCTGTTTACAGAGGAAATCGCACTTCAACTTCCTGGAGGTTTGTTTGCATTGGTTTCTTAGACACTGGAAAATTTTCCGTAGCACAGGGGACTGTTTGTGTGCAGCCCAAAATTTGTTTCTAATCTTCATCGAGGATATAAGTTCTTTAAGAGACCCTGCAGGTGCACCCACCCCTCACTCTCCGGGTAGTAAAGGGGAAATAAAGGTCTTGTAACCAAAGGATGGTCTTGGTAAAAAAGCCCATGGCTGCTGTGACATTGGTGAGGTAGTATAGAGCTATCCAATCAACTGCTCTAACATCCTCAAGGAGGGAGGAGATATGCAGGCAAATTAAATTATGGAAAGAGATGAGTTTGGGGGGGTTGGATTTGGTGGCCCAGGTGATGAAAGTGGGGAAGTGATTACTGATAGAATCAAACAATGTGCCAGCACAGAGCCCTTTGTCTTCTCCGTTTGTGATCACCCAGTCAATGAGAGAGTAGTTTTGGGTCAGAGAGTTCTGTCTGGTAGGAAAGGAGATGACCTGGGTCACGTTAAGTAGTTTTAGTAGGTTTGAGTAGTCGGTATTTAGGGGACTTAACCAATTAAGGTTAAAATCCCCCAAGTAGGACTGTGTTCCTGGGAGGAGACAGGTTGTCTAGCCCAACCAGGAAGTTAGCAAGACCAGGAGTGCCCCCTGTTGGGAGGTTATAGCAGCAACCCACGTACAGCTTTTCTACAGAGCCTAGGGTCATTTCGGTAATGAGCCACTCGCTGGGGGATACTGGGTCTAAGTAGTATACCACAGAGGCAGTGAGGGGTTCTCTGAAGTAGAGTGCAACACCCCCATCTTTCTTTTTACCTGTCCTGTCATAGTAGGGAGTAGCCAGGTAGGAGGTAGGTATTATCAGGGATGCGTGGTTTTAGCCATGTTTCAGAGAGGCTGAGGACATGTGGGTTGTGAAGGGCTATCCAGGCCTCGAGGTCAGGGAATTTTGATGGGAGGCGACATAAGTTGATGTGGGCGATTTTCAGTCACACAAGGTTTGGCCACACTTGATTTGAGCTGCCCACTTCACAATCAGCGGAGCCAGGGTTACTTTCTATATCTCCGGCAAGCAGAAGCAGAAAGCAGACCAGTTTGTAGGGGCAAGAAAGTGAGGGAGAAGCAACAGCTAGGGAGAACAGGAAAATACCGAGTTGGCGACGTTCTAGGTTCTCGAGACATGCATAGAAGAGAGAACCCAAGGGGATAAATTCCCATCTGTTTATATATTTGGGGGGTCAAGTCTGAGGACAGGAGTCCAGGATAGAAGGCATTCCTGGTCAAGGGCAAGTATAGAGGCACAGGCATCAACAGTACATGTTGAACATAGGAGGAGGGCTGCCAGCAGGGGGAGCCCTGCAGGGTACATGCTGTGTGACATATCTGTAAGGGAGAGGGAGGAGAAATACAAAGTGGCAAACTCTGGGAGATGAGAAAGGTAGAGGTCAGAGTGAGACACAACTTGGACAGTGCAAGGGGTGGGGGGCTGCTCAAGTAGATGGAGCGCTTTTATCGGGGCAGAAAGTAGAAAGAACGGGGGTGCAAAAGTACAGAGGAAATATGGGCAAAAATAAGGCAGGCCATAGAGAAAACAACCAGACTCTATGTCAGGCAGGTTAAAACAAGCAAGAGAAATAAAGAGGCCGCTATAGTTCTCCATGGAAGTAGCAAACAAAGTAAACGAAAAGAAGCAGGCATTCAAAAGATACAAGTCGACACAGAACGAAGAAGACAGGGAGAGTTATCAGGAGAAACAAAGAAAGGCAGGGAAAGCAGTCAGGAGAGCAAAAGCACAAATAGAGGAAATCATAGCCAAGTCAGTGAAAAAGAGGGATAAAACATTCGTTAGGTACATTAGCGAAAAGAAGAAAAGCACAGCAGGGATAGTAAGACTAAAAGGGGAAGGGGGGAAGCGTGGAAGAGGACCAGAAGATAGCAGAAATATTGAACAAGTACTTCTGTTCAGTTTTCTCAAAGGAAGAAAGGGAGACGGGCCATAGACTGGGGAAAAGGGTATTAAGGTAAGGGAGGTAGACACTAGCCCCTTTATGGAGGAGAGAGTCCTCAGGGAACTAGCAAAATTTAAGGTAGACAAGGCAATGGGGCCAGATGGGGTTCACCCCAGGGTGCTGAAAGAACTAAGAGAGGGACTGGCAGGACCTCTGACAGCTCTGTTCAATCTATCACTGGAGACGGGAGAAATTACAGAGGACTGGAGGAGGGTGGATGTGGTCCCACTATACAAAATTGGGAATAGGGAAGAGGTAGGAAACTACAGACCTGTAAGCCTGATTTCAGCGGTGGGCAAGGCTGTGGAAACACTACTTAAGGAAATGATTGTGGAATACCATAAAACCAGTTGATTGCAGGATCTAAGGCAGCATGGGTTCACAAGGAGGAGATCCTGCCAAACAAACCTGACAGAGTTCTTTGACTGGGTTACCAGAGAGGTGGATCAGGGAGGAGCAGTGGATGTGGCCTACCTGTATTTCAGTAAGGCCTTCAACACCGTTCCGCACAGAAAACTGGTAAGCAAGCTGGGCAGCCTGAGACTGGGTCCAAAGATAGTAAAATGGGTAAGAAATTAGTAAAGTAACAGAACTCAGAGGGTGGTGGTAAATGGAGATCACTTAGAAGAAGGAAAGGTAACCAGTGGAGTGCCTCAAGGGTTAGTACTGGGACCAGTCCTCTTCAATGTCTTTATTAGTGACACTGCAGAGGGGCTGGATGGAAAGAGTAAGCCTGGTCGAGGATGACACAATTTGACACACGAGGAGCATCAGGGAATATCAAAAAGCTGGAAGCCTGGTCAAGAGTTTGTAACTGGGCTAACTCCAGAAAGTGCAGAATTAAGCATATAGGGCACAGAAACCCTAGGGCAACATATCATTGGGGGGGGGGGAGAGTTAACAACCACAAAACAGGAATGGGATCTGGGAGTTGTCATATCCGATGATCTGAAGGTAGGAAAGCAGGGTGATAAAGCAGTGGAAAAGGCTAGTAGAATAGTGGGGTGTACAGGGAGGGGTATCACCAGCAGGAAGAGGGAGGTAGTGATACCCCTGTATAGATCAATGGTGAGGCCCCACTTGTAATACTGTGTCCAGTTCTGGAGGCCCCATCTCAGGAAAGACACAGACCGGGTGGAGGCAGTACAGAGAAGTGCAACCAAAATAATAATAATAATAATACATTTTATTTAATATAGAGCCTTTCGAACATCAAGGAGCTGAACAGGTAAAAGAAAATTAAAACAGTACAATAAATATCAGTTAAAAACAGCAGAATTCAGGGTATACTTTACCCCATAAATAGGTCTTAGGTGCCTGCTTAAAGCACCCCATGGTGCATGATGATGCATGACCTGCATCAGAAGCCCTATGAGGAAAGACTCAGGGAGTTAAACATGTACTCTCTAGAGGAAAGGACGGAAAGGGGTGACATGATAGAAACATTCAAATACCTCAAAGGTATCAATAAAGTACAGAAAGGAGGCATTTTGCACAGAAGGAGATGCTCAAGGACAAGGGGACACGATATGAAGCTGGAACGGGGGACTTAGAGTGGATATGAGGAAATACTACTTTACGGAAAAGGTGGTGGGCGTCTGGAACAGCCTGTCAGCAGAAGTGGTGGGTACGGAAACAGTAACAGGGTTCAAACTTGCATGGGATAAGCACAAGGGGACCTTGGTATCAGGGCTGGGGAAGGAGGTTAAGGCCGGAGATTAATCAGGGTCTACAGTGGCACAGCAGGTAGGGACCTTAGGGCAGACTAGGTTGGCAAGAGGTCCTTTTCTGCTGACAGTTTCTATGTTTCTATGAGACTACAGTAAATGTGGTGAAAGTACAAATTGTAAACCAGTTAAAATACCTTTTAAACAAACCACAAAGAATGTTCTTTTCCTTCAACAACACCAGTCCGGAAAAGCACAATCTGAAAAAATACAAACAACAGGCAGACTAGATGGACCAGAAGGCCCCCTTCTGCCTTCATGTTCTGTGTTTAGTATAAGCCCTGATAACCAGCTTTTTGCACCAAACCTGGGTGATGGCTTTCAGACCACCCCCCTTACAACCTTATTAATGGTAACCACATCAGTAGTGACAAGTAAGTCCCATGATTTATGAGTGTTTAGATGGAAAGTAGCAAACACCCAATCTGGGTGGGAGTTACCAGTCACCACTAACACTGTTCTAAGTGGGGGGTCTGAAAGCTGTCAACTAAGTCTGGTGCAATTAGACTGACATTTGCCAAAGTTTTGGGTAAGAAATACACTTGAAGAACATGAACAAAGTCTAAGGTACAGTAAATATCTTTGTGCCTAGAGCATCAGACTTGGCAGAGTCTGCACGGCTGGTCTCGCTGATGGCATTCCAGCCTAGTCTGCATCTGCAATACCAGAGTACCAAAAGTCCTGATGCAGGATGAGGTATGTCTCCTGCAGATCCAAAGGGTGCATGGTACCACACATGGAGGTCTCTGGGGACAGGAGGTGTAGCAAAGGAACATCTCTACAAGGCCCTGGATGCCTCCTCCGTGGCTCTAGGTCAAGGAGGAGGAGGAAAGACAGTGGCATCCACACTGGACCCCCTAGGAGTCCCAATGGCAAAGCAACCGGATCGCAGCTTGTGAAACAGGGGTGATCCAACACCTGAAGTATCTCCATCACCAACTGTTGATATAGCACATATTCAGCAGAAGACGCCAGGTGGCAGGAGGATTCGTTACCCTCAGATGAGGATGTGGATGGAGGTAAGGCGTAGGCCCCACGTGGGTTTGGTGCCAGAGAAGGAGCACTGAACTGGGTGTAACCCCTCTGAAAATGGGGGTTCCCAAAAGTCTTCCTTGGACTTGCCTAAATGCCCACTGCCAGGCTGGTGTTCTGTGTCCTAGCGATTTAGAAGTGTTTGCATGTGAGTGCCCTGTTAGCCTCCGTGCCTGTCTCTTTAAGAGCTGCCTATCTTGTGGTGTAAAATTAATCTGGGTAGGGACTGAGTAGTCTCAGGCTCGAGTCCCACCCAGGCTGTAGTGTTATCGCTCCATCCTGCCATCGCTATTTGCACAGAGGGAGCCCTGCTAGGAACTGTGCATGTTTACTGTCTATCTGTTTTAATAATAATAATATTGCAGTTTGTCTAACCTGCCTTCCTTTGCAGCATGGACATTTCAATATTGCCCCACCATCTTGTTCTGGACTGTCTATTAAGACCAGTCAGTACCTTTGGGGACACAAAAATGGTGTCTGTCCCCAGGGGTCTTGTGGGAGCAAATTTCTGTAGGAACTGTAGTTTTTGCACTTTGGTGCCTAAATGGACCTGGAGGGGGAGCCCTTGCTTTGACAGACTGATGGATTAACCAACCAGAACCTTTCGGACCGAAGGGAAACTCCCAAGCTGCCTGCTGCACTGGGTCAGTCTGGAGTTAGAATTTTAAGAATAAACAGCTCGAGTGATTCGAGCAGCTGCTTCTGCGTAGTTCGCGTGGGAGATTGGTGGAAAGGCTGAGTTTGGCCTGTCTGCCTGTTGTCCCTCGAGAGGGAATCCTTTGAAAGGCTTATCAATCGGACTGTATCTGAATTGGAGTGAGACAAAGCCACTGAACAGTAACCAGATTTAAACCTGAAGAAGACTGAAGATTTGCTGTACACGATCGGCCTGTTAGGACATCCATTCACCACAGAACTCCTGGTTTTGTTCAGAGATACTGATATTGTGACTGGGCTGCTATCCGCTTGGTGGTATCGTGATTGCTTACTATAAATGTGCTGTAAACTGCTAGTGGGTCGCAATTTGGTTCCCCATTGTTCAATTGTGCCTTGCTTGCTGGAAGCTGCATCCAGCACCTACCAGACTGACTCCGCATCCATCTCAAATTGGTCTGGGCCTCCACACTTTGGTCCAGCCAGCTACTCAAGCCACAGAGAAGACCATCGATGAGAGACCTGCCTGGGGATCAGCCCCCTGCTCAACATCACGAATAGGAATGACACCACGGTGAATCGTGTGGGCCCTGCTTCTCCTGGCAAACCAGCAAGTCATCCTGCAGTCTCCATTTCGTCCATCCTGTGTTTTGTACTGGGTAGTGTGAGCAAACACCAGGGTAGCTCCCTGCAACAACAGCTCAACCAAAGTGTGTCATCTGATTTAATTGTTTTGCATAATCCTCACAAACTGAGCCTCCTGGCTCCGGGTTACAAATTGTGTGTGGTTGTGCATGCCTTTTCTTTTCATCACAGGGCTCCAACCAGCTGCAACACCGCCCTAACCCAGAAAACGTTTCAGGCTAGCCCACCTTACTTCCAACTGGGTACCCAGAGCGTGTGACTGTGCAGGGACTAAAAGTGCATGCATAATTGCCTGACTAGATCACTTTTAGAATCAGTCAACCTGATTACACCCCTCCCTTGTTCAATTCCCCTAAATAAATCAGATCTAACTCTTTTTGCATTTAATCTGACTGTGGTTCCAGTTTGTACCCAAAGCACTGTACTGTTGTTATTAGCTGTGCCTAACCTTGTTTTACAGGTGATCTCCAGGGTCGAACTGGCGGAACCAGCCCTGGTGGTAAGTGCAAACAGTGTGGGGATTTGTATGCTGAATAGGGGCTACTGTGAAGGTGTTTGTTGCATACTGTCTAGGCCACTAGAGGGGAAAGAGGGGGGTTAGAGAGTCCTGGAGGGCTGTACTCAGGTAAGCCTTGTTACTAACAACCCTGTCCTCTAGGTGGAGGCACCCGTTTCAGTACCCAGGCCCCTTAACCTGCAACCAGCCACGCAGGCAGGGGTAGTAGCCCTTGGGATAGTGCCACCTAGGGGTTACATGGGCCCTGTTTACTTCCTTCACCACTATTCCATAGCTCCAACCCAAACTCAGTGTTGATCCCATGTCGAAGGGTGAAGAACATAGGCAACTTCTCAGAAAAGTGCCAAGGTCCCTCTAAGTGTAGCTGAGGCTCTTGGCCTTCTAGACCTCAGCCTAGACCATGAAACATTGGCAACATCCTGGTCCTATGGAAGGAGCAGGCAGAGATTCCCAATCATGACATCCCTACATCCGAGAAATTGCCAGAACAGTTGTACTAGGGAGATCCTCTATGGGTGCATCAGAGACCATAGTTGAACGGGTGCAAGAAGACCTCAATTGTCATGTGGTAGAACGTCAGGAAAGAACCTCAGCTCAGGGTCATCACAGTGCTCTGACTTAGCGCTGCCGTCAGCACAGGCCTTGGGACCACCAATGTCCACAGGACCAGAGTACCTCCTGGGACTATCATCCTTGACCTTATCCTCAACACCATGCTCCAAGTTGACATTTACGTCATGCAAGCTGCCATCTCACTTCATGGTACCAAAGCCAGGGACAGTCACAGTGCAGGCCCAGACCTGGTACTGTAACCAGCACCAGTGTCATCACCAGACTCACAGCCATTCCCCTTCCCCGGTGTTGCTAGCAACACCATAGTCAGAGATAGGCCCCAAGTCAACTCAAACACCAATCTCAGTGCCAGACCCTCCTCCAAAACAGCGAACAGTGTTGGAGGAGGCCCAGGGTCATCCTCACCCCCGTCTGTAGTGTCACCATTGCAAACAGTGACAAAAGATGGCAATGAGGTGCCCACAGGTGCGGAATGGTTGCCCAGCTGTAAGTCCAACTCTGGAGATGTCTGTCGCCCAGGATGAATAGACTGTGGCAGGTTATCAGTCGACTGCCCAGAAGGAGTTGGCTGTCCTCCCACCTAGCCACCAGGATCTCCTATGCCACAGCAGGGTTTTATTTAACTCCAAAAATTGATTAGCGTTTTGCTCATAAAAGTGCTAAAACATTGTGAAAATGCATAGCACTTGCCTCATTGTGTTTAACAAACATAACACTTCTAGAAAACCTATATAAATACTTTCTGTACAGTTAGCATTGTCCCAAGAAAAAAAATGCTAATCAATTATTTAAAACCCTGCACAGCACAATGAGGTTGAGTAGAGTCCTGTACTTCCAAGGACAATAAAAATCCTAGAAGGAACCAGGGGAATGATTCAGTTTCCTCACCTTGGATGCCCTGGTCCAATGCCTGCCTCAGAAGATAAGGGTCTCCTGACCCCACTTCAACACATGGATCTCAAGGATGCAAAAATCCATGGTAGAAGCAGGCATCACAGGAATCCATATCATGAGTAGGCCTGAGGCAGGAAAAGCAGAGCTGATGCCAGTCGTCGGACAAAATCTTTTTCCCACAAAGACACCAATGAAAAATGGAGGATTTATTTGGTCCTCTATTTGAACTTACCGATCATCATGATAAATAAGTTGGAAAAAAGGCAATAAATTTCCAAGAGAAACAGCCATGCAGCAAACTGAGTTAATGATGAATTCCTCTGGTGCGCACACAATGCAGGGGTAGAAATTAACTTGTTTTTAGTACTTGCACAGCAGTGCACGTAGCCAAAAAGCTATATGTACCAGAAACAGGTTACCTGCACTGATCAAACAATAAATAAAAAATAACCCTGAAATTAAACTAAGGAGACAGAAAAATACTAACAATTGTAGTATTCTGCTTCACACACTTGACTTTCCCTGCCTATTAACCTCTAAGAACATTGATTAAGGACATCTACGCCAGATTACCCATCCTCTTTCACACACTTTTCTTCTCCATGAGAACTGTATATGAACTCCACTAGTGATCTGTACTCTAACACACGTCTCTAGTCAAGACTCCGCCCCCATCCTCAATTCTGGGCTCTGATTGCTGCTGAATAGCATCCATCACATAGTGTTATCCAATCAACAGATGCTCTTCAGAGCAAAAAAAAAAAATCTGCCTTGCCAATTAGCCAGTCAAGACTGACTTCTCAGCAATCATGTGGTCTCCTACTGCAAGCTACGTAAATTTATATATTTTCAGCGACAGTGCTGGTACTCCCACAATTGGTTGCCAGAAAGTCTCCTTCACCTCACACATATGTTGCCCAGCAGTGCAAGTCACAGGGGTAACCCAGAGACGTTGACTCTGTCTGTTAGTGTGCGGTGAGTGGCTGATGGCAGGTACTCCTAGTCCAAATCCTCCCCCTGCTCGATTGTCATAACTGGATCTGGCATGCTGTGATTCCTACTCTCTCTCTCTCTCTCTCTCTGCTGTTTGACTCACACAAGCAGCACAAGCAATCAAAAAAAAAAAAAAACACAGCTCATGCTTGCTCCTGCCTTGGGAACACCACCCCTTCCCCAGGCGCCAACTGCAACTTACAGTGTGCCAGCATTCTGCAAGTCCATGTGATTAAAAGAAACAAACAAGTGCTTTCTCCAACTCAGTCCCGCATTCTCCCAGGCAATGCAGTGACTGCCAGCAGTGCGCTACAAGTCTCGAACACCAGACTCAGTGTTACATGTACTGTGGTGCATGCAAAGGACAAAACTACTTGCACTAGCCTGTTTCCATTTGCACAGGGAACAGGTTTTGTATGTTAATTTCTACCCATGACACAATGATGGGAAGAACAGAACTGAGGTATGTGAGGGAGCCAGCAACAGTTTTTGGCAGGCAGGTGGCACCAGGTGGTGTCACGCAGGTGGTGCTGCCAGTAGCCACTGCTGACCCCCTGCTCAACAGATTTGCTCCTGTGGGGTCCTAGTGCCTCTGGCCCGACCCCTAAGTGGGACTATATGTAGAAGATTGATTCTTGGAGTATCATGCATTTCTAAAACTGTACTTAAATTGTACAGAATACTAAAACCCACTGAATTTATTCTATGGCCAGCAAAAACTAAATACTAACAAAATGGGAATCAGTTTGTCAATATTTTCTACAGGAAAAATGGCTTACACGTTCAATATAGAGAAGGAATATAAAAAGATCCAGTAATCCAAGACCTGTGTCCTTGTTTGGGGGGGCGGGCATGTGTGCTCAGATAGCAGGATTTATGTCCCCGCACTGAGCATCTGGCAGCCTACTCGTATCTCCAGGGTCTGTAATTCAAATTCTGCTGAGACTTTTGCAGAGGCACAGAAGCCCAAGTGCCACTGATGGTGGAGTTAACATGAGGAAGAATGTATCCCGCCTATCTCTGTTTATAAGCTTCATCTGATGAAAAACAAGAAATGTTTTTTTTTTCTCAGTCAGAACTTTGTTTTAACTGTTTCACCACCTGCTGCAACATCAGACTGACATCCAGTCACTGAGCCTTCATTACAGTTTTATACTGATCATGGCCTGCGTGGCTGCTTCATACCGGTACCCAGAGCTATCCTGTTTGCCATGTAGCTCAGCGGATCAGAACACCTGGACAGTGTTCAGGGGCTTGGGTTCCAAATCCTAGTTGGGTTACATGACTTCTTTCTCAAAAACGAATGGAAATAAGTCACCCAGTCAGCACAGTCGTAGGGCTACCACTTGCAACATCGGCAACCAATGTTCGAGAACTAGTATGGGCCATCAGGGACAGGCCAGGGAAAGAGGCTCGAGTGTCCCTGGGGCAACTCTCCTCCCTCTGAGTGGAAGGACTCTGTGTCTTGCTACAAGATTGCCTCCAGGCAGAGGCAAGGGGTGTAGTGCACGCTAGCACATCAACAAGGAGGCACTGCCGTCAGGAACCTACACGCACGCCAGCACACCTCCATTATATTTGCGTGGGGAAGGCACCTCACTTGCTGTTGCCCTTGAAGCCAGCACAGGCTCCTTTAGTTCTCTGGTTAGCAAAAAAATGGACAAAAACCATCCCATGATTGCCTCAGCAACCCCCCCACCACCACCACCACACACACACAACACACACCCCTCTTGGTGCCAGGTTGGATTTCTGCTGTTGCCTAGAGACCAGTAACTGCTCTCTGTCAGGATATCATCCAGCTGTAAATCAAAACACAGTTCCCTAGCAAAGGGCAACTTTAACAGCTTCGTCTTTGAAGCCTGATCTGCTGCCCAGTGACAAAGCTGCACACTCTGCATGGCTGTCAGAATACGGTAGGTTGAACAAGCCGACATTCACAGACTGTCTATGACTGCATCCCCAAAAAAGGTGAAGGCCATGGAAATGAGCTGCAAAATACTCATCCCATCAGAATCCCTTGGGACAAAATTACCTATTGCAAAAACCCAGGAGTTTAATGCTCTAAAAATGATGAAAGACGCATGCACGGCCCACACATCGATACCACTTGAGGAGAAGGCCCATCTGCATGACGCGTCCACTCTCTTGTTGTGAGCACCGACAAGCCTGTCGAGCTTTCTCTAGGTAGTTTGGCATGCTTCCCAGCATTACACACACACCCTTATCTGTTGCTGGAGACATCTCCCACCTTGTGGTATTTGTCTCCTGAAAAGGAGAACATCAAACCCAAAGCCCAGGGAGTTGCTTGCACTTGACTGCCCCAGCCCATTCTTGTTTAATAATCTGGTCACAGTAACAGAAGCTGGGGAAACACTATGGGGCCGATGCAGACAGAATGGGATTTACGTCTAGAGGCTCTAAGTTTTGAACTTCCTTTAAATGCAGCATCCTACGAGCTTCTGTTATGAGACAGGACAATGACCTACAAGCAAACAAGGGGGGGATCAGTACTGGGTTCCATCCAATCCCCTTCCTCCTCAGAGGGACACTGTTCCTCATCTAGGAGCCTGGATAGCTGAGTCAGTAGAGCATCAGTCTTTTAATTTGAGGGTCAGGGTTCAAGTCCTGTTCAGGCACTTAGATACAAGGGCTGTAGGGATACGGGGTTGTGCCATAGATCAAGTAGGGTCTGCAGCAAAAAATGAAGGTTAACAAAAATGGACAAACTGGGTGGGCCCAGCGGCCTTTATCTGGCATTACATTCTATGCTTCTTTGTATCTGATGGCTGTGCTTCCAATGGATCACGATTCTCCCCAGAGCCCCCTGCTTCCTCCTCTTGACCCTCCCTGTCATCACAATCGGGGGTCACTACAAATCTGGGTGTGCAGGGCCATTCTGTTCTGGCGAACTTAGATGTGCATGTGTGGCCATCCCCTGACCTGAGAGGCCTGCTATAGGTTCGGGTGTGTTCACAGGGATGGCCTGCGGGCCATCAGCATGGACCATTTCACTTAAGAAAAGCAATATCAATTTGTGAAACTCAGCTTCACCACTGCCACTCAGTACCACAGGCGCACCCCCTCCCCCAGCCTGGTGGTTCGGCTGGGGGAGACCGAAATAGACATGTTAGACTGCATCACCTGATGAGGACAGTATGACCCCAACAGAAAGTGTCTTATCATCCTACGGCAGGACATCTCTTAAACACAATCGGTCTCCAATAAGCCATGGTGCCGCTGAAATCCAACTGTAGATGCTGAAAATAAAAGGTGATAGGAAATATGTGTAATCACCTCAGCTGAAAACCAAGGGGGAGAAACAGTAATACACGATAATGACCTGCACTGCCCTTTCAAGAGAATCCCCTCATAGGAGGCTAAGCTTTTGCACCTCCCACCTGACAAGGGAAGGACTACTTAACCTGCAAGTGTGGTCCGCTCACTCTCCTGAATGCACACTGATCAGGAGCAGCTGGCTGGCACAGCATGCGGTACAATTTGTCAAGTCCTCACTAAGTGAGTTCTCCTCCGAAGAAACAGTGCCAAGTTCGAACAGTGTCCTGAATGAGTCCGATTACAAGCCAACAAACAACTGGTGGGAGGATTGTGGACGTACTCATATCAGACGAATGTGCGTGATGTCGAGACACAGCAGCACGCCAGCCATGGACATGGGCACTCCTCCTGCTGGGCCAATGAAGGCCACCCAGCAAAGGAAGAAGTGTGCAAAGTACTGAACAGCCACTGGCTGAATGCAAGCCACAAGGTGGGCTCTACAAAATGGCGTAAAGCATTGCACTGTTCAGTCTGGACCAAAACGGACCCACTGAAATGGACAATCAAACTGGGGCACTGACAAGGCCTTAACTGCCAGAAAGGCAAACAAGTAAGAAAAAACCCTTATTAGGACCACTGTCACTCCTCCTGTACTAAATGATTAAGCCCCACCCCACACACACACAATAACAAACTAATTGCTCAATTACTGAGGCACCAGCCCAACACATTAAGCAGACCTATAACAAAAAAACGCCCTACAGCAGGTCAGTGGTCCCCATTCAGGCACTGTAAACACCAAATGGAAGTTAGCTAGTAGGTTAGTCAATCTGAAAGCTGCAGCTCAACAGGCATGATTTCTAAATTTCAGGGTGCTCCCTGTCACCAGGTAGTCCCAACCTGCCTTGGTGTTGTTCAGTGCCCCAGCTGGGGGAGAACAGGACCCATATGCATTAATTTCCCCTTGACAATGTGTAGCTATATAGAAACCAGGTGTTGGAGGAAATCCTGTGCTGTCTTATGTAACCCCCCTGCAAATGGGGGTTCCCAAAAGACTTCCAGGAGCTTGCTTGAATGCTCCAAGCCTGAATGGTGTTTGGCGTTTAAGCCATTTATCAGTGAGTGTTTTTAGAGCCTCTGGTACTGTCTCTTTAAAAGCTGTCTGCTTGCAGACATAATTAGTTTGTATGGGGGGACTGTGTGCTTCTCTGTTTGAGTACCACTCGAGCTGCTGCAATTCACTCCATTTTGCAGTCACTAGGAGTGCAAAGGGAACCTATCTGAAAGATGTAACTGTTTGCCAGAAATCATTTAGAGTAATAATGAAATTACAGTTTGTCTAACCTGCTTTTTGCAGTCAGAACTGTGTCTGCCTAGTTCCCCATTCTGGTTTTGAACTGCTGAACTGGACCAATCAGTGTGGGGTAAGCTAGCTCTAAAATGGTGCCTTGGACAAATCAGAACTTGGACTCATAATCTGAGCCAGCCACAAGAGGATTGTATGGGCAGTGACTCTGGGAGATGTAGTTTAGACTTGCGCCTTTTGGACCAACAGCAGCAGTCTATTGTGAGTGACAGCCAATCCAGTCAAGAACTGGAGGAACTCAAAGGAAGTGCCGGTTTTGTCTGTTGGGAGTTTCAGTTGAGCTTTGGCAGTGAAGGGAAAGGAACCCTGTGCTCCTTCAGTGCACAGTTTTAGTCAAAAACATGTATAAGGTCCAGAGTTCGGTCTGCAGCTTGTTAGGACTGAATCATTCCTGTGAAGAGAATCAAAGGATATCTGAAGAGTAGAAACCAGGCTCACCCGTAGAAGACTGGAGGAATTGCTGAAAATTGCACTCGGTCTGTCAGGAACTGAATCTGCTGTGTGTTCTCCTGGTATTGTGCAGTAATTGCGATCGGGATACAGATGCAGCCTGCCTGGTATAGTGCTTTCTTTTACCATATAAATGTGTGAAAGAGGTTTGTGTACCTCAAGTGAATCCTGCTGCCATTAAGTGACTTTTGCCTGTGACTGTTTACAAATAAATGTGTGAGGAGTCTCTTGGAGCTCAAGAGTAGCCCTTTGCTGACATTGAAGGACCCTATCTTATTTGGAGGTCGTGAGTACTAATTCAGGGTCGCTCCTGTTGAATTGCCACATTAAATCCAAATGGAATTACTGTACTGCTGACTGTTTAATTCTCCTTTTCTCTGTGTGAAAGGGCCCCTACCAGCTGCCACGGTTTGGACTAGCCACTAGGGCTTGGGTACCCAGGGACAGTAACTGATAGGGATAGGCCTGTGCACAGAGCCATAGATAGATGAGCAGAGTGATAAGCTAATTAACCTGATTTCCCTGTCCTTGTTATATCCCCTAAATAAATCAGAGCTGCTTGTTTCAGCAAAGTTATACTGCCTGAGGTATTTGTTTATGTTAAAGTACTGTACTGTGATTGTTGCACTGTATCTTATTTCACAGGAGGTCCCAGTGCGAACCAGTCCTGGGGGTAAGTGTATACTGTAAAGGTAATTTGATGTATTGTGTGGCCACTAGTGGGAAGAAAAGGGGGGTTGCAGTGTCCCAGAGGGCTGTGACCAAGTTAGTTTAACTATTGTAAACCCTGACCTCTGGGTGGAGGCACCCGCCATTGGATCCAGGCCCCTCAACCTGTTAGTGGCAAATCAGGCAGGGGTAGTAGTCCCTGGGATAGCGCCATCTAGGGGTTACACTTATACAAACCTAGAATGAAAGTGGCAGCAAAATTCACCATGTCTGATGCCCTGTGAAGGGGAAGGAAGGCCTTGCCTTCTACAGCAATCAGTTCTGCGCCTCTGAACTCTAGACATTGCCTTGGTTCCAGAACTGATTTCTCCTTACTGATGAGAGATCTCAGCAACTGATGGTAGCCCCAGGTGTTCTGTAACTGATGACAGATCTCAGCAACTAAAGGTGGCCCCAGATTTTCTGTAACTGATGAGAGATCTCAGCAACTGATGGTGGCCCCAGGTTTTCTGTAACTGATTAGAGAGCTCAGCAAATGAAGGTGGCCCCAGGTTTTCTGTAACTGATGAGAGATCTCAGCAGCTGAAGGAGGCCCCAGGTTTTCTGTAACTGATGAGAGATCTCAGCAACTGATGGTGGCCCTAGGTTTTCTGTAACTGATGAGAGATCTCAGCAGCTGATGGTGGCTCCAGGTTTTCTGTAACTGATAAGAGATCTCAGCAAATGAAGGTGGCCCCATGTTTTCTGTAATTGATGAGAGATCTCAGCAACTGATGGTGGCACCAGGTGTTTTGTAACTGATGAGAGATTTCAGCAACTGAAGGTGGCCCCAGGTTTTCTGTAACTGATGAGAGATCTCAGCAACTGATGGTAGCCCCAGGTTTTCTGTAACTGATGATGGATCTCAGCAGCTGAAGGTGGCCCCAGGTCTTCTGTAACTGATTAGAGATCTCAGCAGCTGAAGATGGCCCCAGGTTTTTTGTAACTGATGAGAGATCTCAGCAACTAATGCTGTCCCCAGGTTTTCTGTAACTGATGCGAGATCTCAGCAACTGAAGTTATCCCCAGGTTTTCTGTAACCGATGAGAGATTTCAGCAACTGAAGCTGGCCCCAGGTTTTCTGAAATCGATGAGAGATCTCAACAGCTGAAGGTGGCTCCAGGCTTTATGTAATGAATTACAGATCTCAGCAGCTGAAGGTGGCCCCAGGTTTTTTGTAACTGATGCGAGATCTCAGCAACTGAAGTGTCCCCAGGTTTTCTGTAATTGATCGGAGATTTCAGCAACTGAAGGTGGCCCCAGGTTTTTTGAAACCGATGAGAGATCTCGACAGGTAAGGTGGTTCCACGTTTTATGTAACGGATTACAGATCTCAGCAGCTGAAGGTGGCCCCAGGGTTTCTGTAACGGATTACAGATCTCGGCAGCTGAAGATGGTCTCAGGTTTTATGTAACTGATGAGAGATTTAGCAGCTGAAGGTGGCCCCAGGTTTTCTGTAGCTGACTGGAGAGCTCAGCAGCTGAAGGTGGCTCCAGGTTTTCTGTAACTGATGAGAGATCTCAGCAACTGAAGACGGCCCCAGGTTTCTGTAACTGATGAGAGATCTCAGCAACTGATGGTGGCCCCAGGTTTCCTGTAACTGATGAGAGATCTCAGCAACTGAAGATGACCCCAGGTTTTCTGTAACTGATTAGAGATCTCAGCAGCTGAAGGTGGCCCCAGGTCTTCTGTAACTGATGAGAGATCTCAGCAGCTGAAGGTGGCCCCAGGGTTTCTGTAACTGATTAGAGATCTCAGCAACTGAAGGTGGCCCCACGTTTTCTGTAACTGATGAGAGATCTCAGCAACTGGTGGTAGCCCCAGGTTTTCTGTAACTGATGATGGATCTCAGCAGCTGAAGGTGGCCCCAGGTCTTCTGTAACTGATTAGAGATCTCAGCAGCTGAAGGTGGCCCCAGGTCTTCTGTAACTGATGCAAGATCTCAGCAACTGAAGTTGTCCCCAGGTTTTCTGTAAAAGATGAAAGATTTCAGCAACTGAAGGTGGCCCCAGGTTTTCTGAAATCGATGAGAGATCTCAACAGCTAAGGTGGCTCCAGGTTTTATGTGACGGATTACAGATCTCAGCAGCTGAAGGTTGCCCCAGGTTTTCTGTAACAGATTACAGATCTCGGCAGCTGAAGATGGTCTCAGGTTTTCTGTAACTGATGAGAAATCTCAACAACTGAAGATGGACCCAGGTTTTCTGTAACTGATGAGGGATCTCAGCAACTGAAGGTGGCCCCAGGTTTTCTGTAACTGATGAGAGATCTCAGCAGCTGAAGGTGGCCCCAGGGTTTCTGTAACTGATTAGAGATCTCAGAAACTGAAGGTGGCCCCATGTTTTCTGTAACGGATGAGAGATTTCAGCAACTGATGGTGGACCCGGGTTTTCTGTAACCGTTTATAGATCTCAGCAACTGAAGGTGGCCCCAGGTTTTCTGTAACTGATGATAGGTCTCAGCAATTGATGGTGGCCTGAGGTTTTCTGTAACTGATGAGAGATCTTAGCAACTGATGGTGGCCCCAGGTTTTCGGTACTGCCACAAAGGCCTCTCGCTGAGTTCCCCTTACATTAGCCAGTCATCTAAATATGGCCAAACTGTCACTTGTTGCCTTCTGACTACGGCTGTCACTACAAAGAAGTACTTTGTGAACACTCTTGGGGCTAAAATGAGACCAAAAGGCATAGTTGAGAACTGGTACTGAGTGACCCCTGCTAGGAATCTTAAAAACATCCTGTGATTTTCTCTTATTTTTTGAAACTCTTTTTATCCTCCTCCTTCTCTGGCCCCATATGGCTCTCTCCAGCAGGGTCTAGCCATTTCCTGCTCTACCTGAAGTCTCCTCCAGTCCAACCTCCGTCCCGGGATTCTCTCTCACTGCACTATCAACCCTCCCAATCCCCCAGCTCTGAGCCCCCTGAGGTGGGACTGCCATTCCTGCCGGTGCTCTATCTATAATATAGTAGGGCGGCCAGAGCAGGTAGGAGATCGGAGGCTGGCTGGGGGCAGACCCGACGATGAGTGTGGGGGCTGACCACTGGATCTGCCTTTGCCTTCCTGGGTGCCAGGGGATTTTCCTTGCTCTGTGGTACCAGGGGCGCAGACAGGCAATGATGTCCAGTGTTGGATGGGCTCACTCCCACACCCGCCCACAGGACCTCCGCTGTCACCCCCATACCCTGTAGTGTGCCCGTGCCAGCTGCTGTGCTCCCAGTCTCCACTGGGAGCTGATAGTCCTGTGCAGTGCGCAAGCCAACCCCCCCAGGAGAGGAAAGCAGTCTATTGGATGCTCAATCCTCTCCTCCTTGGCTGACCCCCGCAACCTGAGTCTGTTCTCGAACATGGGTCGCCGGTGTGGGGCAAGGTAAGTCTCATGCCTCAACGCTCAGCTCCACCGGCTGGCTTGATTTTCCCTTATTGCGATGTGGAAATATGCATCTGTATGTCCACTAAACATAACTAATCTGTTTGCAAAGACTGGATGATTGCTTTCTGAGTGCCCGTCTTGAACTTCTCTTTTTTCATATGACTCTTTAGAATTCTAAGGTCCAGAATTGGCCACCACTTCCCATTTTTGGTTTTGGTCAGGAAGTATTTGCAAAGGAAACCTTTTTCCAGTCAGTTATTTGGAACATGTTCTATCGCTTTTAAAACTACAAACTTTTCTGCTTCAGTCTGAAGCAAAGCCAGGTTTTCTGAAGATAGTCAGTTCATTAAACCCAGCTCTGCCCCTCAAGCCAGAAAAGCTAGAACAATTTGTCCAGTTAGAAATATTTATTGAAGTATTTAAACAGTATAATAAATGTGCAACTTGCAGCAGTGGATGTAGCAGCAACCTTCCCAACCATTACCACTGACGTTTTGCACCCATGTGCGCTTTTTCAAAGAGATAATTAACCATAAAGCTACCCTCTTTTAAAGTCCCTTCCACCAATAAGGGACTGCAGTCAATTAATCAGCCATAGAGGTGTAAGCACTCTCTAGGAGCTTACTAGATAAACTGTGTAGATGTGTAGAGACAGCAATGGTGCTGGTAGGTCTGGGGTGCAGGCTGGCTTGCTGCCTGCAGGGGGCCCCATCCCTAGGGGGTATAAAAAGAAAGTTTGGCGCCATCAAGGGAGAGAGGAAGGGGAGAAGAAGGGCGAACAAGCCAGGGTTCTGCTTGCAAGTTCAGCCGGAGGGCCATGGCGGTGCCAGGGTGGGCCGCTTGCTACCCCAGCCCTCCTCCCTTGAAGACCCACGTATTACCTGTGGTACAAGGCACCAGCCTCAGGAACCAAATCCAGTATTCAAAACTACAAATGGGCTAGAAATGAATGCACCAGTGCAATCCGGTTGGCCAAAAGTCGATACTACAAGGATGCCCTCTCAAATAGCTGGAATAACAGCAGGTCATTCTGGAAAAACATCCATGATATCACAGGGAAAGACCCTAAGACTACCCCCAACATGCTGAATCTTGATAGAACCCCAACCATGGAACCAAAAATCATCGCTGATGCTTTCAATAGGGCGTTCTCTGACCTCAGCAGCTTTCCGCCTCTGGATTATTTTAACAGTGCCCAAACAGGTGGAAACCAGGTGAACCAAGCCCCACTGCATGACCACCCACCATTCTATTTCAAGGCTGTCTCTGAAGGTGAAGCAAGGCAATACCTCCAGAAAGTACTTGGGAAATCAAGGCACAGTGGGGATTCCCGAGATCTTAAATTCATAAACCTTGCACTTGATGAAGTTCTTGCACCCCTCACTAAGATAATCAACCTATCTCTAGGCCTCTCACAATTCCAGAAATGCTGGAAATCTGCCATGGTCATCCTAGTGCATAAGATTGGTGACCATGCACTTCTTGGAAATTATCACTTAATTTCAATCCTCCCTCCACTTTCTAAAGCCCTGGAGTGCATTGTGGCTGATCAGCTCATGGAATACTTGGAGCAGTATCAATTGCAACGCACCCAACAGCATGAATTTCGGCATGGACATAGTACTGTCACAGCCTTACTAGAATTTATTGGATTCATCCGTAACTCACTGGAACAAGGGCTCTTGGTTGGGGCACCTTTTACAGACCTAACCAAGGCCTTTGATGGTAGAAAAAAATGGGCAGACTGGATGGGCCTTGCGGTCCTTATCTGCCTTCAGCTTCTATGTTTCTGTGTTTCTATGTTAATTACACACTCCTTATCGAACAACTTACCAGCATCGAACTTTTCCCAGACACTTCTGCTGAATTCTCTAGTTACCTAAACAGCCAGTCACAACAAGCGAAAATCGGAGATGCTTGCTCTGAAAGCAGACCAGTACACTCTGGGGTCCCACAAAGTTCCATCCTGGGCCCACTATTATTTAGTATCTTCGTAAATAAGCTCCCAAACTCTTGCAATGGCCACATACTTCTTTACGTGGATGATGCCGTTATTGTCACTAGTCACTCGCAACCAAAGCAACTTCAGGACCAGCTCCAGCAAGGTTTCACACCCACTGAAAAATGGTTTACTGACCAGAAGCTTATCTTGAACTACAGAAAAGCTAAGACTATGATGTTCACCAGTAACCACAGCAAGCACAGAAACTTTCCACTCACCATCACCAATGTCGAGGGATCACCCCTAGAGCTAGTCCAACAATTTAAGTACCTGGGTATAACTACTGACTCTACCTTGTCCTACACCCAGCACATCGACAACATCTTGAAGGCAATAAACAGAAGAATAAGTATGCTTTACAGACACAAACACAACCTGACCCCAGACGCTTTGCACCTTGCCATTTATAGCTCTGTTATCTCATTTGCTGATTACGGCATCATCATATATGGATCAGCTACAGACACAGTCCTCTGGCGCATCAAAACAGCCTTAAATAAAGCCTGCCGTCTTCTCACCAGTGCTGACCGAATGACCCACACATGTGATCTTTACTCCCAGGCCAACTGGCTACAATTTGACAACAGGCTCAGATTTCAAACCTTTCTGATTGCTAAAAAAGTCAGCCTTGGTATGATGCCATCCGGCATCCAAGCCCTTCTGACTCCACCGTTAAACCAGCGAGCTACAAGAAACTCCTCCACCTAGATGTTCAGAACCCCAAGGTGCCGTACTGCACTAGGACAGCGTGCTTTCGCATACAGAGCCCCACATTGGAGCAATTCACTGCAATCTGATATATTAAATACAACCACGCTGAGTTCCTTTAGACATTTGCTATGACAGTGCCTAGTCGCTGAGGCTACCTGTGACTGCTATCACTAAGACTGCCTCCCTGCTCCATACGTGTGCCTTATGTCTCACACTCTACCCGTATTACCCTACTGTACCATCACTTTTTCAGCAGTTACTCTCTGCTACCCCTCCCCGCTTATCCCCACCTATCCCTTTCCTCCCACGTCCTTCCCTCTCACCCGCCTCCTTCCCCTTCCCATGTCCACCTCCCCCCTCCACTTTTGACCTGCTATACCTTCCTGCCCTTAGTAAGCTAGCTATTACCTGACTCAGGCATACCTTCTACACTGCCTCCATTGTTTAAATGAACTGTACTGTTTGTTTGGAGTGTATTCGTTAAAATCCCTTGTCTCCGTCTTTTACCTGTCCCAATGTGTCTAGTCCCACCTCAATTTTTATCTCTATTTTTTCAGCGAACCTATAGCTTTTGCTGTATTCTACCTAGATGTATTCAGGCCTAGTGACACTTGCAGTGTACCTGTTACTGTAACTGTTATCATGAGGATGTTTTTCTTTTGACATGGAACCTACGTAAAGAGCTGTTGCGCAAAGGTATTAATCCAAGATTTCAATAAATAAATAAAATAAATATTAGAGTATGGCGGTTTGGGCAGTAAGTGAAAGGGAGCAGTGGTGCATCAGTTGGGTCCTGTCAGTGCTGTTGGGAGCTGGAGTCCGTAAAAGCAAAAAGTATGGATGGCCACCAAGTGAACTCTAGCACCTTGGTCAGGCAAGCACCAATTGGGGGGGGCCTGTTTCTTAAGTAATCTCACCTGCTGGTGAGTGCACCCTGTAGAGCCAGTGAGTGTTTCTGTGGGCGGGCTTGCTCTGGCAGATGGGGCCTGGGGTGCAGATCAGAGGTGGCAGCCTGGACTGTTGAGGGCATAGTAGTGGCAGTCTACCCCTTTTCCCCTGGTTGGTGGCCACTCTACTGGTTTGAGGTCTCAGGGAGTGCAACCCATGGAGGCAGGAAAGGATCCATGTGGGGAGTGCTTGGTTGGGACCCTGTCGGGGTGGCAGACCATCCGGGTGCTCCGGGTGGCATAGCCAACAGTCCCCTGGGTGAAAACAATCCAGAAATTGAAATTGCTGCATGAGTGGACAGTGTCTGGAGTTACTGGACAGGCCAGGGATATGGATAACCACCCGGAAGAGCCCAGCTGCAGGTGCATGGCATCAGCGATTGGGTATCCGGAAGGTCTTCGGTGGTTTTGGTTCTTGTTAAAAGGAACACCATTGTGAAAGTGTAAGACCTCTCAGTAAGAAAAATAGCTCCCAGTGGTTTAAAACCAGCCCCTGTGTTTTCAAAGTAACCCCCTGTGTAACAAGGCAAAGTAAGAATGGATTGGGACAGTAGAAACGCCTCGTGCTGTCACAATTGCTGCATCGGTTTAAAGTAGTACAGAGACTAAGAGAAGAGAAAGTAAATAAGTTCCTGTATTTAAGGAAAGGTATAAAAGGAAGGAAAAGGAATGGGAAGTATGCAAGTATTGAACTACCTCTATGTGTGGCCTGTTTCGGCCCACATCTAATGCTGCTGTAAGGAATGTAGCCTTTTCGGCTCGAGAGAAGGTCTGCAAGCCATAAATCAATCTGCTGGAAAAAGAGATTGTTGCAGAAGTGAATGTCAGGTTTCTGCCTATAAAGTGCCCCCACCTTATCTGTTATCCCCACTCTCTATGGAGTGGTTTATCAAAATTCTCATTTCATATTAAATCAGTTTGCAGCTTTTGATTCTGGAGTAGACACTGAATTTAATTGCTTTAAACTGTGAATGTGGTGCCCTGTTAACGAACATTGCCCCTTCAGTTAGCCCTCTGAAGCAAAGAAATGTGCCTGCTCCTCAATCTGCGAAGCCATCTCACAACAACAGAAGGAAACAGGTAATGAGCATATTCTATTTTGTCTGGAGTGTGTTTTTGTGGTTGTACAGTGCCCCCCTCCCACCAAGTTACCACCTGGATACCCCAGACATCGGGAGTGGGGGGGGGGGACTTGCAATGTGGGTCTCGTCTGGGATCTTTGGAAATGTTTGGGGAGCATGTTTTGTGCCTGGACTACCTTTTGGGGAGCTGTATGGGGATTATGAACCATGGAGGCACCAATTTGGACTTGTGCAACTTTGTGCCTACAGTATATGCAGTGCCATTTTGCCAGCGTGGACTGTTTAGTATACACTTAATGCATGCAGAACTTTGGGGATCTTATATTATTGGTCAAAGGTGGCCTAGCAGGGTCTAAAGGTAGTGTTGCATGGAATGGGAGCACCATTTTTGACGAGCCCCAAGTGAACTGCGCCACAAGTGTGTCGGTGGGGAGGAGAAGCTTGTTTATTTTGGACTCTTGCAAAGTTATGTTAACTGCTGGAAAACATTTACCAACACCACCATGGGTGAGGCTTCAGGAGATGGAAACTGGATGGTTCTTGTCCCCGCTTTGTAACTTTCGTGGCTCTGGGACTTGGCACAGAAAGGGGGAACTCAGGAGAGGTGTGTAATTTGCTACCATTCAGCAGGCGTGGCGAAAGTCTTGCCTGTATTCCTGGACTGTGCCAGCAATGGTGCATCTCTCCCTGTTAGGCCTGCCATCCAATGTCAGCCTGCTTGGAGTCAGCCTACCACCTTTGCTCTGGTGAGCACTGCTTCTTCCAGCCTGGAAAACTGGGGGGACATGGGGGCTGCTGCCTGCGAGGTAGATTCTGGGGAAAAGGGCACTAGCTATCTGCCCAGCCTTTCTTCCCCTATGGTGCCTGACCCTCCCTGTGGCAGAAGGAGAGGCTGTGGGGTGGCAGGGAGGCTCAAGCCATGAGAGTCCCCTGCAATGGGCCCACACCCCTCAGCAGCAGGCACCATGAGGAGCTCCAGAGGAACCCCCCATTGCTACGGAGGCCCCAGTTGTCCAATGCCCTGATGTGCAGGTGGAAGAGATTACATCAGAGAGAGATTCCAGTATGGTGAAGGACCAGGAAGATACTGTACCTGCTCTGCCGGGTGCTTGACCCAAGTCCTATACTTTTGATGACCCTTTGTAGGATCGGGGCATTCCTAAACCTTACCATTTCCTCAGTAAAAAGTTCCCCGACAACATGCCTCAGTTGCGGCAGGCCTGTGTGCTGCGAAGGAAGGATATGGACACTTTGCATCTCACTGACCCCACTACCTAAAGTATATTTCAGGGAGTTGGTGGCTACCTGGTGCTGCGCCTCAAACCAGTGTACAAAGCATCCCTGTTTGGTCACAAGCTGAGTGGTAGGTTAGCAGGAGGATCAAGAAGGAATGCCCTGGAGAAAATGACCCCTGTGTGTGAGCGGATCTGGGATGTTATCGAGAAGAACAGAGAGCACTGGGTATTCCAGGGCGCCATGGACAAAGTCAAACTGAAAAGCCATGGGAGTGCTCTGGATCTGGGTGGACACGAACAGCAGGCCATCAAGATGGCAAGGCAATTGTACCTATCCAGGGTATGGACTGGAGTGACTTTGTTCAAGACCTTCGTAATGGTTCAGGATAATGAGGGCCAGAGAACAAAGTACTATATCATCTGTGAGGATGCCTTTGAGGAAGAAGGTACCAAGCTGGCCCCCAAGTTATATTTTGTCTCTGACCCCTTGAATCAGTGCTGTCCTTTCCAGAGGGAGAAGAGAGACCTAAAGAGACTGTTCTGCGGAACTACACGGACAACAACCCCCACCCCCCCATGCTGGCTTATGTATCTAGGAAGAGCGGACTGACCATCCTTGGATCTTCAACACTGGAGGCTGGGTGCGATCAACCCCTTGTGGTTATTAATGTTATGTTTTAAAATGTTTTAGGGGTTGACTCTCCAGTAATATAAATGAATGACACTTTTCTGACTCGGGTTCAAATTAATGTTCTGTGTTTGGGGAAAAACAAACAAAAAAACAAACAAACGAGAAACAATGTTTATTGCCTAGTAATTAGTAATGTTTACCAGAAGGTAGCTGGATGTAAATATGCCCCTCAAAACCTCTTCAAGTTTTGGTGTGTAAGGAGGTATATATGATTGGCATGCTGAAGTTTGCTCGTTGGCTGTGAGTTGGTGTGTAAATGGAGGTAAGGCCGGGTGTGAGTAGTTTGATGGCTACTTCCAAATTAGTAACATGTTTAATGCTGTTAGGTCTTAGTGTACTAGGTTATTGCACTGCATGTAGTCTAACAATCTAGGTTAAGCTTTTACTGCAAATGTTCTGTTTATGTATATTAATGGGGGAATTCTGTATTATTCTCCTATTACTGGCAGCAGAACCAAGTTGGCGTAGGAAGTTTATAGTGCGATTGGGAGGAGGGACGCCCTCGCTGCAGTACCTAGCAATCCGACCATGGGAACCAGCGGCTGGGTCACCAGTTAGCCCCCGTAAGGTGTTACAGAGTGAGTGAAGTAAGTTTTTTTTTTTTTTAAGTCCATGAATTCCCCACCGTTTTTGCTGTGCAACCAGTTAAGTGCCCTGGCCCTTGGGGAAGGGAGAGATGGCCATATCTCTCCCTTGGGGGGTCGGTGGTGCGGCCTGGTCAGCGTTCACCAGGAGGTGAACATTTCAGTGGGGGGAAAGTGTAATCACCCTCTAGGAGCTTATTAGTTAAATTGTGTAGATAGGTAGAGAGAGCAATGGTGCCCATAGGTCTGGGGTATGGGCTGGCTTGCTGCCTCCAGTTTGCAACTTTTGATTCTGGACATTGAATTTAATTGATTTAAACTGTGAATGCTGTGCCCTGTTAACGAACTTGGCCCCTGCAGTTAGCCCACTGAAGCAAAGAAATGTGCCTGCTCCTCAATCTGCGAAGCCATCTCGCAACAACAGAAGGAACAGGTAATGAGCATATTCTGCTTTCTCTGGACTGTGTTTTCATGGTTGTACAGTGCCCCTCTCCCACCAAGTTACCACCTGGATACCCCTAGACATCGGGGGGCTTGCAGAGGGAGTTCAAGTTGGAAAACCAATCTTATACAATTTAAAGTGCAAAAACCCACAAATATCCCCAATGCCATACATTCAAGATTAAAACTAACAGAGATGATTCTGATGAAATAAGGCTATTTAAAATGGAAATATATTCTTAAATTATGTCTTCTCGCATTAAACAGTGGGTCTAACTAGAATCATCTCTGTGAGTTTTAATCTTGAATGTATGGTATGTGGTTTACTGTATGCTGACTTTCTTCAAATAGACCTCAGTGCTATAGACCTCAGTGCTACCTTCAAATAGAGAGTCTCCATCCAAGAGAAAATCAGAAGCCTTTTGTTATCGGTCTGCAGACAGATTAGGTGACTTAATTCATTAGTTGATTGAAGGTCGTTGGGGGGGGGGTCCATGAACACCTGGGAACATGTATCCCCTCATAGGGTGGACTGAAAAGGGTATCAGGCCTTTTCTGCCGGCAGTTTCTATGAGCTAAGTAGCTCTCTTTGTGACTACTGCACTACTCGCAATCCTGGCCAGTGTCATTAAAATTGACAGCTGTTTGAAACTGGTGCCTGGAAGTCTCCAGACCAGTCTTCACAACATGAGCAATATGTACCTTCTCTTTTTGTGGCACATTCTCACACTGAGGCAGTATGGAAGACCACAGAGAAAATAGGTAATTAGAAGCATAACCAACATCGGAAGTCTCCCTTAGTGCCACAGTTCCTGCAGAGTGGCTCTTTTTTGCAAAGAAATCAATTTTTCTCATATCGCTGTCAGGAATAGCTCATGATGAAGCAGTTCCAGTTTTTTCTCAAGCCGCAGTTTGTACAAACCCCTCAGGAGACGGGTCTGCAAAGAAAAACTGAGCACGCTGTCTATGCACAACAGATCTTTTCTCCTCTTGTTCATCAATTACCTGTTCTGAAGCTGGATGCTTCAATTTTTTTAGAGGAACACCATTTAAGAAGGAGCCAGCCCTACTTTTTTTAAGAAATATTGCTTGTGGTGGTGGCTGCTCAGAAATGTCACACTCATAGAAACAGAATTTGATGGCAGATAAGGACTGCTTGGCCCACCTAGTCTGCCCATTTCTCTACCTAATGGATAAGCTGCAGATCCTAGTTAACCAACAGCCTACTTCCTCCTACCCCTCCACTAGAATTGCCTTATGTCTGTCCCATGCATTCTTAAATTTCCCCACTGCTTCTGACTCCATGACCTCCTCAGGAAGGCCGTTCCATCAATCCACAACCCTCTCTGTGAAAAAATACTTCCTCACATTACCTCTGAGTCATCCCCCCTCTATCTTCAAATTGTGCCCCCTTGTTCTGGCACATCTCTTTTTCTGAAAGATGCTACCCTCTTGGACTTTGTTGATTCCCTTGAGGTACTTAAAAGTCTCTATTATGTCCCCCCCTCCCTCCTTAAGGGTATACATATTAAGCTCCTTTATTGTCTCTTCGTATGTCTTCTGGTGCAGACCCTGCACCATTTTAGTTGCCCTCCTTTGGACAGCCTCCATTCTGTCTATGTCCTTGTGGAGATGGGGTCTCCAGAACTGCACATAGTACTCCAGATGGGGTCTCACCAACTGTCTGTACAAAGGGATCGCAACGTCCTGTTTTCTACTGGTGGTGCCTCTCCCTATGCATCCCAGTATCCCCCTAGCCCTCCTTACTGCCTTCTCACATTGCTTGCCCACCTTTAGGTCATCTGATATGACTACCCCCAGGTCCCTTTCCATTTTTGTTGTTGTTAGTATCTCACCCCCCATTGTGTACTCTTCCCCTGGGTTTTTGTTTCCCAGGTGCATTACTTTGCACTTCTTTGCGTTGAATCTAAACTGCCATACATTTGACCATTCCTCCAACCTTGCCAAGTCCCTTCTCATCCTATCCACCCCACCTTGTGTATCAACTCTGTTGCAGATCTTTGTGTCATCTGCAAAGAGACATACTTTTCCTTCTAGTCCCTCCGCAAAGTCACTTATAAAGACATTAAAGAGGATCAGCCCCAGTAGTGAACCCTGTGGTACCCCACTAGTAACCCCCCCTTCTTCAGAGTGGACTCTGTTTATTATTTAGGGAGGCAGTATAGAGCAGTGGTTTAAGGCTCTGAGCTGCAAATCTGGTGACATCCAGCAGACCAGACCTGGGTTTGGATCCCACAGCTTCCACTTGCAGACTGTGTGATCCTGCGCAAGTCACTTAACTTCCCTGTGCTCCCAGGTTGCACCTGTAAAAAAGCTTTCAGCTTAGTGTGCTAGTCCTGGCTAAATAACTAACAAAAAAATTAAAAATATATTACCCTCTGCGTCCTGTTGTCCAGCCAATCTTTTACCCAGGCTACCACCTTGGGACCCACTCCAAGGCTGGTTAACTTATATATTAATCTTTTGTGTGGGACTGTGTCAAATGCCTTGCTAACGTCTAGGTAGGTCATGTCCACAGCCCCTCCCTGGTCTACTACTTTGGTCATCCAGTCAAAGAAATCTATTAGATTCGTCTGAAACGACCTTCCCGCTGTGAATCCATGCTGCCTTGGGTCATATGCCCTCCACAGCTAATTGTTAACAGTTGTGTTGTGTGAACAGCAATCTTCCTTTGGATGAGGAAGAGAAACAAATTCCTCATCTTCTATATTATCGGGAGTGACACCCTCATACTCTGTCTCTGTGTTCAAATCATCAAGGTCCTCGCCTTCCTCACCTGCTTGAGGTAGAGTGGGTGGAGGTACAGAAGGGCCCTATGTCTGCAACATGGCCTGAAACATTTGCCACATTTTCATAAATTCTTCCAGGGATGCCTTCTGTCCAACTGACGGACGAGCCAGTCCATCTGGAGTCCCTTACAGTGGGTTTAATATAGTATGTGGATCTGCCACTGGTTCACTGCCACTGCTTGGCAGACTGTCACTTCCCACACTATATTAGCCCCTGGATCCTTCTGGCAGTTTCCACTCCTTGTGTGCTTCCCTTCCCCGAGTGACACCAGATGACTAGTGCTCCCTCTGTGTGTCTCTTGGCCTTACAGGAACTGCCATTGTTTAAGTGGTTAGCTGAGTCTTGTGGAGGCATTAATGTTACTGGCTCTCTTGAGAATTTCTACATTTTTCTTTACAGAGGAGCACTGTGTGGAAACAGGAGCTGAAAGGGACAGCCTCTTTGATTCTTTCCTTTTTGCAGTCTTGGGACAGAATCTTTGACAGGACTCACAATCCTGTCTAAAAGGTTCTGGTCCCAAACACTTAAAACACAAACTGTGTCTGTCGGCCTAGGGACTTTACCACCACAGCTGCACTTTTTAAAACCTGGTAGGCCAGTGCTTTTTTTTTTTAGGTTTCTGTGACACTTAAGCCAACAATTACATTCTCTAATTGCTGTTTGGAACTGAGAAAAACCACAATAGAGAAAAACCCTTGGCTCCTATTTAAAGTTAGAACCGAAACTGACAAGTAACTGATCACAGTTTTTTCCCAGGACCAGTAAAAATACCCGAAAAAACACATTAAATCATCAGAACCTGTATTGGAGCAAAGCACAAATCCGAAAAATACTTTTTGAAATTTTACTCAGAATACCGTCGAATTTCTGCAGCATGAAATCTGGGGGCCCGAGTCTTTACTGGGGCTGAATCTGATCTGGCAGCTTAGGCTGAGCATCACGTGATCAGTACTTGGATTGGTTCAGACTACTCTGAACATTCCAGGGGCAGAGAGCACATGGAGGCTATCTGCTTAAAAAGGTAAGAAGATGAAAACATTGATGTTGTTAGAAGTTGCAGTTGTAGTTACGGCCTATCAGTGCAGCAGTAGCACTGTCGCTCACGACGTCAGCTACCCGGGTAAGGGAGAGAGCCAAGGACACCGGAGGGCCAGCCTGGGGGAGGGGGGAAATCAAGCATCCCAGAGGATGCTCTCCTTCAGGGGAGGGAGGATAGCAGGCACCACTGTAATACTGCCACCTGCGTGACCACAGATGGAACAGCTTGCAGGTGAAAGGATGCTGGCTGGCACCATGCGCAGTCACACAACTGCATGGGCATAGGTACATGCCGCCATCACTGCTGTTCTCTGACAGGGGTGGAAGAAACTGCAGGTACCACTCTGGACTGCACAGGGTGACACTGCTGCCTCTCAGGCCCTGATGGAATTACTGGCCAGTCCTCACCCCACACTTGACAAACCGGAGGGGATCCCTGCTTCTCCTGATGGAATCCCCCTAAGCGGCAGGATCTGTGCACTGTGGACCCCCTTGACCAAAACCTAAGCACCAGAAATGGTAAGAATGGTAGGTGCATGGAAGGGGGCAGCACTGGAGACAGGGGGAGGCAAACAGAATATAAAAAAAAAAAGAAGTGGCAGTTGTGGGATTCAAACCTGGGTATCCTGGTCTCAATGGTTCACAAGTCTGCTCTGTGACCAGTAGGCTATACACTAAAGGAAAGAAACAGAAACCTCTGACTACTATTTTGCTGGATTATATGGGGGTCTGTATCATCGTCGTAAGAATTTAGCTCACCTTTACATACAGGTTTCTGCTGCCATCGTGGTCTTTGTTTAAGCCAAAGGAACAATCACTCTGATATGATCAGGCAAGCCATAAAGAAAGGGACAGAATTATGAAACTCAGATATTTGTTGCAAGGCTGATGGAGATCTGCTTGTGTTAATCAGGTGGACTTGAGAACACTGTGAAAGAAACCTTTCTGGGATTCTCTGTAAGTGAGATCTTATCACGGCTTAGCTTATTACACCATGAAGCCTACCACAAGGAACATGGCTTGATAGAGGCACACTAGCGAAATAAACTACTTTGTGCTAATCCCCTGTTTTGAAATGAGAATATGCACCTGTACAAAGATGGGTTCTGTAGAAAGTCAAGTGTTTTTGTGGTCCTATATAAGTGATATTTCAAGTCAGGTGCCAGGTTTTCCACTGAGAGAGCTTGAAAAGATTTAGGATTTCTTGTTCCATGGCAGGGATTTTTGTCCTGGTCTGTAGTGGTTTAGTATATCAAACTTCTTTATGCCATCTCAAGGTATTTATTCCGAACCTATACAGACGATGGTACAGAGATCTTCCTTATCCTCCCAATTATGTAGACATCTCTTTCTAGAGTTGGTGAGCTAGCTAATATCTCTCACTCTTACTGTGAGTAAGCTGCATTCATATCTACTGTATCTTCCTTGCATGCCCCCCCCCCCCGTCAAAAGCTCAATCAGTCATCGTGTGGAGATGAAGCCTAAGTCAATGCCAAAGAGGAGGTTGATTTAAAAAGGAATAAAATGGGTATCGATCTGGAAACAGTTCATTAAATATTACTTTTCTGGTTTACCTTGCTGTCATTACACGGCCACGCTTGAGATTATACAATAATGACAAGCCATGAATCTGTCAGTCGGCCTGTAATGAAAGGCCTTATTCTCAGTTCTGAGGGGAGGCATCCTAATGCCCCACAACCCTTCCAGCGGCTTCAATCCCTGGAACTAGCAAATGAGGTATTGAACGTGGAAGAAAGTGTGGAGAAAAAGACATTGACTTGATATAGGAGCTGTCATCTGTGTCTCACATCACTGGCTTGTAAATACAGAGAAGAGCCTGTTGATGGGATGGGACCAGAGATTGAAAGATTTTATCATTCAAAGGCTGAGGCCGTTAACCCATAATAAGCCCCGTAGGGACAGCTGGGCTAGGCTGCCTCTTTTCCTGAAGGGATTTAAATGGTATACTTTCCATAGCAGGAGTGCCAGTGCAGCAGAAATGGAATGTTTGTAAGGAACAAATATTTAAGTTAATTGGCCTTAAAATAAAACCCATCTTTTGATCAATATACTCTTTCTCCCTGCCGAGGAAGGACAGAGTGGTGTGCACTTTGCAAGTGAGACAGCACATGATTTAGACAGCCTTTGAAACACTCTTTTTTGCGCTCCATGGAGCCAGAAATAAAACTGATTCACTGCAGCAGTGAGTCTTCCTTTACAGGGTGTACTTGGGGAGCATACAAACTGCTGCACCTCAGCCCTGAGGTGTTAACTCGGGGATAGAAATTTAGAACATTAAAGTTCGGCCGGCTCTGTGGCGCTGAGTGGTGGGGCACCCACTTGACACGCTGGGGACCTGGGTGCGAATCCCGAGCCCAGGAAGTCGGGAGTGGAAGCCAGCAGGGAGGGTGATATGGTGTTCGTGTGGATGTTCTCTTCCCGGGAGAGGGTGCTGCAAAGCACCACTCAGAGAGCAACACCTGGTGGTGTGCGGAGCCTTGCCAGAATAGGTAACACAAGTCGACCATCTCTGCCTCCAGTGCATTGCTGCAGTGCATGCCACTGGGGTGTGCGGAGGGGCGCAGAAAATGGAAACTAGCACCCATCTTGGCCTGCCGGATGATAGCTGCCTAGTTTCCCCAGTCCCCTAGTGAACCACTCCTGTCCCCTAACCCTGCATACTTCGGAGGACCCCCCCCCAGGATGTTACTCCCATCCTCTCTCCCTAGGGAGGAACCCCCACCAGGGATAAGCTGAATCCTCTGAGGATGTGGGGAGCCACCTGGTAGGAAGTGGCAGCTAAGGGTGAGACTGGTGGGCAGACAGGGACACTGAGCGGCTAGAAGGAGTAGGAGATCGGGGGTACAGGGGAAGATGCAAAAAAAAAGAATAAAAGAATATTAAAGTTCAAAGTCTGCAGTGTGGTCACACTCACCTCTGACATTCCAATGATGAATTTATGACTGAACAGCAGAGGACAGCAGCGATTACTCAACTAAGCTACGCATTGTGAAATGCAAATGTAATAACAACTGACAAATCACAATATGAACATTTTTGAAAACTGCAAAGTCTGAAACCGTAAAATGCTCAAGCAAAATCTGAAAACATTTGATATGACTTCACCTGAAGAACCCTTCTATGCCAGTTCTACAAGGGGAGGTAGGCAGGGCTTGTATGACTCATATAAACACCCTATAATTGAGATATCACTACTACAGTGAGTCATTTTGTTCATCAAGCAATGAGGGCACATTGTCATACAACTTGCAGATTCCAAATAGTACTTAGGAGGCAGGGTCTAGGACCTATTTAGGAAAAGGGGGTACAGGGCCTTGCATGAAGAAAGTTAGGACTCATCTCCTGAATAAAGCAAGTTATATGTCTGGCAGTATACTTTCTCAAAAAGTAAGGGAATTACTGCAATTGCAAAAAGCTGCAGTACTGTAAATGTTAGGGGTTTTCACAAAAGCCAAGGTATGGTCAAGGACCATGCTTCATGGGTCTACTGCTTCAAGCTACAGGTCTGGGGCAATGCTTCACATGTTCAGAGCCATGTGCCACATATGCAAGTTACAACTATAAGGCTATGACCCTCACGTCTACTCTTTCAAGCTACAGGTCTGGGGCTTTCGTTCACGGGTCTGCTGCTTCGTGTAGGGCCTGCAGGGCCCTGTGTGAACCAACATACAGGTCCAAGGCTGTGCCACATGGGCTTGCTGCTTCACATAGGGCCTGCAAGGCCCTGTGTGAACCAACATATATGTTCAGAGCTGTGCCACATGGGTTTGCTGCTTTACGAAGGGCCTGCAGGATCCTGTGTGAACCAATATACATGTCCAGGGCTGTGCCACATGGGTTTGTTGCTTCATGTAGGGCCTGCAGGATCCTGTGTGAGCCAACATATATGTCCAGGGCTCTGCCACATGGGTTTGCTGCTTCACGTAGGGCCTGCAAGGCCCTGTGTGAACTAACATACAGGTCCAGGGCTGTACCACATGGGTTTGCTGCTTCATGTAGTGCCTGCAGGGCACTGTGTGAACCAACGTACATGTCCAGAGCTGTGCCACATGGGTCTACTGCTTTGGGTAGGGCCTGCAGGGCCCAGTGTGAACCAACACACAGGTCCAGGGCTGTGTCACACAGGTGTGCTGCTTTATGTAGGGCATGCAGGGCCCTGCATAAACCAACACACAGGTCCAGGACTGTGCCACACAGTTGTGCTGCTTTACGTAGGGCATGCAGGACCCTGCATGAACCAACACACAGGTCCAGAGCTGTGCCACACAGGTGTGCTGCTTCACATGGGCATGTAGAGCCCTGCATGAACCAACATACATGTCCAGGGCTGTGTCACATGGGACTGATGCTTCACATAGAACCTGCAGGGCCCTGCATGAACCAACATACAGGTCCAGGGCTGTGCCACATGGGTCTGGTGCTTCATGTAGGGCCTGCAAGGATCCCTTTATATGGAAAAAAAAATTTGGACTTAGTTTCTTTTTTTACACATTCGAACTTCAACAAGCCATAAATTCCTCATTATTTGGACTTAAGGATAATCTATATATTAAACCAAAAGTCTTACTGAGTACTGCAAGAATAAGGCATAATCCCAAACAAAATATCTAGGGGCTATATAAAAAAACACAAACATTAAAAAATGCAAATTCCCATAGGATAACATTGGAAGTTTAAGAAGTCATAACTCCCTCAATATTTGGACTTGGGGACAATCAATATATCAAAACAAAGGTCTTAATGAGTACTGTAACAATAAAACATAATCCTCCCAAAAATGTAAGGGCTATATTAAAAAGCACAAAAATTACAACATGCAAATTCCTATAGGATAACATTGGAACTTTCAAAAGCTATAACGCCCACAATATCTGGACTTAAGGGACACTCTGTATATCAATACAAAGGTCTTAATGAGTACTACTAGGATAATGCATACCTCCCCCAAGGATTTAGGGACAATATAAAAAATGCATAAAACTAACAAATGCAGTTTCCCATAGGACAACATTGGAAGTTTAACAAGCCATAAAACGAAGGAAAGAAATTGCTGTTTTGGCACAAATGCAAGTGCAGGGCCCAGAGGGTCCTACGCTTCCACAGCAACAGACATGTATGCATCTATGGAAGGATGGGAGCGCAGGGCCGGAGAGCCTTGTACTCCCACAGGCAAATGAGGACACAATTATACTATCTCAAAAAGTAAGGGAATTAATTGCAAAAAACTGTGTTAATGCACTAGCTAGGGTTAAACTGACAAAAGCAGGGACATGTGGCATTAGGGTTTCCAACCCTAACACCCCATCCCCACCCTGCAGACAGAAACAAGAGAAACCATTATAGTTTAATCTCTCCTGCATCTTCACAAATCAGGTGTTGGGTGTGCCTCGGGGTTGTCAATCCTAGCACTCACTCATTCTCATGTACTCTACACATCTCAGCTTCTTTAATGATGAAATGGGGTGAGCGTTAGGCACCAACACCTGATTTGTGAAGATGCAGGAGAGATTAAACTATAATGGTTTCTCCTGTTCCAGACTGCAAGGTGGAGGTGGGGTGTTAGGGTTGGAAACTCTAATGCCACATTTCCCTACATGTGTCAGTTTAACCTTAACTAGTGCATTAACAAAGTGTCTTGCAATGAATATATATATATATATATATATATATATATAATTTAGTGTCAGTGGCTCAGTAGGTAGCACACTTGCCTCTGAGGCCGGGAGATCAGAGGGCTGTGGGTTCAGTTCCCACATCTGGCACTTGGGTTAATATCCCAATACTGACACTGTAGTGCAGCATGAGAGGGGTGCTGCACTTCTGAGGTGCAGTCTTTTGGATGAGATGTTAAACCGAGGTCCCATCTGTCTGGATTGGTGGTAGTTCAGGTGGATGTTAAAGATCCCATGACACTTCTCGAAAAGAGTAGGGTAATTTCCCCGGTGTCCTGGCCAAATTTCCCTCATTCACTAAAAATACCACCAACAGCTTAATCTGGTTCATGGTCAGTTGGCATTCATCTGTACCCCCTTCCCCCGGGTCGTGCCTGAAAATAGGCAGGATTTGTCTAGTGCACTTACCCGGTAAACAAAAACTAAATAAAAATAAAATAAAATAATAGGGCCGCGGTTGCGCCCCTATAGTTAGGGTTGAGTAGATATTTCAAGGTTAAACTCAAAAATTAGCACTTTAATAACTTTGCAACTGTTCAACATATTTGCATGAAGATTGGCATGCACTGTCAGCCATCGTAGATCTCTGGATGTGCTGGTTTCCGAGTTCTGGATAGGTGAAAAAAGCATTCTGTTGCTCATTGACTTTGTTGGGATTTTCCTTTGAACTTGCCTACAGCCCAGATAGTTTGGAATCTTGGTCTGAAATTTTCAGGGCAGAAAGGGACTAGCCCACAGATGTGCTTTTTGCTAGTCTGGTGAAAAAGTAATAAGTTGTTTTTAAGTTATTGTAATTTAAAATTTTGAAAAAATTGTTTCGACGCAAGCTCAGTAAGCACTAAAATATAGCTGTATGAAACGAAAGAGGAGTCCTGTTTTGTATGGGAAAATTCCTTTTTTCATTTGCCGCCATCTTGTTTCTGTTTTTTCTTAAATTTTTTTTTTTTCAAAAGCCACATAAATGACATCCTGGAGTGACATAAAAACACCTAGCTGGCTGATCAGGACCCCCTTAGGTGAAATCTGTTCTTCGATGTTACAGATATGCCCTAGAAATGTATTTTATTTACTGTTATAAATCCTTTTTCGGACCACGTGATACGAAAAGAAAAAAATACTTACCATAGTAATCTTGTTTCTTCCCAGTGATGCTCAGATATTCATAATTTTATGCAGTAGGCCTGGAGGGTTGGACTGCCCGGAGAGATGGAACACATGCAAATGAGTAGAATTCTTTGCATGTGAGCATCTTTCAAATACTGCCTCTACCAACTGTAGTGTTCTAACCTCTTCAGATTTGTGAGAAGCCTGGAAGTCAGGCATTAGGAGACTAATGTAACTTTAACATTTTATAAAAAGAGGGGTTACCCCTAATTAAAGCATATAATTTTTATAGAAAAAAACTCCAAAGGGAGGAGAATGATAACATTTGGCCAAAACCACATCAAAGAAAACTCCAAAAGGAGAACACATTGAAAAAACTGTCTTTAAAAATGATTAAAAACAGAGAATATGCAACAAAACAACATGGCTTGGTGGTACCAGCATGCAAAGTGCAGAGACTGAAGTTCTGGAGGGGGAGGAAGGAAGGGAAGTTAAGAATATCTGAGCATCACTGGGAAGAAACAAGATTACTATGGTAATTTTTTCTTCTAACCCCAGTAATGCTCAGGATATTCATAACTTTATGCAGACTACCAAGCAGTACCACTGGAGCTGGGCACAGAACTTATTTTGGAAATAGACTCTGCAGGACTGCTGTGCCAAACCTAGTTATCACTCCTGGATAGACTGTCCAAGTTATAATGCTTTGTAAAGGTGTGTACTGTTTTCCAGGTAGCTGCTTTGCAAATGTCCACCAAGGGGACCTCCCTGGCAGCTGCAAGGGTGGCAGTGGTTCCTGTTGTAGAATGCACCCTCAATCCAGCTGGGGGCTCTTTACCTGCTTTAGTGTAGCAGAATTGAATACACTGGACTATCCATTGAGAAATGGATCTTTTTGAGGCTGGTTTACCCTTTCCTACATCCCCATATGTAAGGAAAAGTTGTTTTCTCTCTCCTTCCTATGGTCTTTAGTGGCTGTCATGTAATAGCCGATAGCCTTTTTCACATCCAGACTGTGGAGCCTTCTTTCACCAGAACTGGTATGGTCTGTGAAAAAGACAGGTAGAGTGATTGATTGGTTCAGATGAAAGTTTGAAACCACTTTAGGAAGAAACTGTTTGTTCTGAGGACTACCTTCTCTCTGTGAAATGAGATATAGTATTGATCAAAGCAGAGAGCCTGGAGCTCGCTAATTCTTCTTACAGAAGTAATAGCTACTAGAAAGACTGTTTTCCAAGTAAGGTATTTCGAGTGGGCAGTATCCAGGGGCTCAAAGGGAAGGCCCATAAGCTTGGCTATACACACATTCAGATCCCAAGCAGGCACTGGTGCCCCGTGAGGTGGGTGCAAATGCATCAATCCCTTAAAAAATCTTTTGAAAAGTTTGTCTGATGCTACTGACACCTTTGTCCCTGCAGAAAGGTAGGCAGCTACTGCTGCTAAATGAACCTTAAGGGAACTGGGTTGCAAACCTTGTGAATGCAAATGAGTGAGGTAGTCTAAGACAACTGAAACTCCACCCTTATGTGGTATAGGGTTTATACTGGAACACCAAAGACAGAATCTCTTCCATTTGGAAGAATATTTTTTCTGTGTAGAGGGTTTTCTATAACCCTTTAAAATATTTAAGACAGCTTCTAAAATATTTAAATCTGCATACTCTAATTCCTCAAGAGCCATGCCTTGAGATGAAGGGACTTGAGATTCGGGTACAACAATGCTCCCTGATTGGAGGTCAGGAGATTGTGTCTGAGGGGCAACTGTATTGCTTTGCTGACAGACATGGAGAGCAGAAGAGAGTATCATGGCTGCCTGGGCCAATCTGGAGCTATCAAGATCAGAGATGCTGAGAGAGATTTTGGCTTCAGTAACACCCTGAAAACCAGAGGGAAAGGGGGAAAGGCATACAGGTGCCTGCCTGTCCAATACAGAGCCAGGGCATCCAGCGGAACTGTGCCCTCTGCTGGTGGTCTGCAGCAATACTGAAGTAGCTGGTGGTTCTGGTGGGATGCGAACAAGTCTCTCTCAGGAGTGCCCCACCTTCTGAAAATAACTTGTACCACCTGCTTGTTTAGGGACTATTCATGATGGGCCTGGTTGATGCGACTTAGTGCATCTGCCAGGGTGTTGCCCTTTCCTGGCAAATGGATTGCCTGCAAGGACACCTTCAGAGAGAATGCCAGAGTCCACATTTTCATGGCCTCTGTGCAAAGGAGGCCTGATCTGGTGCCTCTCTGCTTGTTTATGTAATACATTGTGGTGGTATTGTCTGTTCTGATATGTACCACCCTGCCCAATATCAGTGAAAAGAAAGTCTTTAGAGCTAGGAGCACTGCTCTGAGCTCCAGTAAGTTTATGTGCTGAAGGGACTCTGCTGCTGACCAGGTGCCTTGAGTCATGTGCATTTCTAAGAGAGCTCCCCAGCGCAAAAGAGATGCATCTGTTGTGAGTACCAGACAGGGGTTTTCTCTATGAAAAGGAACTCCTTGCCTTAAATTGGATTCCTCCTTCCACCACAAGAGGGCCTTTAATAGTGCCCTTGTCACTGGTATAAGCTTTGAAAAGGGGTCTCTTTTCGGACTCCAGTGAGCCCTGAGGTGAAACTGGATGTCCCTCATATGAAACCTGGATCCTTGCACTGTGCCTGTGGATGTAGCCACATGGCCTAGTAATTGCAGAAACTGCCTTGCAGTTCATAAATTTGGAAATTTTTAATATTTTGATCCCAAATTTTCAACATAGACTTCTTCTTACCCCACCTCATGTACTGTGTGCCATTGCTATCATTTTTCTTATCCTGGCTAAAATGCGTTTTCGCATTTGTTGTGCGGAATGGCACTGTATTTGAGCAGAATTACATTTTGGCTGGGATTTGAAAGTTTTCTGTACCAGGTACATGACATGGGGTCATAAGAAGGCCATGCTGGAAATATGGGGTCGAAATATGTACAAATGGCAAAGTTATGACTATTCATTTCCATTTCACTATCAACGCTTGTAACTTTGGACATTTTAAATATTCTGACCCCCAATTTTCAACACAGACTTCTTATTACCCCACCTCATGTATGTCATAGCTGTCATTTTTCAAATCCTGGCCAAAATGTATTTTTGTACCTGTGGCACAGAATGGCATTGCAGTTGCGCAGAATTATGCTTTGGCAGGGATTTGAAAATTTTCTGTACTGGGTAAATGTGCTGGGGTAATAAGATTGCTATGCTGATAATTTGGTCACACATCTACAAAGGGATGGGTGCGCAGGCGCTCCCACAGTAAAATAAGGAAAATCACAGAGCATGGGAGCACAGGGCCCACTGTGACATAAGGACGGTTATGGAGGGTGGGAGCGCAGGGCCTGAATGCCCCTGCGCTCTCACAGGCAAATAAGGATACAAGTAAACTATCTGAAAAAGTCAAGAAATTCATTGCAAAAAACTTTGTTAATGCATCAGTTAGGGTTGTTACTAAAGCGACAAAAGTAGGGAACTATGGCCTTAGGGTTTCCAACCATAACACCCCACCCCCACCCTGCAGACACTGACAGGTGTCGGGGGGTGTCTTGGGATCATCAGCCCTAATCCTCACCCCATTCTCCAATACTGTACCCATCTCAGCTTATTTACTTATGGAATGGGGTGAGCATTAGGTTGATGATCCAAGGCACACCCCATTGCCTGTCAGTATCTGCAGGGTGGGTGGGACATTAGGCTGGAACCCCACCACCAATTTTCACTCTTGTTGCTTTTAGTAAGAACCCTATCTGATGCATTAAGAAAGTTTTTTTGCAATGAATATATATAATAACTGGCCATCAATTTTTTTCTATGGAGATGGCCAGTTATTATTTCCCATAATAACCGGATGGCTATTATGGCATTCACGCGCACAATTAATGCTGTGACTGTCCATGAGATAGCAACCGCGTCTCTGAGTTTCCCTAAGTGAAAAGTTGCTGCAGCGTTCTTCAGTGAGTCAGCATGCCGCTTTGGAAACAAACCGTCGACTGGGGACTCAGTACCTGTTTCTCCTGTATTTTATTTATTTCTTTTCAAACAGAAAGGCTCACTGTAAAATTTAAGTAGTGACCTGCGGTGTAGTAATGTTTTGGGTGTTTACCCGGTATCAGAGCCAACTGCTACCGTTAAAAAGCCTTCGCTAACCCACCCAACTCCAGGCTCTTTTCATCAACTTTAGTTAAAAAAAAAATAAAGGGTAGTTCTTTAAATGTCTACGTCTTGCTCTGCAGACAAGAAAAAAGGTAAACCACTAGTTTAGTCAGCTGCCTATGCCAGAACTGATGCTAATGACGATGCTGATTTTATTGGGGGGGGATTGATGGCCAGCAATTATATAAGATAAGGCGTGGTGTGGAGTGGTTACTCAAATTTAATCTACTCCCTTGGTGTGGGATGCTTTTACAAACTCCTCAAGCTTCACTCTTGGGGTTTATGTAGCATCCCCACACCTCAGGTGTACATTAAATTCTCGTAACACACACCACCCCATGCATTATTCTCCATATAATTACTGGATCCCATTTTTTCCCTAAGGGAAACCCGGTTATAATTTGCCGTTAAAACCAGCTGGTTATAATGGCAAACACATGCCGGGTTTCCTCACGATCCACACATGTGCCAGCCTCTGATTTTCCTTTCCTCAGTGCCAACTGCCGTAGCTTACTGCTGAGTCTTCACCGCAACTCACACTCAGCAGTAAGTTAAATTAAAAAAAAAAAGAAAAAAAAAAGATAAATGGCTCTTTTATGGACTGCCTCCACTACATAACCTGCATAAAAAAAGAGAAATTTTCCAGCCGCTTCCGACCATGGACCATGCTTCATCCCAGTCGGACCGCAGCTGACACCAGCTGTATCTTTATTTTATATAATTGCTGTGGCGAAAAAAAGCTCCCAGCCAATTATATAAAATAAGGCTGAAAATAGAGTGTGTAAACTTGAATTTTACACCCTCGTGTGGATGCCTTTATACCCCTCGAGCTTCGCTCTCGGTGTTTATGTGGCATCCCATGCCTCGGGTATGTGTAAAATTCTCAGTACAACCACCACCTCAGCCTTTATTCTATAGATTGTAGTGGCATGATAGCACCAGTATATTTAGGGTTGAGTAGGCAGGTTTATGTTAAACCCCAGTTTTTGCACTTTAATGACCAAAACCGTTGAATGGATTTGCATGGAAGTTTGCATGTGTGGTTTCGTGTGGTAGATCTGTGAATGTACCAAGTTTCATTTTGGTCACATGTGCAGATTCTGTGTTCTGAATAGTGCAAAAAGTGAGTTTTCGGATGTGTTTTCTGATTGTTTGTGCTGTATTTCTTTGAGCTTTGCTAATGCCCAGATGGTTTGGAATTGTGGTCTGAAATTTTCAGGGTACAAAGGGGCTGGCTCACAGATGTGCTTTTTGATTGTTTGGTGAAAAAAACATTAATCCATTCCAAAGTTATTTAATTCTGAAATTTTGAAAAATTTGGTTCTGAACATGCTCAGTAAGCACTTCCAAGATAGCTATATGAAAAACGAAATAGGAATCCTTTCTTGTATGGGGCTAATCCTTTTTCGTGAGGAAGAAATCCTTTTCATGTGCCGCCATCTTGTTTCTGTTTCTTTCTGAAAAAAAAAAATATTTAAACAGCAACAAAAATTACATCCTGGAGAGAGAGACCAGCATGTCTGTTTGGCTCAGTGGGACCCTGTTAGGTGGATTCTGCACTTAACTGTTGAAAAAAATGACCCCCCCAAATGTGTTTTATATTACATTTTAAATCCTTTTTCGTGACTCACTTCCACCTTTTTTGTCTGGACGTTCATAAGAACATTTTCATATGAACGAAAACATTTTTCTAAAATGTTTTTCTGAACTCGCCTAGCCGCAGACGGTTTGGAATTATGGTCTGAAATTTTCAGGGTACAAAGGGGCTGATATTAGATGAAAGAAACATTCGACCCAATAGTTCTCCAGTATTTTCAAATGATTTTTTATTTCAAATCCATCTTCTTCCTGTAACTTTTATATTTTCCAGAAGTATATGCACCCTCTTATATTGTCTCTCTCTACATTTGACATTTCGAAACAATCCTGTTTCTTCTTCAGAATTTAGAGGGCTGTATGAATAAAACAAAAAATGCTAAGTCTTGGTTTTAAATTAAATCACTTGTAACCATAATTAAAATTATAATAAATGCATAAATAAACAACATAAAGCAAATAGGCTGGACCATAGATATGAAAATTACGTACCTACCATAATTCTTGATCTTCTCTTGTATCTTCACCATTCATTACTGCTTGGGTTAAGCTGGAGGCGCGCACCCGCTATGGGAGGTTTTTTTTTTTTTTTAGTCGGCTCCAGCGGCTAGCGCCCTCAGCGTGACGCATCGCGCCATGCGCGAGGGCGGCCGTTAGGTGTCGCGAGACCTCCTCTATCTCAGTTCTGGTAGTCGGAGGCGAAAATAAAGGATAAGAAAAAAGGAAGCTAGGCAAGAGAGCCGAGGGATAGAAAAAGGAAAGGATATAAACTGAAAAAGGAATAAGCCGGTAGAGAATAGACAGAGGAGAGAGAATTCCTACCCTAAGGGCCCGCAGGGCCTCCTTTCCGGGGCGGCTCTAGGGGAGGAACAGAAAGAAGGAAAGGGAAAGTAGAAGAAGAAGAAAAAAGAGGCATGTTGAGAGGGAGAACAGTGCCCATTGAGCATTGGTTGAGAGGCTTACAGGCTCAAGACTAACAAAGGAGCAAGAATCCCAGTTGCTAGGACTGAGAGGAGGTTCAACTGAACCACCTGAACAGATTCGAATGATGGCAACATCTCTGAACTCTCAACATGCCAAGTCCCTACATCCTAGCTGAGGGCTCTTAGACTGCCCGGGCAGAACCTGGTCCGGGAAGAGCGCCCACCCAGGAAGAGGACTAAGTCCCTTAGCACCTTGTTAAGTGCTAACACAGCAGTGTATGGGAAAGACTACGCCTTCACGAAGGCAGTTTGTATGAAAGATAGAGTGGAACTCAATCAGACTCCCTAAGGCAAGGCAAACAGACGCTCAGAGCTGGCAAGTTCAATCAGCAGCTGGAAGAGCTCAAAATAATACCTGCCAGGGGGATTCTAATTTTGCCGAGGCCGCATCAGAACATGGCCTCTTAAGCTGGAAAACTGCATAACCTAAGAAGGTATTTAGGAATCGCACCCTAAAGGCGGTCAGAAAGAGTTCCCTCAGAATTAGAGAAAGTACAACCGTGCTCGTTCCTCTTTACCTTGAGGAAAAAAGGGGGATCCATTCACTAAGAGGCCAAGGGAAGGAAGAGGAACGAGAAGGGAGGGGGAGACGCCACAGAAGGAGGCCACTGAGGGGAAGGTGGGTGGGTATCAGTAATGAATGGTGAAGATACAAGAGAAGATCAAGAATTACGGTAGGTATGTAATTTTCATATCTTCCCTTGTCAATCTTCACCATTCATTACTGCTTGGGTGAGTACCAAGCCCCCCAAAAAAGGAGGGGTAGAACCCTGAGGGAACAAGACCCCCAGCCTCCTGCTGGTGAGAAACAGAAGGGGAAGACCCTGGGCTAATCCAGAGAAAAGCCTATGTGGGAGAAGAGCTAGGAGGTGTCCCCTGAGGACGGGGAGACGGAGGAAGCCCCTGCAGAAGTCTCCTAGCTCTGGAGGAAAAGAGACGGGTCCCCCGGAAGGCAGAGCGAATCACCCTATGCCGGGCCAGGGGTGACAACCTTGATAGATGAAGCCATGCCGTCCGCCTAATGCAGATCACTGTCCCCGCAAGCCTGGAAGCCACCTCATTGGCGTCATAAGATGCCCTTGCTTGGTGTCTTGCCAGCTCCAGGCCTATAGCGGAGAGGGCAATAGCCTGTCTGGTTTGCTCCGTATCAGGCATTGATGCTAAGAGCTGAGAGAGCATCAACCACAGATGCCTACTGTAGGCAGCGTGGTGAGCCTGATGTGACGCAATGCAAGCCATCGCACGAGAGGAAGAGAACACTTTCACCCCACCGGCTCGAATTGTAGGGAACTAACTGGTGGACGGGTCATAGCCAGGCGGCGCCTGGAAGGAGTCTCTAGGTATACCAAACCCGAGGACAGGTTGGGAAGGGTACCCAGGGATTCCGAAGGGGCACAGTACCTTCGTCGACAGTCTGCCGGGGCTGGAGAAGGGGCGGCTGGCGACTGCCAGGAACGGATAGACACCTCCTGGAAGGGGATAGGCTAGGAAGGTACCACCAGGTGCTGGGCACTGAATTCTCCAAGGAATTCCCACGTCTTCTGTTCGGTATTGTCTCGCCTAACGTAGGAGATTCGAAGATCCCTCACCATCCTTGAAAGGAATCGCTGATATTCAGTGAAATCAGCATCGGAGGAGATATGAGCAAGGGGTTCCTCTCCCTCAGAGGAGGAAGACGAGGATGATGGAGAGCTCGAGTGTCCAGAAGATTCCTGCGGCGGTGGGGAGAGGCGAAAGACCCGCTCATGCATATACCTAACATATGAGGGGAAGGCAGCCACAGAACCTCTGAACTGCTCCCAGGATAACGGACCCATAGGACTGACATGGCCTGGAAGAGCGGGGGGTGGCTGCAGAGGTACTGGAGATGGGCACCTACGAAGAGGCAACTGACCTCTGCTAGGGCTCTGAAATCCGGAAAACGGAGCCCGAGCTGGCGGGATTCCGGACAACAGACCAGGTCGCAAAACGGAACCCTGGGGATGTGAAACCTGGAAGAGCCCAGGAGGGGATCCTCCCCTGTGATGAACCTGGGACTGCATGGATCCAGAAGGGCAGTCCGCAGCAATGCCACCGGAGGGGACCGCGGGGCCCAAGAGGGGAAGGCGGGGCTCAGCGCTACGGCTCCTAGCCACCCCACGAGGGGTAGCCGGCAGAGACCGCGACGACCGTCCCCCGCCTCTCGGACTCCGAGAGCGCCCTCCTCGACTCAGCTGCTTCCTACCCCGAGAGGCGGTAACAGCACCCGGAAGGGTAGCTGTCACGGGCCCCCCAGGAGGGAGAGCCCCCCCTCCGTCCCCACCCCATCGCCCCGCCGGGACCCGGGGCCACCCCTAGCCCAAGGGCCCTCAGGGGAGGATGGGAGAGGGGACAGTGGGAGGGGCCCGCTGTACCGCCTAGCACCACGTGCCACCAGGGACCCCGACTCTGACGAGTCAGGGTGCCAGGATGGGTCCATGTCCGAGTCATCGACCTCCGAAGAGGAAGAGACCAGCTGAACCTCGATGCTGGCAACCCTGGGGGTCCCTGGAGAAAATGGCACCGCGAACAGCGCCGGTGCCAGAGACAGCGCCGGACGACCCTGGCCCACCCGCAACCGCTAGGCCCGGCCCCGGCTCCCATGCGGTGTCAGTTAGGCCCATGGCGCCGCCCCCGGCGTCGGAACCCAACCCAGCGCTGCCGAGAGTGGAAACCAGGCCTGCGGCATCACGAGCGGCGCTGCCGACGGCGCCGTCTCAATCACTGGCGCGGGATCTGAAATGGCGCCGGAGGGCAGCATCGAGGGTCCACCAGTGCCGGGCCCAGCAGGCGCGGGCCTCGACACTGGGGGAGCCTGCACCTCCGAGGAGGTGACTGCCGAGGCGGTGTCCCCATTGCGGCCCCGGGAGGGACCACGACGTTCCTCCGACACGCCGAGAGAAGCTCTTCGGCAAGAGAAGAGGAGGAAGCCTCTCCTCCACGGACCGTATAGGCCCGGAGGGGACCCGGAGGAAGGGCCTAGAGACCTTACCTGGGAATCCCTGGAGCGATGCTGTCCCCCGAAGGTTAGCGGGGCCTTGCCGAGCTTGAACGCGCGGACTTCGAGGACATAACGGTCCATGGAGAAACAGGCGTCGCACGCGTCCATGTCGTGGTTGGGAAAAACGAGGAATCTTGAAGGATTACGAGGAACCTAAAACTATTTCGCTACCACGCAGGTGCAGCCTCGGCGGGCGGAGAAACAGAACTGAGATAAGGAGGAGGTCTACGGCACTACGCGCCCTCGCGCATGATGCAGTACATCACGCCGAGGACGGCGCCGCTGGAGCCAATCCAAAAAACCTCCCGTAGCGGGTGCGCGCCTCCGGCTTAACCCAAGCAGTAATGAATGGTGAAGATTGACAAGGGAAGATATGCCTTTTGCTGGTTTGGTGAAAAAATATTACTCCATTCCAAAGTTATTACATTTTGAAATGCTGGGTTCTGAGCATGCTCAGTAACCACTTCAAAATAGCTGTATGAAATGAAAAAGGAATCCTATTTCGTTTGGGGCCAAGTGAGGCGGAGTAAAGAATCTGACGGTTGAGTTTCAAAGTGCTGCAGACAGAGACCTCAACTGAGCTCGAGCTGAACGTTCTATGCACTGCATAGAAAATTAACCCTATACTTTCGGGGCAGTTTAAAGGCTGGAGCTAACTGCAGACTGTCAGAATACAGCAAGACTTCATGTTGTTTGAATGATAAGTGGCATGCAGGCAGACACTGAAAGTAAGTCCTTCTCTGTTAAAAAAGCAAGGTGCCTAATCCTACTGTTTTTGATAGCTCATCTGTCCTGCATAGTACCCATCTCCTCCCACTTCCTCCTCTGCCTTGTGTGACCCCATTGAGCACTTACCCCAATGCCCCCTCTTTATCCCCCCACCTTCCTGCTGTCTCTTCACAAACAGTACCTCCCCATATTCACCCTTCTTCCCCTCAGCTCACCTTAGCCCCCACATTAAAACCCTTTCCCATATCCCTTCCCTCCCATTACCCAGCCCTCACCCCTATCACCTACTTACGTAACCCTAGGTAGATTCTCTAGCCAATCCCACCCCTCTGACCACTCTACCCTTATCTGTCACTCCTTTGTTTCTGCCCCCACCCTCCCACTGCTCTCATCTATTCTGCCCTCCCCCTCCTTTGGTCACCACCACTTCTGACCCACCTTAACTTTATCTGCATGCCCTAAAGCTCAGCTACCACTATAAATTGCTTGTCCACCTTATGTTTGCTCTAAGTACTGTTGCAATAAAGTTGACCTCTCCTACCTGATGTATTTTAACTGTACTTGCTTGAATCTGTATCTGTATGTACCATATGTACTTGCCTGCTGTATATACCTCTATCTGTTTTGTAATGTCTACGTACCTTGTCTATTGCCTTATGACGTGGAACCTTTGTAAATGACCTTTCAGCTCAAAGGTGTTAATCCGAGATTCCAATAAATAAATAAATAAGAAACTGTGAAATTGATGTTATTTTTTTTGTGGAATCCACTAAAAAAAGTGGCTGACTGAAGCAAGTGGAGAGCTAGTGCAGAGTGAGGGTGTCAGTGGCTTTAGAAAAGCAACACAAGGCAGAGCAAGTGTTGCTACAGCAACGGTCACTCTGCCTTGCGTCTAGCTTTCTGAAGCCGCCGACACCCTTGCTTTGCGTTCGCTCTCAACTTGCTTCAGTAGGCGGCTTCTTTTACAGGTTTCTAAATAAAAATAACATAAAGTACACAGTTTCTTTGCTTTTTTTAACAGAGAAGGACTTACTTTCAGTGTCTGACTGCATGTCACTTATCATTATTGACCAAGCTCGGTCATGCAACATTTCACTAATAAAAGTGAAAGTGCTTCCCGCTCATTCTCCTCCATGTAAAGATGGCGGCTTTTTTCTTAGAAAAGTAAAGGAAATAAACAGAAAAATAAACATCTTTTTTTACTTCTTCAACGCAGTGAGCCTTACTTTAAACTTCTGGCGGCAAGTAATTTACCAGGGGGGCCTTGTATATTAATGTACTTAAATCTGTTGGTAGCAGTCTAAATGTACCACTTGTATGAGTGGGGCTGCCTATCTGTGCAGGTGTGGAGTGATCTCACTACTGGTGAGAAGGTTTTGAAGGCTGAAAAGTAGTACAGGTGTGTGGTCATACTGGGAGGCGTGTGGTTGTTGTGGAATAATGCACCGTCTTGTGATATGTTTCATCCAATCAACATACTGGATTTTCAGTGATTTTACTTACCCATTTTATTAATAGATATTTATATACATATATATATATATATATATTTTTATGCAACAGGGGTGAAGATAAACAGAGTGTAATAAATCCATTTATCTGAGTAACTGTGTACATAAATTTCACTTATGAATACAGTGCTTATGTCATCAGCCATTTATCCACACAGTGCTTATGTCATCCGCCATTTATCTATACAGTGTTTATGTCATTTAGAATGTTCAGCCTCAGTAGCAGTGTTAACCATATTCAAATGCGAATAACTTTAAAACGAAAAATGATAGCATGGTACTGTGTGCACGAAGGTTGTTCAGCACGGAAATATCTACAAAATGACTGGTGTTTTATTTATTGATACCTTTTAGTTTTTTTAGAATTAGCGAAAAACAGCAGAAAATTCCATTTTTGTGTACTTTTTCATCAAACAAATGCAAATAACTTAAAAACAAAAAATGACAGTAAGGTACTTTGAGCACAAAATTTGTTTAGCATAAAAATATCTACAAAATGAGAGGTGTTTCATTTCTAGATTCCATTTAGATTTTCTGTAATCAGCAAAAAATGGCATAAAATTTAATTTTTATTCACTTTTTTGACTAACAAATGCCCCATACAAAAGCAAAACCAAAAGAACTGCATAAATGGAATATGCAGTAGAAAACTTGTGTAATAATGATTTATTCAGACTGAAGCAGTTTGACTCAGACACCTCACTCGTGGCTTAAGCCACTCATGAGGTTACCTGAGGTCAAACTGCACTTGTGCAGATACATCATTTATTACACTTGCTTCCACTGCATATCCCTTATTTATGCAATAGGCGTGGAGATAAATATAATGCGATAAATCTGTGTATCTCAGCTACTATGTGTATAAATTCAAAATGTAGCATTTATACACATAGTAGACACGTCATCTTAAGTTTATCACCACAGTAGACACGTCATAGCTTCAATTGGCAACACAGACCAATGCAGAGACAGGCAGACTTGTTAGGAAAAAAAAAACGAACTTGTGCCACTCTGTCAAGTGCGTGCCACGAAGCAAACAGTAACGGTAGAAAAAGGCAGTTAGCATAAGTCGAGTAGTCCTCACAGCAACTGACTCAAATCCCGGTATCAACAGCAGTACCATCCGACGGCAGCCATAGTAAAAAGTAAAATAAATATTAGTGACCAATATAAATGAGTAACACCCCTAAATCCCCTGAAAAAGAAATGACAGACAGTAAGGCAAATAGCAGCTTTAGTTTGGAGCTTGAGGAGATACTGACACAAATCGAGATGGATACCGACCCCCTTGAGGATCCAGCAAGTGTACTTCAGCATGAACCGCAAACCGGAAGTGCTTCCCTAACAGCAAGTACAAACAAAACATCAAACATAGATTTGTCAGAGATAGATAATTACATAGACAGGGCAAAAAATGTTAACACTGCCAGAAAAACCCATGCAGATGTGTCCTTATTTACAAATTACCTCAGAGAAAAACTAAATGTTACCAAGGTCCTACAAGAAATATCACCAGCAGACTTACAAAATTATCTCTGCCACTATTTCATCTATTGTAAAAAACGGCTCCAATTATGAGCCCCTAACCCTACGTTCAATTTTTCAAAGCATTGAACGATTCCTACATGGCAAAGATTATCCATGTTCACTGTCAACCTCACCCGTTTTTGAAAAAGTCAGACAGGTATTGTTGTCTAAGCAAAAAAATCTAAAGAGTGAGGGCAAGGGTTCAAGACCCAAGGCTGCCGACGAATTAACTGACAATGTAATCGAAATCGTATATGAAAAGCAACAGTTTGGCCCCCACACCCCTGACTCCTTGCTAAACACTATGTGGTTGACAATAAGTATGTATTTTAGAGTCAGGGGCAACACTGAGATGCTAAATATAAAGCGGGGAAACAGAATTACAACAAGACAAAAATGGCAATCGTTATTTGCAGTACTCCAGAGAAAGGCAGACCAAGACAAGAACCGGCTCAAACCCAAGACACCAGGAAAATAAAGCCAAGAGCCTACCAACTCCCGGAAAGGCATGAAAAATGCCCCGTAAGTAACTACTTGGTGTACAAGGAAAAGAGGCCAAAAAAAATACTAGTCCCAGAGTCTCCGTTTTTTCTAGCAGTCAACACCAATGCTAAGGACTATTACCCAACTACCTGGTACAAAAACCAGCCAGTTGGAGTAAACAAGTTGTCCATACTAGTAAAACAATGGTTAACAAAGCGGAGATTAAAACAGAGAAAAATCTAACAAACCACTCTGCCAGAAAGCATTTAATTCAGAAGCTTACTGACTTTGGAGTTGCACCAACTGACATAATCCAGGTAACAGGACATAAACAGCTGAGCAGTATAAATGATTATTCTAAAATTAATGAAAATAAACAGAAACAAATTTCCAAAATACTAAGCGGGGAACCAGAACCCATAATAAAAACAGAGCCAATGAAACGAGCTGCACTAAGTACTATAACGGAGAACCTAAGTGAAGTATTGGGCCCTTGCTTCAACCGTTCTAGAATAAAAGCTAAAAACATCACATTTAACATAGTCCAAGGTAATGTACACCCAACCACACAAAAGCCATAGCAACATAACACCGTAGTAATGTAGAGTACACAAATCAAAAAAGAAATAAATAAAATTAAAAAATTAATAAATTACGTATTTCTCTCCCCCACCCCAACCTGCACAGGCCATCAGTTCGAGTCAAGAAAAAGACCACGACCAAAAGTTTTATATTCCGACTCTGACACAGACTAACAGGTAAGATGTATAAGCACCTATACTGTACAACCACTCAAAGGACAATGTGTAAACTCATTTCCCCTGTGAAAAAAGAAATACATGTTCCATAACATTTTTTTTCTCTCCATCCTAGCAAAACCGGAGATGTCATACCACCCAGAACAAACAGAAGCTGTGGTAAAGATGCAGAAATTCCCTCCAGAATCAGCTCATGGAAAAGCATGAACACTGAAGCAAAAAAGTTTTTGTTCTTGTTTCCCTGCTATCTAACCAATATCTGTAAACAATGTATTCAACACTCCTATCGTTTATTATATTTTTCTAGTGCCTGTCTATGATGCTGTTGTCAATGTATGACTGTTCCCAATAAAATGTTAAAAATTACTCACTTTTCGGTAGTCCTCGTCCATGGATGTCAGAAAAAGTTATATAATCCAGCAAATACCAGGGTGAAAAAGGGTGTAATCCAAAATTGCTTGGCACAATAACGTCCACTCTTCAATGTGGTAATCCCACCCCCCAAAAAAAAGAAAATCCCATTAAAGTGCAGGAATTCCAATTATCACCGCATATGTCCTGGTCTGCCTCCTCGAAGACGCCGAGATGAAGACCGCCATGCAAAAGTATCCCCAGATAAAACATGCCATGTCCCCAACGATGAAAAGTGTAACCAGCATCCCCGACTCCACAACGAAAGGCGCAGACTCCCCCTCGATGAAAGACACCTCCTCGAACCCCACGATAATCCTTCCCGCTGTACTTGAAGGCCGCTCCAAGACACGCTGCTCCATATGTTGCTCCATCGACGCCTCCCTCTGTACTGATTAAAACCTGCGCAATAGACTTTGACCACGCCCGTCAGCACAAAACCACGCCCATCAACCAATAGCATCAACCAGCCAAGTGACGCTCAGACCAATCGCCGTATTTTCAGTTATGGCAGGCATCCAATCAAAAGTCACACACCACAACACCCAACCAATTATAAAGCTCAACTAACCCCATTCATAAATACATAGAAGATACGCACATTTACACTTAGCCGGCAGTAAAATGACATAAATAGTCCAGTTTAAAAATAAAAGCTGAAACGAACTAAACTAAATGTCAAAGAAAACCAGCATCTCCCTCAACAATAGATATGCCTATTGCATAAATAATGTGAGGATTACAGGATACATGATTTATTTATTGTGGGCAGTGACCGGCACCACCACTCGTGGGCTATGCTACGCCCGCCACTGGTGATGTCAGCTGCTGTCACTTCCCACTCATAAAAATAAATCATGTATCACACTGTAGACCCCCACATATCCCTTATTTATATATTTATACAATAGGGGTGAGCATGTAACCTTGACAATAAAAACACGTATTCTTACTGCAGTGGAATATCTCTGTGATGACATAGACACTGTGGGTTTATTTCCTGATAAACCCACAGTGTCTACATCACCAGCAAATATACTCACAATGGTGATGTCACCAGAGTCAGACTATCTACACCGCAGCCTGCATTTAATAGCGTCACAGTTTCTCTTTCTCACTGAATCCTGCAACTAACTCAATTAGCACTGTAAAAGACAATCACCTGTGTCCCATAGTTATTCTGACAATCCTAGCACATTACTGTGCTACTCTAATCTTCAAACCAGCCTCCTTCATAAACCAGTTTATCTTTCTTGGTGCTGGCTGCAACTTTCTCTGTCTCAGAGAAGCCTGCAACTTACTGAATAAACAGTCTGTTTCTTGCTCCTAGCTGCAGGTAACACAATTATTGCAAATCACATGCACCTGTTCCTCATACTATCTAACACTCCCAGCCTATTCAGAAACACTTACACACACACTCAGACCACACACAAACAGTGCTGTCAGTACAGCCTAGAGGTTAGAGTAACAAGCAATGAACCAACTTCCTACATCCAGCAGCCCAGACCAGTGTTTAATTCTCATAACTTCAATGTCAATACTGTGACTCTGAACAAATCACTTAACTGCCCAGTGCTCCCAGGTCCCCCTCCTAAAAAAAACTTACCCAATTACCAAAATAAACAGGGAGAGAATACACAAAAAAAATGTTCCTAAAATGTACTAGCCCTATTGTATAAATCGTACACATGATGTGCAACTTGTGGAATACGGCAAACATTTGCACTTGTGCAGGGTGAACTGCAATACCACTCGTGCCTTTAGCACTCGTGATATTATCACAGTTCACTCTGCACTTGTGCAAATATTTGCCATATTCCACAGTCGCCCATCATGTATCCCTTAATTATATATATATATATATATATATACACATACAGTATATACATATATATATATATATATTTATATACACACACACACACCTGGGATATGACATGGCCTGACTGAAGATGTCATATTTATCTCCACGAGAGGCCAATAATACTGGCAAAACCAAGAGTGAGATATCTTGATGTCATTGACCTGGAGTGAAGATAAATAGAAATTACGTTCTTACCATAATTATGATCTTTCTGTGTATCTTCACCATTTATCACAGATGGGTACTGGCCGGAGATCAGGACCCCACGGGAGCCTTTTTTTTTTTTTTTTTTAAATGATAGGCGGAGCCAACGCAGCATCGGCGCCGCCCTCGAGGCCGACGACTCACGGGCGCCGAGGATTAGCCGTGCAGCAGGCCGACCCGCCTGCCTACCAGTTCTGAGTCGCCGGAGAGATAAGAGGAAGGGATGGAGGGTGGGACAAGAGAGTCCAAGGGACAGAAAAGGAAGAGAAACTGAACTAAAAGGAGAAATAACGACTGAGAGGACAGCATAGAAGAAGTAAGACTAAGGGGATTGGGTAGGGGCCCCAATCTCTGGAAAAGAAGAGGGGGGGGGGAGAGAGAATTCAGGAGAGAGTGAGAGGTAACAAGGATCCAAGACCCTTGTCTGTCACCAAACTGTATAGGAACTGCAAGGAGTGGCAAAGCTCATCTGCCAGAATTCAAGCACAGAATAACTGGCAAAAACTCCCAGAAGCAGAGTCGGCTATTCTGGAGAAGGACAGGGTACAGGGACTCAGTACTCTCTCTGTAAAGATTTTTGGTGAAAAAAAGGGCTGTCTTTTTTTTTTTAAATATAAGGATAACAGAAGGAGGGCAACCACCAGTTCTCACCTGGTAGGGGTGAGGATAAATAGTAGAGAGGAAGTGCCACTCGAACTGTACCCCTTGGGAAGAAAATTACCCCTGTGTGTGTCCCAACTTTACCCCGCTCAAAAGAGGGGTAGGCACAGAGGGAGGAGGATCCAGAGACTGGAGCCCCAGGGGATGGCGGTGGGATTGTGATGAATGGTGAAGATACACAGAAAGATCATAATTACGGTAAGAACGTAATTTCTATATCTTATCTGTGTCAATCTTCACCATTCATCTCAGAATGAGTGTTACCAAGCCCCCGAGAGAGTTGACTAAGTGCACCCTAGGGACAGTGTCTCTTAGCCCTCAGTGGGTGACACACTAAGGGGGAACATTCTGGGCCTGAGGAGGCCCAAGAGTGGGAGAGCGAGACGGGTCCCCGGAGGGGAGGAATTTGCCCGACAGACGCCGCCTCGCCTACGGAAAAGAGATAGGTTCCTGGTGCGGAGCAGATCACCCTACATGGGCCAAGGGTGACAATCGGGAAAGGCGAAACCCGCGCCGATCTTCTGGTGCAGATCGCTGTCCCTACTACCCTGGTAGCTACCTCATTGGCGTCGTAGATGCCCTTGCTTGTGCCTTGCTAGCTCCAGGCCATGTGCAGAGAGTGCGGCTTGCCTGGTTTGCTCCGAGTCAGGCAAAGCAGCTAGGAATTGACCCAGCGCTGACCACAAGAACCTGTTGTAGGCTGCATAGTGGGCCTGATGAGCGGAGATGGAGAGAAGCAACCGTGCGGAGTAGAGTCCTCCTCCCCAGAAATCAAAACCAAGAGTCCTGATCTGGGGCCGGTCACTGGAGGGCGCCAAGCCCATCAGGAGTGTCCAGGTGCGTCAATCCGGACTGTGGATGAGGCATAGAACCTGGAGACTCTGGAGGAGCGCAATACCTCTGGCTGAGGTCCCTAGGGGCAGGAACTCCAGAGAAGGGCCTCTGCCAGAAATGCATGGACGCCTCCCGAAAGGGAGCAGGCTAGGGGGGCACCACAAGGGTGGCCGCCCCGAAATCGCCTAGAAAGGCGTGCGCCACATGCTCTGGATTGCTCGCAAATAGGGGGGAAAGATGAAGGTCCTCCAACATCCTCGCGAGGAAACGCTGATACTCGGAGAGATCAGCGGCAGGAGAGATGTGGACAGATGGTTCCTCTCCCCCAGAAGAGGGGGATGAGGAGCTGGAGGTCACCATATGCTCCGAGGGTGGCTGCTCGGGGGAAGGTTGAAAAACCTGACTGTCCAAGGCCCTAACATAGGCAGGGAACTGAGAAGCCACCGCTCTGAACTGCTCCCAGGTGAGAGGCCCGGTAGGACCAAGAATGCCCGGGAGCGCTGGAGAATGCAGCAGAGGGGTAGGGGCAGAGCCAAGGGAAGGAATCGGCTGGCCTCTGCCAGGGCTAGGGAGCGGACCATGGACACCCGGGGAAGGTGTCCCGGAAGACTCAGCAGCCGACAGCTGTACAATCACTGTTGGTACTGCCTAAGCTACGCCCAGAAGAATCCCCCCAGTGAGGCGACTGGGGCCGTATGGGTCCAGAAGGATGGTCCCCTGCCTCCAAAGAATGGGACCCTCTCAAGGACCCGGAAGGGGAAGGACGGAAGTCCGCACTCCGGCTTCTTCCAGGACCTGGGTGGACCCCACAGAAAGGCCTACGCAGGGACCCCACACCCCTCGACCCCTCAGAGTCCTGGTCCTCGGGAGGGTCAGCCTAGGTAGCTGGCAGCCCTGGGATGTCCCCGAGGGGGAAATCCAGGGCGCAGCACCCTCCCCACCCATAGGCTTCTCGATGGGCCCCAAAGTTGGGCGATCAAGACACACCACGGGAGGGGGTACACCTGCTGAGGGGTCCAGGAACCCCCAGGCCAGGCTGCATGGCTATGTGGCACGCACCATAGCCTGCTGGTCAGTGCCACTGACCCCGACCTGGAGGGGAACCCGACGCCCTCAAGAGGGGCTGACTCGACTCGTCAAGAGACCACTGGTTCACCCTCCTGTGCAGGCAACCCCGAGGGTGTGTGACTGCTCATCCGACTCTGAGCCCGACTCCCACCCCAAGAGGTGGAATCTGAGCCCTAAGCCAGACGGTAGGAGGGCGAGGAAAAGACCTTCACGAAGGGCCCAGAAGTCGTGGGCAGTGGTCGGCAGCACCCGCATCTTCCACGGCCCCGGGCGGGCTGGCAGAAGGTGGTAGACGGCCGGACCAGAGGTCCGAGGCTAGCCGACTCGGAGCCGGCACCGGGACAGACGGGCGCCAGCTACAGTGGTGGCCCCGAGTCGCAGACACCGCAGGTTTCGGCGCCGCAAGCGCATCGTGGGCCGAAGCGCGCCACCGCCTCCGAGCAGGTTGACGCTGACGACACCGCTGCCTCGGCGCCGCAAGCGGTGCCGAACCGGGCAGCATCGATAGCTCAAACAGACCCGCATCAAGGCGGCACTGCCAGGCTTCGGCAGAGGCGATGTCAAGACGGCGCCTAACCAACAACCCTCTGGTCCTGGCGACGCTGCGCTCAACCTCGGCGCTGAGGTGAGACACAGCAAAAGGCGCCACTGGATCCAGGGTCGCGCGCCGAGAAGAGTACTGGTGCCGCAGCGGCGCTGACAGAGCCCACGGTGCCGAGACGCAGGCGGCGCCGAAGGCCCTCGGCACCGCGAACGGCACCGAGGCCCTCGACAGCACCTCGACGACGGGCGCGACTCCAGGCCTTCCGGAACCTGAGCGACACTCAGGGAGCTCTTCACCGGGCGAGTGATTGCCACATCGGCGCCTCCCGCCAGCTCCCGGGAGGAAGCGGGACGGGCCTCCTGCGCCGCGGGAGGAGTCTCAACCAAGGCTAGGCTACGGGGGGTTGAGATTCCCTCCTCCACGGTCCGTATAGAACCAGGAGGGGACCCGGAGGAAAGGCCGAGAGAACGCGGCTTGGCCCGACGAGTGCGGATCCTACCTCCGAAAGTCGGCGGAGCTCGTCCAACTTTCCACGCTCGCTGTTCGAGAACACGGTGGTCCATAGAGAAGCAGGCGTCGCACAAATCCATGTCGTGAAGCGGGCCAAGACACGAGAGACACCGGTCATGCTGGTCGGTCACGGAGAAATTGTGGCCACACAGGCACCGACGCATAGGGGGCCGCCCTGCCTTAGATGATTTCTTGCCCTCCGACCGCGACATGACCTGCGGAAAAAAACACCAAAAATAGACTCGACGTCGCCAAAACTATAAATAATGGAAAGATCTTACCAGCGACGTCGAGTAGGGCAGACTAGAACTAGTAGACCGACGAACTATCGATGATAGAAGGCTAAGGCCTAAAATTTCTTCAAAAACACTTCTTCAAGGCTTCCCACGAGGCGACCTCGACGGCGGGAGACGAAGAACTGGTAGGCAGGCGGAGTCAACACAGCTTAACGGCTAATCCTCGAGCGCCACGTAGTACGTCGGCCTCGAGGGTGGCGCCGATGCTGGGTCGGCTCCGCCTATCCTTAAAAAAAAAAAGGCTCCCCCGGGGTCCTGATCTCCGGCCAGTACCCATCTGTGATGAATGGTGAAGATTGACACAGATAAGACATATGATATTTTCAGTCAGGCCATGTCATGTTCTATTTATACAACATGTGTTTTGGGCTCCCCCCCAACACAACCCCACATGCCCCCCTCAATACAATCCCACTTTATACAAGATATGTTATTTAAAAATAAGGCACTCTATTGAGAAAGTTAGAAATTGTTTTTTTTTTATCATGAGTTTACTTAGCTTTGTTTAAAACAAGCTGCCAACTGTAGAGAAACGAGAACAAGTCAGTAGTTTCAGAAGAAGTGGATGAGCATGAAGCGTGTGTTGCTATAGCAATGGCGTTCAGCCTTGCATCTACTTTAGGCCTTTACATTTTCTCTTTCTCTCATCTCTCTACAGTTGGCAGCATGTTTTAAACAAAGCTAAGTAACCTTGCGATAAAGAACACCGTTTTCTAACTTTTTCTACAGAGTGCCTTATTGTAAATCTCTGCCAGCATGTCATTTATCACTACTGACAGCGCTCATTCACACTATGGCAGAGGATGAAAAGTGAAAGTGCTTGTTCGGTAATAGAGTCTGAAAGTGGCAGGATCAACCAGATAAGTTTCATTATAACATGGGCACATAGGTTTCTATAAGTTGACTGGTTAACAGTCATCAGGTGACCATTCATTAATGTATGTTAACTGAACAGTATGTGTTTGTGGAGAACAGTCTGCAGCGTATGAAGTCAGACAGCTGCACTTGTTATTACACAGGATTTCCATTCCACAGCAACAGCCATTTAATCATCTCATTAAGCGACAATCCTACAGTTTCCGCTGTAAGCACATTGTGCAGTGAAAATGTTGTAGTGGTATCACAGGAACACATCCCAGTGCCTTTTTGCGGGTAAAGTTGTGACAGTAAAGCATGTCCTTCCTGGGCAAATGTACAGGAAGTTAAAGTGCCAGAATGTCCCGGTGTGTCACACTGAGGTACATGCCGCGCAGAGACAAAAGCGCCATAGACAGCATTGAGTGCTCCTTCCCTGATCTCAGCCCCGTCGGCGACAGTGGCGGCTCCTTCCTTCATGCACTGCTACTCTCAGTAGCTGTGTCGTATGCTCTGTGCAGTTGCCAGTAACGGGATACCTCCAAGCCGCTGTAAGATCAGGTCCCGTTGCTGCTTCCGTTCAGTAATCCTGCAAGGTACCGCAGCATCAGAGAAACAGAGAGACACACACACATTGAGCGAGTGATTGAACCGACAATTCTTTGTCTGTGTCTTGATAATTAGTTTTCTCTGTGTCTGATGTGTGGTACTGTGGCCATTGACCTGTTCACCCTATCAGTTGCTGTGTCAAGCTCGCTGTCTGCACAGTGACAGTGCCTAGTTCACCAGAATCAGACTGCAGAGGAAAATACTTGTGAAACAATGCATGAAAGTCAAAAGTAAGTAGGTGCAAGCAGTACAGAACTCCTAAAAAACAGTACCTATAAGTTGCACTATATACAAACTTAGGCACAGTGTGGCACAGTGAGGGATAGACAGACAGACAGAACAGAAATGCATGTCTGTAAAATCAGACTATAGTGTTAAATAAAACTATACCATTATGCAGCATGAACACAGAATAACAATATACAAATCTACAACCCTGTGTACTTTTGGCATAACAATAATAAGAAAAAAATACTCACCACAGTAATGTTGTTTCTTCTAATGGAGTCTTGCTGTATTCAGACATAATGTAGTTAGCCCCAGCACTTGAACTGCCCTGGAGAGGAAAGAGTTAACTCTATGCAGAAGCATAGAATGTTGAGCTCGAGCTTGGTTTTCAAACCTCTGTCTGCGGTACTTCCCAGTGTAACCATCAGATTCTTACGAGCACACTAACTAACATACTATATTACGGAAACTGTTCAACATATAGCCAAAGGGCAAAAGATTCTTTTTGGGCCCAAAAGACTCATGTCGAGAACCCAAGAAGGAAAGGTAGTGACAATATTTAAGTACAAAACACCAGAAAAAATAACAACAACATCCACCCCACCCAAGAGGGAGGGTACAAAGTACACCCCTGAGGTGCAACACTGGACCTGCCAGCCCAGTTCCCAGAAACCAGGTTCTGAGAGGAGGGGGGAGGTCTGAATACAGCAAGACTCCATTAGAAGAAACAACATTACTATAGTGAGTAATTTTTTCTTCAAACAACACGAAGTCTTGCTGTATTCAGACATAATGCAGACTACCAAGCAGTTCCCTATGGAGGGGGGAATGCAGAACCTACTTTGGGAAGAGGCTCTGCAGTACTGCTGTGCCAAACCTAGCATCCCTCCTAGCCTGGATGTCCAAGGAGTAATGCTTGGTAAAAGCATGTACTGTTTTCCAGGTGGCTGCTTTACAGATCTCTAACAAAGGTATACAGAAGCAGCTGTACCCCTAGTCGAGTGAGCCCTCAGGCCTGAAGGGGGCGTTCTACCCAACTTGTCATAACAGAATTGTATACAAGAAACAATCCACCTGGCAATAGTTCTCTTAGTGGCAGACTTACCTTTCCCCACTTCACCATAAGAGAGAAACAATTGAAGACAGCCATTTCTATCTGCCTTAATATGCTCAGTGTAGTAGCTAAGGGCCCTCTTAACGTCCAGACTGTGTAACCTTTTTTCACCTGAAGAAGAATGATCAGTGAAAAACACAGGGAGAGATACAGACTGGTTCCGATGAAAAGCCAATACCACTTTGGGCAAGAACCTCCAATTGGTTTTTAGGACCACTTTGTCCGTATGGAAGAAGATGAAGTCAGGTTCAACAGACAGAGCCTGTAACTCACTAATCCGCCTGGCAGAAGTAATAGCTACCAGGAACACAGTTTTCCAGGTCAAGTACTTCAATTCGGCCAAAGCCAGAGGTTCAAAGGGTGGCTGCATAAGCTGAGCTATGCAGACATTAAGATCCCACAGGCGGAGGGCTCCCAAAGGAGGGTTAATGAACCATAGCCTTTGAAAACTTTCTGAAAACAGGATGAGATGCCAGGAAGAATCCTTCCCTGCTGAGAGGAATGCAGAGACAGCTGCTAAATGAACCTTCAGAGTGGCAGGCCTGAGGCCTAGACCATTCAGATGAACTAGATAGTTTAAGGTTGTGGAAATGTCTGCAGAATCAGGCAGGATGCCTTTCTGAGAGCACCAAATACTGAACCTTTTCCATTCTGAGTTGTAAGTTTTTCTAGTGGAAGGTTTCCTGGATACCTTCAGAATATCCAGAACTCCCTGAGAGAGATGTAGTGCTGCATATTCTAACTCTTCAAGAGCCAGGCCTTGAGATGGAGAGACTGGAGATTGGGGTACCAGATCTGTCCCTGGGAGGAGGACAGGAGATTGTATGTCCTGGGCAGAGACAGGGGATGTGACACTGACAAGGACAGCAGTAGAGGATACCAAGTCTGTCTGGCCCAATCTGGAGCCACCAGTATCACTGTGCAGTATTGAGTCCTGATCTTGATCAGAACTCTGAACAGCAGAGGGAAGGGAGGGAAGGCATAGAGAAACCTGCCCTTCCAGTCCAAAATGAGAGCATCCTGGGAAACCGTCCCCAGGACTGGAGGTCTGCAACAAAACAGAGGAAGTTGATGATTGTCCGGTGCTGCAAAGAGATCTATCTCTGGAGTGCCCCACCTGGAGAAGATGACCTTCAGGATGTGAGAATCCAGGGACCATCTGTATGTCCCTGTGAAATTCTGCTCAGAGCATCTGCTATACGTTGTCCTTCCTGGAAGGTGTGAACTGCTACCAGAGAAGTCTGAAGAGAATAGGCCAGAGACCACAGCTTCATGGCCTCTGTGCACAAGGCCGAGGACCAAGTGTCTCCCTGTTTGTTAATGTACCACATTGTGGTGGTGTTGTCTATTCTGACTTGGACCACCTTGCCCTTGACTGAATCCAAGAAGCTCTGCAGGGATAGGAAAACTGCCCTGAGTTCCAGGAGATTGATATGAAGGAGAGACTCTTGTGGAGACCAGACACCTTGAGCTGTCAGGGCTCCCAGGTGGGCTCCCCACCCTACGAGAGAAGCATCAGTAGTTAGAACTAATGATGGGACTTGAGGGAGAAATGGAACCCCTTGTCTGAGGTTGTCCTGGTCTAGCCACCACTGGAGACCTTGGAACAGAGTCTGAGTCACTGGAATCAGTTTGGTAAGCGTTTAACTTCTTTTGAGACCAAAAAGACCTTAGATGAAACTGAATATCCGTCATCTGGAACCTTGCTCCCTGCACCACTGCCTTGGAAGCTGCCATGTGGCCCAGGAGCTGGAGGAACTGTCTTGCTGGGCGGGAGACCTGAGGTTGAAAGGAGGAAGCGAGATCCACCAGGGCCTTCACCCTTGCCATGGGAAGGAAGGCTTTTGCTTGTACAGTGTCCAACTCTATGCCTATAAAGGTGAGAGGTTGAACTGGTTTGAGGACTGACTTTGGAAGACTGAGAAGAAACCCCAGGGGAGCTGAGTAGGTCCTGGGTGGTTTGAAGAGCTGACTTGACCTGTAAAGGTGACTGACCCATGAGAGCCAGTTGTCCAGATACGGAAGATGGTGATACCCTGTCTTCTGAGGTAGCTTACCACTACTGCAAGGCACTTTGAACACCCTTGAGCTGATGTTAGCCGAATGGCATAGCTCTGAATTGGTAATGGCCTGAAGGCAACTCAAACCTGAGGTATTTGGCCAATCCTCTGCCCTTAGAGAGGGAAGGATTATTCCCAGAGTTACCATTTTGAATTTGGGCTTGAAATGTATTTGTTCAAATACCTTAGGTCTAGGATGGGTCGCCACTCCCCTGTTTTCTTTGGGGTAAGGAAGTACTTGGAGTACAGTCCTTTTCCCTTGTGCTGAGTAGGAACCTTCTCTATAGCTCTGAGAGCTAGAAGAGAGGAAACCTCTGCCTCTAGGGCAATGGTTTCAGAGAGTGATGCAGGTGGAAAAGACTTGTCCCTCTTTTTTGGAAATGTTTTGAAGCTGAGGGCCAGTCCCTGGCTTACTACTTCCAGGACCCACTTGTCTAAGGTCACAGACTTCCAGACCTGGACGTAGTAAGCCAGCCTGCTCCCTACTGGAAATGGGGAGTTGACCCGGGCTAAAACATCAGGGTGTCTGCTTGGTAGGAGACTTAGACTGAGAGGAGGAGGGAGCAGCTCTGCTCATTCCCCTCCTGCCCCTCCCTCTGAAGAACCCACTCTGTGGGAGGGGAGAGGAGGCCTGGGCTTGGTAAAAGGGCCTTTGAAAGAGCCTGCCCCTGCCCCTAGACTGCTGCTTGTGCGGAGTGGCTTGCCTTTCTTTGGCCTGTGCACTCCTGTACATGGTCCTGTATTCATCCATTTTCTTCATGTAAGTCTCTGTCTGCTCCTCAAACAGAGAGTTATCTACTACAGGAAAATCCATGGCCTTAGTCTGGGTATCCTGTGAAAGGCTAGCACATCTGAGCCAAGCATGTCTTCTGAGAGACACATATGTAGCCATGACTCTAGATGCCACATCATTGGAGTCCACAGCAGCATGAAATTACATTTTGGATGCCTCAATTCCATCAGCAGCCACCTCCTCCAGCTCCCTGGCTAGCTGGGGAGAGGCCTGTTTAGCCAGTTCCAGAACCGTATCACATCTGGATTTCTGGTACCTGGCTTCTAGGCCATATAAGTAGCCTGCCTGAGTCCCAAAAAGGATGCCAAATACTGTTTTCTGGCCATGGCATCCACTTTCCTGGAGTCCTTATCCGGTGGGGGGGGGTGTGAAGCAAAAGGAATGTTAGTCCTGTCACAGGCTGCAGCCTGCACTACCCCAACATGGCTGTAATGACTATAAAGGAACTCCGCAGCTGAGCCTGATAACGAATGCCTCCTGTCCATTCTCTTATACACAGGAGGTATTGAATAGAGTTTGTAAAATTTGTGTGTGTCTGTTTCCAGGATTTATGAAGAGGATAGACAGCCTTTTGGACTCTGGGATGTCCATCATTTTCCACAAAGCAGGTTCTTCATCCTCCTCTGCAGCTTCAACCAAGGGAAGCTGCAGGGTTTTTACCACCTTTTTGTAGAACAAAAAATGTGAAGGGGACTCAGAGAGCCTGGGAGGAGAGACACCTGAGGGCCTGTCTGGGGAGATGTCCGGTTCAATGAGCACATCCAGACCCCCCTGATCATCATCCTCATCATCATCACCGGGATAGTCTCCGTCTCCCTCCCACTCCTCATAATAAGCGTCTGGATCATAATCTGGAGAAGATGGATCCGACTGAACCGACCACCTAACCGCGGTACCGGTTCGGACGGAACCGATCTAAGTGACTTGAACAATGCTAATCGCTTTGGCTATTTCGTCCATGGTTGGAGAGTGAGATACCGGATCTGGACCAGCAGACTTACGCTTCTTTTTTGATGGAACTGACCCCTTGGGTTCAGCTTTCCTTTTGCCCGAGGAGGTATCGCCTAGGTCAGTAGGCACCTCGTCAGGTTCGGCCACAACCGAACCGGGCTGGCCATCTGAATCTACGGACTTCTCGGCCTCCCTTTCCTTCAGCCTACTCAGTCTTTTGTCTAGAGTAGATTTAGGAAAGTTTTTACAGATTTGGCAGTCTGACTTGAGGTAGTTAAACCCCAGACAATAAACACAGATGAGGTGGGGGTCAGCCTTAGCAAAGGCCTCCCCACACTCAGAACAGTGTTGAAACCCAGTGGGACTGGTTTTCTACTTGGGTTTCTCAGACATGGCCAACCTAACAAATTATCCTATTGCAGCCTTCAAGCCAGGTAATACAATAACTGATTGGTTACAAACCATGTCATGGACTCTTTAAAAGAACCAGCAAAAGGTCCGGTTCTTTTGAAACCGATCAGTACCGGAACACCACTCTAATCCCAGAAATAAAATTAAAAATTAAACAGAATGTGACAAGGTAGGTTCCAAACCAGACCGACCAGAAAGAAACCGAGGAAAAGAACAATTTCCACTTTTTCACGAAAATAAAACACAGTCACTACCTACCTATCTACACACTACCTGTACCACAGACAGAGGCTGGAAATCCGAAAATAACAAAAAAAATATGCGGTTTCAACCGAACGCTTTACTTTTACCGAACCGAGCAGAGGAAATCTCTGGAGCGACTTCACTGTTAGGCAGAGTAAAGAATCTGATGGTGACACTGGGAAGTACCACAGACAGATGTTTGAAAACCGAGCTCGAGCTCAACATTCTATGCTTCTGCATAAAGTTAACTCTTTCCTCTCCGGGGCAGTTCAAGTGCTGGGGCTAACTGCATTATGTCTGAATACAGCAAGACTTCATGTTGTTTGAAGCTGCAGTGCTCCTTGATCTTCTTATGTGTGCTTGTTTACCACAAAGTTGTCTGTGCTGAACTATTTTTACTGTGGCATAACACAGAAAACTGTGGTCCCACGGCCAGAAATAGTGGTGGAACACTAAGTAGTTCCCACGTGTTTTCTGTGTTATAAGAAATGTTTTTGTCCATATGTCTCCAAATGTGGCCCATGTTATAAGCCCAATAACCTACTCCAGGATGTGTGGTTACATAGATACAGTACATAGACAGTGTCAGCAGATAAGGGCCTATGGCCCACCCAGTCTGCCCATTTGAGCTTGTAAGTTCAGTTTGTTTTCCTAGAAGTCTGTTGCCCCTTACCCCTGACCTCCAGAATTCCTTTATGTCTATCCCATGCATTCTTAAATCCCGTGATTGTTTCAGCCCCCACCACTTCCTCTGGCAGGGTGTTCCACTTGTCCACCACCTGTTCTGTGAAGAAATTCTTTCTCATGTTTCCTCTGAATCGTCCTCCCTCCAACTTCATCCCATGCCCTCTAGTCCTGGAACATCTTTTCGCTTAAAAATAGTGTTTTCCTGCACCCTGTTCCTCCTGTAAGATACTTGTATGTCTCTATCATATCCCCTCTCCCTCCTCTCCTCCAGGGAGTACATGTTCAGTTCCTTCAACCTGTCTTCATAGGACTTGTGATGCAATCCATGCACCATCTTTGTTGCCCTCCTCTGAACCTCTCTACCCTGTCTATGTCCTTACATAGGTATGGTCTCCAGAACTGTACACTGTACTCCAGGTGGGGCCTCACTAGTGTCTTGTACAGCGGAATTATGACCTCCCTTTCCTGCTGGTGATGCCCTGCCTATACATCCCAGCATCCTATTTGCTTTACCTGCTGCCTTGTCACACTGTTTCCCTACCTTGGGGTCATCAGAGATGATAACCCCAAGATCCTTTCCTGCTTGGTGCATGCTATATCCTCACCCCAACTGATATATTGTGCCAGGATTTTGTGCCCCATATGCATTATCTTGCACTTCTTTGCATTGAATTTCAACTGCCAAACCCCTGACCATTCTTCTTCAAGTTTCTGTGGTCGCTTTCATTCTGTTCACCCTCTGGTGTGTGTCTGTCTGTTACAGAGCTTTGTGTCATCAGCGAACAGTGAAATTCTGCCTTCTAGGTCCCGGCAATGTCACTGATGAAGATGTTGAATAGGACCGTCCCAGCACTGATCCCTGTGGTACCCACTGGTCACTCTTCCCTCTGTGGAGTGACAGTCATTTACCACCACCCTCTGTGTCCTGCCACCCAGCCAGTTACCTACCCCCACACTACTGTCCTGCCCACACCCATATTCCCCAGTTTGTGTAATAGTCTTCTATGTGGCACAGTGTCAAAGGCCTTGCTGAAGTCCAGACAGGCCATGTCCACTGCCTCCCCTGATCCACCTCCCTAGTCACCCAGTCAAAAATTCAACGAGGTTGGTCTGACATGACCTCCCCTGGTAAAACCATGCTGCCTTGGGTCCTGTAGTCCACTGACAACCAGATGTTCCACCAATCTCTCCTTCAGTAGTGCTTCCATGATCTTCCCACTGACCGAGGTGAGGCTGACTGGTCTGTAGTTCCCTGCTTCCTCTTTGTTCCCACTTTTGTATAAGGGGACTACATCTGCTGTCCTCCAGTCTTTGGGTACCTCCCCTGTTTCCAGTGATCGGCTAAACAGGATAGCCAGAGGTTCAGCCACCACCTCTCTTAGTTCTTTAAGGACCCTGGGGTGCACCCCATCTGGCCCCATTGCTTTATCAACTCTTAGTACTTCCAGTTCCTTCAGGACCCTTTCTCGTGTAAAGGGACTTGTGTCCATTTCTGCACCATTCTCACCCCTTGTACTCCCTTCAGACCCATTACCCTCCTCTTCCTCAGTAAAGACTGAGCAGAAATACCTGTTCAATATGTCAGCTTTACTGTTGTCATCCTCCACGCGGCCCCCATCCTCCCCTTTCAGTCTCACTATCCCTCCCTTTGTCTTTCTTTTTTCACTTATGTACCTGTAAAAGGTTTTGTCCCCTCTACCCACTGATTTTGCAATGTGCTCTTCTGTCTGAGCTTTGGCTTCCTCACTGACCTCCCAGCCTCCCTTTGCTTCTCCTGGTACTTCTCCCTATCCCCTTCTGCCTGTGTCTTTTGTATTGCCTGAAGAATCTTTTGGCTTTCACTTTCTTTTGCTACCTCTTTGGAAAACCATAATGGTCTCCTCTTCCTTTTCCTCTGCTAACCTGCTTAATGCATAATTCTGTTGTTCTTGTAATCCCCATTTTAAATACTGCCCACTGTTCCTCAACCTCTGATTCCTGTCCCATTCCCCTTAATGCCTCTTTCAAGTATCTCCCATTTTCCCAAAGTCTGCCCCCTAAAATCCAGGATACGTGTTTTGTGTGGTTTGGTTCTGCTCTTTCTGTGATTTCAAACCACAATGACTGGTAGTCACTGTTTCCCAGGTGCTCCCCACTGTTACCCCATCACACTGTCCCTGTTTGTGAGCACAAGGTCCAGTATTGCCTTCTGGCAGTTGGTTCCATGACCAGTTGTTGAGGAAGGCACCCTGAAGGAGTCCAGGATAAATCTGCTCTAGTTGATGCTGCTGCTGGGATGCTCCAGTCCACGTCTGGAATATTGAAGTCTCCAACCAGTACCTCACTCTTGTCTGCCATCCTTTGGATGGCTAGCATCAGCTTCCTATCTGTTTCTTCCTCCTGGGCTGGTGGTCTATAGACCACACCTGTGCGGATGGCTGTCCCATTTTCCTTTCCGGCTTAACCACAGTATCTCTCCCCATTTTGTTCGCCTGGATCTCTGTGGCCCTTATGTCATTTTCACATACAGTGCCACTCCTCCTCCCTTCCTGCCTGCTCTGTCTCTTCTGAATATGTTGTAGCCAGGTATGGCTATCTCCCAGTCATGGTTATCATTACACCAGGTTTCAGTGATGGCCACAATGTCCAGGTTGACTGCACCATGACAGCCTCCAGATCTTCCATCTTGTTGCTAAGGCTCCTGGCATTTGCACACATGGCTTTCCATGATTTGACCTCCTAGACTGTTTCACTGTTCTACTCAGCCCCTTCCTTGGTTGTCATTTATCCCTGGTTCTCCTTGCTGTCTGCCCTTCTGCTGAATTTGCCCCTTTCTGCTTATCCACCTCTTGGGCACTAATCTCCATCTTTTGCACACTGCTTTGCAGAGATAGCCACCCTCTGGTTCACTGGTTCCACTGCTAGCTGGGGTGAGCAAGTAGGTACCCTCCTTGCTGGCCTGCCACCCCTTTGCTAGTTTAAATGCTTGTCACTGTAGCATTTAAACTTATCATTGAGTGCTTAGATTCCCTCCAGGATGGATGCAGGCCGTCAGTTTGAACAAACCTCCATCCCTCCAGGTGGGTCCCCAGTCACCAATGAATCCAAACCCTTCCTCACAGCACCACCCTTCAACCATGAGTTAAAGTTCCTGGTGCATGCACTCCTATGCTCTCCCTTGCCTTTCACAGGTAGTACTTCTGAGAAAGTGACAGAAGTAGCTACTGGCTTGAGACCCCTCCCCAGTTTCCTAAACTCTTCTTGAACTTCCTTTGGCTCCCCATTCGCCAGGTCATTAGTACCTAGGTGGATAATGACATCCAGCTCACCCTCCCGTCTTGCCTTCCCAGTGATCCCCAGGATCTTCCTTCCATCCCTCCATGCCGTGGCACCTGGTGAGGCACCTCACCTCCCTGTCCTCCTCTCCTGTGTTCCTAGCTGATCCTCTTATGATGGAGTCCTCACCAGGATTCGCTTCCTCCTTCTCTGGGGCCCACTGCTTTCCCTGCTGAGGTCACCTCCTTGGCTAACCTCCACATCCTTTCCTTCCACTTCTCTGGTACCTCTATTTGGTTGTCCTCATTTGCCAGTGTGGCATTGAGTTCTTGAGTGGAATAGGATCTGGGATGTGCCTCTGCATGACCGCTTCAACCTTCCTGAGCCCACTGTCATCCAAGTGCTCCTCGCTCGGCATCCTTTGAGGCAGTTGCATTGGACTGGGTGGTCCCTGGATAGGGGTGATGGTACTCCTGACCCAGTTTACTTCCGCTCTGAGTCTGGCTACCTCCTCCCGCAGTCCAGAGAGATGCATGCAGATAGGGCAGCACCTCAGTGTCCAGAAGATCTGCCTGAATATGGCTGCCCACAGCCACTGCATTGCACCACTCCCACATTATACTGCAATTCACTACTTGTCTGCTACTGAAGCTCTCCTAGTTCCCTTTTTATTAATTTACTGTCCTAAAAATCCTGCCACTGATCCTGATACATTTTTTTTTTTAAAGAAAAAGAAACCAATAAATAAATAAATGAATCAAAACACTTGTCGTGTTGAGGGTGGGCTTCTTCCCCCTTATGCCCCTCCTACTTCACACCTCTTACTATACCCTGTGTTTAGCTCCTGTCAATCAGATTTAACAGGGCATATAATTAAGAGTTGGGGCGAAATTTGCAGCAATTAAAGACAGCACAGAATTACACCACCACTATGTTTTAAATTTTCAACAGCCCCAAAACAATTATAAGTAAAGACAACAACGAAAGTATAGTGTCACTAAAAGCCCACAATCTAAGTTTAAAAGAAAAATAGCAATTACCAGTTACTCTAAAGCACTGAATTGAATATGTTTCCTTCCTTCCCCTTCTGGCTTCTTCTGAGAAAATAAACTCTACTTGCTACTTCAACTCTGACTAAGCCCCACCTCCAGTTATCACGTAGCTGAGGTCAGAGGCCAGACAATTAACACCCTTCACCCAACTACAGGGCAGTCAGACAAGCCAAGATAAAATTTGCAGCAATTAAAGACAGCACAGAATTTCACCACCACTATGTTTTAAATTTTCAACAGCCCAAAAACAATTATAAGTAAAGACAACAACGAAAGTATAGTGTCACTAAAAGCCCACAATCTAAGTTTAAAAGAAAAATAGCAATTACCAGTTACTCTAAAGCACTGAATTGAATATGTTTCCTTCCTTCCCCTTCTGCCTCACAACACACCCGGGGTGTTGATTAATCCCCAATAACCGCACACCCTGTCGTGGGTTATTGCTTATGTATGATGTATAGGAATGTGAGGATATTAGTATGATGTACAGGAACATGGAGATATCAGTGATATCTCTGCTGTCTGCCTCAGATAGTACTTTTTATCTCTGCAGATATCCCAAAGATATGTAATATATATATATATATATATGCATATATATATATATATATATATATATATATATATATATATATATACACACACACACACTGATGGTCCCTATTCCCAATTGAAACAGCCAGCAGATATTTTCCCATATCCGATGGTACTTAATTGGTAAATACCCATCCAGTAAACCCATACCATGTAATAATGTCTGACAAACACACAGTGAAGTACCTTATTACAACCTTGGTCACTGGATAGCTTGATACTGTTTGTTGGACCAACATATGTTTTATACAAAGATGGTATAGTACACAAACATTCAAGGCCCAACAGGTCTCTTTGTCTGGTGCAACAGCAAATGAAGATGAAGTTACATACACAGCGATACATTGTTTCAAAATAATTTATGACAGGCTATTGAGAAGACTCCGAAGGCCTAAAAAGGAAGGGAGGGTGGGCAGTAAACAGGAGCAGGTCTATAGCTGTGAGGGGATGTTTAGCAAGAAGTGCCAAGATATGTGCAAGAGAGGCTGAATGGGTGTTTCGAAGTGTTGATTTGAAAGCTATTCTGCCAGGAACGCAGGACAGTAATGACCTGAGATACAGAAAGTGTGTGTGGGGGGCGGGGGGCACAAAAGAAAAAAAATATTGTATAAAGCAGCATACAGTATAAGAGTTTTCCATAGTGTTAGAAAAACACTGTTCTGATTGAGCTTGTTACAGTCCGGAATAAATTGTTTGCTATATTTCAATGTCCATGTCCTTCTCTCCTGTGTGTTTCTGAAGTTGTCTCCCAGAATTAGGACAGACAGGTCTGAGAGGGAATGGTCTGGTTGGGAAACATGCTGTCCTACTGGTGTGCTGCTAATCTGGTTTAATATTGTGCGTCACTGGTGCTTCATCCTGGTTTGCAGTGGTTGCCTTGTTTCTGCAATATTGCATCCATTTGTGCACTTTTTGCACTGAATTCGGTAATTGCTTGATGGACATCTGTAGGATCCATTTTTCATGTTTGCTTGCGCACATGCGTAAGAGACATTATGTGGCAACTTAGGAGAGAAGCGGGTTGTGGAGGTGCGGTACTATGGCGGCCAATGCTGGCACTGCATTGTTCGGCTTGGCAGTGCTTGGCCAATGCAGGGCCAGTGTCCTGATAACACTGGTTCTGCAGAATGCCACCAAGTTGTAAGGATTTTGCCACTGCAATCAGGGGCCACTTCATCATTGCAGTGTCAGACATTCTGCTGCAATGAGGGAGCGACCCGTCATTGCAGGGCAGTACCTTGCCTGGCATAACATTACCAGGAATGTGGCAGCTATATGCCGCCACCTCAGAGGCATACAGAAAGCTGACGGGGATGCCCAATCCCCCTGTCGGCGTGCCCTCAACCCAGTTCATTTGCCGACGAGGGAGCCCACTCCCCATCGGCATAATGCCCCCTCATTTCAGTTGTGTGCCACGGGTGCCCAATCCCCTCAGCATCATGCACCTCCCCACAGGCTTCTTTGCCAGCGGGGGCCAATCCCTCGGCTTCATCTCCCCCAGTTCCAGTTGCTGGCGGGGGAGCCCACCCCGCCGGCATAATGGCCCCCCAATGCTTGCATGCCTGTGCTGAGGGGGTGCCCAATCCCCCTCAGCATCATGCACCTCACCACCCATTTTTGTGCCGACAGGGAGCCCAATCCCCGTCGGCTTCGGTCCCCCTCCCCACAAATGCAGGTGGTACACTGGGAGCCCACCCCAGTGTACCAAACACACCTGCGAAAAAAAGAAAACCGACCCATGTTGTCCGCTTGTTTTGTTTTTTTACCTGTAAACCGAGAAAACGGTCCCTCAAAGTGTTCTGGTGCCCTGCCCCCAAACCCGCACCCACCCTCTGCATACTCTACCTCCCCACACCCCCCTTCACCCCATACTTACCTCCGGAGCCCGGCGCAACAATCTTCGGTGGACCAGGAACATGTCTGCACTCTTCAAAACTGACCGCGAACTGAAGAAATGCTGGTAAGTTGTACAATGGCATAAATAGGGTTTTTTCAACTTTGGTGCATATTTCGGGCATTTCTGGGAATTGTACATACTAACATACTATTTGCCAGCAGACTAGGCCTTACGGTCTATCGAGTCTGCTCGAACCTCAGATCCCTAGTTGGGTGCCGAGGCCCTCCCCCCCTTGTGTTCCAGAAACCCCTATCATCCATCCCCACCTCCCTGGGACAGGCCATCATCTGATACATCCACTATCTGTGTCTGTCCTACCCTCTCTTGAAGCCCTCCACTATGGATCTCTGAACCAGCTCACCAGGCAGTGCATTCCAAGGGTCCACCACCCTCTCAGTGAAAAACCTCCTCCTCTTTCCCCCCTCACCCTTCCACCTTCCGACTTCAAACCATGCCCTCTGGTGATACCTCCCTGCTCTAGTCTAAAGATCCCCTCCATGTTTACCCTATTTATTCCCTTGACGTACTTGAAGACCTCAATCATGTCCCCCCCGTCTCTCCTCTCCTCCAATGAAAACAGGCAGAGCTCCTCAAGTCTGTCCTCATACGTCAAATCCCCTAGCCCTCGTATCATCTTAGTTGCCCTCCTCTGTACCCTCTCCAGGAGCTGTATATCCCTCTTCAAGTGCGCAGTACACAGTACTCAAGGTGTGGTCTAACCAGTCCATTGTACAGCGGCAGAATCACTTCCTTGCTCCTAGAGGTGATTCCTCTTACGATGCATCCCAACATCCTGTTTGCCTTGCTAGCCGCTCTCTTGCACTGCTCAGAGTTATTCATACATGCATCCACCATGACTTAGCACCAAATTTTCAACATGGGGTTATTGGGACCCCTCCTCATAAATTCAGTCTCTGTCATGCGTTATTCAGTCCCGAAAGGTGATTTCATGGTCACTGCGCGGAAGGAAAAATTACTCACCTTAGTAATGTTGTTTCTTCTAATGGAGACTTGCTGTATTCTGACAAATTGCAGTGATGTCCAACCTTTGAACTGCCCCGGAGATGAAAGAGCTAACTTTCAATGCCAGGCATGGAACGCTGTGCTCGAGCTCGGTTGAGACTCTGTCTGTTGCTGTTTGAACTCAAACCGTCAGATCTTTACGAGCTATACTCACTGGGTATCCTGTGTGGAAACTGTAAACTTACACTAGCCAACTGGCTACTAAATATAAAAAACAGATTTTTTGGTCCCTAACAAACACTCGTCAGGAAACCCAAAAAATAAAACAAACACAACACCCACCCACCCAAACTAAAGGGGTGAGAAAATAAGGGGTGGGGCACCTCTCGAGTGCCAACACTGCTACTGCCCACTCACATCCCAAAACAAAGGTTCTGAGAGGGGAGGCAGGGGGGAGGTCAGAATACAGCAAGACTCCATTAGAAGAAACAACATTACTAAGGTGAGTAATTTTTTCTTCAAACAACATGAAGTCTTGCTGTATTCTGACAAATTGCAGACTACCAAGCAGTACCTCCATGGAGGAGGGACAGAACCTACCTAGGAAATAGGTTCTGAAGCACTGCTGTGCCAAACCGAGCATCACTCCTAGCCTGGATATCCAGAGTAATGCTTGGTAAAAGTATGTACTGTTTTCCAGGTGGCTGCTTGACAAATCTCTAAGATAGGAATATCCCTGGCAGCAGCCAGGGAAGCAGCTGTACCTCTGGTAGAGTGAGCCCTCAGGCCTGAGGGTGGAGTCCTACCTAGTTTTTCATAGCAAAACTGAATGCAAGAGACAATCCACCTGGTAACAGATCTCTTAGTGGCAGGTTTTCCCTTACCAACCTCACCATAAGTGAGGAACAGTTGAAGGGAGTCAAACCTGTGACACTTGGTACGCTCTATGTAATAGCTAAGGGCCCTTTTCACATCCAAACTGTGCAGCCTCCTCTCCCCAGAGAAGGAATGGTCAGTGAAGAAAACAGGAAGAGACACAGATTGGTTAAGGTGGAAGTCTGAAACCACCTTAGGCAAAAACTTCCTATTAATCCTGAGGACCACCTTATCTCTATGGAAAGAGATAAAATCAGGCTCCACTGACAGGGCTTGTAACTCAATTATGCGCCTGGCAGAAGTGATGGCCACCAAGAAAACAGTTTTCCAAGTCAAGTACTTAAGCTCTGCTGAGGACAAAGGCTCAAAAGGGGGTTGCATAAGCTGAGCAATGCAAACATTAAGGTCCCAAGCAGGGGCAGGGTCCCTGAATGGAGGATTGGTATGAAGCAATCCCTTGAAAAATTTAGAAAATGCAGGATGGGCTGAAAGGGAAGAGAGCTTGCCTGCTGAAAGGAAGGCAGAGACAGCTGCCAGATGCACTCTTAGTGTAGCTGGTCTGAGCCTCAAGCTATTAAGATGAACCATATAGTCCAGGACTGTGGGCAGACCAGCAGACTCTGGGGAAATATGTTTCCCAGAGCACCATATAGAAAATCTTTTCCACTTGGAGTTGTAAGTGTTTCTGGTGGAAGGCTTCTGAGAAGCCTTTAGAATATCCATAACACCTTGAGAGAGGTGCAAATCAGCAAACTCTAACTCTTCAAGAGCCAGGCCTTGAGATTGAGAGATTTGAGATTCGGATACCAAACCCTCCCCTGAGCACATGTTAATAGGTTGTAATTCCTGGGAAGAAATAGGCGAAGGTGGACTGTTAAGGGCAACAAGAGAGGGTACCAGGGCTGCCTGGCCCAGTCTGGAGCAATCAGAATCACCTTGCAGGGTTGAGACCTGATTTTGACTAACACCTTGAACAGGAGAGGGAAGGGGGGAAAAGCATACAGGAACTTTTTTTTAGTTGTTGTTTAACCAGGTATACCAACTTCCCTTCCCAAATGAGAACTAGGGCATCCAGGGGGACTGAGCCCAACACTGGGGGCCTGCAGCAGAAGAGAGGAAGTTGGTGATTGTCTGGGGCTGCAAAAAGATCTATCTGTGGGGTGCCCCATCTGGAGAAGATCACCTTCAAAACCCAGGGATCCAAGGACCATTCGTGATGGCCCTGAGATATCCTGCTAAGAGCATCTGCCAGGGCATTGTCCTTGCCTGGGAGGTCTATTGCTGTAAGAGAGATGTTCAGGGAATAGGCCAGAGACCATAACTTCATTGCTTCTGTGCACAAGGCCATAGACCAAGTGCCCCCTTGCTTGTTGAAATACCACACTGTGGTGGTATTGTCTGTCCTGATCTGAACTACTTTGTTCTGAACAGACTTGGAAAAAGCTTGAAGTGTTAGAAACACTGCTCTGAGTTCTAATAAACTGATGTGAAGCAGAGACTCCTGAGGAGACCACACCCCTTGGGTGGTCAGGGGTCCCAAGTGTGCTCCCCACCCCAAGAGGGAGGCATCTGTAGTAAGGATTAGAGAATGAGACTGAGTGACAAAAGGAACTCCCTGTCTTAGATTGTCCTGATCCAGCCACCACTGTAATGCCTGGATCAGGGTTCGAGTCACTGGAATTAGTTTGGTCAGAGGGTCCCTTTTCTGAGACCAAAAGGCTCTCAAATGGAACTGAATATCCCTCATTTGAAATATTGCTCCCTGCACCACTGCTGTGGAGGCAGCCATGTGTCCTAGGAGTTGCAGAAAATGCCTTGCTGGCCGAGACACCTGGGGGGGTGAATGAAGAGGCCAGTGAAATAAGTGTCCTTGCCCTATCCAGGGGAAGGAAAGCTCTTGCTTTTACTGTATCCAGCTCTGCCCCTATGAAGGTGAGGAGCTGCACAAGCTCTAGAACTGACTTTGAAAGATTCAGCAGGAAACCTAGAGAAGTGAGCAGTTGCTGAGTTATCTGTAGGTGTAACTTGACTTGGTCCAGTGACTGGCCTACTATGAGCCAGTCGTCCAGGTATGGAGATATGGAGATCCTTTTTTCTCCTTAGGAAGGCAACTACTGCTGCCATGCATTTTGTGAACACCCTTGGAGCCGAAGTTATGCCGAAGGGCATTGCTCTGAATTGTAGTGGCCTGAGAGCAGCTCGAACCTGAGGTACTTTCGATGGGAGCTTCTGATGAGAATATGGAAATAGGCATCCTTGAGGTCCAGGGAGACTAGACAGTCCCCTGGCCTTAGAGAGGGTAGAATTATTCCCAGAGTCACCATTTTGAACTTTGGCTTTAAAAGGTGCTTGTTTAAATATCTGAGATCCAGGATGGGCCGCCATTCTCCTGTCTTTTTGGGGGTTAGGAAGTACCTGGAGTACAATCCTTTCCCTTTGTGTAGGGGTGGGACCCTCTCTATGGCTCTGAGAGCCAAGAGGGAAGAGACCTCTGCCTCTAGGGCAAGTGCCTCTGAAAGATTTGCAGGTGGAAAGGATCTGGTTCTCATCTTTGGAAATTTTTTGAAGCTGAGAACCAGTCCCTGGCTTACTACTTCCAGGACCCATTTGTCTGATGTTAAAGACATCCAGTCCTGGACAAAATAAGCCAGCCTGCCCCCTACAGGTGGTGGAGAATCAGCCTTAGCAAACCCATCAGGGTGCCTGTTTGGCAGGGGCTTTAGGCTGAGGGGTGGAAGCAGGCCTGCTTGTACCCCGTCTGCCTCTCCCTCTAAAGAACCCCCTATGAGCATAAGCAGAAGAGGAGGCCTGGGCTTGGTAGAAAGGCCTATGAAAAGGCCTGCCCCTGCCCCTGGGATGCTGCCTCTGAGGAGTGGCTTGCCTTTCCTTGGCCTGAGCACTCCTATAGGTGGTCCTGTACTCATCCATTTTCTTCATGTAGTTCTCCGTTTGCTCCCCAAACAGAGAATTACCCACAACAGGAAAATCCATGGCCTTAGTCTAGGTATCTTGAGACAGGCTAGTACATCTGAGCCAAGCCATCCTGCGAAGGGCCACAGATGTAGCCATGACTCTAGATGAAACATCATTGGAGTCCACTGCAGCATGGAATTGCACCCTGGATGCCTCAATACCATCCACAGCCACCTGCTCCAGCTCCTTGGAAGCTGGCCAGGAACTGTTTAGCTAAAGCCATTACAGTATCCCATCTAGATTTCTGATATCTAGCTGTATAGGCCATATAATTAGCCTGCCTGAGTCCCAAGGATGCTGCCATGTACTATTTCTTTGCCATGGCATCAATCCTCCTGAGTCCTTATCTGGGGGGTGTGAAGCCAAGGGTATATTTGCCTTATCACAGGCTGCAGCCTGCACTACCCCAACATGGCTGCATTGCTGGGTAAGGAACTCCGTATCTGAGCCTGAGAGAGTATACCTTTTGTCCATTCTCTTATCCACAGGAGGTATAGAATTAGGAGTCTTTAAAATTGTCATTGTCTGTTTCCCAAAAGACTTATGAAGGGGAATAGACAGCCTCCTGGACTCTGGGATATCCATCATTTCAACATAGTCAGGCTCCTCCTGGTCATCCACAGCTTCTTCCATAGGAAGCTGAAGAGTTTCAGTCACTTTTTTGTAAAACATAAAATGGGAGGGGGACTCAGAAAGCCTAGGAGGAGACACTCCTGAAGGTCTGTCTGGGGAGATGTCCGGGTCAATGGGCACATCCAGACTTTCATAATCACACTCACTTTCCTCATACTCTCCTTCCTCCTCCTCCGGTTCATAAAATTCCTCTAAATTATAATCCGGAACTGGGGGAACCGACCGAACCGAGCGCCTTCCTAATGGTGCCGGTCCGGTTGGAACCGGGGATAGCGACTAAACAATCTTTATCGCTTTGGCTATTTCATCAGCGGTCGGAGAAAGAACTTGTGGATCCGCACCAGCTGATTTATCCCTTCTTGTTCTTTTAACCGGAACCGACTCCTCGGAGTCGGTTCTCCTTTTGCCCGAAGAAGTTTTGCCCTGGTCAGAGGGCACTCCTTCTGGTTCGGTTAGAACCGAACCTGGCTGGCCATCCGGGTCAGCGGACTTCTTGGCCTCCCTTTCCCTGAGCCTACCAACTCTTTTTTCCAGGGTAGCTGCAGGAAAATTTTTACAAATCTGGCAGTCTGAATCGAGGTGGTCAAACCCCAGACAATAAACACAGGTGGTGTGGGGATCAGCCTTAGCAAAGACTTCCCCACACACACTACAGTATTGAAACCCAGTGGGCCCAGTTTTTCTTTTGGGTTTCTCAGACATGGCCAGTCCTAACAAAAACTTACCCTTTTTCGGCAATCCGCCAGGCAAGACACCCTTATCAGTTCCTGACCGTGTTACGGGTCGTGGAAAAAAACGTAATAAAATTTGTTTTTTTTAGAACTGATAAGAACCTGTTACCACACTCTAAAAGCAGAATAACGTTTTTTTAAACAACCTGATCGGTTCAAACCGAACCGATCCCACGTTTACAAGTTCCATACAGAATAAAACCAAAAAATAAACCTATCTAGTACTCACGAAACCACAGACAGAGACTGAACAGATAGGTTACAGTTTAAATTCGGTCGAAAACCGAGAAAAACGGTACTTTAACTGACAAACTGAACCGAGCAAAGGAGAAAATCTCAGGAGCGACTGTTCAGTGAGGTGGAGTAAAGAATCTGACGGTTTGAGTTCAAACAGCAACAGACAGAGTCTCAACCGAGCTCCATGCCTGGCATGGAAAGTTAACTCTTTCATTTCCGGGGCAGTTCAAAGGTTGGACATCACTGCAATTTGTCAGAATACAGCAAGACTTCATGTTGTTTGAATCACCTTTTTAGGACAAATTAATGAAACGACAGTGCCACTGTTCATGAGGTGGGCTCTCAAAAAGCCTATGTTGCAAATTTAGTGAAAAAAAAAAAAATGACTGTTTTACGAGCGTGCATTGCGCAGTTCCTATGCACGCTCGTAACTTCGCAAATTTGTAATATTTTCACTCCAGAGTTTCAACATTGGCATTTTCCCACACCTCCTTATGAACAGTACAGCTGTCATTTTACACATCCTTGCCGAAATGTGTTTTCACACTTCCGGTGCAGAATAGCGTGGTCGCTGTGGGAAATCAGTGTTCAGAACAGATTAAGAAAATGACAGTGATACTGTTCACGAGCAGAGGTCCTCAAATGGCTATATTGAACATCTGGTGATGAAAGTCCATAAAATGACTGTGTTACAAGCATGCGTTGCACAGTTTCCACACACCCTTGTAACTTCGCAAATTTGTAATATTTTCATGCCAGATTTTCAACACTGGCATTTTTTCACACCTCCTTATAAACAGTGCAGCTATCAGTTTTCACATCCAGGCTGAAATGTGCTTGCGCACTTCCGGCACAGAATAGCACAGTCGCTGTGGGAAATCAGTGTTTGGGATAAATTCAGAACGAGCGAGTGAGAGAGGGGGAGTGAGCAAGCTCAACAGAGCGCTGTCGGGACTGCCGCAGATTTCTTTTTGGGCAGAAAAAGGCACCAACGGAGGCAGGAGCCCAGTACAAAAGGGCAGCCTGCAGCGCTGGGAGAAACAGAAAGAGCAAGTGAGAGGGGGGAAGTGAGCAAGCTCAACAGAGCTCTGTCGGAACTTTAGAGTTGCCCACCCTCACGCCCAGGGTCCTGTGTAGTCTTATATTATGGCAGGGTCTCTGGGGTGGAGACAAAGCAATGACTGGATACTTTTAGGATTGCTGTAATAATACATATTTAGTTGTTCTGTTTATTTCTCTAACTGAGCTGAGTAATACCTGGAGTGCAATAGAATTTCTAACTGGGATAAGTGAAACTATATGAGGGCTGAGAACAAAAAGTATGGTAGCTGAGGGCTGAAAAACGGACAAGGAGGCTGTAGGATTGCTACAGTAATACAGTATCTAATGGATGAGATTTGAGACTAAATTAACCCGGTCGGCAAGGGGGCAGTGGGGGACTAGTATGGGGGGGGGGGACAGGAATTTGAGTAAATAGGGGCCTGACAGTTGTAGAAGTGCACACAAACTGGAAACAACAGCCCGTAACATAAGTTGGGGGCCAAAATGGAGCAGGTGTCACATGTCAATAGGGCAGGCATCTTTGGAAGGGTGGTGGTGTGTGGGTCTGCCATGATCCTGGACTGGGCTTGGAGGATGGGGGGCTGTATGGTCTGTATACAACTGGCTAGTCTGAGGGAGGCACTGTGGAGGCTAGGGAGGAGTCAAAGTGGCAGGGAGATGCGTATGGTAGGCATCCTGGCTGGGAGGGGGGATATGGGATGGCAAGGGGGGACAGGGGAAGAACAACTAGGGACTGAAACTGACCCCAGACTTAATCATTTGCAGCCTGGAAAGAGAGAAAATTGCAGTCTGAAGCCACAGACTGTCTCCTGCGGCTTGAAATTTGAGAACTCTGCATCCAAGATTAAAGAGACTGAGCCCACTGTGATCCCCCTCAGAGGGGCAACAGTTTTTGAGGTGACATGACTCTTCTAGCCAGAGACGTGTGAGCTGGGGCCAGAGACTAAGCCAAAGCCCCACTGTAAGTGTGCGTCTGGAAGCTGCGACCAAGCAGAAAAAGTCTAGGGGACTTCCAGCTTGTCAGTTCCCTAGTCTACCACAGAGATCACCAGAGAGGAAGACATTGAGAGTCCTGTCAGGTGAACACCACATACAAAGTCCTCGGAGGTGAAGATCTGAAAGGCCTGACAGGTAAAGACCAGCTACTGTTCATCTGCAACTTGCTATCGTGGTGCACCATTAACAACTCCTGATATCAGTACGGTACCTTAGGAAACAAGTTTCTGCAAAACCCCCTTTAAATCTACAAAACTGTAACTACCTCTGGGCTGTGGCTCTAAGGAGTCTTCTATTTTAGCTATCTAACTAGCTAGTAAAGGGGGTTAAGTCCTGGGCAGCACTGTGCAAGATTAAAGCTACACCCAGGCAGAAAAGTTAAAGTTGGCATCTATTTAAAAATTATTGGGCCCCACCGAAAGTATTAATTTTCCAGTTTCAAGACTGTTTATCCCCACCACATCCCTGCTTTTGGAGCCACTCTGGTGAGGCACCTGCCACAATGGACTGACTGTTTCTAACGGTCGTTTGGGGGGAAAGCTAGAGTCACCCGCAGGTGGGAGATGTGGGAGACAGTGTGGGGCATAGCTGTTGCCATTTATTATTTGTTGTGCAATTTTCTCCCCTTATTTCCCCCTCCCTATAATAAAAATGCTATTGGTTCATTTTCTATGCTGTTATTTGATGATTATAGCAAAGGGTGCATGGTTACTGTGTGGGAAGCCACGGTGGAACAATTTGTGTATTTTCCTGGGGGGTCGTAACCTGGAATTTATCCCACAGGTATCCCATTGTCACTACCCCAAGTGGATGCGCCATTTTTCTCCACTATATCATTGTCCACTTGTGAACCCAGGCCAGCACCCATGCAGGAGTGTGTAGTGTGCACCCGAGGGCCCAGAACAGCCCAGGTGAGTCAAGGAGAGCTGTTACCCATACATTATTCTATATGTGGGTATCTATATGTTGTGTATGGTTACCCATAAATATTCTATATGTGGGTATCTATATGTTGTGTATGGTTACCCACACATTATTCCATATGTTGTACATGGTTAAGTTACCCGTACATTATTCTATATGTGTGTATAATTACCCATACATCATTCTATATATTTTGGTGAAAATGACTGCCAATGGTGTAGTACAAATATGTATGTGTGTTTAAAAGAGTTTGCCTCTTCAGTCACATTGCAAAAAGATTAAGTAATATGCACTGGATAAAGGTGTTCTCCTTATCTCTGACTCACTGGTGACTTTCCTCTGCTGAAGTCCAAACCAAGCAAACCTTATCAAACACTAGCACGGCAATGAAACTGCTTTGTGGTAATTTGTCTCTTTCAGCACTGATTAATGTTGTCTTAAACCGGAAGATGCTCTCGGACTCCAGGGATTGGTCCACAGAGGGCCCCTTCTATTCGATTTCCCTAGCCTTATGCTCCGTGATGTTGCAGTGCAGGGCTAGTGACAGTGAAATACTCTTTGAGCAGCCCATCCCTCACGGGCTGTCAATGAGATCCCCAATGTGTCCATCAGCCTTAACAAGCCAGACTGTTCTCTGCTTAATGGCGCAATTAACTAATTGTCTCCAGAGGTCAATATAACATCCCCAGGAGAATGGATGAAGACAAACCATTACATGAATCAGCAGGGCACCAAATTCAGAGTAGTTTGAAGGGTATAAAAACTTCAGCAGCCAAATGGCACGTGGCTTAACTCAGCAGTGGTTACCCCAAATAGGTTTAAGAAGCTTCTGGCTTCACAGGACTACTCTGAAAAAACATCTTTTTTAAATACGTTTCAGCTGATCTTACATATATTTTCCGTATGTAGCTTTCCTTTTTTCATTATAACTATACAGATTAACATGGTGTGGGGCTAGAAATGAAACTTACATACTTCTTGTAATTGTCGATCTTCCACAATATCTTCACCATTGATTCATACTCACTGGTGTAGAAGTGAGCCCCCTGAAACTGGGAGTTAAGCATCTTTCACCGGGCCATAGGTGCCAGTTGTCCAAGGGGAAGCCACACCATATGCTGAATGCACACTGCAGTTCCCACCATCCCAGTGGCCACCTCACTGGCATCATACGTTGCCCCTAACTAGTGCCTCGCCAACCCCATGCCCTTGGCAGAAAGGCTGATAGCTTACCTGAATAACTCACTATGTGGCATGGTAGCTAGGAGCTGACCTAACTGCATCAACAAGCACATGTTGTAGGCTGCCTGATGGCAGTAATGCACGTTGTGGCGTGAGCTGAAGCAAACACCTTCCCACCTAGGGCATCTGCCTCAGCAGAGTCCACTTCAGGAGTTCGGTCATGTACCGAGCATTCAGGCCCTGTTGGGGTCTACAGGACCTCAATCCCCATGGTGGGGTGAGGCACTGATGCTGCAGAACCCAAGGGTGCACAGTACCAAAGTTGGACATCCCCTGGGGCTGGAGGGCATGTGAAGGGACATCTTCAGACTGCCCTTGAACACTCCAACAAGGCTCTAGGCAAAGGAGGGATGACATAGTTTGCACTGCAGAACTCTCCAAGGAGTCACAGCTGCAAGGGCATGGTACTGTGGCTAGCAATGGTGCCCATGACCAGCACCTGCACAATGTCCAATGGGAATCTCTGCTGCAGGGAGTACTCAGAGGCTGAGAACATGTGGAGGGATTATTCTGTGTCCTCAGAGGAGGACGTTGATGGAGAGACAGTGCTGAACATGCAAAGAGGTGGTGCCAGTGGGCCGGGTCGAAATCGACCCCTGTCAGCGTGCCTATGATACTGGTACTAGGCACCAGCCACACTATCATACTGACTCCAGTTGATCGGCCCCAGAGGGCCCATGATCCTTGGTAGTTCTGGAGGAGGTGGTAAAGGCCCAAGAGGGAAGTAGAAGCCAGGGGTGCCAGGGCCTATACCTGGACTGCAGGACTGCTCAGGGGACCTCACCTGAGGGGAAGGCCTGGCAGAACCACCTGAACAAGGCTGATCTACAGAAGAGGAACCACCAACTCAGTGCCCAAGGGTGGGAGACTCCATGTTAGGAGAGTGGAGCCATACAATCCCCTTGGGGAAGCTCTGCTCCTCACTGGTGGCAGACTCAGCCTGCAGGCCCGGAGAGAACTCCATGTCTCTACCATTCTCCAGCTCCAAGCTGGTGCCAACTCTGGCACTAGGCCCAGAGCCAGGAACTGGCCTAGACATGAGTTCCCCTCTGGAGCCGCAGCTGGAGCTGCCCTCAGTGCTGGGCCTGGTGCCAGATTACGTTGGCCCTGGGTTCATCTCTACCCTCACTCAGTGCCACGAACAGCAGCGGAACTGGGGACGGACCTAGGAGCGACACCGGCACTGTAGTCTGTGTCAAGCCCAGGACTGATGCCAGGACCTGTGCCACACCAGTCACTGGGGGCGATGTAGAAACCATCACCAGTGCCAAAGGGCTACACGGGGAAGAGACCAACACCAGCACCTCGGCAACCAGGTGCAGCATGGCCTTGGTGCCGGTCCCTCTCCCGATACCACGAACAGTGTCACGTGGGGACCTCACATCACGGCCAGCACCACTCCACTCATAGACACTGTGGACGGTGTCAGGAGTCAGGACGGTACAAGGCCACAACACCAAGGTATCCAAAATGTATAGCTTTTGTCTCACCACCGGGGATGTCTGCTGTCCAGGGTAGTCATTCTGGGGGAGGTGCGCAGCCAGCTGCCCAGAACAAGCTGACTGTCCACCAGACCCACCCCCCCCAGGGCCTCAGACACCTTGGCAAGGTAAGGTCCAGGAGGACCCTGTGCTTCCTAAGCACAGGAAGTGCTGGCAAGGGGTTCAGGGGATGAGCCCAGTGACCAAGCCTTGGCCTCACATGTGCAACACCTGCCTCTGAAGGTGGTGACTGGGCAACCCCACTTCATTGTGCGGATCTCTAACATGCAGAAGTCCATAGAGAAGCAGGCATTGCACACATCTATATCGTGAGACATGCCAAGGTAGTTCCAGCACAGCTGATGTCAATCTGTTGCCTCGATGGGTTTCCCTGAAGGTCAATGACACATGATGGGAGGCTGACTGTATTTCTCCTTTGCCCCCTTCTTCAACTTCTTTGATTTTAATATAATGGAAAATAAAGAAATGAAAGACGGCACCATGGACAGAAACTTTACAGCAGTGATGCAGGAGAAAATAGGACCATGATGGTCAAAGCGAGGTACTGTCACGCTCAACGTGTGTCCTTGATAGCAGGAAGAACAGAACTGAGGAGCGTGAGGGGGCTGGCACCGGTTACTGGTTGGCACATGTGGCACCATGTGAAGTGTATAGACATCATCAGTAGCTGAGGTCAGCTCCCTCTCTGCAAAAAAAAGTTCCTGTGGGGTCCTAGTGCCTTTGGCCCTAGACCATGTGTCATTGAGGCATAGGTCAGGAAGCATAGTTGCACCAGGAGAAGTCATAAAATTCACAAGTAGCATTTTATTATTATCAATAACAATAAAATAAAAAATACACTTGTGCAGGATAGCTGTTATACAGGCAGTTCAAACAAAACAAAGTCCTTCATCTGAGGGTATCTCTAAATCTAAATTTCAGTCTCTCTCTCTCTCACCTCTAAAGAAACTTTGCTTTCTTTTTATAAGATGTTTTCACCTGGCAATCAGAATTCTGTTTCCTGTTCTCGTTAAGCTAGATCTCCTGTTTTCACACAATGTATCAAACTTTTGTCAGTTTCTTTCCTGTGACCAATATATCCAGTCTCCTCAACAGGTGCGGTCAATTAAGACATTCTGGCCAGAGTTGTTTTTCTGCTGACAGCTCTGCAAACAAGCTTGTGGAAGGTCAAAAGTTTTCTCAAGGTCAACACCCTGTGTTCCACCTTGCTATCTTTCCTAACAAACCCCAAACAGCTTTCATTTCCGCAATACAACTAAATACATTTGCAAACCAAAGGATCTCAGTTTCTTATAAAGATTCACATATAGGTTTAACCACAGAGAAGCAAGGTGAGAAAGAAACATCAAGTAAAGGAAGGGATATAGCAGGGGGAAATGGTGGGACCATTGGTGTGGCCAGTTCTGAGGTTCCACGAGGAAAATGTGATTGCACAATCAAAGGTAAGAGATAGACAAGTGACATAATAGGAGAGAAAAGAATACATCCTTGCTTTTAACCTTTCTGCATAACAAATGGGACAGGGTCTTACCCAGCCCTGTCACACCATGAGTATAAATCAATGGTGAAGATTGATTCTTGGAAGAGTCCATGATCTTCTGATCTTCCAGCCGCAGAGGCAAGCATGCTACCCACTGAGCCATTTACATTGTATGCATCACTGCATATATCTTCTAGATTTAGCTTCCCCCTTTGCACTATAACTAGACAAATTAACATGGAATTAGGATCACTGTTTCATAGGTTTCATCTGCTCTTACTGCTTGTGTACACCTGACAGCACAATCCCGATTACGATACAGAAGAAAAAAATGATTCACCATTGTAATGTTTCTTCTTAAAGGGACACTGTCAACCTTTTTTGCATCATATTATTTTTATGTAAAAACCCACATTTTAAGATGGCTTACTTCCTCTAAAATTCATGGATGTTGCTGGTTATTTTATCTGCCTCCTTGCTTATTAGAACCACAATGCATGGTAATGTATAGCAATGGCCAGCTTTGTTTTGCTTCCTGTCACTGATCTACTCTTAGTGCACACTTCCCAAACATTAGAAACACCCTCAAACAGTACAGGCACTTATGATACAATAGTCTACTTTACTCCCACTGCATAATCAGTGGCTAGATTGTGTTGGGGATGTTCCTGAGTCCAAGAAAGATGCAGTGGGAACTGGTCAAGAAATATAAACAAACATGTTTTGGTGTGGTAACACCAGTATGGTGGGCAGTCGGTTTTTCACTTTTTAAAAGAAAAAAGGGATCTGAATCAAACTACCAGCTGTATCGCAAGTCTCAACAGAATGCAGACAATCATAAATTGTGTTTTTTAAACTATTGACACTTTGAGGCCTAAGGGGGATGACAGTGTCCCTTTAAGGGATCACTCACTATGTTTACACTTTATGTAGTCATTTTGCCTGAGAGTGATGCCTCGGAGACAGAACCTATGCAAACTTTAGAATTTGAAATGTAGGTTCAAACTCTGCATCTGCGCTCCACTCTGGCCGTTGCTCAAATCTGTTTCCAAGCCAGAGTGGAGCAGCAGTTACTGAAACTAACTAAAAGGCTATAAAAAAATTTTTAGAAAGATTTTATAGAATTTTTAAAACACTAAACAAATTGAAGTAGACTTGTGAAATTTTACCATATAAACAACAACAACAACAGGCTTACAACTGTAGGAACTGCAACAAATAATGCTCAAGCAACCTCAATGAAAATGGAACTGATTCTTGTGTGACCCTATTTCAGGTTCTGGAAGGGAAGGCAGACTGGGTGGGCCATAGGCCCTTATCTGCTGACAGTGTCTATGTAGCTATGATCCCTTAAGAAGAAACATTACTACGGTGAGTAATTTTTTCTTCAAACCCCAAGAATCACTCAGTTAATGTTTACACTTTATGCAGACTCAGTAGCAGTACCTTGGGAGGCTGGGTCTAGAACCTAGTTATGAAAAAGGTTCTGCAGGACAACAGTTCCAAAGGTGGCATCCCTTCTGGACTATATGGCCATACAGTAGTGCTTTGTGAAGATGTGTACTGTTTCCAGGTAGCTGCTTTGCAAATGTCTAACAATGGGATGCCCCTTAAAGATGCCACAGTGGCCGGCCCGGTGGCACTGAGGATTGAGGCATTGGGCGCCACACCTCGCACGCCCGTGCACCGGGTTGGGGAATAAGCCCGGGTCGGCCGCAGGGGTCGGTAGGGCGGGAGAGGATTGAGCATCTGACGGACAGCTCTCCTCTTCCGGGGGGCTGGTTGGGGTTTGTCTTGTGCACCAGCGGCTCCCGGTGGAGATTGGGGGCACTGCAGTGCGCAGACAGCACAAATCAGCGTGGCTGACGTTGGAGGGTTGCCGTACGCTTGACATCAGGGGTGCCCACGCAAGGGAGGAGGGAAGCAGGGAGAAAATGGAAAAACCTGGTTCCAGAGGTAGGCGACGGCACCAATCCCCCATGCCCACAACCGAGTCCGACTCTGCCGACCCCAGCCATGAGAGCCTCCGCCCGGGGCCCACGTCTGCAGCTGGAGTCTATATGTGAGAACGCCCAAGGTAGGAGGGACGGCCCCACCCCGGAGGGGTTAAGCTGGGGGTGCCAGCTACGAGGCAGGGCAGGAAGAGGAAGGTACAGTTGGAGGGGACTTCAGACAGGGCAGGAGCAAGACTGGATGCTTGACAGAGGGGCTCCTGGGACCGTGACCGGAGTAAAGAGAGTTGAAAAAAAAAAAGATGCCACAGTGGCAGAAGTACCTCTTGTGGAGTGTGCCCTTAAGCCTGTTGGTGGCATTTTTCCAGCTTTTTCATAGCAGAACTGAATGCAGACGACTATCCAGTGAGAGACCAATTTCTTTGTAGCTGGTTCACCTTTGCCAACCTCACCATAGGTAACAAAAATCTGGGTACTGTGGGACTTGACATCTTTTGTCTGGTCCATGTAAATAATTAGGACTCACTTTAGGTCCAGGCTATGGAACTTTTCCTCACCTGGACTGGAATGCTCTGGGTAGATTACAGGGAGGGTCAGTGACTGATTCAGGTGGAATTCAGATACCACCTTAGGCAAGAATTTTCTGTTGATTTTCAGAACTATCTTATCCCTATGAGGGATTATGTAATTTGGCTCTGTGCAGAGGGCTTGTAATTCCCTTACCCACCTAGTAGAGATCATTGCAACCAGAAGAAAAACTTAGAACAGTAATATTGTTTCTTCCAAGGGATCTCCCAGTATGAAAATGAATCTGACTGTTAGATGGAACACAGGCTACCTAGAGGCAGCAGTTTGAACAACATTCTAGTTCCACTATTTGCATACATTCCACATTACATCACTATAGCTCTGGGGCAGTCAGAGATTCTGGGCTGACTGTATATGCCTAATCATACTGCCTCCAGGCTGTATATGTCTAATTATACTGCCTCCAGGCCAATGAGTCAGGCTATTTTCTGCTCAGTACCTCACAACTCTTAAAGCCCTATAGCTCCCTAGTTACTAAACAAAAACAACTCAGTTTCCTGCCGTCTTATTGCAGGACTCAAACCCTGTGCCTTTGCCTCCAGGGTCTGCTGCTCTACCTTCTGGCCAACTGAGTCAGGCTACTTTCTGCTCAGTACTTCACTACTCATAAACCTACTGGCACTATAGTCTGCTAAAACAAACACATCTCAGTCCCCTACTGTCTTGCTGCAAGTCCCAAACCGTGCACCTGTGGTGCCTAAAGCAGCAGCTCTGTCACCACGCCAGCAACTCGGGGTAATACCTTGCACTCTCCCAAAGTCCCTAAGCTTTGTCCCCCTCCCCCCAACCACTCAGTGTCCTTATAACACTGCATACCATGTCTCCCATCACCATATGTCACCTGCTACTGACCATAGCACCCATCTTCCTACTATGGGAGGCTCCACTTCTCCTCCACTTGGTGACTCGAACAGCCTAGCACCAAGCTGCTAACCTTAGCCATCCTACCCACCCCTACCACCGACCCATTCCTCTCACTCCACCAATGGACCATACTTCCTCTAAGCTCCAATCACCCTACTGGTACTACCGTGTTACTACAATGGACACTACTCTGCCTGGCCTCTCCCTCCCTACAGGACCTATCTACTCCCACCTCCACACGGAGATGTTCCCCCTCCCTAATGGTGCCTAAGTTCATGAAGAAACGTTTAAAGTTGGCTGCCCTGCGCATCCTCCTACTACTACTCCTTCTTTCCGGAGACATTCACCCCAACCCAGGACTCTCCCTCCCCGGGTTACTACATCCAAGAGCCTCACTATCGCCTCCCTCAATATATTGTAGCCTACTCAAGAAATTCGATCCTTTCAGGGATGGGTTGCTCAGAATCGCTCCAATGTCATCTCAGTAATTGAAGCCTGGCTCAACAACCACACCCCGACTCTGCGGTCTCACTTCCTGGCTTCACACTATACCAGGCAGATAGAACCTCAAAGAAAGGGGGTGGTTGTGCACTGTATGTCCAGGAATCACTACAGTGTCTCGCCCTACCCTCCCCATCACTTGAACACAGGGCCCAATCTCTCACATTGAAGATCACTCTTGCCCGTAACAGAGCCCCCTTGTTTCTCTCCTCTGTATACATCCACCCCCCAAAATCAGAAGACCGCTTTCCTCTCTGTCCTCAACCATCTCCAGACTCTCCCTGACAATGCTGACATCATTGCCCTCAGAGACTTCAATACAAACTGGCTGGCTGACACTTCAGCCCCTGTTAGGGATGCTGCAACTGCTCAAACCTGACCCAGCTTGTAACTACTGCCACTAGAATAAACCAGAGGACTGGTACTGCCACCCTCCTAGATCTAGTGCTCACTAACGCCCCACATAAAACTACACAGATCAGGGTACTACCTGATGCTCAGAGTGACCACTCTCCAGTGCTATGTCACTGGTCGTACTGTATTAACAAGCCCCCCCCCCCCAAACTGTCTTACAACGCCACCTCAAACCTGGCAAACTACAGTCCCTTAAACAGTACCTCCTAGTTACTGACTGGTCCCCCATAAGAAATGCTCAGAACATTGACTCTGCCCTTAACTATTTCATTCATATGTTCAACACTGCCTGCAACCTGTGTGCACCCCAGACCAAACAAAAAATTAAAGGTGCCAACACACCGTGGCTATCTCAAGCCCTTTTGGAGCAGATGCGCGAACGAGACAATCTGTGGCACATTGCACAGGATACCAGAAAACCCTCTGACAGGCAGCGCTACCAGGAAGCTCGCAATAAATGCACATGGGATATTCAAAAAGCAAAGGCTGAGTACTTTAAAACCTTGCTCACCAACACATGGGGCTCAGGTCACAAGTTTTGGGACTCACTCAAAATGTTAAGCGGCAAAGCCTCCACTGCCCCGCCTACCAGTATCAGGGCCAACAGATCTATCACCTCAGACCCAGCCCTTATCGCAGACACATTAAATGACGCCTTCTCTGACCTCACTGGTGTTCTCCCCCCCCAACTTTTTCTCCCCCACCCACCCTACACCACACTGCCCCCTCTCCAACCCCCTTTCACAGTATGAAGCTGCCCTCTCCTACTCAAAGCCCTCAGGTAAATCACGCTTCAGCAGTGACACACTGGACCTGAAACTGCTTAGACTCACATTCAATGAGGTTCCCTCCCCACTATGCTTTTTGAACCTCCCTTTCTCTGGGCCAGTTCCTCACCAAATGGAAATCTGCCCTCATCACTCCTATCCTTAAAAGTGGTGACCGCACCCTGCCTGGGAACTACTGCCCAATATCAATCCTGCCTCCCCTTTCTAAAACCCTGGAGAAAATTGTGGCCACCCAACTAACAGACTACCTCACTAAATATAGCATCCTGTGTCCTGAACAACATGGCTTCCGCCAGAACCACAGCACCACCACTGCCCTCTTGGAATTTACTAACGCTCTCCATACATCCCTGGACACCGGCTACACTGCTGGCGCTGTCTTTATAGGCCTCTCAAAGGCATTCGATACCGTGCACCACTCGCTTCTCCTGGACTCCCTCACTCAGATAGGCCTCTCCCATGAGACCATTGACTGGTTTGCCAACTATCTGTCTGAGAGAACCCAGACAGTCTGGATTGCCCACTCCCTGTCATCCCCCCACCAAGTCAGGTCTGGGGTCCCTCAAGGCTCTATTCTTGGCCCACTTCTCTTCTCCCTATTCCTCAACACCCTGCCCAATGCCTGCTCGGGGAAAAATGTTATTGTATGTAGACGATGCAATCCTCTACAACTCACACACTGATCCCGGAGCCCTCCACTCGGCACTCCAGAAATCCTTCTCTGAAGCTGAATCCTGGTTCATTCAGCATAGGTTAGTACTAAATTACAAAAAAACTAAATCCATGATGTTTGCACACCCCCAAAATAAGAACCTAGGACAACCCTTGATCATTCTGAACTCAATGAAAGACCCCCTTGAGCAGGTTACCACTTTCAAATACATTGGCATCACCCTAGACACTGGTCTCACTTTCCACAACCATATCCGGATGCTTAGCACCACCGTCAATACACGTATTGGTCTCCTTCACCACTATAAGCACTGCCTCCCCCTGAATCTCTCCACCTAGCCATCTCTGCATCTATTCTATCTCTAACTGATTATGGAATCATCATCTATGGTGCAGCCAACACCACCCACCTACACAAGATTAGACTGGCCCTCAATAAGGCTTGCAGACTTGCTACAGGCTGTCCAAGACTTACACACATCTGCACCCTCTACGCCTCAGCAAACTGGCTCAACTTCGATGGGAGGCTAAAGTACCAGGCCTACCTCTTTGCTAAGAAAATCACCTCAGGATTACTCCCACCAGCCCTCTCCCCACTACTTCAGTCCCCACTGTCTACCCACCTCACACGGCAATCAGCAACTACCCACTTTAGGGTACCTCGCTGCAAGATCACCTCAGGCCAAAGAATGTTTCGATATCTGGCCCCATCCTGACTCAACTCACTCCCAAATTCCCTTCTCACTGAACCCAAACTTGGTCGGTTCAAGTCCCAACTAAGGGACCTTATCACCCAGGGATCAGTATGTGACTGCCCCTAAACCTGACCTTCCATTTCTACCACCTCCCACCTCCCCCCCCAACCACGGACCTAACACTGGTCCGCCACCCCTGGGCGTACCTATACTGTGACAATGGACCCCAATGTTCTGCCTTGGCCAGCAAAGAACTCCTGGGCATGGCTAGCGCCATCGCCCTGAAATGTTATGCTTGTACCTGTAACCTTTTGCACTTTGTACCTTGTTAACAGCTCTCTGTTACCATGTATTCCCTGCTGCTATTTTGTATTTTCTATATTCATTTGCAACCATTCTGTAACCATTGTCTTTAATCACTATGTCAGTTGTTACTTTTGTCATGGTTGTCTTTGTCTTACATACGACGTGGAACCTTTGTAAAGGAGTCTTTGACTCAAAGGTGTTATCCGATATTTATCAATAAACAATAAACAATACCGGGAGATTCCTGGGGTTTGAAATATGGTTTTTCATGTGACATACTTCAGTTGAGCAGTTTTCATAGGCTCAAAAGAAGCCTCCATAAGCTGGGCAAGGCATTTGTTGAAGTCCCAAGGTGGGGTAAGTTCCTTTACTGGTGGATACAAGTTGCTTAGGCCTTTAAAAAACTTCTGAAAATGGGCTGTGAGGCCAAGACATTTCCTTGCCAGCTGATATGTATGCTGATACTGCTGCTAAGTGCACCTTTAAAGTTGAAGACCATAGGCCTAATGACTGTAAGTGTACTAGGTATTGCAGAATTATAGACAACCCTGCCTCTATTGGGTTTATTTTTCTGGCGGTACAGCAGTAACAAAACCTTTTCCATTTAAAGAAATAACCTTTCCTGGCAGTGGGTTTCATTGAAACCTTAAGCACCTTCAGGACTTCTGAGAGATCCAATCTGGAAAACTTGAACTCCTCAAGAACCATGCCTTCAGATGTAGGGTCCTGGGGTTCAGAAATGTTATTCTGCCCTGGGACAAAGTCAACAGATTGTGACTGAGTGGCAGACTGGTTGGATTTTTGTTGGACAGGGCCAACAGCATCAAGTACAAGGCCTGTCTGGCCCAGTCTGGAGCTATCATGATCATTGTTGAAAGTTCACTCCGGAATTTCAGGAGTACTTTCTGAATAAGTGGAACTGGTGAGAAGGCATACAGAAATGTCCTCTCCAGTCCAGTACCTTGGTGTCATCAAGGACTGCTCCTCTAACTGGTGGTCTGCAACAAAACTGTAGGAGCTGATAGTTCTCCCAAGATGTAATAGGTCTATATTGCAAGTGCTCCACCTTCTGAATACTGTGGCCAGAGCTTTCTGGTTTAAGGCTCATTTGTTATTTTCCTGGCTGATTCTGCATAGAGAATCTGACAGGACAATATCTCTGACCGGCAGATGCACTGCAAATATGTTTGCTTCTAAGGAAGAGGCCAGATCCCAGATCCTCATGGCCTCTGTACCCAGTTTGGAGGCTCTTGTTCCTCCCTGTTTGTTTATGTAGGACATTGTTGTGGTGGTGTCTGTTTTCATTTGGACAGACTGACCCTGTAGCTGGGAGGAGAAAGACTACATGCATTGATAGAAGTAAATAAAGGGGAGTATGATGCAGCTCACACCCCTGCCATCACCACTCCCCAAAATGCCAAATGCGCACATACATCCTCAGAAAACAAATCAGAGCGAACACCCGCCCAAACCAGCAACTTCCATAATCTCTTGGCCGAAAAGCGCAAATTAGAGCAGTCCAGAAAGAGGGTACAACCTCACACCAAACAGGATATACATTTTAGGAAGACAATGGTTGCAAATACTAGGAGCCTAACCAACAAACTTCCCAAGCTCACAGCCATCTTGGAAACAGAAAGGTTAGACTGGGTGGCTGTAACAGAAACATGGTTCATGGAAAGCCACAGATGGGATACGGCCATTCTCGGTTATAGTCTGTTCAGGAAAGATGGGCAAAAAAAGAGGGAGGGCGTAGCCATTTACATTCTGGAGGAAATAAAAGCCACAGAAGTAAAAGGGCAACCTGGGGACTTTGAATCATTGTGGCTAACAGTAGACACTAGCAAGGGAAAACCCTTTAGAATGGGCATCGTGTACAGGCCCCCAAATCAAGGAGATAAAGGAGACAAAGACCTAATAGACGAAATCCACAAAATGTCTGATAAAGGTGAAGTAATACTGGTGGGGGACTTCAACCTACCATATATTAACTGGAGCACACTAACGGCAGCAACAAGAAGAAGTAGGGACTTCTTATTGTCACTACAAGGCGCGGGACTGTGCCAACTTGTTAAAACCCCAACCAGGGGAGATGCTTTTCTCGATTTTGTCCTCACAAACTTGGAAAGAATCAAGGACATCAAAGTGGGGTACCATATGGGCAACAGCCACCATCGCATGGTAAGTTTTAAGGTAAACATAACACAGGACACCAGCCACTCAAAGATAAAGGTGCTAGATTTCAGAAAGGATGACTTCCAAAAAACGAGGAACAACATAAGTAGCCAGTTAATGGAAACAGAGGTTGAGGAGGTGGAGGTCATGTGGGGGAGACTCAAGAGAGCAATAAAGACTGCCACAGATCAATGTGCTAGATGGGTCAGCAAAGTAAAAAAGAAAAAGAAATCCTCTATGGTTTTCCAAGGAAGTGGCTACTACAGTCCAAGAAAAAAAGAAGGCGTACAGCATATGCCAGGAAACCAAAACTGAGAAAAACAGAGTAGTCGTACAAGGAAAAAGTGAGAGAGTCTAACAGATTAGAAGGGCAAAAGCCCAGACAGAGGAAAAGACAGCAGAAGGGGCAAAGAGAGGAGACAGATAATTTTTTAGATACATTAGGGAATGTAGGACGGCAAAAGGGGGGGGGGGGATAGTAAAGACTGTTACTAAAGAAGGGAAATGCACCAAATATGACCCAGAGAAAGCCGAAATCCTCAACAAATACTTCTGCTCGGTGTTTACGAGAGAGGACCCAGGGGATGGCCCAGCCCTGAAAAAACAGAACACCCCATGACCAGGGGTAGACACAAGTCCCTTTACAGAAGCCAAAGTATGTGAGGCACTAAATAAACTAAAAGCAGACAAAGCCACGGGACCAGATGAGATGCACCCCAGAATCCTTAAGGAACTGGGGGCAGAATTAGCAGCCCCTCTGGCATTTCTTTTAACGAAATCCTTGAAGAGCAGTGTGGTACCCAAAGACTGGAAAAAGGCAATAGTGGTTCCACTTCACAAATCAGGCAGTTGGGAACAGGCTAGTAATTACAGACCAGTCAACGTCACGTCTATAGTAGGGAAACTAATGGATACACAACTCAAACAGAGGATCATAGCATTCCTCGAAACTAGTGGCCAACAAGTCTCTAAACAGCACGGTTTCACAGCAGGTAGGTCATGCCAGACAAATCTGCTTGAGTTTTTTGACTACGCTACAAAAATAGTGGACAACGGTGGGGCAGTAGATGTGGTCTACCTAGACTTTAGTAAGGCCTTCGACTCAGTTCCACACAGAAGACTGGTAAAGAAGCTTGACTACACAGGGGTTGGTCCAGAAGTAGTTAAATGGGTACAAAACTGGTTACAAGGCAGAACCCAGAGGGTACAGGTTAATGGAACGCAATCGATGGAAGGCAGGATGACTAGCGGGGTGCCCCAGGGCTCAGTGCTGAGGCCTCTGCTCTTCAATGTTTTTATAGCAGACATTGCTGACGGACTGGAAAGGAAGGTATGTCTGTTCGCAGATGACACCAAGATATGTCACAGGGTGGATACCTCAGAAGGAGCAAGCAAGATGGAAGCTGACCTCAAGAAACTAGAAGAATGGTCTGGAGTGTGGCATAGAAACATAGAATTTGACGGCATATAAGGACCGCTTGGCCCACCCAGTCTGCCCATTTCCCTACCTAATGGATAAGCTGCAGATCCTAGTTAACCAGCAGCCTTCTTCTTCCTACCCCAACCCCTAGAATTGCCTTATGACTGTTCCATGCATGCTTGAATTCCACCACTGTTTTTGACTCCACAACCTTCTCCGGAAGGCTGCTCCATGCATCCACAACCCTCTGTGAAAAAATATTCTTAAATTACCTCTGAGCCGCCCTCTATCTTCAAATTGTGCCCCTTGTTCTTGCACACCTCTTTTTGAAAGATGCTACCCTCTTGGACTTTGTTGATTCCTTGAGGTACTTGAAAGTTTCTATCATGTCCCCTCTCCTCCTTTCCTCGAGGCTATACATATTAAGCTCCTTAAGTCTCTCTTCATATGTCTTCTGGTGCAGACCCTGCACCATTTTAGTTCCTCCTCTGGACAGCTTCCATCCTGTCTATGTCTTTATGGAGATTGGGTCTCCAGAACTGCACGCAGTACTCCAGATGGGGTCTCACCAGCTGTCTGTACAGAGGGATAATAACTTCCTGTTTTCTACTGGTGATGCCTCTCCCTATGCATCCCAGTATCCCCCCAGCCCTCCTTGCTGCCCTCTCACATTGCTTGCCCACCTTTAGGTCATCTGATATGACTACCCCCAGGTCCCTTTCCATTTTTGTTGTTGTTGTTAGTATCTCACCCCCCATTGTGTACTCTTCCCTTGGGTTTTTGTTTCCCAGGTGCATTACCTTGCACTTCTTAGCATTGAATCTAAGCTGCCATACATTTGACCATTCCTCTAACCTTGCCAAGTCCCTTCTCATCCTTTCCACCCCACCTTGTTCATCAACTCTGTTGCAGATCTTTGTGTCATCTGCAAAGAGACATACTTTTCCTTCCAGTCCCTCTGCAATGTCACTTATAAAGACATTGAAGAGGACCGGTCCTAATACTGAACCCTGCGGTACCCCACTAGTAACCCCCCTAGAGATATAATGCCAAAAAGTGCAAGGTCATGCACGTAGGAAAGAAAAATCCAAGAAAGGAGTATTACCTAGGAGGTAAAAGACTGGCGGCCTCAAACCAGGAATGAAATCTGGGAATCATAATCTCAGACAACTTGAAGGTTAGTAAGCAGTGTGAGAAAACAACATCGAAGGCCAACAGAATGCTGGACTGTATTGGGAGTGGAATAACAAGTAGGAGGAAAGAGGTGGTGCTGCCACTTATAGATCGCTGGTCAGACCTCACCTGGAATATGGAGTCCTATTCTAGAGGCCTCACCTCAGGAAGGACATTGATTGGGTAGAAACAGTACAGAGAAAGGTGACAAAAATGATTCAGTGTCCACAGCACATGTCCTGTGAGGAAAAAGTTAGGGAACTGAATATGTACTCACTGGAGCAGAGAAGAGAGAGAGAGAGGAGACATGATTGAAACATTCAATTACATAAAAGGCATTAACAAGGTACAGGCACAGGAACTTTTTCACTTCATGAAGGGCTCCAGGACCAGGGCACATGACCTCAGGTTGCAAGGAGGGAGGTTCTCTACCAACACCAGGAAGTTCTTCTTCACAGAAAGAGTTGTGGTCACCTGGAACAGCCTACCCCAAGAGGTTATGGGGTCAACACTGTGGGAGGATTCAAGAATGCATGGGATAGACACAAGGGAGCCCAGACTACAAAGGGCAACTACAGTGTCAAAACAGGCCAAAAACAAATGGGCAGACTAGATGGACCTAGTGGTCTCCTTCTGCCATCGCCTTCTATGTTTCTGTGTAGTACTGCGCTGAGTTCCAGGAGGTTTTATGTGTTCTAGTGACTCCTGAGGACTCTATGTGCCATTCACTGTGCGGTCCTGCAGGTGGGCATCCGTCCCTAGGAGTGATGTATCCATAGTAACAATACTTGGTGATTGCTGAAGGAAGGGGAATGCCCTCCCTGAGGTTGATTTCTTCTTTCCACCATTGTAAAGTTTCCACTAGTGCATTTGCCACTGGCACTAGTTTTGAAAATGATTCCCATCTTTGGGACCAGTTGTCCCTTAAGAGGTACTGGGTATCTCTCTTTGGAACCTGGCCCATGGAATCACAGCTGTGGATGCAGTCACGTGCCCTAGTAATTGTAGGAAGTCTCTGCAGGTCTTGGCTGACCCACTGTGAAAGACTGTTGTTGGTTGTGCAGTTCTGGAGACCTTACCTACGTAAGGACATAGACAGGGTAGAGAAGGTTCAGAGGAGGGCAACAAAGATGGTGCATGGATTGCATCACAAGTCCTATGAGGACAGGTTGAAGGCACTGAACATGTACTCCCTGGAGGAGAGGAGGGAGAGAGGGGATATGATGGAGACATACAAGTATCTTACAGGGAGGAACAGGGTGCAGGAATGCACTATTTTTAAGCGAAAAAGATGTTCCAGGACTAGAGGGCATGGGATGAAGTTGGAGAGAGGACTATTCAGAGGAAACGTGAGGAAGAATTTCTTCACAGAACGGTGGTGGACAAGGGAACACCCTGCCAGAGGAAGTGGTGGGGCTGAAACAATCACGGGATTTAAGAATGCATGGGATAGACATAAAGGAATTCTGGAGGTCAGGGGTAAGGGGCAACAGACTTCCTGGAAAACATAGACTGAATTTACAAACTTAAATGGGCAGACTGGGTGGGCCATAAGCCCTTATCTGCCGACACTGTCTATGTATCTATGTATCTATGTATCAAAGCTGTAACTCTGGCCTGTGGGAGGAATACTTTCTCCTGCAGGGTGTTTAGCTCTGCTCCTATGAAGTCCAGTACTTGAACAAGCTCTAGCTGGGATTTCTACAGGTTTATTAAGAATCCTAGGTTCTCCAAGGTGCTTTTTACCAATTGAACTGTGCACCTTGCCTGTTGTTCTGTTTTCCCTGAGACTAGCCAGTCATCCAGGTAGGGGGAAAACCATGCCTTGTTTTCTCAGATGTGCTGCCATCGCAGCCAAGCACTTTGTGAAAACTCTTGGAGCTGACGTGAGACCAAATGGGAGAGCTGTGAACTGGTACTGGCAGTTCCCCAGCTTAAATCTGAGGTATTTTCAGTGAGACTGCCTGTCTGGGATATGAAAATAGGCATCTTTCATATCCAGGGATCCCAGCCAATGACCTTTCTTCAAAGACGGTATCACTGTCAAGACTGGGCTTACACAAAATAAGCTTTTGTAGCTGCACTACTGCTTTTGCCTACAAAGAACTAGTGCTGTTTATTCTTTTTTGTAGTGCAAAGATGATGGTTTATTTTTGATCTTTACACAAATATATCATTTATTAATTAAACCTGATTTTCTTTTTGCTGTCAGGTATTCTTTTAAAGTTCATGAAGCACAAACTATGAAGGCATTCTTATAGTGTTACCATCCTTTTACTGCAGTTGCTTCCAGATCCGCTGTTTCACCTCTCCAGTTCATTTCCATGTTTTCCTGGCTCAATTGCCTAATCCATAAACTATGAGTGAGACAGCTCTCTTCTGAATTATTTTTATTTTTACCGGGCAAGCTCCATTTTTTTCACTCGAGGGTAAACTGAAGCTATTTTCTTGCGTTTTAAGCGCTCTGGCGCCCTTCCAAGCTCTGGTTGTATGAACTTAGTGTTAGCATTTTGCGCTCAGCATTTCCAGTTCCATCTAGGCGCCATTCCACAGAGCTGCTTCTCCCTCTGGATCTCCAGACTCCGCCTGTCGTGCTGACGTTTCGGAGCTTACGCTCCTTCCTCACAGCTATTGGATGATTCGGGGCAGCTTTGGTTTACATGTATACTGTTGCTAAGCAACCACCTTTCTTATAGTCAAGTGTCAGTGGCTCAGCAGGTAGAACACTCACCTCTGAGGCCGGGAGATCAGAAGGCTGTGGGTTCTAACCCCCACACCTGGCACTTGGGTTAATATCCCAGTACTGACACTGTAGTGCAGCATGAGGGGGGTGCTGCACTCTGAGGTGATCCGAAATGTTAAACCGAGGTCCCATCTGCCTGTTCTGGTGGTAGTTCAGGTGGATGTTAAAGATCCCATTGCACTTCTCGAAAAGAGTAGGGGAATTTCCCCAGTGCCCTGGCCAAATTTCCCTCATTCACTAAAAAAAAAAATACCACCAACAGCTTACTCTGGTTCAAGGTCAGTTGGCATTTCATCTGTATCCCCCACTCCCCGGGGTCGTGCCTGAAAACAGGCAGAATCTGCCTAGTGCACTTACCCGGTCAACAACAACTAAATAAATATCATGTCTTTTAATAACATTTTCTACTAATATTGCATAAAATAATCACCAAATCTATATAAATTCTTTCTTAGCAACTCCTGACCTCGAGGGTTACTATCAATTTTATTCTTAAGCACTGTGTCAATTTTATAATAAAAAGCAATCTCCCTTAATTCCATTCTATTTTCGTAAACTTTTAACATTCTGCTTTAATTCCTCTACCATAATGTGTTCAAATAATGCTCTAGTGCATTTGAATACTACAATTAACCTCACCTTACACTTATTGTTTACCAAATTTATTCTTTAAATATATTATCATTCTCATAACCACCTTCAATATTAAATACCATCTCATGTTCATAAAAACCCTTATTTAAAATGTTCTAAATTATTCATTCATTTATATTAACCTCCCAAAGCATAGAATTTGTCATGTCCCCTAATATTCAAAACTTTTTCTCCATATATTTATCCCAGCTCTATTCATTAGATACATATTAAACTAGTTAATCCATATATTAAAGTGCTATATTTTCCAAGGTGCTTGATATCAGAAAACCAATATTGTACCCAAACACTAAAGCATACAAGTAAAATATCATAAATACCCCTCACCTATAAATCTAATAGCAAACTGATTATAAATACACTTAATTAAAAAAAAGTCTATATTTGGGAACCACAGCCATTCGTTTACAAGTGACTCGTATAGCCCGTCTCTTAATTTAGTCCTTTTGGTATCAATGTTTGTAACTCATAGATCCAACACGTTTCTCGCTGGAGCAGAATATCTTTCAGGTTTCCTCCTCTTATACGTATTTGCACTCTCTTCAAGCCTATATATGTAAGTATAGCCACAGATCCATGATTAGCTTCTAAATAGTGTTTGGCCATCGCATATTTTATATTTCCTACTCTTATTGCTGTCTTGTGTTCTCCTATTCGTGTCTTTAGGGCTCTTTTCATTTGACCTATATAATTCAGGCCACATGGACAGGTAAGCATATACACCACTCCCTCACTGCAGAAATTTATGAATCCTTTTATTTTCTATTTCTTCCCGGACCTCAGATGATTGAAAGTTTCTGTAATTCCTTGTGTTACTACAGTGGACACAATTGCCGCATCTATAGTTACCCTCAGGTGCGTCTGGCATCCAGTCCGGTTTGAGTCTTTTCTTCTCTTCTATAAAGAACGTTTTTACTAATGTATCTTTCAAATTAAAGTTTCTTTTATATGCAAAAACCGGCCCCTTTTCTGTAATCTCTGTTAAATTTGGATCTGCTCTTAAAATACGCCAGTGTTTCTTTACAACATTTTTTATACTTCCATACGCCTCACTGAAAGTAGTACAAACTGTCCTTAATGTGACCATCTTGCATTTTTTTCAAATTCTTGTTCAGAAACCTGAGGTCTTAAAATGGGTCGCCACTCACCATTTGTCTTGTGGGTCAGAAAGTATCTTGAGAATAGGCCCGTGCCCCACTGGGAGGCAGGGATTTTTTCCTATAGCATTTGATATTAACAGCTTTTTTTTACTTCTGGTTCCAGTAGATGTATTTCTGTGGGAGAGTGAGCCGGAAGAAAAAATTACTCACCTTAGTAATGTTGTTTCTTCTAATGGAGTCTTGATATATTATAGACATTAGCAGTTTGATCCAGCTCTAGAACTGCCCCGGAGTGAAATAGTTAAAACCATTCCAAAATAGAATTTTGGCACGAGAGCAGCTCTATCTGTGTCATTTCAAACTTGAACTGTCAGATCTTTACGAGCCAAACTCACTAAGGTCTGTGTGGAAGCTGTAACTCACACTAGCCAAATGGCTACCTAAATATAACAACCATTGATGGTCCCAACACCCAAGACTCAAGTCAGGGGACCAGAAATACTAACACCATTCTAATAATATGAAAATGGAACATAAGTATAATAAACACACATGTGCATACATACACACCCCCAAAGTCCCAAAGGGGACAAAATGCTAACAGGACATAAGTAGTGCCCACACTAAGTTGCCCGCACCCCACCAAGTAGAGGTTCTGAGAGGGGCAGGTTGAGGGGGAGGTCTATAATATAGCAAGACTCCATTAGAAGAAACAACATTACTAAGGTGAGTAATTTTTTCTTCAAACAACATGAAGTCTTGTTGTATTATAGACATTAGCAGAATACTGTGGAGGAATTTCTTTTATATATCTTTCTTTTATACATACATATAAAGTAAAGTGTGTTACAGTATACTATAATGTAGAGCTGCTAGTGTAGTTAAATATAGCCAGGTCTGAGTAAAAGCTAAGGGTCATTATAGGTTCATAAGAATCACAAAGCAAGCAGAAAGCAATAGCTCGTGCTGGCTGAAACCAGTTCCTTAGGTTATGAAAAATAGTAAGCTAAATAAAACTGAGCAGAACTGGTTGTACCAGCCTGATTAGCAGGCTTGGACAAAGTATAAAGATAAGAGCACGTAGTGGCATTGAAGACAAGCTGTACGTTGTTATGGTGTGAGTGAAACTCATTGTCTCTCTCAGGTCAGCTTGACCCAGGCATATGTATCAAGCAGTAATGGGAAAGAAATGAAATAAGCCAGTGGAAAAGTACCTAATGCTTCAATGTGTTTTTTCTGTTACATTGCTGAAAACTATGATTGGCTTATACTGAAATGTTGGTGTTTTTCCAAGATAAGAAGTGCTATAAAATACTGTGTAAAACTTTGTTCGGGGAGCTCTCTCCTTTAGCTGAGGCTCCCACATATATGTGTGCAGACAATAAACTGAGTTTATTGGAATAACCATTGGGTATGGTTATTGAGTACATAGAAATTAAGGTAAAGTATAGACAGTAAAGAGAATCTGCGACCACAGTTTTGGCGTAGTCGGCAGGATGACTTCAGCCCTCCGTGTCGCGCTGTGATCGAACTACCAAGTCCCGGTCTCCAGGGAAGGTGGCCCCAGGGATTCCAGTCCCACCATAGGGACGCGACACCTAGGGAGGGAGACAGTCATCATTTACTGTCTAGGTGCTAAGTGGGCACCTAAAAGTGCTAGGTGGGCACTTGACGTCAGGGGACGTCCAAATAAGAGAAGTGTTAGGTGGGCACTTCGCATAAGAGATAGGGGCCAGTAAACGGGACTACAATGGGAAATACGGGGGACCTCTACCAGATGGATCTCAACCAAGTACTGTTAGAGATTTTTTTTTTGTTTGTTTTTGTTTTGTTTTTAAACTGCAACCCAGAGCTCTGGAAAAAGACTTGGTTTGGCAGGTTACTAAAATGGCCAAAAGAAAACCTTTGAAAGGGCTAATAGCTGCAGTGTTTGGAAATTATCATGAAGGTCCTGCAGTCAGTTTTCTTACTCAGACTAGTGTATCGGAAAAGAAGAAGAAAAAATACCTTGGCACCGGTAAGTCTGAATTTTTTTATTCAAAGTTGTTATATGTCTGTCTGTTTTATTTCTGTAATACATATACTAAACAAGGTAATGCTCCGCCTTTCTCGTCATATTTTCTAGCTTATATCTGTGTTCTGTAATTATGTTCTGTTGTCAAGGTTGCTAGATAGGATTGACTGTTTTCAGTGCACAACATGTTACAGTAAAAAAAAGAAAGAAGCTTCTTTGCCTCATAGCTGACTGTTTTAATTGGCTTTATTTTAATGGAACATTTGTGCTGCCTAGATAGGGTCAGTGAAGAACTTTTGTATGTAGTTGTTGGGTGAAGCAGGTAGTGTTGAAGGTGAAGAGATATGACATCATAGATTGCAATGTGCAGAAAGATTTGTAGTTTGCTAAGCAACGTGCCAAGCCACTGCTAGGTGAAAATGTAATGTGTTAACAGCTATAAATGGCTTTATCATACTTCTAGTTAAAACCAGAAACTTTTTGCAAAATGGCAGAGTGCCATTTGGCTATGCCCCAGAAGGTGTAACCATGTTATACTAGATGTGTTCACTTACAGATGGTATGTTGTGCTGTGTTTTAAAGGTGTTGAAAGGAGTTATAGTGGAGGAACGCTGTTCCGCATGGAAACCCATGCCTGGAACAGCGTTGTCTCACTGCACACGAGTCTTGTTGTGCTGCACCCAGTGCGTCACCGTGCAGCACAACAAGATCGAACACATTCGCTGGGGTGATGCGCACAGACGCCGCACGGCAACACGGAAGGCGGCACTTTGGCGGCAGACACAGAAGTGCTTTTTTCCCCGAGTGTTCACTAGTGGTATTTATGGTTGCCCATACATTCGAGAAAGATTAGGTATGAGCAACCATACAAACAGGGATTTTACGATCTTGAGGCTTCTGGTAACGACCTCTCGAGCCACGCCTCGAGGTCTCAGGTTACCATGGAAACCTCTCGATCGTGAATCACTTTGTTGTGTATGCTTGCGCATACACAACCTCTCTATATTAGAATGTGTTTAAAAGTGTTTTGTTCTGAAAGATTTGGCATGGCTATATGTATAAATGTAGTTGGTTTAAAATTGTCAGTGTTACAAGACAGGGGAGGCAGCACATATATCTAAAACACGTACAGTTTTCTAATGAAACTATGGGCATTACCTCAGCAAATTGGTGTGAAACAATGTCAGTCTTATTTTGTGTTAAGTATTTCTTTTGTGTATGTGTATGTGTGTGTACTGTCTTGGCCAGCAGTTTTATTGTAAAGATATTTAATATCAGTAGTGTTCAAGGACACTACAAAAATAACTGGTTTGAAACGACCCTTCATGCACACTGTGACCTTTTGCACGTTATTTGACCTTCTTGTGTTTCAACATTTTATGTTACTACCAGTTCAAACTTGATGTATTCCATACCTAAAGCACAACTTCACACAAAATGTATGTTTTCATGAAAGCACACCAAGAGTGAACCATGTAATTTGACTTTTGTTGCAAAACTAGTATTCTAAGTGAAGAGGAACAAACTTTTTTTCTCCTCTCATGGCTTCTGACCCGCAGCCAACACAGGTAATACTCCAGCTGGAAGGGAGAATTATTCATCATCTCCATATTTTTATTATATATATACATAGATATATATATATATATATATATATATATATATATATATATATATATATAATACGCTTTTGAAAAAAGGACTATTACAGCTGTTTTTGAGAGTCTACCATCTACAGTTAAAAAAACAATGGTTTTGGTTTTTACGTGACCATGGTGTAATCATTTTTTGTCTTTTTAAATGCATTCTAAGAGATACGTACGTACGGTATTACCATCAATCTGGATTTTTATAAACTCAGCTGACATTTTGTCATGCTTAGGATAAGGGAACCCAGGGACGCTTGGCTTCTTTTATCCTATGAAAATAATCTTGTTTTATTTTTAAACTGGTGTGTGTTTGTTTTTGTTGTTTGTCTGTGTTTCTTCTCTTTCTTCTAGAGAAAAAGAAGTTCCCCCATCTTTATAGTAAGGTATGAAACTTACTAAACTAATTGTAATATTATCTTGTTATAATTTAAAGTGTAGTAGGTGGGAATCATGTCACCATCCACAGCTAACCTTTTTATTGCTACAGTATTCGAGCTGTCTCTTTCACTTCGAGCTGTCTCTTCCACCAGTAGGAGCTTGGGGGGAGGGGGTAAGCTACCCTTCCTCTATCCCTTCCAGTGTAATACCCACAAAGGTTGCAAGGTACATCACTGTTCCCCTAGAGGGGTAAATAAGGAAAATGTATATTTGCCAATAATTGTTTCTTATTTACAGGTTTTAAAAAAAAGACCCAAGGTATTTTAACAGCATAACCCAGCTCAAGCCCTTCTGTTTTTTTCTAGTGCAAACAAGTTAAATCTCACACCTATTATTGGTAAAGGGTTTCTGCCCTCAGCAACAATAATCAGTTCGCTGAGAGTGAAGTTGTGTATGTATGTCCACACATATTCATTCTTTGATTGTCTTTTCAGCTTTCTTATCCTGTTAAAACAAATGCAAAACAACTTTTGTCATTGCCTTTACAGCAATTAATGAATGCATTTTTTTTCCACCAGTAAATTCACAGTACTCTAACATTTCTGGACCCTAAGCTGTTTTTACAGTCTACATGTGTTGTTTAAATGTATTTTATGCATTATGCTCAATACTGAAATTTTTCTATTACAAACATGCTTATGTTTCATGTTTATGTTATAATGTTTTGATATACATCTTGCTACACTGTATCATGCATGTAAGGTATTCAGGAAAGTGCTCCACATGTATAGCGTTTTTAATGCTCATAACTAAACCCTAACATACTGGGACCAGCATTGCTGACCCAATTCCCTACAATATGTTCCAAAGCAAAACCAAAAGTAAAATTAATGCTCCATTTGTCTTATTGCTCACAGGTACCTGAAGAATGAGTGTACTCTATGCAGGTTTTGTCATTTACATTTTAACAATTATAATATGCACAATTAGATTGTACTCCAAACCTATGCTTCAAGCCTTACCCTCACTCAGTACTTGGAGTATTTATACAGGGTAAAGCATGCAGACCTTTTCACTTGTCACAGAGCAATAGAACTGTTATTAAATTGGCATAGGCCAACAACATATGTATTTGTCCCACTAACTGCATTGTGTAAAGGCATATTGTTAAGAACAATATGTTTGAAGCATGTAACTGCATTAAGCAGGTTAGCAAGAGAAAAAGAAGAGGAGACCATTATGGTTTTCCAAAGAGGTAGCAAAGAAAGTAAAAGCCAAAAGATAGCATTCAGGCAATACAAAAGACACAGGCAGAAGGGGATAGGGAGAAGTACCAGGAGAAACAAAGGAGGCAGGAAAGTCAGTAAGGGAAGCCAAGCTCAGACAGAAGAACACATTGCAAAATCAGTGGTTAAAGGGACAAAACCTTTACAGGTACATAAGGAAAAAAGAAAGACAAAGGGGAAGAGTGAGACTGAAGGGGAGGATGGCAGGCGTAGGATGACAACAGTAAAGCTGACATATTGAACAGGTATTTCTGCTCAGTCTTTACTGAGGAAGAGGGGGTAATGGGTCTGAAAGGGGAGTACAAGGGTGAAAATGGTGCAGAAATGGATTGCATCACAAGTCCTATGAAGACAAGTTGAAGGAACTAAACATGTACTCCCTGGAGGAGAGGAGGAGGAGAGAATATGATAAGAGACATCAAAGTATCTTACAGGGAGAAACAGAGTGCAGGAAAACACTATTTTTAAGTGAAAAGATGTTCTAGGACTAGAGATCATGGGATGAAGTTGGAGGGAGGCGATTCAGAGGAAACATGAGAAAGAATTTCTTCACAGAACAGGTGGTGGACAAGTGGAACACCTGCCAGAGGAAGTGGTAGGCTGAAACAATCACGGATTTAAGAATGCATGGAATAGACATAAAGGAATTCTAGAGGTCAGGGTAAGGAAAACAGACTCTAGGAAAACAAACTGAACTTACAAGCTCAAATGGGCAGACTGGTGGGCCATAGGCCCTTATCTCCCGACACTGTCTATGTATCTATGTATCTATGTATTGTAACATTACAGGATTTTATAACTCAGGTCTCCGTCAGGCCTGCTTGCAACAGACAGGAAATAATGTTCATCACTGTCACTAATCTGCTTCTGTGATTTAAAAGCAGGAGGTAACTATAACATTGTCATGATTTACAGATGGTCAAATGGTATAATTGAACCTCGGCCTGCACCCCCAGGTGCGTGTTAATGTCCATTTTATTTTTATTTTTCTAATTGCCAGAATTTAGGCTCTGTCACACCACTCTTCTACAAAACAAGAGTAAATGGTTTAAAGATTGTTATTTTGTGTTTTAACTCAATGTCTAACACACTTTGCAAGTTTGCAGGTTTTCACGGTGTGGCACACAAAGATCTCCACGCTCAACAGCAGTAACCTCTGCAAGTGTAATGTTTTCAGTGAAATTCACACTTATTTGTAGAACTTTAAATCAACTGAAGAAGGTCCAGTCAGTTCAGACTCTGCAATCAAGCTTATTGTTTCTGCCTATATGAAGTTAAGTCTGGGGAAGGCACTCCCAACCCAGCGAAGATTCTGCTTCAATCGACCTTCAAGCAATACATCCATTTTCTTCACTGCACTTGTTCCAAACATGGCTGGTACTTTCTACAACCCTATTGCTCTGTTATGAACTGTGTTCTTAATGGTTTATTGTCAATTGTTACCTTTTATGGACTGTTAATCTTTATGTGGGGTGTAATCAACTACGACAAAACAAATGCCATGCCAGTGTGTGTGTGTGACTACTCCGTTAAAGGACTTAATGCACCCTGGCCAGTGTGTCTACTAATCAGCCAGCCAGCAAAATGAACACTGACTTTTCTACTATGCTGGTGTTTTGTTTTTAAATTACTGTCTGCATTGCCTCATATGCCTTGTGGGGTTACCACCATTCTGCAAATGACATTTCATCTGTACTGTAACTACATCAACCTGTGGGATACTTATATGAACTTATGAACTGTTAACTTTATGGACTGTTATGTTTTATAAGGACTTATCTGTCAAGAGACATTATCAATAGATTCTTCAATCAAGCTCCAAGGGTGTGCCACACCTCAACACAAGGTAGCATCTACCTTATTCACTCTCAAAGTGAATTCCATGAACTCTTTTTCATCAACAAAATTGTTATGTTATATTGTGTTATATGTGGTGTCACATGTTAGCATTTTTCACATATTTCAATTGTGGTGTTGACATCCCTCAATTCTGTATTATGTTTTACAAACTCACCATTGTGTTCCATCTATAACTCCATGCCTTAACTATCTGTATGCTGGGAACCAGTTTTAAATCATATAAATAAAAGGGTGGTTAGTTGATACAGAGTATCAAAAGGGGAGTGTGGAGGAATTTCTTTATATATCTTTCTTTTATACATACATATAAAGTAAGGTGTGTTACAGTATACTATAATGTAGAGCTGCTAGTGTAGTTAAATATAGCCAGGTCTGAGTAAAAGCTAAGGGTCATTATAGGTTCATAAGAATCACAAAGCAAGCAGAAAGCAATAGCTCGTGCTGGCTGAAACCAGTTCCTTAGGTTATAGAAAAATAGTAAGCTAAATAAAACTGAGCAGAACTGGTTGTACCAGCCCTTGATTAGCAGGCTTGGACAAAGTATAAAGATAAGAGCACGTAGTGGCATTGAAGACAAGCTGTACGTTGTTATGGTGTGAGTGAAACTCATTGTCTCTCTCAGGTCAGCTTGACCCAGGCATATGTATCAAGCAGTAATGGGAAAGAAATGAAATAAGCCAGTGGAAAAGTACCTAATGCTTCAATGTGTTTTTTCTGTTACATTGCTGAAAACTATGATTGGCTTATACTGAAATGTTGGTGTTTTTCCAAGATAAGAAGTGCTATAAAATACTGTGTAAAACTTTGTCTGGGAGCTCTCTCCTTTAGCTGAGGCTCCCATATATGTGTGCAGACAATAAACTGAGTTTATTGGAATAACCATTGGGTGTGGTTATGAGTACATAGAAATTAAGGTAAAGTATAGACAGTAAAGAGAATCTGCGACCACAATACACAGCAGTACCTCCATGGAGGAGGGGCAGAACCTACTTAGGGAATAGGCTCTGAAGAACAGCTGTGCCAAACCGAGCATCTCTCCTGGCCTGGACATCCAGGGGGTAATGCTTGGTAAAAGTGTGTACCATTTTCCAAGTACCAGCCTGGCAAATCTCTAATAAAGGGATATCTCTGGCAGCAGCTAGAGACGCAGCTGTACCCCTGGTAGAATGAGCCCTCAAACCGGGGGCTCTGCCCACTTTCTGATAACAAAATTGGATACAAGAGACAATCCACCTGGCTATTGATCTCTAGTGACAGGTTTGCCTTTCCCACTTCACCATAGGTAAGGAAAAGTTGGAGGGATTCAACCTGTGACCTTTGGTACGCTCTATATAATAACTAAGAGCTCTCTAACATCCAGGCTGTGCAACCTCCTCTCACCCAAAGAGGAGTGATCAGTGAAAAATACTGGAAGGGAGATAGATTGATTAAGATGGAAATCTGAAACCACCTTAGGCAAAAACTTCCTATTAGTCCTAAGGACTACCTTATCCCTGTGGAAAGAAATAAAGTCAGTCTCCACTGACAAGGCTTGCAATTCACTTATGCGTCTGGCAGAAGTGATAGCCACTAGAAAAACAGTTTTCCAAGTTAGGTACTTAAGCTCTGCAGAAGACAGAGGTTCAAAAGGGGGTTGCATTAACTGGGCAATGCAAACATTAAGGTCCCAAGCAGGGGCCGGTTCCCGAAAGGGAGGATTAGTATGGAGTAATCCCTTAAAAAACTTGGAAAACACAGGATGAGAGGAAAGAGGGGATGACTTTCCTGTTGACACAAAAGCAGACACAGCTGCCAAATGAACTCTCAGAGGTAGCTGGTCTGAGACCCAAGGAATTAAGATGTTACCATGTAATCTAACAAATGGGCAATCAGCAGATTCTGAAATATTTTCCCAGCACACCAAATGGAAAACCTTTTCCATTTAGAACTATAAGAAGCCCTAGTGGAAGGCTTTCTGGAAGCCTTTAGGATCTCAAGAACACCCTGAGAGAGGTGTAAATCAGCAAACTCTAACTCCTCAAGAGCCAGGCCTTGAGGTTGAAGGATTTGAGGTCCGGATACCAAACCCTTCCCTGGGCACAAGTCAACAGATTGTGATTCCTGGGGAGGCACAGGGGAAGATGGACTGTCAGAGACAGAAGGAGTGGGTACCAGGGCTGCCTGGCCCAATCCGGGGCAATCAGAATCACCCTGCAAGGCTGAGATCTGATTTTGACTAGTACTTTGAATAGGAGAGGAAAGGGGAAAGCATAGAGGAACTTCCCTCCCAATCCAGAAGAAGGGCATCCAGGGAACTGAGCCCAGCACTGGAGGCCCAAAACAGAACAGAGGAAGTTTGTGATTGTCTGGGGCTGCAAAAAGATCTATCTGAGGGATGCCCCACCTGGCAAAACTATCCCCAGCACTTGAGGATCCAGGGACCATTCGTGATGGCCCTGGGAAATCCTGCTGCGGGCATCCGCTAGGACATTGTTCTTCCCTGGAAGATGAACTGCTATGAGGGAAGTGTTCAGGGAATAGGCCAGAGACCACAACTTCATTGCCTCGGTGCACAAGGCCAAAGACCGAGTGCCCCCCTGTTTGTTGATGTACCACATTGTTGTGGTGTTGTCTGTTCTGACTTGTATCACCTTGTTGTGGACAGATGCAGAAAAAGCTTGAAGAGCTAAAAAGACAGCTCTGAGTTCCAGCAAATTGATGTGGAGCAGAGATTCCTGGGGGACCAAACTCCTGAGTGGAAAGGTCGCCCATGTGGGCTCCCAACCCAGAAGGGAAGCATCTGTAGTGAAAGTCAAGTCGTGAGAAGGGGAAATGAAGGGACCCCGCTCTTAAATTGCTCTGATCCTGCCACCACTGGAGAGCTAGGATCAAGGTTTGAGTCACTGGGACCAACTTGGAAAGGGGGTCTCTTCTCTGAGACCAAAAGGTTCTCAAGTGAAACTGAATGTCTCTCATCTGAAATCTGGCTCCCTGCACAACAGCTGTGGATGCAGCCATGTGCCCCAGGAGCTGCAGAAAGTGTCTTGCTGGTCGAGAGACCTGCAGAGTGAAGGAAGAGGCCAGAGCCACTAAATTCCTTACCCTTTCTGGGGGAAGAAAGGCTCTGGCTAGCTTTGTGTCCAATTCTGCCCCTATAAAGGTGAGTACCTGGACTGGTTCCAGAACCGACTTTGGTAGGTTTAGCAGAAAACCCAGGGAGGTGAGAAGCTGCTGGGTGACTTGCAGGTGAGATTTTACCTGTTCTGGGGACTGGCCTACAATGAGCCAGTCGTCTAGATAGGGAAAAACAGCAATCCTCTGCCTCCTTAAGTGGGCCACTGCTAGACACTTTGTGAATACCCTTGGAGCAGAGGTAAGGCCGAAGGGCATTGCTCTGAACTGGTAATGACCTGAGGGCAGTTCGAATCTGAGGTACTTCGGTGGGATCTTCTGATTAGGACATGGAAATAGGCATCCTTGAGGTCCAGGAGGCTAGCCAGTCCCCTGGCCTTAGGGAAGGTAAAATCATTGCCAGAGTTACCATTTTGAACTTTGGTTTCAAAAGATGCTTGTTCAGATATCTGAGATCTAAAATGGGCCGCCACTCTCCTGTCTTTTTGGGGTAAGGAAGTATCTGAATACAGACCCCTGCCCTGATGCAGGGAGGAACCCTTTCTACTGCTCTGAGAACAACAGGGATGAGACCTCTGTTTCCAGAGTGAGGGTCTCGAAGCACTTGCAGGTAGAAAAGTCTGCTTCTCAACTTGGGAAACTTTTGAAGCTGAGAACCAGACCCTGGCTTACTACTTCCAGAACCCACTTGTCTGAGGTTAAAGAAGCCCAATTCTGACTGAAGTAAGCTAGCCTGCCCCCACTGGTACAGGAGAATCGGCCCTGGGCACCCCATCAGGGTGCCTGTTTCTGCAGGAGCTTTAGGTTGGGGTGGAGCAGGTCTGCCCACCCCTCGCCTGCCCTGCCTCTGAAGAAGCCCCTCTGAGCATAGGCAGAGGAGACCTGAGTCTGGTAGAAAGGCCTGTGAAAAGGCCTACCCCTACCCCTGGGGGCATGCCTTTGAGGAGTGGCTTGCCGCTCCTTAGCCTGGGCACTCTTGTAAGTAGTCCTATATTCATCCATCTTCTTCATGTAGTTCTCTGTCTGCTCTCCAAACACAGAATTTCCCACCACAGCAAATCCATAGCCTTAGTCTGGGTATCCTGTGACAAACTAGTACACCTGAGCCAGGCCAACCTACGAAAAGCTACAGATGTGGCCATGACCCTAGAGGAAACATCATTAAACATCCACAGCAGCATGAAACTGAACCTTAGAGGCTTCAATGCCATCAGCAGCCGCCTGTTCTAGTTCACTAGCCAGCTGGCCATGGGCCTGCTTGGCCAATTGCATAACAGTATCCCATCTAGATTTCTGATACCTAGCTACATAAGCCATATAATTTGCTTGCCTGAGTCCCAGAGAGGCTGCCATATACTGTTTTTTGCCATGGCATCAATCTTCCTGGAATCCTTGTCAGAGGATGTGAAGCCAAGGGAATATTAGCTTTATCACAGGCAGCAGCCTGAACTACTCCAACATGACTGCATTGCTGAGAAAGGAATTCTGTATCAGGGCCTGACAATGTATACCTTCTGTCCATCTTTTTATCTACAGGAGGCACAGAATTAGAGCTTTTAAAATTTTAATTGTTTGTTTCCTAAAAGACTTATGTAAAGGAATAGACAATCTCCTAGACTCTGAATATCCATCATTTCTACAAAATCAGGCTCCTCTTGCTCATCCACAGCCTCTTCTAAAGGAAGCTGGAGGGTTTCAGCAACTTTTATAAAACATAAAATGAGATGGGGACTCAGACAGCATAGGGAAGATTCTAAAGGTCTGTCTGGGGAGATGTCCGTTCAATGGGCACACCCAGACCTTCCAGCCACATTCATACTGTTCATAATCCTCCTCCCCTCCTCTGGTTCATAAAATTCCTCAATATCATAATCCTGAACCACTGGGACCGGACGAACCGACCTTTTACCAGATAGTGGTGGTTCGGATCGGACCCTGAGACAGTGACTGGACAATTTGTATGACTTTTGTTATCTCTGCAGCAGTTGGAGAAGGAATTTTGGACTCCAGACCTGCTGATTTTCTTGTTTTCTTTACTGGAATTAGTTCCTCAGAACCAGCTTTTCTTTTGCCTGAGGAAGTCTGGCCTGGTCAGAGGGCACTCCCTCTGGTTCGGCTAAGCGCCGAACTGGCTGGCCATCCGGTCAGCGGACTTTTGGTTCTCTTTGTTCCCTGAGCCTGCCCAATCTTTTTCCAGGGTGGCTGCAGGAAATTCTTACATACCTGGCAGTCTGACTGGAGGTGGTCAAACCCAGACAATAAACACATTGGTGTGTGGGTCAGCCTTGGCAAAGACTTCCCACAAACATCACAGTGTTGAAACCCAGTGGGCCCAGTTTTTCTTTTGGGTTTCTCAGACATAATGCCAGCCTAACCAAAAACTTGCCCTTTTAACGGCAGAAAGCCAGGCAAGACACCCTTATCGGTTCCCTAACCATGTCACGGGTATTGGAAAAACGAATAAATCTGTTTTTTAGAACCGATAAGAACCGGAACCGACTCTAAAATAGTAACTTTTAGTTTTAAATGAGTTTTAAACCCACTGATCGGTTCAAAACCGAACCGATAACTTATAAGTTCCACACAGACAAAACCTTCATTTACTTACGGTTACCACAGATAGAGCTTGAACCGAACGGTTTTGAGGTTAAAATAAAACTATTCTCGGTTAAATCCAACCGCGAAAACACTTTTTAAACCGAGAAATGAACCGAGCAGAAGGAGAAATCTCCGGAGCGACTGTTCACTGAGGCGGAGTAAAGAATCTGACAGTTCAAGTTTGAAATGACACAGATAGAGCTGCTCTCGTGCCAAAATTCTATTTTGGAATGGTTTTAACCATTTCACTCCGGGGCAGTTCTAGAGCTGGATCAAACTGCTAATGTCTATAATATAGCAAGACTTCATGTTGTTTGAAAACTTCTGTGTTTCTGCAGGTTTGGAAAGTGACTGAACTGCAGACACTACTCCCGGCCCACTACTTCCAGCACCCACTTGTCTGTGGTAATGTTTACCCATTCCTGGAAGTAGTGCACCCTCTCACTGGCAATGGTTGGGTAACCTGGGCAAAACTGTCAGGGGTTTTGTTTTGGCTGGGGTTAGACGCCGGAGCTGCAGCATTACGCCCAAAAGCCCTTTTTCCCCTTCCCCTATGGTAACCTCTTTGTGACTGGTACTCATAGGGTAAGAGACACAGGCTCTGCCTCCCCTTCAGTATGACCTGTAGGAGGTAGAAGCCTTATCCTTCTCAGTGCTACATTTGACAGTGGTTTTGTATTCATCCACTTTTTTCAGGTAGGCCTCTTCGTTTTCACTAAATAATGAATCTCCTTCAAAGGAGAAATCCAAGGCCTTGTTTTGAGTATCCTAGGAAAGGATGGTAGCCTTTAACCAGGAAAGCCTTCTTCATGACACTGCATGAGGCAAAACTCTAGCAGCCGTGTCATTAGTGTCCCCCGCAGTGTGGAAATGATATTTTGTAGCATCCAGGGCTGATCTTGCTCTGGCAATCAGGTCCTGTGCCAAACCATCATCTGATCTGTCTACCAGTTCTAGAATTGTGTTTCAAAGTGCTTTCTGGTACTTCGCTACATGTGTTGAATAGGAAGGACTGGCAGTGACATTATTTTCTTTCAATTTCGTTTTGCTAGGCACCAATCCCAGTGCCTGCTCTGAGGCTCTTTTATATTTATTTTTGCTGTCACTGGATTCAGGGTTTCCCCTTGCAGACACCCTGACATCTGCACCCTCTTTACCAAGCCTGTCTAACGACTGTGTAGCTTTATCTTTTTTCTTGTCACCTTTTACATTGTTTGCTGCTGTACATAAGGAGATGACCCGTTCAGATGTGTGCTTTCCACCATCACTGGGACCACCCTCAGAGCCTTTTTTTATTATTTTTAGGTGACACAGAGGCAGACTGAGAAGGCATGCAACACAGAGGCAGACTGAGAAGGCATGCAACACAGAGGCAGACTGAGAAGGCATGCTTCTTTTTGAAATGTTTACCCTTTTAAATTAGGTTTCTGGGCAAAATATGACAGGATTTAGAAAGCTGTGTTGTGGACCTAAACAAAGCTCGTAACAGTCTGCCCTTGCCAGAAGCTAAAAACAATTTGTACAATTTTTTGATGGTCCACAAGGTCCCTCTGACATACCAGTCAGAGCCCTCAAACATTCAAAACGATTCCCAAAAACACAATTTAGTACAACAGCCCAATAGCAAAAAAAAAAAAGGGGGGCTCTTGTACTGAGGAAACTGCCAGAGGTCAAACTGCAGCTCCTGTAACAGAAATGGATTAATTAAGGTGAAAGGGCATAGGCAGAAATGGAAAGTGAAAAAGCTCCATTCTCTGTAAACTGGATAGCTAAAAATAGTAAACCACTAAAACTTGCCAAAATACTCACAGTAGCCAGGTAGGATATTCTCCAGTTCCTGGAAATCAAAAGGGAACCAGAGAAACCTAAATTTACAGAAAACCCTAGCTAAATGCAGAGTGATCGAGAAAACTAAAATACATTTTTTGATACAACTACAAGATAGAAACCTGAATGGGGAACCAGCCATCACCGGAGTTCACTACAGGGCAACAGCTCTCTTCAGGCTGAGAAACAGATCTGAGCAATGGCCAGAGAGGAGAGCGGATGCAGAGTTTGAACCTGCATTCCATATTCTAAAATTTGCATAGACTCTATCTCCAGGGCATTGCTCTCGGCTGAGATGACAGCATAAAGTGTAAACATTAAGTGTGTGATTCCTGGGGTTACAAACAGAATTTGCTGGCAGAAAAAGACCACTTGGCCCAGCATGTCTGCCCAGTCCTAGGTATCTAATGGGGAATCTAACACACCCAGTGGCGCTTCACACATCCTCTCCTTTAGAGACACCCCTCTCACACTGATTTTGGGTAGACCAACTCTCTCAGCAACCCTGTTCTACCCTTCCACCACCCTTTCTGTGAAAAAATATTTTCTGGTATCCTTCTTAAATTTCCTCCAGTTTCCACAATTCCCGGCTATCTGCCTTGTTTACCCTATATAGGGGTATTTGTATGTCTCAGTCATGCCCCCTCTCTCCCTTCTCACCTCCAGAGCATACATGTTTAGGTCTTTTGGTTAAAGGAGAACAATGAGCTGTTTTGAAGCCCTGATCGCTGCACAGATCGGGGCTTCACTCTACAAATCTCCTTTAATACTTATTGAAATTTTAATAAATGTGCAATCACAATAAATGAATCAACACATACAATACATGACTTAAATACTGCCCTGTAATGAGTTATAAATGTCTTGGGCCAAATGTGATTTGAAATGTATAATTAACTCCTGTTTTTCTTAAGCATCCTTTGTTATTTATGTATAGATGTACTGTGTCTTTTTGACGGTTGTGAAATGTATATTTTAAAATCACAATAAACATACAATACAAAAAAAAAATACTGCCCTGGGGGACTTCTGGTGATGTCACTTACTCCAGTGGAGGAGCAGTACCTGAGCTCCATTCCCGGTCAAGTGAAAACTTCACATTTTAACGGTGTTCACCTGTGAGTTTCGGTACCATGGTTATCAGTGTTCACCTGTGAGTTTTGGTACCATTTAGTAGCAAAAGCTTGTCTTCTAGAGGTAGCCCATGACATGGGTGTCAGCAACTGAGCACTTGCAATAATGGCAACTCAATCCCGGCGCATGTCGATGGGGCTACTGCTGAGGAAGGGGGACCGGATGGGGGAGGTGGGCGCATATAGCGATAGGACATCACTATATGTATATGCGTGCGGGGGAGCGAGCGTGATGGAAGGGAGGGAGGGTTGGCCTGGCATGGTTGGTGTTGGGCTGCCGAGCTAGCCCCACGGCATGGTGGGTGGGTGGCAGCCTAATGCTGCAAGGGTTCTGGGTTCAGGTCCAGCTGCGCTTACATTTTTGTGTACGCCCAACCCGAAATTTTTATTTCTCAAGATTTTGCCCCCCCCCCAACATGCACCTCCCTGGAGTTAAGAATCCTTTAGTAGGTGGGTGCGTGGGGCACAGCCCCCTGCATGAACAATTAAAATCTAAGTCCCCAGCACCGTTGGGATGTACATCACTGAAATTGATTTTTGGCGATGTACACTCGCCCTGCTGCTGATCACGATTGGGCTTTCGTTCTTATCACATTGATCCTTTCTAGATGGGTGGCGGTAGGAACTGGAAACCTAAAACTCAGGAAAGAGAGATGAACTTCACCGGATTGCAGCAGTCCATGTTCCTACAGACTAAAAAGGCAGGTCAAATGGCTAGAGATGGAGCCGCAGCTGGGTAGCCGACTAATGCTGCCATATCAGAAGAACTCTGTAATTTGAGAAAGATCAGAGCTCTTCATTCAGAATTAAAAGAAAATGTAGCCTCTCTGGAGGCCAAAGTGACTGAATTGGAACAACATACCTCAGCAGCAGACTCCCGTGTGGACTGTCTCGAGCGTGTCCTTCTTCATGTTATGCAGAATCAACAACATCTGACAGAGAAATGTGAAGACCTCAAAAGTCGCTCGAGGCACAACAATTTCAGACTTTATGGTGTGCCAGAAGAGGAGGAAGGTAGAGACATGGCTTCATTTTTGCAGGGTTTTCTTCTCCCTTTTTTACTGGATGTTGAGGACTTATGCCCATTAACCATCGAGAGGTTCGCCACGTTTAGCCCCTAATCTCTCTGGGCCTGGTGCGAGACCTTGTTCAATTGTGTACACTTTTTGAATTTTGATCTGAAGCAGGAGGTGTTGTTAAGGGCACAGAGGAAAGGAGAAATGATGTGCAAAGCACAGAGCCTGTATTTTGATAATGACTACTCCCCTGCAGTTCTGGCCAAGCACAAAGCCTACTCATCTCTTTTAAAAGTCCTAAAAGCACAAACACTGAAATTCTCCACTCCCTATCCTGCGAAGCTGCAGAGTTCCTTCTCAGATAGTCCCATGATGTTTGATACCCCAGAGGCTGCAGACCAGGAGCTCTGCACGAGGAAGATTGCGGTTCCGGAAGGCCCTAAAGCACAGCAGGAGCCCCATAAGAAGCAGACCCTCCAGAAAGAAGGATGGTCAGGTGGGAAGAGAGACCTTGAACTCTTGGGTCACTTACTCTTTTCCTCCATCTTCCTTTTGGTTGGAGGCGTACTGTGGAGCACAGTGAGTATGTACCGTAATTGCATGTGAGATAATAAAGCATGCAGGTTTGCTTTCATTTTAAAGTAAGTACAGGCAGCACAGCAGAGAAAACCTGGACTGGAAAAAAATGAAAATTACGTACTCACCGTAATTCTTGATTTTCCAGAATATCTTCACCATTCATCACTGGTGGCTCTGTGCTGGAGGCACCAGGACCCCACGGGAGCGTATGCTTTCAAAAGCTTGGAGGTAGGGGACTGATATCGGAGACAGCACCACCCATAGGTGAATGTATGACGTGGCGCTCGTGGACTGGCCAGTAGCTGATGCTGACCCCCTTGCCTCCTCAATTCTGTTCACCTAGGAGAGTAAGAAAAAGAGAAGGGTTGGGGCAAGGGAGCCCAAGGAACAGAAAAAAGGATATAGGACATGAAAAGAACAAATGAATAAAAAACAAACAAAAGAAGATGATGATTTTGGAAGGAGGTTCTTTAAAGTGGCCAAAAATGACCAGGGCAACTGGGCAGGAGAGAGAGAGAAAGAGCGCGAAAGCAGCAGGGACCCCGAATTCTCAGCCGAAAAACAAGAGTGTCAGAAGAGCTGGCTTACTCTCAGCCATAGTAAAGCATGGCTGACGCCCTCCAAGCCTAGTTGACTCCTAAACGAAGAGCATGGTCCATGAAACTATCAAAGACCAGCTAAAGAAGTGAATTGCAAGGAAAGGAGTACCTCCCTGAAGGCTCAGAAACAGGAGAAAAGCCTATGAGCCCTGGGAAAAACATAGTCAACCATAGCTGTCCGTCGGAGGGCTCAAAAACCATAACAAGCTAGAGATTAAGAATCACATATGACCAAAACATAATATGGGAGAAGAAAAAATTACTCACCTCAGTAATGTTGTTTCTTCTAATGGAGTCTTGCTATATTATGACTATTGCAGTTTGTCCCACCATTAGAACTGCTCCGGAGGTGAAAGAGTTAACTCCATTCTAAGAATGGAACTTAGAACTCGAGCTCTATTAGAGAAGCTCTGTCTTGGTTATTTCAAACTCAAACTGTCAGATCTTTACAAGCAAAAACTCACTAAGGTCTGTGTGGAAGCTGTAACCTACACTAGCCAACTGGCTACCTAAATAATAACACCCAATGCTGGTCCCAACACAAAGACTCAAGTCAAGGGACCAAAAGTAATAGTATAATATAATAATATGAGAAGTAATATAAGATAAAATAAAACACCACACCCAAAACCCCAAGAAGGGGTGGAAAATATATAATGGGCATAACTAGTGCCCACACTAGGCTGCCCACCCCATACCCAAGTAGAAGTTCTGAGAGGGGCAGGCTGGGGGGGAGGTCATAATATAGCAAGACTCCATTAGAAGAAACAACATTACTAAGGTGAGTAATTTTTTCTTCAAACAACATGAAGTCTTGCTATATTATGACTATTGCAGACTACACAGCAGTACCTCCATGGAGGAGGGACAGAACCTACTTAGGGAATAGGCTCTGAAGCACAGCTGTGCCAAACCGAGCATTTCTCCTGGCCTGGACATCCAGGGAGTAATGCTTGGTGAAAGTGTGTACCGTTTTCCAGGTAGCTGCTTGACATATTTCTAAAATAGGGATGTCTCTAGCAGCAGCTATAGATGCCGCTGTACCTCTGGTAGAGTGAGCCCTCAGGCCTGAAGGGGGAACCTTCCCCAGTTTTTGATAACAAAATTGGATACAAGAGACAATCCACCTGGCAACTGATCTCTTAGTGGCAGGTCTCCCTTTTCCGACCTCACCATAAGTGAGAAAAAGTTGGAGGGATTCGAACCTGTGACCATTGGTACGTTCTATATAGTAACTTAGGGCCCTCTTAACATCTGAACTGTGCAATCTCCTCTCGCCAGAGGAGAAATGATCAGTGAAAAACACTGGAAGGGAGACAGATTGGTTAAGATGGAAATCTGAATCCACAGCAGCATTGGATGCCTCAATGCCATCAGCAGCCACCTGCTCCAGCTCATTAGCAAGCTGGCCAGAGGCCTGTTTGGCCAAAGCCATGACAGTGTCCCATCTAGATTTTTGAAACCTTGCTACATAAGCCATGTAATTTGCTTGCCTGAGTCCCAAGGACACTGCCATGTATTGTTTTTTTTTGCCATGGCATCAATCCTCCTGGAATCCTTGTCAGGAGGATGTGAAGCCAAGGGAATATTAGCTGTATCACAGGCTGCAGCCTGAACCACACCAACATGACTGCAATGCTGTGAAAGGAATTCTGTATCAGGACCTGACAGAGTGTACCTCCTGTCCATCTTTTTGTCCACAGGAGGCACAGAATTAGGAGCTTTAAAATTTTTATTGTTTGTTTCCTAAATGAATTATGCAAGGAATAGACAATCTCCTAGACTCTGGAATATCCATCCTTTCTACAAAATCAGGTTCCTCCTGCTCATCCACAGCTTCCTCCAATGGGAGCTGGAGGGATTCAGCAACCTTTTTATAAAACAAAAAATGAGAAGGGGACTCAGAAAGCATAGGGGGAGATTCTAAGGGTCAGTCTGGGGAGATGTCCGGTTCAATGGGCACATCCAGACTCTCAAAGTCACATTCACACTGTTCATAATCCTCCTCCCCCTCCTCTGGTTCATAAAAATCTCCAATATCATATTCTTGAACCGGTGGAACCGGCCGAACCAACCTTTTACCAGACAGAGGCGGTTCGGACGGAACCGGAGAAAGTGACTGTACAATTTGTATAGCTTTTGCTATTTCTGCAGCAGTTGGGGAAGGAATTTTGGACTCCCTACCTGCTGATTTTTTAGTTTTCTTAGCTGGAACTGGCTCCTCAGAGCCAGCTTTACGTTTGCCCGAGGAAGTCTCGCCCTGGTCAGAGGGCACTCCCTCCGGTTCGGTTGGCACCGAACCGGGCTGGCCATCCGGGTCAGCGGACTTTTTGGCCTCTCGTTCCCTGAGCCTGCCCACTCTCTTATCCAGGGTGGCTGCAGGGAAATTTTTACCAATCTGGCAGTCTGAATTGAGGTGGTCAACCCCAGACAATAAACACATGTAGTGTGTGGGTCAGCCTTGGCAAAGGCTTCCCCACAGACACTACAGTGTTGAAACCCAGTGGGCCCGGTTTTTTCTTTTGGGTTTCTCAGACATGATGCCAGCCTAACCAAGAAACTTGCCCTTTTAACGGCAGTGCCAGGCAAGACACCCTTATCGGTTCCCAACCGTGTCACGGGTCATGGAAAAACACGTAATGAAATCCGTTTTTTAGAACCGATAAGAACCGGAACCACACTCTAAAAGCTTTAAAATGCTTACTCTTTAAAGTTTTAATTAACCTGATCGGTTCGAATCGAACCGATAAACATTTACAAGTTCCACACAGAAATAAAACCTTCTCTATTACTTACAGTACCACAGACAGAGCTTGAACCGATCGGTTTGCGGTTAAAATAATAATACTCGCGGTTGAATTTAACCGAAAAAATACTGTTTAAACCGAGAAATGAACCGAGCAGTAGGAGAAATCTCCGGAGCGACTGTTCAGTGAGGCGGAGTAAAGAATCTGACAGTTTGAGTTTGAAATAACCAAGACAGAGCTTCTCTAATAGAGCTCGAGTTCTAAGTTCCATTCTTAGCATGGAGTTAACTCTTTCACCTCCGGAGCAGTTCCAATGGTGGGACAAACTGCAACAGTCATAATATAGCAAGACTTCATGTTGTTTGAAGGAAAGCCTTCGATTTCACAGATCTGAAAGAGCTGATCCAGGGCTCAACAATACACCAGTATGCCCAGTTTCCAAGTCAAGGAGATACAAAAAGAGCTCATAGAGAAAAAAGCAACCCCTAAGAGGGAGAAATGACAGAGAAAATAGGGCACCGCCAAGGACAAGAGGCAGGAATAGGAATCCACAAAAAAGAAAGGATCCCATAGTCCTGACTCTCCATGTCTGGAAGCAACATCCCAAAAATAGTGGATTAAGAGAATGAGAGGTATAGCAGGTGACTAGAACAATTAAGGAGGTGGACTGCAAGGGGAAGAAGCTGAACTGGCAAGGGAAGTGGGCTACAGCTCAACAATTCTCAGCCCCTAGAGCACCAGCTCTCCCTCCAAGGCCTTGTTCCAAAGAAGGATGAAAAAAGGTTATCCAACAGTAAAAACTATAGATCCCCGCCACAGAAACAGGGAGAGGGGGAAAAGAACAAAGGCTAGAACAGCCCACTTGGTATTAAAAAGGTTCTCTGTTTCTCTTTGCTCTCTTTCTTTCTTTTTTTTTTTAAGAAGGATAAAGAGAAAAAGCAAGAACTCAGAATGAGTCCCTCGAAAAAACTTTTTTTTTTTTTTTTTTAGAACGATAAAGGGAAGCTAAGGGAAGGGGTTGGGACAAAAATTGTCCTTAAGACAAAGGTCCCCTCCTTTTTTTGTCAGTTTTTTTTTTAAGAGGGCGACACAAGAGCATGTAGAGGGAACAAGTCCCCAAAGGAGTTTGCCCTTTAATGCCACCTTTTTTTTTTTAACACAAAAGGGGGTAAGACTGAAAGAAAAAGGAAGGAGGAAGACTTCCCAGAAGCCTGGCAATTGTGGGGGAAGGTGGTCAGGTTGCAATGATGAATGGTGAAGCTATTCTGGAAAACCAAGAATTACGGCGAGTACGTAATTTTTTTATCTTCCAAGAATCAGTCTTCACCATTGATTACTGGTGGGTCTAAGTACCAAGCTACCACCAATGGTAGTGTTGGCAAACCCTGAGGGAAATGGTTGTTCCTCAACCTCCTGTGGGGAAAGACAGAGAGAGACAGCGGCCTGTCATGGGCCTGGTGAGGCCCGAGACTGGTCAGGGGCAAAAGAAGGCTCCCATGGCTTGGGAGCAGGAGGGTGCCTTGCAAGCTCATGCCTGGCCCAGCGGGAGAAATGGGCCCCCTGCTACCATGAGGTAATCACCTTACGCAGGGCCAAGGTTGACAGTCGGGGAAAGACACAGCTGTCTGCCTAATGCACATAGCAGTCCCCACTAGTCTGGAGGCTACCTTGTTGGCATCGTAGGATGCCCTTGCCTGGTGTCCTGACAGCTGCAGACCCTGTGCAGAAAGGCATATGGCCTGTCTGGCTCCCTCACAATCTGGCAGAGATGCTAGGAGCTGGGCCAGCACCATCCACAGGTGCCCGCCATAGCACATCTGGTGTGACTGATGTGCAGCGAATGGAGCACGCCGCTGAGAAAACCCTTTGATCCCAGATGTCGAACTCGGCTGAGTCCAACTCTGGGGGACGGCTGTCCACTGGGCGCCTACGCCCAGAGGGAGTGTCCAGGAGCTGGACCCCAGAAGAGGGGTGAGACACAGCTTCTGGAGATCCCAGGGTTGCGCAATACCTGCCCTGGATGTACCTCGGGGCTGGAGAGGGGACAAGAGAGATGCAGCCAGACATCTCTTGACACCTCCGCAAATGGCCGAGACCATGGAGGTTTGACTGTGGAGACATGATGTACTCCTTAAGGAAGGACAGCATCAGAAATGCAGGACTGCGGCCAGAAAAGAGGGACAGTCGCAGCTCCCTCATCATCTCCGAGAGGAATTACTGATAATGGGTGTAGTCAGCACTGGAGGAGAGGTGGACAGAGGAGTCCTCTTCCTCAATGGAGGAAGATGAAGAAGAGGAGGAGCTGGACTCAGCAGATGGCAGTGCTGGGGTTTCAGGCTGAAAGATAGCCTGGTTATTGCCCTCATGTATGTTGGAAAGGCACTCACCAAAGCTCTGAACTGCTTCCAGGTCAGGGGTCCTGTAGGACCAAAAATGCCTGGCAGAGAGGGAGGGACAGGCAGAGGAGGAGGAGGTGAGTCATGAAGGACCAGGCCAGGTCCTCTGCACGGGCTACAAAAGCGAACAGGTGACCTACCCTGAGGGGAGGGGCTGTGCATCTCGTCCACCAGAGAATGCCAAACCGTAGAGGAGTGATCTGGATGGTGCCCTTCGAGAGAAACCCCCAAGTGGGGAGACCAGAGCCGTAGTGCTCCCACAGGGTAGCCCCTATCCCAACCTACTGCAGGCCCAGACAGTTCTGGGGGAGCAAGAAGACCCGAGTCAATGCTATGATTCCTGCTACAGCCCCCAGCCACTCTAGACACACAACGTGGCGTCAACCGGGACCTGCCAGCCCCCACCTCACCTGAAAGGGCTCTGCCCCTTGGGCCAGGCCCTGAAATGTCCCAAGCAGCAGAATCCTGAAGCAAGGGAGAGTCAGTGCCGTGAACAACACCAGAACCCCCCCCTTGGCACCACAAACAGCACCAGGGGCAGTGCTGAAACTAGACCCAGCACCAGAGGCAGCACCAGAACCCAACCTGGCACCGAGCCCAGCGGAGCCGACCACTCCAGCACCAGAATCGGCATGACAAGAGGCACCAGAGGTATCTCCGGCACTACAAGTGGCACTGCAGGACACAGGGGAGGTGGCGCCACAGCCAGCACCAGGCCGAGTAGGACCCCTAGACAATGCCGCAGGCCCTAGAAGCCTAGGGTTAGGCCCAGAAAGGTCTCCTTCTTCACCAGGGTCTGGCAGTCAGTTGGGATCATCCTGGTCCTCACCCTCTGGATCATCTGACCACTCAGAGGATGAGATCCAGAAGATTTCCAATGGGTGACTGGCTCTAGAGACCTTCCCTCTCCCAGAGCTGTGAACGGCAGCAGGAGGGGACCTGGCTATGCGGGCAGCACTTCCCCATCCACTGGCACCAGCATTAGTGCTGGGAGCTGAAGCGGCACTGGACTGTGGCCTCAGGGGACCCACCGGCACAGGCCCAATGTACAGCTGCAACTCCGCCATCGGGTAATCCGGACCTCGAGGGGGTACAGGACTGGGACGGGAGCACAACCGGCCCCTTGGGAGGGACCAGCTGTCCCACAGACCCCGGCCACCCATCTCGTCAAGATGGGGACCAGTGGAGGCCTGGCCTCCCTCCGTACATATAGTACCAGGGAAGGGCCAGAAGAAGAGCCCAAGGACATTACCTTCGAGTCCCGGGTGTGACATCTTCCTCCGAAGGTGGAGAGGGGACCCACCTTATTTCCAAGGTGTGAAGATCCATCCAGAAGCAGGTGTCACAGTTGTTCATGTCATGGTCAGCTCTGAGGCAAGTCCAGCAATAATCATGTCATTCCCGGACGGACATATTTCTCCCACAGGGGCATCGGCGTGTGGGTGGAGAATCCATCTCCTTGCTTGTTTTCTTGTTTTTTTGTCCACTGGGATCCGGACATGATCGACTCATGGAAAATAAAAAAAATTAGCAAAAATAGAGCAAGGACCCATACAAAGGGGATAGGAGGAGAAGAAAAGGAGACAACAAAAGGTTGAAGAAACTATACGATGTCAAGCTAGTGTCAACGAACAGAACCAAGGCTGTGTGATGCAGCACAAAATGGTGAATGCTCCCATGGAGTACCTTCCTCAATGGTGGGAAGAACAGAACTGAGGAGGCAATGGGGCCAGCATCGGTTACTGGCCAATCCACAAATGCCATGTCATACGTTCACCTTGTGGGTGATGCTGTCTCTGATGTCGGTCCCCTATCTCCAAAACTTTTAAAGGCATACACTCCCACAGGGTCCTGGTATCTCTGGTGCAGACCCACCAATGATGGAATGATGAAGATTGATTTTTGGAAGATCCTATGTGATGTCCAGTACTTCTGCTTCAGTGGGGGGGGGGCACACTCTGTCTGACCAACCTCGGGTGGATGCCCAGTAAGTTTGGGTCTGTTATGGGGTGCTGGTGCAGTGAATCTTACCCCTACCCCAACTCCCCATGCCCCTCTCCAGTGTGACTATCGGGTGCTGTTTGGCAGGCGCCCCTGAATATATAATGTGCCAGCCTACTGCAAGGTTGCTTTGCTTGCTAAGGCCTGACCTGCTGAAGATGGCTACCATACGAAGGGGGTGACAGATATGACTGTCACAGCCTGCTAGAGTTCAACAGTATCAAAGATTAACTCCCCCCCTCGGTCTGTATCTAAATGTTCCATGTCTCTGCTGTAGTTGGCTTAATCTGGACTTCGCCTTGTAAGCCAATATTTCTGTAGTTACAGCCTGGATGGCGGTTACAGATAAGTTGAGAACATTTCTGTCTTACTCTACATGTGATTTAAAGTTATAGGCTGAAGTTAGTGTGGTGGGCAGTTGCATCTGTACTACTAATCAGCTGTTGTTTTGCTTTGGGGCAAGCTGGTGGGGGATAAAGGTCCATAAATTACAGTATCAATCAATCATAGTACTACCACTGCTTTAGTTGCACATACAACCTTTCTATATGAAGCCCTTAATAATGGCCACCTTGTGGGCTCCATCTATACTGACCTTACAAAGGCATTTGATCTGGTCAGTCACTCCCTCCTGCTGGCCAAACTCCACTCTCTTGGCCTTCCCTCAGAAACGGTGGCATGGTTCGCCAGCTACCTCAGTGGCAGGTCTCAACAAGTTAAAATTACTGGGGTACTATCAGACACCAAAATGTATCTGTTGGAGTACCACAGGGATCCATATTAGGTCCCCTACTGTTCGGCTTATTTATTAACAACCTACCTGAAGCCTGCCCCGCGTCTAGGTTCCTACTATATGCCGATGACGCCGTTATCTTTTGTAGTCTCCCATGTCAGGTGACTCTCACCTGTGAACTTCAGTGTAGTTTCAGGTCACTTGAGGCTTGATTTAAAAGGAATAAACTAGTTTTAAATTATTAAAAAAAAAAAAAAAAAAAGTCAATGCTATTTGCTGGTCCGCAAAACAGGATTAGGGTTAACCCCCTAACTATCATAAATGAAAATGGGTCCCCTCCTTGAACAGGTCAGCCCCTTTAAGTATCTAGGTGTCACCATCGACGAGACACTTTCCTTCGTGTCCCTCGTGGACAATATTGTTAGCTCAGTTAGTAAAAAACTACGGGCTCTGTTTAGGCAAAGGCATAATCTGACCCAGGAAGCCAAGTGTGTTGCTGTGGTCAGTACGGCCCTTCCCATAATTGACTATGGAATCACTATATACGGCGCAGCCTCCAATGCAGTTCTCAGCTGGGTTAAAGTAGTACTAAATAAGGCTTGTTGGTTTGTTCTAGGAGCAGACAGGTACACCTACACTTGCACTCTCTACTTCCAAACCAGCTGGCTCCCCCGGCAGGACAGGGTCAAATTCCATACCAGCCTTTTGGGCAAGAAAGCGCTACTGGGTCTCTCACCTCCTGCAATCCAAAACCTCCCGAGTCCCGTCTTAAATCAGTACTCTACTAGGAACATGTCCAGGAATGCCTTTGTTATTCCATGTTGCAAAACTTCTCTAGCAATGCGCTCATTTGCCATCAGGACCCCACTGTGGATTAATGAACTACCAGAATCCCTTGTTAGCCTTCCTAAAATTAGACAATTCAAGGTTGTATTGATGAATGCCCTGGCACCCCCAGCCACCTGTGCATACTACTGACCTCATCACCAAATTTCAGCCATCTCCCCAGCATTAGACAATGCTCAATGAGTTGCTACCTGCTCTGCCCCCTCTCTACCCTATCTCTCTTACACTTGCTGCTTGACCTACCTCTATCTGCCTCATGTGCACTCTGCTGTACGTACTTGTTGTTGTAACTTTATTGGACTCTCATGTTTGATGAGGAACCTTTGCAAATGAGCTCATTGGGCTCAAAGGTACTGCATTCGAATTGCATAAATAAATTCTATACTGCTTCCATTTGGATTTATTCCCTGGTATTATCCAGGCTATTTCTGATCCTTGGGCTCTGAAAGCCTGCCCCCTATCCCCTTCTACCCCTCTTCTATTGTGGGTCCGGATCTCATACTCCTTTGGAACTGCAGTGCACTGGCCATAGGGTTTACTCCCCAATTTTCTTCATACCTAATTGAGGGGATATTTGCGCAGGGAACCATTAAGGAGGACTGGGTTATGTGGTCTGGACCTTCCCAGCACACTCTGGACAGCTGCACCCTTGGAAGGGTGGACTGCCAACCCCAATTACCCTAGCATATCAGTGGTGAATAAAGCATGGCAGGCAGACAGACCTGTCCTTCTTGTATCTGAGTTCACTGAGGGTTCTGGATCACAGGCTCATCAGACATCACTAAAACGTAGGTGCCACATGCATCTAGGGATGCATCTGTATGAGACTGGGTCCCCCCCAGGTTTGAGGGCTTCTCGTTTACAGACCTCGCCTGGGGTTTGAGAGCACATGCTCTTGTTACGGTATCATGTGGAAGTCATATACCTTTATCCTGTTTACTGTTTTACTGTCAGATTTGTTTATGGACTGTTGTCGTAATGTTGTCTGTTCATATTGTTCTGTTTATTATTGTGCTGCCACAGGTGCAGACATCTTGCACTCTCCCAATATCAAGGAGGCTGGAAGGGCATTTCAGTGGGGGGCCTGGGACAGATGCATCTGTGGATATTGCTCGATTCCTGGTTTTTGGCTCAGGTATGGAAATATCCTGTACTTTTCCATGGGGGGGGGGTGCCATACATGTCCACAGAATCTCAAAAGGTACCAGTTATGGGAGTTTATCTCTGTTAATAATTTATGGTCTAGACTTTATGGGCCCCATTTTCAAAAGGTTAGCGTGGCCCAAACTGGGTTTGAGCTGCGCTAACTGAGAATCGCGCCGGCTGCCGGGGTGTTGCCCATATTCAAAGGGCACCTACGGGCAGCACAAACCTGACAGCGCCATCACACAGAACTGTGCTCTGTGACCATGTAAATGAAGGTTCCCTCACGCGTATGTGGCACAGTGCAAAATTCAGAGATTTCAGAAATGCTATACGCCCGCATGTGTGGTGTAGTTAAACATTTCTGAAATCCAGCTCTTAACAGTGAACAGACAGGGTTGTTGCCATACACCCCGTCCCCACACCATGTGACAGCACCATTACCTGGTGATCTAGTGGTCCCTCCCTAGCGCGGATCCCCTTCCGTAATATATTTCAGTAATCCCTGGTGGTCTAGCGGTCCCTTCTCCCTAACCCCAACCTGCCCATATCAAAAATATATTTGTCCTTGGTGGTCTAGTAGAACACCCACCCTGGCAGATACTGTCCCACCACCCTGCGCCCCCCCCAATCCCAACCCAGAGAGCCAGTGACTGGCACAGCCCTCTGCTCACCACCACAGCTGGCCACAGCCTGAACTCTCAAGGAGCGAATACTGTAACAGTATGCACTCCTTGAGAGCTCAGTCTGCGGCTGGCCGTGGTGGCGAGCAGAGGGTTGTGCCAGTTGCCAACTTCCTCCACCGAGGAAAAGGATGCCCCTCTCCACCTCTCAGCGCTTCCTGGTGGTGATGATGGAGGAGCTCCATATTTTCCACTTTGGGAGGGGGTGTGTAGTGTTTAAAAGGGGTTTTGGACCCAGAAGTAAGTAAAGGCAGGCACCTAATTTTAGAAGGTAGTATGAAAATGTGCATTTTTAGACTTTCATACTGTGCTTACAGGAACAGTTGATTCATGTCAGGAGCCATGTGGCTTATTTGTTATCCCTAGTCACTCAGACTCGCTCACTCGCTTCAACCTCAGCCTCGCTCGCTTAGCAAATTACTATATGAGCACTATACCGCCTCCCAAAGTGGACACGGACACATTTACTCGGCTCACAGCACAGCAACACTGTACTGCTTGGAAGTGTGTGTGGTCTGAACAGCTGAGCTACGGATCCGAAGCAGTTGGCAAGTGAAGCTGTGAGTATCTTTGTTCTTCCAACCACTGGACTGTCCGATTTTCTTTTTTTTAAAGAGCTCTCTCCTAAAAGAAATAAGTAAATCAACTAAATAAAATACGTTCACTGCTGTATTATGCACTGTCGTTTGCTCGCCTCGGTCACTCCACCTCGCTCGTTTCAAACACAGCCTTGCTCACTAGATACTGTAATATGCTAAGAAATGCTGAACGACTGTATGAGGGAGTCCTGGAGGGAGTAGAACTACTGTGGAAACGCTGTAAGTTTTTGAGCTGACAGCAGTCGGGGACATGGGCAATAGCAAGCCTTGCATTGTAACCAAATGACTTCCTGCCTTGATTTCGGGAGCAAGCATGCACAGTTATTTTATTTATTTAGCTTTAGTTTACCGGGTAAGTACGCTAGACAAGTATTATGCCTATTTTCAGGAACGACCCGGGAGAGTACAACATGAGGAACAACAGTCAAGGAGACATGGCAAAGAGAGTACAGTTTTTTTGTCACAGTAAACAAACATGTGGGAAATACATCATTTGACGCTGGGGGAAACATACAGTAGTAAGCACATTTCCGATTATACACTCTAGACTAGCTAGTTCAACTGACAGATATATACAGGTCATCATACATAGGAGTGGAGCATAGCTCAAGGATTGGATTGGTCATACAGCCGGCAATTCGAAGCGTTGTGAGAGTATAAACAAAAACAAACATGGACGTTGGTGATTTACTTTGTGCCAACTAATATCAGACTTAACATTATAACAATAAAAATCAGACAGGAAAAAAGTAACAGCAATCGGAAATGTTAACTCAATAAACTAGCAGGTGAAAAAAATAACCTCTTTTGGGAGAGCTGTTCGTTGCACTGCTGCTTTAATGAGGAAAACATTCAAAAAAGTACATTTATGTAAGAACTTACCATAACAGTAGATCTTCAAGAAGAGCTCTTGCAACAGGTAATAACCATTAGGGCTATGCCACCAGGTACTAGGACCCCACGGAAAACTTCTAGCTAGCAGTCCAAGATAGGGAACCGCCCCAGACGTCAGCTCCACCCACAATGTCAGCCACTGTATAAAGGAGGCGGTCCCCTGGCGCCACCCCAGTTTGTCCGCTGGAGACCCGGCTAGCATAAAAGATAGGACAAACCGAGGAGGCTTTGTCATCCTGATAGGGACATTCAGAAAGAAGTACTGGGGGAAGGAGGGAGGGAAAGTATACCTGCTGCAAGAGCTCTTCTTGAAGATCTACTGTTATGGTAAGTTCTTACGTAACTGTACTATTTACTTCAAGATAGAGCTCTTGCAGCAGGTAATAACCGTTAGGACTGAGTCCCAAGCAGTACTGGAATATCACCAGGTCAGAAGGGTGGTGGAAGTAGTGATGCCCCTGGGCTCCTATGAGAGTAACCCATGGAGGACTGCCAGGCCAAAACCTGCCCTTGTTCTGGAAACAATGTCCAAACTATAGTGCCGGACAAAGGTGTGCACTGAACTCCAGGTGGCTGCGGCACAAAGGTCTGCTGCTGACACATTTTTGAGCGATGCGAAGGACGTCGCCATCCCTCTGGTTGAATGACCTCTCACAGGACCTGGCAGGATTTTTCCATATTTCTCATGGCAGAAAATGATGCAATTGACCAGCCACTTGGACATGGTCTGTTGGGTGACTGGTGCTCCCAACATTCGTTGGGCAAAGGACCCAAACAACTGGTCTGACTTCTTTATGGACCATGTATGGTCAACATAATATCTGAGGATTCTATGTACAGCTAGGGTATGTAACAAAGCCTCCCCCTTTGTTGGAGTATTCAGAGTAGTAGACAGGCAGGTGAATGTCTCGGTTGAGAGTAAACTCTGACACCACCTTCAGGAGAAACTTAGGATTTGTGCGAAGGGACACTCTGTCCCTACGAAAAACCAAATATGGCTCCTTGCACATAAGAGCCTGGAGCTCGGAAATCCTTGGGCCGAAGTAACAGTAACTAAAAATAATGCCTTCCAAAAGAGAAAGCGAAGCTCGCAATTCGTGGCTAGTTCAAAGGGGGGCAAAGTCAACTTCTCTAGCATAAACAACAGATCCCATGGGGGAACAGGGTCCCGAACGAGAGGCCAGATGTGCAGGATACCTTGCAGGAAGGTACATGACAGATCTACAGTAGCTGCGCCAAGGTCCTGCCATCCACCGGTACCTGACAGGCTGAGATAGCCGAAAGATGTACTTTTATAGATGAACAGCTTAGACCTGAATCAGACAGGGATAATAGATACTCCAGGACCCAGTTCACCTCACAAGAGAATGGATCCAAGTCGCGGGCAGCAGCCCCAGAGGCTGAACTGCTTCCACTTCATGGAGTATGTGGCCCTAGTAAATGGTTTTCTGGCAGCCACTAACACCTTCACTACCCCTTCGGACACCCTGTACCTGCTCCTGGCTAAGTCTGCAGGTGCCATGCATGGAGATGCAGAGATTTGAGGTTGGGGTGAACTAGAGAGCCCCTTCTCTTCGTATAGCAACCACAAGGACAGAGGAAGTGGGACTGGGGGTTCTACTGCTAGCTGCTGCAGAAGCGGGATCCAAATCTGTCTGGGCCAGAATGGTGCTACCAGAATCATGGTTGCCGGTTCCAATTGTAGCCTGAGGAGGACTCGCTGCAGAAGGGGGAAGGGCTGGAAGGCATAGAGAAACCTCCCGGTCCAAGAGAGGGACAATGCATCTTGCCCGAAAAAACCAGGCCCTGGTTTGAGTGAGCAAAAACTGGGCAGTTTGGCATTGTGTGGGGACTCGAAGAGGTCCAGCTCTGGAGTTCCCCACCTTTCAAACAGGTCATCTACTACGTCTTGAAGTAGTTCCCATTCATGAGCTTGGGATTGTGAGTGACTGAGGCTGTCTGCTAATGTGTTCTGAAGACCTGGGACATGTATCGTGAACAGTTCCAGGCTGTGATCTACTGCCCAGTACCAGACTCTCATGGCTTCTCTGCAAAGGGGGTAAGAATGTGTTCCCCTCCTGCTTGTTGATATAGAAAACCACTGGTATGTTGTCCATATGGACTAGAGCTGGGCCTGGAAGGTCATCATCCTGGAATACTTGTAAGGCATACTGCACAGCCCTCATCTCCAGAACACTGACATGCAGAGTGTGTTCTGTCTGAGTCAAAGACCCCTGGGTCTGACTGCTCCCGAAGTGGGCACCCCATCCCGTGCCCTTCGCATCCATGGTGACAATCTGTTAAGGGGGGGGGGGGTTCCTGAATGGGGCCCCATCGCCATGCAGGAGGGGTTCAGCCACCCTGTTAAGCTTTGGTGTACCGCCTTGGAGATCCTGACCTTCTGGTTGAGATTGTCACTTCGCTGATCCCACTGCACCCTGACGTTCCAATGCAGAGTTCTCATGTGCAGACAAGTGAGAGGCACAGTCACTGTGGCAGTGACCATATGACCTAGAAGCTGTAGTACCGTTCTGGCTGGAGCCTGGTCTACAGAGACTAATCTCTGAACCAGCATATGAAGGTAATCTGCCCTGTCTGATGGGAGAAAGGCTCTCCCCTGAACAGTATTCAAGATGGCTCCTATGAATTGGAGCCTCTGAGATGGCCATGGGGCGGACTTTGGGAGATTTAGGGTTATTCCACGGTCCCAGAACATTCTGAAAGTGCTCGCCAGGGTCTGACAAAGCTGTTCTCTGGATGAGGCCGACAGTAGCCAGTCATTGAGGTAGGAGTAGATGTAATGCCCCTGCCTCCTGAGAGCTGCCGCTACTACCGCCAGACACTTAGTGAATACCCGAGGTGCTGAGGATAGGCCGAAGGGAAGGGCCCTGAACTGGTTGTGCTCTCCTTCAAATGCAAATCGGAGATACTTCCTCTGTGACGAAAGAAAAAATTACTCACCTTAGTAATGTTTCTTCTAATGGAGTCTTGCTATATTCTGACAGTAGCAGCGAGTCCCAACCTTCGAACTGCCCCAGAGATGAAAGAGTTAACTTTCCATGCCAGGCATGGAACGCTGAGCTCGAGCTCAGTTGAGACTCTGTCTGTTGTTCTTCAAACTCAAACCGTCAGATCTTTACGAGCTAAACTCACTAAGGTCCTGTGTGGAAGCTGTAAACCTACACTAGCCAACTGGCTACTAAACATAAAAACACATTTTTTGGTCCCAACACAAAGACTCAAGTCAGGAGACCCAAAAATGAAAACACAACACCCACTCACCCCAAAAAAGAAGGGGTGAAACAAAAAGGGTGGGCACCTACTAAGTGCCAACACTGCACTGCCCACCCACATCCCAAAAACAGAGGTTCTGAGAGGGGCAGGCAGGGGGAGGTCAGAATATAGCAAGACTCCATTAGAAGAAACAACATTACTAAGGTGAGTAATTTTTTCTTCAAACAACATGAAGTCTTGCTATATTCTGACAGTAGCAGACTACAAAGCAGTACCTCCATGGAGGAGGGACAGAACCTACTTAGGAAATAGGCTCTGAAGCACAGCTGTGCCAAACCGAGCATCACTCCTAGCCTGAATGTCCAGGGAGTAATGCTTGGTAAAAGTGTGAACTGTTTTCCAGGTAGCTGCTTGACATATCTCTAGAATAGGGATGTCCCTGGCAACAGCCAGGGAAGCAGCTGTACCTCTGGTACAGTAAGCCCTCAGACCTAGGGAGGAACCTTACCCAGTTTTTCATAGCAAAATTGGATACAGGAGACAATCCACCTGGCAATGGATCTTTTAGTGGCAGGTTTCCCTTTACCAACCTCACCATAAGTGAGGAACAGTTGGAGGGAGTCAAACCTGTGACCCTTGGTACGCTCTATGTAGTAACTAAGGGCTCTTTTGACATCTAAACTGTGCAGTCTCCTCTCGCCAGAGGAGGAATGGTCAGTGAAGTACACAGGGAGAGACATAGATTGATTAAGGTGGAAATCTGAAACCACCTTAGGCAAGAACTTCCTGTTAGTCCTTAGGACCACCTTATCTCTATGAAAGGAGATAAAATCAGGCTCCACTGCCAAAGCTTGTAATTCACTTATGCGTCTGGCAGAAGTGATGGCTACCAGAAACACAGTCTTCCAAGTCAAGTACTTAAGCTCTGCTGAAGATAAAGGCTCAAAAGAGGGTTGCATAAGCTGAGCAATGAAAACACTGAGATCCCAGGCAGGGGCAGGGTCCCTGAATGGAGGGTTGGTGTGAAGCAATCCCTTGAAAAACTTGGAGAAAACAGGGTGAGCTGAGAGAGAACAGGGCTTACCTGCTGAAATAAAAGCAGACACAGCTGCTAGATGCACTTTCAGTGTAGCTGGTCTCAGCCCCAAGCTATTTAAGTGAATCATATAATCAAGGACTGTGGGCAGATCAGCAGATTCTGGGGAAATATGCTTCCCAGAGCACCATATGGAAAATCTTTTCCATTTAGAATTACAAGTAGCCCTGGTGGAAGGTTTTCTAGAAGTCTTCAGGATATCCATTACACCCTGGGAGAGGTGTAAGTCAGCAAACTCTAACTCTTCAAGAACCAGGCCTTGAGATTGAGAGATTTGAGGTTTGGGTACCAAACCCTCCCCTGAGCACAGGTTAACAGATTGTAATTCCTGGGAAGACACAGGGGAAGATGGACTGCTAAGGACAGTAGGAGTGGATACCAGGGCTGTCTGGCCCAGTCTGGAGCAATCAGGATCATCTTGCAGGGTTGAGATCTGATTTTGACTAGCACTTTGAACAGGAGAGGGAAGGGGGAAGCATAGAGAAACTTCCTTCCCAGTTGAGAACTAAGGCATCCAGGGGACTGAGCCCAACACTGGGGGTCTGCAGCAAAAAGAAGTTGGTGATTGTCTGTGGCTGCAAAAGATCTATCTAGGGTGCTCCATCTGGAAAAATTACTTCCAAGACCAGGGATCCAGTGACCATTCGTGATGGCCCTGGGAAATCCTGCTGAGAGCATCTGCCAGGACACTGTCCTTTCCTGGTAGGTGAACTGCCATGAGGGAGGTGTTCAGGGAGTAAGCCAGAGATCACAACTTCATTGCTTCGGTGCACAAGGCCGTAGACCAAGTGCCTCCTTGCTTGTTGATGTACCACATTGTGGTGGTGTTGTCTGTTCTGACCTGTACAACTTTGTTCTGAACAGATTTGGAAAAAGCTTGAAGTGCTAGAAATATTGCTCTGAGTTCCAACAGATTGATATGGAGCAGAGATTCCTGAGGGGACCACAACCCCTGGGTGGTGAGGTCGCCCATGTGAGCCCCCCACCCCAAAAGGGAGGCATCTGTAGTAAGGATTAAAGAGTGAGACTGGGTGACAAAGGGAACCCCCTTGTCTCAAATTGTTCTGAGCCTGCCACCACTGTAGGGTCTGGATCAGGGTTTGAGTTACTGGGATCAGTTTGGTCAGACGGTCCTTCCTTTGAGACCAAAAGGCTCTCAAATGGAACTGAATGTCCCTCATCTGAAATTTTGCTCCCTGCACTACTGCTGTAGAAGCAGCCATGTGCCCCAGGAGCTGTAGAAAATGCCTTGCTGGTCGAGACACCTGCAGGGTGAATGAGGAGGCCAGAGAGACCAGGGTCCTTGCCCTGTCTAGGGGAAGGAAGGCTCTGGCCTTCTCGGTATCTAGCTCTGCGCCTATGAAGGTGAGGAGCTGGACAGGCTCTAGAACTGACTTTGAAAGATTTAGGAGGAAACCCAAAGAAGTGAGCAGTTGCTGAGTTATCTGAAAGTGTAACTTGACTTGGTCTGGGGACTGGCCTACTATGAGCCAGTCGTCCAGAAAAGGGAAAATTGCAATTTTCTGCCTTCTCAGGGAAGCAACTACTACTGCCAGGCATTTTGTGAATACCCTTGGAGCAGAGGCAAGGCCAAAGGGCATTGCTCTGAACTGGTAATGGCCTGAGGGCAGCTCGAACCTGAGGTACTTTCGATGGGAGCTTCTTATGAGAATATGGAAGTAGGCATCCTTGAGGTCCAGGGACACTAGCCAGTCTCCAGGCCTTAGAGAGGGTAGAATAATTCCCAGAGTCACCATTTTGAATTTTGGTTTTAAAAGGTGCTTGTTTAAGTATCTGAGATCCAGGATGGACCGCCATTCTCCTGTCTTTTTTGGGGTAAGGAAGTACCTGGAATACAATCCTTTGCCCTGGTGTAGGGGTGGAACCCTTTCCACAGATCTGAGAGCTAGGAGGGAAGAGACCTCTGCCTCTAAGGCAAGTGCCTCTGATGGATTTGCAGGTGGAAAGGATCTGGTTCTCATCTTTGGAAACTTTTTGAAGCTGAGAACCAGTCCCTGGCTTACTACTTCCAGGACCCATTTGTCTGATGTCAGAGACTCCCAGTCCTGGACAAAGTAAGCCAGTCTGCCCCCTACAGGTAGCTGAGAATCGGCCCTGGCAACCCCATCAGGGTGCCTGTGTTTGGCAGGGGCTTTGGGCTGAGGGGTGGAAGCAGGCCTGCTTGTACCACGTCTGCCTCTCCCTCTTAAGAACCTCCTCTGGGCATAAGCAGAAGAGGAGGCCTGGGCTTGCTAAAAAGGCCTATGAAAAGGCCTGCCCCTGCCCCTGGGAAGCTGCCTCTGAGAAGTGGCCTGCCTTTCCTTGGCCTGTGCACTCCTATAGGTGGTCCTATACTCATCCATTTTCTTCATGTAATTCTCTGTCTGCTACCCAAACAGGGAATTACCCACAACAGGAAAATCCATGGCCTTAGTCTGGGTATCCTGTGACAGGCTAGTACATCTGAGCCAAGCCATTCTTCGAAGTGCCACAGATGTAGCCATGACTCTTGATGACACATCATTTGAGTCCACTGCAGCATGGAATTGCACCTTGGATGCCTCAATACCATCAGCAGCCACCTGCTCCAGCTCCTTGGCAAGCTGGCCAGGGACCTGTTTTGCTAGAGCCATGACAGTGTCCCATCTGGATTTCTGATATCTAGCAACATCAGCCATATAATTTGCCTGTCTGAGTCCCAAGGATGCTGCCATGTACTGTTTCTTTGCCATGGCATCAATCCTCCTGGAGTCCTTGTCTGGGGGGTGTGAAGCCAAGGGAATATTTGCCTTGTCACAGGCTGCAGCCTGCACTACCCCAACATGGCTGCAATGTTGTGTAAGGAACTCCGTATCAGAGCCTGACAATGTGTACCTCTTGTCCATTCTCTTATTCACAGGCGGTATAGTGTGAGGAGTTTTTAAAATTTTAAATGTCTGTTTCCCAAAAGATTTATGCAAGGGAATAGACAGTCTCCTAGACTCTGGGATACCCATCATTTCCACATAGTCAGGCTCCTCTTGATCATCCACAGCTTCCTCCATAGGGAGCTGGAGGGTTTCAGCCACTTTTTTATAAAACATAAAATGAGAAGGGGACTCAGCAAGCCTAGGAGGAGACACTCCTGAAGGTCTGTCTGGGGAGATGTCCGGGTCGATGGGCACATCCAGACTTTCAAATCCACATTCACTCTCCTCATACTCCTCTTCCCCCTCCGCCGGTTCATAATATTCCTCTAAATCATACTCTTGAACCGGTGGAACCAGCCAAACCGAGCGCCTACATGACAGTGCCAGTTCGGTCGGAACTGGGGAAAGCGACTGGACAATTTTGATCGCTTTGGCTATTTCTTCAGCGGTTGGAGAGGAAAGTTTTGGCTCCACACCAGCTGATGTTCTAGTCCTTTTTGCTGGAACCGACTCCTCAGAGTCGGATCTCCTTTTGCCTGAAGAAGTCTCGCCCTGGTCAGACGGCACTCCTTCTGGTTCGGTTTGAACTGAACCGGGCTGGCCATCCAGTTCAGCGGACTTTTTGGCCTCCCTTTCCCTGAGCCTACCAACTCTCTTCTCCACGGTAGCTGCAGGAAAATTTTTACAAATCTGGCAGTCTGCATTGAGGTGGTCAAACCCCAGACAGTAAACACAGGTGGTGTGGGGATCAGCCTTGGCAAAGACTTCCCCACACACTACAGTGTTGAAACCCAGTGGGCACGGTTTTTCTTTTGGGTTTCTCAGACATAGTGCCAGTCCTATCCAAACGTACTCATTTATGACAATCCGCCAAGTAAGACCCTCTTATCGGTTCCCAACCGTGTCACGGGTCATGGAAAAAACCGTAATAAAATCCGTTTTTTTTAGAACCGATAAGAACCGGTAACCACACTCTAAATCACAGATTAGGATTTTTTAAACAACTTGATCGGTTCAAACTGAACCGATAACCCGTTTACAAGTTCCACACAGAATAGAGTTAATGTAAAACCTATCTAGTACTCACAAATACCACAGACAGAGACTGAACCGACAGGTTGCGGTTTAAATTCGGTCGAAAACCGAGAAAAACGGTACTTTAACTGACAAAATGAACCGAGCAGAAGGAGAAATCTCCGGAGCGACTGTTCAGTGAGGCGGAGTAAAGAATCTGACGGTTTGAGTTTGAAGAACGACAGACAGAGTCTCAACCGAGCTCGAGCTCGAGCTCAGCGTTCCATGCCTGGCATGGAAAGTTAACTCTTTCATCTCCGGGGCAGTTCGAAGGTTGGGACTCACTGCTACTGTCAGAATATAGCAAGACTTCATGTTGTTTGAAGGATCTTTATGTGCATATATGCGTCCTGCATGTCCAGGGAGCTGAGCCAATCTCCTTGGTGTAGCATGGGAAGCAACTCCTTGAGTGTCACCATCCTGAACCTTTTGTACTCTATATAGAGGTTCAGATGGCTGAGGTCCAAGATGGGATGAAGGTCCCCTGTCTTCTTCGGAACCAGGAAGAAGCGAGAGTACTAACCTTTGCCCCTCTGGGACTCCGGTACTACTTGAATGGCTCGCTTTGACAGGAGGACCCAGCCCTCCACCCGAATAAGACCTGCATGGAATGGGAAGCAGGTTGTGTAAACTGGCGGGTTGTCTGGAGACAACTGGGAACCCTCCAGGGCATAGTCCCATGCTACGAGTTGCAGCACCTATTGATCTGTGGTGATACTGGTCCAACCTGAGAGGTAAAGGGAGAACTTCCCTCCTACTGCCTCCCTTAACAACTCTGCTGGAGATAGGGGGGTGGGCAAGGAGTCACGCTGAGGCTGATGGGGTGGGGAGAGGGGCTAAGGTTCCGATCTGTACATTTTCTGTACTTCTGAGACAGCCTTCCCGAGTCCTATAGGCCGATAATGATCTTGTCAGCCTCTTGGCCAAAGAGCACAGGGCCCTGGAATGGCAGATCTAGAATAATATCCTGTAGGTCCTACCTAAACCCGGACACTCAAAGCCATGAGTGTTGCCTGAGGCATACTCCTGAGGCAGTGGTGCTGGGTGCTGTATCTGCTGCATCATACCAGCATGTGAGGACATGGTTGCCCACATGTGCTCCAGACTGCAGGACTGCCAAGAGCTCTGACTTTTTATTAGAATCTGGCTGTGTCTTAGCTAGGTCCATATCCTTCTGCCACGGGCACTTCTGGTACATGACTATATGTGCAAAGAAATTTAGAGACCTGATAGTACAGGTGGAAGAGGTGTATACCTTCGTCCCAAACTGGTCAGTCTTCTTTGATTCCTTGTCCGGTGGCTGGGAGCTGGTATGCTTGGGCTGCTGCGACCTGGCATGAGCCACTGTAAGAACTATGGAGTCCACCTTGGGGTGCTCACCAAGGTGGGGCTTGTTTCTGGGGGTTCTGTATAGGCGGTCGGCCTTTTTAGGCACCACTGAAGTAGTGGACTGGTGTTTCCATGCCAGCTTTGTCACATCCTGGAATGGTTCCACCAAGGGGAAATGGCTAGTGGTTTGGGGTCAGTATCCCCCCAAAACTTAGCCAGGTGTCTCCTTTACAGGTCTAGGTCTTCCATTTCCCACTGGTTGGGGAATTGGATGTGCCTCATAACCTCAAGGAAGGTGGGGTCATCAGGTGGAGACCTAGGTGAGTCCTTCCTGGGATCCGGTGAAGGCAGAGAGAGGTCATCCTCGGAAGAAATGTAAGATGAGGAGGAACCACTGTAGTCCCCTGATTGTTATGTATGACAGTCAGTACATCTGTTATGATGCTGGGAGTGAAGTCCTCTTGACCCCCTCCACCCTCGGGAGCGATGGTCTCTAGATCTGCTTCGCCTGTAGGAGGAAGACCGCGAGCATGTGTGACATCTGTGACTCCGACGTCCATCTGAGCCATGATCCAAGCCACCTGGAGTTGGGAGGGCTGGCATCGGGGGGGGGGATTGGCTGAGGCTGAGGCACTACCGCAGCTGAACCCACAGGTTCCGGTTTTGGAAGTAGGTCATTCTTGATGGTGTTCCACCAACTTGTAAAGAGTGAAAAGGGCCATTGAGCCTGACTGCTGATCCGGTGTCAGGTTGGCTGGCTTCGAAGGGGCTGGTGGCAAGCCTGGCGTCTGAGGGGGCTCCAGCACCAGACCTCCGTCGGTCAAATCAACTGATGTTAGGTCCTCGTTCTGAGGGTCAGGCACCTGGGGCTTAGCCAATGACTGGGTGTCAAGCCCCATGGCTAGAGGCTTGGTAGGGCCTGAAGTCAGGTCAGCTGTCGTAAGGTCCTTTGGCAGAGGCCCTTGGGGGGCTGACAACTGCTGGGAGGCTGACGTCTGGTCTGGTTCCAAAGGAATGGAGACAGACGGAGTTGGAGGCTGTCACTGGTCCAAAAGGATGATTTATGACAGAGGTGGCGTGGAGGGTGCTTCCTTAGAGAGCTCGCTACCCTGGCGCCTGTCGTGGTCATCCACCTTGGCTGATGAACTGGAGGATGAGGCCTTGATGATGGTAGGGCCCGAATGGACGCTTGTCGATGTGGAGACAGAAGAGGCCAAGTCCTCGGCCCAAGACCCTAATGAATGTTTGTAGGGTCTGATGGCCAGGGATATAGAAGAAGAGGCCTGGGAAGGCCCTTGCCCCAAACTTCCGCCTGACATCTGGGAAGAGGTGGGCAACTTAGTGGGCGAAACCCCTGGGAGGGCTAACGACCTTGGGGAGGGCAGAGTTTGACCTACAGCCAGAGGTGGAAGCCTTGGAGCTCTTGTGCGGGAAATGGGACTGCGAGTCTGACTTGGACCTGTCCTTATCATTCCTATGATGCTTTCCTGACTGCTTCTTCTCCTTGGGGGAGATGTCATGAGCGGACGACGAAGAGGAGCTGTGCCCAGAGTGTGATTTCTGCATCGCAGACACTTGCTGTTCCAGTAGGTGAGCCTTGAGTTGCTTCAGGCTGCAGATGTGAGTGCACTTGTTGAAACTAAGGTAGTGCGGGCAGTCATCCAACTTGTGATGCGGTCCCAAGCACAGGAAGCAAGCCAAATGGTCATCTTTGGCCGGAATTTGTTTGCCACATGCACACTTAGCTTTTCGCCGTGTTGTAGTAGTAGTAGTAGACTCGGCAGACATAAAGAGGCAATCGAAAAACTCGAAAGGTAGAACTGTGCGGAGCATCTGGAAAAATAGTGGTTGACAAATAGCAGAAGGCATCCATGGAGTTGAAATGCAGGACCAACGGCAGGAAAAGAACTGGGGTGGCGCTGGGGGACCACCTCCTTTATACGGTGGCTGATGTCGTGGGCGGGGCCGACATCGGGGGTGGTCCCACATCTTAGACTGCTAGTTAGAAGTTTTCCGTGGGGTCCTAGTGCCTGGTGTCATAGTCCTAACAGTTATTACCTGCTGCAACAGCTCTATCTCGAAGTGAGATGTACACTTTTAGCACTTTTGTTTTGGAATAACTTTTATACTAGCAATGAGGCACTCCCAGGAGTTAGATTAACAGTCAGTTAATCACCCCTTAGGGACAGTATGGCACTCAGTTGCACCTTGTGCCACATTACATCCCTAGTGGGTGATTAACAGACTGCTAATCTAACCCCTGGTCATGTGTTATTGCTTAATACTCCTCACGGAGGAGATAATTCCACCGGTAAGCCCAGGTAAATTCCTTCCATACTCCCTCGATTACAGAACATTACATAGCGGGGGGATCGGTTGCATGCTGGAGGAATTTTGGAGGCAGAAGAGATCATTTTCATGTGTTTTGGTCCTGCCCCAAACTCCAGACTTTTTGGAGTACCATGGCCCATAGCATAGCTGAGATTTTTAGCAACCGAGATCCCACAAACCTTTGAAAATCTGTTTTTTGGGGATCCTTCCTCCAGGTTCAGGATTCCCCCGGTGCAGATATTTATTTCAAATTTTTGTGGCAGCAGCCTTGAAAGCCATAACCAGATCCTGGTTAACACTAGCTCTCCCCACGATTCGTGAGTGGAAAGAGTTAGTGAAAGAGATACATATTATGGAGGAAATGTACTTTAAGTTGCATTTTAGGTACAATGGGGGAACCTTAATTCTTTAATGAAATGGCCTAACTGAGAAGAGCTCTGTCAGCAGAAGAGTAATACCCAGACTTCTTAGGAAGAGGATAGTGATGTGGCCAGGACCACACTTAGGTGACAAAAAAATAAAACATGGGGGGAATAAGGTTGGGCGGGGACTGAGGTCGGTGTACACAATCTCGTCAGAGATTTATCTCTTGCTGTGGACACAAAGACTGACCTGTGGGGCTGCACAGTGGTAGTATTACCCATTATAAAGGAATACTCTATAGCTTCAAACACCCTGCTAATGTGTGACATTATGAGGTGCTTTTTGCTGGATATTACCAGTGCAACACTATAAATGGTTTTTCACTTTGATATAAAAGATGGAATTTTTTGTGCATATTTCTCTGAAGTATGTAAACCAGGCTATGTCTGTGCTGTGTCTGTATTGTACAATGGTTTATGGAAAAATTTAAATAAACTTTTCATTATTAAAAAAAAAAAAGAAATACTGTCTTGAATTGCACATAAAGTAATACAGTTAGCCGATACAGTGAGCAGAACTGACGACTTTTACAAACCTAGCAGATCCAAAACAGACAGGAAGGAAAATATTACAAATGTTAAGAAGTAGCCAGGTGTAACTTTTTAATTCGGAAGTATTTATCTTTTCCCTTGCTCATTATTTATTTATTTATTTATTTCATTTTTGTTGACCAAGTAAATGCACTAGACAAATCCTGCCTATTTTCAGGCACGACCCGGGGGAGGTGGATACAGATGAATGCCAACTGACCTTGAACCAGATTAAGCTGTTGGTGGTATTTTTAGTGAACGAAGGAAATTTGGCCAGGACACCGGGGAAGTTCCCCTACTCCTTCGTTAAGTGCCATGGGATCTTTAACCTCCACCTGAACTAGCACCAATCCAGGCAGATGGGACCTTGGTTTAACGTCTCATCCGAAAGACGGCACCTCAGAAGTGCAGCACCCCTCTTGTGCTGCACTACAGTGTCAGTACTGGGATATTAACCCAAGTGCCAGTTGTGGGAACTGAACCCACAGCCCTCTGATCTCCTGGCCTCAGAGGAGAGTGTGCTACCTACTGAGCCACTGATACTGACAGTTTAGAAAGTTTTCTATGTACTAATATTGTGCTGGATGTGTGGAATAGCTCTTAGCCTGACAGCTGACATACCTATCTCTGTCCCCTCACTACAGCATCAGCATTGTGACCTCACTGACAGTGGCATCACAGGTGACTGACCTGGCAGTTACCGAGTGGCTGTTAGTAAGCAGCAGTGATGTCACAGTGCTGATGATGTAATGGGAGGAACAGAGCTAGATATGTCAGCTGCCAGGCAGAGTGCTGTCCCACACATCACACCTACTAATATCAGGTACACAACCTTCTAATTAACCAAAAGGAAAAGGGGAGTACAGGAATTTCCCTGGTGTCCTGGCCAAATTTCTCCCATTCACTAAAAATACTACCAACAGCTTAATCTGGTTCAGTTTCAGTTGCTTACTATCTGTATCCCCCTTCCCCCGGTCACCCCTGAAAAAGGGACTTCTAGGCCCAGTGGGCTTACCGGGTCAACAAAAATTCAATAAAATTAATAAAATGCAATTGTTGACTGCTTTTAAAAACTAATACAGTTTATATTATATATATTATATTATAAGTTATATTATATATTATAAATTATAATTTATAATATAACCCAAGTCCCACCTTAAAGTCCGGTTCCTGGAAAATCTCACACCAACCCACGCTAGTCAACTCCCCAGCCCAGGGGTTACCCACCTACCCACACTAGTCAACTCCCCTGCCTACAACTGTTATATTGCATTTTTCACAGTAATATTTGACTTCCTTGCCTGTATGTATTGTATATACATTTTGTTACTGAGTATTCTGTGTATTACTTGCTCATTGGACGACACAGACATACACTGTACACTGTGCCTATGATTTGTTTGTTTGTACCAGGTCTTCTCATGTCTGATATTGAAACCTTGTATTCACCGTTCTCAAGTGGACCTATGCATCAAACCTGTATATTGTGTCTACTATTGTTGCTTGTATCAAATCTGTTTCATGTGTATTACTGTTACCTCGTACTCCCCTGTGACCCTGCGCCATGTGTTATGGCCCGGGTCGTGCCTGAAAACGGTCCCTGGGATCAGTGCACTCACGCGGTTATCAACATCATAAATAAATAAATATTAGTTTTAGGCAGTACACTAGCTCTTTAAGTAACGTATTCCAGAGCAATAAAGAAAATATACTGATTGACCAATCCATGTGTCCAAGCATCTTTACCAGTCTGAGTCCCCAGCCCCAGAAGCTATGCAGGCTGAATGGCTAAGTGACTGGTGCTTTAAATACAAAGTCCAGAACAATGATTTGCATTGCGTTGCACTAATGAGTGTTCGGCACTGTGTATCGGGGTTTTGGGGGTCAGTGTTAATTTGCCTGTTTTGCGCTGCCTGTGGCTGTAACTGACTGAGAACTCGGCCCAGAGGCTCTTCATCTGAGCGCACTGCTACCTTGAAGTAGTCCACCATAAATGTGGTCAGTCCCGAGGCGCTCGGCAGGCTCTGTAGGAGGACGGAGGTTGCCAGAGGGCAGTAACTGAAGGGGAAGGGGTATAACCAGGTGTGTGTAAAACCAGAAATAAGACAGCAGGAAATGTATAATAAAAATATGGAAAGGAGACATTCTGTGCTTCTTACCCGTGTCCAAGTGCGTTATCATGTCCTCAGAGTAATCACCTACACGCTGAGGCAGGAACTCCACTGTCACCTGCATGCAGTCTCCTACTCCTAAAGTCCCATGTGTTGGCTCCACCGTGAAAGGACTAATAAAACAAAAAAAACAAGCAGTGTTATTATTACAACTAGAATACAGGATGGGCAAGTGTGACTTACAAGGTGCCAATTCGCTTGAGGTATTTACGGAACTTAACCCACAAGGCTGAAGGCCGATTGGATTATGACATTCCACAAACCATAAACTCCAAGAATGAATTTTGAATTGCTTTATTTTTTTATATAATTGGGCTAATCCAAAAAACTGCTGAAATGCAATATTAATAAGGAAAAGTAGAGTACTTTTTTTCTGTCTTTAGCATTGGGCACTGTGCATTGTGATGCCATTGTGAGGGTTAACTGGAGAGAAGACGTTACAGGCGCAAGGGTGTTAAAGTGGGAGTGACTGTATACAAGACACCAGAAATGAAAATTACATACCTACCGTAATTCTTGATCTTCTTGGACGAAGTCTCCACCACTCATTCACACAAATGGGACTACACCAGAGGCGCTAGGACCCAGTGGGAGCCAGTGCCAAGGTAGAACCACACATGCGTGGCATGAAAAAATTACTCACCTTAGTAATTGTATTTCTTCTAATGGAGTCTTGCTGTATTCTGACTATATGCAGTTAGCCCCAGCACTTGAACTGCTCCGGAGAGGAAAGAGTTAACTCTATGCCAAGGCATAGAACGTTGAGCTTGTGCTCGGTTTTCAAACCTCTGTCCCAGGTACTCTTCAGTGTAACTGTCAGATTCTTACGAGCCCTATACTAACCAACTAGCAACCCAGAAATTTATTTTTTAACTTTTGTGCCAAAGGGCAAAATACTTAAATTTAGGGTCCAAAGACTCAAGTCAAGACCCCCCAAAAAGAATCCAAGTAGGTCATAAACAAACTATAATAAAACATAAGAACAAGAAAAACCCCTCTGCACCTGGGGTGCACACCCACGTCACAAAACAACTAGGTTCCAGGAGGGGAGGCAGGGAGGAAGGTCAGAATACAGTAAGACTCCATTAAAAGAAATACAATTACAAGGGTGAGTAATTTTTTTCTTTAAACAACATGAAGTCTTGCTGTATTCTGACTATATGTAGACTACCAAGCAGTACCTCCAAGGAGGAGGTAACTACAGAGCCTATTTTGGGAACAAGCTCTGCAGTACCAAACCTAGCATCACTTCTTGCCTGAATGTCCAGGGAGTAATGCTTGGTAAATGTGTGAACAGTCTTCCAGGTGGCTGCTTTACAGATCTCCACTAAGGGTATGTCTCTAGCTGCTGCGACCGAAGCTGCTGTACCTCTGGTTGAATGAGCCCTCAGGCCTGAGGGTGGCTCTTTCCCCAACTTTGAGTAGCAGAACTGAATGCAAGAGACAATCCACCTAGCAATAGTTCTCTTGGTGGCAGGCTTACCTTTAACCTCCTCCCCATAAGTGAGAAACAGCTGGGAGCAGTTGTTTCTATGGGGCTTAGTGGATTCTAAGTAGTAACTCAGAACCCTTTTTACATCAAGACTGTGTAGCCTCCTCTCTCCAGAAGAGAAGTGATCAGTGAAAAATACAGGCAGTGTCATAGACTGGTTCAGATGGAAGTCTGATACCACTTTATGGAGGAATTTCCTATTTATACGAAGGACCACCTTATCCCTATGGAATGAGATGAAATCAGGTTCCACTGATAGAGCCTGTAACTCACTGATTCTCCTAGCAGGAGAAATAGCAACCAGGAATACAGTTTTCCAAGTCAGGTATTTGAGCTCAGCTGAGCAAATGGGTTCAAAGGGAGGCTGCATCAACTGTGCAATACAGATATTCAGGTCCCATTGAGGAGCAGGATCCTTGAAGGGAGGATTGGTGTGGACCAAACCTTTAAGGAATTTCTTGAAAACTGGGTGGGAAGCTAGAGAGGAGACCTTCCCAGCTGAAAGAAAAGCAGAAATAGCTGCCAAATTCACCTTGAGAGTGGTAGGCCAAAGGCCTAAATTGTTAAGATATACCAAATAATCTAAGGCAGTGGCAATATCAGCTGAATCTGGCTGGACGTGCCTCTGGGAACACCAAAACCCAAACCGCTTCCATTTAGAGTCATAGGTTTTCCTAGTGGAAGGTTTCCTACTGACCTTAAGGATATCCAGAGCTGACTGCGAGAGATGCAGGTCTGCAAATTCCAGCTCCTCAAGAACCAGGCCTTGAGCCTGAGTGTGTGAAGATTGGGGTACAATATCCTCCCCTGAGATGAGGTGAGGAGGTTGAACTCTCTGGGAAGGCACAGGGGAACTGTCACTGATAGTGACAACAGTAGAGGATACCAAGGCTGTCTGGCCCAGTCCGGGGCTATCAGAATGACAGTGCAGGGTTGGGACCTGTTCGTGACTAAAACTCTGAATATCAGAGGAAAGGGAGGAAAAGCATAGAGAAACCTGTTGGTCCAATCCAACAGGGGGGCATCTAGAGGAAGAAACCCCCGCAGAGGGGGCCTGCAGCAGAACAGCGGGAGCTGATGTTTATCCAGGGCTTCAGAGAGATCTACCTCTGGAGTGCCCCATCTCTTCAAAATGATCAGAAGAATGAGAGGATTCAGGGCCCATTCGTAGTGACCTTGAGAAATCCTGCTGAGAGCATCTGCAAGTACATTGCCCTTCCCTGGGAGATGCACAGCAATCAGGGAGGCCTGCAGGGAATAAGCTAGTGACCATATTTTCATGGCCTCGGTGCACAAGGCCGAGGACCGAGTGCCCCCTGCTTGTTGATGTACCACATGGTTGTGGTGTTGTCTGTCCTGATCTGCACCACTTTCCCCTGAATTAAACTCGAAAATGTCTGAAGAGCCAGACAGACAGCCCTGAGTTCAAGAAGATTTATGTGTAGAAGAGATTTCTGAAGGGACCAGGTCCCCTGAGCAGTATGCTGATCCAGGTGGCCTCCCCATCCCAGCAGAGAAGCATCTGTAGTAAGAGTCACTGTGGGAGCCTGACTGAGGAAAGGAACCCTTTGCCTCAAGTTGTCCTCTTCCAGCCACCACTGGAGGGCTTGAACCAAAGTTAGAGACACCGGAACCAACTTGGAGAGGGGATCTTTTTTCGGAGACCAAAAGGCTGTTAGGTGAAACTGAATATCCCTCATCTGAAACCTTGCCCCTTGCATTACTTCAGTGCAGGCTGCCATGTGGCCTAGCAACTGCAAGAAGTGTCTGGCTGGCCAAGACACAAGTGGACGAAAAGAGGAAGCCAGAGAGATGAGGGACTGGACCCTTGAGAAAGGAAGAAAGACCCTTGCCTGAACAGTGTCCAGCTCCACTCCTATAAATGTGAGAAGTTGAACTGGCTCCAGAACAGACTTTTCCAGATTTAGAATGAATCCTAGGGAGTGCAGAAGATTTTAAGTGACCCCTAGAGTTGACCTGAATTGGTCTGGGGACTGACCTACTATGAGTCAGTCGTCCAGGTAAGGGAACAGTAAGATGCACTGTCTTCTGCCACTACTACTGCTAGGCATTGGTGAGTACTCTTGGGGCAGATGTTAGGCCAAAAGGCATTGCTCTGAACTGGTAATGGCCTGAGGGCAATTCGAACCTGAGGTACTTTCTGTGGGACTGCCTGATAGGTATGTGGAAGTAGGCATCCTTGAGATCCAGGGAAGCTAGCCAGTCTCCTGGTCTCAGAGAGGAAAGAATAATTCCCAGAGTCACCATCTTGAACTTTGGCTTTAGTATGTGTTTGTTTAGGTACTGTAGATCCAGGATGGGTTGCCACTCCCCTGTCTTTTTTAGGGTAAGAAAGTACCTGGAGTATAATCTGTTTCCCCTGTGAATGAGAGGTACCCTCTCCACTGCCTGCAGAAGCAGTACAGAAGAAACCTCTATTTCTAAGGCCTGTGTTTCCTCTTCTGTGCAAGAACAGGAAGCCTTTGCTCTCAATTTTGGAAACCTGCTGAAACTGAGAGCAAGACCCTGGCTCACTACGTCCAGGACCCACTTGTCTGAAGTGACAGACTTCCAGGCCTGGAAAAAGTGAGCCAGTCTGCCCCATACAGGAATTTGGGAGGCGACCCTGGCTGACACATCAGGGTGTCTGCTTGGCAGGGGGCTTAGACTGAGAGGAGGATGCAGCCCTTGTCATCCCCCTTCTGCCTCTTCCCCTAAAGAACCCCCTCTGCTGAAAAGAAGAGGAGGCCTGAGCCTGGTAGAAAGGCCTGTAAAAAGGCCTGCCTCTGCCAGCCCTGCAATGCTGCCTCTGAGGAGTGGTTTGCTTTTTTTTAGCTGCAGCACTCCTGTATGTGGTCCTGTACTCGTCCATCTTTTTCATGTACATCTCTGTTTGTTCCCCCAACAGAGAGTTACCAGTGACAGGAAAGTCCATTGCCTTGGTCTGGGTATCCTGAGATAAACTGGTACACCTGAGCCAGGCAAATCTCCTCATGGAGACAGACGCAGCCATGACCCTAGAATGAACATCATTCGAGTCAACAGCAGCATGAAACTGGACCTTTGAAGCTTCGATGCCATCCACAGCCACCTGCTCCAGCTCCTTGGCCAGCTGGGAAGGGGCATTCTTAGCCAGCTCCAGAACTGTATCCCACCTAGACTTCTGGTGTCTGGCTGTATATGCCATATAATTTGATTGCCTGAGTCCCAAAGCAATGCCAAGTACTGCTTCTTTGCCATGGCATCCACTTTCCTGGAATCCTTATCTGGGGGGGTGAGATGCCAGGGGAATATTAGCCTTGTCACAGGCTGCAGCTTGCACTACCCCAACATGGCTTCAATGGTTAACAAGGAAATCCAAACAGGGCCTGATGGAGCATACCTCCTGTCCATTTTCTTATCCACAGGAGGTATGGATGTTGGAAACTGTAATATTTTTTGGGTCTGTTTCCCCAGGGACTTGTGCAGAGGGATAGACACCCTTTTTGACTCTGGGGCATCCATCATCTCAACATAGTCAGGCTCCTCCTGATCCTGTTCAGCTTCTTCCACTGGAAGCTGCAAAGTCTCAGCCACCCTCTTGTAAAACTAGAAGTGGGAGGGGGACTCAGAAAGCCTGGGAGGAGACACATTAGAAGGCCTGTCTGGGGAGATGTCAGGCTCAATAGGCTCATCTAGGTCTTCATAATCCTCATCTTTATCATCTTCGTCTCCTTCCCACTTGCCCTCATAAAATGCTTTGGGGTCATATTCAGAAGCAGGCAAGTCTGACTGAATCGACCGTCTCTGTGTCGGTGTCAGTTCAGTTGGAACCAGGTGAAGCGACTGCACAATAGCGATCGCTTTGGCTATCTTGTCAGCAGTCGGACCATGGGAACCGGGATCTGAACCGGCTGACTTGAGCTTTCTTTTTGTAGGAACCGATTATGCAGAATCGGTTGCCCGAGGGGGTATCGCCCAGGTCAGTGGGCACCCCCTCTGGTTCGGTCGGAACCGAACCAGGCTGGCCATCCGGGTCAGCGGATTTTTCAGCCTCCCTTTCCTTTAGCCTACTTAAACGTTTATCCAAAGTGGCCTTAGGAAAGTTCCTGCTGATTTGGCAGTCTTCTTTGAGGTGATCAAACCCCAGACAATAAACACAGATGAGGTGGGGATCAGCCTTGGCAAAAGCCTCCCCACACTCAGTGCAGTGTTGAAACCCGGTGGGCCCGGTTTTCTTTTTAGGTTTCTCAGACATGCCTTTAAAAACAAAGTCACCCTTACCAGCGTTCAAGCCAGGCAACTACCTAACCTATCGGTTCCAACCATGAAATGGGTCAGATGAAATAACTGGAGAAATCAACATTTTTTTTCAGGAACCAATAGATACCGGAAAACCACACTAAAGTACCTGAAAAAGGAAAAAAAAAAGGCAGAAACAACAAATCGCTTCGGTTCCCAACCGGACCGATCAGAAAGAAACCGAAAATAAAACAATTTCTTGCTAAACCACTCTACTACCTACTAATACACTTACTGTACTGGGACAGAGATGTAAAGACCAAAAAATTAAAGAAGTGCTTTACTAAACTGAACGATTTTACCACAACTGAACCGAAGTGAAGGAGAGGATCTCTGGAGCGACTTCACAGTAAGGCGGAGTAAAGAATCTGACAGTTACTCTGAAGAGTACCTGGGACAGAGGTTTGAAAACTGAGCTCGAGCTCAATGTTCTATGCCTTGGCATAGAGTTAACTCTTTCCTCTCCGGAGCAGTTCAAGTGCTGGGGCTAACTGCATATAGTCAGAATACAGCAAGACTTCACGTTGTTTGAATGCAAGGCTGGGTCATGTCGTATAGGCTATCTCAGCGTCAACCCTCCAGCTGCCTCAGTACCTTTTTTACCAAGGAGGTGCAGCATAAACTAACCTAGTAAAGCTAACCCATCTTGGACATAAGATAGTCCATATGATCCGTGTATGAAGGGTCAACTCAACAGTGTCTTCACAGCCCAGCCAACGAGGAAGTGAAGGCCAGAAACAAAATAGTGTGCTTGGGGGATGGTGGGAGGGCATGTGAATGAGTGATGGAGACTTCGTCCAAGAAGATCATGAATTATGGTAGGTATGTAATTTTCATATCTTCCTGGACATAAAGTCTCCACCACACATTCACACTAGTGTGAGAGTACCGAGCTAAAATAATCCCCCGAGAAGGGCGGCAGGAGAAAGGAGCTCGCTTAGGACAGAAGTCCACTAAGGACCGTCCTGCCAAAGGAAGGATGCTGTCTGGCATGCACATCCAAGGCATAGTGCTTCACAAAGGTGTGCACAGAGCTCCAAGTGGTAGCATCGCAGATGTCTGCTATGGGTACATTCTGAATCTCTGACAGAGATGCCACGACCATTCTGGTACAGTGGGCATACACCCTGCCTTCCAGCTTGATCTGAGCCATCGAATAGCAATGGCAGAGACATGCTACCAGCCATGCTGAAACGCACCTGATGGCAACAGGCTGACCCAGCTGGGCCATGCTGAATGAGACAAAGAGTTGCTTGGATTTGCGCAATTTCCTTCATTCTGTAAATGTAGAATCGCAAAACCCTCTCTCCAACCAGAGAATGTAGGGTACACTCCCCTTCATTCTGAAAGTTCACAAAGTAGGTCGGAAGGATCAAGGGCTGGTTCAGGTGGAATTCCAAGACTACTTTTGGGAGAAATTTAGGGTGAGTTCTGAGAACCACCTTGTCCTTGTGAAATACTGTGCACAGCAGGTCTGTGACCAGGGCATGTATTTCAGATACCCTGCAAGCAGAGGTAATAGCTACAAGGAAAGCAGCTTTCCGGGTCAGGAACTTCAACTCGCAGGTTGCTAGAGGCCCAAATGGTTTACGTGTGAGCATGTCTAGCACAAGGTTGATATACCAAGTGACTACCAGTCTCCTGACTGGCGGTCTAGTGTGGAGGATACCTTTAAGGAACCTCTTAACCAAGGGTAGCTGAGCCACTGACATATTGTGGGACAGACTTGTGGTAGGCGGAAATTGCACAAAGGTGCACCTTCATCGCTAAGTATTGCAGTCCTGCATTTGACAAGTCTAGAAGGTACTTTAACACCTTGTTTGGTGAGCAAGTAAAGGCGTCCAGGGAGGACTTTGCACACCAAATGGAGAACTGTTTCCACTTTGCTATGTAGGTCTACCTAGTGGATGGCTTGCGTGCTGTTAGGAGAATGTCTGAGATTCTACAGGAGACGTTGAACCTACCTACTTCTGTCTCCTCAGGGGCCAGGCGTGGAGATGAAGGGACCTAAGGTTGGGATGGACCACTGGACCCTGGGTCAGGAGGTCCATTTGAAGTGGTAGTTGTCTCGGTGGAATGTCTGTTAATCTGTTGATTAACAGAAACCATATCTGATAAGGCCAGTATGGGGTAATAAGAATCATGCAGCCCCCGTGCCTCCAGCTTGAGCAGCACCCTTTGAATTAAGAGAAGAGGAGGAAATGCATCCTAAAAGCATCTTGTTCACCGCAGTCTGAATGCATCCTGGCAGAAAACACCAGGTCCTGGATTTCTGACACAGAATAGAGGCAGTTTTGTGTTGAGTGGGAACGCAAAAAGGACCAGGTCCAGAGTGCCCCACTCTTCGAACAGCGACTGTACGACGTTTGAGTCAAGAGACCATTCGTGTGGATCCACCTCCGTTCTGCTGAGGTGATCCGCCAGATCATTCTGGATTCCTGGCAGGTAGACTGCCTGGATCAGGACTTTGTGCTCGAGACACCATTCCCACACTCTCATGGCTTCCCTGCACAGAGGGTAAGAGTGTGCTCCACCCTGTTTGTTGATGTAATACATCACTGCCTTCTTGTCCATCTGAAGGAGAATTACTTTGTGGACAGCTCTCATCTCCAGGACATTTATGTGCAGCTGGAACTCGTCCTGACTCCACAAGCTCTGTTTGTGTAAATCCTGACAGTGAGCTCCCCAACTGGTCAGAAGTGTATCCCTGGAGATGGTGATCTGCATCTCCAGTGGGGCAAAGGGAAAACCTTGGAGAAGGTTGCCCTCTTGAGTCCACCAGGTGAGTGACCTCATAAGAGGCTCTGTCACCTTGATGTGAAAGGATTGCACGTGCGTGGTTGGGGATCACTGAGTGCTGAGCATCCACTGTGCGGTTCTCATGTCTAAACGGGCCAGGGGCACCGTGAACACAGACGACACCATGAGACTCAGCATCCACTGCATCGAGAGAGCGCGGACCAAGTTGTTCTCCTTGATGAAGCAAGCCATCTGGAGAATGTTGTTTCTCCTGTCTTCTGAGAGGAAGGCTCTTGCCCTGGAGGTGTCCAGGAGAGCTCCTATGAAGTGAAGTTGTTGGGAGGGCTGAAGCTGCAATTTTTCCAGGTTCAGGAGAATTCCCATAGACGTGAGGAACTTGGAAGCCGTGGCAACCATTTACTGTGTCCCTTGTCTGGAGGAGCTCGCTAGAAGCCAATCATCCAGGTACGGGAACACTTGAACTCCAAGTTTTCTGAGATGTGCAGCGAGTACAGCAAAGCACTTTGTAAAGACTCAAGGTGCCGAGGATAGCCCAAAGGGCAGGACTCTGAACTGGTAATGCTGTCCTAGAACCACAAAGCGTAGGTGTTTGTGGTGGTCTGGGTGCACTGGGACGTGTTGGTAGGCGTCCAGCATGTCCAGAGACGCCAACCAACCTGCAACTTTTAGAGGGTAAGTGTTGTACCTTTTCAGTTGTTTATATTGCTTCCTGTCACTTTAAGCTATTTTAATTATGGCATCATAGTTTTCTGCAACTTTTAGAGGAAAGTAAGAGTATTTTTTCTACTGTAAGATCTTGATACTTAACACTTTTTATGTATTATGGCTGAACACAGCTGCCCAAACCAGGACTGTCCTGACAAAATCAGGACAGGTGGTTATCCTAGCTTCAGTTATGCTGTCACTATGTAATAATCCATTTAGGGAGCAGGAGGAGACTTAATGGACCTAGAGTCGCTTCAGACCTTAAATTACTCTTACTATGAAAGCCCTGCCTATGCAGCAAGAGAGGGAGAGACGTGATGGACCTACAGTTCCTTCCCACCTTAAATTCCTCAGTTTCTGTGTTTACTATATATGGATATTCTGACTCAACGTTGCTATAATGTACATTTTCAGACTATCTTTTTATATTGAGTACAATATTGCCATTTTATGGGGCAGCTATGAGACAAAAGCTCCATCCACAATGATGGCACAGTGCTCCCAGATGCAAAGCTGGTGGCTCTGGGAATCAGGACCCACTGGGCTTAGTGGCTCAGAGTATCATGGCTTGAAAAATGGGCTAACTAAAGGTGAGACTGCAAGTGGGTAGCCCCTGCAGCCTTTCTTCATTAAAGGATATTTGTACATTCTCAGTTTTGCTTGGAGGGTGCTGTTTTTAAAGTACGGCACCCAATCCTGTCATAAAACACAGGGCAGGGTTGGCAGCAGGGGTGCCATAAATCCAAGAAGCTCACAAATGGTGTTGTATCACCTGAGAGACGTGATCAGTGGTGTAAGTGTTGAACAAGAAGTACAGGAACTTAAACATTTGCACAAATGAAAAGCAGAATTAAGATCCTTGCTCTGAAGGATAACTTTTGGGACTTAAGGGACCGTTGGACCTTTTTCTACTGTCAACATCTATGTTTCTGTATGTCTATAAATTCCAGAAACATCCGTACATATACTGGTCAATCAGAGATGTCAAAGTATTTCTAATACACATTAAATTGTTCTACAAGTCAAATTGTGTGATGGAATCCACTGTTCTCATGTCACAAGCCAAGAAATTGTCATATTGTTACTGTTGTAAGACTTTCAATTCAAATATCAGTAGGAAGAAGTACAGGAACTCAGTTCCTGATGCAAAAAAGGTACAGGAACTGAGTTCCTGTGCATTCCTGCTCACTTTCATCACTGGACGTGGTTCCTGAGAGAGTCAAAAAAACAAAGTGAAGAAAACCAGAAAAAATGTAAATAAAAAAAACAGACAGCGGGAGACAACATTTCAACATCTTTTAAGATGAATTGTCCCCTTATTAAAACAAGTGTACTGTAGTAAGCAGTCTGTAGGAGACGCAATCTGCTAAGTACCCATCCATTTCACTGCTTAGCCTTCAATTAGAGGCAGATGCTTGACACACCGAGCTGAGCTGTGAGGTTTTTCTGAGAATAGTCAGGTTCCACATGCCAATTGCCATCTACAATTTCACTGAAAGTCCAGGAGTCCTTCTATCTAAAGCTTTACTTTGATAAGCAGTGGGGCGGTACTTTGGAATAATGGATCACCCCACCGCCTTTCCTTATTTTGTAGGTACCCCCCCATTAGAGATGTAAAGTATCATTTATCCAGCTATTAAAATGCAGAGATTGCTGCTGGCTCCATGGCACTGAGTGGTGAGGGACCATTCTGGCACACAGGCAACTGAGGTTTGCCCCCAGGTCCGGGATGTAGAAGCAGAGACAGGCAGGGAGGGTGAAAGAGCATCTATGTGAACACTCTCCTCCAGGGGAAGGGGTGCACTGTTCAGAAAGCAGCACCTGATGGGCTACGTTGGGCCACTGCTGGCATGGGTGACCAAGCGCTGGCTGTCCCAACCCGCAAGCTGCAGATGTGGTGGACCTTCCAGACATGGAGGAGAAGAAGCAAAAAATGCTAGACAAAAATGCTAGACCGGGAAGCCTTGGGTGATGGCCTCCTTGTGTGCTCCCCCAAGCCACCTGACCATCTGCAGTGGCCAATCTGCTACCCATTCCCTCGTGCCAAGAAATGGTTTCGTTAGTGCGAGTCTCCCTTTCCTCCTTCACCCTACGGGAAGAATGGAACTGAGCTGGGCACTACAGGAGATAGACTGGGGATCTGACTGTGGATGGTGCCAGCAAGAGTGAGTCCAGCGGGCAGAGAAGAAAAAATTACTCACCTTAGTAATGTTGTTTCTTCTAATGGAGTCTTGCTATATTATGACAGATGCAGTTTGTCCCACCATTAGAACTGCTCCGGAGGTGAAAGAGTTAACTTCCATGCAGAGCATGGAACTTAGAGCGCGAGCTCGGTTAGAGAAGCTCTGTTAGGGTGGTTTCAAACCGAAACCGTCAGATCTTTACGAGCAAAACTCACTAAGGCTCTGTGTGGAAGCTGTAACCTACACTAGCCAACTGGCTACTAAAATATTCACACATTTTCCTGGACCCAACACCAAGACTCAAGTCAGGGGACCAGAAAAATAAGATAAAATAACTAAATAAAACACAACACCCAAACATAAAAGGGGGCATCAATAAGTGCCAACAGTGGACTGCCCACCCCATACCCGAAGTAGAAGTTCCGAGAGGGGCAGGCTGGGGGGGAGGTCATAATATAGCAAGACTCCATTAGAAGAAACATTACTAAGGTGAGTAATTTTTTCTTCAAACAACATGAAGTCTTGCTACATTATGACAGATGCAGACTACACAGCAGTACCTCCATGGAGGAGGGACAGAACCTACTTAGGGAATAGGCTCTGAAGCACGGTTGTGTTAAACCGAGCATCCCTCCTGGCCTGATATCCAGGGAGTAATGCTTGGTGAAAGTGTGTACTGTTTTCCAAGTAGCTGCTTGACATATCTCCAAGATAGGGATGTCTCTAGCAGCAGCTAGAGATGCAGCTGTACCTCTGTAGAGTGAGCCCTCAGGCCTGAGGGGAACCTTACCCAGTTTTTGATAGCAAAATTGATACAAGAGACGCATCCACCTGGCAATGGATCTCTTAGTGGCAGGTCCCTTTCCAACTTCACCATAAGTGAGAAATAGTTGAGGAGTCAAACCTGTGACCCTGGTACGCTCTATGTAGTAACTTAGGGCCCTCTTAACATCTAGCTTGTGCAGCCTCCTCTCACCAGAGGAGGAATGGTCAGTGAAGAACACTGGAAGTGAAACAGATTGGTTAAGGTGGAATCGAAACCACCTTAGGCAAAACTTCCTGTTAGTCCTGAGGACTACCTTATCCCTGTGAAAGGAAATACAGTCAGTCTCCACTGATAAAGCCTCTAACTCACTTATGCCTGGCAGAAGTGATGGCTACTAGAAATACAGTTTTCCAAGTCAACTACTTAAGCTCTGTCGAAGACAGAGGCTCAAAGGGGGGTTGCACCAGCTGAGTAATGCAAACATTAAGATCCCAAGCAGGGGCAGGGTCCCTGAATGGAGGACTGGCATGAAGCAATCCCTTAAAAAACTTGGAAAATACAGGGTGAGCAGAAAGAGAAGAGGGCTTCCCTGCTGAAATGAAAGCAGAGACAGCTGCCAAGTGCACTTTCAGGGTAGCTGGTCTCAGTCCCAAAGAATTAAGATGGACCATATAATCCAATACAGTGGGTAAATCAGCAGATTCTGGGAATATGCTTCCAGAACACCATATGGAAAACCTTTTCCACTTGGAGTTATAGGTAGCCCTGGTGGAAGGCTTCCTAGCAGCTTTCAAGATTTCTAGAACACTTTGAGAAAGTTGCAGATCAGCAAACTTAACTGCTCAAGAGCCAGGCCTGAGGTTGAGGGATTTGAGATTCGGATACCAAACTCTCCCCTGAGCACAGGTTAACAGATTGTGGTTCCTGGGGAGACACAGGGGAAGATGGACTGCTAAGGACAGAAGGAGTGGGTACCAGGGCTGCCTGGCCCAGTCTGGAGCAATCAGGATCATCTTGCAGGGCTGAGACCTGATTTTGACTAGTACCTTGAACAGGAGAGGGAAGCGGGGAAAGGCATAGAGAAACTTCCCTTCCCAATCGAGGAGAAAGGCATCCAGGGGGACTGAGCCCAACACTGGGGGCCTGCAACAAAAAAGTGGAAGTTGATGATTGTCTGGGGCTGCAAAAAGATCTATGTGAGGAGTGTCCCATCTGGCAAAAACTATCCCCAGTACTAGGGGATCCAGTGACCATTCGTGATGGCCCTGGGAAATCCTGCTGAAAGCATCTGCCAGGACATTGTCCTTGCCTGGGAGGTGAACTGCTATGAGGAAGTGTTCAGGAATAAGCCAGAGACCACAACTTTCATCGCCTCGGTGCACAAGGTCAAGACCGAGTGCCCCTTGTTTGTTGATGTACCACATTGTAGTGGTGTTGTCTGTTCTGACCTGTACCACCTTGTTCTGAACAGATACAGAAAAACCTGAAGTGCTAGAAAACAGCTCTGAGTTCCAAAAGATTGATGTGGAGCAGAGATTCCTGAGGGGACCATAACCCTGGGTGGAGAGGTCGCCCATGTGAGCTCCCCATCCCAAGAGGGACGCATCTGTAGTAAGGGTCAAGGAGTGGGACAGAGGGATGAAAGGCACCCCTTGTCTCACATTGCTCTGATCCTGCCACCACTGAAGGGCATGGATCAGGGTTCGAGTCACTGGGATTAACTTGGATAGGGGATCTCTTCTTTGAGACCAGAAAGCTCTCAAATGGAACTGAATGTCCCTCATCTGAAATCTTGCCTCCTTGCACTACAGCTGTGGAAGCAGCCATGTGTCCTAGGAGCTGCAGGAAATGCCTTGCTGGTCGAGAGACCTGAAGAGTGAAGGACTGAGGCCAGGGCCACCAAGGTCCTTACCCTTTCCAGGGGAAGGAAGGCTCTGGCCTGCTTTGTGTCCAGTTCTGCGCCTATAAAGGTGAGTACCTGGACAGGTTCCAAAACTGACTCTGGAAGATTGAGAAGAAAGCCCAGGGAGGTAAGCAGCTGCTGGGTAACTAGCAGGTGTGATTTGACCTGGTCTGGAGACTGACCCACAATGAGCCAGTCGTCCAGGTAGGGAAAAATGGCAATATTTTGCCTTCTTAGATAAGCAACTGCTACCAGACATTTTGTGAACACCCTTGGGGCAGAGGTAAGGTCAAGGGCATTGCTCTGAACTGATAATGGCCTGAGGGCAGTTCGAATCTGAGGTACTTTGATGGGAGCTTTGATAAGAACATGGAAGTAGGCATCCTTGAGGTCCAGGGAAGCTAGCCAGTCCCCTGGCCTTAGGGAGGGTAAAATCATTCCCAGAGTCACCATTTTGAATTTTGGTTTTAAAAGGTGCTTGTTCAGATATCTTAGATCCAGGATAGGCCGCCCTCTCCTGTCTTTTGGGGTAAGGAAGTACCTGGAGTACAGACCCTGCCCTGATGTGGGGAGAAACCTTTCTACAGCTCTGAGAGCCAGGAGGGTTGAGACTTCTGTTTCAAAGCAAGAGTCTCTAAAGGGTTTGCAGGTGAAAAGATCTGGCTCTCATCTTTGGAAATTTTTGAGTTGAGAATCAGACCCTGGCTCACTACTTCCAGGACCCACCTGTCTGATGTTAAAGACTCCCAGTCCTGGACGAAGTAAGCCAGCCTGCCCCCTACAGGTAATGGAGAGCCGACCTGGGCATCCCATCAGGGTGCATGTTTGGCAGGGGCTTTAGGCTGAGGGGTGAGCAGGCCTGCTCGCACTCTGCCTGCCTCCCTCTGAAGAACCCCTCTGAGCATAGGCTGAAGAGGAGGCCTGGTCTGGTAAAAGGCCTGTGAAAAGGCCTGCCCCTACCCCTGGGGAGCTGCCCTGAGGAGTGGCTTGCTGCCTTGGCTTGTGCACTCTTAAAGTGGTTCTATATTCATCCATTTTTCATATAATTCTCTGTCTGCTCCCCAAACAGAGAATTTCCCACCACAGGAAAATCCATAGCCTTAGACTGGGTATCCTGTGACAAAGTAGTACACCTGAGCCAGGCCAGTCTACGAAAAGTCACAGATGTAGCCATGACTCTAGAGGATACATCATTAAAATCCACTGCAGCATGGAACTGCACCTTAGATGCCTCAATACCATCAAGAGCCACCTGCTCCAGCTCCTTTGCAAGCTGGCCAGGGACCTGTTTGGCTAAGGCCATGACAGTATCCCATCTAGATTTCTGGTATCTCGCAACATAAGCCATATAGTTTGCTTGTCTGAGTCCCAAAGATACTGCCATGTATTGTTTTTTGGCCACGGCGTCAATCTTCCTGGAGTCCTTGTCAGGAGGATGTGAAACCAGGGGAATATTAGCTTTATCACAGGCTGCAGCCTGAACTACCTCAATATGACTGCATTGCTGTGAAAGAAAATCTGTATCAGGACCTGACAAAGTGTACCTCCTGTCCATCTTTTTATCTACAGGAGGCACAGAAGAAAAAATTACTCACCTTAGTAATTGCTTTTCTTCTCATACCCAGATCTTTACGAAGCTAACACTAAGCAACAAGTCTGTGTGGAAAGCTCTACACTAGCCAAATGGCTACCTACTAGTAGTAATAACAACAATATAAACAACAATAGGAACAACAATAACAATAATAAGAATGAATAATGGTATTATTAGTTTTCCCCCCTGACAAGCACTATTAGGACCCCCCCTTCCCCCAAAGACTCAAGTCCAGGAAGGGGGGCAACAAATCACTCAACACAGAAAACCCTAGTTCCCTAACCCTAAATAAAAGAGGGTGAAGGGAAGAACTACAATGGCATGACACAGTGCTTGCACTAATTTGCCACCCCCACCCCAGTAGAAGTTCTGAGAGGGGCAGGTTGGGGGGGTGGTCCTAATATAGAAGACTCCCATGAGAAGAAAAGCAATTACTAAGGTGAGCAATTTTTCTTCAAACACCATGAAGTCTTGCTATATTAGGACTTATTGCAGATTACACAGCACAGTACCTCCATGGAGGAGGGTCAGGACCTACTTAGGAAATAGGCTCTGAAGCACAGCTGTGTCAAAAAGAGCATCTCTCCTGGACAGAAATCCAGGAATAATACTTGGTAAAAGTGTGAACTGTCTTCCAAGTAACAGCCGACAGATTTCCAGAATGGGAATATCTCTAGCAGCCGCTAGAGATGCAGCTGTACACCTGGTGGAGTGAGCCCTCAGTCCTGAGGGGCCTCCTACCTAGTCTTTGATAACAAAATGGATACAGAGACAATCCACCTTGCAATTGTCCTCTTAGTGGCAGGTTCTCTGCCAACCTCGCCCTAGGTAAGGAAGAGTTGGAGGATTCAACCTGTGACCCTTGGTGTGTTAAGCAAATAGTAGCATAAGGCTCTTTTGACGTCTGCTATGCAGTCTCCTCTCACCTGAGGAAGAATGCTCAGTGAAAAATCCTGGGAGAGAGATGGGTTGGTTCAGGTGGAAACCTGAAACCACTTAGGGACAAACCCTGTGTTAGTCCTAGGGACTGTCTTATCCTGTGGGAGAGAAAAATCTTCCACTGCCAGGGCCTATAGTTCACTTATGTCTGGCAGAAGTGAAACCACCAGAAAAAACATTTTCCAAGTGAGAAGCTTGAGCTCTGCTGGGGACAGAGGTCCAAAGGGTTTGCATTAACTGAGCAATGTAACATATCCAGGCTCCATGGGTGAGCTGGTTCCTCAAAAAGGAGGGGTTGTGAAGCAACCCCTAAAACTTGGAAACACAGGTTGAGAAGAAAGGAAGCAGGCTTCCCTGCTTGCAGAAAAACAGAGACAGCTGCCAGAGGAACCCTTAAGGTAGCTGGCCCAAGACCTAAGGAATTTAAAATGGACCAAAAGTCCAGAAAATGGGCAGATAAGCAGACTGTGGTATAATCTGCTTCTCAAGCGCACCAGACTGAAAACCTGTTCCGCTTAGAATTGTAAGTGGCCCCAGTGAAAAGCTTCCTTGAAGCCTTTAAAATATTCGCACACCTTGAAAAGGTGTAAATCAGCAAATTCTAACTCCTCAAGAGCTGCCTTGGAGAAGGAGGAATTTGAGGTTCGATACCACACTCTCCCTTGTGCAAAGGCCAGTAAGTCGTGGACTCTGGGCAAGCTCAGGGTAGGGTGGACTGTCAAGGACAGAGACAATGGGTACCAGGGCTGTCTGGCCCAGTTTGGAACAATCAGAATCGCTTTGCAGGGCTGAGATCTGATTTTTACTAGACCCTGAAAGAAAGGGAAAAGGAGGAAAGGTGTAGAAACTTCCCTTTCCAATCCAAGTGAAAAGCGTCCAGGGGCTGATCCCAGCACTGGAGGCCTCAACAAAACAGAGAAGTTAGTGGTTATCTGGGGCTGCGAAAGATCTATCTGAAAATGAGCCCCATCCGCAAGGACTGAACCCAGCACCTGAGGATTCAGAGCCCAATCGTGATGGCCCTGAGAATCCTGCTGAGGGCATCTGCCAGGGCATTGTCCTTCCCTGGGAGATGAACTGCTATCAGGGAGGTGTTCAGGGAGTAAGCCAGAGACCACCACTTCCATTGCTTGACACAAGGCTGATGACCGAGTGCCCCCTGCCTGTTGATGTACCACATTATTGTGGTGTTGTCTGTCCTGACTTGAACTACCTTGTTCTGGACAGAAGCTGAAAACTCCTAAGAGCTAGAAGACAGCTCTGAGCTCCAAAAATTGATGTGGAGCAGAGATTCCTAGGGAGACCACACTCCCCTCGTGGACAGGTCGCCTAAGCGAGCTCCTCACCCTAACACAGGAATGAGGAGGACCCCTAGTTTTAGATTGCTTTGATCCTGCCACCAGTGTAAGGCCAGGATCAGGGATTGGGTCACTAGAACCAATTTGGAAAGGGAATCCCTCCTTTGGGACCAATAGGCCCTCAGATGGAACTAATTGTCCCTCATCTGGAATCTTGCTCCCTGCACTACAGCTGTGGAAGCAGCCATGTGCCCTAGTAGTTGTAGCAAATGCTATGCTGGTCAAGAGACCTTAGAGTAATGGAAGATGCCAGGGCAAAGAGACTGCCTACCCTTTCAGAGGGGAGAAATGCCCTGGCTAACTTTGTGTTCAACTCTGCCCCTATGAAAGTATACCTGAACTGGTTCGAGAACTGACTTTGGCAAATTCAGCAGGAATACAAGAAAGGTGAGAAGCTGCTGGGTGACTTGCAAGTGGGATTTTACTTGATCTGGAGACTGACCCACTAAGAGCCAGTCATCCAGGAAAGGAAACAAAGCAATCCCTTGCCTTCTTAAAAGAGCCACTACCACAGCTAGAATTTCAATACCCTTGGCGCAGAGGTAAGGCTACAAGGCACTGCCCTGAACTGGTAGTGGCCTGAGGGTAACTTGAGTACTTCGGTGAGAAGGCCTGATCAAAACATGAAAAAATAGGCATCCTTGAGGTCCAGGAAAGCTAGCCAGTCCCCTGGCCTCAGCCAGAGTTAACATTTTAACTTTGTTTTCAAAAGATGCTTGTTCAGTACCTTAAATCTGAGATGGGCGCAATCTCCTGCCTTCTATGGGGTAAGAAAGTATCATGAGTACAGCCCCTGCCCCAGTGGCAAGGAGGGACCCTTCTACTGCTTTGCAGTTCAGAGGAGAAGAAACCTCTGCTCCCAAAGCAAGGATTCGAAGGATTTGCAGGTAACCTGTCTGGCTTTCATCTTTGAAACTGTTTGAAGTTGAGAACCAGACCTATTACTTCCAGAACCCACTTGTCCGAGTTAGGGACACCCAATTCTGGCTGAAATAAAACCAACCTGCCCACTGGTAGGAGAATGCCCTGGGCACCCCATCAGGGTGCCTGCTTGGCAAGTCTTAGGCTAAGGGGAGGGGCGTTTACTTGTGCCCTGTCTATCTCTGCCTCTGAAGAGACCCCTCTGGCGAAAGCAGAGGAGGCCTGAGCCTCTACCTGGGCACTTTTGTGTAATCATCCCTGTTTTCATATAGCTTTCTGTTTGTTCCTCAAACAGAGAATTACCCAACAAGAAACAAATCCATAGACTTTGACAGAGTATCTTGGGACAGATTAGTGCATCTGAGCCATGCCAACCTACGGAAAGCTACAGAAGTGGTCATGACCCTAGAGAAAACAAGATTAACACCAACAGCAGTTTGAACTTGAACTTAGAGGCTTTCAGTGCCATTAGCAGCCACCTGTTCCAACCGCTAGCCAGCTGGCCATGGGCCTGCTTGGCTAAAATGCAATACTCGTCCCACCTAGATTTCGAAATCTAGCCACATAAGCCATACAACTTGCCTGTCTGAGTCCCACAGAAGCTGCCATATACTGTTTTCTTGTCATGGCATCAATCCTCCTGGAACCTATTCAGGAGGATGTGAGGCCAGGGAACTAGCCTGACACAGGCTGCAGCTTGTACCACACCTACATGACTACACTGCTCAGTGAGGAAGTCTGTAACAGAGCCTGATGAAATACACCTTCTGTCCATTTTTTATCTTACAGGAGGGACAGAAAGAGGAATCTTATAAAATCTTTGTTGTTTACTTCCTAAATGACTTATGCAAGGAAAGACAACCTCCTAGCCCATCATTCCTACATAATCAGGCTCCCTTTACTCATCCATAGCCTCCTCTAAAGGAAGCTGGGGATTCTGCAAGCTTTTGTAAAACATAAACTGAGAAAGGACTCAGACAGAAAAGGAGGAGATTCTAAAAGTCTGTCTGGAGAAAATGTCGGCTAGTGGGCATGTCCAGACCCTACCAGCCACACATGTATTGATCAAATTTCCTCCTCCCACTCCTGTGGTTCATAACAATTCCTCAACATCATAAACCTGAACCACTGGAACTGAACGAGCCACCTTTTACCAACTGTAGATGGTCTGACAGGACCTAGAAACAGTGACTGGACAATCTGTATGGCTTAACTACTTCTGCAGCAGTTGGAGAGACAATCTTGGACTCCAAACCTACTGATTTCTCTGTCATATTCATTTTTTTTTAAACTGGTTCCTCTGAACCATCCTTTTGCCGAGAAGTCTAGCCCTGGTCAGAGGCACTCCCTCTGGTCCAGTGGGTACTGGACCGGCTGGCCATCCGGTCAGCGGACTTTTGGTCAATAGTTCCCTGAGCCGCCCTATCTCTTTTCAGGGTGGCTGCAGGAAATTTTAAACACCTGGCAGTCTGACAGGAGGTGGTCAGCCCCAGACAATAAACACAAGTGGTGTGTGGGTCAGCCTTGGCAAAGGCTTCCCACAGCATCACAGTGTTGAAACCCAGTGGGCCGGTTTTCTTTTGGGTTTCTCAGACATAATGCCAGCCTAACCAAAAACTTGCCCTTTTATGGCCATGCCAGGCAAGACACCCTTATCGGTTCCTAACACGTTTCATGGGTATTTAGAAAAACCTATTTAAAATCAAGGTTTTAGAACCAATAAGAACTGGTACCGTACTCTAAAAGCCCAAACTTTAAAACGTTAAAATAAGCAAACCGATCGGTTCAAAACCGAACCGATAACTAAATTTCCACACAGACTTTACATTTTGTACTTACGGTTTACCAGATAGAGCTTTAACCGAAATGCGGTAAAATAATTACTTTTTGCCAGTTCAAATGAACCAAAAATACTCGCTTGACCGAGAAATGAACCGAGCTGAAGGAGCTAAACTCCGGAGCGACTGTTCAGTGAAGCGGAGTAAAGAATCTGACAGTTTCATTTGAAACTGCCCAGATAGAGCTTTGGTATAGCGCCCTCACGCTTTAGAACTCCAGATTCTCTGGAGTTAACTCTTTCCTCTCCGGGGCAGTTCAAGTGCAGTGGCTAACTGCAATAAGTCCTAATATAGCAAGACTTCATGGTGTTTGAATTAGGAGCTTTTAAAATTTTTATTGGTTGTTTCCTAAAAGATTTATGTAAAGGGATGGACAATCTCCTGGACTCTGGGATATCCATCATCTCTACATAGTCAGGCTCCTCTTGCTCATCCAAAGCCTCCTCTAAAGGAAGCTGGAGAGGCTCAGCAACTTTTTTTATAAAACAGAAAATGAGAAATGGACTCAGCAAGCCTAGGGGGAGATTCACCTAAAGGTCTGTCTGGGGAGATGTCCGGTTCAATGGGCACATCCAGACTTTCAAAGTCACATTCACACTGATCATAATCATCCTCCCCCTCCTCTGGTTCATAAAACTCTTCTATATCATATTCTTGAACCGGTGGAACCGACCGAACCGACCTTTTGCCAGATAGTGGCGGTTCAGAGGGAACCAGGGACAGTGACTGGACAATCTGTATTGGCCTGGCTATCTCTGCAGCAGTTGGAGAAGAGATTTTGGACTCCACACCTGCTGACTTTCTAGTTCTCTTTGCTGGAACTGGCTCCTCAGAGTCAGCTTTACGTTGGCCCGAGGAAGTCTGGCCCTGGTCAGAGGGCACTCCCTCCGGTTCGGCTGGCACCGAACTGGGCTGGCCATCTGGGTCAGCTGACTTTTTGGCCTCTCGTTCCCTGAGCCTACCAACTCTCTTATCTAGGGTGGCTGCAGGGAAATTCTTGCAAATCTGGCAGTCTGCATTGAGGTGGTCAAACCCCAGACAATAAACACATGTGGTGTGTGGGTCAGCCTTGGCAAAGGCTTCCCCAGTTCCCAACCGTGTCACGGGTCGTGGAAAAAAACGTAATGAAATCTGTTTTTTTTAGAACTGATAAGAACCGGGAACCACACTCTAACAAGCCTTAAAAGGCTTCAAAACAAAGTTTAAATACAATTCGATTGGTTCAAACCGAACCGATAAACATTTACAAGTTCCACACAGAAAACCTATCTATTACTTACAATACCATAGACAGAGCTTGAACCGATCGGTTTGCGGTTAAAATAAATAATATCGCGGTTAAATTTAACCGAGAAAAGACGCTTTAAACCGAGGAAATGAACCGAGCAGCAGGAGGAATCTCCGGAGCGACTGTTCAGTGAGGCGGAGTAAAGAATCTGACGGTTTCGGTTTGAAACCACCCTAACAGAGCTTCTCTAACCGAGCTCGCACTCTAAGTTCCATGCTCTGCATGGAAGTTAACTCTTTCACCTCCGGAGCAGTTCTAATGGTGGGACAAACTGCATCTGTCATAATGTAGCAAGACTTCATGTTGTTTGAAGTGGCACAATGTGGAAGCTGAAAGAGTAGGAATCTGGGGACATGGAGGGTGGCAAAGAAAGTCATTATTTACAAACATAAAATGTTTATACCCACAATATTTATAGCAATTGCATGTAATGTTTTCTTCAGTTCTGATTTTACCTCATTATTAGTGGTTAAATATTTCACATTGATAATGCACTTATTTCACTGTCTCAAAAGCATCTAGGGGAAGTCACGTGGGAGTCCATTTAAGATGGTAGCCTAAGCCTTCAGCTCTCGGTTACTCTCGATATTATCCTTCATCATTAAGTTAGTCAACATACGGACTGAGGCTAAATACTGATATTGGTGGCAGTGTGAGATGCCAGCACATGGGGATGAAAACTTGCTATCACAGGCCACACACAAAACTTCTGCCAACTAAGATGGTGGACGAAACTGTCAGCACACCAAACAGATTAGGCCACCCTTAAGAGAACACAAACAATGAAGTTATAAAACAGACAGTCACTACAAGCCAGGATGCCTTTCAACTGCTTTCTGGAAGGGTGTTCCAGAATGAATTCCACATGGACATTCTGGAGGCCTCCTTGAAAGACGGGACTGACCACTTGGAAGCAGCGGAATGCAGCATACAACAAACGAAAGTTACGCACTCACCATAACTGTTGATCTTCCTGAATATCTTCTCCATAGATTACCAATAATGAGTCTGTGCCAGAGGCACTAAGACCCCATGGGAGCCAAAACTTTTCTGGGGGATGGCAGCGCGAGTAGGCTCCATGCACGCATTACCACACGGGCTCACTGGTATGCAGTGGCACCAGCCTCCAGAAGCCTCAGTGCCTATTTTTACAGAGGAGGCAAGCAGTATGAACCTAATGAGTAATCTGTACACTTACCCAAAGATCATAAGACAGCCCTGGTGGCCCATGTAAGAAGTGCCACCAAACCGAGTAAGACCATGTCTTCACAGCCCAAACCAAGTACAAACAGGTGAAGACCAACATGACAATACTGTAGTGAGTCTGGGAGATGGTGGGAGGGTATGATAATCTATGGCAAAGATATTCAGGAAGATCAACAGTTACAGTAAGTACGTAACTTTCATGTCTTCCAAGAATCAATCAGCTCCACAGATTCCTACTAGTGGGTCAGAGTACCAAGCTCAGAGAAAGTCCCCCAGACCAAGGCAGCTGGAACTTACGACAGTAATCCATTCAGAATGGTCCTGCCTGGCGTGGACATCCAGGGCATAGTGCTTAGTAAAGGTGTGCACTGTGCTCCAAGTTGCAGGTCTGCAAATTTCTCCAGTAGGCACAAACGGTATTTCTGCCAGGGAAGTGGCAACCACTCTGGCGGAGTGGGCATGTACCTTGCCCTCCAGTTTAACCTGAGCCATAGCACAGCATAGCAGTGGCAAAGATAGTTTACAATCCAGGCTGAAATGCACTAGATCGTGAAAGACTGTCTTTTTTTGAATAGGGTCAAAAGAGACAAACAGCTGTTTTGATGGTGTCACGTCCTTAGTTCTGCCCAGGTAAAATCTAAGGACCCTCTTAACTTCCAGTGAGTGGTAATTCCTTTTTCCCTTATTCTGGAAGTTGGCAAAGTAGGTAGGCAGAAGTGTAATCTGATTAAGATGGAACTCTGACTTGGAGTGTACGGAGAAAGTACAGTTATGTAAGAACTTACCGTAACAGTAGATCTTCGAGAGAGGCTCTTGCAGTAGGTAATTACATTTAGGACTGTAGCCGGCAGGCATCAGGACCCCACGGAAAAATTTCTAGCTAGCAGTCTCTGGCGAGGGACCACCCCCATGGCAGGTGACTGGTGTCAGATGACATCGGTATAAAGAGCCGGTCCCTCACGCCGGCCTTCCAGTTCTTTCCCGCCAAAGGCCCAAAAAGGCAAGACGAGAGAGAAGCAGAGATTTCCTTTCCTGGAAAAGGAGTTAAAAAAGCTTAGGGGATGGAGGAGGGAAGACATCAGAAGAGCCTCCTCAAGATCACTGTTAGCAAGTCTCTAATGTAACTGTACCATCTTACTCCGAGAGGGCTCTTGCAGTAGGTAATTACATATAGGACTGAGTCCCAAGCAGTCTGGAACAAAGAGAAGCACACGGGAGAGGAAACTACTCATAAGGGACCCTCTGGCTGGAGAGGACTTAAGAAAGAAGTCCTTGCAGAACAGCCAACCTGAAGCCGGCTCTGCGGCGAGAGGCAATGTCCAAACTGTAGTGTTTCGTAAAGGTATGGACAGAAGTCCAAGTTGCGGCTGCACAAATGTCAGCCACTGACACATTCTTGAAACAAGCAGCAGAGGCCGCGACACCCCTGGTGGAGTGACCCCTGACCTGACCTGACAAGATCTTGTGATGCTTGTCGTAACAGAAAGTGATACAGTGAACCAACCATTTGGACAAACATTGTTTGGAAACAGCGCTGCCCTCTCTTTTGCTGGCAAAAGAAACAAATAGTTGGTCAGTCTTTCTGAGATCCTTCGTCCTGTTGGTGTAGTATCTCAGAATCCGGTGAATGTCCAGAGTATGTAAAAGATACTCCCCATGATTGGAATGCTGTGTGAAAAAGGCAGGCAGTTCAATGTACTGCTTCAATGTAGATTCCCCTACAACCTTAGGGAGAAACTTAGGATTGGTGCGCAGAGCCACACGCTCCTTGTGGAAAATCAAATATGGAAGTTTGCACATCAAGGCCTGAAGCTCGGAAATTCTTCGAGCGGAAATAATGTCCACAAGAAAGAGGGTCTTCCAAGAAAGGAACTTAAGTTCTGCTGAGGCTGCTGGCTCAAATGGAGGCAGTGTAAGTTTCTCGAGAATGAAATTCAAGTCCCAAGGAGGGGCAGGAACCCGAATGGGGGGTCTCAGGTGGAGAACCCCTCATAGAAAAGTCTTCGCGACCTCCAGTTGAGCGAAAGTCCTGTACCCAAAGGGAACGTGATAAGCGGCTAGAGCTGCCATGTGAACTTTCAGAGAGGAATGACTGAGACCCAGGTTGAAGAGGTAACACATGTAGTCCAGAAGCTGTCCGACAGGACAGGAGAAAGGCTCCAGATCTTTGGACGAGGCCCAAATGGAAAAGCGTTTCCATTTCATGGCATAGGTGGAGTGAGTGGATGGCTTCCTAGCCTCCACCAAGATCGCTGCCACTTGAGGGGAAACCCCAAAACGGACTTGAGCTACGTCTGTAGGAGCCAAGCATGAAGCTGAAGGGATCTGAGGCCGGAATGGACCAGGGATCCCCGATCCTGGGTCAACAGAAGTCACAAAAGTGGAAGAGGAATTGGAGATTCCTCTGAGTACCATTGTAGAAGAGAGAACCAAACTTGCCTGGGCCAGAAGGGGGCGATGAGGATCATGTGGGCCCCTTCTGAGCTGAGCTTGTGCAGGATCCTTGGAATCAACGGAATTGGGGGAAAAGCATAAACGAATCTGCCCTTCCAATTGAGAGACAGAGTGTCTCTCCAGAGTCACCCGCGCCCTGGAGCAAGCGAGCAGAAGGTGGGCAGTTTTGCGTTTAGTGGAGACGTGAACAGGTCGACCTGAGGGGTTCCCCAGCATTGGAAGATGTCTTCTGCTATTTCCTGGTCCAATTCCCACTTGTGAGGTTGTGCCGAGGATTGGCTCAAGTTATCTGCCAAAGAATTCTCTACCCCGGGACATGGACTGCTGTGAGGTGAAGGTTGTGTAAAGTCGCCAACTCCCAGACCCGCACCGCTTTGCGACAAAGAGGGTAGGAATGAGTGCCCCCCTGTTTGTTGAGGTACCAGACTATACTCATGTTGTCTGTTTGTACAGCCAGGTGGCCGGGAAGCAGAAAGGTGAGGAGAGCTTGCAGAGCATGCAACACCACTCGGAGCTCGAGCACGTTAATCTGAAGCGTCTGCTCGAGAATGGACCATGAGCCCTGGGTCCGTTGGGATCCCAAATGAGCTCCCCAACCTTCACCCGAGGCATCCGTTGTCAGGGTTTGGGAGGGGGAAGAAAGACAGAAGGGAACTCCCTGACAAAGGTTCTCCTGAACCAACCACCAGTGCAAATCCCGAACCATTGGGGTCAAGACTAGTACTTCTTGGTCCAAGTCATCGACCAGTCGATCCCACTGAGACTGAAGAGTCCACTGAGATATTCTCATGTGGAGCCGAGCGCACGGAACTGTCGGAATTGCAGCCGCCATGAGCCCAAAGAGGCGAAGGACCGACCTGGTGGGAACCCGCCTGTGGGAGGACAACCTGCTAGCCTGAGCCTGGAGGGTGGCCACCCTGTCTGGGGGCAGAAAAGCCATACCAGTGGTCGTGTCCAGAGTCGCCCCGATGAACTGGAGATGCTGAGATGGGATCAAACGGGATTTTGCCTGGTTGATGGTAATACCCAGGCTGGTAAAAACCTGCTGGGCAAGACAAAGAGAGCGCAGAAGTTCCTCCCTGGATGGGGCCGCCTGGAACCAGTCGTCCAGGTACGGGAAAACCTGAACTCCCTGAGTATGCAGGTGGGCCACCACCACCGACAGGCATTTGGTGAATACTTGGGGGAATGAGGAAAGACCAAATGGGAGGGCCTTGAACTAGTAGTGGTCCCCCTGGAAAGCAAACCTGAGGTATTTGCAATGGGAAGGGCAGATAAGGATATGCAGGTACACGTCCTGCATGTGCAGAGCACACAGCCACTGTCCCAGCTGAAGGAGGGGCAGGAGGCTCTGCAGGGAGAGCAGACCTTTTGTACTCCACGAACAGATTGAGAGAGCAGGAAGAAATGAGAACAAAAGCCCGTCCCCCGAAGATGGAGAGGAATGGGTTCTATAGCCTCCTTCAACAGAAGGGAGGAGATTTCTTCCTGAACCCTGAGAAGGTGTTCGGGGGAGTAAGACAACTGGGGAGGGGGTTTTCTTGGAGGTTTCTGAAGAAACTCTATGGTGTGGCCCTCGGCTATTAGCTGGAGGACCCAAGAGTCAGAAGTGATCCTCTCCCAAACCGGCAGATGTAGGGAGAATCTCCCGCCTACCGGTTCCTCTGGATTGGCCAGAGGCAGTGGGAGAGGGAAGGAGTCAGGAGGTGTGGGGCAGCACCACGGCTGGAGCTCCTGTAGCCCGTTTGGGTGGGGGGGGGTCTCGTAGCCGGAGGGGCCCAGTGTTTGTTGGCCTGCTTTCCCTGCGGTTTCACCTTAGGCCGCGGGCGATGGCGAAAGGAACGACACTGCGCTTCAGGGGCTCCGTACATGGAGTCAACCTCGAGAGCAGCGCCCTGCTCTCTCAGTCCGGTAATGATGTCCTTGTCATCACCACCGAACAACACCGAACCTCGGAAGGGAGCTTCCTGGATGGCGGATTGTACTTCCGAGGCCAAACCTGACACCCGAAGCCAGGCATGTCGCCGCAGACTCATGGCGAATGCTGAGCTTCGTCCAGAAGCATCCACTGAGTCTTAAGTAGCAAGCAGCATGTGCCTACTGGCCTAACGTGTGAAGCGGACTAGGTCTGCCACTTCCTGAGTTGTCTGTGACTGAGGAAGGGAGTCCAACTTGGCTTCCACCTCGCTAAGGATAGCCTTCTGGTAATCCCCCATGTGAGTGACATAGTTCAAAGCTCTGATGCCCAGAGTGGAAGAAGAAAAGACCTTCTTGCCATACTGGTCCAGAAGGCGGGACTCCGTATCGGGTGGGGGACGAGCTCAGATGCTTAGGGTTAGCCGAACGGCCGTGGGCAGCGCTGATGATGACCGAATCGGCCTTGGAGTGTGACGTGAGAAAGTCATCCCCCTCAGGAGCCTGATACAGCCTATCCGCCTTCTGAGGAAGAGGGGCTAAAGCCAACGGTTGTTTCCATATAGTGGAAACGAGGTTGGCGTAAGGCTCGATCCAGGGTGGAACTAACGTGGGAGCGATCTCGGGCAAATCCAAATGGGCAGCTAGCTTCTGCCTCTGTGGATCCGGCTCCAGAGATTTCCACTGATGAAGAGCCTGGATTTTTCTCAACAACTCTGTGAATGAGGGATCCTCCGGAGGGGACTTCGGAGGAGTCCTGGGCCTGGGCTTGTCAGGAGTGCGAGGCTCGTCCGGATCGGAGCTGTCATCGGAGTCCTCCGATGAGTCCGAAATAGACGGAGACGAAGACCCCTCTCCACTTGGGGGAGGAACATAGCCCCTAGGGGGCAAGGTGTCACCCCCAGCCTTAGACCCCGTAGCAGTGTCTCTGAGGTTGGGGGGAGGAGTGGCCTCTCGCCCCTGGTGACGGGGGTCCAGGACCGGGTCCATCATCGTGAGGCAGCTCTCCACCTCCTTGGTGATTTGAGCCTTGGCCTCAGTCCACCAAGAAGCCAGAGTCTCCCTCAGATCCATCTGAGGCTGAGGGGGTGGTGGAGGAGAGGAAGGAGAGGGGTACAGATACTGGGGGTATCCGTAAGGTGAGTATCCGAATCCCGACGGTGGAAAGCCCAGCGTCGGGTACTGTGGCACCGGGTACTGCAGCATTGGGTACTGTGGTGCTGGATACTGTGGAGCCAGATACTGCGGCGTTGGAAAGGACGTCGTAAGGTCCAGCGCCAGGTGCTCCACCGAAGTAGTAGGTCCTGGCAAAGGCCCGGCAGGTGGGCCAGGTACAGGTGGCCCGGCGGGCATCGGAGTGACGTCCGGTAAGGGGACATCAGCCAGCGTCTGAGGAACCGGCATCAGGCCAACCGGTCCCACGGGAGAGGGGCCTGACGGAGGCGCAGAAGGGTCCCCAGCGGCGTCCGGGGGAGAGCCCAAAGGGTCCCCGGGGTCCAGCTGGGGAGACGCAGGGGCCTTGGACGGCAGCAGCGAGGGCTGCGGGGAGCCAGCATCACCGGATGGTTGAAAGATATCTGGTGAAGGCTCCGGCGCCGGGCGGCCAGCGGGCAGGCCAGCGGGTGTCTGACTGGCGTGGTCTGGGCAGGCGTCGGAGGAGCCGACGTCTGACTGATCGGATCCGGCGCCTGAAGAAAGCCGCGCAGGTGAGGTGACCTTGATGGGCGGCTGGATGGCCGTGCGCTGCCCCGAAGGAACAAGCAACTTAGTGACCGGTTCCGGGCAGACGTCAGAGGAGCCGATGCCCAACTTATCAGAGAGGCTCGAACCAGAAGGTCGTGCAGGAGCAGCCTTACTGGGAGTGGGTGCCTCCTTTGTCCCGGAGGCTCCGGACTGGCCCGAGCACGAACCAGCCGGGGGGACCGATGCTGTCTCGGACACCACCAAGACGGCCATCGGGGAACGGTCCCCCCGAGGGGACGTTACCTGGAGGGTGGCGACCCCGGCCAAAGTCGCCATAGCCGCGGATGAGGAGTCCTGGTACCGGTGCTTCTCCTTCTTCTTAAGGCTCTTGGGGGAGGTGGAAGCCTGTCGGAGCTTTTTCAGCTCTTTCTCCATGGAGGACATCTTCTTCTTTAGGATGTGGGCCTCCAGGGACTGCTGCCTTCTTCTGCGGGTACTGAACCTCAGGCAGTGCTGACAGTAATCCACGGGGTGGTCTGGGCCTAAGCAGATGAGGCAGCGAGTGGCGTCGTCTTTTGGAGGGAGTTGCGCCGCACAAGTCGACTTGTTCTTGCAGCTCGGACATGGTGGGGACCTACATACATGGCAGGTGAAAAGAATCCTGACGAAAATTTGTTCGAAAAAATTGAAAAAAGCGACAGTAGAAGTACCAGCGACGGACTGACGAGCAGTGGAACTTAACCGCGAGATGCTGTCAACAGCTAACGGTGGGAAAGAACTGGAAAGCGGGTGTAAGGGACCGCCCCTTTATACCGACGTCATCTGACGCCAGTCACCTGATGTGGAGGCGGTCCCTCGCCAGAGACTGCTAGCTAGAAATTTTTCCGTGGGGTCCTGACACCTGCCAGCTTCAGTGCTATACGTAACTACCTACTGCAAGAGCCCTCTCGAAGTAAGATCTACCTTGTCTTTATGGAAACCAGTGTACAGAGGATCTGTGACCAAAGCATGGATTACAGATACTCTTTGTGCAGCGGTGACAGCTACTAGAAATTCTGCTTTCCAAGTTAGAAACTTCAAGTCACAAGTCGCAGTAGGCTTGAAGAGCATGCGAGTAAGCACATCCAGCACAAGGTTGATATTCCAGGGAGCTACAGTCTTCCTGATAGGAGGTCTTGTGTGCAGGATGTTCCTGAGGAACCTCTTAAATAGTGGCAGCTGTGACAAAGAGAGGGTACCTACAGGGTTGTGATATGCTGATATAGCACATAGGTGGACCTTAAATGTGGAATACTACAGCCAATATCAGAAAGGTCCAGTAAGTACTCCAAAACCTTTTCAGGTGGACACCTCAAAGGGTCCACAGGGGGGTTTGGAGTACCAAACATAATCTCTTCCACTTGGCCATGTATGTCTTCCTGGTGAAAGGTTTACACGTACCAAAAAGTATTTCAGAGATCCTCTGAAATATCTTAAACCTGTTCATGTCTATCTCTTCAGGAGCCAGGCCTGTAGGGGAGGGGAGTGCAGGATGGGATGGGCTACCTGACCCTGGGTCAATAGGTCCATCCAGAGTGGCAGAAGCCTTGGTCTGCTAACCGGAAGTCGAGTCAACAGAGGAAACCATATCAGCCAAGGCCAGCAGGGGGCCACTAGGATCATCTTGACCCTGTGTGCCTCCAGTTTTAACAACTCTCTGGATGAGAGGGACTGAAGGGAACACATACAGAAACAGGTTTTGCCATGTTGCAGGTCAGTGGTGCTGTATTAGTCTCAGGAAAATCCAGTACACTTTTTTTGTGGTAATACCTTTCTATTAGACTAACTGAATAATTTTTACACACGCTTTCGAGGCCTCTCAGGTCCCTTCATTAGGTGCAGGGAAAACTAACCAGCACTTCCGAATATATACAAGAGTTTGTAGGGCCTAGATCGCTTAACAAAGGGCAGGCTGTATGGCAGTCTGAATGCATCCTGACTGAAAATGCCATGTCCTGGATTTCTGGAGCAGAATTGAGGCAGCCTGGCGTTTAGTGGGGATGCAAAAAGGTCCAGATCTGGGGTGTCCCAGTCGTTGAACAGCGATCTCATGACGTCTGGTGCTAGTGACCACTCATGAGCATCGGTCTTGGTTCGACTTCATTTGTCCTGGCAGATAGACTGCTTGGAGCAAGATCCCCTGCTCCAGGCACCATTCCCACACTCACACTGCCTCCCTACAGAGAGGATAAGAAAAAATTACTCACCTTAGTAATTGCTTTTCTTCTCATGGAGTCTTGCTATATTATAACAATAGCAGTCAGCCACTGCAGCTGAACTGCCCCGGAGAGGAAGGAGTTAACTCCAGAGGATCTGAGTTCTACAGCCAGGGCGCTGTGCCCAAAGTTTCATCTGGCAGTTTCAAATGAAACTGTCAGATCTTTTACGAGCTAACATCAAAGGATGGAAAGTCTGTGTGGAAAACTACACTCAGCCCATGGCTACCTACTAGTAGTAATAACAACAATATAAAGAACAAAGATACACTCAGAGCCATAATAACAAAAATTGATGGTATTATGGTTCGTTTTACCACCCTTGACAAGCACATATGAACCCCCCCTTCCTCCCAAGACTCAAGTCCAGGAAGGGGGCAATATAAATAACCTAAATGAAACAATCTAGATCCCCAACCCAAAGGAAAAGAGGGTAAGGGGATAACTACAATGACATGACACAGTGCTTGCACCAATTCGCCACCCCTACCCAAGTAGAAGTTCTGAGAGGGGCAGGAGGGAGGGTGGTTATAATATAGCAAGACTCCATGAGAAGAAAAGCAATTACTAAGGTGAGTAATTTTTTCTTCAAACACCATGAAGTCTTGCTATATTATAACAATAGCAGATTACACAGCAGTACCTCCATGGAGGGAGGGTCAGAACCTACTTAGGAAATAGGCTCCAAGCACAGCTGTACAAACTGAGCATCCTCCTGGACTGGACATCCAGGGAATAATGCTTGGTAAAGGTGTGAACTGTCTCCAGGTAGCAGCTTGACAACTCTCCAGAATGGGAATGTCTCTAGCAGCCGCTAGAGACGCAGCTGTACCTCAGGGAGTGGGCCTCAATCCTGAGGGGGTACTCTACCTAGTTTCTGATAACAGAATTGGATACAAGAAACAATCCACCTTGCAATTGTTCTCTTAGTGGCAGGTTTCCTTTGCCAACCTCGCCATAGGTAAGAAAGAGTTGGAGGGATTCAACCTATGACCTCTGGTGCGCTCTAAATAGTAGCTTAAGGCTCTTTACATCCAAGCTGTGCAGTCTCCTCTCACCTGAGGAAGAATGCTCAGTGAAAAATACTGGGAGAGAGATAGATTGATTCAGGTGGAAATCAGAAACCACCTTAGGCAAAACTTTCTATTAGTCCTAAGGACTACCTTATCTCTGTGGAAAGAGATAAAATCTTCCACTGACAGGGCCTGTAGCTCACTTATGCCTGGCAGAGGTGATAGCTACTAGGAAAACGGTTTTCCAGTTAATACTTGAGCTCTGCTGAAGACAGAGGCTCAAAGGGGGTTGCATTAACTGAGCAATGCAAATATTCAGGTCCCAGGCGGGAGCTGGTTCCTGAAAAGGAGGGTTAGTATGAAGTAACCCTTTAAAAAACTTGGAGAACACCGGGTGAGAAGAAAGGGAGGCAGGCTTTCCTGCTAACACAAAAGCAGAGACAGCTGCCAGATGAACCTTCAGGGTAGCTGGTCTAAGGCCTAGGGAATTCAGATGGACTAAATAGTCCAGTAGAATGGGAAGATCAGCAGATTCTGGGATAATCTGCCTCTCAGAGCACCAGATGGAAAACCTCTTCCACTTAGAATTATAAGTGGCTCTAGTGGAAGGCTTCCTTGAAGCCTTTAAAATATCCATGACACCTTGAGAAAGGTGTGAAGTCAGAGCTCTAGCTCCTCAAGAGCCAAGCCTTGAGGTGGATGGATTTGAGGTCCGGATACCACACTCTCCTGTGCACAGGCCAGTAAGTCGGGACTCTGGGCAGGCTCAGGGCAGGTGGACTGCCAAGGACAGGAGCAGAGGGTACCAGGGCTGTCTGGCCCAATCTGGGGCAATCAGAATCACTCTGCAAGGTTGAGATCTGATTTTTACTAGTACCCTGAAAAGGAGAGGAAAGGGGAAAGGCATCAGGAACTTCCCTTTCCAGTCCACAGAAAGGCGTCCAGAGGGACTGAGCCCAGAACTGGAGGCCTGCAACAGAAAAGAGGAAGTTGGTGGTTGTCTGAGGCTGCGAAAAGATCTGTCTGAGGGCACCCCCATCTGGCAAAGACAGACCCCAGCACTTATCGATTCAGAGCCCGTCGTAGTGGCCCTGAAATTCTACTGAGGGCGTCCGCCAGGACATTGTCCTTCCCTGGGAGATGAACCGCTATCAGGGAGGTGTTCAGGAGTAAGCCAGAGACTACAACTTATTGCTTCGTGCACAAGGCTGAAGACTGAGTGCCCCTGCTTGTTGATGTACCATATCAGGTGGTATTGTCTGTCCTGACTTGAACCACTTTGTTCTGGACAGAATCTGAAAACACCCGAAGAGCTAAAAAGACAGCTCTGAGTTCCAAAAGATTGATGTGGAGCAGAGATTCCTGAGGAGACCACACCCCTGAGTGGCAAGGTCGCCCAGGTGAGCCCCCCACCCTAACAGGGAGGCATCCGTGGTGAGGGTGAGGGAGTGAGAATGGGAATGAAGGGAACCCCTGTCTTAAATTGCTCTGGACCTGCCACCAGTGGAGGGCTAGGATCAGAGTTTGAGAAACTGGGACCAACTTGGTAGGGGGTCCTTCTTGAGACCAATAGGCCCTCAAATGGAACTGAATGTCCTCATCTGGAATCTTGCTCCTGCACGACAGCTGTGGAAGCAGCCATGTGTCGAGGAGTTGCAGAAAATGCCTTGCTGGTCGAGAGACCCGCAGGGTAAAGGAGGATACCAGGGCGATGAGTCTGTCCACCCTTTCCGAGGGAAGAAAAGCCCTGGCTAACCGTGTGTTCAATTCTGCGCCTATGAAAGTTAGGACCTGAACTGGTTCCAGAACTGACTTTGGTAAGTTTAGCAGGAATCCCAGGGAAGTGAGAAGCTGCTGGGTGACTTGCAAGTGGGATTTCACCTGACCTAGAGACTGACCCACAATGAGCCAGTCGTCCAGGTAGGGAAACACAGCAACCCCTTGCCTTCTTAAGTGAGCCACTACTACAGCGAGACATTTTGTGAATACCCTTGGGCAGAGGTAGGTGCAAGGGCATTGCCCTGAACTGGTAGTGGCCTGAGGGCAGTTCGAACCTGAGGTACTTTCGGTGAGAAGGCCTGATCAGAACATGAAAATAGGCATCCTTGAGGTTCAGGGAAGCTAGCCAGTCCCCTGGCCTTAGGGAAGGCAATATCATTGCCAGAGTCAACATTTTGAACTTTGGTTTCAACAGATGCTTGTTCAAGTATCTTAAATCTAGAATGGGCTGCCATTCTCCTGTCTTTTTTGGGGTAAGAAAGTATCTTGAATAAGGCCCCTTGCCCTGATGGCAAGGAGGAACCCTTTCCACTGCTTTGCAGTCCAGAAGAGAAGAAACCTCTGCTTCCAAAGCAAGGGCTTCTGAAGGATTTGCAGGTGGAAAATGCCTGGCTCTCATCTTTGGGAAGTGTTTGAAGCTAAGAATCAGACCTGCCTATTACCTCCAGAACCCATCTGTCCAGAAGTTAGGGACAGCCAGTTCCGCTGAAATAGGCCAACCTGCCCCCACTGGTACAGGAGACGGCCCTGGCACCCATCAGGGTGCCTGCTTAGCAGCAGCCTTAGGCTGAGGAGAGGGGACGCCCACTTGTGCCTCTGCCTACCCCTGCCTCTGAAGAAACCCTCTGCGAGACAGCAGAGGAGGCTTGAAACTGGTAAAAGGCCTGAAAAGGGCCTGCCCTTACTCTCTGGGAGCATGCCTTGTGGCATGGCATGCTTCTCCTTAGCCTGGCACTTTTGTAGGTAGTTCTGTATTCATCCATCTTTTCATATAGTTTTCTGTTTGCTCCCAAACAGAGAATTTCCCACCACAGGAAAATCCATAGGCCTTTGACTGGGTATCTTGGGACAGATTAGTGCATCTGAGCCATGCCAACCTCACGGAAAGCTACAGAAGTGGCCATGACCCTAGAAGAAACATCATTAACATCAACAGCAGTATGAAATTGAACTTTAGAGGCTTCAATGCCATCAGCAGCCACCTGTTCCAATCTCACTAGCCAGCTGGCCATGGCCTGCTTGGCTAACTGCAATACTGTGTCCCACCTAGATTTCTGATATCTAGTGCCATGCTCATATAATTTGCCTGCCTGAGTCCCAAAGAAGCTGCCATATACTGTTTCTTCACCATGGCATCAATCTTCCTGGAATCCTTATCAGGAGGATGTGAGGCCAGAGGAATATTAGCCTTGTCACAGGCTGCAGCTTGTACCACACCTACATGACTACACTGCTCAGTAAGGAAGTCTGTATCCGAGCCTGACAAAGTATACCTCTGTCCATTTTTTTATCTACAGGAGGGACAGAATGAGGATTTTTAAAATCTTTGTTGTTTGCTTCCTAAATGACTTATGCAAAGGAATAGACAACCTCCTAGACTCTGGAATATCCATCATTTCCACATAATCAGGCTCCTCTTGCTCATCCACAGCCTCCTAAAGGAAGCTGGAGGGTTTCTGCAACCTTTTGTAAAAAATAAAGAAAGAAGGGACTCAGACAGAATAGGAGGAGATTCTAAAGGTCTGTCTGGGGAAATGTCCGTTCAATGGGCACGCCCAGACCCTCCCAGCCACACATATATTGATCAAATTCCTCCTCCCCCTCCTGTGGTTCATAAAAATCCTCAACTTCAAAATCCTGAACCACTGGGACTGAACGAACCAACCTTTTACCAGCTGTTGGTGGTTCTACAGATCCCTGAGCCAGTGACTGGACAATCTGAAAGGCTTTAGCTATCTCTGCAGCAGTTGGAGACATAATTTTGGACTCCAGACCTACTGATTTCCTTGTCTTTTTACTTGGGACTGGTTCCTCTGAACCAGCCTTCCTTTTGCCCGAGGAAGTCTCGCCCTGGTCAGAGGGCACTCCCTCTGGTCCAGTGGGTACTGGACCGGGCTGGCCATCCGGGTCAGTGGACTTTTTGGCCTCTCGTTCCCTGAGCCGGCCCAATCTCTTCTCCAGGGTGGCTGTAGGGAAATTTTTACACACCTGGCAGTCTGACAGGAGGTGGTCAGCCCCCAGACAATAAACACAAGTGGTGTGTGGGTCAGCCTTGGCAAAGGCGCCCCACAGACATCACAGTGTTGAAACCCAGGGCCCGGTTTTTCTTTGGGTTTCTCAGACATAATGCCAGCCTAACCAAAACTTGCCTTTTGATGGCAGTGCCAGGCAAGACACCTTTATCGGTTCCTAACCGTGTCACGGGTATTTGAAAAACGTTATAATTCCGCTTTTAGAACTGATAAGAACTTCGGAACCGCACTCTAAAACCCACTGTACACTTTTAAAAAGCAGAAAATTAACCGATCGTTCAAAACCGAACCGATAATTAATTTTCCACACAGACTTAAATTTTAGTACTTACGGTTACCAGATAGAGCTTTAAACCGAAATGCGGTAAAATAATGATTTTTGCCGTTCAAATGAACTGAAAATACTGCTTGAACCGAGAATGAACCGAGCTGAAGGAGCTGATCTCCGAGCGACTGTTCAGTGAAGCGGAGTAAAGAATCTGACAGTTTCATTTGAAACTGCCAGATAGAGCTTTGAGCACAGCGCCCTCGCGCTGTAGAACTCCAGATCCTCTGGAGTTAACTCCTTCCTCTCCGGGGCAGTTCAGCTGCAGCGGCTGACTGCTATTGTTATAATATAGCAAGACTTCATGGTGTTTGAAGAGCATGTTCCTTCTTTCTTGTTAATATAGTACGTGACAGACATGTTGTACGTCTGGAGGAGAACTGTCTTTCAGCTGACCAAGTCCACTACGGCTTTCAGGCCATATAGAACTACATGCATCTCCAGCACATTGATGTGGAGATGTGTTTCTGAAAGGTCCCAGACACCCTGTGTCTGGAGACCCTGGCAGTGGGCTTCCCACCCCAGCAGGGAGGCATCCGTGGTGAGCTCCACCGTTGGCTCTGGTAGGGAGAAGGGGAAGCTCTGAAGGAGGTCAGTCTCCACCTGAATGGGATAGTTTTGAGGGTGCGATGCCTGTGACCACTGGGTACAGAGCATCCACTGAGCTTTCCTCTTGTGCAGCCTTGCCAGAAGCATTGTGAACACTGAGAAGGCTACTAAGTTCAGCATGCATTGCAAGGAGTGGGCTGGCAGTCTTGCATTCCATGACGTAGCATGTCATCTGCAAGATCACTTGTAGCCTGCTGTCTGGAGGGAAGGCCTGAGCCCGACTCGCGGCCAAAACAGCTCCCATGAACAGCAGTTCCTGGGAGAGCACCAGCTGAGACATTAAGAGGTTCAGCAGGACTCCCAGGGATGCTAGGAACTGAGAGGCAGTGGTCACGGCCTGCTCTGTCTACTGCCTGGATGGACTTGAAATTAGTCACTCATCCAGATACAGGAAGATTTGGAGTCAGAAACATAGAAACAAATCTTGTCAGCAGAAAAGGACCTTTAGGCACATCCAGTCTGCTCCTTGTCCCTGCCTATTCCATCACCACTGACCCTAGCTGGTCATAGGTGTCACTCCCACCCCCCCGTTCCTCTACCTAATATGCCCCTGTGCCTATCCCATACATACTTGAAGTTCCCCACAGAGTTTGCCACTGCTACTTCTGTGGCAGGCTATTCTAGTCATCCACCACCCTTGTGGTAAAGAAGCATTTCCACACATCTCTCCTAAACTTTCCCCCTTTAACTTTATTGCATGCCTCCTTGTTCTAGTAACTTCCTTTCTCTAAAATAGACCCTCCTGTAGCACCTTGTTCACTTCTGTGAGGTACTTGTAGGTTTCAATCATGTCTCCTCTCGCTCTCCTCTCTTCCAGGGAGTACACATTCGGTTCCCGCAGCCTTTCCTTATATGGCTTCTCCTGCAACCCATTCACCATTTTGGTGGCCCTCCTCTGTACCGCTTCCACTCTTTCAATATCCTTGCAGAGGTGCGGTCTCCAGGACTGGACACAGTACTCCAGTTGGGGCCTCACCAGTGAGCAATACAATGACAGCACCACCTCCCTCCTCCTGCTAGAAATCCTTCTCCCAATGCAACCCAGCAACCTCCTAGCCTTTCCCACTGTTCTGGCACACTTCCCAGCTACCTTGAGGTTATCAGATATGATGACCCCTAGGTCTCTTTCTTGCCTGGTGACTGTAAGCTTCACTCCCCATCTAATACACAACCCCTGGGTTCCAAAACCCTACGTGCATAGCCTTGCACTTTTTGGCACTGAAACCCAACTGCCACCACCAAGACTATTTCTCTAATTTCCTCAGATCCCTTTGCATTATCTCCACCCCTTACTGAGTGTCAACCATGTTTCAGATTTTTGTATCACCCTCAAAGAGACACACCTTACCCACAAGCTCCTCCACAATGTCACTTATGAAGAGACTGAAGAGGACCTGTCCCAGCACCAAAGCCTGTGACACCCCACTAGTCACTCTCCTATCACCTAAGTGGCTACTGTTTACCACCTCCGTTTGCCTCCTATCCCTTAACCAGTTTCATACCCATCTTGTCACTTTCTCCCCCACCCACAAGCTGCTTAGTTTCTTAACTAGCCTCCTAGCTGGAGGGGTGATCGTAGAGGACGGCTGGGGAAAGAGTGGAATAACGCTGGTAGCACGGATGGGAAGGACAGAGCAGGAGGGAGGAGGGGCCCAGGGAGGATGGGAGGGAGAAACAGTGTGGGGGGCAGGGTGAGGGAGGGAGCTGTAGAGAAGCATAGAGCTACTAATGGGGAGGACTCTGGTGATAGGTACCTTGGTAATAGGGTGGGGGCAGGGGTTAGGTGTGGTGAGGGGGTGTACTTAGGCTGGGAGATTCCATATTAAATGGGATTAGATGGAGCACTAAGGGGGAAAGACATACTCGAGTTTGGGTAGAGTCCATACATGGGTTAACGGCGGGCAGGGCGGGGCAATCAATTCTTAAGTGTGCAAGAAGGGGTAGGAAGAAACCGCATCACATGGTGCACGTGGGTACGAACGACCTGGCAGGGGAGATGGCGGCAGTGGTGAGGGAGAGGTTCGAGGAACTGGGGAGACTGTGTGAGGAGATGAGTGAATCAGTGGCCTTCTCAGAGGTGCCCCCAGTGCCCTGCATGAGTTTGGTGAGGAAAGAGAGGATTGGGGAGTTCAACACTTGGCTGGGTGAATGGCGTCAATCCAGGGGGTACTGGTTGGTAGGGGGCTGGGGCAGAACCTGGGACAATAACAATCTATACGCAGGAGACAGGCTACACTTGAGCGGAGAGAGGAGGGGAAGGGAGTATTAACGCAGAGGATGGGGGTACATAGCAACAAAGGTAGATTTAAACTAGAAGGGGGCTGGCGAGTGTACAGCTGGTAGGCAGGGATCCCAGAGAGGGAAGCCAAATGAGCTTACCCCCCATGCTATCAGGGAAGGAGTCAGGGTAGTGGCACAGGGGGGGATTAGGAGGGGGGAAACAAGGAAGGGGAAAAGGAAGGAAACGGGGTGGAGGGTGGTCGCACTGAATGCGAAAAGTCTGGGTAACAAGTCAGCTGAGTTGCAGGGTCTCTTGGCAGTGAGAAGGGTGGACATTGCAGCCATCACAGAAACATGGGCAACCCAGTACCAGGAATGGGATATGATGATTTCAGGGTAAAGGATATTCAGGAAGGACAGGGTCAAGGGGAAAGGGGGTGTGTGGCATTCTATGTACGAGAAGGGATAAGGTGTATAAGGGAGGAGGGGGAGGAAGGCAGAACAGAGGCCCTATGGATGCAGTTTAAAGACTCAGAGGGTAGGAAAATGAGGGTGGGGGTAATATACAGACAACCAGCTCAAGGGGGTGACCTGGATAGGGAATTAGCTGAGCAAATTAGAAGGGTCTGTAGGAAGGGGAACACAGTGGTGGTGGGGGACTTCAACCTACCTGGGGTGGACTGGAGCATCCCGACCACCTCGAGTGCAAAGGAGCAGGTCATACTAGAAGCATTTCAGGACAGCTCCCTGGTGCAGTTGGTACGTGAGTTGACCAGACTGGAGAGGACTCTGGACCTGGTACTATCAAAGGGGGAGGCTGTAAGGAATCTGGGGGTGGAGGACCCTCTGGCTGGGAGTGATCACCACGCTGTGTGGTTCACGCTCAATATGGGTAGGGAAGAAATAATTACTTACCATAGTAATGTTGTTTCTTCTAATGGAGTCTTGCTGCATTATGACTATATGCAGTTAGCCCCAGTGCTTGAACTGCTCCAGAGAGGAAAGGGTTAACTCTATGCAGGAGCATAGAATGGTGAGTTCGAGCTCGGTTTTCAAACCTCTATCTCTGGTACAGATCAGCGTAACCATCAGATACTTACGAGCACTATACTAACTAATACCTATAGAAATAGTTTTAAATTTTAGGCCACAGGCAACAAATGCTTGGGTCCAAAAAGACTCAAGTCGAGAACCCAAGAAGTACCATATGTAGATAGTGAAAATGCAATAATAATAACATAAAAAAAAAAAAAAACACCTGGCCAGGAAGGGTACAAAGGGACATCTCTGGGGTGCAACACTGTACCTGCCAACCCACATCCCAAAATACTAGGTTCTGAGAGGGGAGGCAAGGAGAGAGGTCAGAATACAGCAAGACTCCATTAGAAGAAACAACATTACTATGGTAAGTAATTTTTTCTTCAAACAACATGAAGTCTTGCTGTATTCTGACTATATGCAGACTACCAAGCAGTTCCCCTCGGAGGAAGGAATAACAGAACCTTACTTTGGGAACAGGCTCTGCAGCACTGCTGTGCCAAACCTAGCATCACTCCTAGTCTGGGTGTCCAGAGAGTAATGCTTGGTGAATGTATGAACTGTTTTCTAGGTGGCTGCTTTACACATTTCCGCCAAGGGAATATCCCTAGCTGCTGCCAGGGAGGCAGCTGTACCCCTGTTCGAGTGAGCCTTCAGGCCTGAGAGGGGCTCTTTCCCCAACTGTGAATAGCAGAATTGGATACAGGAGACAATCCACCTGGCAATAGATCTTTTAGTGGCAGGTCTACCTTTTCCTACTTCTCCATAAGTAATACATAACTGGGTACAACCATTCCTATGGGCCTTGGTATGCTCTATATAATAGCTAAGTGCCCTCTTCACATCCTGACTGTGTAACCTTCTCTCCCCTGAGGAAGAATGGTCAGTGAAAAACACAGGCAAAGACATAGATTGATTCAGATGAAAATCCGAAACCACTTTAGGAAGAAACTTTCTATTCATCCGAAGGACCATCTTATCTCTATGGAAGGAAATTAAGTCAGGTTCAACTGACAGAGCCTGCAATTCACTAATTCTCCTGGCAGAAGTAATGGCTACCAGGAAGACAGTCTTCCAAGTCAAGTACTTAAGCTCAGCTGAGGATAAAGGTTCAAAGGGGGGTTGCATAAGCTGTGCAATGCAGGCATTCAAGTCCCAAGCAGGAGTAGGCTCTCTGAAGGGAGGACTGATGTGAACCAGACCTTTGAAAAACTTACTAAAAACAGGATGAGATGCCAGAGAAGATCCCTTCCCTGCAGAAAGAAAAGCAGAGACTGCTGCCAAATGCACTTGAAGGGTAGCAGGCCTGAGGCCTAAGCTATTAAGATGAACCAGATCAAACCACGCTGGTGACCTGGGTTCGGAAACGGACTCGGGGTGCTGGGGGTTGGCAGGGGAGGAGAGGATTGAGCGTCCGTAGGACTGCTCTCCTCTCCTGGGGTGGGTAGTGGGATCGCTTCGCTCTGCAGCAGCTCCCGGTGCACGAGCGTCGCAACAGTGGGAGGAACCAGAAAACAGAAAAACAGCCCAGGATTGACTGGATGACGGCAGCTGGCCTATCGACGCCTCTGAAGGGCCTCCCGTGGAAGTTCCACCTACCTCAGCAGCGCCCCGGGACCGAGAGCAGAGTGTGCAGGGTGTCCCCACTGGTACCTTCCCCCTTGGAGGAGGGGGACCCACCCGGCAAAGGGTTACGCCGGGCTACCCTGGGGGTCAGGCTGCAATATGAGGTGAGGGGGCTCCAGGGGGAGGAGTAAGAGGACGTCGGGGACCATGGCTGCCCGAAGGAGTGGTGGACCCTGGGCACGTCGGGGTGAAAAGAAATAATGCAAAAAAAAAAAAAAAGATGAACCTGATAATCCAGGGCTGTAGCAATGCTTGCAGAGCCTGGTTGTATGTCTCTCTCAGAACACCAAATACTGAATCTTTCCATTTCGAATTGTAAGTTTTTCTAGTGGAAGGTTTTCTAGAAACCTTAAGGATATCCATTACCCCTTGCAAAAGATGCAGACTCTAACTCTTCAAGAGCCAAGCCTTGAGCCTGAGAGATTGAAAATTGGGATACCAAATAATCCCCGGAGAGGAGGTCAAAAGGTCGTGCCTCCTGGGCAGAAACAGGGGAATTGAGACTGTCGGGAACAGCAGCAGAGGATACCATGGTTGTCTGGCCCAGTCTGGAGCCACTAGGATCACTGTGAAGGTTGAGACCTGATCTTGATCAGCACTCTGAATATCAGTGGAAAAGGAGGGGAAAGCATAAAGAAACCTGCTCGTCCAGTCTAACAGGAGAGCATCTAGAGGAACAGTCCCCAGGACTGGAGGTCTGCAGCAGAATAGAGGAAGCTGATGATTGTCTGGGGCCGCAAAGGGATCTATCTGTGGCGTGCCCCATCTACTGAAAATTACCTGGAGGACATGAGAATTCTGGGACCACTCGTGGTGACCCTGAAATATTCTGCTTAGAGCATCTGCCAGCACATTGTCCTTCCCTAGAAGGTGAACTGCTGTTAGAGAAGTTTGAAGAGAATAGGTTAGTGACCATACCGTCATAGCTTCCGTGCACAAGGCTGTGGACTGAGTGCCACCTGCTTGTTTATGTACCACATTGTAGTGGTGTTGTCTGTCCTGATCTGCACCAATTTCTCTTTTGACTGATTCTGAGAATGCCTGAAGGGCTAGATACATAGCTCTGAGCTCCAGAAGACTGATGTGAAGGAGAGACTCCTGCTGTGACCAAGTACCCTATGCGGTGAGAGTCCCTAGGTGGGCTCCCCACCCCAGGAGAGAGGCATCTGTGGTCAGGACCACCGAGGGTGCTAGACTGAGAAATGGGACACCCTGTCTGAGATTGTTCTGATCCAACCACTACTGGAGGGCTTGGACAAGAGTCTGAGTCACTGTAATCAGTTTGGTGAGAGAATCCTTTTTCTGAGACCAAAAAGACCTTAAATGGAACTGAATGTCCCTCATTTGGAACCTGGCTCCCTGAACCCCTGCAGTGGAAGCTGCCATGTGGCCTAGGAGCTGAAGAAAATGTCTGGCTGGATGAGACACCAGAGGTCGGAAAGAAGAAGCCAGACCTGTAAAGGCCTTTATACTAACATACTAAAATGCCAGCAGAATAAGCCTAACGGTCTTTCATGTCTGCTCGTTTAGTCAGCCCCCACCCTGGGAGCTGACCTTGCTGCCCCCCTCACCTTCTCTGGTTTCTCCCTTCCCAGTCCCGGATATTCTCGCTGCACGGGACTTTGCTTTCAGAATCATTCCCCTGTACCTGTCCCACCCCCTCTTGAACCCCTCCACCGTCTCTGCCTCCACCAGCCCCCTGAGCAGCGCATTCCATGGCTCCACCACCCTCTCAGTGAAGTAGCACCTCCTACTTTCTCCCTGAATCTCCCCTCTAGCTTCTACCCATGCCTCTAGTTGCCCCCTTCCTTTGGAGCACCCTGACTGCTCCTACCCTATTTACCCCCTTCATGTACCTGAAGACCTCTATCATGTCCCCCCAGTCCCTCCTCTCTTCCAATGTGTACATATTTAGCTCTTCGAGCCACTCCCCATAGGTCCTGTCCCCAAGCCCCAGATCATTTTGGTTGCCCTCCTCTGGACCCTCTCCAGGAGTTCGAGGTCCCTCTTTAAGTGTGGCCTCCAAAACTGCATGCAGTACTCAAGGTGCGGCCTCACCAAGCAGTTATACAGAGGGAGTATCACTTCCTTGAGCATGGGAGGAAGGCCCTTGCCTGAACAGTATCCAGCTCTACCCTTATAAAGGTAAGGGGCTGTACTGGTTCGAGAACTGACTTGGATAGACTGAGAAGGAATCCCAGAAAACGTAGAAGATTCTGGGTGACCACTAGAGCTGACATGACTTGGTTTGAAGACTGGCCTACAATAAGCCAGTCGTCTAGATATGGAAAAACTGAGATGCCCTTCCTTCTGAGGAAGGCTACCACTACTGCTAGACATTTAGTGAACACCCTTGGGGCAGATGTCAGGCCGAAGGGCATGGCTCTGAACTGGAAAATGACCTGAGGGCAACTCGAACCTGAGGTACTTTTTGTGAGCACACTTGACAGGAATATGAAAATAGGCATCCTTGAGGTCCAGGGAAGCTAGCCAGTCTCCTGGCCTCAGAGAGGGAAGAATTATTCCCAAAGTCACCATTTTGAATTTTGGCTTTGTGATGTGTTTGTTCAGATATCTCAGGTCTAGGATGGATCACCACTCCCCTGTCTTTTTTGGGGTAAGGAAGTATCTTGAATACAGTCCTTTCCCCCCGTGCTGTGGAGGAACCTTCTCCACCACTTTTAAGAGTAGCAGAAAAGAAACTTCTGCCTCTAGGGCAATTGTTTCCAGGGGTGTTGCAGGTAGAAAAGACCTGTCTCTCAATCAGGGGAATCTTTTGAAGCTGAGAGCAAGTCCCTGGCTTACTACTTCCAGGACCCATTTGTCTGAAGTGATGAGACTTCCAGGCCTGGAAGTAGTAAGCCAGCCTGCTCCCTACTGGAATTGAGGAGGCGACCTGGTCTGACACATCATAGACTGAGAAGAGGATGCAGCCCTGCTCATCCCTCTTCTACCTCTCCCTCTAAAGAACCCCCTCTGCTGGAAGGAAGAAGAAGCCTGAGCTTGGTAAAAAGGCCTATGAAAAGGCCTGCCCCTGCCAGCCCTAGACTGCTGCTTCTGAGGAGTGGCTTGCCTTTCCTTGTCCACTGCACTCCTGTAGGTGGTACTGTACTCATCCATTTTCTTCATGTAAGAGTCTGTCTGCGAACCCCGAACAGAGAATTACCGATGACAGGAAAATCCATGGCTTTAGCCTGGGTATCCTGTGAAAGGCTAGTACACCTGAGCCAAGTGAATCTCCTTAAGCAGACAGATGTAGCCATGACTCTAGATGCCACATCATTAGAGTCCACAGCAGCATGCTTCAATACCATCAGCAGCCACCTCCTCCAGCTCCTTGGTTAGCTGGGGGGAAGCCTTCTTGATTTATTCATGCTGTGGCTTGGGGCTTATGAAGACCTTATTGCTTTTCAACAATATCTGAATACATGTAATCCGAATTTGAAATTTACTATGCAATGTAGTATAGTTTCAATACCCTATTTAAATGTGAGGGTTAAATTTGGAGAAACTGGTTTAGTGACCACATTATACAGGAAAGAAACAGCTCACAATACTATACTCCATGCCCAAAGTTTCCATTCGGAACGTCTGGTAGAGAGTATTCCTTTTTCCCAGTTTCTACGAGTTCGTAGGAACTGTGGAGATGAACAAGACTATAGAGAAGAGATAAGGGTAGCAACAAAAAGATTTCAAGAAAGGGGTTACTGTAGAAAGAATTTAAATCAAGCTGGGAGACGAGTACAAAATATGACACAAACAGAGGCATTAGAAGGTAACAGGGGATCACAGAGAGAAAAATCAATAGTGTTTAGTGTCAGACATAATCATAAAATGAAAGCGATAAGGCAGATTGTTCATAGACATTGGTCGATATTAAAAGACTTCCCTACGGACAATAATGTCTTTCAAGTATCACCTCTGATAGCTGAAAGAGGAGTTATGACATTGAAAGACAGGTTGGTCCAGACAGAACATATACAAGGGAGACCAGAAGAAAATAAACAACTATTACGGGATGTTTGAATCCAGGTATGGTACCATGTGGCAGATGCGCAGTCTGTGGACATTCTAGTAAAAAGCAGAAATACAGACACCGTAACACAAACAGAGAATACAATATTAGACAATTCATTACTTGTGACACTGCAGGGGTCATTCATGTCCGGCAGTGTCCCTGTGATAACATCTATATTGGGAAAACGACCAGACCTCTCAAACAGCGTATTCAGGAGCATAAATCAAATATCAGGAATAAGAAACCTACACCAGTAGTTGATCATTTTTTAGAAGCAGGACACACAGGGGCATCATTGAGATTCTGGGGCTTGGAAGCAATAAAACAATCCACCAGAGGGGGGGATTATAATAAAATGGTAGAAAGAACAGAAACTCGGTGGATTTATGAGATGAGGGCTTTAGAACCAAGAATTGGACTAAACAAAGACATAAATTGGAACTGTTGTCGTAAATGATTTCTTACATGATAACATAGATGGAAATGTCTGTGAGAAATTTATGTACTTATTGGTTCATTAGATATTATGTTGTAAGTAGTAAGCATGGAAAAGCAAAGTTTAAAGAATAATGAGATGGGGAACATCTTAGAAATGTTTATATGTTTTATTGTTATATAAAAAAATAAAACTGGAATTATGATAGAGATCAAGAGTCTTTCAGACATTCAGATGTTGTATAGCACAGTGGTAGAAATGGTTATATATGGAGCAAGTGAGTAGATCTCAAAGTGGGGATCTGAAACAGAGACACTGGTACGATTAAGATGCAATATAATTGGAAAGAAAGAAAGTCCCCAAGTTTCTTTTGTGTGCCCTAGAAGAGCATAGAAAGACACTGTAAAATTGTTTAAAAATTAATGGTAGACTTATTCTGCCATTTTTAAGAAATTTAACACTGAATCCATATATGACTCAAACAGAAGTAAGGACCCTGTTGCGACTGAGATGCTATGAGATGTTTATTATTTAATAGAAAAAGAGATTGTTATCCGACAGACTAATATTGAAAGGGCAGAAAAAGTAAGGGATGGAAATGAATACATAGCATGTAGTTTAATGGTGATGTGTTTTCTCATGTTACGAGGCAGATAACCATGTTTTGATATTTTTGGTTGTGTCCCCTTAAGAGAACATATTGGCTGATTTAGGAATGAGAATGTAGCTCAATCAAATTAATTACAAGAGATTGATGCCTCTCAATACACGTGAGAATGGCTATCTCAATAATGAAGCTAATAGGTGTCGTGATAATGAGAGCGCCCTATACTACAAGATAGGAAAGAATTAACCACGCAGTTCACAAATGGAAATACTAAGCTCACGTTCGAGGCAGAAAGAGGAAGCCACAAGGTAAGGGTAAGGACATTAACAATGATTTCACTTCTTGCTTATATGAGAATAAAAAGATACCTGAATAGGCTGTCTCGAAGTTCTGCGAGTAGAAAAGAGGTTCTATACTATAAAGACAATTGGGGCTCCTAGTAAGGATGTTTTGATAAAGATTAGCGGCCCGATCTTACAACGCAATGTTTAAATAAAAAGCAAAATGGTTATAGAGAGTACAAACATGTGAAGAATCAGTAGTTTAGGAATCTTTGATATTAGTACTGTGACCGGCAGAAATTTCAGCTGTTTGTAAAGAGGTTAACTAATTCTAAGTGAAAAAAGCACGTGAAAGCGCTATTGTTATCTGGATATAAAAATTCTTTTACTTCTTTGACAATTATAAATGTGTTTTAAGATGAGTTGGATAATGTTGTTAAAATATTTGTCAAGCATGATGTTGCAAATTTGTAATTAGAACACGTGGCTCCTGAATCATTTGCAACTTACAAGTGCAGTGAATTAAAAAACAACGAAAAATGAGACATACTGTTGAATATTTAAATCGGGGACTCTTTAATGCTTTTTTTCCATTGATTTGTTGCCAGGAACCTAAGGAGACAGATAAATTAAAGTGAAACGAATTGAAACAGAAAATGAGAATGTTTTAAAATATGGTTATTAATACAATTGGAGATACAAGTATATTTAATTATTGCACTTTAAATTCATATTATGTCCTGCAATTATTTGATGCCATTGGGTGTTTGGCGTTGGATTAAATTATTCATAGTAGAAGTGTTAGATGTCATTTATAGATTAAATAAATAAATGTTGTTTTCTTTGTATTTATTTCAGAATCATCTGAAGTAGATGGCACAAATAAAAAGTTTTTAATGAACAGTGTATAAGTGTGAGTAGCACCAGTGTATGTCAGGGATATTATTAATTTTCTCTGAAAAAGATTTTTTCTTGTTTTTCCTGTGGACAGTATTTTAATTGTGTATATTTATTTATTCATCTAGAAAGGCATCTCTTGAAAAAGCCTAGATACTAGGTGAAACGTTGAGGTGTTGGCCGAATTTAAAATAAAAAGATATTGTTTTGAATTAAGAAGACACTGTCTACAGTTGCATTTTTACAGCGCCTTCCACCCTTTGCTCTGCATCAGAGAATGTTCTACAATTGTGCATCACACTGGAAGAGACTGCTATTGAGAATATAAAGAACTGTCCATTGCCTGTGGGAATCCTTCTTCCCCTTTTCCTTTCTTATAAGGAAGCCTTCTTAGCCAGTTCCAGAACCGTATCCCACCTGGACTTCTGGTACCTGGCTGTACAGGCCATATAGGCAGCCTGTCAGAGTCCCAAGGAGGATGCCAAACATTGTTTTTCGGCCATGGCATCAACCTTCCTGGAATCCTTATCTGGGGTGTGTGAAGCCAAGGGGATATTAGCCTCGTCACAGGCTGCAGCCTGCATTACCCCAACATGGCTGCAATGATTATACAAGAAATCTGTACCAGAACCTGACAGCATATACCTCCTGTCCATCTTTTTATCCACAGGAGGTACAGAAGTGGACATTTGCAAGATTGTTGGGGTCTGTTTCCCTAAGGACTTATGTAGTGGGACAGACAGCCTCTTGGACTCTGGGACATCCATCATTTCCACATAGTGAGGTTCTTCCTCCTCTTCAGCAGCTTCCACAACTGGAAGCTGGAAAGTTTCAGCCACTTTTTTGTAGAACAAAAAGTGGGAAGGGGACTCAGAAAGTCTGGGAGGTGAGACATTGGAAGGCCTGTCTGGGGAGATGTCAGGATCTACAGGCTCATCTAAGCCTCCAAAATCATGATCATCATCATCATCATCAGGAAACTCTTCATCTCCCTCCCACTCAACATCATAAAAAGCCTCCGGATCATAACCCATTGTGGCTAGAGCCATCCGAACTGCCTGCCTGCCTGAAGGCGTCGGTTCGGATGGAACCGAGCGAAGTGACTATACAATGATTATCACTTTCGTAATCTCCTCAGCAGTTGGGATCTGCGGGGTTGGATCTGAACCAGTTGACGTTTTCTTTTTCTTACATGGAACCGATCCCTCATAATCAGCTCTTCTTTTGTCTGAGGAGGTATCACCCGTGTCAGCAGGCACCTCCTCAGGTTCGGTCGGAACCGAACCGGGCTGGCCATCCGAATCAGCGGATTTCTCTGCCTCTTTGTCCTTCAGCCTACTTAATCTTTTATCCAAAGTGGCTTTGGGAAAATTCTTGCAAATCTGGCAATCTGTTTTGAGGTGGTCAAACCCCAGACAATAAACACTGATGAGGTGGGGATCAGCTTTAGCAAAAGCCTCCCCACACTCAGTACAGTGCTAAAACCCAGTGGGACCAGTTTCCTTCTTGGGTTTCTCAGACGTAGCCTTTTTCAAAAGTTACCCTTCTCAGCTTTCAAGCCAGGTAACACAAACTTATCGGTTACCAACCATGTCACGAGTTGTAGAAAAAAACGAAAAACATTTATTTTTTTGAAACCGATGAGAACCGGAAATCTCAATTAAATGAAGGAATTAGAAAAAAGAACAGATTTGTTTCGGTTCCCAACCAGACCGACCAATAGGAAACCGAAGAAAAACAATTTCTAAATCAACAATTCACTATCTACCCACTTACAATACCTGTACTGTAGACAAAGACTTGATACCGAAATAAATGAAACCGTTTAGAAAAACCGACCGATTTTTACTTTTACCAAATCGAAGCGAAGGAGAGATCTCCGGAGCGACTTCACAGTTAGGCAGAGTAAAGAATCTGATGGTTACACTAATATGTACCAGAGACAGAGGTTTGAAAATCGAGCTCAAGCTTAACATTCTATGCGCCTGCATAGAGTTAATCCATTCCTCTCTGGAGCAGTTCAAGTGCTGGGGCTAACTGCATATAGTCAGAATACAGCAAGACTTCATGTTATTTGAAACAGGGGGTACAGGAACCAGTGTGATAAATTTCAAGGGGGCAGACTTTAAAAGGATGGGGGCAATTTTGAGTAGGCATCTGGTGGGAATTCAACAAAGTATGGGTGCTAGTCAAAAATGGGATATTATTAAAAAAGGGCTGGTGGAAGCTACTGAGACATGTACGAAGGCATGGAGTAAGAAGGGAAGGGCAAAGAAGCCCAGCTGGTTGACTCAGGAAGTCATGGAAGGGGTGAGAGCAAAGAGGAAAGCGTTTCGGAGACACAAGAAATCGGGAAGGGGAGACAAGTATACAAAGAAGTACAGGGAGGTTACGAGGCTAGTCAGAGCGGCCAAGGCTTCAAGACAGCTGAGTCTGGCACAGGGTATTAAGGAAGGAGAAAAGGACTTCTTCCAATACATTAGCGAAAGAAGGAAAAACAGTGACCAGATTGTGAGGATTAGAAAGGACGGAGGGTGGGTGGAGAAGGGGAAGGATCACGCAGAGGCATTAAATGAATACTTCTGTTCTGTGTTCACGCAAGAGAAGAGGGACAGATACCTGAAGGGGATGGGTCGAGTGGGCAGGGGGAAGTGGGTGACCGATATAGGGATTACACAGGATAGAGTCCTGGAAGGATTAAGGGCACTGAGGGTGGAAAAGGCACCTGGACCAGGCGGCATTCACCCTATGGACTTAAGAAACTATCGGAGATCCTGGCAGGACCACTGGCTAACCAGTTCAATACCTTCCTGGACACAGGTTGCGTACCACAGGACTGGAGGATAGCCCATGTGGAGCCCATTCACAAAAGTGGACCTAGGGATGAACCAGGCAACTACACACCAGAGAGCCTCACATCAATTGTGGGTAAGCTCATGCAGTCAATCCTAAAGGAGAGGCTGGTGACCTTTTTGGAGGACAATGACCTCTAGGATGGTCAACAGCACGGGTTTGTCTTAGGCAAATCCTGCTAGACAAACTTAATTGAGTACTACGACTGGGTGACCAGGGAGCTGGACAGCGGCCATGTGGTGGATGTCCTGTATTTGGACTTCAGCAAGGCTTTTGATTCCATGCCGCATGGGAGGCTGGGGGGAAACTGGAATATATAGGGGTGGGAACAAAGATGGTCAAATGGATAATCAATTGGCTGAATGGAAAGCAGCAAAGGGTGGTAGTGGCGGGGGGACTCTCATCAGTGAAGGAGGTGACGAGTGGGGTGTCACAGCAACTGGTACTAGGACCAGTGCTGTTTGGGATATTCATAGCAGATATCTCGCATGGGATCCGGAGTAAGATTAGTCTGTTCGCAGACAATATGAAGATGGGAGCTGTGGTAGATGACACTGAAGGGTGGAAGGGGCTGCAGAAGAACCAGACCATACTAAAGGAGTAGTCAGAAATGTGGCAGTTGGGGTTCAACACCAAGAAGTGCAAGGTACTGCACTTAGGAGCAAGGAACCAGGGGAGGAGCTATCAGCTGGGAGAGGTACAGCTGGGAACCACTGACGAGGAGAATGATCTGGGGGTGCTTATAACGGGCGGCATGAACAACTCAGCCCAGCGTAGGAGGGCGGGAGCAAAAGCCAACAGGATGCTGGGGTGTATAGTGAGGGGAATCTTCTCCAAAAATAGAGAGGTGATCCTCCCCCTGTACAGGTCTCTAGTCAGGCTGCACCTGGAGTACTGCATGCAGTACTGGCGCCCATTCCAGAAGAAGGAAATCAAATTGTTGGAAGGGGTACAATGGAGGGTGACAAAGATGATCCAGGGATTGGAGGGAAAGTCCTATGAGGTTAGGCTGGGCGAGCTGAACATGTACTCCCTGGAGGAGAGGAGGGATATCACTGAAACCTTTAAATACCTAAAGGGGCTAAACAAGACTAATACAGAAGTGATTTTCCAGATTAGAAGAGGGAGGGATATGAGAGGGCATCAGCTGAGGTTAGAGGGGGAGAGGATTCAGGTAGGAAATCAGGAGACATGTTTTCTCGGAATGGGTGGTGGACAGGTGGAATACTCTCCAGAGGAGATGGTGTCCTGTAGGACGGTGGGCAGTTTCAAGAGAGGCTGGGACAGAGTGAGGGGAGGTGGTAATGATGAGATGAGGTGGGGAGGGTGGGGCAGCTGCAATTTAAGGGGCTAGCTGCACAATCGAGCAGACAATAGACCGTGAGGCCTGTTTCTGCTGGCATTTTCACATGTTCGTATGTCTTGTGCGGCACAGTGTTGAAAGCCTTACTGAAGTCCAGATAGGCCACATCTACTGCTCTCCCTTGATCCACCTCACTGGTAACCCGTTAGAGAAATCTATAACGTTAGTCTGACATGACCTCATCCCTGTGAAACCATGCTGCCAGTGGTCCTGCAGCCCTTTTTCCTCCAGGTGCTCCATAAGCCTCTCCTTCAGTACTATCTCCATTAACTTCCCCTCCACCGATGTGAGACTGACTGGCCTGTAGTTGCTAACATCCTCCCTACTGCCAGTTTTGTGTAGATGGACCGCATCAGCCCTCCGCCAGTCCTCTGGAACTCCCCCATCTACACTGAGGTGCTGTAGAGCGCTGCCGGGTGAGCAGCTAGCACCGTGCTCAGTTCCTTTAGGACCCTTGGATGAATCCCATCCAGCCCCATCTCCTTATTCTCCTTTAAGGCTTCCAATCCGTTCTGACCCTCACCACTGAGAATGGACTCGTATCCACTCCCCCTCTTCCTGTTGCTTACTGTAACATGCTGGTCCATCCCCGGCACTCTACCGGGCAGAAGAAAAAAATTACTCACCTTAGTAATGTTGTTTCTTCTAATGGAGTCTTGCTATATTATGCAGTGAGTCCCAACCTTCGAACTGCTCCGGAGGTGAAAGAGTTAACTTTCCATGCCAGGCATGGAATGCAGAGCTCGAGTTCGGTTGAAACTCTGTCTGTTGTTCTTCAAACTCAAACCGTCAGATCTTTATGAGCTAAAACTCACTGAGGTCCTGTGTGGAAGCTGTAAACCTACACTAGCCAACTGGCTACTAAACATAAAAACACATTTTTTTGGTCCCAAAACAAAGACTCAAGTCAGGAGACCCAAAAATAAAACACAACACCAAATCACCCCAAAGAAAGAGGGGTGAAAACAACAAGGTGGACATCTACTAAGTGCTAACACTGCACTGCCCACCCACATCCCAAAAACAGAGGTTCTGAGAGGGGCAGGTAGGGGGGAGGTCATAACATAGCAAGACTCCATTAGAAGAAACAACATTACTAAGGTGAGTAATTTTTTTCTTCCAACAACATGAAGTCTTGCTATATTATGACATTTTCAGACTACACAGCAGTACCTCCATGGACGAGGGACAGAACCTAGTTAGGAAATAGGCTCTGAAGCACAGCTGCGCCAAACCGAGCATCACTCCTAGCCTGGAAGTCCAGGGAGTGATGCTTGGTAAAAGTGTGAACTGTTTTCCGGGTAGCTGCTTGACATATCTCTAGAATAGGGATGTCCCTGGCAGCAGCCAGGGAAGCAGCTGTACCTCTGGTAGAGTGAGCCCTCGGGCCTGAGGGAGGAACCTTACCCGTCTTTTCATAACAGAATTGGATACAAGAGACAATCCACCTGGCAATGACTCTTTTAGTGACAGGTATCCCTTTACCAACCTCACCATAAGTGAGGAACAGTTGGAGGGAATCAAATCTGTGACCCTTGGTACGCTCTATGTAGTAACTAAGGGCTCTCTTCACGTCTAAGCTGTGCAGCCTCCTCTCGCCAGAGGAGGAATGGTCAGTGAAATACACTGGAAGAGATACGGCATGGTTAAGGTGGAAATCTGAAACCACCTTAGGCAAGAACTTCCTGTTAGTCCTGAGAACCACCTTATCTCTATGGAAAGAGATAAAATCAGGCTCCACTGACAAAGCTTGTAATTCATTTATGCGTCTGACAGAAGTGATGGCTACCAGAAACACAGTCTTCCAAGTCAAGAACTTCAGCTCTGCTGAAAACAAAGGCTCAAAGGGGGGTTGCATAAGCTGAGCAATGCAAACATTAAGATCCCAGGCAGGGGCAGGGTCCCTGAATGGAGTGTTGATGTGAAGAAATCCCTTAAAAAACTTGGAGAATACAGGATGAGCTGAAAGAGAAGAGGGTTTACCTGCTGAAATAAAAACAGACACAGCTGTCAAATGTACTTTTAGGGTAGCTGGTCTCAGCCCCAAGATATTTAAATGGACCATATAATCCAGGACTGTAGGTAAATCATCAGATTCTGTGGACATATGCTTCCCAGAGCACCATATGGAAAACCTCTTCCATTGGGAATTGTAGGTAGCCCTGGTGGAACGCTTTCTAGAAGCCTTTAGTATATCAATTACACCTTGGGAGAAATGTAGATCAGCAAACTCTGACTCTTCAAGAGCCAGGCCTTGAGATTGAGAGATTTGAGGTTCAGGTACGAAACCCTCCCCTGAGCACAGGATAGCAGGTTGTGATTCCTGGGAAGACACAGGGGAAGATGGACTGCTAAGGACAGTAGGAGTGGATACCAGGGCTGTCTGGCCCAATCTGGAGCAATCAGGATCATCTTGCAGGACTGAGATCTGATTTTGACTAACACTTTGAACAGGAGAGGGAAGGAGGGGGAAAGCATAGAGAAACTTCCCTTCCCAATTGAGAACCAAGGCATCCAGAGGGACTAAGCTCAACACTGGGGGCCTGCAGCAAAAAAGGGGAAGTTGGTGATTGTCTGGGGCTGCAAAAAGATCTATCTGCGGGGTGCCCCATCTGGCAACTATCACCTCCAGGACCATGGGGTCCAGTGACCATTCGTGATGGCCCTGGGAAATCCTGCTGAGAGCATCTGCTAGGACATTGTCCTTGCCTGGGAGGTGAACTGCTGTAAGGGAGGTGTTCAGGGAGTAAGCCAGAGACCACAACTTCATTGCTTCGGTGCACAAGGCCACAGATCGCATGCCCCCTTGCTTGTTGCTGTACCACACTGTGGTGGTGTTGTCTGTTCTGACTTGTACAACTTTGTTCTGAACAGATTTGGAAAAAACTTGAAGTGCTAGAAAAACTGCTCTGAGTCCCAACAGATTGATGTGGAGCAGACATTCCTAAGGGGACCACGATCCCTGGGTAGTGAGGTCGCCCATGTGAGCTCCCCACCCCAAGAGGGAAGCATCTGTAGTAAGGATTAAGGAGTGAGACTGAGTGGCAAAGGGAACCCCTTGTCTCAGATTGCTTTGATCCTGCCACCACTGTAGGGCCTGGACCAGGGTTCAAGTTACTGGGAACAATTTGGTTAGAGGGTCTTTCCTTTGAGACCAAAAGGCTCTCAAAGGGAACTGGATGTCCCTCATCTGAAATCTTGCTCCCTGCACTACTGCTGTAGAAGCAGCCATGTGCCCCAGGAGCTGTAGAAAATGCCTAGCTGGTCGAGAGACCTGCAGGGTGAAGGAGGAGGTCAGAGAGACCAGGGTCCTTGCCCTGTCCAAAGGAAGGAAGGCTCTGGCTTCCTCTGTGTTCAGCTCTGCGCCTATGAAGGTGAGGAGCTGGACAGGTTCTAGAACTGACTTTGAAAGACTCAGAAGGAAACCTAGAGAGGTGAGCAGTTGTTGAGTTGTCTGTAGATATAACTTGACTTGGTCTGGAGACTGGCCTACTATGAGCCAATCGTCCAGGTAAGGGAAGATGGCAATTTTTTGCCTTCTTAGGGCAGCAACTGCTACTGCCAGGCATTTTGTGAATACCCTTGGAGCAGAGGTGAGGCCAAAGGGCATTGCTCTGAACTGGTAATGGCCTGAGGGCAGCTTGAACCTGAGGTACTTTCGATGGGAGCTTCTGATGAAAATATGGAAGTAGGCATCCTAGAGGTCCAGGGATGCTAACCAGTCCCCTGGCCTTAGGGAGGGTAGAATAATTCCCAGAGTCACCATTTTGAATTTTGGTTTTAAAAGGTGCTTGTTTAAATATCTGAGATCCAGGATGGGCCGCCATTCTCCTGTCTTTTTTGGGGTAAGAAAGTACCTGGAGTACAACCCTTTGCCCTGGTGTAGGGGTGGAACCCTTTCCACAGCTCTGAGAGCCAGGAGGGAAGAGACCTCTGCCTCTAGGGCAAGTGCCTCTGGCGGATTTGCAGGTGGAAAGGATCTGGTTCTCATCTTTGGAAATTTTTTGAAGCTGAGAACCAGTCTCTGGCTTACTACTTCCAGGACCCATTTGTCTGATGTCAGAGACTTCCAGTCCTGGACAAAGTAAGCCAGCCTGTCCCCTACAGGTAATTGAGAATCGGCCCTGGCAACCCCATCAGGGTGCCTGCTTGGCAGGGGCTTTGGACTGAGGGGAGGAAGCAGGCCTGCTTGTACCCCATCTGCCTCTCCCTCTAAAGAACCCCCTCTGGGCATAGGCAGAAGAGGAGGCCTGGGCTTGGTAAAAAGGCCTGTGAAAAGGCCTGCCCCTGCCCCTGGAAAGCTGCCTTTGAGGAGTGGCCTGCCTTTCCTTGGCCTGTGCACTCCTATAGGTGGTCCTATACTCATCCATTTTCCTCATGTAATTCTCTGTCTGCTCCCCAAACAAAGAATTACCCACAACAGGAAAATCCATGGCCTTAGTCTGGGTATCCTGTGACAGGCTAGTACATCTGAGCCAAGCCATTCTGCGACGTGCCACAGATGTAGCCATGACTCTTGATGACACATCATTAGAGTCCACTGCAGCATGGAATTGCACCTTGGATGCCTCAATACCATCAGCAGCCACCTGCTCCAGCTCCTTGGCAATCTGGCCAGGGACCTGCTTTGCTAGAGCCATAACAGTATGCCATCTGGATTTCTGGTATCTAGCAACATAAGCCATATAATTTGCCTTTCTGAGTCCCAAGGATGCTGCCATGTACTGTTTCTTTGCCATGGCATCAATCCTCCTGGAGTCCTTGTCAGGGGGGTGTGAAGCCAAGGGAATATTTGCCTTGTCACAGGCTGCAGTCTGCACTACCCCAACATGGCTGCATTGTTGTGTAAGGAACTCCTTATCCGAGCCTGACAATGTGTATCTCTTGTCCATTCTCTTATCGACAGGAGGTATAGTGTGAGGAGTTTTTAAAATTTTTACTGTCTGTTTCCAAAAAGATTTATGCAAAGGAATAGACAGCCTCCTTGACTCTGGGATATCCATCATTTCTACATAGTCAGGCTCCTCTTGATCATCCACAACTTCCTCCGTAGGGAGCTGGAGGGTTTCAGCCACGTTCTTATAAAACATAAAATGAGAAGGGGACTCAGAAAGCCTGGGAGGAGATACTCCTGAAGGTCTGTCTGGGGAGATGTCCAGGTCAATGGGCAGATCCAGACTTTCAAATCCAAATTCACTCTCCTCATACTCCACTTCCCCCTCCTCCAGTTCATAATATTCCTCTACCTCATACTCTTGAACCGGTGGAACCGGCTGAACCGGATGCTTACCTGATGGTGCCGGTTCGGTCGGAACCAGGGAAACCGACTGGACAATTTTAATCGCTTTGACTATTTCTTCAGTGGTTGGAGAGGATAGCTTTGGCTCCACACCAGCTGATTTCCTAGTCCTTTTTGCTGGGACTGACTCCTCAGAGTCGGATCTCCTTTTGCCTGAGGAAGTCTCACCCTGGTCAGAGGGCACTCCCTCCGGTTTGGTTGAAACCGAACTGGGCTGGCCATCCAGTTCAGTGGACTTTTTGGCCTCCCTTTCCCTGAGCCTACCAACTCTCTTTTGCAGGGTAGCCACAGGAAAATGTTTACAAATCTGGCAGTCTGCATTGAGGTGGTCAAACCCCAGACAATAAACACAGGTGGTGTCGGGGTCAGCCTTGGCAAAGGCTTCCTCACAGACACTGCAGTGTTGAAACCCAGTGGGCCCAGTTTTTCTTTTGGGTTTCTCAGACACAGTGCCAGTCCTAACCAAACTTACCCGTTTATGGCAATCCGCCAGGTAAGACACCCTTATCGGTTCCCAACCGTGTCACGGGTCGTGGAAAAAAAACGTAATAAAATTTGTTTTTTTCAGAACTGATAAAAACCGGTAACCACACTCTAAATGACAGATTAATATATTTAAAAACAACCTGATCAGTTCAAACCGAACCGATAACTGTTTACAAGTTCCACACAGAATAGAAATCAATATAAAACCTGTCTAGTACTCACAAATACCACAGACAGAGTCTGAACCGACCGGTCGCGGTTTAATTTCGGTCAAAAACCGAGAAAAACAATACTTTAACCGACAAAATGAACTGAGCAGAAGGAGAAATCTCCAGAGCGACTGTTCAGTGAGGCGGAGTAAAGAATCTGACGGTTTGAGTTTAAAGAACAACAGACAGAGTTTCAAATGAGCTCGAGCTCTGCGTTCCATGCTTGGCATGGAAAGTTAACTCTTTCACCTCCAGAGCAGTTCAAAGGTTGGGACTCACTGCATATGTCGTAATATAGCAAGACTTTATGTTGTTTGAAGTAATCATTCAGTATTTCTGTTTTCACTTGATCTTCTTCACAGTCCCCCCGCCCTCCTGATTCACACTATCCCTCCTTTTGTCTTCATCTTTCCATGGAAGCCCTACAGAATTCCGACATGCAAACTGCCCGACAGCCGATATCCTGGCACTGCCTTCCTGACATTGAACTGCTCATCACGCGTACATGGAACTGCCCGACAATGCAAGTCTCAGCGACCTGGAGTTGCTTATATTTAATCTTGGGGGCTGCGTGGGGTAGCGCCCCCCACAAAAATGGTAGTCTGGAAACAGGCAGATACTTTTTTTTAATACTCTTCATTTAAAATCTCAGAAAAGTTGCCAACAGACAAGTTATCAATATAAATAATTCCATATTTACAAAAGAGCTCTAATGAAACATTGATGTGATCAGTACAAAGGGGTTTGTCAGAAAGCTATTATAACTCTATTAAAGGAAAAGAGTTTACAGTTTACCTTGTCAATTAATAACGTATAAAAGACTAAAAAGGAAAACCAAAAATACACTGGACAAACTGCCAAGTGCTTTGAGTGAGGTGAATAGGTGAACCTGCTGCATGCATTTTGGTCGGTGCTGGTTTATATAGGGCAGGCTGTTTCTACAGTTTTTGGGAATATTGTGGGATGTTCAGGTTTTTTTAGTGTTACAGGTATTGTCGGCAGCTGTGTTTGAACCTGTGGACTTGCACTGTGGTTTGCGAGGTGTTGTTGTCCTGGTTGTGCAGTGGCACACAGGATTGGCTCGTATGTAATAAGGTGTGTTTTCTTGTTGCTTTCTTTGTTGGTTCGTGTTACTGTTTTGTCTGTTGTCTGGCAGTTGTTTGTCGGGATTTTGTGGTTGTTGGTCATATGCTTGTCAGGATTTTAATGTCAGGAAGTTGCTTGTCAGTCCACTGGGTGTCAGGATTCTGTAGTAGATCCTTTCCTTCACATTCCTGAAGAAGGTCTGGGTCCCTTTTTTGACCTCCTTAGCAATCCTCTTCTTTGCTAGTGCTTCAGCTGCCCTCTCCTTCCTTCCTGCCTCCCTTTGTTTTGTCAGATATACCTCCCTGTCTTCATACTTCTGGGTCTTTTTATACTGTTAGTTTCTAAACTTCAAAATGAGCCTCACTCACCCCACAACTCTGTATATTCCGCATGTTTTTTATTTAACTGTCAAAATTATATTTTTCTAACGTTTCACGCTCAATACACTTCATCAGGTAAATTCTGTGCTAACTACAAAAGTTTGGTTATGGGGTGGGCAGCAGGGGGATTTGAACATGCAAAGCTGAGACACAAAGCACTTTAAAAGACTGACTCATAGGGGGCTTAGATGTAACTGGATGTAGCCCTTTAAGAAATTAAATGGGGCAGAATAGTTTAAGAAATTAAATGGGGCAGAATAGAGGAGATACAGAATTTTAACAGAACTAATGAAGTTCAATGTTCTATTACTTAATTACACCATTAGAAGTTAAACAGTTTAGAGAGATTCCAGCCTGATTCATGTGATTATCTGTAGGCACTATCCTGTGCAGAATACTTAGGGGTATGCAGTGATAAGGGCGCTCCCTGCTGAGCGCACACCAAAAGGGCGACTCAATAGTGGCACCTTATCACATGGCTACTGGATGGGGTGGGCGACTGCAGGTATAGCGACGTCCTGTCACTATATATACACACGCACGCGGGGGGGTGCGAGCATGGCGGAAGGGGAGGGAGGGTTTGTGTGGTGTGTTGTGGTGATGGGCTGCCGAGCTGCCCCGTGGCGTGGTGGGTGGGTCATAGGCTTCAGCTGCAAGGGTGCCAGGTTTGGGGCAGGTGTGCATGCATTTTGTTGCGCCCAGCCCCAATTTTTTTTGAATTTTTACCCCACTTCTGACATGCACCCCTGGAGTTGAGAATCCTTAATAGGGGGACGCGGGGGGAGTGCCCATGGGTGGGTGCCTGCAAAAACATACCAAATCTAAGTCCCCGGCGCCCTTTTGCCATGCGCAGGGGTGTACATCAATTAAATTGATTTTCGCCGATGTACATTCACCGTTATCACATAGAACCGTATTAGGTACTTAGAACTTAAACATACAGGGACACCTGTGAGTTCGGTAGTGTGGCTTCAGCCAGTTGGAGCAAATCAATCCTACTTCTGTATAAAATGATCACAATGACGGGAGCTGCTTCCCTCTGTCCAAATACGGAAGCCCTGTGAGAGGAAAACTCCGTAAAGGAGCAGGTAATTTTAGTTATTTAAAAGCATTACTTTTGAAATGGAGATATAAAGCATTAAGACTCTCCCTTCATTTTTACAGTGCCACAAAAGAAAAGAGCGGTTCTGGAAGAGTTAAAAAAAAAATAGAAACAAAACTACTATAAAAGGGTGCGTGTGACGTTAGAAATGCTGCAAGTTAAGAGAAAAGCATTTTAAAATTTTATGTTTTAACCCTATTCTTTGGATTTTGAGGTTTTAAATGGAATAAGAAAAAAAAAAAAAAGCGTGGGCCCCCATATTCAAAGGCCGTGGGCATTCTGGTGCATCTAGATGCACGACCCAAATAAATGGGCCGGTGCAATAAAGTGCTATATTCAAACAAGATGCGTGATTACATATCCCGTCTGAATACTGCAATGGTTGCATGCCGCTCAAATGGGGACCACCGAAAATGCGCCGGCGCATCCCCCTGGATGGCCTGAATACCTGGAATGGGGATGTGCAGCGCAAGTGCAGATGCGCCGGTCCCAAATTCCAGATATTCAGTCAGGTACATGCAGATGAGTTCATTAGGCATGCAAGGTGCAAACGGGCCATTTGCATGTCATTATGGCCCCATTTGCATGTTGTCCTCAGGGATGCGCCTGGCAGGATGCGCTATGCGGCCTGCCCCCATCCCGCTTCCTCCCATTCCAGTGTAAAAGTGCCAGCAACCCTCGGAATCCATAGTATAGTGCCCAGCTGACCCCCACCCCGTTCCCGAACCCCAATCGCATTGCACTATACATGCACCTCCGTCCAGGATCCTGGTTCGATATACATTCCATATTCGAATCAGGATCCCTGTGCGGTGTATAGTAGTGTGCCATACATGTTTTCCAAAGTTTAGTGTTCCCCCCACCCCATCTTGATCCCTGATCACATACAGAACATGACCCCAAATGCCCATTGCCACAGTCTAGTGGCAACCCCTTCCCATCCTGAACCTCATTTGTAATAGGAATACATGACACCCCATCCCTGTTATCTAAAGTGTGTGTCCCCCCTCCTGATCCCCATTCAGAATAGAAAGAAATGACATCACATCCCTCGTTATACATAGTGTAGTGGCCCCCCCCACTCAGACACCTACATCCCACCCAGCTCCCCCCCTGTCCCAGCATGGCCAGGTGACCAGTCAGCCGGTGGGCAGCACAGTCTTTTGCACACCTCCATGGCTGCCTGCCGACTGCACTGTCAATGGATGACAGCTTACAGTACACAGTACAAGCCCACTGGTCGCACTGTTGACCAATGGGCTTGTATTGTGTACAGTATGCTGTCCTCCATTGACAGTGCAGTCAGCAGGCAGCCGTGGAGGTGTGCGAAAGACTGTGCTGCCCACTGGCTGACTGGCCACCTGGCCATGCTGGGATGGGGGGAGAAGGGTGGATGTGGGAGTCTGAGTTGGTGGGGGCCACTCACTATGTATAACGAGGATGTGATGTCATTTCTTTCTATTCCAAATGGGGATCGGGATGGGAGGGGGGACACCACACTTTGGATAACAGGGATGGGGTGTCATGTATTCCTATTGGGGGGGGTGCCACTAGACTGTGGCAACGGGCATTTGTGGCATATTCTGTATGCGATCAGAGATCAGGACGGGTTGGGGGAACCACTACACTTTGGGAAACATGTACGGCACACTGTTATACACTGCACAGGGATCCTGGTCCTGGTTCGATTATGGACTGTATATTGAACCAGGATCCTGGACGGCGGTGCATGTATAGTGTGATGCGACTGGGGTTCGGGGATCAGGGACAGGGCGAGGGGTCGGGAGGCACTACACTACAGAAACAGGGGGTTGCTGCCACTGTTACATTGGATCGGGGAATGGGATGGGGGGGGCTCACCACAGGGCTGCAGGGGCTGGCAGCTGCTGTTCTGCTGTGTGCAGTACAGCAGCCCACCCGTGGGTGGCTAGGGGTTAGGTGTGTTTCTGACATGCTTAACTTGATGAAGCACATCTCCGAGATGTGCGGGCAGATGCGCCGCACATCTTGGCTGAATACGGGGATGTGCCACATATTCATGGGCACTCCCCCTGAAGATGCGCCACATACATTATGGCTGCACTTGGGCGCAGCCGGAGATGCATGACACATCTCCACCATTTGAATATTGCGCTGCAGTGCAATTCTTGAAATGTGCCAGTACATCTCCTTTGAAAATGTCCCCCACAGAACTTAAATGGATGTTTCTGGAATTCATATGAACGGGGTAAGCAAGATACAATAAAATAAAGGGGAGTCGTATATAATAAGTTGAAAAAGAAAATGAAAATATACAATTTAGAAAATACAAATACCAATTTCCTAATAACAGAATGGAAAATAAATTGATTTCCATAGGTCCATAGCGCTGGTAGAGGGGACTCGTATTGAATTGGGAATTAACTAAAGATTATACACAGGAATAAGAGAACGGAGACTTTTGGAATTTTTATAATATGTATGAAAAGAGATGAAAATATAAAATATAACAGTGACCCTTTTATTTGGTAACTTGATGTCTGAGAGCTACTTGATATATCGATATATAAAATGAAAGTTTAAAAATGCTGGACTTGAAATAAATATTTAAAAGTTGAGCATGATTCCTGATTAAATGGTTCATGGATGTAAATTAATGCAAATTTTCAAAATAATTTATACATGCATGTTTTTATAGACAGCACAGAATTTCCCTGATGAAGTGTACTGAGCATGAAACATTGGGAAAATACAATTCAGAGAGCTAAATAAAAAAAAAAATTCTGGAATATAAAACGTTGTGGGCTGAGTGAGCCTCTTTTCCAACTTTAGATGCTGTTAGTTAATCGCTGTCGGAACAGCCTCCTCCTGTTGTTTTTTTTTTTCTTTTTTATCTCTGCTGAGTGGAACCACACTGACTGGGAGTCTCCTTGTACTTTCTAAATGCTGTCTTCTTCTCCTTCACTGCCTTGCTACCTCCTTACAGACCTTTGGGCTCCCCAGCCTGTAACATGAAAGGACTGCTTGTTGTGAGAAGAGCCTCGTCCTCTACCCTTTTGTGGGTTATAGGAAGCCAGCCTGGAAGTTTTAAAAATCATCATTTCGTTAGCCTCTTGTCTTTAAGAGACTGTTCCACCTGTTATCCAGACAGGTAAGCGCCATCAAAGGGCACATTCATGATCTGTTGTTGGACATCCCGGGTGCAGTCAGCAGTCCGCAGTCAGGAGTGCTGCATGATGCAAATATCTGCAGTTGTGGAGTGAGTTGCTGCCATAGAGGCTTTAAGCTGCTGGCTCTTAGATACAATACCTTGTTTAATGTTAGCAGCACCTCTTCTTTTGCCTCTGTGTCTGGTAGGGCCTCTGCCAGTAACTTAAGCTTGCACCAAAGTGTGTACTTGACTTTGTGACATGGTCTTGGTAGCTAGCTATCATGCCAAGGGATAGATCCACTTCCCCATCGTGCCTACCTTGTATGACTCATTGTTAAGAAAAAATTACTCACCTTGGTAATCATGTTTCTTCTAATGAAGTCTTGCTGTATTCTGACTATTGCAGTTAGCCCCAGCACTCAAACTGCCCCAGAGAGAAGAGGGTTACTTTTCTATTCAGAGCATAGAATGTTGAGCTTGAGCTCGGTACAAACCTCCATCTGCTACACTCTGAAGCACAACAGTCAGATTCTTATGAGCTAATACTAACTAACTACTATGTGGAAATTGTAAAATTTTTACTATGGCAACCAAATATTTTGGATCCCCAAAAGACTCGAGTCAAGAAATCCAAAATCAAAAACCAGGTAGTGAACAACTTAAGACTGTTAAATTAATAATATAATCCACTCCCCCCCTCTAAAAGGAGGGAGTGCCCAAATGCACCCCTAGGATGCAACACTGCACCTGCCAGCCCACTTCCCAAAAGCCAGGTTCTGAGAGGGGAGGCAGGAAGGGAGGTCAGAATACAGCAAGACTCCATTTGAAGAAACATAATTACTAAGGTGAGTAATTTTTTCTTCAAACCACATGAAGTCTTGCTGTATTCTGACTATTGCAGACTACCAAGCAGTACCTCCATGGAGGAGGCAATTGAACCTACCTTGGGAATAGGCTCTGCAGTACTGCTGTACCAAACCGAGCATCACTCCTAGCCTGGATGTCCAGGGAGTAATATTTGGTAAATGTATGCACTGTTTTCCAGGTGGCTGCTTTACAAATCTCTAGCAAAGGAATATTCCTGGCCGCAGCCAGGGAAGCAGCATTACCTCTAGTCGAATGAGCCCTCAGACCTGAGGGAGGTATTTTGCCTAGCTTCTCATAGCAGAACTGAATGCAAGAGACAATCCACCTGGCAATAGATCTCTTAGTGGCAGGTTTGCCCTTCCCCACTTCCCCATAAGTGCGAAACAACCAAAGGGAGTCAAACCTGTGAGCCTCAGTACACTCAATGTAGTAACTAAGGGCTCTTTTAACATCTAAACTGTAAACTTCTTTCTCCTGAAGAACAGTGATCAGTGAAGAACACAAGGAGAGACACAGATTGTTTCAGATGAAAATCTGAAACCACTTTAGGTAAAAACCTCCTGTTAGTTCTAAGGACCACTTTATCTCTATGGAATGAGACAAAATCAGGCTCCAATGACAGAGCTTGCAATTCACTGATACACCTGGCAGAGGTAATAGCTACCAGGAATACAGTTTTCCAAGACAAGTACTTAAGCTCTGCTGAAGACATAGGCTCAAAGGGGAAGGGGTTGCATAAGCTGAGAAATGCAAACATTAAGATCCCAAGCAGGGTTAGGATCCCTAAAGGGGAAACTGGTATGAAGTAATCCCTTGAAAAATGTACAGAATACAGGGTGAAATGACAGTGAGGAAGGCTTTCCCACTGACAGAAAAACAGAAACAGCTGACAAATGTACTTTAAGAGTAGCTGGTCTGAGGCCTAGGCCATTAAGATAAACCATATAATCCAGAACTTCAGACAATTCAGCAGTGACTGGGAATATATGCTTCTTGGAACACCAAATGCTGAATCTTTTCCATTTGGAGTTATAAGTTTTTCTGGTGGCAGACTTTCGAGAGGCTTTGAGAATATCCAGAACCCCTTGGGACAGATGCAAATCTGCATACTCTAACTCTTCAAGAGCCATGCCTTGAGATTGAGAGACCGAAGACTGGGATACCAAATCCTCCCCTGAGAGGAGGTTAACATGTTGTAATTCCTGGGAAGAGACAGATGAAGATGGACTGCAACAGCGGGTACCAAGGCTGCCTGGCCCAGTCTGGAGCAATCAGAATCACTTTGCAGGGTTGTGACTTTATCTTGACCAGAACCTTGAACAGTAGAGGAAAGGGAGGAAAGGCATTGATTAATTTCCCTTCCCAGTTCAACATCAGAGCATCCAGAGGGACTGAGCCCAAGACTGGGTGGTCTGCAACAAAACAGAGGAAGTTGGTAATTGTCTGGGGCTGCAAAGAGATCTATCTCTGGAGTGCCCCACCTTGAAAAAAATCACTTTCAACACCGGAGGGTCTAGGGACCATTCGTGATGGCCCTTGGAGATCCTGCTCAATGCATCTGAAAGCACACTGTCCTTCCCTAGAAGGTGGACTGCTATCCAAGAGGTCCACAGAGAATAAGCTAGGGACTACAATTTAATGGCTTCCGTGCACAAGGCTGTGGACCGAGTGCCTCCCTGCTTGTTGATGTACCACAAAGTGATGGTGTTGTCTGTCCTGACCCTGAACCACCTTGTTCTGCACTGACTGAGAGAAAGCTAGCAGGGCCAGAAAGACCACCCTGAGCTCCAAGAGACTGATATGAAGAAGGGATTCCTGAGGGGACCACAATCCCTGGGCTGTGAGAGCCCCCAGATGGGCTCCCCACCCCAAAAGAGAAGCATCCGTGGTTAGGACCACAGAGTGAGACTGGCTGACGAATGGGACTCCTTGTCTGAGGTTGCCCTGATCCTGCCACCATTGGAGAGCCTGGATCAGAGTCTGAGTCACTGGAACTAGTTTGGTTAGAGAATCTTTTGTCTGAGACCAAAAGGCCCTCAGGTGAAACTGAATGTCCCTCATCTGAAATCTGGCCCCTTGGACCACTGCTGTTGAAGCTGCCATATGGCCCAGAAGCTGAAGGAAGTGCCTTGCTGGCCAAGAGACCAGACGCTGGAATGAAGAAGCCAGCTCTACAATAGCCCTTGGGGGAAGGAAAGCTCTTGCTTTGACTGTATCCAACTCTGCGCCTATCAAGGTGAGGAGCTGTACAGGCTCGAGAACTGACTTGGGAAGGTTGAGAAGGAATCCTAGGGAAGTGAGCACTTGCTGAGTCACTTACAGGTCTGACTTGACTTGGTCTGGGGACTGGCCCACAATGAGCCAGTCATCCAGGTATGGAAATATGGAAATATTCTTCCTTCTTAAAAAGGTCACTACTACTGCTAGGTATTTTGTGAATACCCTTGGAGCTGATGTCAGGCTGAAGGGCATAGCTTTGAACTGATGATGGCTTGAAGGCAATTCGAACCTGAGGAACTTTCTGTGGGAGCACCTGATGAGAATGTGAAAGTAGGCATCTTTTAAGTCCAGGGAGGCTAGCCAGTCCCCCTGGCCTTAGAGAGGGAAGGATTATTCCCAGAATCACCAATTTGAATTTTGATTTTAAAAGATGTTTGTTCAGGTATCTTAAGTCTAGGATGGGTCGCCACTCCCCTGTCTTTTTTGGGATAAGAAAGTACCTGGAGTACAGACCTTTGCCCCTGTGCAATGTAGGAACTCTCTCTACAGCTTTTAGAGCCAGCAGAGATGAAACCTCTGCCTCTAAGGCAATGGTTTCGGAGATGCTTGCAGGTGTAAAAGATCTGGCCCTCAGCTTTGGAAACTTCTTGAAGCTGAGAACCAGACCCTGGCTTACCACCTCCAGGACCCACTTGTCTGAAGTAACAGACTTCCAGTCCTGGACGAAGTAAGCCAGCCTGCCTCCTACAGGAATGGAAGAGTTGACCTGGGCTCACACGTCCGGGTGTCTGCTTAGCGGGAGCCTTAGGTTGAGGGGTGAATGCAGCCCTGCTTATCCCCCTTCTGCCGCTCCCTCTAAATAACCCCTCTGAGGAAAAGGAGAAGAGGCCTGTGCTTGGTAGAAAGGCCTATGAAAAGGCCTGCCCCTGCCCCTAGCTTACTGCCTTTGAGGAGTTGCCTGCCTTTCCTTGGCCTGTGCACTCCTATAGGTGGTCCTATACTCATCCATCTTTTTCATGGAATTCCCTGTCTGCTCCCCAAACAGAGAATTGTTCACCACAGGGAAATCCATGGCCTTAGCCAGGGTGTCCTGTGAGAGGCTAGTACATTTGAGCCAAGCCATTCTCCTAAGAGCCACAGATGTAGCCATGACTCTGGATGACACATCACTGGAGTCCACAGCAGCATGGACTGTACCTTAGATGCCTGAATCCCATCAGCAGCCACCCCCTCCAGCTCCGAGGCTAGCTGGGGGGATGCCTGCTTAGCCAGTGCCAGTACAGTGTCCCACCTGGACTTCTGGTACCTGGCTGCACAGGCCATATAATTAGCCTGCTTGAGTTCCAAGGTGGATGCCATGTACTGTTTCTTTGCCATGGCATCCAGCTTCCTAGAGTCTTTATCTGGGGTGTGTGAAGCCAAGGGTGTATTAGCCTTATCACAGGCTGCAGCCTGCACAACCCCAACATGGCTGCATTTTTGATACAAGTACTCTGTACTTGAACCTGATAAGGTGTACGTTTTGTCTATCCTTCTGTCGACAGGAGGTACAGAATTTGGAATTTTTAAAATCTTTTTGGTCTGTTTCCTAAAAGACTTATGAAGGAATAGACAGCCTCTTGGACTCTGGGATGTCCACCATCTCTACATAATCAGGTTCCTTTTGTTCCTCTACGGCTTCTTCCATAGGAGCTGGAGGGTTTCTGCCACTTTCCTGTAAAACATGTAGTGGGAAGGGGACTCAGAAAGCCTAGGAGGGGAAACACCAGAAGGCCTGTCTGAGGAGATGTCCAGCTCAATGGGCTCATCTAGACCTTCCACACCATCGTCATCATCATCATAATCTTCATCCCCCTCCAAATCTGGTTCATAAAAATCTTCAGAGGCATAACCTTGAACCGGAGGAACCGACCGAATCGAGCACCTGCCAGAAGGCGCCGGATCAGACGGAACCAGGCGAAGTAATTCTACAATCCTTATCGCTTTGGCAATTTCTTCAGCAGTCGTAAAATGGGTATCTGGATTCGAACCGGACGATTTTTCTTTTCATTGTCTTTTTGTAGGAACCGATCCCTCAGGAATAAGTATCGCCCTGGTCAGAGGGCACTCCCTCAGGTTCGATCGGAACCAAACCAGGCTGGCCATCCAGGTCAGCAGACTTCTCAGCCTCCTTATCCCTAAGCCTACCTAATCTTTTTTCCAGGGTAGACTTAGGGAAATTTTTACAGATTTGGCAGTCTGACTCAAGGTGGTCACACCCTAGACAATAAACACAGGTGGTGTGGGGATCAGCCTTAGCAAAGACCTCCCCACACACACACTGCACTGTTGAAACCCAGTGGGCCCGTTTTTTTTTTGGGGGGGGGTTCTCAGATATAGCCGTCCTAACCACAAACTTACCCTTTGTATGGCAAACAACCAGCCAAGTCACCCTTATCGGTTTCTAACCATGTCACGGGTATTGGAAAAAAAACACAAGAAAATGCGTGTTTTATAAAATCGATAAGGACCGGTAACCACACTCTAAGTTTAGAAACAAAGTCAGAATATGTAATTCACTAAACAGCCGGTTCAACCGAGCCGGTCGAAAAAATCAGTTTTTACAATTTCCACAAGTCACTATGTCTAGTTCACTACCTAGTACTCACTATACCACAGACAGAGATCTGAACTGAAACTTATGAAAAAAATAATCGGTAAAACCGAGGACTTCAACCGACTTTCGAACCACGAGCAAAGGAGAAATCTCCGGAGCGACCGTTCAAGTTAGACGAAGTAAATAATCTGATGGTTGTGCTTCAGAGTGCAGCAGACGGAGGTCTGAACCAAGCTCGAGCTCAACGTTCTATGCTCTACATGGAGAATTAACCCTCTTCTCTCTGGGGCAGTTCGAGTGCTGGGGCTAACTGCAATAGTCAGAATACATCAGGACTTCATGTGGTTTGAATGGGATGCGCAGTTATCTCCTTGGGCACTATGACTTTGTCATTCTCAGCCAGGATAACAATGACTTGCGCTATTTGTCAAGTGAAATACATGGGTTTGGATTTAGGCACTGCGTATTTCTTGTCTGCCTGCTTGGGGACAGCTGCCACAAGTAGCAGGCCTCTTCCAAGCCACCTCAGAGAGTGTCTCCAGGGTTAGCTGAATGGGAAGAACTAGAGAGACAGAGATATTAAGCATGTTCAGAAACTCCAGTCGGAGCTACCTAGCCTGGCCTATGGCTGCTGGCTTAAAATTCAGTGCGGCATGCATATTTCTCAGCAGATTCTGGAGGGAGAGATCCTCCTGAGGTATGGTGACAGGGCCTGGGCTCAGGTTCTCTGTACCATAGTACAAGTTCATTGTTCTCACCATCAGAGTTGATGAGGTCGGGATTTGACTCATCTCTCTCTACTCCCACCACAACTGGAGGGTAGTAAAGAGGAGGGTGCTGAAAGGCCGGCAGTGCAGGCTGTAGCCTCGGCAACAATGAGGACACCAAACCTAGCCCCATATGGGGCCTTGTGAATAATAGTGGTGGCAGTAAGGATGACCCTTGAGCCATCCCTAAAGGAAATGATTCTAACACCAAAGGCCCATGCAGCACCGCCAGCAGCATCCACACCAGAGTAGGTCCCGAAGAGCCTGACCCCGGTGCAGGATATGGCAAGGCTAACAGTGTCAATGACCACGCCAGCCCCAAAGGAACCAGTGGCACAACCATGCCTGCCCCATCCCCAGAAGAGATAGGAGTGACACCACGGGGTGGCAGGTGGCAGTGCCAACAGTGGCCCCCCCAACCCAGAGGCTGCGGTCAGAGTCAGCTACACACCTAGGTCAAGTGGCACTGATGATGAAGGTAGCTTGATCGACCCTGAGGGGTCAGGAGCTGGCACCAAAAATGGTGTTGTTTCACTTATACATTGCACCCACTGCATTAAGAGCTGCCCAGTGGTTAAACTGCCCACCAAAGTGGACTATTGGACAGAGAGAGATTCTGGGACAGAGGCCGTGACCTTGGAGGCCCAGACATCCCTGGTGTCATCATCAGTGAGGATGGTGGAGTACCCAGGCCACTGAAGTTTAGTGTCTTGCAGCAGAATGACCAGAGGATGACTTTGACAGGTGCCATTTCGTCCCCTTGTGCTTGCAGGAAGAGGCTGAGGTTGAACGGTGCAAAGACCCTGACATAGAGTATAAGCAGGATCTCTGACCATTTCTTTTGTGACTCCCAAGAGGACTGTCCAACCATCAGGGCACTAGACTGCACACTGCCAGAGCATCCTCCCAGAAAGAGGTGGTAGCTAGATACAGCCCTGTTGCCACAGCAACTTGCCTTTTCAGGCTCCCAACATTCTTCTATGGTCTTTAACCATTAGCACAAGGTAAAGCTGAGAGAAAACTGTACAGTTCTGTGTGTTAAACTAACTAAAATGACACAAAATTAAAAAACTCAAGTGAATTTTAAACCAAAACCGAAGAACTGAATACTGTCATTGTATAGAAGGTGAAGATCTGGCCCCAACTTGGAGAGCGGCGAGCGATGCTGCTGTGCACTCCAGGCTGGCGCCACTGTATACCAGCAGCTGCATGCAGTCACGCATGCGCAGGGACTACCCGTGCTGCCAGTCCTCCAGAAACGTTCTGGCTCCCATGGGGTCCTAGTGACTCCAGCACAGACCCATTAGTGGGAATCTATAGTGAAGAGTGAACTTTTTCTGTTTTCACTGTTTTATAAAGACCAAAGAGAGATCCTTCCCCACCATTTCCAGCACCCACTGGTCTGTTACAGATTGCCAGTGTTGGAGGTGATAGGAAAGGTGTCCCCCCTGCAGGTCCCTGGGGACTGACGACCTTTAACTTGTCGGAGATTAGCTGTTGGCTAGGAGGAGCTAGTGGCAGTGGCTTGCCTCTTACCTGTATAACCTCTTGCTCTGCTGCAGCCACTTTGGGCCTGGTATGGCTGTAGGGTATAGCGTCGTCAGTATAAACCCCTTTCCTTACCTCCCCTTCTGTAGGGTCTGTTGTAACACCATTGTTTTTCTTTTTCATTTAGATTTTTGAAAGTTGTCTTATTTTTGTCAACTTATCTGTATAACACTCTGTCTGATCCCCATAGAGTGATTTGCCCTCAGATGGGAAATTAGCAGCTTTGTTTGGAAGGTCAAGGGATAAACCAGTGGTTCTTAATAAAGCATACCTCCCTATGGCCTCTGCATTAGCTAAACCCCATGTGGCAGTGTCATTAGTGTCCACTGACATTTGCAGTTGGTGCTTTGCAGGTTCCAGACCATTTTTAATCACCTGCAGTGCCTGTGACCTGTCCTCAGAGGGCACCTCTGCCTCCTCTGGCATGTACTCTGCCGGACTAGGGGGTACAGAGGGAGGCAGTCTATCAGCCTGCTGCTTTATGGTTTAGAAAAATTCCCAAATTTCTTTGAACTGTTCCACGGAAGGCACAGGGGTCTGGGCAGGAGGCACCACTGTTTCAACGGGTTCAGAATCGGTGTGCTTCTCCATTTTTTCTGACTGGTTGACGATGCCGGAGTATCAGCAGTTCATTTTTCTGCCTGTTTTTTCTTTATCTAAAAAGAACATCAGACGTGGATTTTGGGTCCTTTGAATGCTTCCTTGAAGATTCTGCCTCACAGACTACAGATTTCCTTGGGGAAGTAAATTTAACTGACATATATTAACCAAAGGGTTCGCAATCTTCACAGTGGAACACTCATTTGGACAGAGAGGCAGGAACTGACAGAGAAAACCTTTTTGCCTGTCTTCTCGTTTGTGTTTTAGGACAAAATGCTCTGTACAGCTCACAGATTTCCCAACCATGAGCAGTGCCCAAATGCTCGTAACACTCTGTATGCCTACCTGCCTCAGGAAACTGGTGCCCGCTGTGGACACCTTTTAAAACCAGTGGGCCCAGTCTTTTTCTTGGGTTTTCCTGACTCAGGCATGAGACCAGGAAGGACACCACTGTAAACAGTCCGACCTCAATCCTTCACAGCCAGTTTAAATGTTGACCAGACTTTGTGAGACGACTTGTAAATTTCAGTTCAACCATAAAACTGAGTGCTTTAAATGTTGGTAGAACACTCAGAAACTGACCAAATCCCCCTAGGATAGGCCTCAATCAAAAGGCAAGAATAACAGGAAAAAAGTAAATTTTTTAACCAGAATCCCAGAAAATGAAACCAGAATGTTTTGTCTATTTTTTTACCGCAAAACTCTGGCACTGTCTTAGTGAACAAAGTAAAATGCAGTTATTTTCTCGGTTCCCCGGTACTGTGTGGGAACCGTGAAAATGGTGATTTTTAACAAAGCATGCCACTAAAACACAGAAATGAGATAGAAATAAACACTATTAAATAAAATAAAAACTATTATAAATAAGTTTAACTAAAAGACTTAGTTATTGAGCAGTAGGAACACCGTTCAGGGCATCCACTTTCTTCAGTGGAAACTAAAGATGTGTTAGGAAAAGACTGCCAGGGCAAGATCAGCACAGAGAGAGTTTTCATTTTAAAAACATTCTAAGTTCCGGGGCACCATTCCACATGTGAAGATGATGCAAACTTAAACTAGCTGTTTTAAGTTAGTGAGTCTACTGTTGTAGAACACAAAAATCCAAATTCTGTTCTATTCTACAGTCCCTGCACTACCAGTACCTAACTCGTTACTTTGTAAAGCACTGTTGGATACAGTGTGTATGAATGGTGCTATATAAATCCAAATTCTATTCTATTCTACAGTCCCTGCACTACCAGTACTTAACTCATTGCTTTGTAAGTGATTTGTGATACAGTGTCTATGAAATGTGCTATATAAATCCCAAATTCTATTCCATTCTACAGATCTGCACTACCAGTATCTAACTCATTACTATGTAAAGCACTTCGGGATACAGTGTGTATGTAAGGCCCTCTAAAAATCCTAATTCTGTTCTAGTCTACAATCCCTACACTACCTGTAACTAACTCATTGCTTTGTAAAGCACTTTGGGATACAGTGCGCATGAAAGGCGCTACATAAATCCAAATAATATAGTCCTGGCACTACCAGTATCTAACTCACAGCTTTGTAAAGCACTTTGGGATACAGTGAGTATGAAAGGTACCATATAAACCCAAATTATATTCTATTCTACAGTCCCTGCACTACAAGTATCTCAGCTTTTGCTTTGTAAAGCAGTTTGGGATACAAGTAGCATGAAGGTGATATATAATACTATTATCATGTACTACATTCCTACAGGGACAAAGTGAAACTGCATCAGATTAAAACTGTTCTCATACCTTGTGGTTTGAAGGCAGAACTTGGCCTCCCTGTTTCCAATGTTGCGTACAAGTAGTGTCTTTTGGGAGTTGTACTTCACCGGGCACGAGGAGAAGTTCAGCTGATCAGGGAAATCCAGCACTGCCCGCGCTCCGATGGCTCGTATGGGGATGACAAACTTCTCTCTTTCTGTGATACATATCAGTTCATGGCTATAGTCCTTGAAAGGAAGAAGAAAAGACTCCATCAAGTTACAGAAGCAGCCCTAGAAACACCTAGCTGTTAGCTTGAGGTGGCAGTCTATTTGTTGCCCTCCAGAGATCAAACAGGAAGCAACTTCAAGCAGACTTTTAAAGCCCGTATGAAGTAAGTTCATTAACAGCGGACACTGTAGTTTGGAAGCCCATTAAGAGCTCTTTTGAAGGAAGTCTTGGCCTTACCTGTAGCTGGCAGCAGTCTGGAGAGATCCATGATTAAAGCTGCACTATTCATTAGTCACCATCTAGTGTTTTTTTTTTTAGCAATGTTTTTCTGATAAAAATAAATACTGTACCCATTTTTCCCTTTGTTTTCTTTCATTACTAGACTAAGATATGGCATTATGAAGTTTTTAAAAGTTCACGCTCTCATACCATGCCCACCAAGAAAAAAATTAAATATCATGGTATCATTCTGCGTACTTTACCATGGGAAACATGTGACAGCGCCAACCTAATACAGCACATCCACAGTATGACTCTAGTACGCACATTCAACAGGTAACCTCAACAGAAGAGATTTTTTTTTTAAATTGTGTGTGGCGCCATCTTTAATGACTTGAGACAACTCGGACTTCCAAATTTTGGATAGTGGAAGTATTTTGGCTTCCAAACAGCTGAAATGAATTCCAAATATGGAGCCATGGAAAATCTCAACCTCTACAGACAACAAGTGAACTGAACCTCTGCCCACTGACGTCCACAGAAAACAGATGACCTGAACCCCTGCCCATTGGTGACTTCCACAGAAAACAAATAAACTGAACCCCTATCCACTGGTGACATCCACTGAAAAGAAATGAACTGAACCCCTGCCCACTGGTGACTTCCTCGGGAATCTAATAAACTGAACCCTTGCCCACTGGTGACTTCCACAGAAAACACACAAAATGAACCTCTGCCCACTGGTGACTTCCACAGAAAACAAATGAACCTTACCCTTGCCCACTGGTGATGTCCACAGAAGATAAATGAACTGAACCCCTGCCCACTGGTGACATCCACAGAAAATGTATGACATGAGCCCCTGCCCACTGGTGACTTCCCTCTAGTCTGATGGTGTTCCCTGCACCCCCCACCTACTAAGTTCTATTACTTAACCAGCTCCCTATCCAAAGTGCCATATTTCCAAATTCCACAGCTTCACAACCAAGCCCCAGGGTTCATCACTGTCCATCTCCTGCCGTCCTAGTAGCAGCAGCACCCAACATTATTTAAATAATTGAAAACCACTGGAAACCCTTGCTTACTCACTCATAGAAACACAGATTTTGACGGCAGATAAGGACCGCTTGGCCCACCCAGTCTGCCCATTTCCCTACCTAATGGATAAGCTGCAGATCCTAGTTAACCAGCAGCCTACTTCTTCCTACCCCAACCCCCTAGAATTGCCTTATGACTGTCCCATGCATGCTTGAATTCCACCACTGTTTTTGACTCTACAACCTTCCTCCGGAAGGCCGCTCCATGCATCCACAACCCTCTCTGTGAAAAAATACTTCCTTAAATTACCTCTGAGCCGCCCCCATCTTCAAATTGTGCCCCCTTGTTCTTGCACACCTCTTTTTTTGAAAGATGCTACCCTCTTGGACTTTGTTGATTCGCTTGAGGTACTTGAAAGTTTCTATCATGTCCCCTCTCCTCCTTTCCTCGAGGCTATACATATTAAGCTCCTTAAGTTTCTCTTCATATGTCTTCCAGTGCAGACCCTGCACCATTTTAGTTGCCCTCCTCTGGACAGCTTCCATCCTGTCTATGTCTTTGCGGAGACTGGGTCTCCAGAACTGCACGCTGTACTCCAGATGGGGTCTCACCAGCTGTCTGTACAGAGGCATAATAACTTCCTGTTTTCTACTGGTGATGCCTCTCCCTATGCATCCCAGTATCCCCCCAGCCCTCCTTACTGCCCTCTCACATTGCTCACCCACCTTTAGGTCATCTGATATGACTACCCCCAGGTCCCTTTCCATTTTTGTTCTCGTTGGTATCACACCCCCCATTGTGTACTCTTCCCCTGGGTTTTTGTTTCCCAGGTGCATTACCTTGCACTTCTTAGCACTGAATCTAAGCTGCCATACATTTGACCATTCCTCTAACCTTGCCAAGTCCCTTCTCATCCTTTCCACCCCACTCAGTATCAACTCTGTTGCAGATCTTTGTGTCATCTGCAAAGAGATATACTTTCTTCCAGTCCCTCTGCAATGTCGCTTATAAAGACATTGAAGAGGACCCTGTCCTACTGAACCTCAAGTACCCCACTAGTAACCCCTTTCTTCAGAGTGGACTCCATTTACTATTACTCTCTGTGTCCTATTCTCCAGCCAATTTTTTACCCAGGCTGTCATCTTGGAACCCACTCCCAGGCTGGCTAACTTGTATATTAATCTTTTGTGTGGACTGTGTCAAATGCCTTACAAGTCTAGGTAGGCCATGTCCACAGCCCTCCCTGATCTACTACTTTGGTCACCCAGTCAAAGAAATTGATCAGATTTGTCTGGCATGACCTTCCTGCTGTGAATCCATGCTGCCTTGGGTCCTGTGCCCCTCTGGCCTCTAGATACTCAACAATTCTTTCCTTCAGAAGTGATTCCATCATTTTCCCTACCACTGAGGTTAAACTAACAGGTCTGTAGTTTCCTGCTTCTGCCTTGCTCCCACTTTTGTGAAGGGGGAATCACATCTGCCCTCCTCCAGTCCTCGGGTACCACCCCATCCTCCCATGATTTGTTAAAGAGGGTAGTCAGTGGTGTCACTAGTTCTACCCTTAGTTCTTTAAGAATTCTGGGATGAATCCCATCAGGCCCCATTGCTTTGTCCACCTTCAGTTTTAAGAGTTCTTTCAGAACCCTTTCTTCTGTAAATGGGCTGGTATCAACTTCTGTATCCAGAGTGTTTCTACTGTTTGTTTTAGGTACCTACCCCTCTTCCTTTGTAAATACTTGAGCAAAAATATTTGTTTAGTATCTCTGCCTTTTCACAGTCACCCTCTGCCCACCCTCCCCCCTTTATTAAGCCTCACTAACCCTCCCTTGGTCTTCCTTCGCTCCCTGATGTACCTATAAAAGGTTTTATCCCCCTTCTTAACCGAGTTGGCTATCTTTTCCTCAGTTTGGGCCTTTGCTGTTCTGACTGCCTTCCCAGCTTCCTTTTGCTTTAACTGATACAGTTCTCTGTCCTGCTCCTTCTGCGATTCCTTGTACTTCCTGAATGCTTTCTTTTTCTCTTGAACCTTCACTGCCACTTCCTTTGAGAACCATAGTGGTTTCTTACATCATTTTGTTTTGTTTATTTGCTTCACACAAAGGCTTGTGGCCAGGGAAGTAAATGCTGCATCCGGGCTGGACTCTTAGTGCAGCCGCATCCAGGCCCACCTCTCAGCACTACAGTGGGACCCAGGTTTGGGCATGAGCTTGTGTTATCGACGGCTAGTCAGGCAGGAGGATCAAGTGTCCCAGGAACAGCTCTCCTGCTCTGAAGCAGGAGGAACATGTGCCCTGCAATGAGACCACCACCTAGCAATGGCTAGAGGAATCACAGTCGGAAAAGTCAGAAGATGAAGGGGTGCCACCTGACGCCAGCATGGCTGCACAGTGGTGTGTGCATGATACTGTATGGTCAGCGTCCCTATGGAGAAAAATCAGAGGAGAAACAACCTGGTCTGGTGATGATGGGGCCGACACCCCCTGCAGGACCATGTTCTACTGACTTGGTACTCTACGCACCATGCAACAGTCCTGAACAAGCAGGGGGTATCTGTAAGACTATGAGAATGGAAGTGATGTGGATGGGGTGGGGGGGGTGTTGTCAGGAGGGGTGAGGACCTGGGACCACTGGAAAAAGTCTACATAGATGCTGATGGCAGATAAGTGCCTACGGCCCACCTAGTCTGCCCATGTGCACACGCCCTTTGCTTCTTCAAGCTTCTCTAGAAGTAGGTTGTCCCCCCCCCCGACTACCAGGATCCCTGATGCCTATCCCATGTATTCTTAAATCCTGTAATCATTTCAACCCCCACCGCCTCTTCCGGCAGGGTGTTCCATTTGTCCACCACCCTCTCCACGAAGAAATTCTTCCTCATGTTTCCCCTGAACTTTCCTCCCTCCAGTTTCAGCACCTGCTGATCCACTAAGTGTCATCTGGATGTGTCAAGACTGGATCCCAATCCGGATGTGACGAGACTCCCATCTGTGCTTCAGATTCTATGGTGCTGGGGGGGTAGCAGAAAGTAGGCTGTTGGTTAATTAGGATCTGCAGCTTGTCCAGTAGGTAGGGAAATGGGCAGATTGGGTGGACCAAGTGGTCCTTATCTGCCATCAAAATCTATGTTTCTATGCTGAAAACCTCCTGCCCATGCCACTGAGTGATTTATCCGGATGTGAAAAGACTGGATACAGATCCAGATGCGGCAAGACTGCCATCAGTGATACAGATTCTGTTGTGCTACAAACCTCCTCTGTCAATCCACTGAATGTCTTATCCAGATGTGAAAAAACTGGATCTGAATCCGGATGTTGCAAGACTCCCCGCACTGAGGTGAAATGGTAATCTGGCCCTTTTGCTGCTGAGGCATCATTCGATAATGTCACCCCCCCAATTTATATTCCACTCTCTGTTCAGAAAAAAAACTGACTGCCCCCAGCTGACCTTGCAATTGTGGCCTGTGTCACATCACAGTATGTTGTCAAGGAAACCACCTGTTAAGCAAACAAGCTTACCTCCCAATGGACAAATCCCTGATTTGGGGTTTGCAAGGAAAAAACATGTTTTAGTATCTTTTAGCTGCTTTAGCCAACTTGTGTTAATCCTCCATTTTGTGAACAATAGCTGTGCTGCACAATGCTGTTTCTAGTATGGAGCACAGCTTGGCACGGCCACTTATACTGACTGCATACAAGTGAGCTGAGCCACATTCCATACTAGCAATGGTGGGAAAGTTAATGGAATCACTGCTGCAGGAAAGGATTGTGGAATATCTTGAATCCAGTGGGTTACAAGACCCGAGGCAGAATGGTTTCACAGAGGGAGGTCATGTCAAACGAATCTGACAGATTTCTTTGATTGGGTGACAATGGATTTAGATCAGGGTGAAGTGGTGGAGGTGGCCTACCTAGATTTCAGTAAAGCTTTCAACACTGCTCAACATAGGAGACTAGTAAGCAAGGTGGGCAGCTTAGGAGTGGGTCCAAAGGTGGTAAACTGGATAAGAAATTGGTTAGGGGCTAGGCAACAGAAGTTGGTGGTAAATGGAGTTCACTCTGAGGAAGGGAGGATGACCAGCGGGGTGTCCCAGGGATCAGTGCTGGGACCAGTCCTCTTTAATGTCTTCATAAGTGACACTGCAGAGGAACTGGAAGGGAAGGTCTGCCTCTTTGCAGAGGACACCAAAATCTGCAATAGGGTGGACACTCTGGGGGGGGGTAGAAAGGATGACCCGAGAACTGAGTAAACTAGAGGAATGGTCAAGGGTATGACAGCTGGGTTTCAATGCAAAAAAGTGCAAAAATAATGCACTTAGGGCACAGAAACCCAGAGGCAGAGTACAAAATGGGTGGAATGGTATTGACGACCACCAAGCAGGAAACAGACCTGGGGGTAATCATATTGGATGACCCAGGGGTGGCTAGGCAGTGCAACAAGGAAGTAGGGAGGGCCAGTGTGATGCTGGGATGTATAGGGAGAGGTATCACCAACAGAAAGAGGGAGGTGGTGTTGCCTCTGTATAGATCGTTGGTAAAAACCCACCTAGAGTACTGTGTCAAGTTCTGGAAACCACACCTCTGGAAGGACATAGACAGAGTGGAGGCAGTCCAAAGGATGGCAATAAAAACAGTGCAGAGTCTGCATCAAAAGCCCTACAAGGAGAGAAGGACCTTAATATGTACACCTTGGAACAGAGGAGGGAGAGGGGGGATATGACAGAGACTTTTAAATACCTCATGGGGGTAAATAAGTTGCAGTAGGGAAGTATTTTTCAGAAGAAAAGGCGCTCAAGAACAAGGGGACATGCTATGGAGGGGGGAAGAGTCAGAAGAGATGCAAGGAAGTACTGCTTCACAGAAAGAGTGGTGGATTCCTGCAACAGCCTTCCAGTGGTGGTGGTGGGGGTGAAAACAGTGACGGGGTTAAAAAATGCATGAGATAAGCACAAGGGAATACGAACATACATACGAACATACGAAAAATGACAGTAGATACAGGCCATACAGTCTATCAAGTCTGCTCGAGTTTGCAGCTAGCAGACCATTATACTGCAGCTGCCCCTCCTTCCCCCACCCGCTCCTGTGAGGTCATGCCCCTGCTTGCTGATGCCACTTCCTCCTTCTCCCGCTTTGTGAACTTCTCCTTAACTCTGTCCCACCTGCTCTTAAAACCGCCCACTGATGTTAAGGACACCACCTCCCCTGGCAGAGCATTCCACCCTGTCACCACTTTTCTGTAAAGTAATGCCTTCTCATCTCCCTCCTGAGTCTACCTCCCTCCAGCCTCAGACTCTGACCTCTAGTGTCCCTGCCCTCTCTCTCTGCTTAAGAATGCCCTCTGTGCCAACCTTATTTATGCCCTTCATATATTTGAAGGTTTCTATCATGTCCCCCCATCCCTCCGATCCTCCAGGGAGTACATGCTGAGTACCCTCAGTCTCTCCTCATAGGGTTTGTCCTCCAGCCCGAGGATCATCCCGATTGTGCTGCATTGAACCCCTTCTAGCAATCTGACATCTTCTTTGTTTGTTTGTTTGTTTATTCGCTTAACGGGTAAGCACACTGGAAACAAGTTCCTTTTACAGGTGCGACCCACATATACTGCATATAGACAATACATAATCAAACATACATATACAATGCAGCAAATTGCAGACAAAAATGTCTTTGTTACGTATAAAATTCATAAAAAAAATTCATAAAAAACAGTTACAATTAAATTGAGATTCAAAATACATCCTTAATGCATCGGCAAACTTTTTGACAGAACACAACCACCTAATATCTTGTGGAATTTCATTCCAAATAAATGGAGCAATATAAGCAAAGGATCTTTGTCCACTTTTAGATTTCATAAAAGGAATCTCAAGAAACCTACTGTCTGACCTATGTCTAGAATAATGACCATCAATATATGGTCTCAAAAACTTTGAAATACTATGTGGAATTCCAGAGTCCATAACTTTGTATATGAACTTGGCCACACAGTATTGGAAATTTAATGAAACCGGTAACCAGCCCATTTCTTTCAAAATCACACAATGATGAGATGACTTAGAACAATTTAAAGCAAACTTAGCTATCAAGGAAGTAAAGTGGATTTCTTTGAAATCACTGTCGCAGAAGCAGTGTCAGTAATCATAGCTGCATAGTTCACAATAGGAAGTAAGCAGCAATTTGAAATAACCAGCCTAGACTCAGGAATAAGAAATGAACGGATTCTGTACAAAGAACCTAATCTACAAATGTATTCTTGAGGTAACCTCAAAAATGAGATTCATAACTTAGATGAGAATCTAGTAATACCCCAAGATATTGAAATGTATCAACATAGTCAAACAGTAATCCATCAAGAGATTTAACTTCCAAAGTACCAACCTCAGATCTCAGTCTAGGTGGGGTACCAAAAACCATCACCTTTGTCTTAGTTTTGTTTAAGAGTAATTTACAGGCCATAAGTTACTTCTTCAAGTAAGGGAGCCAGTACTGCACGCAGTACTTCAGGTGTGGCCTCACTAACAATCTGTACAGTGGCAGAATGACCTCCCCATGCCTGGAGGTGATTCCTCTTGCTGTACACCCCAACATCTTGTTGGCTTTGGCCACTGCTTTCCTACACTGTGCTGAGTGGTTCATGTTCCCTGTTATAAGCACCCCCAGATCTTTTTCCTCCTCTGCAGTGGACAACTGTACCCCCCCCCCCAAACAATAACCATTCTTTGGGTTTCTTGCTCCCAAGTGCATGACTTTGCACTTCTTTGCGTTAAACCCTAGCTGCTATGTTTCCGACTGGTGCTCAAGTTTGGCTAGATCTCCCTGCAGTCCCTGCCAACCCTCTGCATCATTCACCACTGCCCCGTTCTTCATGTCACCTGCAAAAAGGCTGACCTTGTTCTTAATGCCATGCGAGATGTCTGCTATAAATATGATAAACAACACTGGATCCAGTACCGAGTCCTGTGGTACTCCGCTGGTTACAGCTCTTGGAGTTGAGAGTTCCCTTCCCACCACCACTCTCTTCTGCCTATCCTGAAGCCAGTTTTTTATCCAGTCTACCAATTTCTCCCCTGCTCCCAGGCACTGTAACTCAGTTTGTTAAGCAGCCTCCCATGTGGTACGGATTCGAAGGCCTTGCTGAAGTCTAGGTACAGGACATCCACTGCTTGGCCCCTGCCTAGTGCCCTGATTATCCAGTCATAGAAGTCAATCAGGTTTGTCTGGCAGAATCTGCCAGGGAAAAACCCATGTTGTCTGTCGTCCTGGAGTCCATTCACCTCCAGAAAGGTTACTAACCTTTCCTTCACTATAGTCTCCAACAGCTTCCCCACAATGGACATTAGACTGACTGATCTATAGTTGCCTGGTTCATACTTGGGTCCACTTTTGTGGAGGGGCACCACATGTGCCATCCTCCAGTCCTGTGGCACACATCCAGTTCCCAGGGAGGCACTGAACAGATATGCAAGTGGTTCCACCAGAAATTCTGCCATCTCCTTCAGAACCCTGGGGTGTATGCCATCTGGTCTGGGTGCCTTATCAACCCGCAGGGCCCTTAGGCCTTCCAACACCCTGCTCACCGGGACCTCCAAATCCGTTAAATCCACCCCTACTGTGCCCACCCTGCCGCCCCTCGTGGCACTGACCCTTGCTCCTCCTGGTAAAGACAGAGCAGACGTATTCATTGAGTGCTTCTGCCTGCTCATCCCCTTTCTGCTCACCCTTCACCTTTCCTTATTCTTACTATCTGGTCTTTACAGCTCCTTCTCTCCCTTATATATTTGGAGAATTCCTTATCCCCCTCCCTTATACCCTGTGCCAGCCTTAGCTCCCTTGAAGCCTTGGCTGTCCTGACCGTCCTGCTCACCTCCCTAGATCTCTTCCAATACTCCTCCTTATCCTTGCCACATCTGGATCTCGGCCATTTCCTGAAGGCTGCTCTTTTTTTCCTAACCCTTGCCAACACTTCCCTGTTGATCCAGCCTGGCTTCGTGGCCCTGGCCGTTTTACTCTGGATCTTTGTGCACAAGCTAGTGGCCTCTGCTAGCCCAAGTTTGATTACTTCCCACCTCTGGTTAGGATCCATGTGCGGGCCAATGCTGGTTAGGCACTCCGACAATAAAACCCTAATCCTGACAAAGACAGCCCCCACCTGAAGTCTAGCACCTTTATCTTGGTCTTGGCTGCCTCCTTCTCCGTACTAAGTGAGAACCACACTATGTGTTGGTCACTCCCTGCCAATGGGTCTTCCACTCCCAGCTCCCTATTGGTTAGTACAAGGTCTAGAATGTTACTTTCCCTGGCTGGTTCCTTAACCAACTGGACCAGAAAGCTGTCCTAGACAGTATCCAGGGTGACCTGTTCACTAGTGCTCGAAGTGGATGGGGTGCTCCATTCTACCCCTGGCAGACTGAAGTCCCTAACAATCACGATGTTCCCCTTCCCACAGACCTTCCTTATCTGCTGTGCTAGTTCTCTGTCACTGTCCTCCGTCTGAGAGGGTAGCCTATATACTACCCCCAATGTAACCCTCCTCCCTTTTGAGTCCTGGATCATCACCCATAATGCTTCCACCCTTCCCTCCTCCCTACTACACACTATCCCGTCCCTAACATAGATGGCTACCCCTCCTTCCCTTTCTCCATGTCCTTCCGGTACAGCCTGTATCCTGGGATTACCAAGGAATCATAGTGGAAAGGAGGGGGGGGGGGACAGCTGTAGATAGAGCACAGTCTTTGGTAATAGTGTAGGTAAGGAGAAATGGGCAGACTGGACGAGTCAAGTGGTCCTTATCTGCCATCAAATTCTATGTTTCTATGTTTCCATGAGTAAAACGGTGAATCTAACTCACACTCTTCAACATTACACCAATAGTAAAAAAAAAAAATCGGAATAAAACCATCCAGAAAAATGTCACATCAGCAGATATCATGAAATGGATAACACAGGAGGTCATTTACAGATATTTAAAATTAGAATATTACATTTTAAAACTAAAATACGTATTTCATCCACAGCATGAGATACTGAAATGCTAGTCTGCACCAATATGTTCTCTTATCTACTGAGAAAACCCTGAATGCAGCTGTAGAAAGCTTCCCATTTTTATTGGCTTTCCCTGCCACTATTTACTCTCCAAGCCCAGGTAAATGGATCAGTAAGTGACAGACTAATGTAAATTTCATTATTATGTCTGACAAACTAATATAACGTGGGCGTTGGAAATCCAATTCAAAGGTTGCAGGCTTATTGAAGGAAGTCATTCTGCCATTTATATGTATCTCTCTCTCTGCAGACACAGCGGCCGGTTTAGATTGGGGCTGACAAAGTTACTCACCTTGGTAATTCTCTGGGCCTTCCAAACGGCATCAGTCCACGGAAGTGCGCTGCCCTGGAGACAGACATTTATGCCAACTGCGGAATTTAGAACACAAGCTCAGACTCTGTACTGTGGTCATGCTACCCCTGCTCTTCTATCATTACATAGATACATAGACAGTGACGGCAGATAAGGGCCTATGGCCCACCCAGTCTGCCCATTTGAGCTTGTAAGTTCAGTTTATGTTTTCCTAGAAGTCTGTTGCCTCTTACCCCTGACCTCCAGAATTCCTTTATGTCTATCTCATGCATTCTTAAATCCCGTGATTGTTTCAGCTCCCACCACTTCCTCTGGCAGGGTGTTCCACTTGTCCACCACCCGTTCTGTGAAGAAATTCTTCCTCACGTTTCCTCTGAATCGTCCTCCCTCCAACTTCGATTTGTTTCTACAGCTAAGGGAGCAGTGAACACTAAAGTTACTTAAATGGCTACTAAATATTATACCACTAAAAAGACAAAATATTAACGGTTGTCAAGAAATTGCAATAAGGAAAGCTCAAACAAGCTTCAGATAAGAGCTGGTTCTTGTGTGAACATATTTTCAGGTTCTAGAAGGGGAGGCAGGGTCAGGGTTTGTAAGGCTCATTGATGGATCCCCGAGAAGAAACAACATTACTATGGTGAGTAGTTTTTTTTTTCCTTCAAGCAACAGGAATCCATCAGTGAGATGCCTTAACAAATGACAGACTCAGAAGCAGTACCTTGGCAGGAGGGGTCTAGAACCCTTTTAGGAAAAAAGTTCTGCAAGACAGCAGTTCCAAAGCTGGCATCTCTGCTGAAGTGTATGTCCAAACAACCGTGTGTTGTGAAGGTGCATACTGTTTTCCAGGAAGCTGCTTTACAAATTTCTTGAAAGGGAATGACTATTGTGGCTGCCACAGAGGCAGAGATGCCCCTTGTGGAATGTGACTATAGGCCTCTGGGGGGTACCTTGCCAGCTTTTTCATAACAGAACTGTATGCAGGAAACTATCCAACACGAGATAGTTTTCCTAGCTGCGAGCTTACCTTTGCCAGCTTCTCCAAAGGTCACAAAAAGCTGTGTACTCTGGGACGTGACATCCTTTATCCAGTCCATGCAGTAACCTAGTGCCCTTTTTACAGCCAGACAGTGCTATTTTTTCTTACCTGTACTGGAATGTTTAGGACAGAGCACAGGAAGGGTAACTGACTGGTTCAAGTGGAATTCTGACATCACCTTAGGTAGGAACTTCCTACTGGTAAGAAGAACTACCTTATCCCTGTGGAAGATTTATGCAATATACCATGACAGTGTGTGGGCTGTGCTGGGATTTACCCACACTTGGAGTGATTTGGTCATGAGGCCACAGGGCCAGTGAGTAAACCACACCAGAAGTGGGTAAATCCCAGCATAACCCACAACCTGGAGTGGTTTATTGCGATTATACAATGGAGTGTGAGTAAAGGATTAAAAAATATATATTAAATAGGTTGTATTTATTTTTTAAACTGCTTTTTTATTTTATTTTTGTATAATATCCTTCCTCTGGATCTTAAATAGTCCCACGTTGCTAGGTAGAATAGGAGCCCCCCCACACACACACACGTTTAGATACTTGTCCTTTGTTTTTCTTCTGTGAGACACAGTGTGGTGCGTTTTGTATGCCTCCTATAAAACCAGTTGAAATTATTTAAATTCACAGTTTCCACAAAGTTTTTAAAGCTAGCCCACTACCTATGCACTTACTGTACCACAGATAGGGATCTGAACCGAAAAAACAATGAAAGAAGTGGTAAATCCGACCGAGAACCGTGAGCAGAGGAGAAATCTCCGGAGCGACTGTTCAGTTAGGTGGAGTAAAGAATCTAACGGTTACACTTCAAAGTGCAGCAGACAGAGGTTTGAACTGAGCTCGAGCTCAACGTTCTATGCTCTGCACAGAACTTAACTCTTTCCTTTCCGGAGCAGTTCAAGTGCTGGGGCTAACTGCATACGTCAGAATACAGCAAGACTTCATGTTGTTTGAATCATTACAGCGACCAGGAGCCCCATAACATAGAACAGCAACGCTCCCCCTATGCAAGCCGCAGCAGAGAAGAGCAGCAACAATCCACCGATGAAACTTACAAAGTACACGGGCAGGACAGCACAGCACATGCAACAGTCAGCTGCAGTAAGGGCAGTTATAAAAAGTTGAAAACAGAGCTGGCCAGAAGGAAATGCAAAGACGGGCAAGAAAGTAGCCGATGAGAAGACGTGGGGTACAGTGAAGATCCCGGTACCAGTGTGACAAAACAGACATGCCAGATAAAGTCAGCCCAGGGTCAGCAGAACAACCAACACGCAGCATTGACCGCCAGTGAGCTGGACAACTTGGAGCGGGAAAAAAATGAGAGCAACACCCACAAGAAAAAAATACTCACCTTAGTAATGTTGTTTCTTCTAATGGAATCTTGCTGTATTCTGACAATAGCAGTGAGTCCCAACCTTCGAACTGCCCCGGAGATGAAAGAGTTAACTTTCCATGCCAGGCATGGAACGCTGAGCTCGAGCTCGGTTGAGACTCTGTCTGTTGCTGTTTAAACTCAAACCGTCAGATCTTTACGAGCTAAACTCACTAAGGTCCTGTGTGGAAGCTATAAACCTACACTAGCCAACTGGCTACTAAATATAAAAACAGATTTGTTTGGTCCCAAAACAAAGACTCAAGTCAGGAGACCCAAAAAATGAAAAAACACAACACCCACTCACCTAAAGAAAAAAGGGGGTGAAAACAACAAGGTGGAGCTCCTCCTGAGTGCCAACACTACCACTGCCCACCCACATCCCAAAAACAGAGATTCTGAGAGGAGAAGGTGGGGGGGGGAGGTCAGAATACAGCAAGACTCCATTAGAAGAAACAACATTACTAAGGTGAGTAATTTTTTCTTCAAACAACGTGAAGTCTTGCTGTATTCTGACAACAGCAGACTACCAAGCAGTACCTCCATGGAGGAGGGACAGAACCTACTTAGGAAATAGGCTCTGAAGCACAGCTGTGCCAAACCGAGCATCACTCCTAGCCTGGATATCCAGGGAGTAATGCTTGGTAAAAGTGTGAACTGTTTTCCAGGTAGCTGCTTGACATATCTCTAGAATAGGAATATCCCTGGCAGCAGCCAGGGAAGCAGCTGTACCTCTGGTAGAGTGAGCCCTCAGGCCTGAGGGTGGAACCTTACCCAGTTTTTCATAACAAAATTGAATACAAGAGACAATCCACCTGGCAATGGATCTTTTAGTGGCAGGTTTCCCTTTACCAACCTCACCATAAGTGAGGAACAGTTGGAGGGAGTCAAACCTGTGACCCTTGGTACGTTCTATGTAGTAGCTAAGGGCTCTTTTCACATCTAAACTGTGCAGCCTCCTCTCACCAGAGGAGGAATGGTCAGTGAAGTACACAGGAAGAGACACAGATTGGTTAAGGTGGAAATCTGAAACCACCTTAGGCAAAAACTTCCCGTTAGTCCTGAGGACCACCTTATCTCTATGGAAGGAGATAAAATCAGGCTCCACTGACAGGGCTTGTAACTCACTTATGCGTCTGGCAGAAGTGATGGCTACCAGGAACACAGTTTTCCAAGTCAAGTACTTAAGCTCTGCTGAAGACAAAGGCTCAAAGGGGGTTGCATAAGCTGAGCAATGCAAACATTAAGGTCCTAAGCAGGGGCAGGGTCCCTGAATGGAGGGTGGGTATGAAGCAATCCCTTGCAAAGCTTAGAGAATACAGGGTGAGCTGAAAGAGAAGAGGGCTTACCTGCTGAAATGAAAGCAGAAACAGCTGCCAGATGCACCTTTAGTGTAGCTGGTCTAAGGCCCAAGCTATTCAAATGGACCATATAATCAAGGACTGTGGGCAGATCAGCAGACTCTGGGGAAATATGCCTTCAGAGCACCATATGGAAAATCTTTCCACTTGGAATTATAAGTAGTTCTGGTGGAAGGTTTCCTAGAAGCCTTCAGAATATCCATTACACCTTGGGAGAGGTGTAAATCAGCAAACTCTTAACTCTTCAAGAGCCAGGCCTTGAGACTGAGAGATTTGAGATTGGTACCAAACCCTCCCTGAGCACAGGTTAACAGGTTGTAATTCCTGGGAAGAGACAGGGAAGATGGACTGCTAAGGACAACAGGAGAGGATACCAGGGCTGTCTGGCTCAGTCTGGAGCAATCAGGATCACCTTGCAGGGTTGAGACCTGATTTTGTGACTAGCACTTTGAACAGGAGAGGAAGGGGAAAAGCATACAGGAACTTCCTTCCCAACTGAGAACTAAGGCATCCAGGGGACTGGGCCCAACACTGGGGGCCTGCAGCAAAAAAAAAAAAAGGGGAAGTTGGTGATTGTCTGGGGCTGCAAAAATATCTATCTGTGGGGTGCCCCATCTGGAGAAAATCACTTCCAAGACCAGGGGATCCAGTGACCATTCGTGATGGCCCTGGGAAATCCTGCTGAGAGCATCTGTCAGGACATTGTCCTTGCCTGGGAGGTGTACTGCTGTGAGGGAGGTGTTCAGAGAATAAGCCAGAGTCCACAACTTCATTGCTTCTGTGCACAAGGCCGTAGACTGAGTGCCTCCTTGCTTGTTGATGTACCACATTGTGGTGGTATTGTCTGTTCTGACCTGAATAATTTTGTTCTGAACAGATTTGGAAAAAGCATGAAGTGCAAGAAATACTGCTCTGAGTTCCAACAGATTGATGTGAAGCAGAGATTCCTGAGGGGACCACAACCCCTGGGTAGTCAGGTCGCCCAAATGAGCCCCCAACCCCAAGAGGGAGGCATCTGTAGTAAGTATTAAAGTGTGGGACTGAGTGACAAAGGGAACTCCCTGTCTTAGATTGTTCTGATCCTGCCACCACTGTAAGGCCTAGATCAGGGTTCGAGTCACTGGGATCAATTTGGTCAGAGGGTCCTTCTTTTGAGACCAAAAGGCTCTCAAATGGAACTGAATGTCCATCATCTGAAATCTTGCTCCCTGCACCACTGCTGTGGAAGCAGCCATGTGCCACAGGAGCTGCAGAAAATGCCTTGCTGGTCGAGACACCTGCAGGGTGAATGAGGAGGCCAGTGTGATAAGGGTCCTTGCCCTGTCCAGGGGAAGGAAAGCTCTGGCCCTTTCTGTATCCAGCTCTGCGCCTAAGAAGGTGAGGAGCTGAACAGGCTCTAGAACTGACTTTGAAAGATTCAGAAGGAAACCCAAAGAGGTGAGCAGTTGCTGAGTTATCTGTAGGTGTAACTTGACTTGGTCTGGGGACTGGCCTACTATGAGCCAGTCGTCCAGGTATGGGAAAGATGGCAATCCTTTGCCTTCTTAGAGAAGCAACTACTACTGCCAGGCATTTTGTGAACACCCTTGGAGCAGAGGTTAGACCGAAGGGCATTGCTCTGAACTGGTAATGGCCTGAGGGCAGCTCGAACCTGAGGTACTTTCGATGGGAGCTTCTGATGAGAATATGGAAGTAGGCAGCCTTGAGGTCCAGGGACACTAGTCAGTCCCCTGGCCTTAGAGAGGGTAGAATAATTCCCAGAGTCATCATTTTGAATTTTGGTTTTAAAAGGTGCTTGTTTAAGTATCTGAGATCCAGGATGGGCCGCCATTCTCCTGTCTTTTTTGGGGTAAGGAAGTACCTGGAGTACAATCCTTTGCCCTGATGTAGGGGTGGAACCCTTTCCACAGCTCTGAGAGCCAGAAGGGAAGAGACCTCTGCCTCTAGGGCAAGTGCCTCTGAGGGATTTGCAGGTGGAAAGGATCTGGTTCTCAGCTTTGGAAATTTTTTGAAGCTGAGAACCAGTCCCTGGTTTACTACTTCTAGGACCCACTTGTCTGATGTTAGAGACTCCCAGTCCTGGACAAAGTAAGCCAGCCTGCCCCCTACAGGTAGTGGAGAATCGGCCCTGGCAAACCCATCAGGATGCCTTTTTGGCAGGGGGTTTTGGCTGAGGGGTGGAAGCAGGTCTGCTTGTACCCCTTCTGCCTCTCCCTCTAAAGAACCCTCTCTGAGCATAGGCAGAAGAGGAGGCCTGGGCTTGGTAGAAAGGCCTACGAAAAGGCCTGCCCTGCCCCTGGGGTGCTGCCTCTGAGGAGTGGCCTGCCTTTCCTTGGCCTGTGCACTCCTATAGGTGGTCCTATATTCGTCCATTTTCTTCATGTAATTCTCTGTTTGCTCCCCAAACAGAGAATTACCCACAACAGGAAAATCCATGGTCTTAGTCTGGGTATCCTGTGACAGGCTAGTATATCTGAGCCAAGCCATTCTACAAAGTGCCACAGATGTAGCCATGACTCTAGATGACACATCATTGGAGTCCACTGCAGCATGGAACTGCACCTTGGATGCCTCAATACCATCAGCAGCCACCTGCTCCAGCTCCTTGGCAAGCTGGCCAGGGACCTGTTTTGCTAAAGCCATGACAGTGTCCTATCTGGATTTTTGATACCTAGCAGTATAGGCCAACAGTTGGCCTGTCTGCGTCCCAAGGATGCTGCCATGTACTGTTTCTTTGCCATGGCATCAATCCTCCTGGAGTCCTTGTCTGGGGGGTGTGAAGCCAAGGGAATATTTGCCTTATCACAGGCTGCAGCCTGCACTACCCCAACATGGCTGCACTGTTGTGTAAGGAACTCCGTATCTGAGCCTGACAATGTATACCTCTTGTCCATTCTTTTATCCACAGGAGGTATAGTATTAGGAGTCTTTAAAATTTTAAATGTCTGTTTCCCAAAGATTTGTGTAAGGAATAGACAGCCTCCTGAACTCTGGGATATCCATCATTTCCACATAGTCAGGCTCCTCCTGGTCATCCACAGCTTCTTCCATAGGAAGCTGGAGGGTTTCAGCCACTTTTTATAAAACATGAAATGGGAGGGGACTCAGAAAGCCTAGGAGGAGACACTCCTGAAGGTCTGTCTGGGGAGATGTCTGGGTCAATGGGCACATCCAGACTTTCAAAACCACATTCACTTTCCTCATACTCCTCTTCCTCCTCTCCGGTTCATAATATTCCTCTAAATCATAATCTTGAACCCGGTGGAACCCGGCAGACAGCGCCTCCCTGATGGTGCCGTTCGGTCGAAACTGAGAAAGCGACTGCACAATTTTTATCGCTTTGGCTATTTCTTCAGCGGTTGGAGAAGAAAGTTTTGGATCCACACCAGCTGATTTTCCTTTCTAGTTCTATTAGCCGAACTGACTCCTCAGAATCGGCTCGCTTTGCCAAAGAAGTCTCGCCCTGGTCAGAGGGCACTCCTTCTAGTTCGGTATGAACCGAACTGGGCTGCCATCCGTTCAGCGGACTTTTGGCCTCCCTTTCTCTGAGCCTACCAACTCTCTTTTCTAGGGTAGCTGCAGGAAAATTTTTACAAATCTGGCAGTCTGCATTGGGGTGGTCAAACCCAGACAATAAACACAGGTGGTGTAGGGGTCGAGCCTTAGCAAAGGCCTCCCCCACACACACTGCAGTCACTGAAACCCAGTGGGCCCAGTTTTTCTTTTGGGTTTCTCAGACATTGTGCCAGTCCTAACCAAACTTACCCTTTTAATGGCAATCCACCAGGCAAGACCCTCTTATCGGTTCCTGACCGTGTTACGGGTCGTGGAAAAAAACATAATAAAATCCGTTTTTTTTAGAACCAATAAGAACCGGTAACCACACACTAGAAGTATAAATAAAGATATTTTAACAACTTGATCGGTTCAAACCGAACCGATGAACCGCTTACAAGTTCCGCACAGAATAGAAAATAATATAAACCTATCTAGTACTCACAAATACCACAGACAGAGACTGAACTGACAGGTTACGGTTTAAATTTGGTCGAAAACTGAGAAAAGCGGTACTTTAATCGACAAATTGAACCGAGCAGAAGGAGAAATCTCCGGAGCGACTGTTCAGTGAGGAGGAGTAAAGAATCTGACGGTTTGAGTTTAAACAGCAACAGGCAGAGTCTCAACCGAGCTCGAGCTCAGCGTTCCATGCCTGGCATGGAAAGTTAACTCTTTCATCTCCGGGCAGTTCGAAGGTTGGGACTCACTGCTATTGTCAGAATACAGCAAGACTTCATGTTGTTTGAAAAACACATCCTGGGCAGCGAATATTTCAGGATTGGCTGACAGCCACGGTCATGCATATTGATCTTTACACCGTCAGTAACGCTGACCTTGCAAAACTGTTGAGACAATTTTATGCACCAGTCCGGACCACAGTGGGGTCAACAGTACACCATCAGCTCCTTCACTGCGTTGCGTGCTGGTCTCAACAGACACTTGAACAGTGTTGAGTTTGCCAGAAAAATCAACATTGTAACAGATGCAGAATTCACATCTGCTAAAAATGCTTTTGTAGCAGTATTGAAAGAGTATAAGAGAGCTGGCCATGATGTCAGCAGTCATCAGCCCCGCATCACAGACTCAGACTTACAGTTAATCAGGTCATCTTCTAAACTGAGTCCAAACACTGCCTACGGACTAGTGAGGCATGTCTGATTCGAGTTACAACTTTGATTGGCCAGGCAGGGGCATGAAGGACTTCCAAAACTAAAGCAGCAATCCTTCACACTCATGACAGACAAGTGTGGCAGAGAGCCTATCTCAGTATTGTTCAATGAAGCAATGAGAAATCACAGTATAATTAACAAGCATCACAGAGAGTCCCTGAGAGGAGTCCTGTTTGTGAAACCAAGCAACTCCCAGTGCCCAGTAGCACTATTTAAAATGTATCGAAATGCCCACCAAATGCTCAGTTTTTATCTTTATCCAAAGAAAATGCCACAGTGCATTTTAGACCAATGTCAATGATGGTATGGGAATCAGCCTATGGGAAGCAACTATTTGGGTGACATGATGGCCCAGATCTCCCGAGATGCCTGCCTTAGCCAAGTTATACACAAATTATTCCATCCGTAGCACAGCAATACAACTGCTGTCCGAGACAGATTTGGCATCTTGGGAGATTATGTCTGTGACTGGTCATCGATGCGAGACCAGCCTTCGCAGTTACTGGTCTCTGTCAGCACATGATCATCAGAAATGGTCATCCATTCTCTCTCACAGTGCTGCAGAGAAGTCATCATTAACAGAGACAGTCAGTAGCACAGCAAGCAGAGGCACGTCACACACACACAACAGTATGGGAGCAACACAGTGCAGAACAGCCCTGCACCCAAAAGCAACAGAGACACAGTGCCATGTCCCCCAGGAATTTACAGCAGAATGCTCCCAACACCAGCACCTGACCCCATCCCATGGCATGGGTATCCCCCAGAACCGCAGACAAGGCCAACAGAAAGCCATACATCATAGAGTGCAGCTGCCATGAGCACCATGCTCCCAACACCAGCACCTCACGCCATACCGTGACATGGCGATCCTCCAGAACCACAGATAACAGCAACAGGAAGTCATTTATCACAGAGTCCAGGTGCCAGGAACCCCTTTAATCTGCAACATTTTACTGTCAATGGAGCAGTGAATTTCAATTAACATAGAAACATAAACATTGATGGCAGATAAGGACCTCAAGGCCCATCCAGTCTGACCATTTCTTTTTCTACCTTATGAATGTGCCATCGGCCTTTGCTCTGTTAATGGCCTATCTATTCATACTCATCTGTATTGCTCCCTTATGCCTATCCCATGCCTGTTTGAAGCCCTGCACTGTATGCACATCCACCACTTCCTGAGGTAGGCCGTTCCATGCATCCACCACCCTTTCTGTGAAAAAGAACTTCCTCACATTACCCCTTAATCAGCTTCCCTCTAATCTCATGCTTTGTCCTCTTGTCCTGCTATTTTTTTTTTAACACTGAAACATGATCTGATCAGTGTCACTCCACTACTCCACAGCAGCCCATGACCCACACACCGCCACACGGACCTCCTTCCTAACAATAAACTTGCACTTGAAAATATAGCAACTGTCCCTTCCTTTGTGTGAAATGAAGGAATGTACCATTCCATGTCCAAGCACTGACGTTGTTGTTGTTCTTCTTCTTCACAGCCGCGTGTGCACTGTGGAGAGTCCGTGCATGATAGTCCCGCAGTGTTCCAAATTACAGTTGCCACGGACAGTTACAATGACAGCAGTTGCACCCATTGTGTGTGTGTGGGACAGCACCCGTTCTGGACTTATTGCCAGACTCCTATCATGTTGTAAGTAACCTGCACAGTGCAGCACACGCAAATGTGTTTATGGCTCACAGAGCAATCGTTGTTGAGTTATTGCTCTGTTTCTCTGTGTGTGGTCGGCTGCGTTTTGACTGGGTGTGTAGTGCAGGACACAACATTCCAGGCTGAGTGATGCTACACATCATAAAAAGTTCATTCTGTTCACACCGCAGTGTTATGTTGTTGTAAGTTATGCACTGAAATATAATGTTGTTCTAAGTTATGCAGTGAAATATATCACAGCGTTGTAGCATTTCATCCTGCATGACCCGCTGTGTAGTTGATTAAAGCTGCCTGAGTCTGTGTAAGTATATTATTCGTTCAGCGCTATTGACCCCCGTAGTGCCAGTGTTGTGTTGTTCTACGCAGACATATGTTACTCTCCTCACTTGTTACTGTTCTGTTTTGTCCCAGTAAACATTCTTGCTCACAAATGTCAACAGTGTGGTGTCACTCCTTTTGTCTCCATTTTCCTGCGTAGTACTGGCATCTGCATTTGTTCACATCGCTCCTGATCCACACTACACCGTGTAACATGGCTAAGCAAAATGCTAGCCGTCTGCCGAAGCCTTTTCCTTAGCCATGTTACAAGTGAATTAACCCACTCCAGAGTCTGGGTTAACTTGAGAATTAATCCACGCCTGGGTGGTTGGAGGCACAAGGCCGTGGTGTGGATTAATTCTCAAGTAAACCCATGCTCTGTTGTGGGGTTTATCCTTACTTAACAGACAAACAGGAGAATGACATAGTGGAGCCTTCTGTACAATAATACAGAGATATTGCAATATTTAAAAGAAGGTCTCCTGCTTAACAGTAATAACTAACTGAAAAATAAATACTATGAGTGGACGGCAATGGTAACAAATCAATCTTTAAAATAAATAAGTAAAATGACGTAAAAACATGAACTTGCAGACCTGCTCTCCTAAACCCAGTGTTTCAAGTTGGTCTAGTTCCAATACAAATAGTACTCAAGTTAGTATTAGTCAAGGGTACTAAAATAAAAAAATAAAATTAAAAAAAGGAGATCAGCTGAGGAGTGACGTATGCATGGGGAGGGGGGGCTGTAATTAGGGCATGTTATGTCAGAGACCTCCTCCACCAGGACAATGATCACTAGAGGGGGAAGTCCCAGATTTCAGAAACAAAGGCTGTAAAAGATTTATGAGCTATGAGCTGAAAGCAGTTCTCTACACCCCAGAAACATCCGAGTTTCCCAGCTGATGCCAGGGTTGCCAAAGTTCCAAAAACTTGGGCAATCGGAGCCGAAGCACAGCTATTATGTGCTCCATGACTTCTATTTTCTCAGTAGTGCAGCATACCCCTCGTACTGCACTACAGTGTAATCTTGGTATAGGAACGATAACTGACAGTGTACTGCAGAATGAGGGTGCTGCTGCTGCACTGCTGAGGGGCCATTTTTATGTTTTCTTGTATGCATGCGCTGCAAGAAACATCTTGCAACAGTACCACATTTCAGAGGTGTGTCAGTGTTGTGGCAAATGCAGCGGATGCTTTACTGGGCGCACCCCTCAGCCACCAATCAAGGGGGAAGCTGCCGATGACAGCAACTTCAAAGAGAGCCAAAGAGTTGAAACGAATCTGCTGCTGCAATCACAAACAGTTTCATCACTGCAGCGGCACCTCCCTCGCAACCTCATCGGCTTCTGCCGCCCAGCACTCTGTCTCTGGCCCTTGCTCTGCCAACAACTTGTTTGTCCTCTGTGCCTTTCCTGGTGAAACAAGTAATGAGCCGGAGCTCCTGCCACCCACCACACACTCCAAGGAAAGCCGACACTGGGATGCCCAATCCTCGTGCCGGCATGTATCCCCCTAAAACCTATCTGTAATCTGCCAACATCGGGGTGCCCAATCCCCATGTCAGCATACCCCCCCACCACCTCTATTGTGGCACACTGGGAGCACACCCCAGTGTGCTGAAATGTTTTTTTAACCTGTAAAAGAAAGAAATCTGTCCCCCCAGAGTCTTTTTTTTACCTGTAAAAAAGAAAACAGTCCACCTTCATCTCCCAGTCCCACCTCCCTTGAGCACCCACCTCCCCACCCCCACCCATACTTACCCTCCGGAGAAGGAGCAGCAATCTTCAGTGGTTGCTGTGGGAAATCGACTTTCGGGACAGATTAACAAATTCACAGTATCGCTGTTCATGAAGGGAGGCCCCAAAATACCCATGTTGAAAATACGGTGAAAAAATTCCAAAAGATGACTGCATTACAGGCGTGCGTTGCGCAGTTTCTTCATACACTTGTAACTTCACCAATTTTTCATATTTTCACTCCAGATTTTCAACATTGCCATTTTTTCACACCTCCTCACGAACAGTACAGCTGTCATTTTTCACATCCAGTCTGAAATGTGTTTTCCCACCTGTGGCATAGAATGGCGTAGTCGCTTTGCGAAATCACTTTTTGGGGTATTTAAGTAACAAAATGATAGTGACACTGTTCATGAGCTGGGGTCCCAAAAAGCTCATGTTGAAATCTGGAGTGAAAATACCGACATATACCTGTGGCATTAGGATTTCCAACCATAATGCCCCACTCTGTAGAGACTGGCAGGCATCGGGGGTGTGACTTGGGGTCATTGGCCATAATGTTCACGCCTTTCCACCCCAACCCTGCAGCCAGTGACAGGCATCAAGGTATGCCTTTGGGTCTTTGGCCCTAACATTCACCCCATTCTTCTATACTGCACCCACCTCAGCTTATTTCCTTATGGAATGGGGTGAGCGTAAGGGCTGAAGACCCCAAGGCACACCGTGACACCTGTAGGTCTCTGCAGGGTGGGGGTTGGCTTTAGTTCAATACTTCACTGCCTTTCCTATTATGCATCTCTCGTTAACTCCTGCAGTACCAATGCCAGTGCCAGCAAGCAAACATTCAGCATTGACAAATGCTTGTTTGGATAAGACATTAAACCAAGGTCCCTTCTGCACATCTCTGGTCACCTTAAGGTGGAAGTTAAAGATGTGAGTAGACTTATTTGCAAGCAGATCTTCATGACAAAAACCCTACCATTATTATTTGTTTTGTTTTCATATGAACCAAAACTGCAAAAAAAAAAAAAATTTAAGAGCTTTTTACAACATCTATCTGTTAATACAGTGTAAGGGGCAAATATTGAAACTGCGTACAAAGTGACAAACGTACAGCTTTGTGTTTGTGCTACTTTGTACATGGCAAAAAAAAATGTAAATTAGAAACTGACTGCCAAAGCTTTGGACAGCACCAACAGTTTTCCAAATGTTCCCCCTGTGAGCCCTGCACAAATCCCTAACCCTTGCGTGACGCACAAAATGACAGAAATGTCCATATACGCTGAGGACCTCTCCACTGAGCAAGCAGGACATTTAATGACAAACAAATCCCTTAGCGCTGAAGCACTGAACTGCACCATTTCTATACAAAATTATAATGACCTTACTCAGTACATAAGGCCCTAACACCCGCCTGTTTGATAATCTACTGTACATGTCATTATCACAGCATATTGCTCCATGCAGTGGTTGAAAGCTGCGGTCTGCTGTATACCTGCTTGTCCTGTCTTTATGGGGTGTGATTCAAACTACCCCTTCCCTCTTCCAGTCCCATTAGTGACATTCCTGGTGGCCAGTGATGCACCCTCTGTCTCCAAGCCCCTGTTCTTCCAGTCCCTTGTGTCTGCTGGTATACCCCTCCTTCTCCCAATTCCTGTTATACCAGTCCTTGATTGGTGATGCTACCCCCACCCTCTCCTAATACCCTTTCTAGCAGTCCCTGGTGCCTGGTACCCCTCCCTCTCCTGCACCTTGTTTTGCCAACTTCTGATTTCCGGTGGTAACCCCTCCCACTCCAAGTCAATGTTATGTTAGTTCCTAGTATCCAGTGGAAACCCTTTCCCTCTCCCAGTCCACCTTATGCCAGTCCCTGGTGTCTGGTGGCACACAACGTCCCTGTCCTCCTGACACCAGTTCCCATGGCTGTGGCTGGCAGAAACCCTCCACTGACCCCCAGAGTTGGCCACCATCTAAGTCCCACAGCAAGTATATCAATATATCAGGCCCCTCACCCCCAGCTTCTACATTAGCCACGGTGCAGCTTCACTTATTGCTGGCTCATGCCGCCTGGTGCACTCTCTGTTTCCAGTCCTCTAACACCCCCCCCCCAGGCTTCTACATTAGCCGCAGTGCAGCTTCACTTATTCCAGCCTCATGCCGCCTGGTGCACTCTCTCTTTCCAGTCCTCTAAACCTCCCCCAGGCTTCTACATTAGCCGCGGTGCAGCTTCACTTATTGCTGGCTCATGCCACCCAGCACACTCATTCTCTCCCTGGTCCTCGCTCCTCTGACCCCCCACCCAGGCTACTACATTAACCTCGGTGCAGCTTTACTTACTGGTGGATCCTGTGGCCCGGCACGCTCTCTCTTCCAGGTTCACTAAGGCCAGTGGGCTTGGCTTCTCTGACTAGTAGCTCCTTGCTGCATTTACGGTGCAGCTTCTACCATGCGGCACCTGCAGCTTTCACTGCTGCCTCCTCACTCCTCAGAAGCTAGCACCACCAGTACCACCCACCACTGCAAATACCTGCAAGTGAACGTTCGGCATTGACAAATGCTTGTTCATATGCTGTATCTTGTATATGACCTCTTGTGTGGTCAGAAGACTTTTTTTTTTTTTTTAAAGCAAACTTTGAATGCTTACAGTATCTGACGCCCTTAGATCTAGCAGGAGAGGCAGACGGCAGAATGCTAGACATCCACTGGAACTAGGTTTCAATCAATCAATCAAATCTTTATTTATTCAGGCGATCATCATTGAGCAAGGCTCATTTACAAGATGGACCTGATAAGGTCAAGGTTCGAGTTGATGCACAGCAATTACATCACATACTTATGAGACAGTTATACATACAGAAGAAAAAAAAATGTTATTTATAACACAATAATATACAGAGAATTCACACGTTAAAGCTTGGCTAAGAGAAAGTTAAACTAACATCTACAATATGTACAGTACATATATATCTCAATGAGGATCATGACAGTCACTCACATAATGAGTACAAGGATGTTGAAGGGAATATTGGGTGCGATATACTGGCGGTGTCTGACTGGAAGAAATATGCCACATGTGATTGGAATATGGTTTTGTGGGATGACTATTCTATCTCTAGCGATAGCAGCTGCATTTCTCTGTGAAGAAGGCTGTACAGTGCTGCTTGAAGGATGTAAATGGAATGATAATGGACAGTTTAAGGGATTTTTTGTAGGGTGTTCCATGCTATGGCTAGAGAATAGCTGATTGCTGCCCTCCCTATTTTGGTGTTGACTTTGGGCAATTTGAGCAGGATGATATTGTTGCTTCTTAGGGCATAGGAGCTAGGAGTGGTCAGGTTGAAGCAGTCCAGGATATAGCTTGGGAGTTTTTTTGATAAAGCTCTGTAGATCCATAGAGCTGCATTACTGCTCCTCCTGACATGAAGGGAAACCCATCCAGTTGCGTCACAGAGAGAACAATGGTGAGTATTATATGGCAGATCTGTAATGAACCTTATTGCTCTATGATATAAGGTATCCAACTTTTGAAGGTAGGGGAGTGGAGCAGTGACTATAGAGGAAGTCTGCATAGTCAATGACTGATAGAAAGATGGCCTGGACTAATCTCATCTTTGAATCTCTATTAAGGAAGGTTTTAATCTGTAGAGAGGCCAAGCCTTAGTCGAAGCTTTTCAGCAGTTGTTCTAGATGCTGAGTAAAGTCAAGTCTGTTGTCAATCCACACACCTAGGTATTTGAAATTTTCAACATACTCCAGATTTTCTCCAAGTATAGTGCATAGCTGGGGGAGATTGATTGAAGAGGATGTGTTGGTGGAGTTTTGGGTTGTGAACATCATTGCTTTGGTTTTCTTTGCATTTAGCAGAAGCTTTTTCTCGAGAAGCTGATGTTGTAACAGGGAGAATTCTGCTTGTAGGATTTCAAGAGCAACTTTAGGCAAAGGGTTGCTATCATACAGTACAGTGTCATCAGCAAAGACATGTACTGAGGACTTGGTAAGGGTTGAATCAATTTTATTTATATAAATGGCAAAAAGGATAGGACCCAGAATAGAGCCTTGGGGGACTCCTCTTGACAGTGGTCTTAATGGGGATAGGTCACCTTCAGCTTTTACCTGCTGTGATCTACCGGAGAGGTAGCATCTGAACCACTTAAGGGAGGATGGATCTAGGCCAATGGAGTGTAGGGATGAGAGTAGCAGTTCATGGTCCACAGTGTCGAATGCTTTGCTCAGGTCCAGGAATACTGCACAGACATTGTTCTTTTTATCCAATTCGGTTTGCCAATCATTGGTGACCTTGGCTAATGCAGTGATAGTGCTATGTTTGGCCCTGAATCCAGATTGAGCTGGATTTAATAGATTAGCATTGTCCAGATATTCCCTTAACTGAATACTCACTAATTTCTCCATTTGGTCCAGGTTTGTTGAAGCAGGGAGTCAATTAACAGGCATGCTCTAAATGTCTACATTCAGCTTGTGGAACAAAACAGCATTTGTCATCTCAGGGTCATCAAGTGGGAGAAAACCAATAATATCCCACGCCCTATCATGATATATTGCTTAAACAACGGCAAGGCACAGTTCAGGAAGCAGAGCTCCAGGCTTTGCAGTTTGTCCCTTGACCAACATAGAACTGACTTATTCAAGCTTGTAACAGAGTCATGGAATGTTGAGAAGGACTAGGTCCTATGGTGATGTTGTGTGTGTGTTTGTGTGTGTGTGTGTGTGTGTCAGCAGACAGGCATAATTACCCAGCAGTTTTAAATAACCCAGTGACATGACACTGAAAACTGAGTTTTCAGTCCACTGCATGGTTCTTTCCCCCAGATTTAGTAAGCTGGAGGTCCCACCCGCATTACCCAAACCATATTTGATTATATCCAGATAGCGCAAGACACATAAGAAAAAATTGTTGACATCACCATATCATTTCTTCTACAGGGTATATTAATGTGACATACCAACTGTGGCTATATATTTAGAATGTTAAAATTCTACCTCTACTAAATAAAGTTATTAAAAAAAAAATTCTAACTCTGTAGTGTGATCACACACTCCCTAACATTGTTGTGACAGATTTCTAGCTGAAGACCGGAAGAGAGCAGTGACCATTCAACTAACCTAGCTTGTTAAACATTACACAACCATTTTAAAAAGCAAGCGCAATTTAAAAATAATTGTGGTATTTTACTCTCAAATTGGAACCAGCGAAAATAGCGGCTAATGCATTTCCAGGAAGAGAAGCAGAACTGATAGAAAAACCTTTAACATGAAAAAAAAAATCTAGGTAAGCAATAATACACAACAAGGTATGCAGTTACTGTGTAATTACCGCTCCCCCCCAGGTTGGAGGCACGAGGCATCAGCAGAGTGCCTTCAATGGGGGTGGTGGTGTGCAGTAATTAAACGGTAACCGCACATTAAGGACTGTATGATTGTGTTTATAAAATGGGCAATGAACAAGTTAAAAGTTTAAGAATATGTAAGCATTAAGCCACGATGAAGGTGGCATCTAATGGGGAATTAATGCATGGTTGGGAGGGTTGTAGCACGAGGCCAAAGGCTGAGTGCCTTCAACGGCCCAACCATGCATTAATTTCCCATTAGATGTCACCTTTGGAGTGGCTTAATGCTCTTGTAACATGAGATGTGTTATGGCTAAGTTGCAGTTTCTGGTGTTTCTGTTATATTGACAAATGAGAGGAAGAATTTCTCTATGGTTACAATAAGTTTACTGTACTTTTCTCCATACTAGGATACAAAGACTCACATTTATTCATATGCTGATGTTGTTATCACAACACCACTTGTTTCTAAACAATTATTGAAGTTATGCACTTGTTTATACTTTTTTCCAACATCTAGACGGCTATTATTTTCATAACGGGTGGTTTGGCACTCTACTATAAGTCTCACCTGTGCATCTCGCTTCTGCCTACACCTGCTCTAAATAATGGTGAAGTTTTACACTCCCTTCTTTTACTAGGGGGTGCTAAAAAACTACACATCCTAGGGGTATATATTCCTCCTCGTAACAGTAAAATAGGCCTTGATGAACTTATGGACTTTATTCCCTCTGTATCCAAGTAAAACGAGATGATATGTCTGGGCGATTTTAACCTTGACTGGCTTGGGCCCAATTCTTCTACCTTAGCCTCTACCATTAGTAAGGCTAAGCTCGACCAACTCATCTCGGCTCCTACAAGGATGTCTCAAAATGGCTCCTGCTGTACCATGATTGATTGGATCCTCACCAATAGGAAGGACTGCTACTCACCTGCCGGGGTTCTGCCTGAGTCAATTAGAGATCATTGTTCTGTTTATTGTGTAAGGGGGTCCTCCACCCCCTCCTATACTGTCAAAGTGCTGTCCTTTGCCGATTTTTCGAATCTTGACCAGTCGGCATTTATAAATGACCTAAAACTTACTGATTGGTCTCCCCTTTATACTACCATCACTATAGACCAAGCCACAGACTACTTCAATAAAACTCTTCTGGTCTTGCAAAACAAACATATTCCTTTCTCTACTCGGAGGGTCTGTGGGAAAGTGACCAAGTGGCTCAAGAGGCTTCTCCTCCAACTGATTAAGCGTTGTGACAAACTCTGGTCAAAATGGAAATCTTCCTCTCTCCAGGTTGATTTTCAGGAATATCGGGCTTTGCGTAACTCCTGCAAAAAAGAAGTTTGAGCAGCCAAAAGTGCCTATTTCCGTAATCTCCTTAACTCATTGGCCTCCAACCTGAAGAAATACTGGTACCAGATTAAAGAGATCCTGGGGAACAACAAGCCTCAGTTGCCGAGTTAAATGCTTATCAGTTATACCCTTTGCAATAACCCCTGCACAATTGCTAATGCCTTTAATGCCCTATTCACCAAGGTCCCCTGCCCCTCCCCGCAGTCACCTAGGGGCTGCCACCCTGGCACTACGGCTTTTTCTGGTGGATCTCCAACCTTGGAGCTCTCCCCTGTTACACGTCCAACCTTCGGGCTATCCCTTGTCACACGTCAGGAGGTACTTAAGCTACTCCGCTCCATTCCTTCTCGGGGGAGTGCCGGGCCTGATGGACTTGAACCCAGAATCCTCAGACTTGCTGCCCCTTTTCTTGTCACTACAGTAATGAGGCTTTTTAACCTATCCATCATACATCTACCATGCCCACTGCCTGGAAAGCTGCCAGGACAGTCTCGGTGTTCAAGAAAGGTGGCCCCAGAGTTCTGTCCAACCATTGCCCCATCGCATTGATTCATACTCTCAGCAAGTTGCTGGAGAAATTGATCCATGGTCAGATTTCTGCTCACCTGCTTAAATTCAACCTTCAGTCACCAGTTCAACATGGGTTCAGGGCTGGGCATAGCACCACCACCGCACTCACCCTATTCACCAGTGACATTAAGTCTAATATGGACAAAGGTCTGCTCACTGGTTCAGTGTTCATTGACCTAACCAAGGCTTTCGACTTAGTTAGTCATACTCTTCTCCTAGATAAGCTGCATTCTCTCGAGGCCTCTGAACCCACTATAGCCTGGTTCTCAAGTTACCTTAATGACCGGTCCCAATTTGTCTCCTTTTGCAAAACCCATTCGTCTCCTGCCCCTATCTTGGCAGGTGTCCCTCAAGGATCTATCCACGGGCCACTGCTATTCTCAATCTTCGTAAATGATATCCCTACTTCCATACCCCACTGTAGCTCCATTATGTATGCGGATGACCTTGTACTTTTCTCTGCTTCTTGCTCAATTCCTGACCTCAATGAGCATCTCACCTCTGGGTTTCAACACCTTCAGTCCTGGTTCTCCCTCAACTCTCTTATCCTTAACCTCCCCAAAACCCAAGCTATGCGTTTTGGGTCTTCTAAGAAAGTACTGGCCTTGTCCCCTAACTTTCATGTGCTATGCCAGGACGGAGCTGCCGTCATGACCACAAACTCTTTTAAGTACCTTGGGGTGACGCCGGATCTGGCCCTTGACTTCGCTGCTCACATTAACGAAGTATGTCAATCCGTAAACATAAAAATCGGGGCAGCATACCGTGTGCGCCACTCATTAACCCCTGCAGCTATAGTTTCGGTTCCGAGAGGTGTCCTTCTTCCAAGGCCTCTTTACGCCCTTCCTATCCTTTCTCATGCTGCCACTGCTATTCTCCATAAGTGGGACACCACATACAACAATATTTGCAGATTTGCTCTATCTGCCCCTCGTCTCACCCACCAATGTCTACTCTACTCGGCCCTGCACTGGCTATCACCTGAATCGTGTTGCCTTTTTTCACTGAACTGCGTCATTGATTCTATGGCTAGAACTCCCTGCCCTTCAGCTTTAGCAGCCATGTTTAACTCAGTGCGACACTCCCGTCCCCTAAGGTCCTCCCATCTGCCTTTGCTCGCTGTCCCACATTGCACTACAAAAAATGGGAGAACAAGCATTCGCCCACTTTGCTCCCAAAACCTGGAATACTCTCCCCCACTGCCTAAAGGACAACTTGTTCCACTCCTCCTTTAAAACAGATCTCCTCTCTCACCTCCTAGCACTTAATACTTGTGTCTGTCCCCTTCCTGCCTCATCCAAGCTGACTTGATTATTGTTTTGCCTTACATTTGTATGTCTTTTAATTGTGCCTGACCTCATAAAACATCCCCGCGTGGATGGTCCTGTTGTCGTAATATTTTATGTCTATCCCTGTGAGGATATCTGATGCAATTGTTCTGAATGCTTGTATGTTCTAGTGTATGTTTTACTATACTGTATCTTGTACTCTCTCGGGTCGTGTTTGAAAATAGGCAGATATATCACTTACACTTACACATATATCACAATGCACTTACCCGGTCATCAAAAGCTAATAAATAAATAAATTGAAATATTCTGTCTAGGAGGTCCACAATGCTGCAATGTCCGCGTTGCAAGACGTCCTGTTGCTGCTTATTTGCATATTGCAGACTCCTACTGTGTCTCGCTGTCCCCTGCTCTACAATTCTTCTTTTAGTCAGTCCCATCGCTGTTGAATGCTTCCCTGCTACTTCTGCTCTCTATTTCTGAAGGTACTTTTATTTCTATTTCTTTTTGTCGTTTCCCGATCGCTTTCTGCCAAGTTTCTCCCCTGTCTCGCAGTCGCTTGTGCCGTGTATAGCACTCGCTTGTTAGGATGCTCGTCACACTTTGTGACAACAGTCACTGGCATTTGGGTGGCTGGGTGGATAGAAAAGACAGTTTGCGTTTCCCTTGAATTTTCATCCCTCTCTCACTATGCTGCTCATTTTACTTGTGTGGACTGTTGTGGTATTTCAGTTTGGGGACAGCATTATTGTAAAATTAATGCCGTGTCCAAACTGACACGTCATGGTTTCTGTCCAATGACTGCTACTGTTTTTGTGTTCTGTTCTTTTGCCATGTTACAAAGAAAATTAATTCAGTACATGGCAAGTGTTTGTAGTCTCCATGGTGATTGTTAGACCTACTTGGACACTCATGGAAACTCAAGAAAAAATCAATCTGATCATCGAAAAGTAAAAGTAAAAGACAAACTGTTAGGTTCAAACAAAGTTGGGTTTAGCGAATTTGGAGATGTTGTGTTTAAAAGCATTGTTGGTGTACTACATTGGATGGTACATTGTGACAGTCTCAGTTAGTACTTGCTGTCCGTAAGTTGGAGGCTGCACAACACCAGACCTCTGTCCAAGGAGTTCACAGGCCTGTGCAGTTACTGCTCAATTACTGCACGGGTCTGAACAGCAACTGACCAATCAGGACAAAGGATTGTCCCTGCCCATTTTATAAGCTAAATTAACACAGAACATCAAATTAACTTGTAAACTTTACAAAATCATAAAATAGTTGTCAAAATTAAAAAGCCTTGCTTGTTTCTCTTTTTGTTAGTCTCTCCTTTTTTTTCCTCTCCCTTTTCCTTCTGGTTTCTTTGCTGTTTTTCTATATTCTCTATTGTCTTCATTGTTTAGTTTCTGTTATTGTAAAAGATCTTTGTTTATTAACAGATTTTTTTTTAATTCGGATTATAGTTAATGATTTTAGCTTAGTGTTTTATATGAGCTTTGCAGTTACATGTTTAGTCATTAATATGTAATATTTGTCTTGGTTTATTAGTTGGTTTTTTTTGTAAACTTGTGTTTATTAGTATAATTTTTAATGTATTTAATTATTTTTTTTTAATAAAAATGTTAAGTCTTAAAAAAAAAGATGTAGCCACAAAAACTGGAATACGGCTCCGGGGCAACTGATCTCTTCAGGGTAGAAACAAATCTGCCATTAAAATGCTACTGAGAATGGAAGCTGTCACATTATATGTTTGTACAATGGCTGCTTTCCAAACCATAATTTGTTTGTCTTCACAGTATGAACGTATGAAACTATTTGTACTACTTTAACTCTTGAATAAACTTGAGTTTCAAAACAAAAACTATGGCGAGTGTGACCACACTGCAGAGTTTGAACTTTAACCTTCTAAAGTTCTGTCTTTCAGGACTCAGAATGATGCAGTTTGTATCATATCACCAATACACTCTTGTTGCAAGAATTGGTTTTTCAATGTTATACCATGAACATTTGTATATCTGATACCCCTAATCTGAGAATGAAAACTCCAACCCTCCCAAAAGGGGACATGGAGGACATCAGGACAGACGGATCAACTGTAAGGAATGTTAGCTTTTGTTGCAATGTATGGAAAGACCATGTGTGATACTGAATGACCTCTACCTTGTTATCTTCGGGGACAAACTGAATTCGGAAAGTGGATGCCATTCCAGGAGCGACTTTGTTACACACGTCATTAGGGCTGATGATGTTAAAGTAGGGTGAATTCTCTTGGACTACCTTCACCAGACGTGGGACCTAAAGTAAACAGAAAGCCATATCACAAACAGGAGCTAAAAAGCATTTTTTTTTAATTGGTTTGCATTTTTCTATTAACTGCAAGACTTTTTAAGGTATAAATGAAAATTACATGCTTACCATAATTCTTGATCTTCCAGAATATCTTCACAATTCGTCACTGGTGGGTATCAGGCTGGAGGCACTAGGACCCTGCAGGAGCATATTGCTTTAAGAGTTTTAGAAGGAGGGGAGCCAACGTTGGGGATAGCACTGCCCATGAGGCAGATGTATGTTGTGGCACTCATGGACTGACCAGTAACTGATGCCGGCTCCCCCTCCTCCTCAGTTCTGTCCACCTAGTAGAGGAAGAAAGGGTAAGAAGGTAGAAAGGGTGGGGCAAGGGATAGGGAAAAGTATATAAGATATAAACTAAACTAATTAATGAAAAACAACCAGAACAGAGAGTTAGAGAAATTCTGGGTGGAGGGACTTTGGATGGACAAGGATGACCAGGACAACTGGGCAGGTCAGGGAGAGAGGGAAAGAAAGAGGGGAGGGGGAGAGAGGGGGGGGGACCCCATGTCATCGGTCAGAAAAGAAGTGTGTCAGAAGAGCTGGCTTGCACTCATTCCAAACTTGAGATATTTCTGACGCTCCCTGAAATAGTAACCTAGAAAAAAAGCTGTTCCTGAAAAATGAGGGACCAGCAAAGAATGCGTTGCAAGGAAAGGAGTACTTCTCTGGGTATGCAACATGAGAAGACTTGTGACCCCTGGGGGAAAACATAGCTAGCCCTAGTGTAGTGGGCTAGGTTTAAGGGCCCCATATGACCAAGACGTAATATGGGAGAAAGACCAGCCTTTAATTCCAAAGGTCTGGGGGCTAAGCCAGAGCTCAGGCTGTTAAGACAAGCTCAGTTTCTAAGAAATCAGAAACCAGGGAGAGAAGATACTCCTAAGAAGAAGACCAAGAACGGGGCCCTCCGAAGGAGCAGGGCAGGAATAAGGATTCCAAGGGAACTTCTTTCTCTTAATCCTGGGACTGCAGAAGGATCCCAAAAAGGGGATTAAGAGAGGGAAAGGTGAAGCAGGCCATAAAATAAAACATCAAACGAAAAGGTGCACTCAGGTCCTGCATCGGTTGGTGCAGTAATAAGGGCAGCTAACCCTCTAAAGTGAGAGAACAAAGTAAGTAAAACTGCACTCGAGGAGCAAATAACCAGTTCGTATCCACTAAAGTTTCCAAAAACATTTTATTGCGTAACCAGCAAATCGAGGTACACTGATAGGTCTCCCCAGTGCTTCGACCACTCAAGGTCTTCCTCGGGGGGAGGTCCCTATAGGAGGTATAACCTCTTCTTATATACCCATCATAGGTCACATGTCAAGTTGCTCTTATGCTTTTTAACACTCAAAAACAAATAATATACCAGACATATGTAACAAACTTGTGGACATCTAAAATGTACTTAAAACCACATGTATTTAAATTCCTAGAAAAAGGAGGGTGCAGGATAACGCTAAAAAATACACTGTTATTAGTTAGCATATTTATATTTATAAAAGAAATGCTAAATGTAGTTCTCCTTCAGGTCCTTTGTGCTTTCATCAGTTTTCTACTTTTTAGTTAATAACTGAACTATATTTTAAACAGTGTATTTCAAAAAGGAGGCACGTCTCGGGCTAAATCCAGTTACAGAAATTGTGTCAAAGGGATCAAAACAAAGAAATATTATTGAATAAGCCATTCTAAATTCATTCCATGGATAAATACTGATTTAATTTTTAATATTTCTAAGATATAAAGTTAATTCAAAATTCTATATTTTTTATCATTTTCATTCCATGAACTGATTTTAGCTTTAAACACTTTAAGTGAAATGGGTTCAACAAAAGAGGTCATTATATCTAGGAATCGTATAAACCTCAAAGGCAGTATACAGGAACAAGAAAGAAGGGGGGAAGGGGGGGAGAGAAGAAAAAGGGAAGGGAGGGAAATAACAAAAAAGGGAAAGGTACTTTATTTACTATCACAAAATATGAAGCTAGAGGTGTGACTACAGGGAGATAGAGGACAGCAGATACAAAACCAAACAAAGTTCCACTACACATAATCATACTTCAGCAATATCTCTCATAGCACAGTTCATAGATACTTTACAATGAGAATTCATTGCTCCAAAGGTTACCATTAAAGTAATTTTTATATATAAACAACAATACATTTATAATGTTAATAACAACAGATTTTTGGGCAAGATTGTTTGTTGGCTACATTTTATTGACGATGCCCTGTGAATATGGAATGGACCCGACGAGGAATTTATGGAATTCATGGCATTTTTGAGTCAGAATGATTTTAATCTCCAATTTACCTACACTTTGCCGGAATTTGAGGCTAATTTCTCAGATGTGACATTAATTGGTAATACAGACTCAACTATTTCAAGTAAGGGATATAGAAAAAGCAATGCATCAAACATTACCTTACATTCTCAAAGTTACCATCCAAGGAAACTGGTCGGTTCCATTCCACATGCACAGTTCTTGAGAATCAGGAGAAATTGCTGCAGCAATGTGATATTTGAGAAACAGGCGACTGAATTAACTGAGAGATGTGTAAAGAGAGGTTACAATGAAGGTCTTTTATCTGAAGCATTAGAAAGAGCAAGGGGCTTAAACAGAGAGAACCTGTTGACAGTAAGGAAAATTGCAGAAACAGAGACACCATGTACTTTTAGTACAGATTAATAGCCCTGTGGCAGGGGCATTGGAAGGAGCCATGTAAGCATTAATCCCCGCTGAATGTGGCATCTAATGGGGAGTTAATGCATGGTTGGGACCGTTGTAGCACGAGGCCAGAGGCCGAGGGGTACCAACGGACCAGCCATGCATTAACTCCCACTGAATCTGCCACTTCGGCCGGGATTAATCTTGCTGTAACCCGACAAGGACGCAAGTAACCATCACACTTGAAAACTTAGCTCTCCCGATGGCCTCTTCTACCCTGTGTCTCGCTTTCTGCGTGATTCCTGCTGTCATGCTAGGTCAATAGTGGAAGGCAGTCAGCTGGTAGAAGAGCAACACGGCATTATGAGACGATAATGCCGTGTTGGGCTCGTGAACGCGCTTCCCACAACAGCAACACGGCATTATCATCTCAAAATGCCGTGTTGCTCCTGCACCACGTGATGCCGTCCCGCCTATCATGTGGCGCCCTGACACGGCTCTCAATAATGCCGTGTTACAAACATAAATATTGGCCATTATTATTGAGTGATGAAAATGTGTCTCCATTGGTGGGAGAAAAAACAAGAATAACTTTTAGAAAGAACAAAAACTTGGGAGATATCCTAACAAATAGTCACCTCAAAAGAACCCCCACTAATATGGAACCTAATTCTAACTGGTTACCATACCGACCACCTGGTTGTCATCGGTGTAGGGTTTTGCAATGTATGCAAATATGTAGAAATGGAGAACTTGTATTTGCACCCTTTAGATCATGACAGAAAAGTGGCCATTAAACAGTTCATGACTTGTCGAAGAACATTTGTTATTTATATCATATAGTGTATATCGTATGCTGTCAGGGAGTGACCACCACTCAGTATGGCTCACACTGGATATGGGCAAGGAAGGAGTGGAATCTGGCACAAGAGTGCTGAACTTCAGAAGGGCCGACTTTGGGGGGGATGGGGGAAGTGGTAAAAGGGTACCTGGCCAGAATTCAGTCTAGTATGGGCACTAACCAGAGGTGGGAGCTCATAAAGCTGGGGATAGTGGAGGCAACCAAAACCTGCTGCAAGGCCCAGAGCAAGAAGGCTAGGGCTAAAGAAACCGAGCTGGTTGAGCAAGGACGTCATGGAAAAGGTAAGGAGGAAAAGAGCTGCCTTTAGGAAGTACAAGAAAACAGGGAGGGGGGAGGACAGGGAGGAGTACTTGACAGAATCGAAGGAGGTAACAAAGGCAGTAAGGGGAGCCAAAGCATCTACGGAACTCAGGCTGGCACAATGCATTAAGAAGAGGGAGAAGGACTTCTTTAGGTACATCAGGGAGAAAAGGAGCTGTAAGAACCACATAGTAAGGATTAGGAAGGAGTGGGGATTGGGTGGAAGCAGAGTGTGATAAGGTAGAAGCACTAAATGAGTACTTCTGCTCAGTATTTACTAAAGAGAAGAGGGGGGTGAAACCCAAGGGGGGAGAAATGGCAGAAACAGGGGAGGAGGGGGTGACAGATGGGGAAATCATGGAGGGCAGAGTTCAGGAGGGTTTGAAGGCACTGAGGGTGGACAAGGCGCCAGGTTAGACGGCATCCACCCCAGGGTACTGAAGGAGCTGGCAGAGGTCCTTGCAGGGCCTTTGGCAGACCTATTTAATGCCTCACTACATTCAGGGTGGTGTGTACCTCAGGACTGGAGGATGGCTCATGTGGTGCCCCTCTACAAGAGTGGCCCCAAGGATGAACCGGGAAACTACAGACCAGTGAGCTTCACATCCATCGTGGGTAAGCTAATGGAGACTATCCTGAAGGAGAGACTGGTGGCCCTCCTAGAGGCCAAAGGACTACAGGACAGCAGACAGCATGGCTTCATACGTGGCAGATCCTGCCAAACCAACTTGATCGAGTTCTATGACTGGGTAACTAGGCAACTGGACAGGGGCCATGCAGTGGATGTCCTGTATCTGGACTTCATAAGGCATTTGACTCGGTGCCGCATGGAAGGCTGGGAAGTAAGTTAGTAGGCACAGGGGTGGGTGCAAAGCTGGTGAGATGGGTAGGAAACTGGCTTCAGGGAAGGCAACAGAGGGTGGTGGTGGGTGGGGAGCTCTCACACCCAAGGGTAGTGACGAGCGGTGTTCCACAGGGCTTGGTGTTGGGACCAGTGTTGTTTGGGATATTCATTGCAGACATATCATTGGACATCAAGAGCAAGATCAGTCTGTTAATTGATGATACCAAGGTAGGAGCTGCGGTGGATGACCTAGGGGGATGGCAGGGGTTGCAGGATGATCTCAGCTGCTTTACTGTGTTATCTGTAACCATTTATGTATCCATTTGTAACCATTTTGTATCCATTTCTGTAATTATTGTGTTAGTTGTTGCTATTGTCCCTGATGTCTCTGTTTTCAATGACATGGAAGCTTTGTAAAGGAGTCTTTGACTCAAAGGTGTTATCCGATATATGTCAATAAAAAAAACAATAAATAAATTAATGCCCCTCGATACGGCCTTCTATCTTCTTTGGAACAAAATGCCAAAAAAAAAGCTAAGTCCAAAAAGTTTTTGGGGCATTTTTTGTTAACATTTGACATTAACTTGACCATTTGGTCTGTGACTGACCCCAAATTTTCTGGGTGGACATATCGCCACCCCCACCTCATGCACCTATGAGTGTAATTGTGTTAAAGCATCCCAAAATGTGTTTTTGTGGCAGCATCCCAAAAATAAATTTTCGGGTGCAGTAACAAAGTGACAACTAAATGTTTGTGAGGTAGGGTGGTGATATGGCCACCTTGAAACTTTGGTGTCAATCGGACTCCAAATCGCTAAGTTATGGCCAAAAGTTAACAAAACAAAAAAACACAGTCAGTGAGATCACAATGCTGATAATGTAGTACTGAGCAGCAGGTTACATATGTCAGCTGCCAGGCTAAGAGCTGTTCCACACATCAGCACAATATTATCACACAGAATACTTTCTGATGAGCAAAAAAAAGGGAAATACTTCAGAAATAAAAAGTTACAACTGACTACTACTTAAAATTTGTATTATTTTCCTGTCTGACTACTTTGGCTCCACTAGTTCTTTAAGGGACATGTCTAGTATCACTGTTCTCATAAGGTTAGATATATAATTAACAACAGTAACACCATTTGTCTGATGAAATGTATTACCACTGGTACTGCATAAATAAATGATAGCCAGTGTAAAATATTCGCTGATTTGGGTTTGTCACTGGAGATCCATAATTCACTAGTTTATTCTTACTGTTATAAAACTGCTTGAGACTTTTTTTTCCCAGAGCTCTTTACTCCTTATGTGGCTCATCTGCACCTGTCCCCACCTCCCCTCAGATGGCACCCACCTCTCCTGGACCTACCTGGAGCAAGTCCTGCATGGCTTGCCCTCTGTGGTGGTGCTGGAGGGGGGAGAACCATCCTCCCCCCACAGATTCCAAATCTGAAAATGCTCCAGGTATCCGGGTGGTCGTGCGGATCCAGGGAGATGCACAGGAATTCGTTCAGCCCTTGGATCCCTTTTTTCATTCCCCCCCCCGCCATGGCGTAACATCAGTAAGTGAGGATGGAGACACGCATGTCCTGCAGATCCACAGCCTCACCAATCAAACTGCTCGCTACCTGCACTACCACCGGGCCTCCACCTGGTGGCAGTCAGAGGCTGAGACAGCTAGCCACCCCGCCCCAGGAGAGGAGAGCAGTCCCTGGGATGCTCCATCCTCTCCCACCCCTCCAATCCCCGGCAACCCATGCTCGTTCCCAAATATGGGTCATCAACATGGCAGGAGGTAAGGTGTTTAGTGCCTTAGCCGGCCACACCACTGAGCCAGCTCGGAGTCATTTTTTAATTAACATTTTATTCTCTGACCATCACTGCCCCCTTCAGCTGGGCAACTCTCAGCCCCATCCTCAACATCTCTGGCACTTACCCGTCCCTCAGCTTACCCCATGCAGCAGTACCCTTGAGCTGAGGGATAAAATCCTTGAAGGTGTTGTCTCCACTGCAGACACTCCCGGGAGGAATGCCAGTCGCCATTGTGGGGGGGCCTGAGAGTGCCCTGCTTCATCCAGCAACGCAATGGGGGGGTCCTTGTTTTGTTCCCAACCTTTATTAGAATGCCAACACTCGGGGGACTTCATGCATGCCCATACCGAGTGTGACGAAGCAGAGACTGGCCGGTATTCTCCCCTCCCACTGGACCTGCTGCTGCACTATCACCCATGGTAACCCAGGTGGCAGGCTGGTAGCAAAGGCCTCCACCCCACCTCCCTTAAGGAGGACAGCATCCTCTGTGATGCTCGATCCCCCTCCCCCTGCCAGCCCACCAGCACACTGGGCTCCTTCCTGAACCCAGGTCGCGACATCATCAGCTACAGCCCTGACACAGCACCAGTGGCCTGGCCCTGTTGACCGATTCTTAAACTCAGCACCACCACTCATTCTTTAAGTCCCACAGAAACTATTCAGGGCTCTCTCTGCTGCCAGAACAGGGCCCTGCCAAACGATTTACTCACCTTGTCATTGTTCCTCAGAATTAGGGGCACTTCATAGGTCTCACAGGGCACAAAGTTCTGAAACACAATTTCAGATGGGAAGGGCTGGAACATAGTCTGGTCAGGCTCCACAGTTGAGAACTAAAGATTGAAAGAGAATTCAGAAAATATGATTACCTTCATGCTAGGATGCACCCCACGATGGAAGAGGCATGATATTAGCATTGTAACTTTGTGATGATATACAGTAAGTGACCCTGCCCTCGGTCTAAGTCAGTACTCAACCACTCCATTGGTCAGAGGTCTGCAGCCTATAATGTACTGCCCCAGAAACAACTCAGTGCCTCCTAGGCTAGCAGAACAGCTGAGAATGTAGTCTGAAAGCAAGTAATGGAGTTCCATGGGGCAGTTTCAAGGTTCGTTGATTCGGGAAGAAATAAATTACTTACTGTAGTAATGCTGTTTCTTCTCAGGGATCCATCAATAAGATTTACAATAAGCATCATCTTCCTGCATGAGAGTGATGCCCCAGAGATAGAACTTTATGCTAATTTTAGAACTCAGAATCAAGTTCATACTTCTGCACTTTGGACATGCTCCCACTAGTGCCACATCATCACATTTTTTTTCTATACCTAGGATAGCTGTGATCATTAAAACTAATTAAATGGCTATCAAAAATGTAAAAAAAAAATGTAAATACCAAACAGGCTTTAAATGCAGACAGTATAAACAATTAACTGTTCACATTCTGGCAATTGCTGAGAAACTGCAAAAAGGAATGCTCAAACAGCCTAAAAAAAATAACCAATTCTGGTGTGAAGCTATTTTCAGATTCTGGAAGGGGAAGCAGGTCAGGGATTGCAAATGTCATTGATGGATCCTGGAAAGAAACATTACAAAGAAGCCAACAGAATTATGCCTTTTGGTTTAGCTAGTGTGCTTGCTGTGCAGGGTTCTCAGCGCAGGCTGTTGTCCCTGCCCCCCCCATCTTTCCCTCCCTTTCCTCCCCCTTCCATGACTTTTATCATCCTCCCGCATCTATCCCAGCTTCTCTTGAAGCTGCCCACCATCCTCGATTGGATCACCTCTTCTGGCAGCACGTTCCATTTGCTCGTCGCCCTTTCTATGAAGAAGTGTCTTGTAACTTCCCTCTTAACCCCCAACTTATGGCTGTGTCCCCTTGTAGTTTTGCTGCAGCTTAGCCTGAAGAGGCCCTCTCTGTTCACCTTATTAATTGCTTTCACGTACTTGAAGGTCTCAATCATGTCTCCCCTCTCCCTCCTGTCCTCCAGGGAGTACATGTTTAGGGCCCTCAGTCTCCCCTCGTACAGTTTACCCTGCTGTCCCTCAATCATCTTTGTAGCCCTTCTCCGAACCATCTCCATCAGGTTGATGCCCTTTTTAAGGTGATTTTATGGTGAGTAATTTGTTTTCTAAACAGCAGGAATCCATCAGTGGGGCTTTACAACAAGCAGACTCACTAGCAGTACCTTGAGAGGATGGGTCCAGAACCTTTTTAGGGAAAAGGTTCTGCAAGGCAGCCATTCCAAAACTGGCATCCCTCCTGGATTGTATGTCCAAATAGTAGTGCTTTGTGAAGATGTGTACCATTTTCCAGGTAGCTGCTTTACATATGTCTAGAAAGGGGGTGCCCCTTGTAGCTGCCAAATCTGCCAAGGTACCCCTTGTAGAGTGTACCCTTAGGCCTCTGGGAGGTATTTCTTAGTTTTTTCACAGTAGAACTGTAGGCAGGAGACTATCCAACATGAGATAATTCTCTTAGCAGCTGGCTTTCCTTTCCCACCTATCCACTGGTTAAAATAAACTGTATACCATGTGACCTGACATCCCTTGTCCTGTCCAAGTAGCGATCTAATGCTCTTTTTACATACAGGAAGTGCAGTTTTTGGTCACCTGTACTAGAAGCTTCAGGTAGAGCACAGGAAGGGTAGCTGACTCATTCCGGTGGAATACCAACACCACATTGGTTGGGAATTTCTTATTGGTCCTACGGATTACCTTTTCCATGAGGAAGATTATGAAGTTTGGATCTATACAGAGGGCTTGCAGCTCATTTACCCTCCTAGCAAATGTCATGGTTATCAAGAAAAATGTTTCCACCTGACATATATTAAGTTAGCAGTAGCGACAGGCTCAAAGGGAGCCTCCATCAACTGGGCAAGACAGATATTCAGGTTTTGTGGGGGGACTGGGTCCCTGACAGAGGGACACAGGTGACAGAGTCCTTTAAAGAACCTTTTAAAAACAGGTTGTGAGGCCAAGGACTGACCTTTGCCTGCAGATGTGTAGGAAGACACTGCTGCCAGATGTACCTTCAGGGTTCAGGGTCTCAGAGGGAAGGACTGTAAGTGTACTAGATAGTCCTGAATTGTAGGCAACCCTGCCTGCACTGCGATTATTGACCTGGTGGCACACCAGTATGAGAATCTTTTTCACTTAGACAAGTATGCATTCCTTGTCGCTGGCTTTCTGGAAATTGTTAGCACTCTCTGCACCTCCTCTAAGAAGTTCAGGTTAGAGAATTCTAGCTCCTCAGGAACTATGCTCTCAGGCATATTGTTCTGAAGTCTAGGAATGTTACTCTGTCCTGAGACAGTCAGCAGGTTGTATCTCAGTGGCAGGTCAACAGGAGTCCTGCTGGATAGGGTCTGGAGCACTGAATACCAAGGCTGCCTGGCCCAGTCCAGGACCATCGTGTTTATATTGTTGTTGGCTCTCCCCTGAGCTTTGTGAGCACTCTCTGTATGAGTGGGAATGGTGGGAAGACATACAGGAACCAATCCAGCACTACGGCATTCTTTGGAACTGTGCCGCTTGCTGGAGGTCTGCAACAAAATTGTAGGACCTGATTGTTCCCCCAAGAAGCAAACAGATCTATTTCCAGAGTGCCCTACCCTCTGAAGACTGAGGCCAATACTTGCTGGTTCAGAGCCCACTTGTGGTTTCCCTGGCTGATTCTGCTTAGGATGTCTGCTAGGGCAATGTTCTTGCCTCACAGATGTACAGCATGAATCCCTGCATCTAGGGAATAAGCCAGATCACAAATCCTCATGGCTTCTATACACAGTTTTGAGGCTCTTGCTCCTGCCTGCGTGTTTATGTAATACATTCTTGGGGTGTTGTCTGCTCAAATCTGAACAGACTGGCCTTCTAGGTGGGAGTAGAAAAACTGCATTGCCAGCAATACTGTGTAACCCCTAGGTGGCGCTATTCTAAGGGTTACTACCCCTGCCTGTATGGCAATGCACAGGTTGAAAGGCCTGAGTTCTCTAATAATGTGTCTTCACCCAGAGGAATGGTATTGGGGTTGTCTATCTGCTCTGGTATAGCCCTCCGGGAAGCTACAACCCCCACCAACCCTTCTAGTGGCCTAAGAAATAACACAATGACACATTCACAATCAATAGGCAGTAGTAATAATGTGCTCACACCCTTTTCACTTACTGCCAGGGCTGGATCTGCTGCAACTGCCCTGGAGATCCCCTGGAACATAAGATCAGCAATGCAATAATACAGCATTAACACTGTAACCCAACTAATAATGGTCTGGGCTGGCAGAATAGCCTAGAGGTTAGAGTAATGAGCTATGAATGAGCTTGGTACATCCAGCATGCCTGGGTTTGAGTCCCACAACCTCTGCTTGCATACTGTGTGACTCTGCGCAAGTCACTTAACCACCCAGTGCTCCCGGGTCACCCCTGAAAACAGGCACTTGTGCCTAGTGGGCCTAACCCGGTTACCAAAGAATAAAAAACAAATAATAATAATATACACACTAGCCAGGTTAAACATGAAAAAAAGACAATCCGGTTTATTTAGGTGCAGTGAACAAGGGAGGGGTGTGAATCTAGCAGGATCATTAGCAATCTGATTTAAATCAGGATTGCCTGGCATGCACTTTAAGTCCCAACTTGACAGTTCAATAACCCTGGGTACCCAGAATGTCATGCAGGCTAGCCTGAAGCATTGCCTGGGGTGGCTGGCATTGCAGCTAATGTTGAGGCCCTTAAGGAAAGAAAAACAGTTCAGCATGCCCACAACCCAATAATTTGTAATCCAAGCTGGATGCCTCAGTCCATTGCAAGAACCCAGTAAAAGAAACAATTTGATGGTACCACAATGATTTTTGCTTTCGTTGCAGGGAGCTACCCTGATTTGTACTCACGCTACCAGGACCTAGATGCAATGCAGGCGAGACGTAGACCTTGTGGTGGTGATCAAGGAGGCAGGGGGAAGCTGGGTTGACACGCCTCACCTCTGGGTGGTCGCTACCTGCTCGATAATGTTGGGCAGGGGGCCGAATCCCCAAGCCGGTCTTTTGCTGAGAAGGTCTCTGATGCAAGAGTAGCAGCCTAGGTTGAGATGGCAAGGCCCAGGCAGGAGGAACAGTTCTGAAAAAGTTTGTGATCTTCTGCTAGTGAAGCCTCCAGCTGGCGTAATAGATTCTACCGTGGGGAACCAAATCGCGACCGACGAAACACATTCAGCACATTTAAATCACTAACTTCTTTAAACAACAGTTCGGATACAGTCCAGTTGCAAATTGACAGCTTTACTGCGCAAATCTTCTGATCCAATGGTAATTCTCTCACAAGCTGGGCCAATCGCTTCTGGAGCAAGTCTTCGGTCCAAATCACAAATCGCAATGACACTTCTTTTCTTCTGCCACAGTTCCAAGGCTGGAAATCGGACAGGTCCAACTTCTGCAACAGACAGTTCAAATTACTTGAGAACATGGCAGGAAGGCCAGCTTAGCCTCTTCCCGCCAATTCCCCTATACTCCTTCTGGGAGCAGCTGCTCGAAAGCTTGAGCTATTCACTCTTCCACTTCCAACTCTAACTGATTCACTGCTTCAGGCAGTTCTGGGCATGCCCCCTGTAATCCAAAAGATTTGGTTGGCCGAGGGAACTGTCAGTCACAGTAAGGGCTCCCCCTCCAGGCCCATTTGGGTACCAAAACTCCAAAACTACAGAATTTCCTTCCCACAAGACCCCTGGGGATAGGGTCCATTTTAAGTCCCCAGCGGTTGGATTGTTCCAGTTACTGGAAGTCCAGGACCTAACATGGTGGCTCCCATTCAAATGTTCGAGCTGCAATAAAAGCAGGTTAGACAAACTTCTCTATCTTTACTACAACAACAAATAAGCAATACATAATCACAGTTCCTATGACAGCTCCCTCTACACAAATAGCGACTGCAGAATGGAGCAAAATAACACACTAACTTGCTGGTCGCAAGCCCTAAATCACTTGGACCCAGCCCAGGCTAATTTCTAAACACAGATTAGGTACTCTCTTAAAGGGACAGGCGTGGAGGCTCAATATGGCACTCTCACCCAAATAGATAGAACTACTCAAGACAGGACACCAGCCTGACAGTGGGCATTAAGGAGCCCAGGAAGACATGACAGTAAACCCCAATTCGTGGGGGGGTTACACTGCTCTGAGCTCTAGGAGACTAATGTGTTCCTGAGCCTCCTGTGGGCTCTAGATGCCACTTACTGTGAGGTGCCCTAGGTGGGTGTCCCACCCTAGAAGTGAGGCGTCCATTGTGAGGACACTTTATGGGGATTGCTGGAGGAAGGGAATACCCCCACTGAGATGGTTTTCCTCCTTCCATCACTCTAGTGCACACTCAAAAGTCTTTGTGACTGGTGCTAGCTTGGACAGTGGGTCCCATCTTTGAGACTAGTGGTCCCTTAGGTGATACTGAATGTCCCTCATCTGGAATCTAGACCACAGCACCACTGCTGTGGATGATGCCATGTGGCTCAGTAACAGCGGGAAATCCCTAACAGACCTCTGTTGGCCCTGTGTGAAGGATTCTGCAGTGGCAATCAGGTCTGATATCCGGTCTTGTGGAAGACAGGAAAGCCTTCCCCTGCAGGGTATCTAGTTCTGCACCTATAAAGTCCAACACCTAAACCAGTTCTGTTTGGGACTTCTGCAGATTTTTCAGGAACTCCACATCCTCTAGGGTGTTCTTTACCCTCTAGATAGAGTACCTTGCCTCTTGTTCTGTTTTCCCTGAGACTAGCCAATCATCTACGTAGGGAAAAAACACCACACCTCGCATTTTCAGGAGTGCTGCCACCATGGCTAGACACTTTGTGAAGACCCTTGGCGCTGAAGCGAGGCCAAAGGGGAGGGCTATAAACTGGTACTAGCAGCTTCCCAGCCTGAACCTGAAGTATCACCGTGGATGAGTCTGACTGGAATGTGAAAACAGGCATCTTTCAGATCCAGTGACCCTAGCCAATCTCCTGACTGCAGAGATGGTATCACTGTGCCCAGTGTGACCATCCAGAGTCTTCCCTTTTTGATATATTTGTTCAGATATCTTAGATTTAAGAAGGGTCGCCATCAGCAATATCTTAAGAACAGGCCCTTGCCCCACTGTGAGACAGGGTGACCTTTTGTACTGTTTGTGCCTGCAGCAATGTCTTTACCTCCAGTTCCAGCAGAATTCTTTCTGCTGGTGAATGAGCTGAAAAATGTCTGGGTCTCTGCAGTTTTGGGAACCTCTTGAACTGAAGGGACAATCCCTGACCCACTACTTCCAGAACCCACTTGTCTGGGGTAATTTTTATCCAGTTCTGGAAGTAGTGGATCAGCCTTCCTCCCACTGGCAATGGTTGTGTGACCTGTGCAGAACTGTCAAAGGTTTTGTTTTGGCTTTGGGGCTGGTGCCACAGTAACATGCCTTAAGCCCCTCCTGCCTCTGCCTCTGTAGTAATCTCTTTGAGGTTGGTACTTATAGGGGGTGTAGGGTCTTGGGTTGTAGCCCCAACCCCTGTATCCCCTTCCATAAGGCCTGTAGGAGAAGGAGGCCTTTTTTTTTTCTTTTGTCAGTGTTATTTTTGTAAGTGGTCTTGTACTTGTCCATTTTCTTTATGTATGCCTGTGTTTTATTACCCAACAAGGAAGTTGGCTCAAAGGAGAAATTCATGGCTTTTGTCTGGGTATCTTGGGATAGGATGGTGGCCCTTAGCCAGGAAAACCTTCTCAATGCCACTGGATGGGTGAGAACCCATAAAGCAGAGACACTGGTGTTGACAGTCATGTAGACCTGGTATTCTGTGGCATCCAGGGCTGACCTCTTTGTGGCAGCCAGGTTCTGTGCAATCTGGCCATCAGCCTTGACAGCCAGTGCCAGCACTGCATTCCACATTGTGTCCTGGTACTGGGCTGTACGGGCCAAATAAGGCCCGTCTCAGGAGCAGGGAAGCTGCTGTGTGCACTTTTTTGGCCACAGTATCCAGTTTCCTGAAATCCTTTTCATGAGGCTGTGTAGAGAAGGGTACCTTGACCATCTCTCAAGAAGCTGCCTAGACCACTCCTTCATGATCAGGGTGGGCACAGGTATTATTCCACCCCAATCTGTCCACCTGATGCTTCTTTTCAACACTTGTTATCAATACCAGCAGCTGAATCAGGGAATCAGAAGCTGACATGATTTTTGAAGTAGCTTTTTGGTGTCCTTTGCAGATGGGACTATCAGCCTTCTTGTGGGGGCTAGCCCCATCACATCCACGAACTCTGCTTCCCCTTCATCCTCCTCTGTTTCAACAGAGGGGATGTTGAGGGTGCTCACCATCTGCCAGATGAAAGAGGAGCAGGAGGTATAATCCTCTGTAGGCCTAGAAGGGGAGCCAAACTCTTGTTCAGGTGAACTGTCGGGTTTAATAGGTTTACCCTCCTCCCCCCCTCATAATATAAGTTCTCCTGTTCCACAGGTAAGTGGTCTGGGGCCTGAGTCCGAGGAGGGGGACAGGTGCATTGAGAAAGTCTCCCATAACCTGGAAGGTGTGGAAAAACTCCCATGCTTTGGCCATGTCCACTGATGAGGGCATTTGTCTTAGGTCCCCTGACGGCTCCTTTTCCTTTTCAGGCGGAGTGGTATGGACATTCTCTTCTTTTTGTTTCCTCTTTGCAAGCGATGGTTCCAGTACCAGCTCGGAGGCTCTTTTATTTATATTTTGCCACACTGGCATCAGGATTCCCCCTTTCGGACACCCCGATATCATTACCAGTTTTAGCGTGCTTGTCTGGTGGCTGAGCAGCTTTATCTTTTTTATCTGCCCCCCCCCTCCACAGGGACTGCTGCTCTTTACGAGAAAAAAACTCTTTTGTGTGCTTTCCACCATCATAGGAACTCCTTCAGAGCCTCTGTTGTGCTTTGGTGGCATAAAAGCAGACTAAGAAGCCAAAATATTTTTTATTTTCTTAGCCCTTTTCTTTTGTGTTTTAGGGCAAAAATGTTTTACAGAGGTCACAACTGAAAAAACTGTGATCTGGACCAAGGCACTTTAAACAAAGCTCATGGCAGTTTGCTACTTTACAACATTTTTAAAGCCTGTGGATCCTGTTTTCTTCTTACCAGGTCTATTAGTCATGCCAAACATTGAAAGACCCATACAAAATAATCAGGTTTGGTTTTAATTTTGAAAAGGAAATACAGTTCAGTTTCCTACAGGTGGCAACCATGTGTGCAAAAACACTAAAAAACACTTATAAATGCAAAAATTACGTGGTTTTAAAAGTTTTCATTCAAATTTGGGTGTTTCCCTTCATGCAGGAACCACATTACTGAGTGGCCTTCTCCAGTTTCTAGGAACTGATTGGGAACCGGAGAAACCACAAAGTTATCAAAAATAATGAAAAATTGCACCCTAACTAATGCAGAGTAATTAAAAAGCTAACTTAACTTAAAACAACAAAGAACTTCTGTAGCTGTACTTCAGGGAGGCTGCTGTCTTCAGGTGAAGAAACAAATCTAGGGGGAGTGTGACCACAGTGCAGAGTCTGAACCTATTCTAAGTTCTAAAATTAGCATCGAGTTCTATCTCCAGGGCATTACACTCATGCAGCAAGACGATGCTTATTATAAAGCATCACTGATGGATTCTTGTTTGAAAAGATGACATATAGACATTTGAGCTGCGGATCATTTACAAACAGGTCCCACATGCCATAATTCATAACTCAGTCAGTATGTTCCAGCATTATATTCTTATGCACACAAGAGTAAAATAACATAATTTTTTTTTAAAGAAAGGGACAGGATACTACTGGATTACATATCTAACTTTATTAAAACAATCCTTTATGTAATTCCTTCATCCACGGTACAACATTAACAACTGGCTAATTGTATTGGAGGATGCTAGAGTACCCACAAATGGTCTGAAATTCAAAGGAAGCATACAGTATTCCAAGCACCGAAACAAAGAAAAGAGGCTCCTGAAGTCTGTCTACACTGGATAAAAACATTGAAAAGGTTTACGTGTAATAAATTCTGTGTTTGGCTACTAAAAAAACATAATGGTAATAGGGTGACAAAATGAAAGGCAGGGGTAGATCTGGTAAGCTACGGAAAGAAATATGTCTTTCTCCTGAGCGGAGAATCACCTGCATGTTCCAAAGCACCACAGTTCCACAATAAGTTGAGGGTTTAGAAATGTCTACATTTTTAATTGTTTTATTCATATAAATCTAATAAAAATATCAGGAAAAGGTTGTGGTTCTTGATGGAATACTGCTGGTATCTGCTGCACACTTGACACCATCTACCTAGGGCATTGCCACTTTTCAACAGCAAAAACACTATTTTAAAATAACAATATGTGAAAACTGTATTTTATTTATTTATTTACTTTTGTTAACGAGGTAAGCACACTAGACAACCAAGTGCCTATTTTCAGGTGCGACCCAGGAGATTACAAGGTACATTAGGCAAAAACAAGTACAGGATACATTTAAGAGCATCAGGCAACAAGGTCAATGCAAGAAACAACAAGGGTTTACATTGCAAGCAGAAGGTAGAATAACAGTGTGGTTCACTCATGGAAGGCAGTAATCATCATACCGGGGCAACAATGCTCTAAAGGATGAGGGCAGCAGGTAGCTAGAGAAGTAACAAGTGGGGACAGGGGAGACCCAGATACAGATACGGCGACAAAACAGTAATATGCACACACTGTTTGAGCAGTTGGGCCTAAATGGACCCAGCACAATCAATACTTCTAGAAAGCTGCGAGCTCACTAGTGGATAAGGTGCAGAGACCCAGCACCTTTGACAGACGAGTTAGGTAACGACTCAGCCAGTCAGAGTGGCATGGGTTGAGCGGGTTCGTCAAGTGCAGAGGCAGGTAGAGGCCAATTTGAGAAAGACCCAGAGGGAGCCTTTACAGCAGGGATGGGAGGAGGAGGAGGAGGAGGAGCAAGTGCTTGCTGGAAAGGAGTTCCACAACCTGGGCGCGTACGCAGCGAAGGCCCAGTCGCCCATTTGGGTGCGAGTTTTTGGAACCAGGAGGGCATGAGAGTCACTGGATCTTACGTGGTAGAAGGGGGTAGCTGGTGTGAGGGATTCAGCGAGGAGTGAAGGGGTGGCAGATCTGACAACATTGTCAATGAAGTTGCCTACGACAAAGGAGCGGTGCTTTTCTGATGGGAGCCACTCAAGCCAGGAGTAAAGCTCACAGCGATGGGTGAGGCAAGGAGCTGAGAGTGCAAAGTGACATACACTGTTGTACGCTGTATCCCATTTTGCGAAACTAGTTTTTGTGACGTGGGCAAAGGTGACAAGTCCATAGCAGAGTGTGGGTAGAAGGACCCCCTTGGCTAAGACAAGATGGGCAGCTGCGGTGAGACAGATTTTTGCTCTGTAAGCAAGGCCCAACTTATAGTTTGAGGCCTTACATGTGTTGTGTATATGCAGATTCAGATCCAGTTGTGGTCAAGTGTCATCCCCAGGTGTCTGACAGAATCTGCAACTTGTAGGAGGGCCCCATCGGCACCTGAGATCTTTAGAGGGGCTGAGACAGCTTTTATCTTGGCTGTTGAGCCAAAGAGCATGGCCTGCATCTTCTGCAGGTTAATCGCAAGCTTGTGGTCCTTTAGTCAGGTTTGGATTTGGTCGAAGTCGGAGTTTTGCTTGGCGTTGATGACTGAGATGTCCCGGGAGCCGGTCATGATGACTAGGTCATCTGCGAACAGAGTTGAGCGCCCATGAACCAGGGCCGAGGGCAGCTCATTTATGAAGAGGGAAAACAGGAGAGGCCCCAGGACAAAGCCCTAGGGGACCCCTCAGTTAACCTGAGTGGGCTCAGACAGGGCCTTGTTGAACTTGGTATACTTCTGTCTGCCCGAGAGGTAGTGATCCAGGCAAGGGCGGGGGACGAGAAGCCAAGGGACAGGAAAGAGGAGCACAGGAGTGCGTGGTCAACCCGGTCGAAGGCTTTCCAGAGATCCATGAAGATGGCTTCAGTCAGTTTGCCTTGGTCTGCACCAGACCTGAAACATAGAAACATAGACTTTGACGGCAGATAAGGACCGCTAGGCCCATCTAGTCTGCCCATTTCCCTACCTACAGGATAGGCCGCAGATCCTAGTTAACCAACAGCCTATATCTTCCTGCCCCCCACAAGAATTGCCTTATGTCTGTCCCATGCATTCTTGAATTCTCCCACAATTTTAGACACCACAACTTCCTCAGGAAGGCTGTTCCATGCATCCACTACCCTCTCTGTGAAATAATACTTCCTCACATTGCCCCTGAACCAGCCTCCTTCTATCTTTAAATTGTTTCCCCTTGTTCTTGCAAGTCTCTTTTTCTGAAAGATGCTACCCTCTTGGATTTTGTTGATTCCTGTGAGGTACTTGAAAGTTTCTATCATGTCCCCCCTCCCTTCTTTCCTCAAGGGTATACATATTAAGCTCCTTTAGTCTCTCCTCATACGGCTTCTTTTGCAGACCCTGCACCATTTTAGTTGCCCTCCTCTGGACTGCCTCTATCCTGTCTATGTCCTTGCAGAGGCAGGGGTCTCAGAACTGGACACAGTATTCCAGATGGGGTCTCACCAACTGTCTGTACAGAGGGATAACAACTTCCTGTTTTCTGCTGCTGATGCCTCTCCCTATACATCCCAGTATACCCCCGGCCCTCCCTACTGCCTTCTCACATTGTTTGCTAACCTTAAGGTCATTTGATATGATTACCCCCAGGTCCCTTTCCTGTTTTGTTGTTGTTACTACCTCCCCACCCATTGTGTATTCTTCCCCTGGGTTCTTGTTTCCCAGGTGCATTATTTTGCACTTTTTTGCATTGAATCCTAGCTGCCATACGTGACCATTCCTCCAACCTTGCCAAGTCCTTTTTCATCCTTTCCACGCCTCCTTGTGTATCAACCCTGTTGCAGATCTTTGTGTCATCTGCAAAAAGGCATACTTTTCCTTCCAGTCCCTCTGCAATGCCACTGATGAAGACATTAAAAAGGACTGGACCCAATACTGAACCCTGCGGTACCCCACTAGTAACCGCCCTTTCTTCAGAGTGGACTCCATTTACAATTACCTTCTGTGTCCTGTTGTCCAGCCAATGTTTTACCCAGGCTACCACCCTGGGACCCACTCCCAGGCTGGTTAATTTGACTAATAATCTTTTGTGTGGGACTGTGTCAAATGCCTTGCTAAAGTCTAGGTAGGCCATGTCCACAGCCCCTCCCTGGTCTACTACTTTGGTCACCCAGTCAAAGAAATCTATTAGATTCGTCTGACATGACCTTCCCGCTGTGAACCCATGCTGCCTTGGATCCTGTGCTCCACTGACCTCTAGGTACTCAACTATTCTTTCCTTCAGAAGTGACTCCATCCTTTCCTACCACAGAGGTCAGATTGACAGGTCTGTAGTTTCCTGCCTCTGTCTTGGTCCCACTTTTGTGAAGGGAATCACATCCGCCTTCCTCCAGTCCTCGGGTACCACACCATCCTCCATGATTTATTAAAAGAGTAGCCAGTGGTTTCACTAGTTCCTTCCTTAATTCTTTTAGAATTCTGGGGTGAATTCCATCAGGACCCATTGCTTTGTCCACTTTCAGTTTTAGGAGTTCTTGCAGAACCCTTTCTTCTGTGAAAGGACTGGGATCGACCCCCTATCAAGAGTGCTTCTATTAATTGGATTAGCACTTCCCCTCCTCTTTGTGAATACAGGCAGAAATATTCAGTTCAGTATTCCTGCTTTTCACTGTCCCCTCTGCCCACCCACCGTTCATTCTATTCAGCCTCACTACCCTCCCTTTGTCTTTCTCGCTCGCTGATATGCCTATAAAGGTTTTATCCCCTTCTTAACTGAGTTGGCTATCTTTTCCTCAGTTTGGGCCTTTGCTATTCTGACTTCCCTCCCTGCTTCTTTCTGCCTTAACTGGTACAGCTCTCTGTCCTGCTCCTTCTGTGTTTCCTTATACTTCCGGAATGCTATCTTTTTCTTCCCGACTTTCACAGCCACCTCTCTTGAGAACCATAGTGGCTTTTTCTTTCGTTTTGATTTGTTTATTTGCTTCACACAAAGGCTTGTTGCCTCTATGATGGCAGTTTTGATAATTCCCCATTGTTGCTCCACCCCTCCTTCTAGCCTGTTTGCTAGTGCTTTTCTGAGGCACTCTCCTATCTTGCCAAAGTCAGCCCTCCTAAAGTCCAGTACCCTCACTTTTGTATGGCTTGACTCTGTAGCTGAGTTTAACGTGAACCACACTGTTTGATGGTCACTTGTCCCCAGATGGCAACCCACTTCTAGATCTGACCCTCTCACTGCCCCCATTTGAGAGTATGAGGTCTAAGATTGCTCCCTCACGAGTGGGTTCGAAACTAGCTGTCTAATGCCTGCCACCTGTAGGGCGTCAAGAATGGCCCTGCTCTTGGATGTGGCTGCAGCAAATGTGCTCAGTTAACATCTAGCATATTCAGGTCTCCATCAACAGTATCTCCCTTTCTCTGCCATTCTAAGAATGCCTTCTATCATATCCTTGTCCATTCCCTCCCCTGACATGGGGTCTATACTAACCCTGTGCAGATTGTGGTGCCCTTTCCAGTCTCCAAGGTGACCCACAGTGCCTCCTCCTCCCTGTTTACTCTTTTGTTCAGTTGCTTTTATCCCTTCCTTTACATAGAGAGCTACTCCTCCCCTCTTCCCCTGCCTGTCTCTCCTGTAGGTTATGTACCCTGGTATGTTAACATCCCAGTCATGGTTCTCTGTGTACCATGTTTCTGTGACTGCTACGATATCCAGGCATCCCTCTTCCATTAAGGCCACCAGCTCAGGGAGCTTGTTGCCCAGACTATGGGCATTGGTACTCATTACCCTCCATTTCCTGATGGCCTTACCCCCTTTTGCCCCATCCCTGTCCTTCTTGCCTTTGTCACTTTCTCCATTTACCCCTGCCCTTCTCCCTATCGACACCTCCATGTTGGTGTTTGCCACACTTGCTACCGTGATTGTTTGGGGGGGGCTAGGATTTTCCTGCTCCTTTCCAGTGCCTCCCCCCTTGGCTAGTTTAAAAGCTTGCCAATGAAGCATTTAAACCTATCACCTAGCATCCTGGTTCCCCTCCCGGACAGATGCAGCCCATCATGCCAGTATAGGCTTGCAATCTTGGAAGTGACAACGGCTAGGGCAGTGGAGGTGCTGTGCCCTTTTCTGAAGCCGTGTTGTTCAGGGGAGAGTAGATCATGGATCTGCAGGTAGTGGGAGAGCTGTGAGGCAACCACCTTTTCAAGAGGCTTGCTGATCGCTGACAGGATCGCTATAGGGCGGGAGTTCTTTAGATCTTTAGGGTTGCCTTGTTTGGGAACAGGGACGACTTTGGCCATTTTCCAGATGTCCGGTACTATACCCGAGGTTAGTGATACATTAAAGATGTGGGTGTTGGGTCGGGCTAGGATAGATGCCCCTAGCCTGAGTTGTTTGGGCTCAAGACAGTCATGTCCAGCGCCAGTGTGAGAGAAGAGACCAGCGAGGAGCTTTTGGGTCTCCATGAGCGAGATGACCCTGAAGTAAAAGGGCAGTCGGGGGGGGAGGGTTCCCACTGGCGGGGCCTGGACCTTGGAGTCATGGAGCAGGTTGGGGATAGCTGGTAAGTCAGTGAATAGGGCGTTAAAGGCATTGGCAATTGTGAGGGGGTTGCTGCAGTTTACCCCAACAATGTGCATATCAGTGACCTGAGCTCTGGCAGACCCTCCAACCACGTTTTTAATGTTCTGCCAGAAATAAAAATTACTTACCTTAGTAATGTTGTTTCTTGTAATGGAGTCTTGCTGTATTCTGACAGTAGCAGTGAGTCCCAACCTTCGAACTGCCCCGGAGATGAAAGAGTTAACTTTCCATGCCAGGCATGGAACGCTAAGCTCAAGCTCAGTTGAGACTCTGTCTGTTGCTGTTTGAACTCAAACCGTCAGATCTTTAAGAGCAAACTCACTAAGGTCCTGTGTGGAAGCTGTAAACCTACACTAGCCAACTGGCTACTAAACATAAAACACATTTTTGGTCCCAAAACAAAGACTCAAGTCAGGAGACCAAAAAATGAAAACACAACACCAATTCACCCAAGAAGGGGGTGAAAACAACAAGGTGGGCATCTACTGAGTGCCAACACTGCCACTGCCCACCCACATCCCAAAACAGAGGTTCTGAGAGGGGCAGGCGGGGGGGGAGGGAGGTCAGAATACAGCAAGACTCCATTAGAAGAAACAACATTATTAAGGTGAGTAATTTTTTCTTCAAACAACATCAAGTCTTGCTGCATTCTGACAGTAGCAGACTACCAAGCAGTACCTCCATGGAGGTGGGACAGAACCTACTTAGGAAATAGGCTCTGAAGCACAGCTGTGCCAAACCGAGCATCACTCCTAGACTGGATATCCAGGGAGTAATGCTTGGTAAAAGTGTGAACTGTTTTCCAGGTAGCTACTTGACAGATCTCTAGAATAGGGATATCCCTGGCAGCAGCCAGGGAAGCAGCAGTACCCCTGGTAGAGTGAGCCCTCAGGCCTGAGGGCGGAACCTTACCCAGTTTTTCATAACAAAATTGGATACAAGAGACAATCCACTTGGCAATGGATCTTTTAGTGGCAGGTTTCCCTTTACCAACCTCACCATAAGTGAGGAACAGTTGGAGGGAATCAAACCTGTGACTCTTGGTACGCTCTATGTAGTAGCTAAGGGCTCTTTTCACATCTAAACTGTGGAGCCTCCTTTCGCCAGAGGAGGAATGGTCAGTGAGTACATAGGAAGAGACATAGATTGATTAAGGTGGAAATCTGAAACCACCTTAGGCAAAAACTTCATGTTAGTCCTGAGGACCACCTTATCTCTATGAAAGGAGATAAAATCAGGCTCCACTGAGAAAGCTTGTAACTCACTTATGCGTCTGGCAGAGGTGATGGCTACCAGAAACACAGTTTTTCAAGTCAAGTACTTAAGCTCTGCTGAAGACAGAGGCTCAAAAGGGGGTTGCATAAGCTGAGCAATGCAAACATTAAGGTCCCAAGCAGGGGCAGGATCCCTGAAAGGAGGGTTGGTGTGAAGCAATCCCTTGAAAAACTTGGAGAATACAGGGTGAGCTGAAAGAGAAGAGGGCTTACCTGCTGAGATAAAGGCAGAAACAGCTGCCAGATGCACCTTTAGTGTAGCTGGTCTAAGCCCCAAGCTATTTAAATGGACCATGTAATCAAGGACTGTGGGCAGATCAGCAGACTCAGGGGAAGTATGCTTTCCAGAGCACCATATGGAAAATCTTTTCCACTTGGAATTATAAGTAGCCCTGGTGGAAGGTTTCCTAGAAGCCTTCAGAATGTCCAATACGCCTTGGGAGAGGTGTAAATCAGCAAACTCTAACTCTTCAAGAGCCAGGCCTTGAGATTGAGAGATTTTAGATTCAAGTACCAAACCCTCCCCTGAGCACAGGTTAACATGTTGTGATTCCTGGGAAGACACAGGGGAAGATGGACTGCTAAGGACAGTAGGAGTGGATACCAAGGCTGTCTGGCCCAGTCTGGAGCAATCACAATCACCTTGCAGGGTTGAGATCTGATTTTGACTAGCACTTTGAACAGGAGAGGGAAGGGGGGGGAAGCATACAGGAACTTCTCTTCCCAACTGAGAACTAAGGCATCCAGGGGGAACTGAGCCCAACACTGGGGGCCTGCAGCAAAAAAGGGGAAGTTGGTGATTGTCTGGGGCTGCAAAAAGATCTGTCTGTGGGGTGCCCCATCTGGAAAATATCACCTCCAAGACCAGGGATCCAGTGACCATTCGTGATGGCCCTGGGATATCCTGCTGAGAGCATCTGCCAGGACATTGTCCTTGCCTGGAAGGTGAACTGCTGTAAGGGAGGTGTTCAGGGAATAAGCCAGAGACTACAACTTCATTGCTTCTGTGCACAAGGCCATATACCGAGTGCCTCCTTGCTTTTTGATGTACCACATTGTGGTGGTATTGTCTGTTCTGACCTGGATAACTTTGCTCTGAACAGATTTGGAAAAGGCTTGAAGTGCTAGAAACACTGCTCTGAGTTCCAACAGATTGATGTGAAGCAGAGATTCATGAGGGGACCACAACCCCTGGGTGGTCAGGTCGCCCAAGTGAGCCCCCAACCCCAAGAGGGAGGCATCTGTAGTAAGGATTAAAGAGTGAGACTGAGTGACAAAGGGGACTCCTTGTCTCAGATTGTTCTGATCCTGCCACCACTGTAGGGCCTGGATCAAGGTTTGAGTCACTGGGATCAATTTGCCTTGTTGGTCGAGACACCTGCAGGGTGAATGAGAAGGTCAGAGAGATAAGGGTCCTTGCCCTGTCCAGGGGAAGGAAAGTTCTGGCCTTTTCTGTGTCTAGCTCTGCGCCTATGAAGGTGAGGAGCTGGACAGGCTCTACAACTGACTTTGAAAGATTCAGAAAGAAACCCAAAGAGGTGAGCAGTTGCTGAGTTATCTGTAAGTGTAACTTGACTTGGTCTGAGGACTGGCCTACTATAAGCCAGTCGTCCAGGTAAGGGAAGATGGCAATCCTTTGCCTTCTTAGAGAAGCAACTACCACTGCCAGGCATTTTGTGAATACCCTTGGAGCAGAGGTCAGACTAAAGGGCATTGCTCTGAACTGGTTGTGGCCTGAGGGCAGCTCGAACCTGAGGTACGTTCGATGGGAGCTTCTGATGAGAATATGGAAGTAGGCATCCTTGAGGTCCAGGGACACTAGCCAGTCCCCTGGCCTTAGAGAGGGTAGAATTATTCCCAGAGTCACCATTTTGAATTTTGGTTTTAAAAGGTGCTTGTTTAAGTATCTGAGATCCAGGATGGGCCGCCATTCTCCTGTCTTTTTGGGGTAAGGAAGTACCTGGAGTACAATCCTTTGCCCTGGTGTAGAGGTGGACCCTTTCCACAGCTCTGAGAGCTAGGAGGGAAGAGACCTCTGCTTCTAGGGCAAGTGCCTCTGAGGGGTTTGCAGGTGGAAAAGATCTGGTTCTCAGCTTTGGAAATCTTTTGAAGCTGAGAACCATTCCCTGGCTTACTACTTCCAGGACCCACTTGTCTGATGTTAGAGACTTCCAGTCCTGGACAAAGTAAGCCAGCCTGTCCCCTACAGGTGGTGGAGAATCGGCCCTGGCAAACCCATCAGGGTGCCTGTTTGGCAGGGGGTTTTGACTGAGGGGTGGAAACAGGTCTGCTGGTACCCCTTCTGCCTCTCCCTCTAAAGGACCCCCTCTGAGCGTAAGCAGAAGAGGAGGCCTGGGCTTGGTAGAAAGGCATATGAAAAGGTCTACCCCTGCCCCTGGGATGCTGCCTTTGAGGAGTGGCCTGCCTTCCCTTGGCCTGGGCACTCCTGTAGGTGGTCCTTTACTCGTCCATTTTCTTCATGAAATTCCCTGTTTGCTCCCCAAACAAAGAATTACCAACAACAGGAAAATCCATGGCCTTAGTCTGGGTATCCTGTGACAGGCTAGTACATCTGAGCCAAGCCATCCTGCGAAGTGCCACAGATGTAGTCATGACTCTTGATGACACATCATTTGAGTCAATTGCAGCATGGAATTGCACCTTGGATGCCTCAATACCATCAGCAGCCACCTGTTCCAGCTCCTTGGCAAGCTGGCCAGGGACCTGTTTTGCTAAAGCCATGACAGTGTCCCATCTGGATTTCTGATACCTAGCAACATAAGCCATATAATTGGCCTGTCTGAGTCCCAAGGATGCTGCCATGTACTGTTTCTTTGCCATGGCATAAATCCTCCTGGAGTCCTTGTCTGGGGGGTGTGAAGCCAAGGGAATATTTGCCTTGTCACAGGCTGCAGCCTGCACTACCCCAACATGGCTGCATTGTTGTGTAAGGAACTCCGTATCTGAGTCTGAAAATGCATACCTCTTGTCCATTCTCTTATCCACAGGGGGTGCACCCCAGGGTCCTTAAAGAACTAAGAGAGGTGGTGGCTGAACCATTGGCTATCCTGTTTAGCCGATCACTGGAAACAGGGGAGGTACCCAAAGACTGGAGGACAGCAGATGTAGTCCTCTTATACAAAAGTGGGAACAAAGAGGAAGCAGGGAACTACAGACCAGTCAGCCTCACCTCGTAGTGGGGAAGATCATGGAAGCACTACTGAAGGAGAGATTGGTGGAACATCTGGTTGTCAATGGACTACAGGACCCAAGGCAGCATGGTTTCACCAGGGGAGGTCATGTCAGACCAACCTCATTGAATTTTGACTGGGTGACTAGGGAGGTGGATCAGGGGAGGGCAGTGTACATAGCCTATCTGGACTTCAGCAAGGCCTTTGACACTGTGCCACACAGAAGACTATTACACAAACTGGGGAATATGGGTGTGGACAGGACAGTAGTGTGGTGGGTAGGTAACTGGCTGGGTGGCAGGACACAGAGGGTGGTGGTAAATGACTGTCACTCCACAGAGGGAAGAGTGACCAGTGGGGTACCACAGGGATCAGTGCTGTAACCAGTCCTATTCAACATCTTCATCAGTGACATTGCGCAGGACCTAGAAGGCAGAATTTCACTGTTCGCTGATGACACAAAGCTCTGTAACAGAGTAGACACACCAGAGGGTGTAGACAGAATGAGAAGGACCTGCAGAAACTTGAAGAATGGTCAAGGGTTTGGCAGTTGAAATTCAATGCAAAGAAGTGCAAGATAATGCATATGGGGCACAAAAACCCTGGCACAATATATCAGTTGGGGGTGAGGATATAGCATGCACCAAGCAGGAAAGGGATCTTGGGGTTATCATCTCTGATGACCTCAAGGTAGGGAAACAGTGTGACAAGGCAGCAGGTAAAGCAAATAGGATGCTGGGATGTATAGGCAGGGGCATCACCAGCAGGAAAAGGGAGGTCATAATTCCGCTATACAAGACACTAGTGAGGCCCCACCTGGAGTACAATGTACAGTGTACAGTTCTGGAGACCATACCTACATAAGGACATAGACAGGGTAGAGAAGGTTCAGAGGAGGGCAACAAAGATGGTGCATGGATTGCATCACAAGTCCTATGAAGACAGGTTGAAGGAACTGAACATGTACTCCCTGGAGGAGAGGAGGGAGAGAGGAGATATGATCGAGACATACAAGTATCTTACAGGGAGGAACAGGGTGCAGGAAAAACTATTTTTAAGCGAAAAAGATGTTCCAGGACTAGAGGGCATGGGATGAAGTTGGAGGGAGGACGATTCAGAGGAAACATGAGAAAGAATTTCTTCACAGAACTGGTGGTGGACAAGTGGAACACCCTGCCAGAGGAAGTGGTGGGGGCTGAAACAATCACGGGATTTAAAAATGCATGGGATAGACATAAAGGAATTCTGGAGGTCAGGGGTATGGGGCAACAGACTTCTAGGAAAACAAACTGAACTTACAAGCTCAAATGGGCAGACTGGGTGGGCCATAGTCCCTTATCTGCCGACACTGTCTATGTATCTATGTATAGTATTAGGAGTCTTTAAAATTTTAAATGTCTGTTTCCCAAAAGATTTGTGCAAGGGAATAGACAGTCTCCTAGACTCTGGGATATCCATCATTTCCACAAAGTCAAGCTCCCTTGGTCATCCACAGCTTCTTCTATAGGAAGCTGGAGGGTTTCAGCCACTTTTTTATAAAACATGAAATGAGAGGGGGACTCAGAAAGCCTAGGAGGAGACACTCCAGAAGGTCTGTCTGGGGAGATGTCCAGGTCAATGGGCACATCCAGACTTTCAAATCCACATTCACTTTCTTCATACTCCTCTTCCTCCTCTTCCGATTCATAATACTCTTCTAAATCATAATCCTGAACTAGTGGAACTGACCGTACCGAGCAACTCCCTGACGGTGCCGGTTTGGTCGGAACCGGGGAAAGCAACTGGACAATTTTGATCGCTTTGGCTATTTCTTCAGTGGTTGGAGAGGAAAGTTTTGGCTCCACACCAGCTAATTTTTCCTTTCTAGTTCTCTTTGCTGGAACCGATTCCTCAGAATCGGATCTCCTTTTGCCCGAAGAAGTCTCGCCCTAGTCAGAGGGCACTCCTTCTGGTTCGGTTTGAACCGAACCGGGCTGGCCATCCGGTTCAGCGGACTTTTTGGCTTCCCTTTCCCTGAGCCTACCAACTCTCTTTTCTAGGGTAGCTGCAGGACAATTTCTACAAATCTGGCAGTCTGCATTGAGGTGGTCAAACCCCAGACAATAAACACAGGTGGTGTGGGGGTCAGCGTTAGCAAAGACTTCCCCACACACACACTACAGTGTTGAAACCCAGTGGGCCCGGTTTTTCTTTTGGGTTTCTCAGACATTGTGCCAGTCCTAACCAAACTTACCTTTTTAATGGCAATCCGCCAGGCAAGACCCTCTTATCGGTTCCTGACCGTGTCACGGGTTGTGGAAAAAAACGTAATAAAATCCCTTTTTTTTAGAATCGATAAGAACCGGTAATCACACTCTAAAAGTACAATTTAAGATTTTCTAACAACTTGATCGGTTCAAACCAAACCAATGAACCGTTTACAAGTTCCACACAGAAAAGAATTAATATATAACCTATCTAGTACTCACAAATACCACAGACAGAGACTGAACCGACAGGTTGCGGTTTAAATTCGGTCAAAAACCAAGAAAAAACGGTACTTTAACCGACAAATTGAACTGAGCAGAAGGAGAAATCTCCGGAGCGACTGTTCAGTGAGGCGGAGTAAAGAATCTGACGGTTTGAGTTCAAACAGCAACAGACAGAGTCTCAACCGAGCTCGAGCTCAGCGTTCCATGCCTGGCATGGAAAGTTAACTCTTTCATCTCTGGGGCAGATCGAAGGTTGGGACTCACTGCTACTGTCAGAATACAGCAAGACTTCATGTTGTTTGAAACTCCTCGGGTTTCTGGCTGAGGAGAGTAGGGCAGATTTACAGAACTCACTCTTTGCAGAGCGGATGGCTCTTTTGCACAAGTTCCTCAGTTGTCTGTATTCGAAGAGGTCTGTACTGGAAAGAGAGGTCTTGTATCGCGCCCAACATTTGTCCCTTTGTTTCATAAGGGAAAAAAGGCTGTCATGGAGCCAGTATGTGACAGTGCCCCTCACCCTCCTTTCTGTGAGGGGAGCATGCTTGTTTTGCAGGGGGGTAAAGACAGTCAGAAAGTTGTCAAGGGTCCTGGAGGGGTGTTTTATGGCAGTGACCTGAGACCAGTCTGCTTGTCACAGGTCAGCAAGGTAGTCTCCAACATTGAGTTTGGAGCAGTCCCTCATTTGGATCACTTTACAGGGGATTTGGGAGAGAAGATGCCCCATATACAGTAGGTGGGAGAGTGATCCGAGATAACATCAGGGAAATTCCACAGGAGACAATTCTATCTGGTCTGTTGCTCAGCACCCAATCAATGAGGGATTCCTGGTCTCTACATGAGGAGAGCTTTGTGGGTTCAGAAATTAGTTGGCTGAGGGCGAGACCAGCCAGCAGGGGCTCATATTGATGGATGCTGTGGCCCACCCAGTTGAGGTTGAAGTCACCTAGGACTAATAACTCATTCGAGCCAACCATGGGACTGAGGCTGTTGAGGAAGGAGGAGAGCCCTAGCACTCCACCCTTTGGGGGGTTGTAGGCACAAATCAGGTGTACCATTTTGGTGTTGCCTAGCAGGAGAAGGGCATGCAGGAACTCATAAGTATGGGATGGGTGTGGTGTATGTCCTGTGACAGATACGTTTAAGTGCATCTTATAGTATAGGAACACCCCACCCCCTCGCTTGTTCTCTGCCCTGTACTATATCTACAGTTGTGTCTGCGAGGCTCAGCCACAGTACCAGACAGTTCCCTGCATGACAACTGCCACTGAATTGTACTGTTTCCTGCAGAGGTCTGCAAAATTCTATACAATGCTGCAGGATAATGCATCCAATCCTGGCAGGTGCCACTGTATGTCAGCCGGACTCCAAGCTTTCATCTTACCTCATTCTATCCTACTGTCACTTAGAATGTTCAGGTACTCTCTGCCTGCTGCTAGAACACCTGTGTGCCTGAAGGGATTTTAGATCTGCAGCATTCATACAAACACACTGTGCTTAAACCTACATATCTTAAAAACCATACATCCAATTTTAAAACTGTAAAAAGAAGAAAAGGTTTTGAAAATGACTGAGGTTTGGTAATGTCTATTTAACTGGATTTAATGTTGTGTAAGGTTGTTTTCATATTTTAATAAATTCTGATGATTTTATCAAAATATAATTATGCTCTGTTTGCTTAGTCATACAAAAATATTAAATTTCTGTAAAATTGTTGCTAAAATTGTTAAAAATATACAATAAACATCTGTTATTGGCTACATATAATTTTAGCAAGTTTTTTACCATTTTTTTTAGTCAGAAATCAATATCTGAATCTCTTGTTATTACAGTTTGAGTTTTTTGTTCCACTCCACTGGTTGGAATTGTTGCAGTGTTCAATTCTTCTTACCCATTGATTTTAGTTTATGACTCGGATTCTCAATTTTTTTGTTTTCTCCTAGTTTAGTAAGAACATATTCCCACATTACCTCAGAAGGCCACATCAGGAAGTGATGCAGGCAGGAAGTGCTCTGTGAGGTCACGGGATGCGGGTAGGGCAGGGAGCGGACACAGGAAATGGAGACAGTTTCAGTGCTGGAGGGCTCTCTATGATTAATTGCATATTTGCTGTAGTTAAAATGTATAATTTATTGAAATAAACTATTTTATTTTATTTTTGTAATAAAATCCCATAATAAGAATAGGAAACTGTATTTTATTTGTGCTATTTGCTTTATCATACTGTAAACGAAGCATGATGTTGTTCATGTAAAGGTTCACAGTCTTTCAGTAAAACATCATGTTACATAAATCTGTATTATTTAATTTCCTGGCATAGTTTATTTTTGGGGGTTGTATTATGGGATGGTTTAAGGTGAGGGAATGACTGTATGATGTTGCACTGTGTGTTAGTGGCGGGGGGGGGGGTCCTGCATTCATAATACAGGCTCAGATGCACTTCATATGTTCTGGGGAAATGAGAGGGGCTGTATGCATGTAATAATGGTGCTAACAGACACTGTAGATACATTACGGGTATACGTATAGGATGATGAAATTTCTGAAAAGGCACTGGTAATTTGGGGTATACTGTATCATGGGGAAGGGGGTGGGTGTGCCTGTACCAAGGAATGATGCTCATAGGCACTGCAGTCATTTTGCGTCATGAATTGGCACCCGCCCTTGGGGTATACTCAGTTGTAGGGAAGCAGGTGGGTCTGCCTGCACCTGTAATGGTGTTCATATGCCATGCAGAGACATTGTGGGTATACGTACAGGGTGCTGACATGGGCACCTGTAAAGGTTGTGTACTATGTGCTGTGTCACATGGTTTGCCTGCATACACATGTGATATGTTGCAGCATTCAGTATGGCGCACTGTGTGGGTGGGAAGGAGTGTGGGTGTGCCTGCACCATGGAGTGATGCTCATTGGCGCACATATGTACTATGTGCTATGTTTCATTTGAATGGACTGTATAAGTCATACACTGGCACTGATCACATCACAGTGCATCAGAGGTAAGGACTGGTCTGAAGCATTATGAGCACTAGGGACTAAACAAGTGGTTGTGGAGTGATTCAAACTTGAATAGAACATTACAGTGCATCTGAGGGTAGTGTTGGAATGAATCTTGATGTGCACAGTGGACTACACCATGGTGACTGAGGAGGGATCCATATCAGTAATGCACATCACAGAGTGTCAGAGATGAAGGCTGGACTGAAGAACAGATGGACTAAATCAGTGACTCTGGTGGGATTTGAACCTGGACAGCACTTTACAGTGCAGTAGAGGTTGGGGCTGGACTGACACCAGTTCAGTCACTGGACAACACCACTGGCTGTGGTGGGATCTGAACCTGAAATGCACTTCACTGTTCACTACAGATTTGGGCTCGACTGATGCATGATAAGGAGATAGATTTTACAAGTGGCTGTGGAGGGATTTGAGCCTGAAGAATACTTTACAGTGCATCAGAGACTGGGGCTGAACTGATGTCATATGAATTGATGGGTTACACCAGTGGATGTGGAGGGTTTTGAACATCAAATGCACTTCACAGTGCATTATGGGATTGGTCTGGACTGATACATGGTAAGTCGATGGACAACACCATCAGCTGTGGAGGGATCTGAACCTGAAGTGCACTTCACTGTTCACTACAGTTTGGGCCTCAACTGACGCATGATAAGGAGCTAGATCTTACAAGTGGCTGTGGAGGGATTTGAACCTGAAGAATACTTTACAGTGCATCAGAGATTGGGGCTGAGCTGATGTCATATGACTTGATGGACTACACCAGTGGATGTGGAGGGTTTTGAACATGAAATGCACTTCACAGTGCATTATGGGATTGGTCTGGACTGATGCATGGTAAGTCGATGGACGACACCATCAGTTGAGGAGGGATCTGAACCTGAAATGCACTTCACTGTTCACTACAGTTTGGGGCTCGACTGATGCATGGTAAGGAGCTAGATCTTATAAGTGGCTGTGGAGGGATTTTAACCTGAAGAACACTTTACAGGGCATCAGAGGTTGAGTCTGGACTGACGTCATACGAGTCGATGGACAACATCAGTGACTGTGGAGGGATTCAAAACTTGATTTGACCTTTACAGTGCATCAGAGAGTGGGTCTGGACTGATGCCAGATAAGTTGAAGGCAACACCATTATTTTTTCATTTTAAACAATCAGCAGCTGCGTATTAGGGAGAAAACTCAAGTGCAGAGCATGAGACAAACATGCTACTGACCCTAACCCACTTATCATCCATAACGCAGGGAGCAACTTGCCACATAGATTTTAACATAGCCATAATCCGAACATAAACTCTTTAAAAGTAACAAAAGGCGCTGAATTCATGTGACCTCATCTAGTACATGCACAAGAAACACTCTCTCCCATCAGGAATGCCAGCCGGATCCATAAGATGTGATCACACAGGATGACCAGAAATTATCTCAAAATGAACAACGTGACAACTATGAAAACGTTTATCATAAATAAAAATAAAAATAAATAAAGTAAATACAGATTACAAATCGAGGTTTTGGCACCAAAATAAAGTGAGTATTTTAGGATAAGAGCGGCACCTCCATCTTGAAACTAAGTTTCCAGTCGCCATGCTCTTCCTGCACCAGTGTGCGCTCTGACTGGTTAATGGAAATAGTGACGTGTACAATAAGCATAGAGGAAGCATGGCAACAGTGAGGATCAATATGACCAAATGGTGACGCACTACAGAGCTAGGGTGGGTGCAGGTGAGGGCTGCGAGCCCTAACTGAAACATCAAAAAAAATAAATAAATCACTGCACACTCCAGAGCCCAGAAAGCCACTTTCCCTCCAGTGATGGTTGTAAAAAAAAAGACGAGTCCTTGCTTGAATGCTAAATAAGGATTTAGTCTAACGTGTCAGGCACACACATTGAATAAAATAGTGGAAGGCACAACAAAAAGATCTGCGTGCTGGTTCCCTGGTGCTTCGACAACTAAGGCTTCATCGGGGGGATGGTGCTTGCATCTAAGACAATCCCTTTATACCAATTAAATTCAGAACTGAGGATGTCAGAAAATCTGACCAATCACAGAGCTCGATTTTTAAATACAGAAATATTCAGCTCACTTAGTGGTATAAATGGGATAATAGTTATAACAATCATTATATCAGTGACAACATGTTATTGTAGAAAAATACCCCAAAAGTCATAAAAAAATACACCAAAAGTGGTGACGGCCAATCGGATTGCTCGAATAAAAAAAATATGTAAGTTAGGAAATTAATTATAGTGTCAACCTGATCAGCTTAACATGTTACACTAAAACAAGATGATTTGTTGTTACAAGACAAACTAATGGCAGCATGAACACAATACATTTTTCACAGCACATGCAAAAAAATTGTAAATTTATTTATTTATGTATTAAGGCTTGTTTTCTCAAAAATAGCCAATGGGAACGCATATTATATTAGGTAAAATCAGTAAGGGTATGATGTCCCCTATTAGCTGGTACAACTCAATTCATGAAATGTAAATAAATGCTCGAGCTGCACCAAGAGAAAGACATGGATGCCAATCGGCATCATCAGGCACTACAGCACATGATTTCGGATGCCATATGGCGTCATCAGGAAAAAGAGGTATGTTTTTTATGACGCCATATGGTGTCATCAGGAAGGAATGAGTTAAAATAAAATTCAGTTTCTAGTCCCTTTTGTAAAAATAATTTCTTAGAAAAGGATTACCTTTCAGATATTTAAGGCAAGAAGAAAACATTACTCACCATAGTAATGTTGTTTCTTCTAATGGAGTCTTGCTGTATTCTGACTATATGCAGTTAGCCCCAGCACTGGAACTGCTCCGAAGAGGAAAGGGTTAACTCTATGCAAGGGCATAGAACATTGAGCTCCAGCTCGGTTTTCAAACCTCTGTCCCAGGTACTCCTCAGTGTAACCGTTAGATTCTTACGAGCACTATGCTAACTAACTATTAAATAGAAATTGTTTTAGAAATTTTGTGCCAAAAGGCAATAAGGGTATGTCTCTAGCTACTGCGACCGAAGCAACTGTACCTCTGGTGGAGTGAGCCTTCAGGTCTGAGAGTGGCTCTTTCCCCAATTTTGAGTAACAGAACTCAATACAGGAGACAATCCACCTGACAATAGTTCTCTTAGTGGCAGGTTTACCTTTTCCCACTTCTTGATAAGTGAGAAATAGCTGTGAACAGTCATTTCTAGGAGCCTTAGTATCGTCTATATAATAAGTAAGGGCCCTCTTTACATCAAGACTGTGAAGTCTTCTCTCCCCAGAGGAAGAATGGTCAGTGAAGAATACAGGCAATGACACAGACTGGTTCAAATGAAAGTCTTGATACCACCTTGAGCAGGAACTTTCTGTTTGTTCGAAGGACTACCTTATCCCTGTGAAATTAAATTAAATCAGGTTCCACTGATAAGGCCTGTAATTCATAGGTTTCATAGGTGAATACAGAGCTATGTAGATAAAAGTCCTTTTGCTCGCCAATTTATCAATACCCCTGAATCTTATGTTTAATAAGGAAACTGTTCAATCTGTACTTAAAGATATTCATAGTGTCACTAGCTACTACCTCTAATGGTAGTTTGTTCAAGATGTTAGTTACTCTCAAGATGAGCCAAGATTTTCTTTTATTTGTTTTGGGACGATCCACTAACAGTTTTAGAGGGTGTGCCCTAGTATTGCACAATGATTCCCTGAATCTCAATCCCAAAAGTTCCCACAAACCTGGATCAATAAGTGATTTATAAATCAAGCACATATCCCCTCTTAACCACCTAAACTCCAAGGAGTATAATCCCAAGGTATTTAACCTCCTTAGATAATCTTGTCCTTTTACCTCCTGTATGTGGCGGGTAGCTCTCCGCTGGACTTTTTCCAGTGCAACTATCTCGGCTCTTCCACTAGGTAACCAAAATTGTGCACAGTAATCCAAGTGCGGCATTACTAAAGATGTATAGAGAGGTAGCAGGACTTCCTTGCTTCTAGATGTAATGTGCTTATTTATGCAATGTAATATACTACTTGATTTCTTAATAACCAAGTTACAATGTGTTTTGAATGACAAGTCATTTGTAACCACAATGCCCAGGTCGCTCTGTTGCTCCACGATACTCAGTATTTGTCCTCCAAGTATATTCACCAATTCTCCTAGCTGAGGTAATGGCGACCAAGAACACAGTTTTCCAAGTCAAGAATTTCAGCTCAGCTGAAGATAAAGGTTCAAAGGGGGGAGGCTGCATAAGCTGTGCAATACAGATATTCAGATCTCAAACAGGAGAAGGGTCCCTGAAGGGGGATTGATTTTTTTTATTTATTTAGTTTTTGTTTACCGGGTAAGTGCACTAGCCATAGCAATGACTATTTTCAGGCACAACCTGGGAGGATACAGTACAAAACATGGCATGAACACATCACAAATACAAGATTATACATTATCGAAACTATTGAAATACATATGACATGACAAGATTGGCTAAGTTTAACAGTTTTTTAAAAATACACAAGAAACAGAGAAACACAAAACCGTCTTGTAGATAGTGTACAGACTAACACAAATTACTGATCTGTGGTGAGAACACATTAGGCAAGTAGTAATAGGCTGTTGATAAAGAATTTATGTATGGTGGTAAGAGGGGAAAGGAGTGGAACTGGAACAGCCAAGGGAGGTACCATAGAGGGAGGCCTGTGAGAGGAAAGGAAAAGGGAAGGGACAGGAAAAACTGGAAAAGTGCTTGGTGTTGAAAGGCACAACATAGGTGACAGAACTAAAGGAGCAGAGTGGAAGGATGAAACTGGTTAAGGGGGTTTAAAGCAGGTGCAACTGTGGGAAGTGGCAAGGTGGTTATATAGTCCTTTCTTAAAAGAAATATGGGAGGAAGATTCACGCAGGGCAAGCGGGAAGGAGTTCTAGAACAGGGGGGCATGGCATGCAAAAGCCATACGCCTTTAGAAGAATAATGCCTGGAAGTGAGGACTGGTGCATTATCAGCAGATCGTAGGTCATAGTGTGGGGTAACTTTAACTAAGGGTTTCGGTATTTGTAAATAGACAATGTTATCAATGACAGAGCCATAGGCATAAAGCTGGAGTTCAGTAGGAGGAAGCCATCCCAGATCCGAGTAAAGGAGGTAGTGGTGTTTCAACCTATGAGAGGAGGAAGTATAGCACCATACATTGTTATATGTCACGTCCCATTTTCGGAGGCTAGATTTGGACACAGAGGTATAGGTGGCAACCCCATACATGAGAGAGGGAAGGAGTATGCCTCGGGCAAGGGCAAGCCTAGCAAAGGGGGTTAGCATGTATCTGGTGCGGTATGCTATCCCAAGTTTAGAGCTGACCAGCTTGCAGGTCTGTTGAATATGCAGATCAAAGTTTAGCGATGGGTCTAGAGCGACCCCATGATATTTAAATGAGTCTACCATCCCTAGAGTTGAACCATTAGAGGAGGAGACACTAAATTTAGGATGGGAGAGTTTAAGCTTGTCCTTAGACCCGAATAGCATAGCTTGGGTTTTGGACTCGTTTAGAACAAGCCTGTGGCTGGTTAGCTATAGACAGATTTGCAGAAAGTCAGTAGAGAGTTTTTGGTTGATGACATCAATGCTTCTGTCACTAGTGTAAAGAACAATATCATCAGCATATAGCAGTGAACCAGTCCCTTTGATGTTAGTGGTGATATTATTGAAGAAGATGGAGAAAAGCAGTGGTCCAAGGATTGACCCTTGTGGCACCCCTATGTTGATGGAGGTTTTGTCAGAGTAGGTGGAGTTATATTTAACAGTTTGAGCCCTGCCTGAGAGCTAGCTGCCAAACCACCGAACAATGTTTTGAGAGAAACCAAGTGACTCAAGGGAAGTTAGGAGGATGGAGTGGTCAACAAGGTCAAATGCCTTGGTCATATCAATGAAAATAGCCTCCGTGAGAAGGCCAGCGTCCATAGCCATAAGGGTGTCTGATGTAAATTTGAGGAGGGCAGTAGTAGTGCTATGACCCTTCCGAAAGCCATGCTGGGCTGGGGTAAAAAGGTCACATTTCAACAGGAAATCAATCGTTTGAGTAGCTACCAGTTTCTCAAGAATTTTACTGAGAACAGATAGGATGGCTATGGGACAGTAATTTGTGGGGTCTTTGCAATCACCTTTTTTTGAATACAGGAGAAATCCTAGCAATCTTCCATAAATACGAGATATAGCACAGGGACAGGGATAATGTGAACATATTTGCTAGAGGACCAGCAATGAAGGGGGCAGCTAGCTTTAGGAGCTTAGGTTTGAGGTTGTCAGAACCAGCAGCAGTGTAATCAGAGATTTTATACAGTAACTCGATTACTTCTCGCCTGGTGACAGCCTTGAAAAAGAAATGCGGACCATTGGCAGGGGGTGAGGAGGGAATATTTGACTGGATGGGGAAGGTGGAGGTGTAAGTGGATAAATTTGAAAACTTGTCATTGAAGACATTTGTGATAGTAAGAGGACTGTCGCACTGGACCACATTTTGTATCATGTCAGTGGGGGTTGCTGCAGGATTTAGGCCGAAGAAGAATTTTGTGTGGGACCAGAATTTTTTGAGTCACCAGAGGAGTTTGCTAGTAATTCTTTACAGTAAGAGCTTTTAGCCTTTTTGATGTCCTTTCTACAGGAATTGCGCAGGGCCCTATAAGTATTTAGGTCGGAGGCTAGCCCTGATTTCTTGTATTGGAGCCAGCTTTTGTCTCTGTGTTTTAATTTAGCAAGAAGATCAGATTTTAGCCAGCGAGTTTGTCTATTTTTTACCCTACAAGTTGCTAATTTGCAGTGCTTGTCTTGGAGAGTAAGGAAGTGAGTTATGAATAGGTTAAGAGAGGTTTGAGCATCATTAGATGTTAGGAAGGAGGACCAATCAGTGGAAGCAATGTCATGTAGGAAAAGTCTGGAGTTGAAGGTCGCATAGTTGCGGAAAGTGATGAGATGGGGTTTCGATGGAGTCGGCTAGTTTTTACCCCAGATACAGTAGGTAGGGGGGAAGTGGTCTGTGATGGCAACAGGTAATACACCTGAGGCAACGATGTTTCCAGGGTGGCTGGGCAGGATCCAGTCCAGCATCGTGCTCGTACTGGAGTGTTTTTTTTTCCTGAAGGGATCACATATCAGCTGGTGTAGGTTAAAACTTTGCAGTCTTACTGGTAATGCAGATTGAGCAGCTCCCAACCAATTTATGTTTAGGTCCCCAAGTATGAGGACATCATGTTTACCAACAAGGTTGGAGGTCTGGTCTAGCAACTCTTCCAGTCCTTTTTGGCTGTTTGATGGTGGGTTGTTGGTGCAGGTAATATGGAGTTTTTTGGTACCCAAGGTAAGAAGAGTGTGAAGTACTTCACAGTGGGCAAGGTGAGGTGATGCAATGGCAGTGAGACGTAGATGGTCCTTGAAATAGACAGCAGTACCACCCCCTCATTTGGGGGAAGGTCTATCATGTCTCAGAAGGTTATAGGATGGAAGGGAGCACAGAGGGTCGGGGGATGGAAGGATTTAGCCAGGTTTCGGTCAGGCATATGATGTCAGGCTTGTATAGGGCGGTCCAGGTTTCAAAATCAGCTAAATTGTGACTAAGACTCCTGATATTGTGATGTACAACAACCAGGTCTTTTGCATTACTGATCAAGTCAGTTAGAGCTTGTGAAAGCCCAGGATTTAATTGGACATCACCAGAGAGCAGGATGGCGATAAGAAGGAGGTACCAGAGCTTACGGCGCAGGAAGAGGCATAGGTTATAAGATCTCAAGTGACACTTCTTTAGGACATAGGTAACTAGGTAGTGCCAGGTTCTATTAAGTAGTACTGGGGATAGGTCACAGTGAGGGGTATGAGGCAGTAAAGAATTCGAAAAGAGGTAGTCATTTGGTAGGAAGTGGGGGATTCATAGATTGAGGTTGAGGTGAGGAGAGCATAGACAGATGGTGCAGCAGGAGAGAGCACATTAGAAAAAACAGTACCATCTGATGCAGCATTATTCTGTAACTGCCACTGAGTCAGAAAGAAGACCAATATAGAGCTGGGGGCTGCAGGTAAAGATAACGAGGATCTGTATCTTGAAATGGATCTGGGTCCAAGGTTGTCAGTTGTTAGGGACAGGATGACCAGAAAGGTATAGACCAGGCAAGAAACGAGGTAAAGGGTGAAGAGACCAGCAGCAGATTAAGCCTGATGAAGATGGGTCCGATATAAAATGTAAAGGGGAGAAGTGATGTCTGCAGGAAACTAGGGGAAATTATTTAGTTAGGTGATTTTATTGGGCAGCAGAAGCGAACCAATGGTAAGAGAAGTGGGCTGAGAGGGAGAGGCTAAGATGTATTTAATGGAGGCCTGGGAGGGGTGGGAAAAAATAGAGGTTAATGGGGGCCTGGGGGGGTGGGACAAATTAGAGTCCCTAAGGTTAAAACCAGCTGAAAAGCCACCGTGCTGAAAGGGCGCCTAAAGCAGCAGTTTGGAAGCCGAAAAAGGCGCTCCAATTGGTAGACAGCAACACAGCAGGGCAGGCCAATCAGTTCCGGGATACAGTGGCGCCACACCAATCAGGAGTTTGGTGAGCAGTGGAGCTGGATAGCGATAAGTACCTTAGCTGGGATCCGTGGAAGGGGACCAGGAGGACAGCTGCTTGTGGCGATGAGTCGGGCGGCGCGCGATGCGGGAGCCATGAAGCTCCGCCTGAGAAGGGACACCGCTCAGGCAGTGAGCTCTTGGGGGAAAGAGAAAAACAGCTGGTTAAAGTAGGGAGAGAGGACAAAAGGAGCTGTCATCAGGCTAACAGCAAGAGCTGGGGGCGATCAAGTAAACAAAAGCCTGGAGCTGCAAGATAGACAGGGGAGGAGTTACAGAGATTAATAAATTAACAAGTGAGTAAAGGAGTTGAGAGGTTGGGGGATAGGGGAATTTCACTCAAGAATTCAACAGAATAAAAAAAGGAATCTAGCAAAGATTAGTGAAAAAGGGCACTGGTTACAGTCAGGTTGGGGAAGGCAGAAAATTAAGGCTCTGGTGTGCTTGGGAACCAGAGGGGCAGTGGTGATTAGAAAAAGTGGAGGGGGAAAAAGACAAGAAATTAGCTTACAGGGGCAGGAAAAAGGCAGATAAAGTAGAGAAACAGTTTTAGCAGGGACAATGCAGACTCAAAATAAGGGTACCACAGAACCAAATGGTTTAAAATGCTGTAAAATACTCTATGGTCATTGAGGAAAAGGACAAATGCAAACAGGAGATTATAAACAATAGTATTATAATGCACAAAGTAGAGTCCCAAAGGTTAAAACCAGACAAAAAGCCGCCGTGTTGAAAGGGCACCTAAAGCAGCAGTTTTAAAGCTGAAAAAGGCGCTCCAATCGGTAGATATCAACACAGCAGGGTAGACCAATCAGCTCTGGGATACAGTATCGCCACACCAATCAGGAGTTCAGTAGGCAGTGGAGCTGGATAGCGATAAGTACCTTAGCTGGGATCCGTGGAGGGGGACCAGGAGGATGGCTGCTTGTGGCCGGTGGAGTCAGGCAGGTGGTGATCAATGTGGCAGCTGTGAAGCTCTGCTTCTGAGAAGCGGGGCGCCGCTCAGGCAGTGAGCTCTTAGCTGGGATCCGTGGAGGGGGACCAGGAGGACGGCTGCTTGTGGCCAGTGGAGTCGGGCAGGCGGTGATCGATGCGGCGGCCATGAAGCTCTGCCTCTGAGAAGCGGGGTGCTGCTTGGGCTGTGAGCTCTTAGCTGGGATCCATGGAGGGGGAGCAGGAGGACAACTGCTTGTGGCCGGTGGAATCGGGCAGGCGGCGATTGATGCAGTGGCCGTGAAGCTCCACCTCTGAGAAGCAGGGCACCACTTGGGCGGTGAGCTCTTAGCTAGGACCCGTGGAGGGGCTTAGACTGAGTGGAGGATGGAGTCCTGATCATGCCCCTCCTGCCTCTTCCCCAAAAGAACTCCCTCTGCTGGAGAGAAGAGGAGGCCTGGGCTTGGTAAAAGGGCCTTTGAAAAGGCCTGCCTCTGCCAACCCTAGATTGCTGCCTCTGAGGAGTGACCTGCTTTTCCTTGGCTGCAGCACTCCTGTAGGTGATCCGGTATTCATCCATCTTTTTCATGTAAGCCTGTTTGCTCTCCAAACAGAGAATTACCCATGACAGGAAAATCCATGGCCTTGGTGTGGGTATCCTGTGATAAACTGGTACACCTGAGCTAAGCAAATCTCCTCAGGGAGACAGATGTAGCCATAACCCTAGAATGTACATCATTCGAGTCAACAGCAGCATGAAACTGGACCTTTGATGCCTCAATACCATCTACAGCCACCTGCTCCAGCTCCTTGGCCAGCTGGGGAGGGGCATTCTTAGCCAGCTCCAGAACCATATCCCACATAGATTTCTGGTATCTGGCTGTATATGCCATGTAATTAGTTTGCCTGAGTCCCAAAGAGGATGCCAAGTACTGTTTCTTTGCCATGGCATCCACTTTCCTGGAATCCTTATCTGGGGGGTGAGATGCCAGGGGAATATTAACCTTGTCACAGGCTGCAGCTTGCACTACCCCAACACGGCTGCAATAATTTGCAAGGAATTCTGTCCCGGGACCTGACAAGGTATAACTCCTGTCCATCTTTTTATCCACAGGGGGTATGGATGTTGGAAACTGAAGAATTTTTTTGTGTCTGTTTCCCAAGGGATTTATGCAGAGGGACAGACACTCTTTTGGACTCTGGGACATCCATCATCTCAACATAGTCAGGTTCCTCCTGATCCTGTTCAGCCTCTTCCACAGGAAGCTGGAGGGTATCAACCACTTTATTGTAGAACAAGGAATGGGAGGGGGACTCAGAAGGTCTGGGAGGAGACACGTGAGAAGGTCTGTCTAGGGAGATGTCAGGCTCTACTGGCTCTTCTAGGCCTTCATAATCTTCTTCCTCATCATCTTTTTCTCCTTCCCAATCGCCCTCATAAAATGCTTCAGGGTCATATTCAGAAGCAGAAACTTCCGACTGAACTGACCATTTTTGGGTTGGTGTCGGTTTGGTCAGAACCAGGCAAAGAGATTGTACAATAGCAATTGCTTTAGCTATTTCATCAGCAGTCGGAACATGGGAACCGGGATCCGAACCGGCGGACTTGCGCTTTCTCTTTGACGGAACCGATTCCGCAGAATCGGCTCTCCTTTTGCCTGAGGAGGTATCGCCCAGGTCAGTGGGCACCCCCTCAGGTTCGGTCAGAACCGAACTGGGCTGACCATCCGGGTCAGCAGATTTCTCGGCCTCCCTTTCCTTCAGCCTACTTAAACATTTATCTAAAATGGCTTTGGGAAAGTTTTTGCAGAGTTGGCAGTCTTCTTTGAGGTGGTCAAACCCCAGACAATAAACACAGATGAGGTGGGGATCAGCCTTAGCAAAGGCCTCCCCACATTCAGTGCAGTGCTGCAACCCAGTGGGACCAGTTTTCTTTTTGGATTTCTCAGACATGCCTAAAAATAATAAGTTACTCTTAACAATGTTTAAGCCAGGCAACAGCAAACCTATCGGTTCCAACCGTGTCACAGGTCGGTTAAAAAAAACGAAGAAAATATTGTTTTTTTAGGACCTGATAGGTACTGGGAACCACAATACAACAAGCATTTGTCAATGCCGATTGTTGTCGCACTGGCATTGGGCTTGGTAGTGCAGTGCGGAAACACATTTTGGGATGGATGTGAAAAATGACAGCTGTACTGTTAATAAAGAGGTGTAAAAAAATGGTAGTGTTGAAAATGTGGCATGTAAATATTGCAAATTTGCAAAGTTACAAGGGTGCATGGAAACTGCGCAATGCATGCTTGTAACACAGTCATTTTATGGACTTTCAACACCAAATTTTCAACACAGGCATTTTAGCACTGCTGCTCATGTACAATGTCACTACCATTTCCTCAAACTGTCCCATATAGTGATTTCGCACAGCGACCGCACTATTCTGTGCCGGACGTGCGAAAACACATTTCAGGCAGGATATGTAAAATGACAGCTGTACTGTTCACCAAGAGGTGTGGAAAAATGCCAATGGTGAAAATCCAGAGTGAAAATATTACAAATGCACAACGTTACGAGAGTGCGTAGCAACTGCGCAACGCACGCACGTAACACAGTCATTTTATGGAGTATCGTCACTAAATTTTCAACATAGGCATTTTAGGACCTCTGCTCATGAACAGTCTCACTATCATTTTTGTAATCTGCCCCAAAAACTGATTTCCCACAGCGACCGCGCTACTGTGCGCTGGAAGTGTGGAAAATAATTTTGGCCAGGATGTGAAAAATGACAGATGTACTATTCACAAGGAGGTGTAGAAAAATGACAATGTTGAAAATCTGGCATGAAAATATTGCAAATTCACAAGCGTGCGTAGCAACTGCGCAATGCACGCTCATAAAAAACAGCCATTTTTTTGATTTTTTCCACCAAATTTGCAACATAGGCTTTTTGAGAGCCCACCTCATGAACACTGCCACTGTCCTTGCATTAATTGGTCCCGAAAGGTAATTCCGTGTAGTGACTGCAAAATCACCTTTCGGGACCGAATAACATCATAACAGTGTCAGAATTCATGAGGAGGGGCCCCAAAAACACCATGTTGAAAATTTTTTGCAAAATTTCCAAACAATGCCTGAGATATACATCAAAGTTAAAAAACAAACTATTTATTCCATTATACAGCTTACCGGCATTTTCTCAGTTGCGTCGGCTTTTGAAGAGTGCAGACGTGTTCTGGTCCATCAAGATCATCGACAGAGCCCAGAGGTAAGTATGGGGTGAGGGGTGTGGGAGGCAGGTGCGCAGGGTGGGTGCAGGTAGTGGGAAGGGGTAGGGAGACTACGAGGGACGCTTCGTTTACAGGTTTTAAAAAAACATTGCCGATGGTTTTCGCTTTTTTTTAACAGGTATTTTTTGGGGATTACAGTAGCCGACGGGGGGATTGGGCACCCCTGTTGGCATGTAGGGAGTGAGGGGACATCATGCCGATGGGGAGGGCTCCCCATCAGCAAACAACAAAAAAGGGGGCACATGAGCCAAGGGTGATTGAGCTTACTCGGCAAACAAAATAGGAATTGGGGACACATTATGTAAACGGGAGTAGGCCCCGTCCTTATACATGAGGGTGCAGGGTAAGCCGACCCGGGAGATTGGGCGCCTCAAAGTCGGCAGTTTAGGCCACTGTGCCACCATGTTTGTAGCTGACAAGCTTGCAGGAAGGTCCGCTGCGTGTGACGAGCTTTGCTCGCATCGCAGTGGACCTTTCCTTAGATGTGCTCACCACATGATGTATGCATGGTGTGGCGCCGGCATGCAGGCTGATTGGGGAATGAGGGATGCACCTACTTGTGCGTGCCCTGCATTCGCCCAACAGTGACCGCACATCCAAATCTCCACTACCACAAGATGTTGGCTGCGCAAGCGCCAACATAAAAAGTAGAAAAAAATTACCAGAAAAAAACAATAAGGAATTGTTTCAGTTCCCAACCGGACTGACCGGAAAGAAACCAAACAAAAAACAATATCTACCAACAGAACTCTAACCTACCTACTAAGTACACTTACTGTACCATGAACAGAGATCAGAATACTGAAAATAATTAAATGGTAGATAAAACCGACAGATTTTTACTTGAACTGAACCAAAGCGAAGGAGAGGATCTCCGGAGCGACTTCTCAGTTAGGCGGAGTAAAGAATCTGACAGTTACACTGAGAAGTACCTGGGACAGAGGTTTGAAAACCGAGCTCAAGCTCAATGTTCTATGCCCTGGCATAGAGTTAACCCTTTCCTCTCCGGAGCAGTTCAAGTGCTGGGGCTAACTGCATATAGCCAGACTACAGCAAGACTTCATGTTGACTGAAACATAATTTTCTTTTTTACAATAAAACTGCAGCATCAGGCCAATGCACATTTCTTCTTCTGATACATTTTTCATGTATCTACAGTTCTGGCCAGCGGCAAATTGCTTCTCTGCCCCATGGCTGTCATGGCAGATCGTGGCATGGTGCAGCAGGGTGCAATTAAAACAAGTGGTGCCGACAACATCCACCCCCAGTCTCCACAATCCTCGATATGGCAAAATTAAACTCCCCGAGACTCCAGTGGTACCCCACTCCCATTCTATCCCCTCAGTTAAACATTTATTTAAGGGGTTATCCAATGCAGAGCAAAAGTACAGATGCATACTTTAGTATACCGACTACAGACGTAAAAACTGTTCAGAGGTACATAAAAAACCACTGCAGTATACAGCCAGCTCAGCATTAGTCTTAACATCCAGGTCCTTATAAAAAGGGGATACAGTCCAGTGAAATAAAGACATAGCAGATACCACTCTCACCACAAAATAATTAACCAAGGTCCATATGCCGGCTTCTTCCACTGCTCACAGGAATGAAAAGTAACAAGCATTTGTCAATGCTGAATGTTGTCTTGCTGGCACTGGCATTGGTAGTGCAGGAGTTAGAGAGATGCATAATAGGACTGACAGTAAAGTAGTGAACTGACGCCAACCCCACCCCAACCCTACAGAGATTGACAGGCATTGGGGTGTGCCTTTGGGTCGTCAGCCATAACACTCATGCCATTTCACCTCACCCTACCCTGCAGACACCGATAAGTGTTGTGGTAGGCTTTAGGGTCTTTGGGCCTTACACTTACCACATTTCATAAGGAAATATGCTGAGATGGGTGCAGTATAGGAGAATGGGGCGAGCTTTGAGGCCAAAGACTCCAAGGCACACCTCGATGCCTGTCACTGGCTGCAGGGTGGGGGTGGAGGTGGAATGGGAGTCAGCATTACAGCCGACAATCCCAAGTCACACCCCTGATACCTGTCAGTCTCTACAGGGTGGGGGTGTTATGGTTGGAAACCCTAACGTCCCGGGTGTTTGTGGGTATTTTCACTCCAAATTTTCAACATGGGCTTTCTGTGACATCACCTTATGAACACTGGCACTTTTAGTTTGTTAGCCGAAAGATGATTTTGCACAGCGACTGCGCCATTTGGCACCACAGGTGCGAAAAGAAATTTCTGGCAGGATGTGAAAAATGACAGCTGTACTCTTCATGACAAGGTGTAAAAAATGGCAATGTTGAAAATCTGGAGTGAAAATATGAAAAATTGGTGAAGTCATGAGCGTGCGTACAAACTGCGCAACGCACGCCCATAACGCAACTATTTTTTTCCGAATTTTTTTAACCAAATTTTCAACATAGGCATTTTGGGACCTCCACTCATAAACAGTGTAACTGTGATTTTGTTACTCTGTCCCGAACATTGATTTCCCACACCGACTGCGCCATTGTGCACCACATGTGCGAAAACACATTTTGGGCAGGATGTGAAAAAGAAAAAGTTACTCAGCTGCAGTAATCTTGTTTCTTCCAAAGGGATCCACTAATACTATTACTCCTGCAGTGTTCCCTTAAGCCAGCACTGCCCCACAGAGAATAGAATGCTATGCTAATCATGGAATGTTTAACATGTGCATCTATTTTCAAACTGCCCAGTGTCAACAGCCTACATTCTACCTCAGATTTCTTAGAAGCCTGCAAAGAGGTCATAACAACATATGAGTCACTATTTAAATAATTATAGAAAAATAATGCCCAACTGGACAAATAACTACATTAACCAAAGGACTAGTATAAACAAATGTCCCCATTTTTTCTGAAGTCAGATATGCCTTTAGAAAAAGAGTGAAGGGGGACGTGAAACGTAGATGTTTTTTGTGTGAGGGGTGCTACATTGTTAACAAATAAAATTCATGATTTTAAGTTGGAAATTAGCTTTCCATCTTTCTTATTTGGATTTAGTTTTTTAAACCAAGGATGGAAATGAGAAAGGAAAATGTGGGCACACCGGGATTTGAACTCCGGACCTCTGGTATGCCGTTCCAGCGCTCTAACCATTAAGCTACAGGCCCACTGGGCATCCAAAGAACTTCCTATTTCACAGTCACACATTCCTTTCTCTAGTGTTGCTCAATTCTTCAGATGCTTTAACCAGTGGGCCTGTAGCTTGTGAGAGGGAAACAAATGAGAGAGCCCTTTAAAGAATCTTTTGAATATATGGTTTGATGCCAGGGAGGTATTCTTTCTAGCTGAAAGGTATGCTAAAACTGAAGCCAGGTACACCTTCAGAGTTGAGTGCTGCAATCCCAGGGAGGGCAGGGCAGGTGAGACAAATAATCAAGAATGGTTGGGATCCTGGCCTGGGCGGGGACTACACGCTTGTCACTGCACCAAATGGAAAATCTTTTCCATTCTGAGGCATAGGTTTTCTTGGTGGAAGGCTTCCTGTAACTCTTTAGGACTTCTAAAACTGCTTCAGAGAATTGGCAATCTGCATATTCTAAGTCAGGGATACTCCGCGGCTCGCGAGCCACACGCGGCTCTTCATATTTAACGCGTCAGTACAGCATTAGCAGCTGTGGCTCTTTCATTGCTGTGGGGTGTGAACAATGTTATCACCGTGCTGTGAACACAAAGCAAGCTTAATTACTCTGCCAGTGATTTCCCCGGAACTTCATGATAGGAAAGTGTTAATTGAGCCTGTGGCTGCTAAAGATCTCCCCGACCTCCATTATAGGGAAGTGTTAACTGAGGGAGGTACTGCCACTGTGAGCTGCAGAGTGAGTATCTGTTTCATTAGAAAGGAAACTCTCAGCTCTCCCATTCAGTAGAATAGTTTTAGCTTTAAAATCTTGAAAGCACAGTCTGTTAAATTGCTCACAATACTTAATGAAATCCTGAAGCCTGTTGCATATTACAAGATCATGCTGCATGGTGTTAAAAATGTACAGTACTTCATGAAATCCTGAGGCCTGTTGCTGCTTAAGATCTCCCGAATGAACGTCCATGACAGAAACTGTTAAGTGGGGGAGGTACTGCCACTGCGAGCAGCAGAGTGAGTATCTGTTTCACTAGAAAGAAAAAGTACAGTTATGTAAGAACTTACCATAACAGTAGATCTTCGAGAGAGGCTCTTGCAGTAGGTAATTACATATAGGACTGCCGCCAGCAGGTGTCAGGACCCCATGGAAAAATTTCTAGCTAGCAGTCTCTGGCGGGGGACCGCCCCAACGTCAGGTGACCGACATCATGCGACATCAGTATAAAGGGGCAGTCCCCCACACCAGCCTTCCAGTTCTTTCCCGCCAAAGGCCCAAAAGGGCAAGACGAGAGAGAAGCAGATATTTTCCAACCTGGAAAAGGAGCTAAAAAAGCTTAGGGGGATGGAGGGTGGGAAGGTATTACCTACTGCAAGATCCTCTCTCGAAGATCTACTGTTACGGTAAGTTCTTACATGACTGTACTATCTTACTTCAAGAGGGCTCTTGCTGTAGGTAATTACATATAGAACTGAGTCCCAAGCAGTCTGGAACAAGAAGAAGCAAAACGGGAGGAGGAAAGCTACTCAAAGTAGGTACTCTAGCTGTGAAGGCTTTAGGAAAGGAGGCCTTGTAGAACAGCAAGCCCGAAGCCTGCTCTACAGCGAGAGGCAATATCCAAACTGTAATGTTTTGTAAAGGTATGGATGGAAGTCCAAGTGGTGCCAACGCAGATATCCGCCGCTGACACATTCTTGAAACAAGCTGCCGAGGCAGTGACTCCTCTGGTGGAGTGGCCTCTCACTTGACCCGGAAGGGTCTTGTTGTACTTTTCATAACAGAAAGTGACACAATGAGCCAACCATTTGGACAGGCATTGCTTAGAAACAGCACTGCCTTCTCTTCTGTGGGCAAAAGAGACAAACAGTTGATCAGTCTTTCTGAGATCTTTTGTTCTGTTAGTGTAGTATCTCAGAATTCGGTGAATGTCCCGAGTGTGTAAGAGATACTCCCCTTGATTGGAGTGCTGCGTAAAGAAAGCAGGTAACTCTATGGACTGGTTCAAAGTAGATTCCGCTACCACCTTGGGGAGAAATGTAGGGTTGGTGCACAGAGCCACACGTTCCTTGTGAAAAATCAAATACGGGATTTTACACATCAGGGCCTGGAGCTTGGAAATCCTCCGAGCAGAAGTAATGGCCACTAGGAAGAGAGTCGTCCATGAGAGGAACTTCATGTCTGCTGAGGCTGCCAGTTCGAAAGGAGGCAGAGTAAGCTTCTCGAGGATGAAATTCAAATCCCAAGGAGAGGCGGGAACCTGATTAGGGGGTCTCAAGTGGAGAACCCCTCTAAGGAAAGTCTTAGAGACCTCCAGATGAGCAAACATCCTGCCTGCAAAAGGGACATGGTAGCATGTGCACCTTCAAGGATGAGTGACTGAGACCCAGATCAAAGAGGTGGCATAGGTAATCCAGCAGCCACCCAACAGAGCACAAGAAAGGCTCGAAATCTTTTGAAGTGGCCCAGCTTGTGAACCGTTTCCATTTCATGGCATAGGTAGACCTAGTGGAGGGTTGTCTAGCCTCCACCAAAATCTCAGCCACTCGGGGTGAAACCTCAAATCGGGCTTGAGCTATGTCTTCAGGAGCCATGCATGCAGTTTAAGGGACTTGAGACCTGGATGGACCAGGGTCCCCTGATCCTGGGCCAGTAAAAGTCGCGACAGAGGAAGAAGAAGAGGAGGTTCCTCTGAATATTGTTGCAGAAGAGAAAACCAAACTTGTCTGGGCCAGAAAGGAGCGATGAGTATCATTTGAGCTCCTTCTGAACCGAGTTTCTGTAAGACTCTCGGAATCAAAGGGATCGGGGGGAAAGCATAGACAACTCTATCTTTCTAATCTAGAGACAGAGCGTCTCTCCAAAAAATGCCGCACTCTGGAGCGAGCAAGCAGAAGTCGGGAAGCTTTGCGTTTAGAGGTGAGGCAAACAGGTCCACCTGTGGTGTTCCCCAACGTAGGAAGATATAGTCTAAGACCCCCGATCCACTTCCCACTCGTGAGCTTGAGCAGATGAGTGACTGAGTTTGTCTGCTAAGGTGTTCTCAACCCTCGGGATGTGAATTGCCGTGAGGTAGAGGTTGTGCTGTACTGCCCAATCCCAAACTTGCATTGCTTCCCTGCAAAGAGGGTAGGAATGAGTCCCTCCCTGTTTGTTGATGTACCATACCACACACATATTGTCCGTCTGTACGGCTAAGTGTCCGGGAAGGAGATGCAGATGCAGAGCTTGAAGAGCATAAAGCACTGCCTGAAGCTGGCGCACATTGATGTGAAGCATTTTTTCGAGCTTGGACCAGGAGCCCTGGGTCCTGTGAGGTCCGAAATGGGCTCCCCAACCTTCGCCCGAGGCGTCTGTGGTCAGAGTCTGGGAGGGGGGGGGAGAAAGACAGAAGGGAACTCCTTGACAAAAGTTCTCCTGAACCATCCACCACTGCAAGTCTCGAACCATGGGGGAGGAGACTAGGACAAACTGGTCCAGGTCGTCCACCAACTGATCCCACTGAGACCGAAGCGTCCACTGAGAGATCCTCATGTGGAGCAGAGCGCGAGGGACTGTTGGGATTAGAGCCGCCATAAGCCAGAGGAAGCAAAGGATCGACCTGGCACTGACCCACCTGCAGCTGGACAACAGGCTGACCTGAGCCTGGAGTGTGGCCGCCCTGTCCGGTGGCAGGAAGGCCCTGCCAGGGGTCATGTCCAGGATCGCCTCGATAAACTGGAGCCTCTGGGACGGGATCAGATGGGACTTGGACTGGTTGATGGTGATGCCCAGGGAGAAAAACACTCCCTGGGTAAGGGAAAGGAAGCGCAGGAGATCCTCCTTGGATGGGGCCGCCAGGAGCCGTATGAGAAAACTTGCATCCCCTGGGTAAGCAGGTAGGCTGCTACCACTGAAAGGCATTTGGTGAACACCCGGGGTGCCGAGAAAAGACCAAATGGGAGGGCCTTGAACTGGTAGTGGTCCCCCTGGAAAGCAAAACGGAGGTATCTGTGGTGAGAAGGGTGGATAGGGATGTGCAGGTAAGCATCCTCGATATCCAGAGCGCACAGCCACTGTTCCGGCCAAAGGAGGGGCAGGAGACCCTGCAGGGAGAGCATCCTGAACCTCTTGTACTCCACGAATAAGTTCAGGGAACTGAAGTTGAGAATCAGCCTTACATCTCCTGTCTTCTTCAGGACCAGGAAGAAGTGGGAATAGTAACCTGTTCCCTGAAGAGAAAGGGGGGATGGGCTCTATCGCCTCCTTCAGCAAAAGTGCTGAAATCTCTTCCTGGACCAGAAGAAGGTGTTCCCGAGAGTATGATGACCTTGCGGGAGGGTGACGAGCTGGTTTCTGGAGAAACTCTATTGAGTGTCCTTTTGCGATCAGCTGGAGCACCCAGGAATCTTAAGTTATCCTCTCCCAACCTGGGAGGTGGAGGGAGAACCTCCTTCCTACCAGTTCCTCTGGAAGGCCCAGAGGCTGTGGGAGAGGAAAGGAAGTCAGGTGGTGTGGGGCAGCGTTACGGCTGAAGCACTTCCGCTGCTTTTTACGGAGGCTTGGCAGCCGAGGAGCGCCTGAAGATGCCTGCCTTGGGGTTTTACCTTTGCCGATTCCATCTGCGAAAGGGATGGCACTGCATTTGATAGGGATGATACATAGAGTCCACAGACTTCAGTGCAGTCCTCTTCTCCTGCAGATCGGTGATAATGTCCTTGACATCACCACCGAACCCCGGAAGGGTGCTTCCTGAATAGCGGACTGCACTTCCGGGACCAACCCTGACACACGGAGCCAGCCATGATGCCGTAAGCCTACGGCAAGAGCAGAGCTCCTACCAGCAGTGTCTACTGCATCATAAGTAGCAAGAAGCATGTGCAGACTGGCCGAACGTGCAGAGCGGATGAGGTCAGCCACTTCCTGTTTGACTTGAGAGTCCGGAAGGGAGTCCAATTTGGATTCCACCTCACTAAGAATCGCCTTCTGGTAATCCCCCACGTGACCAACATAATTTAGAGCCCTAATACCCAGAGTGGAAGAAGCATAGATCTTCCCGTACTGGTCCAGAAGACGGGATTCTTTGTCAGGTGGAGACGAGCTCAGATGTTTCGGGTTAGCTATCCGGCCATGAGCGGCGCTAATCACGACCAAATCAGCTCGAGGGTGAGAATCTAAAAAGTCAACACCCTCGGGAGCCTGATATAACCTGTTCAACTTCCGAGGAAGTGGGGCTAAAGCCAATGGCTGCTTCCAAATAGTGGAAACAAGATTGGCATGAGGTTCAATCCAGGGTGGCAACAAGATGGGAGCTGTCACGGGCAGATCCAGATGCTCAGCGATTTTCTTACACTGGGGATCCGACTCCAAGGAATGCCACTTATGAACCTCCTGGATTTTGCGCAGCAACTCCGTAAAAGAAGGATACTCCGGAGGGGACTTCGGAGGAGTCCTTGGCCTGGGTTTAGATGGAGAGCGTGGCTCGTCGTCCGGCAGCTAGGAACAACTGTCGGAGTCGTCCGAGGTGTCCGAGGAGGAAGAAGAAGAAGATGATGAGGAAGACTCCCTCTCCCGGCGTGGGGGAGGAATGGACCCCTCAGGAAGCCCTTGGGGAAGCGTGTCCTGCCTCGTCCTGGAACCAGAGGGTTCGGCCCTGGTGTCCAGAGGTGGGGATGGAGTCTGTTGTCACGGATGTACGGGAACCGAAACTGGCACCATCATCGGGAGATGACTCTCCACCTCTCTGGTGAGCTGAGCCTTGGCCTCAGCCCACCAGGAGGCCAGAGTCTCCTTCAAGTCCACCGGCGGTTGAGGGGGCGGTGGAGGTGGAGGAAGAGGGGGATACGGGTATGGATTATACCCTTAAGGCGCGTATCCATAACCCAACGCCGGGAAGCCCGGCGTCAAGTATTGAGGCACCAGGTACTGCGGCGTCGGATAGGCCAGCGTCGGATACTGCAGAGCCGGGTAAGATGGCGTTGGATACGACGGGGTCAGATACGCAGGAACCGAAGGGTCTGCCAGAGCAGACGGCCCGGCTGGAAGGCCCATGGGTGGGTCTGGAGCAGAAGGCCCGGTGGGCGGAGGGCCCGGCGTTGGAGCGGCATCCGGGAGCGGGATGTCGCCCGGGGTCAGCAAGACTGGTGTCGGGCCTGGTAGATGGGGAGCTGGCGTCAGAGCCAGCATCTGAGGAGCCAACGTCAGGTCGGTCGGCCCAGCGGGTGGACGGTCTGATGGGGGCACAGCAGGAACCTCGGCATCGCCCGGGATGGAGGGGAAAAATCCCTGGGGTCAGGCTGAGGAGACCTAGGGTCCCCGGAGGACAGCGAAGGCTGCGGGGAGCCAGGAAAGGTGGACGTGGAAGTCGGCTCAGCCGCCGTGCGGATGTCGGGCAAGCCGATGTCCGACTTATCAGCGGGGTCCGGGCGGATGCCGGAGGAATCGACGTCTGACTTAGCAGACCCGTTGCCCAAGGCAGGTCGTGAAGGAGGGGCAGCCTGGTCGGGCAGGAGAGGGACCATACACCGCCCCAAGGGGTCGGGCGACTTATCGACTGTCTCCCTGCAGGCATTGGAGGAGCCGATGTCCCCTCTTACTGGAGCCGCTCGAACCAGTAGGCCGCATAGTGGCGGCTTTACCGGGAGCGGAGGCCTCCAATAGCCCGGAGGCGCCCGAAGGGCCCGAGTGTGAGTCAGACGGGTGGGCCGACACTGCCTTGGAAACTGCCAAGGTGGCTGTAGCGGATCGGTCCCCCGGGGTGGGAACATTACCTGAAGTACGGCGACTCCCGAAGAAGACGCAGTGGATGAGGAGCCCTTGTCCTGGTGCTTCTCCTTGTCTTTTTTCTTGCGATGGTCTTCGGGGGAAGTGGATGCCTGCCGGAGCTTTTTTAACTCCTTTTCCATGGAGGACATTTTCTTCTTTAAAATATGGGCCTCCAGGGACTGCTGCCACCGTCTGCAGGTGGCCGCCTTGAATTTAAGGCAGTGCTGGCACTTCTCCACCTGATGATCCGGGCCTAGGCAGAAGAGGCAATGGGAATGGCCATCCTTGTGCGGGAGTTAGGCGCCGCACGAGTCACACTTGTGCTTGTGCTCGGAGGGTGTAGGGGACGACATACAGCGACGAATACCTGACAAAAATTTAAAAAAATCGAAAATAACTCAGTAAAAACTACCGACGACTGAGGCTGATGAGCGCTGAACTTTACCACCAGGCGCTGACGTGAGCTAACGGCAGGAAAGAACTGGAAGGCAGGCATGGGGGACCGCCCCTTTATACTGACGTCGCATGACGTCAGTCACCTGACGTGGGGGCGATCCCCCACCAGAGACTGCTAGCTAGAAATTTTTCCGTGGGGGTCCTGATGCCTGCCGGCATCAGTCCTATATGTAATTACCTACTGCAAGAGCCCTCTCGAAGTAAGATCTCTCAGCTCTCCCATTCAGCAGAAAAGTTTTTAAATCTAGACAGCACAGTTTATGTTAAATCATTATTACATTAAGTTTAATCAAGGTGGGGAGGTACTGCTACTGTGAGCTGCAGAATGTGTATTACTGCTGTACCTGTTACATATAAAAGGAGAGGCTTGCAGTGAAATTGCAGAACTTAAAACATCCAGTTGTAAAATCATTCACATTAACTTTTCTACCGATTTGCAATCCTGCTACCTGAAGGGGGTATCACTGAATAAATTACACAGAATGAAATCCCGATTAACCACATTACCACATACTAGCTATCACCTGTGCCTCTTGAAATAAATAGATTATTTTGTAATAAAAATTGTGTTAATAATAGCTAGCCAGAGGCTGACTTATAGCAAGAGGCTTAATGAGAGTATTTTCCTATGTAGTACTGTGCTATTGCTTTTAGCAAATACAGCAAATGTTTATTAAATTATGGTTTATTAAATTGTTGCAGTGCGTGTTGCAAATTTAACATATGGTGTATGTTGTGGCTCCTTGGGCACCGCTGGCAACTCATGTGGCTCCTGAGCAAGTCATGACTGAGTAACACTGTCCTAAGTCCTCAAGAGCCAGGCCTTGAGCTTGAGAGACCTGAGACTGGGGTACACTACCCTCCCCTGAAAGGAAGTCAGTAGATTGTACCTCTGAGGGAGGTGAATTGGTTTGTTCACAGACATTGAGATCAGCAGGGAGTGCCAAGGCTGTCTTGCCCAATCCGGTGCTACCAGAATCATCGAAGCTGGTTGTGACCTGAGCTTGATGAGCACCCTGAGTATCTGAGGAAAAGGAAGCACAGAGGTACCTGCCTGTCCAATCCAGAATCCCTTCACTGGGGCCCTGCAGCAATAAAGAGGAAAGTGGTGATTTTGGTGGGAAGCAAAAAGGTCTATTTCTGGGGTCTCCCACCTCCTGAATAGAGCATTCACCACTTGCTTGTTCAGTGCCCATTCGTGATGGGCCTGGTTTATCCTGCTCAAGGCATCTGCCAAGGTGTTGTCCTTGCCTGGCAGATGAATTGACTGTAGAGAGGCATTTAGAGAGTAAGCAAGGCTCCATATCTTCATTGCCTCTGTACACAGAGGAGTGGACCTTGTCCCTCCTTGTTTGTTGATGTAATACACTGTTGTGGTATTGTCTGTACTGACTTGTACCACCTTTCCCTGTATAAGACGAGAGAAACCCTGAAGGGCCAGATAAACAGCTCTTAACTCCAGCAGGTTTATATGCGGGAGTGAGTCTGCACTCTCCCAAGTATTGTGGATGATGTGATCCCCTAAGTGAGCACCCCAACCAAGCAGGGACGCATCAGTTGTGAGAACCAGGAAGGGAAGCTCCTGCAGAAATGGAACCCCTTCCCTTAAATTTTCTGGTTCCCACCACCATTGGAGGGCCTGTAGTAATGTTTGTGTGACTGGTACTGGCTTTGGGGGGGGGGGCCTGCCTTTGGCACCAGTGTGCTCTGAGGTGGAACTGAATATCTCTCATCTGAAACCTGGCACCTATGACTGTGCTTGTTGGTACAGCCATGTGCTCTAACAGTTGAAGAAACTGTTTTGCTGGCTTTGGCCTGCCCAGGGCAAATGAGCCTGCCAGAAGCTGAATGCTTTCTGCCTTCTCCTGAGGGAGAAAAGCTCTTCCCACTACTGTATTCAGTTCTGCACCTATGAACTATAGAACCTGCACAGGGGTCAGGACTGACTTTTTGGTATTGAGAAGGAATCCCAGGGAGAGCAGCATATCCTGGGTTACCTGAAGATGGTTTGACACCTGTAGGTGGGATTTACATATGATTAGCCAATCGTCCAGATAAGGAAAAATTGTGACACCCAGTCTTCTGAGGTGTGCCACTACTACTGCTATGCACTTGGTAAAGACCCTTAGTGCAGAGGTAAGGCCGAAGGGAAGTGTTGAGAACTGGTAGTGGCCTGAGGGGAGTCTGAATCTGAGATACTTTCTGTGTGACTCCTTTATTGGTATATGGAAATATGCATCCTTTAGATCAAAGGAGGCTAGCCAGTCCCCTTTTTGCAGAGTTGGCAAAATCATGGCCATTGTGACCATTTTGATCCTGGGCTTTATCAGGTACCTGGTTAGCAGTCGGAGGTCTAGTATAGGCCGCCACTCTCCATTCTTTTTTATTGTTAGGAAATATCTGGAATAGAACCCTTGCCCTCTTTGGTTGTGGGGGACAGGCTTCACTGTTTTTGTCAGCAGTAGGTCCTGTACCTCCTGCTCCAGTAGTTTTCTTTCTGAGAAGGGAGCTGGTGTGAAACGTTTTATCCTTGGAGAAGGATGGGACTTGCAGCAAAGGGAGAGACCTTGACTCACTATTTCCAGGACTCACTTGTCTGTGGTTATTTTTAACCATGCCTGGAAATAGTGGTTGAGTCTGCCCCCTATAGGATGTGGAGAGGCAGCCTGAAGGGAAAAGTCAGGGGTTCTGTTTTGCTTGCTGCTGAGGCTGAGAAGACTGGGATCCTCTCCGAGAACCCCTTCTACCTCTAGCTCTGTAAAATCCAGTCTGCTGTGGTTGGTACTGCTGCTGGGAAACAGCCTGTACCTGAAAGAAAGGCCTCCTAAAAGAGGACCTGTCCCTGCCTCCCCTAGAATAAGACAAAGTTGAAGTAGAGGGCCTGTCTCTGGTCGAATATATTCATCTACTTTTTTCATATATGCCTCAGTCTGGCACCAAAAAGACAATGGCCTTCGACAGGAAAGTCCATTGCCTTAGTTTGGGTGCCTGGGTGGGGTTGGTAGCCCTCAGCCAGGCAAATCTTCTTAGAGCAATGGTACCAGCCATCCACCTTGCAGCTGTATCATTAGTGTCAGCTGCCATCTGAAATTGGTATTTGGAAGCCTCCACGCTCATTTTTCTGCTGTGTCTAGCAGCTCTGACACTGTTTAAGAGGGGTTAACCTCAGCATTGTCCACCACTGACTGCCAGACAGCTTTTTGATAAAGGGCTGTATAGGTCTGGTAGCTGGCTTGACAAATTTCCAGGGATGCCGAAAGGTACCCCTTTTTTGCCATGCTGTCCACTTTTCTCGAATCCTTCTCGGGGGGGGTTGAGAGGATAAGGGAGTTTTGGCTTTCTCACAGGCAGCCTGCTATACAATACCCTGGTGGTCTGGGTGACTAAAAAGAAACTCAGCACAAGATCTTTCTACCTGACATTTCTCACACTTTTTGTCTGTGGGTGTGACCGTATTGGGAGCCTTTGGGATTTCTAAAATATCCTTCTTAAAGAATTTGTAGATGGACAGAAGAAGCCTTTTTGAGGGTGTCAGCCCTATAAGCTCCATGTATTGTGCCTCCTTTTCATCCTGGATCTCTTCAGCTGTTTGCAGATCCAGGGTCTCTTCCATTTTCTTAACAAAAGAAAAATGGGAAGAGAAATCCTCTGAGGGCCTGGAAGGGGAGCCAAAATCCTGTTCTGGTGACACCTCAGGTTCAATTCTCCCTCCTCATCTTGGTCATCCTCCTCATATGCCACTGTAGCAGTAGGCAAAAGAGGGGCAACAACAGTTGCTTTTTCAGCAGTAGTAATCACAAGCTGCTGAGGGGGTAATAAACCCTGCAGCACCTAGAGTAAGGTGAAAACCTGTGTCAACTCAGCAGGAGGAGCATTAATGGCACCTGAGGGACCCCTTGAGGTGTTTCAGCCGGGGTGTCAGTGTGTTTGGTTTTCTTTAATTTTTTGGCAGGCACCAGGGAGTCAGTCGGTTGATTGCCTCTCTTGCCAGAGCCCTCACCCGTATCAGGGGTGGATTTAGAGGTTCTGGAAGGAACTGTCACAATCTTAGAGGGGGTGGACTGGTTAGATCCCATGGACCCCTCCTCTAATTTTCTTTTAAGCCTCTCCCTGCGTTTTTCCACTGTCTTAACAGGGAAAGACTTACAAATATCACAGTCTTCAATGAAGTGCTGTTGCCCAAGGCTGATCAAGCAAAGATCATGCTTGTCTGCCTTGGCAAACACCTCTGCACACTTCAAGCAATTCTCGAATCCAGCGGATACTGTTTTCTTTTTAGGCTTGTCTGACATTATAGAAAACAGGAACCAGTAACCGACCAAAACACAGACTAAATTTAAATATTTCTGGTCGGTTTTAATAGAATAACGGTCGGTTCAGGAACTGATAAAGTGAAAAAACTATCGGTTCTGATCGGATCCAGAACCAAAAAACGCTGAGGAAAACCGATAAGCCTCGATTCAAAAGCGGTTAAAATTAAATAAAATGAAAGAATAAAGTAACCAGAACCCTCTAAAAAGGTTCCGATTAAATAAAAAAAGAAGGTCAGTTGCCCCTTGATTCAAAGGAACCGTGAGGAACCGATAAACAAGTTTATATTTAAAAATAATGAGGTATAAAACAGTAAAGAACAATGACACTAGGCAATAATGAAAAATAAAACAAAAATACTTAAGTTTCGTTTGCTCTATGCACTACAGGAATCTGTCTTGATTGAGAGAGATCGCCAAGGCACCTGAACTTTGCAGCAAAGCGAAGAAATCTGAGGTAGAATATAGACAGTTGACACTGGCAGTTTGAAAATAGATGCACAAGCTAAACATTCCACGATTAGCATAGCATTCCATTCTCTCTGGGGCCATGCTGCCTTAAGGGAGTACTGCAAGAGTAATAATATTAGTGGATTTCTGAGGTTAGAATGACCGCTATACTGTTCATAAGGAGGTGTAAAAAATGGCAATGTTGAAAATCTGGAGTGAAAATATGAAAAATTGGTGAAGTCACGAGCATGCGTAGAAACTGCGCAATGCATGCCTGTAACGCAATTACATTCGGGATTGTTTTAACCAGATTTTCAACACAGGCATTTTGGGACCTCCGCCTCATGAACAGTGACACTAAGGATTTTGTTAATCAGTCCTAACATTGATTTCCACATGACCGCGCCCATTGTGAGCTACAGGTGCGAAAATACATTTCGGCAGGATATAACACATGACAGCTGTACTGTTCATAAGGAGGTGTGAAAAAGTGGCAATGTTGAAAATCTGGAGGAAAATATTAAAAATTGTCGAAGTTACGAGCATGCATGGAAACTGCACAATGCACACTCGTAACACAGTTATTTTTTGGAATTTTTCACCAAATTTGCAACATGGGCTTTTTGGGACTCCACCTCATGAACTGTCATTTTGTTAATTGGTCCCGAAAGGTGACCGCAAAATGACCTTTCGGGACCGAATAACGAGATTCAGTGCATGTGTTCATGAGGTGGGGTCCCAAGAACCCCATGTTGAAAATCTGGAGCCAAAATTCAAAACAAAATGGCTGAGATAGCCACCTAAATTGAACCTCCCCCCCCATAATGCCATTATACAGCTTACTGGCATTTCTTCAGTTTGTGGTCGGCTTTGAAGAGTGCAGACGTGTTCCCGCTCCACCGAAGATCGCAGCACCAGCCCTCCGGAGGTAAGTATGGGGTGAAGGGATGTGAGGAGATGGGGTGCACAGAGGGTGGGTGCAGGTTGGGGAAGGGGGGTGCCGCTGACAATGGATCATTTTCTTTTTTTCAGGAACAAAAAACAAACAAACAAAAAAGGACACTGCCCCGTGGGATGGTTTTCTCTCTTTACAGGTTAAATAAAACAAATGTTGGGCACACTGAGGTGGGCTCCCAGTGTGCCCCATTACTTTTGAGGGGGCTGATGTTGGGCCACACAATGGGGGTGGAGGCAGGAAAGGAAAATTACGTACCTACCGTAATTCTTGATCTTCTTGGACGAGTCTCCACCACTCATTCACACTAGTGGGATTGGCGCCGAGGCACTAAGACCCATCGGGAGCAAACTTTGCTGGAGGGTCGGCGCGCGAGAGACGGCGCCAGCAGCGGCTCGAGCGGTAATGACCATCTCGGCGACGACCTCCAACCGCCAGCATACCTTTTACCAAGGAGGTGCAGCGCTATCTAACGTAAAGGGTAAACCAATATTAAAAACGGACATAAGATAGTCCGTATGACCCGTGTAAGAAGGGTCAGCAAAGAAGTCCTCACGGCCTAAAGATTTGAGGAGTGAAGACCAATACAGCGGTGAGCTCGGGGATGGAGGAGCGAGATGAGTGGTGGAGACTCGCCCAAGAAGATCAAGAATTACGGTAGGTACGCACTTTTCCCATCTTCCCAGACATAAGTCTCCACCACTCATTCACACTAGTGGGAGAGTACCAGCTGATAATCCCCCAAAAGGGCGGTAGGAAAGCCAGAGCTCACGCTGCCTAAGATAGAAGCCCATTAAGGATAGCTCTGTCAATGCGGAATGTCGCCTGGCATGAACATCCAGTATAGTGCTTAACGAAGTATGCACTGAGCTCCAGGTAGCGCGTTGATATATCTGCAATTGGAACATTGCAATTCTCTAGGGTACATCATGACTCTAGTAGAGTGAGCGACACCTACCTTCTAATTTAACTTGAGCCATGGAATAGCAATGACGAAGGCATGCCACTAACCATGAAGAGATACATCTAATAGCGACAGGTTGACCCAGCCGGGTGTCGCTGAAAGAAAACAGTTGCTGAGTCTTATGAACATCCTTGGTTCTATCTAAATAGAACTGCAAGGCTCTCTTAACATCCAAGGAATGAAGAGCCTGCTCTTCATTTTGGAAATTAGCGAGTAAGCGGAAGTACCAGAGGTTGGTTCAGATGGAATTTGACACAACCTTGGGAAGAAATTTAGGATGAGTACGGAGAACTACCTTGTCCTTATGGAATACAGTATACTGAGGGTCCGTGAATCAGTGCATGGTCTCAGAGACCCTAGTGGCTGAGGTAATGGCCACCAGGAAGGCAGTCTTCCAGGTAAGAAATTTTAGCTCACAGGTAGCTAAGGGTTCGAAAGGCTTCCGAGTGAGCATGTCCAGCACCAGGTTAATGTCCCAGGCTGCAACTGACGCAACAGGGGTCTGGTATGGAGAATCCCCTTAAGAAATCTCTTCACCATAGGTAACTGAGCCAGAGTTAAGGAAGAAACCGGCTCATGGAACGCTGAGATGGCACTAAGGTGAACTTTAACTGTGGAGTACTGAAGACCTAAGTTTGATAGGTCCAAAAGATACTCCAGAACCTTGCCAGGAGGACAGGAAAAGGGATTCCAAGAGGATTTTGCACACCAGAGAGAAAAACGTTTCCATTTGGAAGCGTACGTTTTTCGGGTGGCTGGCTTCCGAGCAGCCAGAAGGATGTCTGAGACTCTACAAGAGACGATGAACCGATTCACTTCTATCTCTTCAGGAGCCAAGCATGAAGGTGAAGTGATTTCAGGTTGGGATGGACCAACGAACCCTGAGTCAGAAGACTGATTTGCAAAGGAAGTGGTCTGGAGAGGCTGCCAACATACTGTTGAGTAGAGGAAACCATAGTAGCGAGGCCAGGAAGGAGCAATGAGAATCATCTTGGTCCCCTGAGACTCGAACTTGAGAAGTCACTCTGGATTAGAGGAAGTGGTGGAAAGGCGAAGAAAGCGCTTGTCCACCGCAGCCTGAACGCATCCTGACAGAAAATGCCAGGCCCTGGATTTCTGGAGCAGAAGAGAGGCAGTTTTATGCTGAGTGGGATGCAAAAGGTCCAGGTCTGGAGTCCCCACTCTTGAACAGGGACCGAGCTACGGCTGGATCGAGACCACTGTGAGGGTCTGCCTCCGTTCTGCTGGAGGTGATCTGCTGGGTCGCTTTGTATACCTGGCAGATAAACCGCTTGAATCAGAGACTTGTGCTCCAAGCACCACTCCCACACCCTCATTGCTTCCCTGCAAAGGGATAAGAATGAGCACCGCTTGCTTGTTGATGTAATACATCACTGCTTTGTTGTCCGCTTGAAGGAGAATGTTCTTGTGACAAAGGACATCCTTCAGAGCTCGGATTGCATAGAGGACCGCTCATCTCCAGGACATTTATGTGGAGATGAGTTTCAACTGAGTCCATACACCTTGAGTGTGGAGGGAGAGACAGTGAGCCCCCATCCCATTAGCGATGCATCTGTGGTGATGGAGATCTGATGATCCGGGGAGCAAAGGGAATCCTTCCAGGAGATTGCTTTCTGAGACCACCAGGTGAGAGACCTTCAAGGGGCTCCGCCACCTTGATGGGATAAGACTGGGGTGAGAGGTCGGGACCACTGAGTGGAGAGCATCCATTGGGTGGTTCTCATGTGCAGTCGGGCCAGAGGGACAGTGAAGACCGAGGACGCCATGAGACCCAACATGCGCTGTCGAGAGCTGTAACCGACTGGTTCTCCCTGATGTAACGGGCCACAGAAGGATGTCGAGTCTCTGTCCTCTGGAAGGAAAGCCTTCGCTGAAGAGGTGTCTAGAAGCGCCCCTATGAAAAGGAGCCTCTGGAGGGTTGCAGCTGAGATTTTTCAAATTCAGCAGAACTCCATGGACGGAGAAGACGAGAAGTCGCTTGCACGGCTTCAAAGTCCTCGGCCGGAAGGGTTTGCTAGAAGCCAATCGCCCAGGTAGGGAAACACTGAGTCCGACTTTTCCTGAGATGCGCCTGAGAACTGCACAACACTTTGTAAAAATCAAGGCGCCGAGGATAGCCCAAAGGCAGGACTTGAACTGATAATGCTGACCCAAAGCTACAAACCTGAGGAATTTGCGGTGGTCGGGTGGACGGGATATGCTGGTAAGCATCCTGCATATCCAGAGAGGCCAGCCAGTCGTGCTGATGCAGCAAGGGTAACAGGGTACCTAGGGAAATCATCTTGAATTTCTCCCTGGGAGGAATTTGTTTAACTTTCTGAGGTCTAGAATGGGGGCATCCCCCAGATTTCTTTGGAACCAGAAAGCAAAGGAGAGAACCCTGTGTTTCGCAGATGCGGGGCACCAGTTCTATTGCCCTGTTGTTCAGAAGGTCCTGGATCTCCGCGTGAGGAGATCTGACTGAGAGGTCGACAACCTGGGTTGTCGATGGAGGACAATTGGGGTTCCAAGAAATTGAGAGAATAACCGCTAATTATCCAAGAACCCATTTGTCTGAGGTTATGGACTCACTGGTTGTAGAAGTACATCAGACGACCTCCCACTGAGGAGAAAGTTCCACCGGGCAGAGTGGATGGAACTTGGGCCAACGACTCATAAGGTAGCGCTGGGAGCTTTAGGTCCCTGCGCTTGCTGCGCCTTTCTTTTGAGGTTGGGCAGGTTGGCTTATGGAAGCTTCCTGCCTCTGCCTCAAAGGACTGACGACTATGAAACTGACGCCTGTTCACATACCCCCGAGAGGGGCAGGCGGAGGTCTGGCCAACTTAATGGCCGATCTAGTCTTCTGAGTGGCCTCTAAGGCTTGCTCCACCTGAGGGCCAAAAAGAAAGGAGCCATCAAAGGCAGCGCCATCACCTGCTGCTGAGCATCATTCTGAAGCCAGAAGTACGCAGCCAGGAATGGCGCCAGTACAACCCCGCAGCTGCTGGAGCTAGAAGCAGTGTCGAAAGCGCCCATGGCGGCTTTGACCTGTTGGTTATTGGACCCAATACTCTAATAACGGTCAGAAGAAGCTCTGACTTGGAATCCAATCTGGAAGAGCTTCAACCATTCTTTTCATAGAGTGCCACAGGATATACTCATACTGAGAAAAAAAGCCTTGATAACTGGCAACACGATACTTAGAGTGGAGGCAGCAAGACTCTCTTACTCAATGTATCAATCTTAATGAGACTCTTTGTTAATAGGTCGAGCTGTAGTAGTTTGAGGAAGAACGACTTTGTCATTCTGCCAGGACTACAATAGATCCGCAAGCGCTTGGGATGCCAAATGGGACGATCCTTGGGAGCTGAATACTTTTATCAATGGATTTAGCCACTGAGGGAATAAGAGCAGGGTTATTCATACCATTTGAGACAGCGCCTCAAGGAAGGCTGAATCGAGGAGTCAAACTGTAGGGATCTCCAAGCATGAAGATACTGGAGTCTTAATATCTTCCCAGGATCGATGTCTGTAGTCTGGAGAGAAAGAGTGGATCCCAGGTTCTTCAACAGAGACTTAAGGACAGGTTCTCGACCACAGGCTCTGTAGCAAAGAAAGATCCTGTTTCTCCACTTCATCACCCAACCGGTCTGGGTCAGGCTCACATCATCTCCTGATGGTCCAGAAAGGACTGTTTGACAGGAAAGGAGGAAAATTAGGAGAGGAGGAAATGGCAGAAAACAAGGAGAGTCCCCTAAGGCTGCCGGGCGCCGAGACGGCAAAACGGGCTGAAGACGGCACCGGAGAGGCGACGGCGCCAAGAGGCACGCTGTTCGAACGCCGCGGGCGCTGCGGACGATGCAGCGCACGGCGCAGCCGACGGCTCACGTCGACGCCGCGAACGGCGCTGCGACGACGCCGCCGAACGGCGCCGCCAATCCAACGGCACCACCGCCAACGGCGCCAAGAAGTCTCGGGCGGCCTCAAAACGTGCCGACACGCCACAGACCCTGCAGAAGGCGCCGAAAAGCCCCGGAACCTGGAAAACAAGAGAAGGAAAACCAGGAGATAAGGGCATCGGTGAGGCCCCTGCGCTCGCAGCCATGTGAGGGGGAAAACACTCTGCACCGGAGTCGCTAGCATCAAGAAGGCGCCGCGACTAGGAGGGTCCAACCGCCTACCTGGACGCCGGAGGGAGCCCGAGGGCTCGAGGTAACCGAGCCAGGCAGAAGAACCAACCTCCAGCCCATCGCCCATAAGAGCGCCCACTGATGAAATTGCTCATCTGGAGCCCTACCTATAGGCGGAGGGGCTCAGATGTCGAGGACTATTTATTATCGAAGTTGGTGACTCAAGAAGGAGACCGCAACTAGCAACAATAATCGACTGGCGACGCCAAGAGACATACCAGAGGGCCACCAGTGATGCCTTCTCTTTGACCTGTGGGTCAAGAAGAGTCAGGGCTCAACGGGCGCCGAGAATGCGACTCGCTTATTTTATGCCGGCGGGGACCGCCCATCCCCGGCATCGGACTGACCGTAGTCGGAACCCCGCTGAGGAGAAGGAGGCTGACCGGACCCAGCCCGGCTGACTGAACAGCTTTCATACGAAGTCTCCCTACTGTCACCTGACCTGCTCATGGTCGACTCCGTCCAGTAGGCCGAGACTTCTTCAAGTAAGTTAAATTTAAATATTAGAACAATTTTACGAAAAATAGAATAAAACTAAGCGATACTACTATCGTGATAATGTTACAAAAAAACAAACTGAAAACTATGCGCTAGTTTGAAGTTTGACTCCCGACAGGCGAGCGACGTCGTCACTGAAGCGCACTCGACGGCGGGAAAAAAGGAACTGAGGCGGTTGGAGGGTCGTCGCCGAGATGGTCATTACCGCGAGCCGCTGCTCAAGGGCGCCGTGTCTCGCGGCGCCGTCTCTCGCGCCGACCCTCCAGCAAAAAGTTTGCCCCCGATGGGTCTTAGTGCCTCCGGCGCCAATCCCACTAGTGTGAATGAGTGGTGGAGACTTATGTCCAGGAAGATCATGCCGACGCAGTCAGCTTTCTGTTAAATGGAGGCACACTGGGGTGGGCTCCCAGTGCGCCACACAAATCTGTATGCGTGTAGGGAGTGATGACTGCTGACAGGGGGACTGGGCACCCCCGAAGTCAGCTTTGTTTTGGTATTGTGCGGCGGACGGCAGCAGCCACTGCCATGTTTATTTGAAATGTGTCATCAGGCAAGGCAGGTAGGGGAGGCGTGTCTTCTGTGCCGCTGCATGATGAGCTTGTCTCTGATTTCAGGGGCACATTTCTTTCAAGCTGGTGGCACTTTGCAAACTTGTGTCAACGCTAGCATGCTGACTCACTGGAGAATGAGGGACGCACCACCTAAAGCGGTCCCTGCATTCGCCAAAACTGACACACCTCTGCATTTCTCCTACTACCATCCTCTACTGCCACAAAATGTTGTTTGCGCATGCTCAAGACAACATAAAAAGGGGGGGTCCAAAAATCCTGTTGAGAGAATGTAGGAAAAATACAGATCGGATGAACCCAATTAAGTTAAAGAAAATTCCCTCTAAGGTGCCCAACCTGGCACCATGAAGGGGGATGGAAACATCATATTCTAAGTCCACAAACTAAGCAGTTTGTCTCTATACACTAACATTTATATTACATTCTATTCATAGGAATAAAGGGACTAGATATTTGTCAGGATAATCAGTTAGAACCAAAATGTCACTTGCAATACCTAATACCAAATTAACAAATGTAGTCTGAGACAACCATCGGAAACAAAGACCAGAGTAATAAGCCAATCAGACCCAATGAAGGGCAAAAAAAAGGAGCATATATGTATGTCAGACACTGTCCCAGAGTCGGTCATTGTCCCATCTGAGTCCCGCTCCATCGGGGATTCAGAATGTTCACGTTTGCCCAGAAAATATTCCGTCACAGCAGTCAGTGTAACTGTGAGTTTGGTTTTTATAAGTAACTTCCAAATGGGCTGGGAAAAGGACTTGTGCCACTACACCTTTTTCCATCACAGCTTTTTTGATTACATATAATCTGTGTTTCTTTTCCTGAGTCTGGGAACAGAAGTCAAGGGAGAAAATGAAAATGACATACTCACCATAATTCTTTATCTTCTAGAATATCTTCACTATTCATTACTACATGAGTCTATGCAGGAGGTACTAGGACCCCACAGGAGCTTTAAAAATGTAAAGCTAGGGGGGCCGACGTCGGTGACAGCGCCACACATGAGGCTGACACATGACATGGTGCCTGTGGACAGTTCAGTAACTGACGCTAGCTCCCTGCTTACCTCAGTTCTGTTCACCAAGAGAGGAAACAAGTGGTAGCAAAAAGAGAAAAGGGGCAAGATAGCCCAAGGGATAGAAAAACAGGTTACTCACCTGTAACAGTAGTTCTAGGAGTGGTATACGATGTTCATCCACACTTCTGGTAGTGTCCTTTCCCTTTAAGAGCTTGCCAGAAAGTTTTCAAGCTGGCTCCTCCCACCCTCCCGGGTGGTAACTCCCTCGGCTCCACCCCATGACGCCAGATCTTGCCCAGTGGAAGCAGTTGTGTGTGCCAAAGCCAGGGAAGTTCGTGTGGGTTCGTGTGGATGAATATCATATACCACTCCTAGAAAGTAGTTACGTAAGAACTTACCGTAACAGTAGATCTTCAAGAGAGGCTCTTGCAGTAGGTAATTACATATAGGACTGATGCCAGCAGGTGGCAGGAACCAACGGAAAAATTTCTAGCTAGCAGTCCCTGGCGAGGGACCGCCCCCATGTCAGGTGACCGGCGTCAGGAGATGTCGGTGTAAAGGGGTGGTCCCTCAAGCCCGCCTTCCAGTTCTTTCTCACCAAAGACCAACAGAGGCCAGATGAGAGAGAAGCAGGATATTTACTCAACTGGAAAAGAAGCTGAAAAAACTAGGGGGATGGAGGTATTACCTACTGCAAGAGCCTCTCTCGAAGATCTACTGTTATGGTAAGTTCTGACATAACTGTACTATCTTACTTCGAGAGGGCTCTTGCAGTAGGTAATTACATATAGGACTGAGTCCCAAGCAGTCTGGAACAAGAAGAAGCACACAGGAGGAGGAAAGCTACTCAGAGTAGATCCCCAAGCTGTGAAGGCCTTTAAGAAAGGAGGCCATGACTTCTGGTTCCGCCACGGAGCAGACAAGAGCTTAGGAGTGCACCTCCGCTCCCCAAGGACAAAGTTACCTTATTCCCTAAGCTTTTAAAAGTAAAGAATGGCTAAAGAAGGTCGTAGAAGAGATCGGGGACCATCTCTGTCAAGTAAATCACAGAGGAAAGACTTTGTCGGAGAGGAAATGCAATCACTCAGTTCTGCACGCAGTAGAAGCCACTCGCGTAGCAGCACGAGGGGCTCCAGCTACAACACGGATGCCGAGACAGACCTTTTATCTCACACTAGGTATGAAAATATACTGCGGGAGATCAGCGACTCTCATGCTGAATCAAAGAGAGAGTTTCAATCTCTGGCTTTGCAAATCTCCAGCATTGATACCAAAGTTAATGTAGCAGAAGATAAAATAAAAGTACTAGAAGAGAATAATACGCATCTTACTAATGCTGTGGATGCTCTTTTCCAACATGCTCAGGCCCTGCAAAGCAATTGCACTGATCTGCAGGGACGTTCAAGGCGCAGCAATCTCAGGCTATATGGTCTCCCTGAAGGGGCTGAGGAACCTCCTATGACAGCATTTCTAGAAAACCTACTGAAAGATGTTTTAGAGTTATCACCCAATTATGCTCTATCGAAAGAGCTTGTCGCCCTTTACGCCAGAAACCATCAGGGGAGGCAGCCCGCCCTCGATCAATAATCTTTAAGTTGAGCAGCTATAAAACCAAAGAGGACATTCTCCGGAGGGCCTGGGGTAAGAAAGAGTTAACATACCTCTCATCCAAAATAACCCTTGACCACGACTATGCCCCAGAAGTGCAGCAAGCGAGACAACTATATGTGCCAGTACTAAAGCACTGAGAGCTAAAGGCATAAGATTCCAAACCCATTTCCTGACTCCATTGTATTCTGGGAAGAGGGCCTCAACTGTACCTTTCTCCTGGGAAGGTGCTGGATGATCTTCAGAAAAAGATTCATCTCCCTCGAGGCAGATCACCGCGACAAACAAAGATTTCTGGCGTGTTTACTGCCACAGACCACATGTGGACATGGGAGACTGGCTACCCTGAAAAAAGTAAGAGAGGCCCTGGGACTGATGCATCAAGCGGAGCATTCCAGATCGACGAGCGACTCCTCTCCGGATTGTACTTGAAGAGGACTGAGGAAGGATTTTGGACATGTTGGTATTGAGATGTGGAGTTCATACCCTTGGTGATGACTAACAGTCCAGCAAAGCATCATTCGAGGCAGAGAGGTCCATCAGACCCAATGACTGGGAACTCAGATAAGACAGTTGGAACTTTTTTTTTTTTTTAACATCTGTTTATTATGTCCCTAAGGTCTGTACCTCGCAGCATATACGAGTTGCCTGGTCTCGGACCATCACGGGTGAAGGCTATAAATAGTCTATTTGACTTTCCTATATGCAAGTTGGAAAAAGGAAGGGTATTCCAAATGTTTAAATAATGAAGTGTCTAGATTCAAACTGTTCCTGGGGGAGCAATGAGGCATATTTCTGAGTGTGCACGACCTTGTTATACGCTCCTCTAAATGTTTATAGGATTGAGGTGAACTTGTGGCGTTCTCACTTCTGAGAAATCACTCCTTTGGAGTTATTTGTTGAAGAGGCTCTGTTAGTTCAGGGCATACTTCCTCTTCAACCCCTACTTAAGTAGCCTGTTTAAATCGGCTCTTTTGAGGTTAGGGCAAGGGATCCTAGGTTTTGGATCCCCTACCTTGGAAGCCACGTGTTTTATAATATTAATAAGTTTTTGCAGTAGTTAAGGTAACGTAGAGCTTTAGTTAACAAATACGTACAGATTTACTGTTTTAAACTACGTCACTACTTTTTGCCTTTTCTAGCCACCTTTATTTTCCTCCCCTTCCCCTGATCCCTCTCTTTATTGGCCCCCAGTAGTCAGACCCTATTTTTCTTTTTATTAGGCCTGTGTAAGACTTGGAGTCACCCGGAACGAGGGTGAAAGTGAGTGACATTAGTGGAAGGGGGAAACAATAACGGGGTTGAGGTAGAGGAAGAGTCCCTGCCGATTTAGGAATGCTAGCTAAACCTACCACCTTTTGCTCCTTCAATGTAAACGGTCTGACTAATCCAGTAAAACGTAGCAAAATACTCTCCTTCCTCAGGAAGACTGAGGTGGACTTTCTGTTCCTGCAGAAAATGCATCTTTCATTGACGGAGCATCAGAAGTTGGGGAAATTTGGTTTTTGCGCCTCTGCATGCGCAACATATGGAAGGGGAAGGCGCACGGGGGTGGTGGTACTTGTCCCAGAAAGGACACCCTTTGAGCAAACAGCACAACTGACAGATGGAGAAGGATGCTTTGCTTTCTTGAAGGGGCGTCTCTTCGGGCGGATCCTAACTCTGGCATCAATTTATGTCCCATCTGGTTCCAACTTCCAGACATACCACCAAATTTTTTTAAGATTGCAGGAGTGGGCAGAGGGGGAGGTAATTATTGGAAGTGACCTAAATATAGTTTTGAATCCGAGGCTGGACTCTTCCTCTGCGGTTCCCCGTCGCAATCAGGTATGCATGAAAAAGGTGGGGGGTTACTAGGGGAGCTAGGATTAGTAGATGGGTGGCGCCTCACCCATGGTAAGCAAAGAAACTATACCTTCTTTTCAGCTCCACATCAGTCCCACTCACGTCTGGACTACATTTTGCTCCCAGTGGAGCTAGTTGGACAGATAAAAGATAGCTGGATAGGGGATAGATCACTGTCAGACCATGCACCTGTTTTTTGCCAACTCCACCTAGGGGACTTCGTCAAGCGTACATTTTGGAGACTTAATACGTCCCTGCTTCAAGACCCAGAGGTGAAAAGGGCAATTAATGAAACAATAAAACAGGCTGTGGCTGACAATGGCTCCCCTGAGACATCGGTATCTCTACTTTGGGACACTTGTAAGGCTATAGTGCGGGTAATTCATTTGCCATATCGACTTTTAAGAAAAGCAACGAGAAGCCCAAAACAAGGTTGAAGGGGAGATAGATAGTTGTGAATCTCAGCTTAAGATTAGTTATAAAGCAGAGACCTTCAAGAAGCTTAGCAAACTCAAGGCTGAATTAAACAAGTTATTGGAATACCAGGTGGAGCAGAAGGTCCTGTATCTTAAACAAAAGTACTATGAGGGAGGCCCAAGAGCCACTCGCCTATTGGCGGCCCGTTTGCGATCCCAGAGAGCGAGAGCACGGATTCCAACCTTGATACACCCCAGCTCCAAGCAGAAATTACATCAGACCCCGGTAATAGTTGAAGCCTTCAGAGAATTCTATACCTCATTATATGCCGCCTCCCACCCCACGCCCCATCAAGAGAACAACATATCCGAATACTTAGAGCGGCTCTCTCTGCCTCTTTGACTCCTGGCCAATTTGGACCTGATAGCCTTTTGACTGAAACGGGAGATGCAAAGAGAATTCTCGAGCCTGAAGGCCTCTAAATGCCTGGGCACAGATGGACTCCCGGGGGAGTTTTATAAACATTTTAAAGCTCAGATTATACCACTTCTACTTAAGGTCTATAATGGGGTCCTGCAGACCAAAGAAACACCACCAACCTCATGGGAACAGGCCATCATATCAGTTATACCTAAACAGGGGAAAAATCCGACACTTTGTCCTTCGTACCGACCCATCTCTATGTTAAATACAGATTATAAAATCTTTATGTCAGTTCTGGCCCAACATATGCAGAAAGTAATACCTAAACTGATTAACCTAGACCAGACGGGTTTCATCCCTAATCGCCAGGCACAGGATAATCTCCGTAGGACTGCCCACCTAATTGACCACCTGAACTCCACTCAAATATCCTCCATTTTTCTTAGTCTTGACGCTGAAAAAGCATTTGATAAAGTCCTGTGGCCTTTTCTTCGTGCAGTACTCTGCAAATTTGGTCTCCCTGCTCAATTTATTGATGTTATTTTCAAAATATACCATACACCAAAATGATACATTAGGGCAAATGGTCATGTCTCCCCGTCCTTTCCATTATGCAGAGGTACACGTCAAGGCTGTCCGTTGCCACCTATTCTTTTTGCTCTATATCTTGAACCTCTAGCCCAAAGTATCAGAGAGAACTCAAATATAAAGGGGGTAAACATAAATGGGGAAGAGCACAAGCTTGCATTGTACACAGATGACATTTTGCTATACATCACAGAACCTGAGTCGTCTATTCCATATTTATTTCGACATATAAACGAATTTTCGGAACTTTCAGGCTACGCCTTGAATACCCATAAAACCGAGGCTATTACTTTTTTTTTTTTTGTGTTATTTATTTATCCTCCTTTCTGCCCTCGGTGTTCCCTTCCTTCCGACTGCTCATATCCACTGTTTTGTCCCCCCGGATCTGCCCCTAGAGTGCTTCTCTCTCCCCTCCTTCTCCAGCACAGCTGGATCTGTCCTAAGTGGTCTCTGGATGGGGCAGTCTTCATCTAGGACTACCGAGGGCTGTTTTTCTGCTTTTCTGTGTCCCTCTACCCCCGCCCCCTGGGACGCCGGCACACAAGGACGTACATGTCCTAGAGGGGCGACGTGCTGACGCACGCCTCCCTCTAGCGCCCAATGGCGTCCTCCCTCCCTGGACTCCAGGAATGAAGCCCCTACCCCCCTGAGTGCCGGTGCTACCACAGGCCTCTCAGGGTTGGAAATCCACCCCTGAGGGAGGAGAGCATCCGTTGGGACGCTCAATCCTCCCTCCCCCCAGCCGACCCCCGTTGACCCGAGACCATTCCCGAACCCGGGTCGCCGACGTGGTGTGAGGTGTGGCGTCCAGCGCCTCAACCCTCAGCGCCACCGGGCCGAGGCTATTACTTTTAATTACTCTCCTTCTCAACTCTTAAGAGACAAATACCCCCTAAAATGGGACCTCCCTTTTATGAAATATTTGGGGATAATGTTATCACCCAACAGTTCTCAGTTATATGACCTAAATTTTCCCCCTTTAATAAAACAAATACAAACAGATATTGAAAGGTGGTCCATGCTCCCTCTCCCTTTGCATAGTCGAATTCAATCTGTTAAGATGAACCTGTTGCCTAGGTTTTTATTTTTGTTTCAAAGTGTGCCCTGCTTAATTTCAAAAGAGAGATTGATGACCTGGCAGAGGATGCTTTCAAAATTTATATGGGCAGGAAAATGCCCCAGGATTAGAAAACAAACTCTCTTCCTCTCGAAGGAGGAAGGAGGGTTTGGAGAGGTACTGGGTGGCAACCCAGATGAGGGTCTCCCTGTTATTATTACATCCCACCTATCAGGCCAATTGGAAGACCATGGATCTGGCCTTCCCCTGTTCTCCCCCCCTCCAGTCCCAAATATTTGCACCAGCTGCAATAGTAAGTAGCTCCTCACCACTGTTTTCGGGTACCGCTGCAGCTCTGGAGGGTTGCAGACGAGGATGTTTGCGTGGAACTACAAAGGTATACCTTTGGAAGTATCAGGCTTGGTCTCAGAGCTCGCTTCATACACCTGCTCATGGGAATCCCTGGTTCAAACGACTTCAGAGACAGGGATGTTGGGCCCCTTGGCAGTTAATAAAAGGGGATCAGATCCTGACATTTGAAGAAGGCTTGGGGAAGTTTCAATGGCTACAGGGGTCCTGATATTCTACTACCAGATCAGAGATTATATAACAAAACACTTACGTAAATCCTCTTTAGATTCTGGGGAGACCCCCCCAGCCGATGGTGTTTGAAAAGATATAGGGGGCGGAGAGGGGGGAGAGAGCAATCTCTATACTTTATAAAACCTACATTATGGATTTACATTGCTCTACTACATATATTAAAGAGAAGTGGGAAAGGGATCTTGGGTTAAGCTTACACAAAGAAAGGTAGTTGCTGTCCATAAAGAATACTTGGTCTACCTCCTCCTCCCCAGGGTGGCGTGAATTTTTATGGAAACTTAGAAGCAGCTACTTCCGAGTACCGGAGCAGGTATCTAAGTGGAATCTGGAGATTTCTCCTTCTTGTTGGCGGAAATGTGGCAATCCTGGGGCATCTCAAGCCCATGTTTTTTGGCATTGCCCTATGCTCAATCGGTACTGGAGCAATATACAAAGCCAATTACAGAACATTTTTAATATTGAGGTACCAATGGGACCAGAACATATAATTTTGGGCCTGTATCCCTTGGAGGTAACAGGTAAGGAGGCCAATATCTTTGGAACATTTTGGTGGCGGCAGCCTGTAAGGTGATATCAAGGAAGTGGCTATCCCCCCTTCTACCTACTGAGACGGAGTGGAGGGACCTGGTAAATAATGTCAAAATCTATGAAAGGATATCCTTCTCTCTAACTTTGAGGTCTACACAGTTTGTAAATAGATGGGCTAGATGGGAATTACTTTGTTAGGGAGCCTTGAGGGGGGTTATTCTCACTCTCCTTTCCCCTTTTAAGTGCTAACTTTAGTTTCATCTTTACTTAGCCTAGAACTAGTTTTTCCCACGCCCCTAATTCTATATCCCCATCCCTCTTCCCCTTCCTTTCTTTTTTTTTTTTTACTTTCTTTCTTTATCTCCTCCTTACTACCCCTGGAGCCCCCTCCTTCCGTCCGCTCATGTCCTCCTCAACCTACCTTGGGGATCTGCCCCTAGAGTGCTTGTCCTCCTCGCACATCGGGGTCTGTCCTGCAGGTGGTCTGGGGGACTTAGGGCGCCTTCATCTAGGGCTGCCAGGAGTTTTTCCGTTTTTTCCCTTACGTCCCCGCCCCTAGGGCGTCGGTCGCTTGGGACGTACGTCCTGAGGAGACGTGCTAGCGCATCAGCACACCCCCTGAGCGCCAGCGGCGTCCCCTCTCCCGACTCCGTTGGCGGAGCCGCCTCCATCCCCTCAACTGTGGTGCTTCCACCGGCTGCAGGTGATGCAAGCGCCAGCCTCATGGTTCCCACCCCTGAGGGAGGAGCATCCGCTGGGACGCCGATCCTTCCTCTCCCTGCCGACCCTCTGCAACCCGGAGTCCGCTCCTCAACCCGGTCGCCGATGAAGCGCGCAGGTGAGGCTTCCAGCACCTCAGCCCTCAGCGCCACCGGGCCGGCCCCCTTCCTTTCTCTTTAATTTTATACCGATTAAACTATCTTGGCAATAGGGCGTAGTCTATATTTCTCTTTTTGTTTGTATTTCAATGTTGTTGGAACATGTAACTGTACTATGACTGTGACCTAACATGATGTAGTACTAATTGAAATTGTAAGTAGACTTAACTACTTTACTAGACCTAATAAAGGTCTTTACATAAGTTTGTATAAAATAACGATACTTACATATCATTAGTCTTATACTGGAATCTGCTGGTACCAATAAAGATGAAGTATAAAAAAAAAAAAGAAAGGAGGCCTTGCAGAACAGCCAGCACGAAGTCTGCTCTACGGCGAGAGGCAATATCCAAACTGTAATGCTTTGCAAAGGTATGGACGGAAGTCCAAGTGGCGGCCGCACAGATATCTGCCGCTGACACATTTTTGAAACAAGCCGCTGAGGGCAGCTACTCCTCTGGTGGAGCGGCCTCTGACTTAACCCGGAAGGGTCTTGTTGTACTTGTCATAACAGAAAGTGATGCAATGAGCCAACCATTTAGAAAGGCATTGCTTAGAAACAGCATTGCCTTCTCTTTTGGGTGCAAAAGAGACAAACAGTGGATCTGTCTTTCTGAGATCCTTCATCCTGTTAGTGTAGTATCTCAGAATCCGGTGAACGTCCATAGTATGTAACAAATACTCCCCTTGATTAGAGTACTGCGTAAAGAAAGCGGGTAACTCTATGGACTGGTTCAGAGTAGATTCCACTACCACCTTGGGGAGAAACTTAGGATTGGTATGCACAGCCACAAGTTCCTTGTGAAAAATCAAGTATGGAATTTTACACATCAGGGCCTGGAGCTCGGAAATCCTCCAAGTAGAGGTAATGGCCACAAGAAAAAGAGTCTTCCAAGAAAGGAACTTCAAATCTGCAGAAGCTGCCGGTTCAAAAGGAGGCAGAGTAAGTTTCTCAAGAACAAAATTCAAATCCTAAGGAGGAGCGGGGACTTGGATAGGGGGTCTCAGGTGGAGAACTCCTCTAAGGAAAGTCTTAGAAATTTCCAGCTGAGCAAACGTTCTGTCTGCAAAGGGAATGTGATAGGCCGAAATGGCCGCCATGTGGACTTTAAGAGAAGAGTGACTAAGACCCAGGTAAAAGAGATGGCGCAGGTACTCCAGCAGATGACCAACGGGGCAGGAGAAAGGCTCAACGTCTTTTGAAGCAGCCCAGATTGTGAATCTTTTCCATTTCATGGCATAGGTAGACCTGGTGGAGGGTTTCCTAGCCTCTACCAGAATCTCTGCCACCTGGGGAGAAACTCCAAAGCGGACATGAGCGATGTCTGCAGGAGTCATGCATGAAGCTGAAGGGACTTGAGACCTGAATGGACTAGGGTCCCCTGATCCTGGGTCAGCAAACCTTGTGACAGAGGAAGAGGAAGTGGTGGTTCCTCTGAGAATTGTTGCAGAAGAGAGAACCAAACTTGCCTGGGCCAAAAGGGAGCAATCAGAATCATTCGTGCTCCTTCTGACCCTAGTTTCTGCAAGACCCATGGGATCAAAGGAATTGGGGGAAAGGCATAGACGAATCTGTCCTTCCAATCTAGAGACAGAGCGTCTCTCCAGAAAATGCCTCACTCTAGAACAAGCGAGCAGAAGGCTGGAAGCTTTACGTTTTGAGGGGAAGCGAACAGGTCTACCTGTGGTATTCCCCAGCATAGGAAGATGCCGTCTAGGACCCCTTGATCCAGTTCCCACTCATGGGCTCGGGCAGATGAGCGACTCAGCTTGTCTGCCAAGGTGTTGTCGACTCCCGGAACATGAATTGCCGTAAGGTGAAGGTCGTGTTGTACTGCCCAATCCCACACTCTCATTGCTTCCCTGCAAAGAGGGTAGGATCGAGTCCCTCCCTGTTTGTTGATGTACCATACCACACACATATTGTCCATCTGGATGGCTAGGTGGCCTGGAAGGAGATACAGATGGAGGGCTTGAAGAGCATAAAGTACTGCCCAAAGCTCGAGCACATTGATGTGAAGAGTTTGTTTGAGCTTGGACCAAGAGCCCTGGGTCCGATGAGGACTGAGATGGGCTCTCCAACCTTCGCCCGAGGCATCTGTAGTCAGAGTCTGGGGGGGGGGGAGGAAAGAAGAATGGAATGCCCCAAAACAGGTTCTCTCTGACCATCCACCACTGCAAGTCTCGAACCATGGGAGAGGAGACCAGAACCAGCTGATTCAAGTCGTCCACCAATTGATCTCATTGGGAGCGAAGCATCCACTGAGAAACCCTCATGTGGAGCCGAGCATGAGGAACTGTCAGGATAGTAGCCGCCATGAGCCCAAGAAGGTGAAGAACCGGCCTTGCAGTGACTCACCCACGGCCGGACAACAGGCTTACATGAGTCTGAATAGTGGCGGCCCTGTCCAGTGGCAGGAAGGCCCTGCCCAGGGTCGTGTCCAGTATCACCCCGATAAACTGGAGTCTCTGGGATGGGATCAAGTGAGACTTGGAATGGTTGATGGTAATACCCAGGCAGACAAAGACCTGCTGGGTAAGGGAGAGGCAGCACAGGAGTTCCTCCCTGGACGAATAACACTCAAGTTACCTACAAATATATGGCTTACAGCCCTTACTACACTATTGGCTGCACAACAGGAAATTTTTTCACTCTAAATTGCGGACCACAGTCCCCCTTTTTTCACAACCTCAACTCTGTAGCTGGCAGGACAATAACAAGCATACCTGCCACCACATTTGCCTGGATCTCTACCTCATCCTCGAGTCAAGTTAAAAAAAGGAAAAAATGCCTCCACCACAGAAGGCTCACCAAACATTCAACCAAACTTCGAAGACTGTACCTTTAAAGCCTAGCCCTCTTGATTCTGATGCTATCGGGAAACTTACACCCCAAACCCTGGCCCAAGGAGGTAACCTTAATCAGTGGGCCCCCCCAAACAGAGTTCTATTATGCTGGCCACTATCAACATCTGTAGTCTCCTCAACAAACTTGACACCCTCAAAGTCTGGGTGACCATGAACAACCCAGACATACTGTCCATCACTGAAACCTGGCTGTCACCCAAAGTGCCGGATGCAGCGGTTGCACTGCCAGGATATACGATCTTTCGGCTGGTTAGATCCTCTAACTGTGGTGGGGGCCGCACAATATACTTAAAAAATAGTATAAGAGGGCTGGCGTTACCTCAGGTGGACCTCGGATGCCCTGCTCAGGCACTAGCTGTACAAGTGCTCCTGGGGGCACACAAGAAAACCCTCACCATACTCTCTGTCTACATACAACCCAAGGACCCAACCCCCAGCCTCCACAGCATTCTGGACTATCTTTGGGAGAAAAAGCACCTTGCTGAAACAGTTATAATGGTTGACTTTAATATAAACTGGCTGTCATCAGCCAATGGAGCTATGAAGGACTCCTTAGCATCCCTACACCTCACTCAACTCGTCAGCACACCCACCAGGATAAACTATAAAACAGGTACTAGCACCACCATTGGCTGGATCATATCAAGTCACCCTGATCGCATCTCTAACGTGAGAGTTCACCCGGACTCCATCAGTGACCACTCCCCTATAACATGTAGCTGGTCAAATAAATTCCGCTCCCCCACCCCACCATCTACAACCGAATGTTAAAGCTTGGACATCTAGATCTACTAAAGCACCAACTCCAGTCCCACGACTGGTCCCTCCTGGACTCTGTCAGTGACATCAATGTTGCTCTTGATCACTTCATCAAGGTTTTCAATACGGCCTGCGACACCCATGCACCATTTATTTATTTATTTAGTTAAGAGTTTTACCAGGAAAGGCATACTGAGCAGACTACTGCTCGATTCCAGATGCGTCCTGGGGGTGCTGGGGATGGGAGGATACATATCAAATACAATACAGAAATTACACAGAATATATACAGGAATATATACAGTATGTACACAGCAAGCAAAAACAGCACATCTGAGTTAATAAGGCAGCAAACTGGTAGAAGGTACAAATGACGACTAACACAGGGTCAGAGATAAAACATTAGAGTCACCACAGCTGGAGCAAGTTGGAGACCTTGGCCCTTGTCTAGTGTGAGCTTAGGCTGCATGAGCAGGTGGCGGAGAAGTGCCCTTTGAGGAAGGAGTTGAGTTTCCGAGAGGAGGGAGCGTGCCGAATGTCCTCAGGCAGGGAGTTCCATAGCTTTGGCATGCGAGCTCTAAAGGCCAGTTGGCCGGCAGAGGTCGCCATGTAAGGGACCTGAAGGAGCCGGGAGTCGAAGTTCCTGAGTGAGTATGCAGGGAGTGTTTGAGCAGTTAGGGCAGAAGCTGGGCCCAGAATTTGGCTGTGAATCTATTACAGTGGGACTGGCGCCTGTCGAAGAGCAATGGAAGGTTAAGGGAACGGTAGAGGTCACAGTGGTGGGTGGAGGGTGTACAGTCCAGAGCGAAACGACAGAAGGAGTGGAAAAGAGGATCCAGTCTAGCTAGGGTGGACTTAGGGGTGGCACTGTAGATCATTTTCAGCACAATTGCCTTGCGGACTGGCAGTGGGATACAGCCACGGTTACGGGATAAGGTGCCCAGTCTGGGGTGCAGTTTTTTGTGGGTAACATTGATATGTGCAGAAAAGTCGAGGTGCTGGTCCAGCCAGACCCCTAGATATCTGAAGGAGGTGCAAACTTCTAAGGAGTCCCATCTAGGGTTTTGAAGGTAGGAATGGTGGGGAGATAGGAGAGTCTCTGCCTCATGCAGAAGGTTAATGAGACTGTTTTCTTGGCATTGAGAATAAGTTGATTTGAGTGGAACCAGAGCTGAACATTGTTGAAGTCTTGCTGGAGTCTGAGTGCCACTTCCAGGGGGGATGGGCCTGAAGTATACAGTACTGTATCGTTAGCATACATGTGAATGGATGTGTGTGGGCAGGCTGATGGCAGGTTGTTCAGGAAGATGGAGAACAAGATTGGGCCAAGGACAGAGCCTTGGGGTACACCGATGGTGACGGTGGGGGAGACGGAAGTGGATGCACCGATTCTGACTGATTGGGACCTGCCTGCCAGGTATGAATTGAACCAGCTGATGGCCGCACTGGAGAGCCCTGCATGGGAGAGCTTTGACAGGAGAAGGGCATGAGAAACAGTGTTGAATGCCTTAGCTAGATCAACAAAAATGGCAGATGTGACATGGCCTTTGTCCATGCCTGTAAGGATGGAATCAGTGAGTCTGAGGAGGGAAGTGACAGTGGAGTGGGATTTCCTAAAGCTCGACCGGTAGGGAGTAAAGAAGGAGGAGGAGTCAAGGAAGGAGGAAATTTGTGAGAGGACTAGATGTTCCTGTATTTTGGCTAAAATGGGGAGGAGAGAGAGATGGGGCGGAAGTTACCAGGGGAGGAAAGATGAAGGTATGTGGAACTATTAACTCCTGGATCACACCAGAACTCATTACCAGAATGAAACAACGTGACCATCTTTGGCTCATTGCCAAGTCAACAGGGAGGCAGCCTGACTCCCAGGTGTACAAAGCGGCCAGAAATGCCGGTACAGGGGCGATTCGTCATGCAAAACAAAACCACCATAAAGAGCTTCTGTCAAACTCCTAGGGTGACAGCAGGAAATTCTGGGCGAACATAAGATGCCATGGGCAAAGAACAGAAGGTCTCTCTGACTGCGTTAAATCTTGAAGGCAATCCCATTACCGACCCTCTCTCAATTGCAAACACTTTTAATACTTCCTTCACTAATCTAACAGAGGTCCTCCCAAAAAACTTCTTTGAAGATGTTCCCCCTTCGGCTGCCTCGTGTTTGGATGCAGAGAAGCCTGATCACCCTCCGCTCTACTTCAAACCGGTCTCTACTGCCCAGGTCAGGAAACTGCTATCTAAAGTACTGGGGAAAACCAGACATAGTAGTGAGTTGCTTGACCTCAAACTTATCGTACTTACCTTAGAAGAGGTTCTCCTGCCTATAACCAAAATACTCAACCTATCCCTCACTCTGTCCCAGTTCCCAGAAGTCTAGAAATCCGCACTGATCACGCCAGTTCACAAATCAGGGGATCGCACAGAACCTAGCAACTACAGACCAATATCCATCCTCCCTCCACTGTCAAAGGTTCTGGAATGCATAGTAACCGACCAGCTTGTGGACTATCTTGATAAGTACTCCCTGCAATGCCCACAGCAGCATGGCTTTAGGAAAAAGCATAGCATGACTACAGCTTTGCTAGAATTCACTTGCTTCATCTAACAGACCATCAATAATAGCAGTCTGGTAGGAGCGGTGTTCATAGACCTTACAAAGGCCTTTGACACCGTGAATCACAAACTCTTCCTTGACCAACTCGTAAAGACTGGTCTCTCACCTTGCACACTAAAATGGTTTGACAGCTATCTTGCTGACAGGTCAAAGAGGGTGAAGATTTCAAGTACCATCTCGGAACTGCACTCTGTCAGGTCAGGCGTACCTCAAGGGTCCATCCTGGGACCCCTTCTGTTTAGTATTTTCCTAAACAACCTACCAAATGCCTGCCAGTTAAGGACACCCCCGTATGCAGATGATGCTGTCATCTTTGCAAGTCACCTGCATCCCATCGTGTTTGAAGACAACCTACAGCATGGATTCCTTGAAGTTGAAAAATGGCTCCAATCCCACAAGCTAGTTCTAAACTACAAAAAACCAAAACTTTTGTTGCTCTCATCCTCCCACCATAAACACAGGTTGCACGCCCTGACAGTTAAAAATAACCAAGGAGTCCCCCCTTGAACAAATCCAGCATTTCAAATACCTTGGAGTAACCCTGGGCTGTCACCTTTCCTATGAGCCCCACATTGATATTGTTGCTAAGAACGTAAATGCTAAACTAGGACTGCTCTACAGAGACAGACAAAGTCTGACCCCAAAAGCACTTAAACTTGCAATCCACAGCTCGGTACTATCCGTTATTGATTACGGCTTGGTTATATATATGGAGCTGCCCCAGCCACTTCCCTCAAAAGACTAAATACTGCCCTGAACAATGCCAGTAGACTAATCACTGGTGCCGGCCACCTCACCCACACTTGTGATCTATTCGCACTAACCGGGTGGCTCAAACTACAAGACAGCATCAAATACCACTCGTGTATACTTGCCAAGCAAGTGTTGCTTGGAGCCCTGCCAAAGGGCATCGCCAGTCTTCTATCAAAATCTCAAAAGTCACTCCACACCTGATCCTCTGCCTCTGAACTCTTTCACGTTCCTAGGGTTCGGACCACCCAATGCCAGCAATCCTTCCTCTACAGAGCTCCTAACTGGATGAATGGCCTGAACTGTGAACTGACTAGCGTACCTCAGCTTAACCAGTTCAAGCGTCTCCTGCATCAGCACATCTCAAAGGAAAGTGAGTGTACCTGCTTTAATTAATCGTGTGACCTGCACCTCATCTGGCACCCTGCATTCTCCAACCTCCTCAACAAAGCCCCTGGCTGCAACCTTCCTCCCCTGCTCAATCACCTCTCCCACCCTCTCCCCCTTCTTTTCATGTCCTGACCCTCCCACTCTGTCCTACTACCCCGCCCACTATACCCCTGACTGACTCTTTTCCGCACCTTTCTTCCCCCTCCACCCTTCTTCCCTCCCTCCCCCCACATCTCACCATCCCCTCCCTCCTGTTCACCCTCTCCTCTTGTGTCTACCCCCCACCCTATATCCCTTCCTGCCTCACTCAATATGCTTGACAACTGCCGCACGGCTGCATCTCCCCCCCCCTTGTTCTCTGCCCTGCTGATACTCTTCATCTCCTCACTCCTCCCTCCCTTACTATTTCCAATTGGGATTAACCGCCCATGTTTTCACCTATAGTGTCCTCAGAGTGCTGGCTATGTAACTAATTGCAATCACATATTTTTTTTTTTACTATGTATTGTGCCGTTACTGCTGTTCGCTGTATTTGATATTATCTGTACATGATACTGTGCTTTATCCTTTGTCTGTCTTGTAACTCCTCCCCCCAATACTGACGTGGAACCTTTGTAAATGAACTGCACTGTGCTCAAAGGTATTCTCTAATCCTAGATTGAAATAAATAAAATAAATAAATAAAAAGATCACATGGGTATAATAAAGGCCTTTTGTGATCTTCACCCCAGCTTCACGGGGCAAAAGAGAGAGGTTGTCAAACACGTCACTCCAGAGACACAACAAGTTCTGATCTGACAGCCAGTCACGAAGGAAACCCTACAATATGGATGTTTCTTTGTTGTGCAGGGTTTTCAAGCATTTCTACCTTAGTTTTAAGGAAACTGTACGAACACCACGTTCACCTCCGTCTGCTACAAGGTTTTCTGCTGAAGAACCTCAAAAGCTGCCTTGCTTTCCATAATCTGACCATCAAGGTCATTTAGCTTTTGTTCCATTGCTGCCAATCTTCTGTTAGTCTCCTCTCCAGTAGCTTGCATTTTGTGGAGCATGGCCATGATGTGGGATGCAAGTAATTTACCGCTGCCGGTGCCGTGCGAGCCAGGCTCAGCCACTTTCCCTGATGTAGATGCATCAGGCACTGCAAAGTAAGTTTCCAAGCTCTGCTGGACTTGTTGTTGTTCAGTCCCATTTTCCTCCAGACACCCTTAGCAACACTGCAAAGTTCGTTTAGGGAGAAATTAGTGTCTGTAAAGTGTTTCATTATTTAAACCGTGCTCTACAGCGGAGCTCTCCTGAGGCACATCTGCTCCGATGGCTACTCCACAGTGCCCCTTCCCACCCTATCCCCAATGACACTGACAATGTTTCTGGTAGCCAAAGTATCTCCACCTGCCCTGATCCCTGGCATACTCGACATACTTACTCCTCTTCTGTCCAGCCCTACCCACTGAACACCCACCATCCCACCACACCCACCTGGCACCAACTTACCCTACTACAGTTTTTTCTGGAGTGTCAGCAGATCTGTAGAGAGCAGCTGACACAGACCATCCTCACACAGCTTCAGCTGGCTGCCTTCTGAATAACAGGGAGTGAGCACGTGCGTACTGTAAAATTGCCGTTTGGGAGAAAAACAGATTGGTTTTCAGCCTGCCCACAAGTGACAGCCACGCTTTAAAGTAAATGTGTGATGTTTGTAAAAACACATTTTGGGCTTCATGGCCCACTACCCTGAGGTGGCAATAGCCCCTCTGTGTAAAAATGAAAATTTTTTACTCACTCAGTAAAGTTTGGGAAGGGATCGTAATGTTGTCCGAACTGCAGGCTAGCCAATCCTTTCTCACTTCCTAGACTGCCTGCTGTGCCCCCACGCTCCCCCTGTTTTGTGATGTAGTACCAGGGACAGCGGGGAATGTGCCCCATACAAGTCTATGGGACTTATTTTCAGAACATTATTTTGAAACTTTAAACGACCTTTTGATAAAAATGAAAGCCACCGCTAAGCTAATAGGGTCCCTATTATTTGAGTGGTGGCTTTCATTTTTATCAAAAGGTAGTTTAAAGTTTCAAAAAAATGTTCTGAAAATAAGCCCCATAGACTTGTATGGGGCGCATCCCGGTGCTCTTCCTGGCACCATGTCACAAAACGGGGGAGTGCTGGGGCGGAGCAGGCAGTCTAGGAAGTGGGAAGGGATCGGCTAACTTGCAGTTCGGACAACATTATGATCCCTTCCCAAACTTTACTGAGTGAGTAAAAAATTGTAATTTTTACACAGAGGGGCTACTGCCACCCTAGGGTATCGGGCTATGAAGCCTACAGTGTCATCTTTAAACCAGGTTGTATATTGGTGCTAACTTAAATAAAGCAGGTTCTTGTACCCAAATGCAATTATGTATTCGTATAGGAGACATGTACAGTGTGTATTAGAATGGTTTAGACTGTACTTAAAGAGCCCCTGACACCATTAGAAAATCTTGAATAAAATGTGATATTTAGACACAATTCAGTTGATATTTCATATATGTTCCATAATTCTTTCCCTTTTTTCTTTATTATGGAGAACAATTGTATAAAAGAGGATCACTGTCCCTTAGACTTCGTTTGCTCTTTCTGCGTGCCTGCACCTGACATCATAATCCCCTGTTAATGAAATCATAATTTTCTCCACAGCAACAGACTGTGATGTCATAAACAGAACTGTGATGTCAGGTGCAGGCAAGCAGCCAGGAAAGACAGGGCCGCAATCCTGTTTACACGCAAATGTCATTAGTAATAAAGAAGTATGTGTAAGAATTACAGAAAAATTAATAAATATAAGTTAAATTGTGTCTAAATATTACAGTTTTTCAAAGTTGTCACAACAGCATCAGGGGCTCTTTAAATGCTCTTGGTTAGTGTGAGTACTCCCTAATTCGGTCATTATTAACTGCTCCAGCTGTTGTTTGTACTACGGAATATTTGGAAATATATTTTCCTTTTTAAAGTTCTTTTTTTTTTTTAACATATTTTATCCCCCTGGGTGCTCGACTGAGACCTCCTTTCATTATCTGCCAAGCAATGATACCCACTCACCAAGACTACGCCACATACCTGCCAGGCCTCCAAGGCCCACCCGTGTCCCACTGCCGTACTGTCTCCCTGGCTTGTCCCCCCCCCCCCGGGTTGGGTACACTTTCAGCCACTTCGGCATTACTTCCCTACCATCTATCTGGCCACTCGCAGCGGACGAGAAGACCTGGAGGTTACCTTTGGCAGGCTGTGGACGCAGTCTGACTCTTACCATGGTGGGTAGGCAGAGGCTTCATCCACGTGACTGCGACGCTTGCTCCACTGTCCCAGTCTGACACCATCCCCTGCACCATCATCCTACACTGTCACTGGTGGTCACCCAGGTGGCGGTAGAGCAGCAGATCAGTGGATCCTTCTGGCTTGCCCTTGGACAGCCGGGGCTCATTCCCAAACCCAGGTCATCTGCGTCACAATCAGTAGAGTTACTGAGGTAGCCTTCTTTTTTAATGTTCAATAAAAAAATTATAAAGTAAAAAAAAAAGGTACTGAAATGGTGAAAACAAACTTGTCTTCTGCTAGTCAAGAGCAAAGACAAGTGCTTGAAGATCGGAAAGAGACTGCAGGGTTTTCACCCAGCGCCATCACAGCACAAGATAACAGTACTGATTTAAAAACAAACAAGTGTTCTCAGAAAATGATTGCTAACAAAATGCTGACCTTGGTCATTATTACTGATTCTCATTTTTAATGATTATAATCGCCACCTAGAGAAGCATCTGGTTCCACAAATGCCCAATCACAATATCCACTAGTAATAGAACTGGCATGGCTTTTACTTTTTCTACTGTTGAAACACAGTGGCCTTCCGCCTTTCATTTCCCCTACTAGAGCCTCAGGAAGCAGTAAATTTGACTCCTGCTTCTACTAATGGCTTTTTGAGATCATTATTGCTGCTCCAATAATCCTTAATTTCACTAAGGCTGTGGGAAGTAACCTGTACTGGTACTTATACCCAGTGTGATATGCAATTTCAGTGTTGCTGTGAGAAGCAGTTTTGGGGGGACAGTCAAGAGAGGCATAACTGTCTTTTAACTGTCCCTAAAATCATGGTATTGATCATAATATTCAAAAGTGGTGAACTTGGTAAAGAACTGGTTAATGGATAAGTGACAGAGGATGGTGGTTAATGGCACTCACTCTAATGACGGAAGAGTGACCAGCGGGGGGCTGCAGAGCTCAGTGCTGGGACTGGAACTCTTCAATGTCTTGATAAGTGACACTGCAGATGAAGTGGAAGGGAAGGGAAGCCTTTTTGCAGATGATACCAACATCTGTAATAGGATGGACAATCAGGAGGGGTGGATTGAAAGAATACATAGGGATCTCGGGAAAACCAAGGAACAGTTAAGAACATGGCAGTTGGGGTTCAATGCAAAAAAGTACGAAATCATGTATCTAAGGGCACAGAAACCCAGGAACTGAGTATAGGATGTGGTGAGAGGTACTATCAGTCATTAAGCAGGAAAGACACCTTGGGGTTATTATATCTGATGACCCCAAAGTGGCAGGGCTGTGTGACAAAGCAGTGGGTAAGACCAGTGCGATGCTGGGAGAGGTATCCCCAGCAGAAGGAAGGAGGCGGTGTTGCCACTTTTTCGCTAACTGGTGAGACCCCACCTAAGTATTGTGTCCAGTTCTGGAGGCCACATTACAGAAAGGACATAGACAGAAGGGAGACAGTCCAGAGGAGGGCAACTAAAATGCTGCAGGGCTTGCACCAAACGTCGTATGAGGAGAGACTGAGGGACCTCAGCATGTACATCCTGGAGAAGTAAGGAGCGAGAAGGCACATGATAGAAACCTACAAGTACCTTGGGGGGGGTGAACAAGATGCAAGAGGGGAATCTCTTTTGAATATGAGAGAGAGAGAGAGAGAGAGAGAGAACACCAAGACCAGAGGGCATGTGATGAAGCTGGAGGGGGGGGAGTTTAAGAGGGATGTGAGGAAGTACTACTTCAGTGAAAGGGTGGTAGACACCCGGAACAGACTGCCAATGGAAGTGGTGGACACAAAGACAGTGGAGGGCTTCAAGCATGAATGGGATAGACACATGGGTATATTAGTAAATATGAAGAGAGGAGGGAGGGCCACTGGAAACCAGTTAGGGTCTGTGGAGACAGATTAGGCAGGGAACATCTGGGTGAAATGGGTGCGGCAAGTGGTCCTTTTCTGCTGACATGTTCATATTTCTAGGTCCAGGTACTGATACCCAGTGTAATATTTAATTTTAATGTTGCTGTAGGAAGTAGTTTTTTTGGTTACTAATACCAACAAGTGTAGTATTTCATTTCAACAGTGCGGTGGGAAAGGAAAGTTACTTATCATAGCTCTAGATCTTCAAAAATATTTTTTCCATAGATCCACATTCTTTTGGTCCTTAACACAGAGGTGCTAGGATCTTGTGGGAGTAAAACTTTTAGTCAGGGCGTTGGCAATGGTGAGGGCACTGGCGCATGCGTGGCATTAGGTGCTGTATCCAATAACCGCTGACAACACCCTGCCTCAGCTCTGCTAGTGAGGAGTGTGAAAACCAACAAACAAGCATCAAGCTTGTGGAAGAATAAAGAAAACAAAAAGGACACAGAGTGAAAGAAACAATGGAGTATAAATGACCAATGGCCTAACAGGAAGGGAGGGAAGAGCTTTGCTCCCTAACATGCCGCTGCTTCAAGGGCAGACAGGTTGTATATGAAAACATACAAGAATTCCCAGACCAAGGCTAGCAAAACAAACCCTAGATGAGGGAGAAAACAAAGGCAGTAACTCCATTCAGCTGCCCTCATAATGCTGTAAGGTACGATATCCCGTGCCTGGGACGCATAGTAATAGTCCAGTAGTGCCCAAGGCAATCTGCGTATGCCAAACACCAGCGTAGTCAGAGTGGAAAAGATATCCCTCCTTGAAATAGCAGGACTTTCAGTGTTGGAGAGGAGGAGGAGTACGTAGTCCAATGTGTCCATAGTCTCATGATGAGAAGGGAATTATTGATGAAAAAAAAGCATCAAGGGACTCCGCTTGACAAACTGTAGCCCTGGTGACAGACAGGTAAAACCTTTGGATACTGGGCCTCTGCAGCTGATATACTACAGGTTATGACTAGCTGAATTAGAAACACATGCTGTGGTGCTCATGCCCATACCAAGTAGGGCCAACATTCTAAAATGTTACCGTTGGCATTCATCCGATTATCCAGATAGAAAAACTAGCTGTGCATCGCCGAGGATGGCGTCTCAGATATACCAGTATTTTCTTATGAAACATTGTGACTATAGTAGATCATAGGGACACCAATAGGAAACGATCTCCGGCCTACCCCTACATGGGAAAAACAGACATGAAGAAACAGCACCCTAGGAAACAGGATCTAACAGTGCTGGCAAGAGAAAAATACATTGAAGGTGTAGTGCAAAGCAACCACAGTGACATTTCTGTCAGATGATTACAACAGTGGTATAACTATTTGTTGTCACATTAGGAGTCTAATCTAAAAGTAAGCAATTGGATAAAGAAAAAGAGAAAGTTGCATTAAAGCAAAATTGGGGATGTACCCTGCTGGGACAGAGAGAAGAGGACGTACCCTACCAGTAAAATGAAAGGAAGTAATAAGGTAGGAAAGAAGAAGCTAAAAAAAGCTCTTTCTCCAGAAATTGTTTTTCTTTTGGTGTCCATGCTAGCAAAGAAACAACCAATGGGTCAAAAGGGGTATCAGCGGTAGGCTGCAGAAGAAAAGCTTTCCACAGCCAAAACAGGCATGCTGTCCAGAAGGTAGAGCCTAAGGAGCCACTAATCCTGATTCTGGTTCCCAAAAGAACAGAGAGAGGGACGGTGGGTGGGTGAGTGTAACCCTATGGAGTTAGGGAAAGTAACGTTCCTGTCTTCCAAGAATCAATCACCTCCACAGAGCCCCACACCTCCTTGGCCGAATAGCGAACTTCCCACTTAATGGACAGGAGTAAGTGCAACACTTAGGATACAGGCCTCAGTCCTCTGGGGGCTGAAGAGGGGGATCGACCAGATCATCTTCATCAGCAGCCGAGGGTACGACAGGTGAATATAGCTGACCCAAGGGACCGGAGGAGTGACTGGCTCCAACAGCTGCTGCACCATCTGTTGTGAGAAAAGTGATGTCCCCCAAAATGGGGCATTTAGGGCCTTACAACAGGTGACCAGACCCAATCAGGAAAGCCAAAACAACCGACTGAGAGAGAGACAGGAGGTCACCTCAGAGGCATCGTAAGATGCTCTTCATCTGGTGCTGTCCTTCCTCAATACCCTTAACACTGACCTTGGGGGCTGGAGTGTGGGGAGGAGGGGGAGGGATGGCGGGGCAGTCACAAGAAAATCATCCACACTCACCAAATTCCAACTGCAAATCATTTTACACCACTGGAGGAGCAACAGATAACTGACCCCTACAGGGTGGATATGAGACGGTTAGGAAGGCTTGAACAGGATGAGTTGGTGGCACCCATGGGGGAGAGAGAAAAGGAAGAAGGCAGCAAGGAGTATCATAATAGTAGAGGGCTCTGAGAGTGTAGAGGGCTCTGTGAGTGTAGAGGGCTCTGTGATTAGAGGGGTGGAGAAGGTGATTGGGGAGGGGGTGATCAGACACCTTCCTGGAGTACCAACCATCTGGGATATGGCTAGAACAGGGAGGATGGAAAGTTAAAAGAGGGGAAGGGGGAGTCTCTGGTGATAGTACACTTAGGGATCAATGATCTGGGAAACTAGCTGACTGCGACAGTAAAGCATAACTTTCGAAGGTTGGGAGAGCCAACTGAAGGCACACTCAGTTCTCTGGCCTTTTCTGAGGTCCTCCCTGTGTGGGGTAGGGGGTCTGGGAAAGGCTGAAGGGATGGTGTCAGGAGGAGGGGGGGTACCATTTTGTGGGAGACTGGGGGGGGGGCGCTTCTGGGACAGGAGGCTCTTCAAGGGTGCCAGCCTTCACCTAACAAGAGAGGACCAGTGAGCTTAAGCACAAGTTTGATGTCAACGTAGGTGGATGGGGGACTGGGGCTGAGACTGGGGGAACCACAGAATATAGACAGCAAAAGGTGAACCTAGCTAGGACTCCCCCAGAATGGTGTCTAGGAGCAGCTGGGATGAAAGCAGCAAAGCAGGAGTCAATAATAAGTTAAGTAATGATGCCAGGGGAGCGGGGCTCATAAAGCCAGCAGGGAGGAAGAAAATTGGGAGGGAGGGGCTAACAAATGGAGAGGCGCTCTCAAGCGGGGGGAGGATGGTACAAGCACAGCACAGAAACATGCAACTTGACAGCAGATAATGACCACTTAGCGCACCCAGTCAGCGCATTTTTTTCCCTGCCTATACTGTCACTACAGACCCTATTTGATCTCCGGTTCCTTGCCCCCTGCTTCCCCCTAAGATTCCTTTGTGCTTATCTCATGCACGCTTGAAGACCATCAGTGTTTACCCCTACCATTTCTGCTGGAAGACTGTTCCAGGCATCCATCTCTCTTTCAGTGAGGAAGTACTTCCTCACATCTCTCTTGAACTTCCAGCTTCATTGCAAGTTTGCTTCTTGTGCATCTTTTCTACCGAAAAGTACTCCCCTCCTGTACCTTATTTACTTTGCTGAGGTATTTACAGGTCTCTATTGTGCCTCCCTTCACTCTTCTCTCTTCCAGGGTATAGATATTGAGATCCTTCAGTCTCTCCTCATAGGGCTTCTGATGTAGACCCCACACCATTTTAGGTACCCTTCTCTGGACTGCCTCTGCTCTGTCTATACAGTAGCAACACCACCTCCCTCCTTCTGCTGGTGATACCCCTCCCTATGCACCCCAACATCCCACTGGTCTTACGCACTGCCTTGTCACACTGCCTCACCACCTTGAGATCATCAGATATGATTACTCCCAGGTCCCTTTTCCTGTCTGGTGACCGTCAGTACCTCTTCTCCCATACTGTACTCTGCCCTGGGTTTGTGTGCCCCAAGTGCATGATTTTGCCCTTTTTCACACTGAAACCAGCTGCCATGCCCTTGACCACTCTTCAAGTTTTCTCAGGTCTTTGCACATTCTTTCCATCCCCCTGGAATGTCTACTCTAGTGCAGATTTTGGTGTCGTCCACAAAGAGGCACACCTTCCCTTTTAGCTCATCCATGATGTCACTTATAAGCACATTAAAGAGGACTGGTCCCAGTACTGAGCCCTGTGCAACATCGCTGGTTATCCTCCCTTTCCCAGAGTGAATTCCGTTTACCATCACCTTCTGTTGCCTACCCCTTAACCAATGTGTTACTCAGTTTACCACCTTTGGACCCACCCCTAAGCTACCCAGTTTCCTTATGAGCCTCCTAAGTTGAACCGTGTCAAATGCCTTACTGAAATTTAAGTGGAAGGCAGTCTGTGAAATGCCTGGAGCCTAGGAAACAAAATTAGTGAACTCCAGGTGTTGGTGGCAAATGCAGGATTAGACCTTGTAGCCATTACAGAAACATGGACCACCAGGAATAAAGACTGGGAGCAGGCAGTACTGGGGTATATCATGTATAGGAGAGGCAAGGGTAAGGGAAAAGGAGGTGGGGTAACCCTCTTATGTCAAGAAAGGCATAGAGACAATAGAGGCTGGGTCCATCGGGGAGGAAATAGGGAAACAGAATCGCTGTGGGTACAGCTCACAACAGTATCAGGAAAGAAGTTGCACGTGGAGGTGGTCTGGAGACAAGGGGGCTAGGAAACTAGGGGCAGAAACTGATAAGGGGGCTGGAAAAAGAGAGGTAGTGGTTATGTGGGGTCTCAATCTACCTAACATAGATTGAGACATTTTAGTAGCTAAAAGCACCAGAAGTCAGGCCCTGCTAGATATGTTACAGGACTGCCTGCTGGTACAGCTGGTCCAAACCTACAAGACAGGCTGCCATTCGTGATGTGGTGCTCACTAACTTGGAAATGGTAGGTAGAGCGCATGTTGGGGAGTCACTAGACTCCAGTGAACATAACACCACAATATGGTTTGAACTGGCCCTGTGTATCAGTATACCCTTGTCAAAAGCTGTGGTTCTGGATTCCAAACAAGTGGACTTTGATCAGATGAGGAAATTAGCCAAGGGCAAATTAGCTGGAGTGGACAAATTGGTGGTGGGGGGTGGAGGAGAAGTGGGAGGAAATTAAGGGGACCATTCTCTAAGTAATCAAACAATGTTTGAGAATGGTTAACAAGGGTTAAAGGAACATGAGGCCAATTTGGTTCTCTAAGAAGGTCAGTGAGGCAGTGAAGGACAAAAAAGGACCTTCGACTTCCGGTGACGTCATGCTAAGAGATGGCTGCCTGAAGTGGAGCTCCGTGCCCCCGGGTGCTAAATTCGAACTATCAGTCACCATCGAAGCGCTACTAACTTAGATTTTGGTGGTAAATTGGCAAAGCCAACACCAGAGAGATGGGGAAGACGAAGAGAGCAAATCTTACCTGCACTCGCAGATGCCCAGATGGAATCGCGGCCTATCAGCCCCTCTCTTTCTAGATCCTTGGCCTATAGAGCTTCTGCCGATGAGGAGGACAACTCCAGATCAGACACTGCCACTAACTTCACTAAAGCAGATGGACATTGCATGCTACGGGTCTTCCATAGAATTGATGCTCAAATCTCTGGGCTTCAAAACAATTTCAAGAAGCTGGAGACATGAACTTCTGCAGTAGAATCCCATATGGATGTCTTACAAAATGAGCATATGGCCTTTGGCAGATCGCTGGCCTTCTTGCATAAAAGGGAACGAGACCTAACGCTGCGACTTTCTGTGCCATGGCCAATACCGACCATCACAAGGATTTTTGGTACTGGGTAGCGTAGCCCTGGAAGTCTGCCTGTCGAATGTCCAAAGAAGCTGACAAATATCCCTTCTTTGCCATGCTGTAAATCTTTCTAGAGTCCTTATCTGGTGGGTGTGAAGCCAGAGGGACCCTAGCCTTATCACAGGCAGCCGCCTGTACCACCCCCTGATGATCAGGATGGGTAAACAGGAACTCTGCCCCTTCCCTTTCCATTTGATACTTTTTAACCATCCTCTTGTCAAGGGGGGGGATAGAGTTAGGGGGTTACAAGAGTTTCAGAGCATCTTTTTTTAAAGAATTTGTTGACAGGCAGGAGGAGAGCTCTTGTGGGGGTTAACCCCATCATTTCGAAGTATTCCACCTCTTCTTCATCTTCTATCTCCTCCTTTGTGGAGATATCCAGGGCATCAGCCATCTTCCTGACAAAGGTAAAATGTGAGGAATAATCCTCAAGAGGTTCTGGGAGGTGAGCCAAACTCCTGCACAGGGGATACCTCAGGCTCAATGAGTTCCCCTTCCTCCTCCTCACACTCACTATAAACCTCCTCCTCCATAAAGGAAGATCTCCCAGTGCTGCCAATCTGTCCTACTGGAGCTTGGACAGGTGGCTGCTGGTCAGTAGGTACAAGGCCTTGTAAGGCCTGTATCACCTTGAATGCCTGAGCAATTTCTTGGGGAGAAGGAAGTCACAGCAGGCACAGAAGTCCACTTTTTACTAGTCGGGGGGTTCAGTGTGCTTCAGTTTTTTAGTCTTTTTTGAGGAAACCGGGGAGTCAGCCAGTTCAGCAATCCTCTTAGTGCTTTTGCCACCCATCTCAGGGGTAGAGGCAACAACAGAAGTGGTTTTACCCACATTAGAAGAGGGTATCGGCTGGTCAGAGCCAGAGGAACCCTTTGGTGGAGGAAGTTTTTTCTTTAGCCGTTCCAGGCATTTCTCCACAGTTTTCTCCGGGAAGGTTTTACATATATCACAATCTTCCTTGAGATGCTCATAGCCAAGGCGGGCCACACAAAGATGATGTTTGCCTGCCTTAACAAACACTTCCCCACAATCGGGACAATTTTTAAAACCGGGTTCAACGGTTTTCTTTTTCGGTTTCTCTGAGATTTTTTTATCGGGAACCGATAAAAAAGTAAACCACTAAACAATTTTTACATTTTTATAGAAGTTTAGCGGTTGCGGTCAGTTCCGGAATCGATAAGGAACCGAAAGGAACCAAACCTATGAAGGAAACGAACCGGGATTAACGGTTCAGTAACTGAGAAACGCGGTTACAAAAAAACAATTATTCAAACCAAATCTAAATAACTAACGAGGTTTTTTAGTCAGAAAACCTCAAAATAAAGTAAACTAACTCGGTTCCCCATCGGTTATACCTAACCGGGAGGAACCAATAAAAATACCCAAATAACACTAAAAACTAAGTTTAACTACAAAAAAACAAGAAGTATAAGGCAGCAAATGAAATAAAGGATACTTATATATACTTTATAAGTTTCTTCACGTCACAGGAACGAGTAGAAGAGCGAGACTCAGAGCGACCAGACTTTCCAGGCGGAGAGTGAAATCTGAGGAGTTTTAGAACATTGGCAGTTAGTATGGGGCAGCATTTGAAAAGTTGTCACATGCAGAGTTCCATCATTTGCATGTGTTCTATTCTCTCCAGGCAGTTCTAGCTAAAGGGCTTACTGCAGAAAGTTATGAATACCTGAGTATTACTGGGGTTAGAAGGGGAGATACTAAATGAATACTTCTATTCCGTCTTCACCAGGGAGAAGAACGGACCAGTGCCTTCAGGAGGGAAAAGGGGAGCTGGGTGAGGGGAACACAGATGTAGTGATAGAGGAGGATAGAGTGAGAGAGGGGCTGCAGGCATTGAAGGTGGACAAATCCCCAGGCCTGGACAGAGTACTTCCAAGGGTACTAAAGGAACTGGCTGAGGAGCTGGCAGGGACACTGGCAGACCTATTTAATGGTTCTCTAGAGTCAGGAGTAGTACCGCAGGACTGGAGAACAGCACATGTAGTGCCCCTCCACAAAAGCAGTCCCAAGGATGACCCAGGGAATTACAGACCAGTCAGTCTGACCTCCATTGTGGGCGAGCTCATGGAGACCATACCAAAGGAAAGGTTGGTGGAATATCTAGAGGAGCATGGTCTTTAGGATGCGAGGCAGCATGGGTTCATTGGGGGGGAGATCGTGTCAAACAAATCTGATTGACTTCTTTGACTGTGTCACTAAGACAATAGTCAGGGGCCAAGTAGTAGACGTACTCTATCTTGATTTCAGCAAGGCCTTTGACTCTGTGCCCCACAAAAGGTTGATCAGGAAGTTGGTGGATCTCGGGGTTGGGGAAAAGATGGCCAGATGGGTGGAAAACTGGCTGACAGACAGAACCCAGAGAGTGGTTGTTGGGGGGGAGAGTTATCTGGCACCAGAGAGGCAACCAGAGGGGTCCCGCAGGGCTTGGTACTGGGGCCAGTGTTGTTCAATGTCTTCCTCAATGATATTGGAGATGTCATTAAGAGCAAAATGTGCCTATTCATGGATGACACCAAGCTCTGTGGAAAAGTGGACACAGCTGAAGGGATAGAGGACCTGTAGAAAGATCAGGAAAAGCTGGGGAAGTGGTCCAGGATCTGGCAGCTTGGCTTCAATTCCAAGAAATGCAAAGTTATGCATACTGGAGCCAAGAATCCCAGGACAGAGTACTACTTGGGTGATGTCCGAGTATCTACATCAGAGGAGAAGGACCTGGGAGTGATGATCACTAGTGACCTGAAGCACTCCACGCAGTGCAAGAAAGCAGCAACAAAGGCAAACAAGATGCTGGGATGCATATCTAGGGGGATCAGTAGTAGGAGAGAGGAGGTTATATTGCTCTTGTACAGGTCACTGGTAAGGCCGCATCTAGAGTATGGCGTTCAGTACTGGTGCCCACACTCCAAAAAGGACATTAACCTGCTGGAGAAGGTCCAGAGGAGGGCTACAAAGAAGATAGCGGGTCAGCGGGGTAAGGCATATGAGGAGACATTGAGGGCACTGAACATGTACTCCCTGGAAGACAGGAGAGAGAGAGAGAGAGAGAGAGGGGACATGACTGGAACCTTCAAGTACTTGAAAGGTATAAATAAGGTTGATAAGGAGAGTCTCTTTAAGCTGAGTGGCAACCATAACATGAGGGGGCACAGTCTTAAGCTGGAGGGTAGGAGGTTTAGGAGGCAGGTCAGGAAGCACTTCTTCACATAGAGGGTGGTGGACTCTTGGAACGCGTTGCAGGAAGAGGTCATCTCGTTGAAGACAGTGGGCAGCTTTAAGAGAGGCTGGGATAGGCGTGGGGGAAGGTAAGGATCATGGGTAGAGAGGATGGGAGGAGTGGGGAGGGGTGGCAGAGACATTAGCTCAAGCTGTGGACCCTGCAATATGAGCAGACTTGATAGACCAAATGGCCTTTTTCTGCGGGCTTCTTCGTATGTTCGTATGTATGTAGGAATTAGTACAGGCCAATAGCCACTGTTCTGGAGAAAGAGGTGTCGTACATTCCTTATTCTATTTATCCAATACTAGAAGAGGAGGAAGGGCCTAAAGTTGAATAACAGCTGAGTATAAGTAAGAAACCAAATGCTGCACAGTAACTCCCTGTATTGCTGATACAGTGACACTCACCAATTGGTTTTGCGAGTCTAGTCTAGGACCTCGTTGGAGCCAGGAAGAGGGGAACGCCCTAACCTGCAAATATCTGAACAGATCCTTTTGCGGAATACCTAGGGTTTGTTTAAGGGTCTGGAATCGTTTAACCTGACCCCCCCCCCCCTAACAATTTATAAGGATAATGTAGGCCCATTCCATACCATTCTTTATATCCTTGTCCATCCTACTTGGTATTAAATCTTTTAAAGGTACAACAGGAGCAACCATAGCATCTCTTCCTGAAGCCCTGCCTTTTGTATCCACCTCTTCCAAACTCATAGTGGGGTGAAAATGAAAGGGGAGTTACACTCCAGCAAGGAATGTGTCTGGTAAGAATCTAAAATATGCTAACAATATAAACTGCAGTGAGATAGAAGATATGTTCCCCACTGGTAATCTAACTCAGGCCCCCTCCCTACTACTGTCCTGGTGCTCTGCCACTGTGCTATCGATTTACATGGTGAGACAGAATGTTTCTAGAGAGAGAGATGCTTGCTAATGACATAAATTATAGTGAGAAAAAACTGTACCCCACTAGGAATTGTACCCAGGCCCCCTCCCAACTGCAGTCCCTCTGCTCTGCCACTGTGCTATTGATTTACATGGTGAGACAGAGTGTTTCTAGAGAGAGAGATGCTTGCTAATGACATAAATTATAGTGAGAAAAAACTGTACCCCACTGGAAATTGTACCCAGGCCCCCTCCCAACTGCAGTCCCTCTGCTTTGCTACTGTGCTATCATTCTACATAGCGAGACAGAAGGTTTCTAAAGGAAGATGTATGCTAACAACATAAATTATAGTGAGAAATAAAAAATATTTCCCACTGGGAATCAAACTCAGGTAACTACTGTCCTGGTGCTCTGACACTGTGCTAACGCTCCACATGGTGAGACAGAAAGTTGAGAGAGAGAGAGAGAGAGAGAGAGAGATGCATGTAACAACGTAAACTGTGGTGAGAAAGAAAAATGTTCCTTGATGGGAATCAAATTCAGGCCCCTTCCCAACTACTGCCCTGCAACTCTGCTACTGTGCTATTGTTCAACATGGTGAGACAGAACGTTTCTAGAGAGAAAGATGCATACTAATAGAATAAATTCTAGTGACAAAGAAAAAATGTTCCCCACTGGGACCAGAACCCAGCCTCCCTAACTACTGTCCTGGTACTCTACCATTGTACTATTGATTTACATGGTGGTACAGCATGGTTCTCTAGAGAGATGCATGCTAACAACATAAACTGTAGTGAGAAGGAAAAAATCTTATCTACTGGGAATTGAACCCAAACGTCTTCCCCAACTACTAACCTGGGACTCTGCCACTGTGCTATCATTCTACATGGTGAGTCAGAAGGTTGTTAGTGAGAGATGCATGCTAACATAAATTCCAGTGAGAAAGAAAAAATGTTTGCAACCTGGAATTGAACCCAGTCCCCCTCCCAGCTACTGCCCTGGTACTCTGCCACTGTGCTAGCACTCCACATGATGACACCGAAGGTTTCTAGAGAGAAGTATGCTAACAACATAAACTGTAGTGGAAAGAAAAAAATGGTTCCCGTCTCTGAATCAAACCAAGGCCCCCTCCCAAGAACTGTCCTGGTGCTCTGCCACTTTGCAATTGTTACACATGGTGAGACAGAAGGTTTCTAGAGATAGATGCATGCTAACAATATATACTGTAGTGAGAAAGAACGAATGAAAAAAGAAAGAAAGAAAGAAAAAAACCTGCACTGCCACTGTGCTATTGTTCCACATGATCAGACAAAAGTTTTTTTAGTGAGAGATGCATACGAACATAAATTGTAATGAGAAAGGAAAAATGTTCAGAACTGGGAACCAAACCCAGGTCCCCTCCCAGCTGCTGTCCTGGTGCTCTGCCACTGTGCCATCAATCCATATGGAGAGATAGAAGGTTTGTAGAAAAGAGATGCATGGCTTAGGACAGTACATCCTGAATTAAGGGCAGACCCAATCCCCTCATGCACCAGTGCACAGCTGTAATGGAGTTTAGTAATGCACTCTCAGTCAGCTTGAATTAATGCTTCCAAGTTGCATTCAAACCTACACAGGCCTCAAAGGCTCATCCAGAAATAATTAAGTTGAGTGCAATGTAGAAGTAATAGTTCAGTGTTCTGAAAGCCTGCTTCAAACCTTGCTGAAACTCTATCACCGACATCAGCAGTGACATTTAACAATTTCTCTTATACCACATAAACTATAGTGAGACAAAAATGAGCCATACTGGGGATCTTTATGTCTCAAACACTAAGACAAGTCCTAAAAACTGTATCATTGACATCATTAGTTACATCATACAGCTGAATCACTCAGAGTGACTGTAACCTTAAAAAGGACAGGAAATTATTTCTAACTGGCAGCTGTTTATAATGTTCCAGTTTATAGAAATGATATTCATGCCACTAAATGGTCCCTACGTAACTGTACCTGAATAAAAGTGATGTGAAAAACTGTATTTGCATTGGTTTGTTTTTATGGGCAGTATTCTGTTACAGTTCTCTTCATGGAACCCGTGATCTGGAGAATTAACTATCTAACTGTTTGTGTATAGAACTCTGAGTATGGTTCTGATCGGTCAACAGCTCATGCTTAGCATTCTGTACACAAATTGCGACATAGTAAAAACTTCAAATTACTCGTTCCATGAAGAGAACAGTGCAGAATGTTGTCCATAAAAGGAAAACTATTGAAAATACAGTTTTTCCACATCAGTATTTATTCGAGTACATTTAACTATGGATCATTTGGAGGTATGGATTTAATTGCTGTAACAGGAACATTACTAGCTGCAGCCAATTAGCACAGATTTCCCGTCCCCTTTAAATTGAACTAGATGCAGAAAAAAACTAGCATGACTACAAGAAGTGCTTTGTAAGCTATGCTTGCTCTGGCACCTAAAATACACTCTGCATGTACGAATAAGGCTGTAATGACATCTCTGGGTTCTGGTGACAGATATAAGCAGTACAGACTAGAGGTTAGAGTAACGAGCTGTGAATGAGCCTGGTACATCCAGCAGAGCTGGGTTTGATTCCCACAACCTCCACTTGCATAGTGTTTGACTCTGAGCAAGTCACCTAACCTTCCCATTGCTCTCGGATCACCTCTGAAAACAGGCACTTGCGCCTAGTGGGCCTTATCCAGTTACCAAAGAATTAAAAATAAATAAACCACTCGTGCTTTGCACATATAGTTTATAAATGCCACCAGAACCCCTGAGTGCCACTGTAGTCTTATTCCTTATATTGCATGGCTGGGATACTGGGTGCTGGTTTGTGAGCCTCATGACAAAAATGATGCAACAGCACAGGGGAAAGTGCAATACCATTCATCAGGACAATACCAGGGATGAAGGGGTTAAATTATGAAGAAAGCCAGGAGAAACTAGAGCTCAACTCACAAAATGAGAAGACCAAGAGAGATTCAATAGGGATGTAAAAAATAGTAAAAGGACTTCAGCGAGTAAATCTAGGTGTATTATTAGTAGGTGAATCAAAACAAAGGTGGCATGATCTCCCAGTAGGAGAACTACATGCAACAGGGCAGGGGATCTGAAGAAATGCTGTCATTTGGCCATGTAAGACACACTGAACCACAGTTCCAGGTAAGACCTGGGGGACAGGGTTATAGCTGATATGTGGAGACAATCACAGCAAAATAGAGTAAATGCCACTGGCAGCTACAATCAGCCACGTGTAATGTACAGACGATCAAGTATGAAGTGCAAATGCAGAAATAAAAATACAAAATATTTCAAATGTGGAAAGAAACGCAAGTATAATAAACAAAAATGATGTACAGAGAGGCAGGATGTAAAAGAACAAATGCAGGTGTTTCCATAAAAGCAACTAAGCCACCTGGGAGGTTGGCGGTGGCGCACTCTAGAGTGACACCCCGACAGCGAAACCTGAAAACAGACCATTACAGCGACAGTCACTCTATTGGTCTGTTTTTACCAATGCTTTTCTCCCAGTGTTCTGCCCCTTCCCTGGCACAACTCCAACCTAGAGTTGATTATATTGAAATGCAGAGGGTGCGGGGGGTGTAGCCCCCCCTCAAAAAACACTCCTTTTTGTGACAGAACAATACCAGTGTCAGTACTGTCCTGGCACTGTGTGGGAGGTCGGCAAATTTACTGTCGACCACAAGTGGTGCTTCCAGAGGTTGGAAGTGGGTAAGGGGCAGTACAAAAGTGGTTAGGCTAATTCTAGGTGGGGTTAGAAACAGGGGCAGTGGTGGTGGAAAAAGGGTAGTCATGGGGGAGAAGGAGTGTGGTGTGGAAGGGGTAGGGATGGTGGGACAAGGGTTGTAGTGGGGGTCAGGGTAGTGGTTTGATGCAGGGGTAGTGGTGGGGGACAGCGATAGTGATGGGGACAAAGGTACTGGTGTCTGAAAGAGATGTGAATAATATACATATGGTATATGAATACTATAAAGACTGGAGAAAAGGAGGAGATATGCATGGATCTGAGAGGGATCTGGCTATGGCAGGGGCATGAAGGACTGAATTGCCCTGTGCTGTGCTGAAGATTGCTATGATTATATAAGTTCAGTTCAATTTGATTTTATTGTTCGGCAAATACCATTACAATATATTAAAAACATTACAATTTCATCATAAACCATCCAGGAATATGGATGGAAGAAAAAAAAACAAGAAGAAATACAAGTCCTTGTATCATAACATATTAAACCTGTAATCCTAGTATAAATATTAAAAATCCTGGGAACGAAGTGCTAAAAAAAAAGATTTTATCTTATCTATCATAAACATTTACTCAAAGACTACTGATTTTGACTCATTTAAGCTTCCACCTCAAGTTTTTTTCTCAGAGGCAGAGAGATGTTTTTCTTTATATTTCATTACTTGATAAAAGAACTTTGAAGTCATCTTTGCCTCCTCTACTGTATGGGGATGTAAAAGCACAAATAGCGGATTGTATTCTGCGTTTACATATTTAATGAGAACATTTTTTAACAAATTGAACTGTGGGATTTTATATAAAGGGCATTGCACCATGATATGATAGAGATTTTCTTCAAAACCCCTGTTGCACCTACATGTTTCAAGATGGAGGTTAGAGGGGCCTTTTTTATTAAAAAATATGTATTTAGAGCAACTAATACCCATCCTTGCCCAAGTGATAATTTTTCTATCTAGAGGAGTAAGAGGTAACGTTAGGTAATTCTCCAAAAATACGTCAATCTTACTTTGGCCTAACCAAAATGCTTGTCGTTGAACTCTAAGAAGATCCATTTGTTTTTCTTGAGCGAGTCTAAATATTTTCTTTTTGACAAGTTCCTTAAATGAGGGGGATATAATAATCAATTTTTCCCAGTCTAACCAAAGGTGATACATAGCTGTTCTTTCCAAGGTACTTTGAATAGTTTTGACCCAAGGTGATCTAAAATTTTGTTTTTGCCAGCAATTTTTTTTTCAAGCACAGTGAAGGTAAACAATTAGCCTGATGATTAATGATTTTTAATCAATAGCCCATCATACACATAGCAATTATAGTAGAGATAGGGACTCTTCCTAACTCAGCCCTAACTATAACATTAGATGTAGATAATGGCACCTGTAATAAAGATTTATAAAAAAAAAGAAAGAGGAGTCTCCAGCCAGAGAGGACAATGTATACCCCAAACCTCTGCTCCATATGTAAGGATAGGGTTAATTTTGGCTTCCCCAGCAACTAATGCTGGTGAAACCGAATGCCCTGCATATTTGATATTAAACCGTAGCAGAGCCTCGGCAATCAGTTTAGCCCTTACCACTTGGTTCCTCCAATGCTCTGACCATGCTCCTTTCGAAGAAAACTTAACACCTAAATATGTATAAGAAGTTACACCTTCAATCTGTTCTTTATTTAAATAAAACCTTGGTTTCTTTCCTTGACCCTGATTTGAAGTAAAGATCATAAACTTAGTTTTCTTCATATTTATTGTTAAATCTAATTGCTTACATTTAATGTTGTTATTTTATTTTGCAGTCCTTGGCTAGATAGAGCAAAAATAATTAAATTGTCTGCAAAAGCGAAACTATGGACTGGAAGATTCTTAATTTTGGGGGAATCCAAACTAGGCACCTCACTATAAGTCATAAGAGAATCGATATACAAGCTAAACAAGAGGGGAGCCAAAAGGCATCCCTGTTTGACTCCTTGGGTTGTTTTAAAATAATCAGTAATATTACCTTTATTATCATATCTAACAGCCGAAGTTGTATGTGAGTATAACATATGGATTGGAACCAAGAGATTCAAAGGTATTTTTTTTTCCTAATAATATTTCCCATAATTTATCTCTATTTACAGAATCAAATGCCGCCAAAAAAATCGACAAATAAAACATACAGCTTCATTCTGCGAAATAACCTATATTTTTCTATCAAATGAGCAAAAATGTAAATATTATCTGTAGTTGCAAAATCCTTGTGAAAACCTAATTGGAACATAGATAGTGGGGAACTTATCGATGTCCAAATTTGTCATTTTTGTAATAATATTTTAACAAAAATGTTTCCACTAATATCTGTGAGACTGATTGGACGATAGTGAGATGGAGATTGAATATGTCCTTTTTTATGAATTGGTACTATTATATTTCTCGTCCATGAAGGTGGTATGAATCTTTCCTTTAAACACATATTAAAAAAAATTTGTGAAAAAAACTACCCAATAATTCAAATGTGCTTTATAAACTTCCCCGGGAATCAAGTCAGGCCCAGGTGCTTTATTATTTGAAAGATTCATAACAGCATCTTCTGCCTCCCCAAGTGTAAGTACTAAGGGTATATATTCCCCCCCAATATAACTATCTACTACTTCTTCACCAATATTAGAGTGTTTATTGAGTAATGAATTATAGTACGTTGTCCAGGTTTCTTTGGGAATATATATCGGTGGTTCTGAATTCTGATTATTAGTTCCTTTTGTTACAAGTGCCCAAAAGAGCCTAGCATCACCCTCCTTAATAGCTTGATACATTACTTCCCACTGTTTGTGTGTGAACTCATTTTTTTTTTTGGACAAGAAATTTATTGTAGTAACCACATGCTTTATTTAGGTTTGACATCGCCCCCTTTGTCGGGTGTTTTTTTGTTTGTCTAATAAGTCTAGCTAAATTCTCTTTCTCTCTCATACAGTGATCATCAAACATGGATACTGGTTTAAGCTTACTGGTATTGATACAATAGATCTCTTTGATTATTAATCGATATCCTAAGTTCAATAAATGATAAATTTGCTCGCTTTTAGGGTCAGTCTGTGTGCTGTAATTAAGTGGGAAAAGATAGGGGAATATATTGTGTTTAGTACTCTGTTCATTGCCTTAGTCAATCTTAGCCTCTTTTTCCCCTGTATCTCAAGCTCCACCGTAGGCTTTGTTAGGGAAGAGATATTACTATCGGAATTCCTGAAGGCCAACAAAATTGCTGCATGACCACTTTCTGTTCACACGATCACCTCCAATTTCTTAAAAGATTGATAACTAAGAGGAGAGCACAAAATAAAATCAATCACACTCCTGCCTAGAAGGAGAATGTACTTTCTTCATCCCGATCCCCCTCCAGTCTCCCATTAAAGATAAGAAATTATTATCCTTAATAAAAGTTTGAAAACATCTCCCTGCCTCATTTACAGTCACGTCTGTTGTTTTTCTTTGTTCAAGATCTGACATATATAATTGTTCTTGTAACACTGAAAAATTGTCAACGTTTACTATCCTGGCGTTAAAATAACCTGCTAATAGAACAGTATCTACCCTATTTAATTGTGTAAATGAATCTATTTCCATAGACAATTTGGTCCAGATATCACACGTAGGGTGAGTGTGGAAACTTGGATTAATATCTACATAGAGGAATCCCAATCAGCTACCACCATGAGTATTTTGGGAGTGGGGAAATGGCTCGTTAGTACCCTTAAGCCATCCCTGTTTTTTTTCATGGCTACCAAACCTCCTTTATTTCTCCCATGCCCTTTCCCTTTAGTTGCAGGGGTGAAATGTGATTCAAAACCATTCAGATAGGGCTGCATTAAAGCCCATGTCTCTTGAAAAATAATGGCTTCAAAGGTAGAGACAAAGCTAACCCACTGAGGGTCTGCAAATTTATTCTGAATTCCTGCTATATTCCAGTTAAGGACATTACAGGTAACATTACTCATTAACCCCCAACCCTGGTCTAATGAAGCATCTGTATCTTGACTCACAGGTGGTTGTAGTCACAACTGGGTAATTCTAGTTTGCCCTTTTATCTCCCACTTGTTCAATTCCACCAAGACGATTATATAACTTGCTCCTCCCCCACATATGTCGTAGCCCATTACAGTCAGTACCATTATACCAATGCCTTACTGTGATAGACAGTGCCTGGGTCCCAAAAACAGTCTTGCAGAGTCTCTGGTTTAAAATAGTTCATGCTCACCTCACAGAGACAACTTCCAAAAACAAGCATTGGTCAATGCTGAAAATGTGATGCTTGGTAAACAAGTTGTTTTTGTTAATTTTGACCCCAACTCCGGAAGATAATAGTTTTAGGCTTCGCCTCATAGACATGACATGTACCATTTATAGAATATTGGCTGAAATGTCATTTCTCACCAGACGTGTGAAAACACATCTTGTCCAGGATTTTAAAATGACACATGTCATGTTTACGAGATGGTGTGGAATAATGACTACACGTTGGAAGTCTGGAGTCAAAATATTGAAAATTAGCAAACTTATGAGAGAGCGCTGAAATAGCGTAACGTTCAGTCATAACCTGGGCATTTTATCGTATTTGTACACCAAATTTTCAGCATAACATTCTTATTACCCCACCTATTGGACCCGGCAGATTTTAAAATCCCCGCCAAAACATCATTCTGCGCCACAGGTACAGAAACACATTTTGGCCAGGATCTGAAAAATAACAGCTGTCACATTCACGAGGTGCTATGAAGAAATGGGTATGTTTAAAATTTGGGGTCAAAATATTGAAAATTACCAAAGTTACGAGCATACATTTGTAAATTCTAAGGTAGGCTCATAACTTTGTTGTTTTCTAATATTTTTGCCCCAAGTTTTCAACATAGCCTTCTCATGACCCCACCTCATGAACAAGTGCAGAGAAAATTGTCAGCTCCTGCAAGAAAGGTGATTTCGTGCAGAGACCACAAAATCACCTTTCAAGACAGACTTGCCTAATGTCACTGTAATTGTTCTTGAGGTGCGGTCCCAAAATAGGCATGTTGAAAATTTGGGGCAAAAATATAAAAAAATGATGAAGTTATGCCACTAAGCTAAAATCCCCATTGAAGTACATTGAACCGCATACCCGATTTCCTCAGTTCGTGGTCCAGCATTGAAGAGTGAAGATGTGTCTGTGGTACAGAAAGGATTACAGCCGGACCCTGGTGGATAAGTAAGGGCTGGGGTGGGTGGGGTGGGTGTGCTGAGTTGCAAGGTCGGGTGGGGATAATGGTGCAACAGACATCGATGGACAGTTTTCTTTTTCAGATTTTTCCCAAAAAAACAACCCAATGAGGGACAGTTTTTATTTTTCAGGTGAAAACAGTGAGGGATTGGGCACCCCAGTTTCAGTGTTGTTTGTGTGTGTGGGGGTGCTGAGAGGGAGGGTCGGGTGGGGGAGAGTTATGGGGTGCCAGCAACAGACATTGACGGATGGTTTTCTTTGTTGCATGCCATTAAAAAAATAATGGCTACACTGGGGATTGGGCACCCCAGTGTCAGGGTTGGGTGGAGTTACAGGGCATCAGCAACAGACATCGATGTATGGGTTTCTTTTGAATGCTAGTAAACAAACACAAAGAAAACTACCAGATAGCAACTCTGGGGGATTGGGCACCCCCAGTGTCAGTGTTATGTTTGTGGGGGAGGGGGAGAAGGTGCTGAGAGGGAGGGTCAGGTTGGGGGTGCCAATAGACACCAGGGAAAAATGGGGACACAAAGAAAAACAATATAATGCATGGTAGAACGCTGTTAACCTTAGGAAATCATCATTTCCTAAGGTTGTTAACCTATCAATGTGACGTAGAAATGTTGTTAACCTATCGATGCTACGTCACATCAATAGCGATCGGTCTGCACATGTGCGTGCCTTTTTTTACACTGGGAACCGATAGATGAATGCAGCGGTTAGGGAAGGACTCTCGAGGTTTACACGGTCGCCCTGGCAACCTCTCGACAGTTAACAGACCGGTTACCGATAGAGGACCATACATTATCCTCTATGTTATGGATAGGGGAATGTGAGGAATTTCCATGACTTCGGGCATCCGCATTAGCATCGATGCTAATGCACATGCTGGAGTTACGGTTCCAAGGACAGGCTGACGTTGAAAGCCACTCAGCTGTTTGCTGACATGGCTTCATGCAGATCAAAGGACCGAAGCCCTCTCTGATTGGAGCGGCAGAGAGTTGTGTCAGGACCACAATGCGTGGTCATTGGTCTAGACTGCTGAGCCCCTGGTATTGTTATATGGTTATTCTGTATGTTAATGTTGATCTTGTAACTTGAATGTTTAATGTCTCATTCCAGTTGTACCCCTTCCCCCCAGGTCGCACCAGGAGATGAGCGACTTGTTGCTCTGTGTGCCTTCCTGGTGAAACATTTCAATAAATAAATTGTGAACTGCAAGGGGCTCGCAGTGACACTCCCCCAAAATCTCCTTGCACTCATCACAAAATGTTTGTTGCAAATGTAGTAACACCAAGTAAACAGATTTTAGCTTATATTTCAAATAATTCCAGTTCTACTTCATTATATATGACATTTTCATGAAAACTTTTTTCTACAGAAGCTGTTTTTAAAATACTGGTGCCCATTCTGTCCTTGTTTCACCTTTGCTGGCCTTTTAGTTACCTGAGTGGGTGTTTCTGGTTTACACACTAGAGGCAAATACTGTTTTACAACTGTGTGATGTAGAGTGCACTTTCTTTTTTTTTTTTTACTTTGTATTAATTTGATTATGATAAACGAGCACGTACATGCCTCGATTTCAGGTATAGGATATAACATATACATATAATAATTATGGAATACGTATCTCTGCACTCACTGTCACAACATTGTGGAGGAAAAACAAGCATATTAATAAAACAGAATATCGAATAGGTTCACAATTTAGGCCACTGCAACAAGACCATGGATAACCCATCAATAAAAGTTTTTGCTAAAAGTCCAGAGAATCCCTTCTATAAGATGGGCTTTTGTCAGCGACCAGCCCTGGAGTCCATGCACCTAAATTAACACAGAGAACTTCCCTTTCTTAGCTTAGAGAATTTTCCCCACCTTCGTTCCAGCTACCCATAACATAAAACTTCCATTAGGTAATCTGAGTTATGGCTTAAGTACATAAACTAGAGTACCTGTTTACATCTCTTTAAAAAGCAGAAAAACTTAGTTTCACAACTTACAACACAACCTTTTCACAGACGATGGCAGAAAGGCCTCCCCCAACATTAAACAATTCTTGCAATCATTTCTATTTTAACATCTCTCTACTAACAGTAGTAAACATGAATTTGTAATTTTAGCTGCCTGGAACATGAACAGTAAACTTTATAGAATGCCCTTTCAGCCAACCACTTCTACAGTAGAACACAGGTACTTTGTGACAACATCTTACGAGCTTAATAAGGACATAAATTTCATCAATGAGTTCTAAAATTATCCACATTACCGGTCTGTAAATCAGAAACACCTACTGAGTTTACTGAGAGACCAGTAAAAGACAGAACAGTAACAGAATGTGAACCAGTATTTGAAACATGACTTCTATAGAAAATACTGATTCACGGGTTAAAGGCAGTTCTCCTTTAAGGTGGAGGGAAAAATTAGGAATTAGGGCAGGGTTAACATAAAATGTTAAAGAGTGGATGAGTGGGTGTGTGTCTATGGTTCTTCGTGCTTGTATGCAAGGATGTACTTGAATGTGTATGAAATGCTGTGTTTGTGTAGATGTCTGTGAGTGAATCGGCGTGTATCCTTGTGCAGATGTCTGTGTGTGAACCTGTGTGTTCTGTGCATAAATGTCTATGTCCGAATCTGTGTGTATGTTTCTGCAGGTGTGTGTGAATCAGTCTTTATGTTTGTGTATGTGAATCAATACTTATGTTTCTATAGATCTCTGTGAGTGAATCACTGTGTGTTTGTGTAAATGTCTGGGTGTGATTCGTGTATCTTTGTGTATGAATCAGTACTTAATGTTTGTGTAGATCTTTGTGTAAATCAGTGTGTATGTTTGTGTTGATAGCTGTGTGTATACCAGTGCATATGTTTATGTGTAAATTGGTGCTTATGTTGATTTAGACCACTGTGTGTGAATAAGTACGTATGTTTGTGTAGATATCTGTGTGTGAATCAGTACTTATGTTTGTGTAGATCTTTGTGTAAATCAGTGTGTATGTTTGTGTAGATATCTGTGTGTGTATCAGTGCATATGTTTATGTGTGAATTGGTGCTTATGTTGATTTAGACCACTGTGTATGAATAAGTACGTATGTCTGTGGAGATATCTGTGTGTGAATCAGTACTTAATGTTTGTGTAGATCTTTGTGTAAATCAGTGTGTATGTTTGTGTAGATATCTGTGTGTGTATCAGTGCATATGTTTATGTTGATTTAGACCACTGTGTATGAATAAGTACGTATGTCTGTGGAGATATCTGTGTGTGAATCAGTACTTATGTTTGTGTAGATCTTTGTGTAAATCAGTGTGTATGTTTGTGTAGATATCTGTGTGTGTATCAGTGCATATGTTTATGTTGATTTAGACCACTGTGTATGAATAAGTACGTATGTCTGTGGAGATATCTGTGTGTGAATCAGTACTTATGTTTGTGTAGATCTTTGTGTAAATCAGTGTGTATGTTTGTGTAGATATCTGTGTGTGTATCAGTGCATATGTTTATGTTGATTTAGACCACTGTGTATGAATAAGTACGTATGTCTGTGGAGATATCTGTGTGTGAATCAGTACTTATGTTTGTGTAGATCTTTGTGTAAATCAGTGTGTATGTTTGTGTAGATATATGTGTGTGTATCAGTGCATATGTTTATGTGTGAATTCATGCTTAAGTTGATTTAGACCACTGTGTGTGAATAAGTACGCATGTTTGTGTAGATATCTGTGTGTGAATCAGTACTTATGTTTGTGTAGATCTTTGTGTAAATCAGTGTGTATGTTTGTGTAGATATTTGTGTATCAGTGCATATGTTTATGTGTGAATTGGTGCTTATGTTGATTTAGACCACTGTGTGTGAATACGTATGTCTTTTTGTATAGATATCTGTGTGTGAATCAGTACTTGTGTTTGTGTAGCTGTCTGACTGCATGTATGAGGAATGGATATCTGGCAACAACCCCTCACACCCCCCATTATCGGCTGCCACCAAACACACATCTCCAGTGCTGTAAAACCCCATACCCAGATTGGCCAGCACCAAGAGCACATTCCCCAATTCCAGCAACCTAAACAACCCCCAGAAGACCCCTCCCTCGGATGTGCCACTACTGTATCACCCCACCACAGACAAACATGGCCAACCTTGAAGGCACCAGGCCAGCCCTGATGATCTTTATTGTATAAGAGTTTTTGGTGAAGGCAAGTAAGCCATGACAGGGTGTGAGTTATAGTCTTATAACTGTACGCCCTGGGTGGTGGTAGGCACAAACATAGGGAGGCAGTATAACGCAGTGGTTTAAGGCTCTGAGCTGCAAATCTGGTGACATCCAGCAGACCAGACCTGGGTTTGAATCCCACAGCTTCCACTTGCATACTGTGTGACCCTGAGCAAGTCACTTAACTTCCCTGTGTTCCCAGGTCACACCTGTAAAAAAGCTTTCAGCTTAGTGTGCTACTGCTGGTTAAACAACTAAATAAATAAAACTAAATAAATTACAACCACGGAACTTTCTAACCCATTTCATAAGTGAGATGAAAGTGTCATCACCGAGTCTGCCCACCATAAAAAGACAGCCAATTAGGGTTGTGAGCCCATACCTTCTGGTAGGTGGTTTCACTCATGTCTAAAAGCTCAGTAACACGAGGCGGGTACATCTCACGAGTGTTCGCCAGCTTCTGCTCCGTCGTAAGAGACATCTCCTTCATAAACATAGATGGGGTCAGCTGGAATTAAAAAAAAAGTTTAGTCAGGATGAATGTAGTTTCTCAGAGATCCATGAAGGTACCCTCCCACTTGACTCCCCCCCCCTTCTTATCCACACATACACTCACAATATGTAATGATTTATATTGAATTTTAGTGAGTGTGTTAGTTAATACGTTCATTTTTATTTAGAACGGCTTTGTATAGACTCAAAGTGTTTAAGAATGATTTTAACACTAAATGCACATTAATACATTACCATACGAGAGAAAAGAGGGAGATTCAGTATTCAGTTTCAGTTAGTTAGAGGCCTGGGTCATGGAAGACGGCTGGGAGATGCAGCCATATACCATATAATTTCTGTGAGTGCCAGCTCAGATGAACCAGTGTTGCATACGGGCAGACGGAAATATGATGTATTCTCTGTCTGGTCCACCACCCCGCCTGCCCGCTCAATCGCTTGTCAGCCTGCTGGCTCACTTCCTCATAACTACAAGGAGGGGAATCACTGCAGTTCAATTAGAGGGCACACATCCCCAATTCAATGGTGAGAGAAAGAAACAATTTGGGATGTGTGTCCGTTATATGTGTAGAGTGGGAGCCATTTGCTTGAAATACAGAAACAGGAGATGTTCAAACAGCAAATTGTTTTATTTTTTGGTGATCCAGCTATCCCCTCTGACTCTAGCACATTGATTTTCAAATGCTGCTCCAGCTACCCCCTCTGACTCTAGCACACTACTGTTCAGATGCTGCTCCAGCTACCCCCTCCGACTCTAGCACACTACTGTTCAAATGCTGCTCCAGCTACCCCCTCCGACTTTAGCATACTACTGTTCAAATGCTGCTCCAGCTACCCCCTCCAATTCTAGCACACTGCTGTTCAAATGCTGCTCCAGCTACCCTCTCCGACTCTAGCACACTGCTGTTCAAATGCTGCTCCAGCTACCCTCTCTGACTCTAGCACACTGCTGTTCAAATCCTGCTCAAGCTACCTCCTCCAACTCTAGCACACTGCTGTTTAAATGCTGCTCCAGCTACCCCCTCCGACTCTGGCACACTACTGTTCAAATGCTGCTCCAGCTACCCCCTCCGACTCTGGCACACTGCTGTTCAAATGCTGCTCCAGCTACCCCCTCTGACTCTAGCACACTACTGTTCATATGCTGCTCTAGCTACCACCTCCGACTCTAGCACACTACTGTTCAAATGCTGCCCCAGCTACCCCCTCCGACTCTAGCACACTGCTGTTCAAATGCTGCTCCAGCTACCCCCTCTGACTCTAGCACACTACAGTTCAAATGCTGCTCCAGCTACCCCTCCGACTCTAGCATACTACTGTTCAAATGCTGCTCCAGCTACCCCCTCCGAATCTAGCACACTGCTGTTCAAATGCTGATCCAGATACCTCCTCCAACTCTAGGTTAATAGGTTCATAGTAAATATGAGTCATAAGCATTGATGGCCAATAAGGGCTCGACCAATATTTATTTAAAATGACGTATTTCTTACTTCCCATAACGGCATCCAGGGATGATTTAAAACTGTCAAGAGTAGAGCTGGTTACAACTTTTTCAGGTAGTCTGTTCCAAGTTGCAGCTACTCTCTGACTAAACCATTCTTAAATTTGTTTTTAAAGAATTCTCCTTTTAATTGAAAATGATGGAACCTACTGTTTCTACTAGTGATTAAGGTAAGACCTAGGGATTCCCAAAGAGCAGGATCTTCTGTAGCTTTATATAGCAAACACAGATCTCCTCTTAGCCTTCTGTATGCTAGACTATATCAACTTAAGTTTTTGGTTTTTTTTTACTTTATGTTTATTGCTTTTGACAAAGGCAATTACATATAGTACAATCGTCTGTAAGGCATCAAGGAAAATAAAAATACTACAGATGCATCCAATGTACATCAGAACTGGAAACCTATACAGAGTTGCATCAGGCAGTGGGGGAAAAACTAAATAGGCATCTGCAGAATAAAGAAAGCTAAATAGCTACAGTCATCTAAGGCTTTTGGGGCACAAGTCCAGAATGTGTCACATTAAAATATTATAAACTCAGCAGCCAGTGTTGATATGTCCCCAAATCCAAAATGATTACCTTAAAATAGTGAGTGCCTATTACAACTGCCTACACATCCTCTCAATATTTAATTTGTAACAAGGGATCAAAGAATGAAACAGAACAATCTGGATATCTAGTTCCATATCGTTAATTTTTTCTTTAAACGAATAGTCTCTTAGCAAGGAAATGTCAATTAAATGAAACCAAACAGCCCAAAAAATAGTCCGTCTTTACTCATTTGGCTAGAAGTGATAATTTAAATTATACTTAAGCGCAAACAGAGTGTAACAGTCCACATCAGGTCTCTTCTTCTGAAGGTTCGGTTTGTTGCCCCTCCGAAACCTGGAACTCCCGAGCTATGGCTTCCACCTTTTTCCCAGCTTCAGCCAGGTTGCTAAATTGAAATGTGCACCCGCCACAGTGGATACGGAACCTAGCAGGCATCAGGAGGGAGGGGGAGACCCCCAGGCCTCTAAGCCGGGTCCGAACTGCATCAAATATTTTCCTTTGGGTGCGGGATGCAAAAGACAGGTCGGGAAACAGGTGGATCATTGACCCTTCAAAGTATAGCTGATCTGGCAGCCTGTAAAATCATGTCCCGAATCGTTGAGTTAGCCGTGATCAGGAGAATCACTCTCGGTGTTTCCCCACATGGACCAGCTGAACGAGGGGAGATTCTGAAGTCTTTCCACAAATGATCTGCTAGCAGGTTTGCTGGTAAGTCCAGCACCTCGGGAAGCCAGGATTTAAGAAATATAATCAGCTCTGCCCCTTCAGTCCCCTCTGGAAGCCCTATAATGTGGACATGGGAGGCTTGATTGGAGTTCTCCAACGCCTCCAGTCTGTAGTGTAGATGGGCATTCTCTTGAACAAGTTTAGAGGTCATGGCTAAAGCCTGAGTCGCTGATTTCTCTGCCATCGTCGCGGTGTTAGAAACCGACTCAATTTTGGCATCCTGTTCCACAAAAGCGTGGAGTATAGAGCTCCTTTCCGTCGATGGCTTGCCAGCTGATTGAAGCGCTTTCCAAGGGGGCTGTGCTCCCGAAGTCATCGAGGTGGTTGCGGCCTGGTCTGGTACCACCGGTGGGTTTTTTGCTCCATTTCCAGCCACTTTCTGAGTTCGACCCATGGTTAAAGTTTGGTATCTATGGACTCAGGAGACTTGTATCTGTTCAAATCTGCAGCTTTGGTTCGTTTTTATCTCACTTGTTAAGTACTTTTTACAGTTTAAATCCATATGATGTGTAGAGCTGTCTCTAGGCACGTCTTGCCAGACAGCTGCTCAACAGCGCCCCCTAAAACTACGTTTTTTAATCTGTCCGCATAACTTATGTTCTCTACCTGCTTGATGTATCTTGTTGCCTTTCTTGGATGCTCTCTAGCATTTTTATTTCACTGGCTTTATACGGTGCCCAGTACTGTATGCAGTGCTCCAAATGCGGCTGCACAACAGACGTGCACAGAGGGAGAATGACATTCGTATCCCTACTCTTTGTGTTCTTAAATATGCAACTCAGCATTCTACTTGCTTTGCTTGTTGCAGCTTTGAATTGGTCGGATGTAGTAAGATTAGATGTTATGAGAACCCCCAGATCTTGTTCTATTTCTGATACAGGAATTGGCTGATCTTTTACGTAATAGGATGTCCTAATAGTCTCACTCCCCATATGCATTATCTTACATTTATCCAAATTTAGAATACGATTATTTTCTGTGACCCAGTCAACGAGCTTCTCTATTTCCACCTGCATTTTATGGGCATCTGCTTCGTTATTCACCATGCTTCCTATTTTAGCATTGTCAGCGAACTTAGTCATCCAGCAACATTTGGATGTATGTAATGGAGTTACAAAAAGACTAAAGAGAATGGGGCCCAACACTGACCCCTGTGGAACCCCACTGGGAACTTCAACCCAGTTTGATGAATATCCTGCCACAGTTGCCCTTTACTGTCTTTCATGTAACCAAGCACTAACTCATTTAACAATTTTATTATCTAGTCCAATTTCGATTAGTCTCTCAATCAAAAGGTTGTGCGGGAGGGTGTCCAAGGCCTTCGAAAAATCGAGGTAAAGTACATCCACAGATAAGCCCAAATTCAGAACACTGCTCACAGAATAAAAAAAGTGCAGATTAGTTAAACATGATCAACCAGACTGAAAGCTGTGTTGATATATGTCAGTTAGTCCTGCTTTGGCCACATGCTTGCAAATTAAATCTTTAATTACACTTTCAAAAACTTTACTCACAGCGGACGTTAAGCTGATTGGTCTAAAGTTAGCACAGTTTGCTTTGGATCCCTTTTTATGAAGTGGTGTCACTGAAGCATTCTTCCAGGCCTATACTACTGTACCTTAATTTAAGATGTCTGTCAGGGGGCCAGCATGAACATTTGCAAGCTTCTTTAATAAAGCAGGGTGTATGTTATCTGGATCTGGAGCTTTATTAGGGTTTACATTCTGGAGTCTTGACAATATATTACGTTCAAAGATACTGATGTCATTGTTTGGTAGTTCCGTGACCGATGCCATCTATCAGATGTCATATCTCTTTTCGGTTTATAGATGCTAGCAAAGTACCCATTAAATACTGTTGCTATCTCCTTTTCTTCCTTCACCAGGTTACCACTGACCTCCAGATGATGAAGTGCTGCCTGACCGTTTCATGAATTGTTCACATACCCAAAGAAGGCTCTTCTGTTATCCTTTGTATTTGTAGCCAAAGACTCTAATATCTGCTTTTTTGCTTTTTAATACTAGATTTGCAAAGTTTGCATTTCTTTTTATAATCATTGTGATTATCAGGTGATGGATTTTTTTTATATCTGTAATATGCCTTTTGGCGATGGTTAATCATTTTTTTTATAGATTTATTGAACCAGGGTGAACAGATCCAAAAGCAAATGGTCTGATACCTTTTATTGGACCAACATAGATGTTACAACATATAGAATAGTGGATGGGTGACCATCCACAACAAGGCTGTATTTCCATCGAGGAAGCTGATGACATCATTGAGACCTCGAGAGCGAAGCTTGAGCAGTCACTGTGATGTCATCAACTCCCGAGATGGTTTACCAGCCTTGTTGTGGATGGTCACCCCATCCACTATTTTGTATAGTATACATAGGGTTTCCGGTTTTAGGTGTTTATTTTTTGTAAAAAAAGGTGTTTATTTTCAGCATTTTTCTCCCCTTTCAGAAGTACCAAAAATCTGTTATTTTAGGTGTAATCAATTTCTCGGACAACAAAAATCTTTATAAATCGGTGTTTATTCACTCAAGTTAAAAAATAGATATTACACTTTTTCAAACTGTGTACCATGACTATTGCACGTTAGCACCATAGATATTGCACTATATTAATATTGCATTAGTTTTACAAAATAGTGCACCATAACTGTAGAACTATACATATATAAATATGTATATGGTGATGGTGAGCTACAAGCAGCACAGTATTAGAGCTCTGTTCCACCATATATGTGAAAGGTGTAACACAAAAAAAACATGATCCAACCACATATCCAGCTCACAGTTGGTCAGCTGGAAGAGAGGGGACACAATGAAATTCGGTGTTTTTCGGTTATTTATTTATTTAAGAGATTTACCAGATAAGCATACTGAGCAGGAATCCACTCGTTTCCAGATGCGACCTGGGTTATAACTGATTTCCTGATTTTCACCACGGTGGTGTTTTACCGGTGTTTATTAGTTATAACCTAAAACCGGAAACCCTAAGTATACAGTTCCCCAAAATGCACAAAATTTAATTTCACAAGATTCATACCTTGTGTCCTTACTCCTGCTTGCTCCCAGACCTGTACTTGCCACATTAATGCTCAGCTCCAGTGCCATCCCCGAATATGCCGTTCCTGCTCGCTGCTATCCCACACTGCTCTGACCCGTACCTTCCCCACTGATTAAAAAAAAAGAAAGAAAGAAACCTGGCAAATTGATAGTTTGGACACACGGAGCCCACTATGGCAGTCCATGTCCAAACTATCCTAATAAACTGCTCGCCCGACCGCTCGCTAAGCTACTTCGCCATTTTCGAGTAAATTTTTTTAATCACTGCTGTTTTAACCAATCGGGTAACAGCTCAAGGCCAAAAAGTTGTTGTACTATCGCTATGATGTCAGAATGATAGTACAACTTTTTTGACCTTTGAACTGTCCTACAACAAGATTTGGAAAACCACTGTTTTCCATACAAAATAAGCCATAACCATATACTATAAAAGAACAAAGTGCTATAGCTTTTGAACCAATCAAGTCCTTCTTCACAAGCTTTAAGCTTCTGAAGAAGAACTTACTTGGTCTGAAAGCTAGAGCACTTTGTTCTTTCATCTGTGTTGGTCCAATAAAAGGTATCAAACCACTTGCTTCTGGATCTGTTCTTACTAGGACCAATATGGCAACTACACAATTTGTTTCTTGAACTAGGGTGGAATTTTCCAATTTTTGTTGTATTTTATTCTAACAGGGATGCAATTTTGAATGCAATGGTTAAGTACATCGATCAATCTGTTCTATTTGGCCTCAACTGACATACCCCTGAACTCCTCTTTCCAACCCCAACTTACAATATAATGTATAATTCTATTTAAATCGGCCTTATCGTAGCACCTGACCCGTGTGTCATTCCTAAGCGGGACCCAGTCATTGTTCATCTCCAGACGTATCCTATTGTGATCACTATTACAGAAAGGCTCCCTCACATAACACTTAATGGTATCGTCATTTATATTTGTCACTATCACATCCAAGATGTTTTTGCCACATGTGGGTTCTATCACTAATTGCCTAAAATTATTTAAAATAATAAAGTCTAGCAGTCTCTTTCCATAATGGGAAGATGCAGAGCTGCTGTCCCACTGTACATCAGGGAAGTTGAAATCACCCATTATTATTGTATTAGTGGCTGGATCTAACTTATCCAGTTGGTCAAAGAAAAGCTGGTTATCGTCATAAGATAAACCTGGTCCTCTGTAACCAACACGTATCATTATTTTCTTCCCTGATGTTGGATGGATATTCACCCTCACCTGTTCAATATTGTTGTCCTCTCTTGTGCAAGTGACTTCACTACAGTCCAAGACATTAGAGACATAAACAGCCACACCACCACCTCTTTTAACACCCCTGTTAATGTAATATACCTTTGAACCAGGTATTGATAGACTCCAGTTGTCTGAACACCATGTCTCAGTGACCCCACATACTGTATATGAACCTTTTCTGTCGATAATAAGTGTTCAAGTTCATCCTTTTTGTTCACTAGGCTTCTAGCATTTATGAGCAATATTTTTAAAGTTTACGAGTAGCGATCCTCACCGAGTGAGTTAGTTTAAATCACTAGCTGGATTTTGACATTCTTTTTAGAACACTTGATACAGTTCTTGCTAGAATGCTCTTTCCAGCTTTATTGAGATGTAAACCGTCTTTCGCATAAAGAAATTATTTTTCATAAAACTTGTTCCAGGTATTCAGGGAAGTGAAATCCATATGTCTAGATTGGTACTCTAGCCTTGCACTGATTCTTTGGATTGTAAGGTTTTTTTCAGGGTGACATGTATTTATAGGTAGGATTCCTGAAATCACAGCTTAGAACCCTTTTCTTTAATGAATGTCCCCATCAAAATTAATTCAGATGTGATGTCTTTTTCATGTTCTTTACCTAAGCCATTGACCCTAGTGTGAATAACATAGACGATAATGTATAGGACCCTATCTGTAACAAGTTTGTAAACTCTTCGAGAGGTCGTCATGGTGATGATTAGAACCTCGAGAGCAAAGCTCGAGAGGTTTCATCGCAATGACGACCTTGAGAAGAGTTTTCAAACTTGTTACAGATAGGGTCCTATACATTATCTTTTATAGCGTATGGACCCTTTCCGGCTAATTCTGGTACCAAAAGACACAAAATGCGATGGATCTACCTCTTAACACCAAGCAACAACTGTGATTCATGTAGAATTGAGATTTTTACTCACGGATCATGAAGTTGCCATCTGTCAGGAAATCGGACGCAGTTGAAAAACATTACATAGGGCATAAGTTCAGCAAAAAGTCCCGTTTCAATACATCTTTATCTGTTAGTAAGCTCCCTACAGAAAACAGAAGCTGACACTGTATTTTTTATGGCTGGGCTCCCACTTTGAATTTACCACTTGGGTAAATGGCAAATGTAGTTCTGAGGTAAAGCTTGACAAGGTGGCTCACACTTTTGGAGTGCAAGCAAGGTTCTGAGCTGTTATGCTGCAGTAGCTCCGTACCTGGTGCAGCATAACAACAAGCTGCTGCAGCATAACAACGTTTTAGCTGGTATGGATTTTTATGCTTAACAGCGTTCTACCATACAGTATGATAGTCTCATACTCAATACCACTATTAAGTACTTTTGAAGTACTTTACGGTATCAGTGCTTTTGGCTCCAGGTAAGCAGTTTACTCCTTCTGTGAACTTCTCATCAATACATATAAGTGAATCGCACCCTCTCAAAAGGGAGGCACTAAATACAAGCTCCAATATCCCGCCCTGATCCTCATTAATCATGCCTGTGGAATTGTTAATACCTGTATTCGCTTCCGGATCATTCTCTACCTCACATAACACTGACAACCTGTTTGAGAGCTCTAGTGTAGTATTTCCCGGAGCTCTCCTACATTTTCTTTTATTAGCTGACTGTTGTACAAGAACTCAGTCCTCTTTGGCTGTGAGGCCTGGATCTCTAGGACTAGAATCAGATGAAATGTCGCCATCCATTTTTCTTTTGTCCATTTTTATTCTATTTGGGAGGTCCTTATGATTCAAAAGTTGTTTTAAAGATATGAGTTTAGATTTGAGTTTATCAAGCTCACTGCATTTAGGACCCTTGAAATTTAGCATAGTTCTGTCCAAATCAACAGACACATACATACTGCAGGAGCTGCATTTAATTACAGACCTCGTATCACAAAGGTTGTCTACCAGTTGATCATCAGGTTCAGCCATGATGCTTAAGGCTAATATAAAAGGGAAAGCTGCAACAACTGTGTTACCAATCGACTGTATGATCTTAGTAGTTGGTCTGGTTCAGGGAGGAATAGAGATATAACTGACTTATGGGGTCACAGAGATACAAACACTGGAATGAGAGACAGCGCTAGCACACTTACAGTAAGTAACTAACTTGACCAAGCCAGATTTACTTATGTATGTAACTGAAAACCACTCACAGGACTAAAGCATATAACTTACAGTCTGATATGCCCTTTTCCCCTTCGGCCCTGCTGGACATGCCAGACATGCGCTGGAACACGTGCATCTCAGCGCTCAGGGACCGTGCGCTCGCCCCACCCAAGCTTGCCCTGCTCTCTCAGCGCAATTAAGGATATAGTACATGACCAGAAAGTCACTCCTGGTCACGTGACCTGCCCTCTCAGAGTGAGTTAGCATTACGGGGAAATAAAACTAGTTTAAATACCCTCAGCCTCCCTGTTTAGTATGAAGGAACAATATATGATGTTGTGCACAAATAAAGTCTCTCCCCAGTTAAAAACACCAGCTACTTGAAACGGGATTATAGTCCAACTGCAGACACTCAGGACTACAATACCCAGAAGCACACTGCTGTTCAAATACTCATCCAGCTAACCCCTCCAACTATAGCACACTGCTGTTCAAATTTGCAGTTGGCCTTTCTGTGTAGTAAATCAGTGTTTGCTGTACTTGATAGACTCCATGGGAGACATTCGTGGTACTGGTGAAAGGTTAGATGAAATGTTACTGAGACAAAAAATGGCTGTCAAATATTTTGTTTTACTGTTGCCAGGCGAACTGGACCGTACATTGTGCTTAATAACTGCACAGTCACCTGACTGGTTTTGGCTAATTACATTTTTGGAATTCTTAGGCCCATTTTACAACAAGAAATAAAAACAAACATTCTGAAGACCTAAGGTGCCAAAAGATTTAAAGATGTACAAAATGATGCAAAATACATTAGCAGCAAAACATTTAAATATTACAGCTAAAATCATTCCAAAATATCTTGCGCTCTCAAATTTTTTTATTTGGATTTTAAACAACCCTGGAAAGAGGGGAGTCGGTGGTCTAGAGGAAGCATGTACGGGGGAGGAAGTGACAGCAAAAGCCTGATCTTCAGCAAACTTCACTCATGATGATGGCACACAGTAGCCCTTGGGCCATGAAGCTTGTCACCCTGGCGGTTGTTTTTCTATTTATTGTTTTTGTTGTCTATTGCTTTTGGTAAACAGGTAAGCTGACTGAAATACAGACTCCATTTACAGGAACAATGGGGAAGTTCACACTCAAGATACAGTATATCAGAAATATATTATACCAATATAATACAGTACAAATATGCAGGAATAAAAAGTCACCACAATTCAGGAACAGATGCAAATAAAACTGTTGTCAAAATATTCTTTTAACCAAAGACGTGCATGGTGGGGTTGGCCCTGGCCTGGCCCCCCCTGTTGTCAACAAACCCCTTCTCCTCCAAAAGCCACTGCTGGCACGTATGGCAAAACACTTGCATACGAAGACCATACCCACCCCGTCTGACCAAGTCACCCACCTGAGGCTGTGCTGCTCAGTTCAGTTTGATCCTCTTGTTACTCTCCTCTTCATCCAGTTCATCAGGAGGGAGTGTTGACTGCAAAGGGAAAATGAAGATTTGGAGGGATAGAATGGGAGATGACAAGGTAGAACAGGGAGTGGATGCTGCTGTCCCAGTTGGTGCGCTGCAGATACTGTCTTGCTCAGAGGAGCGTGTGCTGGGTCATGTGGCAAGTGTTTTTTTCTCCTTTCCAGTCATGCATCTTAACCAGTTTCTCATGCTTTGCTCCACCACTCTGTGCTACCAGCCAGCTGCAGGTGTCCAGCTACTGAAACCAGTCTGAGGCGAAGGCAATCAGATCTCATGAGACTGGGATTCATTCTCTCCACTTTGACTGGAGGCTGAGCTGCAGGTGCCTGCTGGAATGTCACAAAAAGGAGGACGCTCCGCCTTTGTCCTCTGGCTTAGTAGAACATGATATGATGTCCTTTGGCTTTAACTTTAAACATAAAGCTGGGCTCGGAGGGTTGGATCAACACAGGATAGAAAAGCTACTGAGAAGTGACCAGAGCTGGTGAGCTGCGCAGCCTTGAAAGCTGATGTGTCATTACTGCCTTTGATCAGTGAAAATTGGGACTCCAGTGGGGGGGGGTGGGGGGAGTGCACTAACTGGTGTCAAATTCAAATTACTTTCGAAGGAGACTAGGAGAGTTGTTTAAAAAGAGAAAATAATCTGTCTGTAGGATAGTGTCTGGTTCAAAATGAACCCATCCACCAGCAGTAGCCAGGCAGACAACTTTCTGGCACTAGCAGCCAGGGAGAATTTTAGGCCAGGCACTGGAGGCTCATTCATCAGTGAGGGAGAGAAAAAGAGGCGACACAATACAGATTGTGAGCTGCTGGCAATGTCACTGTAGCAGCAACCACCAGCCAGGCAGACAGTTCCATCCTGATGAGCTAGTATCCATCTTACCAAGCTCTAAATGCAGGAAAATGCACCATTTACAGTGATGTTTTTAATTTCCTGGGAAGGGGGCATGCCCTCAGACCCCCCCCCATCTTTGTGTAGACTGTGCTCCCCCCTTGTGCGTTGTTTCTGTGCATGCCACTGCTTTTAACTCTGATTTAAACATATCACAAGATATTATGTTTCTTATTGTACTAGCAACTGAGTTCCAAACCTTTGTTGCCTAGACTCCAAATTAATTTGTTAACTTTCATTTATAAATTTTGCAAGCAAAACTTACAGCAAAATTCCTCAAGAGGATACAAGAATTAATTACATGCCAGATCTTCCCTTACAAAGGTACTTAGCAGACACCTCTTCAAGCATTACGTCAAGCGGGGAATTACAAACAACACTGTCATTTATTCTGGCAGGTTATTCTACAGCGAAGCCACAGCACAGAGCTTAATAGGTTTACAGAATTAACTAAATATACAAGACAATGCGCAATTATCCATCTTGCCCTACAACATCAGGTGACCCACATGTGTGTTTCACATTAGACTCTACAAGAACTATATTACCCCAAGGAAGAGCTAATATGTAACAATGGAAAAAAACAAAATTAATATACTGATACAGGCATAGCATTCAGTACAATAGAGCAAGTATAAGAGTAACAGTCACTGTTAATAACTGATCTACGGGCACTAGACGAGAAAGTAAATTCTCCCCACCCCACACTGGAAACAAGCTGGTCTGAATTTTCCCCTGGCAAGACCAAACCATTATAATAATTATGCAGTACTCTTCTAATGTTGATAGCACTTATACATGGAAATTCTGGGCTGCATACTGATCTGGTAACCAGTACAAAAAAGAAGAAAAAACCCTCCTACTATGTCATTCCACACCATCCACGAAGGCAAAGTGAAACTGTGCCACATCAATGGACACGCCCTTACTCCACCGTGCGGATGTAACACAGCGGTGGCATCTTAGCTTTCAACTGCTAGTCTATATGATAAAATAGGTGTTTATAAAAAATGAAAAAGCAGCCCCACACTGTATTTCCCATAAACAAATGTAAACGCATTATAGAAACAGCACTGAAAAACATGCAGTTTTGTATCGGTAGGCCAAGCTCCTCCAGAGACACTTCATAACTGCAACAGCTCTGAATTCAGGGCAGGAAAAATTTCTGTCCATTCGGGGGTACCAGCTCATGTCCCAAGAAACCATTAATAAAACTTTAACCAGTACAACTGTTAATCCTGAACTGGGGACATGAGCCAGGCGGATACAACGCCCCCCCAAAACAGTACTTATAGTCCAAATACTATATAGTAAAAATTACATTCGGCCCAGTTACTCAGCTGTTGCATCTATGTCTGAGTCAGCATCTTCGGTGCTTGCCATTCCTCGTTTAATGCATTGAGACAATTTCTCTGCCTCCCTTGGTTCATTAAATCCACAATTAAATAAATAAGTCTGTCCATTCCAAATAACCTTGAGTTTGACAGGGATCAACAATTGGTGCTGCAGTTTTAAGGATCTCAGTGTGCCCCTGATCTGATCAAATGCTTTTCTCCTCTGCCTAGTAGAATAAGATAGATTAAGGAACAGAGACAAGGAGGCATCCCCGTATCGTAAACCCCAATTTCTTTTGGCGAGAGAGAGAATTGTGTCCCATACTTCTACCCCGTTGCAGAATATAAGGAGGGTCTGCTGTTCAGCTCCAGTCACTGCAGCCCTCTGGTGTCTAACGTGGTATGCCTTTTCAAATAGTGGGCGAGGATCACATTCAGAAAGTCCAAGGATTGCAGGCAACATTGCCATAATGAAATCCAGAGGTGCCTCACCTTCCGTTTGCTCAGGTAAACCTGTCAGCCAGAGATTCCTCTCTCTAGTCTGATTTTCAACCATTTCCAGCCTTTGATGTAAAAGCGTATTTTCTTTAATACGCTTAGTGGTGGCATCAATGGATTTCGGTACCGAGCTGTCCATCCATTGAACAGCCTGTTCAGCATTATCCATCCTCGTCTCAAGCGTGGCAACCCAAGGCGTGAGGCCATCCAACTTGTTATCCATATCCTGGACTGTTTTGACAAGCTGTGCCAGGGTCATGTTGATTGTGCTGAGTGACACTTCATCGGCTCCATTTTCACTGCTGACCGTGGCTCCATCCTGCAGTGGGGGCCCAGCAGCTCGTGAATTTCCTGTCTGCTGTTGGTGCTGTGTTCTTATGTTTTTTCATTCTGTAGGTGCAGGAGTTGTTCAAGTTCAAGTTTATTGTGGGAAAACTCCATTGAGCAAGCTCATTCACAAGGAGGTCCCGAGGCAGACTACATAAATAACTGACATTACACAGAAATGCATCCCTTGAGAGGGCAACACTGATTACAAAGTGTACACATAGTTCAATTAAGATATTTCATAATATGATATAGCATCAGAGGGCAATGAACAATGCAGGAACATTTGGTTCTCATGATGAGCAAGCAGTAAGGTAATATGCAAGCAATACAAGGTAGGTTTGTAAGCGCTGCCTTTAGATCTGGGGTTAGCCAGGGGTGAGAGTTGTTACACACCCTGACTTTGATAAGGGGGGGCATGCTTATTAGCCAGGCTGGCGAGGTTGACGTTAAGGATGGAGACTGCCTCATTTACATTTTTAGCAAGGTAAAGATCTTGCCATCTGATCTTACCCAAGTCAGAAAGGAAATTTGCTGCATTGAACTTATGAAAGAATCGTTTTGTTATAAATTTGGGCAGTTGACAACAACCCCGTGGTCACTCGTGTCATTGTGGAACACTGCTGAATGTGAAATTTTATGTGGATGGGTGGTTAATATAACATCTATAAGGGAACTATTGGCAGTGTTTAAGATATTGTTCCTTGTAGGTTCATTCACTAATTGTACTAGGCCGAGTTCGTCACAGAGAGATTTAAGGTAATGTGATTTAGGTGTTAGCCAGTCCATACTGAGATCCCCCAGGAATATTGTTTCTGTATTTGCAGTAGAGGTTAGGGATTTCATTATATTCAGGAATTCAGTACATCCAGACGGGGGCCTGTAGCCACCTATGATAGTAACGCATTCGGAAAAAGGAAGGTGTAGCTTCATTGAAACAATCTCGCATTCCTTGGGTAGAGATTTACAGCTGATATCAGTTACAGAGTATTTGGATTTGGCATAGACGACCACACCTCCACCTCTAGTTGCCCTGTCTGCCCTAAAATGTTTGTATCTCAGGAGCGAGATTTGTTGATCAGTATTAGCCTTTTTAAGCCAAGACTCTGTAATAATGATAATATCTGGGTTTGTGTGCACAGCCCAGGCTTGTAGTTGGACACATTTTTTGGTCAGGCTTAGTATATTGACCATCATCATTTTAAGCCCTGAGGCTGCTGAGAAATCTGATGGCGAAGAGAGTTGCAATGGGGGGCCAGGATTTAGCTCCACATTACCTGAACAGAGCAGGAGCAACACAAGCAACAACACCCAAGGGCAGTGACGAGTGGTGTTCCACAGGGCTCGGCGTTGGGACCAGTGTTGTTTGGGATATTCATTGCAGACATATCATGGGACATCAAGAGCAAGATCAGTCTGTTTGCTGATCATACCAAGGTAGGCGCGGTGGTGGATGACCTAGGGGGATGGCAGGGGTTGCAGGATGATCTGGCAAAGCTTGAAACCTGGTCAGACACCTGGCAACTGGGCTTTAATGCCAAAAAGCGCAAGGTGCTGCATTTTGGGATTAAGAACCCAAGGAGGAGTTACCAGCTGGGGGGAGTGCAGCTAGCCCAGACAGAGGAGGAGAAGGATCTGGGGGTGCTCATTACAGGGTCAATGAATAACTCGGCACAATGTAGGAAGGCAGCTGCAAAGGCCAACAAATGCTGGGTTGCATTGCAAGGAGGTATATCCTCGAGGAGGGAGGAGGTGATTCTGCCACTGTATAGGTCATTAGTTAGACCGCACCTGGAGTACTGTGTGCAGTACTGGCGCCCGTATCTGAAGAGGGACATTAAGTTACTGGAGGGGGTGCAGCGCAGAGCGACAAAGATGATCAAGGGGCTGGGGGACTTATCATATGAGAGGAGGCTGATGGAATTGAACATGTACTCGCTGGAGGAGAGGAGAGACGGGGTGACATGATTGAAACCTTTAAATACATGAAAGGAATAAACAAGACAAGTACAGAGGGGCTGTTCAAAGTAAGGGAGGGGAGGGACACCAGGGGTCATGATATGAGACTGGAGCAAAGAAGGTTCAGGAAGGAGATGAGGAGACACTTTTTTACAGAGAGGGTGGTAGCTGGGTGGAATGCGTTACATCCTGAAGTGGTATGCAGTAGAACAGTGGACTGCTTCAAACGAGGATGGGACAGGACAAGGGGGAGGGTTAATGAAGGGAAGGGGTGGAAGGGAGGGGCAGCTGCAGAATAAGGGGTGCTAGCTGCACATTCAAGCAGACTCGATAGACCTCTAGGCCTTTATCTGCTGGCAAATTTTGTATGTTCGTAAGCATTTTCTTTAATGAACTCATAAGGAAGGGGACGACTTGTTTCCTTTGTGACCGCCCATGATACGTGACCAGTAAAGCATATTTGGTGCTGGAAAGGGTATCACTGATGTGACAGTTTAATGTGATCAGGGAGAGAGCTTGAATAGTCATAGGTGAGGTAGTAATACAGGCGGGGGCCTGATGGGGATGTAAGCAAAGGGGGCAGTCGGCCAGAAAAGGGAGGAACAGTGGGCAGGGGCAGCATAGGCTGTAACATTGCAGTCCAGGACTGGACTAAATCGTGGTACTTTGTGATGTACTGCACCATAGGGTACGCTGTATACTAAGAACAACAGAATAGTAATGAGGCATGCCATAATTCCAGAGGGTGAGAACTAGAGGTCAATAAAGGCTGGACTCTTTTCCTTGGCGAGAAACAGTACCACATACAGACACCCTCAAGGCTTGATTAATAATTGTGGAAAGCTGGGGGGAAAGCGAAGAAAAAAAAATAGCTGGTTACAAGCTGCAATGCTGCTTCCACAAGGAACAGGCTAAATGACTCTGCTCCCTTAAGACTAACTGAGTAATAGCAGACCAGCAGAACCAATGGGGAAGCAGCAGAACTAGGGGAGGCGGAGCTAAGATGTATTTAAAGGAGGCCTGGGAGGGAGAAAAACTCGATCAGAAGTTAGGACTTAGGCAAAAGCAAGGAATGCTGTTTAAGTCTATGGGGACGGACGCTCCAATCAGAATGTAGCTGGTGAGCGGGCGGACCAATCAGTGACTCCTGTGAGTGCACCACACCAATCGGGTTCAACCGACCGAGCTGGCTCCAGGAAAAGCTTAGCGGTCGTACCTGAATCTGGATCCGAGACCCGCGAAGCAGGAATTCCGGCGAGGGCTGCTGGGAGGGGCCGGGCTATGTTGGTCTATGTAGATGGCTAAAGTTTAATAGCAAAAGTTCCTAAAAAAGTTGCGTTTTATTCAACTAAAAGCTCCCCCCCCCGCAAGAGCTCTGGTAAGGAGCGTCTGCTCCACTCTGCTGCTAAGCCCCTCCCCCCAAATGAATTGAGGCCCAATTTTATTCACATGAAAGGAATTTGTAAATATTTTTCCTCATTCTGTCGAGAGCTAACAATACTTTGACGGGGCACCAATAAATCAGATGATCAGGAGTGCATTTTACTGTATAACTGCCAATATACACATTTTGCAAGTATCAATATCGAGTTGTGTACAAAAGGTAACCAATTTCAGACGTTGGAAACTTCAATAATGAGTTGTGTTTTTAGCCAAAAGAGAACATTGCCTATTTAATTAAGAACATCATTATGGGGGGGCCAATTCAGTTAAAGAGCACGAGGATGAAGTACTGAGCCATAGCTAAAGAGCAGCATTAAACAATGATTAGCGTTCACTATACGAGCCTCAGACAATACACAAGAATTTACCCGACAAAGCAATCCCAATTTTTGATTCAAGGTCTTGGTTTCAGAAGCAATGTCTGTACCAAAATTTAAAGCTGAATCCAAAAACACACCTAAATATTGAAAGTGTTCCACCACAGCTAAGATCATACCATCATTGGTTTTGATTTGAAACATACCCTTACCTTTATTTAGAGTAGATCTAGCACCAAATATCATTGGTTTTGTTTTACTTTTATGCAATAATAGCAGACTAGCTCCCATTCAAGTTTCCATGTTCTGAAAAATCACTCCTTAGTCAAAGTACAAGATCAGATATAGATAAAAATAAAATGAACATACATAACAGCGTCATCCACATAAGAGTAATAATTTGTATTGACTCTATATCTTGGAAATGGAATTTACAAAAAAAAAAAAAAAAGGTCCCCAAAATGCAGCCCTGAGGGATTCCGCTTTTAAAAATAATTATAAATCGCTTGCATGAGTTCAGCCAGTCAGAGTACAGAGCCTCTGTACCTCTTCCCCTTCGTACAGCAGTCTCCCAAGCAGAAGCATTAGAAGTGGAGCTCTCCACTTCAGAGTGGGGGGGGGGTGGACAGCTAAAGAAACTTTTGAAATGTCAAAACAAATACTTACAACTTATCATAAAATCACACTAGCCAAACTGAGTGGTTTTCAATGACTTAATAGGGCCTTTGAGGACTGGCTTTTATAGTATAAGAGACTCCTCTCATGAGGTCTGGGCAGACAGAACCACTAAGCTTAACTCAGCGGTCCTGGTATTAAGAACTGCTATTGTGCACCATGCGTCCCTTACCTGGCAGCACCTCCCCAGCCCATCACTCACCTGTCCAGTGGGATTACTAGTTATCTACCACTTACACACAGCCATGGTTGACGAGTGGCCGGCACCTAGGGTTGTGCAGTGCCTGCGGGGGCACCAAATAGTCTGGGGCACTGCCCCAAGGATAGCTCTCCTCTCTTGGGAAGTGTCATGTGTCCCGTCACCATTAATCTGGCGATGGGAGATAAAACTGATATTGGTCAATAGTTATTAAGACATGAGGTAAAACCTCCATTATGTATAGGAAATAGAGTGGTGCCCACCAGGATGCAATGTAAACACAGATTCCTTCATGACAAAAGAGATTAACTGCCACTGGAATTGATGTTTCCTGCAGTAACACTGCAGAATTCTGCAGTACTCTGCACTGCATCCTGGGGGGCTCCACTATATATGTGCTTGTTTCCAAATGGTGGGAATTAGCTTAGATGTAAGTCACAAATTAAAAATGATTTTTAAGCCAGCCTGCCAATGCAGCGGTAGCCCTAGCCAGCGACCTGACTTCGGAAGCAAATGGGCTGTTGGAGGGTTGGCCTAGGGAGGAGGACTGAGCATCCAACAGACTGCTCTCCTACTCCGGGGAGGGGGTGCAGAGCCTTGTGTTAGCATGGCCTCTATCAGTGGCTGCGGGGATAAGGCACAGGGGCCACTAGAAATGATAGCGATGGAGTAGCAGGGGTCTGAAGAAAAAATTACTCATCGCAGTAATCTTTCTTCTGAGGGGTCCTTTAGCATCAGAACCTTTAGTAGTTAGCTGGCTAGGTGCAACTACCCCGGAGGTATGCCTTTAAGATAATTTTATTTAAATGAGCTTTGGGCAATAGCCAATCAAAAAACAAGAGGGGAAGTGAGTTGAGTGGGAGCAGCCTGAAGGCTTCAGAATTTTTTCAAAGGAAAATGACAGCACATGTCCCGAAAATGAATCAACAGGATTCAAAAAACATGCAAATGTCCACAAAAGTGGAAACAGAAACAACACGAGCTAGAAACTCATTAATAAAAAACTCCAGATTTGGTAAAAAGATGTGATAACAGAGCCCTTCTCCTGACAGGTGAACCGGGAAGAAAGGGTGGGAGCTTACTGATACTAAAGGACACCTTGGAAGAAAGAAGATTACTGTGGTGAGTAATTTTTTCTTCTTACTCCAGGAGTCCTTTAGCATCAGTAACTTTTTTTTGCAGACTACCAAGCAGTACCAAGTGGGAGGTGGGCAGAAAACCTACTTAGAAAAGAGGCTCTGCAGAACTGCCCTGCCAAATTTGGCATCAGATCTGGTCTGCACATCCAAACTATACTGTTTCACAAAGGTGTGCACAGATTTTCAGGTAGCTGCTTTGCAGACATCCAGGAGGGGAATGTCCCTTGCTGCTGCCAGCGAGGCTGCAGTGCCTCTGGTGGAGTGGGCCCTGAGCCCCACTGGAGGTTGGTGACCAGCTTTTTCATAGCAGAATCTAATACAAGAGACCAAGCTTGAGGGAACATAGTTTCAAGCCTGACGCCGGTAAGTATACCAGGTAATCCAGCAGCTGAGGGTCTGAAGCTGAAAGGGGGTCAACCATTTTGCTGTTGCACCAGAGGGAAAACCTTTTCCATTTGGCTGCATAAGTCTTCTTAGTGTTCAGTTTTTTAGCCATCCTCAGTATCTTAACGACTGCAAGGATGGAGAGTCTAACTCCTCAAAAACCAGGCCTTGAGGTGAAGAGAGTGTATGTCTGGATACTGCACTCCTGTCTGAGGAAGGGTCAGCAGGGAGTGAGTTGGAGGTAGGCAAATGGGCCTGCTGCAGGACACTGAGAGAAGGACAGGGTACCAGGCTTGCCTGGGCCAATCCGAAGCCACCAGGATCATTGATGCAGGCTGTTGTCTGAGTTTCAACAATACCCTGAGTATCAGGGGGGAAGGGAGGAAGGGAATGCGTATAGGAATCTCCCTGACCAGTCCAGGACCAAGGCATCCAGGGGAAGCGTTTCCGGGACTGGGGGCCTGTAACAGTACTGAGGAAGCTGAAAACTGAGGGACGAGGCAAACAGATCCACTTCTGGTGTGTTCCACCGCCTGAATACTGTGGCTAGTACTTGCTTGTTCGGGGTCCATTCGCTCTGACCTTGACTGATGCGACTCAGAGCATCTGCCAGGGTATTGTGTTTGCCCGGGAGGTGAATAGCTGAGAGGCTGACTCCCAGGGAGAAGACTAGAGACCAGAGCTTCAGAACTTCCGAACAGAATATTCCTGATCTGGTACCACCCTGCTTGTTTATGTAAAAGATTGCAGTGGTGTTGTCTGTTCGAATTTGAACTGCCTGCCCTTTTATGCCGGGGGCAAAAGCTTTGAGAGCTAGAAAGAATGCTCTGAGTTCCAAAGGATTTATGTGTAACTGTGATTCTTCGAGAGTCCAGGTGCCACTTACTGAGGCACTGTCTAGATGTGTTCCCCACCCCAAGGGGGAGGCATCTTGGGTGATCATCTTTGTGGGATGCAGAGCTTGGAAGGGTACCCCTGCTTGTAAATTTGCAGGGTTCTTCACCCACAGCAGGTTTTGAAGGAACTGCTCCATCACAGGTATCAGCTTTGAAAAGTTGTTGCTTCTCTGAGACCAGCAAGCTCTGGGGTAGGCTTGCAGGAGTCGCATCCTGTACCGGACTCCTGGAACCACTGCAGTCATTGAAGCCATGTGTCCCAGGAGTTTTAGAAAATGTCTGGCTGGTCTTGGCTGTCCCTAGGCAAAAGAATCTGCCACTGAAAGGAAACTCTGAATTCTTTCCTGTGGGAGGAAAGCATATCCCTTCTGAGAGTCCAGCTGGGCCCCTATGAAGGTGAGCAGCTGGGTGGGTTCCGGGTGAGATTTCTTTAGATTTACCAAGAAACCCAGGGACTCCAGAGTGCGTTCTGTAAGGGAAACGGCTCCTTGACCTGGCAAGGAGACTTTGCTACTATGAGCCAGTCATCCATATAGAGATAGACAGCGACAATCAGTCTCCTGAGGCGTGCTGCTAACACTGCAAGGCACTTGGCAAAGACTCTTGGGGCCAAGGACAGGTTGAAGGGCATTGCAGCAAACTGACAGTGGCCCAAAGGAAGTTTGAATCTGAGAAACTTCCTGTGAGACCTCCTTATGGGTATGTGGAAGTAAGCATCCTTTAAGTCCAAGGAGGCTAGCCAGTCTCCCTGCTGTAGGGACTGTATGACCAATGATAGAGTGACCATTCTGAATTTGGTTTTCAGATGTTTGTTAAAATATCTGAGATTTAAGATAAGTCGCCACTCCCCAGTTTTCTTTTGTGTTAGAAAGTACCTGGGAATAGAGGCCCTTGCCCCTCTTGTGGGCCGGGACCCTCTTCACTGCTCGTAGAGCTAGAAGGTTTTGTACCTCCAATTCCAACAGTGGAACCTGTGTTGGGGACAGAGGTCTGACACTTGGGTATGCTTGAGGTCTGGCATCTGCTTGAACTGTAGTGGCAGACCTTTCTCCACTTTCTCCAGCACCCACTTGTCCGACGTAATGGGAGACCAGTTCTGAAGATAGTGGGAGAGTCTGCCTCCCACTGGAAGCGGGGAGGCGACCTGGACACTCACATCAGGACTCATACTGCAGGGCAGTCGGCTGCATAGAGGTGTCCCTTCTTTGGCTCTTTCTGCCCCTGCCTCTGAAAGACCCCCTGTACTGACCAAAGTCAGATTGGGGATAAGGATTGTAAGGCCTGGGAAAAAAACGTCTGCCTCTACTGCTCCTGGACGGGATCTCTGAGGGGTGGTAGGCTTAGGTTTAGACGAGCGACTCTGCCAGGAGGCCTTGTACTCATCGACCTTTTTCACGTAGTCAGTGGTTCTGTAATCAAACAACATGTTTTGATCACAGGGAAAATCCATGGCCTTGGTCTGGTCTGTTGCAAGACTGGTAGTTCTAAGCCAGGCAAAGTGTCTCAGAGAAATGGCATGGGCCATCGCCCTAGAGGTGGCATCACTGTTGTCGTCTGCCATGTAGAATTGGTATTTGCTAACTTCCAGGGCAGTTTCTGTCGTATCCACCAGCCCCTGCATCATAGAATCTGACCCACTGCTGGGAATGGCCAGGACAGACTTCCACGGAGCTTTCTGATATTTGGCTGTAAACACCATGTACAAAGAAAGTCTGAGAAGCAGGGAGGCTGTGGCATATATTTTCATTGCTATAAAGTCAATTTTCTTGGAGTCCTTGTCCAGAGGTAAGGGGGACAAGGAGACCCCAGCTTTCTCGCAAGCTGCCTGTTGTACTATACTCTTGTGGCTAGGGTCTGCAGATAGGAACTCGGTACCAGTTCTAAACAATCTGAATTTTTTCTCAATGCGCTTGACAACCCTTCTCACTGAAGTGGGGGTCTGAAGCACTTTCATGGTATTTCTTCTGAACGCATTATAGATAGGAACGACCAGGGTCTTGGGGGTTGAAAGACCTCTCATCTCCCTATAATCTTCATCTTCATCAACATCCTGGGTGGGCTCCTGCGCAGGGAGGTCCAATGTGTCTAGCATATTTTGTAAATATGTAAACATAGAGGAGAAATCCTCCTGGTCACCTGGGAGGTCCCCAAATGGAGGGTCTGGGGACTCATTGGGCTCAAGGCCCTCAAAATCCATGTCAGGGGCATCATAAAAATGTTCTTCTTCATCTGTGTCACCCTCACAGTCTACAGAGGAGAGAACTGTGGAAGAGTGCTTGCCAGCCCCAGTAAATATAGTCCCCATCTTTTGTAGGGTCTGAAGCAGTTGCCATGCTTTTGCCACGTCTTGCACAGATGGAAGATCCTGTGCAGACTTTAGTTGAATGTATTTTGTTTTTTCTTTATGCTTTAAGCTGCCTGTTGTCTCACTATTGGCTTTCCCAGAATCAACAGGAGCATTTTTTTCTTGACAGAGTTTCTTTTTAACCACTTCATCAGCGGCTTGATCAAGCTTCCTTTTTTCATCAATTTTATTATTTTTTAATTTGTGAGGAACTTCATCTGTGGAAGCTTTATTTTTTGGCTGGGATCTGGAGGGTTCCTCAGCACCTCTGCTTACATTTTTATTGTTAGTACTTTTAGATGGCCCCTCATCGGTAGCCTTTGATTTATCCTCAGCCATAATAATTAAAGGTTTCTTTGCTATGTGCCAATTTAACAAAGCAAACCCAAGATCTGGACCATAACAAATCGAGTGCAGGTTTCTGTGAAATGCCACTGGCCAGTCCTGCCCCAGTTAAATAACTCTGTCTATTTTAAAGTGCCTTTTTTTTGTAGTACTGGGATCTATACCAGTGACAATCTTAATAGAAAACCCAGTAATACTGGTCAACTGCGCACAGGTTTCTGTTGATGCTGTGAAGCCAGTCCCGTGAAAGATGACACCTTAGGTCCAGTTTTTTATTTAGAATGTTGGTTTCTCTGTTAATGCCAATCCTCAGGGAACCCCCAGGCAACTGTCAATGTCTGAAATCCAAATGGAAGCCTTGCGGTAAAGTCTGCGAGGTTTGAGGTAAACGACAAGGCAACTGACACTAATTCGATGGTTCCTTCAAGGATTAAGCTAAAAAAGGGAGGAATCATCAAAATTAAGCACCCACAGTAAAAGTAACATGAAAACTGAGCAGACACGTTAAAAATAAAGTCAGAATAGCGCAGTTGCGGTAAAAAAAGAAGATTAGCGCAGCGCTAGCCAAAATGTAAACTTTCACTCAGCACACTACAGAAATGAGTTTATGAGGAAAACTTTACCCAGATAAGCGCTAGGAGGCTGTCAACAAGGCAAGCTGAGAGGCACCTCAGGGGTAATGTTGCTCAGTCCAACGGAGAAAAAATTCTGAAGCCTTCAAGCTGCCCTCACTCAGCTCACTCCCCCTCCTGTTTTTTGATTGGCTATTGCCCAAAGCTCATTTAAATAAAATTCTCTTAAAGGCATACCTCCGGGGCAGTTGCACCTAGCCAGCTAACTGCTAAAGTTACTGATGCAAAAGGACTCCTGGGGTAAGAAGCACCACGTACAGAAGCGTACGTGGTGACATCAATTATGCCACTGCATGCTGCTTCAATGAGGAGACAAGAACACCAAGGAAAATCCCCCGTTGGCAAGATGACTTCTGACCACCCGCAGGCCCCACAACTGATGACCAGGCACTGCCACGGAACTGGAGACATTCAGTGACGGGGCTTGGGGAACTCCATCGCCCCCCCACCGGGGGGGGGATAAGCCCTGGAGGAACACACTGGCAGGGTAAGTCCTGGGGATGTTGGGGTGATGGGGCTGGGGTGGTAGGAACGAAGGGGGCTGTCTAACGCCCGAGGGGATAAAAAGCACTAACTGCAAAAAGTAAATTATTTTTAAAGGTTCAGAAATAATATGTTAACACAAGAACCCTGTGATCAATCCAGTACCTTATAGGCAGCCAGCCTAGAGCCCTTAAAGAAGGCATATAATCTGACCTCCAAATGGAGGTCAGAAGCCTTGCAGCAGCATTCTGAACTAGCAGCAGGCAATGGATTAGACCACCGGGTGAGCTCTTGTATAGCGCACTACAGTAGTCAAGTCTCGAAGACATGAAGGCCTGCACTAATGTGCACAGATCTGCAGGATCAAGAAAGGGATAAGGTCTGGAAATAGTTTTAAGATGATAAAAGTCGCCCCTGACAACGTCGGACACCTGAGACTCAAATGACATATACTACTCCCAGACTACACACTTCCTAGACTGCCTCAGCTTTATTTTTATTTTACAATTTTGGATCAGGAAAGGCATACCAAGCCAAGGCTTGTTTCCAGGTGCATCCTGGGAGCACAGGGAATTTAAATGACTTGCTCACGGTCACACAGCTTGCAAGTGGCGGCTGTGGGATTCAAACCCAGGTCTCCAGGTTTGCAGCTCAGTGCTCTTAACCACTATGCTATACTGCCTCCCATTAGCATTATTTAAGTAATGGGAGCGTGAGCCTTTGCCTTAGTACTGATATACCTGCCAATCCAGGCTAACCGGTAGCAACGCTGTCTTGCCAGGATTGAGTGCCAACAAACTGGAGGCCACCCAAGCACGGAGCTCTGAAAGGCAGTGTTCTCATAACAGCACTGATTCTGGGCTGCCAGGAGCAAAAGACACATACAACTGGGTACCATCTGTGTAGCAACGAAATCCCAGGCTGTAGCACCTTATGCTATCCCCTCGCGGCAGCGTATACACCACGAACAGTATGGGCGAAAGGACAGAACCTTGAGGAACACCACAGTTCAGGACAGCTGTGCGTAACTGGTATGATCCAATCTCTACTGAATGTTCCTTCTCTGCCAGAACAATTTTAAAACATTCCTGGCCAATCCCTTGTACTTGACCAAGTCTGTCCCCTGATTGTCTATGGCCCACAGTGTCAAAAGCCAATGACACGTTTAGGATAATCAGGTTGGACATTTCTCACCTATCCCATGCCAGATGGAGATCATTACATTCTATGACAAGAATAATCTTGGCGCTCTGATGCTTTTGGGAAACCCAGATTGGAATGGTTCCACTGCCTTCTAGCTGGTCTACTAGCTGCTCAGTGACCACTCTCTCCATCTTAGCCAAAAATGGCAGGTTGGTATTAAATCTAAGATTTGTGGCATCTGCCAGATCTAAACACAACTTCTTGAGCACAGGCCATACCACTGCTCCCTTCGTGGACCCTGACAAATGGTCCTCATACAAAGAAGCGTTGACAATTCCCACCAATGCTCTTATGCCAGCCTTGAGTAGCTGGGTAGGTGCAGGGTTCAAGTTACATGTGGTACTCCTCAAGCCAGTAACCACACAGCAGATGTCCATCTCATCCACCTGACGGAACTCAAACCAAGTCACGACAGTTCAGATTTTCTGGGCCTGTACTACTGTCACACTTTTTAGTGGCACGGGCACCCTCCTTTGGGGTTGGCCTAGTAACGTAGCTACCTGTTGTCACCCAGGTTGCAGTGAAGCAGCTGAGCCTAGGTCCCTGCCTCCCTGAAAGAGGACAGCAACCTATGAGATTCTCAATCCCCGTCCCCCCAGCCAACCCTTGAGGTTCCAGGCTTGCTACTGAACCCGGATCCCAAGCATCGCGGGCTGAACCACTGCCACTGTGTTGACCGGCCAACCATGCAGATTTTAAATGAAAATATTTAAAGCTTAAGCAATATTTTGTCTAAATATTATGTTTCCCAGTGTTTTCTAATGGCATCAGCTGCTCTGGAAAATAATAAATAACACAGTGAATCAGTTGTTCATCACCCACACTAAACTGCAAAGAGAACCTACCTCTAGTGTGTGTTGAACAACCTGTGTAATTACCAATGTAAATGAGCTAGCCGAATGAGAAAGAGACATCTTTTGCTCCAGAGAAGTACCATTAAGAGAAAACAGCTGCTGCTGTCTCCACATTTCTTATTATTCCTCCACTCTGTGCTGCCGGGCACTTCTTGGCTTGTCAGGATCACAACAATCGCCTCCCACGTAAACAACATCAAGTTATAAAAATGCTAATTAAATTCATACAGGGAACTAGGACTACATTAGTATTTAAAAACGCACAGACTGTGAAATAGTTTCTCAGTATGTTTTTACAACAACAGCCAGAACAGCCTGGCTGTTACAGCTGAAGGATATAAAGAATTTAAATCGGAGATGGGGATCAAGCCTGTAGCAAAACAAGTGACAGTTGTCATTAGCAGAGCTGAATTATATATTATTCCCCACAATATAAAAATTAAACCATTCTGGGCCCCATACTCATACACACTGCATTAAGTGACGTGCAAAGGGCTTTGTGTTTGCGTACCTGTGCGCACGAGACAATATAGGGAATACTGGATGGGCAACTATGCACAACCAGTGTGTTCTGCCACAGAGGGGTTCTGATTCCCTCTGACAGAGTGAGCAAAGTTTGAGAAGCCTGTGGGAATCAGAACCCCGAGGTGGCAGAACACACGGGTTGTGTATAAAGTTGCTTATCCTGTATTTTTTATAGTGCGTAGTATTATGTGACATGTGCACAAAGTGGTTCTTTTACTTTTAAAACAAAACTGACTTGTCCAGTCTCTAGAGGTTTCAGAATGCTATTGTACCACAGAAGGGTACAGTCCCATTCCATGACCTTTGAACTGTAGTATGACAGCATTTTGAAAGAGATGGAATTCTATACAGAACAATGCTCTATTATACACTATAGCAGGTAAGTGGAAACCCCAAGCTCTGTACAGCTCTAGCTCCAGTTCTGGAAGCCACATCTCAAGAAGTACATAGACAGAGTAGAGGCAGTCCAGAAGACAGCAACTAAAATGGTGAAGGGTCTGCATCAAAAGCCCTATGAGGAGAGACTGACGGACCTCAATATGTACATCTTGTAGGACAGGAGCAAGAGAGGGGATATGATAGAGACTTTCAAATACCTTACGGGTATAAATAAGGTTCAAGAAGAAAGCCTTTTTCAGAACAAAAGATGTTCAAGAACTAGGGGCCATGCTATGAGGCTGGAGGGGGTAGACTCAGGGGAGATGTAAGAAAGTACTTCTTCACAGAAAGAGTGGTGAATACCTGGAACAGCCTCCTAGAGGAGGTGCTAGGGGCAAAACCTGTAATGGGATTCAAGAAGGCATGGGATAGGCATAAGGGAACCTTGTGGCAGAGGAAGGGGGGGAAGCCGGAGATCAAGTAGGGTCTGCAGTGTTACAGTAGTTAGGGAAAATGGTCAGACTGGGTGGGCCAAGCAGTCATTATCTGCCATCAAATTCTATATTTCTATGCCTCCTGGGAGTGCAGAGCCTTAACCCTTCTATGAGCATAAACTTCAGTGCTCACACTTGCACTAAGCATCTCTGCTCTCTGAGCACACTGCACAGTTTGCAAAGCACGGATGCCTTAGCACATATGTGCGGAACTGCCATAATGGTACATAACATTATAATGACCCTAGTCGAAATGCAAGGCACAAACACCTCCTTCCCATCTCATTGTCTGTCATCCACATGTCATTATATCACGGTCCCTTACCCCTTGCAACGGATGGAGGCTGCGGGCTGTGGAGTACAACAAAGCCTTCCACTTCCACGTGTGAAAAAGGTTAGACGTGCAGATGCAACAGTTAAGTACACGTATTGCTGTGTTTAGGGAGGTCAGTATATACTTTGTAATGTGCTTGTTCAATCTCTCTACCTAAGTATGATATTACACTGAAGTCCACTGTCTGCGTGGGGTTCAAATCAAAGTACTCCATCCACCCCCCATCAGCAATACTGCAAAGGGCTCCACTCAAATGTCCGTCCATCCTTTTGGTCCACCACTGCATCATATCTGGTTTAAGCTGCATTAGTTTCCTCCTCACAGGGTTAAGCTAAATTATTTTCCTCCCAGTTTAAAGTTTTTATATTCTGGCCCCTAGCAATTAATTTTAATTCTGCTCTTCCACATCTGGTTAAGACTGCATTCACCTTACTCAGCTTCCACTCCTTTGGAGTGAAACTTGTCCCCCCATGCTGTTTCTGTACACTGCAAGGTGTGTTGCGCTTTGTTTACTTTTCCACTATGCTGTTGCTAACACTTTCTCTTTCCCTTCTTGTTTTCTCTCACCTCCCTCCCCTTCCATATTTCCTATCCTTCCTTTGTCCACCACCCTCCTTTCTTCACCCTCTCCATCCCTCCCCCTCCAGCCTCTCTGCATTACCTCATTCTCCCTGGCATCCTGATTGCAGTCTCTTCTCATCTCCTTGGCTTCATCTCAAAACCCTCAGATCACTCCTAGCCTTCTACCTCCCTACCTCTTACTGATTCTACTCCCCTTGCCCTTCTTTTCCCATAAACATCTCACTGGTTCTCTTAAGCTCCTCATCTCTTTTCTGCTTTTAGTTGGAGGAGATGTTGAGCTCAACCATGGAGCTTCCCAGTCATCCCTTCTCCCCAACGATATAAGAGTGGCTCCTGTCAACATCCGCAGCCCTCTCCCTAAGATCGACCTGTTGCAGCCGCTCATGATTAACCTCAAACCTGATGTGTTGGTTATCTCGGACTCTTGGCTCTCCCCCAGGATCCCCGATTCCTCTGTTCCAGTTTTCACCATTATTCAACAAGATTGAACATCGAGTTGTGGTGGAGTAGCCATCTACCTCTCCTCAAACATCCAGACTGAGCCTGTGCTCTCCATCGCTATCCCCCCTGCCTATGAGATGCTTTTTCTCAAACTGTCCCTCCCTTCCCCTTCTCAGCACTCATTTTATTGCTGGTGTCTGCTACTGCCCTGGCATGTCCCCACCTTCAGTAAGCAAGTTACTCACCTCCATCTCCTCACAGGCCTCCTCTGGTGAGTTACTCATACTAGGTGATTTTAATTAAAATTGGCTCCCCACTCTCTTTATAAATGTTGCTTTATGCTGGCCCAGTGGCACCGAGGGCTAAGGCGCTGGACGCCTTACTTTGCGTCACGCCAGTGACTCAGGTTCAGGAATGAGTCAGGGTCTATGGAAGCCAGCCAGAGGAAGGAAGGGATAGAGCAGGATCGAGCAGCCGAAAGGCAGCTCTCCTCTCCCAGGGAGGATCCCTGTTGCCCACTGTAGTTCCACTGCCTCAGGTGGAGGTCTGAGGGCAGTACAGTGGGTGGGTGACAGCAGAGGAGGGCGCCTCTGGTACCACGGGCGGCAAAGATATTCCACATGCATGCGTACAGGACAACTGGATGGGACAAAACGGGGAAAAATTGATTATAAAATATTAATTAAAAATAAATAAATAAATGTTGCTTTAACATGAAGTCCCTCCTTTCAACCCAACTCATTTCTGTCCCCACTTGCTATAATTTCAAATCTCTAAATCACTGTCTTTTGAACTGGGTCCTCTCTTCCCAATCCCATTATATTGTGGAATGCCAGTACCCTTCCTGATGCCCTCAGTGACTAACATATTGTCTACTGTGCAACTAAGATTCATCATCCCAAAGCTCCCCCCAAATTCATCCATTCCCGGTCCTTCCAATCGCTGGACATGTCCTGCCTTCATGCTGACCTGCTAGCCACTGACTGATCCTCTTATTTCTACAGCTGGCAACATTGACAATGTCCTCAAATTCTTCGCCTTCAAATTCATGTCTGTCTGGAATCATCACCCCCCCCCCCAGAAGAACCAGGGTCTGAGCATCTCACCTCCCCTCAGCAGAGTTGCTGACTTGTCACTGTGCACATGACCATGCCTGAAGGACCTACACATCCTCTGGCTTCACTTTTGACCTTGCAACTTACCAGACCATTCAAAATGCCTGTACTAAAGCTACTAGGCTTGTGAAGTCTAAGCACTTTAAATCCACGCTCCAGAACAACCTTAATCACCCCTTAAAGTTCTGGAAGATAATCCATGCCCTTTTCTCCCTTACAACCCAGTGTTCTCAAAATGGGTGATACTCCTATCTCTGACCACAATGCAATCAATCTTTCAATTCCTTTTTCACCTCCTGTGTCCACTCCCGCCTCTCTTCCTAATCCTCCTCCTCGCCTCCTCTCTCTTCTTCTCTACTCTCTTATTCTCCTCCTCTACCCACCTACTGCTCCCCTCCTCCCTTTTCTCTTTCTCACCTACTACCTCTGCTGCACCTCTTAAGGCCCTCATGGCTTTAAACCCACACAAGGGTGGGAGCTCTGATGGTCATGACCCCAGACTCTTGTATCTCTCTGCTCATGCCATTGCCCTTCCTATCAACTACAGTACCTCCTCAACCTCTCTTTCTCCTTATCCTGTGTCCCTAACTCTTGGAAGCTGCCTACTACTATTCCCCTTCCTAAAGGAGGAGACCTCTCTTCCCCAGTAACTTCTGTCCTATCTCTGTCCTCCCCGCAGTGGCTAAACTCCAGGAACACTTTGTTCTGTCCCAGCTCTCCCCTTTTCTTGCCTCAGCATCCTTCTTCACTCCTTTCCAGTCTGGCTTTAGAAAGACCCACTCCACCTCTCTCCTCCAGCTCACTGATACAACCCCCTCTAGTATGGATCAGAACCTTCTCACCTCCACCTCCACAGTCGAAGCTTTCAACATTATTGCCCACCCCATTCTCCTGGACAAGCTTAAGGCAGCTGGACTCTCTGCCTCCACAGTTGAGTGGTTCTGCTCCTACTTTGAGTGAAGGTCGCAAGTTGCCCATATTGGAGACTTCCTCTCCCCCCACTCCCAATCAGCTCAGGCGTCTCCCAAGGGTCTGTCCTTGGCCTAATGTTTTTCTTCTAAATGACCTCCCCATTGCCTGCTCCTCAGTGTCCATGCATATGTATGCAGATGATACAGTACCCTCTACCTCTGGCACCTCTGCTGGAACCAGCTCCAACTGGACTTTAACAGCATCCAGCTCTGACTTCCGTTGACGTCACCGCCTAGGATGCAGCCTTGAATTGAGAGCTTAGCCAAACTGGGACAAGCAACTCCTACAAACAGCTGTAAAACTTTTAAATCCTTATAAAAATCAAGAGCCAGGAGTGCAGAAAGTTAATGGGAAGAAGGAGGGAAAAAACAAAAATAGAGAAGACCGTGGATGCAGACAGATTGCTACAACAGACTACAGTGAGTCTGACCCATGCAGCAAGCATGGCGGTCCAGCTAGCAGTGCCAATTCAGCCGAGCAACGCAGACATCCTTTCCGAACCATTAGACTTCAGGAAAGAGGTTAAAGATTTCAAGGAGCAACTTAAAACTGAAATTACTCAGATGGGGCAGAGAGTAACAGACATGGAAGCCCAGCAAACTAATACTGATACCCGAACAGACCGGCTCGAGCATGTGGTGCTACATCTCATGGAAAGTAATCAGCTGTTAGCAACAAAATGGGACAACCTTGAAAATAGCTCAAGAAGATGTAATCTAAGGATGAATACCTGAGGAGGAGGAAGGGAGAGACAGGATGGCATTCCTGGACACATTCCTGAGAGATATATTGCAGTTGGACCCGGCCTTCCCACTCGATATTGAACGGGTGCATCGAGCTTTGCAACTGAAACCCCAGAACACAGACCAAAGACCATGAGCAATAATCTTTAAACTTCTGAGCTATCAAACAGCAAAAATTGCTAACCAGGGCCTGGTGAATGAAGGAACTGAAGTATAAAGGTCAGAGGATTTATTTTGACGACTATTCAACTTTGGTTGCAGTGAAAAGACGAGTGTATGCACCTCTTCTGAGAATCTTAAAGGCACAGCAACTGAGATTTTCCACGCCATACCCAGTGCGCCGCGTCATAATGTTTCCCGAGGAGCCAAAGACATTTGAAAACCCAGAAGAGGCCTCCCAGGCAATGAAAGACAAAGGAATGGCAGTTCCCAGAACCGCACAGAAAACCGAACACCGAGGACCAACAAAGCCTGCAGCAGCAGAGGTGGGAGAAACAGCAGCCAAAACAAGCCAGAGAGCAGCAGAGCCTCTCGACCTTACGTGATGCAAAAGAACTACTCCGACAATTCGGCAGAGAGCAGCCGGTGTGAGTAAGAAAGAAAGTCGGAAACTATATAGGAACTATAAGTAAATTTTGCCCACTGGTGAAAAAAGCAAGGAAGAAGATGGAAATGAGCAGTGAGGCTATATTAAGATGTAAAATCAAAGGGAGAAACGAGGGACATCAGGGACAAAATGCAAGAGCCTGAACAAAATAAAGACTTCAAAAGACAATATCAAGCAGACATTTGGAGACGTACATTAAACAGGTAGTGGCATACCATGAATGTGTTTTAGCGCATTGAGATTACGCTATGTGCGAGGAACAATGGGGGAGGGGTGGAATCTCTTGTATAGATTTGAACGCGCAGCAGGGGAGTAAAGATATCACTATGTCACAACTAAATGTGTAGTCCCTTGAGAGAAGTTTAAACATAATAGGAATGATATACTACAGAGAGGCATGTGGGATAAAGGATGAACAGGCATAAGTGCTCCTAAGCATACCGCAAACAAGCAGTACCCGCAAGATGCATAAAGCCTTCCATGTTTTCCTCCTCTTCTCTCTGAGCAGACAGATTATTGGTTAATCACTAGTTCCCCGAAATGGTCAGAGCACCTAGTCAACATCATGAATCAGGAACAGGTGCTTACTTTCCTTCTGACCCTGCTCCAGGCGGTGCGCCTATTTGACCCGCCACTACCTACTGGAGGTATGGAGATGGGGCCCTCTGGAATAGCCAGGGATTTACCCCCAAGGGAGTCACTAGCAACCCCAACATAGGAGAGTACTTAAGAAACTCTCAACCTAGTAAGTCTTTGACTTTGAATATAAATACAACTGAGAAATTAAAAGACAAAATGCAGAACGTTACTGGTTATGTATACATGCTGTTAAATCTACAGCTGCAACTAATGTGTACAGTACAGAAAGTATTACAGCCATGTTAGCAAAACATTTTTTATTGGTATTTGAAAGAAAGATGTTTGACTAAATTCCATCGTCTATTGGAGTTAGAGTTTGTTGAAAGTTATCAAGGCAGGCAGAATAAGCTAGTAGACACAAAGAAAGTAAGAAACGAGGGCAGATGTCAGGAAAGACAAGGAAGGGGCACCAGACCTAAAGGATACGGAACTAAATCAGTAAAGACCCCCCACCCAATTATAACAGTGGATAAACAATCACTGGTTATCTCACTAAATATCAAAGGGATTCACAACCCCATCAAGCGCTCACGTTTACAGCACTACCTTAAACTGCAAAACCCTGATATAGTACTTCTTCAGGAGACACATCTATCAGCAGCAGAGCATAAAAAAGCTGCAAAATACAAGATTTAGATTGGTAGCAGACTCAGCTAATACTTCAGGTTGCCGTAGGGGGTAGCAGTCTTAATATCTAGACAGCTCGCCTTTGAAATTATTGACCAGGTACTTGATGACGAAGGAAGGTTTGTAATAGTGGTGGGACAGCTGTACACATGTAAAATAACCCTAGCCTTACTCTATATGCCACCAAGGACCCCAGCTCCAACAGCCCAAATATTTTTTACGCAGTTGGTTACTAAAATGCAAGGACAGCTTATAATAGGTGGGGACCTGAATGTTACCCTACAGCCTCAACTAGATGCACCCAGACCACTCCCACACCGCACCAACCCTCTACAAAAATGTATAAAACAAAATATTAAAAGTCTTGGCTTGGCGGATGTGTGGATGAACTGCTTTCCAAATAGTAAGGAGTTTACCCACAAATCTGCGCATTCGAAGACAGCCTCACGAATAGATTACGTTTTTATAGGCATAGATCACCTAGACGCCACAGCAATTGTATGGCTTGGTACCGCCTTATTATCAGACCACGCACCAATATTTGTAAAAACTGAACTGGGGGTAGAGAGACGGAACACCCAATGGAGATTTAACATACTCCATTTGAGAGACCCCCAGTTCAAAACACTAATGGGAGAAATAATTCTCAGGGTAATACTAGAAAATACACACCCTGACATTACAGCCTCAATACTGTGGGACACAGTAAAAACTGTAGCACGGGGTGAGATAACTAAATATAGTGCCAGGAAAAGAAAAGAGCAAGACCAGAAGTGGAGGGAATTACAAATAGAATTAAAGAACCAACAGACACAAAACTCCCAAATGGACCTAGAGGTTTGAAATCGAATCAAACTAACTATACAAAAGTTACAGAAGCTGCTGGACCACAAAATAGAACAGCAGTTATTGTATATGAAATGGGAACAACATGAAGGGGGCCCAAAAGGATCCAGAAAGTTAGCTAGAAAGATACAGGAAAAGAAAGTAAGTGCACATATAACCAACATGATAGATCTGGCTACAGGGAAACTACATACCTACCCAAAAGAAATTAGAAGGATATTAGCCACATACTATAAAAACCTGTACTCAGAAAATAACCCACCACAAATAGAGCAGATAAATCAATATCTAGATCGAACTGAGCTACCCAAACTATAGGAGGGACAGGAGAACGCCTTGCTTGCCCCAATTACAACAGAGGAGATCAAACAGGTATTAACCAAAACAAAAATTCAAAAGGCCCCGGGCCCAGATGGTTACCTGGCAGAATTCTATAGACAATTCCAAAAAACTGTTGTTCCCGCCCTTACTCCTAGCTTATAGGTTGGTGCAGGAGGGAGACCCCCCAGCTTGGACATATGCAACTATAGCAGCCATCCCCAAACCTCAAAAGGACTTAAAACAACCAGGATCATACAGACCCATTTATATGTTAAATTTTGACTATAAAATGTTTATATCAGTAATGGCACATAGAATAGAGGGGCTCCTTCCTGCACTGATCAACCCAGACCAAGTTAGCTTTATAAAAACAAAGCAGGCACAAGATGCAGTTAGGTGAACATATATACTGATGGAACATTCACAAAAAACTGGAGTGCCAATGGTCTTATTGGGGCTGGACACGGAGAAAGCTTTCGACATGGTTACCTGGAAATTTCTTTGGGCGACCCTGTCGAAATTTGGCATACCGGAAGCCCTAATTAAGCAATTAAAACAGATATATATGGCCCTATTGGCCTATGTAAGGGTGAACAGATCCTTATCAGAACCAATCCCCCTAAATCGGGGTACCCGACAAGGCTGCCCAATGTCCCCCTCTCCTCTTTGAATTATATCTGGAACTACTAGTGGTGGCCATAAGGCATCCCAGAAATTAATGGAATACAGTGGTGGGGGTGGGGTGGGGGCAAAACAAAATCTCAATGTTTGCCGATGATATTTTATTATCATTGACTGACCCGGAGCAATCCATACCAGAGGTTTGGTAACAAATAACAGCATTTGGAAAAGTAGCAGGCTGGAAGATAAATGAACAAAAAATGGAGGTCCTGGCTCTCCAGTAAACCCCCACAAAAGAGATGAAAACGAACTTCCCATTCAGGTGGTCTAAATTTGCAATAAGATACCTGGGAATTAAATTAGCCAAAAAACTAGAAGTAGTAGACATCCTTAACTATGAGCCCCTGACAAAGCAAATAACAGAAGATCTCTCCAGATGGTCCAAGCTCCCCATAAGCTTCATGGACAGAATAGATGTTATTAAACAAAACATCCTACTACGGATTTTATTTCTCCTACAAACACTCCCAATACCACCAGAACGGATGTATTACCAAACCTGGAACAGAATAACCTCCAGATTTATCTGGCAGGGAAAAATCCCCAAGGATCAGAATGGCAATCCAACTCCCAAGAGATGCAGACGGAGTCAGTCTACCGAATTTTGAACAATATTCACTAGCCACACAAGGGAGGACTGTGCGTCAGTGGTTAAATCCACTATATGATGCACCATGGAAAACGGTAGAGAGGGATCTCAATCAGAGCAGAGACATACTAGACATAGTATTGGGTAACCCACTCACTGAGGTACAATTACAAGTACTACCACAGTCCACCAGATCTACAGTTAAAGAATGGATCAGAGTGACAGAGAAATACCTCTCACACCATGAAGCCATATATATATATATATATATATATAAGAACATTAAAAGCAAACCCACAATTGCTTCCAAATAAGATGGGCTTCAACGTTGTCCACAAATGGCAACAGTGGGCCCTACTGGACTACAGGCCTTTGTCATGTTACAAGAAAGACATAGACTACCGCAGGCCATGCTATATAGCTATCTTCAAAGAGATACCTTCAACCCTTCACGGAAGGGCTTGCAGAGATCGCAGGGAACCCATCGACAATCATAACATTAATAACAAACCGCTTGAAGGGGACGCCCATAGACCATCTAATTAGTAGGGTATACAGAGCACTAAAAGAAACCCCACTCAACTCAACAGAACAACTAAAAAGTAGATGGGAAGCTGACCCACAGGTAGAAATTACCACCACAGCATGGCTGGCGGTGGCCCTTCCAGCACACAAAGTCTCCAGCTCCACTTATTGGAGGGAATTCATCTGCAAATAGCAAACTTGATTCTTCCGCACGCCATCCATAGTGGCAAAATTTCAGGAGGGAGGGGATGGGGAGTGTTGGAGAGGCTGTGGGCATAATCGAGCAGCTCAGGCACACATTCTGTGGGCCTATAGCCTGCTCGCACAATATTGGGAAGAAGTGGTGCAGAAAATAAATATATATGAATGTCCAGAATTACTTAGCCCACAATATATCCTCACCTTTACCTCCAACAGATTATAGAGTCAGTAAAATGCTTTACAAACAGATGACTAGCGGCACTATTATGGCGGCACTGAAGGTAGTGACTTGTCTGTGGGGCACGAGGAATATCCCAACAAAAGAGACATGGAACCTACAGGTGAGAGAAATCTATACCCTAGATAGGATAGCGGCCAGAGTTGGAAACCGAATGGAAGGGTTTGAACTAAAATGGCAGCAATGGACTAGGCATCAGCTCGATAACTACCCAGACTTTGTACCATACTCTGTAATAGATGCAAGGAAGTCAGACGGTTTAGAACAAAGATAGACGGCCTAAACCCCACTAACCTATGAGGAAGAATAGAAATTGTACCCTCAAGGGAGATGTGTAGATAAAATGAATTCAATCTGCCCCAGACTGTACATAGTTGTTTTTAGTTAAAAGAAATTGTAAGAGAGTGAATTGAAGACAAAAATGAAAATATATAGCATAGCAACAGGATCTAATGTAAAATGGAATGGCAATATTAACAAAGAAAATGTCATGTATGAAAGCTAATAACGTGATGGATTGAATGTATATGAAAGTTTAAAATATATCTGAATAAAAATTAATATTACAAAAAAAAAACAAAAAAAAAAAACGCAACATCCAGCTCTGGTTCCGAGAAAATCGGTTATCCCTCAATTCAAACAAAACGGTCTATTTGACTTTTAGCAATAAGCAGGGGCTTGTTAGTGTCCCCCTTTCTTTCCTTTCATATCTTCGATGGTGCAGCTGTTGAAGGTGTCTCATCCTCCAAGTACCTCAGAGTTTGGCTTTATTTACTTATTCATTTGAAAATTGGTAACCAAGACAGGCACACTGAGCTGAGGCTCGTTCCCAGGTACCACCAGAGGAATGGTTAGAGAAGGAAACAGAAAAACATAATACTGTACATTACGTGGCACAGAATGCAAAGTGCAGATACAGCACAAATTGAAGTCTTTGGTAAAATGTAGAACAAATTAAAGTCACCCCCTGATGGAGGGTAACGTGGATACCCGAAGCACTGGGTTTAGTGCCACAGTTCTCCGTGGATCTCTGCTACAATAAACCGTGAAGTTTTCTGCATTTTACATATTGCCTCTTTGTTTTTTCCCTGCTGGAGTGCTGCTTATTGTGCTCTTTTGGTTGTTGAACAAATTACAGTGCAGGCATGCTGCAGAAGTACGTGTACAGGTGAAAAACTGGGAATTCAACAACAAAGCGGTACAGACACAAGCAACATAGTGTACCAGGGATCAGTAAAGGACTAGGGGACCCAAAAACCTGAGCTGCCAAAAATAACTAGGGGGATCTCCAACAAGAAACAGGTGCAGGTGGGTGGTGGGAGGAGCTTCCGCTGAAGGAGCCTGAGGAGGAGGAACGGTGAAGGAGAAAGGGGAGCTGATTCCAGAGTGTTGTCAAGTGATAAGAAAATGATGTTTACACAGCTGAATAACAGGGGCGAGGAGTGGAGAAGGTTCTCTCGTTCCTGGAGGGAGCATGGAGTGGGGGGAATTAGGAGAGAAGAGAGATGAGAGGTAGGAAACAAGGGAGTCAAGCAAATACTTGAAGATGAAGGAAGAGTGGCGTAATTGGCAATGTGATGGTAGGGGGAGGATGGACAGAGAGGAATAGAGGGACAGTGATATGTATGTGGAGAAGAGTTTGTTGCAAAGCAGCAACAGGCATTCCAGAGAGTATCCAGCCTGTTAGGGAGGTGGAGGGGGCTTGACTGCTACGTTGATTTTTCTTTTTTTTTTTTATACATTTTTATTAAGAATTTAGAGACATACAGAAAAACATTACACCACATAATAAAGTAAGGTGTGTCAACACCCAAAATATGCATACAAGGAGAAACAGGAAAAGACATATCCTTCATCCGACAAGCCAACGAAAATAGCAAATAAACTCACTTGATATAAACAAAAAGACATCCCCACAGTATTATATTCTGAGAACTGCTTATGTAGAAGCTGTATAAAATAAAACATTAAAAGCCCCCTTCCCCCTTTCAGTGAGAGCAGCACTCCAATGGAGTCACAGGACTGACCTCAGGGAACAAAATCAGGGTTTAACTGTGCCATACACCACACCCATTTTTGCCATTTAACGTTAAAGGATGCAGTTCGATCATGTAGGGCGGCAATTAGTTTTTCCAATTGGTAAATATTCGAAAACACTGATCTCCATACCACATTTATTTTTCTGTTTATGTGGACGCCATCCACAAGAAGCTCCACCCCAACCTTGGAGCACTTTACAGAAATAAGAGAAGCATCCCACTTCCTGTATGCAGAGAAATTCTCCCCAGTTTTGGGTATGGAGACATTGTTTACAGTACTGCTCCGAAGCCCACTTTAGCTGGACTGGACTCACTCTTTCACTCCTGTTGATTTGCCTTTGACAAAGCCCTGCATATTCGCTACATTCTTTGCATACCCCCCCCACCTTGATGCTAGACACCTTGCCCACTTGTGCCTCCTTTACGTATAAAAAAAATTTGGTTTGGCTCCCTCCCCTCGTATCTTGCTGCTCTCCTTTCTTTACTACCGTCTACCTTTTACTCCCTTTGCAATGTTTGCTTTCACTCTCCCACCAATGAAATCTACTGCTGGCCAAGCTGCCTTCTTGTTCCACTTCCCTAAACTTTCGGACCCCCTCCTTCCATTTGCTCTGCTCCTTCCTTTCTCACCCTGAAATCTTTCCTCCGTGATTTCTCTATTCATGCCTCCAGTTGCTTCTGATAGTGGGGTGGACTTCTGTCACCTGCCTTCCACCCTACACTGACACCAGCACTGCCCCTCTCCCCAGTCATCAGTCACTACTTCTTGCCCCTCATATTACTGTTTTGTTGCTCACTGTTTAATATTCTTTTGCCTTTTCTGCAATTAACTGTGTGGCAATTTTATTCATGTACCGTTTCTTGTAATTTGCGTATTTTGTTATTGTGGCAAACTGGTCTCTCCCAGGCTCAGCCTGCTAGTGTTACCAGCTTTCTGGAACCCTTCAGATTGTGTACCATCACCACAGCGACTCCGACACCGCAAAGACCATCAAAGCAACAGGAATCGGGCAAAACCCGCACGTTGCTGTGATGGTCTGTGCAGTGATGGAGACTGCCTCGCTGGGTGTTTCGCGCCCCCCGGTCCAACTCTGACTCGGAGTTGGAATACTACAGACCAGGGGATGTGGGGTTCAGAGGCACAACCCCCCAATATAAAGCACTGACATCCCCAAAGCTACAATGTCAATGGTCGGCATGGTAGCTGTCACTGTAGGGGATGTCGGTGCTAGCGCTGTCGAAGCGCTATGGTAAAACCCCCTTCAGACACCCTTCAGACACCTGCAAGGGTAATCAGCAGCTGCCACCACTCAGCAGACACTCTCTCAGGGTATCTCTAGGTCTGAGTCCCTCCAGAGCCACTGCTCACACTGTTCAGTGTGCTTTGCCAAGGGCAGCTGACCCACCCCTTTCTGTCACAGCTAAGAACTCATTACTTTAGAAACAGAATATGGTAATGGTAGCCTTCTTTTCAGAGGCAGACAGTTATAAATCAGTTAGCTGTACAGGTACCTCAAATGATTCAGTCACAAAAACAAGAAATATGTAAAAAAAAATATATGTTTTGATACGTCAAGATATTTACATATATAATGCAGGATAAGGATACTACAGAAAGACTATGGGAAGTAATAATTCTACAGAAATAGAAACAAAATGGTTTTGCACACAGCAGTAAGAAACACACAGAAACATCTTATTACACTTCCTAATTTTCCCAAAGTGCAGAGGCTTACCCACACAGGTCTCCATGGTGAATCAGCGTAGACTCTAATCTTAGATGTTAGCTGCCCCTTGCCCCAAACCTGATTACTTTGCTCTCCTCAAACTCAGGTTAATAAGGTTTCTCCAAACCCAGTCTCCCCCACACCCTCGGCACACATGTCCTATGACGTCACTCCCAGGTCAGTTCTTTGTGTCTTAACAGTTGGGTCCACTTGGAAAAGTGGTCTGATCTGGACTACTATATTCAAATACATCTGCTTTTTTGTCCCAAGTCCTGTCTAGCCTGCTGAGGAAGTTTGGTTTAGCTAGCAGCTTCATGAGATGAAAAGACACTTTCTAAGCTCTCCCATAAAGTGTCCAGGGGTCCTGCCACAATACAGGACAGCACACACACTAAATTACTCTCAGAAACAGTTGGTGTGTCCCTGATAACAAGCTTGACTTTTCACAGGAATGTCATCTTTGTCCCCTCAACTGCTAAATTCTGATACCCATGCAGAAAGAATTAGATAGAATATAAAAATACAGAACAGGTATACCTAGCAAATCAATACAGTTATACTTATTTCCATATTATTGTATTATTTTTATACAATGTACTTTGTATCTGTTCTTTTCTCCCTCCCCCAGGATGCATAGGAAACAAGCTGATACCAACTCAGTATGACTTTCCTCATATAACTTTTAAAATAAATACATTTTGTAGGGCACTGGCACAAGGTTTTCTATAGCAAGTGTCATCGGTATGCCACTAAACGTGCTTTTCTTGAGTTTTAAGTAACACCATGCAAACAGCCAGTTAGCACAGTAGCTGGGATTCCAATATACCACTGTGCTATGTATGCACAGCTCTGTCTTTCATTTGCACATGCTCATTTTGTGCTGATATGATAACTAAGGCTTTGAATATGACAGCTGGAGCACTAAGTATACATCCAGCATGCAAAGCCATCTTTGTATGGCACAAAGTCACTTTGTTCCACGCAAAGTGTTTGAACATGGGGCCCTCTGTTATTTATCACTGAGAACATCTGCAAAAAACCTGGGACCCACAACACAATCACAAACAGTATGGTGGTGCTAAATGGAGCAAACCATGGCCCTGTAGTGCCACCACCCTTTTTTTGATAACAACAACACTGATGCTCTCTTGCAGACCAGCAGAGTCCTGCTGTGACAGTGCTTCTTGACCTATTTCAATGAGCAGATCCAGATGTTAGTGGGTGTCCATGGGGTTTGCGCCGGATAACGTGTTCATAAGGGACTGGTAGCAGATCTGTGAGCAGCACAGTGGCAGTCTCATGGTGACAGAACACTGGCTATGTGGGGGCAGCACCCTGGCTATGCAGCAACAGTACCCTGGCTATATGACAATAGCACCATGGCTACATGGCAACAGTACCCTGGCTACAGAGCGACAGCACCCTAGTTACAAGACAAAAGCACCCATGCTACACAGGGACAGCACCCTGGCTACATGATGAGAGCACCCTGGCTACATGGTGACAGCATCCACACTACATGGTGATAGCACAGTGGCTACCAGACAACAGCACCCTGGCTATATAGGGATAGCACCCTCACTACATGGCAATAGCACCCTGGCTACACAGCAATAGCACCTTGGCTACATGGGGGCTGCACCCTGGCTATATGGGGACTGCACCCAGGCTACATGGTGAAAGCACTCTGTCTATACAGCAGCAGCACCCTGGCTACATGTCGACAGCATCTTGGCTACATGGTGACAGCGCCCTGGCTACACTGGCAACAGCACCCTGGCTATATGGTGACAGTGCTCTGGCTAAATGGTGACAGTGCCCTGGCTACACTGGCAACAGAACCCTGGCTAAAAGGTGACAGCACCCTGGCTACATGGTGACAGCACCCTGGCTACACTGGCAATAGCACCCTGGCTACATGGTGACAGCAACCCAGCAACATTGGCACAGCAGCCTGGCGACATGGCAAAAGCACCCTGGGTACACGGGGACAGCACATTGGCAACAGCATCCTGGTTGCATGGTGACAGCACGATGGCTACATTGGCAACAGCACCCTAGCGACATGGCGACGGCACCCAGGCTATATGGTGACAGCACCTTGGCTACATTGCAACAGCACCCTGGCTACATGGGGACAGCACCCTGGCTACATTGTCTCCCAGGGTTCACCTCCATCGTGGGCAGCTGGATAAGAAGGCGTGAAGCTGCCGATGAGCTGTAGACAGTGGGCAAGCAATGCGGACAATACAGCAGTTTGTCAAGGGTGCCCTAGGAGTCCTGGGAAGCCCATATAGGAACATGCCTTGACAGACAGAGAGCGGAGCTGACAGTGATCAAAAGAGGTCCTTGCCAGTAAGTGCCAAGGGCCAAAAAAGGAACAGATAAAAAAACAATGCAGACATGTGTTTAATCTTTTTGGTGGAGAGGCACAACCTCATTTACACTGGGGTCCATGATCATTCTATCTTATAAACAGAGCAGGGAGAATAGGTGTAGGAGACATCTTTTGTTCCACTCCTCTGTGATGCAACAGCCTTACCTTGATGGATTGTTCCACCCCTTTGACGAGTTTAGGGTTGCGAGGTGCCACAACCTTACTTTTGAATCCTTCGGGCATTCTGAAGGACAGTGACTGCAAGGTCCCGGAAGGGATGTCTTCCACTCTGCCTGTTGGCATCTTAGCCTTTACTGCAGACTCATCTAGAAAGGAACTGAAAAAGAAAACTCATGTTTGTGCTTACTTAGGCCATTTTGTCAGACTTATATATTTCAGAATGGATTCATCTCAACACGGAAGAACAGCCTGGCAGCAGAGACAGTGGACATGAAGACAGTACAGGTCTTCAAGTTCAGCCTGGATAACTAGGTGCTTACCAAAATAATCACAGTGTACATACCCGGAGTATTATGGGAATGGGAACCTTACAAAATAGTACATGTTTTAAGGGCACACTTGTTGATACCTGCTTTTTAGGCGGAAGGGGGGTGTACCTGATCGCCATGGACATAGAGTCTATTCTGAGCTTAAATTACTCAGTAACTATGTAATCACAGGTGGGGAAAGGGAACCTGATGGACCTAGAGTGCCTTCTGACCTTAAATTACTGTGGTACTATTTCACCCACTCTTAGGTAGGAGTGAAGATGGAACTGCTGGAACTGGACCAGACCAGATAGGTAAAAGTTGGACTGCCTGTCCACCCAGAGTGGTCAGACCAGCAATATTCACACAACTTACTACCAGTCCAGATTTTACCAATCAGGTCCAGTAGGAAAGTTCAGTTTTCACTAAGTACCTCCAAATGGTGTGTGTTGCTGTGTATGTTAGAGTACCTGTGTGCATGTTGCTATGTGTCTACCCACAACACACCGCCACAGGTCATCGCCCATATACCCCTACATAGCAGGACCAGCTCCTGGTGGCCCCAGCCAACACCTGTTTTTATTTTACAATACATAAGGACAACCCAACTGAAATGAATCACCTCGGTTTCAGTGGAGTCCTAGATGGGTAAGATTGAACTGAAATCCAGAGAGGCCAAGTGACTTGCTGAAGGTCACACACCGGGTGAGTGGCTAGGGTAGGATCTAAGTCAGGCTCTCCTGGTTTCTAGTTCTGCAGTCTAACCACTGCGCGCACACACACACACGTACACAGCTTCCTTGTATGTTGTACTGGCGTTGCTTGATTTTTTATAGTTCTTTTATTAATCTACTTTTTTGGCTCCTAGAAGTACCTTACCTCCCAGTCTCCTCTCTTCCCAGCCCCTGCCACCTACTGTTCGGGCTATGGTCCCTCCTTACCGGCTAACAATCCAGCTCCCACTTAGATTTGCACACACAGTTGGAACTGTGGGCCCCCCCCCCTTCCCAGGTTACCCTGCACAGCTAGGGTGGGCTCACTTTTACTACTACCAAGGAGGGAAGAGCCAAGCTGGATGACAAGTGTGACATGGAACTGCATCCCCCAAGCAGCCATCGCAGTGCACCTATAGGTGGACAATAGCGGATCCATGACACCACAGCAACAACTTCCCCCGCCCCAACACAGTACTGCAGTGATGGATTTATGTCAACCTCAAGTTGTGGTCGGCACAAATCTCTCGGGAAACTCTCTATTTTTTTCCGAACCCTCCCATTGTGGGGGGTGTTCTGCCCCCCAATAACTTAGGATTGTCAACTCCGAGTTAGAGTTGATTCAGGGAGGGGGCAAAACCCGGAGAAAGCAGTGCCAGGGTCCCGTGGGTACATTGCAGCAGTGACAGCGACCTGCCACTGTAATGTACTTCAGTGTCGAAATATCGCTGTGGCATCGGCATATGGACAATAGCTGACATGGAATCACATGCTGTCAGCTGCAAGTGTGGCTTAGTGACTAACGTTACAATTTTTGAGACAGAGGATTTGGGGTTCAAAGCCCACATCTGGCGCTTCAGCTGGGATGAGTCCAAATCCATGACCTTTAGGTCCCAGAGGTGGCAGTGCTACCCTCTGAGCAATTTGGATCCCATAACAACACATACTGTATGTCTGAGTTCATCATTCATATAGTACCAGAAAGGCCTCTTGGTCTTTCAAGTCACCCTCCCTCCTCCGCCTCATAATTAGGGAGCAGCAATTATGCTTTACAACTGCATACTAATTTATAAGGATTCCACCACCAATACTACCTAGGGTACCTTGTGATTCCCTTAGTAAGCAAAACTGTGTCAAGGCTTATACTGAAGGCCAGTACTACCTTCATGTCCACTATCTTCACTGATAGGCAGTTCCATAGGTTCACCACCATCTGGAAGAAGAAGAAGTGCTCCCTAACGTTACCCCTGAATGTACTTCCTCTGAGCTTCTTCAGAGCATGTCGCCACCTCCTGCAGAAAGACACCAGATAAAACTATATGTAGTAGTCCAGGTGGAGCCTGACCCGGGCCTTGTTAAGTGGCAAGATTACCTTCCCTGCCCTATTGGTCAACAGTATTAGAAATGGAAAAAGATCACTGGAAAACCCACCACCTCTGATGTAGAACAGGAGTCTAGGGACATACTTCCTCATTATATATTGTATTTTTACACGTTATTTTGTTTTATGCCTTTTGGGGGGTTATGTTTTACACAGGAGGAGTCTTTTCCCATTTTGTGCCAGGAACGGAGTCAGATTTTAAATTTTCCTTCTAGAACTGAGCTCTTTCGGGTTCTGCCCCCCTCCATTTTCACCACCCCCTTATCAAGAGTCTGAGATCCTTTTCCTAATCCACTGCTGTATAAGAAGTATAGTGTCTTGAGTTTCTCCCTTAGAATCCATGACTTGCAAGTCACAATGATTACACCCCCACTTTGCTTTGTATCATGAAAGGATCTGCTCTGACAGCAAATTATCAGCTGTTTGTTTTCCATCCATTATTTGCTCCTCCCCCTCCCCAGGCTGCAGTCTCTGCCTTATGTCTGATTCTTCTACCGGGCTGTACCTCGTCACTGTGCCCAATGCTCCTGTGTTGTCACCCTCTCTCCCATGTGTGGCAGGGTTGAACTGTGGGGCAGGGGCCCACCTGGAACATCATTGGGGGGACACATGCATTTCAGTGTTCCCCTTAAATCTGGTACACTGGCAGTGTGTTTACATTTATTTCTAGTGATCAGAAAACACAAATTAATTAAAAAAAATAGATAATATATGCACAGATTTTCAAAGTTTGGAAGGTGGGCAGATTCCGAACTGAGGGGGATACCCCCTGGGAATTTTCGGGTACTGTCAAGGTGGGCCAGTCAAATCTGCACAATGGGGATTCTCCACACAACCTCACAGGATCTCAACATGGAGTACCGACTCTTGGGGCAGCCAGTGGGCTGCTGGGAACCATACCTGTCACCCACGACTTCAAATAATTTTTTTTTGGGTGAAGCCAAAATACTTCCATGGGCTGAAATTTAGAAGTCATTTCAGTTTTACTGGAGTCAAAATACTCCAGCTGTCAATTTTCTAGAAGTCAAAATAATTCCAGTTGACAAATTTTGGCAGTCAAAATACTCCGAGTCCTATAGTTTTAGAAGTCAACTCATGGTCTTCTGAATACTTCACTGTAATCCATACTGCATCTACATAAATACATTTCTTAATGTTAGGAAATAAAAACATACAGTACACAGTAATCAGTAATGTGATACTGGTAAACAAGAGTTTGCCCATGTAGGCTGCAGCTGTCGACAGCAACATAGAAGAAATGAGCTGCTTACACCCCTTGGTACCACCTCTGTTGTGTGCAGACACCCCACACACACACAGTGACCCAAGAGACAACTCAGCAGTATCCAGCTAGTGACCTACATGCATTTCTGTGACAGTGTTTCACTGTTTCTGGCTGCTAGAGTGCCCCCTCCTCAAATGTAACAACAGCTGTAAATGGGCTATACAACCCCTATAATATGTGCAAACATCTTTACTAGTAGTGGTGCCATTCACTGTACCAGGATTAACAGTGCAGTGCCCAATTTGGTTCCTTTTAAAAGCATAAATCATCAAATAAAGTAAAAAAAGTTGTTAAATATTGACAGTCCCCATCCTACAGTACCAAGATAAAGTACAGCATTTGCTGCTGTTATTTTAGGCACAGGAAGCTGCCACCTGTTTGTGGTGTCTGTATATTCAGGAGTCTCCTTGCAGCAGGGTTCATTACAGATATTTATCTATCTGTGGCAGTGCGCTGACCCACAGGGTATATGGTGAAACTGGCATTTGTTATCAGAAGGCACCCACCACGCCATGAAATCTGTACCTGCCATCACCTTGATCAAGCCACTACTGGTCAGGACAGATGGGGACCAGGGCAAGCAAACACTTTAACAGGGGCACACACCACACCACTAAAAGCAGACCACTCACAAACCGTCCACAATAGGAGATGCAAGCAAGCAAGAAAGCGAGCATGATGTATTTCATAGCTGCACTGACACAAGGGTATAACACCCTTTAAAGCTGTGTACCATCTGTTTCCTTTCAGGTTCCATCCTGCCATTTGCTGTAACTGAGCTCTGCTGCTTGTTTCAGAAATAATCCTTTCTTGCTCTGACCTCTCATCCAGAAGACCATTTACATTTTTACATTTCCTATGCGTATGTTCTACCCGAGTGTCCACTCTGTTGCACATTTTTGCATCATCTGCAAAGAAACGCATCTCCCTCTCCAGCTCCTCAGCAATGTCACTTATGAAGACATTGAAGATGACCAATCCCAGCCATCACGGATCCTTGTGATACCGCACCACTAGTTACTTTCCTGTACCCCGAGTGCCTACCATTTACCACCACCACCACAACCACCCTCTGCCTCATATCATTCAACCAGTTAGTTACCCAACTTACTACTTTCTAACACACACCATATCCCAACAGGCCAATAAAGGCATAGTCCTTATTTTGGGCGACTTTAATTTACCATCGATAAATTGGGACATACTAACTGGGTCAAATCAGCATGACTTACAGTTACTTACAACAATAATTGACCTAGGCCTTACTCAGCTAGTCAAGGATCCAACTCGGGGAGAAAGCATACTTGATTTAGTTATAACTAATATGGATACCCCTATAGACAATCTACTTGTCTCTGAACCATTAGGTAATAGTGACCATAAGTCAATATTCTTTACACTACCATTAAAAATTCATCTCCCCATCAATAAATGTATGATTAAACAATACGATAAGGCAGATTTTCTACAGATTAATGAAATCTTAGCATCACACCATGGGATGAAATACTTTCTCCCCCTTAATACTGAAGATTCTTGGATAGTCTTCAAACAAAATATTCATGAACTGGAACAATTATACATTCCTCAAAGAAGGAAATATAATAACAAAGGTAAAATTTCCACATGGTACAATCACTCTATCAAGAAACAAAGCGCTGTCCAAAAAAATTATTCTCACAACTAAAGACTTGTCATACAAGTCAGAAAGGGGAAGTATTGCAGAAATATAGGATGGCAGTTAAAGACTTAAAGAAACAAATCACTTCAGCTAAACAGAATCTCGAATTCCATATTGCACACACTAAGGACTCACACAAAACCCTTTTCTCCTATTTAAATGGAAAAAAGGGAAATACTAGAACAGTGGACCCATTAACAAAAAAGGATACTATTATCACCTCCGATACGGAGACAGCTAATGAATTTAATAAATATTTTTGCTCAGTATTCCAACAAGATACTCATACTGTATTAAAATCCTACATATTTAATTCTATTACTTAACAATTTTTCAATACAGGAAATCAAAGTTTTTCTTAGTTCATTGAAAAAAACAACAAGTCCCGGGCCAGATAACACTCACCCTAGATTTTTACTAGGGACAAGTGACACTATTGCCCCCCACTTACTATCATTTTTAATAAATCCTTTCAGGAATCTAGGATTCCATCTGATTGGTTGACCGCTATTGTGACTCCCATATTTAAACAAGGTTCCCACTCTAAGACTGAAAATTATCGGCCAATTAGTCTCACCTCGATTCCCTGTAAATTAATGGAAAATAAGATCAAACTACTAATTGAAGCAGAAATAGAATTATTAAATAAACAGATAAAACACAACATGGGTTTAAAACAGGTAATTCCTGTATAACTAATGTGATTTCCTTTTATAACAGTATAAGTAAACACCTCGATTCTAACATCCCTGTTGTCATTGTCCTATTGGATTATAGTAAAGCATTCGATAAAGTCTCACATAACATATTAGTAACCAAACTTATTAAACTTGGGTTTTCCACTGGAATAATTTCATGGGTCCATAACTGGTTAAATAACAGATCTCAGAGAGTCAGGATCAACAGGGAATTTTCAGAATTAGGAAAGGTAACTAGCGGCATCCCCCAAGGCTCTGTTTTGGGACCAACACTTTTTAATATTTTCATCCACGATATGATTATTCCTTCTAATGATATCATTTCAAAATCTGCAGATGACACTAAACTGGATGGTTGTGTTGACAGTGAGACTAATCAAATGATTATGAAAGCTGACTTAGCTACCATCGAAGACTGGGCTATAGCCAATAAGATGTCTTTTAATGTATCAAAATGGGCAATCTTACACTTTGGTAAAAAAAATTCTAAACAAACATACCTCTTAAATAACACCATTATTAGAGAATCAAGCTCAGAAAAAGATCTGGGAATATTAGTTAATAATAGATTGTCATCTTCAGACCACTGTAATAAAATAGCTAACCAAGCTAATGCCCTTCTTCAAAGAATTTATAATACCTTTATCTCAGAATCAGAAGAATGCATTATGGTCTTATATAGATCTCATGTCAGGCCTTATGTTGATTATGGGTCACCCTTTGGGAGCCCCTACTTAATCTCTGATATAACAAGAATCAAACAAATTCAGCGTAGGGCAACAAAACTCGTACCATATTTTGCACATCTAGACTACGAAGAAAGACTCCAACTTACTGGGTTGTACTCACTTAAATCAAGAAGGTTAAGAGGTGACCTCCTCCAACTTTTTAAGATAATTCAAACCCCCAATACAATGGAATTATGTGGTATTACATTCTCCACTAGGAGAATAGTGACAAGGTGCCACAACAAACAGTGTATGGTAAATAGAACAAAAACAAATAAAAGGCAAAATGTTTTCACAGTGTGAGCACCCAGGATATGGAATATTCTGCCGCAAGATATTATAGCCTGTTCTAACATTGATACTTTTAAAAACAAACTGGATAAATGGCTACTAAACTAAGATGTAATCAGTGACATGAACCAAATTAACTATATAAATAACCAAAGGTTTAAATGTTCCACATGTGTGGAGGACAATCTTGATGGGCCATGGCCCCCTTTTGTCCACATCACCAAGTAACCAAGAAACACCAATACTCAGTTTGTTATGTAGCCCCTCCTGTGTAATATTGGGTTTAAATTGAAAGCCTTACTGAAGTCCGGATAGGCCACATCCACTGCTCTCCCTGGTGTCCAGTGGATACAATCCCTAGCCCAAGCACAGGTAAAGGTGTCAGGGCTCCACTGGCCCCCTCCCTAGCCCCAACTCTAGTAAAGGTCAATCGTATCTGTGAATCCCCTTTTCTATCCAGAGCACAGGTAAAGGTCCCTTGTGCCTAGCGGCCCCCCCCAACATCAACCCTAATAAATGTCCTGTCCCGGACTCCCTGGTGTCCAGACTGAGGCTCCCTCCTTATCCCCAGCTCAAGTGAAGACTCTGGTGTCCTGTCTGTCCAGTGGCCCCCAGCCCTAAGCCTCCCTACCACAGCCCAAGTAAACATCTCTGGTGTCCAGCATCCCCCATCCCTAACACTAGACTTTGGAAAGGTCCCTTCTGTTTTATGGATACCCCGTTTCTAGCCACCACAGCCCAATTAAAGGTTCCTGGTATCTACTCAGCCCCTCCTTAGCTCCCCTCCATCCCAGGTAAAGGTCCCTGGTGTCCAGTCCAGTGACCCACTCTCTACCCCCAGCCCAGTGAAAGGTCTCTTCCAGGTGTCCAGTGGACCACTCCCTAGTCCCAGACTCCTTCCCAGCCCAAGTAAAGATCCCTGAGGCCAGTGGATCCCTATCCCTATTACTACATACAGCTGCCGTCCACATGTGCTTATAATCACTACCCCCAAGCACTGTTAGGCACTCTTTAATGGCACATTGGAATTTGGAAGTGACACCCTTTAGAATTAAATTACAGTATCACTAAATATGTAATAATGTCAAGTTACAGCACTTTGTGGGACACTATATTCTGAACATACATCCCTGTCCCTGGGGCAGTAGAATGGCATCCCTGCTTGCCCTTTCCCATGCAGTCACAAGGCAGCTCCAAAACACAGTCACACACTCACAACCACCAGGCTGCAGGCTGGGAATGAATATTACATTGTTCAACTTCCTCTTGACTACAGACTATATCATGACGGTATGTGCACTGGCCTGCCTAGGGGCACATTTTTACATCATGATTTCATGAGCTACTTGGGGTCTGTGTCTGTCCCGTAAAGTTTTGACTCCCAGTCAAGACAATACATTTTTTAAGCATTGGGCACAGGGGCAGCAGCCTGCACTGACTTAATTACTACTCACACTAGTCTGTCATACACTGACTCGGGCTCTAGACAGAGGGTGGCATGAGGGCAGCTCATACAGACTCTCAGAGTCAGACTGTGGACAGTCACAAAGACAGAGCACAGCAGATGTGTGTCTAATAAACAAGAAATACCTTTATCATTTTCAGATAACCCTCACTCTTCCCTCTGCACTCCAACCCTGCAAGGCTGCTACTTGCACTGTGCAACTCGAGCTTTTAGGGAACCCAGTGTCAGGTTTGCTTCATGTCTCAGGACTGGCTCTGCTACCTTTTTCTTCCAGATGACGCCTCTGGCCCTCTGCTTCTTAACAGGCATGACGCAGCAGCGGCAGCACACTTCTCTTCGACTCAACAACACACAGTCAGAGAGTCCACTGACTGTCACTCATGACGTGACCAAGCAGACTACTCCCTCCAGTCCTCATGCTCCCTCAAAGTCCCACAACTCCCACATCTCACCCTAAGCTCCTCTGCCTGCTATGACCACACCTGGGCCACAGGCGGCCCGCACTGCCATCACACGTGTGGTGGTTCAACTTCGCGGCCCAGCCAGCCACCTTCTTTTCCGGTTGGATCCTCCTCTGAGCTGCTCAGCTCAAACAAAACTGCTGCTGTCTGACTCAAAGTGAAGTTCAAGTCCTCCCAAGAGTCCTGAGTCCGACTACGTCCCAGTCCTTGCTCAAATCACAACTCGCTCAGATGTTCGCTCACTCCTGCCCTCAGGCTCACTCTAGGCTGCTCTCTTCTGTCAGAACACACTATCTGTCCTCATGCTGACTGAAGGCATGGACGCCAAATGGTCTGTGCATGCGCAAAATGAATGGGAGTTTGCGGAAGGGCGGACACGCCAGAATTTTGAAAAAAAAAAGATTGCTATGGCAACAAGCATGGCGGCACCTGTCCACAGGATTGGAAAAAAAACTTTAAAGATGTGACGTCCACACAATAAAAAAAGGACATCAGTCTTAAGCAAGGGAAATGTTACTGGATGTCGATGACTCCAGAGGCTAAATTTTTGGATGTTTTGAGCTAATTCTTGAAGTAAAATATGTCCAAAATAGACTTATCTGAAGGTCTGCCCTCACCTGCCCCTGGTGAGGAAACTCCTCATTTTACTGCTCAAAATCACTCCGTCCTTCATCAGTCCCTCACATAAAAGTGCTGCTCACACAAAATGTGCTACAGGTTCAAACTATAAAGTAAAAATGCATAATATTTCACAATGCTAAATCAAAAATAAACTTAAAAGCTCCAAGTTTGAGGCTGTGTCCACCTTAGAGCACAACTGTCCCTCATTTCAGTGACATATGGTTCAGAGGTATGGTATGACTGCTGGGTGTGTCCTGCTATCCTGCCCTCTGCCTGGTTCCCCCCTTTCTTGGCTCGCAGTTCTCTAATGTGTTGTCACCCATGCCTGACCTTGGTTTGGGAGGGTTGCTGTACTGCAATCACCCACAACATCAATGCAGCTCGGAATTCAGCTGAAGGAGGCACTAAAGCAGTAGGGTGGGCATCTGCCATCCCCAGGAGCTTCCACAGTGTACTAAAGACTCCTCCAGCCTGATGTGATGACACCCAGGCCTGGTCGTTAGCTGTTGAGCAATCACCTCCCTCAAGAGCTTTTGGGGAGTGCATGAGATGCCACCAGTCTGATGAAATACTACCCATACCTGGCCTTTGGCTGGGTGACAGTCACCTGCCTGTGGAGCCTCCACAGTGTACCTAAGACTCCACCAGCCTGATGTTGGAGCTGAGCTCTGGACACAAAAGTAGAGCTCCTGCTAAGTAAATCAATGAGGCTTCCCAAAGCACCACAGGGACGGCCACTGCTGGATAATTTGACAAGACAATGAGTGTGATACCTGATTATTGGATGACTTGATTGGGCCCCAAATTACCATTATACAGGGTATCCACCAGGGATGCCACAATTATCTCAGCAACTAACTGTGGAGCACACCAAGAACTTCACTGCAAGCTAGAGAACATGTTGCTCCTTGTTGTGCACGGATTTCCATTCTAGCTACAAAGCTTTTGTACCACAGTTCAAAGGTCATATGTTGTTGTACCCTATTGTGGTAGAATGGAAACCAGTGTCACCTGCCATTTTACTTTCATTTTTCCTCACAGACACACTGCCAACATCAAATATTTTGTATCATTTTGAAAAGCAGAAACCCACTGCTCACCTGGGTGAGTTTTCAGCAGCTGGGTGAAGGTGGATATTTTTCTTAAAAATAATGTAACCCCCTACAAATAGGGTTTACTATAATGTCTTCCTGGCTCCTAATACCCACTGTCAGGATGGTGTCCTGTCTGCAGTAATTCCAATTGCCTGCATGAGAGTGCTCTAGTAAGCCTCCGCATCTGTCTCTTTAAGAGAACGTCCTAGCCTGTGATAGAAAATTAGTCTGGGCTGGGTCCGAGTGATTTAAGGCCCGCGACCAGCCAGACAGTCCATTATTCTGTTCCATTCTGAAGTCACTGTTTGCACAGAGGGAGCCCTTTTAGGAACTGTGATTATTTACTGTTTATCTGCTATAATAATAATAATGATAGAGGAGTTTATCTAACCTGCATTAAACTGCAGCTTGAACTTTTGAATAGGAGCCACCATTTTGGTTCTGGACTTCCAGTGTTGGACCAACTGAACCTCACGGGACCTAAAATGGAGACTATCCCCAGAGGTCTTGTGGGAAGGAAATTCTGTAGTAATTGTAGTTTTGAGGGTTTGGCGCCTAAATGGACCTGGAAGGGGAGTCTTCTGCAGACAGACAGTTCCTTTAACCAACTGAACCTTTGATCGCAGAGGAAATACCCAGAACTGCCTGAAGCAGAAGTCAGTCGAGAGCTGGAGTTTGAGAGTGAACAGCTCGAGCCATCGAGCAGCTCCTCCTGGTAGGAGTCAAGGAGAATCGGCAGGAAGGCTCTGTGGCCTGCCTGTCACATCTCCAGCATTGGAGTATCGCCTTGTGTGTGAAATTCGGACTTTCTCTAATTGCTGGTCAAAACCTGCCTCGGGAGAGAGAAGAGTGTATTACTGCTAATTTTGAGTGGACTGAAGACTTGCCCCAGAAGTGATCAGCCCACCAGATGCCAGAAGTGAGCCTCAGATCGAAAGATTTGCGCAGAAAAGCTGCAATTGGCAAATGGACTTTATCAGAACTGTGGTTAAGTAAGCTAAGTGTTACAAATGTGCTGGATGTGTTTCGTGGGTCGCAATTTGGTTCCCCACAGCAAATTCTGTTACGCCCGCTGGAGGCTTTTCCAGCGTTTCACCACGGACTTTATCTGAACTATCTGTTCTGCCTGGGCCCTGCCATCTCGGCCTAGGCCGTTGCTCCTGATTTAGAGATATTCTCGGTGAAAGACCCACTCAGGGACTTGGCCCCCTGCTCAACACCACCAAACAGGTAGCGACCACCAGAAGATGAGTCATGTAGGCCCTGCTTCCCCTGGCAATCCAGTACAATACCATGAGGTCTTCATCTCACTTGTCCTGCATCCTGGTCTGGGTAGCATGAGCACAAACAGGGTAGCTCCCTGCAACATCAGCAACCCTGCATCATTGTGCGCCATCTGATTTTCTTGTTTTGGGTTTATTGCAACGGACTGAGCCATCCGCCTTCGGGTTACAAACATTTGGGTTGAGTGCATGCTAATTGTTTTCCTTCCTAAGGGCCCCAACAACTGCTGCAATGTTGGCCTACCCCAGGCAATGCTTCAGGCTAGCCTGTTCAATGTACTGGGTGCCCAGGGTTGTGGGACTGTGTTGAGAGGACTTATAGTGCATGCTGAAATCAACCTGAATCAAATCAGAGATATCAATAACTTGCTAGATTTACACCCCACCCTTGTTCACTTCCCCTGAATAAACCAGATTATTGGTTTTCATGTTTAACCTGGCTAGTGTGTGCCTTATTGGTTGGATTACTGCTATATTACAGTACTGCTGCATTACTGGTCTTGTTTTCCAGGGGGTCTCCAAGGCAGCTGCAGAAGATCCAGCCTTGGTGGTAAGTGCAAGGAGTGTGAGCACATCATTACTGTCCTATGGTAAATGTTAATGTTCTGTTGCTAAACTGTTTAGGCCACTAGAAGGGTTGGTGGGTGGTTACAGCATCCCGGAGGGCTATACCAACAGCAGCTACGCTACCCCAGTACCATTCCTCCGGGTGGAGGCACCCGTTCACCGAACTCAGGCACCTCAACCTGTGCATAGTCTCGAAGGCAGGGGTAGTAGCCCATAGGTCAGCGCCACCTAGGGGGTCACAATAATAAAAATTAAAGCTAATGTAACCCCCCCGTTACCCGGGGTTACTAGAATCCCAGTAAGACCTAGTGGTAGGCAGGGAAGGCAGCTTGTGAAACTCCAGTTAAATGGATTTCACACTGTCTCACTCTGTTCTCATTCTCAGCTGAGACTGAGGGATGACATCACCGCAGCTGCATAAGCCACACTGGAATGTTGCAGTTAGAGGTTAGCATAGAACATTGGGGATTCTGAATTCAGTCTGTGTGCAGTCTTGGTAAGAGACAGTAGTACAGCTGTCTGTGTGCAGGCTCTCAGAGCTTTAAGCTCTGTTTTAGAGCTACTGATTAGGAAGGTGTGTGTTTCCACCATAAGAGGAACACAGACACTGGAGTTGAAGTGGTGGAGACTGCTGTTCCTGGTCCAAGTGCCCCATCCCTGGGGGGGGGAGGTTTGCCTGTTTTCCAGGTGCAACCCTCCTGGTTCCAGCTAAGGGAAGAAGCTGCCTATTTAAGTTAAGTTAATGCGGCACCAGAAGCTCTAAGAGAGAAATTCCTATGGAGGAATCGCCTGTGGGGCACCTGCAACCAAAGGATGAGTTCGCTCTGAAAGAGGGCCAAGTGTTTTTCACCACAACAGAAGGAAACTAAAGGGACTGTTACTGTGGGTCAGGAAAAGACAGCCAAGTACAGTTGTAAAGTGGGGACTGGACTGCTTAATCAGTGAGGGGCCTAGAGCAATGGGCTATGCCAATTAAAAGTATGTTCAAGTCCAGCACAAAGGGAAAGCAAGACAAGTAGAGGGAATGTGACATACATTTAGCAATGATCTACACTGTGAAGCTTTACAGTATGAGGTGTTTACTGTCCAAAGAAATGGCCGGGACGAATTGGGGAGCAAGAGGTGGGAGACCCCATCAGTAGTAACCAAATTCACCTCTCTACGGAATTGCTCTGAGCACCTTTACTTTCTCTCAGGTACTTGGCCACCTGCCTGAAGAAAGTACCCAGACATGGGATTAAAAGGAAAATTCCCTGATAGAGCTGAGGTGCTCTTAGGTGGTTTAGGGAGCCACCAGAAAATGTATCCATGACATATGGAAGGTGCTGTTAGGTGGTTTAGGAGCCACCAGAAAATGTTTCCATGACATATGGAAGGTGTCCAAGTGGCTGGCAAGGAACTGAGCCTGGAAAATCCCAGAACAGTGTACAAGTTTGGGCTGTGTACCTAAAGAAGGTGCAAGTCCGGGCTGTGTGCCGGTGGTTTAGAGCCTGAGGGCTAAAGTGTTGAGGAAGTGTTCTTAATTCTTTTAATCTGCATTACCAGGAGTGTAGCCCCATGGGGTCAATCTATGCTTTATTTATTCTGTTTGGATGTGAATAAAGCCACACTTCAGAACCTCACTTCTGGTATTGGACATTACAGTTATTGCTTCCTATGTTGAATTACTTGGGTGCCCCTGTGCAGAGTAGCCAAACCTAGCCTTTGTGCCGAGTGACCTATTCCTCCCCGAACCCAGCCCACCTGGTATTGCTGTCAAGAATCAAGCGGCATACCACCTGGTCATTACACTAAGATTTCTTGTGGAAAAAAACAGCAATATTTAGGTATGTCAAACCTACACTGTACAAAATAACACATTAGCAACCATTCACACCTCCTCTGTTTCATCTTGAGTTCTGATGACATCAGGGACCTCAAGCTTCACTGTCGAGGTCACAGTGATGTCATCAGAATCCCTTGATGGAAACACAGCCTTGCCCCGCATAACTTTCCATGCAGTATTCTCTATATTCAGACCAGGAAAGAGATTTGGTTTCACTTGGTTTTCAATGAAAAAAGTAAACCACGAAAAAGTAAAACTAAGCAGCTGTAAGATGTTCAGACAGATAGATAGACAGATGCTATCTGTAGACAGATAAGTTTATTTTTAGGCGGCTATGCCGATTATAGGCGTGAGGTTGGAAAATAAAAAATGAGCCCCCCACTGAATTGCATTGCCAGTGTTTCCCTTACAGGACTGAGACTTGATTCTGCAAGCCTCACTCCACTTGGCAGCACTGATGGGGACTGTTAGTGGAGGAGGGTGACGTGCCCTGCCTGGCATTAGCTGGGCAGCATGTGCCGGCACCTCTGGGGAGCAGCCAGGGACTCCGAGCGCGCTGCAACATTAGCTGCTCGCTGATACACGCCAAATCATAATAATTACGAGAATAATAATTATAATAATACCTGCCAAACTGCGGGACCCCACACAAGGCTGCCTTGTGTTTCTCTCAACTGCGGCGAGTAACTGAGTAGAGTGTTACCCGCGTTGCCATGGCAGCACGCACGGCCACCCGGCAATAAACCGCCAAACGATTGGCCGGTGGAGGGAGGCGTCGTTCTATGGCAACCAGCGGATGGCAACCCCACTGAATGTCGAGTACCTGCCGCGGCAGTGGGAGCGCAGAGGGGCTGGAATCTAACAGCCAAACTCGGCTCTCACCTCAGGGAGTTGGGGGACTGGAGTCCCGTAGCAACCAGTGGTGCAAGTGGTGTATACAAGAAGTGCAGGAACTCAGGCACTGGCAAATATGAAACGCAGAATTAAAAAGTTCCTCGATCTGAAGGATAACTTTATAGATACTATGGGATTCAATGTGGGATATTGAAGTATTTCTAGCCTAGGGAAATACCATTATTATGCCAGACCCTCCAACATTTTACAGATGAAAATAGGTACATGTGTGTATGGGGGGGCTGGAGTACGCACTCCCACATACCTCTCAACTGTCCCTGATTTTTGCCTCAAAATTTTTCTCTGTCCCTCCTAAAAATGGTGTTTCCATAACCAAACAGCGGGGGTTGTAAGCACAAAATAATGTTAAACATTAAAGTTACAGACTTGGTCTTACTTAGAAAATGCATTTTGCACTAAGCCCTTTATTTTACCAGCTTCCTGAGCTGATATCTCCAATTTTGAAGATGTGTCCCTGATTTTTGGTCCTTTGTCCCTGATTATTTTAAGCCTTGTCCCCGATTTATGAGGCAGGAGGTTGAGAGGTATGCCCACTATTTTTCTTTATTCGGTAAGACGGAGGCCCGCTAATCACAAGTGCCTGTTTTCGGGGGTGACCCAGGAGCTTTGCTGTGGTTAAGGGACTTGTTCAGAGTCACACAGTATGTAAGTGGAGCTTGTGGGAATCAAACCCAGGTCTGCTGGATGTAACACAAACATTCACTGCTTGTTACTCTAAACTCTAGTTGGTTATACTGCCAGCCAGTCCCATGACTCTCACTTAGCCAAAATGAACAGTGTTGTGTCATTCTTTTCCCCACTGAGTGTCACACATATCACTCACACTGAACCCTCCTTCAGGGTTGGCCATCATTTCAGCATTCCCCTCTGGCATTCCTAGTGAACCTGGGGGTCAACAGACAAGATTCTCCTCTGTTGCCACCCCCCCCCGTACCGCAGCTCCTGGACTCCCCCACAAAGTGTTGCTCTAGTCTACTTACTTGGCATAGGGATTAAAGAAGCCTTCTCTGTTGGACCAGGAGATAAACCACGTCCAGGCATCTCCGTAGTCTCTCTCCATCGTGCCGGCATGCCACTGTGACTGCGGTCATGAGACTCCACAGAACAAAGCCAGGATCGAGGATGATCATGCAGCTGCCCCGTCAGACTCGCAGCTTGGGCTGGACAGATCGGGTCAGAGTTTCTGTCTCCCGCCACTTTAGTGCACTAGTATAGTCCGAGTCCCGACTCCCGCCAAGTCAAGTGTCAACGGGGGGGGAAGGCTAAGCGCGCAATGCTGCACCATCACTCAGCTGCTTCCGGGTGTCCAGCATCAAGGAGACAACTGCCGGCAGTGCCACATCCTCGTAGACGTAGTTACTATGGGGATGGAATGCTCCCCCTCGTGTGCTGGCATTCACAGAACTGACACTCTGTCTGAGCACCACGGAATGGGGAAAATGAATTATTTAAAAGTTTTAGGAGGTGACTGAATGCAGTACACGGTACAGAGTAGGCAAGATCCGGTACCAGTGTTAGAAATGCGGTATTGTCGCGGAAAAGCGGTACAGTTGGAGGGTCTGTTATACAGTCAAATTTAGTAGCGGAATCCCTGATTTCAGGTCCGAGGCCCAGGCCAGAATCTGTCATTGTTTTGCTGGCTTAAGAATTTCAGTTGCAGTATCGGTGGGAAGAAGTACAGGAACTCTGTTCCTACTGCATAAAAGGTACAGGAACTGAGTTTCTGTGCATTCCTGTTCACTTTATCACTGGTAGCAACACATACCCTCAACCTTTTGTCACTGAAATGAGGGACATGAAAGCTCAAAATAAGGGAGAGTGAGGGATACTGACCCTCTTAATGAGGGATACATCCTCAAACAGAGAGAATACACTCAAACACTGTAAACCTAAACCATCGTGTTTACTGGTACAGCGTTTATTCTTGATTTAGCGATAGTGGAGTGTGGACCACCCAATCTTGCGTAAGCGTAATAGCGACCTGAATTGCCTGACATCCGCAGCATATGGCTTCGCTCACATAATTTGCGATGTGAAGAGGCTTCGTCAAGTGAGCTAACGGTGGCAAGAGGCATGCGTGAACATTTTCTGTAATGGGGGGCTGTGCCCTCTGCACTCCCCCTTTTCTTTATAGAAAACATGTTTTCTTGCAACATACTTAAAATAAATAGTAAAAAAAAATTACCAACACTGACTAACAAACAATATAAAACCATCGCCAATCACTGCGTATTAGTAATTTCGGTGATGTAACATGTTATGCAATTCTTGCACAGCGTTGTTTACGCATTAAACGTATTTCTAAGAGTGGTCCGACACTCTCCACTATCTCACTTGATTTAACATCTTAAAATATTAGGAAGTTTTGCTTTGAAATTGGAATATACTGCATATTCTCTCTGGGCAGCACCTTGTCCGTGAGGGATGGAAGACGGACAGGGCAGTAAAATGAAGACCGTCACTCATAGTCAGGGATAATTGCAGGCATGCAGTACCACCATTGAACTAGAAGAAAAGACTTCTAGTTCTACAGGTACCACATCCTGCTTCTCCAAGCTCAAACTAAGTTCAAAATATACAGTCATCTTTACAAAAGTTGCCGTATGTTAACAAGCAAAACATATGTGAGATTTTTTTGTTTGTACCACCCTCTATGTTAAACATAAATAGCAGCCTCACTCTGGACCAGGGTCACCATGGCTAACGCTTTAATGCGGCATTGACCGATCTTAGTCATGTCTTCTTCCACCTTCTTTGACCCCCACTGGACTCTCCAGGCTTGGACAAAGCAAGAATAACACAGGGCCATCCACCTTTCTCCTTTAAAACTATCTCTGAGGTCCTAACCAAAAACAACTGCTCAAGTGCTTGGGAGGTTCATATTCAGTAGCGACTCCCTAGACCTGAAACTCCTTGCCTCACCATTGACGAAGTTCTGACACCGGCTCACCAAAATCCTCACCTGATCCTCAATGCTTTCCTCAGTTTCCAAATATGGAAATCTGCTGTTGTGACGCCAATTCACAAAAGTGGGATAAGACCATAACTATAACTACAGACCCTTCTCCATTCTTCCCCCTCTCTCGAAAGCACTGGAGAGAATAGTTGTTGATCAACTTACAGAATACCTTGCTAACCACAACCTGCAATGTCAGGAGCAGCATGGTTTTTGAAAAAGGACACAGTACCACCACAGCTCTCCTTGAATTCACCACTTACATCCATAATGCACTGGATCAGGGACATCTTGTCGGCACCACCTTCATCGATTTGACAAAGGTGTTCGACACTGTCAACCACTCCCTGCTATTTGAACAATTATCTTGCCTTGGCCTCTCAGATGATGCCGCACATTGGTTCCAAAGCTACCTTAGCGACCGAATCCAACAGGTCAGAGTTGGTGAGTCCCTCTCACCCTCCCGTCCGATTCGCTCTGGAGTTCCCCCAAGGGTCCATCTTGGGTCCCTTGCTTTTCAGTATTTTTCAGAACAATCTCCCTGCATCACGCCCTAATAGACTCCTGTCATATGCAGACGAGTAGTTCTTTTTAACTCCCATCCTGATCCCTCGCTCCTACAGTTGCAACTGCAAACGAGCTTTACGCAAGTGGAGACATGGTTTAAATCTCAAAATCTCATACTAAATCACAAAAAGACTAAAACAATGATGTTTCATGGTATCCATAGCAAACATAAAAACAAATGTCTATCTATCACAAACAGTGAAGGGACAATGCTCGAACATGTTCAACTGTTTAAATACCTGGGGTTACTCTCGACAGCACCTTGTCTTACTCTGAACACATTGAGAGCATTGACAAGATCGTGAACACCCACATAGGACTTCTCTTTTGACACAGGAGCTGCCTCACCAATGAAGCCCTAAGCATTGCCATTCAGAGCTCTGTTCTCAATAATCTGTTCTCGATAATCGACTATGGGCTTGTGATCTACGGCTCTGCCACTGACACCGCACTTCGACGAATAGCCATTGCCCTTAAGGCATGTCGTCTACTGACCTCTGCTCCACGCCTCTCACATATCTGTGACATCTACAAGCAAGCAAACTGGCTCCAACTCCCATCAGACTCAAGTACCAGACCTGTATGCTAGCAAAAGATTACCTTAAATCTCCTACCCTCAGGGTTCAGTCCTTACTGGCCCCAGCGCTCGACCCCACTAACCAGGAGCTCAGAATATCTTACGTTTCTGTTCCACGCTGCACTACCCAAGGACAGCGCTCCTTTACATACAGAGCTCATCCTGGAACAACTTGCTTCCACCTGCTGTTACCAACGACTCCACCAAGGGCAATTTCAAGTGCAACCTGCATCAGTACCTTGTCACAATGGCCTCCTGTGAATGTTTCTCCTAAGTAAACTTACTCTCCTTCCAATCCCCCCCAAGTCCCTCCCGCCTTTACCCTCCCACTATCTCTTATGTCCTCCCTTTTTATTTCCCCACTATTAGCTACATTCTCTCCCCATAGCTTCCTCTACATGTATCTACCAACTCTCCTAGCAGTTTCTAATTTATTCCAGTGAACCATATTACAACTGTGTTTTTATTGTACATACGTTCTTGAATAATATACACAAATTACTGTAACTTAACATGCATACTGTGAATCATTGTACATATAGTAATTCCATATGAAAGCTTTAATGTACCCGACAAAGCCTATGGCTGCTTCAAACTACTGTACTTGTTACTGTCCTCGCTATGTTCTGTATTGTTTCCTCAACGTGGAACCTTTGTAAAAGAGCCTTGGCTCAAAGGTGTCTTCCGAAATAATAATAAATAAATAAATAAATAAAACAAAATTCTGAAGGAAAAAGAGACCGTATGCGTTAACATAGTGTTAAAAAGAATCCCACAAGTTTTGTCACAGTTTCACTTCTGTCTCAAATTTTTCTTTGTAAAAAAAAAAAAGAAAAGTAATCAAGTGTGCAGTGACCACGCAGAGCAAATCTTGCCTGGCGCTTCAGCATGCTGTATCATTTTTTTCCCCAAAATTGTGTCTTTTATTTGAGGCCAAATCTATAATAGATGGTCGAACAGTTCAGACCGATTTGCTTTTTGCAAATAGCGGGGGATCTCGGCCGTATCTTTTTTATTTACATATTCATTCTTTTTGCCTCTATACCCCCGGCTGGCCCTCCTTCCCGCTGATCCTCCCAGCCCCTCACGAGCTTCTCCCTGGTCTCACCTCTCCCTGAGCGCCCACAGCTTCCCTCCGTGGCAGAGTGGCAGGTCACTCGACCCGCCAACAATGGATCCAGTTCTGGGAGGTGCCTGGATCACCGGTGCTGGGCCTGCGGAGGCAGCAGCAATCATCCTGCCAGACATGATGCTTTCCGTCTTCTGTCCCCCTCTGGTTGTGCTGTTCTATTCCTCCCCAGGGCACCAGCATTGGGACTACGTCCCCGATGTGACTGTGTATTGGCACGAGATACGCACTGCAATCCGCCCCCCCACCCTGTACCCCCTACCACCACACGTCTGCAGGTGGCAGGCAGTGCTGTAGCAGGATGCAACATCCTCCTCACCTGGGAGAAAGAGAGCATTGTGCCCGCTACCTGTTGTACCGGCGACAAGATTACATTTCGACGGGATGGGCACTCCGATTTGACCGCGACTAATTTGACCGCAACAAATCGACCGTATGCCCTCTGGGATGCTTGATCCTCCCCCCAGCCAGCCTCAATGACCCGGATGTGTTCCCAAACCTGGGTCACCAGCGCTGCAAGTGATAGCGCTACCACTGCACCAACAAGTCAGTGTGGACCTATCCTTTTAAAACCGCTGCCTTTAGTCTACAAGTAAGCAGCCACAACAGGGTGCAATTTTAATATAATAACTGGTGACCCCCTTTATCACTCTGATTATCAGCACGCTCAAACGCCGTAATAACCAGGTATGGCAAACCCAGCCATTCACACCTCAACCAGTACCCCTCTCTCAGCCAGCTTTCGCAGACCTTCACCTGTGACCACCCTTCACCAGGCCTTTGCACCCACACTCGACCCTGTTCAAAGGTGGCACACCTCAGACACCTGGACTCTCTGAGCTCAGTCATCAGTCCCACAGGATGAAGCCAAGGCCAGCTGTTCAAACTCCAGGTGAAGTGCGGGCTCTGTCTTTATCAAACTGCACACCACTTCTTTCCCTGTTTCAGGAAGGAATATGTTTTCAGATTGCTTAAACCAGAGTTAGCGTGCCTCTTCAGAATGATGGGTACCCCAGAGGTACGCAAACTATACCCTTTTTATCAGAATGCACAACCAGTCTGTATATTGTGATAAATAATAATTACTTTATTTACACAATACATTTACACGTTGGCCAACACAGAATAAAGTGCTTACAGGAGAAAACATGGAAAATAATGTGAGTTAAACCATCACATGCAAACTTAGCTTTCTTATAGCTAGGTCAAAACTTACAGATGAACACATGGCAAATAAACAGTTTCTTGTCTTTGGAGAACTCGGAACTTAGCTGTTTCTCCCCTTCAGTTCAAACCAACGAGCCATTATGTATCCCATTACAGGGTTTTAAATAATTGATTAGCAGTTTTTTCTTGGGACAATGCTAACTGTACAGAAAGTATTTATATAGGTTTTCTAGAAGTGTTATGTTTGTTAAACACAGTGAGGCAAGTGTGCTTTTTCACAATGTTTTGAACTTTTATGAGCAAAACGCTAATCAATTTTTGGAGTTAAATAAATCCCTGCATTCACTGACACCCCCCTTTTCTGACCATCTGTCTCACTAAATGTAGCCTTTTTATAGAAAGACCTTCACATCTCTCACCATGCCTCTCACACATAAAAAAAAACAATATGTTTAAAAAAGGATGCTGGGAAAGTTTCTTTATTATCACAGACAACCAAATACACTTAAACAGTATCAAGAGTATCCCCTTCCCCAGGAACCTGTCACTCCCACCTCATAAACCATTTGATGAACAGCAGGCTCATGTGTGACTTTGGAACTTTACTAATAATAATACCTTTATTTATATAGCGCAATTTCTAAAAATTAGAGCGCTGCACATATATGAAACATCATAAGATAAAAAATTCAATACAACTTTACAAATAATTAAAACATCAATTAAAATCCTACTATCCATAAAAATATCAAAAGATGCTGAATGTCTGCTTAAACAAGTATGTTTTTAGGCCAGTTTTAAAGCTCTCCATGGTCCTGCACTCTAATCTGACGAGGTAGAGAGTTCCACAGGGATGGTGCCTGAACATAAAAGCCTGGGCACAGATGTTTTTCAACCGCACCCAAGACCTCTAACTACCCCTCGTTAGTTGAGCGAGAGACGACAGGGCTGTAGGGAATCAGGAGCTCTTGCAGGTAACTCGTCCCAGTCAGTGCAGGGCTTTATAGGTCAGAAAACCGACATTGAAGGTGATCTGCCACTGTATAGGCAGCCAGTGCAGATTGTGCATCACAGGAGTAATATGACTGGAATGTGAGGTCCCAGTCAACAGTTGTGCTGCAGCATTCTGCACCTGCTGCAAGCGGTGGATATCAACCCCCAGAAGCCCCAGGTAAAGGGAGTTACAGTAGTCAAGGCGAGAGGTCACAAAGGCATGGATCAACGTAGGCAAATCACCGGACGGAACAAGGTGCTTAATTCTGGCGATGTTCCTGAGATAGTAAAAGGAAGACTTGAAGACTGCCGACACCTGCCCATGCAGTGTCAGCCCATCGTCCAAAACCACCCCCAGATCTCGCACCCATTCAGAGGTAGGCAGTTGTGCACCCTCAAGCCAAAGCCCGGAGGGTAAACCCACCACCGGCCTCTCTATCCGACGAACCAGATCCACGATCAATCAATCAATCAATCAATCAAAATCTTTATTTAATCAGACGAACATCATTGAGCATAGCTCATTTACAAGATGGACCTGAGTGGTCAAGAAGTGCAAGTGTTATTACATTGACAAGGTAGCATAAACAGTAATACAATGACAGGGTAACATAAACAGTAATACAATGACATAAGTGCTAATATATAACAATATACATATGTACAAGGCACATTAAAACTTTTAATCTGTGAGACAGAAGGCAATGGGCACATCAGGAGTAATATGTAGATTATAGGACCTAGCAGGCATTTTGAGGGTGAATCTTGGGACTGGAAACGGGAGTTTATCAGCATATAGGAACACAAAAAAAAAAAGGGGGTAGGTAGGGCTGGGTTTAGGCTTTGTGAAGCAGTTGCAGAGTTCTGGGAATAGGGTGGTGAATAATCTTTGAAGGATATTAAGGGTAGGAGGTTATTTAGCTTCATGGTTTTTTGGAGTGAATGGAGTGGATCAATACTTCAGTCTTCCTGGAATTCAGTTTCAACCAGCTGGACTTCATCCAGTCATGGATCTCTGCCAGACAGCTGTTAAACATCAAGACCACACTATCCTGGTCGGGTGCGAAAGACAGATAAAGCTGTGTATCATCAGCAGAGCAATGAAACCTCAGCTCATATCATCTTACAATGGCTCCGAGGGGCAGCATATACACTGTGAACAGTATAGGGAACAACACAGGGCACTGAGGGACCCTGCACGGCAGAGAGAATGGATCAGAGGAAAAAACCCTGGATAACACCCTCTGGGATCTGCCGGCTAGGAAAGATTGAAACCATCTGAGTACTGGACCAGCCAGGCCACAGATAACCCTCAGATGCTCCAGTAGAACCCCATGGTCCACAGTGTCAAACACTGAAGAGAGATCCAGAAGCACCAAGATGGAGCGGCGCTTCTGATCTGTCGCCATCAGGAGATCATTGAGTACTCGAACCAGAGCGGTCTCGGTACTGTGTCTCTTCCAGAAGCCTGACTGGAGAGGATCATAGACATTGTGGATGGTAAGATGGTTCTCCAGTTGCAGCACAACCACTTTCTCAATCACCTTCATGACAAGGGAAGGTTAGAGATGGGTCTGTAGTTGGCACAGCTGTTTGGGTCCAAAGCAGCTTTCTTAAGAAGCGGTGTCACCACTGTCTCCTTCAGGGAGCTGGGGAACTCACCTGAATCTAAGGAGCACCAGGCAATCTCTGCAAGGACCAGGCGAATGGACTCCATACACCCCAGTAAAGGGCGTGTAGGGCCCAGATCTGAACTACAGCATGTTGGCCACAAATTCTAGACAATCCGCATGATGGCCACAATCTCTGGTCGGTCAAAAGATATCCAAGAGGACTGGGGAGAAGCGACCATACATCGACCATCATCAACCCCCATAGAGGGTGCCAAATGGATTTCAGCCCCGATGTCGGCCACCTTATCTGCAAAGACTCAAGCAAACTCATCACACTTAACTTGTGAAAATGCTCTTCGAACCTGTAGGCAGGTTGGGTTGCACAACCTGTCCACGGTTCAAAAGGTGGGCCAGTCGATTCTGAGCAGCAGCAATCTCACCGGACAGGAACTCTGCCTTCTTCGTGTGATTGCTGATTGATAGCTTTGATAATGATCTATCAATCTAAGGAGGTCGGGCCCTCGGGTCGATTTCTGCCAGCAATGCTTTATCCTTCATCCCACATGTCTCAATCTCCTCAAGGTCCCATCAACCCAAGGGGTCGAGGGCAGAGAGATAGAGGAGAACACGGACTGGGCGATAGAATCCAGAGCCTCAGTAATAGCCTTGTTATAGGCTAACTAGGCTCTCCTGGATCCTCGCCTACCCTCAAACTCGATAGGTCTAATACCGCTAAAGACCTTCTGGGGTTACGCCCCCAATGGGTGGTATCTGACCATCTCCACAGGGGCAGGCCTAAAAGGGGGGGGACTGGAGATTGAATGTTGCTGTGTGATGAACGGACCATATGACTGGTTCCACCACCAAGTCAGAGGACTCGATCCCCAGGAGGAAGTCCAGATCAAGTGAGTGACCTTGATTATAAGTGGCAGAGGCAACTACCTGTGTGAACCTCAACAAATTCATAAGTTGGAGGAAGTCTTGACCAAACTGCAAGAGTTCATCATCAACCCAAGTGCTGAAGTCGTCCCAGGACCATCAGCCTGGACGACTCAAACGCCATGTCGACAATGAAGTCTGCTACTTCCTGCAGGAACAATTTCTTATCTCTGGGTGGATAGTAGATGGGAATGATCATGCAGCACACACTGCTACTACAGTAAACTCAGATGAACTGGTCTTCTCAACTGGCATACCAGTAAGGTCCAATTCTGATCTAAAACAGATGCCCCCGCCCCTGCAGTCTGATCTCGAGCGGTGTATCACGAGAACCCGGCGGGACTCCCACCTCCAAAATGGGGCCTGCATTGTCATCAAGCCAGGTCTCAGTGATGCACACCAGGTCTGTCAACTCAACAAGATTAGCTATGATTGCTGTCTTGTTCCTAATAGGAAAATCGAAAAAGGCAAAACTCAGCACTCTGTAGTTGGCGTTGATACAGGCATAAGTTATGCCTGTATCAACGTCAACTACAGAGTGCTGAGTTTTGCCTTTTCCGAATTTCATGTTTCAACTTGAGCACCTGTTTATACGGAGGAGCTGTTTTTGCTGTGTATTTATTCTTGTTTCTAATAGACCTGGCATTGCATAACACCACTCGAGTCAGACGGGGTTCCGGGGTTGACCGGGCTGTCTGCCCAGAAATACTGGAGCACTTGGGTATGGTAACTAGATGTGGAGGACCACGATCTAGAGACCATTTTTCCCAGGCATCTGCTGGACCATACAATCCCAATCACGCACCCCCGAGGTCCAGGACCCCCAGCCCACCTCCATTTCCTGCTGACAATACCTAAAAGCCCTGCAGCGATTATAGACAGCTGCAGGTAAGGAGGAAATAAAAGGGCCAGTGGTCTTGGAGTTTGAGGGGAGTAGTGCCTGACTGGGAGAGCAATGACCAACTCATCTTTAAACAACAATACACCCATACTTCCCCACCCCTAGAAGAAATATAAAAAAAAAAAACTATAACGCAGTCCTCATGAAATAATCCTATAACATACCCACCCTCCCCCAAAACCACACAATAACAATATTTAAAATCAATTAAACAAACACCAAACCAAGATAAGGTGGACCGGAGTCCCCTCACCACTCCAGTTTTAAGTGTCTAGAATAGATCACCCCTTCTACCTTTCACGCAGTGGGGGAAAATCTGACAGCAAAAGAGAGTAAAATTAAATAAAAAGCAGCTAAATCACAAAAACTGTCAGTCACTTGTAGTCCAGTTTGCAGAGGAAAGAAGACCTCTGCTAGATAGTCCGTGGCCTTTAGACGTGATCCTCCACAACAACAAGGGCAAATTAAAGTAATAAAGTCAAGTGAATTCAATATCAAGGAGCAAGTCTGGATTGATCAGATTAGTTGTCACAAAACGAACCTCGTGGCCAAGGAAAAACCAGGCCTCAGGACAAGCTGGAGTTCCAAAAATCATCAGGTGCAATCCTGAGCATCAACAATGCAGCAGCAGACTGGGGCGTGCAAGCCAGCTCCCAGGGAGGAGCCCCCCCCTTTAAGCGCCCCAAAACTCATGGGCTCCATCGGCTTCACCACCCCATCACCTGTGACCCGCAGCTACAGTCCCCCAGGGGACAAGCCACAAAGAATGACCCACAAGGGATTTAAGTGATGCCCAACCAAGGCTTCGGCTCCCCGGAGACACAGTCAACTCCCGCTTGGTCGCGGGAAGCACGGCCAGCCACCAACTCAAGGCACACAGAGGAGACCCCCCCAACACAGCACCCAGACATGCCGCCTCTCCAATTCAAGTCCAACGTCCAGTGCTCAGGCAAAAATGTCATTGTTACTAACAGACAAGTCACAGTTCCATCATTCCTCCAGCAATTTCAGGACCAAAGGACTGTAGCAACCGCCAGAGATAGTCCAATCAAACAAATGAAAATCCCGGCCACCAGGCCCCACGAGGTATCTGTAACAGTCCTCTACACCTGTAAATAGCAACAGTCCTAGGTGTCCAACAGGCTAAAATCCAGCCATAGGCTCCAGAGTGGGCCGTCCCTTGAGAGCGTCGCAGGTCCACAGAAGCAGATGGACCAAACGAAAAGTTCAATAAAACCGCGGAGAGTCGCGCAAGTGGCACGATACAAACAACTAAACCAATGTAGAACAAAAAAAATAAAATATAAAAAATGGGCAGAAAAGAAAATACTCCACAGGCAAACACCTTACAAGCAAAGAGATCCTGATAGCTGGCTCAGCCTAGCTGCAATCCGTACCTTAGTAGTAGTATCCGTAGTTTGACCTGGCTGACCTCCCCGTATTTTCTGTAGTTCTTCAGTCTGTCAACTAATTGTATGAAAACACATTAATCTGCCACACCAGAGAAGATCTGTGACTGGTAGGACCCCCATAGGACCCCCAACAAACTTTAGAAATCCTCAGAGAATCATACATTATACAATAGGGGTGAAGTGATATGGTATCAGATAAAATCCGTATCACAACCACAGTGTGATAACCAGATTGTGACGTGTACACCGTGAAGATATCAACCACAGTGTGCAGGTCGCTCGCCAGTTATCAACACAGTATACGCATCACTCCCGCCCCCACCACGCTAAACCAAAAAAAAGAAGAAATAACAAAAACCGGGCCCTGTTGTATAAAATGGACGCGATGTCCCAGTGTGTGATACGGTTTGTATCACAACTCATGGACAGTGACCTCAGAAACCTCACTCGTGGCTTCACTACACTCCTCTGCTTGTGAGCCGAGGTCACTGTCCACTGCTAGACACAACGGTATCACACACCGGCCTTTGCACATCCCCTTATTAGCATTCCAGTTAGCTAACCGTACAAGCGCTCGTGATGCCACCTCAGGTATGGCGTTTGGAGCACTCACGCTTCAATTTCACTGATAGTACGATGGTGGGAAACATGCCACTTTAAGTCCCTGCTTAAGTTATTATAACATGAGTTGCCGGCCCAGTGGCGTGGAGGGCTGAGGTGCTGTGCACCTTACCTCCTGCCATGCCAGTGACCCGAGGTGGGGAACGAGCGCAGGCTGCTGGGGGTCATCTGGGGGGGGAGAGGGCTGGGAGAGGATCAAGCGGCTGCCAGGCAGCTGTCCTCTTCAGGATCGGGGAGGTTGGCCGTTTCTGCTCTTGGCTGCCTCCAGGTGGAGGTCTGGTGGTAAGCCTTCAAGATCGTCTGGCAGCAGACAGGGAGGGGGAGGGAGTCGCGGTCTTGGGACACATGCACGCCTTCACGCACATGTGCTTGAGTAAGCTGCAACAGGGATGGAGGCAAGAAAAACCAGGAGGAAAATGGAAGGAACTGCAGGGGATGCATGACGCCCGCTCACTGCACCCCACCCACTTGGTCACTGTGGCAATAGACTGGATTCAGGCATCGGGGAGAACGGCTTCCCCTCCGACCCCACCACGGGGGCAACCATGGGGCCCGAGCTACAAGGTGAGTCTCCAGGAAACTAAGGACAGTGGAGGGAGCAGTGAAGCTGGAAGATAGGAGCTCTCCCCACTGTGGCCAAGGAGCATAAACATCTGAAGAACAAAAACAGCCGATAAGCGAGTATGTGCTTTGCTCTTGAGGTTTATGGGTCATCTACACCTTGGTGTGTAAATAAAACTTCATAACACACAGCTGCCTATTCATTGCTCCCTGTGGATGCCACAGGCATAAGCCAAAGGCCAAGTGTCCTTATGCCCTTGGGAAGTGCATTTAAGTACTTCAGTGCACACTCTGGAATAGCTTATCATGCTTATAAAGTGGTACGCTGCTGTAATGTACTATATGTAAAGCGAGTGTTCTCTTCATATATCTTTTTGCTTCCCCACCGGCAGCTTGTTCCCAGGGAAATACTCTTTTCATAGAGATATACTCTGGTCAGGCTGAACCAGCCATCATTTAGATGGCTACCAGGATGTTCTCCCTCCATTTTTTCCTCCCTTGTCCTCTGGTGGGTGATGCCTCCAGCTGCCTTACATAGCCACAGTCTACCCTGCAGCAGGAGCAAGCTCCTGGCCAACCACAGTGGTCGCTGTGGTGGTGGAACACTGCCAGCCCTCCCAGCTGAGATGCAGTGCAGAGCAGCAGCTGTCTTGGCTTGTCCTCAGTGCAGCTTCCTGGGCTGTCTTCCAAACCTGGGTCATCAGCACTGCAGCATCGGATCATCAGAGAGGGAAAGCAAAACATTTTCAATATGAATTTTTTGTTTACATAAAAATCATTTGTTTTTGTTTTTCTTAAATCAGTATTTTATCGCTTGTTGTTGCCCGACTTGCCTCTTTCCACACCGGTCCCCTCTACCCCATCTTCCAGTGTCTCTGGGACTTACCTCGTGTTTCAATTGTCTTCGTCTACTGGACCTGGAGGCACCCAGTAGCCAATGTGTGGCCTGCAGGGGACCAGGCTCTCATCTGTCCGTGATCAGGATTTTTTCAACCATTTTCTCCCCTAGGGCCCACAGCGTGTGTAGTGTTGCATTGTGTGTACTCTGCTTCCATGGAGATGCCCCCCAGAATCCTGTGGGGGGGATTCCTTTTTCTTGCATCCTGCTACACTGCCACCCAGGTTGCTCCAGGCAGCAGCCACCTTGCGGGACACACGTACCCTCCTCCCACACAGAAGGAGAGCTGTCAGGGGATGCTCAGTACTTTCTCCTCCAACCAGCCCCCAAGAAACCTGCATCCGTCTCCTAACCCTGGGTCACGGGTGGTAGGTGGTGTGCAACCAGTGCCTCAGAGCACCACACCACTGAGCCAGCCAAAATCATTAGTTTAAATACATTATAACTGGTGAAGCCAGCTCTGTGGGTCCGAGTGGTGAGGTGCCCACTGAGCATGTTGGTGACCAGGTTGCACCTGCACTCAGGACGACTACAGCAGAGACCATCAGGGAGGGTAGAGAGAGTCTTGCAGACACGCTCCTCCCAGGGGTAGAAAAGGCTTGCACCACTCCTTGAGCAGCTCTTGGTGGTAGGCAGGTAGATTGTTGGTTGTTGGTTGTGGACCCAGGTCATCGAGGGGCAGGTTTGCTGAAGGGGGTCACCCTCAGGTCTTTGGCTTTGGGGGACCCAGTTAGCTACCTCAGACCGGGTGTGGAATCTGGGCGTTATATTTAATGATCGCCTGACCCTTAAACATCAGGTGTCGGCTGTTGTCAAAACCTCTTTTTACCATCTGAGGAATATAGCCTGGGTGAAGCATCTGGTTCTTGCCGACGACCTTCCAACGTTGGTCCATACCTTCGTTACCTCTCGCCTGGACTACTGCAACGCCCTGTACCTTGGGCTACCGGGGGTGGATATCCGCTGCATGTTCGTGCAGAATGCGGCGGCCAGGTTTTTGACTGGTACATCTAGGACCAGTCATATAACGCCTGTCCTCCGTGTACTGCACTGGCTGCCAATACAGTGGCGGATTACCTTCAAGGTCGGTTTGCTGACCTATAAGGCCCTACATGATCAGGGACCGGGCTATCTGCAAGATCTTCTTTGTCCCTACTGTCCCTCTCGTCCGCTACGATCCACCAATGAGGGATTGCTAGAGATTCCCATGGTTTGTTTAAAGACATCTGGGGCCAGGTCTTTAGTTTTGTGGCCTCAACCCTGTGAAATTCTCTACCTCATCGGAAGTAGATTGCTTTGACCGTTCAAAGCTTTAAATTAGCATTGCAAATGCATTTATTTAGCCTGGTGTATCCGATTTTAAAGCACATTTTATAAACCGATTTTAGGATGTTGTTTTAATTTTATGTATTTGATTTATTTACTGTTAAAGTGCCTTGGTTTTGGAAAGACGCTCTTAAAAATAAAGTTTTGATTGATTTGATTGATTGAAAGGCCAACAGAGATGCACTTGATGGTGTACATGACCACACACTGCCGTATGTCTCTCTAGGACGCTGCGTTGTGTGACCATGACTGGGTGAAGGGAAGGCAGAAAATGGGAAAAGGCCCACCTCTGGCGTGTCTGATGATGGCCCTCAGTGTGTCTTCCCGATACCACCTGACCACCCAACACAACGTTCTTGCCCCCCCCCGACTGCATCTCCAGCATCTGTGGTGCTTCCTCCCAGGTGAAAGCAGGGAGGCCTGACAACAGGGGATACTCTGGAACTAAGGGGATGTTAAAGACATTGGGGAGCTTGGAGATAAGGGTCGGTAGTGAGGTAAAGCCTGACAGGTAGGGTGAGTACACATGGGGTCTGAAGGAGCAGAGCACTGAGTGGGCATGGAAAGGGGCAAAACAGTAAAAATAGTAACTGGTGACCCCCCCTTTATCGCACGGATTATCAGTGTGATCAAACACTGCAGTAACCAGGTATGACATCATACGCAATTATTATGGCAAGTGGATTGCTCGCACTTCCCTTTCCCTTTCTAGAGTTCAACAGCGGGAAACTTAACTCGCATGTATCTTCTTAGTCATTTCCTTTTTTTTTCTGCTCATGTCCCTGCATCAGTTATTATAGAAAATAATATATAAGCGGTTGGCTGCTTATGAAGGTTTTTACATACCCTTGATGTGTGATGTCTACATAAACCTCTGCAGCTTTGCTCTCAAGGTTTATGGGACATCACACACACCTCAGCGTGAAAAGAAAACTTCATAACACACGGTTGCCTATGCATTATTCTCTAGTTAACAAAATATATACATGAACTAGTCCTCGATTTTATGCTCGGTTCTATACTCGGCAAGCAGACAGAAAAAGGCATAAGCCTGTCAGGCCTGTCTCCCACATTAGTGGGGCCACATTTTATATCTTGTATAAGAGGAAATTATCAAGTTTATTTTTAAATATATGTATATTGCAAGCAGACACAATTTCATGTGGTAAGCTGTTCCACAGTTTCACCACTCTATACGTGAAATAACCTCTTCAGCTGTTTTTTTTTAGAGGGTTCGAGTACATTTTGTTTTTTGTGACTTCTTAAGTTTACCTCTCTGATATTAAAATGTAACCCCAAACTTTCCATCAGTTCTCTGTCACCTGTAATCTTATACTTCGTTAGCATGTCACCTCTCTCTCTTCTCCTCTCCAGTGTGTACAGTCCCAACTCACCCAGTCTCTACTCATGCGATTTGTCTTAATTTATTAATTACCTTAGTGGCCCTGTTCTGAACCCACTCAATATTGTTTATGTCTCTTTTTAGATAGGGGCTCCATACAGATAAGCAGCCATCTAAGTGAGGTCTTATATAAGTTTTGTATAAGAACGTCATACAGACCTTATTCCTAGACACAAGGCCCTCTTAATGCATCCCAGGATCTTATTAGCTGTTCTAATTACCGTGTTACACTGACTGCCAAGCTTAGTTCTTTTTGGATCATTATTCCCAAATCATTTTTGCTGTCCACCTCTCTTATCTGGCAGCCATTGAGATAGTATTAGTAGTTTGTGTTGTTGTTGTTTCCCAGGTGCGTAACCACACACTTTTCCTGGTTGAATAACATCCATTTTTGTGTGCCCTGTGCTCTATTTCCTTAAGATCTTTTTCCATGTTCTGAACTTGTTCTTTAGTTTCCACTGTAGCCCCTATCTTTGAGTCAGTTTTTGACATTATCATTCATGTCCAAGATAAACATTCTAGATAACACTGGGCCCAGCACCGAGCCCTGTGGAACTCTGCTGGTCACCCTACCTGGTTCAGACATGTAACCCCTCACTCTTACTTTTTGGGTTCTATTCCCAGCCTTGCAGTAATCGAGGCTAGCAATTTATAATTCAAACCCATCTTATGGAGTTTCTTTTTTTTTTATTTATACTTTCTCCACCTCTGCGAGCAGGCAGGCGTCCAGCCCTTTCTAGGAGGGCCTGTCTTCTGAGCCAGACCATCCTCACTCAGCCATACCCTATAGTTCCCCACGGATTGCCCCTGCAGTGGGGCTGGGTTGAGGTGTCAACTCCCCGGACACAATCCAGAAGTCAGAGGGCTGGTTGTGGGGTGCATCAGCTCATCATGGAGTCTGCCAGCTCCCATTTTTTCACCTGCTTTACTCCCTGGCCCACAAACGTGCAATGGGTAGAGCGGCTGGGCTCTCCTCCATGGAGGCAGCCTATGCCCTGGATGTGGGATCCCTCCCTATACTGGCAGTGTGCATTTGCTGATACCCAGCCACCGCTGAGTGTCAGGCAAACAGTGTGCCACACTGTCCCCTCCCTGAAGAGGCGCTATCTATGGACACTGATCCTTCCTCACCCCTGCCAGCCCCGAGCAACCCGAGTTTGGGTTGCCAGCATAGCATGAGTGTGCATCCAGTGCCTCAACTCTCAATGCCACTGGGCCAGCCTATCTTATGAAGTTTCTTAAGTATGGTATTGAGAGACTTTGTCAAATGCCTTTGTAAATCCAGAAAAATAATATCAACTGGTTCATTCTTGCTTAATGAATGACTAACCTTTTGTAAAACACAAGTGTGTTTGTGTTACATAATTTAGTCTTCCGCAATCAGTGTTGGCTACTCTCTAATAGGTTTTTGTTTTATATCCTCTACCAGCCTTTGTTTGATCATTCTTCCACTGTCTTCCCAAGGATAGAGGTCAAGCTAATTGGCCTGTAGTTGGTGGGATTGATTTGTTTCCTTATGTTGGTTTATGATGCTACAAATATCTTGGCGGTAGTAGCACATTTCAGAGGTGTGTCAGTGTTGTGGCCAATGCAGGGAGGCTTTAGTGGGTGTGTCCTCAGCACATTCGGTGAGCATGCTGGTGATGGCAGCAGTTTCAAAGAGAGCCATAACCTTGAAAGAAATCTGCTGCTCCAATGAGGTGCAGTTTCTCTTGCAGCGGTAAGATAAAACTCCAGCCATGCACATTACAGTGCACAGTAATGCACGTGGCCGGAGTTGCCAGTGGAGTTTCAGTGTGCCTTTCCTGGTGAAACATTTCAATAAGTAAAATAGCTGCAGCGTGACTTTCCACAATGACGACTCCTGCCACCTGACACATACTCCCCAGAAAGCCGACATTGGGGTGCCCAATCCCCATGTTGGCATGTCCTCCCCATTATTTGGCACTCTAGGAGCCCACCCCAGTGTGCTGAAATATGGCGGCACTGCTCCTGCTGCCCGCCACACAGACCAGCAAAGCCAACATTGGGGGTGCCCAATCCCTGTGTCGGCATGTATTCCCCCCCCCCATTAATGTGGCACACTGGGAGCCCACCTCAGTGTGCCAAAATAATTGTTTCCAACACCAGGATGCCCACTCTCAGTGTCGGATGTGCTGCCTCCCAAGCCATCTATGTTCTTTGCCGACAACAGGGTGCCCAATTCCCCCTGTAAAATAGAAAACATCCCTTTAGTCTTTTATTTTATTTAACCTATAAAACAGAAAACGTCCTCATGGTCTCCTCTGCCCTCCTCAACCTCACATCTCCTCTGCGCACCCACCCTGATATCCCCCTCACTCCATACTTACCTCTGGAGATTGGGACCAGTGATCTTCTGTGGGCTGGACACATCTGCACTCTTCAAAGGCCAGCCGAAGCTGAAGAAATGACAGTATGAGCTTTCAAATACATACTTTACGCCACCTCACAGCCTCCAGCTCCTGTGACTGCTTTGACTAAAGTCTCATCCCACTGAGTGCACTTACATTTGTTTCACTCAACCACCATGGTCTCTCTTTGACAAAGACAACCCAAGTACCACTAACCTGGTTCTGTCTGCTCCAAACTTCTTATTTCTCCTCTCTTCCTCTCCAGCTCTCCAATCCTTATTCCTTGCCCTTGACACTGCCTCCGAGTTCCTTTTCCTTTTCTGTACATAAATGTTACTGTTTAAGTTGTGGCCTTGTTAAACGGCTTACTGATTGTTTGTAACACTGTCTACTATGTTTTTGTACTTAATGACGTGGAACCTTTGTAAAAGAGCCTTGGCTCAAAGGTATTAATTCCTAGAACAATAAGCTTCAAACAGTAATCTTCATAATGGTACTCAATGGGGGGATTCAACTTAGATTGCTAAATCAGCCATTTTGGGGAATTTTTTCCCTAAATTTTCAACATGGGGTTCTTGGGACCCAACCTCATGAACATGTCACTGTCATTTTGTTACTCAGTCCTGAAACGTGATTTTGTGGTTGCTGCGCAGAATCACTTTTTGGGACTGACTAATGAAATGACAGTGCCACTGTTCATGAGGGAGGTCCCAAAAGCCCACGCTGTAAATCTGGTGAAAAATGCCAACTATGACTGCATTACGAAGCGCAGCATTACGCAGTTTCTACGCAGGCTCGTGAACGTCACCATTTTTTTATATTTCCTCCAGATTTTCAACATTGCCATTTTTCACACCTCCTTATGAACAGTACAGCTGTCATTTTTCATATCCTGTCCGAAACCTGTTTTTACACCTGTGGTGCAGAATGGCATGGTTGCTGTGGGGAAATCAACTTTTTGGACAGAGTAACAAAATCACAGTGCCACTGTTCATGAATAGAGGTTCAAAAATACCCATGTTGAAAATCTGGTGAAAAAATTCCAAAAAAATGATAGCGTTACAGGCGTGCATTGAGCAGTTTCTACACACACTCGTAACTTCCCCAATTTTTCATATTTTCTCTCCAGATTTTTAACATTGCCATATTTTCATACCACCTCATGAACAGTACAGCTGTCATTTTTCACATCCTGCCCGAAATGTATTTTCACACCTGTGGCGCCAAATGGCGCAGTCGCTGTGCAAAATCACCTTTCCGGTAACAAACTGATAGTGCCACTGTTCATGAGGTGGGGAGTCAAAAAGCCCATGTTGATGTACCTGAGGAAATTACCAACAAACACCTGGCGTAGGGTTTCCAGCCATAACTTCCCACCCTGTAGAGACTGACAGGTGTCAGGGGTGTGACTTGAATCATCAGCTGTAAAAGGCTCACACCATTCCACCCCACCCCAACTTTGCAGCCAGTGACAGGCATCGAGGTGTGCCTTGGAGTATTTGGCTCCAAAGTTCACCCCATTCTCCTATACGGCACCCATCTTAGCATATTTTCCTATGGAATGGGTGTACGTAAGGCCCAAAGACACCAGGGACACCACGACACCTGTCAGTGTCTGCAGGATAGGTGAAGTGAGGTGAAATGGCATGAGCGTTATGGCTGATGACCCAAAGGCACACCCCAATGCCTATCAGTCTCTGAAGGTGGGGTTGGCATCAGTTCAATACTTCACTGTCATTCCTATTATGCATCTCTCTCACTCCTGCACTACCAATGCCAAAGCCAGCAAGACAACATTCTGCATTGACAAATGCTCATTATATATGAGAACGACTGTTGCCTTTTTCCAGTTATCGAACTCCCACGTTATCAGTAACAAATCAAACAATGTTAATGGATCAATAATCCAGTCTCCTAATTCTCTCAGCAGTCTTGGATTAAGATTATCTGGCCCTGCTGATTTATTGTTTTTGGATTTTATGTATATATTCTTTGACCTTGTGAGATCTTCCACCTCACCGTGCATAGCTAGCTTGCCTTTTTGTGCAATATTTTTATTAATTTCAAGAATAATAGACAGTACATTACATGAAGAAAGACAACTTGGTGAGATACAAGGTAGACAAACAATTCTTTTTACATTTCATTTGATCTGTTTAGTAGTATAACATGAGCACTTTCAGCACGGATCATCAAAAGACATTACAACAAATAAATGCATGGCTGCTTTGGGGGAAGAATGGGGCTCCACGGCCGTGGTCTTATCAAACTCACCCATCCCCCCAAAACATTGCCTCTGTCGGAGGGAGGGTATCCAGGAATTCACCTCAACTTCTGCTGAATAACACTTCCCTCCCATTCAGGATGTACATTATGTAAAGTGCTCTAGAGCCAGGGATTGGATGGCCAGTGTTTTCCACTGTGCCAGGCCACCAGAGTAGATGTGTTGCAGGAGATCCATGTATTCTGTATGCACTGCCTGGCAAGGGCTAGTAGCACCCTTACTCACTGTGGATATGGTTCCCAGCCTTCTACACCTAAGTCCTCCACCCCCATTAACAAAGAGAGGGGTGTACTCACCACTGGTTGGCTCCACATTTGAGCTAACTCCTGGGAGACAGACAGGAAAATGGTTTTAGCACAGGCAAGTCCCCAAAGTTGGTTTTGTGGTAAGGCACCGCAGCTCAGACCTGTTTAGAAAGATCATACATACCATTCATGTGGCTAAACACAATCTTCTACACCCAACATTATCTCTACACGCTGACAAAGCATTTGATAGAACAGAATGGTGCTACCTATTCAAAATAATAAATAAATATAATTTAGGTGACTATTTCTGCCAGTATGTCCAAACCCTTTATTCACAAGTTTATGCTAGAATAAAATCAATGGCTCTTCTTCGACTACGTTCTCAATCTGTAGGAGTACTAGACAAGGATGCCCTCTTTCCCCGTTATTATTTTTATTGGCTTTGGAACCTCTGCTAATTAAATTCTGCTCCTCTGCTTCAATTTCTGGCATAAGAATAAGCAAAGATCAAAAAATCTCAGCCTACGTGGACGACGTCATGCTTTCTATTACAAACCCTCAATACATCATATACTAACAATTATTAGTGACTTTTCAACCATCTCAGGGTTCAAAATAAACTTTGATAAATCAGAGGCTCTCCCATTGTCTAAGGAGACAGACAAATCGATCTTCCTCAAACGCAACATTACACTTGCTACTCGGGGCATTACATTTTTGGGTATCTTTTTTTTTTGTTTAATGTTTTTATTGAATTTTCATCCATATACAAAGAGACCAATACATGCATACAGAGGTTTGTATATATGAAAGGAAAAGAGGCATCATACACAGAAAGGCTCCATGCGGGTTGTAGGAGCTACTGCAACAGGTACCACAAGCCTTCTTTCTAGTCTTCATCTGAGTCGCCTACTTCCCCGATTGTTGGGTATCATTCTAACCTCAAATATTTCTCAGATTGTCTTAAGAAATATGAATATGATTACAGAAAATGGATTTGGATTTAACAAGATGGGGTAAAATGTTTTTATCACTCTGGGGCAAAATACAGGCATTTAACATGATGATTGCACCAAAATATACTGCCTTCTGCAACATTTGCCTGTGCACATTCCCACCTTTTACTTTAATAAAATATACGTCCTGATAAGGAAATTCATTTGGGATAACAAACCCTAAGTATTTCTTTGGTCAAATCACAACAACAATCTAAAGGTGGATTTGGCCTTCCCAATTTTAAACTTCGACACGGTGCCTTTATAGCAGCACAATACACAAAATCCTTATGACTGGGAAAGAATCAAGACATCCCAGGATGGGTCCAAGTTGAAAAAACTCTCCTTGGAGGTAATCACCCCAGAATTACCTTATTTACAGACTCTATTAAAATCTTTAATTCAAACCCCATACTACGTCAGACCCTAAGTGTTCTCCTCATTGTCTTTTATGAGGCAACCCTACCTTAAAAATAGATGGTAAGTGTATTAACTGGCTTAACTGGAAAGACAGGGGCATTTATTTATTTAATTAACAGACTTTAGGATTACAACCTTTGAGTCAGGGACTCATTTACAATGGCTCCACGTCATAAAAACAAACATAAACACTTAATACACATAGACATAGAATGGCAGCTAAAAGTTACCATTTTTTAGTTATACAGTATTGCAAAATCAAGATCAGCTATACATTGCATTGAACGTGTTATCGAGAGCTCTATTTTACAGTTTTCAAGAGAACAATAAGTTTGCTGATAGAAGGAGGGAGTAACAGGTTTGATATTTACAGCGAACAGCGAAGTAGAGAATTAGACAGATACCTTATGAGTGCAGCCAAAGGAGGCATTGTTAATAGATAATGTTTGGTAACCCTATTGGTAGGAGCTCAGTGGCGGGGTGGTCCCATAAGATGATAAATAGATGACCTGGCATTAGTTGGTACATTGGCAGCACCGTGAAGCGAGAATGTGCTCTTTGAGGGCTGACTTGAAAGGTCCTAATTTGAAGATGGAGGAGACATCAGAGGGGAGTTCATTGTATGAGGCTGGAGCCCTGTGTGGGAATGACCTTTGGGCTAAGGAGGTTCTAACCCTCGGGATGGACCACACCTGTCAGTTGGCAGTGCAGGTGTTCACCGAGGCATGGGAGGATAGGAAAGAGGCAGAAACCCCCAAGGGGGTAAGCCCCAGGTGTATTTTCTTTGTGAGGAGACATGTTTGATAAAATAGCCTTTCATCCAGGGTGAAGAGATTTGTCAGGGCATATAGGGTACAGGCATGGGTACGCTTGTCTGCCCCGGTGAGGAGTCTGCATGCTTTGTATATGGCAAGCTGGATTTCTTGATGATATTATAGAGCGAGAAACAATGTCCCTGATGTCCTTTTCACAGCTATCCCTTAAGTACAAAATTCCCAGAATTGATTTTCATAAATATCTACAATTACGTGAAGTTCTTAGAACCCAAATTGTGTCAGTGGCTCAGTAGGTAGCACACTCACCTCTGAGGCAGGGAGATCAGAGGGCTGTGGGTTCAGTTCCCACATCTGGCACTTGGATTAATATTCCAGTACTGACACTGTAGTGCAGCATGAGAGGGGTGCTGCACTTCTGAGGTGCCGTCTTTCGGATGAGACGTTAAACCGAGGTCCCATCTACCTGGATTGGTGGTAGTTCAGGTGGATGTTAAAGATCCCATGGCACTTATCGAAAAGAGTAGGGGAACTTCCCCGGTGTCCTGGCCAAATTTCCCTCATTCATTAAAAATACCACCAACAGCTTAATCTGGTTCAAGGTCAGTTGGCATTCATCTGTATCCTCCCTCGGTCGTGCCTGAAAATAGGCAGGATTTGTCTAGTGCACTTACCCGGTCAACAAAAACTAAATAAAATAAATAAATAAAATAAATAACAATGAGGTTACATTTCCCCAATTGTGTGCTAGATAAAATATGCTCAACTAACAACGAACATAAGAAACATAGAAACATAGAAGTTGACAGCAGATAAGGACTGCAAGGCCCATCCAGTCTGCTCATTTCTTTTTCTACCTTATAATGTGCCATCGCCTTGCTCTGTCAATGGCCTATCTATTCATTCTCATCTGTATTGCTCCCTTATGCCTATCCCATGCCTGTTTGAAGCCCTGCACTATATTCATATCCACCACTTCCTGAGGTGGGCTGTTCCATGCATCCACCACACTTTCTGTGAAAAAGAACTTCCTCACATTACCCCTTAATCGGCCTCCCTCTAATCTCATGCTGTGTCCTCTTGTCCTGCTAGTTTTCTTACACTGAAACATGTTAGACTCTTTCACCTTGTTAATGCCCTTAAGGTGTTTGAATGTTTCGATCATATCACCTCTCTCCCTCCTTTGCTCTAGGTTATACATGTTGAGCTCCGTTAATCTGTCCTCATATGTTTTCTGATGCAGTTCCTGCACCATTCTGGTTGCCCTTCTCTGGACTGCCTCAATTTGGTTAATGTCCTTGTGATGGTGTGGCCTCCAGTACTGCATGCAGTACTCCAAATGGGGCCTAACCAGTGTCTTGTAAAGAGGGATTATTACCTCCCTCTTATGACTTGTGATACCCTACTAATACACCCTAACATCCCCTAGCCTTACTGCGTGCTTTAGTGGTCTGCTCGGATGATTTCAGGTCATTGGTGATGATGATGCCCAAGTCTCTTTCTTCCCTTGTGACTGCCAGCAACTCCCCTCCCAGCCTATAGGTGGCTTCAGGATTTCGCTTCCCTATGTGCATGATCTTGCATTTCTTTGCATTAAACACCAGTTTCCACTCTTCCGACCATTTTGCTAGTTATCCAGATCTCTTCTCATTCTACCCACCCCATCAGGATCATCTACTCTGTTGCAGATCTTGGTGTCATCTGCAAACAGACAAACCTTACCCTCCAGTCCATCTGCAATGTCACTGATGAAGATATTGAAGAGGACTGGCCCCAGGACTGATCCCTGAGGTACCCCACTTAACTTGCATCTCTTCTAACTGTATACCATTTACCACCACTCTCTGTTTTCTGCCCATCAACCAGTTTGCCACCCAGTTGACCAACTTGACCCACCCCGAGCCTACCCAGCTTATTAATCAATCTTCTATGTGGAACAGTATTGAAAGCTTTGCTGAAGTCAAGGTAGGTAACATCAGTTGTCCCCTTGGTCCACCACTCTGGTTACCCAGTCAAAGAAATCTATGAGATTAGTTTGACAGGACCTTCCTTTTGTAAACCCATGCTGTCTTGGATCCTGTGCCCCTAAGGATTCCAGGTGTTGCACTATCCTTTCCTAAGGAGTGTCTCCATAATCTTGCCCACTACTGAGGTAAGACTGACTGATCTGCTCAGAGCTCACTAAACAGTTCTGTTAATGGCTCTGCTAGTTCCAACCTTAGCTCCTTTAGAACTCTGGGATGTATGCCATCAGGTCCCATTGCCTTGTCCACCCTGAGTTAGATCTGGGAATATTAGTTAATAATAGATTGTCATCTTCAGACCACTGTAATAAAATAGCTAACCAAGCTAATGCCCTTCTTCAAAGAATTTATAATACCTTTATCTCAGAATCAGAAGAATGCATTATGGTCTTATATAGATCTCATGTCAGGCCTTATGTTGATTATGGGTCACCCTTTGGGAGCCCCTACTTAATCTCTGATATAACAAGAATCAAACAAATTCAGCGTAGGGCAACAAAACTCGTACCATATTTTGCACATCTAGACTACGAAGAAAGACTCCAACTTACTGGGTTGTACTCACTTAAATCAAGAAGGTTAAGAGGTGACCTCCTCCAACTTTTTAAGATAATTCAAACCCCCAATACAATGGAATTATGTGGTATTACATTCTCCACTAGGAGAATAGTGACAAGGTGCCACAACAAACAGTGTATGGTAAATAGAACAAAAACAAATAAAAGGCAAAATGTTTTCACAGTGTGAGCACCCAGGATATGGAATATTCTGCCGCAAGATATTATAGCCTGTTCTAACATTGATACTTTTAAAAACAAACTGGATAAATGGCTACTAAACTAAGATGTAATCAGTGACATGAACCAAATTAACTTATATAAATAACTAAAGGTTTAAATGTTCCTATGTGTGGAGGATAATCTTGATGGGCCATGGCCCCTTTGTCCACATCACCAAGTAACCAAGAAACACCAATACTCAGTTTGTTATGTAGCCCCTCCTGTGTAATATTGGGTTTAAATTGAAAGCCTTACTGAAGTCCGGATAGGCCACATCCACTGCTCTCCCTGGTGTCCAGTGGATACAATCCCTAGCCCAAGCACAGGTAAAGGTGTCAGGGCTCCACTGGCCCCCTCCCTAGCCCCAACTCTAGTAAAGGTCAATCGTATCTGTGAATCCCCTTTTCTATCCAGAGCACAGGTAAAGGTCCCTTGTGCCTAGCGGCCCCCAACATCAACCCTAATAAATGTCCTGTCCGGACTCCTGGTGTCCAGACTGAGGCTCCTCCTATCCCCAGCTCAAGTGAAGACTCTGGTGTCCTGTCTGTCCAGTGGCCCCCAGCCCTAAGCCTCCCTACCACAGCCCAAGTAAACATCTCTGGTGTCCAGCATCCCCCATCCCTAACACTAGACTTTGGAAAGGTCCCTTCTGTTTTATGGATACCCCGTTTCTAGCCACCACAGCCCAATTAAAGGTTCCTGGTATCTACTCAGCCCCTCCTTAGCTCCCCTCCATCCCAGGTAAAGGTCCCTGGTGTCCAGTCCAGTGACCCACTCTCTACCCCCAGCCCAGTGAAAGGTCTCTTCCAGGTGTCCAGTGGACCACTCCCTAGTCCCAGACTCCTTCCCAGCCCAAGTAAAGATCCCTGAGGCCAGTGGATCCCTATCCCTATTACTACATACAGCTGCCGTCCACATGTGCTTATAATCACTACCCCCAAGCACTGTTAGGCACTCTTTAATGGCACATTGGAATTTGGAAGTGACACCCTTTAGAATTAAATTACAGTATCACTAAATATGTAATAATGTCAAGTTACAGCACTTTGTGGGACACTATATTCTGAACATACATCCCTGTCCCTGGGGAGCAGTAGAATGGCATCCCCTGCTTGCCCCTTTCCCATGCAGTCACAAGGCAGCTCCAAAAACACAGTCACACACTCACAACCACCAGGCTGCAGGCTGGGAATGAATATTACATTGTTCAACTTCCTCTTCGACTACAGACTATATCATGACGGTATGTGCACTGGCCTGCCTAAGGGGCACATTTTTACATCATGATTTCATGAGCTACTTGGGGTCTGTGTCTGTCCCGTAAAGTTTTGACTCCCAGTCAAGACAATACATTTTTTAAGCATTGGGCACAGGGGCAGCAGCCTGCACTGACTTAATTACTACTCACACTAGTCTGTCATACACTGACTCGGGCTCTAGACAGAGGGTGGCATGAGGGCAGCTCATACAGACTCTCAGAGTCAGACTGTGGACAGTCACAAAGACAGAGCACAGCAGATGTGTGTCTAATAAACAAGAAATACCTTTATCATTTTCAGATAACCCTCACTCTTCCCTCTGCACTCCAACCCTGCAAGGCTGCTACTTGCACTGTGCAACTCGAGCTTTCTTTAGGGAACCCAGTGTCAGGTTTGCTTCATGTCTCAGGACTGGCTCTGCTACCTTTTTCTTCCAGATGACGCCTCTGGCCCTCTGCTTCTTAACAGGCATGACGCAGCAGCGGGCAGCACACTTCTCTTCGACTCAACAACACACAGTCAGAGAGTCCACTGACTGTCACTCATGACGTGACCAAGCAGACTACTCCCTCCAGTCCTCATGCTCCCTCAAAGTCCCACAACTCCCACATCTCACCCTAAGCTCCTCTGCCTGCTATGACCACACCTGGGCCACAGGCGGCCCGCACTGCCATCACACGTGTGGTGGTTCAACTTCGCGGCCCAGCCAGCCACCTTCTTTTCCGGTTGGATCCTCCTCTGAGCTGCTCAGCTCAAACAAAACTGCTGCTGTCTGACTCAAAGTGAAGTTCAAGTCCTCCCAAGAGTCCTGAGTCCGACTACGTCCCAGTCCTTGCTCAAATCACAACTCGCTCAGATGTTCGCTCACTCCTGCCCTCAGGCTCACTCTAGGCTGCTCTTCTGTCAGAACACACTATCTGTCCTCATGCTGACTGGAAGGCATGGACGCTAAATGGTCTGTGCATGCAAAATGAATGGGAGTTTGTGGAGGCGGACACGCCAGAATTTTGAAAAAAGATTGCTATGGCAACAAGCATGGCGGCACCTGTCCACAGGATTGGAAAAAAAACTTTAAAGATGTGACGTCCACACAATAAAAAAGGACATCAGTCTTAAGCAAGGGAAATGTTACTGGATGTCGATGACTCCAGAGGCTAAATTTTTGGATGTTTTGAGCTAATTCTTGGAAGTAAAATATGTCCAAAATAGACTTATCTGAAGGTCTGCCCTCACCTGCCCCTGGTGAGGAAACTCCCTCATTTTACTGCTCAAAATCACTCCGTCCTTCATCAGTCCCTCACATAAAAGTGCTGCTCACACAAAATGTGCTACAGGTTCAAACTATAAAGTAAAAATGCATAATATTTCACAATGCTAAATCAAAAATAAACTTAAAAGCTCCAAGTTTGAGGCTGTGTCCACCTTAGAGCACAACTGTCCCTCATTTCAGTGACATATGGTTCAGAGGTATGGTATGACTGCTGGGTGTGTCCTGCTATCCTGCCCTCTGCCTGGTTCCCCTTCTGGCTCGCAGTTCTCTAATGTGTTGTCACCCATGCCTGACCTTGGTTTGGGAGGGTTGCTGTACTGCAATCACCCACAACATCAATGCAGCTGAATTCAGCTGAAGGAGGCACTAAAGCAGTAGGGTGGGCATCTGCCATCCCCAGGAGCTTCCACAGTGTACTAAAGACTCCTCCAGCCTGATGTGATGACACCCAGGCCTGGTCGTTAGCTGTTGAGCAATCACCTCCCTCAAGAGCTTTGGGAGTGCATGAGATGCCACCAGTCTGATGAAATACTACCCTATACCTGGCCTTTGGCTGGGTGACAGTCACCTGCCTGTGGAGCCTCCACAGTGTACCTAAGACTCCACCAGCCTGATGTTGGAGCTGAGCTCTGGACACAAAAGTAGAGCTCCTGCTAAGTAAATCAATGAGGCTTCCCAAAGCACCACAGGGACGGCCACTGCTGGATAATTTGACAAGACAATGAGTGTGATACCTGATTATTGGATGACTTGATTGGGCCCCAAATTACCATTATACAGGGTATCCACCAGGGGATGCCACAATTATCTCAGCAACTAACTGTGGAGCACACCAAGAACTTCACTGCAAGCTAGGAGAACTACAGTTGCCCCTTGTTGTGCACGGATTTCCATTCTAGCTACAAAGCTTTTGTACCACAGTTCAAAGGTCATATGTTGTTGTACCCTATTGTGGTAGAATGGAAACCAGTGTCACCTGCCATTTTACTTTCATTTTTCCTCACAGACACACTGCCAACATCAAATATTTTGTATCATTTTGAAAAGCAGAAACCCACTGCTCACCTGGGTGAGTTTTCAGCAGCTGGGTGAAGGTGGATATTTTTCTTAAAAATAATGTAACCCCCCCCCTACAAATAGGGGTTTACTATAATGTCTTCCTGGGCTCCCTAATACCCACTGTCAGGATGGTGTCCTGTCTGCAGTAATTCCAATTGCCTGCATGAGAGTGCTCTAGTAAGCCTCCGCATCTGTCTCTTTAAGAGAACGTCTAGCCTGTGATAGAAAATTAGTCTGGGCTGGGTCCGAGTGATTTAAGGCCCGCGACCAGCCAGACAGTCCATTATTCTGTTCCATTCTGAAGTCACTGTTTGCACAGAGGGAGCCCTTTTAGGAACTGTGATTATTTACTGTTTATCTGCTATAATAATAATAATGATAGAGAGTTTATCTAACCTGCATTAAACTGCAGCTTGAACTTTGAATAGGAGCCACCATTTTGGTTCTGGACTTCCAGTGTTGGACCAACTGAACCTCACGGGACCTAAAATGGAGACTATCCCCAGAGGTCTTGTGGGAAGGAAATTCTGTAGTAATTGTAGTTTTGAGGGTTTGGCGCCTAAATGGACCTGGAAGGGGGAGTCTTCGTTGTGACAGACAGTTCCTTTAACCAACTGAACCCTTTGGATCGCAGAGGAAATACCCAGAACTGCCTGAAGCAGAAGTCAGTCGAGAGCTGGAGTTTGGAGAGTGAACAGCTCGAGCCATCGAGCAGCTCCTCCTGGTAGGAGTCAAGGAGAATCGGCAGGAAGGCTCTGTGGCCTGCCTGTCACATCTCCAGCATTGGAGTATCGCCTTGTGTGTGAAATTCGGACTTTCTCTAATTGCTGGTCAAAACCTGCCTCGGGAGAGAGAAGAGTGTATTACTGCTAATTTTGAGTGGACTGAAGACTTGCCCCAGAAGTGATCAGCCCACCAGATGCCAGAAGTGAGCCTCAGATCGAAAGATTTGCGCAGAAAAGCTGCAATTGGCAAATGGACTTTATCAGAACTGTGGTTAAGTAAGCTAAGTGTTACAAATGTGCTGGATGTGTTTCGTGGGTCGCAATTTGGTTCCCCACAGCAAATTCTGTTACGCCCGCTGGAGGCTTTTCCAGCGTTTCTACGGACTTTATCTGAACTATCTGTTCTGCCTGGCCCTGCCATCTCGGCCTAGGCGCTGTTCCTGATTTAGAGATATTCTCGGTGAAAGACCCACTCAGGGACTTGGCCCCTGCTCAACACCACCAAACAGGTAGCGACCACCAGAAGATGAGTCATGTAGGCCCTGCTTCCTGGCAATCCAGTACAATACCATGAGGTCTTCATCTCACTTGTCCTGCATCCTGGTCTGGGTAGCATGAGCACAAACAGGGTAGCTCCCTGCAACATCAGCAACCCTGCATCATTGTGCGCCATCTGATTTTCTTGTTTTGGGTTTATTGCAACGGACTGAGCCATCCGGCTTCGGGTTACAAACATTTGGGTTGAGTGCATGCTAATTGTTTTCCTTCCTAAGGGCCCCAACAACCGCTGCAATGCTGGCCTACCCCAGGCAATGCTTCAGGCTAGCCTGTTCAATGTACTGGGTGCCCAGGGTTGTGGGACTGTGTTGAGAGGACTTATAGTGCATGCTGAAATCAACCTGAATCAAATCAGAGATATCAATAACTTGCTAGATTTACACCCCACCCTTGTTCACTTCCCCTGAATAAACCAGATTATTGGTTTTCATGTTTAACCTGGCTAGTGTGTGCCTTATTGGTTGGATTACTGCTATATTACAGTACTGCTGCATTACTGGTCTTGTTTTCCAGGGGGTCTCCAAGGCAGCTGCAGAAGATCCAGCCTTGGTGGTAAGTGCAAGGAGTGTGAGCACATCATTACTGTCCTATGGTAAATGTTAATGTTCTTGTTGCTAAACTGTTTAGGCCACTAGAAGGGTTGGTGGGTGGTTACAGCATCCCGGAGGCCTATACCAACAGCAGCTCGCTACCCCAGTACCATTCCTCCGGTGGGGCACCCGTTCACCGAACTCAGGCACCTCAACCTGTGCATAGTCTAGAGCAGGGGTAGTAGCCCATAGGTCAGCGCCACCTAGGGGTCACAATAAATTAAAGCCACGTAAGTCTCCCCTGCGCCCGGGTTACTAGAATCCAGTAAGACTTAGTGGTAGGCAGGAAGGCAGCTTGTGAAACTCCAGTTAAAATGGATTTCACACTGTCTCACTCTGTTCTCATTCTCAGCTGAGACTGAGGGATGACATCACCGCAGGCTGCATAAGCCACACTGGAATGTTGCAGTTAGAGGTTAGCATAGAACATTGGGGATTCTGAATTCAGTCTGTGTGCAGTCTTGGTAAGAGACAGTAGTACAGCTGTCTGTGTGCAGGCTCTCAGAGCTTTAAGCTCTGTTTTAGAGCTACTGATTAGGAAGGTGTGTTTCCACCATAAGAGGAACACAGACACTGGAGTTGAAGTGGTGGAGACTGCTGTTCCTGGTCCAAGTGCCCCACCCTCCTGGGGGAGGTTTGCCTGTTTTCCAGGTGCAACCCTCCTGGTTCCAGCTAAGGGAAGAAGCTGCCTATTTAAGTTAATGCGGCACCAGAAGCTCTAAGAGAGAAATTCCTATGGAGGAATCGCCTGTGGGCACCTGCAACCAAAGGATGAGTTCGCTCTGAAAGAGGGCCAAGTGTTTTTCACCACAACAGAAGGAAACTAAAGGACTGTTACTGTGGGTCAGGAAAGACAGCCAAGTACAGTTGTAAAGTGGGGACTGGACTGCTTAATCAGTGAGGGGCCTAGAGCAATGGGCTATGCCAATTAAAAGTATGTTCAAGTCCAGCACAAAGGGAAAGCAAGACAAGTAGAGGGAATGTGACATACATTTAGCAATGATCTACACTGTGAAGCTTTACAGTATGAGGTGTTTACTGTCCAAAGAAATGGCCGGGTACGAATTGTGGGAGCAAGAGGTGGGAGACCCCCCCATCAGTAGTAACCAAATTCACCTCTACGGAATTGCTCTGAGGCACCTTTTACTTTCTCTCAGGTACTTGGCCACTGCCTGAAGAAAGTACCCAGACATGGGATTAAAAGGAAAATTCCCTGATAGAGCTGAGGTGCTCTTAGGTGGTTTAGGGAGCCACCAGAAAATGTATCCATGACATATGGAAGGTGCTGTTAGGTGGTTTAGGGAGCCACCAGAAAATGTTTCCATGACATATGGAAGGTGTCCAAGTGGCTGGCAAGGGAACTGAGCCTGGAAAATCCCAGAACAGTGTACAAGTTTGGGCTGTGTACCTAAAGCAGCGTGCAAGTCCGGGCTGTGTGCCCGGTGGGTTTAGAGCCTGAGGGCTAAAGTGTTGAGGAAGTGTTCTTAATTCTTTTAATCTGCATTACCAGGAGTGTAGCCCCATGGGGGTCAATCTATGCTTTATTTATTCTGTTTGGATGTGAATAAAGCCACACTTCAGAACCTCACTTCTGGTATTGGACATTACAGTTATTGCTTCCTATGTTCGGAATTACTTGGGTGCCCCTGTGCAGAGTAGCCAAACCTAGCCTTTGTGCCGAGTGACCTATTCCTCCCCGAACCCAGCCCACCTGGTATTGCTGTCAGAATCAAACGGCATACCACCTGGTCATTACACTAAGATTTCTTGTGGGAAAAAAAAACAGCAATATTTAGGTATGTCAAACCATACACTGTACAAAATAACACATTAGCAACCATTCACACCTCCTCTGTTTCATCTTGGGGTTCTGATGACATCAGGGACCTCTCAAGCTTCACTGTCGAGGTCACAGTGATGTCATCAGAATCCCTTGATGGAAACACAGCCTTGCCCCGCATAACTTTCCATGCAGTATTCTCTATATTCAGACCAGGAAAGAGATTTGGTTTCACTTGGTTTTCAATGAAAAAAGTAAACCACGAAAAAAGTAAAACTAAGCAGCTGTAAGATGTTCAGACAGATAGATAGACAGATGCTATCTGTAGACAGATAAGTTTATTTTTAGGCGGCTATGCCGATTATAGGCGTGAGGTTGGAAAATAAAAAATGAGCCCCCCACTGAATTGCATTGCCAGTGTTTCCCTTACAGGACTGAGACTTGATTCTGCAAGCCTCACTCCACTTGGCAGCACTGATGGGGACTGTTAGTGGAGGAGGGTGACGTGCCTGCCTGGCATTAGCTGGGCAGCATGTGCGGCACCTCTGGGAAGCAAGGGACTCCGAGCGCGCTGCAACATTAGCTGCTCGCTGATACACGCCAAATCATAATAATTACGAGAATAATAATTATAATAATACCTGCCAAACTGCGGGACCCCACACAAGGCTGCCTTGTGTTTCTCTCAGCTGCGGCGAGTAACTGAGTAGAAGTGTTACCCGCGTTGCCATGGCAGCACGCACGGCCACCCGGCAATAAACCGCCAAACGATTGGCCGGTGGAGGGAGGCGTCGTTCTATGGCAACCAGCGGATGGCAACCCCACTGAATGTCGAGTACCTGCCGCGGCAGTGGGAGCGCAGAGGGGCTGGAATCTAACAGCCAAACTCGGCTCTCACCTCAGGGAGTTGGGGGACTGGAGTCCCGTAGCAACCAGTGGTGCAAGTGGTGTATACAAGAAGTGCAGGAACTCAGGCACTGGCAAATATGAAACGCAGAATTAAAAGTTCCTCGATCTGAAGGATAACTTTATAGATACTATGGGATTCAATGTGGGATATTGAGTATTTCTAGCCTAGGAAATACCATTATTATGCCAGACCCTCCAACATTTTACAGATGAAAATAGGTACATGTGTGTATGGGGGCTGAGTACGCACTCCACATACCTCTCAACTGTCCTTGATTTTTGCCTCAAAATTTTTCTCTGTCCCTCCTAAAATGGTGTTTCCATAACCAAACAGCGGGGGTTGTAAGCACAAAATAATGTTAAACATTAAAGTTACAGACTTGGTCTTACTTAGAAAATGCATTTTGCACTAAGCCCTTTATTTTACCAGCTTCCTGAGCTGATATCTCCAATTTTGAAGATGTGTCCCTGATTTTTGGTCCTTTGTCCCTGATTATTTTAAGCCTTGTCCCCGATTTATGAGGCAGGAGGTTGAGAGGTATGCCCACTATTTTTCTTTATTCGGTAAGACCGAGGCCCGCTAATCACAAGTGCCTGTTTTCGGGTGACCCAGGAGCTTTGCTGTGGTTAGGGACTTGTTCAGAGTCACACAGTATGTAAGTGGAGCTTGTGGAATCAAACCCAGGTCTGCTGGATGTAACACAAACATTCACTGCTTGTTACTCTAAACTCTAGTTGGTTATACTGCCAGCCAGTCCCATGACTCTCACTTAGCCAAAATGAACAGTGTTGTGTCATTCTTTTCCCACTGAGTGTCACACATATCACTCACACTGAACCCTCCTTCAGGGTTGGCCATCATTTCAGCATTCCCTCTGGCATTCCTAGTGAACCTGGGGTCAACAGACAAGATTCTCCTCTGTTGCCACCCCCCATGCAGCTCCTGGACTCCCCACAAAGTGTTGCTCTAGTCTACTTACTTGGCATAGGGATTAAAGAAGCCTCTCTCTGTTGGACCAGGAGATAAACCACGTCCAGGCATCTCCGTAGTCTCTCTCCATCGTGCCGCATGCCACTGTGACTGCGTCATGAGACTCCACAGAACAAAGCCAGGATCGAGGATGATCATGCAGCTGCCCGTCAGACTCGCAGCTTGGGCTGGACAGATCGGGTCAGAGTTTCTGTCTCCCGCCACTTTAGTGCACTAGTATAGTCCGGTCCCGACTCCCGCCAAGTCAAGTGTCAACGGGAAGGCTAGGCGCAATGCTGCACCATCACTCAGCTGCTTCCGGTGTCCAGCATCAAGGAGACAACTGCCGGCAGTGCCACATCCTCGTAGACGTAGTTACTATGGGGATGGAATGCTCCCCCTCGTGTGCTGGCATTCACAGAACTGACACTCTGTCTGAGCACCACGGAATGGGGAAAATGAATTATTTAAAAGTTTTAGGAGGTGACTGAATGCAGTACACGGTACAGAGTAGGCAAGATCCGGTACCAGTGTTAGAAATGCGGTATTGTACCGGGAAAAACGGTACAGTTGGAGGGTCTGTTATACTAGTCAAATTTAGTGACGGAATCCCTGATTTCAGGTCCGAGGCCCAGGCCAGAATCTGTCATTGTTTTGCTGGCTTAAGAATTTCAGTTGCAGTATCGGTGGGAAGAAGTACAGGAACTCTGTTCCTACTGCATAAAAGGTACAGGAACTGAGTTTCTGTGCATTCCTGTTCACTTTTATCACTGGTAGCAACACATACCCTCAACCTTTTGTCACTGAAATGAGGGACATGAAAGCTCAAAATAAGGGAGAGTGAGGGATACTGACCCTCTTAATGAGGGATACATCCTCAAACACGAGAGAATACACTCAAACACTGTAAACCTAAACCATCGTGTTTACTGGTACAGCGTTTATTCTTGATTTGGCGATAGTGGAGAGTGTCGGACCACCCAATCTTGCGTAAGCGTAATAGCGACCTGAATTGCCTGACATCCGCAGCATATGGCTTCGCTCACATAATTTGCGATGTGAAGAGAGCTCGTCAAGTGAGCTAACGGTGGCAAGAGGCATGCGTGAACATTTTCTGTAATGGGGGGCTGTGCCCTCTGCACTCCCCCTTTTCTTTATAGAAAACATGTTTTCTTGCAACATACTTAAAATAAATAGTAAAAAAAAATTACCAACACTGACTAACAAACAATATAAAACCATCGCCAATCACTGCGTATTAGTAATTTCGGTGATGTAACATGTTATGCAATTCTTGCACAGCGTTGTTTACGCATTAAACGTATTTCTAAGAGTGGTCCGACACTCTCCACTATCTCACTTGATTTAACATCTTAAAATATTAGGAAGTTTTGCTTTGAAATTGGAATATACTGCATATTCTCTCTGGGCAGCACCTTGTCCGTGAGGGATGGAAGACGGACAGGGCAGTAAAATGAAGACCGTCACTCATAGTCAGGATAATTGCAGGCATGCAGTACCACCATTGAACTAGAAGAAAAGACTTCTAGTTCTACAGGTACCACATCCTGCTTCTCCAAGCTCAAACTAAGTTCAAAATATACAGTCATCTTTACAAAAGTTGCCGTATGTTAACAAGCAAAACATATGTGAGATTTTTTTGTTTGTACCACCCTCTATGTTAAACATAAATAGCAGCCTCACTCTGGACCAGGTCACCATGGCTAACGCTTTTAATGCGGCATTGACCGATCTTAGTCATGTGCTTCTTCCAACCTTCTTTGACCCCCCCACTGGACTCTCCAGGCTTGGACAAAGCAAGAATAACACAGGGCCATCCACCTTTCTCCTTTAAAACTATCTCTGAGGTCCTAACCAAAAAACAACTGCTCGAAGTGCTTGGGAGGTTCATATTCAGTAGCGACTCCCTAGACCTGAAACTCCTTGCCCTCACCATTGACGAAGTTCTGACACCGCTCACCAAAATCCTCAGCCGATCCCCAATGCTTTCCTCAGTTCCCCCAAATATGGAAATCTGCTGTTGTGACGCCAATTCACAAAAGTGGGGATAAGACCATAATCTATAACTACAGACCCTTCTCCATTCTTCCCCCTCTCTCGAAAGCACTGGAGAGAATAGTTGTTGATCAACTTACAGAATACCTTGCTAACCACAACCTGCAATGTCAGGAGCAGCATGGTTTTTGAAAAAGGACACAGTACCACCACAGCTCTCCTTGAATTCACCACTTACATCCATAATGCACTGGATCAGGGACATCTTGTCGGCACCACCTTCATCGATTTGACAAAGGTGTTGACACTGTCAACCACTCCTGCTATTTGAACAATTATCTTGCCTTGGCCTCTCAGATGATGCCGCACATTGGTTCCAAAGCTACCTTAGCGACCGAATCCAACAGGTCAGAGTTGGTGAGTCCCTCTCACCCTCCCGTCCGATTCGCTCTGGAGTTCCCCCAAGGGTCCATCTTGGGTCCCTTGCTTTTCAGTATTTTTCAGAACAATCTCCCTGCATCACGCCCTAATAGACTCCTGTCATATGCAGACGAGTAGTTCTTTTTAACTCCCATCCTGATCCCTCGCTCCTACAGTTGCAACTGCAAACGAGCTTTACGCAAGTGGAGACATGGTTTAAATCTCAAAATCTCATACTAAATCACAAAAAGACTAAAACAATGATGTTTCATGGTATCCATAGCAAACATAAAAACAAATGTCTATCTATCACAAACAGTGAAGGGACAATGCTCGAACATGTTCAACTGTTTAAATACCTGGGGGTTACTCTCGACAGCACCTTGTCTTACTCTGAACACATTGAGAGCATTGACAAGATCGTGAACACCCACATAGGACTTCTCTTTTGACACAGGAGCTGCCTCACCAATGAAGCCCTAAGCATTGCCATTCAGAGCTCTGTTCTCAATAATCTGTTCTCGATAATCGACTATGGGCTTGTGATCTACGGCTCTGCCACTGACACCGCACTTCGACGAATAGCCATTGCCCTTAAGGCATGTCGTCTACTGACCTCTGCTCCACGCCTCTCACATATCTGTGACATCTACAAGCAAGCAAACTGGCTCCAACTCCCCATCAGACTCAAGTACCAGACCTGTATGCTAGCAAAAAAGATTACCTTAAATCTCCTACCCTCAAGGGTTCAGTCCTTACTGGCCCCCCCCGCACTGCGACCCCAACCTAACCAGGAGCTCAGAATATCTTACGTTTTCTGTTCCACGCTGCCGCACTACCCAAGGACAACGCTCCTTTACATACAGAGCCTCATCCTGGAACAACTTGCTTCCACCTGCTGTTACCAACGACTCCACCAAGGGCAATTTCAAGTGCAACCTGCATCAGTACCTTGTCACAATGGCCTCCTGTGAATGTTTCTCCTAAGTAAACTTACTCTCCTTCCAATCCCCCCCAAGTCCCTCCCGCCTTTACCCTCCCACTATCTCTTATGTCCTCCCTTTTTATTTCCCCACTATTAGCTACATTCTCTCCCCATAGCTTCCTCTACATGTATCTACCAACTCTCCTAGCAGTTTCTAATTTATTCCAGTGAACCATATTACAACTGTGTTTTTATTGTACATACGTTCTTGAATAATATACACAAATTACTGTAACTTAACATGCATACTGTGAATCATTGTACATATAGTAATTCCATATGAAAGCTTTAATGTACCCGACAAAGCCTATGGCTGCTTCAAACTACTGTACTTGTTACTGTCCTCGCTATGTTCTGTATTGTTTCCCTAACGTGGAACCTTTGTAAAAGAGCCTTGGCTCAAAGGTGTCTTCGAAATAATAATAAATAAATAAATAAATAAAACAAAATTCTGAAGGAAAAGAGACGTGATCGTTAACATAGTGTTAAAAGAATCCCACAAGTTTTGTCACAGTTTCACTTCTGTCTCAAATTTTCTTTGTAAAAAAAGAAAGTAATCAAGTGTGCAGTGACCACGCAGAGCAAATCTTGCCTGGCGCTTCAGCATGCTGTATCATTTTTTCCCCAAAATTGTGTCTTTTATTTGAGGCCAAATCTATAATAGATGGTCGAACAGTTCAGACCGATTTGCTTTTTGCAAATAGCGGGGGATCTCGGCCGTATCTTTTTTATTTACATATTCATTCTTTTTGCCTCTATACCCCCGGCTGGCCCTCCTTCCCGCTGATCCTCCCAGCCCCCTCACCGAGCTTCTCCCTGGTCTCACCTCTCCCTGAGCGCCCACAGCTTGCCCTCCGTGGCAGAGTGGCAAGGAGTCACTCGACCCGCCAACAATGGATCCAGTTCTGGGAGGTGCCTGGATCACCGGTGCTGGGCCTGCGGAGGGCAGCAATCATCCTGCCAGACATGATGCTTTCCGTCTTCTGTCCCCCTCTGGTTGTGCTGTTCTATTCCTCCCCAGGGCACCAGCATTGGGACTACGTCCCCGATGTGACTGTGTATTGGCACGAGATACGCACTGCAATTCGCCCCCCCACCCTGTACCCCCTACCACTCACAGTCGCCTGCAGGTGGCAGGCAGTGCTGTAGCAGGATGCAACATCCTCCTCACCTGGGAGAAGAGCATTGTGCCCGCTACCTGTTGTACCGGCGACAAGATTACATTTCGACGGATGGGCACTCGATTTGACCGCGACTAATTTGACGCAACAAATCGACCGTATGCCCTCTGGGATGCTTGATCCTCCCCAGCCAGCCTCAATGACCCGGATGTGTTCCCAAACCTGGGTCACCAGCGCTGCAAGTGATAGCGCTACCACTGCACCAACAAGTCAGTGTGGACCTATCCTTTTAAAACCGCTGCCTTTAGTCTACAAGTAAGCAGCCACAACAGGGTGCAATTTTAATATAATAACTGGTGACCCCCTTTATCACTCTGATTATCAGCACGCTCAAACGCCGTAATAACCAGGTATGGCAAACCCAGCCATTCACACCTCAACCAGTACCCCTCTCTCAGCCAGCTTTCGCAGACCTTCACCTGTGACCACCCTTCACCAGGCCTTTGCACCCACACTCGACCCTGTTCAAAGGTGGCACACCTCAGACACCTGGACTCTCTGAGCTCAGTCATCAGTCCCACAGGATGAAGCCAAGGCCAGCTGTTCAAACTCCAGGTGAAGTGCGGGCTCTGTCTTTATCAAACTGCACACCACTTCTTTCCCTGTTTCAGGAAGGAATATGTTTTCAGATTGCTTAAACCAGAGTTAGCGTGCCTCTTCAGAATGATGGGTACCCCAGAGGTACGCAACTATACCCTTTATCAGAATGCACAACCAGTCTGTATATTGTGATAAATAATAATTACTTTATTTACACAATACATTTACACGTTGGCCAACACAGAATAAAGTGCTTACAGGAGAAAACATGGAAAATAATGTGAGTTAAACCATCACATGCAAACTTAGCTTTCTTATAGCTAGGTCAAAACTTACAGATGAACACATGGCAAATAAACAGTTTCTTGTCTTTGGAGAACTCGAACCGTAGCTGTTTCTCCCCTTCAGTTCAAACCAACGAGCCATTATGTATCCCATTACAGGGTTTTAAATAATTGATTAGCAGTTTTTTTCTTGGGACAATGCTAACTGTACAGAAAGTATTTATATAGGTTTTCTAGAAGTGTTATGTTTGTTAAACACAGTGAGGCAAGTGCTATGCTTTTTCACAATGTTTTTGAACTTTTATGAGCAAAACGCTAATCAATTTTTGGAGTTAAATAAATCCCTGCATTCACTGACACCCCCCTTTTCTGACCATCTGTCTCACTAAATGTAGCCTTTTTATAGAAAGACCTTCACATCTCTCACCATGCCTCTCACACATAAAAAAAAACAATATGTTTAAAAAAGGATGCTGGGAAAGTTTCTTTATTATCACAGACAACCAAATACACTTAAACAGTATCAAGAGTATCCCCTTCCCCAGGAACCTGTCACTCCCACCTCATAAACCATTTGATGAACAGCAGGCTCATGTGTGACTTTGGAACTTTACTAATAATAATACCTTTATTTATATAGCGCAATTTCTAAAATTAGAGCTGCACATATATGAAACATCATAAGATAAAAAATTCAATACAACTTTACAAATAATTAAAACATCAATTAAAATCCTACTATCCATAAAAATATCAAAAGATGCTGAATGTCTGCTTAAACAAGTATGTTTTTAGGCCAGTTTTAAAGCTCTCCATGGTCCTGCACTCTAATCTGACGAGGTAGAGAGTTCCACAGGGATGGTGCCGCGAACATAAAAGCCTGGGCACCAGATGTTTTCAACCGCACCCTAGGAACCTCTAACTACCCCTCGTTAGTTGAGCGGAGAGGACGTCCAGGGCTGTAGGGAATCAGGAGCTCTTGCAGGTAACTCGGTCCCAGTCAGTGCAGGGCTTTATAGGTCAGAAAACCGACATTGAAGGTGATCTGCCACTGTATAGGCAGCCAGTGCAGATTGTGCATCACAGGAGTAATATGACTGGAATGTGAGGTCCCAGTCAACAGTTGTGCTGCAGCATTCTGCACCTGCTGCAAGCGGTGGATATCAACCCCCAGAAGCCCCAGGTAAAGGGAGTTACAGTAGTCAAGGCGAGAGGTCACAAAGGCATGGATCAACGTAGGCAAATCACCGGACGGAACAAGGTGCTTAATTCTGGCGATGTTCCTGAGATAGTAAAAGGAAGACTTGAAGACTGCCGACACCTGCCCATGCAGTGTCAGCCCATCGTCCAAAACCACCCCAGATCTTCGCACCCATTCAGAGGTAGGCAGTTGTGCACTCTCAAGCCAAAGCCCGGAGAGGTAAACCCACCACCGGCCTCTCTATCCGACGAACCAGATCCACGATCAATCAATCAATCAATCAATCAAAATCTTTATTTAATCAGACGAACATCATTGAGCATAGCTCATTTACAAGATGGACCTGAGTGGTCAAGAAGTGCAAGTGTTATTACATTGACAAGGGTAGCATAAACAGTAATACAATGACAGGGGTAACATAAACAGTAATACAATGACATAAGTGCTAATATATAACAATATACATATGTACAAGGCACATTAAAACTTTTAATCTGTGAGACAGAAGGCAATGGGCACATCAGGAGTAATATGTAGATTATAGGACCTATGAGCATTTTGAGGGTGAATCTTGGGACTGGAAGCAGGAGTTTTATCAGCATATAGGAACACAAAAAAAAAAAAGGGGTAGGTAGGGCCGGGGTTTAGGCTTTGTGGAAGCAGTTGCAGAGTTCTGGGAATAGGGTGGTGAATAATCTTTTGAAGGATATTAAGGGTAGGAGGTTATTTAGCTTCATGGTTTTTTGGAGTGAATGGAGTGGATCAATACTTCAGTCTTCCTGGAATTCAGTTTCAACCAGCTGGACTTCATCCAGTCATGGATCTCTGCCAGACAGCTGTTAAACATCAAGACCACACTATCCTGGTCGGGTGCGAAAGACAGATAAAGCTGTGTATCATCAGCAGAGCAATGAAACCTCAGCTCATATCATCTTACAATGGCTCCGAGGGGCAGCATATACACTGTGAACAGTATAGGGAACAACACAGGGCACTGAGGGACCCTGCACGGCAGAGAGAATGGATCAGAGGAAAAAACCCTGGATAACACCCTCTGGGATCTGCCGGCTAGGAAAGATTGAAACCATCTGAGTACTGGACCAGCCAGGCCACAGATAACCCTCAGATGCTCCAGTAGAACCCCATGGTCCACAGTGTCAAACACTGAAGAGAGATCCAGAAGCACCAAGATGGAGCGCGCTCTGATCTGTCGCCATCAGGAGATCATTGAGTACTCGAACCAGAGCGGTCTCGGTACTGTGTCTCTTCCAGAAGCCTGACTGGAGAGGATCATAGACATTGTGGATGGTAAGATGGTTCTCCAGTTGCAGCACAACCACTTTCTCAATCACCTTCATGACAAAGGGAAGGTTAGAGATGGGTCTGTAGTTGGCACAGCTGTTTGGGTCCAAAGCAGCTTTCTTAAGAAGCGGTGTCACCACTGTCTCCTTCAGGGAGCTGGGGAACTCACCTGAATCTAAGGAGCACCAGGCAATCTCTGCAAGGACCAGGCAGAATGGACTCCATACACCCCAGTAAAGGGCGTGTAGGGCCCAGATCTGAACACAGCATGTTGGCCACAAATTCTAGACAATCCGCATGATGGCCACAATCTCTGGTCGGTCAAAAGATATCCAAGAGGACTGGGGAGAAGCGACCATACATCGACCATCATCAACCCCCATAGAGGGTGCCAAATGGATTTCAGCCCCGATGTCGGCCACCTTATCTGCAAAGACTCAAGCAAACTCATCACACTTAACTTGTGAAAATGCTCTTCGAACCTGTAGGCAGGTTGGGTTGCACAACCTGTCCACGGTTCAAAAAAGGTGGGCCAGTCGATTCTGAGCAGCAGCAATCTCACCGGACAGGAACTCTGCCTTCTTACGTGTGATTGCTGATTGATAGCTTTGATAATGATCTATCAATCTAAGGAGGTCGGCCTCAAGGGTCGATTTCTGCCAGCAATGCTTTATCCTTCATCCTACATGTCTCAACTTCCTCAAGGTCCCATCAACCCAAGGGGGTCGAGGGCAGAGAGATAGAGGGAGAACACGGACTGGGGCGATAGAATCCAGAGCCTCAGTAATAGCCTTGTTATAGGCTTAAACTAGGCTCTCTGGATCCTCGCCTACCCTCGAAACTCTCGATAGGTCTAATACCGCTAAAAGACCTTCTGGGGTTACGCCCCCAATGGGTGGTATCTGACCATCTCCACAGGGGCAGGCCTAAAAGGGGGGGGACTGGAGATTGAATGTTGCTGTGTGATGAACGGACCATATGACTGGTTCCACCACCAAGTCAGAGGACTCGATCCCCAGGAGGAAGTCCAGATCAAGTGAGTGACCTTGATTATAAGTGGCAGAGGCAACTACCTGTGTGAACCTCAACAAATTCATAAGTTGGAGGAAGTCTTGACCAAACTGCAAGAGTTCATCATCAACCCAAGTGCTGAAGTCGTCCCAGGACCATCAGCCTGGACGACTCAAACGCCATGTCGACAATGAAGTCTGCTACTTCCTGCAGGAACAATTTCTTATCTCTGGGTGGATAGTAGATGGGAATGATCATGCAGCACACACCTGCTACTACAGTAAACTCAGATGAACTGGTCTTCTCAACTGGCATACCAGTAAGGTCCAATTCTGATCTAAAACAGATGCCCCCCCCCCGCCCCTGCAGTCTGATCTCGAGCGGTGTATCACCGAGAACCCGGCCGGGACTGCCACCTCCAAAATGGGGCCTGCATTGTCATCAAGCCAGGTCTCAGTGATGCACACCAGGTCTGTCAACTCAACAAGATTAGCTATGATTGCTGTCTTGTTCCTAATAGGAATCGAAAGGCAAAACTCAGCACTCTGTGGTTGGGCGTTGATGAGCATAAGTTATACCTGTATCGCGTCAACCTACAGAGTGCTGAGTTTTGCCTTTTCAGACTTTCATGTTTCAACTTGAGCAGCCTGTTTATACGGAGGAGCTGTTTTTGCTGTGTATTTATTCTTGTTTCTAATAGACCTGGCATTGCATAACACCACTCGAGTCAGACGGGGTTCCGGGGTTGACCGGGCTGTCTGCCCAGAAATACTGGAGCACTTGGGTATGGTAACTAGATGTGGAGGACCACGATCTAGAGACCATTTTTCCCCGGGCATCTGCTGGACCATACAATCCCAATACGCACCCCCCCCCGAGGTCCAGGACCCCCAGCCCACCTCCATTTCCTGCTGACAATACCCAAAGCCCTGCAGCGATTATAGACAGCTGCAGGTAAGGGAGGGGAATAAAAGGGCCAGTGGTCTTGGAGTTTGAAGGGGGAGTAGTGCCTGACTGGGAGAGCAATGGCCAACTCATCTTTAAACAACAATACACCCATACTTCCCCAACCCCCTAGAAGAAATATAAAAAAAAAAAACTATAACGCAGTCCTCATGAAATAATCCTATAACATACCCACCCTCCCCCAAAACCACAAATAACAATATTTAAAATCAATTAAACAAACACCAAACCAAGATAAGGTGGACCGAGTCCCTCACCACTCCAGTTTTAAGTGTCTAGAATAGATCACCCTTCTACCTTTCACGCAGTGGGGAAAATCTGACAGCAAGAGAGTAAAATTAAATAAAAGCAGCTAAATCACAAAAACTGTCAGTCACTTGTAGTCCAGTTTGCAGAGGAAAGAAGACCTCTGCTAGATAGTCCGTGGCCTTTAGACGTGATCCTCCACAACAACAAGGGCAAATTAAAGTAATAAAGTCAAGTGAATTCAATATCAAGGAGCAAGTCTGGATTGATCAGATTAGTTGTCACAAAACGAACCTCGTGGCCAAGGAAAAACCAGGCCTCAGGACAAGCTGGAGTTCCAAAAATCATCAGGTGCAATCCTGAGCATCAACAATGCAGCAGCAGACTGGGGCGTGCAAGCCAGCTCCCAGGGAGGAGCCCCCCCCTTTAAGCGCCCCAAAACTCATGGGCTCCATCGGCTTCACCACCCCATCACCTGTGACCCGCAGCTACAGTCCCCCAGGGGACAAGCCACAAAGAATGACCCACAAGGGATTTAAGTGATGCCCAACCAAGGCTTCGGCTCCCCGGAGACACAGTCAACTCCCGCTTGGTCGCGGGAAGCACGGCCAGCCACCAACTCAAGGCACACAGAGGAGACCCCCAACACAGCACCCAGACATGCCGCCTCTCCAATTCAAGTCCAACGTCCAGTGCTCAGGCAAAATGTCATTGTTACTAGACAAGTCACAGTTCCATCATTCCTCCAGCAATTTCAGGACCAAAGGACTGTAGCAACCGCCAGAGATAGTCCAATCAAACAAATGAAAATCCGGCCACCAGGCCCCACGAGGTATCTGTAACAGTCCTCTACACCTGTAAATAGCAACAGTCCTAGGTGTCCAACAGGCTAAAATCAGCCATAGGCTCCAGAGTGGGCAGTCCCTTGAGGGCGTCCAGGTCACAAGTAGATGGACCAAGCGAAAGTTCAATAAAACAGCGGAGAGTCAGCAAGTGGCAGATACAAACAACTAAACCAATGTAGAACAAAAAAATAAAATATAAAAATGGGCAGAAAAGAAAATACTCCACAGGCAAACACCTTACAAGCAAAGAGATCCTGATAGCTGGCTCAGCCTAGCTGCAATCCGTACCTTAGTAGTAGTATCCGTAGTTTGACCTGGCTGACCTCCCCGTATTTTCTGTAGTTCTTCAGTCTGTCAACTAATTGTATGAAAACACATTAATCTGCCACACCAGAGAAGATCTGTGACTGGTAGGACCCCCATAGGACCCCCAACAAACTTTAGAAATCCTCAGAGAATCATACATTATACAATAGGGGTGAAGTGATATGGTATCAGATAAAAATCCGTATCACAACCACAGTGTGATAACCAGATTGTGACGTGTACACCGTGAAGATATCAACCACAGTGTGCAGGTCTTCGCCAGTTATCAACACAGTGTACGCATCACTCCCCGCCCCCACCACCGCTAAACCAAAAAAAAAAAGAAAAGTAACAAAAACCGGAGCCCTGTTGTATAAAATGGACACGCGATGTCCCAGTGTGTGATACCGTTTGTATCACAACTCATGGACAGTGACCTCAGAAACCTCACTCGTGGCTTCACTACACTCCTCTGCTTGTGAGCCGAGGTCACTGTCCACTCGTTGTGATACAAACGGTATCACACACCGGGCCTTTGCACATCCCCTTATTAGCATTCCAGTTAGCTAACCGTACAAGCGCTCGTATGCCACCTCAGGTATGGCGTTTGGAGCACTCACGCCCAATTTCACTGATAGCACGATGGTGGGAAACATGCCACTTTAAGTCCCTGCTTAAGTTATTATAACATGAGTTGCCGCCCAGTGGCGTGGAGGGCTGAGGTGCTGTGCACCTTACCTCCTGCCATGCCAGTGACCCGAGGTGGGGAGCGGCGAGGCTGCTGGGGGTCATCTGGGGAGAGGGCTGGGAGAGGATCAGCGGCTGCCAGGCAGCTGTCCTCTTCAGGATCGGGAGGTTGGCGTTTCTGCTCTTGGCTGCCTCCAGGTGGAGGTCTGGTGGTAAGCCTTCAAGATCGTCTGGCAGCAGACAGGGAGGGGGAGGGAGTCGCGGTCTTGGGACACATGCACGCCTTCACGCACATGTGCTTGAGTAAGCTGCAACAGGGATGGAGGCAAGAAAAACCAGGAGGAAAATGGAAGGAACTGCAGGGGATGCATGACGCCCGCTCACTGCACCCCCACCCACTTGGTCACTGTGGCAATAGACTGGATTCAGGCATCGGGGGGGAGAACGGCTCTCCCCTCCGACCCCACCACGGGGGGCAATCCATGGGGGCCCGAGCTACAAGGTGAGTCTCCAGGGAAACTAAGGACAGTGGAGGGGAGCAGTGAAGCTGGAAGATAGGGAGCTCTCCCCCCACTGTGGCCAAGGAGCATAAACATCTGAAGAACAAAAACAACCGATAAGCGAGTATGTGCTTTGCTCTTGAGGTTTATGGGTCATCGCACACCTTGGGTGTGTAAATAAAACTTCATAACACACAGCTGCCTATTCATTGCTCCCTGTGGATGCCACAGGCATAAGCCAAAGGCCAAGTGTCCTTATGCCCTTGGGAAGTGCATTTAAGTACTTCAGTGCACACTCTGGAATAGCTTATCATGCTTATAAAGTGGTACGCTGCTGTAATGTACTATATGTAAGCGAGTTCTCTCTTCATATCTTTTGCTTCCCCACCGGCAGCTTGTTCCCAGGGAAATACTCTTTTCATAGAGATATACTCTGGTCAGGCTGAACCAGCCATCATTTAGATGGCTACCAGGATGTTCTCCCTCCATTTTTTCCTCCCTTGTCCTCTGGTGGGTGATGCCTCCAGCTGCCTTACATAGCCACAGTCTACCCTGCAGCAGGAGCAAGCTCCCTGGCCAACCACAGTGGTCGCTGTGGTGGTGGAACATGCTGCCAGCCCTCCCCAGCTGAGATGCAGTGCAGAGCAGCAGCTGTCTTGGCTTGTCCTCAGTGCAGCTTCCTGGGCTGTCTTCCAAACCTGGGTCATCAGCACTGCAGCATCGGACCATCAGAGAGGGAAAGCAAAACATTTTCAATATGAATTTTTTGTTTACATAAAAATCATTTGTTTTTGTTTTTCTTAAATCAGTATTTTATCGCTTGTTGTTGCCCGACTTGCCTCTTTCCACACCGGTCCCCTCTACCCCATCTTCCAGTGTCTCTGGGACTTACCTCGTGTTTCAATTGTCTTCGTCTACTGGACCTGGAGGCACCCAGTAGCCAATGTGTGGCCTGCAGGGGACCAGGCTCTCATCTGTCCGTGATCAGGATTTTTTCAACCATTTTCTCCCCTAGGGCCCACAGCGTGTGTAGTGTTGCATTGTGTGTACTCTGCTTCCATGGAGATGCCCCCCAGAATCCTGTGGGGGGGATTCCTTTTCTTGCATCCTGCTACACTGCCACCCAGGTTGCTCCAGGCAGCAGCCACCTTATGGGACACACGTACCCTCCTCCCACACAGAAGGAGAGCTGTCAGGGGATGCTCAGTACTTTCTCCTCCAACCAGCCCCCAAGAAACCTGCATCCGTTCCTAACCCTGGGTCACCGGGTGGTAGGTGGTGTGGCAACCAGTGCCTCAGAGCACCACACCACTGAGCCAGCCAAAATCATTAGTTTAAATACATTATAACTGGTGAAGCCAGCTCTGTGGGTCCGAGTGGTGAGGTGCCCACTGAGCATGTTGGTGACCCAGGTTCGCACCCTGCACTCAGGACGACTACAGCAGAGACCATCAGGGAGGGTAGAGAGAGTCTGCGCAGACACGCTCCTCCCAAGGGGGTAGAAAAGGCTTGCACCACTCCTTGAGCAGCTCTTGGTGGTAGGCAGGTAGATTGTTGGTTGTTGGTTGTGGACCCAGGTCATCGAGGGGCAGGTTTGCTGAAGGGGGTCACCCTCAGGTCTTTGGCTTTGGGGGACCCAGTTAGCTACCTCAGACCGGGTGTGGAATCTGGGCGTTATATTTAATGATCGCCTGACCCTTAAACATCAGGTGTCGGCTGTTGTCAAAACCTCTTTTTACCATCTGAGGAATATAGCCTGGGTGAAGCATCTGGTTCTTGCCGACGACCTTCCAACGTTGGTCCATACCTTCATTACCTCTCGCCTGGACTACTGCAACGCCCTGTACCTTGGGCTACCGGGGGTGGATATCCGCCGCTTGCAGTTCGTGCAGAATGCGGCGGCCAGGTTTTTGACTGGTACATCTAGGACCAGTCATATAACGCCTGTCCTCCGTGTACTGCACTGGCTGCCAATACAGTGGCGGATTACCTTCAAGGTCGGTTTGCTGACCTATAAGGCCCTACATGATCAGGGACCGGGCTATCTGCAAGATCTTCTTTGTCCCTACTGTCCCTCTCGTCCGCTACGATCCACCAATGAGGGATTGCTAGAGATTCCCATGGTTTGTTTAAAGACATCTGGGGCCAGGTCTTTTAGTTTTGTGGCCCCAACCCTGTGAAATTCTCTACCTCATCGGGTGCGAGATTGCTTGACCGTTCAAAGCTTTAAATTAGCATTGCAAATGCATTTATTTAGCCTGGTGTATCCGGATTTTTAAAGCACATTTTATAAACCGATTTTAGGATGTTGTTTTAATTTTATGTATTTGATTTATTTACTGTTAAAGTGCCTTGGTTTTGGAAAGACGCTCTTAAAAATAAAGTTTTGATTGATTTGATTGATTGAAAGGCCAACAGAGATGCACTTGATGGTGTACATGACCACACACTGCCGTATGTCTCTCTAGGACGCTGCGTTGTGTGACCATGACTGGGTGAAGGGAAGGCAGAAAATGGGAAAAGGCCCACCTCTGGTGGTCTGATGATGGCCCTCAGTGTGTCTTCCCGATACCACCTGACCACCCAACACAACGTTTGCCCCCGACTGCATCTCCAGCATCTGTGGTGCTTCCTCCCAGGTGAAAGCAGGAGGCCTGACAACAGGGATACTCTGGAACTAAGGGATGTTAAAGACATTGGGGAGCTTGGAGATAAGGGTCGGTAGTGAGGTAAAGCCTGACAGGTAGGGTGAGTACACATGGGGTCTGAAGGAGCAGAGCACTGAGTGGGCATGGAAAGGCAAAACAGTAAAATAGTAACTGGTGACCCCCTTTATCATCGGATTATCAGTGTGATCAAACACTGCAGTAACCAGGTATGACATCATCTTGCAATTATTATAGCAAATTGGATTGCTGCGCACTTCCCTTTCCTTTCTAGAGTTCAACAGCGGAAACTTAACTCGCATGTATCTTCTTAGTCATTTTCTTTTTTTTTCTGCTCATGTCCCTGCATCAGTTATTATAGAAAATAATATATGAGCGGTTGGCTGCTTATGAAGGTTTTTACATACCCTTGATGTGTGATGTCTACATAAACCTCTGCAGCTTTGCTCTCAAGGTTTATGGGACATCACACACCTCGGGCGTGTAAAAGAAAACTTCATAACACACAGTTGCCTATGCATTATTCTCTAGTTAACAAAATATATACATGAACTAGTCCTCGATTTTATGCTCGGTTCTATACTCGGCAAGCAGACAGAAAAAGGCATAAGCCTGTCAGGCCTGTCTCCCACATTAGTGGGGCCACATTTTATATCTTGTATAAGAGGAAATTATCAAGTTTATTTTTAAATATATGTATATTGCAAGCAGACACAATTTCATGTGGTAAGCTGTTCCACAGTTTCACCACTCTATACGTGAAATAACCTCTTCAGCTGTTTTTTAGAGGGTTCGGTACATTTTGTTTTTGTGACTTTAAGTTTACCTCTGATATTAAAATGTAACCCCAAACTTTCCATCAGTTCTCTGTCACCTGTAATCTTATACTTCGTTAGCATGTCACCCTCTCTCTTCTCCTCTCCAGTGTAGCAGTCCCAACTCACCCAGTCTCTACTCATGCGATTTGTCTTAATTTATTAATTACCTTAGTGGCCCTGTTCTGAACCCACTCAATATTGTTTATGTCTCTTTTTAGATAGGGGCTCCATACAGATAAGCAGCCATCTAAGTGAGGTCTTATATAAGTTTTGTATAAGAACGTCATACAGACCTTATTCCTAGACACAAAGGCCCTCTTAATGCATCCCAGGATCTTATTAGCTGTTCTAATTACCGTGTTACACTGACTGCCAAAGCTTAGTTCTTTTTGGATCATTATTCCCAAATCATTTTTGCTGTCCACCTCTCTTATCTGGCAGCCATTGAGATAGTATTAGTAGTTTGTGTTGTTGTTGTTTCCCAGGTGCGTAACCACACACTTTTCCTGGTTGAATAACATCCATTTTTGTGTGCCCTGTGCTCATTTCTAAGATCTTTTCCATGTTCTGAACTTGTTCTTTAGTTTCCACTGTAGCCCCTATCTTTGAGTCAGTTTTGACATTATCATTCATGTCCAAGATAAACATTCTAGATAACACTGGGCCCAGCACCGAGCCCTGTGGAACTCTGCTGGTCACCCTACCTGGTTCAGACATGTAACCCCTCACTCTTACTTTTTGGGTTCTATTCCCAGCCTTGCAGTAATCGAGGCTAGCAATTTATAATTCAAACCCATCTTATGGAGTTTCTTTTTTTTTTGTATTTATACTTTCTCCACCTCTGCGGAGCAGGCAGGCGGCTCCAGCCCTTTCTAGGAGGGCTCGTCTTCTGAGCCAGACCATCCCTCACTCAGCCATACCCTATAGTTCCCCCACGGATTGCCCCCTGCAGTGGGGCTGGGTTGAGGAGTGTCACCCCCCGGAGCACAATCCAGAAGTCAGAGGGGCTGGTTGTGGGGGGGGGGGTGCATCAGCTCATCATGGAGTCTGCCAGCTCCCATTTTTTCCACCTGCTTTACTCCCCTGGCCCACAAACGTGCAATGGGTAGAGCGGCTGGGCTCTCCCTCCATGGAGGCAGCCTATGCCCTGGATGTGGGATCCCTCCCTATACTGGCAGTGTGCATTTGCTGATACCCAGCCACCGCTGAGTGTCAGGCAAACAGTGTGCCACACTGTCCCCCCTCCCTGAAGAAGGAGCGCTATCTATGGACACTTGATCCTTCCTCACCCCTGCCAGCCCCCGAGCAACCCGAGTTTGGGTTGCCAGCATAGCGCAAGGTGTGGCATCCAGTGCCTCAACTCTCAATGCCACTGGGCCAGCCTATCTTATGAAGTTTCTTAAGTATGGTATTGTGAGAGACTTTGTCAAATGCCTTTTGTAAATCCAGAAAAATAATATCAACTGGTTCATTCTTGCTTAATGAATGACTAACCTTTTTGTAAAACACAAGTGTGTTTGTGTTACATAATTTAGTCTTCCGCAATCAGTGTTGGCTACTCTCTAATAGGTTTTTTGTTTTTATATCCTCTACCAGCCTTTGTTTGATCATTCTTTCCACTGTCTTCCCAAGGATAGAGGTCAAGCTAATTGGCCTGTAGTTGGTGGGACTAGATTTGTTCCCCTTTTTATGCTGGCTTGCGCATGCGCAAGCAACATCTTGCGGTAGTAGCACATTTCAGAGGTGTGTCAGTGTTGTGGCCAATGCAGGGGAGGCTTTAGTGGGTGTGTCCCTCAGCAGCCAATCGGTGAGCATGCTGGTGATGGCAGCAGTTTCAAAGAGAGCCATAACCTTGAAAGAAATCTGCTGCTCCAATGAGGTGCAGTTTCCTCATTGCAGCGGCAGGTGACAAAACTCCAGCCATGCACATTACAGTGCACAGTAATGCACGTGGCCGGAGTTGCCAGTGGAGTTTCAGTGTGCCTTTCCTGGTGAAACATTTCAATAAGTAAAATAGCTGCAGCGTGACTTTCCACAATGACGACCTGCCACCTGACACATACTCCCCAGAAAGCCGACATTGGGGTGCCCAATCCCCATGTTGGCATGTCCTCCCATTATTTGGCACTCTAGGAGCCCACCCCAGTGTGCTGAAATATGGCGGCACTGCTCCTGCTGCCCGCCACACAGACCAGCAAAGCCACATTGGGGTGCCTAACCTGTGTCGGCATGTATTCCCCCCCCCCATTAATGTGGCACACTGGGAGCCCACCTCAGTGTGCCAAAATAATTGTTTCCAACACCAGGATGCCCACTCTCAGTGTCGGATGTGCTGCCTCCCAAGCCATCTATGTTCTTTGCCGACAACAGGGTGCCCAATTCCCCCTGTAAAATAGAAAAAACATCCCCCGTAGTCTTTTTATTTTATTTAACCTATAAAACAGAAAACGGTCCCTCATGGTCTCCCTGTCCCCCTCCCTCAACCCGCACCCTCCCTCTGCGCACCCACCTCCCGTATCCCCCCCTCACTCCATACTTACCTCTGGAGATTGGGACCAGTGATCTTCTGTGGCGCGGGACACATCTGCACTCTTCAAAGGCCAGCCGCAAGCTGAAGAAATGACAGTATGAGCTTTCAAATACATACTTTACGCTCACCTCACAGCCTCCAGCTCCTGTGACTGCTTTGACTAAAGTCTCATCCCACTGAGTGCACTTACATTTGTTTCACTCAACCACCATGGTCTCCTCTTTGACAAAGACAACCCAAGTACCACTAACCTGGTTCTGTCTGCTCCTAAACTTCTTATTTCTCCCTCTCTTCCCTCTCCAGCTCTCCAATCCTTATTCCTTGCCCTTGACACTGCCTCCGAGTTCCTTTTTCTTTTCTGTACATAAATGTTACTGTTTAAGTTGTGGCCTTGTTAAACGGCTTACTGATTGTTTGTAACACTGTCTACTATGTTTTTGTACTTAATGACGTGGAACCTTTTGTAAAGAGCCTTGGCTCAAAGGTATTAATTCCTAGAACAATAAGCTTCAAACAGTAATCTTCATAATGGTACCAATGGGGATTCAACTTAGATTGCTAAATCAGCTATTTTGGGAATTTTTCCCTAAATTTTCAACATGGGGTTCTTGGGACCCAACCTCATGAACATGTCACTGTCATTTTGTTACTCAGTCCTGAAACGTGATTTTGTGGTTGCTGCGCAGAATCACTTTTTGGGACTGACTAATGAAATGACAGTGCCACTGTTCATGAGGGGAGGTCCCAAAAAGCCCACGTTGCAAATCTGGTGAAAAAATGCCAAACTATGACTGCATTACGAACGTGCATTGCGCAGTTTCTACGCAGGCTCGTAACGTCACCATTTTTTTATATTTTCCCTCCAGATTTTCAACATTGCCATTTTTCACACCTCCTTATGAACAGTACAGCTGTCATTTTTCATATCCTGTCCGAAACCTGTTTTTACACCTGTGGTGCAGAATGGCATGGTTGCTGTGGGGAAATCAACTTTTTGGACAGAGTAACAAAATCACAGTGCCACTGTTCATGAATAGAGGTTCAAAAATACCCATGTTGAAAATCTGGTGAAAAATTCCAAAAATGATAGCGTTACAGGCTGCATTGAGCAGTTTCTACACACACTGTAACTTCCCCAATTTTTCATATTTTCTCCAGATTTTTACATTGCTATATTTCATACCACCTCATGAACAGTACAGCTGTCATTTTTCACATCCTGCCCGAAATGTATTATTGACTGTGGCGCCTAAATGGCGAGTCGCTGTGCAAAATCACCTTTCCGGTAACAAACTGATAGTGCCACTGTTCATGAGGTGGGGAGTCACAAAAAGCCCATGTTGAAAATTTGGAGTGAAATTACCAACAAACACCCGGGGCGTTAGGGTTTCCAGCCATAACTTCCCACCCTGTAGAGACTGACAGGTGTCAGGGGTGTGACTTGAATCATCAGCTGTAAGGCTCACACCATTCCACCCCACCCCAACTTTGCAGCCAGTGACAGGCATCGAGGTGTGCCTTGGAGTATTTGGCTCCAAAGTTCACCCCATTCTCCTATACGGCACCCATCTTAGCATATTTTCCTATGGAATGGGGTGTACGTAAGGCCCAAAGACACCAGGGCACACCACGACACCTGTCAGTGTCTGCAGGATAGGGTGAAGTGAGGTGAAATGGCATGAGCGTTATGGCTGATGACCCAAAGGCACACCCCCAATGCCTATCAGTCTCTGAAGGGTGGGGTTGGCATCAGTTCAATACTTCACTGTCATTCCTATTATGCATCTCTCTCACTCCTGCACTACCAATGCCAAAGCCAGCAAGACAACATTCTGCATTGACAAATGCTCATTATATATGAGAACGACTGTTGCCTTTTTCCAGTTATCGGGAACCTCCCACGTTATCAGTAACAAATCAAACAATGCCGTTAATGGATCAATAATCCAGTCTCCTAATTCTCTCAGCAGTCTTGGATTAAGATTATCTGGCCCTGCTGATTTATTGTTTTTGGATTTTATGTATATATTCTTTGACCTTGTGAGATCTTCCACCTCACCGTGCATAGCTAGCTTGCCTTTTTGTGCAATATTTTTATTAATTTCAAGAATAATAGACAGTACATTACATGAAGAAAGACAACTTGGTGAGATACAAGGTAGACAAACAATTCTTTTTACATTTCATTTGATCTGTTTAGTAGTATAACATGAGCACTTTCAGCACGGATCATCAAAAGACATTACAACAAATAAATGCATGGCTGCTTTGGGGGAAGAATGGGGCTCCACGGCCGTGGTCTTATCAAACTCACCCATCCCCCCAAAACATTGCCTCTGTCGGAGGGAGGGTATCCAGGAATTCACCTCAACTTCTGCTGAATAACACTTCCCTCCCATTCAGGATGTACATTATGTAAAGTGCTCTAGAGCCAGGGATTGGATGGCCAGTGTTTTCCACTGTGCCAGGCCACCAGAGTAGATGTGTTGCAGGAGATCCATGTATTCTGTATGCACTGCCTGGCAAGGGCTAGTAGCACCCTTACTCACTGTGGATATGGTTCCCAGCCTTCTACACCTAAGTCCTCCACCCCCATTAACAAAGAGAGGGGTGTACTCACCACTGGTTGGCTCCACATTTGAGCTAACTCCTGGGAGACAGACAGGAAAATGGTTTTAGCACAGGCAAGTCCCCAAAGTTGGTTTTGTGGTAAGGCACCGCAGCTCAGACCTGTTTAGAAAGATCATACATACCATTCATGTGGCTAAACACAATCTTCTACACCCAACATTATTATCTCTACACGCTGACAAAGCATTTGATAGAACAGAATGGTGCTACCTATTCAAAATAATAAATAAATATAATTTAGGTGACTATTTCTGCCAGTATGTCCAAACCCTTTATTCACAAGTTTATGCTAGAATAAAATCAATGGCTCTTCTTCGACTACGTTCTCAATCTGTAGGAGTACTAGACAAGGATGCCCTCTTTCCCGTTATTATTTTATTGGCTTTGGAACCTCTGCTAATTAAATTCTGCTCCTCTGCTTCAATTTCTGGCATAAGAATAAGCAAAGATCAAAAATCTCAGCCTACGTGGACGACGCTATGCTTTCTATTACAAACCCTCAATACATCATATACTAACAATTATTAGTGACTTTTCAACCATCTCAGGGTTCAAAATAAACTTTGATAAATCAGAGGCTCTCCCATTGTCTAAGGAGACAGACAAATCGATCTTCCTCAAACGAACATTACACTTGCTACTCGGGCATTACATTTTGGGTATCTTTTTTTTGTTTAATGTTTTATTGAATTTTCATCCATATACAAAGAGACCAATACATGCATACAGAGGTTTGTATATATGAAAGGAAAAGAGGCATCATACACAGAAAGGCTCCATGCGGGTTGTAGGAGCTACTGCAACAGGTACCACAAGCCTTCTTTCTAGTCTTCATCTGAGTCGCCTACTCCCGATTGTTGGGTATCATTCTAACCTCAAATATTTCTCAGATTGTCTTAAGAAATATGAATATGATTACAGAAAAATGGATTTGGATTTAACAAGATGGGGTAAAATGTTTTTATCACTCTGGGGCAAAATACAGGCATTTAACATGATGATTGCACCAAAAATATACTGCCTTCTGCAACATTTGCCTGTGCACATTCCCACCTTTTACTTTAATAAAATATACGTCCTGATAAGGAAATTCATTTGGGATAACAAACCCCCAAGTATTTCTTTGGTCAAATCACAACAACAATCTAAAGGTGGATTTGGCCTTCCCAATTTTAAACTTCGACACGGTGCCTTTATAGCAGCACAATACACAAAATCCTTATGACTGGGAAAGAATCAAGACATCCCAGGATGGGTCCAAGTTGAAAAAACTCTCCTTGGAGGTAATCACCCCAGAATTACCTTATTTACAGACTCTATTAAAATCTTTAATTCAAACCCCATACTACGCCAGACCCTAAGTGTTCTCTCATTGTCTTTTATGAGGCAACCCTACCTTAAAAATAGATGGTAAGTGTATTAACTGGCTTAACTGGAAAGACAGGGCATTTATTTATTTAATTAACAGACTTTAGGATTACAACCTTTGAGTCAGGGACTCATTTACAATGGCTCCACGTCATAAAAACAAACATAAACACTTAATACATATAGACATAGAATGGCAGCTAAAAGTTACCATTTTTAGTTATACAGTATTGCAAAATCAAGATCAGCTATACATTGCATTGAACGTGTTATCGAGAGCTCTATTTTACAGTTTTCAAGAGAACAATAAGTTTGCTGATAGAAGGAGGGAGTAACAGGTTTGATATTTACAGCGAACAGCAAGTAGAGAATTAGACAGATACCTTATGAGTGCAGCCAAAGGAGGCATTGTTAATAGATAATGTTTGGTAACCCTATTGGTAGGAGCTCAGTGGCGGGGTGGTCCCATAAGATGATAAATAGATGACCTGGCATTAGTTGGTACATTGGCAGCACCGTGAAGCGAGAATGTGCTCTTTGAGGGCTGACTTGAAAGGTCCTAATTTGAAGATGGAGGAGACATCAGAGGGGAGTTCATTGTATGAGGCTGGAGCCCTGTGTGGGAATGACCTTTGGGCTAAGGAGGTTCTAACCCTCGGGATGGACCACACCTGTCAGTTGGCAGTGCAGGTGTTCACCGAGGCATGGGAGGATAGGAAAGAGGCAGAAACCCCCAAGGGGGTAAGCCCCAGGTGTATTTTCTTTGTGAGGAGACATGTTTGATAAAATAGCCTTTCATCCAGGGTGAAGAGATTTGTCAGGGCATATAGGGTACAGGCATGGGTGAGCTTGTCTGCCCGGTGAGGAGTCTGCATGCTTTGTATATGGCAAGCTGGATTTCTTGATGATATTATAGAGCGAGAAACAATGTCCCTGATGTCCTTTTCACAGCTATCCCTTAAGTACAAAATTCCCAGAATTGATTTTCATAAATATCTACAATTACGTGAAGTTCTTAGAACCCAAATTGTGTCAGTGGCTCAGTAGGTAGCACACTCACCTCTGAGGCAGGGAGATCAGAGGGCTGTGGGTTCAGTTCCCACATCTGGCACTTGGATTAATATTCCAGTACTGACACTGTAGTGCAGCATGAGAGGGGTGCTGCACTTCTGAGGTGCCGTCTTTCGGATGAGACGTTAAACCGAGGTCCCATCTACCTGGATTGGTGGTAGTTCAGGTGGATGTTAAAGATCCCATGGCACTTATCGAAAAGAGTAGGGGAACTTCCCCGGTGTCCTGGCCAAATTTCCCTCATTCATTAAAAATACCACCAACAGCTTAATCTGGTTCAAGGTCAGTTGGCATTCATCTGTATCCCCCTCCCCCGGGTCGTGCCTGAAAATAGGCAGGATTTGTCTAGTGCACTTACCCGGTCAACAAAAACTAAATAAAATAAATAAATAAAATAAATAACAATGAGGTTACATTTCCCCCAATTCGTGTGCTAGATAAAATATGCTCAACTAACAACGAACATAAGAAACATAGAAACATAGAAGTTGACAGCAGATAAGGACTGCAAGGCCCATCCAGTCTGCTCATTTCTTTTTCTACCTTATAAATGTGCCATCGGCCTTTGCTCTGTCAATGGCCTATCTATTCATTCTCATCTGTATTGCTCCCTTATGCCTATCCCATGCCTGTTTGAAGCCCTGCACTATATTCATATCCACCACTTCCTGAGGTGGGCTGTTCCATGCATCCACCACACTTTCTGTGAAAAAGAACTTCCTCACATTACCCCTTAATCGGCCTCCCTCTAATCTCATGCTGTGTCCTCTTGTCCTGCTAGTTTTCTTACACTGAAACATGTTAGACTCTTTCACCTTGTTAATGCCCTTAAGGTGTTTGAATGTTTCGATCATATCACCTCTCTCCCTCCTTTGCTCTAGGTTATACATGTTGAGCTCCGTTAATCTGTCCTCATATGTTTTCTGATGCAGTTCCTGCACCATTCTGGTTGCCCTTCTCTGGACTGCCTCAATTTGGTTAATGTCCTTGTGATGGTGTGGCCTCCAGTACTGCATGCAGTACTCCAAATGGGGCCTAACCAGTGTCTTGTAAAGAGGGATTATTACCTCCCCTCTTATGACTTGTGATACCCCTACTAATACACCCTAACATCCCCCTAGCCTTACCTGCTGCTTTAGTGGTCTGCTCGGATGATTTCAGGTCATTGGTGATGATGATGCCCAAGTCTCTTTCTTCCCTTGTGACTGCCAGCAACTCCCCTCCCAGCCTATAGGTGGCTTCAGGATTTCGCTTCCCCCTATGTGCATGATCTTGCATTTCTTTGCATTAAACACCAGTTTCCACTCTTCCGACCATTTTGCTAGTTATCCAGATCTCTTCTCATTCTACCCACCCCATCAGGATCATCTACTCTGTTGCAGATCTTGGTGTCATCTGCAAACAGACAAACCTTACCCTCCAGTCCATCTGCAATGTCACTGATGAAGATATTGAAGAGGACTGGCCCCAGGACTGATCCCTGAGGTACCCCACTTGTAACTTGCATCTCTTCTAACTGTATACCATTTACCACCACTCTCTGTTTTCTGCCCATCAACCAGTTTGCCACCCAGTTGACCAACTTCTGACCCACCCCGAGCCTACCCAGCTTATTAATCAATCTTCTATGTGGAACAGTATTGAAAGCTTTGCTGAAGTCAAGGTAGGCCAACATCAGTTGTTCCCCCCTTGGTCCACCACTCTGGTTACCCAGTCAAAAAAATCTATGAGATTAGTTTGACAGGACCTTCCTTTTGTAAACCCATGCTGTCTTGGATCCTGTGCTTCTATGGATTCCAGGTGTTGCACTATCCTTTCCTTAAGGAGTGCCTCCATAATCTTGCCCACTACTGAGGTAAGACTGACTGGTCTGTAGTTCCCTGCCTCCTCCCTGCTACCACTCTTGTGGAGCGGGATCACATGAGCCCTTCTCCTGTCTTCTGGGACCTCTCCTGTGCTCAGAGACTCACTAAACAGTTCTGTTAATGGCTCTGCTAGTTCCACCCTTAGCTCCTTTAGAACTCTGGGATGTATGCCATCAGGTCCCATTGCCTTGTCCACCCTGAGTTTATCGAGCTCTTGTAGGACCCTTTCTTTTGTGAAGGGACTAGTGCTCACCCCTCTCCCCCCGTGTCCATGGTGCTGAGCTGTGGGCCCTGCCCTTCCTTCTCTTCAGTAAATACTGAGCAGAGGTATCTATTTTGGATAGATGCTTTTACATGGTCCTCCTTCTCACACGCCCCCTTATCTCCTTTGATCTTAGCAATACCCCCCTCTGGACTTTCTCCTTTCACTAATGTATCTCTAGAAAGTCTTGTCACCTTCTTTTACTGTTCGTGCTAGTGTTTTCTCAGTTTGGGACTTTGCCTGCCTTATTGCCTTCCCTGCTTCCCTTAGGGTAGTTTAGTATGCCTCCCTATCTTCATCCCGCTGTGTTCCCTTATATTTCCTGAAGGCCAGCCTTTTGGCTCTGACCTTTTCTGCTACTGTTTTTGAGAACCAAAGTGGTTTCCTTCTTCTTTTGCACTTCCTTTTCTCTCTAACACAGTGGATGTTGCTTCAAGTATTGCATCCTTAATACTTGCCCACTTTGCTCTGTACCCCTCACCTGTATTTCTTTTGCCAGGGCTAGCTTAACTCTGTTGGCCATCTTATCAAAGTCAGCTCCTCTGAAGTCCCTTATTTTGCCTTGGAATGGGATGATTTAGTTGTAGTGGCCAAACTGAACCATACCATGTGATGGTCACTGGCCCCCAGGTGACCTTCTACCTGGAGATCTGTGATCCTTTCCCTGTTAGTCAGTACTAGATCTAGGATAGCCCTGTCTCTTGTGGAAGAAACTATACATGCTGTTGCTGGATTCAAAACTGGATCCAATAGTAGCATTAATTGATAAATAGCAACAAGAGTTACTTATACAAATCAGTGAAACAGAATGGAATGAAATCTGGAGCATGAGACGGAAAGCATGCAAAGAAGCAAATGGGAGACTTATACAATGCAAGATTGTACATAGGTGGTACTATACGCCATGCAAAATGGTTAGGCTAGGTCTGTCATCAGATGATAAGTGTTGGAGATGTACGTTGGGTAAAGGTATATTATCTCACATTATCTGGTCATGCCTAGAGACCTATGTTTTTCTTAAATAAGAAATAGCAAGAAATAACAAGAAATTAAGGTATAAAAAGAAATAACAAGAAATTCCAGGTATAACAAGAAATAACAAGACATTCAGCATATAAAATGAATAAAAAAAAAACAAAAAACACATGAATAAAGTGAAAAAAACTGCTTTCTGGCAGCAAAATCTAAATCAATGCTTGCAGCAGTTGTTGTTTAGGCTCCGTTGTTACCACAGAGACGGTCCGCAAGGAAGCGGCAGCGGAATTGTTTCAGTCACAGAACCTTGCAAGACCATAGCATAATGCTGCTTACTACAATGTAGTATACTAGGAATGTGATTTCTAGTGTCTATAAGTTCCTTTTGAAGTAGTTTATGAATGTAAATGTGATAACAAGAAACAAAACTAAATTTTCAATGAATAAAAAGAAATGAGAAATTCCAGAAAAATAAAAAGAAAAATTATAAAAAATAAAAAGAAGTTCACAGGTCTCTAGTCATGCCCTATGATTACGCCCTTTTTGGAATGGTATATTTAAAATTTGTGATAAAGTAATACAGAGCAAAATCAAATGTTCAGCCAAATTAGTTGTCCTTGGAATTTGCTCAGACCTTGTTAACTTAACACTTCCTCAAAAACTCTGGTTGTCTGCTGCTCTTATCACAGCAAAAAATGTACTGTTAAGACATTGGAGCAGCACAATGATCCCACCAACAACTGAATGGCTACAGGATCTTTATACTAGAGCTAGTTATGAGAGAATCTCATATATAAATATCCAACATATGGACATGTTTAAGAAAATTTGGGAACCATTTTTAAAGGCTTCAGGTATATAAACCCAGATTGTTAAAATGTGTCTGATGAGCAGTTTACCTAACCTTCAGTCGGTATTTTTATGACCTTCAGTCAACAAATTATTAAAATGTTTCATAGTTTTTCGTTTGTTTCTGCGTCTCTTTCTACCGTCTAGATATTTACCCTTTTCTGTCATTTATTCGCTTACAATACATACACAACCGAATCTATGTTAGAATATTAATAATCTAATTTGTTATCTTGTAAAATGCTATAATAGATATAGAAATTACATAACTTATGTTTATTTTATTAACAAACAAGTCTGTAAATACATGTTTGATAATCTTGGTTGCTTTATTGTTAAAAAAAGAAAATAACTTGTCAAAATGTGTGTAGTCTCTCTAATCTTCTCAAGGTGCTTTTTTCTGTGTTCCTTTTGTAGCTCTGTTTTTTCCCTGTTCATGTGTCCAATGCTGATGTTGCCTTTTGTTCACCTAATAATCATTTTTTTCCCTTGTGCCTGACCGATCCCAATTTGCAGTCGACCCCTCCCCCCGTCCCATCACCCACCATCTCTGGGGCTTAATCCCTTATCTCCATTCCTCCACAGTTTACTGCTCTGTGGCCGGGCCTTCAGGGTTCCCAAGCCCCTTTGGACGTCATGCTTAGTTGGAGTCAGGCACCCGGTAGGTGATGTGGGACCTGCCAAGGATCACCACTCCATCCTGCTGGCGCCGGATGGTATTTCCTGCTTTTCTGCCCTGGTTCACTCTGACACCTTGTGGGCTAGAAAGGCAAGGATGTGGGAATGCAGAGTGTGTGCACGTCACCATCAGAAGGCGTCTGCTTATCCCTCGCAGCCCCTGCTTGTGCCCCACCTGTGGTTACTTGGGTGGCAGTATTGCAGCAGAGAGTGCTGCCCTCCCTCCTTGGAGGAGAATATCTTATGAAATACTTGATATCCCCCCCTCCCCGGCTGCCAAGGGATGACTTCAGCTCATTCCCAACTCAAGTTACCTGCTTTGCAACTGGTACTGCTACCACTGTGCTGATAGGCCGGCCCCTTATAACCACATTTTTATTTATAAGTATTATCAATCAGTCTTTATTTAGCCAGGTGAAACATCATTGAGAAGAACTCATTTACAAGATGGATCTGGTAATAATTACATATGAGACAGAGTAACATTGGAGTACACAACAACACATCCTCATAGAGTAGATATTCCAAACAATTACAACATACAAGTGGCTGTTTATACAGAATGGTTAGGATATATTCAGATTTGTTGAAGCAAAGTACAAAAACAAAATACAACAGACATTCTAGTAGCTAGATTGGTTAAGATAAACACAGACTGGTTTAAAGAAAATACAATACACAAAATACTCAAGTAATTCTAATAGCTAGCTGTACCAGTCTATACTGATAGTGTGTAAACTGACTGGCAGGATGTCAAGCCACAGGCCAGGAGGTCAAAGGTCTGCAGGGAGGAAAGGTCACCTCTGAAAGTTGCAAAACAAATATAGATCATAGAGAAGAGCCCAGGGCAACAGCTATCTGAGACACTGTAAGTATGTGGGCCAGAAAAAGTAGGTATGCTGGACCATTAATAAGGAAAGTAAAAGGCAGTGAGAAATCATAGTGGTGTGGACCTAATGTAGGGGATAGATGAAAAGAGACTGCATAGGGGTTTTATGAAGCACACTTATAATTTTCTATAGCAGTCCTGACCAGTAGACCTAAGGTAGGGGAAAGAAGAAAAGGTGTTAACATAGGGGTTTTATGATGCACATTTACAATTTTCTGTGGCTGTCCTGGCCAGTAGGGTTTTGAAAGTAGCCAGGGGAAGTGAGGAGACAATTTGAAGTACTTTTTGGAGCTTGTTCCATAGGGTAGGGAGGGAGTAGCTAATGGAAAATTTGCCAAATTGAGTTTTGACTTTAGGAATAACAAGAGTGATATAGGTGAATCTTAGTGCATACGATCCAGGGAGGTAAATAGGGAGGCAGTCTGAGATATACAAGGGCAGTGTCTTGATGATAGTACGGTAGGTCCAGATTGCTGCGTTTTAGTATCGCTTTGTGCCGAGGGAGGTCCAGTCGACCAGGGCATATAAGGAACAGTGGTGTGTAGCATAGGGGGCTCCCAATATGAATCTTAAGGCCCGGTGATATAAGCTGTCAAGCTTTTTTAGAGCTGTGTTGTTTCCTTGTCCATATAGAATATCCCCATAGTTGAGTAAGGGGAGGAAGGTGGATTGTACAGTTCTGGTTCTCGCTTCCAACATTAGCAAGTGCTTAATACGGAAGAATATGCCAAGCCTCTGTTTAGGTTTTTTGGAAAGTTCTTCAATATGGTCAAGAAAGGACAGTTTGTGGGCAGTCCACATCCCCAGGTATTTGAATTTATGTACCAGTCAAGAGGTTCATTAAGGAAAGTAGTAATTGAGGTTTGCCCACCCACCACATTAGTAGGGGTAGACCTCGGAAAAGGAGAGACGAGCATAACTTTTTTTTTTTTTGCATTGAGCAGTAGTTTAAGATGCAATAAGATGTTCTGTAGATGGTTAAATTCAAGTTGGAGGTCTGACCATGTTTTGTCAGGGGTAGGTCCGGAAATGTATAATACAGTGCCGTCTGCGAATAAGTGGATGTCAGCATGATGGATGCCAGCGTGGATGTTATTCATATATATGCCAAAAAGGAGGGGGCCCAGTATAGAGCCCTGCGGTACACCTCTATGAAGGGTTTTCATGGGGGAAAGTTTCCTTCTTCTTTAACCTGCTGCAATCATCCCACAAGGTAGCATTCGAACCATTTGAGAGCAGTACAGTCCAGACCAAAGTTATGGAGAATATCCAGCAGGAGGGCATTATTTACTGTGTTTCCGTTTAAAAAAAAGCAAACAGTACAACAGGAAAGACAGGCCCCCTAATCCCCCCTCGTACAAGAGCTTGTGTACATCCATATCTATCAGCTGGTTATGTACAGTCAGACAGTGTTTTGGCATACTGATATACATAACACAATCATAGCTCACATTCCTACAATTCCCAGGAGAGCATATAAACTTTCCTCAATGCTTCTGGAAGCTGTATCTGTGCCACATTGAGGCTAACATTTTATCTAATCTCAGCGTCTGCATTACTTCTCGGTGCCACTCCTCAAATGTAGGGATTTCCTGATCTAACCAGTGGCTTAGGATAATTTCCTTTCTTGCCACTGTGAGCAGGGTAAAGTGGTATTCCCTTTGACCAATATTTGGGTATATCCCCAGTTTATGATCACTTTCTAATTACGGCTCACTTTCAGGACCCACTGACATCAATTGAGTGAAATCCTGGAGTGACGGTTCCACTCTGAACTTCCACTTAACCGAGTTCACCAGGTTCCAGAAGCGGTAACTAAACAAGCATTTGTCAATACCAATGTCTGGTGCTTGGTACAGAGATTGTCCAAGGTATATTCTAAGATACAGCCATGGGCTTTTTAATACCACAGCCCATTACTGTATATTAGTGGAAGTCTTTTGAGCCAATAAGTGAAAATTCAAAAGTGTTCCTGTTTGGAAAGGAAGGGATTGTAAATTGAGCCAAAGAGAGAGAGACAAACGATCCCTTCCACTTCCCAATCTGCCAACCACGCCCCAGTGCTTAGATGTTTTGTGACGTCTAAGAGGGAGAGTGCAGGTACATGCCCCATCAAAGTTTATGGGGCCAATTTTTTTAAAAGAACTTTATGTCTGTTTAAGCAGTCTTTGATATAAATGAAAGTCAGTGCTTAACTAATTGATCCTAGAGTCATGTGCATCACTAGCCTATCAGGTGGGCTAAAACCCATGATGTAAGATCTGGAGTGCCATGGATGGTCAACCAATCACAATCTCTTTTATGTGGGCAAGACTATAAGGACTTTGAAGAACGAATACAGGAGCATATTCGTTCCATTATAAGTCACAAAATTGACAAGCCTGTAAGCAGGCATTTTGCAGAAACACATCAGTCTGATCCCAGTTGTTTCAAGTTTATGGGACTTGAATGCGTACATGCTCCAGCAAGAGGAGGTGACAGACAGAACCTCTTAATGCAAAGAGAGAGCTATTGGATTTTTAAAGTGGATACAGTTAGACCTAGGGGCCTTAATGATAGATGGGATTTAAAGCCCTTCTTGAAGAAGTGATATAGTTAACTCTATAAAAGCTTCCACATTTTTCCCTTTCCCCAGCCCCTCCCCCCACTCAAACCCTCACACTCTCCCTCCCTTCCCCTCCCATCCCCAACCGCCCTCCCCCCTTCCTGCCCTCTCTTTTATGAATTTATATATATGTATATACAGTACCTATGTGTACTGTTACAAATTGGATAGTGTTGAGTTAGGTAGTAATCGTAAATGTTTTTCTTCCTTTTGTCTTTCTCCATTTAGGTCTTTCTGGTATTGATGGCCAAGGAATTATTTCCAGCAATGATAGTACCTGGGGCACGGGAAATTTTTCCATCAAAGTATGCTTTCTAGTTAATGATGTGTTTTCTGAGAAAATTACAAGGAGATCTGTTTGCTTGTTTATATTTAAATTATGAAGTTTTAGTGAAAGTTGTATATGAAATATTTCTAATGAAATTGTAAAGATGTTTGTTTATATTCCTAATCAGAAATTCATTATCAAATGGTGTTTCCTAAGAAATTGTCTGTGGTGTATCCCATTTTTTGGAGATCCCTAGAAATAAATAAGTTAACGCTGTTTGTTATGTGAACAACAATTAGTATTTTCTATCATCTTTCATATGATTGCTTTATGGTTTGCTTTTTTGAGGCCTTTATCTGTTACTGCAGTATGGACAGTCCAGTTTAATCAAAGTGAATAGAATGTTACACTTAAAACATGATAATTTAATATCATTATGTGAAAATATATTAATTCACTAGATTTAAATGCAGAAGGAGTGTTTAATATGAAGTTGTATGAGGGGTTAAAAGATTTTCTATATATATTCTTGTAAGTAAAATTCTGCATTCTTATTGGATTATCACTGTGATGTCATTTTTTTTTGCATATTTAAGTGAGACACATACTTGTATAACTTACGCCCCCTATGAAGGCTTGTTGCCGAGATGCTAGGGGCTCTCGCCGTGGTGTGAATAAATCAACAATTTAGTTTAATTATTTGGCTTTCTGTGTATTCATTCTGGAGCGCCGCTGTGTAGAAATCTTGTCATGTACTGGGCTGGCTGCCCATTGCAGTGAACCGACTCACTACTGAGTGCAGTTTTCTCATTGTAAATTTTAAAAATGACAGCTGTCACATTCATGAGGTGTTATAAGAAATGGCTATGTTGAAAATTTGGGGTCAACATATTGAAAATTACCCAAGTTACAAGCCTGCATTCGTAAATTTCAATGTAGGCTCATAACTTTGTTGTTTTTTTAATATTTTTACACCAAATGTTTAACATAGCCTTCTTATGACCCCCACCTCATGAACAAGGTGGAGAAAATTTTCAACTTCTGCCTAAAAGGTGATTTCATGCAGTGACCGTGAAATCACCTTTTGGGACAGGTTTGCCTAATTTCACTGCCATTGTTCATGAGGTGGGGTCCCAAAAAATGTGTGTTGAAAATTTGGGGCAAAAATATTCAAAAATGGCCAAAATATGCCACTAAGTTCAAAACCCCATTGAAATATTTGAACCACATACCTGATTTCCTCAGTTTGCAGTCCAGCTTCAAAGAGTGAAGAGATGTCTGTGGTCCAGACAGGATTACAGCATTGGACCCCCAGTGGGTAAGTAAGGGCTTGGGGGGGTGAGGTAGTGGGTGCTGAGTGGAAGGGTCAGGTGGGGGGGGGACTAAGCACAACAGACATCACTGAACAGTTTTTTTACAGGGTTTATTAAAAATGTAAAAAATAGAAACATAGAAGCATAGACTTTGATGGCAGATAAGGACTGCTTGGCCCATCTAGTCTGCCCATTTCCCTACCTACAGGATAGGCCACAGATCCTAGTTAACCAACAGCCTATTTCTTCCTACCCCCCACAAGAATTGCCTTATGTCTGTCCCATGCATTCTTGAATTCTCCCACAGTTTTAGACCCCAAAACCTCCTCAGGAAGGCTGTTCCATGCATCCACTACCCTCTGTGAAATAATACTTCCTCACACTGCGTGCAGAAGGAACGTTTTTTTATTTCAGGTGTTGACACTTGGGGTACTGGGCACCCCTAGTGTCAGTGTTATATTTGTGCGGGGGGTGGGTGCTGAGTGGGAGGGTCAGGTGGGAACCGGGGAACAGTTACAGGAGCCAGCAAGAGACAGTGATGGATGGTTTTTTTGTATGTTATATACATACATAATATATATATATATATATATATATATATATACATATATATATATATATATATATATATATATGTATATATATACAGTATATGTATACACACACACACATAAAGAAAACCTATGAGGTGACAACACTGGGAGATTGGGCACCCCCCAGTGTCAGTGTTACATTTGTGTGTGGGGGTGGGGTGGTGGGTGCTGAATGGGAGGGTCAGATGGGGGAAGCAGTTACGCGGAGTCAGCAAGTGCTTTAGCACTATGCACATTCTCTCACTGTCTGACAGGAAAGGAATTGACTTGTGCTATGAACAACAACTGTGTTCTGTATGTTTGGTAAATAGTAATCTTATTTGTATGTGTTTGTTTGTTGAAGAGGATATGGGCTATAGCCCACTAAGGTACTTTTCTCATTTTTGAAGGGGTGCTTTATGAGTGCAGGCAGTGTTTTTTTTTTAATTAATTAATTAATTAATTAATTCATGTTTATTTATTTATTCATTCAACAATTTTTTGTTTAGCTACAGATCAGGGAGTCTGGCCGCGGAGCGGTGGTGGCGGGCAGTCGAGCTGGGAGAAGAAACAAAGCTGAACCTGCTAAATACAGGTACATTTCTGTGCTTTTCCGTTGGTCTGATGTTGGGTTTTCATCAGAATAACTGAGCAGGACAGCTGCTATTTAAACAGTGACTACATTGGGGAAATCGGGCCATGGAGAGGTGCAGTGTTTGCGAGCAGGCAGCTGCACTGTGGAGCAGCAGAGTATAGACAGAAGGTCCATAGTTTTCATCAGAGTTACTGAGCAGGGCTGCAATTTAAACAGTGACTACACTGGGGAATCAGGCCAAGGAGCGGTGCAGTGGTGGTCGGCAGGCAGCCACCCTGTGGAGCAGCCGAGTACGGACAGAAGGTCCGTAAATTTTTGTGTGAGGGCGATCAATTGAGGTGGGATGAAAAAGAAAACTGAGTCTGCAAAAAAGCAGGTAGATTTCTGTGGTTGTGTGTGTTTTGGGAGAATTAGCCTGAGGATCGATAATGGATTCACGGTTGGGGGGCTGTCTCTTGCTAAGCAGGAGAAAAAACATGATTTTTAAATGTGGAACAGGCTACTGGTGACATTGAAATCTGATCAGTTGTTTGCTGACCCGGCTTCCTGCAAATCAAAGGACCGAAGCCCGCTCTCATTGGAAAGGCTTCAGGGCCTTTGAAATAGTCAAAGTTTCTGCCCAGCAAGCAGCAAGTGATGTCATGACCACAGTGCATGGTCATTGGTCTAGAGTCTGTTGAGCCCTTGCTATTTTGAACTGCAATGGGCTTGGCAGTGACCCCGCCTCCTGAAATTTCCTCTCACTGAAAGCAAAATGTTTGGTGTGCAAATAGGTCAAACATACAAATGAAAATTGTGAAGGAAAAAGACAACAAGGGATCCTAAATGGGGGCATTAATACAGTGCCAACACGCAAAGCAGATCAGTAGGGAGATTAAACAAAGTTCAGATCTGCCAACATCCTCATAATAAAAGACAGAAGCCAGGGTTGTTACGGTCACTTTACATTTTATTTAGGGGATAAAAATTGTTCCATTCTCAAAGATGAAGAGCTATTTTACGTTTTCCCTGTCTAATTCCTTTGATTTTAATAATAAATTGTTCCATTTGAGTTTCTGCCACTCTTGGATCTCCCGCATGTCCTGATGCAAAGATTAAATAAAATGTTAATTTGTTTTAATTAAAATTGCATCAGTGTGGGTGATGGAGGCTTAATTCCTTCATGGAATCATTCCCCTGGCTGAAAATATCTCAAGAACCACCCTTTAAAGAATTTGAGGGCACATTTTTATCAGCTCAATCCGGCTTCCGGGCTAATCATAGCACAATCACTGCACTAGCAAAAGTAACCAATGATTGGATCTCTGCTATAGATGCTAAGAAGGTAACTGGTGCAGTCTTTTTGGACCTCAGCAAAGCTTTTGATACTGTTGATCACAAACTATTAGTCAATTGCCTTGCAAAGTATGGTGCCACATACTATACCACCCAGTGGTTCTCTAGCTACCTAACTGGAAGATTCCAAAAAGTAAAGGCGGAAGACTTTTTTCGCTGCCTTGCCAGTTGTAAGGGAGTCCCCAAGAATCCATGTTGGCCCATCTTGTTTTCTCTGTACATTAATGACTTAGATGCTAACATATCTACGTCCAATCTGCACTTTTTGCAGATGATACTGTGTTGTATACTTCTGGCTCATCGTTATCTGAAGTCAAGGGAGTGCTTCAAGCGGATTTCGCACAACTTGAGCATAATCTAATAAAGGCAAAGCTTCTGCTCAGTGCTAAGAAGACTACAGCGATGATATTCTCCCGCAGTGCTGTCACAGGCCCCCCCAATACCCTTGTCCAAGACTTCATTGTCACCACGCTAAACGAGTCTCTGGAAGCTGTAACCAAATTTAAATATCTGGGTATCTGGATCGACAATAAATTATCTTTCAAGGACCACGTCGAAGATGTCTCTAGAAGGTTAAAAGCAAGGTTAGGTTTCTTCTACAGAAATAGGCCCCTTTTCCCCCTTGAAACTCGAAACAAGCTTGTACAGGCCACATTTCTCCCCTACTCGACTATGGCGATGTAATCTATTCCTCCACCACTCTTGCAAATCTAAGTAAACTGGACATCCTTTATCACCGTAGTCACGGTTCATTACCAACTCCTCACTGCTCGCACCACTGTGACTTATATGCAGCTCTGGTTGACATCCTTTACTACTAGACGCCTGCTCCATGCTGGCTATGGACTCTTAAACTGCTCCTGCAGAAATTGCCAAGCTATCTCTCTTCCCTTATTAGTATCTCACATAGTGCATACTCATTAAGAAAATCTGACTTTATTATGCTTGACACACCAAGGACGCGGACTTCCTTTGGTAAACGTGCTATTGCATATGCCCTTCCTTCCATTTGGAACCAATTACAAACTGTACTGAAACTAACTAGCACAGTTTCAATAAACTTCTACAAATCGCTAAGTTCAGCCAAAATAAAAGACACCTGTAACTGTCATTAAGTCTCTTCCTTCCCCATGTGTGCCATATTTATCCACTGGTAAGGTATAATTGCTTTGTCATTTTAACTGCTTTCCCTTCCCCTTCTACTCCTGGCTTTATCTATGCTTACGCTCCACTGCTACTCTATCAAATCACTCCTCCCCCATATCAGTTGTAGTCTGTTGTTTGTTCTAGCTGCCAAAATATATGTATTGCACACACCAGTCATCATGTTTCATTTATCAGTATGCAACCTGTAAGTCGCTTCCTTGTCTCATATTAATGTTTACCACCTGCGGTCACCCTATGTGGTACTCTTGTATGTATATCCAGCCTGTATCATGTAACGTGCATTTAATGTATATACTGTTATTACCTATCTATGTTTGTACTTTAAGTGTTTATGTCACAGGACCTCCTTGTGAATGAGCTTGCTCAATGGAGTTTTTCTGCAATAAACTTGAACTTGAACTTTTTCTTAGTCTTCAGCAGGGGTGTGGATCAAGATGACAATCAGATGTTTTTCGGTGCAGAGTTCCTAAAATGGGCATGAGGAAAAGGTTAAGAAAAAACGTATAAAGGTGTGAGATAAAGAGGGCTGTGCTTTCTAAAAGTCTGGTTCTGAAGAAGCATCGTTTCCTGCATGAAGGTTGGGTTATTTGGGGCATTGCATAACTGCATGTGTATGTATTATTTATTGCTTACGATGCACTTAAGGAAACGGTTCAATTTATTGCTTTTTCAAGTGCAAAGCCATTACATTTTCCAAAACCAGCTTCTGAGTAAATGCTGCAACTTTCAATATGACGTGACAGTTAAGGTGTTAAACGCTCACAACATTTTCTTCTCCCTCTCCGTGCTAAGCAAACTGAAACTAGATAAAGGATCTATTATTTATTGCTTTTTTTAAATATTTGATGGTAAGAGATGGCAGAAAAAACAGCTGACTCAGTTTGTATGCTGACAGAGCCATGCCTGTCAGCTTCCTTTTGAAACTGGTCTCACTGCATACAGTACAAATGGTTCATCAGCGACATTTCACAGTGCCTCTCTGCATGTGCACGTTGTAGTACGAGGCTTTAAAAAATTCCCTGGCCAGCTGGCTAATGAATACTTTATCAGTGGCCACTAAAAGCTGATGCTTGTTGTACGTGGCAATTTGGCTATTAGACTTTGGGTGCCCACCTTCTACAACTGCATGAAATGACTTCCACTGCAGGAATGATGACCACTAAAACTGTGCTCTAGTGGCCACTAAACTGTAAAAAAGTTATCTATGACAGCTGGCCACCCAGCGCAGTGGTAGTGCTACCACTTGCAATGCCGATGATCCAGGTTCGGGATTAAGTCTGGCTTGTCGGAGGACCAGCTGGGGGAGGTTGGCTGAGTGTCCCGTGGATGCTCCCCTCCTCAGGGGTGGGAGGGAGTATGGTCTCCTCTTCAAGTCCGCCACCTGGGTGACCAGAGGTGGTGGTGCATCTAGAGCCATCATGGGAAAGAGATGTTGGCAGCATAATGTGATGCATCAGGGGGTGGGACAGAAAAATGGAAAAATACCTTGGTTAAAGCAGGATGTCATCCACCACCTTCCGCAGGCCCCACAATGCCGACTGAGTTCTCTCCTCACCGACCGACATTTCAGCCCTGTCCTGGGGGAGTAAGGGCCTGGGACCCCAGATGCCCTCCCCATGGAGGGGTTATCCATGGGGAACTGCAAGGCAGAGTTAAGTTCCAGGGATGGCGGGTGACGGGGCTGGGCGTGGCAGCTGAACTGTTTGGGGCCAGTCGGTTTGTCCCAGTGGCTGAGTAGCAGCACATTGTACTGCTGTGCAGGCAGCCTGGGTTTGGACGCAAATTCCAGCTGCCACATTGTTAGGCAGGCCAGGCAGGGGTAGCTGCCACATGGCAGAGTGCAAAGTCAGGGAGGGTGGGTGGTGAGCTCCGATGACACAGTCACCCTTAGGGCACTTGCTCCTGCTGCAGAGTCTGCTGTATGCATGCGAGGCCAATCTGATGGCTGTGCTCATATCAGGGGAGGTGAAAGCAACCTATAATGCGCAGAAACATTGTGATGTGCATACAGGGTAGCTCAACAGAAAGTCTTTGTTTTAATAAGAAACAAGGAGACAACAGATTACTGACTGTAAGCATCCATCTTTACTGTGACAGCAGCAAACAGATAAAACCATGTTACATTCATAGGAACCATAACAAACTTTTGGGACACAGGCCCTTCTCCAATACATGATATAGCTGAACTACAATACCCAGCATGCTGCCACTCCCTCCCAGCATGCCCTAGGTACTATAAGAGGTTCTTCTCGCTGCACAGTCATCCTTCTTCTTTGCTTCAGGTGCAACAGGCACAACGCCAACTGGAGGACTCATCTTCATGCCAGAACTGGTCTTCCAAGGAGCATCTCATGACACTGTAGGAAAACACACACACAGAGGGTGAGGAGGGCTGTAATCTACTTTCTGTCAAGTTACTTGCTAGGATAATCACACTTTTACAGTGAGATAAGGAGTTTCTGCCTACGGGCTAGTTCAAAGCCCATTGGAGAACCCTGGTGGCCAGGGATACATCCACTGGTTTGTGATAAACCTGGTGGAGGACAGAATCACCTGACCAATCAGCTGTCTGAATATCTTCCAGTCTAACTACTACACAGAAGGCTTGACTGTCTATGGCCCCTCAATTGGAGTATGCCTTAAATCTGACCAAGTTCATCCCTGCTTCCGCTATAGTCGAGCAGACTCACTGAGTGATGATGGCTGCAGCCACCGGCCAGTGTGGTTTGGAGAGGCTGATGAGCAGCTGATCACAATTTGGGTCTCTCAGATTTTGAGTCTTGGAGAGGTACATAGAAACATGGAATCTGTCGGCAGATAAGGACCATACAGCCCACCTAGTCTGCCCATTTCCCTATTTGGTTTGGCAATCCCTACTCTTATCTGGACCGCCATTCCCCCGTGCTGCTGTACAGCAGGGTGCCTTTATGCTTATCATATGCACTTTTGAATCCCTATACTGTTTTTGCTTCCACCACCTCTGCTGGTAGGCTGTTCCACAGATGCACCACCCTCTCTGTGAAAAAATACTTCCTAACAAATGGAGACCGCAAACCACACAGAGGCGTGGGTCCGCATCAAACCTGGGGTAAGAGATTCCCACAGAGGAGGTCTTTGTCCTCCTTACAAAGCAAAGGAAAAATGGACCTCATTGGGGGTGGAGGACATGTGACAGACATCAAAGGCCTTGATGTCCAATACCCTTTTAATGAAAACCAAACAAGTAACAAAAATAGCTTCATAGAGGGCTCTTTCAGGGAAAGATTGTCACTGTTGTCCCAGGTCTTCAGGAGGTGCAATATACAACTGGTGTCCCAGGTAGTTTGGTAATGCACCTAGGGAGGTCTGGACCATTTAATGGCTTTGAGGAATCTGCAGAACGGAGGATGATATCCCACATACTTACCTTCGACGGGCCGATGTCCAGCTGAAATGGTCTATCTGAGGACACTGGTAAACCTGTAAGATTTAGCTTGGGAAAACTGGTCAAACAAAAATTCCACCACCTGAGTCACAGGGGTAGAAAAGAGATCCAGCTGTCATGGATCATACCAGTATACCCAAGTAGATCAGGCTGACCAATAAGCCTTGCTAGTACCTGGTACCCAGGCCTCCCTGAGCAGACAAACCTTTGATTATAATGACTGAGGATAAATCAAAGGCTTCCAATGAGGGGCCATTCAAAAGTACTAATACCAAAAGCAGAGGTGTTGAGGACTCTTTATGCCACCTTTTACCAAATTTGGAGTTTCTTATTGAGGTGAGGATAGTTTATGTTCGGGTACTGCACTCCTGTCTGAGGAAGGGTCAGCAGGGAGTGAGTTGGAGGCAGGTGAATGGGCCTGTTGCAGGACATTGAGAGAAGGAGAGGGTACCAGGCTTGCCTCGGTCAGTCCAGAGCCACTAGAATCATCGATGCAGGCTGCTATCTGAGTTTCAGCAAAACCCTGAATATCAGGGGAAAGGGAGGAAATGCATATAGGAACCTCCCTGACCAGTCCAGGATCAAGGCATCCAGAGGAACTGTTCCCACAACTGGGGGCCTGCAACAGTACTGAGGAAGCTGAAAATTGAGAGGAGAGGCAAACAGATCCACGTCTGGTGTGCCCCACTGCCTGAACACTGTGGCTAGTACTTGCTTGTTCAGTGTCCATTCGCTCTGACCTTGACTGATGCGGCTTAGAGCATCCGCCAGAGTACTGAGTTTGCCTGGGAGATGAATAGCTGGGAGGCTGACTCCCAGGGAGAATGCTAGAGGTCAGAGCTTCAGAACTTCCAAGCAGAGTATTCCTGATCTGGTACCACCCTGTTTGTTTATGTAGAACATTGCAGTGGTGTTGTCCGTTCAAATTTGAACCGCCTGCCCTTCTATGCTGAGAACGAAAGCTTTGAGAGCCAGTAATACTGCTCTGAGTTCCAAAAGATTTATTTGCAACTGTGACTCTTCGGGAGTCCAGTTGCTGCTTACTGAGGCACTGTCCAAATGAGATCCCCAGCCCAAAAGGGAGGCATCTGTGGTGATCACCTTTGTGGGAAGAGGAGCTTGAAAGGGAACCCCTGCCTGCAAATTTGCAAGGTTCTTCCACCACAGCAAGGTTTGAAGGAACTGCTCCGACACAGGTATCAACTTTGAAAATTTGTTGCTTCTCTAAGACCAGTGAGCTCTGAGGTAGGCTTGCAGGAGTCTCATCATGTACCGGACCCCTGGGACTACTGCCGTCATAGAGGCCATATGTCCCAGAAGTTTGAGGAAATGTCTGGCTGGTCTTGGCTGTCCCTGGACGAAAGAATCTGCCACCGAAAGGAAACTCTGAATTCCTTCCTGCGGGAGGAAAGCATATCCCTTCTGAGTGTCCAGCTGGACCCCTATGAAGGTGAGCAACTGGGTGGGTTCTGGGTGAGATTTCTTTAGATTTACCAGGAAACTCAGAGACTCCAGAATGCATTCTATGAGGGAAAGAGATTCCTTGACCTGGCAAGGAGACTTTGCTACTATGAACCAGTCGTCCAGATAGGGGTAGAGTGCAACACCCAGTCTCCTGAGATGTGCTGCTACCACTGTGAGAAACTTAGTAAAGACTCTTGGGGCCAAGGATAGGCCGAACGGCATTGCAGCGAACTGATAGTGGCCCGAAGAAAGTTTGAATCTGAGAAACTTCCTGTGAGATCTCCTTATGGGTATGTGGAAGTAATCGTCTTTTAAGTCCAAGGAGGCTAGCCCTGCTGTAAGGACTCTATGACCAGTGACAGAGGGACCATTTTGAATTTGTTTTTTTCAGATGTTTAAATATCTGAGATCTAAGCTAGGTCGCCACTCCCCAGTTTTCTTTTGTGTCAGAAAGTACCTAGAATAGAGGCCCTTGCCCCTCTCGTGGGCCAGGACCCTCTCCACTGCTCATAGAGCTAGAAGATTTTGTACCTCTAATTCTAACAGTGGAACCTGTGTTGGTGACAGAGGTCTCGACACCTGGATATGCTTGAGGTCTGGCATCTGCTTGAACTGCAGTGGCAGACCTTTCTCCACTATCTCCATAACCACTTGTCCGATGAAATGAGGGACCAGTTCTGAAGATAGCGGAAGAGTCTGCCTCCCACTGGAAGCAGGAAGGCAACCTGGACACTCACATCAGGACGTACGACTGTGAGGCAGTTGGCTGGGTAGAGGTAGCCCTTCTTTGGCCCCTTCTTCCCCTGCCTCTAAAACACCCCCTGTACTGACCAAGGTCAGATTGGAGATAAGGATTGTAAGGCCTGGGGAAACAAACTTCTGCTCCTACCGCCCCTGGGTTGAAATCTCTGAGGGGCGGTAGGCATAGGTTTAGACGAGTGACCCTGCCAGGAGGCCTTGTATTCATCAACCTTATTCATGTAGTCTGTGGTTCTGTAATCAAACAACATGTTTTGATCACAGGGGAAAATCCATGGCCTTGGCCTAGGTGTCAGTGGTTAGATTGGTAGTTCTAAGCCAGGCAAAGCGTCTCAGAGAGATGGCATGGGTCATCGTCTTAGAGGTGGCATCATTGTTGTCTGCAATGTGGAATTGGTATTTGGTAGCTTCCAGGGCAGTTTTTGTCATATCCACCAGCTCCTGCACCATAGAATCTGACCCATTACGGGCAATGGCAGGACAGACTTCCATAGGGCTTTCGGATATTTAGCTTTAGAAACTGGCCTTAAGAATATAAAGCATCTGAACGGCTGGCAGAGGTACATTAACTTACAGTGAGAGCCCTGTAAGTTAAAAGTACCAGCCATGCCAACCTTGCCAGCCTCACAAGTGGTATCCTTGTGCCCAGCCTCCTTCATGATTGGCTGAAGCACTGGACACAAAATTTGAAAGTGCTGCCATTTTTGTTTTTCGCTAAACGAAAGATAGAGCTCCCCATCCCTCACACAACACTGTTTTGTTTTTTTAAGCCCTCATTTTTTCCTCTCACAGTCACACCAACTCACCACCCTGCCGCTCTGTACTGTTTGAAATAAAACATTTTTCCCTGCAGGGAACGAGCAACCTATCCAGCTGCCGCCCCCCCCCCGCCATCTCGGCGACTCGCATTGCAACACAGTCTAAACACATAAAAACAGTCCTGAATTTATTTCACAAACATCAGTATTAAAGCATCTGTTCTTTACATAACAAAACAGCTTACAGCTCCCACAGTCATTTTCAAGTCTGTCCAAGCTCATCGACGGCATGGCTTCTCATCACTCGCTCTGTAACCTGACCACCCGTATTCACCTCCTGCCACTTCTGAACGATAAACAGGTACGAGAAAAAGCAATGCTGACCCAAACAGCCACAATTCTATATACAAACAGATAAAAATAAAACAAGAAAGAAAACAAAAATGAATTCATTCTTTTGACGCTCGTTCCCTTTCCTCATACTTCCGGGTGTGATGTCATTGGGCACCCATGAAGTAACCGCTGCATTTTTCTCCGCAAAATGATTGTACAAAGCACATATTTTCTGCTGCAGAAGAGAAATTACTGAAGAGACATTTTCTAAAAACTCATCATTTTGTCTGGACGTGCTGACGGGGGAGGGATAAGTACAACACAATAGGGAAGGGGGACAACAAATGGCACAGGACAGAAACAGGCACTACTTTACCAAACAAACCTTTAAACTTTATTTTTAACATATTTTTTTTCAAATCCTTTCCTCAAATTTTTTAAATCCACACACAAATACCACAGTGACCATTTTCTAAGCGCAATAATACCCTCCAGAGTGGGCGGTATGGACAATACCGGACCTTCCAGGGGCTATAAAGCCCTCCGCCTGCGGTGTCGGGCCTCATTACACCCCTGGTTAGTCCGGTATTGCCCAATACCACCCACCCTGTCAGTTATTATTGCCTGCGTAAACTCCATGCACAAAGAAAGTCTGAGACGAAGGGAGGCTGTGGCATACATTTTCTTTGCTATAAAGTCAATTTTCTTGGAGTCCTTGTCCAGAGATGAAGGGGACAAGGAGACCCCAGTTTTCTCGCAAGCTGCCTGTTGCACTATAATCTCGTGGCTAGGGTGTTCAGATAGGAACTCAGTACCAGTTCTAGACAATCTGTATTTTTTCTCAATCCACTTGTCAACCCTGCCACCGAAGTGGGGGTTTGAAGCACTTTCATGGTATTTCTTCTGAATGCATTATAGATAGGGATGACCAGGGTCTTGGGGGTTGAAAGACCTCTCATCTCCCTATAATCTTCATCTTCATCAACATCCTGGTTGGGCTCCTGCGTAGGGAGGTCCAAGGTGTCTAGCATATTTTGTAAATATGTAAACATAGAGGTGGAATCCTCTTGGTCACACAAGGGGTCCCCAAATGAAGGGTCCGGGGACTCATGGGGCTCAAGGCCCTCAAAATCCATGTCGGGGCATCATAAAAATATTTGTCGTCATGTGCGTCACTCTCACAGTCTACAGAGGAGAGCACTGTGGAAGAGTGCTTGCCAGCATCAGTAAATATGGGCCCCATCTTTTGTAGGGTCTGAAACAGTTGCCATGCTTTTGCCATGACTTGCACAGATGGAAGATCCTATGCAGACTTTGGTTGTATGTGTTTTGTTTTTCCTTTATGCTTTAAGCTGCCTGTTGTCTCGCTATTGGTTTTCACAGGAGCATTTTTTTCTTGACAGAGTTTCTTTTTAGCCACTTCACCAGAGGCTTGATCAAGCTTCCTTTTTTCATCACTTTTATTATTTTTTAATTTGTGAGGAACTTCATCTTTGTAAGCTTTATTTTTTGGCTGGAATCTGGAGGGTTCCTCAGCACCTCTGCTTACATTTTTATTGTTAGTACTTTTAGATGGCCCCTCATTGGAAGTCTTTGATTTATCCTCAGCCATAATAATTAAAGGTTTTTTTGCTATGTGCCAATTTAACAAAGCAAACCCAAGATCTGGACCATAACAAACCGAGTGCAGGTTTCTGTGAAATGCCACTGGCCAGTCCTGCCCCAGTTAAATAACTCTGTCTATTTTAAAGAGCCTTTTTTTGTAGTACTGGGATCTATACCAGTGACAATCTTAATAGAAAACCCAGTAATACTGGTCAACTGTGCACAGGTTTCTGTTGATGCTGTGAAGCCAGTCCCATGAAAGATGACACCTTAGGTCCAGTTTTTTATTTATACATTGGTTTCTCTGTTAATGCCAATCCTCAGGGAACCCCCAGGCAACTGTCAAAGTCTGAAACCCAAATGGGAGCCTTGCGGTAAGGCCCGCGAGGTTTGAGGTAAAAGACAAAGCAACTGGCACTAATTCGATGGTTCCTTCAAGAATTACGTTAAAAAAGGAAGGAACCATTGAAATTAAGCACTTGTGGTAAAAATAACATAAAAACTGAGCAGTCGCGGTAAAAATAATGTCAAAATAGTGCGGTCACACTAAAAAGAGAAAATTAGTGCGGCGCTAACAAAAATGTAAAACTTTCACTCAGTACACTATAGAAATGGATTTATGAAGAAAACTCTACCCAGATAAGAACTAGGAGGCTGTCAACAAGGCAAGTTGAGAGGCACCTCAGGGGTAATGTTGCTCAGTCCAGCAGAGAAAAAATTCTGAAGCCTTCAGGCGGCTCTCTCTCAGCTCACTCCCCCTCCTGTTTTTTGATTGGCTATTGCCCAAAGCTCATTTAAGTAAAATTCTCTTAATGGCATACCCCCGGGGCAGTTGCACCTAGCCAGCTAACTGCTAAAGTTACTGATGCTGAAGGACTCCTGGGGTAAGAATGGAAGATGCTGCAATACGCCGTCTGAAGTGGCAACTCTGCAACATGAAGAAAAAGGAAGCTCAACTTGACAGTGACATCTGCTTCTTAACTGCACACAAAAAAACAGAACACTGTACCTAAAGGACTTCAGATCTACAACCTTCTACAAACTACATACAATTCAAGGTATGCAGAACAACTATGTCGTAGGACATCTGAGAAACTCAGGAATCACCTTATTCATCAGATATATGCTAGAAAATCTCACCTTAAAAATAAAATCTCTGAACTTTCATGCACCCTTCAAGGAAACAACAATGTACTGCCAGCATTCATGTGTGATCTCCAAACACATTACCAAAAAACTCTCAAGGCAACCCTATCACAAAAGAGGAGAAAACAGAGAACTACTGGACAGCAGCCACAACGGCATCTTGACTCATCCAGGGCAAGTAAACCACAGCACCAACACTGTCAAACAAGATAATACTCAGCAACAACTGCCAGTCATCAACCTGTCTAACAAAGAATTTACACCAGTAGAAACATCTGTACTATCCAAGGGCTTAACTTTCTGCCCCACACAGGAATTTGATAATATCCGATTCTATGGTGAGATGGAGGAATATTTTAGATGGCTTCATTTAAAAGAATACTTTTTTGATAAGAACAACACAAAAACTACACCGTATGACAGCACAAAAAAAACAGACTGGACCCTCGGAGTGGATGCAACCCCTAGTTGGATGCCTATATCGAGTGCTTCCAAGGAGAAATAAACTCCCAGATCTTAAGCAAGCAGCAGAAACTCATATAATATCACACCACTAGAAAAGAGGGCACTACAAACACAAAAGAACAACCATAACATTGTAATAAAATGACCTGACAAGGGTGAAGCTGTTGTTGTAATGGACACAGAGGGCTACATTAAGGAAGCACACAGACATTTGTCTGATACAACTTATTATAGAAAACTTACAGAAGACCCTACTACACAAAATGCTGAAGAACTCAAACAAATCATCATGTCTCTACCTAACAACATCCGAGAACAGTTAAATAAACTAATTCCAAACAAACTCACTCCAGGGACATTCTATATGCTGCCTAGGATGCACAAACCCGGGAATCCAGGACGACCCATCACTTCTGGCATTGGCACACTCACTGAGAACATTTCAGGGTTCATTGGCCCAGATATTCAGACTTGCGCCAAAGGCAAGGGCAAGTCCAGTGCAGTGCAAGTCAGATGCGCCATGAGGAAAAGGGAGCCAGATTCAGAAGATGTGCCCCCCCAAATGCTCTGGCGCAACCAGGCTGAATATGGCAAAGATGCGCTGCTGCCCAACCAGAGATGCAGTGGCGCAACCAGGGATGTGCAGGAGCATGCTAGAGCACAAACCCAGTGAGCTGAGCAAGAGCAGCAGGCAGCATGCTGGGGCGCGAAGCTCAGGGCAGCGGACACAGGACAACAACAGCACGGCACATCTGGGTACACATATGCGCCATCCCAGAGGGAACACAGGGGACAAGGGGACAGTGCACACAGAACCCCGGTCCACCCTCTGTGGAACAAGCACCAGGTTGACACACTGTCACCACCGCCATGCCAACGGCAGAGCCACACAAGAGACACCCACCGGGCATGCCCACAGGGTGCCGTGGCCATGGCACCAGGAGAAAAAGCAACCACAGAGAACTGTCATCTGGGGGTGAGGGAGGCACCAGCCACCTATTGCCATACAGACCACCACCTGGAGTGGGGAACGGCACAGTACCACTGCCCACAGTGGAGATGTGCAGCTCGACAGGCGAAAGGAAGGGCAGGCAGACAAGTATACAAGGTGCATGGCCAGCCACAGGCCACCATGGGACATCTGACAGAGGACCACACACAGGACAGGGACAAGGGGCACATGCGCTGTGCACACAAGAGCAGTGGCACAAGGGGACGGTGGAGGGACACCAGAGACACAGCAATGCACAGCGGAACTGACACCTGCAGCATGGCTCCACACGCCAGCTGCAAAGAAAACACAGACACAGTGATGTAGCAAAAGAAATGCTTTACTCAAAATACAAAATCTGAACAATATACAAGTGTTAGGTGAGGCACGGGGGAGGGTAACAGGAGGATGGGGACAGGATCCAGGGGCTCTACAATGGGAAGGGGGTGTTGGGCAGGGCAACAGGGTAAGGCCAGGTCAAAGAGGGGCTATGTACAAGGCCAAAGGGCTAATGCCGTCCATGGAGCTCCACCACCATCTGCTGCAGGACCCTCATCATCACCACAGTCTCGTGGATCTGCCTCCGCTTCAGGCACGACGAATACTGCTGGTGCACCAACAGGCTCCGCATTGGCCCGCAGTAACCTGCCAGAACCCCTCTGGGCCGCCATCCCAGGAACACCTAGGAGAAGGGACAGGACAGGCACTGAGTGATATGCTCGAATGAACCCCAGCCCACCCACAGTGTGCATTGGACAGCGGGGGCACAGACCACCAAACAGACTATAAGGGCCACGCACATGGAGGCCCACACCAGCCATCCACACAGCACACCACAGTGGTTCAGGCAGGCTGACAGTGCCACGCAGTGGGCACATGTGTATACAGGCATGGGCACATGGCACAGAGTGCAGGCACCCACTACTGTACACACATTGGAAGCCTTGTGCACCCCCTCTGGGCAGCACATGGCCAGCACAGGCCGTGCAACACCGTTACACTCAATGGACTGTGCTCCCACCATGTCTATGCAATCACATGGCTTGGGCGACCATGTCCGGACCCTCTGCCTACCCGTAACCCACAGTGACACAATAAAGGAATGTGAACAAGCCTACCTGGCCGATGCAGTCATGCCACTGCATCCCTAGACGTTCCTGCCATCACACCTCTAGCTGGTCTCTGCGCTGCAGCCGCCCTGGAAGTCCTGCAGTCCTCTGGCCCTGTGGAAGGAACAAGAGAGGTGGACATGAGTGCACCGGCATGCACAGACAGCCTCCCCCACTACACAGCCTGCATGGCGTAGGGCATGACCCCGTCTGCCCCGTGGCCCTGTTGCCTGCATGACTGCAACACGTGCAGCAGCCATGCAGGATGTGCAGTGGCCACCAGGACTGTGACAACCCCCGGAGGCAGCATACGCTGTGCACCTGTACACACACTATAGCATTGCCCTGTGCAGGCATGCCACATGTGCATACTAACCTGGCTGTGGCACTGCCCCATGCTGCATGTGTGCCTGCAGGCGTCTGAATCTGTCCGGGTCCTGGCAGCACAGGTCCCCATAATGGTGCCTGCACTGCTCTGCCATCCATGGCACTCCCGTGTGGTGCTTCAGAGACGTGGCCACCTACTGCCACACATTGCCACGTGCCTACTGCAGGGATACCTGGCTAAACAGATGGCCCTCAAATGGCTGGACCACGGCCATCAGGTTCACATTCTCCACATCTGTCCAGTTAATTGCCCTCCTGGAACCTGCGTTGCTCTCCATGTCGCTGTGTGTGTCAACGGTTGGAGGAGTCATGGCTGACACAGCAGGCACATGGAGCTGCATGTGGACGATGCGCAATAGTGAACAGTGTTATGCAACCACGCAGCATGTGGAAGCGAGATTGCCATACACTGTGTAGGTGTATCGTGCAGCAACACGCATGTGCACTGCACCACTGCCTGGTGGGTGAATGGGGTCATGTACAAGACCCCGACAGCACAGGGTGTGACCCCGCACAGCATCGCGCATGAACCAGGCATGCGTGGCATGAGGCATTACACAAGTCATGCAGCTGTGCAATAGCCAGCTGCACCATGTTGCGCGTGCATGTGCGATGGGCAAGCAGTAGCGCATGTGCATCAGCTCCACAACGTGCATGTAGGACGCTCGTTTGACAGGACCATGCTACGGTGTGCTCACTTGCACACTGCAGCCACGCGCACGCACCAGATTTGTGCAACACGGATGCTCTGGCGCAAGTCGATTGAGCACGGTGCAAATTTGCAATATTCAGCCACAGTATACAAATCACCTCATCAGCCTATGCACAGCACATTAGGGTACATTAGCATAGCATTACCATTGCGCACAAGCCCATTTGCATGTGATGTGCTTTTATAAGTTCCACGGAACAGCACAGGGCATGAACCGGTATTGCAGCCATTTAGGTATTTTGATGCTAGCTGGGATTGTGAGGCCTACACCAGCACTGCTACGGTGCCCTGCTCTGGGCCATGCTGACACTGACCCGATGTGCTGTCACTGTCCACAGGTAGCAGAATGTCCGAGAATGAGGGAGAGGAGGAGCATGGGCCTGCCCACAAGTGCAGGCCCAACTTTACAAGACAGGAACAGCAGGCCCTGTTCGAGGCCTACCTGGACAGAGAGTCCCTGCTGAGTGTTGCCACAGGTACCCCTCAGGAGAGGTCGGCAGGGTGGGAGGCCATGGCGACATTTGTCAACGCCCACGGCAGGCATCAGTGTACTGCACAGGAGTGCAAGAAGAAGGTCGGGACTGACAAGCACAGGATCAAGGAGAAGGTGGCAGCTATCTGGGCATCCTGCAACAGGACCGGCAGGGGCCCATCCACCACACCCACCCTGTCGGCCTCCAAGGAGCTGATGGCATTCCACTATCAGACATGTAGCAGTTGAGGGTGTGCCTGGTGGTTGGTTTCAGACAGGTGGCAACCCCTCACAGCATGGTGAGTATGTACACTACCTGCATGTCTGGCTTGTGTGGGATATCACATGCAGGTGTGCCGGCTGCCGTGCGGCAAGCCACGTACGTGGGTTGCCTGCCGCCATACATGGGACACTGTTGGACTGCGGCAACAGCACAATGCACACCTGGGGGGCATGTGCACGGGGTCTACAGCACCAGTAACACTGTGTTTCTTTCTTGCAGCACCATCACGTCTCCATGGAGAGGCACAGGCAGAGGCAGCCACAGCCACGGTCCCGGAGGAGGAACTGTCAACATCCACGGGCATCTGTGGCAAGGACCAGCTGTGGTGCAGCAGTGTGGGGATGGAGAACATCCTTGGACTGGGGTTGGACGACATGCTGGCAGAGCTCCTGGTGGATGCTGGTCTGCCGGTGCTCTGTGCTGACATCCAGCTGAGGGCCGTGTGTGACTCCGATGATGACTTCACACTGATCCTGGACAGCACCGGGTGTGTGGTGCCTGATATGCCCCAGGCACTGGCAAGGGCAACATCAGGGCCCAGTGTTGCACCTGTGGCTGCACAGCTGCCATCCATCCCCGCTGGCGCAGTGGTGTGTGGTGCCACTGCTGTGCCTGGCGAGGATGGTGGTGCTGTGGCAGATGCAGCAGTGCCGGGTGATGCCCAGTGGATGGTTAAGTAGCGGCAGCAGGATGCGGATAACACCAGGCAGCACACCACGGGGTCCACTGCTGGTGTGCCTGTTGGAACAGTACCCCTGTGCAGCATCCACCAGAGCAGGGCGCCGGATAGCGTGCCGTGGCACCCCCAGCTGGCCGCCATCCTGTCCTCGCTGATCGGTTGGCAGAGCACACCCGGTTATTGTGGGCATCCATGGAGAACCAGGCGCTGCTTGCCACAAAGATACGTGCACTGCAGGCAGAGGTGCGTCAGCTGGCCAAGCATCAGGACAGGGGTCATGCGCAGCTTATTGTTGAGCTCTGCCAGCTGTGGGAGGCCACGCCCACATCACTGGACTGCATGACCGGTACCACTGCGGCCAGGTTTGCATCGCTGGCTGCCTCTGAGCTCGGCCATGTGCAGAGGACCCCCCGCAGTGCTCTGTCAACTCCACGGTTCCGACAACATTTGGGCCCCTTCTGCCTGTAACTTTAAAAGGACTCTCTGAATGAGAGGGAAGGACGGAAAGGCATAGAGAAACCTCCCTGCCCGCAAAGGGATAACGCATCTGGCCAGAAAGCTCCAGGCACGCGCTCTCGCAAGCAGAACACTGGCAGTTTGGCATTGCGTGGTGACGCAAAGAGGTCCAGCTCTGGAAGACCCCACCTGTGGAAGAGCTGTTCTGCTATGGACTGTAGCAGCTCCCACTCATGCGCTCTGGATCGCGACCTGCTTAGGCTGTCAGCTAGATCATTGAGGACGCCTGGAACATGCACTGTGGACAGCAGAATGCCTCGCTCCAGCACCCAGTACCAGACTCTCATCGCCTCCCTGCAAAGGGGGTACGAATGAGTACCTCCTTGCTTGTTGATGTAGAAAATGACTGACATGTTGTCTGTTTGAACCAGAAGAGAGCCCGGTACCAGGTCTTCCTGAAAGGCCTGTAAGGCATAGAGAACCGCTCGCATCTCCAGTACATTGATGTGGAGGGACCGCTCCTCGGGTGACCAAACCCCTTGCGTTCATGAGCACCAGGTGCGCCCCCCCATCCCAGGTCTGATGCATCTGTTGTCAGAGTCTGACCTGGTGGCTCTGGACGAAAGCTGACCCCTTTCTCCAAGTTCCTGGGGTCCATCCACCAAAGCAAAGTTCTCCTGACTGGCCCCAAGATCTTGACCGTGGAGTCCAGATCATCGTAGCCTTGGTCCCACTGTACCCTGAGCATCCATTGCGGGACCCTCATGTGGAAGAGGGCCAAGGGAGTGACAGGGATGGCCGCTGCCATGTGCCCCAGTAACCTGAGGAAGTTCCGAGCTGGAACTTGAGGAGTTATTGAAATCCATTCTGCAATCTCTCAGAGGCGATCTCCCCTGTCCTGGGGGGAGGAAAGCCATGCCCTGGATGGAATCCAAGACTGCTCCAATGAAGACGAGCTTCTGACTGGGCTCCGGGGATGATTTTCGTAGATTCAGGGTGATCCCCAGCCTTCGGAACAGAGTATAGGTGTCTCCAAGGGCACGAAGTAGGCCTGTCCGCGATGGGGCTGTAAGCAGCCAATCATTGAGGTATGGGAACACGTAATGTCCCATGCACCTCAGAGCCACAGCCACCACTGCCAAGCATTTAGTGAAGACTCGCGGAGCGGAAGAGAGGCCGAATGGAAGAACTCGAAACTGGTAGTGCTCCCCTTGGAAGTGGAACCTCAGAAACTTCCTGTGGGGAGGGAAGACCCCCGATATGCATATATGCATCTTGCATGTCTAGGGAACAGAGCCAGTCTCCTTGGTGCAGCAGAGGAAGAAGGCCTTGGAGGGTCACCATCCTGAACCTTTTGTACTTGATAAAGAGGTTTAGAGGGCTGAGGTCCGGAATGGGACGAAGATCCCGTATCTTTTTTGGAACCAGGAAGAAATGTGAATAGAACCCTTTTCCTCGCTGATGCAAGGGGAATAACTCTATTGCCCTTTTTTGCAAGAGGGACTGAATCTCTCCTTGTATTAGTGGGATGTGAGAAGGAGGATAACGGGAGAGCTTTGGTGGAGTATTCGGGGGAAACTCCATGAACTCCAGCATGTGTCCCCTCCTGATGATATCTAAGACCCATTGGTCCGCAGTAACTGACTTCCACCCTTCGAAGTGAAGGGAGAAGCGGCCCATGACCAGCTCCCCTGGGTCTTCCTGTGGAAGGGGGGTGCAGAAGGGAGTCATTGGGCCAAGCCGGGTGTGAGCAGAGAGGCCTGGGAGGACTTGGGCCCACGGGTAGGAGCTCCACCAGACTGCTGGTTACTCGGACCTCCTATGGAAGCCACCTCTCTGCCCCTGCTGGTTGCCACTGGCATGACCTTGGCCACCTGAGGGCTTATGAAAGGGCCGTTTTCGTTGGCTTCGCTGGTCGCCATGGTACATCTGGCGGACCAACCAGATAAACTTGCCCGACTCCTGGAGATGAGAAATCAAGGCTTCTGTCTCATGCCCAAAGAGCACGGTACCCTGGAAGGGTAAATCCCTGATACCAGCCTGCAGATCCTGGTGAAAGCCTGAGACTCTCAACTAAGCATGGCGTCATAGGCACACCCCGGAAGCGGCTGCAATGGCTGCCGTATCTGCAGTATCATACGAGACTCATAAAACATGGGAGCCTACAACTGAGCCCGATTTCAAAATGTCCAGGAGCTTTTTCTTCTGGTCAGAGTCTGGAAGGAGCTTCAACAGCTCTTGTCCCCTCTCCCATAGCGCATTCTGGTACTGGACCATATGCGTTAAGAAGTTGAGGGAACGTATGGAACAGGTGGAAGCAGAATAAACCTTCTTGCCCACCTGGTCCAAATAGCGAGACTCCGGGTCAGGAGGCTGTGAGCTGAGGTGTTTCAGCTGTCTGGACTTATCATGGGCAGCTGTGATCACCGAGGAGTCCGCCTGAGGGTGTTCAGCAAGGAAAGCTTCTGCCCTCAGGGTCTTGTACAGCCTATCCGACTTCTTTGGGACAGCCGGGACTAAAGCTGGATGTTTCCAGGTAGTTCGGGTGAGATCCTGGAAAGTATCCACCAAAGGAGGGACCACCAAAGGTTTAGGCTCCTTCTGCCTCAGGTATTTTGCTAGTCTCCGGCGTTCCGGGTCCAGGTCCTCCATCTCCCACTCGTTGGAGGCCTGGATATGCCTCATGACGTCCATAAAGGTAGGATCATCTGGAGGTGAGCGAGGCTGGTCCTTCTTTCCCGGGGTGTGCTGCAAGCTGAGAAAGGAAGTCGAGGAAGATGAGGATGCGGGAGATCGACTATAAGATTTAGAATAGTCTGACCTCTCCGTGTGACCAGACTCCCGCTGTCGTCAGTAACTGGGGGACTGACATCGGTCCGAAGACCGACTCCGGTCCCTGGACTGGCGACGGAGCAGAGATCGACATCAGTCAGAGAACTGACATCAGGAGCGTTCTCACCTAGAGGACCGAGAAAGACTCCTAGAACGTGACCTAGACCGACGACAGTCACCAGAGTCCCTGGAGCGTCGTCGGTGATCTCCGGACCAGGTGTGGGAATGAGCCCTAGAGGGAGGTGTAGGCGGGCGCTCTGGAGACTTCTGTGGGGAAGGCTCACCTCCCGGCTGTGGTTTACCTGCTGGGTCTGGTACCGGAGTCTGAGCCGGCGACGGGGGGTGGGTCCGCTTGTGGACCTGCCCCCACCAAAAGGAAAACAGCTCCTGTAGCTCATCCCTCATGAAAATTTCTGCCACTCAGCCCGGAAAAGAAGTATCTGGGACGTCGGCCCGCGAAGGAGAGCCCTTCTTGGGGCCCAGGGGGCAGGAGGACTTGGGTGACAGGGACGTTGGTTCTTCCACAGCCAATCCCTCGCCCTTTGCCCCTTCAACCGGTGTCGGTGTTGGTACCGATGATGGGTGCCGCTGGAGAGTCCTTCGGCTCCGGAGGCGTGCCTTTAGCAGGCGGCACCGGTGCCTTGGGAGGTGGGGCCGAAGCTTGCACCTCCAAGGGCTTTATGGCGACCCTTAGCAGGGTTACCTTAGGCTTAGCTGGCTTCTCCCCCTGAAGGGCTGGCCTTGGCCTGAGTCGATTTTGGGCACTCTCCTGATCCTGAGGGACGGGCCTTCTTGGGAGAGGGCTGCGAGTGAGAACGGGACCGGTGCCTGGACCGACTACGGTCTTTACCATGCCACTTCTTCTCTTTGCGTTTCCCCTCGGAGGAGTGCAGATCCATCTTCTGCTCCAAAAGAAAGGCTTTCAGGGCCTTGAGACAACGGATGCAGGTCCGGCTAGTAAAGGCCTGGCAAGCGGAGCAGCTCACGGTGTCGTGTTCCGGTCCCAGGCAGAAGACACAGTGGCGATGGCTGTCCTTGGCCGGGATCTGCCTCCCACACTCTCACTTGTTGAGATGTTCCGGCGAGGCTGACGCCCGAGAAGACATCCGCCGGGACTGCAAAAAAACCATCGGACAACAGCCTGATGTCGGTAACTTATGAAAAACTGTTGAAAACACGGTAGAAAAGCGGGTTTTGATTGAAGAATTCTTGCTGACCTGGCAAGCTGAAGCTGCTCTTCTCTGTTCACGTGCGGGACGCGCCGGGAAAAGAACTGAGGTGGAGCTGGGTCCGCCCCGTTTTGTACCAGGGCCGACATTGGGGCGGGTCCGGCGTCGGTCCCTGCTGTGTACTGCTGGCTGAAGATTTTACCAGAGGGTCCTAGTTCCTGCGGCATAGTCCTAAGTGTTATAGCCTGCTGCAAGAGCTCCCACTCAAAGTAAGATCACATGTTCTGATCACACCTTGGTTGAGGAGAGTATAATTGTTTCCCTAAGAGATGGCAAGGCCTCAGATGGAAAAGGATATTGCCTTTGCCTCTTATGTACTGGGCCTGGCACTTCGATGACAGTGTGCATTCTGCCACAGTCATGCTTGTTGGTAGCAAATGCTTCCAATTGTCTTTGTAGAATGGGGAGGCGCTTCGGGAAAAGCTCATGGTTCTTGAACAAATCTATGATGTCATACTCTTTATTGTTGGCAGATATTGTTGCCACGTGTGAATCAGGGATCAAAATAGTATGATAGCAGCCCTGAATTTGGATCAGTAGCATGTTAGCTAGATCCAACACACAGCCGTGTGGTGCGAGGATGTCAGTTCCAATGATACTAGGATGGCCGTGCAATACCATTAGCTGGAAGGTGTGTGTAGCCTTCAGGTGTCCTAACTCTACAGGCATAGGTAGAGAGCGGTACGCAGGCAACCTAGTACCATCTACTCTTGACATGTTGGTCCTCCGTCCGTTGGACCAAGGAGATGTATCTGGGTGATCATCATGTAATACAGACACAGCTGCACCTGTATCCAGTAACACTGTAAGCAGGCGCCCCCGATCTCGGCCTCAGTGCAGGGCCTTCCGTTTGTATCCAAGACCAGCTTGTTTACAATCCGAACTGGGGCCTGTAATGGTCAATCTGTGCTAGAGGAAGCATGGAAAGGTTGGGCCTGGCTCCTGTGAACCACTTCACCATGCTGCACTGATACTATATAGGGAGGTGCTTCTGGGTTCAGGCCTGTTTGGGCCTGAGGGCCTGGACTTCCGGTATCACCATAACCCATTGGGACCTGGGTTCCCGGCTGTATGGCTGCAAAGGCCTGAGTGGGAACAGCATCTGCTACAGAACGCACTTGTCCCAGGAGTTCTCTAAACTTCCTATTCTCTTTGGCTATCCCCCTATACGAACGGCCTGGTCTTTGTTGTTGTTTGCCCTTATGAGTCTTGTGCTTCTTATTTTTGTGATAATTCCGGTTCCCACCCCATTGTTGCTGCTGCTGCTGTTGTGGTGGTTGTTGGGCCTGCTGGGGGTGTTGGTTGTCCACAGGGAGTGTTGGTTGTCCGCAGGGAGCGGCTGTTTATGTTGGGCCTGCTCTTCCACCGTGTAGTGCGTCATGTCCTCAGAGGTAGGCTCCACGGCAGCTACTTTCTTGGAACCGGAGCCCAGATCATGGATGTAGAGTTGATAAACTTTCGGTTTTCTGGAGGATGATGGCAAACCGTTCCATGGTGGGATAAGTGGTTGGCTCTACCTTCTCTCTCTCACTGCAGAGATCATGTTCCTAAGGAACAAGGTCTTATACTCAATAAGGTCTACCTTCACAGCTTCTTGTGCGAGTTGTTTTCCTGATCGGTAGGCCATCCAGAGTCTCTGGTGGTAAGTCGCTGGACTTTCCTTTGCATTCTGTTTTACAGGTTATGCAAGCATCACTGCTACTACACCTGGGCTGTGCGCAGAAATGAGTTCAGCTGCAACTTTGTCAAAGGTGGCGTTGCCGGCCTGGCGGATGGCATCGGGGAGTTTGGCCCACAATCCAAGACTGATGGTCTGGCATAGGATCTGGACCTGGTAGTCTGCAGCAAGACTAAGCATTTCACATTTGGCATGCACCTTTTCTAAGTGACAGCTGAGGTTGTCGGATGGGCTCATCCGATCGATACTGTTAGCTATTTGCTGAACAGAGTAGGCCATTTGTAGGGGATTAGTGGGATGATCAGGTGGAGTTGCATTACCTCGGGTGCCATCCAAGGCTGCCTGAGCTTCGGCCTCTGCTACGGAGCGGACTATGCCCTCCTGAGTGCCAGTTTCGTGAATAAACTGCCTAATTTGGCCTCTTAAAACTCGCTTATCCCTCTCCGGAATAGGCACACTATTTACCGCATTATCGCTCATTCTATCTCCTGCTTGTCTTCCACATTAATAACGGCTACTGGTGGTGCCGTTGGGACTAGGCCTGGGCCTGCTTCCCCCCATCATGGGGGTTGCCATGTTGACGTCGCCCGTGATGGACGTCGATGATGTATGACATGGTGTGGGTGTAACAGGGATCCGTCATATTGTAGACGGCGGGCCGGGGACTCTGGACCATAGTAGGGGTGTGGCTGGGCATTGTATTGAGAGATGTCATCTGAAACCTCCCCTTCAGATGACGTAGTTGAGGCAGGGACTACGCCCCCCATCGCCTTAACATGTCCAGCCAGAACCTTTCGTTGATGGCGCAGTTTCACCATCTTAGATTCACATTCTGTGTGACTCACCTTTGCAACATTCACATCAACCTCCTCTTGCATTTGTTTCTGCAACAGTCTGTACACGGCGCTCAATTCGCGATTGTCCCTGGTAGCCACTTGTAAGTCATTACGTACCTGGTTTATCTCGTCCTGTAGCTCTCCCAGCTCCTCACTCAACTGTTTATTTGTTCTGCTCAACAAATCATTTATATTCAAAACCTGTCCCTTATCCTGTCTCAAACTTTCACACTCCTGCTTTAACATGCAAATTTCCTGCTCTCCTGCCTGTGCAGAATGATGCAAAAGGGAATCCTTTTCATTTCGCAGAGTTTGAAGTTCAGACTCCAAATTCTGCTGCAGTCTGACACATTCCGTTTTCTGCAAACCCATCTCTTGCTTAAGAGATGAGATTTGCCAGTTCAAGATTTAAAACCTTGGCCGGAGGCTTCCAAAGCAGCATAGAGAGCTGTGACCAACAGCCCTTTAGCTTGGTGCTTATTGGCTGTTTATCTCGTCTCAGAGTACTGGGTTGAAATCCCCAGTACAGGGTTTTCGGATTGACTTGCATCCTTCGCGAAGTCAGCCCAGCCTCCATGGGAGGTAAGGAAGTTTGAGACATCGAGTCTCAGTTCTGGGCAGATATTTGATATGGTGGCCATTGTGTGGGCAGGAACAAAAAAAAAATCAAACTGTGAAAAAGGCGCCGTGCTGTGTATTGATCCACAGCAGGAGCACTTCAGTCGGGCTACTGTGCACTTGTAAGCTTGCAATTCAAAACTACCATGGAGTGGGTCGAATCGGCATCAACCACACCAGAAGAGCAGTCAGACTTTGCAAGGGGTTACAAAGTGATCGTAAAATGGGAGCGGTGATGTGGGAATGCACACCTATAGTCCCTGTTGGGAAGGGAAAAGTTGTAAAGCAACAAGCGAAACTTTGCAAACACCAAATATTGCCTGCACACGGTCGCCAATTGTCAGGAGGTTTAAACCTCACTCTCAGGTTCTTGGCAATATTGGGAATGCAAGGAATCACAAACACGTTGCATAAGAGTAATAAACGTGTTTATTACTGCCAAAAAGGATAATTACAGTTGCCCTAAGCAGTTCTTACCAATATGAACTGGGAGCCAATGCTAAGTGTTCCCTGTACCTCGAGGATTCTCTATGTCTCTTGGGGTCTCCGAGGTAGAAGACGTAATGTCTCACATTATATACCTATGATAATTACTATGGTTACTGTAAGATAGAAACATTTCTAGTTACAGAGATGAGCCCTATTGGCTAAATTAGAGGTGGCTCCATGGTCCAAGATAACATAATACAATTTTGTAGTAGTCATCACTTTGTGAAACAAAAGAGTACAGTTCTTACATAAATCATTGTAGTAGTACAAATCACCAAAAGGTGGCAATGCCGACTTATATATCATAATTATTACAAGGACACAGGTGTCCTAACATCTTGTAAGCAAGAAATACATATGTGTATTAGAAAGCAAAGTGTACAACAATAATATGTATACATATCCTGACATCTACTCTTATATGGTAGATGCCCTTAGCCCTATCTGTTAGTATAACGTATACCTAAGTGCTGGTTGTCTACGGTGTACCTCTGGGGGTACCAATAGAGGTGCAGGGACCTTGTGTAACAATGGCAAACTAATTATTTTGCTACTTGTTATCCATAGTTTTTTTTCTCTCTTGTAGTCCTGCCTATATTCCTGCCTCTTACATTTTCCTTTCAGCCTAGTCCAACCCAGCCCCTCCCCATCTCACACTTCACTGTGTATACTTACCTACCACTTTGTTTATCCAGGCCTTTTATGTTTTGTGTAATTTCATTCCTTCCAAGCTTCCTTTCATTTCTTAACATCCCCTACCTCCTACCATTCCTGCTAACATCTTGCATCTTTATGTGTTCCTGTCTTGTCACCTTTTTAGCATCCTTTTATTTTCAGATACCGTTCCTTTATAGTCCCCCCACTCTTCAGTTCTTCTCACACATCCTATTGTTTTTTACTTTGCAACTTTTATAGACTCTTACCTCAGGGTCTAATTGCTTTGTGTTCTTTTCCTTCTCTTCTCTTCTGAGCTTCACCCTGCCTACCATTCTGCCCTTCCTTCAATTCTCTTCTGCTGTTTTATACATTGCTCCACAGTTTATATAAATACTGTTTATGTTGCTCAGTTTGTCATTCACCTGAAGAAGGGACCTGTGAGGCCCTGAAAGCTTGTGTAGAATTCTGTCTTTGTACAAGACTCTTGTTGGTCCAATAAAAGGTATCAAACCTTTCATTGTCTCCTGTTTTCCAAGGACCAAAACCGCGAGAATCTCACTTTACTCTACTGGTATGGGGAGGGTCTGTTGACCTCCTCTTCCAGAAGTTGTTGGGCCTGCAGGCCCGCTTGCTCCCCCCAGTAGTTTAAATTAAGTTTATGGGTTATGTACCCTCCCCACAGTTTGTCTCTGAGGACCCTCAAGGTGCCCCACCCTACTGAGGTGTAGTCTGGTGTGACATACTCTTCCTCCTTGCACTATTCCTTCAGCCAGTTACTGAATTCCACTATCCTCTTCTTCCTGACTGTGCTGGCCCTTGGCACTGGTAATGCCTCCAAGAATGCTAGCAATTTTGCTACCTCCCTGAATCTATCTTGTACTACCCCCACCTACGTCGTTGGTACTAGGTGTAGAACTATGGTTAGTTCCTTCCAATCCCCCTAACCATCTCTCTGATTCTTGGAAACGCCTTCCCCACTGTTATCCCTGGCATGCAAATCACCTTTCTTCTTGCATTTGAGTCTCCTTTCCTTCAAGAGTGAATACCCTTAATTATGGAGTCCCCTAGGATTACCACCCTTCCGTCCCCTTCCCTTGCTTCCTTGACTATGGTACATGCTTCTCCCCCACCTAAATCCTACCCTTTCACTCTGGTTAACATCCTACCCTTGTTTTTCCCAAGCTCTGCTTGCCTGACACCACTGCAGCCTCTCCATTCCCCTCCATGTCCTTCTCTTTCTGGCTAGCCATGCTTGCCTTTTCATTCCCCTCTCTTCCTCCCACCCTAACCTCCACTCTCGCTGCTTCCTCTTCCCCACCCTCCTGGACTACCCTGTAGAGTCCTACCTCCCATCTCCTGTCATTCTACCCTGACCCCATTGTTTTAACCCAATCTCCTACCCCACCTCCTGTTCTCCCCTCCTGACTTCCAGATGATGGGTGAAATCTATTCTTTAAAGGTACCCCTTCAAAAGTTTCCCCTCCTGTTGCAACCTTCACAGTCCAGCCCCCTCTCCCCTACCACTTGCCATTCCCCCTCCCTGACCCTCTGAGTTAGAGGTACCCCAGATTCTGGATGATCCTCCCTACTCCTTCCCCTGCCTGCTGACCTCGCTCCCCTGGGCATCCCCCATCTATCTTTCTTTCCGCTGCCCTGCTTCTCCTATTCTCTACTCCATCCTCCCCAGCTCCCATCTGAGCTGCCTTACTTCTGCCCTTAGCTGCTCCAGGCTCCTGCACGCTGGACAGCTCTCTGCACCCCACATCATCCCCAAGAAGACTGCTGCCCCACAACCATTACAACATACCACCATCATGGTGCCTGTACATTCTCCTATTCCTTCACATCCTCGCAACCCCAGCCTCTACTAACCCACCAAATATGTATCTCCATATATAACTCAATTGGGTGAACACACTTTTAGTTTTAGCGAAAGCAATTCCTGCGTGTGATGACTATTATCCAGTAACTAAAACAAATACTTAAACATGACTGGCTGACAGTTGTGGGGGGCATACCCACAGTATAAAAAAAGTGCCATCCAATGACTTTTCACTTGCCTTCATAGTACTCTGCCCTCTTCTGACCAGTTTTCCCACACATAATATGGCTACCCTGTGGTACATTCTTCACCACAGTGTTTTAGAAAAGCCTTGATTCAGCCAGTACAACCACTGCAGCACATCTCTCCCAGTTCCAGGTTTTCAACACATCTTGCCTGCTGCTACACTCTCAGGCTCTGGGGTCCTCCCACACAGCAAGAAAAGGCTGGCCAACTACCATCCTCAGTGCCATCCCTCCTCTTAGCAGTACCACACCACCTCCTGCTCTCCTCTTTCGTGGCACCAACTACTACAGTGCCACCATATAACAAAGGCAGCTATTTCTCTAAATATACATCTACACTGAATTATGTTAAGTGTTTTTATTTTTATGTGCTCAAAACAAACCCTTGGATAATAGTAATAATACACTCCAGGGGGATGTGGTATATTATGTGATGAGGCCACTTCTTGGGTGCATAAGTCACTCAGCCTGTGGCTTTGTAACTCAAAATGCACCAACGACATGTCAGTATCCCATCATATTACCACACCATGTCATGCAGTTATTATTCCTTAATTATAAACTAGACTGGGAAAATCCTTCACTGTGATTGGTGGAATCTCATCACGATTGTCACCTATTAGTGCACAACCCACAGTTCTTCTCCTTAAAGTCCTTCCTTCCTTCCTTCATGACTTCACCCATATGTGCTCCTGCAATGAACCCTGCCTCTGCCTTCTCCCTCTAAATCTACCACCTGTTGCTTAGTGACTGCCGCTGCCTCCTCAGTGCTCTGCCCATCAGTGTCAACACCTCTGCCTTGATGGAACTTACTTTGTCCTCTGGAGCCCATGGGAAGTACCCTACCTAGTAGTACCATTTTCTTTCCCCTGTCTCTGTGCTACTTGCCCATCCTTGATGCATTTTTGCCTTATCTTGCCAAATGTATTGCTGCTGTTGAATTTTTTTAATAATAAAGTGCAACCTCAACTATCCGAGCCCTGGTTATCCAAACTTGGACATTGTCACTCAACTCTGGTTTGTCAAACGTTATGGACCCAATTATCCAAATAAATCTGATGTCTCCCAGAGCATTCGGATAATCGAGGTTGTACTACTGTATTTTTCAGCCCTGTGGTGAAGGCCGGTGTAGCATTGCTCCACTATGACAGAGACCAGGGTTTGATTCTCTGTCCTGACTCTCTCACCTGGGATGTTGGGGTCTGGAATGCAATCTTGAGGTATCGTGCACAGACCTGGGGGAGGAGAGGGCCCTAACCATCCTGCTCTCCAAGCACCACCTGCAGGTGAGAAGTGGGACTGCCTTGGCACTGTAGGTGACCACAAGCATCCATAGCTCCTCATCTACGGTTTGGTGCTGTGGGTGCTCAATGGTGAGGTTGGAGAGCCTAACAAGAAAATCCTTGGGGTGAAGCAGCATGATAGCCAGTGTGTCCAGGCCCGTCATGGAAGGCTCCCACAATGTTTGTTTTTTTTTTACATTACTGAGCTCTATGTCCTCTGCGTGCCCGACCAGCCTACGCTGGTTGAGCTGCTCTGCCCGTCCCCATCAATTCCCATCTTTGGGACATACCTCTTGCTCCATGTTGTCCCTCTGGATGACCCCCAGAAGAATGGCTGTCAGAAGTCAACCTAGTTCCTCCGACACAGTTGACATGTCAGGACCCATGGTGGGTGGCATACTGCATGTTCAGGTTTTCTTCTCTGTTGTTTCTTTCCCAGCCCAGGGATATTGTATAGGCCCTGACTAATGCACAGGCAAACACAAGGCATAATACATGAGTCAGAGTGACAACATCCCCCTCCCTCAAATACTGGCTCCAGCGTGATCATGCAAGTGGCAGTACTGCAGCAGAGTCCAGTAGCCCTCACTCTCCCGAGAGGCGCGCGTCACTGAGCTGCTCCACTGTCCTCCCCTGGTGAGCCCTCTGCAACCAAAATTAATTCCCAAACCTGGGTCATTGATGCCACAAGTGGTCTCGCTACTGCACTGATGGCCCCACTCATCTTCCATGGTGTTAGTAGAAGCAGTGGGGGATGTTGCCTGGTTGTGGCCAGGCCCCACCACAGAGGGGTAATCCGCAGATCAGGGAGTGTGGAGATGTGGAGGGATCAGGCTAGGCCAGACAGTAGGGATGGAAACGCTGCCACAAGGGAGCTAATATAAATTGAAAAAGAATATTTTATTTTTGTTTTTTCTATTTGCACTATGTGCAATATTGTTGCTGATCTACTGTAGCTGTTTTGAGGAAATCTGTTTTCTAATGTGTACCTACATAATTATTTAATGCTTTTAGTTTCAGCTGTACCCCCCAAGTAATACCTCTCCCTTCAGGTCACACCTGGAAAACAATTTAAGTAAATAAACAATGAACCGACTGTCTCCTGCAATATGAAGTTGAGCATCTGGACTCCGGCTGATAACAGACTGAAGAGGCTGCCCGACAGCCTTCTCATGCAAAAACAGAGAGGATAGCTTAAAAAAACAGAACAGCAAGCATTCATGTTAAATCTGCACTTTTCTTTGTTACATAAACTCTTTCCTGTGAAACATACATTCAAATCATAGCAGCCAGACAACAGACAAAATGGTATTTTAAAGTTGACCATTTTGGTTGAGGATTTCAACACAACAGCACACCTCGTCTCAAAGAGGACGTCTGAAACAGTACAGGTATGCTTACTCCTGTTGAGACAGAAATGAACATTTGACAGCAAAAATCAGAATAGCGTAGCAAGTTCTTCAGCTCATTTCAGATGTAAGCTGTTCAACAATTCATGGACCTTAAGCTCAGAAGTGCATCCCACTGCGGCTAAATTTATTTAGTGCCATGTAGTAGCTAGCATTCAGTTGCCATAAAAGAAACATTGGAGAAAATAATTAAATTTTGGGCTGTTCATGATGCAGTTTGGTTTCTAAAATCCTACTTACTGTTCTGTGGTGCCGTCAACAGTTTTTGCAAATACAGGATTCAATCTGTACCTTTTTGATCTACAGGACCATTTCAGGGCTGTAAATACAAGCCCAAGAGTGACCAGGTAATCTTGCATCGAATGGCCAAACGTTCAACAGCTGTCCCATACTGTCCACATGCATCGTGTTGCTTGATTACTGAGTAATCAGTTACTCAGCAATCCAGTATTCAGTGCCTGTAAACACCATTACCGATGATTCAGGAACTGAACTGTAATCTGTCCAAAGTGGATCAATACAAGTGCATTGATCCCCTTGTTTTCAGTAGCTGATAACTGGCAAACAGGATCAGTGTACTGCATTGACCCTTCATGCATGCAGAATGGCAAATTTTAGATTACGCATTTTGCCCAGTGTACATGCACCACTCCTTCATTACTGAATATTTGATCCCTTAGTAACTGTGCTCTCTGGCACATGTAAACAGAATGGGATTACAACCCAAAACCTGACATCGACTACCAGGTAACAGAGTTTAGGTGGATGTGACCATGGCAAATGTGTGCTCACTGGCAACCTACACCACATGCTTGCAGCGCAACTTCAAGACTGCACCGTGGTCTAGCAAGCAGAGTACAGAACCATACCTCTCAACCTTCTGCCTCATAAATCAGGGACAAGGCTTAAGAAAATCAGGGACAGAGGACCAAAATCAGGGACACATCTTCAGAATTGGTGATATCCTCTCAGGAAGCTGGAAGAATAAGGGGCATAGTGTAAAATGCATTTTCTAAGAAAGAACAAGTCTGTAACTTTAATGTCTGACATTATTGTGTGCTTACAACCCCTACTGTTTGGTCATGGAAACACAATTTTTAGGAGGGACAGAGTAAAATTTTGAAGCAAAATCAGGGACAGTTGAGAGGTATGTACAGAACTGTGCAACAGGTGAGGCTGTGTATGAATAACCATCAGTTACTGGCTTACTTTGTGATCTTGACCAAGTCACTCAATCACTCTGTGGTTCAACCCCACCTCCCAGCGCACAACTGGGTAAAAGTCTGAACCCTTACTGAACACTGAATTTTGAACAATGGTTGGGCTACCTCCGATAAAAAAATAATATAACTGATCCACATGTTTCTGGCTATTTTTCATAGCACTGCTGCTTTAAATGTAAAAATACTGCTGAAGAACCAAATACGTCTGCTGTGAGTTACTAGAGCAGAGAAAAACAAAGTTATGAAGCACTGATCAAGACAGCCTCAAGGCTTAGCTGCTCATTCCTTACTGACACAGAACTGGCTGGCTTGACTGCCGACTAGAATACTGAGGCAGGCTAGGTCGTATGATGACATCACAGCTTTGTGACTGTGTCAATGACCCTAGTAGGATGACCTAATTACCAGGCGTTATGAATAACCCAGTGACAACGAGGAACAACACAGAACCACTGGACTTCTTAGGTTTTCCTTGTTGTTGCCATAGTTTATGATAACCTTCCCAGTTATTTTTGAAGAGGGTGTTAGTTCATGGAAAACTGGATTCACTGAAGATTGTGATACTGGTAGTAGCGCAACTGTAACAGTATTCTGGGTGGCCTGGGTTCAAGTTCCAGCTGAGGCACTTCTTTCTTTCATCCTTGTATTTGTAAGTGTTCCGTAAATGTGCACACTGCACTCTTGTGACTGAAAATAGATACTGTACAGAGACACTACGGCACACAAGCTTTCATGGCCACACCTGATGAAGGGCCCTGTGTGGTCCGACAGCTTATGCACTGCAATATCCATGTACAATATCTATACTGATCCAATAAATGGTATCAGTCTTTTAATCCAGTTATTCTGGAAAACTTGTAATGTCATAATTCGTTTGACGACAGCAGACCAGTTACACTGTAAACAGAGTGAATGGGATGTTGCCAGTTCCTCACGCAGGAACTGGAGGTGCATACACAACATGCAGAATAGCAATGCTAATTACTAGAAGAAATTACAAAAAGTTAAATAAATGCAAGACGTGCTGGACAAGCAGTTTGTCAGTATCTGGTGGATTTCATTTCCCCCATGCATGCTTGTCTTGAAATACAGTGAGAATGACAAGTGCTGCTTAAAACCAAAATTCAGTTTTATTCTTTTCAAGCCATAGAACTCGTACTGGCAAGAAAGACGCATCTTTAAATGCAAAGCTTGTAGCTTGCTTTGTGGCGCCGAGTGGTGGGGCACCTGTCTGGCAAACTGGCAACTTGGGTTCGAGTCCTGAGCCCAGGACTTCAGGAGCAGAGGCTAGCAGGCAGGGTGACAGTGTGTCCATGCGGACACTCTCCTCCTAGGAAAAGGTGCTGCACAGCACCACTTGGAGAGTGACACCTGGTGGTGTGTGGAGCTTTGCTGGCGTGGGTGACCACATTGGCTGGCTCCGCCTCCAGGGTGTTGCCATGGTGCACACCACTGGGGTGTGGGTAGTGGCCTAAAAGAAAAAATTACTCACCACAGTAATCTTTCTTCCAATGGGTCCTTTAGCATCAGTAGCTTTAGCAGTTAGCTGGCTAGGTGCAACTGCCCTGGAGGTGTGCCTTTAAGAGAAATTTAAATGAGGTTAGGGCCATAGCCAATCAGAAAACAGGAAGGGTAGTGAGCTGGGTGAGAGCTGTTGATAGCTTCAGAAATTTTTTCAAAGGAAAACGAGGGCGCATGCCCCAAAAAAGAATCAACAGGATTCAAAAAACATGCAAATGTCCACAAAAGTGGAAACAGAAACACCACCACAAGTTAAACATGCATCAATAAGAAACCCCAAATTTGGTAAGAGATGTGATAAAGAGCCCTTCTCCGACAGGTGAACCAGGGAGGAAGGGTGGGAGCTTACTGATACTAAAGGACCCCTTGGAAGAAAGAAGATTACTGCAGTGAGTAATTTTTTCTTCTTACCCCAGGAGTCCTTTAGCATCAGTAACTTTAGCAGACTACCAAGCAGCACCAAGTGGGAAGTGGGCAGAGTACCTACTAGGAAAGAGGCTCTGCAGAACCACCCTGCCAAATTTGGCATCAGATCTTGTCTGCACATCCAAACTGTAGTGATTCACAAAGGTGTGTACAGATTTCCAGGTAGCTGCTTTTCAGACATCCAGTAGTGGAATGTCTCTTGCTGCTGCAAGCAAGGCTGCTGCGCCCTGGTGTAGTGGGCCCTGAGCCCCACTGGAGGGTGGTGACTAGCCTTTTTGTAGCAGAATCGAATTCAAGAGACCTACCACAGGAAATAGTTCTTCTGGTAGCTGGTCTTCCCCTGCCTACATACCTGTAGGTGGGGAACAACTGAGAGGAAGAGCCTCTGGACTGTCTAGTATGCTCTAGGCAGTAGAAGATGGCTCTTTTGACATCCAAGCTGTGGAGCTTTTGCTCGCCAGGAGTGGATTTCTCAGTAAAGAAGACCGGCAGAGTAATGGACTGGTCCAAGTGGAACTCTGAAACCACCTTTGCAGAAATTCCTATTTGTCCTGAGCCCAACGTTATCGTTGTGAGGGAAGATGTAAGTGGCTCAGTGAACAGGGCCTATAGCTCTGAAAACCTCCTAGCAGAGGAAATGGCTACCAGGAAGCCTGTCTTCCAAGTTACAAATTAGCTGTGGGCTGTGAACATAGGCTCGAAGGGTGGATTCATGAGCCTGTCTGTGCAAAGGTTAGGGCTCCAAGGACGAACAGGCCCCCAGATTGGAGGCTGGGGGTGCAAGAGGCCTTTGAAAAACTGTTTAAATATGGCGTGGGAAAAAAAAAAACAACTGATTTTTTTCTTTCCCACCGAAAGGTAGGCCGAAATTGCCTCAGGTGTAGCTTAAGGGAGATGGTTTCTAGCCTGACGCCTGTAAGAAGAGTACCAGGCAATCCAGCAGCTGAGGGTCTGAAACTGAATGGGATTCGACCTTTTTGCTCTTGCACCAGAGGGAAAACCTTTTTTTACATTTGGCTGCATAAGTCTTCATAGTATTTAATTTTTTTAACCACCCTCAGTATCTGAAGGACCTGTTAAGAGTACTGTAAGGATGCAGACTCTAACTGTTCCAGAACCAGGCCTTGAAGTGAAAGGAGTGTATGCCTGGATACTGCACTCCTGTCTGAGGAAGGTTCAGCAGGAAGTGAGTTGGAGGCAGGCGAATGGACTGCTGCAGGGCACTGAGAAAAGGAGAGAGTACCAGGCCTGCTTGAGCCAACCCGGTGCCACCAGGATCCTAGGTGCAGGCTGTTGTAAGAGTTTCAGAATTACCCTGAGAATCGGGAAAGGAGGGAATGCATATAAGAACCTCGCTGACCAGACCAGGATTAAGGTGTCCAGAGGAGGCGATCCTGGGACTGGAGCCTGCAACAGAACTGAGGAAACTGGAGGCAGACAGATTCACTTCTGGGTGCCCAACCGCCCGAACACCGTGGTTAGTACTTGTTTTTTCAGAGTCCATTAACTCTGGCCTTGACTGATGCAATTAGAGCCTCTGCCAGAGCATTGTGTTTGCCTGGGAGGTGAATCGCTGAAAGGACTCCCCCCAGGTCGAAGGCGAGAGACCAATTTTTATAGCACCTGCGAACAGAGTACTCCTGATCTGGCCACTGCAGTAGTGTCTGTTCGACTCTGTAAGTCTGTCCTTTTATGACAGGAGCAAATGCTTTGAGCTAGAAAGATTTCTCTGAGTTCCGAGGAGTCTACCCAGGGGACAGTACCCTCCCCTTCCTGGTGTGCCCCGGGCTGTCCCAAACTTGGACTGTCCAAACACACCAGGGAAAGGGGTGCCCCAACCAGAGGAGCAGATGTACCAGTGGTTCCAGGTTGCATGGCAGTGGCCACGGGGACCACTGCTGGCTGGTCAGTACCACTGATCCCAGAGCCTACCGGCAACGACTGACCCCCAGAGGGAGGCCGAGTGGGGGACGAGGTGCTGTAAACTGAGGGATCAGAGGATTCCAAAGAATCCGGGAGCCAATCAGGATCAGACCGGAGTCCCCTCCATGAGTGAACTCCGAGGTCCGATGCCAGATCACCCTCGATTCCGCAGTTCCCGGACCATGAGCTGGACCACCTTCCACCCGGCACAGCAGATGGCACGAGTCAAGCACTGACACCGCGCCAAGCGCCGCCACCCTCCAGCACCATAAGCAGCACGGAGTTGGATGAGACACCGAGCACGGCACCGCGCTCCCCGGCACCCCAAGTGGTGCTGGAGCCGGTCAGTGCCGACTACGGTGCCGCCCCCATCCCAGCAGCACCATCGGCCGCGGAGTCAGGGTGACACGGCCCAGTCCCGCGCCACATGGCGCCAGAAACAGGCCCAGAAACTGCAGAGGCACTACCCCTGGCGCCACAAACATTGCCAGAAGCAACAGCGGTCCCAAGAGATGGCCCGACGCCCTCCAAGCCCACGGCACCATGAATGGCACCAGGACCAAGGGTGGCGCCGCCAGACAATGCAGAGGACGGTGCTGGCCCAGATGGCCCAGAACACGACACTAAGTGAGCCTTCACCTCTGAAGAGGCGACTGCCATAGCGGTGCCTCCTGTCTGTCCCCCGAGAGGGACAGACTGGGCCTCCTGCACCGCGGAAAGAGCCCCTGCCACGGCAAGGCTAAGAGAGGCGGAGACTCCCTCCTCCACAGGCTGTATAGAGCTGACAGGGGACCCGGAGGAAGGGCCATAAATCCTCGTCTTGGCCTGTCAACTGTGAACCTGTCCCCCGAAAGTCAGCAGCACATGTCCAACTTTAAACACGCAGATCTCAAGAACTTGATGGTCCACAGAGAAACAGGCATCACAGTTGTCCATATTGTGGGCCAGGCTGAGGCAGGAGAGGAAACGGTCATGCTGGTCCGTCATGGAATAGAGGCGGCCACAGGGGCACCGCCACATAGGAGGCTGCCCCGCTTTTGATAATTTTTTGCTCCCTGGGACGAGATATGACCGTATAGCAAACAATAAACAAAAACAGTAAAAGTAACAAAACAATCTTACTGGCAGAAGCGACGTCGAGCAGGGAGAAACAGAATCGAGACACAGACACACACACACACACACACACACACACAAGGCCGATGGACTAGGCCGCACACGCAGTTTTGCTAGCAGAGTCTCCAAACGAGGTCTACACTTGATGGCGGGAGAAGAAGAACTGGGGCTGGGGCAGAGTCGATGGCAGATAACAGCCAACCTGCGAACGCCACATAGACCGTCAGCCTCGAGGGCGGCCCTGGGCCTGCATCAACTCCGCCCATAGGAAAAAAAAGTCTCCCACGGGGCCCTAGCTCTGGCGCTATACCCACTAGTGATGAATGGTGAAGACTGACACAGATAAGATCAAGGCAACTGTCCCTAATGCAACAGTTCCCACAAGAATTTGGTCAGAAATGAGACAACCGTCGAAATTAAGCACCCACGATAAACTCATCATTTAAAATTAACAGTCATGGTAAAAAGAAAGTGAAAATAGTGCGGTTGCGCTAAAATTAAAAAATCAACACGGCGCTAACAAATTTGTAAAACTTTCACTCAGCACACTATTAAAAAAGAGATATGAGGAAAACTTTACCCAGATAAGCACTAGGAGGCTGTCAACAAGGAAAATTGAGACGCCTCAGGGGCAATGTTGCTCAGTCCAGCAGAGAAAAAATTCTGAAGCCATCAGCAGCTCTCACTCAGCTCACTACCCTTCCTGTTTTCCGACTGGCGATGGCCCTAAGCTCATTTAAAGTTCTCTTAAAGGCACAGCTCTGGGGAGTTGCACCTAGCCAGCAAACTGCTAAAGTTACTGATGCTAAAGGACTCCTGAGGTAAGAAAAATGGAAACTAGTACCTGTCTCAGCCTGCCGAATGACGGCTACCTAGTCTCCCCCATGCCACAGTCACCCTAGAACATCTCTTCTGCTCCCCCAGTCCTGCATACCTCAGAGGACCCCCTAGCAATGCTACACCCCTCCTCTCCCCCAGCAGGAATAAGCCAGACCTTCGGAGGTCACGGGGACAGCCATGGGAGTCAGGTGGTTGGCAGCGGCAGCAAAAGGTGAGACTGGCAGACAGGTAGGACGTTGAGCAATCAGGAGTGCAGGTAAAGGTGCAGCAGTAAAAACTACCACTTGCATGGTTGGCAACCCAGGCTTGGGAATCTGGATCAGGGGCCAGCCAAGGAAGAGGAGAACAGAGCATCCCAGCAGACATTCATCTCCGCCAGGGAGGGTGGGTGCCAGATGCCACCGCTTGAGGGCCACCTGGGTAATGTGGTGCAATCACATGGCAATGCTGTGTCGAAGGTGGGACACCAGTTGGTGTCATACACTGTACAGTTTGTGCTCGCCCTCTTGTTCCAAGCATCCCTGGAGGGGAAAAAATGAAAAGCCTGTACTGCAGTAGGATGGCCAAGTTTTCCCACACTGTTGACTTCGGCTCCCCTTATATTCAAGTGTGTAATTATCGGGGTGTAGTTGCATGACTCGAGGGTGTTGTAAGTCAGGAGGTACTTTCAAGGGCAAAGTGCAATTATTCTCCATTATTACACATTCCTGAACTGTCTTATTGCATTTATAACAGGGAGAGAAACATTGTGAGCCACTGACAAATAAAAGTTCGACTCTGGAATGCTGCAAAATGCTTGGAGTTATGGTTGTATTTGGTAGACAAAGCAGTCCCTTCAAACATACGGCAGTTAAAACTGCCACCGAGATTTGGAACTTGTGCACAGACGCCGTCTCTGTAGTGTGACGTGCATTGATACTATAGTTGAACTGGTGCACAGGCTAAAGAAGTATAGGAGTGTAAATATGATCTCATAATTAGACACCTGTACTGGTCTCTCAGCCAATTAAACAGCTCACATTTTTCTCACCATGTTATAATGGGGGATTTGCCCACGTTTCATGTGGTGTGTCATGAGGCATAGCTGAGTGGGTAACCCTCAAATACCAATCCCGAGTTCCTTACTGCGATTATACAGTGGACCCATGTGTAAAATAAATTTGAAACTGTGTTTGTTTTGTGTGGTAAATGCCCTTCTTCAGCCGTGGTTTTTTGCAGGATTCACCCACAGGTAACGAGCTTAGCTGACCAATCAGGTTACAGGATTTTTTTTTACTTCCTTTGTATTATCATCAATATAATCTGCATTATAGCTTGAGGTTGCGCTCACGACCAATCGGAGCGCTCCTTTCCTCTGTGCATGAGACACTCTTATTCTTTTAAGAGTGTCTCATGTGCAGCTGCCCTGGTAATAGGCACATTGGGGAAAGTTTTTAATTTTTTTATTTTAATATATTACTCCTTGATCTGTTATCAATTATACCTCTGCTGAGACAACTCTTACAGTTGTAAGAGTGGTCTCACTTACATCCTTAGGGTATCAGAAACTCTCATCTTTGGTTTGCAGTTCTCATACCGTAAGAATGTATGTGAGACCACTCTTACAACAGTAACAGTGGTCCTGGCAGTGGCATTAAGCACATAAACACTCCAGGTTGCCTAGTGCCCTGTTGCACAATATCTTGTGGCAGGTCTCAACAGGAGAGTGAAACTCAATCTGCGCTGTAGTTTTTGTACATCAATTATTATTGTCTTTCTGATGGTCACTATCAGCTCGTTTCTCAAGGGTCCACTTAACCATGGGTAGTGGTCCTTCGCTGTTGTACGGAATTCTTTTAGACACTTTTATTAGTGTTTAGAATCCTTGGCATGCATTTCTTGTAGAAGTCTTACCAACCACCTGCACACATTTTGTCACAGCCACGTCCTTCCCCCTTGTTGCAGCGTCTGGTACAGTTACTGATGGAGCAGCAGTGAAGACAATTTGGTATTCCGCCTCAAGGTCTTGTATTCAGCCTGCCTAAAACAGCAATGCTATAAACTGCAGACCGGTATCATCGTGAAGTGGTACTCCAGCTGGAATACTAGGCGGATGAAAATGATATTCTGCCCTGAAACCTGGTATGGAGAACATTAATTCCGGACCCTGGAGACACATACTGAAAGGGGAACAAGGGGGTAAGGAAATATGAATCGAGAATGCTGCGATGCCTCTTGATTTACAAAATGGGTCATGAAAATCTTTTAACTTTACTGGGCGAAACAGGTCATATGACCATTATCTCCCCCCCCCCAACCTGGAATATGTTTTTTTTTTAATAAACGAAAGCCTATTTTATAAATGGAACAAGCACTCCAGTGTGTGCGGTCATAAAGCACTAATGCACTTCTCGAGAGGTTGTAGCACCTGGTGTGAACAACCCCCCTCCCCCCGAGGTGTGTATTATTTCCCTATAACTGCACAACGTCATGTGCTATTCCTTACATACCAATGGCTTCTCCATTTGGCAGGAGAAACTGTAAAGAACACCATACCACTGTCTCTAATCACAGACGTCAGACACGCACACTTGTAAATCCAATTTAATTTTTAGCAACTTAAAAAATAAACAGCCTTTTAAACTGGTTAAATTTACAGTAAGAGAATCATTGCAGCTTTTTATCAGTCCATCATCCATCCATCCCACGCACAGTGACTAAAGAGACACTGCTGATATCCCACGTGCTAATTCTGGCTGTTTTAACCTAAAGTGTATGTTTGTGGGACGGGGGTGTTGATAGTGTCACACATAGTATGACTGTGTTGAAAGAACAACTGCACTTGTCAGCTCACCGGTGCAACAGTAGCGCTACCGCTAGGCTTGCGCCGCTGACCAGGGTTCGTGAACGAGCCTGCAATGTCAGAGGGACGACCAGGAAGAGGTAGGATGAGCGCCCCATGGACTGCTCTTCTCGGTGGGGGGGTGGGGTTGCAGGGACCTGGCATCTAGGCGACACTTAGAACAGGATGGATGGAGCGGTCAGATCCTGCATGCACAGGAAGGTAGGTGTCGGCGGACGTCAGTGCGCACGCCCAGTCTAACCTGTGATGTCACTGTACTACTGTGGCTCCAAGGGGGAAACCATGGGGAAACTCCCTCGGGCTGAAGCAGGATGGTGCCCAGTGAAGCTGCTCACTGGCCCAAGTGAATGATGCCGAGCATAAGTCTTGGCTGGGACCCATAGTGGATCTCGGTCTCTCCTTCGGCAACTCTGCTGTGAGGGGTTAAGTTGCAGGCCACCAAGTTCAAGCAGCTCGGGGGATGCCAGAGGGTGTGGGGAACATGGGTAGATATGCAATAAATCCCAGCCAGTATAACAAAGAAAAAAAAAACAAAAAAACAAAAAAAAAAAACAGAAGAACACTAAACATATAAATCATTTTTCCAGCAGAAACAGTTTTTAAGCACTAGTTCAAATTCTGTTATTGTTCCATCTGTGCAAGTCTTTTCGTAACCACAGTGGACATTTCTGATTTATATTCTGGTGGGAAATACTATTTTAGAAATGTTATGATGTAGTTTATGTTTCTCTTAACCCCCGGGTTCTGTGGCAGAACATGGATGCATTGTGTCCACAGCAGAACAGCACAGCAAGGACATAAACTACATCCCCATGTTCTAAAATGGCCCTTACCAACAGCATGTGAATCGGAATCACCCACTGGGATAACCAAAAAACCTGCATAGCTAGAACCATGACAGAATTTGATCCAGTATTTAAAAAGCAGCTTCTTCTGGGAAAAATTACTTGCAGATTCCGTACAGTTCTCCTCTGAGGTCTAGCTTTAAAAAAAAAATGATAAGAAAGTGCACTATATGTCAACAGTAACATAAGAAAAGGTGCTGGTTGTGCCCCAAAACCACAAAATGGGTGTGTGCGGAAAGCATGAGGCGAAGCTAAAAGGTACTGCTACACTCCTTAGTGAGGGGGTGCGATTTTTTTTCAGCATCGCATCTGGCCACTTTGGGGGAACTCAAACTGATGGGTGCCATGCCTATGCACACCACTGCAGAGGCAAAGGACCTATAAAGCACCAAAGAAAAAGAGAGTTAATTTCCACACATAGGGAAGGGGCCTCAATTGTTTTAAACAGGAGGTAGGGCAGAAGGGTATAATATCCAATTTAGTCTTGTTTTCTTATTTTTATAAATTACTGATCTTCATTTGCAAGCTCAGTTTTGGTACATCCCTTGTCTCCGTTTTGCAATCCTCCAATGAGTCACATGACACAGGTATGACCAACACAATATAGGCCCACCAAGCGTATAAGACACGTGGGTACCAATACGTTGGAAACATCCACCATCAGGGCTACCTGAATGCCGTTAGTTATGTTTTCGAAACAGACATTGTTGGCAAAAAAGGACTGCTTGGCCCACTCAGTCTGTCCAGATGTTCCCTGCCTATTCTGTCTCTGCAGACCCTACCTGGTCTCCAGTGACCCTCCTCGCCTAGTTACCCGTATTCCTCTTTGGCTATGCCATGCATGCTTGAAGCCCACCCACTGTTTTCGCTCCACCCCACCTCTGCTGGCAGACTGTTCCAGGTATCCATCACTCATTCGGTAAAACAGTCCTTCCTCACGTCCCTCTTAACCCCCCCCCATTTCCAGCTTCACCACATGCCCTCTTGTCCTGGTCTGCTTTCTCATTTGAAACAGAACCCCCTTCTGTACCCTGTTCACCCCTGTGAGGTACTTGTAGGTCTCCATCATGCAACCTCTCCCTCCTCTCCTCCAGGGTGTACATGCTGGGACCACTCAGTCTCTCCTCGCAGAGCTTCTCATGCAACCCCTGCACTATTGCAGTTGCCTTCCTCTGGACTGCCTCCACCCTATGTCCTTTCTGAGAGCTGGATGCAGTACTCTAGGTGGGGTCTTACCAGTGACCTATACAGTGATAACATCATTGCCCTCCTCCTGTTAGTTATACCTCTCTGTGTGCATCCCACTGGCCCACCACTTTCAGGTCATTGTAAATTATAACCCCAAGGTGTATTTCCTGCTTAGTGACCTTTCAGTACCCCTCCCCCCCATTTTATACTCAGCTCCTGGGTTTCTATGCCCTAGGTGCATGATTTTGCACGTTATGGCACTGAACCCCAGCCGCCATTCCCTTGACCACTCCTGAAATTTTCTATGGTCCTTACTAGTTCTCTCCACCCCCTCCCGAGTATCCACCATATTTTGGTGTCATCTGCAAAAGGCACACTTTCCCTTCCAGCTCTTCTGCAGTATCACTTCCAAAGATACTGAAGAGGACTGGTCCCAGTACTGAGCCCTGCCGTACCCTGCTGGTCACACTCCCTTCATTACAGTGAGTGCTGTTTACCACCACCCTTTGTCGCCTAGCCATTAACCATTTTTTTTACCCCTCTGGATCCCACCCCTAAACTTTTCAATTTCTTCAGCTGTCTCCTATGTGGCACAGCGTCGAAGGCCTTGCTGAAGTCTAAGTGAACCACGTCCACTGCCCTTCCTTGCATGTTGCCTCTGGTTCTGTGACCAGCTGGACTCAAGACATACCACCAGCCTTTCATTTAGCAGGATTACCATTAATTTCCCCACCCCTGATGAGAGTCTGAGTGGTCCATAGTCGTTGGCCTCCTCCCTGCTGTTTGTTCTCATGGAGCGGGGCCACGTCAGCTCTCCTCCAGTCCTCTGGAACTACTCGTTTCCAGTGAGATGTTGAATACGGCCATTAGGGGTGCAGCAAGCACCTCCCCGAGCTCCATTAGCACCCTCGGATGTATCCTGTCCAGCCCCACGGCCTCTTCCTCATTCAGATTCACAAGTCCCTTCCGGACTCTCCTCTGTAAATGAACCTGTGTCCACCTCACCCGCACCCTCCCCCCCAACATTCCCGTTGCTCTTCGGTGGTCTGCCCCCTCTCCAAGACTGAGCAAAAGTACCTGTTCAGGATGTCTGATTTTTTCCTCATCCTCCTCTGCACTGTCAGCCTCTGCCGCCCTCCTTATCCTCACTATACCTCACCTTGCCTTCCTCTTCTTGCTTATGTACCTGAAAAAAGTATTTCTTTCTGCTACTCCTTTCGCTATCCTTTCCACTGTTTTAGACTGAGACCAGAGAAAATGAGCTTGCATATTCATTACATTAGCAGATTTCCACCCCAAGTAGGCTGCAGTTTTCTTCAAATCATTATGCTAACAATAGTTGCACATTTGCCATTTGTACTTTTATTAATTTGCATTAACAGAAAAGAATGCATTCTAGAATGTAACAGAAAATTCGCTTTATTGGCATTTCACAAATGTAGAAAAGAAAAAATATATGGCTGAGACCTGAACCCAGATCCCTGGAGCACTGCCATGTAGTTCTACCTGTTCAGTTACGGGGCCGGCTGGCTAGCTCAAGGTCCTAGCCAATTTCTCTTTGGTACGGAAGATGCAAGAGTATGCCAAGGGCTTGGTGGGCTGTGACTGTCGTTCTGGAGCAATGTCCAGTTTAGCACTGATTGACTGTGCCAACAGACCGTGGGCGTCTCATGGAGGTGATGCGTTTGCTTTGTAGGACAGAAAGTTTAGATTAATTCATTATGCCCCCCCCAAACTGAGGCTGAGCAATAAGTGGGACTTGGCAGTTTTTCGGAGGTGGCAGTAAGTGGGACTTGGCAGTTTTTCAGAGGTGGCAGTACGTGGGATTTGGTAATGTTTTGGAGCAGACCCCCATGACCTAGGTGAGATATGGTGATACAATCAGTGAGCAGTGGGGTAAGGGTGAGTCTGGAGGCAAAATGTCAAGAAATGTGGCATTTAACCGGGGAGGGAGGGAGTATTTCAAAACCATCAAGAAATATTTCATATGGAAGGCAGTAGCTGATATGGTAGTAGTCAGTATATAGGACAGGAAGTGCACCCCCCATATATTTTCTTCCGTCCCCCCACATAGTGGTGCCACACAGCCTACTGGTTGCCTTGCACCTCTGCAGCTTCCTGGTCTGTCACAAGGGTCGCTAAGGGGGTGGAATGTGGTGCCACCTCTTCCCGGGCTTGGAGGCAACTACTATTGGCAGCACCTACCCAGCCTGGTTTCACGTGCTGTGTGTGCCGAGTGAGTCACTGGCTTGGCAGAAGGACGCCACTAGGCAGCCCAGCAACTGCAAATTTACAGAGAAAGGAATGAAGTGAGGTTACTGGAAAGGGAACCCATCCCTGCTGAACAGAATGCATTAAGTTCATCGTGACCACGCATTCCTTACCACCTGTGGTATTTATGAACTGGGGGGGCATAAAGAAAACAAAAACAACAGAGCCTGTGCCGGAAATCCCCTACCATTCTGCTCCAAGCATAGCTCAGCTGGAATGTTCAACACAGCTGTAACACAAAACGGAATATGGAGCCTCATTCTGGTTTGGTGGAACCTGAAGCCGCTAACCAATACGACCATAAAGGTTAGGTACTGGGTGGCAGTGAAAAGCAACCCAAGTGCGTAGTGATGGAAAGTGTCCAGGTATACAATGACGGAAAACATCTGGGAATGTAGTAACACAAAGTTTTACAGAACTGGAGGTCCAAGCCGTAGTGGGCACAGTCACATTATGTTGGTAAAGCAAGGCGTGAACCCAACGCCATGTGCATGTCCGGCAACACTGGGCAAGTAAACACCGACAGCAGCAAGAACAAAGGAAGGGCATCACAGGGAGTCAGGCGGTGCTGGTAAGAGGCAGCTAGCCCCAAACAACAAAGTGAAAAACAAAAGTCGCACTCAGGGGACACCCCCGATGAAGACCAAAGCTGGTCGAAGTGCTAGGGCCAGGTGTACTCTAGGCACCAAGCCATCTCGAAAATAAACTGTGGCTTTAAATTGCGGCTGTTAGCATCTGTTTCTCATTCCTGAGTGCGTTTTTTTATTGTTCACTCAAACGTGCACAGCAGCCTGCTCAACAGTAATGTAAATGGTTAACAGCATGCAATGGTCACAGACAATGGAGTCTGTCCTGGGATACAATGTGTGTAAAAGGTGCTATATAAATACCAAATTGTATTCTGCAGGCTTAATGCCTCAATGCTCTTCGTAAACTGAAAGTGCACAACAAAACAGAAAATATTCATGTGTATTTTCAAGTATCTCAGTCTATTTTAGTTCGCCATTCCAACTGTGGACATCTGAAACTGGACAGCTAATTTGTGCTGCCAAGTGTTATCCTCACAGATGGGAACAGTCTTTGTGCTTACATTATTTTAGCCCTCTACCTGGGTTTTACAAGAGAGAATGGGAGCAAAGTAATTCACGAAAGGGTAACTCAATTATGTGGCCATAACAACAAGGTTCTACATTGAATACACAAAATGTATATGACCAGAACAATCACCAAAAAAAAAAAAAAAAAAAAAATACATACAGAGTTGAAAAAACACAACCACCTATGACCTCCTCTATGTGGCAAAGGGATCTGAAGGAAAGACATCTACCCCTGGCCTAAGGATCTGTTTGCGGGCAGCTGTGTACATGGCATGGGGCTGCACTGTGCTTGACAGCTGTCATCCTGATGCAGGTTGAATTTGTTTTTACACATTTTCTCCCATGAGACCTCCCACCTCCCGAAGACTTGAGTGCAGTCACTGTCAGCCTCGTGCAGGCGTAGCACGTCCCCTACAGGAAGCACTCTCCCTGGCCCTCCCCAGGGGTCGCAGTGGCGCTGGAAGCTTCCAGCACTCCCCCCCCCCAGTGGAGGTACACTGCCATCAGCACCCACCCCACCATGGCCCGCTCCCAATGCCACTTTGGGGATTTATAGTTGAACTTGGGTTGTAGGTGTTTATTGCTCCTTCTCCACTAAACAAAAAACTTGCGACTTTTTGAAAAATATGCCCTTTCTGATGAAGAAAATGAGAACACTGGGCACAAAGTGTAAAGGATAGCATTTCCCTCCTGAGATTAAACTTCATATTGTCAGTTTAGTATTAACAAAAAAAAAAACAAAACAAAAAAAAAACAACAGAAGTTCAAAAAATTGTTATCTGGTGTGAAGTTGCTGTTCCGCTTGAATTATCAAATGCAATCTGTGCTTTGCAATGGTGGAGTTCAAATGCCATAGAAACTCCAGCAGACGTCCCTTTAGAAGCGTTTCCATGGTCACAAACTGGAGAACTTGTTGGGGGGGGTCAGAATCAAGCAATGATGCCACTTCTTCACTCAGCTCCCTCAGGAACTTAAGAAACCGGGGAGGGAGACACTGATAGCCAATGCATAGCAAAAGGGCACTGTACCCCAAGGATTCGAGAAAGACGGGACATGCAAAGGTGATGAACCGGAAACAACAGTGAAGAACTGACACCAAGCCAGCCGTGAAGCGAGTGTAGGAAGAGAGGATCGGCAGGATCAAGGAATCCCCAGCCTGGAGTTCCTGCAGAGAATGCAGAATACAGTTTAGCAGCTGCTGCTGGTACCGAGGCTCGCCATCATGCAGTGTTGTACAGCAATATGGGAAGTGCACAGCTTGCGGAAGGAATGTGACACTGAGAGATGGCAGGTTTTGGATGCTGCAGAATGATGGCATGCCAGCGATGAGGCACCTGATCTGGTTGACAAGGCCCTCAGGTGCCCCTTCATGAAGACCCTGGATGAACTCTACCAGCTTGGTGAGGATGTGGTCCATTGTAAGAACAGAGAAAGAGGTACAAACCTGCTGAGTCAGCACACTCGTAGAACTCTTTGACAGTGTAGATTCAACCATGGCTTCATTTTGGCTCTTCAGCAACTCACCATCACAAAATGGAGACGCCTCCACCTTACTAAGCCGCTTTCCTTTTAAGACATACCATGCATCAAATTCAGGCTTACATGATGGTCCTTCCAAAACAGACTCTCCTACGTGACTTATAATGTGCTCTTTTGCCAAATGATTTAAATAGCCATTCAGCACCTTATCTTTCCAAGGAATGGCTTCCAGTTCCTTCCTCTCATTAAATGTTCCACTGTATTTGTTGCTTCGGTGGGCAAAAAATTTGCTACTCAGACCACAGCTTGGCTGCGACTTCTTCTTCGAAAGCCAACATTTCCAAGAGATGTGCTGCACGGCAAACATTTGAATGAAGAGTTCGGCTGCACAGTCTCGTAACACCTCCAACCTTTCTCTTTCTGCATCCCCCATGTGCTCAAATAAATGAATGTTCTCATGGATGGTCTTTGCCTGTATGTTGTAAAACAACGTGCAGCAATCCTCATGTTGTTTAACAAAGGAATCTGGGATCAAACGTTTAGGGAAGAGTGCTTTTGCTGCAAGGGCTATCCCAAAGTTTTGAACCATCTTGCAAAGCAATGGACTAATGGAATCCTTACCTGCATAGTCAACACAAACAACATACACTTCAGAGTTCCCAGCTTTGCTGGTGCCAGGTTTGAATACGTGAACCTCCCGAAAGCAGCAGTTCAGTAGGTACAGCAAGTTGACTGAGGCTTGTTCAAACAAAGTGAACATCTTCAAAACAAAGGACCCACCAATGGAGAGGCACTCCAAAGCAGTCACTGTCTCACAGTAGTGCAAGGGTGATACTAGAACCTCCTGCTCACCTGGGTTTCTCTGACAGTCAAAGCTTCCATCTGCTGTAACCAGATGGACTCGACGCATGTTTTTTTATGAACTGCTGGAGCCCGCTGAGGTACTCAGGAGTCATGATGTCCCCAGTATCATCTGGACCAAAGTACCACCAGGGCAGAGTGTTAATGATCAGTCTGTCATCCACGATCATCATCATGCTGTCGTTTGACTCATGATATGGGTTTAGGGTGTTGGCCACCCAGCACCAATCACAGTGCATGTGATGAGATTTCAAGTAGTGGTTCAAACTGGCAATGAAGGCGCCAGGGGCCTCGCAAAGGTGCACCGAGTTCAGCTCTCCATTCTGCAGTGCTTCTTCAGGGAGGATGGGAAACGTGCAAATGATCTCATGAAATTTACACCAGGCCTGAGTACAAAGCTCAGCATTGATGGATTTCTTTACATGCGAGATGACCTTCCCCGCCTTATTAGTGAAGGCCGTGTGCCGATGCCATTCTTCAAGCTCCTTGTCACTCAGCTTGTTCTTTACTTCATTCAGAGAGTTCTTCAGGACCTGAAGTTTTTCAAATTCTTCAGAGTCATACACGAGTACTTCACTAATGTCAGGTATATGCCATGCACTGTCGGGGAGCTTGCTGTAGACAAACTTCTTGTTAAATAGTGCCTTGACTTCACTGATCACATCAAGACTGAATCTGTTGAGGCTTGGGGGTGGTTCAGAATAATGCCGTTTTCTATTCTTGAATCTCTTCATTATTGAAAAATTATACCACAGCCTGAAAAATGAAACTGGAGAAGAAAAAATGAATTAGGCACTGAATGATGGGAAAACAAAAATATATAAAAACATTGTTTAATATTGATAGACCCCGCTAGCCCAGTGGGCAGAGGCACCCATGTCTCACTTGCCACCATGCCGGCGACCCGGGTTTGGGGACAGACTCTGGGTCAGCTGGAGGGGAGATGGAGCGAGCATCCCAGCGAATGCTCTCCCCCTCTGGGAGGGTGGGCAGACTTCCGCTTCTATACTGCCAAAAGGTGACCATAGGTGGTGGTGCAAGTTGGAACAGCAGTTCTGGCATGGGGGGACACTCCCTGATCGAAGACGTCAGCATGTCCTCTGACGTGCGCATGTCCGGCCATCACCTCCATGGAGCGTCCAGCGTCTGTGAGTCAGGGGAACCAAAGAAGAGCACCATAAAATTTCACCAGCGGCAGGATGCCACCCTGCTGATCCCGCAGACCTCGACTGCCTAATGGGCAATGGGACCATCGGACTGGCATGGCAAAATGGGGAGGGTTCCCCTGAAGGCCCCGCCACAGGGGGCAATCTGTGGAGGACTTGGTGACACCCTAGGTAAGTCCCAGAGATGGCGGGTGACAAGGTTGGGGGATCCGTGAGGGCTCATCGATGGAGTGGGAGGAGGAAACAAATACTGATAGACCCCCCCACCTGCGACTCCTGCCTCCCCAGACACATACACACACACTGAGGTTTGTATTTATAGGGGTACATGCAAAATACTGAGATTGTGTACACATGTTCTTTTTCCCATTCACTGTTGCTGTTTGACGCTAAGCAGTCACCTACTCCTGCAGTTCGAGTCTTCGTCCTGGGGACCTCACAGCCCTCTCAGCCGCTCACTCCAACGTCAGCACCAGTGGGGATCAACTGGGAGTGCAGCCGGATAGTGCCAGTACCTGTCATTTAAATGACTTGCGGCACATATGCTTTTTCTGTTTTCTCCCTTCCTTACAGCAGCACACACAGCTGCTGTTAGATTTGCACGCACGCAGCATGTATCTGCTGGGACAGCAAGCTCCTTGGACTGCTAAAAGGTGTCGCGACAGTAACAAGAGTATGCCTCCTCCTTGGCTGGCATGCAGTGCATTTCCCAGTCGGCCACCAGACTGCCAGAGCTTCGAGTTCGTTCCCGGACCCAGACTGCTAGCAATGAAGCGCAAGGCACTAACCAGTGAGCCATCAGGTGGTCCTCACCCATGAACAGTGTCTGAAGGCACTGACAGCAGCTACTTCATTCATGCCAGCCTGGTCAGGCAGCAGTGCCACTACCGCTCGCCACACTGTCGACCAGGGTTCAGGAACGACCTCCGGCTGCTCGGGGACCGGTCGCAGGAGGAGGAAGACAGAGTCTCGGGGACAGTTCTTCTCGTCTTGCTGCTTGACTGCCACCTGGTGGTGGCCAGGTGTTAGTGGAAGTGAGTGCACACTGCAGGGTAAGGGACTGCACCCAGATGCTATGCATGCATGTGTGTGCGTCACTGCACACAGGAATCCTGGACGCAAAAATGGGAGGAAATGCACTGGTCTGATGCTGGCACCCCCAACAAGCCCACACATGATCACCATGGCAGGTCACTCGCCAATATGACTGGATGTGGTTAAGTGGTGGATACCCGATAAATCCAAGAGAAGGCCCATGACGGGGCTGGGGAGAGGGTTGGGGGCTAAAGGTGCAGAAATAAAAGATGAAATGAAAGAAAAAGTGCCACTCCGTTCAGGACCTCACTCTTGGTTGCACATTTTGTTACCGGAACTACAACCTCTAACAATTACTTTTTAAGGGCTGCCACATGTCCCACAGATGTCACACTGGTCTACTACATGGATAGCTCAGGTTCAAGCTATGGCCCTCTGCATTCCAGTGGCCTGTCGTGGAAGCACACTCTGGGGTGGGGACGTACTGCACATTGTCCTACTATAGCAGCATTCCTTGACACATGCATTACACTTCTATACTTCTGATAGGATTGGGTTCTGTGTAATTCTGCAAATTCTGTCAACTTTCCATCAATTATACGTGACAGAAAATCCAGAAGGAATGGTATCTAACCTCCCAATGTCACCTAACCTCCAGCTGCGAGTAAGTGCAAGCCAGTTTCATAAGGCAAAAAACAGACACTATTGGCTTGACTAGGTGGTGGTGGTGGTTGGGCTTGATGGACTCTGCTGGCTAGCTGAAACCCAACAGCTCCATCTCCAATCTTGTACAGGATATCTGTATTTCTGTGTCCCAAATGCCACAGTGTGAAACAAGAAATGTCTCCCATAAAGAAAGGTCCGACAACCCCCTCCAAAGTCAACAGTTTCTACTTGGTTGCTACCATGATCACTTTGTTTCACTAGTGAACTGAACCATAGCAGCTGCTGACATCTGGGAACCTATAATATTTAAACACTGCAGCCGACAGATGTGATGCTTTATGGCAAGTATAAGCATGCAATTTTAATTCAGCATTCTTCCCCGAGGGATCATTACAGTACTCGCTCTCTCTCCCCCCATCCTCCCACGGACAAGCCCCATTTCCCAGTCCATCACAGTAATTATCAGGTGGTTAACTCAGGAACAGAAATTACGAAATGTGCAACACACTTGACAATGCAGTTCCATGCTGCCCACAGTCATTTTTTAAGCATGCCGCTCTTCTAGCTTGGATTTTTACTGTCTCCCTATGCCAGGGTTTTGTCCCCGACATCTGGAAGATTGCTAGAATTACCCGTTTTTAAAAAGGGAGACCGCTAAGGATCCCGCAAACTACAGACTCATAGCCATTTTGTCAGTTCTCAGTAAACTCCTCGAAAAGCTTGTAGCTACTCAAACTATCGAACTCCTCCATAAACATAACCTTCTAATATCTGCACAGCATGGATTCCGCAAGGGTCACAGTACCACCACTGCCCTTCTCAAATTTATATTGGATGCCCTTGCGGCCATGGACTCTGGTCACCTCACAGGAGCCATCTTTATTGACATGACTGAGGCTTTTGACTTAGTCGACCACCCCATCCTCTTAGCCACCCTCACATCTCTAGGCTTTTCACAAAATGTAGTAAAGTGGTTCGACAGCTACTTATCCGATAGGACACAAGTGGTTAAATTTAATTCCACCCGCTCAAATAAAACAACCATAAACATTGGTGTGCCACAAGGGTCTAATTTAGGACCGCTGCTCTTTACCACCTTTATCAACAGTATCACCTCTAACCTCCTGCAGACCACCTCCCTATTATATGCGGATGACATCGTCCACTGAGAGGGTGGTGGAGCCATGGAATGCGCTGCCCAGGGGGCTGGTGGAGGCAGAGACGGTGGAGAGGTTCAAGAGGGGGTGGGACAGGTGCAGGGGAAGGGTTCTGGACGCAAAGTCCTGTGCAGTGGGAATATCCGGGGCTGGAAGGGAGAAGCCACAGAGGACGAGGGGGGGCAGCAAGGTCGGCTCCCAGGGTGGGAGCCGACCAAACGAGCAGACACGAAAGACCGTTGGGCCTATTCTGCTGGCATTTTAGTATGTTAAACATCAACACGCACAGAATATTTGGCTGGCCAGTCCACTACTCTTGCATCATCATCATACGTCATGCCCCTCCGATATCTCATATTGGATCATTTCTTTGATCTCTGGAACACTCCTATTTCTAGAATGGACCCAAACTGTTTTCTTTGAGATTGGAGCCTGGTTCCTTTTGTTCTCCTAGTTAAGCCAATGGGGTGCTGTCTTACTCTACATTGGCCCTGTTTACATTCAGAACATGTGTGTTTTTTTGTATGAAAGGGATTCAGTCCTTTGATGTTTAACCAAAACTATAACCTTTTACAGGGCAGGAGCTGTTGTGGTCCCCACCCAGTCTCTGTGTGTCAAGTTCCTTAAAGGAATTAGGAGTGAACTTTGGGGAGCTATTTAGCCTGAATATCAATCCATGGTCACGTGGACACAAATGGAAATAACAGGAGGTAGGCTCAGGAGAGATGTGAGGAAGTACTACTTTACGGAAAGGGTGGTGGAACCTTGGAACAGTCTGCCGGCTGAAGTGGTGGGTGCGAAAACAGGTTTAAAACAGGGCTGGGACATAATGAAGGGAATAGTATTTACGGGGGTGACGGACCGAGGGGGAGAACAGAGAGGATGGGAGGTTAGTACCCTGGAACAACAGTAGGTTCCAGGGATTATAGGGAACTTGGGCAGACTGAATGGACCTCTGATCTTTTTCTGCCATCACTGTCTGTTTCTGTATGTATGCGTGTGTGTATAGATGTGTATATATATATATATATATATACACACACACACACAGGTTTTGTTTACCTCCTGGAGCCCTGCCAAGAGCATACGGCCTTCCTGACAGAGGGACTCTCTGCTCCCGCTGATTCCTGGGAACTTCTCTGCAGCTTGCCCTACATGGTGGGGCCAGGGAGGAGGATGTCAGATTCTCTCCCCCCCGACCCAATCCAGAAGCCAGGGAACAACCTCGGGAGCGGCGGATCATCACGGAGCTTGCCAGGCTCTTTTCCGGCCATTTTCTCCCGTCCCCCCTCCCTTACTGATGTTAGGATGTCGGACGTGCCTCCCAACCCATACTGCTCTCCAGCCACTGCCAGAAGGCAGTCAATGAATGGGATGACAAGTGTCCCCCCCCCGCCCCCGAGAGGACAGCAATCCTCCGGAAGCTCGATACTCTCTCACCCCCGTTGACCCCCAGCAGCTAGGGCTCATTCCCGAACCCATGTCACCGGCGTGGCATGCAGGGTAATGACCAGCACCTCACCTCAACGTCCAGCACCACTGGGCCGGCAACTCGGACCATTTAAGGCTAAACTTCGTGCCCATCTTGCTTCACTAAGTAGATGCGCCTGTAACCTCTAAGCTGCTCCTGCCCATCTCAGACCCCAACTACATTTCCCTTAATCCCATACACTTCAAATGTTTTACCTTGCTCTCTTACACTTTCCTCCTACACCCACCTCCTCAGCCGAATTTGTCCCTCCCCCATAACTCTCCTCATCCAGCAAGTTAAGACAATGCCTTGCTGGCTGCTCCAGTTCCCCCCACAAACCCTCTCTGCACCCCCTACAACCTCGGACGCAGTATAGCGCAGTGGTTTAAGGCGCCGAGCTGCAAATCTGGAGACCTGGGTTTGAATCCCACAGCCCCCACTTGCATACACTGTGTAATCTTGCGCAAGTCACTTAACTTCCCTGTGCTCCCTGGTTGCACCTGTAAAAAAAGCTTTCAGCTTAGTGTGTCTCACTTGGTTAACCAATTGGGGAAAAAAAAAACTGCTCTCCTCTCCACTCCTGCAAACGAATACCAGCCTGGAGGGAGTGGCTGCATCACTGCATGCTTCATGGGAAAATACGGCCCTGGAAGAGGCTGCATGCTTCGTGGGGCACCAAGTCATCTCACGGTTCTCGATTCCTGCACACTCCGTTCCCTTGCTCCTTCCCGAGACACCGTCCAGGTTCCTCACCCCCAGAACAAGCACTTTATTCCACTCCCCTTCTCCCACGTATTTCGGCTCCCCGACCTCCTTCTCCACTCCACGTCGCACCTCCTCTTGCGGTGCCTCGGCTCCCCGGACCCACTCCCGCTCCAGCACCTTGCCGCCCCACAGGCTTGTTTACCTCAGACTTCCACACGGAACCGCACACCTGCACCATGCCCGCGAGACGGAGCAGCGCATGCGCACGGCGCCCCCGTCTTACGTCACGGCAGCAGTCTCCGTGGCGCTGGGCGATGCCGTGGCAGTCTCAGGCCTGGCGTTTCTACCCGCGCTGCCGTATCGCCTGACTGGGCGGTACCAGCATAAAAATGTACGGGACTCGGGACCGTACCTCGCGACCTTCTGTCACTAAAATGAGGGGCACGTCCACAAGCAGATATCAAGCTCAAAACGCGTAGCTGTGTAAACCATCGTGCTTGCCTGTACAATTTTAGGTTTGATTTAGCATCTTGTTTAACCAGGAGTAGCACACTAAGCTGAAAGTTTTTTTACAAGAGCGACCTGGGAGCACAGGGAAGTTAAGTGGCTTGCTCAGGGTCACACAGTATGCAAGTGGAAGCTGTGGGATACAAACCCAGGTCTGGTCTGCTGGATGTCAGCAGATTTGCAGCTCAGAGCCTTAAACCACTGAGATATTCTGCATCTTTAAAAATGGAGCCTGAATGATGCTAAATGATAGATATATTTATTTTTATTTTATTATTAGGAATTTTTGCTTTGAAGTTGGAATTTAAAGCACATTCTCTGTGTGGGTAGCATCTTTGCTGCAGCAATTTCTCTGGACAGGAATTCTGCCTTCTTACGAGAAATTGCTGACTGATAGACCTCATAATGGTCCATCAATGTAAGTCTGTCCGACTTCAGGTGTGTTTTCCGCCAGTGTCTCTCCAGCCTTCGCCCCTGCCTCCTTAGTTCCCGTAGTGATCTATCAAACCATGGGACACCAGGACGGGAAGCCAGTGGGCAAACACGAACTACAGCAATAACATCCAGGGCCCCTGCTACTGCCCCATTATAAGACAGCACCAGTGGTCCCGGGTCACTGCTATCTAATGGAATCTCCAAAGAGTTCAGCACTGACATAGGGCCTTCAGGTGTTACCTGGCTTAAGGGTCAGTACTGCACTAATTCCTTAGTGGCAGGCCCTTTTTGGGGGATCAGGAAACTAAACCTCAGGGCGTGATGGTCTGACCATCCGACTGGATCCACCTCCATGTCAGAGATCTCAATCCCCAGGTGGAACACCAAGTCCAACGTGTGCCCTTTCTCATGTGTTACGGTGGTAAGAACCCATGTCAGGCCCAATGTATCCATCAGTTGGAGAGATCTTGTCCAACTTGCGAGAGTTCATCGTCGACCCAGGCATTGAAGTCCCCCAAGATTAACCACTTAGAGGACTCCAATACCATATCAGTGATGAAGTCTGCGATCTTCAGGAAAACCCTTCCATCACCGGGTGGACGGTAGATGAGAAGGATCCTGAGTCCACCTGCAACAACAATGCACTCAAAGAAGTTGGTGCTTCCCACTGGCACGTCCCTCAAGCTCAGTTCCTGTCTAAACAGACTGCGACTCCCCCGCCCCTCTGGTCCACTCTCAGGCGGTGTATCACCAAGAAACCATCCGGAACTGCAGCAGCCAAAACAGGTCCTGCATTTTCATCCAGCGAAGTCTTAGTGATGTAACCCAGATCTGCTGAAGCTATTAGATCTGCAACTACTGCAGTTTTAATTTTAATTGATCTGGCATTGCATAACACCGCGTGAGAGGGACGGGGTTCCGTAGATGGCTGCAGCACCTGTCTGAACTCTTCAGAACCCTTGGGTATGGAAAGCATGCAAGGAGGTCCTCGATTCTGGTCCCATTTCGCCCCAGGGCACCTCCTAATCCCTATTGTTCCTATCTGCTCACCCTCTTCCCATCCCCCCCGAGGCCTCCAGGACCCACGTATCTTCCACCTTCTGAATATCTCTAGAGCTCTACATCTATAGTAGACTTGTGGTGGGAGAGAAGGACATTCGAAGGGGTACAGGTCCCGCGGCCTCGAGGGGGGAGTACTGCCTGACTGTGGTAACATCCCCACAACACATTCTGCGGGAACGTAGCTTTAACTAATCTCTCACTCACTGTCACTCCTCACAAAAACAAAACTTCTAATTTTATAACTAGTAACACTTTCCAATTACTTTTCTACTCACACACCATTCGTACACTCTTTCCTCACACACTATTTCCTAATCCCTACTATATCATTTAAATATAACACAATTTAGTTCTCTCACTTAAAATATAACCCTTCTATTTTCCTTCCCAAAACACGAAAAACAAAACATATAAAAATGTAATAAGAAACACTTTTGCTCTCCGTGCTCACACCACAGAAAGCATACAGTCTCAGCCCCCACAGTCCCCTCTCACGGGCTGCAGGACACACAACGTGGGAAAAGAGTAGCAGCAGTAGTTTAACAGTCCCACAATAAGGCCCTGCTCAATGTGTACTGTACTGTTTAATGTAAAAGTCAGTAGTTACAATAACAGATACACCAAAACCTTTTAAATGTACATCACCCTCGAAGAGAGTAGTCAGGTCCGATAAAGGAAAACAGAAAAGAAAAGCATCAGAGTCCAGGGGTTGAACTTATCTTCTGATCCAACTTATGTTGGTGCCTCTTCTTTTAGGGGTCTCTCCTGTTTGTTTATAGGATCTCTGCAACGGTTCTCTTCGGGAGCACAGCAGCCCCTCTCTTCAGAAGATCACAAGGCTACCCTGAGGCACTCCGGAGCCAGCCCACCCTTTGATAGGCCTGGCTGCCGTTTATCCCCGTCAGGTCTCAGAGACCCCCTTGCCCTCTTTGTAGTCCGAGAGACCCTTTGCGACCCACTTATCAAGCTCTTTTCAAGAAACTCCTCACCAGAACACAGCCAGGAAGTTCTGCTTAGTCCTGATGAAAATTCAACCCCACTATGTCTTCCTGAATCCGATGGTGCAAGAACAGCTAGAGTCCCTGTTTGCAGTTTATGCAGGCTGTCACCCCAGGAAATCGCAACCAAAGTAAACCCATTTCATTCTGTTCTATAATTGCACCCGACTCTGTCCTTCTCTGAAATCCAATTCTGCCTTCAATGATGTCGAAAGGTTTTATTGCAGTTAAATTATTTCCTTGCCTCTGTATAAATGTCTGTTTTTCTTTTGGGAAGGAAAGTTCTTGTTCATACCCCAGGAGTCCTTTAGCATCAGTAACTTTTTTGCACTTAGCTGGCTAGGTGCAATTGCCCTGGAGGTGTGCCTTTAAGAGATATTTAATGAGCGTAGGGCCAAACCAATCAAAAGACAGGAGGGGGTGTGAACTGAGTGAGAGCTGTTGACTGCTTCAGAATTTTTTCTCTGCTGGACTGAGCAATATTGCCTCTGAGGTGTCTCCCAACTTTCCTAGTTGACAGCCTCCTAGTGCTTATCTGGGTAAAGTTTTCCTCATAAATTATTTCCTTTAGTGTGCTGAGTGAAAATTTTTACTTTTTCATTAGCGCTGCACAAATGTTTTATTTTTAGCGCAACGGCGCTATTTAGACTTTATTTTTTACCGCGACTGTTTAGTTTAAAGCTTAATTTTATTGCGGGTGCTTATTTTCGACAGTTTCCTTCGTTTTTGGCTAAATTGTTGTGGGAACCGTCGAATTAGGGACAGTTGCCTTGTTTTTACCTCCTTGCGGGGTTTACCGCGAGGCACCTGCAGTAGATTTCAAACTTAAACAGTGCTACAAGGAATCCTTTTTTGTTACATTACTGGACCTTGGTATCGTCTGTGTCAGGACTGTCCGTAAGGGTCTAGCAGCCACCTGTGCACAGTTGAGTATTACTGGCTTTCTATTAAGATTGGCACTGGTATAGATCCCAGTTTTACAACCAAAAAAAAAGGCACTGGTAATAGAGTTTATTAACTGGGGCAGAACTGGCCGGTGGCATTTTCACAGAAACCTGCACTTAGTTCGTAGGTCCAGAACTGATTTGCTTTGCTTAGATTGGCGGACGTAGCAGACAAACCTTTGATAATTATGGCTGAGGATAAATCAAAGGTTTCCGATGAGGAGCCATTCAAAAGTACTAATACCAAAAGCAGAGGTGCTGAGGAACCTTCCAGATCCCAGCCAAAAAATAAAGCTTCCAAAGATGAAGTTCCTCACAAATTGAAAAATAATAAGAGTGATGAAAACCTGAAGCTTGATCAAGCCTCTGATGAAGTGGCTAAAAAGAAACTCTGTCAAGACAGATATGCTCCTGTTGCTCCTGGGAAAGCCAATAGTGAGACAACAGGCAGCTTAAAGCATACAGAAAAAAAAAACACAAACTGCACAGGTTCTTCCATCAGTGCTAGATATGGAAAAAGCATGGTAACTGTTTCAGACCCTTCAAAAGATGGGTCCTCTATTTACTGGAGCTGGCAAGCACTCTTCCACAGTTCTCTGCTCTGTAGACTGTGAGGGTGACGCAGATGATGATCAATTTTATGATGCCCCTGACATGGATTTTGAGGGCCTTGAGCCCCAGGAGTCCCCGGACCCTCACCATGGGGATCCCACGGGTGACCATGAGGATCCTTCCTCTATGTTTACATTTATACAAAAATATGCTGGATACCCTGGACCTCCCTACACAGGAGCCCAACCAGGATGTCGATGAAGACAACGATAATAGGGAGATGAAGGGTCTTTATTCCTCAAAGATCCTGGTCATCCCTATCTATAATGCATTTAATAAAAATACCATGAAGGTGCTTTAGCACCCCACTTCGGTACTAGGGGTTGATAAACTTCTTGAGAGAAAATGTAAATTGTCTAAAAATGGTACTGAGTTTCTCTTAGCACACCCTAGCCACGAGAGTATAGTGTAGCAGGCAGCTTGTGGGAAAACTGGAGTCTCCTTGTCGCCCTCTCCCCCTGACAAGGATTCCAAGAAAATTTATAGCAAAGAAAATGTATGCCACAGCTTCCCTGCTTCTCAGGCTTTCTTCTTTCATGGCATTCACAGCCAAATGTCAGAAAGCCCTTTGGAAATCTGTCCAGGCTATCGTCCGCAACAGATCAGATTCTATGGTACAGGAGCTGGTGGATATGTCAAAAACTGCCTTGGAAGCTACTATGTACCAGTTCCACATAACAGATGACAATGATGCAGCCTCTAGGGTGATGGCCCATGCCATATCTCTGAGATGCTTTGCCTGGCTTAAAACAACCAGTCTGACCACAGACACTCCGAACAAGACCATGGATTTTCCCTGCGATCAAAATATGGTGTTTGATTACAGAACCACTGACTACATTAAAAAGGTCGATGAGTACAAGGCCTCCTGGCAGAGCCATTCATCCAAGCCTAAACCCGCCACCCCTCAGAGATCCCGTCCAAGGGGTGGTAGGGGCAGAGGTTTTGTTCCCAAGCCTTATAATCCCTATCCCCAATCTGACTTTAGCCAGTACAGGTGGTCTTTCAGAGGCAGGGGCAGAAGGGGCCAAAGAAGAGCCACCTCTACCCAGCCATCTGCCTCTCAGTCTAAGTCCTGATGTGAGTGTCCAGGTCGCCTCCCCGTTTCCGGTTGGAAGCAGACTCTCTCACTATTTTCAGCACTGGTCCCTCATCACGTCAGACAGGTGGGTGCTGGAGATGGTGGAGAAGGGTCTGTCATTACAGTTCAAGCAGCTGCCAGACCTCAAGTGTACCCAATGTGTTAGGACCTCCACAGATACTGCTGTTGGAAATGGAGGTGCAAAACCTTCTGGCTTTACGAGCAGTGGAGAGGGTCCCCACCCACGAGAAGGGCAAGGGCTTTTACTCCAGGTAATTTCTGACACAAAAAACTGGGGAGTGGCGACCTATTTTAGATCTCAGATATTTAAACAAACATCTGAAAAAAAAACATTCAAAAATGGTCACTCTGTCACTTGGTCATACAGTCCTTACAGCAGGGCAACTGGCTAGCCTCCCTTGACTTAAAGGACGCCTACTTCCACATACCCATAAGGAGATCTCACATGAAGTTTCTCAGGTTCAAACTTCCTTCGGGTCACTATCAGTTCACCGCAATGCCCTTCTGTCTGTCCTCGGCCCCAAGAGTCTTTACCAAGTGTCTCGCAGTGGTAGCAGCACATCTCAGGAGACTGGCTGTCACTCTCTACCCCTATCTGGATGACTTGCTTATATTAGCAAAGTCTCCTTGCCAAGTCAAGAAATCTCTTTCCCTCACAGAACGCACTCTGGAGTCTCTGCGTTTCCTGGTAAATCTCAAGAAATCTCACCCGGAACCCACCCAGCTGCTCACCTTCATAGGGGGCCCAGCTGGACTCTCAGAAGGGATATGCTTTTCTCCCACAGGAAATAATTCAGAGTTTCCTTTCAGTGGCTGATTCTTTTGCCCAGGGACTACCAAGACTAGCCAGACATTTCCTCAAACTTCTGGGACATATGGCCTCTATGACTGCAGTAGTCCCATGGGTCAGATACAGGATAAGACTCCTGCAAGCCTATCTCAGAGCTTGCTGGTCTCAGAGAAGCAAAACATTTTCAAAGTTTATACCGGTGTCGGAGCAGTTCCTCCAAAACTTGCTGTGGTGGAAGGACCCTGCAAATTTGTAGGCAGGGGTTCCCTTTCAAGCTCCTCTTCCCACAAAGGTGATCACCACAGATGCCTCCCTGTTGGGCTGGGGAGCTCATCTAGACAGTGCCTCAGTAAGCAGCAACTGGACTCACGAAGAATCACAGTTGCACATAAATCTTTTGGAACTCGGAGCAGTCTTTCTAGCTCTCAAAGCTTTCGCTCCCAGCATGGAAGGGCAGGCGGTTCAAATTCGAACGGACAGCACCAGTGCAGTGTTCTACATAAACAAGCAGGGTGGTACCAGATCAGGAATACTCTGTTTGGAGGCTCTGGACTCTGGCATTCTCCCTGGGAGTCAGCCTCTCAGCTATTCACCTCCCAGGCAAACTCAGTACTCTGGCGGATGCTCTAAGCCGCATCAGTCAGGGTCAGAGCGAATGGGCACTGAGCAAGCAAGTACTAGCCATAGTGTTCAGGCAGTGGGGCACACCAGACGTGGATCTGTTTGCCTCGCCTCTCAATTTTCAGCTTCCTCAGTACTGTTGCAGGCCCCCAGTTCCAGGAACACTTCGCTGGATGCCCTGATCCTGGACTGGTAAGTGAGGTTCCTATACGCATTTCCTCCCTTTCCCCTGATATTCAGGGTTTTGCTGAAACTCAGGCAGGAGCCTGCATCCATGATCCTGGTGGCTCTGGACTGGCTCAGGCAAGCCTGGTACCCTCTCCTTCTCTCAATGTCCTGCAACAGGCCCATTCACCTGCCTCCGACACGCTCTCTGCTGACCTTTCCTCAGACGGGAGTGCAGTATCCAGACATACACTCTCTTCACCTCAAGGCCTGGTTCTTGAGGAGTTAGAGTTTCCATCCTCACAGTACTCTGAACAGGTCCTTAAGATACTGAGGATGGCCAAAAAAACGAACACTAAGAAGACTTATGCAGCCAAATGGAAAAGGTTTTCCCTCTGGTGCAGGAGCGAAAAGGTCACACCCTTGTCAGCTTCAGACCCTCAGCTGCTAGACTGCCTGGTACACCTACAGGCGTCAGACTTGAAACCATCTTCACTCAAGCTACACCTGGTGGCAATTTCAGCCTACCTTTCGGTGGGAAAGAAGAAATTAGTTTTTTCCCATATTTTTAAACAGTTTTTCAAAGGCCTCTTGCGCCTCCAGCCTTCAACCAGGGAGACGGTTCCTCCTTGGAGCCTGAACCTTTGCATAGATGGGCTCATGAATCCATCTTTTGAGCCTATGTCCACGGCCCACATCAAGTTTGTGACTTGGAAGACCGTCCTCCTGGTAGTCATTACGTCTGCCAGGAGGATTTCAGAGCTACAGGCCCTGTGCACTGAGCCGAATTACATCATCCTTCACAATGACAAAGTTGAGCTCAGGACAAATAGGAAATTTCTGCCAAAGTTGGTTTCAGAGTTTCACTTGAAGCAGTCCATTACTCTGCCTGTCTTCTTTACTGAGCCATCCACTCCTGGCGAGCAAAAGCTCCACAGCTTGGATGTCAAAAGAGCCATCTTTCACTACCTAGAGCATACTACACAGTCCAGAGACTCTTTCACTCAGTTGTTCCTCACCTATGGGGATGTAGGCAGAGGAAGACCAGCTACCAAGAGAATTGTTTCTCGTTGGTTAGTCTCCTGTATTAGATTCTGCAATGAGAAAGCTGGTCACCAACCTCCAGTGGGGCTCAGGGCCCATTCTACCAGGGGCACTGCAGCCTCGCTTGCAACAGCAAGGGACATTCCCCTCCTGGATGTGTGCAAAGCAGCTACCTGGAAATATGTGCACACCTTTGTGAAACACTGTAGTTTGGATGTGCAGACCAGTTCTGCAGAGCCTCTTTCCTAAGTAGGTTCTCGGCCTGCCTTCCACTTGGTACTGCTTGGTAGTCTGCAAAAAAGTTACTGATGCTAAAGGACTCCTGGGATAAGAAGAAAAAATTACTCACCACAGTAATCTTCTTTCTTCCATGGGGTCCTTTAGCATCAGTAAGCTCCCACCCTTCCTCCCTGGTTCACCTGTTGGAGAAGGGCTCTTACGTCGCCTTTTACCAAATTTGGCATTTCTTATTAATGAGTTTTTACCTCATGTTGCTGTTGTTTCTGTTTCCACTTTTAGACATTTGCATGTTTTTTGAATCCTGTTGATTCATTTTAGGGGCATTTGCCCTAGTTTTCCCTTGGAAAAATAATGACGCAGTCAACATCTCTCACTCAGTTCACACCCCTCCTGTCTTTTGATTGGCTTGACCCTATGCTCATTAAATATCTCTTAAGGCACACCTCCGAGGCAATTGCACTTAGCCAGCTAAGTGCAAAAACGTTACTGATGCTAATGGACCCCATGGAAGAAAGAAGATTACTGTGGTGAGTAATTTTTTCTTCTTGTTTATAGGCTCCCCTAGTGCCTGATTTCTGAGTGTTTATGGGAGCCAAGCCACACTCCCAGTGTACACTCAAGACATAAGTGATTGTCCCCAGCTACACTCAGAGCTGTCTAGCTCAATTTCTTCCTGATTTACAAATTACTTGTTTCAGAAAATAAAATGGAGACAATAACGCTATTTAACTTTAAAAAAACACCGCTTCCACTCACTTTGCTGTTACTCACTCAGCTGCTCATTCTGGTAGCCATCTTGCAATCTGAACCTGAAAAGAAAACAACCTGGCAGTAGTAATAGTGACCTTTGTGACCCAAAGGTGACAGTGTACTGAAGTAGCAATCAATGCAAAGAAGTGCAAGGTAATGCACATGGGAAACAAAAACCCAGGGGAAGAGTACACAATGGGGTGAGATACTGACAACAGTAAAAATGGAAAGGGACCTGGGGGTAATTATATCAGATGACCTAAAGGTGGGCAAGCAATGTGAGAAGGCACTAAGGAAGGCTGGGGGGAATACTGGGATGCATAGGAAGAGGCATCAATAGTAGAAAACAGGAAGTTGTTATCCCTCTGTACAGACAGTTGGCGAGACCCCACCTGGAGTACTGTGTGCAGTTCTGGAGACCCCATCTCCACAAAGACATAGACAGAGTGGAGGCTGTCCAGAGAAGGGCAACCAAAATGGTGCAGGGTCTGCACCAGAAGACATACGAAGAAAGATTAAAGGAGCTTAATATGTATACCTTTGAGGAAAGAAGGGAGAGAGGGGACATGATAGAAACTTTCAAGCACCTCAAGGGAATCAACAAAGTCCAAGAGGGTAGCATCTTTCAAAAAAAGAGATGTGCAAGAACAAGGAGGCACAATTAGAAGATGGGGGGGTGGCTCAGAGGTAATGTGAGGAAGTATTTTTTCACAGAGAGGGTTGTGGATGCATGGAACAGCCTCCCTGAGGAGGTCATGGAGTCAAGAACAGTGGGGGAATTCAAGAATGCATGGGACAGACATAAGGCAGTCCTAGTGGGGCGTAGGAGGAAGTAAGCTGTTGGTTAACTAGGATCTGCAGCTTATCTGTTAGGTAGGAAAATGGGCAGACTAGGTGGGCCAAGCGGTCCTTATCTGCCGTCAAATTCTATGTTTCTATGTTTCTGTCATAAAACTGGCCAGTGGAAGCACTAATTAAAGACTTCCTTCCAGAGTGACAGTTTATAACATGCGTCTGCTTTTGAAGCTAGGTCTCAACATGCATTTTTGTGACCGTTGAAGGAAAGAGGACATTTGGCTGATCCCTGTTGGTTTTCACACCTAGAAGGGAACTGGTGACAGGATGTGGGTTTATGAGCCATCAAAGGAACCTGCTTGCAAAGAGATTGTGATATATATTATTTTAATTGGTAACTGCTGATTTCCAGCCAGCAGAAAAATAATATCCTTTTTGAATATTCCTACTCAGATTACAGAGTGGTCACAGGGCCAACAGTGACCTCATGGGTGCTGTAACCTCACAAGGTGGTAGAAAAATGGATTTTCAAATTGTCAAGCATCTGAAGGGAAAGAGGCTTTTATCTCTGGACTCTTAAGATGAGTGAGACACACTTGGTCTCTGAACTGAAAACAAGGCCTTTTTGAAAGACATAATTCAGCTAGAACTTTAAAGTATTCAGGCATTTTTTTGTTCTGTAATTTCCAATTTCGTTCTCACCATAAGTATTTATGTTATATGTTCTGTGTTTGGTATTTTATCTGTTTTAAAATTTTAGTAAACACTATTTTCCTTGAAATTCTGCCTGTGCCTTCTCAGTTTCTTTTGTATGTGAATGCTGAAAAAGTGTTAATAATTCTGACAAGTGTTAAGTGCTCAAGAAAAGGGTGTGTTACTATTTTGCTAAAGGTAAGAATATACCTAGGTCTCATATTGAGTCATAAGGGTACACTTGGGAACGCGGCTGGGTGCCACTGGGTGAAGGATTGTATTGCATTTCCCCAATGAGAATACATGTCTGAGCCTGTTAACTGGGTGTGCTAGCAAAAAGTTTCACATTTGACCCCCAGGACTCGAGGCTAGTAGGTGATTCAAACCCAAAACCAACAGGAGGGTTATCTTGTGTGTCCCTTGTTCACACTATTGTGCTTTGAGGTTTGACACTGTGGGAGCAGAGGGCCTGACATGCGGAGCGCGTTTGTGACACAATTCAGGGCCATGAACCCACCTTCCAGGTGGGTATCACTGGAAATTTTTGTGTCAGACTGCTCAGCCCACCTGTGGTTTTTGGCAACGAGGACCATTCGACCTGATCATTGGTCTGGTCAAGCTTTGTAAGAGAAGTAACATAATTTCTCCTTGAGGGAGGCTTATGGTTTGATTCCCCAACAAAAACAAACAGAATTTTGGCTATCTCCAATGTCAAACAACATCACAAGCCTACCATAACCCAAGGGGTCAAGGTAGCAGCTGGCGCAGACAGTTCCAAGGGGGTCTGTTCTTCCCATAATCAGCTCCAGAGAATGGAGGAACCAACTCAGGTAACAACGTTACAGTATCAGAGGAGCACAGGAGGCACTGTGCAGAAGGCCTATGGTTAAGCCTGGTGCCTTTACTAGAAAGCACGTGGGCCCACTACCCTCTTGAGGAGGTTTTTTTTCTCCTCATGGTGGGCCAGAAAAATGTCAGATGCCTTTTTTTTGTTTTTTTACATCTCTTTCTCTCCACCACCGCCTGGCCCCCTTCCACCACCCTCCCCAGCCCTGTCACCCCGGCATCCACTGGGACTTACCTCTTTAGCTTGTTGAGGTGCCAGCTGGCTGGGTGCGGCGCTTGTGAGGGGGCCGGTATCATCCCGCCGTAGGTGAATTTTCAGCCTCCATTTGTCTCCCGTTCCTGAGTGCGGAGCCATATGCATGCAATGACGCTAGTGGCTGCACCTGGTATGCTTCTGCATGGGCATGCTGGGCATCTGCTCTGTCTCTGCCCCCTATCTTTGGAGCCAGTGTGCCAGCCTCTAGTCACTGTTAGGGGCCAGGCATGCACCAGTCTCTGGTCCCTCCCTTTATTGGGAGAGAAGAGCTGACAGGACGCTCGATCCTCTCCCTCCCCGGCCGACCCCCAGCAACCTGCTCACACTGTGAACACAGGTCGCCGGCGTGGCAGGAGGTAAGGCAGTGATGCCTTAACCCTCCACGCCACTGGGCAGCTGTTAGATGCCTTTTTAAGGGATACTCTCCATCCCAGCTCTTCCTGAGGTGAAAAGGCCAGATGTAGTCATGCCAGACGAATCTGATAGATTTCTTTGACTGGGTGACCAAAGTAGTAGATCAGGGAAGGGCTGTGGACATGGCCTACCTAGACTTTAGCAAGGCATTTGACACAGTCCCACACAAAATATTAATATACAAGTTAGCCAGCCTGGGAGTGGGTCCCAAGATGACAGCCTGGGTAAAGAATTGGCTGGAGAATAGGACACAGAGAGTAATAGTAAATGGAGTCCGCTCTGAAGAAAGGGGTTACTAGTGGGTACCGGAGGGTTCAGTATTAGACTGGTCCTCTTCAATGTCTTTATAAGCGACATTGCAGAGGGACTGAAGGAAAAAGTATGTCTCTTGCAGATGACACAAAGATCTGCAACAGAGTTGATGCACAAGGTGGGGTGGAAAGGATGAGAAGGGACTTGGCAAGGTTAGAGGAATGGTCAAATGTATGGCAGCTTAGATTCAATGCTAAGAAGTGCAAGGTAATGCACCTGGGAAACAAAAACCCAGGGGAAGAGTACACAATGGGGGGTGAGATACTAACAACAACAAAAATGGAAAGGGACCTGGGGGTAGTCATATCAGATGACCTAAAGGTGGGCAAGCAATGTGACAGGGCAGCAAGGAGGGCTGGGGGGATACTTGGATGCATAAGGAGAGGCATCACCAGTAGAAAACATGAAGTTGTTATCCCTCTGTACAGACAGCTGGTGAGACCCCATCTGGAGTACTGTGAGCAGTTCTGGAGACCCATCTCCGCAAAGACATAGACAGGATGGAAGCTGTCCAGAGGAGGGCAACTAAAATTGTGCAGGGTCTGCACCGGAAGACATATGAAGGCAGACTTAAGGCGCTTAATATGTATAGCCTCGGGGAGAGGTGGGACATGATGGAAACTTTCAAGTACCTCAAGGGAATCAACAAAGTCCAAGAGGGTAGCATCTTAAAAAAAAAGAGGTGTGCAAGAACAAGGGGGCACAATTTGAAGATGGGGGGGCGGCTCAGAGGTAATTTGAGGAAGTATTTTTTCACGGAGAGGGTTGTGGACGGTGGAACGTCCTTCCGGAGGAGGTTGTGGAGTCAAAAACTGGTGGAATTCAAGCATGCATGGAAAAGTCGTAAGGCAATTCTAGGGGTTGGGGGTAGGAAGAAGTAGGTTACTGGTTAACTAGGATCTGCAGCTTATCCAGTAGGTAGGGAAATGGGCAGACTGGGTGGGCCAAGCAGTCCTTATCTGCCATCAAATTCTGTGTTTCTATGTAGTCAAAGCTCCTGACCCCATCTTTCTTCAGGACCATAGTTCAGGTCCCGCTAAAACAAACAGGGTCAAGGGTCATATGGTTTCATTTTACAGTCCCCAGGAAGTGTTTTTTTTTGCCGGGCCCTTCATCTTTAAGCACTCAAACAAGTATACTCCAAAATGTTTGCAGGATGGAGCCCTGGAGGTCTTGCCAGGTTGCTCAGTTAAGGTTTTTTTTTAAGCCCCATTGCATCTGATGAATGTCTACCATCATATTCCTCGGTCCTTCTGAGAGTCCCTCAGGTTTTGATATTGGACCAACATCCAAGCAGAGCTCCTACTTTTGCCCGAGCATCAACCCCACAGAGTTCCTCAAAGGTGTTGATAGTCCTGGTAGCTTATTGTCTATCTGTCTATCAGTTTCATTTCAGAGAAGTAACTGCTCATTTCTGATTTTATTGCTTCTTTTGCTTCTTATTGTTGATTTCACATGGTAGCAGGTTGCTTGTTGGCTTCTTTTGGAAAGGTACCTGCTTGAGGGTTTTCGCTGGTGCAACTGATTGTTTCTGGTTTTTTTTTGCTGGTGCAGCTGATTGTTTCTGGGGGTTTTTGCTGGTGTAACTGATTGTTTCTGGTGATCTGAAGGGACTCGACCCACCCTTCCCACACCCACTCACCCTTAGTGCATCACTTCCTTTATGCCCATATCCTGTGACATCATACGCTACCAGCTGACTGCATACACATACTGTTAGCCATCATATTTCAGTACACAACACAGCCACACACCACACCCTGATGTAAATCTAAATACCTTGCTACATTATACCACTAATGGTTACTGACAGTACATACCTGTAAAGTAAACAGGGAATAAAAAGGGGAAAAAAAAGGGGTGAGGGCAGACAAGTAAGAGAAAGGATAGGCTAAGGAAAATGGGTAATATGTAGTGCAGTGGTTGTGGGGCAGCAGTGTTCAGGAGGATCTTCTGGGCACTGTGGTGCTGCCTTTCTAGAGGCAATTCTCTGTATTGAGGATGGAGGTTGCAGGACTCAGAGCAGAGTTAGTGAGGATCTGGGTAATATTCCCCCCCCACACAGGGACCACCACATCTGCCACCACTGCCTCAGAGGATGCCAGTAAGGAGGGATGGATGGACTACGGTGGGCTCAGGGAGGGTGAGGGAGGTGGGATGGAGGCACATCCCCCAGCCAGTGCCACTTCAAAACTCATACACCATCTCGGCACAGCAGGACGATGGCACTGCATCTCCAGAAGTGAACACTAAGGGGAATGAGCGGGTCATCCATGATGGAGCCCCAAGGGCAAAGGGAAGGAGAACACACAGGAGGAGGAAGCAAATCCTGTTCAGAGACTCCATTATTAGAGGGATAGAGCTGGGAGTAGGTAGCAGTGGGGAGAGGGGGTGGTGTGCCTGCCTGGTGCCACAGTTCAGAGGGAGGGCAAGTGGATCCTAGGGATCACTAGGGCGGTGGCAAGGAGGGGGGGAGCTGGATGTCATTGTCCAGATCGGGACAAATGACCTGGCAGGTGAGGGGACAAACGGAGGAAAAATGCAAGAGGAATTTAGGAAACTGGGGTGATGTCTTGGGCAAGTAGCGCACTCTGTTATCTTCTTGGAGGTTCTACCTGTCCATGGGAAGGGAGAGGATCGAGACATCCGCACCATGGAATTCAACACATGGCTGAAGAAATGGTGCGGAGTGGAAGGGTATGGCTACATTGAGGACTGGATCCATCTGACGGATGAAGGACTGTATTCCCCAGACAACCTACATCTATCCGGGGGCAAAGGTATCCCACTGAAAGTCTCAAATGCTTCCCCAACGAATCCTTTAAACTAGCCAAGGGGAAGGCAAAAGCAGTCGGGGATAAATGTAGCATCCCCCCACATAACATATCTGAAATAAGGGAGAATCCAATTAGTACAAGGGCACAATCAAATCTGATAGATAAATTAGATACAGTTGTGGGGACGACAGAAGATGGAACCCAAAAATGCCACAGGGCTGAAAAAAAGGAGGGTGGTCGCACAAGCTATGGTAGCCATTACAGAAACATGGAACCATGACTGGAATATAGCCATACCAGGATACACACTTTTTAGGAAGCATAGGGAAAGTGGGGGCGTAGCTATGTATGTGAAGGAGGGGATTAAAGCATCAGAGGCTCAAGGGTTACAAGAAAGAGCAGAGAGACTGTGGGTCACCCTGGAGGTGGGAGAAAGCACAGCCATTCGCACTGGAGTGATTTACAGGCCTCGGGCATGGGGGAGGAATCAGATGAAGCTCTTGTGGAAACCATCCACAAAATGACAGCCAAAGGGGCAGTGCTACTAATGGGTGACTTCAACCTGCCTGAGGTAGATTGGAGCACTCAAACTGCGAGTACAACAAGGGGCAGGGACTTCATGACTGCCCTGAATGGGGCAAATGTAAGACAGCTTGTAGCAGAACCAGCCCGTGAGGAAACTATACTGGATTTGGTCCTGACCAATGGGGACAGGATCACAGATGTGGAGGTTGGCAGTCCCCTTGGTACTGATGACCACAGGACAGTATGGTTTAAGGTAACCACAGTGGAGGAGGCAAGCCATACAAGGATAAAGGTCCTAGATTTTAGGAAGGCTAACTTTAAGGAGATTGGTAGAAGTCTCAAGAAAGCCCTGTAGAAATCTCAAATGAGCCCTAGCATCGGAAGGTGCAGGGGGATATATGGAAAAACAGTGGTCTAGACTCAAGAGAGTCATAACAGAAGTAACAGGTCACTGTGTCAAAATGCATAGCAAGGGTAAAAGAAAGAAAAGGCCATTGTGGTTCTCAAAGGTGGTAGCTGAGAAAGTAAGGGAGCAGAAAAGAAAAGAGCCTTTAGAAGATACAGAGAAACACAAAAGGATGAGGGCAGAGAACAATATCTGGTGAAGCAGAGGGAATCTGGGAAAATAATTAGAAGGGCTAAAGCACAGACAGAGGAAGATACAGCCCAGGCTATTAAGAAATGCAACAAGACCTTCTTCAGATAAATTAGCAAGAGGAAAAAGACCTGAAATGTGATAGTTAGGCTGAAGAGGAAAGGAGAAAGGGTGCAGGACGACCTAGAAAAGGCTGAGATACTGAATAAGTACTTTTGCTCAGTATTCACCAGAGAAGGGGAAAGTGAGGGACCGAGACTCATTAAGAGAGGTATTCAGGGGAGGTAGACACCAGCCCATTCAGGGTGGAAATGTACTAGAAGAACTTGGGGAAAATAAAAGCAGATAAGGCAATGGGGCCAGATGAGATCCACCTCAGAGTACTAAAGGAACTGGGGGAAGTGGTGGTAGAACCAGTGCCTGCCCTTTTCAACTCATCACTAGAGATGGGGAGGTACTTGAGGGCTGGAGAAGGGCAGATGTGGTCCTTCTCCACAAGAGTGGAAGCAGAGAGGAGGCAGGCAGTTATAGGCCTGTAAGCCTGATCGCAGTAGTGGGGAAACTAATGGAGTCCTTACTTAAGCAGAGGAGGTGAAACTCTGCAGAGGGAGGCAGGCATCTGGAGCTAAAAAATAAGTACTTTCTCTGTGCTGTTTCTCTTCTTTTAGAATTCAGGTAGCATTTCATGATATTGCAGTGTGTGCTGTGTGATTTAAACAGTGTAACTGCAAAACAAATGATTTTGCTTTGGCTGGGAGGAGGGGCTGGCATTTACAGTAACTGAGTGAGGGAGAGGTTGGGAAATTACATGGGAGGGGAAGGGGTGTGCACACGTGACTCAGACCAGCCACTAGCGGGGCTGGGATTTATTTATATTTCAGAGGGGACCAAGTGACCCCGAAGCTTGATCGACCCTGAAGCTTGAGTGCCATGAAGCAGGAGTGTAGCATCTTGAGTAGCGTCTGCAGGGCGTCAGCAGGCAGGATAGGCAGCAGGCCGTGTTGGTAGACAGGGAAGAGCCTAACTGGGAGAGCCACATATTTCCTGTACAGACATGGGAAGTCCAAGGTGGGGCAAGGGTTCTATGGAGTGGGGTAGGACCAGGATAAGGGAGGAGAGGATGTGCAGGGGTAGTCAGATAGGGTGGGAGATGGGAAGGTTTGTTTGTTGCCAAGGAAGTGGAGCAGCCATACTCCTGTGAGTGGCTTGGAGGGAAGGGGGTTGTAGGGTGTGTTGGCAGGGGGGCCAGCTCACGCAGGAAATAGGGTGGTTGAGGAGGGAGCTGGAGGCATGGAGGAGACAGAATGGGGGGGACACAGCCAGGAGGAGAAACTGATTAGGTATCCAAAAGAGCTCATAACAGGCAAAAATAAGGGGGAACTTGGTGGGACAGCAGGAGGGCTGCACAAGCAGGTGCAGTCAAAGGAAAGAAAGTTATGACTGGATGAGGGTCAGGCACAGGAGCATGACTAAGACTGGGTCGGAGCAAAGATATCAGTCTGTGGGAAGGGAGACTGGTCTCATTCAAGGAAAGGAGATTAGCACTGCAAACAGATTCTCAGCGTTGGCTAGTTCAGAAGACCAGGTAGCAGAGAGGAGGGAAGCTACAGTGAAGAAGCAGGGAGAGGGCACTACAGGTGAAAAGGTATACAGCAGGGAGGCAGTAGGCAGTACACTGAGAAGACACATTGGCAAGGGGGGGCAGCAAGATGATGGCTATGCAGGCTCTCCAGAGGGAGGGAAGGAGCAAGGAGACAGGAGGAAGGGGGAAGTGGCAGGCAGCCCGGGGAAGGCTAAGGATATTGAGAGGAGGGGAGTCCAAGTAGGGGAGGGCCACATTTCAGGGAAGGCATGGGGATGTAATAGAAGAGGAGGTGGTAGTGTGGCGGACGGAGCAACAAGTCAGTGCAAAGTGGAGGATCCACAGACAGAATATAGTTTGGAGTTGGAGGTCAGTAGCCTGGTCAGAAGCTGCAAGGGGGAGAGGACAGCAAAGGTTAGGAGGCAAAAGGGGCTGAGGACGGGGATTAGAGGGCCTCATGTTGGGTGGGGAGTGAGGGCAACAAGAGGATGAGCAGGGAATGCATCAGAGAGTCATAATTCTTGGAGATTCTTTACTTAAGGGTATGAGGTGGGGGGAGGGGTGCCAGAAAAAGTAACATCTGGGTAGAGTGCATGCCATGCATGACAGTGAATAGAGTGGGGCAGCATAGGGAAGGTGGGTGTTAGCCGCACATTGTGGTGCACCTGGGAATGAATGATCTGGATGGGAGAAGGATAGAGGAGGTACAAGACAGCTTCAGGGAAATGGGGAAACTATACAGCAGAGAGGGAACAACGGTAGTCTTCTCAGACATTCTGCCAGTGCCAAGGGCCAGTACAGACAGGAAGAGAAGAATCAGAAACTTCAACAAGTGGCTGGGGAATGGTTTGGGACCAAGGGATATGGATTGGTGGGGGACTGGGGTAGCACATGGAATGACACAAATCTTTATGCATGGGATAGGTTACACCTCAGCAGGGCAGGTTCACAGGTGTTGAAGCAGAAACTGGGGGATTTCATCAACAAGCGGTGTCATTTAAACTAGGTTGGGGGGCATTGGAGCTGGAAATCACCTGGAGAGGGGGTCCCATGGACCTGCCCCCACCAAAGGGTAGATACGACCTTAGACGAAATAGGGGCTGCAGTGAAGGGTAAGGAAGCAGGAAGGATATGTGCAGCATGGGTAATGGTTTCACCAAATGCTAGGAGCCTGGGGAACAAGTTGGTAAAGTTGCAGGCATTGATGGCAGAGGGAGAGGTTGACATAGCTGCCATTACTGAGACGTGGGCAACCAAGCACCATGACTGGGACCTAACCATCCCAGAGTACAGACTTTTCCGGAAGAATAGAGAAAAAGGGAAGGCTGGGGGGATTGCCATTTACTTAACGATCAGATGTAATAGGGAGGAAGGGTGGAGGGCAGGTCGGAAGTAATCTGGTTGCAACTACACAGCCAGAAAGGGACCAAGATCTGTCTGGGGGTTGTTTATAGACCTCTGGCCCAGAAGGAGGACATTGACAGGGAACTGGGGGAACAGATAAGGATGCATAGTGGCAAAGGGAGCACAGTGGTGGTGGGGGACTTTAATGTACCAGAGATGGATTGGAGCATCCCAGCAATGAATTGTGCTAGGGAGCAGATCCTCCTGGAAGCATTCCAGGATGGCTTCCTTACCCAGAGGGTAATGGAACCAACGAGGGAGGGGAATATACTAGACCTGGTACTGGAAGAGGGGCAACAGGCCAGAGATGTAAGAGTGGAGGAACCTCTGGCAAGCAGTAACCACCGCACAGTGTGGTTTTCGATCAAACTGGATAGGGAAGTAGCCACTACAAAATCTAGGGTCCTGGACTTCAAAATTGGACTTTGGCAGGATGGGAACTATACTAGAAAGTCATATGGCAAGCATCTGCCCAGAAATGGACACAGAACAAAAATGGTCAGTCATCAAGGCAGGACTGGCTGAAGCCGCTAAAACTTGTGTCAAGAACCAGAGCAAGAACGCCAGGACCAAGAAACCTAGTTGGTTAAGTAGAGAAGTAGTGGAGAAGGTGAGGGAAAAGAGGAATGCATTTTGGACCCACAAGCAATCCAAAAGGGCAGAAGACAAGAATATGTGAAGAAATCCAGAGACGTGAGCAGAGTGGTAAGGGCAGCAAAGGCGGCTAAGGAACACAGGTTAGGGAAGGGGATTAAAGAAAGAGAAAAGGATTTCTTCAGATATATCAGAGAGAAGAGGAAGAACAAGGATCAGATTGTTAGGATCAGGAGCAGAAGTGGTGGGTATAAAAGGGGGCTGAGCAGGCAGAAGTACTTAATGAATACTTCTGTTCAGTTTTCACCATGGAGAGGGATGGGCCCATACCTGAGAGGAAGGGCGAGGTGGGAGAGGTTGGGGGAAAAGCAACCGCAGATTTGGAAATCATGGTGGAAAGGGTAAGGGAGAGCCTTAAGTCCCTGAAGGTGGACAAGGCATCTGACCCAGATGCAGTCCACCTCAGGGTGCTGAGAGAGTTGGCAGAGGTACTGGCAGGGCCATTAGCAAATCTGTTCAATACCTCTCTGAACTTGGAGTGTGCGGCCCCAGGGTCTGGAGGGAAGCACATGTGGTACCTCTCCGTAAGAGTGGGCCCAAGGACGAACCAGGGAACTACAGGCCGGTGAGCCTTACTGCAATTGTGGGAGAACTGATGGAGACAATACTTAAGGAAAGGCTGGTGCAATTTCTTGAGGATAACAACCTCCAGGACAGCAGGCAGCACAAGTTTGGCTCAGGCATATCCTGCCAGATGAACGTGGTTGATTTTTACGACTGGGTTATGAGGGCATTGGACAGGGGACATACGGTGGATGTCCTCTACCTGGATTTCAGCAAGGCCTTTGACTCGGTGCCACATGGTATGCTGACCTGCAAGTTGAAGAGTCTGGGAGCAGGGAAGAAACTGGGCACATGGGTCGAGAATTGGCTGCAGAAGGTAGCAGTGGGGGGGGGGAGGCACCTGAACCCAGGACAGTAAGAAGTTGTGTACCACAGAGCTCGGTGCTGGGACTGGTTCTGTTTAACATTTTCAGTCTCTTTGCAGATGACACAAAGATTTGTGCCGAGGTGAATGGGGGGAAGGGAGCAAAAGTACTTCAGTGGATTTGGCAAAACCAGAGGAATGGTCTCACACGTGGCAGCTCGGTTTCAATGTCAAGAAGTGCAAAGTGATGCATTTAGGAGGCAAGAACCCAGGACAAAATTACTGGCTGGAGGGTGTCCCTTTAACAAAATCCAAGGAGGAGAAGGATCTGGGAGTGCTAGTAACCGGGGAGATGCACCACTCTGCTCAGTGCAGGAAGGCAGCAGCGAAGGCAAACAGGATGCTAGGGTGCATAGCAAGGGGGGGGTTACCTCTAGGAGTGGGGAGATCATCTTGCTGCTGTACAGGTCCCTGGTGAGACCGCACTGATACCCACAGTTCTGAGTCTGATTACCTATGGTAGCCACTGCTCCATAAACTTCAGTAGGTCCTTCTTTTACGTTGACTGCACTTGTGCACCCAACATTTAGTGGCAATGATAGGGATTTCAGGGGTGTTTCACAGCCAAGTCCATTGCAGTTCACAAAGCAAGGGCTCGGAAGTCTATACCACTGACTACAGGCTGTTGTCCTGACATCACTCTCTGTTCTGTGGGCTGATACTTTGTGTATTTCAAAGGACCGAAGCCGATCCAATCAGAGAAAGCTTTTGTCCTTTGATCTGCATGAAACTATCAGCAGTTGAGAGGGAATCCATGGAGCCAAGGAAGTAACTGGGGCTGTTGCCGTCAACGGGAAGTGGGAGTCACCCAGAGGAGGAGCAGCAGAAGAAAGAGCCTAATTTATGGCCATTGCTGCCAGCGGGGAAGCGGAAGTGTGAGTCACTCAGAGGAGCAGCAGAAGAAGGAGCCTGCTTTTTGGGGCAAAAGAGCTGTGTGGAGCTGGGTCCAGGAATGTCCAATTGAGCTAGGAGACCCAGCACCAATCCATTGTGAATCAAGGGGCTGACATCGACTTCTAAGGGAGTCAACCAGGAAGAAGGGAGCAGAGTTCTAAGAGAGCGGGTGGCCTTAAAAGGACTGCCAGCCGCTGCTCTGACTACAGAGTCAAGAGGTAATCCATAGAGCCAGGAAGGTAGCCACGGCCATCGCTACCAACAAGAAGCAGGAGTCACCCAGAGGAGGAGCAGCAGAAGAAGGAGCCTGATTTTTATACCACCAGCCCCACACGGCCCCGACCTCTATTAAATGCTCCCGGGTGGAGGAGGAGCAAGTGAATAAGAGGAGAGCAAACCAGGGCAAGTAGGATCAAGGTGGGATAATGCCATCTAGGGGCCAGGGCTCTGTGCACAGGGCAGTAAACCAGCCAGAAGGAGCTGATCACCACTTGGACTACAAGCTGATGATAAGACTGTTCTTTGGCAATACTGTTGTTGGGGGGGTGAGTAAAATGGGTACATCATCTCAATCTCTAGTGGGTAAAAAGGATATAGATGGTACTGTTTTAGTCTTCTTGAGGTGTACAGCAGTATGGTATTTATTCGTTGCAAGTACAGTTACTATTGCATTTTAGTAAGGTCTGGGCGAGTAAGTAACCTGTGTTATGACTATACTTTCTCAGCCTGGGTTGCTAGTTAGAACCATACTTTCTAGATTGTACTGCTTGAGAATGGGTAGAATAGTGGGCTGCAATGGATGTGGGGCAGTGGGTAGGATGAACATTTTGTGGAAGTTAGAAGGGCGTCCAATCTGTCACAGGCTGAGGAGTCTCTAAGAAGAAGTGCTGTGGCTTGGGAGGGAGTTGGAGAGGATGAGGAGTGGGGGGAAGGGCTTAGGACTGGAGGGCCTCCCCCAGGGAGAATCATAAGGACACAACATGGGAGGTATATTGGATCAAGGGAGGGGGGTGGAAGGGGGAGCGAGAGCATAACAAACAAGGGGCCTAACACTGGAGGAAAGACTCAAGGCAGCAGGGAGGAACCAAGGCACAGCACTGCAGAGGATTAGGTTTACAGTGCTAGTGGCATTAATGGAGGAGGGGGTGCAGGGTACCCAGGAGGGGGCAAGGGAGGGAAGTGCACAAGGGACGGTAGTCAGACTAAGGAGGGTGGCAGGGGTGATGGGAGAGGGGCACAGCACGGGACGGTCGAATGGAGAAGGGATGCGGGGGAGCGGAGCAGGAAGGATAGAAAAGACTTCAGCGGCATAGCAGAGGTGACGGGGGAAGACTGATAGGGGAAAGGCAATGGGAACAGACAGGGGAAATTGTGTGCAGGAGGAGGAGCTGGGCAGGAGAGGAACAGGGATAGGTGGGGGGAATCATGCAGGAGGAGGAGGAGGAGACAGGAGAGGTATGACAACAGGGACGGGGGGAATATGTGCTGGAGGAGTTGGCAGGCAGGAGGAAAATGGAAACTGGGGCAAATGGGGGGAAGTATGTGCTGGCGGAGGAAGAGCCAGACAGGAGAGGAACAGGGAAGGGGAAGCAGGCTGATGGAAATATGGAGGGATTACTAGTACAGGGGGACTCAATATGTAGGGATAAGGTGGGATAGCAAGGGGAAAGACATAGTTGTATTTGGGTGGAGGCTATGCCATGGATGACAGCTGAAAGAGTGGGTCAGTCAGTCCTGAAATATGCTGGAAGGGGAAGGGAGAGACCTCACTTAATTCTACATCTGGGAACAAATGACCTGGCTGATAGCTGAAAGAACTGGAAGGGGACAGGATCAGTTGTGTTCCAGGACAGTAGCTGCTGCTTGTTGTTTTCACAGGGTTCTTGTGGATTTTACTTGGTAGAAGGTTAGTTTTTTTCTTTCTTTCTTCTAAGGGGCTAGCAGGGTATTGTTTTGGGGACTGCTGGAAGTTTGAAAACTAGTTTGGTGGCTGTAAGTGGGCTCATTTTGTGGATGTTTCACTGTGTAACAGGCTGCTCTGGTAGAGGCCTATTTCTTCTGATTTAAAACCTATTTGGTGGGATTTGCTTGGATATGGTTATTTAAATTGGAGACCTATATCTGTTAATTTCAAGCCTATTTTGATGTGTTGTTAGTGAAGCTGATTAAATTGGAGACCTGTTTCCTTTGGCAGCAAACATATTTTGGGGGCTTTGAGTTGAATTTTGATTCCTTTTTGCTGATTCCACTAGCTGCAAAGGTTAGTGCATAGTGGGGGAAGGGTGTTAATGGTCTGGACAGGTCTCACTCAGCCAATTGACTGGAGGCAGAGCTGAATCAGGTTTGAGATGTTAGCTGCTTTGTCTTCTCAGAAAGAACTGGAAGGGGACAGGATCAGTTGTGTTCCAGGACAGTAGCTGCTGCTTGTTGTTTTCACAGGGTTCTTGTGGATTTTACTTAATTATAAGGTTAGTTTTTTTCTTTCTTTCTTCTAAGGGGCTAGCAGGGTATTGTTTTGGGGACTGCTGGAAGTTTGAAAACTAGTTTGGTGGCTGTAAGTGGGCTCATTTTGTGGATGTTTCACTGTGTAACAGGCTGCGCTGGTGGAGGCCTATTTCTTATGATTTAAAACCTATTTGGTGGGATTTGCTTGGGGCTGGTTCTTTGGCTGCTGGGCTTAGAGGGAGACACAGGGCTGATACACTATCTCTCGAGTCAGTGTCTGCCCAAGACCAGCCCTCCCTCCCAGAATTCTGCTAATTTATGGGGAACACCTGCCCTGCAATTTGAGGAAAGGCTGCAGGTGCAGCTCATGTAGTTCTGGCCACTGGGGGTTGGATTTAAAGGCTGGGAGAGAGGAGCTTAGGGAGTTGTTCATTTCCCTTATAAGTTTAATGTGTTGCACTGCACCTAGTAACAGGGTTACTGGTGTACAGTGGGACTGTCTCTAAGATTAGTGAGTGACCTGATTAGGCAGTAGGGTGTATCTTGGATTAGGGGGGAACCTGGTGGCTCACCCAAGGAAACCTATTTGGAAGGGGATGGAACCACACATCATTAGGACTGGCATCTTTGGGAGGGTGGTGGGGTGCACAGGGTGTGCAGCAGCCATGATACTGGACTGGGCTTGGAAGTTCAGTGATTGCCCAGTGTGCTACCAGCTGGGACAGCTTAGGGAGGAGGTTGCAGGATTAGGAGACAGCTGGGGGAGGGGCAGTATGGTTGGGGAAGGGGCTGAGGATCTCCCACAGTTGCACCAAGCACTGGGGGGGGGCTGGAAAGGAGTTCAGGAGAATACTCAGGGGTCACATATAGGGACCTGGCAGAGGGGGTCCAAAAGGACACTACCAAGGAAGCAGGCAGGTAACTGGGGACCCTCACAAAGGAGGACAGAGGGACAACATTCTCAGGGAAGTAGGCAGATGGCCAGGGCTGGACAGAAGGAAACAAGGCGGGAGGTGGATCAGACCTTACACTCAGTAACTGCTTCAAATCTCTTCTGCTCGAGGATGAGGTGATGTAGCCACGATGGGTGGTTGGAGACGAAAAGGAGGGGGCAGGAGCAGGGGCCAGATAGCAGGAAGAACAGGGGGACCTGGAATGCAGGAAAATGGGGGAGCAGTGAATCAGAGCAGGAGGGGCAGGGGAAGAGGAGGAAAGCGCAAGGAGAAGGACCAGTTGGAGGAAAGATAAAGAGAAGGACCAGAAGTAAGGAGGATTCAGTAAAGGGAGCTGAGGGTTTAGGCCGGAGCACGACTGAAGCAAGGAGGAACTAAATGGAGACAGGAAGGAAGGAGGACGAGCCAGGCTAGTTTAGCAGATTGGGGAGAAGGACCAGTCGCATGAGCAGTGAGAGGGAATTAGCAAGGTACAGAAGGATACTCAGGAGGAGGAGAGGCAAGGATTGGAGGGAGGGGTGCCATGGTAATAAGGAGGGGTGGCATGGGCACCCAGATAGGGGAGGAACAAGGATCCAGCTGGATGGAGGGCCGGTAGAACGGATGAGGGACATAAGGGGAAATGGAGGAAAGGAGTGGTCAGAGTGCTCTTGTTGGGGGATTCTATGATCTAGGTATCAAATGATAGGAGGAGAAGCCTGGCCAGTTAGAACAAGATGCTTCCTGACTAATGGTGCACAGGGGCTAAGCACAGGTATATCAGCTGGCAAGGATTGTGGGGGTTCCCGATATACTGGTCCACCTGGGTACAAATGACATTGAGGGAAATAGCGAGCTAGAGATACAGGCAAGATTCAGGGAGCTTGCCAGGGTCTGTCATGACATAGGATGCACTGTTTCCTTCTCAGAAATTCTGCCAGTGCCAAGGGCTAGTGGGGAGCACAAAAGGAAGATTAGGGAGATAAACCAGTGGCTCAGGGAGTGTGTGGAGGCCAGAGGGTATGGGTTGATGGGGGATTGGGGAGACCTGGGAGGATAATGAGCTGTATGCTAGAGATAGACTCCATCTCAATTTGGAGGAGGGAATCTTGTTGAAAATAGAGGGGTTCATTGGTGAAAAGTGGGGTTTAAACTGTGAAGGGGGAGGATGGGAGAAAAGGCTGTCAAGGGGTGCCGAGAAGGAGGGACTTGTCTCCACCTCTGGGGAGCTGGAGGATTGGGAAAAGGCCAACTGGCAAAGTGCAGACCAGGGGAAAACAGAATCCCATGGGAACACGAGCAGGGGAAATGGAACTATAGGAAAGGGTGGAAGGTAGTCCCCAAATGCCAGGAGCTTGGGCAATAAAATGCCTGAGTTCCAGGTGATGCTAACTGAGGGAGCAGTGGATGTGTGGTGGTCACTGAGACTCTGGGCCACTGCAGGACACGACTGGGACCTGAACCTGGAGGGTTACTATGTTCAGGAAGGACGGGAGAGAAGGGAGGAGGGTAGCAATGATAGTCAAAACTACATTGGCATAGGGGAGTAGGAGGCGGAGGGAACCGTGGAGGCGAGTTTTAATACCTTGATAACAAGGGGGCAAGAGAGTAAAACAGGGAGTGTGTATAGACTCTGCCCTGGCGGAGGAGCTGGAGGACAGTCTGGTGGCAGATGTTGGGAGACACTGCAGACTGGGCAGAGGAATGGTGGTGGTGTTGGGGACTTAAACTTGCCAGGAACAGACTGGGAGACTATGACATCCTCTGTGACCAGGGAACAGAGGTTGTTGGATGTCTTTCAAGACGCGTTCCTAACTCAGCAGGTGGGGGAACCGACCAGGGAGGCGCGGGTACTGGATGTGTTTCCTGGCAGACAGTGACCAGATTAGGGGCCTGGAGGTAAGGGACCCATTGGCGGGGGTGACCATGCCACGGTCTGGTTCTGCTTGGACCTGGGGGGGGTAGAAGGCTGCACAAAGACGGAAGTAACCGACTGCAGGAGGGGTGGATTTAAGGAAATGGAAGGATCCTTAAGAGCATTTGATGGGATTGGGTCAGACATGGACGCTGATAGTAGGTGGGAAATCATCAGAGAGGGGTGCAGGATGCTACCAGCACCTGTGCAAAAGTAAGACGAAATGCGGTAGGGCCCAAAACCCTGCTGGTGGACCAGGGAGGTCCAGGAGGTGGTGCGGGAAAGAAGGCAGCCTGCAGCAATTCAAGTGCTCAAGGAGTGAAAGGGATTGAGGGGAGTACGAGCTGATGGCTAGAAGGGCCACTAGGGTGGTGAGAGCGGCTAAGGCAAGGAAGGAGCAGAACCTGGCCAGGGAAATTAGGAGAGGGAACAAGGGGTTCTTTAGATACATTGGGGAAAACAAAGGGTGAAGGGGCAGATTAGCAGGATTAAATCAGGGGAGAGATGGGCACAAGACCCGGGGGAGCAGGCTGAGGTACTAAATGAGTACTTCACCCCAGTTTTCAAAGGGAAATGGGGGTGCTGCATCACACATGGGAGGAGACAGACATTGAGGGGGGGAACTCACCGATCGGGCGGGTCTGGGGGAGAGGGGAGGCATCATTGGCAGGAGGGGAGGCTACAGGGAGAAGAGGCACTGGAAGTGGAAATCACAGCAGAGAGAGTGAGGGAAGCACTTAGCTCCCTTAAGATGGAGAAAGCACTGGGGTCGGATAAATTACATCCCAGAGTGCTGAAGGAACTTGTGGATGTCCTGGCGAAACCCCTGGTGGAGCTTTTCACCATCTCTCTGAGGACAGGGTGGGTGCCCCAGGACTGGAAGGTGGCGCGTATGGTGCCTATCCACAAGGGGGGGATCAAGAGAGGTAGCAGGGAACTACAGGCCTGTCAGCCTGACAGTGGTGGTGGGCAAGGTGATGGAGGGCATTGTCAAGGAGAGGCTAGGGGGGGACCTGGATAAGTCAGGGTGCTTGGATGATAGACAGCATGGATTCATCCTGGGGAAATCGTGTCAGACAGACCTGGTGGAGTTCTATGACTGGGTGACGAATGCCTTGGACCTGGGTAGACCAGTGGATGTCCTCTTTCTAGACTTCAGCAAGGCATTTGACTCTGTTCCTCACGTGGGCCTGTTGCATAAGCTGGGAGAAATGGGGTTGGGGAACCAGATGATCAGATGGATAGGCAATTGGCTCCAGGAGGGTCGTAGTTGGTGGGATTGTCTCATCCCCAAGGAGGGTCATTAGTGGGGTCCCACAGGGATCAGTCCTTGGGCCCCTTCTGTTCAACGCCTATGTCTCTGACATAAGGACAGGAATCAGGAGTGAGATGAGTCTTTGCGGATGACTGAAACTGGGGGTGGTGGTGGATGGGGAGGAGGGGAGGGTGGCCCTACAGGGGGACCTGGAGGCTCTGGAAAGATGGTCTAGAAAGTGGAAGCTGAGGTTCAATGCAGGGAAATGCAAGGTACTCCACCTGGGGGCAGAAACCCGGCCAAGTGTGCACCCTGGGGGGAATGCTACAAGTCTCGATGGCTGAGAGGGACCTGGTGGTGGTGGTGAATGTCAAGATGAACAACTCCTGAGAGTTCTGCAGGAGGGCAGCAGCCAAGGCCAACAGGATGCTGGGATGCATCGCTGGGGATCACTCCAGAAGGAGGAAGTGATACTCTCTGTATAACTGCTTGGGAGGCCAGACCTTGAGTACTGCTTGCAGTTTTGGAGGCCACACTTAAAGAGGGACATTAACCTCCTGGAGAGGGTCCAGAGGAGGGCAACCAAAATGATTTGGGGCTTGGGGGACAGGACCTATGAGGAGAGGCTCGAAAAGCTAAATATGTACACATTGGAAGAGAGAAGGGACCGGGGGGACATGATAGAGGTCTTCAGGTACATGAAGAGGGTAAATAGGGGAGGAACAGTCAGGGTGCTTCGAAGGAAGGAGGAGGGGGCCACTAGAGGGCATGGGTGGAAGCTGGATGGGGAAAGATTCAGGGGAGAAAGGAGGAGGTGCTACTTCACTGAGAGGGTGGTGGAGCCATGGAATGTGCTGCCTAGGGGGCTGGTGGAGGCAGAGACAGTGGAGGGGTTCAAGAGGGGGTGGGGCAGGTACAGGGGAAGGGTTCTGGAAGCAAAATCCAATGCAGCAAGAATATCCGGAACTGGGAAGGGAGAAGCCAGAGAAGGTGAGGAGGGCAGCAAGGTCAGCAACCAGGGTGGGGGCTGACCAAACGAGCAGACATGAAAGACCATTAGACCTATTCTGCTGGCATTTTAGTATGTTAGTATAGCTTATTAGAGGTAGTCTAAAGGATGTTTGAGGAACTGGGAACTTTATGCGAGGGAGAGGGTAGATCAGTAATTTTTTCTGAGGTATTGCCAATACCCAAGGTGAGCACAGCCAGAAAACAAAGGATCAAGGAATTTAATGAATGGTTAAGCAAATGGTGTCACACCAAAGGGTATGGGTTAATGGGAGGCTGGGGACAGACCTGGGAGGACAGTAGTTCAGGGTATTAAATAATTGATTAGCAGTTTTTTTATTTGGAATATACTTACTGTACAGAAAGTATTTATATAGATTTTCTAGAAGTGCTGTGTTTGTTAAACACAGTGAGGCAAGAGCTATGCATTTTCACAAAGATTTAGCACTTTTATGAGCAAAACGCTAATCAATTTTTAAAGTTAAATAAATCCCTGTAGTTCATATGCTAAGGATAGACTGCACCTAAATGAAGAGGGCAAGAAGGTGCTAAAATGGAAGCTTGGAGAGTACGTTGAGGCAGCTGGTCATTTAAACTAGGAGAGGGGGTGGCAGGTAGAGGGAGGGCATACAGTTGCCTCTAGATGGGAAGCAGAGCAGACTTACCCCCCCCCCCAGAACAAGGGTGGTGTAATAGGTAGAAAGGATTGAGGGGATGCTGGAAGAGGAGGGCAGAGGGTTGGGGAAGGAAAGGTGAAGGGATGGAAGATAGTCACCATGAATGCTAGGAGCCTGGAGAATAAAATGAATGATCTGCAGGCCCTCTTGGTGGAAGGGGAGGTGGACATGGCAGCAATCATGGAAACATGGGCCACCGAATACCATGACTGGGACCTGGCGGTCCTTGGGTACAGAATATCTCACAGGGATAGAGTAAACAGGAGAGGGGAGGGGTGGCATTATACTTAAGGGAGAAGTTAAAGTGCTTTAGGGAGAAGGAAGAGGAGGAGGGTGAAACAGAGTCATTATGGCTGCTAATCTAGGTTCCAGGAATAGGACTCTCTGGTTGGGAGTGGTGTACAGGCCACCCTCCCAGTCAGAGGAAGCTGGACAAGGAACTTGCGAGGCAGATTGAAAAGGCATGCAGGAAGGGGAGCATGGTGGTTGTGGGACACTTCAACCTGCCGGGGATAGACTGGGGGACCCCAGCCACCAGCAGTAAAAGGGAACAGGTACTACTGGATGCCTTTTTGGAAAACTTCCTGACACAAATGGTCAGTGAACCGACCGGGGTGGGGGAATGCCCTAGACCTAGTGCTCACAGATGGGGAATTTGTGAGGGATATCAAGATAGACTAACCACTAACGGAGAGTGACCATTGTCACAAACGCACTCAGCAGGTCAGGCCCTCTGCTCCCACAGTGCCAACCTCCGAGCGCAGTAATGTGAACAGGTAACAGACAGGGTAACCCTCCTGTCTGCTTGTGGGTCTGAATCACCTTTAATCTCAAGTTCTGGAGGGATTCAAACTGTTAACCTTATGCTAGCATACCCAAATGTACAGGCTCAGATAATATTTTCTTCGGGGGATGTAATATATCTTTCACCAAAGGGCACCTAACCAGGTATCCAAAATGAACCCTTAAAACTCTATAAAATACCTTAAGTATATTCTTACCTTTTCACAGTTTAGTAACACCATCAAGTTTTTGAACAGTTGTCAAACTTAACCATCTATGCATCACATGCAAATAAAAAGAACTTGCAGACACTCAGGCAGTCTTTTGAATAAAAGGTTTGCTAAAAATGGATACAAATATGTAAAATGTAAACACAGACTAATATATCAAAGTGCATACATTTACTTAAAGAACAAGGGTAAAAGTACAACACAAAAACTCTTACTACAATACATTTAGACTTTTTCTATCTAATGTATTACCTCTTAAGCGCCTAAGTTAGATCAGAGCAGAGAGTTCTGTGTCTCTAGCATCCCAAGATGGAATATATGACAACCAAGTTCAGAGACAGTATTCAGTTTAAAACTCTGTGTCTCCACACCCCTTCTATGAGTCATTTAGCTCCTCCTTTTAGAGCCCCCCCCAAAAAAACATGATTTCCTGTCAGGAGATATTTTAAATAATGTGACTTCAGCAAAAACTAATTTCCTAAATTATGACAGTCTTTAATCAAGCCTTTCCTTTGAACTGGAGGCTGGTTTCTTATTTTCCCAAGGAACAAAGGTTTTTAAAACGCTGCCATACGTCACTTAGGTGCAAATATAACCAACAGGAATCAGATAAGTTATGTCCTGTCCTGTAATAAAATGCGTATTTAGCTTCCCAACTTCAGAGGCAAGAGGTCATAAACAGGCCATAAAATGCAATATCTCAAGAAAGTTAATTACATTACAGAGATCTTCTGGTCAATCATACATCCTGTTTTCACTGAAACCTGGGGGGGGGGGGCACCCATGGAGTTCAGGCCGTCCCTTGTGAGACAATCACATACTACATTTCTATAATACAAATAGCATTCAATAATCATAACCAGCTGGCCAAGCGTCACACTCCTCCCCACTTAGTCTGAATTTGGGGGCTCTATCCCTTGCATGGGATGTGCTTCCCAAGTCAGTTCACTCGTCATACAGACACGATAAGCCATCTGCGTTCTGATTGGTCGCTCCAGCCCTATGTAAGATTGTCATGTCATACCCTTGCAGGGCAAGACTCCATTTTAATAGTCTACCATTAGTTTTTCCCATTTGTGTCAGCCAAACCAGGTGGTTGTGGTCCATTTGTCCCTCAAAGTGCTGCCCATATAAGTATGGCTCTAACTTCTTTAGGGCCCACACTATGGCAAGACACTCTTTTTTCACAGTAGAGTATGCCTGCTCCCTGGGAAGTAACTTTTTACTCAGGTACAGTACAGGGTGATCTTTCACGTGGTTCGATGTCTGACTCAGTACTGCCCCAATACCCACATCTGAGTCATCAGTCTGGACTAGAAAGGGTCTGCTATAGTCAGGACTTGTCAATACAGGAGCACTGCACAGTGCCTCCTTCAGTCTGGTAAAGGTTTTTCACAGGCTGGCTCCCAGGTAATTTTCTTAGGCATCTTTTTCTTTACCAGGTCAGATAGGGGAGCCGCCAGAGCACTGTAATTGGGTACAAATTTCCTATAGTACCCTGCTGTCCCTAGAAAACTGCTGACTTGCTTCTGCATTTCTGGTCTGGGCCATGCCTTAATCACCTCTGTTTTTACTTGGTTAGGACGGAGCTGTACCCAGCCTACAACATGCCCAAGGTATGCCACTTCAGCCATGGCCACCTGGCACTTCTCAGCTTTGACAGTGAGCCCAGCCCTCTGTATCCTGCCCAGCACTTCCCTAAGGTGGGACAGGTGTTCCTCCCAGCTGGCGCTAAAGATGGCAATGTCATCCAGGTACACCACAGCATACTCCTCAGCACCATTTAACACCTGGTTCACCAACATCTGGAAAGTGGCCCGGGGCGTTCTTCATTCTGAAAGGTATTACTTTAAATTCAAATAAGCCTATCAGAGTGATGAAAGCCGACCTCTCCCTAGCTCTGTCAGTTAATTCTACCTGCCAGTTCCCCTTTGTCAGGTCAATAGTCGTAAGGTATATTGCCACTCCCAACTTGTGCAGGAGTTTGTCTGTCCGGGGTATCGGGTGGGCGTCTGCCTTCGTGACTGCATTCAGTCCATGATAGTCCACACAGAAATGAGTAGAGCCATCTGGTTTGGGCACAAGGACTACGGGTGAGACCCAGGGGCTGTGGGATCTCTGGATTACCCCTAAATCCAGCATTTCCTCCACCTCCCTTCCAGTGTCCTTTTGGACAACCTCTGACACCTGATATGCTGTCCGCCGTATGGGCATCTGTGTCACTGTCTTCACATCATGCGTCGCTAAGGGGGTTAGTCCAGGCTTGGTGCTAAATAGTGGGGCAAAGTCTGCTAAAACCTCTCTTACTTTCTGGATCTTGTCTGGGGCCAGCTGGGGAGACAATTTAACTGCCTCCACAGGGGACTTCCGCTTGCTTTCTTCCAGCAAGTCCAGAAGGGGGTCTCCTTCATGCATCCCCTCCCCAGGACTACATACTGCAAACACCATGTCAGACCTATTAGCATATGGCTTCATCATGTTGATATGGTACATTCTTTCTATATGTCTTCTGTCAGGTAACTCTATGATATAGTTCACGTCATTTACCTTTCTAGCTACTTTGTACGGTCCTGCCCACTCAGCCTGCAGCTTGTCTTTCTGGACCGGAATAAGGATCATAACTTCCTGACCCACCATGTATAAGCGAGCTCTGTCTCTGTAGTTGTACCACACTTTTTGTTTCTGTTGGGCAGCTGTCAGGTTACTCTGGGCTGTCCCCATAAGCTCCTTCAGCCGTTTCATAAATCTAAGAATGTAATCCACTATGGGAGTTCCCTGGGTGGCGTGCTTGCCTTCCCAGTCCTCCGGGATCAGGTCTAGGAACCCACATACCCAGCGTCCATATAAGAGCTTGAAGGGGGAAAATCCTGTCGACTCTTGGGGCACCTCCCTGTATGCAAACAACAGATGGGAAAGGTATTTCTCCCAGTCCCTCCCATGCTGTTCAGCAAATGCTTGGAGCATTGACTTTAGGGTACCGTTAAATCTTTCCACAAGCCAGTTGGCTTGTGGGCGATAAGGTGTTGTGTGCCTCTGCACCACCCCACACTTCTCCCACAAACATTTCATCAGGTCCGACGTAAAGGAACCCTCTCGATCAGTGATAACCTCCTGCGGAAATATAACATGGGAGAAAATCCCAAGCAAGGCATCTGCCATTTTGTCTGTCTTCAGTGAGGATAGGGCGACTGCCTCTGGATACTGGGTGGCATAATCCACCACAGTCAGGATGAACCTCTTCCCGGAGAAGCTGGAGGTATTTAAAGGCCCCATAATATCCATTCCCACCCTTTGGAATGGCTCCTCCAATATAGGCAATGGAATTAGAGTAGCTTGGGTTTTCCTACCTGCCTTCCTTATTTCTTGGCACCGGTGACAAGACCTGCAATACTCCTTCACCTGCTGGGTGAAGTTGGGCCAATCGCTGCATAGTGCGCATGATTCCCAGATGACCAGACAAGGGAATATCGTGTGCAATCTTGAGTAACTGCTCACGGTACCCCTGGGGAATGACAAGCTGCCTGCCTATCACCTTCACCTATCTGTCTTCACAGCCTGAGTATACATCCGTCCATTTTCCCAATAAACTTTATGTTTACCGTCACCTCCCTGTGCTCCGTCAGAGTCTGCCCAAACCCTCAGCTTCTCTAGACTAGGGTCACTTTTCTGAGCAGATGCAATCTCCTTACACATTCCCAAGACATGGGATAGATCCCCATCAGTATTTAAACTAGGGTCCCTAGCACTAGTGTCAGGGCACTCAGGATCACTATCTTCCCTAACCCTCTGACAATGGGTCACCCCTCCTTTTTCAGAGTAACCCTCCGCAGCTATGTGGTTAACTGCTACTGGAGAAATGTCTACCCCCTTTTCATTAGCCTCCCTATCAGGAGCCACAGGCTGGGGAACCAGCCTCCCAGTGGTTTCCAAAATGGCTTCTGTGGGGTCCAGGGAACTACAATTTCCCCATGCCATTTGGCTACAGGTAACTGCACATACCATCCCCTGTTTGAGATCGTTGCCAAGGATGACATCAACTACTAAAGTTTTGGCTACAGCTACCTGTTGCACAGTTACATACTAACATACTAACATACTAAAATGCCAGCAGAATAGGCCTAACGGTCTTTCGTGTCTGCTCGTTTGGTCAGCCCCCACCCTGGGTGCTGACCTTGCTGTCCCCCTCGCCTTCTCTGGCTTCTCCTTCCCAGTTCCGGATATTCTTGCTGCATTGGATTTTGCTTCCTGAACCCTTCCCTATACCTGTCCCACCCCTCTTTAACCCCTCCACTGTCTCTGCCTCCACCAGCCCCTAGGTAGTGCATTCCATGGCTCCACCACCCTCTCAGTGAAGTAGCACCTCCTCCTTTCTCCCTGAATCTTCCCTCCAGCTTCCACCCATGCCCTCTAGTGGCCCTTCCTCCTTCCTTAGAGCACCCTGACTGTTCCTCCCTATTTACCCTCTTCATGTACCTGAAGACCCTCTATCATGTCCCCCGGTCCCTTCTCTCTTCCAGTGTGTACATATTTAGCTCTTCAGCCTCTCCTCATAGGTCCTGTCCCCAAGCCCCAAATCATTTTGGTTGCCCTCTCTGGACCTCTCCAGGAGGTTAATGTCCCCTTTAAGTGTGGCCTCCAAACTGCACATGTACTCCAGGTGCAGCCTCCCAAGCAGTTATACAGAGGAGTATCACTTCCCTCCTTCTGGAGGTGATCCCTAGTGATGCATCCCAGCATCCTGTTGGCCTTAGCTGCTGCCCTCCTACAAGTCTCAGAGTTGTTCATCTTGACATCCACCACCACTCCCAGGTCCCTCTCAGCCATTGAGACTTGTAGTATTCCCCAGGGTGTACACTTGGCCTGGGTTTCTGGCCCCAGGTGGAGTACCTTGCATTTCCCTGCATTGAACCTCAGTTCCCACTTTCTAGACCATCTTCCAGAGCCTCCAGGTCCTCCAGGGCCACCCTCCCTCCTCCCCATCCACCACCGCCCCAGTTTTGAGTCATCTGCAAGAGACTCATCTCACTCCTGGTTCCTGTCCTTATGTCAGATACGAGGCGTTGAACAGAAGGGCCCAAGGACTGATCCCTGTGGGACCCACTAATGACCCTCCTTGGGGATGAGACTATCCCACCAACTCGACCCTCTGGGTCCGGTCCTGGAGCCAATTGCCTATCCATCTGATCATCTGGTTTCCCACCCCATTTCTCCTAGCTTATCCAACAGGCCCACGTGGGAACAGAGTCAAATGCCTTGCTGAAGTCTAGAAGAGGACATCCACTGGTCTACCCAGGTCCAAGGCACTTGTCACCCAGTCATAGAACTCCACCAGGTTTGTCTGACACGATTTCCTGGGATAAATCCATGCTGTCTATCGTCCAGGCACCCTGACTTATCCAGGTCCCCCTAGCCTCTCCTTGACAATGCCTCCATCACCTTGCTCACCACCGATGTCAGGCTGACAGGCCTGTAGTTCCCTGCCAGCCCTTGATCCCTTGTGGATAGGCACCATGCGCCACCTTCAGTCTTGGGGCACCCACCCTGTCCTCAGAGAGATGGTGAAAAGCTCTGCCAGGGGTTTCGCCAGGACATCTGCAAGTTCCTTCAGCACTCTAGGATGTAATTTATCCGGCCCTGGTGCTTTCGCGTCTTAAGGGAGCTGAGGCTTCCCTCCTCTCTCTGCTGTGATTTCCACTTCTGGTACCTCTTCTCCTGCTTAGCCCTCCCCACCTGCCAGTGATGCCCCCCTCCCCAGACCTGCCGATCGGTAGGGTCCCCTCCTCATTATCTCTGTCTCCTCCCATGTGTGATGCAGCATCCCCATTTTCCTGGTGAAAACTGAGGTGAAGTACTCATTTAGTACCTTAGCCTGCTCCCTGGGTCTTGTGCCCATCTCTCCCTGATTTAATCCTGCTAATCTGCCCCTTCACCCCTTCGTCTTTCCCCAATGTATCTAAAGAACCCCTTTTTCCCTCTCCTAATTTCCCTGGCCAGGTTCTGCTCCTTCCTTGCCTTAGCCGCCCTCACCACTCTAGTGGCCCTTCTAGCCATCAGCTCGTACTCCCCTCGATCCCTTTCACTCCTTGAGCACTTGAATTTCTTATAGGCTGCTTTCTTTCCCCGCACCACCTCCTGGACCTCCCTGGTCCACCAACAGGGTTTTTGGGCCCTACCGCATTTTTGTCTTACTCTTGCACAGGTGCTGGTAGCATCCTGCACCCCTCTCCTGATGATTTCCCACCTACTATCAGCGTCCGTGTCTGACCCAATCCCATCCAAATGCTCCTTAAGGATCCTTCCCATTTCCTTAAAACTGCCCTGAAGTCGGGTTACTCGTCTTTAGTGCAGCCTTTCTCCCCTCCTAGTTCCAGGCAGAACCAGACCGTGGCATGGTCACTCCCCGCCAATGGGTCCCTTACCTCCAGGCCCCAATCTGGTCACTGTCTGCCAGGACCATCTAGTACCCGTGTCTCCTGGTGGTCTCTCACCTGCTGAGTTAGGGAACGCGTCTTGAAAGACATCCAACAACCTCTGTTCCCTGGTCACAGAGGATGTCATAGTCTCCCAGTCTGTTCCTGGCATGTTTAAGTCCCCTAACACCACCACCTTTCCTCTGCCCAGTCTGCAGTGTCTCCTAACATCTGCCACCAGACTGTCCTCCAGCTCCTCCGCCAGAACAGGGGTCTACACCATTCCTATTTTACTCTTGCCCCCCTTGTTATCAAGGTGACCCAACTCGCCTCCACGGTTCCCTCCGCCTCCTCTACTCCCCCTATGCCAATGCAGTTTTTGACTATCATTGCTACCCCTCCTCCCCTTCCCTCCCCCCTGTCCTTCCTGAACATAGTGTAACCCTCCAGGTTCAGGTCTCAGTCATGTCTTGCAGTGGCCCAAGTCTCAGTGACCGCTGCCACATCCACTGCTCCCTCAGTTAACATCGCCTGGAGCTCAGGCATTTTATTGCCAAGCTCCTGGCATTTAGCAGGACTACCTTCCACCCTTTCCTATAGTTCCATTTCCCTGCTCGTGTTCCCATGGGATTCTGTTTTCTCCTGGTCTGCACTTTGCCAGTTGGCCTTTTCCTGCAATCCTCCTGGTCCCCAGGGTGGAGCAGAGTCCCTCCTTTATCGGCACCCCTTGACAGCCTTTTCTCCCATCCCACCCTTCACAAGTTTAAACCCCACTTTTCACCAATGAACTCCTCTATTTTCAACTTAAGATTCCTCCTCCAAATTGAGATGTAGTCTATCTCTAGCATACAGCTCCTTATCCTCCCAGGTCTCCCCAATCCCCCATCAACCCATACCCTCTGGCCTCACACCACTCCCTGAGCCACTGGTTTATCTCCTAATTTTCCTTTTGTGTTCCCACTCAGCCCTTGGCACTGGCAGGATTTCTGAGAAGGAAACTGTGCATCCTATGTCATAACAGACCCTAGCGAGCTCCTGAATCTTGCCTGTATCTCTAGCTCGCTATTTCCCTCAATGTCATTTGTACCCAGGTGGACCAGTGTCTGGGAACCCCTGATCCTTTGCCAGCTGATATACCTCGTGTAGCCCTGTGCAGTAGTCCAGGGAGGCATCTTGTTCTAACTGGCCAGGCTTCTCCCTCCTATCCCATTTTATACCCTGATCATAGAATCCCCAGCAGGAGCACTCTGACCACTCCTTTCCTCCATTCCCCCTTCCATGTCCCTCATCCTTTCTACCGGCCCCTCCACCCAGCTGGCTCCTTGTTCCTCCCCCTATCTGGGTGCCACATGCCACCCCCTCCTTATTTACCATTGCCACTCCCTCCCCTCCAATCCTATGCCTCTCCTCCTGGAGTATCCTTCTGTACCTTGCTAATTCCCCCCTCACTGCTCGCAACTGGTCCTTCTCCCCCATCTGCTAAACTAGCCTGACTCATCCTCCCTTCCTTCCTGTCTCCATTTAGTTCCTCCTTGCTCGTTGTGCCCCTGGCCTAAACCCTCAGCTCCTTTACTGAATCCTCCTTGTACTTCTGGTCCTTCTCCTTTACCTTTCCTCCCAACTGGTCCTTCTCCTTGCGCTTTCCTCCTCTTCCCCCTGCCCTCCTGCTCTGATTCACTGCTCCCCCCATTCTCCTGCATTCCAGGTCCCCCCCTGTTCTTCCTGCTATCTGGCCCCTGCCTCCTGCCTCCTACTCCCACACCCTTTCCGTCTCTAACCACCTCTGTCGTGGCTACATCACCCCCCTCATCCTTGAGCAGAAGAAGAGAATTGAAGCAGTTACTGAGTTTAAGGTCTGATCCACCTCCCTGCCTTGCTTCCTTCTGTCCAGCCCTGGCCATCTGCCTACTTCCCTGAGAATGTTGTCCCTCCGTCCCCCCTTTGTGAGGGTTCCCAGTTACCTGCCTGCTTCCTTGGTAGTGTCCTTTTGGACCCCCTCTGCCAGGGTCCCTATGTGACCCCTGAGTATTCTCCTGCACTCCTTTCCCTATACCCCCACCCCCAGTGCTTGGTGCAACCCTGTGGGAGATTTCCAGCCCCCTTCCCCAACCATACCACCCCTTCCCCAGCTTTCTCCTCATCCCAACCTCCTCCTAAGCTGTGCTAGCGGTACATGGGAAACCACCAAACTTCCAAGCCCAGTCCAGTATCATGGCTGCTGCACCCTGTGCACCCCACCACCCTCCCAAAGATGCCGGCCTTAATGATGTGTGGTTCCATCCCTTCCAAATAGGTTTCCTTGGGTGAGCCACCAGGTTCCCCCCTAATCCAAGATACCCCTACTGCCTAATCAGGTCACCCACTAATCTTAGAGACAGTCCACTGTACACCAGTAACTCTGTTACTAGGTGCAGTACAACACATTAAACTTATAAGGGAAATGAACAACTCCCTAAGCTCCTCTCCCAGCCTTTAAATCCAACCCCCAGTAGCTAGAACTACATGAGCTGCACCAGCAGCCTTTTCCTCCAATTGCAGGGCAGGTGTTCCCCTACAAATTTGCAGACTTCTGGGGAGGGAGGGTGGGGAGGGTGGTCTTGGGCAGACACCTGACAAGAGAGAGTGTATCAGCCCTGTGTCTCCACCCAAGCCCTGCAGCTAAAGAACCAGGCCCAAGCAAATCCCACCAAATAGGTTTGAAATCAGAAGAAATATGCTCTACCAGCGCAGCCTGTTACACAGTGAAACATCCACAAAAAGAGCCCCACTTACAGCCACCAAATCAGTTTACAAACATCCAGCATCCCCAAAAACAATACCCTGCTAGCCCCTTAGAAGTAAGAAAGAAAAGAACTAACCTACCAAGTAAAATCCACAAGAGCCCTGTGAAAACAACAGCAGCAGCTACTGTCCTGGAACACAACTGATCCTGTCCCCTTCCAGTTCTTTCTGTTGTTCTGAGTTGTTTCACCTCAGTCTAGGAGAACACTAGTGAGTGGTTAGTGGTAATGTTTTCTTCTCATCAGTGAAGTCTTGTACAGTTACAAATGCATTGGGTATAAGCTGACCAGGCTCTAGCAGATCCCTTTTATCAATGACAGGGATGCCTCTGTGTCCGTTAACCCTTGTGTCTGTACCATTCACTGTGACTGGGTGCATGTGTTCCCTCATGTTCACAGGCATGCTTCCGGAGACACATAAACAACCCACTTCTTTCTTAGCCCCATGTTGTGTACTGCTCGTACTTTTGGGACAGGGTGTGGCAATATGCCCAGTTTCTTTACAAACGCAACATTCGTTTCTTTTCTCAGAAAAATCTTTTCTTTGAAACCTGGGACTAACTGGTTTCAGTGGAGGCAGTGAGTGTTTTAGCTGCCCTGAAGGTGCACTTTTCCCTTTCTGTGCTGCCATGCCCACCCCATTCACTCTTAGAGCTTTCCTAGTAAGCAGCAGGGATAGCTGGAAGCTCCAGGACCCTCTAGGAATATTTGTCTGAATACCAACTTTTTCAAAGGAATTTAAAAAGGCATCCATATCTTCCCCCTCATTAAATTCAGCTATCAGTTTTGAATTCAGTTTGTAACCCAGTCCTGTAGTTCCAGTTAAACCCAAGCCACTTTCCTGCTCTGGTGCTGGTGGTTGGAGTTGTAGCTTCTCCAGTTCATGTCGCCTCTGGCACTCATGCTCTTCATGGTCTGCCTCTTGCTGTTCACATTCAGCTTCTCGCTGTTCTCACTTCTCTTCTCTCTGGAACTCCAGCTTCATTCTGTGCAACTCAATCTGCAGCTTGGTTGCTTCTGGCTCCAGAATGCTGGTCACCTTCTCCTGCTGCTGTGGCCTTTCACTGGCACTGGCCCTGCTGTCATCCTCACTGGATCTGGACACTGCACTGGCCACTGGCCTCTCCACACCCAAGGTTTGGTCCTTTACAGTCACAGTCTGTGATTCGATGCTCTGGGCATCTGGTGCCATCAGGGCATCCACAAGGTTCTGCTTGGTGGCTATCACCTCATGCAGGACTCCTCTGTCCTGGCACTACTGCCTCACGTAGTCGGCAGTGTACCTGCTGTAGTTGGAAACCATCTTCTTCCCTAACTACGGCTACTCTAACTTGTACTTTAGAAAAAAAATAAAACAGGTAGGAACTTGACTGTAAGCAAAATGATATAGTTCTGTTTCTGTTTTAAAAATAAATCACTGCTTTATTTTTCAAGTGAGCTGTACAGTTTTAAGCTGACACACTGAACAGTTAAATCTTGTGTTACCAATTTTTTCGCACCTCTGTCACAAACGCACTCAGCAGGTCAGGTCCTTTGCTTCCACAGTGCCAATCTCCAAGTGCAGTAATGTGAACAGGTAACAGACAGGGTAACCCTCCTGTCTGTTTGTGGGTCCGAATCACCTTTGGTCTCAAGTTCTGAGGGGATTCAAACTGTGAACCTTATGCTAGCGTACCCAAATGTACAGGCTCAGATAATATTCTCTTTGGGGGATGCAATATATCTTTCGCCAAAGGGCACCTAACCAGGTATCCAAAATAAACCCTTAAAACTCTATAAAAGACCTTAGGTATATTCTTACCTTTTCCCAGTTTAGTAACACCATCAAGCTTTTGAACAGTTGTCAAACTTAACCATCTATACGTCACATGCAAAAAAAAGAACTTGCAGACACCAGGCAGTCTTTTAAATGAAAGGTTTACTAAAAATGGATACAAATATGTAAAATGTAAACACAGAACAATATATCAAAGAGCATACAATCACTTAAAAGAACAAGGGTAAAAGTACAATGTCACTCTTGATCAGCTGGTTCTGATCCCTGTATCATTTTTTGTAAATATAAAAAAAAATGTGTGATGGACTGTGTCAAGAGAAAATGCTGTCTTGCTGGAACTGGCACATCAAACCCCCACAGGGATAAGTTCAAAGGACATGAGGTATTTTAAACTACAGAGATCTGAGGTGCAATTACCTTGTCAATTTGCTTTGATCCCAGGAAATAAAATTAGCCATTCATGACGTCCTCAGGGAAATCCTTTGATCTGCATTAGGTGTCATAAAGGAAAGAGCATGCCTGTGTTTTGGGTGTCTCCCAAAGATAGCCAGTAATTACATCAAAGGGTCTTTGATGTCTGGGCCAAGCAGGACCCAGACTAATTTGGAAGGTCCAATAACCATTCCAAGGAAGCCCTTGAATTACATCAGAGATACTTTTTATGTGTGTGTGAAGCAAGAGCACAGACTGGTTTTGACCAGTTAACATGAGAAGAGGAGATTTATTTTGTCATCTATTATTTTTCCAAATATCTTGTTTGGACATCCTGTGTTATGGAATATAAAGTTTAATACACCAAAAGGAGGAGTTAGGTGACCTCAGAGAGAAAGGCCGGCTCAAGAGTGCTGTTTAAATATACTGAGCAGACCTTACAGAGGGACATTTCACATTCATTTTCTGACTGAGAAGGAAGGACATCACAGCACTGTAAGACTAAGAAGTAAGAATACCTTAGCTAAGACAAGTCTGAGTGTATGTAGGAATTTGCACTTTAAACCTGTTTTGTTTTTAAGATTGTATGTGTTGGGATATTTTGTTCTGTAATTTTACTGTTTTCCTATTTTAAAGTAAAGAGATATATTTTAAAAACGGAAACTGCCTGGTGTGCCTTGAAATTTCTTTTTTATATAAGTGAAGCTTTGAAGGCTATAGTTGACACTGTATATGAGCTTATTATGATACCAAACTGGGAAATAGACAGAGTTCTCTAGGACTTGCATAGAGTTCTAAGGGTTCGTTTTGTAATACATGATTAGGTGCCTGTAGGCAAAGATATCTGGCCCCTCGAAGACAGAATTTTCTGAGCCTGATAATTGGGTATGCTAACAAGAGGTTATCAGTTTGAATCCCTCCAGAACTTGAGACTAAGGTGACTTGAACCCACAAAACAGACAAGAGGGTTACTTTGTTCTGTTCACTGTTCAGAATTCTATGCTCAGAGGTTGGCACTTTTGGAGTAGAGGGCCGATCAGCTGAGTGAATCTGTGACATACAACACAAAAACTCCTACCACAATACATTTAGACATTTTCTATCTAATGTATTACCTCTTAAGTGCCTAAGTTAGATCAGAGCAGAGAGTTCTGTCTCTTTAGCATCCCAAGATGGAATATATGACAACAAAGTTCAGACACAGTATTCAGTTTAAAACTCTGTGTCTCCACACCCCTTCTATGAGTCATCTAGCTCCTCCTTTTAGAACCAAAAAAAAAAAAAAATAAATACAAACATGATTTCCTGTCAGGAGATATTTTAAATAATGTGACTTCAGCAAAAACCAGTTTCCCAAGTATTATGACAGTCTTTAATCAAGCTTTTCCTTTGAACTGGAGGCTGGTTTCTTATTTTCCCGAGGAACATCAAAGGTTTTTACAACTGTGCCATATGTCACTTAGGTGCAAATATAACCAACAGGAATCAGCTAAGTTATGTCCTGTCCTGTAATAAAATGCGTATTTAGCTTCCCAACTTCAGAAGCAGGAGGTCATAAACGGGCCATAAAATGCAATATCTCAAGGAAGTTAATTACATTACAGAGATCTCCTTGTTAATTATACATCCTGTAGTTTTCACCGAAACCTGGGGCACCCATGGAGTTCAGGCCATCCCTTGTGAGACAATCACATACTACATTTCTATAATACAAATAGCATTCAGTAATCATAACCAGCTGGCCAAGCATCACAACCATTACTCAGTATGGTGCAGGTTGATTATGGGCAAAGAGGGGGTGGCAACCAACACGAAGGTGCTAGAATTTAGGTGGGCAGATTTGCAAAGATGGGGGAGGCAGTGAGTGGGTACCTGGCCGGGATCCAGCCTAACATGGACATGTACCAGAGATGGGAGCTCATAAAGAAGGGGGTACTGGAGGATGCCAATTCCTGTAGCAGGACTCTGAGTAAAACGGCCAAGGTGAAAAAACAAAGCTGGTTGTGCAAGGGGGTTGTGGATATGGTGAGGAGAAAAAAGGTGGCCTTTAGGAGATACAGGAAATCGGGAAGGGGAGAAGATTGGGAGGAGTACCTGCGGGAGGCAGGGGAGGTGACAAGGGCAGTCAGAAGAGCAAAAGCCACCAAAGAGCTAAGGCTGGCGCAAGGCATAAAAGAGGGGGGAAGAGCTTCTTCAGATACATCAGGGAGAAAAGGAGCTGTAAAAAACATATAGTAAGGATTAAGAAAGACAGGGGATGGGCAGAGAAGGGGAGGGAAAAGGCAGAAGCGCTCAATGACTACTTCTGCTCGGTATTTATGAAGGAGCGAGGGGGAGCGCTACCCAAGGGGAGTGGGGGGGCAGTTAAGGCTGGGGAGGGATGGACGGATGGGGTGATCATGAAAGCTAGAGTTCTGGAGGGATTGAAAGTGCTGAGGGTGGACAAGGCACCAGGGCCAGATGGCATTCGCCTCAGGGTATTGAGGGAGTTGGCAGAGATCTTAGTGGGGGCTGTGGCAGGCCAATTCAGTGCCTCACTGAATTTGGGATGCATACCCATGGACTGGAGGTTGGCTCACATGGTTCCCCTGCATACGAGCAGCCCCAAAGATGAACCAGGGAACTATAGACCGGTAAGCCTCACATCCATCATGGGGAAGCTAATGGAAACGATCCTGAAGGGGAGGCTGGTGTCCCTACAGGAGTACAGAGGGCTGCAGGACAGCAAGCAGCAGGCTCTGTCACTGGCAGATCCTGCCAAACCAACCTCATAGATTACAATGACTGGGTGACTAGGCAGATGGACAAGGGCCATGCAGTGGATGCCCTGTACCTGGACTTCAGCAAGGCATTCAATTCAGTGCCACATGGGAGAATGGGAATAAAACTTGAATGCACAGGGGCAGGACCTAAAATGGAGGGATGGGTGATAAACTGGCTGCAGTGGAGGCAGCAGAGGGTGGTGGTGGTGGAAGAGGAACTCTCATCCCCAAGAGCAGTAATGAGCAGGGTCCCACAGGGCTCGATGCTGGGTCCAGTGTTATTTGGGATATTTATTGCCATTTCCATGGGCATCAAGAGAAGGATCAGCCTGTTTGCTGACAACACCAAGATGGGGGTGGTGGTGGATGACATAGAGGGGTGGCTGGATCTGCAGGATGCTCTGAATAAGCTGAAGATTTGGTCGAACATTTGGCAGCTCAGGTTCAATGCCAAAAAATGTAAAATACTGCATTTTGGAGCACAAAATCCAAGAAGAAGCTGCCAAGTGGGGGAGGGGTGTGAAGCTGGTGGAAACTGAGGAGGAGAAGGATCTAGGGTTGGTCATCACGGGATCAATGAACAACGCGGCACAGTGTAGAAACACAGCAGCAATGGCCAAGAAGATGCTGGGATGCACAGCAAGGGGAATTATGTCAAGGAGGGAGGAGGTGATTCTGCCGCTGTACTGTATATCTCACTGGTTAGACCTCGTCTCAAATACTGCATGCAGTTCTGGCAGCCGTACCAGAAAAGGAACATTCAGTTGCTAGAAGGGGTGCAGCGCAGAGCATTTAAGATGATCTGGGCTAGGGGACTTACTGTACAAGAGTAGGCTAAAGGAGTTGGACATGTACTCGCTGGAGGAGAGGAGGGACAGAGGGGATATGATAGAGACATAAGTACATGAGAGGAATAAACAGGAGTGGTACGGAGGGACTATTCAGGGCAAGAGTGGGGAAGGACACGAGGACATGACATGATATTGGAGGGGGGAAGGTTCAAGAGGGAAATGAGGAAACACTTTTTCATGGAGAGGGTGGTGGCAGGGTGGAATGCATTACCAGCAGAGGTAGTAGCCTGTAAAATGGGCTGCTTCAAAAGGGTCTGGGACAGGGCAAGAGGGAGGATAAAGGGAGGGGGGCGAGGAGGGAGGGGCAGCTGCGGAATAGGGCTGCTAGCTGCATAATCGAGCAGACCTGATAGACCAAATGGCCTTTTCCTGCTGGCAGATTTCTTATGTTCTTATGTAGCAAACAGCTGAGCGGCCTTCAAAGGAGTCTGTCATATTTAGTCTTTAAAAAAAAAACAAAAAAAAACCCACATTTGTCGATGTCTGTTTCTGCCCCCCCATGCAACCCTCCCTCTCAGTACCCACCCCCCCCAAACATAAAACTGACACTGGGGTGCCCAATTCCCCAGTGTTGCCACCTTTAGTATTTTTTAATTTTATTTTATCTATCTATTGTCTGTAACAAAGAAAACTGTCCCTCGATGTCTGTAGCTGGGCCCTGTACCTGCTCCCCCCACCCGACCCTTTCTTTGAGCACCCCCCCAACAAATATAACACTGACGCTGGGGGTACCCAATCCCCAAGTGTTGTCCCTCCTAGTTTTTTACTTTTAACTGTTCACCCCCACTCGACCCTCTGTCTCAGCACCCACCACCCCATAAACATAACACGGACATTGGGGGTGCCCAATTGCCCAGTGTCATCACCTGAAATATTGAAAACTGTCCCTCGTTGTGTTGTTTTTTTAAACCTGTAAAACAGAATACCATCCATCGTTGTCTGTTGTTCCGTTATTAACCCCCTAGCCGACCCTCCCACTCAGCGCCAACCACCTGACACCCCCCCCAAGCCCTTACTTACCCATGGGAGGTCCGACGCTGTAATCTTCTCTGGACCACAGACACCTCTTAACTATTCAATACCCGACTGCCAACAGAGGAACTCAAGTATGCAGTTCAACATATTTCAATGGGGTTTTGAACTTAGTAGCATAACTTGGGCATTTTACAATATTTTTGCCCCAAATTTTCAACATACCTTCTTTGGTAAACCACCTCATGAACAATGCAAGTAACGTTAGGTAAATCTGTCCATAAAGGTGATTTCTCAGTCACTGTGCGAAATCACCTTTTGGGCAGGAGTTAAAAATTTTCTCCACCATTGTTCATGAGGTGGGATCATAAAAAGGGTATGTTGAAAATTTGGCATACAAATATTAGAAAACAACAAAGTTATGAACCTATGTTGAAGTTTGCAAATCAGGCTCGTAACTGTTGTAACTTTCAGTATTTTGTCTCCAAATTTTCAAAATAGCCATTTCTTCACAGCACCTCATGAATGTGACAGCTGTCATTTTTCCAAATCCTGCCCAAAATGTGTTTTCGCAAAATCACCTTTTGGGCAGGAGTTGAAAATCTTCCTCAATATTGTTCATGAGGTGGGTTCATAACAAGGCTATGTTGAAAACTTGGCGCAAAAATATAAAAAAAACAAAAACAAAGTTATGAGCCTACATTGAAGTTTGCGAACGTAGCCTTGTAACTTTGGTAAGTTTTAATATTTTGACCCCAAATTTTCAACATAGCCATTGCTTCACAGAACCTCAAGAACCTCATGAATGTGACAGCTGTCATTAATGTGTTTTCGTACCTGTGACATGAAATGACGTTTCGTTGGGGATCTGAACATTTTCACCTACTGGGATCATTAGATGGGCTAATAGGAAGGCTATGCTGAACATTTGTTGTACAAATATAGTAAAAAGCATAGCTTCTGATTGAACGTTACACCATTTCAACGTTCACTCATAATTTCACTCATTTTCAATATTTTGACTCCAGCCTTTCAACACAGCCATTTTTCCACACCACTTCATAAATGTGACATGTATCATTTTTTAAAATCCTGGACGAGATGTGTTTTTGCACCTCTGGTGCGAAATGACATTTCAGCCAATATACCATAAATGGCACGTGTCTGTAAGGCAAATCCTAAAACAAGTATCTTCAAAATTTGTGGTCAGAATTGCAAAAAAGAAACTGTTTAACAAGCAGCCAACGTTTGGCATTGACAAATGCTTGTTTTTTCTATGTTGCTGCATACAGATTTTTGTTAAAAAACGTTTTACAGCATCATAGGGTTATGACCTTCAAGCAATGGTGAATATATAATGTCCTTTATACCCGGTATTTGGTGACATTTAGCGATTCACGGAATACCTGCTATCCTAGCCAAAAACTGTAATAGCAATAAAACAGAGATAAGACTTATTAATTGCATGTAGAATAGTCTAGGGCTCCATCAATGTACATAGGTGTAGCTAGTAAATCAAAATGGAACAGGGTCCTATGTAATAGTACTGAAGTTATGATGAGTTGGATTTAAACAACAGAGAAGGGGAAAGATAGAATACTATGAGAAAACAGAAGATACTAGAACAAAGCAGCTAGAAAAAGGGCAGAGGCATAGATCGGTTAGGCAAGGCACATTTTATTTTTAAGGCGCCCAGTCCTGGAGACTCTGAATGCCATACATGATAAAACAAAATACATACAGATACTCTTAAAAACATCAAAGATAAGTTCAGTTGTAACCCCTAGGTGGCGCTACTCTGAGGGTTACTACCCCTGCCTGCACAGTAGCCTGCAGGTTGAGGGGCCTGGGCTCCCGAAACGGGTGCCTCCACCCAGAGGACAGAGTTGTTGGCAACGTGACTGCCCAGGGTACAGCCCTCCGGGACACTGATACCCCCCTCTTTACCCCTAGTGGCCTAGCTAAGCTTGCAGCTACCCCACACCAACACACTTTTGCAACACACAGTGAATCCCTCCTTGTAACCACTTACCACCAGGGCTATGATCAGCTGGAATGCCCTGGATGACCCCCTGGAAAACAAGACATGTAACAATTAAGCAACGCTGATGCAGTACTTTTTATACAGAGGTACACCACACCCAGTTTAACTGCAAAAAGATCCAGATCTGATTTATTGGGGGATGTGAACGAGGGAGGGGCAGTAATCCGGTGGTTGATTTTAGATCTGATTGATTCAGGCTACAAGGCATGCACTCAAATGTCCCTGGAACACAGTCATACACACTCTGGGTACCCAGTTGAAACTATAGGCTAGCCTGAAGTGTTGCCCGGGGTAGGCCGGCGTTGCAGCTGGTTGGGGCCCTGTGATGGAAGGAAACATGCATGCATTGTAACCCACAATTTGTAATTCGGAACCGGATGGCTCAGTCCACAAAAGCTTAACAATATAATAATAACAATACATTTTATTTATAGGGCGCCTTATTAAAAACCAAGGCGCCTAACAATTTAAAAGCAGAACAAGCATCAATAAAATTAACATTAAAATAGCAGTACACCAAAAAGAAGAAAGAAAAATCAATCACTGAATGCCTGGTGCCACAAAAAAGTTCTTAAAGATTGCTTAAATCCCTCCACAGTTGTGCACTCCTGTAGCTGATGGGGTAGAGAATTCCAAAGGGTGGGGGCCATATACATAAACGCTGTCGCCCCAGATGATTTTAAACACACCCTTGGAATCTCTAGCAACCCCTCGTCGGCTGAGTGGAGTGATCGTCCAGGGCAATAAGGAACCAGGAGCTTTTTCAGGTAATCCGGGCCCAGTCCATGTAAGGCTTTGAAAGTCAGCAAACCGACTTTAAAGGTGATCTGCTACTGTACTGGCAGCCAGTGCGGTTTACGCAGCACTGATGAAATATGACAGGATCGAGCAGATCCCGTCAAAAGTTGGGCCGTGTCGTTCTGCATCAGCTGCAGGCGGTGGATTTCTACCCCAGGAAGCCCTAGGTAAAGGGAGTTGCAATAATCTAAGCATGAGGATACTAAGACATGGACCAAAGTAGGAAGGTCGCCAGACAGAACCAGATCCCTAATCCTGGCGATATTCCTGAGATGATAAAAGGAACATTTGATGACAGCCGACACCTGTGAATGCAGGGTCAGCCCTTCATCAAAAATTACTCCCAGGATACGCACCTGTTCAGAGATCGGGAGTGAAACGCCACAAGAAAAATTCCAGAGGGTGAACCAACCCCCCTATCCAGCGACCTGGGTCCACAACCAGCACCTCAGTTTTTTCTGAGTTCAACTTCAGCCAGCTGGAATCCATCCACTCCTGGATTTCTTACAGACAGTTATTAAAGACCAAGAGAGCTCCATCCTGGTCGGGTGCAAAAGAAAGGCAGAGCTGGGTATCAACAGCATAGCAGTGAAACCTCAGCCCATACCTTCTTACAATGTCTCCGAGGGGTAGCATGTACACCGCGAACAACATGGGTGACAGCACTGAGCCCTGAGGCACCCCACACGATAGAGAAGTAGGGCCTGAAGAAAAGACCCCAGACACCACTCTCTGTGTTCTACCCATGAGGAACGATGTAAACCACCTGAGGACTGTTTCCGACAGTCCACAGATGTGCCTCAGGTGACAAAGCAACACCCCGTCGTCCACGGTGTCAAATGCCGATGAGAGATCCAGAAGAACCAAGATGGAACAGCTCTTCCAATCTCTAGCCATTAGGAGATCATTGAGCACCCGAACCAGCGCTGTCTCGGTACTATGTCTCTTTCGAAAACTGAACTGGAGCGGTTCATAGATGTCATGGATGGTCAAATGGTCCTCCAGTTGTGCTGCCACTACTTTCTCAATCACCTTCCCTAAAAAGGGAAGGTTAGAGATAGGTCTGTAGTTTGCATGGCAGTCTGAATCCAAGGTAGATTTCTTCAAGAGAGGTGTCACCACCACCTCTTTCAGGGAGCTAGGAAACTCTCCATATTCCAAGGAACACCAGACTATCCATGCAAGGACCGGACCGATGACATCAATACAACCCAAAATTAGGGACGTTGGTCCAGGGTCCAAACTACAGCACGTAGGGCGCATACCCTGGATTATCCGCATGATATCCATGAACTCCGGTCGGCTGAAGGTACTCCAAGAAGGCTGAGGTGCAGTGACCTCGTACTGATCAAAAGCAACACCCATAGAGTGTGCCGGTTGGAGTACCACTCTGATGTCAGCCACTTTATTAGCAAATAATCGAGCAAGTTCGTCGCACTCTAATTGCAAAAAGGCTTTCTGGACATGTAGACAGGCTGGGTTGCACAGTCTGTCCACAGTTCGAAAAAAGCTGAGCTGGTCAATTCTGAGTGGCTGCAATCTTCCCGGACAGGAATTCTGCCTTCTTACGGGTGATTGCAGATTGATAGGCTTGATAATGGTCCATCAATCTAAGGTGGTTGGTATAAACGGCGGACGTCTGTCAGCAGCGCTCTAACCTTCGTCCTAGTCTCCGCATCTCCCTCAGAGTCCCATCAAACCAAGGGGATCGAGGGCGAAGGGAGAGAGGGCAAACACAGACTGGAGCAATGGAATCCAGAGCTGCCGAGATGGCCAAATTAGAGGCCGTCATGAGGGTCTCTGGGTCACTGCTTGCCAACAAGAGGGATGAGAGGTCAAGCACCGCTGCTAGGTTATGAGAGCTTATATCTTGTAAAGGGCAGTACTTAACCATCTCCACAAGGGTAGGCCTATGAAGGGGGATACTAAAACTAAACCTCATGGTGTAGTTATCTGACCACCCAACTGGTTCCACCCCCAAGTCAGATTTTTGATCCCTAGGAGGAAGACTAAGTCAAGGGAGTGTCCGTGTTTGTGAGTAGCAGTGGTAACCACCTGTGTGAGACCCAGAGATGTCATCAACTGGAGGAAGTGCTGACCAAATTGTGAGAGTTCTTCATTGACCCAGGCATTGAAGTTATCCAGAACCATCAGTCTGGTCGACTCAAACGCCATGTCGATGGCGAAGTCCGCCACTTCCTGAAGGAATCGCTTCTCATCACCGGGTGGGCGATAAATGAGGGCGATCCGATAACCTACAGCTGCTACAATGGCACACTTGAATGACTCAGCCTTCTCAACTAGTACACTCATGAGGTTAAGTTCGGTCTTGAAACAGACCGCAACCCCGCCCCTGCGGTCCAGTCGCGGGTGGTGTATCACTCGAGTACCCAGCTGGAGTTAAAGCCTCCAGAATGGGGCCAGAATTCTCATCCAGCCAGGTCTCGATGATGCATGCCAGGTCCACTGTTTCAACAAGATCTGCAATAATTGCGGTCTTGTTCTTGATGGACCTGGCGTTGCACAACACCGCCCAAGTTAGACGAACTTCCCGGGCCGCCTGAGCCACCTGCCCACCACAATCGGTAGTGCCCTTGGGAATGGAAATCAGACAACAACAATTAAAGCAGATGACACACTGTAATTGTTAGCTGGGTTGCAGGGAGCTACTCTGGTTTTACTCATGCTACTCAAATTTGGATGCAGGATGGACGAAATGGAGACCTCAAGATGAAGAGCTGGATGGCCAGGAGAAGAAGGGCCCACATGATGCGACGTGGTGCTCGATCATGTTCGGTGTTGTTGATCAGGGAGCTGAATATCCAGGTGGGTCTCTCGTCAGATCTTTTGCTGCAGTGCAAGCGGTTGTCTGGGCTAGGATGGTAGGGCCCAGACTGGGAGAACAGTTCAGATGCATTCCGGTAAGGTTGCTGGACGCAGCTTCCAGCAAGCGTAACACATTCAGCAAAGTGGGGAACCAAATCACAACCCACTGTCCACATTCAGCACACTTATAGCAAAGGCAGACAAATACCGCAGTTCGGATGACATTCCCGCTGCAATTCGCAGTGTCCCTGTGCAAACCATATGCTCTGCAGTCGTGGTGAAAGTCCTGATAGGCTGATCGCACAAAAGTAAGTCTTCGGTCCTCTTCAGGTGAAATTAGTCACGATTCGGAATGAAGGTCACAAATTCGGATAATGTCCAATGGTCAGATTAAGTCTCTTCACTTTAGGAAGATGGTAGCAAGCAGACCAGACACAGCCTTCCTGCCGATCTTCCCTGTGCACTACACAGGAGCAGCTGCTCGAATTGCTCGAGCGTCTCACTCTCTCAGCTCTTACTCCACACTGACTTCTGCTGTAAGCAGCACCGGCGCTTCCTAGTGATCCAAAAGATTCAGTTCATCGATCCATCTGTCTGTCACAGCTTGAGCTCCCCCTCCAGGTCCAGGTAGGCACCAAAGGGTGAAAACTACAATTCCTACAGAAATTACTCCCACATGACCCTTGGGGGCAGGCTCCATTTTAGAGCAGCCAAAAGTACTGATTGGTGCAGATTGGCAGTCCAGAACCAAGACGGTGGTACATAACAGAAATGTCAATGCTGCAACGGAAGGCAGGTTAGACAAATTACATTATCTTTATTATTAAAACAGATAATCAGCAAACAATTACAGAGTCTAGTAGTGCTCCCTCTGTGCAATAGGCGATGGCAGAATGAAGTGGCTGTACTGCAGCCCAGGCGGGACTCGAACCTAGAAAACTCGGCCCCCACTCAGATTAATTATAAACTACAAGATGGGCAGCTCTTAAAGAGACAGGCACGGAGGCTAACTGGGCACTCTCATGCAACACTTTTAAACCTGCTAGGACACAGGACACCAGCCTGGCAGTGGGCATTTAGGCACACCCAAGGAAGACTTTTGTGAACCCCCATTCGTAGGGGGTTCCCCAGTACTCAAAAATTTTAATTGACTATAATAAGACAGGATTGGAGTATGTTATTCAGTAAATGCCTGGCTGAATAGATGGGTCTTAAGCCTCTGTTTAAAAACACCAATCAAGGGGGCCTTCAGACTGCAGGTGGAAGTGCTTTCCACAAGGTCAGCCCAGAGTCACTGAAAGCTCGATCACCAGAAGTCCTGAGCCGAACCCTGGGAACATCCAGGAGGCTCCTCGAGGAGGAGCAGAGGGAGTGAACAGAGGTTGCAGGTGTCAGGATCTCCAACAGGTAGCCAGGACCCAGTCCATATAGGGCCTTATAGGTGAGCAAGCCCACCTTGTAAAGGATCCTCCACCTGGCCAGCAGCCAGTGCAAAACACAAGACCAGGGTCACATGACATGACCTAAGTAGGCCCGTCAGTAACCATTCAGTAACCAGGCTGCCGCGTTCTGCACCAGCTGCAGCCTGCAGAGGGTCCCTCCCACGACCCTGAAGTACAGAACATTACAGTAGTTGAGCCTGGAGGTAACAAAGGCGTGTACTAGAGTTGGTAGATCCTCAGGTGGAATGAGGAGCTTGATCCTGGCTATGTTCCATAAGTGGTAAAAAACACTCTTAACAGCAGACAACGCTTGATCTTCAAAGGTCAGCCTGCTATCCAGGATCACACCTAGATTATGCACCCTTGGGGAAGCAACCAGTGGAGCAGACCCAAGGAAAAGACCTGTATCCGCTCCAGGCAGCAACCCATCATGCCCACAACCTGGCTCAACCACCAGCATCTCTGTCTTATCTGGGTTAAGTCTCAGCCAGCTGGAAGCCATCCAGTCATTGATTTTAGCCAGACAGATGTTAAGCATATCAACAGCTCCTGATGTTCCTGGAGCAAATGACAAATACAGTTGGGTGTCATCTGCATAGCAGTGAAACTCCATGCTGTATTGCTGGATGATCTCACCCAGGGGCAGCATATATACCGTGAACAGCAGCAGTGACAAGATCGAGCCCTATGGAACTCCACATGACTGGGGCTTTAGAGATTAGGAGAAATTCCCCATCACCACCCACTGCACCCTATCCGAGAGATAGGACTCAAACCATCTGATGACAATATTGGTGAGTCCACAAAACTCAGAGTTGATCTAGGAGCACAACGTGGTCCATGGTGTCAAACGATGAAGAGAGATCGAGGAGTACAAGAACTGTTCTGTCTCCTCTATCTCTAGCCCTGAGTAGATCATTATGCACCTTCATTAGTGCCGTTTCTGTGCTCTGTCTAGCTGAAAACCCAACTGAAATGGCACATAGATGTTGTAGAACACGAGGCGATTCTCGAGCTGCTGAGCCACCAATTTCTCAACAACCTTGCTCAAAAAAGGCAGGTTGGAGATAGGACGGTAATTCACCAGGATGTCCCGGTCGAGAGAAGGTTTCTTTAGGAGGGGTCTCACTAGCGCCTCTTTCAAGGCCACTGGGAACACCCCCTCTGCCATCGAGCACCTAGCAATCCTGGTGAACACCGGGCCAACAGCCTCAGCACATCCCATCAAAAAAATGTGTTGAGGCTGGGTCTAGCTCGCAGAATATGTGCTTCAGCTCTAAAATCACCTCAGTCACTTCTGGCACCTCCACTGGCCTAAACTCCCCCCAGACAGGCAAAGAGCCCCTGTTCCCACCAGTCCGGCCACTGCGAGGCATAAGCCCCCCCAGACAGAATCCCTGATAGTTAGTATTGGAGTAAGTGAGAGGTTCGCAGGAAAATAGCAAAGGGGCGTTGTAGACCCAAGAAGTCCCTTTAAGGTTTTGGGGGAGCAAATCCATGGTTGTTCAGTGAGGGGAGAAAAAGATGATAAATATGAGATATAATAGTGACCTTGACTGGCTCTACAGTAGGGGTTGGCCGACATCAACAAGAAGAACTGGCAGGAAGATATCAGTTCAAGAGATGAGATGGGGAGGGGGGCTTACCCACTTCCTGCTGCTGGGTATATAATAAAAGGTGAGACATGGGGAAGGGTTAAGGTCATGGGCTTCATAGGTCTCCCCAGGACTTCAGCACATTGCATACAAAATTATTTCAGAACTACCCTGCTCACCGTTCCCCATTATGGGGGAGAAAGGAGGACTATCGCGATATCGTAAGACATTTACTAGATACAGTCATAGTGCTGCCTTGTCGGTGCAGCGGTTGCTCTACTGCTTGCGATGCCGGTGACCCGCGTTTGGGAACAAGCGTGGTCATCGGGCTGGCTGGGGAGGAGGATCTCTTCTACAGGGAGGGAGAGAGGGTTGCCAGCCTGCTGCTCTACTGCCACCTGCGTAACCACAGGTGGCAGTGCAGTCGGAGTGGCACAGGGGAGCAGGGACAGGACCAGAAAAGCGGAAATGTCCGACAACAGACAGGATGAATACTGGCTCCCTGCAGGCCTTGCACTGATGATGTGGCTTTCCTCCAAGATGGGGCCTGGTCCAAGTGGCATAAGGCCTAGCCAGCCACCCCCTGACATAAGGGTACGACAAGCGGAGGCCAGAGTTGGAAGATAAGCCCACGAGAAACTGGGTAATAGGGCTGGGGGTGCTAGTGTGAAGGAGGGCCTGGCCAGTGAAGGGGGAAAAAACAGATGCAGTCACAGAAGGGTCAATCGGATACAATGTGCAGTAATTTCTACAACAGTTCCGCTTTAGATTATACCAGACACTCAAGAATGGCAACTATGCGGATGTTCAACCACCCTGACTGCTACTGCAGGAGGTCCGACTCCTGTGCCAAAAATATTGTTGTCTGCATTGCCTGATGAAGCTGTGCACAGGTTTCCTGGAGGCAATGCTCCATGTCTCCAATCTGCTTCACTGCTGCCTCCAGGTGCCTGGCATGGTCATCAGAGGTATCCTGTAGACAACTGAGGGATTGCTGCATTTGGGAGATTCACACCAATGTTTGAAAAAGAGCTCTCATTTCTTCTCGTTTCAGTGATGGTGTTTATCCTCCATGGCCAGAGCAGGTGGATCTCAGCCTTGTCCCCTTCTCCCACAACCAGCAACCACCTCCCCCTGGACTTACCAGGCCCACAGGTTCCCCCACAAATTACCACCTGTAGTGGGGCCAGGAGGGGGAGAGCCCCCCCCCAGAGACGCTCATCCAGATCTGGGGCTCAGAGTCCTGGGCAGTGGGGTTGGGGTGGGGAAGGAGGGCAGCTCTTCATTCTTGCCCATCTCACCACATTCCTGTGTTCTCCCCAGTTCTGTACTGCTGGGGTGCAAACATCAGCACATGCTGTGTGGAGGCACATACGTACTGGGCCAGTCTCGCAGCTCCCACCCTTCACATTGCTCATGCCTGCACTGCCACCAGGCCTCCACCTGGTGGCAGTGGACTGTGGAGTGACTTGTCTCCTCTCCCCTGGGGAAGACAGCAGTCCACTGAACCTTCCATCCCCCCCCGGCTGCCCCCCAGGAACCAAAGTCCACTCCCAAACCTGGGTCTTCTCTCTTTTAAATGACTGCTAGGGGCTGCTAGAGAGCTGTGCTGGTGACTAGACACACTTCTAACCAGCTCTGCATCGTGCTCTACCTCTACTGGAGGAAAATACAATACCAAGGCAACTTGTTTGTTTGTTGAATTTTGTTGACCCGGTAAGCCCACTGGGCCTAGAAGTCCCTTTTTCAGGGGCGACCGGGGGGAGGGGGGATACAGATGGTAAGCAACTGAATTTGAACCGATTAAGCTGTTGGTGGTATTTTTAATGAATGAGGGAAATTTGGCCAGGACACCAGGGAAATTCCCCTACTCTGTCAGAGGGGATTCCTTGTCCAAGATGGAGGATGCACTGCAGTCGGCAGTTGCTGGAGCTGTGGAGACAGGAGACCTGGTCTCGACTCCTGTCTCCGTACCTGAGGAGACCACGACTGTTAACTGGATAGTAATACCTGTATCTTCATTTTCGGAAGATGATTTGCAGGAGGTGCCTATTGTAGCCCGGAAGGATCGTTGTGATGAGGTTCATTGTACCGAGGTTAGTCAGTTCCAGCTCGGTTGTTCAGGGGGACTGCAAGAGACGCACACTTCCTTCGACCCGGAACCTTTGAATCTGGAAGTGCCTGTACCGCACGACTGTTTAGTGGAAGCGGGCCGCTATCGTAAGTCCGCTGAGATAAGCCTACAACAGAGTCCATGAAGTGAGCAGCAAGACGGTGTGCCTTTGGTTATGGCGGGTACTTTTGTCTCTGTCCCTGATGACCTGTCACGAGTCCCTGAGAAGGAGCCTTGTTTACCATCTGCAGACGCTGTTCCTGGTAACTTTTTCACGGTGGAGGACTCAGTAAGTACTCTTTCGGCGGTGAGCCCGCCCTTTGTACCACAGGATGATCAGTTGCCTTCCCAGTCCTCTCCTACTAAGGCAAACCCCACTGTCGCCCCTGCATGGTCTGTAGACGCCGGCGCTAAGGGCAGGATGGGTTCACGACCCCTAGGTTCCTGGGATCGGGGCCGTCCCCAATAAGATCCCCTAGAACTGTGCAAGACACGATGTTGGAAGGGGAGAACAGATTCCCAAACTATGAATGACCTTCTGGACCTTCCTGATGAGCTCTGCCTGACCCAGAATCCGTCCTGGGCCTCAACAAGGCCCCTGCTATACAGACTTTTCCTGGTTCTGACCCTATGGCTGAAGGGACCTCTGCTACTGTTCGACCTCCCTTTCCTCAAACTGGACCAGCAAGGTCCTTCTCTTCCTTGTTTAAATTTCTGGTTCTGGCAGCTAAGCGGCATAATGCTGTTAGGCTTTCTTACAGAGATGGACTAGCGGACCCTCCTGACTGTGTGTATGTGGCCAGAACACTGTTAAAGGATTCCATGAAGTTTTTCGCCCACGAAATATATGCCCTGATACATGTATCAGGGGAACTAACTTTTGACATTAGTTTTCAGACATCTCGTGGCCTTGACCGCTTTTGGTCAAAATATCACACCTTGTAACACTGCTCTTGGACCCCATTTCAGGCTATACCCTCTCAAAACCTGCTTTCAAGATTGTTACTGTTATGTTTCGAATGAGGAGTTGATGTCTCTAATATTGTTTATTGGTTAAAACAACGTTGCACTTTACAAGGTCAGCCAGAGGCAATCTTGGACTCTGAAAATATATGGACAGGGGGTTGGAAATTTAAGGTTATGTTGAATGTTTCTGAATCTGGACCTGTGCACTTACCAAATTCCTTTTTTTTAGGTCGGGATAGAGGACTTCTGTCTTACCCAGGCCAACCTAAAGCGTGTTACAGATGCGGGGATCCCTCACATCTGAGCAGTGCATGCGATAAGATCAAATGTCATAACTGTGGTGAAATGGGTCATATAGGTATGCATTGTCTGAACGACTGTAGGTGTAATCTTTGTGACAAGATGGGTCACACATTTCAATCATGTCCCTGGGCTGCACATACCAAGGTAACACATGATGGTGGTGTGGATCAGCGTTATGTAATTACTCAAGCCCAGAAAGCTCGCCTTCGCCACTACATTGGATGCCCCCTCTATTGAGGTGACTCCCCCTCCCCCTAAAGCTCTGGCTTTGGAAGCCTCCCATAATGATGTATCTTTGTCAGTCAACAAGGCTCCATCCCCCGGGAAGGTACTGATTTCAGCATGTCCTATGGAGCTAGAGGTTGCGGACAAAGTCCAGGGCTTTAGTACCATGCCTCCCCCTCGTGAACCTGCCAAAGTAATATGTCGCAGGTCGTTACGATCTAGTTCTCGCACCCTATTGTCTCCTCCAAGGGCTTGTACTGCACCTTCTATTGCACTATCGAATGCCTTTGAGGTGCTTCAGTCGATATCGGACGATGCAGGTGGCGAATCTGACTCTTCCTCTATCGCTTCTTCCCTCCCTGAAGGTCTTGATGACTCAGAAATACCATTAAGCACGGGCCTTTCACATAAACGAAAGGCCAAGGTTAGGCTGAAAAGGACAAAGGTAGCAGGAAAGAGAAAAACTTGATAGTGCTGGTTACTTTATTGCGAGCTGCCATGTCACAATTCACATGTCACACTGTTAATGTAAATAGTTTGAAATGTGTGGACAAGAGACGGCTGGTGTTTTCATTTTTGAGGCTTTTGCCAATTGGGATATTTCTTTTACAGGATACGAGATTCCCTACTGTGCAGGAGATCCGCCTGGCTCAACGAGATTGGCTTATGGGTCCTTCCTTTTGGTCGATAGGCCAAGACTCTTGTTCTGGTCTTGGCATTTTAATTAACATTCCTGAGTTTCGGCTTTTAAAACTGTTTGATTTGGCCCCTGGTAGAGTTTTGATTTGAATTTTTTGCTAGGGCAATGCCCGTATTGGGTGGTAAATGTCTATGCCCCCCAACTGAAATCTGAGCGGATAGCTCTTTTTGATTTAATTCGTCCTTATTTACATTCTTCTTTCCGAATCATATTTTCTGGTGACTTTAACTGTGGCCTTAGTCTTTGGGATAAGAGTTCCTTTGCTACCACAAAGAAACTGTACTGTGATTCACTAGTGCTGGGACGCATGATTCGCACTGCCTGTTTGACGGACTCTTATCTTTCTTTCATGAAACAGCATACTCCCACATTCCAGAAGGGTAGGCTGGCCACACACATTGATTTAGTTTTTACCTCTAGTATTTTTGAAGTTACTTCGGCTGTAGTGCAGGCTGTAGCCTTTTCTGACCATAAGCTGCTCTCTGTTAGTTTTGGATCTCTTGCCAGTTGTAAGGGCGGGTTTCTGGAATTCAATGTATCCTTATTACAGGTTCCATTATTTCAGCAAACCCTTATGTCATTTATTCAGGCTCATAAGTCTGTATACCCTATGTATGATGATCCAATTCAGTGGTGGATGGATACTAAACGTTTTTAACTGGAATGTTGAAATTCTATAGTCGTACAAAAAGCAGGTCTGAATATCTTGTATATTTACAGAACAGGGCTCATTTTCAGTCTTTACTGTCACTAGCACACTTGACGGGACAGGATCTTACGCAGCAAATTCAATTAGTGCGGAAGGACATGTTGGATTTCCAGTCTAAACAGTCACAACAACTGTACCACCAACATAGCTATGCGGTGAAAGGTACTCGGGAAGTGGTTTGCCCGTTTGAATCTAGCTATCATCAAATTGCCCATAAAACAATGTCATGTCTTATCAATTCACATGGAGATCTTTGTACTTCTCATTCGGACTTATGTCAAATTGTTACTGACCATACCACTGCATTGTTTTCCCCTCTACCTACTGTGTTTGTGGACCTGAGACAACTGTACGGTGCCCTTGAAACTCCTTCTCCCTCCTTGCAGAGTGTAGAACTTGCATGTCAACCTTTTACGGAATGGGAAATTCGGATAGCTATATCTTCCTTGCCCCTACGTCGGACCCCTGGCCTGGATGGCCTCCCTTCTGCCTTGTATAAATTTTTGGGGGAACACCTCCTTCCGGAATTGACTACTGTGTTTGCCTCCCTTCTTGCCTCTGAACATATCCCCTTGGAATTTACTAAGGGCATACTGATTTATGTCTATAAACGGAAAGGTGACATTAAGTCCCTTGATAACTGGCGCCCCCTCTGTATGTCAAACACGGATTTTAAGATATTGACGAAACTTATTGCACAACGTTTGCTTGGGTTGGCTGAAACGGTTATTCACCCAGACCAATCCTGTTCTCTACCTAACAGGAGAATTTCTGATCACTTGATTCTCCTCTGTGAACTATTTTCGCATGGTTTATCGGACTCTGTCTCTGGGCTTATTGTTTCAGTAGACCAAAAGGCTGCCTTCGACTCCATTAGCCATGATTTTCTATGGAACGTATTGCATTTCTTGCACATTCCTGACAAGATGATTTACTGGATTCAGACACTTTATAAGACGGCGACGGTTGTTCCGCTAATTAATGGTTGGGCGGGCCCGATGATCCCGGTGAAATGGGGAGTCCGTCAGGGTTGTCCACTGAGCCCTCTATTATATGTTTTTTTTCTGGATACGTTGCTCCGACGTCTTAATGCCCATCCCCAGATTCGGTACCATCGTGTTCGGCACTCGATCACCATTCTGGCGGTGCATATACGGACGATGTGTGTTTCTTAGTAGCTGGCGAGGCTTGGCGCTTGTCTCTCTCCAAGAATGTTCCTCTTTTGGCGCATTATCTGGAGCAAGTATAAACTTTAGCAAAAGTATGGGGATTTGGTTGTTCATCCTCCCGCCTTCGACAATATTGGCCCTTTACGGGTGATAGACAGCCAACCAGATACTTGGTGTTTATTTTGGGATGAGAGATTCTGATTCTTTTAATTGGGAAGAGAAACTGAAACAGGGCAGAAGCATGGTGACCTCTTGGAACAAGAGTCAGATTGGGAAGAGAAAACGTGTTTTTTGATCAAAACTTATCTTCTCCCTTTGTTTTTGTATTTGAGTTATGTTTTCCTTATTCCAAAACAGCTGGAAACGATGGTATTCAGCATATTTTTTCAAGCCCTTTGGGGCAGTCAGTTGAATCCGATCAAGAGGAATATTACTTGCTTGCTTACTTTTGAAGGCGGTGTCCCAGATGATTAACCCGTTGCTTTTTTTTACTAGCATTTTCCTTTTGGCTAACCTACGGCCTTTACTGGTGAACACCCAAAGAGGGTGGAAATCGTGGTTTTACGACTCCTGTAGGTATTGGTTTCACACATGGGAACATAATTCTTTGAGTGTGCTGCGACAATATGGGGATGTCCCAGTGTACATTAAGCATATGTTTCTTCGTTTAAAACAATGGCAAGTGTTGCCTCAGACTCTTCTTTCGAATTCGCATAAGGCTCTGTACAAGACATTTTTGTCCTCTGTTTGTATGGTGCCAGCCCCTTTTCCAAAATGTCCGGACAGCTGTCTACCCTCGCTTCTAGTCCTGTTACGTTGTTCTAGGATCCCTGGCCACATGTGGGACTTTCATTGGTTATCCTGTCACGAACGAATAAATGTGAAAGCAAACCATAAACATAAACAGTCTCAGGATCGATTTTGCTCTAGACCTCTCTGTATAGCTACCCCGGAGACTATTTCTCATTTGTTTTTTTAGTTGCTCTTATATTGCGAATTGGTGGCCCTATTTAGCCGACTCTTGGGCTGCTCCTATATTCTCCACAGTAACATATCAAAATATTATGTATGGTGTCTTTTCCTCTTCCTGGTCTCGATGGCACAGAGACACTCTGAACCTTGTATTTCTTGTTATTAAATGGAATGTTTGGATGTCAAGATGTATGTTCACCTTACAACAAAAATTGTGTTCTTATTCGGAACTTGAAGGACAGATATTAGCGGACTTGAAGAAAATATACGACCGTGAAAGGACATTGTATTCAGCTCCGTCTCTGTTGGCCTTGTGGATGGCCTTCCCATGGATCACAAATACAGACTCAGCTATAACTTGAAGAACTTGGGCATCGTTTTTGTTGTTGGGTTGTCCTGTATATTACTTGTTGATATATTTTATGTTGGCTCGTTTTTTCAATTTTTGTTTCAATAAAAATGTCCCCTACTCTTTTCAATAAGTGCCATGGGATCTTTAACATCCACCTGAACTACCACCAATCCAGGCAGATGGGACCTCGGTTTAACGTCTCATCCGAAAGATGGCACCTCAGAAGTACAGCACCCCTCTCATGCTGCACTACAGTGTCAGTACTGGGATATTAACCCAAGTGCCAGATGTGGGAACTGAACCCACAGCCCTCTGATCTCCCGGCCTCAGAGGCGAGTGTGCTACCTACTGAGCCACTGACACTACTTAGAAAATATTCAATAGCACAACTTGACTGTTTATTTCATCTGGAATCTAACAATACCGAACAAGCTACGGGACGTCCAAAGGGTTCCGCAGGAGGTGCAGGTGAGAAAGTAACACAGCAGATGCCGCAGGCCCAATGTGGTGCTCTGGACCCAGTAGCGGGATCGAGTGGAGTGGGGGGAACCCCCATCGTGGCACACTGTTTTACAGGCGGTCAGGGATATGGATCAAAAAGTGGAACAGGTACTCCACAGATTGGGCGCTCAGGATGTGAAAATCGATCTGGCAGTAAAAATGGCTAGTGAAGCTGATGACCACTCCCAAAAAACTCAAGCTGCCTTCCATAAAGTGGCTTTTCAGAACTGACACATACGTGCCTGCCTCGAAACACTTGAAAATGTAAACAGGGCCACGAACTTATGCTTGGTCGGGGTTCCAGAGCAAATTGAAGGAGACAATCTACTCACCTTTTTATGGCAGTGGATCCATACTTCTATGTCCCTGGAGGCACGGCCTCATTTAGATGCCTTCAAACAGGCTTATCAAATCAACTTCAGGAGGGCACAGGATGACCGAGAGGCCTCCAGAATGATACTGCTCACCACTACAGGACCTGAAATGCAGGACTCCATTCTGGGCAAGGGTGAACTCTTAGCACGGAAAGACATAAGACAAAAAGTTTTCCTGATTGGTCATATGCCACCCGAAGCCGAGGTAAAATGTTTGATCCCCCGTGTAGGCAACTGAGAGGTTTGGGAGTGGCACACTCACTGCTGGCCCCAGCTCGTCTCCGAATTACTTACAGTGGATGTACATACCAATTTAGTGACCTGGAGGAGGCGTGGAAGAAAGTAGATGCAATCGTGGTAGAGTTTTCAACTAGAATACCTCCTGGACAAATTCAGATGAGGGGTGCTGATTTTTTGTTAAAAAGTTGGATTACTGAATCAAGTGCCAGTTTTCTATGCACAGTGCGTAGCTGGATGGGGACATTTCTTTCTTAGACTTTGTATTTGATCTGTTTCACTGTTGTGGCAGTTTTCCCCTCTATAAAGCTATGTCTATTGAGCTCTGTATACAGTAATGTGGTTGGGTTTTTCATTGAATTTAAAATGGCTCCCATTATGCAGTTTCAATTCAGGCTGCCTTACCATGTCTGCCAGATGTGTGTGTGTGTGTGTGTGTGTGTGTGTGTGTGTGTGTGTGTGTGTGTGTGTGTGTGTGTGTGTGTGTGTGCATGGGGGGGGGCTTCCATTTATCTGTAGAAGTCTTTACAGCTTTTAACTGTCGGAGCCATGCCGTGTAGGTAACATTATACCACAGCTTCACTGTATGACTGTCAATGTTCAGTGGTACTGATTACGAATCTATTATACAAGTTAAAGTTGCTTTACCTGATGTTGTATGATCTTTCTCCAAAGGTTGTGGATTGTCCAATGTACCTGTTAGGAGCCATTTTATGCCTCTAATTTGTATGTTAGGATTGTGGGAACAATGACTGTGTGGGCCGTACATTACATTTCTTTCCTTATATAATACCTCATGTTGCTATATCCCACAGGTTTTGTCACGACTGGCTATCCTGAGAATCCTGCCTGGACGTGCTGGATTGTACAGCACACCCGCAAGTTATTTAGTATAGTACTTCATATGCTGTATCAATAATTGATGGCCTCTAATTACCCAACAAATGTCTGTTTTCACTGCATGAAGTGATGTGTAACTTCTGGCGCCATTACGTGTACTGTTTATAGTTTGTACATTTTACAAAGTGAATTAAAATACATTTAAATGGCTTCTGCTCATTCCCCAGCAGCAATTACTGTAAACATAAAAAACTGCAAAAAATTAAAAAAAATATTTTTAAACTCCTGCTTCTTGCTGATGCCCGCTCCTTAGCATACTGAGCTGATGCTGGCACTCAAAACACTGCCTGCGCAGCCTCTCGCCTATCCTGCCACCCTCATTCACCTCTTGTATTTTTTTACAAATGGGAAATGCAGGATCAACCCGATAAATGATCTAACTTTAGCATCAGCAAAGCAAAACGTTTCTACCTCCTGCCTCTCGCTGGTGCCATACACATGGGGCTGATGCTGGCATGCTAACATCCAAAGGACAGCATAGTCCCCCACTTGTCCTGCCTGCCATGGTCCTCACTCACTCACCACTAGAAAAAGCAGGATCAACCAGATAACTTTAGATTAACTTAACGTTAGCTATATTATAACCCACGCATGACTGTCCTTCTCAGTTCTGTTTCTCCCTGCAGCATCCATTTATTTCTTCCTAGCTTGCAGATTTAAAAAGAAAAAAAAAAATTTATTTATTTAGTTTTTGTTGACCGGGTAAGTGCACTAGACAAATCCTGCCTATTTTCAGGCACCCCTCTCATGCTGCACTACAGTGTCAGTACTGGGATATTAACCCAAGTGCCTGATGTGGGAACTGAACACACAGCCCTCTGATCTCCCAGTCTTAGAGGTGAGTGTGCTACCTACTGAGCCACTGACACTGGAAAATACCTCCTACGTGGCAGCTGCCAGCCACCCACTACACTACCATTCCTCGAGCCACTCACACTTTGCCACTGTCTTCTGTGTTCTCGGGAACCACATTGCTAATTGCAGGACCAACCAGATAAATGAATCTAAACACAGTATCAACCAGATAAATAAATTTAATTACAAATAAAACGATAAAAATGGTTTTCCACGCCAGTACTGTATGGGCTTCTCACTAAGCAAGAAATGGAGCCGCCATGTTAGAGAAACTGTTCAGCCCTCCCCCACAGAAATGACAGCCAGTGGAGTGATACACTAGGAAGCCACGTCCCTAGCAACCAGATTAGCATCCTTAGCAACCTGCTGTAAAGGGTGTAATTACAGTGGGCAGTGCACAAAAAAATCCTCTCTGTTTTATAAAAAAAATGACAAAATAGAAAATAAAATAATATGCATCCTAAAAGAAATTCTTCACTGTTGCATAAATGGAATATGCAGTGGAGAACTTGTTAAATAAATGATTTATGTGATTCCAGCAGTTTGACCTTAGACACCTCACTTGCTTACGCCATTCGTGAGGTTACCTAAGGTCAAACAGCTCTTGTGCAGATCATTTATTTAACTTTTCTCCATTGCATATCCCTTATATATGTTTTCATATTTTTATATTTATATTTTTAAATACTGGTTTTTGTTTCTTCCTCCCTCCCTACCTCTCCTACCTCCCAGCCCCTCCTCTTCTTATGTGCTTCACTGCAGGGATTCCTCACTTTCTTTATCCCTTATTCCAAAACTGCTGCTGGTCAGTCTGTTTTCTCCTCATGTTTCTTCCATTTGGAACTCCCTGTGTCCCACACGTCACTTGTCTCCTTCCTATCTCTCTCTCTCTCTCTCACCATCCCAAACATTTTTATGCTCCCACTTGTTCTTGCTCTGGTGTTGACTAATTTGCCCATTCTGCCTCATTTACTCCTTCTGCCTTCTCTCTGTCCCTTTTTGTATTTTTCTGTCTTCCCTTCCCGTCTCCTGTTTTCGTCTCCTCCTATTAATTATTTTATTGTACTCCCGCCATTACCCCGTCTCGCTGTATATTTATTTTGGTCTTTGTTATTTTGCTTAATAACGTCAATTCCTGTTTGACACATTAATTCCCTTCATTATAGCTGGCTTACTGTTTTCAATAACCTTGCCAATTCACATGTGCTTGCATGCTGCATTTTTACATTGATTGCATTTTACCTTCCAATGTACTGCTTCCCAACCCCCCACCACCACCACCGGTCACACCTAGAAACAAATCTTGGATCAGTGTGCCTTTCCTGCTACCAAATTAATTTCGATAAATAAATACATTACTCTCTCCACCCATCTACACAAACCTTATATATATATATATATATATATATATATATATATATATATATATTATATATATATATATATATATATATATACACACACACAGTGTTCCTGGTTTCAGGAGTGATTTAAGACATATGTTATCCTCCATGGAACTCATTAGTTTGGTGAAGTTAATGTCTCAACCAGAGACAAGGTCAGCCACAGGCATAATGACTCTTATTACAGTCACAGTGCACATATAGGGACTAGTTTGTGACTCACCATGTCTCACAAGTGCAAAGCACTGTGGGTAGCAGTATGCAAATCACTAACAGGCAGACTGACAAGATTACAGCAGGACTAAAGGTTGCCTAACCTGGTTTCAGGTTTGACTGTGTCACTGACTGTTCTGTGACATAGATACAGAGCTGCAGTGCATGCTGGGTACCATTATTATAGCATTGTCAGATTTAAAGAGCTAGTAGCAGCAAAAATAGGAGACAGAAATTATATATATTTTTTTAAAACTAGTCGGTTCTTTTTATTTCAGAGGCATTCTTTTTCCTTTTGCTCAGTAGACCGTTTTCTACCTTGTATTAAGTGTGCTGTGAAGAGCAGTACTTTACCTGAAGTCTACCATACCTACTTCTATTCCTCTTTATAAAATGGGTTCCAAAAATCCTGTATTCTGATTCATCAAAACAGGTCACCTGACAATGAATTAATTCTCAAGAAACCCACAGTTGGGTTGCCAGACTACAAAATCCTGATTGACACCATGTAAATTGACCTAGTCAGATCTCTTCACTGGAGAGACATGTAAAAAACTACAAATACGGCATCCTCAGTAGGAAAAACCCATGAGGAGGAAGAACTATTTAATTACAAATGCACGTAGACAGTGTTTTTTTTTTTTATTTAGGTAAACCTCTAAACTAAAAATTCCCATTTAATAAGTTAATTAACCCCACTCCAGGGGATGGGTTTACTGAGAACTAATCCACGCCTGGTTGCTTGAATTCACTCGGCCTGTGGCCTCATGCCTCCCCCCTCACACCTTGTTGTGGGTTAATCCTTACTTACAACTCATTAACATTATGACCTCACTCACTGTGATTTCACAAGTAGCTGGTCTAGCAGCCGGTGATTATCTCAGCCAGTGAGGTCACAGTTCTGATGAGGTATCAAGCGTTATAGGACTAGACATGCCAACCTCCAGGCAGAATAATGTTCCACACACCACACTGTGAGGCAGAAAAGTCTTCTAATTCACAAAAGTACTTCAGATATTAAAAGTAATAGATGACTACTTTAAAAGTTAATAGTAGACAATACACTAGTTCTTCGACTTGCACAATGAGAGATGTATATCAGTTGATGATGATGATGGTATCATCTTTATTTTAATACAGGGCATTATATATTAGAATGAGTTTTATTTGAAAGAGGAAGCCCGTTTAATGATCAGACCATGATAAAACAGATTACAAACATTTATTTTTTAGGAGGCAGGCAGGCTGTTAAAAGATGCCTTGAGTGAGAAAATGGTCTTTGAATGCTAAGATGCACACTCCAGCTCAAATAACAAGATAGAATCCCACAAGTTGTAGCTAGTTGTTAAGGTACCGTCATGTTTTCATTAACTGCATTAATCTGGTAACAGCAAATACATTTATAATTATTGCCCAATTAAATAATTATTGCCCAATTGCCATTTTATCACTTCTTGGCAAATTACTTAAAAAATGTGTTTAAACAACTCTCTGCATTCATCAACAATTATAACATCTTGACTTCACTTCAGCATGGCTTTAGAAAAGGGTGTGACACCTCCATCGCCTTGGTCAAACTAACCTGTTTCCTTAGTATGGCTACAGCTCTGCGTCACTCAGAGGTGCAGTGTTTGTGGACCTTACAAAAGCCTTTGAGCTAGTTGACCATGAACTTACATATCTCAGTCACAGAACTCACCAAAAAGGGGGCCCATTATTGCACATGTCATTGCAGTATGCCAGTCCTGAGTGGAACACAGTTGCCTCCAGGTGTATCTGGGGAAGGAAGAAACTGTGCATCAGATTCTTGATACTGCAACTTCCCAAAGACAAGGGAGGAATGGCACTTCCTAACTTTGAGAGATATTACCATGAAGCACAACTTCAGAACCCCCATGACGGGGTCTCCTGGCAGTATAAAGCACATTGAAAATTGGTGGAATTAGCATCAGTGACCTGAAAAAACTTACCTCAGCAATTTCAGTCAAGGGGGAGCATCTACAGCTAGCACAGGGACAACAGGTCTGGCCACTGCACAGCAGTAGAGTATGGACCCAAGTGGTACAATTAACAGTAAGTGAACAGCAAATGACACTCCAGTGAAAAATAATAGTGGATCCCCAGTTTCTACCAGGGTTTACGAGCAACAGATTCAGAGTATGGTAGGCACAAGGACTTTAATACATGTGGAAGACACTGCAATCAGGTGGGAGTGAAGTCAAGTTGCAGAGCTGAAACAAGAGTTAATTTTGTCTCAGATGGACTTTTTCTGGTACCTACAGTGTAGACACTGTCTGGAAACCACATTGTACAGAGGAGGAGTATGGGTAACACAAACCCTAAGGGCACTACTTTTTAATACATCTCAGTCTGGATACGTGGGGCAGCAACTGGTATCTGGAACATACATTGCAAAAGGGAAACTTTCTGATGGTGGCACATTGTACATTAAACAGCAACGAGAAACAGACTTGCGTGTTCAAGTAACAGATAAACAGTAATAACGGGAGGATTCAGCAATACAAAATGATGAGTTCCCCTCTTTGCAGGGAATTTTCTTGGAAAAATAACGTGCTCCATTTTATTATGCCATTACAACAGGAAAAGAATCATGGAAACATTGGGCCAAAATGTTGGAGGAAGTGTGGAGAATCCCAAGCAGGGTCTCCTCACATCTTTTGGGAATTCTGTCCAGCAATTTCCGAATTCTGGAGAACAGTAACCACAGAGATATTGGAGGTTATGGCCAACCCCACTGCCGTAGATGCAAAATATCTTTATACTCAGACTTCCATACTCAAAAGGCAAAAATAAACGAAAGCCATTACTGATCCCGATAGCAGCAACAAAGCAATCCGTAACAAAGTGGTAGCTAAGAGATGCACCACCAACGCAAGAAGAATGGTATATTCAGGATAATAATCTTTATCCTTTGTAAAAGATAACCTATCTACATGCAGCACAAGGTAACCCATCTACGCAGACAACTGGCAATCTTTCAGAACATTTGGATTACATGGGTGTTGTACATAATGGAGGAACTGAGGTCGGCCTGCCAGTGCAGGGGTAGTGCTGCCACTTGCAATGCTGACAACAGGGGTTCAGGAACAAGCCCAGGTCATCGGAGGGCCTGCTGGGGGGGGGTGGCTGAGCATCCCATGGATGCTTACCTTCTTGGGGGTAGGAGGGAGTTTAGACTCCGCTGAAAAACCGTCACCTGGGTGACCACAGGTGACGATGCAGCTGAAGCCAAAGACTGAGGAAGGGGGATGTCGGAGGCGTGATGCTCTGCATCAGCCAAGGCCTTCCAGATGTCAATGGATGGGACAGAAAAAACTTGGAAAAACTCCCAACTGAAGCAGGATGCTGTCTGCTACAGGCCCTGCACCGCTGACTGGGTTCTCTACTCCAACGACCAAGTAAAGGCCCAACCCCTGGCAGCCCATTCCCAAATCATAAGCTAAAAATAAAAAATAAAATGGGCCGGGGGAGGGAGGTCATCCATGGAGGACTGATGGAGTGGAGGTAAGTCACAGAGGTGGTGGGTGACGAGGCTGGGCAGGGTGGCAGATACTGATGGGGTCTGGTCAGGCTGCAAGGGGGAAAAACATAGTAGTAAATAAAATAAAAAAATAAAAGAAATTACCAGAATTTGTTCCATAAAAAGATTCTGGAGGAATATCAGGTTGACCCCGTAAAAGTTCACGGCAGACTCCTGCAAGTAATATGTACTATAGTTAATAAAAAAATGGCACTGCACTGCATGAATATTAGGGGATTCATTTAAAGGTAAATTTGAAAACGGTATAGCACAGAGGTTAGAGCAACAAGCTGTGAATGAGCTTGCTACATCCAGCAGACCTGGGTTTGATTCCCACAGTCTGCACTTGCATACTGTGTGACCTTGAGCAAGTCATGTACCCACCCCAGTACTCCTGGGTCACCCTCTGAAAACAGGTATTGTGCCTAGTGGGCCTTACGTGGTTACCAAAGACTGAAATAAATAAATTAATTAACCTAACAGAGTGTCTATGTGTGATTACAGAGTATTGTGTTCAGTAAAGTTCCTCTTTTCAACCATTGTACTAACTTGCTTTTTTATATACGCACAAATAAAAAAGTAAAAAAAAAAAGGGAGTATATTATTCCTTGTCCTTAGCGCTGGCAGGCAGACTTTCCAACAAGCCCAGTCTCAGCAGGTCAGCCCCAGTTTAGCAGCTTCTGATCCACCTGACTGTGGGGGGGCCCTGCTAGCTCTGTTCTTCCCTGGACTCCCAGCTGTGATGGCTCTGTACTGACACAGCTGGGTGTGGTACTTAATGCAATCAGCGCGTGCATTTTCATCCCCAGAGCTGCCTTTATGACTTGTCCCATGCTCAGCAGGACAGGCTCAAATTTGCAGCTTCTGTTCTATTCCCCCATAGAAACCCACTTTGTTCCATCTTTGAGCCCATGCCTTTTGTCCAAATGGTAGCCCCATGCAGTTTGCCTTGGCCACAAGGCCTTTCTGTGTCTCTCTTCAGCAGTCGAATGATTACTTTATGTAGCAGCTCAGGGAAACTGGCTCCATGCCTTGACTCTTGGTCTGGAGCATTAATATAGAAACTGGGCAAATGTTTAAAACTACCAAAATGAAAACCAAAACTACATTAGTTTATAGAACAGAACATGGATTTATTTAATGCACTGCCTCCATGAAGTGTCTCCACAAACTTTAAAAAGTGCAGCAAGTTTTTTGTTGTTGTTACAGTATTCATTTTTCTCCCCTGCCTTGGCTGGTTTCTCTTCCTCCTGACTCCCCATCCCATGACTCACATCCTTGGACATATGGGCTCCAGCTTCCCCAGCCCCCATGACAAGGTGGCATAGAGCCAAGCTGAACCTGGTGGACAGGATTCTGTTGGAACTGCATCAGCTCACCAGTGAGGGGTCAGAGAACTATCGTGCCTGCCAGGATGATTTCTGATTTCCTCCCTTTCCCCATGGTGTGGAGGAGCCGGCATGCAACATCAATGGCAGTGCTGCACACACTTCCAAATGCAGCACGATGGATTTATATTTTTTATGTTATTTTTTGGTAACTGAGTAAGGCCCACTAGGCACAGGTGCCTGTTTTCAGAGGTGACCCGGGAGCACTGGGGAGGTAAAGTGACTTGCTCAGGGTCACACAGTATGCAAGTGGAGGTTGTGGGAATCAAACCCAGGTCTGCCTGCTGGATGTACCAAAGTTATTCACAGCTCATTACTCTAACCTCTAGCCTCCAGGCTGGGGGAGCACCTCACCCCTCATAGCCTCTCCGTCACCCTGTCTCTCCCCATAGCCACCCGCACCCCTCCCCTCTACCCCTCCCCCATCTCTCTGTGCCTTGAGCCCTCCATATCTGTTCCTCCACTTGGCCTTCCCAGCCCTCACACAACTGCCCATTCCCTGCTCATCACCTTCTAAGCTTGCCAGCCGCCGCTACCTGGCAAAACGCTACCAATTCATTGCCCTTGTCAGGATCTTCCACTTGCTTCTTCTACTATCTGGCAATGTTCACCCCAGTCCTGGCCCAGCAACACCCCCTTAACTGTGGTCACCCACAGGGCTTCGAATAGCTGCTATGAATATCTGCAGCCTGCCTAAAAAGACGCACCCCTGCAGTGTTGGACAGCACAGCACCAACCAGACATTCTGGCTTTAACAGAAACCTGTTTGTCAGCCAAGACCCCAGACTCATTGTCTGTATTCCTGGCTACTCTCTCATTAGGCTTGATCGTAATGGCAAGAGAGGCGGTGGCTGTGCCTTCTATGGAAATGACTCACTGCATTACCCAGCCCTGCCTGCACCCTCCCTAGACCATGGTGCCCAATCCCTGTCAATAAAACTCTCCTCTGACCCAAACAGTGCTCCTCTTAGTCTCACCGTCGCCTATATCCAACCCCGCAGCCAATCCCCTACCTATAAAGTACTCTCTGACTATCTAGCCAGCCACCCCCACAAAATGGAACAAATCCTAGTTGGGGATCTCAACATAAACTGGCTGGCGAGCTCATCAGTACATGCCAAACATACCTTTGCCGCGTTAGATATGACCCAACTGGTATCTCAAGGTCAACCCCACTAATGGAACCCACGCCCTACTAGATATCCTGCTCACTAATCGTCCCTACCATATTACCGACCTGGGTGTCCTACCCAATGCCTTAAGCGACCACTCCCCAATCATCTTCAACTGGTCCTGCCAGCTACCTAAACCACCATCAACTATCACCTTTCATCATCAACTATGCCCAGGAGGCATAGCGAAACTCAAACAATATCTAATTAACTGGGACTGGTCCCCTATTTGCCAAGCCTAGCACATAGGTGATGCATTGCACTACTTCACCACCACCTTTCTTATCGCCTGTGATGCTTTCGCACCGACCATCAAAGTGACCACTAAGAAATGTAGTGCCCCTTGGGTCACCCCAGAACTCCTATAACAGTTCAAAATGCGTGACAACCTCTGGCATCATGCCACTGCCTCTGGTTTGCTAAGCAATAGGCAGGCCTATAATGCTGCCCACAATAAGTGTACCTGGGCAATCTGCAAGGCCAAGGCGGAGCACTACAGAGTCGCCCTAGCCACCTCCTGGGGAAGCACAAGAAAGTTCTGGGATAACATTAAGGAGCTTAATGGTAAATGCCACTCCCCCCCCCACAACTTAGTGTTAACAGTACTACCACCACAGACACACTTCACATAGCTAACTGCCTCAACTCCACCTTCTCAGACCTCAGCTCAGTCCTCCTTAGCAACTTTTTCAATCCAGTTCAGCCTAGCCCACCATCTGAGCTCCTCCGCCCCCCTTCAAACTCAGAGTCATTACCCCTACAGAAACAAAAGCCTACCTGTCCAAAGCTCTCCAGAGCTCCAGTTACTGCAAAGACACCTTTGATATGTGTATCCTATACCTTGCATTAGACTCAGTTATCTCCCCACTCATGGACCTTCTAAATCTGTCCCTGTGCCTAGGCCAGTTCCCAACCTCATGGAAAATGGCAGTGATAACACCAATATTGAAATGTGGTGACAGCTCCCTCCCAAACAACTACTGGCCCATCTCAATTCTTCCCCCACTCTCTAAAGCTCTTGAAAAGATCGTGGCCAATCAGCTCACTGACTACCTCCTTGCATACAACCTCTTGTGTAGGGAGCAGCATGGTTTCAGAGCTGGTCATAGCACTACGACCGCCCTCACAGAATTTGCTAACTCCTTGCACTCCACGCTTGACAAGTGGCACCCCGCAGGGGCCGTGTTTATAGACCTCTTCAAAGGCCTTCGACACGGTTTCTCACCCCCTCCTTCTTAACACATTACAACAAATTGGGGTCTCTCATTGTCCACTCTCATGGTTCTCCAGCTATCTTTCATCTAGAACCCAATGTGTTAAAATTAATAATACCCTATCTACTATGCTACCTGTGGGCTCAAGAGTTCCCCAGGGATCTATCTTGGGTCCCCTGCTATTCAGCATCTACCTCAACAGCCTGCCTAAATCCTGCCCCGACAACCGTCTCTTCTATGCAGACGATGCTGTTCTTTATGCTGCACATCCTGATCTTCTCTCTCTCTCTCTCTCTCTCTCTATACAGTGTACCTTACAAAACTCCTTCTCTCAGACTGAACATTGGTTTGCTGAACACAGATTGGTGGTCAACATTAAAATACTAAGGTGATGCTCTAGGCTCACTGCCAAAACAGATCAAAGGATTTCCTCCTGGAAATACTCTCCGCCTGTCTCATCCCACTGGAACAGGTCCAAAAGTATAAGTATCTAGGTATTACATTTGACTCTTCCCTCTCATTCCACAAACATATAAAAATCCTCACCTCCGTCACCAACACCTGCATTGGTCTCCTGTACAGACATAAAGACTGCCTACCACCTGAAGCACTTCACCTAGCCATTACCTCCTCAGTGTTATCACTGGCGGACTATGGCCTCACAATCTATGCTGCTGCTGACCCTACGGCACGTCATCAAATACAAGTAGTCATCAATAAGGCCTGCCGGCTCCTCTCTGGTGCCGACAGAAATACACATACCTGCACCCTATACGCACTCACCAATATCCTCTCCCTTGAGGAAAGACTATTGTACCAGACCTGTCTCTTCACCGAAACAATCCACCTGGGTTTAACATCAATAGGTGTCAAGGCTTCTCTTCAGGCAGCCACCATCTCAGCGTCCATACGGGCTGCCCCAAAAACTATCTGGAAGGTGCCTAGGGTCAGGACCACCCTGGCCCAGCAATCCTTCCCCCTTAGAGCTCCATCCTGGTACAATGCCCTTCCACTGGCCGTCACATCAATCACCAATCTAGATCCTTTTAAAGCTACCTTAAGGGCCAAAATGCTCTCCTCATGTCAATGCCAGTGTAACCGGTAACCTGTGGATCCTGCACCATGCCGCTAGGCCATGCACCTGCCCTTTGTCTGGCAGTGGAGAGCCCTCACTATTTCTAGCCTACAGGCTCCTCACCTCCCTCGGTTACCATATAGTTGCACTGGACTATGAATGCACTGTATTATGTATAAGACAAGGCCTCCCTGAGGCGGCTTACTACCAACTCATATCATGCATTGCTTTAGCTACCAATTGTATAGGTCTTAAGCGCTCATTAGGTAAATATGTCGATAGCTCTGCCCTGTTTTAGCTACCAAATGTCTAGGCATTAACCAGTGCTCATTGTACGTATACTCTGTATGATTCCTCACCCACATTTATTCTATGTATGTACTGTATGAATGTCTATGTTTTATTCTGATGTGGAGCCTTTGGAAATGAGTCTATGACCCAAAGGGTTGTAATTCCGATTTCCTAAATAAATAAATAAATGTACTGCCAGCCCCAAGTTGGAGGAAGTTGTCTGTCCCCAGCTGCTGCTGGAGGCCAGGATAATGCCGGGTGCCACTCCCATCCCATCACAGAGGAGGAGGAGAGCAGTCCATCGGATGCTCGATCCTCCTCCTCTTGGCCGACCCTCCAGTGACCCAGGCTCAGGGCACGAACCCGGGTCACCAGCATCACGAGCTGTAGTGTTACCACTGCACTGATGGGCTAGCATAACAAGTTAGATACTAGTGGGACATGGAATACATGGAAACAACCAGAGAAGCCTTTACACATGCCAACATCCTTGACTCAAACATGAACAACTGCATTGCAACAAGGTTTGTTGACAGAGAACGTTGACCAGGGTGCTAGGCATAATTCCCTACTCTTTTTGGAAAAAAGTGAGCTGCAACATTTAGCTTGGCCCTGTCCAAACTACCAGAAGGAACCTAAGTTTAACTTCCCATTTGAAGGGAAGTATTTCTGATGTGGTGACAAGGCTTAAATATTATACTAACATACTATTTGCCAGCAGATTAGGCCTTACGGTCTATCGAGTCTGCTCGAACCTTAGATCCTTAGTTAGGTACTGCTGTGTTACTGTCGGTTATAATGTCAACTCCCCCCCCCCCAAAGTTACCTTTCAGTTCCCAGGCTGCCTTCATCACTTCACATTTCCATTTTGGCAGGGTCAATTTCTGTTTGGTGTTTCAGACTGGCTTACGAAGCAATATGGTTTTAAAGTTGCTTCCAGGTAAACAGAATGAAGAGATTATCATGGGTTGATAGGATTTTGGTTTCTGGGATTCACACATGACAGTAAACAACCTTCCAATGTGTCATTATTGGGTATGATGTCAACTGCCCTATATGGGATGTGAAACTGTGGCCTTCTGGTTCAGTGCATCAAAGGTGAAGAGCCACATCTCTGACATGGTGGCAAGTCTTTAGTTCTACACTGCTGTCTCAGTGTTGGGTATGAGACAGAGTCCCTGGTGTGGAACAACCCTACTACTCTACTGCTGTGTCAGTGTTGGGTATGGAACAGAGACCCCAGTGTGGGACACCCCTAGTACTGTACTGCTGTGTCAGTGTTGGGTATGGGACAGAGTCCATGGTGAGGGACACCCCTAGTACTGTACTGCTGTGTCAGTGTTGGGTATGAGACAGAGTCCCTGGTGGGGGCCACTCCTAGAACTGTACTGTAGTGTCAGTGTTGGGTATGAGATGGAGTCCCTGGTGTGGGACACCCCTAGCACTGTACTGCTGTGTCAGTGCTGTGTATGATACAGAGTCACCGGTGTGGGACACTCCTAGTACTGTACTGCAGTGTCAATCTTGGGCATGGGACAGAGTCCCTGGTTTGGGACATCCATAGTACTATACTGCAGTGTCAGTGTTGGATATGGGAGAGAGTCCCTGGTATGGGAAACCCCTAGTACTGTCCTGCTGTGTCAGTGTTGGGTATGGAATAGAGTCCCTGGTGTGGTACGCCCCTAGTACTGTATTGCAGTGTCAGTGCTGGGTATAGGACAGAGTCCCTGGTGAGGAACACCCCTAGTACTGTACTGCAGTGTCAGTGCTGAATATGGAACAGAGTCTGTGGTGTGAGACACCCCTAGTACTGTACTGTGCTGCCAGTGTTGGGTATGGAACAGAGTCCCTGGTGTGAAACACTTCTAGTACTGTACTGTCATGTCAGTGTTGGGTATGGAACAGAGTCCCTGGTGTGAGACACACCTAGTATTGTACTGTGGTGTCAGTGTTGGTTATGGAACAGAGTCCCTGGTGTGAGACACACCTAGTATTGTACTGTGGTGTCAGTGTTGGGTATGGAACAGAGTCCCTGGCGAGTGACACCCCTAGAACTGTACTGCAATGTCAGTGTTGGGTATGGAACAGAGTCCCTGGAGTGAGACATGCCTAGTACTGTACTGCGGTGTCAGTGTTGGATATCAGATAAAGTCCCTGGTATAGGACACCCCTAGTACTGTACTGTGATGTCAATGTTGAGAATTGGACAGAGTCCCTGGTCTGAGACACCCCTAGCACTGTACTGCGATGTCAGTGTTGAGCATGGGACAGAGTCCCTGGTGTGGGACACCCCTAGTACTGTACTGCTGTGTCAATGCTGGGTATGGGACAGAGTCCCTGGTATGGGACACCCCTAATGCTGTACTGCAGTGTCAGTGTTGGGTATGCAACAGAGTCCCTGTTGTGGGACGCCCCTAGTACTTTGCTGCGGTGTCAGTGTTGGGTATGGGACAGAGTCCCTGGTGTGGGAGACCCATAGTACTGTACCGTGGTGTCAGGTTTGGGTAGAAAACAGAGCCTTTGGTGTGGGACACCCCTAGTACTGTACTGTGATGTCAATCTTGAGCATGGGACAGAGTCTTTGGTGTGCGACACCCCTTGTCTTCTACTGCAGTGTCAGTGCTGGGTGTGATATAGAGTCCCTGTTGTGGGACACCACTAGTACAGTACTGCTGTGTCAGCATTGGGAATGATACAGAGTCACAGATGTGGCACAACCCTAGTACCGTACTGTGGTGTCAGTACTGGGTATGGGACAAAGTTCCTGTTGTGAGAAACCCCAGTACTGTACTGCGGTGTCAATGTTCAGAATGAGACAGAGTCCCTGGTGTTGGACACCCCTAGTACTGTACTGTGGTGTCAGTGCTGGGCATGAGATAGATTTCCTGGTGCGAGACTCCCCTAGTACCGTACTATGGTGTCAGTTTTGGGTAGGAAACAGAGTCCCTGTTGTGGGACACCCCTAGTACTGTACTGATGTGTCACTGTTATTATGATACAGAGTCTCTGGTGTGGGACAGCCCTAGTACTGTACTGTGGTGTCAGTAGTGGGTATGAAACAGTGTCCCTGGTGTGAGACACACCTAGTATTGTACTGTGGTGTCAGTGTTGGGTATGGAACAGAGTCCCTGGTGTGGGATAATCCTAGTACTGTACTGCAGTGTCAGTGTTGGGTATGGAACAAAGTCTCTGGTGTGACACACCCCTAGTACTGTACTGTGGTGTCAGTGTTGGGTATGGATCAGGTCCCTGGTGTGAGACACCGCTAGTACTGTACTGTGGTGTCAGTGTTGGGCATAGAACAGAGTCACTGGTGTGGGACACCCTAGTACTGTACTGTGGTGTCAGTGTTGGGTATGGAACAGAGTCTCTGGTGTGGGATAATCCTAGTACTGTACTGCAGTGTCAGTGTTGGGTATGGAACAAAGTCTCTGGTGTGACACACCCCTAGTACTGTACTGTGGTGTCAGTGTTGGGTACGGATCAGAGTCCCTGGTGTGAGACACCGTTAGTACTGTACTGTGGTGTCAGTGTTGGGCATAGAACAGAGTCACTGGTGTGGGACACCCTAGTACTGTACTGTGGTGTCAGTGTTGGGTATGGGACAGAGTCCCTGGTTTGGGGCACCCCTCGTACTGTACTGCTGTGACAGTGTGAGTAAGAAACAGAGTCCCTGGTTAGTGACACCCATAGAACTGTACTGCAATGTCAGATTTGGGTATGGAACAGAGTCCCTAGTGTGAGATACCCCTAGTACTATACTGCGGTGTCAGTGTTGGATATGAGATAACGTCCCTGATATGGGACACCCCAAGTATTGAACTGTGATGTCAGTGTTGAGCATGGGACAGAGTCCCTGGATGGGGACAGCCCTAGTACTGTACTGCAGTGTCAGTGCTGGGTATGGGACGGAGTCCCTGGTGTGGGGCACCCCTAATACTGTACTGCAGTGTCAGTGTTGTGAATGCGACAGAGTCCCTGCTGTGGGACACCCCTAGTACTGCACTGTGGTGTCAGTGTTGGGTATGGGACAGAGTCCCTGGTGTGGGAGACCCATAGTACTGTATCGTGGTGTCAGATTTGGGTAGAAAACAGAGCCCTTGGTGTGGGACACCCCTAGTACTGTACTGTGATGTCAATCTTGAGCATTGGACAGAGTCCTTGGTGTGCGACACCCCTTGTCTTCTACTGCAGTGTCAGTGTTGGGTGTGATATAGAGTCCCTTGTGTGGGACACCCATAGTACTGTATTGCTGTGTCAGTGCTGGGTATAGGACAGAGTCCCTGTTGTGGGACACCACTAGTACAGTACTGCTGTATCAGCGTTGGAATGATACAGAGACACTGATGTGGGACAACCCTAGTACTGTACTGCGGTGTCAGTACTGGGTGTGGGACAGAGTTCCTGTTGTGAGAAACCCCTAGTACTGTACTGCAGTGTCAATGTTCAGAATGAGACAGAGTCCCTGGTGTTGGACACCCCTAGTACTGTACTTTGGTGTCAGTGCTGGGGATGAGATAGATTCCCTAGTGCGGGACACCCCTAGTACTGTACTATGGTGTCAGTTTTGGGTAGGAAACAGAGTCCCTGTTGCGGAACATCCCTAGTACTGTACTGCTGTGTCAGTGTTATTATAATACGGAGTCTCTGGTGTGGGACAGCCCTAGTACTGTACTGTGGTGTCAGTAGTGGGTATGGAACAGTGTCCCTGGTGTGAGACACACCTAGTATTGTACTGTGGTGTCAGTGTTGGGTATGGAACATAGTCCCTGGTGTGGGATAATCCTAGTACTGTACTGCAGTGTCTGTGTTGGGTATGGGACAAAGTCCCTGGTGTGAGACACTGTTAGTACTGTACTGTGGTGTCAGTGTTGGGCATAGAACAGAGTCACTGGTGTGGGACACCCTAGGTACTGTACTGCTGTGACAGTGATGGGTAAGAAACAGAGTCCCTGGTTAGTGACACCCCTAGAACTGTACTGCAATGTCAGATTTGGGTATGGAACAGAGTCCCTGGTGTGAGACACCCCTAGTACTGTACTACGGTGTCAGTGTTGAGATATGAGATAACGTCCCAGATATGGGACACCCCAAGTACTGAACTGTGATGTCAATGTTGAGCATGGGACAGAGTCCTTGGTGTGCGACACCCCTTGTCTTTTACTGCAGTGCCAGTGTTGGGTGTGATACAGAGAGCCTGGTGTGGGACACCCATAGTACTGTACTGCTGTGTCAGTGCTGGGTATAGGACAGAGTCCCTGTTGTGGGACACCACTAGTACAGTACTGCTGTATCAGCATTGGAATGATACAGAGACACTGATGTGGGACAACCCTAGTACTGTACTGCGGTGTCAGTACTGGGTGTGGGACAGAGTTCCTCTTGTGAGAAACCCCCAGTTCTGTACTGCGGTGTCAATGTTCAGAATGAGACAGAGTCCCTGGTATTGGACACCCCTAGTACTGTACTGTGGTGTCAGTGCTGGGCATGAGATAGAGTCCCTAGTGCGGGACTCCCCTAGTACTACTGTGGTGTCAGTTTTGGGTAGGAAACATAGTCCCTGTTGTGGGACACCCCTAGTACTGTACTGCTGTGTCAGTGTTATTATGATACAGAGACTCTGGTGTGGGACAGCCCTAGTAGTGTACTGCGGTGTCAGTACTAGGTATGGGACAGAGTTCCTGTTGTGAGAAACCCCTAGTACTGCACTGCGGTGTCAGTGTTGAGTATGGTGTGGCAGTGCTGCCTTGTGCTGTCAGTTCAGGAGAATCTTGAGACATGTTCTTTCCTTCTATAAATAAATCTACTCTGCTGCAGCTGTCTTTTCTAACCTTTTCTAACTTATCTTACATTTCCCTTTTTCACATTATGATAGGGTGGCCACCTATCATAATTCCTCTCTATATCTTCTCAGCTGGTTTTTTTTTTTAATTTCTTTGCCTCAAGATCCGGGAGTTATTTCTCTCGAGTGTTCAAAACCTGAGAGTACTATAATAACCCCGCCTTTCAAACAGAATGCATAACTCTGAGTAATGTTGAAATGTCAGCAAATAGCCTACTCTCTCTAAAATAATTACAGTATTAATGTTAGACAAATGCAGGAGTCTAAACATTTTTCCCTGCCCTGAAATATCCTTAAAGGTTTTCCAAGACTAAGGCAGATTCAAGCCTAGCTCTACTGTTTTACTTTACTGTCCTAGCAACACATTGTACAGTATTTCAAGGAGTTCTTACCTAGAGCCCGGTGTTAAGCTTGGAGATAGGTTGACCGTAGGAGGGCAGCGGCCCAATGTAAAGCTTATTTATAGGGTACAACCTGGAGTTGGCTCCTCCTTGTGGGTGGCTCCCTTATTAGAATAATGAGCCCTTGTGTATTTATGCAGCATTTTAGGCTCCAACAGTCATAATAAAAGAATATGTGAACGTTTTTGTTTTATTAAACTTTAGTATGCCAGATATAGCTATGTTTGATCCCCCAATTTATTGTATTAGAGTAGATTATGTGAATAATTTCAGAATGGGGAGGATCAAACTAGTCAGCTGATCAATTATACCTGGTCAGAGGAATATTTAAAGAGCTTCAGTGCTCATTTTCCACAGAGACTTTGGGGAGAGAGTGTCTCTCTTTTCTTTGGTGAATTTACATAGATGTTGGTGGGAACTTGGCCTAAGCTTTTTCCACCCTATGTGAGAAGTGTTTCCTAAAAGCTCTTGTTGGGCTAGGATTTCATTTGTATTTTTATACCAAAGTGTTTTCTTTTCCTTTTTGTTTTCTTTTTGAAGTTTATGGTTATCAAATAAATAGTCTTCAAGAACTGTTGAGGTCAGAACTTGAAGTGCTGTCTCTGGTCTCTGCTTATTTGGAGTTATCAAAACCCACACCTTATGTCATATGGGACAGAGTCCCTGGTGTGGGACACCAATATTACTGTACCGTGGTGTCAGGTTTGGGTAGAAAACAGAGCCCCTGGTGTGGGACACCCCTAGTACTGTACTGTGATGTCACTCTTGAGCATGGGACAGAGCCCTTGGTGTGCGTCACCCCTTGTCTTCTACTGCAGTGTCAGTGTTGGGTGTAATACAGAGTCCCTGGTGTGGGACACCCATAGTGCTGTACTGCTGTGTCAGTGCTGGGTATAGAACAGAGTCCCTGTTGTGGGACACCGCTAGTACCGTACTGTTATGTCAGCATTGGGAATGATACAGAGTCACAGATGTGGCGCAACCCTAGTACTGTACTGCAGTGTCAGTACTGGGTATGGGACAGAGTTTCTGTTGGGAGAAACCCCTAGTACTGTACTGCGGTGTCAATGTTCAGAATGAGACACAGTCCGTGGTGTTGGACACCCCTAGTACTGTACTGTGGTGTCAGTGCTGGGCATGAGATAGATTTTCTTGTGCAGGACACCCCTAGTACTGTACTGTGGTATCAGTTTTGGGTAGGAAACACTGTCCCTGTTGTGGGACACCCCTAGTACTGTACTGCTGTGTCAGTGTTATTATGATACAGAATCTCTGGTGTGGGACAGCCCTAGTGCTGTACTGTGATGTCAGTACTGAGTATGGGACAGAGTCCCTGGTGTGGGACATCCCTAGTACTGCACTGTGATGTCAGTCTTGGGTATGGAACAGAGTCTCTGGTGTGAGACACACCTAATATTGTACTGTGGTGTCAGTGTTGGTTACGGAACAGAGTTCCTGGTGTGGGATAATCCTAGTACTGCACTGCAGTGTCAGTACTCAGAATGGGACAAAGTCCCTGGTGTGAGACACCCCTAGTACTGTACTGTGGTGTCAGTGTTGGCTATAGAACAGAGTCACTGATGTGGGACACCTCTAGTACTGTACTGCAGTGTCATTGCTGGTTATGGGACAGAGTCCCTGGTTTGGGGCACCCCTCGTACTGTACTGCTGAGACAGTGATGGGTATGAAACAGAGTCCCTGGTGAGTGACACCCCTAGAACTGTACTGCAATGTCAGTGTTGGGTATGGATCAGAGTCCCTGGTGTGAGATACTCCTAGTACTGTACTGTGGTGTCAGTGCTGGATATGAGATAAAGTCCCTGGTATAGGACATCCCTAGTACTGTACAGCGATGTCAATGTTGAGCATTGGACAGAGTCTCTGGTCTGGGACACCCCTAGCACTGTACTGTGTTGTCAGTGTTGGGCATGGCACAGAGTCCTGGGTGTAGGACACCCCTAGTACTGTACTGTGGTGCGAGTGTTGGATGTGGGACAAAGTCACTGCTGTGAGACACCCCTAGTACTGTACTGTGATGTCAATCTTGAGCATGGGACAGAGTCCTGTGTGTGCGAGACCCCTAGTCTTGTACTGCAGTGTCAATGTTGGGTATGATACAAAGTCCCTGGTGTGGGACACCCATAGTACTGTACTGCTGTGTCAGTGCTGTGTATGGGACAGAGTCCCTGGAGTGGGACACTTCTAGTACTGTACTATAGTGCAGTGTCAGTTTTGCGTATGGGACAGCGTCTGTGGTGTATGACACCCCTAGTACTGTACTACAGTGTCAGTGTTGAGTATGGAACAGAGTTTCTTGTGTGGGACACCCCTAGCACTGTATTGTGGCATTTGTGCTGAACTTGTGACAGAGTCCCTGGTGTGGGACACCCCTAGTAGTGCACTGTGATGTCAGTGTTGTGTATGAGACAGAGTCCCTGGTGTGAGATACCCATAGTACTGTGCTATGGTGTCAATGTTGGGTATGGGACGGAGTCCCTGGTATGGGACACCCCTAGTACTGTACTGTGATGGCAGTGCTCTGTATGAAACAGAGTTCCTGATGTGAGACACCCCTAGTACTGTACTGTGGTGTCGGTGTTGGATGTGGAACAGAGTCCCTGGTGTGGGACACCCCCTAGTATAGTACTGCGGTGTCATTGTTGTGTATAGGAGAGAGTCCCTGGTGTGTGACACCCCTAGTACTGTGCTACAGTGTCAGTGCTGGGTATGAGACAGAGTGCCTGGCATGGGACACCCCTAGTACTGTCCTGTAGTGTCAGAGTTGGGTATGAGACAGAGTGCCTGGTGTGAGAACCCTGGTACCGTATTGCGGTGTCAGTGTTGGGTATGGAACAGAGTCCCTGGTGTGTGACACCACTTATACTGTACCGCAGTGTCAATGTTGGGTATGGAACAGGGTCCCTGGTGTGAAACACCCCTAGTACTGTACTGTGGTGTCTGTGTTGAGCATGGAACAGAGTCCCTGGTGAGGGACACCCCCCTAGTACTGTACTGCGGTGTCAGTGTTGAGCATGGAACAGGGTCACTGGTGTGGGACATCCCTAGTACTGTATTGCAGTGTCAGTGTTAGGTATGGGGCAGAGTCCCTCGTGTGGAAGACCCCTTATACTGCACTGCTGTGTCACTGTCATGTATAAGACCAGCTCCCCAGTGTGGGACATGAACCAGGAGCCTTCTGGTTGATTGCAGAGCTTTTGTTATTTTTATTGCTTTTACTTAAGTGTTTTCTTGCCTCTGGGTCAGCCAACAGCACCCAAGAGCCTTTTCACTGAGCAGGTTACTCATTTTTTTTTATATATCTGTTTGCTCCTCTGTGGTCACCTACTGCCTTTGTGGGGCCCCCTGCTTCCCCCAACCCATTAGCCTCTCCCCCCATCATCTGAGCAGTGGGAATCCACAAGGAGTAGGGTCCGAGAGTGGCAGGGGCCATCACATATGACCACAGAGAGACATGGGTTTTTATGTTTTTCTCTCACCCCCTGGAGCAATAGTGAACACGGCAAGTGCATCAACATGGAGGCATGTACTCCTGGAAACCGGGCGCTCCTTCCACCCCCCATGATGTTACATCAGCCCCCAACTCTGCTCTTACACCTGGCCTTCACTGGGTGACAGTAGAAAGTGAGGAACTGCACCTCCCCAATCCAGGAGATGAGAGCAGCCCAGCGATCATTGTGATCATCTCCCACCCCTCCCCCCTGCCAATCCCCTGTGTCCTGAGCAAGCTCCTGAACTCGGGTCACTGGTATGGCTGTGAGGTGTGTTGTCCAGTGCCTCCACCCTCAGTGTGCTAATAGGCTGGCTCAGATTACTAGTTTTTTTAAGACAGGACCTTCTCAAGGATGTACCAGTTATCCACTGTTTGCCCAGAACCAGAATAGGGGTGGGTAGCTTGCCATGCTGCTGATGCCTGAGCCTGCATCTGGTGCTGGCTCAACAGGGGATCATGGCGGTTTCCTTCTGCTCCCGGGTATTCTCTGTTAGGGTGCAGTGATACAAGTGTGTGTGGAGGCACACATGTGTGCTTGGTGTTTTGGGGCTGCCCATTTCCCTATCGATGTGCTCCAACTGTGCTACCTCCTGGCCTGCACTCTGTGGCAGCCATGTTGCACGACACAGCATCCATCACCCTGAGGAAGGAGAGGCATCCATGGGACACTCAGTCCTCTCTTCCCCAGCTGGCACTGGAGTGACTGGAGTCCATTCCCGAACCCGAGTCACCAGTGTAGCGAGCGGAAGTGCTGCCGGGCCAGTAGAAATCCATATTAAAAAATATAATGTATCGCCTGCCTTTTTGATCCCAGACGGTAGCAGGTTGCACTCCCATGTGGTGAAATGTCCGAAGCCAGGCTCTGACACTCACTGGGTAGTCAAAGATGGACTGTGGAGGAAACCTTTTCAGATTCAAGGGGAGGGGTAGACTGGCACATAATATTGAAAGGGTGGGTTACGACTACAGGGGGGTACACTGGCACATGATATTGAGATGTTGGGTAGTGACTCCCGGGGAGGGGTAGACTGGCACATGACATTGAGAGGCTGGGTCATGAGTCCAGGGAAGGGATAGACTGGCACATGACATTGAGAGGCTGGATCACGACTCCAGGGGAGGGGCAGACTGGAAAATGATATTGAGATGGTGAGTCATGACTCAAGGGGAGTTGTTGACTGGCATATGATATTGAGAGTGTGGGTCATGAGTCCAGGGTAGGGGTAAACTGGCACGATATTAAGAGGGAGGGTCACAACTCCAAGGAAGGGGTAAACTGGCACCTGATATTGAGAGCGTGGATCAGGACTTCAGAGAGGGGTAAACTGGCACATGATATTGAGAGGGTGGGTCATGAGTCCAGCGGAGGGGTAGACTGGCACATGATATTGAGAGTGTGGGTCATGACTTCAGGGTAGGGGTAGACTGGCACATGATATTGAGATGGTGGGCCATGACTCCAGGAGAGGGGTAAACTGGCACATGATATTGAGAGGGTGGGTCATGACTCCAGGGAAGGGATAGACTGGCACATGATATTGAGAGGGTGGGTCATGACTCCAGGGAAGGGGTAGACTGGCAGATGATATTGAGAAGGTGGGTCATGACTTCAGGGGAGGGGCAGACTGGCACATGATATTGAGAGGTTGGGTCATGACTTCATGGGAGGGGTAGACTGGCACGTGATACTGGGAGAGTGGGTCATGACTCCAGGGGAGGGACAGACTGGTAGATGATATTGAGAGGCTGAGTCATGAGTCAAGGGGAGAGTATACTGGCATACGATATTGAGAGGGTGGGTCATGAATCCAGGGGAGAGGCAGACTGACACATGATATTGAGAGGGTGGGTCATGACTCCAGGGGAGAGGTAGACTGGCATATGATATTGAGAGGGTGAGTCATGAATCAAGGGGAGGGGCAGACTGGCACATGATATTGAGAGGGTGGGGCATGACTTCAGGGGAACCGTAGACTGGCGCATGATATTGAGAGAGTGTCTCATGAGTCCAGGGGAAGGGGTAGACTGGCACATGATTTTGAGAGGATGGATCGTGACTTCAGAGGAGAGGTAGATTGGCACATGATGTTGAGAGGGTGGATCATGATTCCAGGGAAGGGGTAGACTGGCACATGATATTAAGAGGGTGGGTCATGACTCCATGGTAGGTGTAGACTGGTGCATGATATTGAGAGGGTGGGTCATGACTCCATGGTAGGTGTAGACTGGTGCATGATATTGAGAGGGTGGGTCATGACTCAAGGGGAGGGGTAGACTGGCACATGAAACTGAGAGGGTGGGCCAGGACTCCAATATAGAGGTAGACTGGCACATGATATTGAGATGGTGGTCCATGACTCCAGGGGAGGGGTAGACTGGCGCATGATATTAAGAGGGTGGGTCATGACTCCACGGGAGGGGTAGACTGCCACATGATATCGAGAAAGTGGGTCATGACTCCAGGGGAGGAATAGACTGGCCCATGAAATTGAGAGGGTGAGTCATGACTTCAGAGAAGGGGTAGACTGATGTATGATATTGAGAGGATGGGTCATGAGTCCAGGGAAGGGGGAAGACTGGCACATGATATTGAGAGGGTGGGTCATGACTCAAGGGGAGGAGTAGACTGTCACATGATATTCAGAATGTGAGTCATGAATCAAGGGGGATATCATGTTATATGAGCGAGTATTATTGAGCGCATAATATGAGCGACTCAATAATACCGCTCACAGTGAGAGCGAGTGGTGAAAAACATTGAAATATCCTGTGGAGCGAGTATAGCAGGGTGCTACACTCGCTACTATGGGATATAGGATGCTGTGTGGCCAGCCCCTGCTGAGCTGGCTGTTTAGCATAGTGGTGGAATCCACCACTTGCGATGCCAGCAGACCCAGGTTCGGGTCTGGTTTGAGGAGAAAGAATTTTCTGTTTTTAAAAAATGCCAGCTCGCCAGAGCAGCAGTTGGATTTCCGCTTACACGCCGGACCGGGTCACGGAGGGCTGGCAGGGGAGAAGAATTGAGTGTCCCTTGGATGGCTCTTCTTCTCCAGGGGGGAGGGTGGGGGCAGACGCTGGCCATCATTGCACATCCCCGCTCCTGCTTACGGGGAGAAAAACTCCACCTATGACCGTCTTATTGAAGCCCTACCCCCAGGGCTTCAATCAGCCTCCCAGCCAGTTCTCCGACCCGGATCAGTGTTTGTGGTGCTGATAGGGGTACGGTGCCATGACCCCACTCCCTGGGGGGCAAGCCAGGGGTGACAGGAGAATGCAGGCACTATGGGAGTTGGGAGTCTGGGGGTCCGTGACCAGGGCAGATGCTGACGGTCTGTGGTGCGACAAAAAGTATACTAAATAAAAAATAAAAAAACTTTCCTCTGGGTCCGCACCCCCCATGGAGTTGATTATTTTAAGTTTGGGGGTGTGGGGGCATAGCCTCCCCGCATAAAAATACTGATTTTGCTTGTTGCATTGATTGAGTATAATGACTGTCGCTATTTCTGATGTTTGTCACAATTTCAGTCGCCCTTTTGATGATGGGCTATTTTTTAGTTGGTGTATGTGACTGGCGGTCTTTCAGACTCACCCTTATCACATAAACCTGTCCAGGGGAGGAGTAGACTGGCACATGATATTGAGAGGGTGGCTCATGACTCCAGGGGTGGGGTAGACTGACACATGATATTGAGAGGGTGGGTCATGACTTCAGGGAGGAGTAGACTGGCACATGATATCGAGAGGGTGGGTCATGACTCCAGTGGAGGGGTAGACTGGCACATGAAATTGAGAGGGTGGGTCACGACTTCAGGTGAGGAGTAGAATGACACATGATATTGAGATGTGGGTCACTTCAGGATGCCAGCCAGGTTCCACTCACAGGGATGTTGTACTGGTGGGTGCCTCCTCTCTGAAAGGGGTTGCAGATATTCATGGGTGAACAGGCAAAAATATTGTCCTGGTGCTTTGAATGAGGCAACACTGACCAGTCACTTCTCCCCTCTTCCACGTCAGCAGGTCTCTGGAACTCTGGGTCCATGCATTTCAGGCAGCATCAGGCATACATACCCTACACTCGACTAGTTACAGTTGGGAGCCCCCTCCCTGCGATGGGATCTATCAGATGCCTGCTGCACTCTAGTATATCTACACTATATATATATAGCCTGACGAAATGACCTGTGCAGCCCCAAAAGCTTCTGCACAGTAACACTGTCACCTTTGTACAAAATATTTATTGGTCCAATAAAAGGTATCAGATTATCCAGTGACTCTCATTGTTCAAGGACCAACTTGATGACACACTTTCCTTCCTTTGCTTGCAGAAACCCAAAATGTACATCTGAAGTCAAACGCACTCACGCTGGATAAAGATCATACTGCTGCTGTATCAATATCATGTCATTCTTTTGTTTTTAATTAGGGTTCAGTGGTGTTTGGGAACATGCTGGCTTACTATAGCTATGGAATGCAGTTTAAGAGCACGAACGTTTAAAGTGATTTACCAATTTCCCCCGATGTCATGTTTGCAGATCACCTTCCCTTCACTGAGTGATGCAAAGCTCAGCTGCCCTGAAGTTAAGTATTAAATATATTCAGATGCTTAGTTTTTTAACATTTTTGTGCCACAGTTGTCTCTGCACGTTTTTTTCTTGGTTTGAAGTTCGCACATGAGCAGTGCATCCACATGCATGAGTGACATCAGCACAGGGAAGGTGTTCCCACGGCACCTTTCTCACTGCTCGTTCATTCATCTTTCCTGGACCCAGCCTCAGTGAGTGCAGATCCAAAACTGAACTGGCAAAAATGACAGCACTGATGACTGAAACTGTTTGTTATATTGGCAGCTGAGGTGGATACTTGCTTTTGGGATTGCAGAAGTGGTAATTTCTCCTGATTTTCAATTTTACTCATCTGACTAAGCTCTGTGTCCTAGGTCCATTGGTTCTAGGAACATCACAATCTACATTGCTTGAGTACAGTGTTGCAGTTTTAATAAGTGCTGCAAGTACCTAATTATAACAACAAGTCTGTATAAAAAATAAATTTTTTTAACTGAGTGGAGCTGTAATCTGTAGCATATTGGGACACTAAAGGACAACTTTTGAACTGAGCAGATCTATAAATTGAAGTAATCTTTCCAGTATTGGTACATAGAGGTCTGTGTTAAATGGATGACTTTTTCAACAGTACAGAATTGTAATGTGCAGCAAGAGTATAAGCACTGAGCTGCACAGTCCAATCCCAGGAGAACAGTGCAATAAACTGTATATTTTTGGCAAATGCCGCTTCCAGTGTGATTGCTTCAGTAAACTGCCTTTGCTATTGCATTTCTGATTGTCACCATCATTATAGACAGTTCATATTTTTTCTTGTGCTCCTGTGTTTTCTTGGGCTCATTTGGTGTTCTCATGCAAGCAACATAACACTGATCACCAAAGTATGCTTAGATGTGCATGAATAAAGGGACATGGTGCACTGAATTGTTTCTCCAGCTTGCCAGCACCTCGCTAAGTTTATAAATGAATGCAATAAAATCACTTATATACTGTACATAGTTTACAGTGTATCTCAAAATTAAAAACAGTTTTTTAACATTTTAACATGCAGTCTTTATTTATAATTAGGATTATAGCATCATTGTATGTGCTCTGGAGCATCAGCAAAAGAAGAGACTGCAGTTGCCATCCTCTCCCGACACTGTGGTACCAATGTACGGCTTCTATAGTGTTATATTGCAAAGTGTGCTAGTCAGTTCGGCATACTTAGGGAATAATGTCTGAACCAAAATATGGGCTACACAGCAATGAATGCAGGGAGTCTACACAAAGCACCATGACATCGGTAAGGCATGGGAGACAGTATAGTGAAGCATCTGTTGCATTTGCTGTACACTTTACGCAGGTGCATCAGAGATCCACTGTAATGGAAAAAATGGGAAAACACAAATGGCTTGACACAGACTGAAGTGGTAATGAAGTATGGTGACATAAGTGAGGAAGGGTGGTTCAAATACAGTCTAACACTTGAGTACCTACTGCAAGGATATGTCCCTTTTTGTAGTGGACCAATCAAACGGTACTTAGGCTATCTAAACATAAATGCTGTCTCTTTCTCCATGAGAAGGGTATTGACAGTGTCATTTTTAACCTTGGGGGTTGGGGGACAATCACCGACTGTACTGTGTATTTTTTGCTCAATTCATAATGCACCTGGAGGCACACATCTAGTGGCAATAAGCCAATGCCAGGATGGTATTACAGATGCTTATGCAGACACTAATGACAGCTGCAGTCTGTATAGTTCCTGAAGCGCTAAGAGGTAACACAAAGCTGGTGCAATAATTTGTAGTTTTAAATTTATAACATGCCATACACAGGGGAACCAGTGACTTCAACATGTTACTCAATCACTGATACCTCTAAAGGGGAAAGTACAAGCAGGCTCCCCACCCCCAAACACAGAGAAGAAAGCTATAGCGTAGACCAGTTGGCACTAGGGCAAAGGCAGTCCCAAACAGTATAAATAATTTACAGATAGTAAAAGTTCTATGCTGCAGCATTTTTCTAAGTGTATGTGTGCAGCTGGGAGGGGGGGGTTGGAGTGGTTGGGGTACAAGGTGCCTGCTTGTAATTTCCACCCTGTGCTCCATCAGAGTGAGTGACTGATAAATCAATTGGTGGGAGGACACTACTAACTAGTACCAGGTGAAGAATTTGGACAAATTGGATTTGGACAAATTGTGAGCCATTTATCCTGCTCAAGCAATGCCACCAGATAGAGCCGTGCTCTCAGTGTCAAGCTGGAGTGGCCAACAACTCGTTAGCATAGGGAAAGCAATCCCCCCCCCAAAAAAAGAAATATAAAAACCCAGGGTACTATCAGTAGCATTTGTGTGGGCACATCGATACTGTGAGTAACAGAACACACACCATACCTCGATTTTGCACGGTAAAATGACAGCAATGACAGGAACCAAACCGTAGCACCAAGTAGCAAAATATAGCATTAACGGTCCATGTTGCTAAGTCTGCTCTCACTGCTGTACTGGAATGGATTGGGACTACTGCTGTGACTGCCTGAGCTACTGCCCAGATCATTCTCGCTGCTGTCATAGGGTCATCCCTATGGGGGATCTACTATGCAGTGGCTGTCAAATTGTGGCACTATGTCAGTGTCCGAAAGATCACTGTTAGTGCAGGACAACATAATGCTTTCATCATTGGACCCTGAAAATGAACTGTTTGACATTGCTATTGTTGTGCTGCATGCTGTGACCAAGAGCTCTATTATCAAGACAGAAATGCTGTGACCAAGAAACTAATTTTAATTGCAGAGCACAGATCTCCCCATGGTGACGTTGCAAAGGTTATGAGTATCAAATGTCACCAAATACAGGCTCCAATACACAAAATGACACTTCCTGGTTTGTGAGGGTGAAAACCTGATTTAATTTCCTAAAATAGGCTATGCATCTATCAAAATACATTGCGAATCAGTTCTATATGCAGTCACCTTGCAGTATATGCGTTCATATATCAAAACTTGGTAAATCGCTTTAAGTGGGAGATTTCCTCAGAAAACAGAGAGGTGAGCAAATGTAACAGAGACTGTTGATGGGGGGTGGAGAAAAAAACTCCTTATAGAATGGCATCTGATCTCTCAAAGGTTATCTTTCAGCTCCCAGGCTGCCTTCATCACTTCACACATTTCCATTTTGCCAGGATCCATTTCTGCCTGGTATTGCAGACCAACTTATGAAGCAATATGTCCATATAATTTTAAAGTTGCCTCCAAGTACACAGCTATATCTAGATTGAAAAGATAATCATGGGTCGATGGGATTTGAGTTTCTGCCATTCACACATTAGATTAAACGACTTTCTATACGAAGGTTGTAAGTCGTAAAAATGTACTTTACCAAGGGATAGATAGCCTGGTATCACACATACATTCTTAAGGCTCTGACATTTGCACATGTTTGTTGCATCTGCCCCTCTCCCGGAATCTGTAGCTGTAGTTTTAAATGATAGCATCTGAGCCCATGGGAATTCGGATTGGAAGCACATGCGGTATGTTTGTAGATATCATCTCCCCTTTCCCTACTGCCTAACCCTCCCCCCCATGCACAGTGCTGTTTAATTAGTGCTCAGAGAGACCTCCTCTTGTTGTAGTGTGCCTGTAAGCCCCTATCTCTTGGTCTGTCTAAATGCAATGAGGCTATTATTCATGCATGTACATAATACACAGGGAAGGAAAGGCTGTACCCATGTTATAACAGGAGCAGGTTGCTCATGTTATAGTGAGACCCAAGATTTATTTATTAGCTTTTGGTAACCGGGTAAGTGCGCTAGGCAACAGACCTGCCTATTTTCAGGCACGACCCGGGAGAGCACAGGACATTGGTTACAATATGCAGAAATTCACAGACATAATATAGGTGTACAGGAGCAAAACAAGATATACATTGGGTAGCACAGTAATAGTTACATAAGGGTACATTTTAGGCATAGATCATAATAAGGATGTAAATAAAGCAATTAGGGTAACCATAAGACAGCTGAGGACAGTAAAGACATCAAGGTTCATAGCCACCTAGACAAGCGTATTGCATGGAGAACATTAGTGTAGTACTCAGGGTCAGATCCGACAAGCCTGCAGGGACAAAGCAAATTAGCATTTGCATTGGCCAGGCTAGGAGGTGTGGAACAGCTAGTTTTGAATTCTCAATGGGAGGCTGAAGTTTTCACCATAAGGAGGAGTGAGTTCCAGAATTTGGGAGCAAAATGGGCAAATGCCTGTTCACCCATTTTGTCATTGCAAGGTCTAGTGGAGAGCATGGGGAGAGAGGAAGACCTGAGGGTATGGGTGTGTGAGGCAGGAGTCAGGAGGTTGGCAAGATAGACAGGGCAGAGAGGTTCTAGACAGGGAGTCGATAAAGCAGCCTAGGGAGTAGGCTCGAATATCCTTAGGTGACAGCCAATTTAAGCCAGCGTAAAGGAGACAATGATGGGTAAGGACGTGGGCAGTTAAGGCGAATCTACAGATGTTGTTGTAGACAGTGTCCCATTTGTGGAGTGTAGCAGAGTTTTAGCAAAGAGGAGGGCAGAGCATATTGGAGCTGGGGTAGGAGAATACCTCAGCAACAGAAAGTCTAGCGGAAGGAGTGAGGGAGTGGCGCATGTGATAAGCTCCGCCAATTTTAGCATTGACGGCACGGCACACCATATTGACATGTTGAGACAGGTCAAGTGTGGGATCCAAAGTGACCCCAAGGTACTTGAAGGACTCAGTGTTTGAGATGAGGGAGCCATGTGTACTCTATCATTTAAAACTACAGCTACAGATTCCGGGAGAGGGGCAGATGCAACAAGATGTGTACAAAACATGGTTGAAGTTGCCAAGACTGGGGAAGAAGAGTATGGCTTTCAATGGATTGTGGGGAAAAAGCCAGTAGGATGGAGTGCACATAGGTCTCGTAGGTCATTTTACGAGTTATTTAGGTCAAGGACCCATTAAAAGCTCACCCTTTATACAAAGGGATATCCTGATATGCCCTCCCTAGGAAGACATTCATCTTATCTGAGTTTAAATTCTGACATATTACCACTACCCACAACCTTCATTGGAAGTCCACGCCAGATCCTGATAACCTTCTGGTTAAACCAGCTAGCCCTACGCCTAGTAGAACAAGTTTCACCCTTTAGCTGTAGGTCATGTGCTTGTGTCCTGTAATTCTGGTCCCTTAACTCAAAGCTCAGACATTCCCATAAATCGTTATTTGATAGAGAACTGAAAAGCAGACACAGATCTCCCCGCAACTGTCTATACTCCAGGGAGTACAAACCCAGGGACCTTAATCTGTCCTCATAACGCAGGCCATTCAGGCCAGTCAACATTTTGGTCACCCTACGCTGCACTCCCTCAAGTATCCTACTCCCGGCTTTCATATTGGGTGCTCAAAACTGGGAACAGTATTCCAGGTGGGGCCTCACAAAAGAGGTATACAGAGGCATTACCAATCCCTTGTCTCTGCTTCTGATGTTCCTTCTGGTGCAATTTAGAACTGCTTTTGCTTTTTTTTGCAGTGTAGTGACACTACTACTTAAATCTCAGATCGTGTGTTATTACTATACCCAGATCCTTCTCCTCAGTTGTTTCTTTGAGGATCATGCCATCCAGTCTGTACTGTGACACTGTGTTAGACCTGCCTAAGTGCATTACTGCACATTTACCCACATGCCACAAAAGCAGGGAAATGTGGTGTTAGGGTTTCCAACCCTAATTCCCCACCCTCACCCTCCAAGCAGTAAAAGGAAAAAACATTAGGGTTTTGGGTCTCTGGAGTCTTAGTGAATCAGTGGCGGGTTCTTCCTTGGGGTTGTCAACCCTAATACCTACCCCGTTCCTTGAACCGACAATGTCAGACATGAAGAAAGCTACAACAGATTGTGCTGGCAACATGTGGTGAGACATCGTTCTCTACCTTTGAAGAGTGTGTCACTATGAGGCACTGGCTTGGAGCTGTACCTTGTGCTTTGGACAAGAGACTAGAGGCTGTGGGGTAAGGGTTAGCATTAGGGTAGACAACCCCAAAGAAAACCCCGCCACTGATTCACCAAGATTCTGGAAACCCAAACCCTATTTTTTTTTCCTTTGGCTGCTTGGGGTTGGGTGAGGAGCTAGGATTGGAAACCCTAATGTCACATTTCCCTACTTTTGTGGCATTAAGTTACCCAAACTGGTGCATTAGCAATGTTTTTTTAGAAAGAATATATATAAATAGATCTATATCTATAGATAGATATATGGCATACATAACGGGTTTAAGTGGAATAATACAATTATTATGTTAGACCCTGTTTAGACAATGGGTTCTCTTTTGGGAATCCATACCTGAAAGAAGACTTCGAAATGTTATAGAGTAGTAGCAATAACTGAGACGTGGTACACCACAAATCACGACTGGGACATAAATGTACTGGGTTATGCTCTTTTCAGGAGGGATAGGGAAGATAACAAAGGTGGGGGGGGGGGTTCCCTGTACATTAGAGAAGGTATAAAGGCAACGATAGTACAGGGTAGACAAGGGGAGGGTGAGGCACTGTGGGTCACCCTTGAGCCAGGCAATGGCACTGCAGTTCTCATGGGGGTGATCTACAGGCCTCCAGCTCAGGGGGAGGAAGTGGATAGAGGGCTGGTGGAGGAAATACACAGAATGGCAACTAAAGGGGAGGTACTACTGCTGAGGAACTTTAATATGCTGGACATAGACTGGACCATCCTGGCAGCTGCCTCAGCCAGGAGCTGAGACATCTTGGACATCCTGCACGGGGAAGGCCTCAGGCAGCTAGTGCATGTACCAACCAGGGACAGAGCGATTCTGGACCTGGTGCTGACCAATGGGGACCGAATCATGGAAATCTGGGTGGAAGGGAACCTGGGGTCCAATGACCACCAAACAGTGTGGTTTAACATGGGTACAGGGGCGCAGTCAAGTCGCAAAAAGGCGAGGGTCTTGGATGTCAAGAGGGTGGACTTTGCTAGTATGGGAATAGGTATTAGAGTAGCCCTGGTGAGGAGGGAGGTAGGAAAGGGGGTGGAGGAGCGATGGGCACACCTAAAAGGAGCCATAGAGGAGTGACAAAGTAGGGCATTAGGCTAAGGAACAAGGGCAAGAGAAGGAGAAAACCTCTATGGTTCTCAAAAGAAGTAGCACAGATAGTAAGGGTCAAAAGGATACATTTCAGAAAGTACAAGGAGACACAGAAGGAAGAGGAAGGGGTGGTGTACTTAAATTGTCTGAAGGAAGCAGGGAAAGCTGTTAGGAGTGCAAAGGCGCAAACAGAGGAAAGACTAGCTCAGACAGTGAAGAGAGGAAAAGGCATTCTATAGGTACATCAGTCAAAGAAGGAAATCTGGGGGGTTGTAAGGCTCAGATGGAAAGAAGGGAGGGTGTGGTGGAGACCTGGAAAGGCGAAATACTGAATAAATACTTCTGTTCGGGTATTCACTGAAGAAGGGAGACAAGGTCCATAGCTGGACACTAACTACAAAGGGGAGGAGGTGGACACCAGTCCTTTTTCAGAAGACAGAGTCCTGGAGGAGCTCACAAAGCTGAAGGTAAACAAAGCAATGGGACCAGATGGCATGCATCCCAGGATTCTGTAGGAACTATGGAGGGAGCTTTTTGCTTCACTGGCAGCCATGTTCAGTGAGTCACTCAACACAGGAGTGGTTCCAGAGGACTGGAGGAGGGCACATGTAGTCCCTCTTCACAAAAATGGTAATTGGGAGGAGGCAGAAGACCATAGGCCAGTCAGCCTCACCTCAGTAGTGGGTAAGATCTTGGAAGCACTGCTTAAGGAAAGGATTGTGGAACACTTGGAATCCAACAGGGCCCAGGATCAGCGACAGCATGGGTTCACTGCAGGAAGGTCATGTCAAACAAATCTGATAGATTTTTTTCTGACTGGGTGACAAAGGAGGTAGATCAAGGGGGAGCAGTAGATGTTGTCTACCTTGATTTCAGCAAACCCTTCAATACCGTACCACATAAAAGACTGGTGAACAAGTTGGGCAGCATGGGTGTGGGACGCAAGGTGGTAAACTGGGTAAGAAATTGGTTAGGGGACAGGAAACAGAGGCTAGTGATAAATGGGATCCAGTCCGAGGAGAGGAGGGTGATCAATGGGGTACCTCAAGGATCAGTCCTGGGGCCAGTCCTTTTAAATGTCTTCATCAGTGACATTGCAGAGAGACTGGAGGGAAAGGTCTGCCTGTTTGCAAATGTCACAAAGATCTGCAACAGGGTGGACACTCCTGAGGGAGTGGAGAAAATGAGGAGAGACCTAGGAACGCTGGAAAAATGGTCTGAAGTGTGGCAACTGAGGTTCGGTGTGAAGAAGTGTAAAATCATGCACCTGGGATGCAGAAACCATAGGGAGAACTACAGGATGGGAGGAGGGTGGAATTGCTGGCAGTCACCAGGGAGGAAACAAATCTGTGGATTATCATTGCGGATAACCTAAAGGTGGACAAGCAGAGTACAAAGGCTGTAGGGCAGGCCAGTGGTATGTTGGGTTGCATAGGCAGGGGTATCTCTAGTAGGAGGAGGGAGGTGGTGATACCACTATACAAAACCCTGGTGAGGCCACATCTGGAATACTTTGTACAGTTCTGGAGGCCACATCTTCGTAAGGATATAGACAGGGTGGATGCGGTCCAGAGAAGGGCAACAAAACCGGTACAAGGCTTGCACCAGAAGACATATGAGGAGAGATTGAAAGACCTCAATATGTAAACACTTGAAGAGAGGGAACGGGGAGATATGATTGAAATATTCGAGTATCTTAAGGGCATAAACAAGGTGCAAGAGGGCAACATCTTTCGGAACAGGAGGAGTACTAACATGAGGAGGCATGATATGAGATTGGAAGGGGGTAGGCTAAGGGGAAATGTGAGAAAGTAGTTCTTCACAGAAAGGGTGGTTGATGTATAGAACAGTCTGCCCTGGGAGGTGGTTGGAGTAAGCACAGTGGGGGGATTTAAACATGCATGGGACAGACACATAAGGGAACCCTACGGGTGGGAAGGAGAGGCTAAAGACAAGGACCAAAAAGGATCAGCGGACGCTTAAAAGGCAGGATATATGGGCAGACTGGATGGGCCTAGTGGTCCCTATCTGCCATCAGTTACTATATTACTATGTTATAGTAGGGTTACCACCTTTTAAGAAGTCCAAAGTGTGACATTTCTATCTGAAACATGATTTTTCACAGGACAGTAAGTAACCTAGACCAATGCAACAGACTTGTTTTCTGTATATAATCAGAATTAAGTCAAAGTATTGTCATTTCTTGGTTGCTTCTACTGTTTTTAATTATGTTAATGTATTTTAGTTAAGGTATTATGGTTTTCTGCAACATTCAATGGAAAGTTAAAAAATATTTTTTCAAATAAAAAATCAGGACATATGGTATTTTTCATGTTTTTTTTGCAGGACACAGCTGCCCAAATCAGGACTGTCCTGCGAAAATCAGGACAGGTGGTAACCCTATGTTAGAGTATCCAAAGGAAGACTACAAAACTGATACCTAGGTTACAAAACTTATCACATGATAGGCTGGGAGTGTTACATTTGTTTTGCCTGGAGGAAATGAGGCAAAGGGGAGACCAATTGCAAGTTTACAGGATACTACAAAATAGAGAGCTCAGTGACAGACTGTGGACTGGAATACCGTAAAAGAGATGTAACCCTGAGATTTCACAAAAAAAAGACAGATAAAATATGGAAAGGCAAAACTGTGAAATGAATGTTTCACTGTAAGTGCAGTAAGGACTTGGAATGAACTACCTCGTGAATTGGTTGAGACATCATAATCTATAAAGTTTAAAAATGCTTTTGACAGATACTTGAGTAATAAATCTTGGGAAAAGTACATCCATTAGTCATGGGAGACAGACTACATGGGCAATAGCCTACTTCTGCCTTATAAAGCAAATAAGCCAAGTATCTTTACTAGTGAGGGGCAAGCCCCATAACTCACAAGTGGCAAATCCATGCATTCGTTATAAAGTTCTTACCACTCACATGTGGAAATAAATGTATTTCTTGCTCTACTGCAGTCCATTATGTATTTGATAAATACCATACTATGTGTAATGCTTTTACTAGTGTTTACCTTGTCAATGCCTTTCTTTTCTCTGTAAACTCTCTATATGGCCCATTGTTCCTGCGTTCTATATCTAGATTCATTTTTCTTTTAGTTCTTTATGTATGCCCCAAACTTCATGGACCTGGCCCCAGGTCCCTCAGGCATTCCCCTTGGCCCCACCTGCATCTTTATCCCATGTCCCCCAGAGCCTTGGTTTGCCCCTCCAGGCAGGAAACAGGTTGGCGGGGGATATACCCCCACATGAGCCATACTTTGGGTTGGGGACCTTGAGGTGGTGAGGGGGGCCCTGATGTAATAGGGCCAATCCTGGGAGCCACAGATGGGGTCATTTTCCTTGTGTCAGTCCTTGATCCCCTGACAATGTTGGCACACATGGGGGACCAATGTGCGTGTGCATTCAAGGTGAACACAGCATGAGTCCCCGGCCAATGTTGTCCCCTCTCTGCTCCACCTCTGCCACTGCACTACCACCTGGGGTCACCTAGCTGGCAGCAAAGCACCATGAAGTGACCCTCTCTCCCTGGAGGACAGCATCCCTTGGGACACTTGACCCTCCTCCCTCCGGCCGGACCCCAATAACCCAGGCTGTTTCCCAATCCAGGGTCACTGGCATCAAGAGCAGTAGTGCTACCCCTACGCCAATGGGCCATCCTCTATTCCCAGACTGTAAGTGGAACCAACATGTGGTATAAATGAAATGCCATGTTCTAAGCGAAAATAAACAGTCATCTCAAAATATGATTTCTTTACCCACTTTATTTACCACTTGAGTGATATATGTAAGCAATAACACATGACAAAGTGTGCAGTAATGCTTAATCACTGCATGCCTCAGGGGGATTGTGAGGCATGAGGTGGAGCCAAATGCCTATAATCACTTGGGAGGTACAATAATTTGTGGCATTACCACACACCCTTGGTTTTAAGAGTCAAAAAAAGGCAGGGGAAAAAAGTAAAGTTTGAGCTGTGTCATGTGACCTGTTTTGACCAATCAGATTGCTTGTTTAAGTCAAGCCATTTTATAAATAGGGGATATTCCATAAGGCATGCAGCAAAACCTTTTCTATTTGCTCTGGAATGTTGCCAACAATGGTGCCTATCAATGAGTGGTGGAGTGAATGGAATGTCCTACTTATAAAATGGCAGGGTAAAATCATGGAATCTGATTGGCTGTTATTTATGTGTAAAATATGGTTTACACATGGCTAAAAAAAAGGACTGTGAAGAGTCTGGAAACCAGATCAATGGGCATTTGGAACACAGGCATTTCAGTTAGGCCCCTACAGCCAGAACTGATCTTCCACCACAAACATGGCTGCTACCTTTACACTGTAAAAAAAACTTCATCTGGGCCCTAAAATAAAACTACCTTAAATAAAATATAAAACAAATTAATTTATGGTAGTTTCCTTGATTATCACACTCTCCTTACACACATGAACAAATTAGAAACAATAAGTATTGTTTATAGTTTTCACTACAACTGTTTCTTTGCTTACAGTGAAAAATCCCCTTCTATCTTTTACCTGCTCATCAGGTAACTCTCTTCTTCTTGTCCTGACAGAGAGATAACTGAGGCTCTGGCTGTATGTAACAAAGGCCTTTGTTGTCTATGCATACAGAGTGTTAGCAGAAAAACATTCTGCCAATGGAACTGAGCAGAAGTTTGAATCCATGTATTCCATGGTAAAACATTCTATGATAAACATTCCATATCTTGAATGTGGGAAAACAGAAAAAACAGGAAGAAGAAGGTAGGCAACAATACAATGACATCATCAGTGACATCATTTGTTGTGAGTGGAAGGACTATTTGATCATAAATGCACACAAGTAAATCTATTGTTTCTACATATAAACATGCTTTTCCCAAATGTAAAAGTTTTAAAACAGGGGCCCATTTTATAAGTGCAATAAGAAACTCCAGGTGAGTGCATGGAACAGATTTTACTGCATGCCAGGGGCTAAAGGCACTTTCGACGGACCTCGTGCCTCATTAAGCCTAATAGTGCAGTAAAATCTATTCCATCACCCACCTAAATCTTGTGCTTGCTTACTTATACCATGGAAGACTGAATGCCATTGTGATGAGGTTACAGGGGAAATACTATGGGCTGCAGGGAAAATAATATGGACTGCAAGGAGAATATAGAGAATACTGGATGGGCAACTATGCAGAACCAGTGTGTTCTGCCTGAGAGGGATTCTGATTCCCTCTAACCTTGAGAGCGAAGCTCGAGAGGTTTTTGGGAATCAGAATACCGATGTGGTAAAACACACTGGTTGTGCATAGAGTTGCTCATCCTGTATTTTTTATAATGTATAGTACTGTGTGAAAAATGTGTTTTGTGGGTTCTTTTGCTTTCAAAATGAAACTGACTCATGTTGTCTCTAGAGGTTTTAGAATGCTGTTCTACCACAGTAGGGTAGAACAGCATTCCATGACATTGGAACTGTGGTAGAACAGCATTTTTGAAAGAGATGGAATTCTATACAGAACAACACTCCATTATACACTATAACATGTTATTAACCCCTCGGACGTGAATAATAGGGCTAAATGATAATTTTTATTCAGCTCTGTTGTTCATTCCTCCCATGGTACAAAATTCCCTATGTGATATCCTCTGCTACAAAAATGGGCCTCAGAATCCTTCAGAATCCTGGCAACTTCATTGGTCTAAACATGTCACCTGACCATTCATTAATCTCTGGTATACACAGAGTTTGTAACTAACCTGCCCTAATCTACCTAGCGACAGCCTAACTAAATGAAAATAAAACCTTCTCCCATCAAAATAAAAAAAATCCACTTTTTAGACACAACAACCCACAACAGAGCATAGGTTCTTTAAAATAAATACACTTCCTGGGTTCATTCAACATCATCCTTCTTCTTTACCAAACTCACATATTCTACCTTACAAAAACCTAACTTCCTTTGTACATTAACAAAAATAACTCTCCCTCCCCCCCAAACACACACTTTTCCCATTTTTTGAGTGCAATAACCCACTCCAGGCATAGTCTTCCTGAGAATTACTGCACTTCCCAGGTGGGCTGAAAGTCACACAGCCATTGGCCTTGTGCCTTCCAGTTCACCCTGGGTATGCATTAATTCTCCAGAAACGCATGCCCTGCTGTGGGTCATTACATATGACGTGGTTGGGGGGTTTGGGAGGTTTGCCCTATAGGATCCATTATCATGCCTCTCCCCATATCTGATAATACCTAGTTAGCAGATGCAAAACCAATTAAGCACTACCACTGTATTAATGTGTTATTAATACCTTAATAGCAAATTAAAACCTAACAAACACACTACAGACCACCTCATTAAAACCTTTCCAGGAACATGTTTGTTGGAGCCTTTTCAGGGGCACTTCTTTGGGGGTTGGAGGGCTTTCCAGGGTCACTTCTGTTGGATGGAAGGGCCTTGCCAGTGACACTTCTTTCTGTGTGTTTGGGGGGGCTTTCCAGTGACACTACTGTGTGGGCGGCCTTTCCAAGGACACTTCTGTGGGGGGGGGCCTTTCAGGGACACTTCTGTTGGGGCACCTTCCTTGAACATTTCTGGGGGGAGAGGCTGCCCAGGAGCACTTCTGTAGGGGGCCTTTCTGGGGACACTTCTATGGAGGGGCCTTTCCAGGGATACTTTTGGGAGAGGGGTGGAGCCTTTCCAGGGAGAGATCTGCAATCTGAGGGACTAACTTTTCCATCAGAAGTAAGGACCGGGGCATACCTCTCAACCTTTTGTCACTGAAATGAGGGGCACAGCCACTCAGAATGAGGGTCGATGTAGGACACTGATCAATGACTGTCAGAACGAGGAACACATGATCCAACATGAGGCTGCAAGCTCAAAACACTGAGAAACCAGTAATTTTATTTGCTCAAAGTTTAATTTTGCTGTAGCATTATAGAATGTTAAGAATTCCTCCTTTAAAGTCCAAGTTTACATCTTCTCTGTGGGTAGCACCAGTTAAATGTGGGACAGAGCACTTCTGATGACTAAAATGAAGGACCTCCCTCAGATGAGAGACAGTTGAACGGTGTGGATGTCGCTTGCTCTTCACACAACACACATGAGCATACTGTCCTCCTTGTTGGTCTTTTAGTTTTTTGCTGTTTTTTTTTTTTCTTACCACAAAAGGTGCCCACTAACAAAGTTCTGCGGTGGGTTAGACTTAGCATCCAGGGTTGCCACCTTTGGATAAGGCAAAAAACAGATCCTAAACACCGCCCCAGCCCCACCCCTTTTCATGACTCATCATGCACTGCTCCTCCTACAAAGCCATTTGTTATATCAATAAAACACAACACTTAAAGCAGCAGTTCAACAAAAATGTTAAGATACCGTGCTGTTCCTGTTAAAATTACTTTCCCAGGTTCTTCCAAGTTATTTATTTACTTATATACAGTATATGTTTATTTATCGACATTGGTTTAGCAGATAAACATACAGAGATAAAATAAATCTCATTTACAGATGTGATCTGGGGGAGACAAGGTAAATACTGTAAAAGGCATACAACAGTACTCACAGTATAGAAAAACACATAATAAAAAAAGTGGTTTTCTATAATGCATACTTTATATATTTTTCTGGCTCCATTCCCTTTTCATGTCCACATTACTGTTTCAAAGCCAAAGAAGTGACCATACTTTTTCTTGAGGAAAAAAATAATTTAAAAACATTTAAAATGCCTAAATTCTGTTAGCGATGAAAATGTTTACCAGCAAATTAAAGTGGAAGACAACTGGCTGTGTTGCTGTTACAAGGTGGGGGCAGCTTTGCTGCTATGCCACTTTAAGATGCAGTGGAAACAATTAGGTTAAGTACGTGCTAATGGTATTAATGGCCACACTTCACACCATTAATTCTCACACTTTGTGATAGTGAGCCTCCCCCAAGACCTGGAAAAGATTTCAAGCCTCCCTCAAATTTGGAAAAAATCTTGGGCCTCCCCATAGGAAAAACGTATCATACTTTGCATAGTACAGTACACCAGAAATAAAGTGAGACTAATAAAGCTGACTGTGTATATTCTCTTTCCATTCGATTCATTGTTCTCCATCCCCAGTCCCACACCCAGGTTATCCTTGTCACTCCACTTTTCTGGCTCTTGGACCCTTGTTACTCTGTTTTCTCTCTATCTGGAACAACTAACTAGACACTTCATCTCCCCTCATACCCTGTTGTTAAGCAACTTTCTGTGTTCTTACTCAAGGTCAAATAGTCACACCTGAAATAAGCATTGGCTCAATGTGCCATTCCCAGTTTCCAATTTACATGGAAATAAATACTGACTGTATAAACAAGCCTTAACTCGGTATGCCTTTCCCAGTCACTAATTTGCATATAAACATCTACTGTAGAAACAAGCTTTGACTCGGTGTACTTAGTCACCAATTTATATACAAATACACACCTATATACAAACTTTGCTCAGTGCCTTTTCTTTTCACAAAAATGTGTGGATAAGTAAAGAAATTTAATTGCAATTATCCATATTCGGTTTGCTTCATCCCTTCACATAAAACATTAAGAACTTAAAATTTAAATACTGTACATTCTCAGACTTGACTGGACCTCCACCAGAACAGTTTGGGGACTCCCATGGGAGGCTGGCCTCACCATTTGAGAACCACTGCTTTACATCACACAGGTTTTTTTTTTTCTATTTCCCTCTGGTCGTGGCCTGAGGAGGCATCTCTCAGGCATCCTGCCTGTTCCTGCCCGCCTGAGATCCCCCTGAACCTGTGCCTCCTCTCTCCCACCCTCCCACAGCCAGCACCCCAGCTCAACCCCTCTGGGGTGGGGCCACCCCTCCTTGTTGGGTGCTCTTAACTTTGTAGACTCTGGCCGGGTGAGTAAGCCCTGGGTGGAGGACCTGGAAAGCCAGGCAGGGTGGATCCGGCAGTGGGCATAGGGATCAGGTGCCAGGCCTCCCCTCAGAGCCAGGCTTCCATGTTCTGAGTCTCCCTCTGCGTGGTGCACCCGTGACGTTTGGCACAAGGCAACCCTGCCAGCATCATTCACGCCGTGTGACGTGTAACCCACATCCTGCAGCGCCTCGATCTTCACTGGGAGCCACTGATGCACCGAGCTATCCCGGGGAAAGAGCAGCCCAGCGGGCGCTCAATCCTCTCCCGATCCTGCTGACCTCTGGCGCCAGAGCTCGCTCCCCAACTCAGGTCACCGGTGTGGCGTGAGGTGTGGCGTCCAGTCCCTCAACCCTGAACGTCACGGGGCCGTACACCACACAGGTTGACTGCTTCAACAAGCAAAAGGCTATATTGACAACAGAACGTGTTTGTAAACTGGACATGCAGCTGCAACAATGAATGAGATGATAGCATTCGTTTCAAAAGTATGTGAGCACTCAAAATGGCTCAAAAACTTGACCAGCACCGAGCAAATTCGGATTACCTGGTAGGGACCCTGAAAACCTGATCATCAGGTGAAAAACCTGCCAGGTGGCAACCCTACTGATCCTCCAGTTGCATGAGGAAGGGGGGCGTGGCAGAGAGAGAGAGAGATAGACACACACACACACACACACACACACACACACTCTCCATGACATCAGAAACCCCCTGGCAGCCGTGACGGAGACTGCGGCTGGCGAGCAGCGAACTGTCTGAGACTCCCGAGGCTTCCTTAGATCAACCCCTCCCCACTCTAACCCAACGGGGGCGCTTTCGCGTCCGGCTCCTTTGCTGAGATGGCATCAGGCGAGGGCTGCAGGTAAGCGCTTGTAAAATCATTGCATCAACTAGGTTTGCAGTGGGGCAGGAGAGGGGGCGTGCAGTGCATTTTAACCAGTTCCAGGCCTGCGGGACCTCCCACCTCAAGGTCAGGCATGGATGCCAGTGAACGCAGTAATGTGATGTTCCTTTAGGTAGGGGACCCCCGCGCTGTGTAATATATCTACGGGCTCTAGATTACTGCAGTGATGTGACATCTGACGATGCGTCCCTTGGCTATGCAGCACTTTATAGAACTGGGACCCATAATACATGACGAGGTTACCCAGGTGCTGCTAGGCACAGAGATGCCTTCTGCATCCAACCTGCATGGTTTTAGAATGTGAATGCCATGTTAGGACCATGCAGGTTTAAGTAATACAATAATCCCTGACACGCACACGTTTGTGGTTTGACTGCTTATTGAATTTTGTTTTAATTTGAGCTCCCGGGTGTTTGTGTAATTAGTCGGGGTATTCTCTTTAATGAGACAAGCGAGCGCCCATAGCAGGGATCGTCAGGATGCCTTCATGCACGGGGCAGTACTGCTAGTCATCCACAGAAAATGTAGCTCAGGCCGGCTATTCACGGTTAATTCTCTGCATAGCATGCGGTTGTAAATCTGCTGATTTCTTCATTTGCACGGGATGCTCAGGCAGGGGTTGCAAAGGGCCTGCTCGCGCCAAATGCTGAGTTTGACATTGGGTACATTGTGGCAATACAACTTACACAGTGGACATAAAAAAAAATCCTGTAACCTGATTGGTCAGCTAAGGTCTTTCCCCGTAGGTGAATGCTGCAAAGACTCGGGGTTGAGGAAGGGCTTTGCAAAAGAAAAAACAACAGAAAAACAAAAAAAGCAACAACCCATAAACGCATTTAAATTTTTTTTTACACATGGGTCCATTGTATAATTGTAATAAGAAAGTGGGTATTGGGGAACTACCCATTTCTCTTCTGGTTAAGTCATATGACTGCATCTCATGACACATACAAACTAAGACAGGGAGAGATGGAGGAATTTAACATATGGTTAAAACATTTGGTAAACCTATTTAATGTTTTATAGGCTACTGTGATAGAGTTTGGTATTTTAAATATATTATTGCTGGATGAGTTATCTTGGGCAACCATCATTCCTTAAAAATGCTAACTCAACAAGTCTTGGAATACCTAGGGTCATGAGGGTTACTGATCAATTCCACATTAAGTGAATCAGGTAATAATGTACAAGGAAATAGCTGACTGCCCCTGCCTTCTGAGATTCAAAAAATACTTGAATTAATGGATTAGTAAATAGAAGAAATTGTTTTATGACAAACTGGAGTAAATATGTCTTAGCAGGCAAAAATTGGTCCCTAATTCATACTCCTTCAATAAGCCAGTGAAGGGATTTTATGGGATTTTTAGTTTGGTATTAATTTTGAGGGGGATGTGGAGTTAAATCCGGGCCCAACTGATAAATAGTGTATGGTGGAATACGGTTGTGTATGGAAATCCATACAGCGCAAAAAGTTGTTCTGCTGCATTAGTGATGTCCTCACTAACGCAGAACGACTTTTCATTCCACATTAGTGAGGACGTCATAATACAAGACTCTACAGCAGCAGTTGAGATTTGTCCCTTGCTGTGGGAAAGTGGCGCTCGGGTGTGTGTGCTGACCAGCGGCAGTTGTAAAGCAAGGGCTGTCAGCAGAGCTGACATAAAATATGTAAAAGTGAGTTTTTGGAGGTTTTTTTGCGGTCACCATACACTACATAGAACAGTGTATAGTTACCCATACACTACTCAGCTATTCTGTCACCTCATGGATACAATGCCGACTTGGAGACTGCTCGAGCTTCACTCTCGAGGTCATCAGTCAGCACTGTATCCACTCAGCGGAAGAATAGCCTTGTAGAGTATGGTTACCCTTACACTATCCTATATATCTACTATAACAATTATACAAGATAATGCTTGTAGAATTGCTACTAAAACTGACTTATTAGTTGCATTTATAAATGTGCAAAATTCTTGTATTTTTGGCCTGAGCGAGACCTGGCTTTTGCATAAAATTGGTGAATGTGAGCTGAGTGCTCCTGGTTATCAACACTTTAGGCAAGACAGGAAGAGTAGGGGAGGTGGGGTGATGTATGTCAGAAATACTTTTGGTTACAGTGATACTTTGTCAAAAGGGAGTGCTGGTGGCGTGGAATATTTAACCATAAGCATAACGCAATTCAGTTTAACTATAGCTGTAGTTTATTCACCTGCAAGAACTAGGTTAACAATTATTTATTTTTATTTAGTTTTTGTTGACTGGGTAAGTGCACTAGACAAATCCTGCCTATTTTCAGGCACGACCCAGGGGGGGGATACAGATGAATACCAACTGACCTTGAACCAGATTAAACTGTTGGTGGTATTTTGAGTGAATGAGGGAAATTTGGCCAGGACACTGGGGAAATTCCCCTACTCTTTTCGATAAGTGCCATGGGATCTTTAACATCCACCTGAACTACCACCAATCCAGGCAGATGGGACCTCGGTTTAACGTCTCATCCAAAAGACAGCACCTCACAAGTGCAGCACCCTTCTCATGCTGCACTACAGTGTCAGTACTGGGATATTAACCCAAGTGCCAGGTATGGGAACTGAACCCACAGCCCTCTGATCTCCCAGCTCAGAGGCAAGTGTGCTACCTACTGAGCCACTGACACTGACAAGGTCATAAATAAAATAGGGGATTGTGTCAACAATAAACCAGTAATACCATTGGGGGATTTGAACTGTGATTGGTTAAAACCTCGAGGTAGCAATTAATGGAAATTGCTGTGGTTCTAGGCTTAAAACAGTTTATAAATTCCCCTACCTGTTTTACAAATACATCTACATCAGGGACCATTCTAGATTTAATATTCACTTCACAGCATTTGCAGGTGGCAGACTTTGGTACACTGCCTCCCCATTTTGGAGATCATAACCCTATCTGGTTAACTTTGGCTATGTCACAACTAATATCTCCTCAAAATCACTTAAAACAAAATTGGTTTAGGGACATGAGAAGTTTTTCTGAAGTTAAATTCTTGGATAGTGTAAGAACTGAAAAATGGGATCGATGTAGAGTAATCTTTGACCTTGATTTGGCTGTTGAGTACTTTACTGATACTTTCCAGAAATTTTGTGATTCTCATGCCCCTAGAGTAAAAAAAAAAATAATAGATTGCCTAAATTTCCATGGATGACAGAAAAATTGTTAAAAAAAATCAGGATTAAAAACATGGTCTGGAAAAAAGTGTTACAATCTAAATTGGTTGTAGATTGGGAATTATTTAAAAAAAAGAAAGAAATGAATGCCAAGAACTGACAAAAAGAGCAAAAATAAATTATTACAAAAACAAACTGGACCAAAATTCAGGTCCAAAAAACTTTTGGACTCTTGTAAAACAATTAACTAATCCAGGGGAGGGTGGCCAAAGCCTTAACATCAAGAGTTGGAAAGGGGGAGTGGGGCAGTGGGGCTCAGTGGGCGGGTGGGAGGGGGTACCACCAGACAACCAGGGATATTGGACTTATTTTTTGATACAAATGCCTGCGATCGGGCTGCGAATGGTCCACTGGACCACCAGGGATATTGGAATACATTTGATTCTACTTCAGCCTGCGATCAGGCTGGGAGCGGTCCACTGGACCACCAGGGATATTGGACTTATTTTTTCATACAAATGCCCGCGATCGGGCTGCAAGCGGTCCACTGGACCACCAGGGATATTGAAATTAATTTATTGTAACTTATTTTTTGATACAAATGCCTGTGATCAGGCTGTGAGCGGTCCACTAGACCACCAGGGATATTGGAATACATTTAATTTTACCTCAGCCCGCGATCGGGCTGCGAGCGGTCCACTGGACCACCAGGGATATTGGACTTATTTTTAGAGACAAATGCCCGCGATTGGGCTGCGAGCGGTCCACTGGACCACCAGGGATATTGGATGATTCTGAAAGCTTTAAATGCCCGCGATCAGGCAGAGGGGCGCATTGCCGTGCTGTGCAGGGGGCGTCGGTCCCCGACGGCTGCTGCATGGCAGTGTGCCAGGCGCCAGTCGCCGGGGATCAGCGCACCTGCATGCAAATGGGGCCATATTGACATGCATGGCCACTTTGCCTCATTTACATACATTGCGGCCCCATTTGCTGCACTTTTGAATATCGCGTTGGTTGCGCGATAGCTTAATGGAACTTGGCGCCAGCGCATCCCCCGTCTACTTGGCCACTTGCACTGGCGCAATGCCACCGCGCCATGCACACTGCAGGTGGCCAGGGTGCGATATTCAATGATGCTGTGCCATGGCGCAGCTCCATTGAATATCGCCCAGTCAACGCACCTGCGCAGCCAAGTTGCGCTGCTCCCAGGCTTACGCCACAGCCTGGCGCAGTCTGAATACAGTATATGGGCCATAGTATAGAAAAATACATAATAAAAAAAGTGGTTTTCTATAATGCATACTTTATATATTTTTCTGGCTCCATTTCCTTTTCATGTCCACATTACTGTTTTAAAGCCAAAGAAGTGACCATACTTTTTTTTCTTGAGGAAAAAATAATTTAAAAACATTTAAAATGCCTAAATTCTGTTAGCGATGAAAATGTTTTCCAGCAAATTAAAGTGGAAGACAACTGGCTGTGTTGCTGTTACAAAAGGTGGGGGCAGCTTTGCTGCTATGCCACTTTAAGATGCAGTGGAAACAATTAGGTTAAGTACGTGCTAATGGTATTAATGGCCACACTTTACACCATTAATTCTCACACTTTGTGATAGTGAGCCTCCCCCAAGACCTGGAAAAGATTTCAAGCCTCCCTCAAATTTGGAAAAAATCTTGGGCCTCCCCATAGGAAAAAAGTATCATACTTTGCATAGCACAGTACACCAGAAATAAAGTGAGACTAATAAAGCTGACTGTGTATATTCTCTTTCTATTCGATTTATTGTTCTCCATCCCCAGTCCCACACCCCAGGTTATCCTTGTCACTCCACTTTTCTGGCTCTTGGACCCTTGCTACTCTGTTTTCTCTCTATCTGGAACAACTAACCTAGACACTTCATCTCCCCCCTCATACCCTGTTGTTAAGCAACTTTCTGTGTTCTTACTCAAGGTCAAATAGTCACACCTGAAATAAGCATTGGCTCAATGTGCCATTCCCAGTTTCCAATTTACATGGAAATAAATACTGACTGTAGAAACAAGCCTTAACTCGGTATGCCTTTCCCAGTCACTAATTTGCATATAAACATCTACTGTAGAAACAAGCCTTGACTCGGCGCACTTAGTCACCAATTAATATATAAATACACACCTATAAACAAGCTTTGGGTCAGTGTCTTTTCTTTTCACAAAAATATGTGGATAAGTAAAGAAATTTACTTGCAATTATCCATATTCGGTTTGCTTCATACCTTCACATAAAACATGAAAAACTTAAAATTTAAATACTGTACATTCTCAGACTTGACTGGGCCTCCACCAGAACAATGTGGGGACTCCCATGGGAAGCTGGCCTCACCATTTGAGAACCACTGCTTTACATCACACAGGGTTTTTTTTTTTCTATTTCCCTCCAGTCATGGCCTGAGGAGGCATCTCTCAGGCATCCTGCCTGTTCCTGCCCGCCTGAGATCCCCCTGAACCTGTGCCTCCTCTCCCCCCACCCTCCCACAGCCAGCACCCCAGCTTAACCCCTCTGGAGTGGGGCCGCCCCTCCTCGTTGGGCATTCTTAACTTTGTAAACTCTGGCCGTGGGAGTAGGCCCCTGGGTGGAGGACCTGGAAGGCCAGGCAGGATGGATCCGGCAGTGGGCATGGGGGTCAGGTGCCATCGCCTCCCCCTCAGAGCCAGGCTTTTCCATGTTCTGAGTCTCCCCCTCCCGCGTGGTGCACCCGTGACGCTCTGGCACAAGGCAACCCTGCCAGCATCATTCACGCGGTGTGACGTGCAACCCACATCCTGCAGCGCCCTCGATCTTCACTGGGAGCCACTGATGCACCGAGCTATCCCCCCACCCTCCCCCGGGGGAGAAGAGCAGCCCAGCGGGTGCTCAATCCTCTCCCATCCCTGCTGACCCCTGGCGCCCAAGCTCGCTCCCGAACTCAGGTCACCGGTGTGGCGTGAGATGTGGCGTCCAGCCCCTCAACCCTGAACGTCACGGAGCCGTACACCACACAGGTTGACTGCTTCAACAAACAAAAGGCTATATTGACAACAGAAGGTGTTTGTAAACTGGACATGCAGCTGCAACAATGAATGAGATAACATTCGTTTCAAAAGTATGTGAGCACTCAAAATGGCTCAAAAACTTGACCAGCACCGAGCAAAACCAGATTACCTGATAGGGAACCTGAAAACCTGATCACCAGGTGAAAAACCTGACAGGTGGCAACCCTACTGATCCTCCAGTTGCATGAGGAAGGGGGCGTGGCAGAGAGAGATAGACACACACACACACACACACACCTCTCCATGACGTCAGAAACCTCCTGGCAGCCATGACGGAGACTGCAGCTGGCTAGCAGCGAACTATCTGAGACTCCCGAGGCTTCCTTAGATCAACCCTTCCCCACTCTAACCCAACGGGGGTGCTTTCACGTCCAGCTCCTTTGCTGAGATGGCATCAGGCGAGGGCTGCAGGTAGCGCTTGTAAAATCATTGCATCAACTAGGTTTGCAGTGGGGCAGGAGAGGGGCGTGCAGTGCATTTTAACCAGTTCAGGCTTGCAGGACCTCCCACCTCAAGGTCAGGCATGGATGCCAGTGAACGCAGTAATGTGATGTTCCTTTAGGTACGGGACCCCCGCGCTGTGTAATATATCTACGGGCTCTAGATTACTGCAGTGATGTGACATCTAAAGATGCGCCCCTTGGCTATGCAGCACTTTATAGAACTGGGACCCATAATACATGACGAGGTTACCCAGGTGCTGCTAGGCACAGAGATGCCTTCTGCATCCAACCTGCATGGTTTTAGAATTTGAATGCTATGTTAGGACTGTGCAGATTTAAGTAATACAATAATCCCCTACACACAATAATTCCCTACACGCACACGTTTGTGGTTTGACTGCTTATTGAATTTTGTTTTTTAATTTGAGCTCCCGGGTGTTTGTGTAATTAGTCGGGGTATTCTCTTTAATGAGACAAGCGCCCATAGCAGGGATCGTCAGGATGCCTTCATGCACCAGGCAGCACTGCCAGTCATCCACAGAAAATGTAGCTCAGGCCGGCTATTCACGGTTAATTCTTTGCATAGCATGCGGTTGTAAATCTGCTCATTTGTTCATTTGCACGGAATGCTCAGGCAGGGGTTGCAAAGGGCCTGCTCGTGCCAAATGCTGAGTTTGACATTGGGTACATTGTGGCAATACAACTTACACAGTGGACATAAAAAAAAATCCTGTAACCTGATTGGTCAGCTAAGGTCTTTCTCTGTAGGTGAATCCTGCAAAGATTCAGGGTTGAGGAAGGGCTTTGCAAAAAACCCCCCAAAAAACAGAAAAACAAAAAAAGCAACAACCCATAAATGCATTTAAAATTTATTTTACACATAGGTCCATTGTATAATTGTAATAAGAAAGTGGGTATTGGGGAACTACCCATTTATTTTCTGGTTAAGTCATTTGGCTGCATCTCATGACACATACCAGGGTTTTAAATAATTGATTAGCAGTTTTTTCTTGGGACAATGCTAACTGTGCAGAAAGTATTTATATAGGTTTTCTAGAAATGTTGTGTTTGTTAAACACAGTGAGGGAAGTGCCATGCGTTTTCACAATGTTTTAGCACTTTTATGAGCAAAATGCTAATCAATTTTTGGAGTTAAATAAATCCCTGCATACAAACTAAGGGAGAGATCGAGGAATTTAACATATGGTTAAAACAATTGGTAAACCTATTTAGTGTTTTATAGGCTACTGTGATAGAGTTTGGTATTTTAAATATATTATTGCTGGATGAGTAATCTTAGGCAACCATCATTCCTTAAAAATGCTAACTCTACAAGTCTTGGAATACCTAGGGTCATGAGGGTTACTGATCAATTCCACATTAAGTGAATCAGATAATAATGTGCAAGGAAATAGCTGACTGCCCCTGCCTTCTGAGAGTCAAAAAAATACTCAAATTAATGGATTAGTAAATAGAAGAAATTGTTTTATGACAAACTGGAGCAAATATGTCTTAGCAGGCAAAATTGGTCCCTAATTCATATTCCTTCAATAAGCCAGTGAAGGGATTTTATGGGATTTTTAATTTGGTATTAATTGGGGGGGGGGGGAGTTAAATCCGGGCCCAATTGATAAATAGTGTATGGTAGAATATGGTTGTGTATGGAAATATACACCTCAAAAAGTTGTTCTAACATAGAAACATAGAAGTTGACGGCAGATAAGGACCGCAAGGCTCATCCAGTTCTGCTGCATTAGTGATGTCCTCACTAATGCAGAATGACTTTTCATTCTGCATTAGTGAGGATGTCATAATACAAGACTCTACAGCAGCAGTTGTGATTTGTCCCTTGCTGCTGGTGGAAAGTGACATGCGGGGGGGGGGTGTGTGCTGACCAGCGGCAGTTGTAATGCAAGGGCTGTCGGCAGAGCTGACATAAAATATGTAAAAGTGAGTTTTGGGGGTTTTTTTGCGGTCACCATACACTACATAGAACAGTGTATAGTTACCCATAGGATTACTCGGGTTATTTTGTCACACCATGATACAATGCCGACTTGGAGACTGCTCGAGCTTCACTCTCGAGGTCATCAGTCAGCATTGTATCCACTCGGCGGAAGAATAGCCTTGTAGAGTATGTTTACCCATACACTATCCTATATATCTACTATAAAAATTATGTATGATAATGCTTGTAGCATTGCTACTAAAACTGACTTATTAGTTGCATTTATAAATGTGCAAAATTCTTGTATTTTTGGCCTGAGTGAGACCTGGCTTTCGCATAAAATTGGTGAATGTGAGCTGAGTGCTCCTGTTTATCAACACTTTAGGCAAGACAGGAAGAGTAGGGGAGGTGGGGTGATGTATGTCAGAAATACTTTTGGTTACAGTTATACTTTGTCAAAAGGGAGTGTTGGTGGTGTGGAATATTTAACCATAAGCATAACGCAGTTCAGTTTAACTATAGCTGTAGTTTATTCACCTGCAAGAACTAGGTTAACAATTATTGCGGAGGTCATAAATAAAATAGGGGATTGTGTCAACAATAAATGAATAATACTGTTGGGGGATTTGAACTGTGATTGGTTAAAACCTGGAGGTAAGCAATTAATGGAAATTACTGTGGTTCTAAGCTTAAAACTATTTATAAATCCCCCTACCCATTTTACAAATACATCTACATCAGGGGCCATTCTAGATTTAATATTCACTTCACAGCATTTGCAGGTGGCAGACTTTGGTACACTGCCTCCCCATTTTGGAGATCATAATCCTATCTGGTTAACTTTGGCTACGTCACAACTAATAGCTCCTCAAAATCACTTAAAACAAAATTGGTTTAGGGACATGAGAAGTTTTTCTGAAGTTAAATTCTTGGAAAGGGTAAGAACTGAAAATTGGGATTGATGTAGACTAATCCTTGACCTCGATTTGACTGTTGATTACTTTACTGATACTTTCCAGAAAATTTGTGATTCTCATGCCCCTAAAGTAAAAAAAAAAATAACAGATTGCCTAAATTTCCATGGATGACAGAAAAATTGTTAAAAAAAATCAGGATTAAAAACATGGTCTGGAAAACAGTGTTAAAATCTAAATTGGTTGTAGATTGGGAATTATTAAAAAAAAAAGAAATGAATGCCGAGAACTGACAAAAAGAGCAAAAATGAATTATTACAGAAATAGACTGGACCAAAATTCAGATCAAAAAACTTTTGGACTCTTGTAAAACAATTAACTAATCCAGGGGGGGAGGGTGGTCAGAAAGCATTAACATCAAGAGTTGGAAATGTATTCACAGAAGCCCCATAGGTGGTTTCAGACACATTGAATACCTTCTTCACTGATCTCCCAGGTTTTGGGAACCTGTCAAAATCGGGACCTGAGAAGCTAACAAAGGATACACATAATCAACTAGGCCATAATCCACAACTTAGATTTAAGAAGCTAACCATATCTGAAGTGAGAAAGGAATTGTTAAAGGTAAATATCCACAAAACAGCAGGACTAAATGAATTAGAAGCTAGATTTTTAAGGCTGGCAGCCCATCACATTGCTCCAATAATCACATATATTTTTAACTGGAGCTTGCAAAGTGGGCATTTTCCAAAGCCGTGGAGGGTAAGTAAAATAATGCTAATTTACAAGGGAGGGGATTCAGCGGAAGCAAGTAATTATCGTCCAATAGCAATCCTGCCTATTCTATCAAAATGTTTAGAAAAGCTTGTAAATAGACAGATTCATGATTATCTGGAGAGGCACAAGCTGCTTACACCCTGCCAATCAGGGTTTCGTCAGGGCTATTCAACAGCGACGGCTCTAGTGGAATTTAGTGACCTGATTTGTACTTCTTTGAACTTGGGTAGAGAAACAGCAATTGTATTTGTCAATTTATCTAAGGCTTTTGACCTGGTGAACCACTCCATCTTATATGAAAAGCTATAGGACCTGGGCTTTTCTGAGGGCCCCTTATACTGGTTTAAATCTTACTTAACTGGGTGAACACAGAGGGTTGAGGTCCAATGTCATCTATCAAAATCTCGTATAGTCCTCAGGGGGGGTTTCCCAGGGGTCTGTCCTGGGACCCCTCCTGTTTCTGATTTACAACAATGACTTACCCTAAGTGATACTGCTGCAGATATAGCGATAATAGCCTCGGGGTAGATACCTTGGACCTCCAGTTAAAGCTCCAGGCAGATTTTGTCAGGGTTGAGGAGTGGTTCACCGGGTTACAGCTATTAATGAACTCAAAGAAAACTAAAGTGATGCATTTTTCTACAAAAAGCAAAAATGCTTTTCAGTTACAGAGTTTCACTAGTAATCAAACTCAGATTGACTTAATATCCTGTTACTGTTATTTAGAAGTAACTATTGATTCTCAATTAACCTATAAAGACCATATTTGTTTGATTATTGGAAGGACAATTAAGAAATTAGGGGTGTTAAGGAGAACAACTAGAGGTCTAAAACTCCAAGACTGGAGAAGGATAGCTGAGCAACTTATCCTGCCTACTTTAAAATACGGTGAACAAATCTACCGGATAGCAAACAAATGTTTGCTGGATAGTCTTGCTAAATTACAGTATAACATAGCGAGGCATGTCTTGCAGTGTAGTTACAGGATGCTTCATTGTTTGTTATTAAAGAATTTGGGATGACAATCACTCGACATCGAGTTTTCCAGAAACTGGGTTAAATGAATTCACAAATACAAATTACATTACCCTGAACACAACATATCACAAATTAGTTTTCCTACTGTTATTGATTATAAGAAAGAACTAACCAGGTCTGTCCACTTAAACAAAATTCAACAGGGAAAACATAACAATAAATATGGGGATCGAACCCTGATTTCTAGAGTAGCTGCATGTTGGAATAAACTACCACCATTAATATGTGCTGAAACTGTATGTAGGGCTTCATTAGCATCAACAAATCTTTTGTTTTTCTTGTCACTGTACTTAGCACTTTACCATCAAAGTTTGCATTTATTTTATACTCTGTACCTGTTGTACTTGAACTTTATATTCAGTTTTTTTCGTATCAAAAAAACTTTATGTTGACCTCTAAAAGCTTGTAAGGTGCAGCAATTTCGTTAAAGTATGATAGGGAATACTCAATAATAGGAGAACCCCTTTATCTGTAACCTGAATGTTAGACTATGGGAATCTTTCCCATTGGCTGGATCCTGTTGTTTATAGGATATCTGGCATTACTGTAAACTGTGTATTGTATATGAGAAATGCAATAAACATAAAGTACAAAACCAAAAATGTTATGTTGTCTTTTTTTGTATTTTGAGTATTGTCATTTTATGTAAAACTTTTGATATTTGAATACAGGACTGTCTTGCAAACTGGACCTAACAGTTCAAATGACATGATGTTTCTCCTGTTTAAAACCGAAGTTTTACCTACCTACCTACCTACCTACATCACACCAGGCGTAGGTAGGTAGATCCCCAAGTTGCCTAGGTGTGTTGTGCCTTATTACTAAATTGTGAGGATGCCGCAGTCAGCACCTTGGAGAGCTCCACTGCAGGCCTGCACGCCGATGTGTGGGCTGCTAACTCTGGGCTGGATTTTCAGCCTGTTCAAAATTTGGTGCAGGTGTGGGGAAAAACTGCCGCAAGTGGGGCTTCACTTGTGGAGCTGCAGTTTGCCCTGCATGTGCCGTATTTTCAAAGTGGGAGCTGGTTTATGTCCGCCTCCCCGATTTATGGCAACTTGCGGATGTTTTTCTTGGCAGCTTTGACAAAATGTTACACCTGGTGGGACCAGGTGGAACATCTCGCACAGCTATGCAGGCTGAAAAAAAGCAAAGTCTGCAGGTGTGGAGAATTTGGTATGCATCGGCTGACTACAGAGTGGGACTAAGTCCCTGATAAACATAGAAACATAGAATTTGACGGCAGATAAGGACCGCTTGGCCCACCCAGTCTGCCCATTTCCCTACCTGATGGATAAGTTACAGATCCTAGTTAACCAGCAGCCTACTTCTTCCTACCCCAACCCCCTAGAATTGCCTTATGACTGTCCCATGCATGCTTGAATTCCACCACTGTTTTGACTCACAACCTCCTCTGGAAGGCGCGTTCATACATCCACAACTCTCTCTGTGAAAAATACTTCCTTAAATTACCTTTGAGCCGCCCCCCTTCTATCTTCAAATTGTGCCCCCTTGTTCTTGCACACCTCCTTTTCTGAAAGATGCTACCCTCTTGGACTTTGTTGATTCCCTTGAGGTACTTGAAAGTTTCTATCATGTCCCCCCTCTCCCTCCTTTCCTCGAGGCTATACATATTAAGCTCCTTAAGTATGATGGGTTGAAAATCCAGCCCTCTGTTTATTGGTACAATATGTAATCAATAAAACACAAGGATAGGGATAGGGAAGAGGGTTTGTGTGGGGTAGTGTGCCGTGCTGCCACCGAGCTAGCCATGTGGTGTTGTGGTGAGGGTGGCTAGCTTCGGTGCAGCAGGTACTGGGTTTGGGGCTGGGGACCGGGGAAAATTTTACTGCTGCCATTGTTGTTTTTTTTTTTTTTGTCATACTGTCTCCCTCCCCGGCTATGCACCCCCTGATGATTATTTTAGTCAGGTGCGTAGGGGCAAAGCCCCACAAAGGGAGTGGGGAGCACAGCCCCCCCCCGCATAAATACTATTTTAAGTTGCTGGATGTCATGTGATCCACAAGTGTACATTGCCAGTTTGCTTATCGTTAATGCACACTCGCTGAAACAGCGATCGCTGTTTTGCTGTTGCTGTTATGACATGGAACCGACAGCCTTCACCTGATAAGAGAGGGGACCAGTGCTCTGGGGCAGATGTTTGTCATCTACATTGGACAGTTAAACTGACTGTGGGGGAGACAGAGACTAGGGGAACCACTGAGAAGGGACAGTGGGTGGGGGACTTTGCTGGGGCTCCCCCTGAACAAGGGACTAATAGTAGCAAGGTGGGTAACAGTAAGGTTGAAGTTCAAATTATATTAGAGGAAGAGGCCAATGAGGGAGGGCTGACAAAGCTTACATTCAGCATAAAAATAAAACATTAAAGAGACCAAGGAAGTATAAGAGAGAAGGAAAAGGAAGAAGTAAGACGGGATCAGGAGAAAGATGGAAAGGGGTCTGCCTTCATGCCAGGAGTCTGGGAAATAAAATTAGTGAGTTCTGGGCAACAGTGGCAGACACTGATGGATCCACGACGGGTGGTCGACAAATTTCCTGTCGAACGCCCCAACAGCGAAACCGGCAGGTCGACCGCAGTTAGCAGTCGGCTGCCTGTTTCTCATGGAACAAAGTGTTTTTTTCGGGGGGCTTCGCCCAGTTCTGGAGTCCTCACCTACAGAAACAGAAGGGCATGCAGAAGACAGTGTAGCATATGGTGATCAAAATAATTCAGGGGCAGCAAGGCAATAGAGACCTTCAAGTTCCTGAAGGTTATGTGATTTAGTCAGAGTCCCACAGCATGCAGTGGAGGCTGTGGGAATCAAACCCAGGTCTGCTGGATGTACCAATCTCATTAATAGCTTGTTACTCTAACCTCTAGACTATTTTGCCATACTGCCATGTACGTGAAGAAAGTCTTATTCCATTTTTCTGGCCTCCTTGGAGATCCTTTCCTCTGTTCATGCCTTGGCTGCCCTCACCTTCCTTCCTGCCATTTGTTTTTTCAGCTGTACTTCCCTTTCCACCTCTGTCTGGGTCTCCATGTACTTCCCAAATGCTGTTTTTAGATCCTTTACCACCTTAGCAACCTCCTTTGAGAACAAACGCAGCCTCTTCCTCCTCCTTTCCTTGCTTCCTTCCTTCCTTCCAACAGTGTGCCGTTACCTTAGCTATTTCCTCCTTGACCTTTTCCTATTGGCTCTCAAATCCCCCCAGCCATTCCCCCTTCAAGATATTTACTCAGGCAGTCTCCCATTTCTTTAAAATCTGCCCTCCTGAAGTCTACTGAGTAAGAAAGTGTTTAAGGGATAAGCAACAGAGGGTGGTGGTAAATAGTTCGTGCAGAGGAAGGGAGGGTGACCGGTGAAGTGCCTCAGGGATCAGTGCTGAGACTGGTTCTCTTTAATGTCTTTAAAGTGACATTGCAGAGAAATGGAAAGGGAAGGTCTGCCTCTTTGTGGATGCCACCAAACTCTGCAATAGGGTAGACATTCCAGGGGGTAGTTAGGATGAGCAGCAACCTGAGAAAACCCGAGGAATGGCCAAGGGTATGGCAGCTGGGTTTAAAAGTGCAAAACCATGCCCTGGGGGAACAGAAACCCAGGGGCAGAGTATGAAATCTGAGCGGTCGTATGGCCACCAAGTAGGAAAGAGACCTGGGGTGATCATATTAGATGACCAAAAGATGACCAGGCAGTGCGACAAGACAGTTGGGAGGGTGAGTGGGATGCAGGGGTGCATGGGAAGGGGTATCACCAACAGAAAGAAGAAGGTGGTGTTGCTTCTGTATAGATCACTGATAAGACCCCACATAGAGTACTGTGTCCAGTTCTGGAGACCACATCTCAGAAAGGACATAGACAGAGTGGAAGCAGTACAGAGAAGGGCAACTAAAATGGTGCAGGGTCTGCATCAGAAGCCCTATGAGGAGAGATTAAAGGATCTAAATATGTAAACCCTGGAAGGGGGGGATATGATAGAGACCTTTAAATACCTCGCGGGGGTAAACAAGGTACAAGAAGGAAGTATTTTTCAGAAAAAAGGTGCTCAAGGACAAGAGTCAAGATAAGAAGCTGGAGGGGGTAGATTCAGGAGAGATGTGATGAAGCACTTCTTCACAGAAAAAGTGGTGGATTCTTGAAGCAATCTTTCCAGTGGAGAGTGTGGGCGAGAACAGCAGTGGGGTTCAGGAATGCACGAGATAGGCAGATCAGAACCTTATGGGGGGGTGAATGCGCTGGAGATCAAGCAGGATCTGTGGTAATACTATAGATGGGAAAATGGGCAGACTAGGTGGGCCAAGTGGTCTTTATCTGCAGTCAAATTCTATGTTTCTATGACCTTCATCTTAGTGCAGTTTTCTCATGCCTAGTCCATATGCCAAACCACACAGTATGGTGATTGCTTGTACCCAGGAGACTACCCACTGTGACATCTGCAATATTTTGATATAGCAGGGTATGGGCTGTAGTCCATACCTTGTGGAGCTCTGCTGTAGACACACTGGGCACTGCACAATTGTCTGAGCATGGCATTGGATACTGTATGTGACTACAGCAAGATCAGCAGCATATGGGCTGTAGTCAGCACTTTGGAGAGCTCTGTTCTAGGCACACTGGGCACTGCAAAAACATCTGGCATTGGGTACTGTATGTGAATACAGCAGGATATGGGCTGTAGTCAGCATCTTGGAGAGCTCTGCTGTAGGCACACTGGGCACTGCACAAATGTCTAAATCTGGCATTGGGTACTGTATGTGAATACAGCAGGATATGGGCTGTAGTCAGCACCTTGGAGAGTTCTGCTGTAGGCACGCTGGCTGCAGCACAAATGTCTGACTCTAGCAATGGGTACTGATGTGACTACAGCAGGATATGGGCTGTAGTCAGCACCTTGGAGAGCTCTGCTGTAGGCACACTGGGCCCTGCACAATTGTCTGAGTTTGGCATTGAGTACTGTATGTGACTACAGCAGGATATGGGCTGTAGTCAGCACCTTGGTGAGCACTGCTGTAGGCACACTGGGCACTGCACAAATGTTTGAGTCTGGCATTAGGTACTGTATGTGAATACAGCAGGATATGGGCTGTAATTAGCACCTTGGAGAGCTCTGCTGTAGGCACACTGGGCGCTGAACAATTGTCTGAGTCTGGCATTAGGTACTGTATGTGAATACAGCAAGATATGGGCTGTAGTCAGCACCTTGTGGAGCTCTGCTGTAGGCACACTGGGCACTGCACAAATGTCTGAATCTGGTATTGGGTACTGTATGTGAATACAGCAGGATGTGGGCTGTAGTCAGCACCTTGGAGAGCTCTGCTGTAGGCACACTGGGCACTGCACAAAAGTTTGAGTTTGGCATTAGGTACTATATGTGAATACAGTAGGATATGGGTTATAGTTAGCACCTTGGAGAGCTCTGCTGTAGGCACACTGGGCACTGCACAATTGCCTGAGTCTGGCATTGGGTACTGTATGTGACTACAGCAGGATGTGGGCTGTAGTCAGCACCTTGGAGAGCTCTGCTGTATGCACACTGGGCCCTGCACAATTGTCTGAGTCTGGCATCGGGTACTGTGTGTGAATACAGCAGGATATGGGCTGTAGTCAGCACCTCATAGAGCTCTGCTGAAGGCACACTGGCTGCAGCACAAATGCCTGACTCTAGCAATGGGTACTGTATGTGACTACAGCAGGATATGGGTTGTAGTCAGCACCTTGGAGAGCTCTGCTGTAGGCACACTGGGCACTGTACAAACATCTGGCATTGGGTACTGTATGTGAATACAGCAGGATATGGGCAAGGCCACTGATTTACAGCAATTAAAATAATGAAATTTCAGTGTCAAGACTTGAAATTGTGGGAAATGAACCAGTGATTGTTAGTCTAATTTCTGTATTTTACCGGGATTCAGCTGTCATTCTTAGCATTCGTAAAACTAATCAGAATAAAGGAAAGCTTAATACACAGTACATTAAATGAAGCAAACTGAAAATAGTATAGGAAGCAATTAAAAAAAATACAAGTGCTGTTAATTTACTGATCTGGAAAAAAATGCCAAATTCCATATAATTCTTTGTTTTTACCGGTGTGCAGGTAGTCTAGATTCTGGAATTTTACCAGATTTTCTGGTAAAACCCCCAAACCAGTGGCCTTGGATATGGGCTGTAGTCAATGCTTTGGAGAGCTCTGCTGTAGGCACACTGGCCATTGCACAAACGTCTGAGTCTGGCATTGGATACTGTATGTGACTACAGCAGGGTATGTGTTGCAGTCAGCATCTTGGAGAGCTCCACTATAGGTACACTGGGCATGCACAAACATCTGAGTCTGGCATCCGGTACTTTTTTTTAATTTAGTAGGGTATTTGCCATGGTCAGCACCTTGGAGAGCTCAGCTGTAGGTACACTTGCTGCTGCAGACACTGCCAAGTGTGGCATTGGATACTGTATTTGGATACAACAGAGGGTGGTCTGTAGTTAGCACCTTGGAGAGCTCAGCTGTAGGTCTACCCTTTACTGCAAGAAATGCAGAGTTTGATGCTGGCACTGGGTATAGTATGCAGATGCAGACAGAGGTTGGTCTACAGTCAGCACCTTGGTATGCTCTGCTATAGCCTAGGCTCTCATTCTACTACACAATCTGCTGTGACATGACATTGGGTACAGTATGTGGATGCAGACAGCGTTTAGGGATGTTGTCATTCCCATGGAGAGCTCTGCTGTAGGTACACCCAGTACTGCAGGAACTGCTGAGTCTGGCACTGGGTACTATAAGGAGATACAAACAAGGAATGGGCTACAGTCCATACCCTGGAGCTCTGCTGTAGGCCCACCCAGTACTGTAGGAACTGCTGAACCTGACAGATGCAGTATGTGAGTTCAGATTGGGCTGGGGTTGCAATCAACACCTGTGAATACAATATGTGGAATCAGATGAGGCTGGAGTTACGATCAGCAACTGTGGATACAGTAGGTACTGTAGATTCAGATGGTACTGGGGTTCGAGCAATACTTGTAGATATAATATGTGGGTTCAGATGTGGTTGGGGTTATGATCAGAAACTGTGGGTACAATATGTGGATTCAGATGAAGTTGGGGTTACAATCCGCACCAGTGGAACTGTGTTATAGGCCCTCCCAATACTTGGCGAACTGCTGAGTCTGATGTTTGCTACATTATGTGGATGCAGCTAGAGGCCAGACTGCAGTTAATGGAGAGTATCACGTAGTATTGTGAAGATGTATGGTACTTATATAGTTCTTTCTGTCCGCCAGTCCTGCCTCTTGAACACATTCAAGCTGGAATGTAACCCCTACTCATGATGTGTAACCCCCAATACCATTCCAACTCACTTTCTAGCCCTGATTTGAAATTCTGAACAATGCTAGCTTCTGTAACCTCACCAGGTAGACTGCATCACATGATAACCACCCTGTGTGTGAAGTAATGTTTTCTTATATTTCCCCTTATCCTGACACTCTCAGTTTTGGTGCATGTCCTTTAGCTCTGCTTGCACTCACCAACTCAAATATCTGTGCATATCCCACCTGACTATTCCCCTTTAGAATTTTGAACACCAAAGTCATGTCCTCCTAGCTTTGCTCCCTCCCCTTGCTGAACAATTTGAATAAGTCCAGTCTCTCCTCATAGCTGTTTCCCCTTAAGCTGCTAACCAACTTGGTGGCATGTGTTGTATCCACTTGATCACTTCACTGTTCTTTCTGTATTTCAGTGAGCAGAACTGGTTGCATTGCTGAATGTCAAGTATGGTCTACACAAGGCTTCCATGGGAGAGGAGGGATCAACTTCCTTCCTTGACCTGCTTCTGTGCCCCCTCCTAGTGCACCCTAACATTATGGCTACTCTCTTGAATGTTGCAGCACATTGTCTGCCTGACTTCACCTTATTGTTCATGAATACTTTGAGATTAGTTACCTGAGTTGTGCTGTACGCTGTTGCACCACTCATGGCATATGCAGGACCCACATTCCTGATCCCCAGATATAGTGCCTTGTACTTGTCCACATTAACCCTTGCTGTGCCACGGACTGATATATCAGTCCATAATTCCAAAATGTTCTAATTCTACCAAAAGCCAAAGCCCTTGTTTCTCAGCCTATGCCCCTGTATGCAGGGCCCCCTGTATGCAGGTTCTCCTGTTTCCAGATCCCACTGTGGGTAGGTCCCCCTGTCTGTAGGTCCCCATGTCTGCAGATCCACAGTGTGCAGGCCCCACCACGTGCTGGTCCCACTATGTGCAGCTCCCCCTCTTTGCAGGCCCCCCTGTGTGCAGGTTCCCCTGTGTGCAAGTCCTGCTGTGGGCAGGTTCCACTGTGTGCAGATCCCCCTGTTTGCAGGTTCTGTTGGGAACATGTCACCTGTGTTCAGATCTTACTGTGTCCCCCTGTATGCAGGTGCCACTGTGTGCAGATCCCCTTGTTTGCAGGTCCCACTGGGTGCAGGTCACCTGTGTGCTGGTTTCTTTGTGTGCAGGTTCTGCTGTGTATAAGTCCCACTGTGTATAAGCTGCCCTGTGTGCATGTCCCGCTGTGTGAAGGCCCCCCTGTGTATAGGTCCTGCTGTGTGCAGGTCCCACTGTGTGTAGATCTGCCTGTGTGAAGGTCCCCCTGGTGCAGGGCACACTGGATGCAGGTCCTCCTGTGTTTAGAACATGCTGTGTGTAGGTCCCTCTGTGTGCAGGCCCCCATGTCTGCAGGTTCCCCTTTTTGCAGGTCACCCAGTGTGCAGCTCCCCGGTGTTCAAGTCCCACTGTGTGCAGGTCCTGCCAGCTACAGGCCCCACTGTGTGCTGGTATCCCTGTCTGCAGATCTCACTATGTGCAGATTGACCCCTGTCTGCAAGTCTAAACTGTCTGCTGGTGTCTGGTGTGCAGATCCCTCTGTCTGCAGGCTGAGTTATGTGCCGGTTCTGTTGTGTGGAGCTCCTGCTGTGTGCAGGTCCTGAGTGTGCAAGTCTGTCTGTCTGCAGGTCTCACTGTGTGCAGGTGCCTAGTGTTCAAGTCCCCTTGCCTGCGGGATCTCCTGTCTGCAAGTCTCACTGTGTAGGCTGTCCCGCTGGCACAGCAGTGGTATCACTGCTTGTGGTGCCAGTGCCCTGGGTTCAGGAACAAGCTCCGGTGGTTAGAGGGTCAGTCGGGGGGGGGGGGGAGGAGGAGATGGATCAAGCAGCCGTTGCATGCTCTCCATCTCCGGGAAGGGGGGTACTACCTACCAGTGTAAGCACTCTCGGGTGACCACAGGAGTGGTTTACCAAGGGGCACATGCTTGAGTCTGGGAGGCGTGAGGGTGCTGGCATAGTTGTGCCATTGTGTCTGCACATACCATGCCTCCCATACCAGTAACATAAGAAAAAGCTTGGCCTCGGCCAATCTCTGAGCTGCTGCCGCAGAGCCACCTGATAACTGGATGTGTAGGGGGTGTACCTGGCTGTGTCTTTCTCCCACCCAGGGGATAAACCTAGGCTCCATGGAGGTGGCAAGCGGCAGGTGGCAGGGGAAGTTGGCCGGAGATATGGGGCCAAAAAAAGCATAAATAAATAAAAGTCTCACTGCGTGCAGGTCCTTCTGTGTGCAGGTCCTGCTGTGTGCAGATCCCCAGTGTGCAGGTCCTGCTGTGTGCAGATCCCCAGTGTGCAGGTCCTGCTGTGTGCAGGTCCCCAGTGTGCAGGTCCTGCTGTGTGCAGATCCCCAGTGTGCAGGTCCTGCTGTGTGCAGGTCCCCAGTGTGCAGGTCCTGCTGTGTGCAGATCCCCAGTGTGCAGGTCCTGCTGTGTGCAGGTCCCTCTGTAGTACACCCTGCCCCACTTTGTCAATTCTTCTTGCTAATTTTGTGTTGTCAGTGGACTTTAGCAGTCTATTTGTGACCCACTACTCCAGATCAGTAATACTGATGTCAAAGTGCAAGAGACCTAGCACCGAGAGCTGTGCTGTAGGCTTGTCTACATCTGCATGATCTCTGACCCTGTGAGGTACAGTATGTGACAGGGTCCACCCACTGAGCTAGGGGACTGTAGGAATGTGATGGACAGCTGGTCTTCTTTCCCCCCTAAACATGCAGGTAGGCATGTATGTGGATTCAGAATGGTGGGACGGGGGGTGGGGAGAGTGCAGAGCTGTAATCAGCACCTTGGAGAACTCCTGTGTGGGCTCTCCTGCTACTGCACAAACTGCAGTCAGATGTTGGTATTGTTTGACCTCAGATGGGTGCTGAGGTTTTGGTCTGCACCCATGGGAACACCACTGTAAGACCTCCCACAACTGTGTGAAGTTGGGGGGGGGGGGACTGAGCTGTATCCCACATCCTAGAGCACCTCACTGTATGACCCCCCATCTCTGTATGAACTGTTGAGTCTGGCCTTTGGTACAATATGTGGATATAGATGGGGGCTGGGGATGCAGTTAGCCCTGGGAGAGCTCTGCTGTGGGAATGTCAACTACTGCGCCCAGGCTGACTGTGGATTAGCCACCAGCTTTGCATACTTGCCAAGATCATGGACAAATAATTAAATGCATGACTTTGGCCTGTAGTGGCTGTCAGACTTAATGTAACAGGAAACTTTATACTTTCTTGGGTCATGTAACATTACTATGGACAGATTGGGGGTGGGACTGGGAGAGTGGTGCTGGGAGCATTGCTGTAGAGCACCCCCATAACGGACAGGTAGTGTGGAAGGTAACAGTGCCTTTCCTCCTCTCTGCAGAATTCCCATCAGTAGTGACTAGGCAGAAAAGGACCGCTTGGCCCACCCAGTCTGCCCAGTTAACTAGACTCTGGTGACCCTCCCCTCCCTTTTATTTACTAGTATTCCCTTGTGTCTATCCCATGCATGTTTGGAACCTCCCACAGTTTTTGCCCCTAATACCTCATGTGGCAAGCTGTTCCAGGTGTCCACCACTCTTTCAGTGACATTGTGTTTCCTCATACCCCTCTTAAATTCCCCCTTCTAGCTTCATTGCATGCTCTCATCTTCTGTTGCACTTTTCGTTTGAAACAGGCTCCCCACCTGTATCCTGTTCACTCCCTTGAGGTACTTATAGGTCTCTATCATGGCCCCTCTCTCCCTCCTCTCCTTCAAGGTGTACATACTGAGATCTCTCAGTCTCTCATTGTATGATTTCTCATGCAACCCATGTACCATTTTAGTTACCCTCCTCTAGACTGTCTCTTCCCTTTTTATTTTAGTTTGGAGCTATATTTATTTATTACATATACAGACAGAGAGAACATTCGGCTACTAGTAATCTCAAATTAAAAATAGTATTAATAATGTGTCTGCAACATAAAGATAAAGTCCTCTAGTTGGGGAGTGGCACAAGAAATTATTACAGTGGGCTTATAAAATCATAATTAATTGACCCTGAATGGAAAGAAGAAAAAAATAAGCAAACAAAACCCAGCTATTTAGCCTCTATAAAGTAATAACATCTATATACGGGTAGAAACCACCAGCTTACAGCTTCAAATAACTAAGAAAAAAAGAAAACTATCTCCACTCCCCTTCCAAATCTAGAACTGCCTCTTCCCTGTTGATGCCTTTTCTGAGATGTGGCCTCCAGAGCTGTATACAGTATTCCAGGTGTGGTCACATCAATGATCTATACGGCAGTACTATCACCTCCCTCCTTCTGCTTGTGGTACATCTCTTTATGCACTCCAGTATCCACTAGCCCTGCCCACTGCCTTGTCACGCTGCCCTGCGAGTTTTAGGTCATCATATATTATACTCCAAGGTCTGTTTCCTTCTTGGTGACAGACAGTACTCCTTCCACCAATTTCATACTCATCTGCTGCATTTCTAACGCACCAGGTGCATGATTTTACATTTTTTGGCACTTAACCCCAGCTGCTGCACCCTTGACCACGCCTCAAGCTTTCGAAGGCTTCTCCTCATTTTTCTCCACCCTCATCTGATTATGCACCCTGTTACAGAGCTTGGTGCTGTCTGCAAAAAGACGTGCTTTCGCTTCAAGCTCTTCTGTGATGTCATTTATGAAGCTGTTAAATAGGACCGTACCCAATACTGAACCCTGTGGCACCCTGCTGGTCACGCTCCCCTCATTAGGATGAGTGCCATTTACCACCGTCCTCTGCTGCCTCTCCATTAACCAGTTTTTCACCCAATTAACAACTCCGGCTGCCACTCCTAGTCTATCCAGCTTCTTAATTGGTCTCTTATGTGGTGCCGTGTCGAAGGCTTTGCTGAAGTCCACACAGGCCACATCCACTGCCCTTCCATGACCTATTTCCCTGTTACACAGCCAAATAAATCTATCAGATTTGTCTGACAGGATCTCCCCCTCGTGAATCCATGCTGTCTTTGGTCTTGCAACACCCTGGATTCAAGATATTCCGCTAGCCTTTCTTTTAACAGGATTTCCATTAATTTCCCTACCACTGATGTGAGACTGATCGGTCTATAGTTGCTTTCCTTCTTCCTGTTGCCGCTTTTATGTAGTGGATCTTTTTTTTTTCCATTTAATTTCATTTTTATTTAAAATGCTCAAACACAGCTGATCACAAAGACCAATCGACGTACATTACAACAATATTTCACAATCCATTACGTGACAGAATTAAACAAGTTATATAAAATTATACACTTCTTCAAATCTCAGCAGTTACAAATTCTACAGCAAATATATGTGTAACAACACAATACATTATATCACTACACACACTAAAAATTAAGTAACGCATAAAACTGTTTTTTCTCCCTATTTTCTCATCCTAAACCTGGGTTTTTCCCATGCCCATGTTTTCCAAGGGAATGCTCAGAGTTTATTTTTTTAAAAGAAAGGAATGAAGTCTGTGACTTGCTGCACAAATTTTAGAGAAAAATTCCCTGGAAACCTTTCTCATCAGAAGTCTAATCTCTTTCACCCACAACTACTCAAAGCACTTGTCCACTTTCAGGCTTCTAAGTCCCTTTAAGACTCTTTCTTCTGTAAATGGACTTGTGTTTACTTCCCCCTCCTCGTCTGTGTTCCTGCTGCTCCTTTTTGGCCCGTCCCCCTCCCCTCCATTGTGAGGACCGAACAGAAGTATCTGTTCAGGATGCCAGCTTTTTTCTATTTTTTTTTTAATTCTGTATTTTTGGTCCAGCTCCCCACTGCCGGACCATCTGCTCGGTCATGGACTCCAGCTGCGGCTTCTCATATTAGCCGTCCTCCCTGAACCCCCTGGCTTGCCCCTCAGGGTGGGGTCATGGTGCCCTGGGCCAAAGGCACTATGAACACGGGAAAGGCGGGCGTCGGCCTGAGAGCCAATTTGCAGCTGGAGTGAGCGTCATCAAGGCGGCGGGAGCAGGGTTTTCTTCCCTCTTTTTTGTGTGGAGGAGGCAGGGATGTGCAATGACATCCTGCGTCCGCCCCACCGCCTGAGGTTCTTCAAGCGCCGGTAGGCTGCGGTACCCCCAGCCTCTGCCAAGGGCCCAGCCGAGCACTGTCCCCACCTTCCCCCTGGAGAAGGAGAGCAGTCCCAGGGACCCTCCATCCATCTCCCCCAGCTGGCCCTCCAGCGACCTGGGTCCATTCCCAAACCTGGGTCACCGGCGCCGCAAGTAGAAATCCAATCACTGTGCCGGTGGACCAGCACCAGCCTTTTTTCTGATCATCCACTGTGCAGTCTCCATCCACCAACTTCCTTATCCTCACTGTCTCTCCTGTTGCCTTCCTCTTCTCGCTTATGTACCTGAAGAAAGTCTTGTCCTCTTCTGCCACCCCTTTAGCTATCCTTTCCTCTGTTTGTGCTTTGTCTTGCCTCACTGCCCTCCCTGCTTCCCTCGGTTTTACCTGGGACTTCTCCCAATTCTCCTTCCCCTGTGTTTTTTTTGTACCTCCTGAGTGCCATCTTTTTTTCCTTTACTTTGATGGCCACCTCTCTAGAGTATCATAGTGGCCTTTTATTCCTCCTGTTTTTCCCCCACGTCTTTCACACAAAAGCTAGTTGCATTCATTATGCCTTTCTTAATTGGTCCCAGTTGTTCCTTTACCCAACCCTAGCCAAGTGCCATTGCTAGGCTGTTTCTAAAGCAGTTTGTCTGCTCTTCTAAGTCCAGGACCCTCATCCTTGTGTGGTTTTCTTCTCTACCCATCTTGATACTAAACCACACTGTACGGTGATCACTGGCCCCTGGGGGACTGCCCATTGTGACATCTGTGATTCTGACTCTGTTACTGAACACTAGGTCCAGTATTGCCTTGTCCCAGGTGGGTTCACCTACTAACTGCCTGAGAAACACATCCTGCAAAGTGTCTAGGATTGCCCTCCTTCTAGCTGAAACTGCTGCTGAAATGTTCCAGTTCACGTCAGGGAGGACAAGGGGTTAAGAAATTGGGAAAAGTAAGCAGGCTTAGTGGCATGGAGGATGGAGGTGCTGGATGCCATACTTGCTGCCATGCTGGTGACCTGGGTTCATGAACGAATTAGTGTTACTTGGGGGCTGTCTGGTGGAAGAAAGACTGAGCATCCAGTGATGACTTCTTTTTTGGGGAGGGGGGACAGTGTGTACCCCTACATGATCGCCACTTAGCAGAGGCTAGGTGGCATGGCTGCAGTCACCCACCCGGTTGGCCAGGTGTGGGCGTGGAGGTGTTCCTGCATCTTCATGCAGGGTATTCGTGCCATAACATGCATGCTGGTCCAGGAGGAAAAGGGAAAAAAAAAAACACGGGAAAAATCTCAGGTGGCAGGATGATGATGACAGCGCGCCAGATGCACTGGACCAACTTTCACAACACCCACCCATCCATGCTGGTTAAAGAGGTGGTAGGATGGGTGGGTGACAGGGCTGAGGGTAGCCACCAGAAGGGGGCCACCAGAGTGAAGGAGAATAAAGAGATGATGGAAAACATTTTGGAAGAAAAGTGAAACATTTCATTCTTTGCCTTTTTTACACGTTCATACAGTATGCATTTGGAAATATCTGCACAAAAAGATTATCCTGAGAAAAGGAATATGACTGCTGTAAGGATTTGCAGATATTGTGCATCTGCAGGTATTAGCTGTACTGTAAGTGTGTTCTGTAAGAGGCCCACCCATCTCCAGTTATAAAGGGGCTGGTTTGGAAGGATTATGTCATCAACAGCTGCTCCCAGACCAAAGCTGCTTTTGCACACTTGAGGCTGGACGTAAGGAGATTTCACATTCCTGCCAAAGCCTACGGAGCACTTAACAGTACTGTTTATGATCACCAGAGAAAAGGACAAACTAGAATCTGGATTTGTGTAGTGCCTGTTATACACAAAGTAGCTGAACTTGCTCTTTCTTTACAGCTGTTTCAGCCAGGGTAGTGCAACTGGAATGCTCCCTCTTGTTTGCCTTGGAGCACTGGTTCTAGCCAACTGGCAGCTCCCAAATGCAGAGCTGCAGGGTCATGATGAGTCTGCTGTAATAACTTAGGACCCCCTTTAATGCAGCGATTGTCACTGTGATCAAATGCCATAACAACTGGGTGTGACATCACACCCAGTTATTACAGTGTTTGTAGTGCTCGCGCTTCACTGCCCTGCTTTAAAAAACGAACTGGGAATGTACGCTGTCATATTTTCAGATACTGCCGAAGATGGATCAGGCTCTTCCACCATCAGTCAGAACTGCCGCTGTTCAGACTCGCAGGGTACCAGGCAATGCGAGTGGGGTGTTGGCTGGTGAGGTCAGGCTCAGTGGGGGAGCAAGCAACAGCGAGGTAGGTCCAGTGGTCACTCCACCTGTTATGGCTCCAGCTGATACTGTTACTGCTGCAGGCTGGGTGTTGCTGCCTGTGAGAGGAGGAGGAGGACAAAGCATGGTTTTTTTTCGCCTCCCTTCCTGGCTGCCCACTCCATCGGGTCTCTTGTTGCCCCTCGACTGCCTGCCCCTGGCTCACCAGCCAGCCAACCTCCATGGCAGTCCCCAGGTAACCGGCATATCCCTTTCATGGGCGGGTCCCCCTCCTTCGAGGGGGAAGGCACCGGTGGGGCGGCCAGCACACTACTTCATTTCGGCCCGGGGTACTGCTGAGGTGCGTTGGTCCTGGGATCGGCAGCAGCGGAGGATAGAGAGACCGTCATCCGGCCAGCCAGGAAGTATTTTCCTGGTTTTCTGTGGGGAGTAGCGTCCTGACGTCAAGGCATACGCTGACGTCTGTCACTTCCCCTTGAACACCGGGCCCGGCTGTACTGCTGTACTCCCAGCCTCCGCCAGAAGTCAGCATGCGCCTGTGTGCATCCCGCCCTCCCGGAGAAGAGAGCTGTCCCTGGACTCCATCCTTCTACCCCGGCCCGACCCTCCGGCAACCCAAGTCCATTCCCAAACCGAGATTGGCGCCAGCGTCGCGGGCGAATCAACTGCTGCGCTGAGCCAGACTGACTAAGCGCATGTTTAACCCAGAATGTTGTTGGCAGTGGTCATGGTGGCAGTGAGAGGTCAGGCCTGCTGCAGCTAGGAACAGAGTTCTCCGGCAGCACCACCCCAGGACCAAGGTACAATATCTTTATTCATTCAGTCCTTATTGTTTCACAGTAAAAAGGATGTGTTCTATTTATTAAAAATACTGTTCATTTTTTCACCTAAAGTTTCGTCTATTTTTAAGTCCCTGCATAAGTTGTTATACAAAATAAAACATATTGGACTGTGTGTTTATGACATTTTTACACACCTGATGTATGTGATGACTAGATAACCCTCTCGAGCCTCAATCTCAAGGTTTATGGGTCAACACACCTCGGGCGTGTAAGAAAAACTTCATAACACACAGTCGCCTATGCATTATTCTCTATGTAATAGATGATTAGCCTCTTGTTCTGGTGGCTTTTGAAAGTTGTTCTTTACATTGAACCATGCAGAATGACTTTTAAAGAACAGAGCACTATTCAAGATGACTTTTTCAGACCAAAGAACCATGCAGAATGATTTGGAAAGCAAAGAACAGGTTTCCATTGAGAAAAGGAAAACACCTTTTTTTAAACTCAGTTTTATTCAGAAGAATGCCACGGAGATCCATATTATGCAGGTACATCACTGTGCAACAGTAGTATTTCTTTGTAAACCTTATTATACAATACTTGTGTCTAACCACAATGCGAAGACATGATATTAACCATAAATCATAAGTTTTGGATTCACTGGGGACTGGGGGCTGACCTGAAAGGATGTGGGACTATACAGGAGGGATGGCCTAACTTGGCAGAAGACACCAGGAGAAAGGACTGCTGTGTGACTGAACTTCTCTGCTGGCACTAAAGTAGAAGAACTTTTGTATTTGGACCTTTAATTTAGGGTAAAAAAACTAACATACAAAACAACAAAAAAAAAAGTGTGTGTGTTTGGGTTAACCGAACTGAATGGGTAACTGAAAAGTCATCTAGGTGTAAATCTCAGGTGACTAAAAGGACTTAACTGCTGTGAGGTTTAAATTACTTGTAGAAAGATCTGGTAAGTAGGGGGAGTGGCTTAGCTAGAAGGAAGCTACATTTAAAGACTGCCTTAGAAAGATTCTGCTAATAGCTTGGCAGAAGACAACAGGAGAAAGGACTGCTGTGTGACTGAATTTCTCTACTGGGACTATATTGCCCTCCTTCTGTCCCCTCCACCCAAAGCTAGTTCTATTTTTATAGGCACAGGATTTGACTGACAACAGGAACTTCCTGTTTAGGGGCAGGAAGTGAGTGATCACAGAACCACCAAGGACCCACCATCCTAGAAGGGCAAGAGTAGCTCTCCGGCCCCCTCTAGCTGCTGGAGGTCTGCCTCTGAACAAGTAAGTGGTCTACTGAGAAATATAGGATATTCTTGTCTCAGAACAGGACAATCAGGAGCTTAAAGGGCACACAGGCAGAAAGTAAGGAGAGAGAGAAAAAAAAACAGAGGAAAGAGTAAGGATTGCAAACAGTTAAGGGGCCAGAAATAAGACATGATTGGAGTGGTGCAGTGCAGTGGCTGTGGCGCAGCAGTTTTCCGGGAGATGTTCTGAGGATGCGGTGTTGTCCCATCGCAGGCACCTCTCTGGGCTGAGGAGGGGTTGCTCATCTCCAGGCTGAGTTGGCAAGGATTTGTGGGACCTCCTCTTCCATCCAGGGACCACCAGTGCCACTGCCGTTGCCTCAGAGGTTGCCAAGAAAGAGGAGCGGTTGGACCACAGTGGGCTCAGGGAGGGTGAGGTGGTGGAACAGAGGCACATCCCTCCAGTTGTACCTCTCCACAATTCCTATGCCATTCTGGCAAAGTGTGGTTCCTCTATGGAGGCACCTACAGTGGAGACCAAGGAGGATGCTAGGAACCTCCACAAAGGAGACCCACAGGAGGGTGGCAGGGAACCCTGCAGGGGAAGAAAACAACTCCTGGTGGGGGACTCCATTGTTAGGAAGGTAGAACTGGGCAAGGAAGGGGAGAGGGAGGTAAGGTGCCTTCCTGGCGCCATGGCTTGGAGGGACAGGGAGCGAATCCTCAGGATTGCCAGAGCAGCTGCACAGGGAAGGGAGCTGGATGTCATTGTCCACCTAGGGACAAATGACCTGGCTAAGAAAAGGATTAGAGAAGTGCAGGAAGAGTTTGTGGAATTGGGGAGGGGCCTTAGTCAAGTAGCACGCACGGTAACCTTCTCGGAGGTGCTACCCATCTATGGCATAGGAGAGGCTAGGGTGTTCCTGCCATGGGATTCAATCAGTGGTTGAAAAACTGGTGTGGAGCTCAGGGATTTGGCTTCATTGGGGACTGGGGTCCACCTGGAGTGATGCAAGCCTATACTGGCATGATGGGCTGCATCTGTCCGGGAGGAACCAGAATCCTAGGTGATAGGTTTAAATGCTTCATTGGCAAGCTTTTAAACTAGCCAAGGGGGAGGCACTGGAAAGGAGCAGGAAAATCCTGCCCCCCCCAAACAATCATGGTAGTAGGTGTGGCAAACACCAACATGGAGGTGTCGATAGGGAGAAGGGCAGGGGTAAATGGAGAAAGTGACAAAGGCAAGAAGGACAGGGATGGGGTAAAAGGGAGTAAGGCCATCAGGAAATGGAGGGTAATGAGTACCAATGCCCGTAGTCTGGGCAACAAGCTCCCTGAGCTGGTGGCCTTAATGGAAGAGGGATGCCTGGATATTGTAGCAGTCACAGAAACATGGTACACAGAGAACCATGACTGGGATGTTAACATACCAGGGTACATAACCTACAGGAGAGACAGGCAGGGGAGAAGAAGGGGAGGAGTAGCTCTCTATGTAAAGGAAGGGATAAAAGCAACTGAACAAAAGAGTAAACAGGAGGAGGAGGCACTGTGGGTCACCTTGGAGACTGGAAAGGGCACCACAATCCGCACAGGGGTTGTGTACAGACCCCCATGTCAGGGGAATGAATGGACAAGGATATGATGGAAGGCATTCTTAGAATGGCAGAGAAAGGGGAGATACTGTTGATGGGAGACCTGAATATGCCAGATGTTAACTGGAGCACATTTGCTGCAGCCACATCCAAGAGCAGGGCCATTCTTGATGCCCTACAGGTGGCAGGCATCTGACAGCTAGTTTCGGAACCCACTCGTGAGGGAGCAATCTTAGACCTCGTACTCTCAAACGGGGGCAGTGAGAGGATCTCAGATCTAGAAGTGGGTTGCCATCTGAGGGACAAGTGACCATCAAACAGTGTGGTTCACGTTAAACTCAGCTACAGAGTCAAGCCATACAAAAGTGAGGGTACTGGACTTTAGGAGGGCTGACTTTGGCAAGATGGGAGAGTGCCTCAGAAAAGCACTAGCAAACAGGCTAGAAGGGTGTGGAGCAACAATGGGGAATTATCAAACTGCCATCACAGAGGCAACAAGCCTTTGTGTGAAGCAAATAAAGAAATCAAACGAAAGAAAAAGCCACTATGGTTCTCAAGAGAGGTGGCTGTGAAAGTCAGGAAGAAAAGATAGCTTTCCGAAGTATAAGGAAACACAGAAGGAGCAGGACGAGAGCTGTACCAGTTAAGGCAGAAAGAAGCAGGGAGGAAGTCAGAATAGCAAAGGCCCAAACTGAGGAAAAGATAGCCAACTCAGTTAAGAAGGGGATAAAACCTTTATAGGTACATCAGCGAGCTGAGAAAGACAAAGGGAGGATAGTGAGGCTGAATAGAATGAACAGTGGGTGGGCAGAGGGGACAGTGAAAAGCAGGAATACTGAACGAATATTTCTGCTCAGTATTCACAAAAGAGGAGGGGGAAGTGCCTAATCCAATTAACAGAAGCACTCTTGATAGGGGGGTCGATCCCAGTCCTTTCACAGAAGAAAGGGTTCTACAAGAACTCCTAAAACTGAAGGTGGACAAAGCAATGGGTCCTGATGGAATTCACCCCAGAATTCTAAAAGAATTAAGGAAGGAACTAGTGAAACCACTGGCTACTCTTTTTAATAAATCATGGGAGGATGGTGTGGTACCCGAGGACTGGAGGAAGGCGGATGTGATTCCCCTTCACAAAAGTGGGACCAAGACAGAGGCAGGAAACTACAGACCTGTCAGTCTGACCTCTGTAGTAGGGAAAGTGATGGTGTCACTTCTGAAGGAAAGAATAGTTGAGTACCTAGAGGTCAGTGGAACACAGGATCCAAGGCAGCATGGGTTCACAGCAGGAAGGTCATGTCAGACGAATCTAATAGATTTCTTTGACTGGGTGACCAAAGTAGTAGACCAGGGAGGGGCTGTGGACATGGCCTACCTAGACTTTAGCAAGGCATGTGACACAGTCCCACACAAAGATTATTAGTCAAATTAACCAGCCTGGGAGTGGGTCCCAGGGTGGTAGCCTAAATAAAACATTGCTGGACAACAGGACACAGAAGGTAATTGTAAATGGAGTCCACTCTGAAGAAAGGGTGGTTACCAGTGGGGTACCGCAGGGTTCAGTATTGGGTCCAGTCCTTTTTAATGTCTTCATCAGTGACATTGCAGAGGGACTGGAAGGAAAAGTATGCCTTTTTGCGGATGACACAAAGATCTGCAACAGGGTTGATACACAAGGAGGCGTGGAAAGGATGAAAAGGGACTTGGCAAGATTGGAGGAATGGTCAGACGTATGGCAGCTAGGATTCAATGCAAAAAAGTGCAAAATAATGCACCTGGGAAACAAGAACCCAGGCGAAGAATACACAATGAGTGGGGAGGTAGTAACAACAACAAAACAGGAAAGGGACCTGGGGGTAATCATATCAGATGACCTTAAGGTTAGCAAGCAATGTGAGAAGGCAGTAGGGAGGGCCGGGGGTATACTGGGATGTATAGGGAGAGGCATCAGCAGCAGAAAACAGGAAGTTGTTATCCTCTGTACAGACAGTTGGTGAGACCCCATCTGGAATACTGTGTCCAGTTCTGGAGACCCCATCTCCGCAAGGACATAGACAGGATAGAGGCAGTCCAGTGGAGGGCAACTAAAATGGTGCAGGGTCTGCAAGAGAAGCCATATGAGGAGAGGCTAAAGGAGCTTATACATTATACCCTTGAGGAAAGAAGGAGGGGGGACATGATAGAAACTTTCAAGTACCTCAAGGGAATCAACAAAGTCCAAGAGGGTAGCATCTTTCAGAAAAAGAGACTTGCAAGAACAAGGGGACACAATTTAAAGATAGAAGGAGGGGCGTTCAGGGGCAATGTGAGGAAGTATTATTTCACAGAGAGGGTAGGCGGATGCATGGAACAGCCTTCCTGAGGAAGTTGATGGGTCTAAAACTGTGGGAGAATTCAAGAATGCATGGGACAGACATAAGGCAATTCTTGTGGGGGGCAGGAAGATATAGGCTGTTGGTTAACTAGGATCTGCGGCCTATCCTGTAGGTAGGGAAATGGGCAGACTAGATGGGCCTAGCGGTCCTTATCTGCTGTCAAAGTCTATGTTTCTATGTTTCTATGTTAAGGGGACCTCAGTACTTTTTGGGGGGGTTTAACTGTTACATGGATGACTATTTAAACTGACAGAGGGGGGAGGCTTTATTACCAAGGGAGGCATAACCCTCCCCCCCACACACAGAATAAAGCAACAGAGAGGGAGTGCCTGGAGGAGAAAATTCCCCCAGAACAGGAGGGCAGGATGAAGGGAGGGTAGGCAGTGTGGAGGAAAAGAGAGAAAAGAATAAAAGATGCAGCAGGAGAGAGGTACAGTGGACAAGAAACAGAGGGAGCAGCAAAGGAAAGGGGGGAGTCTCAGAAAGCATCATAGGCCAAAAGGGTGTTGCGGGTAGGGAGGGAGCAAGGTTTGGAGAGCCCTGTGCACCAATGCAAGGAGTTTAGGACATAAACTGTCAGATCTGAAAGCCATCGTAGCAGAGGGGGACCTGGACATAGTGTCCATAACTGAGTCACGGTACACTGAAAATCACGACTGGGATATGGCCGTACCAGGATGCTCTCAGTTCAGAAGGGAGGAGGGGAAGAGGTTATCTTGTATGTGAGGGAGGATATCTGAACTATAGAAGTGCAGGGGAATGCAGAGGCCGGGGAAGGGCTGGAGGTTCTGTGGCTCACCCTGGAGACAGGAGCAGTGGCCATTCTTCACCCTGGGTAAGTATACAGGCATCCAGCACAGGGGGAGGATTTCTACAAGGCATTAGGGGAAGCCACTGGCAGCATGGCGAATAAGGGGGAGTTATTGCTGGTTGAGGACTTCACCTGCCTTATGGGGACTGGAGCCTTCCAGCTGCATCTTTGATTAGTAGCAGGGCAATTCTAGACTCCTCACGGGGGTCATTTCTCAGGCAGCTAGTCAGTGAACCCAGTAGGGACGGGGCAATACTGGAACTGGTACTTACTAACAGGGACAGTATAGCAGATGTCGCAGTTACGTCACAGTGGGCTGTCCCGTGGGGGCCACTGATCACTGTATAGTGTGGTTCAGTATTAAGATGGGTGCAGAAGCAAACCACACAAAGACGAGGGTCCTGGACTTCAGAAGGGCAGACTTTAAAGTAATGGAAAACTGCTTTGGAAACAGTCTAGCAGCGGTGGATGGTCAGGGTGGGGTAGAGGAACAATGGAGAATGATAAGGGAAGGCGTAGTGAATGCCACCAGCCTCTGTGTGAGAGAAATGAGTAAAAGCAGCAGGAAAAAGGTCACTGTGGTACTGTAGGGAGGTGGCAATGAAAGTGAAGGAAACGGTGGCATTCAGGAGGTAGAAAGAAATACAGAAGGAAGAGGATAGGGAGAGGTACCTGGTAAAACAGAGGGAAACAGGGAGGGCAGTGAGGCAAGAAAAACTGCAAACAGAGGAAAGGATAGCCAAAGGAGTGGCAGAAGGGACAAGCCTTTCTTCAGGTACATAAGTGAGAAGAGGAAGTCAAGGGGTGGGATAGTGAGGATAAGGAAGTTGGTAGATGGTAACTGTGCAGAGGATGTTCAGGAAAAAGCTGACGTCCTGAACAGGTACTTCTGCTCAGTCTGCACAGTAGAGAGAGAGAGAGAGGGAGAAGGAGCAACAAGGAGCAACAGGAACACAGAAGATGAGGAGGTCAACACGAGTCCATTTACAGAGGAAAGAGTAATGAAGGGACTTGCCAACCTGAAAGTGAACAAGGCCATGGGACTGGACGGGATCCATCCAAGGATGTTAAGGGAATCCAGGGAGGAGCTTGCTGCACCACTGACATCCTTTTATAACATATCACTGGAAACAGAAGTGGTTCCAGAGGAGTGGAGGATAGCTAACATAGTTCTGCTCCATAAGAGTGGCAACAGGGAGGAGGTTAACAACTATAGACCGGTCAGTCTCACATCAGTGGTGGAGAAATGAATAGAAACCCTGTTAAAGGAAAGGCTGGAGGAATATTGTGAATCCGACGGGCTGCAGGACCAAAGGCAGCACAGATTCACAAGGAGGTCATGCCAGACAAATCTGATCAATTTGTTCGACTGGGTGACCAGGGAAATATACCAAGGAAGGGCAGTGAACATGGCCTTCTTGAACTTCAGCAAGGCCTTCAACACAGTGCCACATAGGAGACTGACAAAGAAATTGGATAGTCTAGAGGTGGAAGCCAAAGTGGTAAACAGGGTAGAAAACCGGTTAATTGATATGTGGTAGAGGGTGGTAGTAAATGGTAGTCATTCAAAGGAGGGGAGAGTGACCAGCGAGGAGCTGCAGGGCTTAGTACTAGGACCAGTACTGTTCAGTGTGTCTTCACAAGTGACATCGCAGATGTTGAAGGGAAGCTATGCCTTTTTGCAGACAACACCAACATCTGTAATAGGGTGGATACACAGGTGTGTGCGTGCGTAGAAAATGAGTAGGGACCTTAGAAAACTTGAGGAGTGGTCAGGGGTACTGCAGCTGGAGTTCAGTGCCAAAATGTGCAGAATCATGCATCTGAGGCATAGAAACCCAGGAGCTTTGTACAAAATGGGGAAGGGATACTGTTGGTTACTAAGCAGGAAAGGGACCTTGTGGTTATAATATCTGATGACCTCAAGGTCATAAGGCAGTGTGACTAGGCAGTAAGCAGGGCCAATAGGATGCTGGGGCGCATAGGGAGTGGTATCACAAGCAAGAGAGGGGGTAATATTGTGTGAGACCACACCTTGAATATTGTGTCCAGTTCTGGAGGCTGCATCTCAGAAAGGACATAGACATTGTAAAGGCAGTCCAGAGGAGGGCAACTGAACTTGTACGTGGGCCGTGTAAGAAATCATACGAGGAGAGACTGAGGGATCTCAGTCTGTACACCCTGGAGGAGAGGAGGGAGAGGGGGAACATGATAGAGGCTTATAAGTACCTCACTAGGTGAACGGGGTACAGGTGGGGAGCCTGTTTCAAATGAAAAAGTGCAACAGAACAAGAGGGCATGCAGTGAAGCTAGAAGGGAGTTTAGGAGGGATGTGAGGAAATACCACTTCACTGAAAGAGTGCCTGAAATAGCCTGCCACATGAGGTAGTGGGGGAAGAAATAATTAGGAGCTTCAAACATGCAGTGGGGTACCACAGGGATCAGTGCTGGGACTGGTCCTACTCAACATCTTCATCAGTGACATTGCGCAGGACCTAGAAGGCAGAATTTCACTGTTCGCTGATGACACAAAGCTCTGTAACAGAGTAGACACACCAGAGGGTGTAGACAGAATGAGAAGTGACCTGCAGAAACTTGAAGAATGGTCAGGGTTTGGCAGTTGAAATTCAGTGCAAAGAAGTGCAAGATAATGCATATGGGGCACAAAACCCTGGCACAATATATCAGTTGGGGGTGAGGATATAGCATGCACCAAGCAGGAAAGGGATCTTGGGTTATCATCTGATGACCTCAAGGTAGGAAACAGTGTGACAAGGCAGCAGGTAAAGCAAATAGGACGCTGGGGTGTATAGCAGGGCATCACCAGCAGGAAAAGGGAGGTCATAATTCCGTATACAAGACACGGTGAGGCCCCACCTGGAGTACAGGTATGGTTCTGGAGACCATACCTACGTAAGGACATAGACAGGGGAGAGAAGGTTCAGAGGAGGGCAACAAAGATGGTGCATGGATTGCATCACAAGTCCTATGAAGACAGGTTGAAGGAACTGAACATGTACTCCCTGGAGGTGAGGAGGGAGAGAGGGGATATGATAGAGACATACAAGTATCTTACAGGGAGGAACAGGGTGCAGGAATACACTATTTTTAAGTGAAAAAGATGTTCCAGGACTAGAGGGCATGGGATGAAGTTGGAGGGAGGACGATTCAGAGGAAACATGAGGAAGAATTTCTTCACAGAATGGGTGGTTGACAAGTGGAACACCCTGCCAGAGGAAGTGGTGGGGGCTGAAACAATCACGGGATTTAAGAATGCATGGGATAGACATAAAGGAATTCTGGAGGTCAGGAGTAAGGGGCAACAAACTTCTAGGAAAACATAAACTAAACTTACAAGCTCAAATGGGCAGACTGGGTGGGCCATAGGCCCTTATCTGCCGACACTGTCTATGTAACTATGGATAGGCACAGGGGAATACTGGTAAATAAGCAAGGGGGTGGTCTCAAGAAATCTGTTAGGGTGTGCAGTGACAGAATAGGCAGGGAACAATTGGGCAGACAGGGTGGGCCATGCAGTCCTTTTCTGCCAAAAAATTCTGTTTCTGTGCAGGCCATAATGTATAGTTACATACAGGACCTTGTACGGTAAACAGTAACTGTTTAAACAACTGTATCATAAAGTGACCGTAAGTGCTGAAACCAAATCATAACTGTTCTGATGTTCTTACCCCAGGAGTCCTTTAGCATCAGTAACTATAGCAGTTAGTTGGCTAGGTGCAACTGCCCCAGAGGTATGCCTTTAAGAGAATTTATTTAAATGAGGTTGAGCATTAGCCAATCAAAAATCAGGAGGGGAGCGAGCTGAGTGAGAGCAGCCTGAAGGGCTTCAGAATTTTTCTCCACTGACTGAGCAACATTGCCTCTCAACTTTCCTTGTTGACAGTCTCCTATTCGCTTATCTTGGTAAAGTTTTCCTCATAAATTAAATTTTTTAATGTGCTGAGTATAATTTTATGGTTTTTGTTAGCGGTTGTGTTTTTTTGCGCATTTGTGTTATTTTTACCACAACTGCGTTGTTTTTACCGCATCTGCTTAAATTATATTCGTTTTTTACTGTGGATCCTTAGTTTCTACAGTTCTTCACTTTTTTAACGCAGTTCGTGAAGCAACCATCAAATTTTTGTGTTTTGCCTTATTTTTTTACCTCAGACCTCGCAGGTTCTACCACGAGACAACCAATTGTACTTCAAAGTTTGACAGTTGCTGTTGGGTTCTCTGAGGATTGGCAAGATCAGAGAGTCCCACAGTTTCATAAAACTGGACCTAAAAGTGTCAACTGTCACAGGACTGGCTTCACAGCATCAACAGAAACCTGTGCTCAGTTTTTGACTGGTATTGCTGGGTTCTCTATAAGACTGGCATTGGTACAGATTCCCAGTACTACAAAAAAAATAATAATAATAAAGAGAAATAGACAGAGTTTATTAAACTGTCACGGGACTGGCTTCACAGCATTTTACAGAAACCTGTGCTCAGTTGTATTTTAGTCCAGATCTCGGGTTCTCTTTGTAAAACTGGCACACAGCAAAGAAACCTAATTAATAAGTATGGCTGAGGAAAAATCAAAGGCTACTGATGGGGGCCATCCAAAAGTAGTAACAATAAAAATGTAAGCAGGGGTGCTGATGAAGCCTCCAGATCCCAACCAAAAAATAAACCTTCCAAAGGAGATGATGAAGTTCCTCACAAATTAAAAAATAATAAAAGTGATGAAAAAACGGAAGCTCGATCAGGCCGCTGATGAAGTGGCTAAAAAGAAACTCTGTCAAGACAAAAACGCTCCTGTTCCTCCTGGGAAAGCCAATAGTGAGACAACAGGCAGCTTAAAGCATATAGAAAAAAAAAAAAAAATGAACCATATACAGCACTGTCTGCGCAGGTCCCTACTGTGTAAGATTTGGCAAAAGCACGGCACGTCCTTCAGACCTTACAAAAGATGGGGTCTATGTTTACTAGGGCTAGTATGCACTTTTCCACAGTTCTGTCTTCCGCAGACTGTGAGGGTGATACAGTTGATGATGAATAATTTTATGATGCCCTTGACATGAATTTAGAGGGCCTAGAACTGTATGTGTCCACTACCCTCCGTTTGGAGCTTCCACTGCTAACCAGGAGGATCCCCCCTTTGTGCTTACGCTTATACAAAACATGTTAGACACCCTGGACCTCTCTACTCAGGAGTCCATCTAAGGTGAGGATAAGGATGAAAGATTATAGGGAGATGAAAGGTCTTCCACTTCCTAAAAGACTGGTTGTGCCTGTCTTTAATGAAAAAATAAAAATAAAAATACCATGAACCTGCTTCAAACCCCCACTTCTGTGGCAGGGGTTCGCAAGTGGTCTGGAAATTATAATAAATAAATAACTAAATATATCAATTGTTTAACAGTAATGCTGAGTTCTATCTGTACATCCCAGCCATGAGAGTTTAGTGCAGCAGGCAGCTTGTGAGAAAGCTGGGGTCTCCTTGTCCTCCTTACCCCTGGACAAGGAGTCCACAAAAATAGATTTCATAGCCACCACAGAGGCTTGTCAAAATTTTTCCTGCATGACTTTTATGGCTAAATATCAGAAAGCACTGTGGAATTCTGTCCTGGCCATTACCCACAGGATACAATGGTACAGAAGCTGGTGGACATGGCAAAACCTGCCCTGGAAGCTATGTCATACCAATTCCACAGGGCAGATGACAACAAGGATGCTGCTTCTAGAGCCATGTCTCATGCCATCTCTCTGAAGCACTTTACCTGGCTTAGAACTACCGGTCTAGCCTAAGACTCCCAGTTTAAGGCCATGGACTTTCCCTGTGATCAAATCATGCAGCAAGGCCTCCCTGCCCTGTGGAAATTCCTCCTGAAGGCAGTAGGGACAGAGGTTATTTTCCCAGGCCTTACATTCCCTCAATACAGGGGTGCTTTCAGAGGGAGGGGCAGAAGGGGCCAAATGTGGCCACCTCTTCCCAGACAGCAGCTTCACCATCTAAGCCCTGACATGAGTGTAGGCAGACCTCAAGTGTACCCAGTTGTCTAAGCCTCTATCTCCAAAACAAGTGTTACGGTTGGAGTTGGAGGTAAAAAACCTTCTAGCTCTGTGAGTGGTGGAGAGGGTCCCGGCCCATGGAAAGGGGCAAGGGCCCCTACTTCAGGTATTTTCTGACACAAAAGACAACCGGGGAGTGGTAATCTATTTTGCTGTTAAAACCCAAATTCAGGATGGTCACCCTGTTACTAGTCATACAGTCCTTACAGTAGGGAGACGGGCTAGCCTCCCTGGTACTAAAGGGCCCCCTTTTTTCCATTTACCCATTAAGAGGTCTCACAGGCAGTTTCTCAGGTTTAAATTCCCTGTGGGCTCACTGCAGCTCTTCAGCCCTAGGATTCTTTTCAAAGTACCTGGCAGTGGTAGCAGCACACCTCAGGAGGCTGGGCGTCTCTACCTACACCTTTTTCGCTGATCGGCTCATAATGCCAAAATCTCCTTGCCAAGTCAAAGAGCCCTTTTTTCCCTTACAGGATTCACTCTGGAGTCTCTGGGTTCCCTGGGAAATCTAAATAAAGTCTCACCTGGAACCCACCCAGCTACTTACCTTCGTATGAGCTAAGCCGGACACCCAGAAAGGATATACCTTCCTTCCGCAGGTGAGAGTTCACACTTTCCTTTAGTAGCAGATTCTTTCATCCAGAGACAGCAAGACCAGCCAGACATTTCATCAGGCTACTGAGACACATGGCTTCAATGCCTGCAGTGGTCCCAGGATTAGGTACAGGACGCGACACCTGCAAGCCTACCTCAGAGCTCGCTGGTCTTAAAGAAGCAGCAGTTTTTTAAAGCTGATACCTGGGACGGAGCAGTTCCTTCAGATTCTGCTTTGGTGGAAGACTCCTGCAAATCTGGCAGCAGGGATACCCTTCCAGGCTTCACTTCCCACAAAGGTGATCACCACAGACGCCTCCCTCCTGGGGTGTGGAGCACATCTGGACAGTGCCTCAGTAAGTGGCACCTAGACTCTCCAAGAGTCGCAGTTACACATAAACCTTTTGGAACTCGGTGCAATCTTTCTACTTCTCAAAACATTTGCTTCTGGCACAAAAGGACAGACTCTACAAATTTGAACAGACAACACCACTGCAATGTTTTACACAAACAAGCAGAGTGGTACCAGATCAAGATTATTCTGTTCGGAGTCTGAAAATCTAGTCTCTTGCCTTCTTCCTGGGAGTCAGCCTTTCAGCTATTTCACCTCCCAGGCAAACACAATACTCTGGCAGATGCTCTAAGTCACATCAGTCAAGGCCAGAACAAATGGACTCTGAACAAACAAGTACTAACCACAGTGTTCAGGTGGTGGGGCACACCAGAAGTGGATCTGTTAGCCTCACTCCTCAACTTCCAGCTGCCTCAGAACAGTTGCAGGCCCCCAGTCCTGGGAATGCTTCCCCTGGATGTCTTGATCCTGGTCTGGTCAGGGAGGTTCCTATATGCATTCCCTCCTTTTCTCCTGATACTCAGGGTATTGCTGAAACTTGGACATCAGCCTGCATCGATGATACTGGTGGCTCTGGATTGGCCCAGGCAAGCCTGGTACCCTCTCCTTCTTTCCCTGTCCCGTAGCAGGCCAATTCGCCTGCCACCAGCTCACTCCCTGCTGATCCTTCCTCAGACAGGAGTACATTATCCAGACATGCACTTTCTTCACCTCAAGGCCTGGTTCTTGAGAAGTTAAGAGTTTCCATCCTCTCAGTACTCTGAACAGGTCCTTAAGATCCTGAGAATGGCTAAAAAAATGAACGCTAAGAAGACTTATGCAGCCAAATGGAAAAGATTTTCCCTCTGCTGCAAGAGTAAAAAGGTCGATCCCCTTTCAGCTTCAGACCCTCAGCTGCTGGATTACCTGGTACACTTGCAGGCATCAGGCTTGAAACCATCTTCCCTCAAGTTATGCCTGGCTGCATTTTTGGCCTACCTTTCGGTGGGAAAGAAGAAATCATTTTTTTTCCCACAGCATATTTAAACAGTTTTCCAAAGGCCTCTTGCACCTCCAGCCTCCAGTCAGGGAGCCAGTTCCCCCTTGGAGCTTGAACCTCTACATAGACAGGCTCATGAAACCACCCTTTGAGCCTATGTCCACGGCCCACATCAAGTTTGTAACTTGGAAGACAGTCTTCCTGGTAGCCATTATCTCTGCCAGGAGTATTTGAGAGCTACAGGCCCTGTGCACTGAGCCAAACTACATCATTCCCCACAACGATAAAGTTGAGCTCAGGACAAATAGGACATTTTTGCCAAAGGTGGTTTCGGAGTTCCACCTAAACCAGTCCATTACTCTGCTTGTCTTCTTTCTGAGAAATCCACTCCTGGTGAGCTAAAGCTTCTCAGCTGGGATGTCAGAAGAGCCCTCTTTTACTTCATAGAGCATACTAGGCAGTCCAGAGGCCCTTCCACTCAGTTGTTCCTCACCTACGGGGATGTAGGCAGAGGAGGACCAGCTAGCAAGAGAACTATTTCCTGCTGGTTGGTCTCTTGTATTAGATTCTGCTATGAGAAAACTGGTCATCAACCTCTTGTAGGGCTCAGAACCCACTCCACCAGGGGCACTGCAGCCTCGATGGCAGCAGCAAGGGACATAACCCTTCTGGACATCTGCAAAGCAGCTACCTGGACATCTGTGCACACCTTTATGAAACACTACAGTTTGGATGTGCAGACCAGATCTGATGCCAAATTTGGCAGGGTGGTTCTGCAGAGCCTCCTTCCTAAGCAGGTTCTCTGCCCACCTCCCACTTGGTACTGCTCGGTAGTCTGCTATAGTCACTGATGCTAAAGGACTCCTGGGGCAAGAAGAAAAAATTACTCACTGCAGTAATCTTTTTTCTTCCAAGGGGTTCTTTAGCATCAGTAAGCTCCCACCCTTCCTCTCTGGTTCACCTGTCATGAGAAGGGCTCTGTTATCACATCTCTTACCAAAATGGGTTTTTCATTAGTGAGTTTCGTACTCAGGTTGTTGTTTTTTCCATTTCCAGTTTTTGGACATTTGCATGTTTTTTGAATCCTGTTGATTCATTTTCAGGGCATGTGCCCATTTTCTTGGAAAAAATTCTGAAGCCCTTCAGGCTGCTCTCACTCAGCTCACTCTCCTCTTGTCTTTTGATTGGCTAATGCCCAAGTTCATTTAAATAAATTCTCTTAGAGGCATACCTCCAGGGCAGTTGCACCTAGCCAGCTAACTGCTATAGTTACTGACACTAAAGGACCCCTTGGAAGAAAGAAGATTACTGTGGTGAATCATTTTTTCTTATTGTCTCTTTTGTGTCTCCTTTCTCCGTTGAATTGAATTCCTGGGACTTGAGTGGACGGGGGCATACTGGGTGGGTGACCTGAGGGAGCTATTAAGCCCCTGTATGTATTTTTCTTGTTGGGGATATTTAGGCATATTTTAGATCCCTAGGCCTGGTTTTCTGTAGCGGTCTCCCATGTTAGGCAATGTGATTCCAATTGGCCCCATAACGTGCAATATTTCTCAGCAGTCATGTTCAGTTCGGCTTTTACGAGTTCCACTGTTTGTATCCCCATCATCCTGTTCTTTGCCCTACTACTGAAGGGAGGGTCTCAGAAAGCCAGTGTATTGTGATGCATTGACAAGCTACAGTATACATTAAGGAATTTAACATTCTAAACTTTTGAGAGCTCACCACCCCCATGGGTACCCCCAGGACCATAAACTTGAACTCATGTGGGAGCTGCTTCCCCCATATTGCATTCAGCTGTTCTTGGATGTTTTTTGCAATATTCTATCAACTTGGGACAGGGACAAAATATGGGATAATTTGTTCCCGCCTGTCCGCATCCCCTCTGAGAGTCAGGTGAGCTGTGTTCTCCAAAGTGCTGTGAAATACTGGGGACATGGAAAAAGCAGGTGCACACCCTCTATATCTATATTGTTGCCAACTCAGGGAATCGGAGATTTTCCTTTTTCCACGTGTCCTCCCATTCCTGTATTGGAAGGGGCAGGCCAGATTCTTGTTTCCAGCTGATCTTCACCCTCTCGGTAGGATTCTTTCTGGCTTCTGTTAGTATTTGGTATAGTTGAGAGATGGATTTACCCTCCACCCTGAGCATCACAGCCAGGTAGGAGAAATTTTCTAAACCAGTGAGGTCCGTTTTTAGGTTCTATAATCCAATACTGATTGTCAGATAATGCTGTAGCTGGAGGTACCTGAAGAAATCACTCTGCCGTAACCCATACGTTTGCCTTAAGGTGTCAGATGTTATTATGTGGCCCTCACTGACCATCTGTCTGTAGTGCGTTTGGGCTTTGTGGTTCCACCTTTTAAACCCATTGTCAGTTTGTGGTGGCAGAGAACCAGGGCCCTCTGTAGTAGCTGTTAGGGGGCCCAGGGAGTTTGGAGTTCCTGTCAGGGTTCTCACTTTCTGCAGTATCCTAAGGGTCTGCTTGTTCCAGGGGTTACCAATGTGCCTCCACACTTCTGGGGTGAGCTTTACAAAAATCCATACAAAAGAGTCAGCAGGGCGGGTACATTTTCTAGATCATACTACTCCATTCTGTCATGTTGCTTTGTGCAAGATATTACTGGGTGCTTGGCTACTAAATAATATATTCTGAGGTCAAGGAAGCACAATCCAGGGGGCGTGGCCAAGCCGGCATCCAGAATGTCAGCATAGTTCTGGAGCTCCGTTCCTGCACTGCTGTTTTTGTTGCTTCCCCTACCTCCTCAGGGCCTGAATTGACAAGAAAACTGAAGGTAATAAAAGACAAGCATTTGTCAATGCCAAATATTGATTGCGTTGGTCTGTTGAGCTTGCTCAGTGCCCCTCTGTCACTCGCTCAGTCTGTTTCTCCTGGTGCTGCAGGCTGCTGTTTTGTACTGGGCTCCTGTCTGCGTTGGCAGCTTTTTCTGCCCACTAAGAAATCTGCAGCTGTCCCGACAGAGCTCCGTTGAGGTGGCTCACTCCCCCTCTCTCACTCGCTCATTCTGTTTCTCCTGGCGCTGCAAGCTGCCCTTTTGTACTGTGCTCCTGCCTCTGTTGGTGGCTTTTTCTGCCCACAAAGAAATCTGCAGCAGTCCCGACACAGGTCTGTTGAGCCTGCTTACTCCCCCTGACTCAGTCACTTGTTCCGTTTCTGCCAGCGCTGCAGGCTGGCCTTTTGTAGTGGGCTCCTGCCTGCGTTGCCGCCTTTTTCTGCCAACAAAGAAATCCGCAGCAGTCATGATAGAGCTCTGTTGAGCTGCTCCTCCCCAAATCTCACTCGCTCATTGTGTTTCTCCTGAAAGCTGCAGGCTGCCCTTTGTACTGAGCTCCTGCCTGTGGCGCTTTTTCTGCCCACAAAGAAATCTGCAGCTGTCCCGACAGAGCTCCGTTGAGGTCGCTCACTCCCCCTGTCTCACTCACTCATTCTGTTTCTCCTGGTGCTGCAGGCTGCCCTTTTGTACAAGGCTCCTGCCTCTGTTGGCGCCTTTGTCTGCCCACAAAGAAATCTGCAGCAGTCCCGACAAAGCCCCGTTGAGCTCCCTCACTCCCCATCTCTCACTCACTCATTCGTTTCTGCCGACACTGCAGGCTACCCACTTTTCAGAGCATCCTGCCTTTTGCCCGTTCTTCTGCCCACAAAGAAATTTGCAGCAGTTACAATAGAGCTCCGTTGAGCTCGGGTCAGTCCTTCTCTCTCTCCTCATTCATTCTGTTTCTGCCAGGCGCTGCAAGCTGGCCTTTTGTACTAGGCTCCTGCCTGGGTGCCCACCTTTTTCTGCCCACAAAGAAATCCATCAGTCACAATAGAGCTCCGTTGAGGTCGCTCACTACCGCTCTGTCACTGGCTCATTCTGTTTCTCTTGGCGCTGCAGGCTGCGCTTTTGTACGGGGCTCCTGGCTGCGTTGGCACCTTTGTCTGTCCACAAAGAAATACGCAGCTGTCCTGACAGAGCTCCCTTGAGGTCGCTCAGTCTCTCTCTCTCATGTGCTCATTCTGTTTGTCCTGGTGCTGCAAGCTGCCCTTTTGTACGGGGCTCCTGCCTGCATTGGAGCCTTTTTCTGCCCACAAAGACATCCGCAGCAGTCCTGATAGAGCTCTGTTGAGCTCACTTAGTCCCCCTGTCTCACTCTCTCATACTGTTTCTCCCACCGCTGCAGGCTGCCCTTTTGTACTAGGCCTCTGCCTGCATTGATGCCTTTTTCTGCCCACAAAGAAATCCGCAGCAGTCCTGACAGCGCTCTGGTGAGTTCGCTCACTCCTCCTCCCTCACTCGCTCTCTCATTCTGTTTCTCCCAGTGCTGCAGGCTGCCCTTTTGTACTGGCCTCTTGCACTGGGGCCTTTTTCTGCCCATAAACAAATCCGCAGCAGTCCCGACAGAGCTCAGTTGAGCTTGGTTACCCCCCCCACTCGCTTGGTTAATCTGTCCCAAACACTGATTTCCCACAGCGACCGTGCAATTCTCCGTCAGGAGTGCAAAAACATATTTTAGCCAGGATGTGGAAAATGACAGCTGTACTGTTCATAAGGAGGTGTGAAAAAATGCCACTGTTGAAAATGTGGCGTGAAAATATTACAAATTTGCGAAGTTACAAGGGTGCGTGGAAACAGTTCAGCGCCGCTTGTAACACAATCATATTATGGAGTTTCGTCACCAAATTTTTAACATAGGCATTTTATGACCTCTGCTCATGAACAGTATCACTGTCGTTTTCTTAATCTGTCCCGAACAGTGATTTCCCACAGCGATCACCGTATTCTGCGCTGGAAGTGGGAAAACACATTTCGGCCAGGATGGGAAAAAAGACAGTTGTACTGTTTACAAGTAGGTATAGGAAAATGGTAATGTTGAAAATCTGGAGTGAAAATATTACAAATTTGTGACATTACGAGCGTGCGTGCAAACTGCGCAACACACGCTCATAACACAGTCATTTTATGGAGTATCGTTACCAAATTTTCAACATAGGCATTTTAGGACATCTACTCATGAACAGTGTCACAATAATTTTCTTAATGTGTCCCAAACATAGATTTCCCACAGCAACTGCGCTATTCTGCGCGGAAAGTGCGAAAACACATTTCGGCCAAGATGTGAACAATGACAGCTATACTGTTCACAGGAAGGTGTGAAAAAATGTCAATGTTGAAAATCTGGTGTGAAAATATTGCAAATTCACGAATTTATGAGCGTGCGTAGCAACTGCGCAACGCATGCTCGTAAAACAGTCATTTGTTTTATTTTTTTCCACCAAATTTGCAACATAGGGTTTTTGAGAGCCCATCTCATGAACACTGGCACTGTCGCTTCATTAATTGGCACCGAAAGGTGATTCCGTGCAGTGAACGCAAAATCACCTTTTGGGGCTGATTAACGCCATGACAGTTCAAAAATTAATGAGGAGGGGTCCCAAAAACCCCATGTTCAAAATTTGGTGCCAAAATTCCAAACAATGACTGAGATATGCATTAAAGTTGAAAAAATCCTATTTCTACCATTATACAGCTTACCGGCATTTTCTCAGTTCGCGGTCGGCTTTGAAGAGTGCAGATGTGTTCCCGGTCCACCGAAAATCGTCGTGCCAGACTCCGGAGGTAAGTATAGAGGTGAGGGGCAGATGGGAAGCAGGGTGCACAGTGGTGGGCGTGGGTTGTGGGTGGGGGGCAGGGAGGCGCAGAGGGACAGTTCCTTTTATCAGGAAAAAAAAAAAAAAGACTTAGCGGGACCGTTTTTACTTTACAGGGGCATGTGGCATGTTGGGGTGGGCTCCCAGCATGTCACCAGAAACTTCTTTTGGGGGCAGCAGTAGCCGACCGGAGATTGGGCACCCCGTCGGCAGACAATAAAAGTGGGAGGTTTACCTAATGCCGATGGTGGGGCTCCTGTCAGCAAGTAAATACTGTGGGGGTTAATATTGTTTGTGAAGATCCTGCTCTGCAGTGACGGGTCGCTCCCTCATTGCAGCGAATGGCTTACGCTGCAATGACGAGGCGGCCCCTGATTGCAGCGGCTGATTTGTCTCAAGTTGGTGGCACGCTGGCTGAACTAGTGACAGCAGCAGCAGCAGCAGCGTGCCATGGCATTGGGGGATGCTGGACAAGCCTTTAAAGGCTGTGGGGGGATTGGCCACAAGAGCGCCGCGCCTCCACAACCTGCTTGTGGAGAAAGCTGCCGCAATATGTTTCTTGCGCATGCGCGCAATCAGCATAAAAATAGTACTATGCCTCCCAAGCTGTCGAAAAAACAGGGAGAACTCAACTTTAAAAGCGCTGTTAAAGGTCTCAAAATATCAAGTGCGGAGGCCCTGCCACCACCAGTGGAGAACATGGCGAATATGAGCATCGAGAACCAGGGAGAAGGGGGAGCTGAAGGAATTGTCTCTTCACCGATTCTGGCCCTAGAAAAATTATTTAATGACTTCAAATACGATCTGACGTGCAAGATGAATGCGGGGTTTGAAAATGTGTCTGCCCAGCTGGTGCATCTCAAACAACGGTTAATACAATGGGGAAACAATCGAACAGCATTCAACTCGCCTAACAGAAATTGAAGAGTGAGTAAGTGCACAAGAAGATCTGTCCTCTCAAATTAACCCTCAGTTACAATCTGCTTTGGCTGAAATAGAAAAGTTGAAGGCGATATTAGATGATCATGAAAACTGGGAAAGACATACTAATATACGAATAATGAACCTGGCTGAAGGATTGGAGGGCTGTGACTGCGCAGCTTATTGTAAATCTTGGCTTAAAACACATCTGACCCTACCTTCTGAATGCACGCTAGAAATACAAAGAGCGCATAGAACCCCAGGATGCCGTCCTGCTCCGAATGACAGACCAAGGCATATTATACTAAAATTTCTACGATACCAGGACAGAATGATGGTGTTGGAGGCCACGAGGAAAGCAGGCCCCATACGAATAGAAGCACGGCCAGTCAGTATCTTTCAGGACTTTTCCTGTACAGTACAGATGGAATGAAATGCCTTTCTGCAGGTGAAGAGGCAATTGCACCAACTAGAGTGGCCTTTTGCACTGCTGTACCCAGCTCGATTAATCATCCGGAGAAAAGATAAGTCATCAAAATCTTTTACAGATCCAGATGCGGCATTGCAATACATAGTCCAGGAGGTTAACCAGCAAGGCAATGCGGATTGATGAATATCCTTTTGAATGAAGGATTTTGGAACTGGGCAGGACAGCGCTGAAAGGACCAGGGGTTCTATTCTTTTCTGTACTCTGGCAAAATGGGGTGAGATTGTTCGAAGGGGGGGAGTGGGCCTTTTATATGCCTGGTCAGATCCGTAACCCATTTTGGGGCCTATAATTGCAGAATCTGACAGCCTACCCTACGCCCCTCGATCGGTCCTCCAAAATCTGGGTTGCTTGGTTGGGGACATAATTTACCTGTAGTCAACCAAGTAAAGTGTATAGAATTTGGGGAATTTCAGGCGATTTGGATTGAGATTGCTTGGGGGAGGGGGAAGTGGGGCTTTTTCTTCGCCTGGTCAGATCCGAAACCTGCTTCAGGGCCTATAACAGCAGGATCTGGCAGCATACCCGACGCCCCCCCCGATCGGTCTCCATTATCAGTCCTCCATTTTGTGAGCTATTTAACTGGGGACATATCCTATCCATAAACACCCAAGTAAAGGGACACTGAATTTGGGACTGTTTAAACTGGACTGAAAGTTCAAATTTAATTGTCCTGATCTATTGTATTATGCTCTCTATTTTGTAGTTCTTCAGTATGAGACATGCAAAACAATACTTTTTCTGGTTTTCTGTATACAGAAAGGTATACTAGGAAGAAAGCTCCGGGGGGCAACAGTTTAATTTTACATGGAAAATGTGGTGTCTGGGAGGACAAAATGAGAAGTGTAATCTCACATATAATTTTAGGCTGCTGGATGGGAATATGAATGTGGGATGGGGAGGCCACCCGAAATATACGAGGACATCTGAGCCATTAGGGGGCTGTCAATTTTCAGTATTATTAGCCAGGGCTGAACCAAACCTGAGGTGCCTCCCAATAAGGATTTCTTTAGAAAATTTGTATTTATTCTCTGCTTCATCCCAGCTATAGTTAATACTCTGGACACCGCAGATAAAATCATTTATTTAAGAAGATAGGCGGTGCAGGCCGGAAGGGTTATCCCACGATACTAAAGAGGGAAGGCACTAAGTAGACTAAAACAGGAGGGAGGGTATTGGGAGGGGGGATAAGTATCTGGCATTCTTTAAGTTAAGTTTAGGTAGTGGAACGTCTCTTAGGTAATTGTTGTGCCAGGTGCGCTTTTTTTTTTGTAATTTTTTTATTCTTTCTCAAGGCTGGGACATGTCCAGCCTCAGAGGTAGCCAGAGGAATATTTAGTTTTGGGGTTTAAGAAGTTCTTACTATGGGGATGGGGGGGGCAGGGGTCATGTATGTTTGGGTTTGAAAATCAAAAATTAAAGAGATGTGTGGAAGGAGAGGGATGGATTTGGATGTATTGGTGTATGGCGGAGGGTCTTGGGGCAGAGAAATTGTCTCTATAAGTTGAATGGCTAGCCTGAGACTGCTTTCTTGGAATGTTAATGGGCTTAAAACTGCAGTAAAGCAGAAAAGAGTCTGGTCTTAAGTAAAAAAAGCACAAGTAGATGTGGTTATGTTGCAGGAATTGCATTTGAGTCAAGAGGAAATGACAAAGTTGAAAAGTAAATGGGGGGGAGGACATGATGGCTTCTTACTTTACATCTAAAGCCAGTGGCATATGTATTTGGTTTTGTCCTGGGCTTAGGACCCAGATACATTCTTCCCTGGTAGATGGCCAGGGACAATATGTGACAGTGGAAGCCACTGTGGAGGAAGAACCTCTGGTGTTGGTGTCCCTCTATGGTCCTGCTTTTGACTGCACGGAATTCTTTGAGCACCTGGCAATTGCATTGGCTAAGTTCCCTGACCAATTGATTATAGGGGGAGACTTTAATTCCTATTGGGACCCGTTACTGGATCATTCTAATCCACACTTCAAAAGATACCCCAAAAGTGTGAAGGCCCTGCGGCACATGGCTTAGACATCCTGATACTAAAGAATTTTCTTTTTTACTCCCACGCTCACAAAATATATACTAGATTGGATTATTTCTTGGCCTCTTCCATTTTTCTGCCATGGGCGGAAAGGATTCAGTATGGTCCTATTCTGGTATCGGACCATGCTCCCCCTTCACTTAGAGCTGGGATGCAGGACTAGAGAGGTGGGGGCAAAGCAGTGGAGACTTGATCCAGTTTTGTTACACGATTCTCAATTTATTGAACAAATGTCTAGTAGACTTAAAGAATTCTTAGAAAATAATGAAATAGATGACACCTCGGCTAAAACAACGTGGGAGATTCTTAAGGTGTATGTGAGAGGAGAAGTTATGTCTTATTCCGCATTTAAAAAGAAACAGGAAGAAAAACGAGAGAAAGGGAGTTGTTACCATATATTATGACGTTAGAGAAGCAGAATATGGAGGGCCAGTCCCCGGAAAAGTTGGAATTGTTAAAGTCTGAAGGGGGAATATAACTAGATCAGCTCAAAACGAATAGAAAGAGACACAGTGATATCTAGGGCAGGGCAATATTTTGAAGGAGACAAATCGGGGGAGTGGCTGGCATGACTGATAAAAAAAGAAGAGGGCAGAGAGAACTATTATTGATATAGAGAAAGAGAATGGGGTGGCTACCTCCTCGGCTCAAAAAATAAATATTTTTAAATTGTTTTATGAGACATTATACACCTCGGAAATACCACAAGGTGCCAATCCAGACATTTTTTGGACAAAATCCCTTTACCCCCTATTTCAACAATTAAGAATAAGAAGCTGGGTTGACCTCTCACAGAACAGGAGGTTAAGGAGGCGGCTTGGGCTTCTAGATCTGGTAAGGCCAGATGGATTGCCCTCCGAGTTTTATAAAACGTTCTGGGGGGAGTTGGCACTGATATTCATGGCCATGCTTCAGGAGGTGTTAGAATGGAAAGACTTAACAGCATCCCAGCAGTTAGCTACTATTACAATTCTCCAAAAACCAGGTAAGGACCCAAGAAAATGTGGATCATATCGATCCATTTCGCTGCTCAAAGCAGACTACAAAATCATTGCAAAGATTTATGGCAAAAAGGTTGGAGAGAGTTCTGCCTGGGGTCATTCATCAGGATCAAGGGGGTTTTGTAAGGGACAGGCAGGCTAGACTTAATTTGAGACGGGTCCTGAATATCATATGGCATGGATCGAGGGGGAAGAGGTGCTCCGGAGGCCTCCTCGCATTAGACGCAGACAAGGCATTCAATAGGGTCGAATGGCCATTTATGTTTGCGGTCTTAAAGAAATTTGGTCTACACCCTAACTTTTGCCGCTGGGTAGCTAGTTTATACAAGTCTCCGAGGGCCCAAATCCTGGCTAATAATACCCATTCTACCCCCTTTAGACTATATAGAGGCACTCGACAGGGCTGCCCTCTTTCACCCCTTATATATGTTCTCACCATTGAGACATTGGCAGTAGCTATAAAGAGTCACCAGGAGGTCAAAGGGTATAAGATTAATGGGAAAGAACAGGTTATTTCCTTATTTGCAGATGATGCTCTGCTATTTTTAAATGACTCGGAGAGAGCCATGCCTGCTTTGACCACTCTATTTAAGGAATACGGACCCTCGTCAGGCCATAAGGTTAATTGGGGTAAAAGTGAGTGGCTTCCATTAGGCTGCGTGGGAAGACCAATCAATATAGATGGAGTGGAGGTGCCCCCTAAGTCAGTGATAAAATATCTTGGGATACAACTCCCTTGGAAGCTAAAAGAAGTGGGCCATTTAAACTATAAACCCTTGGCAACAAAAATGAAGGAACAGTGTGGTAGGTGGAAGTCACTTCCTCTGTCTTTATTAGGGAAAGTGAATTTGGTGAAAATGCAAATTTTACCACAATGCCTCTATGTTTTCCAGACCCTGCCGGTCATGGCCCCAGCTATCTATATAAAATCTATGGAGGGTTCCATCACTTCCCTTCTGTGGGCAAATCGCAGACCCAGGATTAGGAAAGATATATAATGGTTGCATCCACGTAGGGGAGGTATGGCACTTCCTAATTTGAAGTTATATGTCCTTGCGGCACAACTTACTCACATTATGGATTGTCTGGAGGTTGGAGATGAGGCACGGGAGTAGGTTATCATGGAGTCAAATTCGAGGAAGGTGACCCCCTTAGCTCAATATCTTTTGCCTTTGGGGCAGGGGGAATGGGAGGGGGAACAGCCATGGAACCCCTTCACTAGAGCTACTCTTAAATCTTGGAAACAGGCACAGCGGATTATGGGAGATAAGAGGGGTTTATCGCCAGAAAGCTCTATACTACATAGTCTGTGGAGGGATGGTAATGCCCCCCCCCAATAAAAAGAGAGCTTTGGGGAAATGGGAGGGAAAGGGGCTCTTTCATCTGGTACATTTATTCCGAGAGGGATCCCTGTTGGACTTTCTAGAATTGGTCAAGGTATATAATATTCAACCTACGCATTATTTTATTTATTTATGAATAAAGCATGGATTGGAAAGACTCTGGGGAGCAGGGGAAGGTACCCCCTCCTTAACCAGGACACCTATGGAGGAGGTTCTTCAATACTGCCTCAGACATAGAAATATGAAACCCCTAAGCCTCGTACATAGAACTCTGCTAGAGGCCCGCCCAGACAAGCTTCAAAAACTTAAGGAAAAGTGGGAGAGGGATTTGGGAGATGAAAGCCTGATGGGAGGTGATTGGAACTGGGCCCTAGGAAGTAGTAGGGATGTGTCAGTACATAATAAACTAAGGAGCATTCCGTTTAATATTATTCACAGAGCCTATTTCTCCCTGGAAGCAGCTCATAAAATAAATACTCAGAACCCTGATCAGTGCCCAAAATGCTCCTTGCAAGGGTGCTCTTTCTTTCATCTAATATGGTCCTGTCCAGGGGTATTGACTTACTGGAATGAAATAAATCATTTGCCGAATAAGGTTTTGGGGTGTGATATTCCACTTGACCCTGTGGATATTCTGTTGGGGGTACCAAGAAATGGGAAGAAACATAAAAAAGCTAAACATCCTTTGAGAAGGTTGGCTTTAGTAATTGGCAAACAAACCTTAGCACAAACATAGATGGCTGAGGCTCCGCCTACTATTACGCACTGGGTGCAAATATTATTAAATAACATGAAGCTAGAACACATTCAGTATAAAACTCTGGATCTTCCCCATAGATATGAGCAAATCTGGTCTCCCTTGGAGAGGGCCATTGGTGTGACTTGGTTCCCTTTATTTTAACATAGGGGTAAAGAGCGGAGAAATAACAATAGATATAACTCTATATTTTGCAAATCCTTTTAAATGGATTGTGTAAAACTTAGTCTCGAAAACACTGTTGTAAAGGTATAACAGACTATGAACTTTCGCTTCTACTGCTTGGGCTGTAACTCTGGACTTTGCCCTGAGAACCCCGAATATGCCTGTGTATCAAATAGGCCTATGTATAAATGTGCATTGTATGTATAAGTGGGTATGATGTTTTCTATTTATCAATATGTAGAATCTCATGCTTATCTGTATCCATCCTCTGTACACCGACTCTTACAATAAAACATTTTTACAAAAAAAAAGGAAGCACAATCCAACTTTGTTCCAAGGTATCTCAAATAACTGATGCTTTATTCGGTGTATCCCTCCATCCCAAACAAACTTCATTTGCATTTTGCCCACCTGTCTCCAGTACTGTTCCGAGATTTGTAAAGGGCAGCACTTGAAAAAAGCAATATCAGTGAGGGTATAACAGTTAGTTTCAAAATGTTAATCCTGCTTGCTAGGCTGCAGGGGAGCAGTTTCCATTTCTGCAAATCGGTGGCAGTTTCTTGTAGCTGTTTAGCATAAAGCTACAGAAATTCAGAATACACATAAGGAGCCAGAAGAACTGTGGGTCACCCTGGAAACAGGAAATGGGACAGCCATAAGAACTGGGGTTGTCTACAGGCCCCCAGACCAGAGGGAGGACATAGACACATTACTGTTAGAAGATATACAAAACATGACAGCTAAAGGGGAGGTTCTGATAATGGGAGACTTCAACATGCCGGATACAGATTGGTCAATACCAGCAGGAACATCTGCCAGAACTAGACTCATAGTGGATTCCCTGCAGGAGGGCCTCAAACAACTGGTACAGCAACCCACAAGAGACAGGGCTATCCTAGATCTAGTACTGACTAACAAAGAAGGGATCACAGATCTCCAGGTAGAAGGTCACCTGGGGGCCAGTGACCATCACATGGTATTTTCAATTTGGCTACTACATCTAAATCATCCCATTCCAAGGCAAAAATATGGGACTTCGGAGGAGCTGACTTTGATAAGATGGCCAACAGAGTTAAGCTAGCCCTGGCAAAAAGAAACACAGGTGAGGGGGTACAGGCAAAGTGGGCAAGCATTAAGGATGCAATACTTGAAGCAACATCCCATTGTGTTAGACAGAAAAGGAAGTGCAAAAGAAGAAGGAAACCACTTTGGTTCTCAAATACAGTAGCAGAAAAAGTCAGAGCCAAAAGGCTGGCCTTCAGGAAATATAAGGAACACAGCGGGATGAAGATAGGGGGCATACCAAACTGCCCTAAGGGAAGCAGGTAAGGCAGTAAGGCAGGCAAAGTCCCAAACTGAGGAAACACTAGCATGAACAGTAAAGAAGGTGACAAGACTTTCTATAGATACATTAGTGAAAGGAGAAAGTCCAGAGGAGTATTACTAAGCTTAATGGAGAAAATGGAGCATGTGAGGAGGAGGACCTGTAAAGGCATCTATCCTAAATAGATACTTTTGCTCAGTGTTTACTGAAGAGAAGGTAGGGCAGGGCCCACAGCTCAGCATCATGGACACAGGGGAGGGAGGTGAGCACTACTCTCCCTTCACAAAGAAAGGGTCCTACAAGAGCTTGCTAGCTCAGGGTGGATAAGGCAATGGGACCTGATGGCATACATCCCAGGGTACTTAAGGAGCTAAAGGAGGAACTAGCAGAGCCATTAGCAGAATTGTTTAGTGAGTCTCTGAGCACAGGAGAGGTCCCAGAAGACTGGAGAAGGGCTCATGTGATCCCGCTCCACAAGAGTGGTAGCAGGGGAGGCGGGGAACTACAGACCGGTCATTCTTACCTCAGTAGTGGGCAAGATTATGGAGGCACTCCTTAAGGAAAGGATAGTGCAACACCTGGAATCCATAGGGCACAGGATCCAAGACAGCATGGGTTTACAAAGGAAGGTCCTGTCAAACTAATCTCATAGATTTCTTTGACTGGGTAACCAGAGTGGTGGACCAAGGGGGAGCAGTTGATGTCGCCTACCTTGACTTCAGCAAAGCTTTTGACACTGTTCCACATATAAGATTGATAAATAAGCTGGGTAGGCTCGGGGTGGGTCAGAAGTTGGTCAACTGGGTGGCAAACTGGTTGACGGACAGAAAACAGAGAGTGGTGGTAAATGGTATACAGTCAGAAGAGATGCAAGTCACAAGTGGGGTACCCTCAGGATCAGTCCTGGGGCCAGTCCTCTTCAACATCTTCATTAGTGACCTTGCAGATGGACTAGAGGGTAAGGCTTGTCTGTTTGCAGATGACACCAAGATCTGCAACAGAGTAGGTGATCCAGATGGGGTGGGCAGAATGAGAAGAGATCTGGATAAACTAGCAGAATGGTCAGAAGAGTGGCAACTGGGATTTAATGCAAAGAAGTGCAAAATCATGCACATAGGGAAGAGAAACCCTGAAGCCACCTATAGGCTGGGAGGAGAGTTGCTAGCAGTCACAAAGGAAGAAAGAGACTTGGGCATCATCATCACTGATGACCTAAAATCATCAAGCAGACCTCTAAAGCAGTAGGTAAGGCTGAGGGGTGTTAGGGTGTATTAGTAGGGGTATCACAAGTCGTAAGAGGGAGGTAATAATCCCTCTGTACAAGACACTGGTTAGGCCCCATCTGGAGTACTGCGTGCAGTATTGGAGGCCACACCTTCACAAGGACATTAACCAAATTGAGGTGGTCCAGAGAAGGGCAACCAAAATGGTGCAGGGACTGCATCAGAAGACATATGAGGACAGATTAACGGAGCTCAATATGTATACCCTTGAGCAAAGGAGGGAGAGAGGTGATATGATTGAGGCATTCAAACACCTTAAGGGCATAAACAAGGTGAAAGAGTCTAACATGTTTAAATATAAGAAAAATAGCAGGACAAGAGGACACAGCATGAGATTAGAGGAGGCCGATTAAGGGGAATGTGGAAATTCTTTTTCACAGAAAGGGTGGTGGATGCATGGAATATGGCACCACAGAAGTGGTGGCTATGAATACAGTGCAGGGCTTTAAACAGGCATGGGATAGGCATAAGGGAGCAATACAAATGACTATGAATAGATAGGCCACTGACAGAGCAAAGGCCGATGGCACATTTATAAGGTAGAAAAAGAAATGGGCAGACTGGATGGGCCTTGCGGTCCTTATCTGCCGTCAACTTCTATGTTTCTATGTTTCTATGTTTAATTCAGGTGGAAAAGCTTTTATAGTGTTGGGGCTGTTTTAACCCCCCGATATTGTCCTGTTTTATCTCTTGCCCATGCCAATGTAAACGTTTCCAGGTTGTGTGCTGAGCAGTGCCTATTCAGTTTCAGAGTCTCCGATTTGTCATAATTTTGTACCTGGACAACACCCTTTATTTATTTATTTATTTATTTATTTATTTATTTATTATTTATTGCTAGGTTTAAAATACCTTTGAACCAGAGGTTCTTTTACAAAGGTTCCACATCAGATACAGAATACAGAGGTAGTACATACAAAAAATTGTTTTTTCAACACAGATCAAGAAAGGTAAACATCATAGTAAGGCAACAAGAATGCAGGGACACCTAGTTACATAGATTGTACAGGAAGGCAATCAGTGGTTGACAAGGTACAGTGTAAGGCATAGAAGGGAATAGTACATAGGGCAGTTACAGGAGCAGCAGGATAGGAGATGAGAGAGTGGGATGGGGGTTCAGTCATTTAATTATGAGTATGCCAGGGCTAAGCGAAAAGGATAGGCAGTGGGGGGGAGGGGGTAGAGAGAGCTGGTAAGGGTATAAAGAGAGCGAGAAACGAGAGAAGGGAGAAAAAGAAAAAGGGGGTGAAGCAAACAGAGAGGTGTCCTTATCGGGTCAGAATAGAGGTAGGTGGGTGAAACGTTAGGAGTGAATGGAAGTGTGGGGTGGGCAAGGAGAGAGGGGGTGGTGTGCTAGACATGTAGTGGCTGGGAGCAGACCATTCCTTGCAGTGTCTAGATATTGGGGGGGGGGGGCGGCAGTCACAACTGCTTTGTTGGGTGAGGTGCTGGCACCGATTAATTTTAAAGGGGCCCAGGAAGGGGATCTTTAGTATTTCTGGGGGGAGTTGTTCAGCCAGGAGGGAGCTCTATAGCAAAATGATCTCTGACCTTGGGCTGTCCGGCAGTAAGGGACCAGGTAGTTTGTTGAGGATGCTCTGTGTCTGTTGCATGGGTTGGGGGCTGCGGACAGCAGAGGCAGGGCAGTTGGTGGAGCTTTGCTGAGGCTGATTTTTTTGCAAATAGACTAGTTTGGTAGGTTATCCTACTTTTGAGATTCAACCAGTGCATTTGCGCATAAAGGTCACAGGTGTGGGTGTACCTGTGGGACCCAGTAACCAGCCGACACGCTTTGTTGAGACCAACAGTGCTTTTTCAAGGTTGCGTCCGAGGCTGCACCATAGAATATCAAGACCATAACCGACTATGGAGATAACTGAGCTGGATACAGCTAACTTGAGAGTCTCGGGTGTGAGGCAGTGCCGGTGCCTGTAAAGTGCGCCAATACGAGAATTTATTGCCCTTGGTATTTGGTTGATGTGGGAAGAGTAGGACAGGGTGCTGCCTAGTGTTATGCCTAGGTGTTTGAAGTCCTTGGCTTGCTTGAGCGGGCGGTTTTGCTTGTTTAGTATGGTATGGCAGGTCGCTTTGTGTCGGCTATGTGGGGTAGTGAAGATTATTGCTTTGGTTTTTTTTTTATAGTTCATCAGGAGTCTATGGTCCTCGAACCAGCGTTCAACCTCCTCCAAGCCGGTTTGAAGGTCCTTGGTAAGTAGGGTGAGGTCAGTATGCGCAGAGAAGAGGACAGCATCATCTGCGTACAGAATGATGTTGTTAGGACATGCTTTTGGGAATGAGTTGAGAAAGAAGCCGAACAGTAAGGGTCCAAGGATGGAGCCTTGGAGAACTCTGGAGGTTACCGAGCGACGGTTAGAGAGCGTGTCATTAATCCTAACTTGCTGTGACCTGCCACCAAGATAGCTGGTGAACCAATTTGTGACCTCGTTGGATAGTCTGATGTCCTGGAGTGAGCGGAGTAGGAGTGAGTGGTTCACAGTGTCAAGGGCCTTGGTGAGTTCAATGTAGATTGACTCCACCAGCTGGCCACCGTCAAGAGCACTGTGTAAGAAGTCGGTGTATTTCAGCAAGGCAGTAGCTGTGCTATGTGCTTTTCTAAAGCCGTGCTATTCCTTACACTGGAGGTTGTATTTGGTCAGGTGTTCCGTGAGTTGGTCTGTGACGATCTGCTCTAGTGCTTTGGAAAGATGAAGAAGGATAGAGATCGGTCGATAGTCAGAAGGAAGTGTCCTGTCTCCACTTTTGAATACGGGCACTATGGAGGCAGATTTCCAGTATTGAGGGAATAGTTGACAGGAGAGGGAGAGGTTGATAAGTGCGGTAAGTGGTCTGAGAACAGAGTCAAGGGTGAGGTTGAAGAGTTTGAGGTCCAAGGAGTCAGTGCTATATCTGGCTTTACCCAGTAGCCTTTGGGGGTATCTCCTCACCTCCATCATGGGGACCCTTTTAAAGTAGAATGGAGGGGGACTATCAGGGAGAGGGGTATTGCAGGAATTTAGAGGTCTACTCTTCATTAGGTGGTCAGGGAGGAATATGCCAGAAAGGTCAGTGAAGGCCTTATTTAGAGTGTCCGCTATAGCAGTGGGGTCCTGTGTAAGGCCACCATCTGCAATGATCAAGTTTGGGGGTACTTTAGAGGTTTTTTCAGTGAGGTTTTTTTATGTTGTCCCAGAGTTGCCTTCCATTGCTCCACGAGTTTGAGAGCTCTAATTTGTAATGCTCTCTTTTAGCATGCCGTATTTCGATGGTACAGAAGTTCCTTGTGGCCTTGTATCGTTGGCTTGTCTACCTGAAGCAATTGCAAGGCGTCACAGGTTATCCCTATCCTGCATCTTTTTTAGTAGGTAAGCAGTGATCCATGGGTTATTTACCTCCCTTAACTTCTTTTTTTGGAAGGGGCCGTAGATGTCGCAGGCTTTGTTAAAGTGGTGGATGAAGCAGTCAAGGGTAGTGTCAACACAGTGGGTGCTATATACAGGTGACCAGTCAGTGTGCGCAGGGTGGTGCTATAGGTGCTAGAGTTGCCCTTTCTTGAGGACAAGCTGGGATAGGACCTTAGCAGGAACTTTGGGGGTTTTGTTTGACCAGTGGCAGATGACTGGGAAGTGATCACTGAGTGCAGCTGGTAATACCTCAGTGAGGGTTATCCTGTCTGGGTGGATGGTAAGGACAAGGTCTAGGAGTGTGCTATTACCAGACCTATAATTGATCCTAGTGGGGGTAGTTACATGTTGTGTGACACTGACTGCTGCAATGGCATCCTTGAAAGGGTCAGCCTCAGGGGCCAGCCAGTTCATGTTGAAGTCCCCAAGGATCACGACCTCACTGCTAGCGGGTTGGTCAGCTATGTAGTCAAGGACCAGTTGGAAACACGTTGTTTGATCTCATGGAGGGATGTAGACCGAAAGTACAGTGATCGATTTTCCATTCCGACCGAGTATGATCCTGACGGGTGGTATTTGGGACTTACTTTCAGAAGCTGGGTGGGGTAGGGCTTGCCCATTGAGTGACTCTTTGATGTAGAGCACCCCCCCCCTTTTTTTACTTAATCTGTCAAGCCTAAATAGTGTGTAACCTTCTAGCGAGATGGAGGCGTCTGGGAGTTTTGGGGTTAGTCAGGTTTCGTTAATGGCAAGCATGTCTAGGTTGTGCTACATGACCCAGACCTGAAGGTCATCCATTTTTGGTAAGAGGCTTCCGATATTAATTAAGGTGAATTTTAATTAGCAGTTGTTCTTATTAGAACAAGGGGCAGCCTCCGGAGGGCCAGAGTTGGGGTGTATGTTCCCTGACATGAGGAGGAGGAGTATGAGGAGTCTGTGTAGAATATGCTGGAGTATCCAGCGGGTACGTCATTGTTATTCTTCTAATAGTCTCTCTAGTTCTGGAACTAACTGCTCCGGGTTACTAAGATAAAACAGGGAGTCGTCCAGTTACAGAGAGTTTGCGCTCCTTCTCTGGACCCCGAGGACCTGTGCATCCTTCCAGAAAGGGGACCGATGCCCTTAGTGAATGGTTTAAATGCTTCATTGGCAAGCATTTAAACTAGGCAATGGAGTGGAGGAAGAAAGCACGGTAAAATCATACAGCCCACCCCCACAGGATAATGTAGCCAGGATGAAGGACCATACTATTAACAAATCACCAGTAGAGACTGAACTCAGCAAAAGGGGGGAAGAGAGGTGGCACAAGGGAAAAGGGGGAGAAGTCAGGAGGGGGGTTAGCAGGACATGGAGGGCCATGTGTATGAATGCTCGGAGCCTGGGAAATATAATGCTGGACCTGGCAGCCTTGATGGCAGAGGCTGACCTGGACATTGTGGCTGTTCCTGAGACATGGTATAATGAAAACCATGGCGGGGATGTAGCTATACCACGTTATACTTTTCAGGAGAGACAGGGAGGGTAAAAAGGGGGAAGGGGTTGTGCGTTTCGTCAAGGAGGGTATAAAGGTGACGGAGGCAAAAGGAATGCAGGGGGAGGCAGAAGCACTGTTGGTCACCCTGGAGATGGGCAATGGCTCAGCTATTTGCACAGGCATGATCTACAGACCTCCAGCATAAGGGGGAGGAAATGGATAGGGATCTACTGGAAGCCATCCATATGATGGTGACTAAAGGGGAGGTGTTTCTGGTAGGTGACTTCAACCTACCAGATGTGGACTGGAGCATCCCAGCGGCTGCCACAGTGAGGGGCAGGGACATCCTGGACTCCCTGCAAGGGGCATGCCTCAAGCAGCTAGTGCTAGAGCCCACCTGGGAGGGAGCAATTCTGGACCTGATACTCACCAGTGGGGACAGAATTACAGATGCCAGGGTGGGTGAACACCTGGGGTCCAGTGACCATCGCACAGTGTGGTTCAATATGAGCACAGCAACAGGGTCAACCACACAAAAGCAAGGGTCCTGGACTTCAGGAGGGCAGACGTCACTAGGATGGGGGTATGTCTCAGGAAAGCCCCATCAGAGGGGGAGGACGGTGTGGTGTAGAGCAAAAGTGGGCCCATCTAAAAGGGATCATAGTGGAGGTGACAAACCTTTGCAATTGGCAAATAATGGCAAGAGAAAAGGAAAACCACTGTGGTTCTCAAAAGAAGTGGCTGGGAAAATAAGGGCAAAAAAGGTGGCTTTCAGGAAATATAAGGAAACACAGAAGAAGGAGGAGGAGGAGGACAGGGCAGTGTCTCTAGAGAAACAAAGGGAGGCAGGAAAAGCAGTCAGGAGCGCAAGGCCGCAGACAGAGGGAAAAATAGCTAAAGAAGCGAAGAAAGGGGACAAGACTTTCTATAGGTACATTAATGAAAGGAGAAAGACTTGGAGGGGGGGATTGCAAGGTTAAAAGGGGAGGAAGGAGTTGGAATGGAAGGAGATCAGGAAAAAGTATCAATACTGAACAAATATTTCTGTTCGGTATTCACAGAGGAAGGTGAAGGGGAGGGACCACAGGTAAGAAACAGGATTGGAAGGGAGATGGACACTAGTCCATTTACAGAGGAGAGAGTCCTTAAGGAACTCACAAAACTGAAGCTGGACAAGGCAATGGGACCGGACGAGCTACATCCTAGAATATTAAGGGAACTAAGGGAGATGCTGTTCAACAGGTCACCGGATATGGGAGTGGTTCTGGAGGACTGGCGAATCACAGATGTAGTCCCTCTCCACAAAAGTGGATGTAGGGAGGAGGCTTGGAACTACAGACTGGTCAGCCTTACCTCAGTGGTGGGGAAAATCATGGAATCACTGCTAGAAGAAAGGATAGTGGAGCATCTTGAATCCAACAGAGCACAAGATTCAAGGCAGCACAGATTCACGTCAGGAAGGTCATGTCAAACAAATCTTATAGATTTCTTTGACTGGGTGACCAGAGAAGTGGATCGGGGGAGATTGGTGGATGTGGCCTACCTGGACTTCAGCAAGGCATTCAACACCATTCCACATAGGCTGGTAAATAAGTTAGGCAGCCTGGGATTGGATCACAAGGTGGTGAACTGGGTTAGAAATTGGCTGAGGGAGAGAACACAGAGAGTAGTGGTAAATGAAGCAAAGTCCAAGGAAGGGAGGGTGTCCAGTGGGGTGCCACAGGGATCAGTTCTGGGCCTAATACTGTTTAATATCTTCATTAGTGACATTGCGGAGGGGCTGAAAGGGAAGGTATGCCTCTTTGCAGATGACACCAAGATCTGCAATGGGGTAGACACTTTGGGAGGGGAGGAAAAATGAGGAAGGACCTAGCTAAACTGGAGAAATGGTCCAGAGTGTGGCAGCTGGAATTCAGTGCGAAGAAGTGCAAAATCATGCACTTGGCATGCAGGAACACAGGGGAGGATTACATGATGGGTGGGAAGTTGCTAACAGCCACCAAACAGGAAAGAGATCTGGGGTGATCATATCTGATGACCTAAAGGTGGCCAAATAATGTGCCAAGGCTGTGGGGAGAGCCAGTGGGATGCTGGAGTGCAGAGGGAGAGGTATCACCAGCAGAAGAAAAGAGGTGGTGATGCCACTGTACAGATCATTGCTGAGGCCTCATTTGGAATACTGTGTCCGGTTCTGGAGGTCACATCTCCAGAAGGACATAGACAGGGTGGAGGCAGTTCAAAGAGGGGCAACAAAGATGGTACAGGGTCTGCACCAAAGATCATACGAGGAGAGACTGGAGGCACGCAATATGTATACCCTGGAGCAGAGAGAGGGGAGATGTGATTGGGGCGTTCAAGTACCTAATGGGAATAAATAAGATACAGGAGGGCAGCATCTTCCAGGAAAGGAGGAGTTCCAGAACAAGAGGGCATGACATGAGACTAGGAGGGGGCAGACTAAGGGGCACCGGGAGAAAGTACTTCTTCATTGAAAGGGTAGTGGAGGCATTTAACAGCCTCCCAGAAGAGGTGGCGTGGCAAAGTCGGTAGGGGGATTCAAAAATGCATGGGATAGACATAGGGGAACCCTATCGATTCAAAAGAGGAGGAAGTAAAGCCAGAGATTAAGCAGGATCCTTGGCTTTTGTGGCAGGTAGGGAAAAAAGGGCAGGCTGGCGGAGCCTATTGTTCCTTATCTGCTGTCAGTTTCTGTGTTTCTGTGATATACTGATTCTACCTGACTGCTATTGCTAAAGGCTCTGTACAGAGTGCAAAAAGGAGAGGGGAGAGGGGAACCCTGCCTGGTACCCCTAAATGGGGGGATTTCATTGAATCTAATCCTGTTCACCCTTACCACTGTTTCTGGGGCATCATACAGTTCATTGTTTGGAGGGTGTATACGAGGAAGGCCCAATCCACCCTGTCAAAGGCCTTCTTCACATCTATAAAAATAAGGCTATCATTAGGGCTTGGTCCTCCTGCTGTTGTTTAGTAATAACATTTAACAAGAGTTTTATCTTATCATATGTGACAGCATTTAAAGAAATTTGTCTGATCAAGGTGGACTAGGCGTCCCACGCTCTCTTGCTCTCTGGTAGCCAAAACTGCAGTAAATATCTTTTGATCCACATTAAGTAGGGAAATGGGGTGGTAAGAGCTACATAACCCTGCATCCTTCCCCTGCTTATGTATCACCAATATCTGAACTTGGGACCATGATGCTGGTGCCCCTTCCCCTTCCTCTATCCCCCCGCATACCCATGTCAACAACGGGGCTGTGGACGCCCTCCAGTTCAATATTACAAGACTGGGACATGGCATATAATAATGTCTGTCATTTTGCCCTGGCTAGTAATTGATATGTCCACCCTTGCTCTCTGTACGTGAAGCTTGGTTGTCTCACTCCATCTACAGTGCATGATCTCTCCTTTGGAGGTATCATCCACCATATAGTCCAGACTCAGGCGCCTTTTGCCGATTGCTTCCCTTCTGATGCTCTGTAGTAACACTTACCCATTAAGGCAGTATAGCGCAGTGGTTTAAGGCTCTGAGCTGCAAATCTAGAGACCTGGGTTTGAATCCCACAGCCCCCACTTGCATACTGTGTGACCCTGAGCAAGTCACTTAACCTCCCTGTGCTCCCAGGTTGCACCTGTAAACAAGCTTTCAGCTTAGTGTGCCACTCCTGGTTAAACAATTACAAAAAAAAAAAAAAAGATCAACTGACCATGATCTCTTAGTCATATCCAGGACCAGGACCAAACAAAGTGAGATGTCTTTCTCTGTTTCGGCCCCTAAACTATGGAACATTATGCCTGCCGATGTCAGACATTGTCCTAGCACCCATACCCTCTGAAACTGGCACTGTTCCCACTTGCAACTGTTGGCTGTATGTACCTGCTTCTAGTCATCGAACTCTGACACACTTTATTGCTTATGCCTACAGACCCGTCTGCACTTATCACTTTGTATATCTGCTATGATGCCTGTACATCTGTATTTTTCCACTGTGTTGAATTTCATTGTGATAGTGTTCTTGTGTGTTTTTACTTGACATTGTCACACACTGTATGGTGTTTTGGTTGTACTTCTCACAGGCCATGCCTGAAAAGAGGCATATGTTTGTGTAGTGCACCCTACCTGGTTAATAAAAACTAAATTAAATGAAACATTTTCTAGAATTCTGCTGTTATGCCATCTGTCCTGGGGGACTTGCTAGATTTAAATTTTAGAATAGCTGTGTCTGCCTCCTGCTGGGTGTTGGGCTGATCTATTTTTGCTGTCTCTGACAGTTCTGAAAGCTCCAGGTCTTTGAAAAATGCCTCATTTAGTGGCTCTGTCTACTGTCTCATCTGTAGAGTACAATTCTCTATAGTATTCTGAAAACTTACTGTATGTACTATATTTCAGGGGTTTGTTTTGTGATGCACACTCCGTCTAAGCTTCAGTATGGCCCAGCTGACAGCAGTGTTTCTTATTTGCCACACTAGCAGACTGCCTGCCTTATTTCCAGCTTCATAAAACTGCTGATGGGCATAGCATATCTCCCCTTCAGTCTTAGGTTCCAGTAGCTTTGTGAGTTGCTTCCTGCAGTGATCTAGCTGTTTTTTGTATTTCTCATCTAAAATTTTCTTATGTTCACATTCTATATCCTAGATCTGATGCTCTAACTTCAGCCTCTGTCTCTTGCTTTTTTTAAGTTTAGAGGCGAAGGTTATAATATGCCTGTTGAGGTTGGCTTTAAGGCCATCCCACTAAGCACCAGTGGAAATGTCCTTCACAGAGTTGCGGAATAGGTAGTCAGTGATCACGTTTTCCACCATGTCTTTAAACTTTTGTTTGTTTAATAGGGACACATTTAGTCTCCAGCTTGGGGTTTTCGCAACTGGCTGCATTCCCAAGTCCAATAAAACTGGGGTATGGTCTGAGGCCGTGATGGAGGCAATGCGGGTTGATTCAGTGGCATGCTGCCAATCCCGTGGGGCCACTAGGAGACCAAGTCTGGTGTAGACTCTGTGGGGGTTAGAGTAGAACATGTAATCATGCACTTTCGGGTTGAGGTGTCTCCACGCATTCACCAACCCAAGTTTGTGCACCAGTTTCTTAAGGGTGCGACCTGCTACCCCTCTGTGTGGTTCTCGACTCCCTGATCTGTCTAACACAGGTGACGGGATACAACTGAAATCCCCACTTAAGAAATATGGTCTTCCTGATTCCTTTACTGTGTCACATAGGTGATGTTTAGATAATGTTACCTGTTTGACATCCTGATTTGGGGTGTAAAAATGTAAGATAGTGCAAGGTATCCCTCTGTACCTGACCTCCAGGCAAACGCTTCTCCCACTGTCATCCTGAGTTACTCTTTCTGTGGTCAGTGGTGTGTCCCCTTTTTCTTTTTTTCTTTTTTTGGGGTTTAAAATCTTTTATTGAGGTAAGACATACACAGGTCCGTGGAAACATTACATTCATTTCACATTTTCCTTTTTCAACGTCAAGGAATCTGCCATTTGGTACATATCATGTTATCTGTCTTGTAACAGGCAACCTTTCTCTTATTTCAGCCTGCTTCGTGTCTACCTTCTGTTTTTAACTAAGTATTTCCCCATATCTATTTACACCCTAAGTATTTGAAAATGTCATGAAAAAACATCCAGAATTCAGTACTTCCCTCTTTCTCCTGTTGTGGTATTGCATGTGTTCCGTAAGTTTTGTGGGCTTCTGCCCCCCTGTTTACGTACCTCCCTTGTCCGGATCCTTCCCACCTCTCTGGCCATAAAGATATATGCATGTATCTTACCTGTGAGCCAAAGTCCATAGTCTGTCCTCGCCTCTTAATTGACACCACTGCTCACAGGTATCCTCACCTCTGTTTTCTGAAGAGCCGGGCCAAGTTCTGTTCGTGTGCTACACCACTAGGAAACATCCGTAAATCCCAAAACTCAAGTTATACCCTGTCTTAACGCTATGGCTTCCCCCAGTGGTAGAGAATTTATAAATAAACCCAATTTGTTCAGAAAGAGTTCCTCTTTTCCATATCTTCAATATGTTATACTCTCTAGGGTCAGGTTGTTTATGACCAGTGTTTTTCATTGCTCAAGGGTCGACTTAACATGTGAGACCCACATGTTCTGAATGCAGTGCTATGCCAATGTGAGTAAAACTCTCACTGTTCTTGGGTACGTTTCCCATTCTTCCCCCTCCACCTCCTCCACCCCAAACAGGAGGGAGACCGCAGTATCCCTCACCCCTAACTGCATGATCCCTGACACTTCCCCTGCTGTCGCCGACCAGAAGGGTCACAACTCCCCACACTCCCAGAAATAGTGCCAGTAGGTACCCCTGGCCACGTTACATCTCCTACATATTGGTGAGACCATTTGGTGGAATTTGTTCACCACCACCGGTGGACAATACAACCTATGCAGAAATTTGAACTGTGATTCCTTAAACTTGTTACACATCAGTAGTCCCATATGAGACTGAAGGACCAGCCTCCAGTTCTCCTCTGAGATCTGTATACCCAAGTCCCTTTCCCGCAGCATCTTAACCTTGAAAGATCTGTCTGGAAATACATCCCTGTCTTGATGCACTGCCCTGGCTATCAGGCCCTTGGGGTTCACCTGTGCTGTCCATATCAGGTCCTCCAAGTGTTCCAGTTGCCTTACACCAGATTCCTGTCCCTTCCTGGTTGCACTGAAGGCCCGGACCTGGAAATATTTATACCTATGTGTGGCCAGGATGCCATACTGATCCCTCAGTTCCTCCATGGTCTTAAATCCCCTACTGTCCCACAGATCCCTGATGCAATGTATTCCACTGTGGTCCCACATCTCAAATCCCTCTCCCTCTAATCCTGGGAAGAAGGCAGGGTTGCCCACCACTGGGACCAGCCCTGTCACCTCTTTCTCCGCTTTCCTCCTTTTACGGGCCTGTTCCCAAGCCTCGAGTCCAGTCAACCAACGGGTTCCTATTGTGTACCATATGATACTTTCTCTGTCCCCCTGGGTCTAAATATGCCGTCAGGCACACCTTTGTTACCTCCCCTTCCAGATCCACCCAGCTTGCCTCCTTTCCTCAGTGCACCCAGTCCTGGATATACCAAGACTGCATGGCTATCACCTACCCCTTCAGGTCTGGGAAATTCAGCCCCCTCCTCCGTCTAACCCTTCAACCTCTGCAGGCTCATCCTGGGTCGTTTGTTCTGCCAGATAAACCTACTAAATTCTCTCTCCATACCTTTATAATCCCCATTAGTCAATCCCATTGGTAACATTTGCATCAGGTATAGAACTCTGGGTAATGCATTCATTTTCAGGAGGTTGATGCACCCAAGCCAGGAAATGGGGAGTGCCCTCCATCTCTCCATGTCTGCCTTGAGGGTCCACAACAATGGACCATAGTTGATTCCATAGAGACCTGCTAGGTCTCTACCAACCTTGATGTCTAAATACGTGAAGTGGGTCCTAATCACCTTAAAGCCCCACATGTCACTATCCCTTCAACCCCTAGATCTTCCCACCCGGAACATCTCTGATTTGGCTAGGTTGAACTTATAACCCGAGAACCCAGTGAACTCCTGTACTACTTCCAAAAGAGACGGAATAGTGGTCTCCTGGTGTGTAGTGAAAAGCAGCAAATCGTCTGCATGCAAAGTCAGTTTATGGTGGATGCCCGACCTCCCCCTCACTCCCTGTATTCGCTCATCCTCCCTAATCTGGATAGCTAGTGGCTCCGTAGCCAGGGCAAAGAGGAGAGGGGACAGCGGGCATTCCTGTCTTGTCCCTCTGTGTGATTCAAACATGTCGGCATGTCCCCCATTGATCAGGATCTGTGCCTTCGGGTTCATGTGCAGCAACTTGACCATATTAATATAGTCCACCCCCAATCCAAACTTGTTCAACACCTCAAAGAGGTATGGCCATTCTATTCGATCGAAGGCTTTTTCGGCATCCATGGACAGCACCACCACTTGTCCTGGACGCTGATTACCCAATGAATGACATTCAGGAGCCGTCTCATATTATGATATGACTGACGCCCCTGAACAAACCTCGTCTGGTCAGCATGGACCAGCAAAGGTAGGAGTGATTCCAATCTCCTAGCTAAGACCTTTGCATAAATTTAAAGGTCACAGTTCAAGAGTGATATTGGGCGGTACGATCCACATTCCTCTGTACATTTTCCAGGCTTAGGGAGCACACAAATCATGGCCTGCAGGCATGAGGGAGGCAACCTGCCCCCTTCCCCAACCTCTTCCAACATCCCGGCCATGGCCCCTACCAAGTCCCCCCTAAGTTCCTTATAGTATTCCATAACAAAACCATCAGGGCCTCCTACCTTTCCATTCTTCATGGAGGCTATAGCCCTACCTAGCTCTGGTCCTGTCGGGCCTCTGAAAGTTCTGGGAGTTTCACCTTTCCTAGGAGCTGTTCCATTTGGGATGCTGAATTACCACATTCTGTTTTATACAGACTTTCATAGAAAGTAGCAAAAACCCCTCGTATCCTATCACTCTGGGTGGTTAACTATCCCCTTCCATCCCTTATAGCAGTAATCACAGCTGTACCCGTCTCCCCTGTGCCAGGCATGCTAAAATTGCCCCCCGGTTTGTTGCCGCATTCGTACAACCGCTGTCTAGCATTGAAGAAGGATGTGCTGGCCTCCCCTGTGAGCAGTAGGTTAAGTGCCCCCCCGGAGTGCAAGCATTTCTCCCTTGAGTCGGTCTGTGGGCGCAGAAATCATTTTTAACTCAGCATCTTTTAGTTGCAGTTCCAGAGTCTGTCTCCTAATCTTTCTTTCTTTTTTGTATCTATTCACCTAGCCTATAATTAGGAATGTAAGTTTGTCATGGATGAGGTTTTAATGACTCATTGTTCATGAAATCATTAGTAAACAGCAGTAAATGTTGTGGCACTGTCATCATTGCTACATTCTGATGACACTAGTGAAAGTCATGGAAGTCCTGAATAAAGATCAAACATCATGGAATCAATGACGTGCATGACTGCCATGACAAACTTACATCCCTACCTAAAATCACTCCCCACATGTAGGCTTCCCTGCTTCCCAGTACACTACTTGTGTTGAGGCCGTGGCCTCATTGGTTTCCTTGTAAAATCCTCACTGCTGTTTCAGGAATTCCCTGAACTTCTCTGAGGCCATTAAATAAGTAGGGAAATGCCATATTGGGCAGGCCCCCCACAAACCTATTCCGCACCACCATCACATGATCGGACACGTGAATGGGGCCATGAGCTACATCCTGAACCCCAGCATATCCCTCTCTAGTGACATATATGTAGTCCAGCCTGGACCAGGTGCCATGAGGGTTCGAGTAAAATGTATATTCCCTGGCCCCAGGATTAGCTGCCCTCCATACATCTATCAGGTCCAGATCCACCACCCCTTGTTTCCATTGATTACTAGCCCTCTCATGTCGACCTATACCTCGGAGTGGTTCAAGCTGGGCTCCGTTACACAATTCAGGTCCCCTCCCAAGCAGAGGTTGGGGAACTGTTCTCGTACCGTAACATCCAGTAGTTTCTTATAAAATTCCACATCAAACACTGAGGGCGCATACACACTTCCATATGTAATGTGCTCTTGTCCCACCTTTCCTTGTTCGAAGATATAGCTGCCCTCCTCCGGGTCCGCTACCACTCTTTCCACCTCTATCCTATAGTTTTTGTGGAATAACACCGCCACCCCCCATTTGTGTGAGGTATAGGGTGCAGCTCAGCAGGCTCCAACCCATCCTCCCACCAGTTTCTTGTGTTCGTCCTGGCTCAGGTGCTTCTCCTGGAGCAGTGCCACCTGGGCTTTTTTTCTTTTTTAAGGTCTGAAGCACTTTCTTGGGTTTGATGGGGTTATAGAAACCTCGGATGTTCCAGGAGATAATCACCTCAGTTTTAGCCATTTTGGATCCCACGGTTTACCCTGTCCTCCCAACTATGCAGGAGTCTATGCCCCCTTCTGAATACAAAACAGTACACATGCCATTGTAACAGTACATTTCTGGAAGTAGTACACTCAGTCCCCCCCCCCCAAACACCAGCACCTGCAACTAGCAAGGTACAAACTTTTGCCAATAAACTAGAACATAACTGTAACTTTCATATATCATTCATGTCATTTTTCCATAGCATCCTACCCTCCTTCCCTTGTGGAACATTATCCTCCTATGTCCCAGACTTCTCCCGGGACCTGAAGAATATGGTAATATCCAGCCCTCCGTCCCCCATGTTGTCTTAGGCAGTATTAAGTACAGGCACATCACCCCCACAGACCCCCCCCCACCACCACTGTTAGAGACTAAAATTGTCTGAGTGGTTCCATTCAATTGCTGGTGTGGCCAACTCCAGCTCCTTCCCCTCCCCTCCCTCCCGATTGACCTCTGTCGCTGCCTCCCCTTTCTAGGGTCCCGGCCCGCCACCGGAGCTCTTACTTACCCCTGCCCTAGTGTAACTGGACGACCAGTGTCCATCCCACGTCCAGTGAGCATCCTGGGCTTCAGTGGGTCCTTTCTTGTTCCTCTGATGGACACTGCCTGTGGGCAGAAAAGGTAAGAATACATTACAGCTTTATACTGTTTGTGACAGCCCTACATCTGTCGTCTCCTATACTGCCAGCCCTCTACGTTCCCCGGGGTCCCAACTCCCTTACCCCCTCTGTGCTACAGGGCTATATGGCCTTGAGCCCCATCTTTCCCATATGCTGTCTCGAAGCAGGACATATCCCAACCGCCCATATATATATATATATATATATATATAATACAGCCCCCCAGGTCCTGCATTGTTCCTTTGACATCATCAGTCAGTGACTTAAATAGCCATCTGCCCTCCCCCCCAGAAAAAAACAAAACAGGGGTCCCAAGGCCAATCCAATACAAAAACAAACAATAGTCATTGCATAGAAAAGACAGGACTGTTCGTGTATGTAAGGCTCATGTCCCTGTTTGGGCTGCAACATCATGTGACGACGATCTGCGCTCAGGCCTTCCACCTTGTGGCATGCCTCAGCCATGCAGCTGTTCTACAGATCAATCGCCATTATAGCATGCGTGAACTGTCCCCTTGCTTCCCAAATTTCAAGTCATGCCAGGACACAAGGCCTAAGTTACCCCCCCCCGGGAGAAACTCAACTCACTGCTTCCCCTTCCCCCCTTCATTCAAGATAAATGAGGAGAAAAGCAAACAAGTAACATTTATTTCCCAACAAAGCAGGCTCTGGTCATGGAGCAATCCAGAGAGAGGCATCCCATCACACGACGATCATTGTCTAAAAAAATGCTCCTCAAACAATAGGCTGTACCTCCCTAGTGCTCCGAAAATAATCTGCTTCATGAAGCAACCATCTCAGAAAAGCATGCAGATTGTAAGCTGACTCATCCCCCTCGTCCCTTGCACTAGTCACTGGTCAGATTATGCAAGTCACTTATCTGAATTCCTCGATGGGCCCGGTGTGGCTTCCCGTCTTCGATTAGGCTCCAGATTGTTCAAGAAGTGCTGTACCTGGTCCACCTAGTGGAAGGTATACGTTGCACCTTCCCTGCGAATCTTCACGGTGGCCAGGTATAGAAATTGGAAGCCTATTTCAGTGGCACATGGCATTCAGAACCAGATTGAAGAGCCGTCTTCTCCACTGCAGCAGCTGGGAAAAATCCTGGTGAAGGTATAGCCTCACCCCCTGATATAGCACTTCTTTACGTTTTTTGAAGGCAAACCAGATGGCTTGCCGATCCCCAAAGTGGTGCAGGCGAAAGATGATTTGGTGCAGCGGATCCCCGGCCGCTGGTTTCGGCACCAAGGCCCGATGCGCCCTTTCAATTTTAAAATGCCCTCCTTTCGGCTCTAGTCCCAGTAAACTAGGGACCACCGTGCTGTAGAAGTCCTCCAGTGAATTCCCTTCCTTTCCTTCTGGGAGCCCACGAATATTGAGGTTGTTGCGGCGCTGGTAGTTTTCCTGGTAGTCTAGTTGTTCCTGGAGCTCCCCCAGCTCCCTCCGAAGGTCACAGACTGCTTCTGGGAGATGCTCCGTGCGGTCTTCGAGCTGTGAGATATGGGTTTCAGCCTCCAAGATTTTGGCCACTTGTCCCGTGAGCTGTTCAGATAGCTCAGAAATTTTTGTGGTTATAATGTCCAGCTTTGGAGATACCAGCGTCAACACTTGGGCCATTAAAGTTCTGCCTACCACCTCCATTTCGGTCGCAGAGAGCATGATGACATTTGGGCCTTCTGATGCGCTTTGAGTGCTGTCTTTTTCCAGATTTGGCCGCACTACGTGTCGATTTCCCCATACTGGAGACCAAATATTCATCCATTGCACTCTCCGATTGCTGCTGGTAGTTTTGGTTCGGTTCGCATCTCACTTTTGGAACCACTTTTAATTGATTAAGAGAGCTGTGGTGAGAGAGCTGTGTAGAGGTGTTACCAGTCCGTTAGCTGCTCATTAGCGCCCCCGTGTGTCCCTTTGGATGAGCATTGCTACTCCCCATCTATGTGTATGATCTATATATGTGGAGGCATAGACCTCCCCCACCCATTTTCTTTTTAGTTTGGCATGTTCTTCCTCACTCAGATGAGTCTCCTGAGGTAAAACTTCCCCCCGTCTTGGATGAGTCTATTTCTTATTATGGGGTGGTTTAACTCCTTTACATTATAGCAGGTGACTTATCATTTGCAGGTTAGCTGCTCTTCCCCCTCCCCAGAGCACCACAGTTAACAAACTTGAACTACATACACAGGAATACCACTTCAAGGTATGTGATGTTAGGCAGAATGCCCACTGTGTTGTGTCTGGAGCCTCCTCTCTTGGCTTAATAGCTAACACTGCTGCACAAGGCACACAATCCGCAGAGTGTCCCCCAATGGCAGCGAGGTCTCAGTGTGTCACTATCATTACTTGCATCCCGATAGCGTTGACATGGAAAGCACTTAGCTTTTGATCAATGCTAGTATCCTGTCCCTTCCCCCTTGGCCATTCCTCTTGTCTAAGAACATTGTGGACTTTCCCATCTTTTCCTTCTCCCTCCATCGATCCCCGCCCGCACCCCCACTCCTGCCACCAAACACAGTTTAGCACCGCCAGTTTAGACATACCATGACTCCCCACACCCTCCCCCAGTTGTTACTCTGGTTCTTGACTGCCTGATAATGGCAGCTGAAAAAAAAAGGTTATGTCTCTAAAAGGAGATAGCATATTTTAACTTTTACATTTCCAGTTCATGAGAGAAAGTTCACATTAGAATGGCCTGCATCTAAGTAACCACGGTAAACACCTTAGAACCTGCATCTGTAAAATCTCAGATCATTGCACTGAATACAAGGTCCATTGTGGCTTTGGCGCGGTGCTCAAACTGTGGTCCAAGTGGGAAGATTTGCACCCTCTCTTATCATGACTGAGGTTGGCTCTAGGTCCCCTGTGCCTGCATTAAACAGATCGAGTCTGCCTAGTTGGGTGTTTTGAGCAATGTTAGTCTGTCAGCAGTTGCAGGTGACAAGGGTGTATCCGGTAGTCAACTAAAGTCAAGGAACTGAAAAGACTGAAGAAATTAGTACTTACAGCTTTAGGTTGGAGTCCCATACCCTCCCAGTTGTCTTGGGGAGGGGGGAAGTGCCATGTCTCCATCTGCCAAGCTGAATGTTTAAGGGTGGTGGGCTGGGCAGAGGAATCAGAAGCAGAAATAGAAGGCAATGGTTCCGTTTTAGTAGGCAGGGCTAAGTAATTTAGTGATCCATTTCAGTCAGCATTGTGCATCTGATGGCCTGGGTCCACTCAGGTTGGTTACCCCATTGGTCTTCCAGATTGCCAACCGGGCTATGGCTGGTCGAGGGCATGGCCTGCTGTCACTCTCCCCTTCGTGCTCTGTCTACTGTTTTCCAGACTTGGTTGTCGAAGATCCTCTCTACAGTGTCAGGTGGCGGCTGGAGCATTTCTTCTGAGACTCCAAGCTCTGTAAGGGTGGAACAGGCATCTGCCAGAGTCCAAAAGAATTTGGGGCCATTCTGTAGAAAGATTTTGCATCGGGCTGGGAAGAAAAGTTGCATTCGTATTTCTTTTTGATTTAAGACTCATTGAATATCTAGCAACTTTAACAGGGATTCTGTATATGCCGCCATGCCTCCTTGTTCGGTACCCTCCAGGAGACCATGACTACAGAGGTTGTTGTGGCAGGGCTTGAGTTCACGATCCTTCAGCTTTTTGCTAACCACCTTGCCCCTGTGGTATAGGTATCTAAGAGCTGCATTATGGTAGCCCCTTTGGGTGGCAATTTCCATTAGCCCCTTCTCCAGATCAGCCGTGCTTTCCTTGACTTCTTTCACTATTTGCTTACTATTGGCTGTCGAGCTGTCAAGCTGATTCGTGGAGGACCCCAGATTTATAAGCTCCCTTAACAACATTTTTGAAATAATGGTAAACTGCTGTTCCCTCTCCTCAACATCTGTAAAATCTTCGTAGCAGATCGGTGAGGTACTGGTGGGCTGAAATGCTGGTCGGCTGTGGCCTTTGCTTGCTTTCGAAAGTTTTTTGGCCAGCATGGACTCTGCCACAAAGTCCTTCAACTTTTGCTTTGCAGCCATTGTTGTCTCTTCTGTCTTACATTTTTCAAGCAGTTTGAAATCTGGAAGGTGCATTTTAAAATGAGTTTTTATTCCGGCTGAGAGGGAGCTCTAGTGTTCAGTGTCTACATGGGAGCACGACGCACCTGGAACTCGACGGAAAACACCTTATTAAAGCAGCATTTTTTTCTCAGCAACATGGGAACTTAAAGAGGACAGGGAATTATTTTTAATTTGCAGCTGTCTGAAATGTTCCAGTTTCAAAAATGATATACCACCGTATGATTCGTATTTAACTGTGCATAAAAATTAATTTGAAAAATAAGTATTTTCTATTTTTTCTTTGTGCAGGCAGCATTTTTTTACAGTTCTGTTTATGGAACCAGTAATTTGGAGTTTTGATTATGCAGCAGTTTGCTTACAGTATTCTGAGCAGTGTTCTGATAGGTGACAGTTTATGTTTAACATGCTGTACACAAATCATAACATGGTGAAAACTCGAAGTTATTGGTTCCATGAAGAGAACTGTGCAGAATGTTGTCCATGGAAAGAAAACAGTAGACAGCTCCGTTTCTCACATCAGCCGTCATTCAGGAACAGTTTGATTTGGAGCATTTGGCAGGGTCTGAAAACTGTTTCCGTAAACAAGAACAATGCGAGCTCCCTCATTCAAAGAATGGGTGAATGAAATTTCAGCAAGAGCTAATTATGAAAGTATTTGCCGGCCTGTCAAATAATAGAATACACAGATTGATGAACTATGGAATCTTTTTCTCTGTTCCCAATTTTGTGAGTTATCAGCAATCGGAAACACATGAAGATTGTTCTTATGTGTAGAACCTAGTTAAGACTCCGGTTTAAGAAGCATGAGATAATTTTATTCCTTGAGGAAATGCCCCAAGTTTACTTTAAATTCATTTACATAACTATTTAGCAAGTTATGTAGCTCGTTTAGCAGTTTAGTTGTTTTTATGTAATGCTATATAATGTTTTCAGTTACCGTAATGTGATGTAGTGTTCTATGTTGTATGTTGTTGAAAATAAATATATTGATTACAAATAAAAAAATAAAAAACTGCCCCGCTGGGTATTCGTTGGCGTTGGCAGATCACCCTTCCCCGCCATTGCTCAGGACCTCCAGGAGGTTGGGTGCTTAAATAAATTGTTTGTGTTGGCAAAACAGGCAGATTATGTATTATAAAGAAAATAAAATAAAAAAAAAACTCTTGCAACTGTGAAGAACTGGGTTACTAAAACACATCAGGGTTCTGATGACATCACAATACCATTTGCTGTTCACTCTCGTAGTTCTGTGATTCACAAGAACCTCGTAGTGTCCTAACTACCCCCGTCTTCACAGTCAGAGGTTAGTTCTTCAATATATAATTGGCAGTTTGATTTGGTGGTTACAGCACGTAGCTCTAAACCAGAAGTCTTGTGTTTGAACCCCACTACCACTTACTGTGTGACCCTCAGCCAGTCACTTCAAAAGGGACAACAAAAGGCAAGGGTGTCCTTATCTTTCTTTAGGTGCAGATTCCAGAACTGGGCATAGTACTCTAGGTGCGGTCTCACTGGTGATCTATACAGAGATAGTAATACTCTTTCCTCCTGCTGTCAGTATCCCTTCCTATATACCTCAGCACCACCTACACAGCTTGAGGGTGTTGTTAAACATGAGGTGCTTGTCAGTGCCATTGGCCTTTAAACACACAACAGCAAAGTACAATTATCCTCCCTAATCACACATCCCCGAAGTGTCTTTACACACTTATAACGTGTTGAGAAAAATGTTATGCTGAAAAACTGACCAGAACATATCTGAATGTTTCTTTTTTTTTCATACAACTGTTTGGCCAATCGACCGCTGCCTGCTCCTGCCCTTCAGGTGTCTCATTGATCTCCAGCCCCGACAGCTGCTCCCCCCACCATTGTGACCGGTGGGGATCCACGTGGAGTGAAGTCCGAGGACCACAGAGACTGTCATTCATGGCGGTCATGGCACATAGGGTTTTTCATGGTTTTCTCCCTTCTTCCCGATCCACGCCCACCACCCTGTAGTGTCAGGCATGGCCTCTGTTGGCCTCGGAAATCAGCAGTGTGCACTGGGCTGACACCACCCCCTGTGAGGGAGCATGCTCCCTTGCTCACTGTGGGTGGCCGCATTTGCAGCAGATCCCGGCTGTCTCCATCCCTGCCTGGTTCACACTCCCCTCAGAAGCACTCCGCAGCCTGGTTACCCAATCCTGATGTACCTAGGCTCATTACGAAATCTGGGTCCTCAGCATGGAACTGTGACGCACCTCCATGTCAGCCATCAAGTGACCCCAAAAGCATTTCTTTTTAACATTTGGGACTAAAGTAGTCCCTGATGAGAAGGTTTTTAAATGAGAATCAAAAAACCTTTTTTCCACATTTTTATTTCATTCATCATTTCTTTAAAAGTTCAGTTGTCAGTGATTTCAAGTGTGATAGGATGCAGGAGTTTTATTACTTGATCATGGCCAGGGTATGCTGCTTCCAGCATAATTTGCAGCCAGGTGTACTGATTCTTTAATATGGTGCCTGTAATGAGGTCGGCACACAGAAAAGTAGTGCAGGAGTGTAATTATGGGCTAATGATTACATAGCTTTTTTGGTGTTTTAACCAATCAGATTCCTCAGATTTGTGTAAATGTTTCTCAGCATAAGCCTTGTTATACTGGCTAGATAGTTTAAGGAAGTCACTTATGATGACTCCTAGGTCCCTTTCCTCAGAAGTGATGTCAACCATAACCCCTCCCATCTAGTACTCTGTTCTGGGATTCTTGTTCCCTCTGTTCATCGCTTTGCATTTATTGGCGTTGAATTTCAGATGCCAAACCCTTGACCAACTCTCCAGCCTTTGTAGGTCCCTCTTCATCTCCTGTACCTGCTCCTCACTGCGTGCCCTTCCACAGAGCTTAGTGTCATCTGTGAAAAGACACATCTTGCGCCGTATTCCTTCTCCTATGTTGCTGATGAACGTATTTAAAAAGGAGTTTACACAGATCTAAAGGGTGGGGAGCTCCTTGGCACGGTGGTGCAAATTTCAGAAATAAAAGCTTCAAATCTGAGATGAAAAGATGAACTGCACTCACGTCCCTTTCATGGAGTTCAAGGACCTCATGTAGATCTCTAACTTTGTAGGTTCCGAGACGGCCACTGGCATGTTTAGGACTGTGCAAAAACAGCATCTTTAATCCACTCGTATCTTCACACACATAAAAAGTGCAGGTATCAAAATACACAGTAGAAACAGTTCAGAAGGAAAGGAGGAACCCTCAGCTTCAAACCTCATTATTCTTGGAGAAATGAAGCTGTAATCCATGTAAAGCTCCTGTCTGTAAAGTAAAAAAATTAAAAACTGTGCACACATTAGAACAATTATCAGAATGATCGAGTGGTGCATTTTTTTTTATAAATCAGCAAAAAATATAGGTCAGAGTTTGTTTTTTAGCATTTTTTGTGATGTGTTCTAATGTGTGCACATTTATTTTGTTTTGTTTTACTGACAGAAGCTTTCTATGGATTACAGCTTCATTTCTTTGACAGTACGCAGTGTTGGAGCTCAAATTCCAGCTAACCAATGCTCGGGCTCTACTCTGAGGATGCGCATTGCATTAAACATCAGTTGGGACTGGATCTTATATACGCCGAGTTGGCATTTGGCAATAATGCTACTGGACTTCTGAACTATTTTTATTGCGTATTTTGATACCTGCAATTTTTATGTATGTGAAGACACGAGTAGATAAACTGCTGTTCTTACGCCAGTCCTTAACGTGCCAGCGGCTGTTTTTGAACCTACAAAGTTAGATATCCACATGAGGTCCTCGAAATCCATGAATGGGGAAGTGAGTGCGGTCCAGCTTTCCATCTGAGATTTCAATATTTAAAAAGGACTTGACCCAGGACTGAGCCCCATGTCACTCAACTGCAGACTTCCTTCTCCTCGGATCTGACTCCATTTACCACTCTCCTTTGCTACCTCTCTTCCTACCGGCTTCCCACCCATCTATGTCTTTTGCTGCACCCAGATCTTCTCTTTTGTTCAGCAACCTTCTGTGTAAAATTGAGTTGAATGCCTCACAGGAGTCAAAGGGGAGCAAATCCACAGCATGGCCATTATCCACTGTCCTGGTTACTCAGTCAAAGAATACTATTAAATTGATCTGACAAGACCTTCGTGCCAGTATCCAGTGCTGTTTACTATCCTGGAGCCCGTTTTTCTCCAGGAAGTCCACTAGGTCCTCTTTGACTAGTGCCTCCATCAGTTTACCCACCACAGAGGTATTGTAAGACTGACAGGTCTGTAGTTACCTGGCTGCTGTTTGTCCCCACCCCTGTGGAGTGGAACTACATCTCCTACCCTCCAGTCTTTGGAACCACCCCTGTCTGAATACAGCTATTGAATAGCCTTACTGGGGTTCTGCTAATTCTGATGCCAGTTCCCTGAGTACCCCTGGGTGCATCTTCCCCAACCCTGAGGCTTTGAATGTCTTCAGGGTTGCTGGCCCATTTCTGACTCTTTCACCAGCAAATGCCTGCTGTCTAATTTCTGGGGCAAGTGTAAGCCTGGTCTGGTGGTGCAGAGGGCTGAGGCACTGTAATGCACCTTGCCTCATTCACGTCGGTGACCCGGGTTCGGGAACAAGCTCGAGTCACCAGAGGTCAGCTGGGGGGGAACATCTTCATGGAGAGTGTGGTGAATAAGTGGAATAAGCTGCCAGAGGACGTGGTACAGTTCAAGTCAATCAGCAGCATCAAGCAGAGGCAGGACAGGAATGTGGGTTTAGGTTTTTTCCTTCCCCGCTACACCAGTGAGCCCCCTTCAGCCTTCACAGTTCCCCCAACCCCATCATCCTCTACCTCTGGGACTTACCTGGGATACCACCAATTGCTCCACAGATTGCCTCCTGTGGCGGGACCATTGGGGGGGACCCCCCCATACCCCCTTCCAGTGCCATGCTTAGTCTGGTGGTCCCTTGCCTAGTAGGCGGTGCAAGGTCTGCAGGGTTCCATGGGGTGGCATCCTGCCACCAATGGGGATTTCTCCATTTACTCTCCCGACACATGGACATTCTGTGGAGGCAATGGCCTGACCTACGTATATTGGAGGACGTACAGACGTCTACCCCCACCCAGAACTGCTGCTCCAACTTACACCACCATAGCGAAGCAGAGCAGTCTGCCCTCCCTCCCCGGAAGAGAACGGCATTCGCTGGCGTGCTTGCTCTCTTCTCCCCCCCCAGGCTGAGCCCTGAGCAACCAGTGTCCATCCATGAACCCAGGTCGCTGGAGTGGCGGCAGGTGAGGCATGGATGCCTCTGCCATCTGCGCCACCAGGCCAGCAGGAATGTGGGATTAGTTAAAAAAGGGGGGGGGGGACAGTAATAAAGGGGAGGATTGCCACTAGGGCAAGGCAAAGAGTTAAGCTGGGTGGGCAGACAGGATGGGCCAAGAGCCTTTTTCTGCTATTAACGTCTATTTTTCTGTATGTATTTATTTGTATGTATCTTTGCATTATTAAGGCATTGTATCCTGCCTTTGTAAATGAGATCTGCTCAAAGGTGCTACTCCAACCATTCCAATGTACAGTATGTATATATCTCTTGTTACTGTTGCCTTAATTTCTACAATCCCAGAGTTTTAACCCCTTGTAACTTTTTTCAGCCCCCGTCATGTGCTGTATCCCTATCACTGCCAGAGTTTACACTTCTAGTATTCCTGTGCTGCCACATTTATTATAGTATTCCCTATGTATGTTCTATTGCTGGGTAATCCTTTTGCCTTTTCCAGGACACACCTACAAACAAGCCTCAGCACGGCGTGCCTTCACAGTTAATTACTGTAAATAGATAAACACATGCTGGAATTCAGACCCTGTTACTTGCTTCATAGTCATGGAACACATCCAGTGTGTGACACTGCAAGAAAGACGAGTTGGTATAATGTGTTGCTTCCGTCATAGGGCTGCAAAGCAGATGACCTGGAATTGAATATCAGCAGGAACTGTAAAAGTGCCTGCTTTTGGGTCAATTTTGATTGCCTTTTTCGTTAAATATCTGTTATCCTCCCCCCGTCATCCTCCTCCAGTTTTGTTAGGTCACTTCTTGAGGTAATCAAAGATGGTGCCATCCACTCTATCAATTACAGTAGAAACCTTACCTAAAAAATACATAACACCAACGCTGGCTTCTTAAATCCTGCTTCAGAGCTAAGAGCCAAGCCAGACTTCTCACTCTGGTTCATGTAGTTCTTGGACCTCAAGGTATGACCCCCTGAATTCTTTTCCTGTTTTTTTTTTTTTCAGGTACAGCTATGAGTTGTACAAGGAGACTGCAGACTGGTTGCTAGCCCACATCGATAAGAGTCCGAAGGTAGCTATTATCTGCGGCTCAGGCCTGGGTGCTCTAGCAGATTTGCTGGAAAACAGTACAACCTTTCCTTATGAGGATATCCTGCACTTCCCCCAAAGCACAGGTTAGTATTTACTAAACCAGAGTATATCAAGACCCCCGCCCCAATACTGTATACTGTGATTTCTAGCTGTAATTTCCTCTCATGATCAGAGCAGATGACAGAGCCTGCAACCTTCCCAGAAAATGTAGCATGATGGTTCAGGATGCCAAGCCAAATTTGCAAACTTTATGAACACACGAAAATGCCAGCAGATTAGGCCATGAGGTCTATTGTGTCTGCTCGAGATGCAGCTCACAGCTTGATAATGGCTGCTGCCCCTTCCCCTCTCCCTTCCATCTCTCCCCTGATTTCCATTCTGAGTTCCCATGGACTCAACCCTCCTGACCTGTACCCTGCCCATGTACAGTATCTATCCCTTCCCTTCTTAAGACCTTCCATTGATTCCCTTGATACCAACTCCTCAGGTAGTGCATTCCAAGGCATCACGACCCTTTCCATGAAGCAATGCTTCCTCGGGTCTCTTCTATACTTCCCACCAACCAGTTTCAGGCTATGACCCCTTGTGGCCCCTTCCTCCTTCAGTCTGAACACCTTCTCTGTGTTTACTCTGTTAATACCTTTTAAGTATGTAAAGGTCTCAATCCCCTCTGTCCCTTCTGTCTTCCATGGAGTACATGTTTACCTACTTTAGTCTCTCCACATAGGGCTTATCCCTCATTCCAAGGATCATCTTAGATGCCCTCCCCAGGAGCATAATGTCCTTCTTTACACAAGGGCGCCAGGACTGCACAAAGTACTCCAAGTGCTGCCTCACCAAGGATTTGTACAGTGCCAGAATTACCTCCTCCCTTCTCAAAGTGATCCCCCTAGCAATGCACCCCAGCATTCTGTTTGCTGTAGTTTTTCTTTAGTTTGGTTGTGAAATGTTACAGTTAGAAGACAATCTTAAAGTTGTGATGTGGGGTGGGGGGGTTGTGCTTATGAATGACTGCAACAAAGCTATTTGATCTGATAGATCATAGTGTATTACAGAACCACAGGGGTATCCCATGAAGTGGGTGACTCAGTTTGAGTGACTCAATATGAACGACTCAAACTGAGTGCTTGTTTTAATAACAACTGCAGTATAATAGCGACTGTAATACCAGTGAATGGGTTCAGCGAGAGCAGCTAGTGCTGGGGATAGTATTACATATATTGTGGTGTTAGTGCAGTCTCAGAGTTAGATATATATAGTTGGGGGGGTTCAGGGGTGAATCCCCCCGATGGGGGTGCAGGGGGGTGAAGCCCCCCTCATAAAATTTGTTTTAGCTATTATATTGGTTAATCTGTTATGTTTTGCTTTTGTTTGCTGGCTTGTGGGTTTGTGGTGCTGTGTTGGCCATGTTCGGAGCATGGTCTCGTCATAACATAGTGGGTAGAGTGAGGTCTTAGTTAGGGCATGTGTGTGTTGAGGTTCATGCTGTGGGTTCGAGACTAGTGGTCGCCATTTCCAGTGAACTAATCGCTGTGTCTGTTGAGTGTGTTAATGGGGTGTGTGATGTGTGTGTGTGTGTTGTGTTGGTTTTATTTTATTTTGCAGGTTTGGCCAGGTGTGTGTTGTTTTCTGTAATGTGTTTAGTCGTTTCAGTTGTGGGTTGTCTGGAATTAGAGGGTGGATTAATGTAGTGTTTAATTAGTGGTGTTTAAACTGAGTTTGATTATGGGGTGTTCTAGTGGTTGTGGTGTTCTTTAGTCTGTTTTTTTTTTTTGCTCCTAAAGTTGCTCTTTTGACTTTTGTTGTAATTGGTATTGACTGTAGTTGTAGTAGCTATTGTGTGTTAGCTTATGTGTTCGGCACTGTTTTATATTCGCTGGTTTGACATGGAACCAATCACAGGCACTTCAGGCTGCATGGGTGTGTATCTGGGAGGTTGTTCTCAGTGTTGGGAAGAGCCGGAGTCCCAAATAAATTAAGTGTAGATTATCACTGTCCTTGCCTGCTCAAACTAGAAGCACCAATGCACATCACTGTTTGCATGCTAACATTAATGAGGGTCCCCTGTAAACATATTAATGAAGGTCCCCTGTTAACATATTATCAAAGGTCCCCTGCTAAGGTATCAACAAAATCCTCTGTTAATGTAGCAATGAAGTTCTCCATTAAGGTATCAACGAAAATCTACTGTTGAGGTATCAAGCAAAGGTCCTATGTTGGGGTAACAGTAAAGGCCCCTGGGTGTCAGTGGAGGTCCTCTTTTAAGGTCTCAGTGAAGGTCCCTTGTTAAAGTATCAAGGAAGGTCCCCTGTTGATGTTTCTTTGCAGGTCCCTTGTTAACGTATCGATGAGATATCTTATTGACGTATCAGTGAAGGTTCCCTGTTGAGATATCCACAAAGGCTCCCCTCTTGACGTAGCCATGAAATTTCCCCTGTTGACATGTCCATGAAGGTTCCCCTGTTGACATATCAGCAAAAGTTCCCCTGTTGACAAATCAACAAAGGTTCCCCTGTTGACATAGCAACAAAGTTTCCAATGTTGAGGTATCAACAAAGGTCCCCTACTGACTTTTTAATGAAGGTCCCCAGTTGACCTTTCAGTGAAGGTCCCCCATTGACGTTTCATTGAAGGTCCCCTGTTGACATTGCAGTGAAAGTCCCCTGTTGACATATCAATGAAGTTTCCCTGTTAAGGTATCAACAAAGGTTCCACTGTTGACTTATCAACAATGGTTCCCCTGTTGATGTACAGTAACAACGAAGTTTCCCTGTTGACATATCAATGAAGGTGCCTCTGTTAAGGTATCAATAAAGATTCCCTGGTTGCCGTATCAACAAAGGTTCCTCTGTTGGTGTATCAAAGATGTTTCTTTATTGGCATATCAGCCAAGGTTCCAAGTTCACATATCAGTAAAGGTCCCCTGTTGACATATCAACAAAGGTTCCCATGTTGACATATAAATGAAGGTTCCCCTCTTGACGTATCAAAGAAGATTCCCTGTTTGGTGTATCTGTGAAGGTTCCCTGTTGACATAGCAGTGAAGGTTCCTTGTTGATATATCCATGAAAGAGACCCTGTTGACTATCAGTGAAGGTCCCCATTTGATGTATCAGTGAAGGTTCTCCTGTTGAGGTATCAGTGAAGGTCTCTTAATAATAGACTTTATTTGTTACAAGCGCAATTCAACACATATCAAAGTGCTTCTACAATGAAACTTTAAAAACTATAAAATTCCAAAATCTAAAACAACCACAATATCAGAGCTCCCACAACTAATGTTCAGGATAGGCAAGCAAAAACAGGAATGTTTTCAGAGAGGCTTTAAAGCTGTCCACGGCCTGGCACCTCCTTATCCAATGAGGTAGAGAATTCCACAAAGAAGGAGGCACAAATGCAAACGCTGGGGCTCCAGAGGTCTTTAAATGAACCCTGGGAATCTCTAGCAATCCCTCATCGGTGGAGCAGAGTGGTCGGAGGGGGCTATAAGGATGAAGGAGTTCTTGCAGGTAACTTGGTCCCTTGATACCTCAATGGGGTACTTTTTAATGAGGTATCAGTGAAGGTCCTCTACTGACATTTCTGTGAAGGCCTCCAGTTAAGGTTTCAGTGAAGGTCTCATGTTGACATTTCAGCAAAGGACCACTGATGATGCATAGCAAAGTACCCCTGTTGAGATATCGAGGAAGGTTTCCCTGTTGATGTATCAGTGAAGATTCTCCTGTTGACATATCAGTGAAGGTTACCCTGTTGAATTATCAGTGAAGGTTGCCCTATTGATATATCAGCAAAAGCTCCCGTCTGAAGATATCAATGAAGGTTCCCCATTGAGGTATCAATGAATATTCCACTGTTGCCATAACAACAAAGGTGTCCCTGTTGTGATATCAAAGAAGGTCTCTTGATGAGATATCAACAAAAGTCCTCTGTTGATGTATCAGTGAAATTCCCCCTGTTAAGGTGTCAACAAAGTTTACCTTGTTGATGTATCAATAAAAGTTATGCTGTTGACATATAAACAAAGGCTTCCCGGTTGATGTATTAAAGTTTCCTTGTTGATGTATCAGTAAGGGTTCCCTGCAGACAGATTCACAAAGGTTCCCCATTGAAATATCAGCAAAGGTTGTCCTGTTGACTTATCAATGAAGGTTCCCCTGTTGTCTTATCAGTGAAGGTTCCCCTGTTGATGTACCACTGAAGGCTTCCCCTGTTGATGTATCAGCCAAGGTTTCCCTGTTGATGTATCTGTGAAGGTTCACTGAAGAGGTATCAAAAAAGGTCCCTTGTTGAGCTACCAATTACAGTGACCTGTGGAGGTATCAGTAAAGGTCCCCTATTGAGGTACCAATGAAGGCTGCTGACTGATATGTTAAAGAAAAGTCCCCTGTTAAGATATCAAAAAAGGTTTCCTGTTGAGGTATCAACAAAGGTCCCTTGTTGAGGTATCAACGAAGGTCCCCTACTGAAATATTATTGAAGGTCTCCTGTTAAGGTATCACTGAAGGTCCCCTGTTAAAGTATCAATAGCGGTGCCCAGTTATGGTATCAATGAAGGTCCCCTGTTGAGATATCAATAAAGGTCCCCTGTTGAGCGTACTGGGTCAGTACCACGCATGAAAGACAGTGTGGTATTAATCGTGCTGTATACAGAGTACATGGATTAACAGCGACGGGTAGAACAGTAGTAGTGAAGTACCCTACCCCTGTCGCTGCATGCTCTGTTTGGAACTGAACAAATTGCATGTGCTGGGTGCCTGGTTGAGCCGCTCCCATGGTGGAGTGGCTAGGGTACCAGCACACTGAGGAAATGGAGACCTGGGACTGTGGTTCTGTTCCTACCAGGTCTCTGTGTGTTGCAATCTTTTGCGGCAATTTTTTTTGTGCAGAACAAACTTTTCCCCCTCCTGATTTATTCTCCATCCTCGAAGTCCACAACCCCCCAGAGTTTGTTATATTAGTTCTGGGGGTGGGGTTGGGGGGCAATTGCAAGGAAAGAGAGAATCCCATTGTTTCAAAGGGCGTGCGCTGTTTATGTTGGGTCAGTATTTTGCCTGACGAGATTGTGGTGAATGCCCTTTTGTTTGTGGCATTTGTTACAACCCAGGTTTTGCATTCGGTGACATGACCCCATGCCCCTGTTGAGATATTAATAAAGGTCCCCTGTTAGGATATCAGTGGAGGTTCCCTGTTAATGTATCAATGAAGGTCCCCTGTTGAGATATCAATGAAGGTCACCTGTTAAGGTATCAATAAAGGTCTCCTGTTGAGGTTACTGTGAAGGCCTCTGACTGAGATGTCAAAGAAAGGTCCCCTGTTAAGGTATCAATGAAGGTTCTATGTTGAGGTATCAATGAAGGTCCCCTATTGAGGTATTATTGAAGGTCCCCTGTTAAGGTATCAGTAAAGGTCCCCTGTTATGATATCAATAAAGGTGCCCTGTTATGGTGTCAGTGAAGGTCTCCTGTTGAGGTACCTGTGAATGCCTCTGACTGAGATGTCAAAGAAAGGTCCCCTGTTAAGGTATCAATGAAGATTCTCTGTTGAGGTATCAACGAAGGTTCCCTATTGAGGTATTATTGAAGGTCCCCTGTTAAGGTATCAGTAAAGGTCCCCTGTTATGATATCAATAAAGGTGCCCTGTTATGGTATCAATGAAGGTCCCCTGTTGAGGTACCAATGAAGGACCCTGTTAAGGTATCAACAAAGGCCCCCTGTTAAGGTATCAATGAAGGTCCCATTACTGTATCAATGAAGGTCACCTGTTAAGGTATCAGTTAAAGTCCCCTGTTAAAGTATCAATGAAGGTGCCCTGTTAAGGTATCAGTAAAGGTCCCCTGTTGAGGTATCAGTGAAGGTCCCCTGTTGAGGTATCAATGAAGGTCCCCTATTGTGAGGTATCAGTGAAGGTCCCCTGTTAAGGTATCAGTGAAGGTCCCCTGTTAAAGTATCAGCAAAGGTTCCCTGTTGAGGTATCAGTGAAGGTCCCATGTTGAGGTATCAGTGAAGGTTTCCTGTTAAAGTATCAGTGAAGGTCCCCTGTTGAGAGACCAGTGAAGTTTCCCAGTTAAGGTATGTGTAAAGATTCCCTATTAAAGTATCATTGAAGGTCCCATGCTTATTTATTTGAAATTTGGTAACCAGGAAAGGCACACTGAGCCAAGGCTCATTTCAGGTGCAACCCGGGTGTGGGGGACATGGGAGTACAGATATGAAGAAAATCATCTGAAGTGCAAAAAATACAAAAAACGAAGCGTAAAATAAATAGGCACTTCAAGTGATGAAAGAATGTAAGAAGCACTATATGAAGTAATGACAGAATGGACATTTACACTGAACACACTGAGCAGAATGCAGATTCAGTACGTGGATACATTGACCAGTGTGTGCTAGAGTACATATATTAAGCATAGTGCTGAGCAGAGAGCAGACTAAGGGCCAGGAGCACAGTTAGGACAGACGTTAGTGAGTCATAGGCAGGTGGCAGACAGGAGAAACTATGAAAAATAATATGGAAGGTTCAGGAGGAGGAGTGAAAGGTACAAGGGGAGGGGAGGAGTATACCTTAGCAAGTGTTTACAGGTATGCAGAGAGGGGGAGAGACAGAGGAATGAGGGGAGCAGGTTCCAAATGGAGGGGAGACAGTAGGAGAAGGCAGCTTCCTTGGCACGTGAGTGAGAATAGAGAATGGAGAAGGTGCAGGAATCCCTGGAGCATAGAGAGTAAGAGGAGGAGGGGGCAGGAAGGGGAACCAAACCAGTATTTGACAATAAAGATGGAGCAGCATGACAGGTGACGTAAGAGTAGTGAGAGAATGGAAATTGAATAATAGAGAGAGCAATGGTGAATGTGGAGTGGAGAATTGATAGCAAAATGACAGAAGGCATTACAGAGGGTGTCCAATCTGGCAAGAGAAGAGGAGGGAATGGTGCCATAGACTATATGTCCACATAGTCTAAAACCAGGAGGACCATTTTGGTTACCAGCTCACAGCAGACCTAGGGGGAGAGTCAGTCCCTGATGAGGTACAAGGTACCAAGCTTGGGGCAAAGTTTGGCATGGATAGTGTCAATGTAGGCAGAGAAGTCAAGCTTGCTATCTAGTCACATGCCAAGGTACTTGAAAGTAGGGACAACATCCAAGTGGGTGCCAGCCAAGGTGGAGAAGACAGGGGAATGCCAGTTTCTGCCTGGTGCCAAAGGTCAGTCTTTTTGGTGTTGATCCTGAGGTGGTTGGCATGGAACCAGTGCAGCACAATGTGGAAATCATGCTGGAGTGGGAACTCCATCACTGAGGTTGAAGGGTAAGAAGTGTAGATGACCATGTCATCCACATGCATGTGGATATGCAAAGAGACACAGGCAGAGGGGAGGTCATTTAGGAAAATCAACAATAGTATCAGACCCAGGATGGAGCCCTGTGGGACCCCTGCAAGGATGGAGGGGACAGAACACTACCCACCCGAACTGACTGTTGACGGTCCATTAGGTATGAGTGGAACCAGTCTACAGCGGATACTGAAAGGCTAGCAGAGTTCAGCTTGTTCAGGAGTGGGTGGGACATGGAGTCAAAAATGCTGGCTAGATCAATGAATATGGCTGCAGTGATATGTTCCTGCCCCATCCCAGTGAGGATAGAATCAGTTACATGCAGCAGGAAAGAGATGGTAGAGTAGTTCTTCCTAAAGCCAGACTGGTAAAGTGAGTGGAAATTTGAGGAGTCACAGAAATCAGCAAGCCTAGAGAACATGATGGTCTATTGAAACTTGGCAAGAAAGGGAAGAAGTGAAATCTACCTTATCCAGACTGGACACACTTTTCCATGCCTTCTGTCACTTCGCCCTCGATGCCACCCCCCGCACCCATCACTGCAACCTCTACCATGCGCTGGCATTCCCTTCCTTCAAAAACCGTCGCCTGCAGCACTGCGCTAAATTTGTAGCCAAATTCTGGCATGATGCCCTGCCCTCATACCGAGTGGTATGAAGGATGTTCCTCCCTGGGAAACGGTCCTGAATACAGTCAGGGAAATGGACCAAAAGGTCAAGTATGTCCTAGAACGTTTTGGAGCTCAGGAGGCCAAGATTGACTCGGTGACAAAGACTGCACAGGAAGTGGATGATCATTTCTGGTGGACCCATGCTGCTTTTGTAAAATTGACAATGGAAATAAACCATCTTTGAGCCCACATAGAGATGATAGAAAACTCCATGTGGGCAATGAACATAAGGTTGATGGGGATCTTAGAGGGCACAGAGGGGGCTGATTTGCTGACATATCTCAAGAACTGGTTGGCTGGCTCACTACCTCCTGAGTTGCAAATTGAAGGGGACTCTTTAAAGCAGGCTTTTAGAATAAACTTTAGAAGGGCCCAAGTGGACCGAGATACCCCACGTGCGATCTTGCTGATTGCAGACGGCCCTGCTACTAGAGATCAAATTCTAAAATGGGCAAGAGCTAATTACCCTGTTGAAATGGAGGGACAAGACATAAAGATTTTTTCAGACTGGTCCTTTGCCACACGGACCAGAAGAAAATTGTTTGACCCCTTTAGAAAGCAATTGAAGAGTTTGGGGGGTGGCTCATTCCCCCAGCACATTTACAATTGACCATGGAGGGAAAACATACCAATTCAATGATCCTGAGGGGGAAATAAAAGGGTGGAAGCCACCACAAGTGAACTCCGAAAGTGACCACCAGAGCATGAAGGTCTACCAGCTGAGTTGGATGACGAAGAAGTTTAACCAAAGTCGGTAACCAGACATTCTTTCCTGTTTTGCTCAGTCCTTCCCATACTGGCCACGAGGTTGGTCGGCACCGAGACTCTGAACTCAATTAATGACTTTGTTTTTAAGCATAATTTCTATGCTATAATATGCTATCTCCCAAGAGGGAGACAGCTTTATCTAATCCAATGAAGCCTGAGTCACAAGCCGATCTCCGACCAGAAAAATAATATACGATCTAGCTGGGATTCTTGGTCTAATGTTCAAGATGGCACTGCCCACAAGGCGCATATTAAGCTATAGGCCTATAGCTATAGCAAGCTGATTTCTGTAGTAAACATAGAAACATAGAATTTGATGGCAGATAAGGGCCGCTTGGCCCACCTAGTCTGCCCTTTCCCTACCTAACAGATAAGCTGCAGATCCTAATTAACCAACAGTCTACTTCCTCCTACCCCCCCACTAGAATTGCCTTATGTCTGTCCCATGCATTCTTGAATTCCCCCACTGTTTTTGACTCTATGACCTCCTCAGGAAGGCCGTTCCATGCATCTACAACCCTGTCTGTGAAGAAATACTTCCTCACATTACCTCTGAACAGTCCCTCCTCTATCTTCAAATTGTGCCCCCTTGTTCTTGCACATCTCTTTTTTGAAAGATGCTACCCTCTTGAACTTTGTTGATTCCCTTGAGGTATTTGAAAGTTTCTATCATGTCCCCCCTTCCCTTCTTTCCTCGAGGTTATACATCTTAAGCTCCTTTAGTCTTTCTACATACGTCTTCTGGTGCAGACCCTGCACCATTTTGGTTGCTGTCCTCTGGACAGCCTCCACCCTATGTCTTTGTGGAGATGGGGTCTCCAGAACTGTACACAGTACTCCAGATGCGGTCTTATCAACTATCTGTACAGAGGGCCAACAACTTCCTGTTTACTACTGGTGATGCCTCTCCCTATGCATCCCAGTATCCCCCCAGCCCTCGTTACTGCCTTCTCACATTGCTGGCCCACCTTTAGGTCATCTGATATGACTACCCCCAGGTCCCTTTCTACTTTTGTTGTTGTCAGTATCTCACCCCCATTATGTACTCTTCCCCTGGGTTTTTGTTTCCCAGGTGCATTACTTTGCACTACTTTGCATTGAATCTAAGCTGCCATACATTGGACCATTCCTCCAACCTTGCCAAGTCCCTTTTCATCCTTCCCACCCCACCTTGAGTATCATCCCTGTTGCAGATCTTTGTGTCATCTGCAAAGAGACATACTTTCCCTTCCAGTCCCTCTGCAATGTCACTTATAAAGACATTAAAAAGGACCGGCCCCAGTACTGAACCCTGCGGTATCCCACTAGTAACCCCCCTTTCTTCACTGTGGACTCCATTTACTATTACCCACTGTGTCCTGTTGTCCAGCCAGTGTTTTACCCAGGCTACCACACTGGGACCCACTCCCAGGCTGGCTAATTTGTTTATTAATCTTTTGTGCGGGACTATGTCAAATGCCTTGCTAAAGTCTAGGTAGGCCATGTCCACAGCCCCTCCCTGGTCTACTGCTTTGGTCACCCAGTCAAAGAAATCAATTAGATTTGTCTGACATGACCTTCCTGCTGTGACTACATACTGCCTTGGGTCCTGTGCCCCACTGGCCTCTAGGTACTCAACAATTCTTTCCTTCAGAAGTGATTCCATCATTTTCCCTACCACTGAAGTCAAACTGACAGGTCTGTAGTTTCCTGCCTCTGTCTTGCTCCCACTTTTGAGAAGGGGAATCATATCCGCCCTCCTACGGTCCTCAGGTACCACACCATCCTCCCATGATTTATTAAAAAGGGTAGTCAGTGTTGTTACTAGTTCTTACCTTAGTTCTTTTAGAATTCTTGGGTGAATCCCATCAGGCCCCATTGCTTTATCCACCTTCAGTTTTAAGAGTTCTTTCAGAACCCTTTCTTCTGTGAAAGGACTAATATCAACACCCCTATCCAGAGTGCTTCTATTGACTGGATTAGGTATCTCCCCCTGCTTTTCCATTGTGAATACTGAGCAGATGTATTTGTTCAGTATCCCTACTTTTTCACTGTCGCTCTCTGCCCAACCACCTTCCTCTTTATTCAGCCTCGGTATCTCTGCCTTCATCTTTCTTTTCTCCCTAATGTACCTATAAAATGTTTTATCCCCCTTCTTAACCGAGTTGGCTATCTTTTCCTTGGTTTGGGCCTTTACTATTCTGACTGCAGTCCCCGCTTCCTTCTGCTTTAACTGGTACAGTTCTCTGTCCTGCTCCTTCTGTGTTTCCTTATATTTCCTGAATACCATTTTTTTCTCCCTTACCTTCCCTGCCACTTCTTTTGAGAACCATAGTGTTTTATTCTTTTGTTTTGATTTGTTTATTTGCTTCACACAAAGGCTTGTTGCCTCTGTGATGGCGGTTGTGATGTTTCCCCATTGTTGCTCCACCCCACCTTCTTGCCTGTTTGCTAGTGCTTTTCTGAGGCACTCTCCCATTCTGACAGAATCAGCCCTCCTGAAGTCCAGTACCTTCACTTTTGTGCGGCTTGACTCTACAGCTAAGTTTATCGTGAACCACACTATTTGGTGGTCGCTTGTTCCCAGATGGCTACCCACTTCAAGATCAGAGATCCTCTCTCCGTTCCCATTTGAGAGTACCAGGTTTAAGATTGCTTCCTCCCGAGTGGGTTCCAAAACTAGCTGTCTGAGGCATGCCCCCTGTAGGGCATCGAGAATGGCCCTGCTCTTGGATGTGGCTGCAGCAAAGGTGCTCCAGTCAACATCTGGCATATTCAGGTCCCCCTTCAGCAATATCTCCCCTTTTATCCACCATCCCAAGGATGCCTTCTATCATTTCCTTGTCTATTTCCGCCCCCTGAGACGGGGGTCTGTATACAACCCCTGTGCGGATTGCAGAGCCATTTCCAGTCTCCAGGGTGACCCACAGTGCCTCCTCTCCTCCCTGTTTACCCTTTAGTTCTGTTGCTTTGATCCCTTCCCTTACATAGAGAGCTACTCCTCCTCCTCTTCTTCCCTCCCTGTCCCTCCTGTAGATTGTGTACCCTGATATGTTGACATTCCAGTCATGGTTCTCTGTGTACCATGTTTCTGTGACTGCCACGATATCCAGGCATCCCTCTTCCATCAAGGCCACCATTTTGGAGAGCTTTTTACCTAGACTACGGGCATTGGTACTCATTACCCTCCATTTTTTATGGCTTTATTTCTTTTTGCCCCATCCCTGTCCTTAGTGCCTTTGTCTTTTTCTCCATTTACCCCTGCCCTTCTCCCTATCGACTGCTCTGGAAGTGTAGTGGAATATGCCCTGCCAAACTCACAGAATGGGATCAAGGGCCATTTACCTTGACAAAATTGTTTTTCAAGGTCTATTTTTCTCTGTCGTCCATAGCCAGAGTTAGATGGTGTTTGGTGGGGGAAACATATGTGTTGAAGGGAGATATAGTATTTCTTAAACATACACACAATTAAGTGGGGATAGTGGCCAAGGGTCATGGGAGGTATACCTTAAGCATCTCACCTGATTCCATCTTTACTCCACAGGTTTTAATGCGGTTAGCCATCCTAAAGATTACACATTAGTTATTAAAAGTTTAGTTGGAGGGTACCACAGATGTTGCACTAGGCAGCTGACTATCAATACTGATGCTAACATATTTGTATTACACCAGATATTGGAGTCAATGTAACCTTGCTCTGCTGTCTGTATTGCTTTCTATAAAAATGAATAAAAGAATGTTTTAAAAAAAATAAAATTCGAACTTGCTAATTGTTTCAACAAGTGCACCACTGACAGAACCTGGGCCTGCATTGGGACTTAGTGTAATTTCTTGCTACCCAGATTCATTGGTTGCTGTTTCCACACTTGGGATTATAGGTTTAGTACTGGTACCAGCTGAAAAGTATACTGCACCGTATTTAAAGTAAGTCATCCTGTTGTGCCCCTTGTTTGGGCAGATGTGTCACTGGTTGTATGGGATCTGAGAGGGTGATAGTGACCCACAGTACAGTGGCTTCCAGGGGGTATCATTATCAGGAGGCAGTACAGCATAGTGGTTAAGAGCACTGAGCTACAAACCTGGAGACCTAGGTTTGAATCCCGCATTCCCCACTTGCATACTGTGTGACCCTGTGAGCAAGTCACTTAACTTCCTTGTGCTCCCAGGTCACACCTGGAAACAAGCTTCAGCTTAGTGTGTCTTTCCTGGTTAAACAATTACCCCTTTCCTTGCCCTATCAGGTGAGAGTGCCGAAGGGGACTTGAAGTTGTTTAACCCCCTTTTTATTTCTAGCTTCCAGGCCTGTATTACACAATAAAAGTACTGGTAATTTGTTGAATTCTACTTCTGTGTGCGATCATTTTGTGTAACCCGATTGAAGTGTCTGTTGGTGAAGGTAACTACATAGAGGATTGTTTATGAGAAGTCATACACAATAAGGATATTCTTGTATCGAGAGGTTTCCCTGGTAACCGATTACCTCGAGAGCGCAGCTCGGTTACCAGGGAAACCTCGAGATACAAGAATATCCTTGTCTGTGTATGACTGCTCATACACAATCTTTTATAGTGAATGGGCATGCATGCCCATTTCAGACACTGCACTTTGTTTCAGTGAACTGGTGGTTGGGAAGGGGGCACTTGACAGTTGGTGGTAGGCTCAAATTACTGACGTAGTGTACTGCAGATGTTTCTGCAAGTTCAAGTAAAAAAAAAAAACAACTTCCAGGTTAATTGGATAGGGGAAATCAACTATGTGGCAGCATTCCAAGTTGTTCTGCTGCAGTAGTGACATCACTACTGCAGCAGAACGACGTAATGATGTCACTACTGCAGCAGAACAAACATATTCTAGGCATGGAATTCCATGCATAACAGCATTCCACCATGCACTATATACAGGATAGTGTATGGTTACCCATACACTACAAGGCTATTCTTCCACTGAGTAGATACAATGCCGACTGATGACCTCGAGAGCGAAGCTCGAGAGGTCTGCAAGTTGGCATTGTATCTACGAGGTGAAAGAATAGCCGAGTAGTGTATGGGTAACTATACACTGTTCTATGTAGTGTATGGTGCTTGAAAAAAAGACAAGAAGACACTCACTTTTCTATATTTTCACTCGGTTCTGCCGATGCCCTCGGTTCACAACTGACACTGCCCAGCATACTCGCACACCCCTCTCACACAGCAAGGGACGAATCACGACATCTGATGTAGTCCCTTGTATTATGACATCCTCACTAATGCAGAACGAAAAGTCGTTCTGCGTTAGTGAGGACGTCACTACTGCAGCAGAACAACTTAGTGTGGAGTATGGATTTCCATACACAACCGCATTCCACCATACACTATTTTCTTATTGGTCCCCAGGAAGGGGGGGTCCAGTCGGGTGTAGGGTGGTGAGTAAGTACTGCATCCCAGGGATGCCACACAGAACATCTGGCCCACTTATTCTCTCTGGGTGGAGGCCCCGTGCTATTTCTTATTTGTTTTGGGATGAACCCCCATAGGGGAAAGAACAAACCCAAGCTTTCAACCAAATGGTCCCTGTAAAGTCACCAGGTAGGGCTGTGAACCCGTACATTGCGACCGGGGGGTGGGGCACAATCACAAATACATTCTAATTCCATCTACAGCCTAAGGGTTAAGTACAGAGAACTGCAGCTGAGCACTAGAAGCGGCCACAGAACAGAAAAGCAGGGATGCCTGAAAGCCAGGCAGTAAGATTGTGAGCAGTGATTTAGGACCCTGAATGAAGTTTAGATTTAGGGCATGCACCAAAGACAGTTAAGCGCTGCTTGAATGTAACTTAGTGAGGGATGTGGGTAAGGAAGATGACAGGCTCATAAAAGTCATCAAATATTGACCCAGCTTCCAAAATGTTAATAGTATCAGCAGTGGAGTGAAGGAATCTATTCCTGAAATGAATTGCTTTTGATGTTCTGGTAAGGCTTGTACAGAGATAATGGGTTTCTTTTTATAATGCAGGTACACTGTGTTCTTTATACCAGACAGCATGTCTCACTACTAGCCAGTACAGAGTAGTTCAGCCACGTCTTCTTAAAATTGTCAGTCCTAATGTGGGAGAGATATAGAAGAAACAGAGAAACTACAGGAATGTCTGGATTTGGACATGGGTCAGAGAGAAACATAGAAACATAGAATTTGACGGCAGATAAGGACCGCTTGGCCCACCCAGTCTGCCCATTTCCCTACCTACTGGATAAGCTGAAGATCCTAGTTAACCAGCAGCCTACTTTTTCCTGCCCCCAACCCCCTAAAATGGCCTTATGACTGTCCCATGCATGCTTGAATTCCATCACTGTTTTTGACTCCACAACCTCCTCGGAAGGCCATTCCATGCATCACAACCCTCTCTGTGAAAAAATACTTCCTTAAATTACCTCCTGAGCCACCCCCCCATCTCCAAATTGTGCCTTTGTTCTTGCACACCTCTTTTTTTAAAAGAGGCTACCCTCTTGGACTTGATTCCCTTGAGGTACTTGAACGTTTCTGTCATGTCCCCCCTCTCCCTCCTTTCCTCGAGGCTATACATATTAAGTTCCTTAAGTCTCTCTTCATATGTCTTCCGGTGCAGACCCTGCACCATTTTAGTTGCCCTCCTCTGGACAGCCTCTGGAGAGCTTTTTGTTACTTTCAGAAAAATAATTTTGAAAAAAGTTACCAGCCAGGGCTTTAAAGCAAGTTTGGCAATCTGAGCACAGACCAACATGAGCTCTGAGGAAGTGATGGCCAGATATTTAGGTGGCTTTCACACATACTGTCTCTAATAAACAAATTTCTTGAACAAGAGTTTTTTGGAGTTTCGGAGTCTCCCTTGCCGAACAGCATTCCCTTTGACACTTACGGTTATCGAGGAAGACTGCTCTGCAGTATACTGTTTATCATCCCTAAATATAAGCCTGGGTTAAGCAATTAGGTTCCACCCTCCCAGGGCAAATTCCCAAACCTGGGTTACTGGTGCCTTGAGGGGTGCCCCTACCTCTGCACCAGTGAGCCGGCCCAGATCCTCAATATTGAAGTGATGGAAACATCTAGCATGAATACTTCTTGGAGGAGCCTTTTTGGTTCTAATCTTCCTTGCACAATAAGTTATACAGTTGGTCACTGTAGATACCAGGAAGCTTGCCAGCTGCCACAGTGATATGGGGTGGGAAGAGAGAGAACCCACTCTATTAGAGTATGGTTGGCAGATTGGGGATTATGTATAGCGGGTCAGAGATTAATTGAGTTAAATTTAATGTCTTGATTTTTGCCTGAAGCAGCTTAGAACTCGGGGAAGACCATCTAATATATAAATCTCCAAGAAGGATTTGCTCACATTCAGTGCCATTTGCCTTACTGAGTACACACAGTAGCACTTCTGTAGTTCCATCAGGACTTCTACCAGGGATACTATAGTTATTATTAATGATAAATTGGGGTGCATCTGGAAAAGTTACTTTGCCAATAAATAATGAATTTGAAGACAGATACGGATTACTTTTGCCCCCCCCATCTCAGGTTTTCAAATCACATTGCCAGAATGCTTATATTCTAGTACCATGTCATTACTTGAACCCAGATCCTTATGCTCCCCAATCAAAACTACAGCATAGAGATGGGTTCCTTTCTTTACAGTTCTGGTTCTGTTTCTGTCCTTGGTATGTTCTTGGGCTTGCTCTCAGGACAATATAACTCAGGTGAAAAAAGGAAAGATTTTTTTTCTGCCCCCTCCTCTCTTCAGACACTTTCCTTACTTTCTGAATTGCTCCACATATTTTTAGGGGCATCCTCATTTCCGAAATCCCTTCCCCTTTGTCTGGGAATAAGTCCATTAGTAAAAGTTATAACTGTTTAATCCCCTGCCTGTATATATTCAGGATTGCCCCTTGGTACATATCTTACCCCTTTATCCGTTTCACTGTTCAGGGTTTTCCCATACCAAGAATCAAACAGGGCCAACATATTCTGACCTTCCTGAACCATGAGTACATCCGGGCTGTTGGTGGTGGTGCAGCACCCAACATACCCACACTCCACCACTAGACTGAACCCCAAAACACGCCTAGGTCTGTCATATAAAAGAGTAACACTGAGGTAGGACATGTTTCCCCTCACCCTCCTTTTTATGGGTATGGGTGAAATCCGGACCAGTGGATCCCGACCAGACCAAAACAGTAAAACTGAGACCAGCTGGCATGGACTGAAAGGGTGCAGCTTGCATGGTCAGGCTGTTCTGACTGTACCAGTCAGTCCAGTCTTTGCCATTATGATCTCATCTGTGGTGGGGGTATGGATGAAGTCTGGACCACCGGACTCTGACCAGACCAAACTGGTGAAAGGTCCAGACCAGGTCTGGTTTCATCCATACTGTCACCTAGATAAAATCTGGACCAGAGAGAATGAATGGACCAAAGCAGTAAAAACCAGACTGCCAGTCAGACTGTTCAAGCTATGCCTGATTTGGCTGGTCCGACCAAATCAGCTGGTCCAATTTTTAACATTTTGGTCCAGTTGGGTTCGGCAGTCTTGATTTTACCAAATACCCCTGTACAATAATCTGGGACCTCACAAACGCTGGCCACCCACCACCAGGTATGGTCCTGGGTAAGTGGTGAATAACCGTTAAGTCCATGAAAAGGTTGGTGATGGGACTGGGGTGTCCACCACAGGACCAGGGGCTCCCCGGCTCACCTCTGAAAATGGAACAATTGTTACAGTATGCTTACCCAGTTATCTAAAATAAATTAAATGAAATGAGGGGTCGGAGGTGCAGAAACACAATGTGGAGAAACAAACTATGGCCGGAGCACTGTTAGTTCAGGGTATGGCATGGCACCAGGCAAGTGGTGGTGGTGTGCTGTGTCCTGCCCCTTGTGACTGTCACAGTTGAGTATGTAATTGGGCCTATATCCTGTTTGGATCAGCCAGTCTGCAATGAGTGCTAATAAGTAACACTGTCACGGGGGTGAGAGGGGACACCACCCCCTTGTCACAACATGCTGGCTTTGCATATGCCAAAAAAGGATGCTGGTGATATGGGGCACCAGTGTTCCTAGTTTAGTATCACCGCTCTTCCTGTGACTGTGTGTGGGTCTCATAACATTTGAAAATGGTTGCAGACTATAATATGAAAAGTGCCAGGAGGACCAGGTAACCATGTTCACATAGAGCCATGACTGCAATACACAGAGCAAATATACAGATTTGCTGACAAAGATCCTGAGGTATAGAGATCAAAAAGCATAGTCCCAAGCCCTCATTATCATCTCATTGTGATCCAGTAGAATGGTATTGCCTGCCATTAATGTGTCATTATAGATGCAATCCAACCCCATCTGTGCTATTGAGTTCCCCATCTGACAGTGGAATCACCTAGGCGCACATCTTATATACTGTGAATGCTGTGCTACTTATGGTGACTAGCAGTGGGACAACAGGTGGACTATAATTAGCAGTGTCAGTGGCTCAGTAGGTAGCACACTCGCCTCCGAGGCTGGGAGATCAGAGGGCTGTGGGTTCAGTTCCCACATCTGGCAGTTGGGTTAATATCCCAGTACTGACACTGTAGTGCAGCATGAGAGGGGGTGCTGCACTTCTGAGGTGCCGTCTTTCAGATGAGACGTTAAACCGAGTTCCCATCTGCCTGGATTGGTGGTAGTTCAGGTGGATGTTAAAGATCCCATGGCACCTATCAAAAAGAGTATAGGGGATTTTTTTATTGGACAAAACTGCAAGGCAAAACAGGGAAAATTATATAGGAAAAACAAGCAAACAAAATACAAAAACAATAATTCAAGAAACTAAAACCACTAGGATAAACAAGAGAAAACATATATGGTACCAAAATTCAGCATGAAGGAAACAAAAATACAAAAGAACAGAAAGAAGCAATAGCTCAGAATACAGCAGAACATTACACCAAAAGTAAAACAAACAACACATACGGTCCAGAAACAGCCATCTAATCCCATCCCCGCTCCCTATTAAACTAGAAAACGAAGGCCAAAAATAAAGGGGCAAAATAATTTTCCCGAACAAATAGTCAATAGTTCATAAAAAAGGAAGAAGACCCCAACCCTTCCACCAAGAACGGAAGGAGGAGTCAGAAAGAACAAGTCTGTCCTTGTGAAACACTCTATGAATTTCCTGTTCAAGTTTAAGTTTCATACCCAATAAAGATAGCTGTTTCTGTTGTAACACAGACTTACATCTGGTTTGCCAGATAATCCATTTAATAAGAGCAAACATTACCCGAGTTGTCCCCACATGAAAACCACTCCAGCATTGCACGTCATACTGCCTATAAATCAAAGTATTATAATCCATGTTCTGCAATTGTGGTTCACACCAAGAGGATGCCAATAGGGGCCAGGAGGCCTTTATTATAGGGACAGTGAAAAAATAAATGTGCCATTGTTTCCACCTCCAACCCACAACCCTCCCTCAGGCAAGATCTATCATGTATACATTTATGAAAATGGTTTCCGTGAACATTCACTCTGGAATGGCAACAGTGCCAAACCAAGTCCCATACTTTAGGAGGGATCCTGGGATCCATCAGCTGATGAAGAACATCAGAAAGGACCACCATGTCCGGTAAAACAAGACAGCGGGGTAGTAAAACAAACAGAATCCAAAAGGGATCAGTATTCTGCCTTCCTAGCATTGTGCAAAAGATCATGAGAGGTAATACACCAGAGTTTTAATTTCTTACATACCTCCAAAAGATAAGGCGATAAATCAAGTGGAATATTTCGAAACACACCCAATGACTCAGCAACCCATCTGTTCCAAAAAATATTGGCATCGGTCCTGGAACAGGGGAACCCAAGGGAGTTGTTTCTGCATTAAAATGGGCACAAAATTGGCATAGAGAAACATGGTAAAAAGAAAAAGCACAGGGTTTACTATATTCAGACCACCCTCACTAATAGGCTCGTAAGTACTGTCTTTTAATAGGGTTACGCTGGCTCCCCCAGAGTAATTGAAAGGCCACACTGTACATTTTTACTTCCAACTTTACTGGCAAAGGGTAAAGATGGCTCACATTCAAGAATAAAGGCAAAATTAACGTTTTATACATATAAACTCTTTTCTTTTTTATCATGGGGTAACCCCCTGCCATCTATCCACCTTTTCAGCTGCCTGAGATAAGGCAAGGTCACAGTTCAAAAACGCCAAATCAGGGGCACCAAACCAAAACCCCAAAATATTAATAGGGGGGGATCAGATATAGAGAGACCTCCAATCTCATGCAGAACAACACCAGGAACATGAATACCCAAAACCTTACTCTTTTGTGTAGTAATTCTAGAACCAGAGATCACAGAAAAAGAATCCACTACCCTAATAGCATGAACACCTGAGACTGGATCAGCAACTAAAATGGTGGTGTCATCAGCGTATGCAAAAGCAACCGGAAACGAACTACCCCCTGTTCCCACCATAGGCGAAATATCCTGTACAACATTCAACTTCCTCAATAAAGGGTCCAAAGAAAAAACATAGAGAAGCGGGCTCAATGGGCACCCTTGACGAACTCCTCTCCGAATCAAAACTGGCCTCCCCAATCTACCATTCACCAGGGTCCAAGAAGAGGCATATTGTAAAAATACAAAATCACACATGTTTGCACAATGCAAAGCATCATGGGCTGAATACACAAATCACCACAGAATGTTATGCTGGTTCAATTTTAAGCAGAATTGCATGGTGCCAAAAGGCCTCTCACACAGTTTGCAAAGGGTGCTAACAGATGACATAGACACAGTATGCCTCATCTGTTTGACACCCCAGTGGAATGAACCAGCTACCCTAAGACGTCCTGTCTGGGTTATGTTGTGGTGAACCCATTAAAACAAAAAAACTATTTAAAAGACAAAGAACTTCTGTGCACAAACACTGAGGCAAGGGTTACCCCAAAGGGCATTTGGCTGGGAAGCCAAGTTTCAAGAAAATACAAAATCACACATACCCACACAATGCAAAGCATCATGGGCTGCATGTGCAAATTGCCACAGAATGTTATGACCTTGAGAACAACGCTGAAGAGATCTGTGGGAATCAGAACCCCAAGGTGGCAGAACATGCGGGTTGGGCATAATGTTGCTCATCCGTATTTTTTATGGTGTGTAGTATTATGAGAAATGTGCATGCGGCAGTTCTTTTGCTTTCAGGATGAAACTGACTCATGCAGTCTCTAGAGATTTCAGAATGCTATTGTACCACAGAAGGGTACAATCACATTCCTTGTCCACTGAACTGTGGTCCAACAGCATTTTAAAAGGGAAAGAATTATATACAGAACAACGCTCTACTATACACTATAAAGGCCATTGCGTATTGCTGGAGGTTCTTAACGCATTCACCTTGGAAAAAGAAGGCTGAGGGCTGCCGTGATCTCAAACTTCTGAATACTTGAGTGTATAGACAAGGTTGAACAGACAGCTGCTGGATCTGATGTCCTCAAGCAGCAGGCAGGGACACACTCTGAAATGCAGGGGATATAAATTCAGGGATGATAGGATGCCCTTCTTCTCCCAAAGGGTGGTAACCCAAAGGAACAGCCTACAAGCAGAGACAGTTGATATAAACACAGTACAGGACTTTAGAGTAAGCCCAGACAAATTTCTGCTTTTCAACAGACTTACATGATACCCTGGGTAGTAGAGTGTATCAGGAAACCCCTGTCAGTACGTTTGCAAAGTATTTATTCATCTCTGCAAGGGGGGGAGGGCAGACATGATGGAACAAGGTCCCTTTTGACCTTAAATTACTGTTACTGTTAGTGTGGGACTCTATTGTTTGGAGAGTGGAGTTAGGGACACCTAGCAGGGGGGAGGAAGGAAGGGAGGCCAAGTACCTCCCTGGAAGCACTGCGTGGAAGGATGGGAAGCGGATCCATAGGATTGCTATGGCAGTAGCTAGGAGGGAGCAGCTGGATGTCATTGTCCACCTGGGGACCAATGACCTGGCCAGGAGAAGGGTGGAGTTAGCCAGAGTCCAGGAGGATTTCAGGAAGCTGGGGGAAAACCTGAAACAGATAGCATGCTCTGTCTTATTCTCAGAGGTGCTACCTGTCCAGGGCACAGGGGAAGCTAGGACATTCCACATCCATACCTTCAACTCCTAGTTGAAGGATTGGTGTGGAAGGGAGGGTGTTGGCTTCATAGGGGACTGGGGCCTGACCTGGGCAGATGTGCACTTGTATCTGTCCGAGAAGGGGGACCTTGGTCCTTTGTGAGAAGTTTAAATGCTTCAGCTGTGAGCATTTAGACTGGCCAAAGGGGGAGAGCCAGGAGGGTCAGGAGGCTTAGGAACACCCCTCTTTGGAACATGCAGGAACATAAGTTGACTACAGGAACAGCTAAAGCAGGTGGGGGGTGGGGCAGGCACGTGAAGAATGTATAACGAGTGTTACGGGGGGGGGGGTGGCAAGAGCATATAGGAAAGGAAACCGGGTTGGGGAGGAAGATGCTGGAGAGGGAGAACAAGAACAGAGGGAGGGCAGACTGAAAAACATGGAAGATCATGCTAAAGAATGCCCGTAGCCTAGGAAATAAGGTTCCAGACCTGGAGGCCTTGTTGGCAGATGCAGACCTTGATGTAGCAGCAGTAACAGAGATGTGGTACTCTGCTAACCATGGCTGGGAAGTCAGTGTACCAGGCTATACACTGTTCAGGAGAGACAGAAAGGGTACAAAGGGTGGGGGAAGTGGCCCTGTACATCAGAGATGGTATAAAGGCTACAGAAGTTCAGGGAAGACAGGGGGAGGCTGAGGTAATGTGGGCCACCCTGGAGTCAGGGAATGGAATAGCAGTACGGACAGGGGTGATCTACAGACCTCCGGCACAGAGGGAAGAAGTAGACAGGGAACTAGTGGAGAACATACATGACATGGCAGCTAAGGGCAAAATCCTGCTACTGGGGGGATTTCAATATGCCGGCATACCTCTCAAGTGTCCCTGATTTTCAGGGATGTCCCTGATTTCACCTCAAAATGTTACTCTGTCCCTCCTAAAATCTGTGTTCCCCTGACTAAACAGTGATGATTGTAAGAATAAAATTATGTCAAACAATACAGTTGCAGACTTCTTATTCTTCAGAAAATGTGTTATACACTGAGTCCCTTATTCTGCCAGCTTCCTGAGTGGATAGCACCAATTTTAAAAATGTGTCCCTGATTTTGGGCCTTTGTCCCTGATTTTTTTAAGCCTTGTCCCTGATTTATGAGGCAGGAGGTTGAGAGGTATGTATGCCGGTCGTGTATTGGGCCACACAGGTGGCTGCTTCAGCCAGAAGCACAGCCATCCTAGAATCCCTGCAGGGGGATGGACTCAGGCAGCTGGTGCATGAGCCAACCAGGGACAAGTCAATTCTCGACCTGGTCTGGACCAATGGGAACAGAGTTGAAGAAATACAGGTGGAAGGGCAGCTGGGGTCCAGTGACCACCACATGGTGTGGTTCAACATGAATACATGGACTCAATCAAGTCATACAAGGGCAAGAGTATTAGATTTCAGGAGGGTGGATTTCACTGAAATGGGTAGATGTATACAAGCACTCCTGGAGAAGGGAGAGGTAATAGAGGGGGTCGAAGAACAATGGGAGAAACTGAAAGGAGCCATAGTGGATATAACAAACCAATGCATTAGGATAGTGGCCAAAGGGAAAAGAAGTAAGAAACCACTATGGTTCTCCAAAGAGGTGGGGGACAAAGTCAGGGCTAAAAGGCTGAGTTTCAGGAAATATAGGGGGAGCCAAAGGGAGGAGGAGGACATGGAGGTGTACCTTGACTGTCTAAGGGAAGCAGGGAAGGCTGTTAGGGTGAAGGCACAGACAGAAGAGGGCTTAGCATGGTCTTTAAACAAAGAGGATAAGGCATTTTATAGGTACCTCAGTGAAAGAAGATAAACTGGGGGAAGGTTGTGAGGCTCAAAGGGAGAAGGGAGAGTGTAAGGAGGGGATCTGGACAAGGTAGAAATACTGAACGAATGCTTCTGCTCAGTATTCACTAAGGAGGAGGTCAAAGATCACAGTTGGGTTGCAGAGGCAGTGGGGGGGTGGACTCCAGCCCATTCATTGTGGAGAGAGTTTTGGAAGAACTCACAAAAGTTGAGGTGGATAAGGCCACGGGGCCAGATGGCATCCACCTGAGGAAATTAAAGGAGCTGTGAAGGGAACTAGCAGTGCCTCTGGCAGCCCTGTTCACAGAGTAACTCAACACGGGTGTTGTTCCAGAGGACTGGAGGATGGCACATGTATTCCCACTGCACAGAGGTGGCAGTAGGGAGGAGGCAGGGAACTGCAGGCCAGTCAACCTCACCTCAGTGGTGGGAAAGATCATGGAGACACTGCTGAAAGAAAGGATAGTGACACATATGGAATCCAGCGGTGCTCAGGATCTGAGGCAACATGGATTCACAGCAGGAAGGTCATGTCAAACAAATTTAATAGATTTTTTTGATTGGGTGACTAGGGAAATAAATCAGGGAGGGGTGGTGGATGTCATCTACCTAGATTTCAGTAAAGTCTTCGATACCATCCCACATAGAAGGCTGATTAACAAGATGGGTTGTCTGGGCATGGGAGACAAGGTGATGAACTGGGTTAGGAACTGGTTAACAGACAGGAGACAAAGGGTGGTGGTAAATGGGTTACAATCTGGGGAAGGGGGTGACCAGTGGGGTACCACAGGGATCAGTATTAGAACCAGTCCTGTTCAATGTCTTCATTAGTGACATTGCAGAGAGGCTGGAAGAAAAGGTCTGCCTGTTTGCAGACAACACCAAGATCTGCAACAGGGTGGATACTCCGGAAGGGGTGCAGAAAATGAAGAGGGACCTGGAGAAGCTTGAAAGATGGTCGGAGATATGGCAACCGAGGTTCAGTGCAAAGAAGTGCAAAATAATGCGCCTGGGTAGAGGGAATTCTGGGGACAGCTACAGGTGGAGGGAGGAGCTGACTTTCACCAAAGAGGAAAAGGACCTAGGGGTTATCATCTCTGATGACCTTAAGGTATCAAAGCAGTGCACAAAGGCAGCAGGGAGGGCCAGTGGCATGCTGGGGTGCATAGGCAGGGGTATCACTAGCAGGAGGCGGGAGGTGGTGATGATGCCATTGTATAAAACGTTGGTAAGACCTCACCTGACGTACTGCGTGCAGTTCTGGAGGCCACACCTTCACAAGGACATAGATAAGATGGAGACTATCCAGAGAAGGGCAACAAAGATGGTGCTGGGCTTGTACCACAGAACATATGAGGAGAGAGTAAAGGACCTCAATATGTACTCACTGAAGGAAAGGAGACAGCGGGGGAACATGACTGAAACTCTCAAATACCTCAAGAACATAAGCAAGGTATAGGTGGGGGAACTTTTCCAATGTAGAAAAAGTACTAGAACAAGGGGGCACAATATGAAATTGGAAGGGGATGGATTAAGAGGTAATGTGAGGACGTTTTTCTACACAGTAAAGGTAGTTGATGCTTGGAATAGTCTGCCACAGGAGGTAGTGGAGGCAAGCACAGTGGAGGGGTTTAAGCTGCCTGGGACAGGCACAGGGGAAGCTTGCGAAGGGAGGGAGTGATGAAAAGCCATTGATCACATAGGGTCAGTGGCCACCTACAATGTATAAAGCCTACGGGCAGACTGGATGGGCCTAGCGGTCCTTATCTTGCGCCGATTTCTATGTTTCTATGTTACGTACATGTATGTTACTCAGTTTTCAGGATTTTCAGTAAATTTTTGTTGGTCCAATAAAAGGTATCAGTTTACCTAGTTTATGTGTCTTGTTGTACAAGGACCAGTTTGGCAACAAACAGTTCCATTTTCTATAGTAACTAACATAGTGCCTGTGGCGTTTCAGCCTGGCTGTAGGCTGACCTGCAGTGCTGGCCAGTACAGGACAGCTCTGCTTGCCCCAGTTCAGAACAACCACTGAACATGTCTGACCTTGTAGTGGTACATACTATACAGAGCATGCATGCCCTGAGCTGCGAGATGATAGAATGCCTCAGTGCTGTGTGATCAACAGTAGGCCATTATGTACGTACGCAGTGCTCCCAGATCAGTCTACCATTTTCTTCTTAACTCCAGGGCAATTTTCTTGTGTTTTTCTGAAAATGACATTCTTTCCCATGGAAGGCCGAACTGCTCTGTTTTCCTGTATAGTCAGTGCAAGTCTATGGGAACCTTCCCCATGGACGGCATAATGTCCCTGTAAACTACAGGAATCCCTGTAGATCTGGAGCCCTGCATATGCAGTGTTGGAATTATACTGTAGGGGAGCCAACAGAGGCTTGCCTCCCCAACACAGAGACAAGGCAGAGTGCTGAACACAGCCCTCCCTCCCCCCAAAGCACCCTGAGTTGTTCTCCAGTCCCTACTCTGTGTTTGTGGTGCTTTCATTCCTGTGTGCTTCTTGGGTGTCAGTCCGTTAATTCATTTACACTTTGGTTTGGGTAGTTTAGAACTAGTTTGCAAAGTTCGGATATTCTGGCATGCATGCACTCTGCAGATGTTAAGGTACAAATCAGAGTGTAGAATTTGTTCAGTAGGGGGCAGAGTTTGCACTAATTTGCATAACCACCTTTATGCCTTCAGCTGTACTTGGTTTTTGGTGCAGTCGCTTTGTTGTTGTCCAAACTGCCCCTTCTGTGTACGCTATATTTGGTATGATGCATTCACAATCGCTTGGCTGTAGTAAATAGCACTTTGCAATGGTTTTGCACAACATTTTTGCCACAAAGAATGGGGCCTCGGGAATCCTTGTCGATCTCGTCAGCAACTGACACAGATATGAACAAACAGGAGGAAGATGTTGAAAAAAATAAGGAAAGAGAAAGCTGGCAGGTTTGTAATTTAACTCTTGTTAACTCTTTCAGTTCCGGGGCATGCTGGAAGACTGGTCTTCGGGAAATTGAATGGGAAGCCATGTGTTTGCATGCAAGGACGGTTCCACTTCTACGAGGGATATCCTCTTGCCACAGTGAGTGCAACCAGTGTAAAGCAGTAGTGATAATAGTGAAAAGAAAGCCAGTAAGCTGGCTAGGTAATGTAACAGTAGGGCGTTTACTCACTACTCTGGTGACACAGGTTCGGGAACTGAATTGGATTGCGGGGGGGGGGGGCTAGCTGGGAAAGGAGCGATGATCCTTCCACTGGCAGCTGTCCTCCTTTGGGGAGGGGGGAGTCTGTCCTCTGCTGTTTGATCCCAGCGGGGGCAGGGAGGTATGGAAAGTGGAGGCTGCCACACAGGGTTACTGGGGGTTTCTGATGGATGCTGATATGTGCTCCTGCGTCACTGCATGCAGGCATGTCGTGTCACTGCATGTAGGCATGCTGTGTCACTGCATGTAGGCATGTCGTGTCACTGCATATAGGCATGTCGTGACACTGCATGTAGGCATGTGGTGTCACTGCATGTAGACATGTCGTGTCACTGCATGTAGGCATGTGTCGGTGCATGTAGACATGTCGTGTCACAGCATGTAGGCATGTGGTGTCACAGCATGTAGACATGTCGTGTCACTGCATGTAGACCTGTCGTGTCACTGCATGTAGGCATGTCGTGTCACAGCATGTAGGCATGTTATGACACTGCATGTAGGCAAGTTGTGTCACAGCATGTAGGCATGCCGTGTCACTGCATGTAAGCATGTCGTGTCACTGCATGTAGGCAAGTCGTGTCACTGCATGTAGGCACGTCGTGCCACTGCATGTAGGCATGTCGAGTCACTGCATGTAGACATGTCATGTCACAGCATGTAGGCATGTTATGACTGCATGTAGGCATGTCATGTCACTGCATGTAGGCATGTCATGTCACTGCATGCCAGCAAGTCATGTCACTGCATGTAGGCATGTCGTGCCACTGCATGTAGGCATGTCGTGTCACTGCATGCCAGCAAGCCCCAGGGGAGAACATGGTGGAAACAGAGAAACAGAGAATTTGTTGGGAGAAAAATACTGCTTGACTCACTCAGTCTTCCCAGATGATCCCTGCCTAGTCCATCTCCGCAGACCTTAACTGGTCTCAGGCAACCCTCCCCTTCCTATTTACTAATATTCCCCTGTGTCTATCCCATGCATGCTTGAAGCCCGCTACAGTTTTTTCTCCACTACTTCTGCTGGCAGTCTGTTGTGTGCATCTACCACTCGTTCTGTGAAGCAGTACTTCCTCTCATCCCTCTTTAAATCGCTCTCTCCAGCTTCATCGCATGCTGTTTTGTCCTGGTGCTCTTTCTGAGTTGAAAGAGGCTCTCCTTCTGCACCCCCTCAGTCTCTCTTTGTAGCATTTTTGGTGCGACCCCTGCATCATTTTAGTGTCCCTCTTTTTGACTACCTCCACCTTGTCTATGTCCTTTCTGAGATGCAGCCTCCAGAACTGGACACAGTACTCCAGGTGGGGCCTCACAAGCGAGTGATATAGTTGTAACATCACCTCCCGCCACCTGCTGGAAATCTCTCGCTATGTATCCCAGCATCCCACTGGCCCTACTTATTGCTTTGTCACACTGCCATGCCACTTTGAGGTCGTCAGATATGGTAACCCCAAGGTCCCTTTCCTGCTTAGTGACTGCCAGTACCTCCTCCCATCCTATACTCAGCTCCTGAGTTCCTATGTCCCAGGTACATGATTTTGCACTTTTTTGGCATTGAACCCCAACTACTGTGCTCGTTACCACTTTTCAGGTTTCCCAAGATCTCTACACATTCTCTCCTTCCCCTCCTGAGCCTCTGCCCTATCACAGATTTTGGTGTCCTCTGCAAAAGGCATACCTTCCATTCTAGTTCTTCTGCATGTCACTTCTGAAGACATTGAAGAGGACTGGTCCCAGTACTGAGCCCTGCAACACCCCACTGGTCACTCTCCACTCATCAGAGTGAGTGCTGTTGACCACCACCCTCTGTCTCCTATCTGTTAGGCAGTACCTTACTCAATTCACCACTTTAGATCCCACCCATACACTGCTCAATGTCTTTATCAGTCCCCTGTGTGGCACAGTGTAGAAGGCCTTGCTAAAATCCAGATAGGCCATGTCCACTGCCCTCCCCTCCTCTATTTCCCTTGTCACCCAGTCAAAGAAATCAATCAGATCTGTCTGGCATTATAACCCCCCCCCGGTGAATTCATGCTGCCTTTGGTTTTGTAGCTTATTGGATTCAAGACACTCTACCAACCTTTCCTTTAACAGGGTTTCCATTAATTTCCCCACCACTGAGGTGAGGCTGACCAGCCTGTGGTTGCTCCCTGCTGCTGCTCTCATGTAGAGGGACCACATCTGCTCTCCTCCAGTCCTCCAGCCTGTTTCCAGTGAGCTGTTGAATACCCCTCCCAACCAGATCAGCCCCCGGCCTCTCAACCCACCCTCCTCATGGCTCTCTGCCAAGGGACTGAAAATCGCCCATCTCAGTGTCCGTAGTCTCCTGCATAACCTGGTGGAGCTTACTGCCTGGGTTGCCCACTATAGCCCAGACATACTGGGTGTCACAGAAACATGGCTAAAACCTCACACTCCTGATACGATGTGTTTCCTACCAGGTACAGCCACATCAGAAGAGATCGAGGGGAACAAAGCGTGGTGGTGGGGTGTTACTTTACTATAAGCCCACCTCAATGTATCTGTAGTTGCCCCCCACCATATGAGTTCCTGCACGCTATCCTCCTGTGGGCTCACCAAGAAAATACACTTGGTCTGCTACAGCCCTCCTAGAACAGGCATACCTGGGCTCTCCTCGCTGCTGGACAGTGTGAGTGAGAGAGTTGACACAAGTGAAGTTCTCATTGTTGGTGACTTCAACCTAGATTGGCTAGGCTCTAACCTGAAGTCTTATGAGCCACTACTCTCAGGCCTCGCCCTAAATCAGATTATCACCGAGCCAACAAGGCCCTCTCCCCGAGGGGGAAAAGGGTCATTGATAGACTGGATTCTGACAAATAGGCCGAACAGGATCACATCCTCGGGCACCCTACCTGATGCCATCTCGGACCATTCACCCACCTTTTGTACCTGGGGTATCACACAGGTGAAAATACCTGGAAAAGTGATCAAATGAGGGACTTCTCAAAATTTCACTTGCCCGATTTCCTTGCTGACCTCTGCTCGATTGACTGGTCCGGGGTCCTCGCCTCCTTTGATCCGGACCAATCGCTGGGTGCTTTCTTAACTAAATACATCCCAGTACAGAACAAACATGCCCCCCTCACAAAAAGGAGGGTGTGGGACACCGTTACCAGATGGCTCCATGCAGGCCTTTTCTCCCTAATGAAACTCAGGGACAAATGTTGGGAAACCTACAAAGCCTCCCACAGCCCTGATGACCTCACCGCCATAGGCGCCTTAGAAACACCTGCAAAAATGCCATCAGATCTGCTAAAAGTGAGTACTGCTGTTCCTCTCTACTCTCCTCAGCCAACAACTCAAGGAGTTTTTGGCAGAACATCAGAAGCGCAGTGGGGGTCTCTGCCAGAGCACAAACCATGGACCTCCTAATAGACGGGGTTAGCTGCAACAATCCCCGCACTATCTCTAATACCTTTAACACAATGTTCTCCCAGATGCCCCCCCCACTCCCTGCCCCAGCCACTTCCACACCCCCAAATGCTCACCCACCCGAACCCCTCCCCAACAGCTCCTCTCGACCTGGACTTGAGGCCCGTCCCTCCTTCTTCCTTCAACTAGTATCCACTGCTGAGACAAAGAGGCTGCTTGCCACCCTCCCCCTCGCACTGGTGCAGGACACGATAATCTGGAGCTGAAATTGCTCAGGTTGGGTGCCCATCTCCTTGCCTGGCACCTAACTCACATCTTTAACTCCTCGTTAACAGCTGGTGTCAACCCGGAACTCTGGAAGGTAGCCAAAATTACCCCTGTCCTCAAACAAGGTAACCCCAAAGACCCCTCTAACTACCGGCCTATTGCCATCCTGTCGGCCGCCTCCAAACTCCTAGAGAAAATTGTGGCTTCTCAGTTAAGTGTATATCTGCAGGAACACAACCTCCTCTCTCCGGCCCAACATGGGTTTAGGAAGGGGCACAGTACGGCCACCGCCCTCGCTGTGGTTACCTCGCAGATCCATACAGCTACCGACCAGGGCAATCTCACAGGTGCAATCTTCGTGGACCTCTCCAAGGCCTTTGACAGGGTAGACCACTCCCTCCTCAGCTCCATTCTCCTTGACCTTGGACTCTCTAACTCTGCCCATGCCTGGCTCCTCAATTACCTTTCTGGTAGGAGGCAATACACTAATTTCAACCAGACCCATTCACACCTCTCCACTGTCCAATGCGGGGTCCCCCAAGGGTCTGTCCTCGGTCCGACGCTCTTCTCCCTTTTTATTAACAAGCTGCTGTCTGTCCCCACCTATGGGCAAATTACCTCATATGCTGATGACCTTGTCATCCTAAGCAGTGAACGCGACATCGGCACCATCAACGTCCAACTAAACTCTGACTTCAAGCAGATCCAATCCTGGTTGACAGCACACAAGCTCACCACCAACCTCAAGAAAACACATGCCATGCTATTCGGCTCCCTTGGTAGAACAAAAACCTGCTCTGCCCCCCTTCTAATCCTCGGGACAGACGGCTTGCCCCGCAGACGGTTCCAGTCAGCAAGTATCTTGGCGTCACTCTGGACCCCCAGCTGGACCTCTCCCAACACATCCGCAACATATGTAAGGCCACGAATGCTAAACTCGGTCTCGCCTATAGAGCAAAAAACTGCCTCACTCCAGCTGCTATGGTGGCCCTAGCCAGGGGTGTTCTCCTCCCCTCCCTCCGTTACGGACTTGTGACCTTTGCCCACATGCCAAAGACAGTCCTGTCAAAATGGGATATGACCTTCAACAGCATCTGCCACTTTGCACTTTCTGCCCCCCCCTTACACATCGCTATGACCTCTACACTCGTCTCGAGTGGCTCCCCGAGAAGCACCGTACCTTGTCATAGGTAACCCCATCGACAACATAGTCAGAACATCCACCCCCACTGCCCTTGCCCTTCCACTCCACCCAAACATCACTACCTACCATCTTAGATCACGGATGGCCCTCTCCCGAGTTCTGGACACACTCCCCTCACGGGGGTTTCGGGACGCTCGCCAGCCACCTTGAAACTATGGAATTCCTTCCCAGCCGCTACACGGGCCACCCCCTCCCATGCTGTATTTAGAACTTCCCTCTGGAACTTCCTGAAGGATTCCTCCACCTGCCATTGCACTTTGTAGCCACTCCCCACACTACGGCAGCACGGTGGGCCACAGCGCTCCTCTGGGACCACTGCACTTTCTTTCTGGTGACCTATTTGCCTGCACTTCCATTGCATGTTAAATCTAACTCAATTCACTTGTCTATGTATGGCCTTGCTCATGATTCCCCCAGGCCACCCGTAACCTCCCCCTGGGCTCATATGTTGTTTTGTTTTACTACTGACTGTCATTCCTCTATGTATACTGGTACCTCACTGTATGTAAAAACCATACTAGTCTCCCCATTGTATGTAGACACTGTATTAGTCACTCCACTGTATGTAAAAGTTGTATAAGTCGATGTACCTGTAAAAAATGTCAAGTCTGTAACCCTCCCGGGTCGCACCTGAAAATAGGCACATGGCTGTCTAGTGTGACTTACCCGGTAAAGAAAAGCAAATAAATAAATAAATAAATAAATAAATAAGGATGTTAGTGGGGCAGCAAGCACCTTCCTGAGTTCTTTTAGAATCCTTGGGTATATCCCATCCAGTCCCATAACCTTGTCCACCCTCAGAGCTGCAAGTCCTTTTAGGACTCTTTCCTCTGAAAATGGAATTGTCTGCCCCCCCTCCACGTTCCTGCTGATCACTGGTGGTCTGTTCCCCCATTCCTCCACTGTGACGGCTGAGCAGAAGTTCCTGTTCAGGATGTCTGCTTTTTCTTGATCCCATTCTGCACAGTCTCCCTCTCCCCCCTTCTAATCCTCACTACCCGCCCCTTGCTTTCCTTTTCTCACTTATGTACCTGAAGAAAGTCTTACCCCTTTAGCTACCTCTTTGGCTGTCTTTTCCTCTGTCTGTGCATTTGCTCTCCTCCCTGCCTTCCCTGCTTCCCTCTGTTTTACTTGGTATACCTCCCTGTCTTCCTCCCGCTGCATTTCCTTAGACCTCCTGAATCCCACCCTTTTTTCCCTCACCACTTTGGCCACTTCCCTAGAAAACAGTAACGGTCTCTTTTTCCTTCTGCTTCTACTCACTTCCTTCCTTTATGCCTTCCCTTATTGTTCACCATTGTACCTCTGCTCAGCCTCTGGCAACCCCCCCCCCCAATGAGGCTATTTCCAAGGCAGTCTCCCATTTTTTAAAAATCTGCCCTCCTAAAGTCCAGGACCCTCATCCTCGTGTGGTTTGCCTCTTTCCCCATATTAATGTTGAACCACACTGTATGGAGATCACGGGTACCTAGGGGACTGCCCACTGTGTCGTCTGCAACGCTGGCCTTGTTTGTAAGGACCAGGTCCACATTGCCCCATCTCTAGTGGATTCTTTGATTAGCTGCCTGAAACCCACCATGTGGCAAGATGACAGCCAACTCTTTTCAGGCCTCACACCACCACCAGACACCCACCTCCCTGGCCAGATCCTGCTTTGGAGGAACAAAATAGGCTAAGGTGAGTACCAGGGGATTACAGGTGATGGGGTGGGGGGGGTCAGTCAGATGAGGGCTGCCCAGGAGTGGTAGGATGAACTGGAAAGCCCAAAAGAAGTAGGGGCTGTTGGGGAGGTGGAGGGAGCTGCAAAAATTACCCCCCTGAAATTTACCGATATCTTGGGAAACTTGTGGGAAATAAGGAGTAAAAAGACCTCAAGCGGCTGGATGAAGCCGACCAACTCACAGGCCCCGCACCTGGCTACCTAGATACAGCCTCCCACACCTGATTCTGTAGTGTCAGGGGTAAGGAGGGGCCCCTACTGCCCCTGCCAGAGGAGGAAAACTTTGGGGGAATGTGGAGAGACTTCTCTCCTCTGTGTGTATGTGTTCTTTAAATAATGCACACTGCACTCTTCCAATTGAAAATGTAATTATCTGTGCAGCACCAGGTTGTGCATTGGAGAAAGAGTAACGTGCTCCAGGATGGCCCAGTTTCCAGTTGCCTTGGTGGCGTAGCTGGCAGCACAACTGGAATGGTACTTGGGTGGCCTGGGTTCAAGTCCCAGCTGTGGCATCTACTTCTTTCTCCCTTCTGTTTGTATGTGTTACATAAACATGCACACCGCACTTTGTGAAAAAATGTAATAATTGTGCAGCACCAGGTTGTGCATTGGAGAAAGAGTAATGTGCTCCGAGATAACCTAGTTTCCAGTTGCCTTGGTGGTACAGCTGGTAGCGCAACCAGAACAGTATTCCGGGCGGGGTGGGTTCAAGTCCCAACTGAGGCACTTCTTTCTCTCCTCTTTTTGTATGAAATCCTAGGAGATGCCAGGGTGACGAGGCTGGGGCTAGGTTGAGCGGATAAGGGGCTCGCTTGGAGAGCAGGAGCATAAACAGAAATCTGAAAGAAAAATTACATGTAATTCTGCTTATATTTTACAGTATTGTCTATAATTATCTTCCACTTTCTCTTTATTACTAAGGAAAGGAGTTTCAAGGTAGGATCCTTATCTCCTCGACATCACCTGCTCCTGCCTTCTGTCTACATGTGACATCATAATCCTGTGTTTATGGATCACAAGCGGTTGCCAGGGAGATGTTTGTAATGTCACAAGCAGGAGTTTACGATGTGACTTGCAGACAAACAGTGGAAGCAGATAAGTTCGAAGGTCAAGGATTCTGCTTAATAACAGAGAATCGGGCAAGATGGGAAGACTCAACACACTATTGGCTTGTTGAAAAGAAAGAATGTTCTGTAGTTCTTTTGTTTCTTTAGCCATCGTTCTGTTCCATCTTACAGCCACCAGCATTTCATAGCCATTAGCTATTTCATCAGGCTGGATGTCAATTGCTTTATTCTGCAGGTATTTAAACAAATTTTGGTTAATTGAAAAAAGTACGTTAGTTTACATACATTGTTCCGATCCACACCTCGTATGCATGTATGTGTCTGCTTAGTGCCCCTCCTGTTTGTGCAGTACAGGGTTACAAGTTCATGTTTTAATCCTAGCTTACCATATAGATTTTGGGTTCACATATACATTAAAATTGCCTTTTTACATCAAGGACTGCGTCTCCTTTGGGGGACAATAAGATTCATATTTTGTCATTTCATATAGCTGTTTGGCCCCAGCTGCCACCTGCTACTGCCCTTTGGCTCTCCTGCTGCTCTCCAGTCCTGACTCATTGAGGCTGATGGGAAGGTCATGTCAGACGAATCTAATAGATTTCTTTGACTGGGTGACCAAAGTAGTAGACCAGGGAGGGGCTGTGGACATGGCCTACCTAGATTTTAGCAATGCATTGGATACAGTCCCACACAAAAGATTAATACACAAGTTAGTCAGCCTGGGAGTGGGTCCCAAGGTGGTAGCCTGGATAAAAAATTGGCTAGACAACAGGACACAAAGGGTAGTACTAAATGGAGTCCACAGTGAAGAAAGGACGGTTACTAGTGGGGTACCGCAGGGTTCAGTACTGGGATTGGTCCTTTTTAATGTCTTTATAAGTAACATTGCAGAGGAACTGGAAGGAAAAGCATGTCTCTTTGCAGATGACACAAAGATCTGCAACACAGTTGATACACAAGATGGAGTGGAAAGGATGAGAAGGGACATGGCAAGGTTGGAGGAACGGTCAAATGTATGACAGCTCAGATTCAATTCAAAGAAGTGCAAGGTAATGCACCTGGGAAACAAAAATCCAGCGGAAGAGTACACAATGGGTGGTGAGATACTGAAAACAGTAAAAATGGAAAGGGACCTGGAGGTAATTATATCAGATGTCCTAAAGGTGGACAAGCAATGTGAGAAGGCAGTAAGGAGGGCTGGGGGGATACTGGGATGCATAGGGAGAAGCATCAATAGTAGAAAACAGGAAGTTGTTATCCCTCTGTGCAGACAGTTGGTGAGACCCCATCTGGAGTACTGTGTGCAGTTCTGGAGACCCCATCTCTGCAAAGACATGGACAGAGTGGAGGCTATCCAGAGGAGGGCAACCAAAATGGTGCAGGGTCTGCACCAGAAGACATACGAAGAAAGACTAAAGGAGCTTAATATGTATACCCTTGAGGAAAGAAGGGAGGGGGGGGACATGATAGAAATGTTCAAGTACCTCAAGGGAATCAACAAAGTGCAAGAGGGTAGCATCTTTCAGAAAAAGAGATGTGCAAGAACAAGGGGCACAATTTGAAGATAGAGGGGGGATGGCTCAGAGGTAATGTGAAGTATTTTTTCATGGAGAGGGTTGTGAATGCATGGAACAGCCTCTCTGAGGAGGTCGTGGAGTCAAGAACAGTGGGGGAATTCAAGAATGCATGGGACAGACATAAGGCATTCTAGTGGGGGGGGTAGGAGGAAGTAAGCTGTTGGTTAACTAGGATCTGCAGCATATCTGTTAGGTAGGAAAATGGGCAGACTAGGTGGGCCAAGCGGTCCTTATCTGCTGTCAAATTCTATGTTTCTATGATTTTGGGGATGCTTGTGATATGAGGGGGGGAGGGAGTTGAACCAGGAGGAGGCTATGTAGTAGAAGGAACTTTGGGCGAGAGAGGTCGTGGTTCTAGGTACCTGGAAGGTGAAGTTCCTAATTAATTGCAAAGAGCAGTTCCCCATACACTTGGTTGGCAGAGGAGGGGGCATGTTCTGATTTTAACTCCTGCATGTGAGCGGTGGTAGAGGAGATTTATTATTTTAAGACTTTAGGATATAATGGACACCCCTTATAATGGACAAAATCTGCTTGCACAAATGTGTCCATTATAAGAGGGTTCCACTGTATTTACTGTATTAACAATACAATTCTTCAAGAAAAAGTGGCTGTCTTAGGGACCCATAGTCAGAGCCTAGAGCAATCGCAGTGCAGCCGTTTGCACTGCACTTGCAGTAGCGCTTGATGGCCGTGAGTGATATTCAGCCAGTTAGTGTTCGCGGACAGAGCAGTGCTAACTGACTGAATATAGGGTCAGGTCAATGCAGCCCTAAGTGGATCTGTGCTGTGCTTACACAGACCAAGGCTGCATATGTTCCACAGGAGATAACGCTGCCCGAAGTAGGATAGTACCAGGTCTCCTGTAGGCCATATACCACGACAACACGCAAATGAGCTCATTGGGCATGCAAGGCACTGAGGGGCCATCTGCATGCCTATTATGGGCTCATTTTCATGGGGCGCAGTGGCCCCGTTAGTGCCCGTGCCTTCACTAACAATGGTTCACTGGTGGTCTGGTAGCCCCCCCCCCCACCGCCGATCACCCATGCTTCTAATAGTTTGATCCCTGGTGGTTTAGGGTCCCCCAACTGTTTGCCATCCCCCCACCTACTCAGTTGCCACAGACCCCCCACCCTGTACCTCCCATCACCCTAAGCACCTCTCACTGGAAATGGGGCAGCCAGCACCAGTCCTCCTCTGACTTCCTCAGCTGGCGTATACGTGATTACGCTCCATGACTGTCAGACAGCGGAGAGTCGAGGAGGTGAGAGCAGGGCTGTGCTAGCAGCTGCATTACAAGTCAGAGGCACTTGGAGTGGGGTCCTTGAGGATGGGCAGGTGGGGGATTGGCAAACAGTCAGGGGGACCACTATACTACAAGGAATCAAACTACTATTAGAAGGATGGGCAATCAGGGGATGGAGGATCAATAAACCAATAAACCACCAGGGATAGAACTTCTATTAGAAGGGTGGGTGATGGGAGGTTGAGGGGACTTCTACACCACCAGGGATATCATTTTTATATGAAGGATGTGTGATTGGGGTGTGTGTGTGTGTGGGGGGGGGGACTGCTTAACACAGGAGTGGATGGCTGCAGTACGGCAATCCTGCTTTCAGGAGACGGTAGGGTTAGATAACAGGTATTTTTTTGGTGGCAGTTGTTGTTTTTGTTGTACCCTCGATGCAACACCACAATGTTGTTATACCATCACGGGTATGTCACATCGATGGTACAACAACAGGGATTGCTCTGCACATGCGCATTACTTGAGCTGCCGGCCTTCCTGAACTGACTGCGGTGGTGAGAGCTGGACCCAGGGCAGAGCGGCAGTGGCTGAAAAAACTAAAAAGTAAGGACCCTACTTCTGTTTTTTTATTCTTGATGTGGACCATACGCTATAAAATATAACGTATGGCCTGTGAGTGGCAACAAAAAGTGTATTGCCATCTCGAGGTTGCCAAGACGGCTGAAACCTCTCGAGCTTCACTCTCAAGGTTTAAACGGTCGTCATGGCAACCTCTCGTTGGCTACACATGTTTGTTACCAGTGACAGACCATACATTATCCCCTGTACTACTACAGCCAGCATAACGAACATACGAACATACAAAATTTGCCAGCAGATAAAGGCCTAGAGGTCTATCAAGTCTACTTGAATGTGCAGCTAGCACCCCTTATTCTGCAGCTGCCCCTCCCTTCCACCCTTCCCCTTCATTAACCCTCCCCCTTGTCCTGTACCATCCCCTTTTGAAGCAGTCCACTGTTCTACTGGATACCACTTCTGCAGGTAACGCATTCCACCCAGCCACCACCCTCTCTGTAAAAAAGTGTTTCCTCATCTCCCTCCTGAACCTTCCTCCCTCCAGTCTCATATCATGGCCCCTGGTGGCCCTCCCTTACCTTGAACAGCCCCTCTGTACCTGTCTTGTTTATTCCTTTCATGTATTTAAAGGTTTCAATCATGTCACCCCTGTCCCTCCTCTCCTCCAGTGAGTACATGTTCAACTCCTTCAACCTCCTCTCGTATGATAAGTCCCCCAGCCCCTTGATCATCTTTGTCGCCCTGCGCTGCACCCCCTCCAGTAACTTAATGTCCCTCTTCAGATACGGGCGCCAGTACTGCACGCAGTACTCCAGGTGTGGTCTAACTAATGACCTATACAGTGGCAGAATCACCTCCTCCCTCCTCGAGGATATACCCCTTGCAATACAACCCAGCATTTTGTTGGCCTTGCAGCTGCCTTCCTGCATTGTGCCGAGTTGTTCATTGACCTGTAGGCACCCAGATCTTCTCCTCCTCCTCTGTCTGGGCTAGCTGCACTCCCCCCTAGCTGGTAACTCCTCCTTGGGTTCTTCATCCCAAAATGCAGCACCTTGCACTTTTGGCATTAAAGCCCAGTTGCCAGGTGTCTGACCAGGTTTCAAGCTTTGCCGGATCATCCTGCAACCCCTGCCATCCCCCTAGGTCATCCACCACCGCGCCTACCTTAGTATCATCAGCAAACAGACTGATCTTGCTCTTGATGTCCCATGATATGTCTGCAATGAATATCCCAAACAACACTGGTCCCAACACTGAGCCCCGTGGAACACTGCTCGTCACTGCCCTTGGGTGTGACAGCTCCCCACCCACCACCACCCTCTGTTGCCTTCCCTGAAGCCAGTTTCCTACCCATCTCACCAGCTTTGCACCCGCCCCTGTGCCTACTAACTTCCTTCCCAGCCTTCCAGGTAAATATTCTCGAAGGAAAAACAATGGCATCTCTACACAGGAAGATAAAGTTTATCAAATAAACTTTTGAATATTCACAAAAAGCAATAACAAAAAAGAAAGAAAGAAAGAAAGAAAGAAAAGAAAGAAAGAAAGAAAGAAAGAAAGAAAGAAAGAAAGAATGGTCTGGTGGAGAAACTGATGGGGTTAGGAGTAGGCCCTTTGATGGTCAGATGGATTGAAAACTGGCTAGCTGGACGCACCCAGAGAGTAGTGGTCTGTGGGGAGCTCTCAAACCCTAGAGAGGTTGGTAGTGGGGTACCGCAGGGCTCGGTCCTGGGTCCGATCCTGTTTAATGCATACATATCGGACATCAGGGAGGGTATAGGGTGTGAAATGAGTCTCTTCACTGATGACTCCAAGATGAGAGCAGTAGTTGAGGGAGAAGAGGGGAGGTTGGCCCTGCAAGGGGACCTGAACACCCTGGGAAGCTGGGCTCACACATGGAAATTCAGTTTCAATATCACCAAGTGCAAGGTGTTGCATCTTGGGCGGGGAAACCCTAAACACAGATACACCCTGGGAGGGGAGGCGCTGGAGGCCTCAATAGGGGAAAAAGACCTAGGGGTCATGGTGGATGCATGTATGAATAACTCTGAGCAGTGCAGGAGAGCGGCTAGCAAGGCAAACAGGATGTTGGGATGCATTGTAAGGGGGATCACCTCTAGGAGCAAGGAAGTGATTCTGCCGCTGTACAATGGATTGGTTAGACCACACCTTGAGTACTGTGTACAGTACTGGAGACCACACTTGAAGAGGGACATACAGCTCCTGGAGAGAGTACAGAGGAGGGCAGCTAAGATGATACGAGGGCTAGGGGATTTGACGTATGAGGACAGACTTGAGGAGCTCTGCCTGTTTTCATTGGAGGAGAGGAGAGAGGGGGACATGATTGAGGTCTTTAAGTACCTCAAGGGAATAAATAGGGTAAACATGGAGGGGATCTTTAGACTAAAGCAGGGAGGTATCACCAGAGGGCATGGTTTGAAGTTGGAAGGTGGAAGGGTGAGGGGGAAGAGGAGGAGGTTTTCACTGAGAGGGTGGTGGACCCTGGAATGCACTGCCTGGTGAGCTGGTTCAGAGATCCACAGTGGAGGGCTTCAGAGAGGGTGGGACAGACACAGAAAGTGGATGTATTAGATGATGCCTGTCCCAGGGGGTGGGAGGGATGATAGGGTTTCTGGAACACAGAGGGAGGGCCTCGGCACCCAACTAGGGATCTGAGGTTCGAGCAGACTTGATAGACCGTAAGGCCTAATCTGCTGGCAAATAGGAAGGAAGGAAGGAAGGAAGGGAGGGAGGGAGGGAGGAAGGAAGGAAGGAAGGAAGGAAGGAAGGAAGGAAGGAAGGAAGGAAGTCCTGAGTATTGTTAATAATCCCAAATAGTCTTGAATTGTTTGCCCTAAGGAAATTGACACTTTGAGGCAGAAGTATAGTAACCTGTATGTTCTCAAATTTGGTAATCATTTGAAATATGTTTCACAGTAGGTGCAAGCAAGTTCAGTATTGATAATAAAATAGCACTTTGAAAACAATGCCGTACAAACGTACCATGGTATTGTGTTCCTTATTTCCCTATTTCCCACTTACTGTCCCCATCTCTGACAACCACACCATTTGATATACTGATGAGGTTACTTTCATCATACTGAAGGGTTCAATGTGCCACTTTGAAGCAAGCGGATAGCCAGGACAACAATGCAACCAGCTGCTTCAGCGATTCCTTAGTTGAACTACTGGTACATAGCCTTTCTGCTTAAACAGTATAACTACACCCTGATAGTGAACAGGACGAATATAAATATTAATTTGACATTACTCTGTAGGGAACGTTAAATACCCATGACCTTTACCACTGCTGTGGAAGTATAAATGTGTCTCTGGTATTGAAGCATGTTTGGTTAGCAGTAAATGTTTGCGTTTAATCTATAATTAATCAGATTTGTGCAAAACCAGTTAGTTCCTCGGGCTCATGACAATGGGAATTTAAAATAAAATTAAAAACTTTTGTGAAGGGAATGTTTTGGGCATATGCTACACTATTCACCCATAACCGTTTATTACCTGCAGGAAGTAATTCAAAAAGATCTTAGCACACTTCGGACAGCACTGGGAGAAAAGTCGTCCAGTCTCTTAGTTACTTCATTTAGCAAGTGTGCTTTCTGATTTTCTTCATTTGCAATGTATGGGTTTCTACCGGTATGGTATATAGCAGTTGAGCAAGTTTTACACAAGGGAGTAGCTTGCGATATGAAGTTATTGTGGATGGAAATACATCGACTTGCTTGTACAGCACATGCCAAACCATTTGTATTTATTTATTGGAATGTGTAAAATCCTCATCCCTGGGGAAGGGGGTAGTGCAAAACGTTATGTCTTGAACTACTGGAGCCCAGTCCCAAAAGGTCACTGGCAGGTGCACCAGTCGAACCCTTTCTTATAGAACCTGTCAAAAATGTGGCTCAGCTCCCATGGCCATAACATCGGGATGGATCTGCAGGAACTCCAGCAGGGCCCAGGTGCCTACACTGCTCACCCTGATTATCACAGTCTGGAGGAATCATTTGGTCCCAAAACTATTGGACACCGACATACTGCTGCTGGCATCTTCCTCTTCCTCTTCCGTACTGCTTCCACCCCTAGGTTGCCAGACTCTGCAAAGTGGGTGCTGGGGTGGGTAGCTGATGGATCCTGGCACCCCCTGGATGGCAGGCAGCAGGGGGTCTTCACCTGTCTTGGGGGGACCTAAAAAACTGTGAACTAGAAAATTATAGAAGAGGCATCATAGACTACCAAGATGAAAACAGAGCCTATAAGAGAACATCACGTCAAGCCCTAACCACGATGGCCCCTTGATTCTCTTGCTCCACACCTTGGGCACAAACCTGAACATTTTTAAAATGTATGCACTACATTTTTTCAACAGGTTCAAGGATTTTAATTAGATAAAGGTCTACTCTAATGAAATACGAAGAACTGTGAGGCTCCTTTGTCAAAATTCCATCAAAGTCATGGACTGAAGTTCACTGTCGAGGAGCACAGAAAATGGCTAGTGAGGCAGTGGCGGCCACGACTGTTGCAGTTGAGACAGTGATCAAAATTTTTTTTCAAAGAATACCAGAGGAGGTTACGGGAGTACAAACCTCATCATCGCCCTGGAGACCCAAATGGAGCAAATTGTTTGTGAGGGTTTTTTATTCCAAAACTACCCTGAGACAAATTGACTGGCGAGCTGACAAGAGAGAGAGACCCTGAAATCTTGCATTTGAGGAATGAAATCTCCCTCCAGTGGGAAAAGATTGTCAAGTGCTGTGCAGGGTACACCAGAATAGCATCCAAATAAGAAGTCCCTGAGGAGGCTGAAGGAAAAAATGTTTGTGACTCTGTCCCGCTTTTGACAGAAACCCTGGGCGTAAAATGGGCACAACTGGACATTCAACAGGCACACCACTCTCTGGCTCTCTGGCTCTGAGTGGGAGAAAAACCCCATCCATGCATGTTCCTGAAGTACTCTAAGGGAATTGTTGCTTTGGGGTAGGTCACAGCAGCGGCTGCTCCAAATAACTGAGTGACAGGTGAGGAATCCTGAAAATACTACTGCTAGTAGTTTGGCGTTGTTTGAATCAGTCTGGGCTTTGTTTTTCTGGTGCTGGGACATAGAGCTGATTGTAGGGTAAATGTCAATGGTTAGAGAGAATGGTGCTGGCAGCACGCAACTGCAGATGGATACAGTGACAGCAGAGGACCGGGTTGGCAGATAGAGTTTTGCTGCACCCATGAAATGGGTTGTATAGTTTTATTCTGCAGTGCACTTTATTGTTTTGTATTGTGGCCGAGTGCTTAGTAATTAAGACTTATAAAGTTTCAAGGTGTAACCAACTTCATTGCAAACCAGATTTTACTGTACGTTTTGGCAATATATGTAGTTGGAAGTTTCGTTATACCTTTTAGGCAGAACTATATAGCTGATTATTGTTAGGAGCCTTGCGCCCGATTCATAGTAGCCAGTATTTCCTTATGCCAGGATTCGGTATAGCAGGGGGCAGTGTACTAGCTACTACCAATGGGACACATGGCTCCTGACAATAATCAGCTATAGTATGGTACAGTACTTTGCTGATGCAGGCATCAGCACTCACTGTTTGAAATTTCAGCATTTTGCTTACTGTCTTTAAAAGAAAAGCAACTCTCATTTATGCAACAGTAGAGGGGATTCAGTAGTGAATAACTGTACTGGCTCACCTCCATCACTCTATGGGCAGCTTTTCTCGGTCTTGGTGCCCATATCGCTGGCAGGCTAGTTCCACAGTAATGGATTCAGATTGGGGTGACAGTATCAAAGGGACCAGTGATCCTTGGCTCACACACCAGTCCAGTTCAGCTTGAAAGTTTCTTTAAGTTTATTTTGAGGGTACGGAGTTATGACTGGGGAAGGGTTGGTGCCTGATCCATCTGAGCCCTGCAGTGTGTGTCTGAGTGATTAGCAGTCGCCTTCAGGAAGAGGGGGGATAAGTGACCTTGACACTCTTTTTTCAGATTCATTTTTATGTTTGCTTGCACGCGCGTGCAAGAAACATAGTGCCAGAGTTTTCCAGAGGTGTGTCAGCCTCTTCCAATTCAGTCTGTGTATTTGCAGGCGCAGTCGTAGAGCACCAATCACTGCTCCAGCTGTCTATGACAGCTGAAAATACAGTGCCATACAGTTGAAGGCTCGCGGCAGTGACAGAACTCTCTCCCCACCCCACACACACGCGCGCGCGCGCCTGCGCGCACTGCGTGCTCATGCGACTTCCCCTCCCCCTCCACAGTGTCGGCCGGCGGGGTGCCCAATCCCCGTCGGCTCCACGCCAAGCATCCAGGTGCCACGCTGGGAGCCCACCCCAGCGTGGCAAAATGATGTAATGGCCGGAAGGGTACCCAATCCCTATCGGCTCCACTGTCTCCCCCATGCTGTCGCTGACAGGGGTGCCCAATTCCCCGTCGGCTTCACTGTCCCCCGAGTACAGGGTGCCACGCTGGAAGCCACCCCAGCATGGCAACAGATGCCATGGCCGACGGGGGTGCCCAATCCATTAAACGCACCTTTGGCCGTCCTGCTGCCACGCTGGGAGCCACCCAACATGGCAAACATTCGCGTCGTCTTTTCAAAAAAAAAACCTGAAAAGCAAAAGCGGTCCCTCGCGGTGTCTGCACCACCGCGCCCACCCTGCGCACCCTGCCTCCACCCCACCCATACTTACCTCCGAGTCCGGCGTGCGATCTTCGGTGGGCCGGGAACACGTCTACACTCTTCAAAGCCGACCGCGAACTGAGGAAATGCCGGTAAGCTGTATGGGGTAGATAGGGGATTTTCAACTGTGTTGCATATCTCAGGCATTTTTTGGAATTATTGCACCAAATTTTCAACATGGGGTTTTTGGGACCCCTCCTCATGAATTCTTGCACTGTCATGGCGTTACTCGGGCTCAAAGGGTGATTTCGCAGCCACTGTATGAAATCACCTTTCCGGAGCGATTAATGAAACGACACTACCAGTACTCATAAGGTGGGCTCTCAAAAAGCCTATTTTGAAAATTTGGTGGAAAAATTCCTAAAAATTACTGTTTTACGAGCGTGCGTTGTGCAGTTCCTACGCACGCTCGTAAGTTCGCGAATTTTCAATATTTTCATCCAGATTTTCAACATTGCCATTTTTCACACCTTCTTGTGAGGCAGTACAGCTGTCATTTTCACATCTCACCCAAAATTTGTTTCCGCCCATGTAGCGCTGTTCAATGCGCAGTCGTTATCTTGAAATCGGTCACGGAAAAGAAGACATTAAGAAAATCACAGTGACACTGTTCATGAGCAGAGGTCTTAAAATGGCTATGTTGAAAATTTGGTGAAAAATTCCTAAAATGACTTTCTTACGCGGCGCTAGCTTCCACGCCACTCAGAAGTTTATGAAATTTCAATATTTTCACTCCAGATTTTCAACATTGACATTTTATCACACCTCCTTATGAGCAGTACAGTTGTCATTTTCACATCTCACGCTGGCGTGTTTCTGCCCATGTAGCGCACAATGGCGCAGTCGGTGTGCTGAAATCAATGTATGGGACACGTTAAGAAAACTACAGTGACACTGGTCATGAGCAGAGGTGTTAAAATGGCTATGTTGAAAATTTGGTGAAAAATTCCTAAAATGACTGTTTTAGGAGCGCACGTTGCGCAGTTCCTACGCACGCTGGCAAGTTTGCGAATTTGTAATATTTGCACACCAGATTTTCAACAGTGCCATTTTACCACACTTCCTTATGAGCAGTGCAGCTACCATTTTTCACATCTCGCCCAAAATGTGTTTCCGCACATGTAGCGCGCAATGGTACAGTCGGTTTGCTAAAACAATGTTTGGGACAGATTAAGAAAATCACAGTGACACTGGTCATGAGCAGAGGTCTTAAAATGGCTATGTTGAAAATTTGGTGACAAAACTCCATAAAATGACTGTGTTATGAGTGAGCATTGCACAGTTTCCACACACCCTCGTGAGTTCATGAATTTGTAATATTTTCAGTCCAGATTTTCACCAGTGGCATTTTTCCACACCTCCTTATGAACAGTACAGCTGTCATTTTCCACAACATGGCCAAAATGTGTTTTCACACTTTCAGTGCAGAGATGCGTGGTCGCTGTGGGAAATCATTGTTTGGGACAGATAAAGAAAATCACACTGACACTGTTCATGATCGGAGGTCCCAAAATGCCTGTGTTAACAATCTACTGTAAAAAAATCCCCAAACTAGTTACATTATGGGTGTGCGTTGCACAGTTTCTACACACGCTCGTGACTTCACCAGTTTTTTTAAGATTTTCACAGCAGATTTTCAACATTGCCATTTTTACACCCCCATGAACAGTACCACTGTCATTTTCACATCCTGTTCAGAATGTGTTTTTGCACCTGTGGTGCCAAATGCCATAGTCGCTGTGCAAAAGCAGTTTTCGGCTAACAAACTGATATTGCCACTGTTCATGAGGTGGGGGTCACAAAAAAACCATGTTGAAAATTTGGAGTGAAAATACCAACGAATGCCTGAGGCGTTGGGGTTTCTGACCATAACGCCCCACCCTGTAGAGTATGACAGGCATCAGGGGTGTGACTTGGGATTCTTGCCTGTCATGCTCATACCATTCCACCTCCACCCACACCCTGCAGCCAGTGAGAGGCATCAAGGTGTGCCTCGGACTCTTCGGGCCCAAACTTCACCCCATTCTCCTATACCAAACCCATCTCACCGTATTTCCTGATGGAATGGGGTGCGCATAAGGGCCAAAGACCCCAAGGCACACCGTGACACTTGTCAGTGTCTGCAGGGTAGGGTGTGGTGAAATGGCGTGGTCGTTATGCCTGACGACCCAAAGGCACACCCCAATGCCTGCCACTCTCTGCAGGGTGGTGGTGGGGTCGGCTTCAGTTCAATACTTCACTGCCATTCCTATTATGCAGCTCTGTAACTTCTACACTACCAATGCCAGTGCCAGCAAGCAAACATTCGGCATTGACAAATGCTAGTTACTGTTGAAATAAAGGATACGGATTTACAGTTTGGGAAGAGGGTGTGACAGACCAATCAGCTGAGAGCCAATGTTGCAAGGCAGTGGGGCCAAGTGCGTGAACTGGCATGGCATGGCAAATGTCCATTGATTTTTGGCCAACAGCAGTGTTGCGTTCTTGGTAATGGGAGGGGCACCACTAGGCACCGGGGAAACGGCAGCTCACTGCTGTCACTGCAGCCCACAGCATGAATACCACTTGCAGCTGCAAAAGTCAGGAAAGTCCCACTGTTCTCATAGAGCATGGGTGTAGGGCTTCTCTCACTAGGCTGGGCACACAGGGATTTGAGTGCCCAGAAAATATATTATGGCCCTTATTTTAAATAACAAACAGAATCTTGCGAAACGGGATGCATTTAGGTAGGTTCTGTTGTTTGTTTCTTAATATGCCAGCTTTTTAAGATATTTTCCACACTTGTTAGTTCGTGGAAAAAATCAACAAGATGGCAGTTGGCATGGCACAAAAAATGTTTGGTGCCATGCCAAGCCAGTGGCATGAAATCCAAAAATGGGAATCTGCAACATCAGTGTTTTCATTTCATGCTGGGACGTTATCTCAGAAACACTACTGCATATGCTCTGAATGGAAAAGACAAAACTTTAAAGCCTTATAGCTCTGTAACCATTTTGTATTTTTTCACCAAACCTATCACTTTAGGACAATACACATGTCCCCTGCAGGATTGGGGAAAAAATTCCATTCAATGTAGGCTGTAGGCGAGAGCAAAAAAACAAAAAAAAGTTAAATGTAGGAAAAAAGTTAGACTTTTACAAAAAAGTGACATATGCAGATCTCAGTAACTGCACAAGCTGCCGACACAGAAATTTCCAAAGATAAAGACCTTGCCTCCTAGACAATGCATGCAAAATTTCACCTCATTTGGTGAAATGGAACCAAAGATATTAATGTGCAAAGTTAGGGGGTTAACATTGAACACCCTACTCAACCCTAACTATAGAAGCGCTACCATGCCACTATAATATATATTATAGGGGCGTGGTTGTCCCCTTATATTAGGGTTTAGTCTTCACTTCTATGTTAAACTGAAAATTTTGCATTTTAATAACTTTGCAACTGTTCCAGCAATTTGCATGAATATTTGCATATGCCATCAGCGACCAAAGATCTCATGATGTGGCAAGTTTCGTTCTGGTCTGATGTGTGGGTGCCGAGATTCGGATTGTCAAAAAAAGTGAAAATGACTATTTTTGGTGAAATTCTTTGTCATGCAGCTGTGCAAACACAGTGTGGAATTTTGGTCTGAAATTTTTAGGGTACAAAGGTCATGAGTCACAGATGTGCCTTTTGAAGGTTTGGTGAAAGAAATATTTATGTGTTCCAAAGTTGTTAAATTTCAAAGTTTCCCATTATTTCTTATGGGATCAGTTAGAAGTCCTACTGGAAAAAGGATTCTTTATCACAAATGAGGAATCCTTTTTCCAAACACGTGATCTTTTGCTGTAAATGTGAATCTTTTTTGTTCTGCTGCCATCTTGTTTTCAGTTAGCAGCGACAACAACATTTAATTACTAACAAACAGAGGGCTTTAGTAAACACCAACAGATGTGTTTACCTAATTAGAGCCCATAGTATCAGATTCTGGGGTTACTTTTTTCATAACTTACTTAGAAATGTGTTTTTTTTTTTACTTGCAGAAATATTTTTTCGCAATCCGTAGAAAACAAATACCATGAAACAGGATCTTTTTCCACAGTTTGTGATAAAAGATTTTATTTTGCTGCAAATTTTGAAAAAGAATCACAGAAAAGGATTATTTTTTGCAATTTGCAAAAAAGGATTTTTAAGAGACCTGTTTCTTTGTCACTGCACAGTTACAAAATGGTTTGTTATTTTGGTCTGAAATGTACAGGGTACAAAGGGCTTTGCCCACAGATGTGCCTTTCAGTGGTTTGGTGAAACTATATTACTTTGCTCTGGAGTTCAGCAGAGTTAAATTTTGATTTGTTTCCCATAGAGTAACATTGTAATGGGAGGTGTACACAGTCATTTCTTTGTCACTCTGCTGTGAAGAAATATCAATCAATCAAAATTTTTATTTAACCAGGTGATCACCGTTGAGCAGTGCTCATTTTCGAGGTGGACCTGGGTTTTTTCAATGAAAACAAAGTACAACAATTACAATCACACATGATAAGAAAACAGTAAAAGGCAATGACAATAAAGATATGTATAAAACAAAAAACGAAAAAGAAAATATATATACATAGGCCTACATTCACCTAGATTTGTATATTTATACAATAGGGGGTGAGCTGATAATACATGAAAGAAAAACACATATCACTCACACCCATTGTATATCTAGTCAGTGACGTATACACTAAGATACCATCTTACAAATATACACACGGTGCATATGTCACTAACAGATATCACCATCTTGCCTACGTTGCTGCAGAGAACCTAACAAAAATGCTCAGACATAAAACACATACACCTAATTAACAGAAATCACCTACCATTAGACCAAATAAATACCTCTTCCCACGAAATACTCGTGCTGCTCAATATAGCTCTGTTGCGGACAAACGAATGGCCAAAAAAGAAATCTGAAAGAAAAGAAAGCATAAAAAGAAAACATTAAAATAACAAAATGGCATTGTAGCAAAAGAATATCAGTAGTCTAAATACTGGAGAACAACACAAGAAAAACAAATTACAATTAAATCATACAGAAAAACCATTCAACATTGAACAAGAAATAAGTGAAATCTGCAGTCAATTTGAATTAGATGACGATCCGCTCCTGGAACCGCTTCTCGAATCAAAACCACACCAACAAAGGACAGAAAGTATGGAAACCAAACCAAAAATAATAATACCAATACTAACACAAATTATAGACAAACACGCCATACAAAACTACATCAGTAGTGCAAAAAACGATAATGCAAAACAAAAAACAATAGCTGACTACAAACCTTACAAAAATACATGACAACGTATTTGGGACTTAATGAGCCAATAGAAAATATACAACCAAAACAACTAGACGAAATATTATGCTATTACTTCATGAATTGCCAAAGATCAGATGGCACTGTATATGAACCCTTAACTATGAAATCCAGACAACAAAGCTTCAAAAGATATTTAAAAGAGCTTAGATACCCTGAATCACTAAGTACTTTACTAACTTTGTTAAAAAGCCGAGAAGTGTTACAATCTAAACAAAAGAAACTGAAGGAATGTGGACAGGGCAACTGGCCACAAGCAGCGGACGAGTTGACAGACATAATTATAAATGAACTGTACAAAAAGAAACAGCTTGGTTCTGATACACCACAGGCACTGATAAATACTATGTGGCTAACTGTAACTCTATAGTTTGGCATACGAGTCAATACGGAGACCTGCAATATGAAATGGGGCGACGTGCTCCTTAAACATGATGAACAAAACACCCACTATCTTGAATACAGGAAAGAACGTCAAACTAAAACCAGAGAAGGAACAAATCCAAAGGATATAAGAATCTTAAAGCCAAGGGCATACGAAATAGACGACCCAGTAAAATGTCCCGTCAAAAACTATATCATGTACCGATGCCACAGACCTGATAAATTAAATCACTCAGAGCCTCCATTTTTCTTAGCAATAAACCACACACCAACAGCTCACTACCTAACTGTGTGATTCAAAAATCAGCCATTAGGTGTGAATAGCGTAAGTAAAATTGTTAAGAATATGGTAGAAAAGGCCGACATACAAACAAACAAAAAACTGAGTAATCACTCGATCAGAAAGCACTTGGTTCAGAAACTGATCGACAGTGATATCCCAGGCAATGACATAATTCAAATCTCAGGACACAAAAAAACTGCAGTCGTTAAACGACCATTCCAAACGTAACGACGAAAAGCAAAACAACATATCAAAGCTACTAAGTACTACCGAAGCTAAACCGAGTACAAGTGTTGCACAAGTCAAACCAACAAGTACATACATGCAAACTGAATTTGAACCTGAACCATGTACTTCAACAAATAGAGAAACATGTGAAGCAGTGCCATCAACCTCCAAACAACAGCAACATATCACTGTGAATATTCCAATCTCAAGTGCATGGATGAATACATTCCCTGCTTGCTTTCAAAACCCAAGTATTAATGCACACACCATAACTTTCAACATAATACAAGGTGCAGTATTTGGAAAACATGCTTTCAAAAGTGAAATAAATGCACAAATACGTAAATGACTCATAACCATATATTTTATTTTCCAGCTCCTGCGGAAGACACTCAGACGGATCATAATATCAGACTCAGAATCAGAATACCTTCTCACCATAGTGAACAACAGTGAAGAGATTGTTCCAAATACATTAGCTCACACTTACCTGAACCCACACATATACAACCAGCGAAATAAACCGGAAAAAAAGTCGATGACATTAACCGCCAAAAACTGTGAAAATAAACAGTGCCCTAACAAAACAAGTCAAATAAATGATATAAAACACAAATAACACAAGCCCAAAATAAAAGAAAATAGATTATAAATTCCAAAAAGCACTCCACATCGACCGAGACGAACGCCAAACTCGGAAGATGGTAAATCCTGCCCCCCACAACACACGCAACCAATCCAGATCCACGTACGAATGCAACCACCTATCACAGATCTCCAGAAACCAACCAACCAAAAGAACACAACCACTCCCACCCAAGCTCAGTTATCCAATACAATCGTACAAAATGAACTACCAGCCAATCCACAACCACAACCAAATAGACCAGGAAGAAACCCATTCATAAAAAAAGGACACAAGTCAAAACACATACTGTAGCACCATGGCAAATTATTACTACAAAGCATACACTTTTACACTTATACAAAAGATAACCCTATTGTATAAATCGCACACATGATGTGCAGTTCGTGAGATATGTGAAAATATTCACACTCCTGCATCGTGAACTCTGGATATTTCACTCGTGCCTTCGGCACTCATGAGATATCCAGAGCTCACTCTGCAGGAGTATGAATATTTTCACATATCACACTCCTGCCCATCATGTATCCCCTATATATATATATATATATATATGTGTACACATGTATACAGACATGAATACATCTATATATGTTCATAAAACACACATAAATATATCCATATACATTCATATAAACACACATACGTATACACATATGCAGGTCAAAGGATACAACGAATATATACAGAGCAAAGAAATATACAGGATATAAAGTGATCCAAGGATAGAGACAGTATTACAAGGCGGGCCTTGGAGATAACTTTTAAGGAGGGGAATTCAGAATGTTTAAGGGCACAGACATACCAGCAGAAAATGGGTGGGGGAGGGAGAAAAGGATGATAGGAGATGAAGGAGTGAAAGATGATGATAAGGGGCGGCCACAAGTAGTTTGCAGTTTTGTTCTGAAAATTTCAGGGTACAAAGGGCTTGCCCCACCGATATGCCTTTTGCTGGTTTGATGAAAATATATTAATTTGGTGTTGAGTTGCACAGGTTTCAAATTTTCGTGTGTTTTCTATAGGAGACCATTGCAATGTTAGGTGTTTCTTTGGATCTGCACACTACGGGATGGGAGCACAGGGCCCTCCCACAGGCAAAGAAGGGTAGCACTATACTGTCTCAAAAATTATTTATGGATGGGAGCACAGGGCCCTGAGGGCTCTGCGCTCCCACATGCAAATACGGATACCGTTAAGGACTGATGGGAGTGCAGGGCCCAGAGGGCCCTGTGCTTCCATAGGGATATAGGGATACGATTACAGTGTCTCAGAAATTATGGATGGATGGCACTGTGCACTCCCACACTCAAATATGGAGTGATGGGAGGGGAGACCTTATACATAAATGGCAGCACAGGGCCCTATGGGCCCTGCTTCCACAGGGAAATAAGGATACAATCACAATCTCTCAAAAATTATGGTTGGGAGCGCAGGGTCCTCCACAAGCAAATAAGCCTACAATAGTACTATCTCAAAAAGTAAGGAAATTCTCTGCAAAAAAAACTTTGTTAATGCACTATTGGGGTTCCAGCAGCAAAAGTTGGGAAATGTGGTCTTAGGGTTTCCAACCCTAACACCCAACCCCAACCCTGCATGCAGGTGTGTGTCTTGGGGTTGTGAACCCTAACGTTCACCCCATTCTCCTATACTGTACCCATCTTAGCTTACTAACTCATGGAATGGGGGAGAATTAGGGTTCACAACTCCAAGGCATTTCTCAACTTTTGTCGCTGGAACCCTAATGGTGCATTAACAAAGTTTTTTTGCAGAGAATATGTATACAGTGGTAGTTATACAAAAGCTGGCCATTACCACGGTATTTTTCATCAACCGCAGAAAAAAATACTGTGGATTTACTGCTACCATGGAAACCCCCCCAATGTTATTCAGTACGTATTTTACCACGGTAGCAGTAAATCGATAATATTTTCCATGATGGAAAGTACTGCGGTGGTGGTCAGCTTTTGTATAAATACCACTGTGTATAGCTTATTATATAACTTATATATTTATATCTATACATATGCAATTGGCATGGACTCAAAAGCCATAGCATAAAGCTGCTTTTCTGAGAATGGGATACATGATGGGCAGGAGTGGGATATGGAAAATATTCTCACTCCTGCAGAGTGAGATATCCATACCTCATGATGCAGGAGTGAGAATATTTTACATATCCCACTGCTGCCCATCATGTGTTTGATTTTTGTAATAGGGTAGGACTGTTGCTATGTGGTTATTTGTGTATATAAGTTAGGAATTTGTGTGTAAATGAATGTTTTCTTTTGTGTCTCTGTGTTGCTCCGCTGTGATGAGGCTGTGTTGTGAATGGGAATCGCCATTTTTTATGAATGAGCGTCTTTCCTGTTGTTTGAATGGCTGTCATTACGTGGTTGTGGTTTTTTATTCATTAGTGGGTTGTATTTTTGGGATAAATATATTCTATTGGTTGCTATTTCTGAAGGATGATTGGTTGCTTTCAGTGATTGTCACTGGAAAGTGTGTGTTCATTGGTTGTTGAGTTATAGTGGGCGTGCCTTTCTTGTGAGGAACAGTTCCGGGATTGTGGCGTCTCTGGCGTCTATGTATTTGAAATCACTTTATTTCTTTCATTTTATGTTTTATTTATGCTTTGTGTGACTTTATTTTTGTAAATGTGGTGCTTGTGTGACTTGTTTTGTACTTTGTGAATGGAATTGTTCGTGGCTTCGGACCTCGGACTTCTGCAATGGCTGCTGCTTTTCAGGTACTGCCTTTCTATTCCACATCACTCTCTGAGGAAATCTGCTTCAATTTCTTCCGAGGAGGGCTGTCATGGTGGTGACCTGTGAAAAATAAAATGGGAGAATAAATGCTTTGTATATTTTAGGTTTGCATTATAGAAACAATATTTGTGTACTCTGTTATTGTGGAACAATGTCATATGTCGTTGTTTATTTTATGTTGGGTTGAGTTGTTTATTTTGTTAAGTTTGTTAAGTTTGATTATTTGGTGTGTTAGGTGGGTTTATTGTTTTGATCTTAACTTATTCAGTAGCGATATGTGTCGGCCTTCAATCCCCACGGTGGTATGTTATTCATCCTCCTCACTTCGCGCCCTCCGCCCTTTTTATCTTCCCCCTCTCCAATATGATTCATACCAGTGCTGTCGAGCACTGGGAATTGTTTGTAGGAGAGTGAAGAGGGCGGGGGTGTGCAAACAGGGGAGGATGATCGAGGGGGGCCATCGTATTGGGGTTGTTAGGTCCAGAAGGCGCCCTGGGGTGTAATGGAATCCAGATTGTGGTTTACCATGTCTGGTGCCCATACCCAAGGGCACTACTGATTTTAGTAGGCAGATGGGCCTGACAGCTTCCGAGGTTCGTCCAACTTGGGCGGTGTTATGCAATGCCAGGTCCGTCAGGAATAAGACCAGCATTATTGCTGATCTTGTTGGCTTGGTGGACTTGGCTTGCATCACCGAGACCTGGCTGGATGAAAATCCAGGCCCCATGTTTGGTGGCCATGATTCCGGCCGGGTACTTAGTGATACACCGCCCGAGATTGGACCGCAGGGGAGGGGGGGGTTGCAGTCTGTTTTAAGACTGAACTGGGCCTCACGAGTGTGGTAGTGGGAGAGACTGAGTCCTTTGAGCGCACAGTAGCAGCAGGTGTAGGTGTTCGAATCATACTCATCTACCGTCCACCCAGAGATGGGAAACGTTTCTTATAGGAAGTGGCAGACTTCATCGTCGACATGTCATTTGAGTCGCCCAGATTGATGCTTCTGGGTGACTTCAGTGCCTGGGTCGATGATGAACTCTTGCAATTTGGTAATCACTTCCTCCAATTAATGATTTCTTTGGGCCTTACACAGGTAGTTTCCACTGCTACTCATAAATCTGGGCACTCTCTGGACTTAGTCTTTCTCCTGGGGATTGATGTTTCTGACTTGGGAGTGGAACCAGTCACTTGGTCAGACCACTATAGCGTGAGGTTCAGTTTTTGCACCCCTCTCAGAAGGCCTTCCACTGTGGAGATGATCAGGTACCGCCCTTTACGGGATATTACTTCCCAAGACCTTGCGACAGCCTTTGACCCCTCATCCCCTGTGTTGGCGAGCAGTATGCGGAGACCTTGGTGTTGGCCTATAATATGGCAGTTACAACGGCTCTGGATTTTATTGCTCCTGTTCGTGTGTGCCCCCATCCCTTCACCCCAAGTCCCCATGGTTTGATGGGACGTTGAGGGAGATTCGGAGACAGGGGCGAAGGTTAGAGCGGCACTGGCGCAAGTCCGCCCTTGCGGTCGACCACCTTAGATTGATGGAACACTATTCTGTCTATCAATCTGCAATCACCCATAAGAAGGCAGAATTCCCATCCAGGGAGATTGCAGTTGCTCGGAATCGACCTGCTCAGCTGTTTCGAACTGTAGACAGACTGTGCAACCCAGCCTGTCTGCAAGTTCGAAAAGCCTTTTCGCAATTAGAGTACGAGGAGCTTGCTCATTACTTTGCAACTAAGGTGGCCGACATCAGGACAGATTTGCGTCCAGCAACCTCTAAAGGTGATGCTGTTGAACAGTGTCAGTTCACGGTGCCTCAGTTTTCTTGGAGTTCCTTTTGTCGACCTGAGTTCGTGGATATTATGAGGATCATCCACAGTGTGCGTTCCACAAGCTGTGGTTTGGATCCTGGACCGACCTCCCTAATTTTGGGTTGTAGTGATATCATTAGTCAAGTCCTTGTGCAAATAGTCTGGTGTTCCCTAGAGTCGCTTGAGTTTCCTAGCTACCTGAAAGAGGCGGTGGTAACACCTCTCTTGAAGAAAGCTACCTTGGACCCAGACTGTTTCACAAACTACAGACCTATCTCTAACCATCCCTTTATTGGAAAGGTTATTGACAAGGTAGTGGCAGCCCAATTGGAGGACCATTTAACCATCCATAATATCTACGAATTCTTCCAATCCGGTTTTCGTAAAAGACATAGCACCGAGACCGCGCTGGTTTTGGTGCTAAATGATCTTCTGAGGGTGAGAGATCAGAAGAGACGTTCCATCTTGGTTCTCCTTGATCTCTCGTCAGCTTTTGACACTGTGGATCACTTGATGTTGATGGTACGCCTGAGGCAGATTTGTGGCATCTCGGGAACCGCTTTGAAATGGTTCACCTCTTTCCTCACTGGGAGATCACAAAGAGTTGTGTTGTTTTTTTTTTCCTCCGGCCCAACTCCTTTATTGTGTGGGGAGCCTCAGTGTTCTGTGCTATCGCCCATGTTATTCGCAGTGTACATGCTACCCCTCGGAGACATTATAAGACGATATGGGATGAGGTTTCACTGCTATGCAGATGATACCCAGCTATACCTGTCTTTTGCACCCGACCAGGATGGAGCTCTCTCAGTGTTCAGCAACTGTCTGGAAGAAATCCAGGATTGGATGGATTCTAGTTGGCTGAAGTTAAACTCAGAAAAGGCAGAGATTCTGGTTGTGGACCCGGGTTGTCAGACAGAGGGGCCGTGTGTGGTTACGCCCTCTGGAATTTTCCTTGGCGGCATTTCACGTCCTACCTCTGGACGGGTGCGCAACCTGTGGGTTATCTTGGATGACAGACTGACACTACAGTCACAAGTGTCAGCTGTTGTCAAGACTTCCTTTTACCATCTCAGGAATATCGCCAGAGTTAAACACCTTGTTCCGTCTGATGCCCTACCAACGTTGGTCCACGCCTTTGTGTCCTCACGTCTAGACTATTGCAACTCCCTGTACTTTGGGCTTTCTGGGGTTGAAATCCGTCACCTACAGCTGGTGCAGAACGCAGCAGCCCGGGTTTTGACTGGGACAAGTAGGTCCTGTCATATTACCCCGGTGCTGCGCGAACTGCACTGGTAACTTATACAGTGGCGGATCGCCTTTAAAGTCAGATTACTGACTTTCAAAGCCCTTCATGATCAGGGTCCGGCTTATCTGAAAGAACTTCTGGTGCCTTACTGCCCCGTCCAATCTCTCCACTCGGCCGATGAGGGGTTGCTAGAGATTCCAAGATTGAGTCTTAAATCTTCAGGCTGTAGAGCATTTTCTTATGCTGCACCCACTCTTTGGAATTCTCTACCCTGCCGGTTATGGGAATGCACCTCCATGGAGGAGTTTAAGGGTAACTTGAAAACTTACCTTTGGCAAATGGCCTTTTTGAATGGCTGATTATACTGCATTGTTGACTGTGTTATGGTTCTATCTGTATTTACCTGATTTCATTGCCTGATGTTACTGTGTTATGATTTTTGTGTGTTTTATTGGATTTTAATGTTTGATGTTATTGTTTTAATATGTTCAGCACCTTGGAAATTGAAAGGCGCTTTATAAATAAAAATTATTATTATTATTATTATTTTACTTACTCTGATATATGTTGAACGTTATGTTTTGTGCAGCTATAGTTGGATTGCTGAAGCAAGCCGACATAGCTTTGGACAATGTGAAACATTTTTCCATTTGTGATATACTTTGGGTTTCTGCAGAGGTGGTTGGGTTGGTGAAAGAAACTGGCATTGTATTAGGCAATGAAAGTAATTTTGGGTTCTGAAGTGCAGTTTGGCATGCTGCAGTGGTGGATGGCTATGGGTCACTATGACAGCTGAGGAGATTAGAAATATTGTTCTGCTTCTCTGCATTCATCCTTGAATAGTCATTGAGTGACTGCAGTTTCTTGTGGCCCGAGATCTGTATAACCTCTGTAGGAGGGACATTGCAGTCCACAAGCTTCTGTACAAGGTGCTTCCAAATGGAATGGTTTGTCAACCTCCTGTCTGTTTCAATTCCAGCACTTTGTATCGTACATTTCAGTATGTTAGCAATGGTATTGATACCCAGGGCTTGGTTTTTAAACCAGCTGTTGGTATATGATAATTTGTATTGCTGATTAATGGCTAAAAAAAAGGAGCAGCATCGTAATTACATTTTGAAGGTCTTTTCTTGGTATAGAACATAAAGTTACCTACCAGGCACTTTTTCCAATTTCCAATGGGATATGCACGAGACTTTAATATTAGAGTGTCCTTGGGATCAGTCCCACTCCTGGTTTTGGTCTGTTTTTCTCTGCAGTATTCTATATACTTATCTCCTTTTTCATCTGCGCACAACTTAATGTCACCCTGTCTTAAGTTTCTGCATTCCGTGTTTCCTCTAATTCCAAAAAACATTGTTGCATTCAACCACATGGTGTTGAGTAGTGACTGTGGAGTTCTGAGTCCTAAAATATCTTTTTCATACAGTTCGTGTATTAGGCTGTTAGTCAGTTCATCTGCAGCAAAGGGTTTATTTCCTTTGCCATCCTCTTTTAATTTTTTTTTGCTTAGACACCAGCACTTCTCCACACTTTAGGTACATAGGTGAGGACGACAGAGATTGTGGGTACTCATGTTTCTTTAAGTGCCTCTTGAAACTCGGAAATTTAGCCCGTAGGCTTAAAGAGATGTCTTTTTTTTTTGGCAATGAATGAAATAATGCCACAAAACAGTATTTAACTCATGTGGAGGCAGAGTTTCAATACATGTTGCAATGTTTAAATTGTCCCTCAGAAACTTGTGTAAATTATTAATGTCGCAGTTGTTTTTTCTTCATGTGTTGTCATTCTTTGAAAGAACAAATGTACTGGTCTATGAAGCTTGTGTCAATCTTATATTTATTTTCAGCAGTATAGCTTAAGTTCTTTGCATCGATATTCATGCTGTGGTTAGCAAGTGCAGTTGGATCTAGCAGCGGCTCTTTGTCAAGTTCGAACTGCGAGCAGCTCAGGGAGATTTCTTCTTGCTTGTTCAAAGCCGTTGTAGTTTTTTCTGCTTCATATTTCTTTTTTGTTCTTCGGTTTACTGCTGCACTGTGACAGAGGAATTTTTAAAAATTTCTCCATGTTTTGGATGCCCGAGATACTCTGTTGTACTCGACGTTATGTTTGTCTAATTGAGCAGTGCGCTATGCGTTTTTGATTTTAATGGCTCTAATTAGAAACAGAGGTGTAATTAGTAGCACAGGAAACTCAGGCTGTTTTGTAGGCATTTGAGGTGTTTCGACAGGTGAATGTGATTTCTTTTGGTTGCTAGGAGAATGTAGTGCCTGCACATCTTTTACTTGGAGTGATGTATCTAGAGTGAGAATATCACTTGTTCATGTAGAAACTGTGTCTGTCAATGTAAATATTTTCCACAGTATCTACGTCAGCAACATTTATATCACTCTAGGGAGAATACATGTTTTTATCTGCAACATTTACAACCCACCCCTATTGTATAAATATATATACACACATATATAAAATCTTAAATTTATACATGCAGTAAACTCATCGTAGCTTAGTCACGCCTACTACCAACCCACATCCACTGGCACTTCTTCCAGTAGTTTCATTTTTTTCAAGAACTCCTACGGTACGTTTCTCCCACCAATATGTACTGCCTTTTACAGTACCCACTCAACCCTGACACCTCTGTCTGCCCACCATCCACAGAACTCTGCTCAGTGATTTAAAAAAAAAAGCTAATTTCGCAGCCATTTTTTAAACTGCAGCTCCAACTTTGCTCAAAACACATGCTAGACAGGTCGTCTGCATCCACCCTCCCCCTCGCGGCTTGTACAGTTTTAATCTGCTACTCCAGTCCCTTCTTATCTTCACAGTCTCCCAGGGCATCAGCTGAAAGCCAGTACCTTTTTACAGATTCAAGGAACATTCTCTCCCACTCTGCTTTTCACTGCCCTTTTTCTCCTTCCAGCCACTTACAGTGAATGCCACCATCTACCGCCGCTCGCTTTCTTTGCTGCTCTCCAGCTACCGCCACTAGCTTCACGGCTCCTTCCCCGACAGCAAACTGAAAACATTTTAAACTAAAACAAAAAAACACATTTAAAAAACAAATAAAAAAGTTAAAATTGATGATGCAATTTCTAATAAATACCCGGCATTGTATCCTTCTACTGAAGCAGCTGCACTCGCTTAGCGGATCCACCATTTTCTTTAAACTTTGTTCCAAACTGTGCTTTCTCGACCAGTCACTGAGGAAGCCAAGGTGTCATTGCGGCATCTGAATGACATGTTCATAACAACGACCATAGCAACCTGGTCAGGACTAGATCGAAAACAGCAGAAAGTAACTGTTTCAAAAAAAACAAACTTAACTTTGAAAAACTAAAACAAAAATACGAGCACTAAAAAAATGACCTATCACACAAGCTCCTACCCTATTGCATAAATGAAACATACAAGGAGGAACTTGTGTGATACCTGATTTATCTATACTCATGCTGTTTGACCTTGGTCACCTCACTCATGGCTTACACCACTCGTGTGGTTACCTGAGGTCAAACTGCACTTGTATAGATAAATAAGGTATCACACAACTTCCCCCTGCATATCGCAAAGTGCTTCTTCAGCATGTGGGCTGCAAACAGAATGAAAAGGTAACATAAGTCTTCTTTAGGAATTATCTAAAAGACTAAAAAGAGAAGAAAAAAAACCTAACTGATTTTTTTCTCTTTCAGATAATTCCTGAAGGAGACCTGTGGTTGAAACGTTGATTCTAACTCTTATTTTCTATTTTCAACATGCATTTAATATTACTTTTTTTTTATATTATATCTATATATAAATCTATCGACCTTGGCCCTAATGAAAATATCTCTGTTATTTTTCCTGAGTGCAGCCAAAACTTCACTGTATGCTCCCTCCTCCTCCCAGCTCAGCCAGCCTTCCCTTGGTTTTCCTAATGCTCTTCCGCAGTAGGATTTCTCCCCCTCCCAATTCAGCTGGCCCTCCCTCGTCCTTCCCAATGTGGTTTTCTGTTTAATTCAAAGCGGAATTATGGTGGTTTATAATTGTAAAACCACTATATGGATTTGAATGACAGTGGTCGAATTAGCATAATCGCAATTAGTTAGAATTTTTTTTATTGATGTCTAACATATTAACATATTTAATTTATACTTAACTGGATTTATTGTTTATTTGAAGCAGACTGGGGTGCCCACCCCTGGTACTGCTCACAACCCTCTTCCGCTCCACATCGTCCGCCTCCAAAACACATTGGTGGCGACATCAGGGTGCCTACCCTGGAGCCACTGAACACTATATGTCAACACTGGGGTGCCTAATCCCCAAAGTCAGTCTGGTCCCTGCCAAAAAAACATAAAACTGTCCTTCATTGATTATTCTGTGTTACTTTACACCTGAAAAGAAGAACATGGTCCCACATCGATCTTTGCTCCTCCCACCACCCACCCAACCCCCACTCAGCACCCAACACCCCTCACCCCCACAGCCCCTCACTCACCTAAATAGGGTTCCACATTGTAGATCCAGTCTCTGATCCAAAAGACGTCCTCCTCCAGGAAAAGCAACTGTGTTATGAGGAAACAGGTAAGTCCAGTTAAAGTATTTCAATGCGTTTTGAACTTTTACTCATAACTTTGTCATTTTTAAATATTTTCCCAACAAATTTTCAAAATGGCCTTTTTGGGACCCCACCTCATGAATGAGGTAAGTGAAATGTTTCAAATCCCTCCTGAAAGTCAATTTCACAGTTACACCACAAAATCACCTTTCGGGCAGATTTGAACATTTTCACCTACCAGGTTCATGAGGTGGAGTCGTAAGAAAACTGTTGAAATTTGATGAATAAATTAGGTAAAATGACTAAGTTTATGAGTGAACATTGAAATATTTCCACGCTCACTCATAACTTTGCAAATTTTCAATATTGTTCTACCAAACTTTTAACATGGCCTTTGTGGACTCCCACCTCATGAATAAGGCATGTTCAAAATTTGGGGTTAAAATATTAAAAAAAAGTTATGAAGGCTCATTGAAATGATTTCATGCTCCCTCATAACTTGGTAGTTTTCGGTATTTTGACTCCAAACTTTCAACATAGCCATTTTTTCACACCACCTCATAAATGTAGCAGGTGTCATTTTTTTTTAAATCCAGGACAAAACATGTTTTCGCACTTGTGGTGTGAAATGCCATTTTGGACACTGTTCTATAAATACCATATATTTTATAAAGGGGAGTCATAAAATTACTATGTTGAAAATTTGGGGTCAAAATAAAAAAAAAAAATTGGAAACTGTGTGCTGTGCCAGCCTTTGGCCCAGCAGGTAGTGATTTGTGATCCTGTACCAGTGAGCTGAGTCTGGGGGTGAGCTCAGTGAGCAAGGTGGATGGGCCGAGGCTGAGGGACAGCACTGTCATGCAGTACCACCCCCAGCCTGGGAATGGAAAGTGCAGGGTTGCAGGCATGGGCCCAAGTATCATATAGTGAAAAGAACTCTTCTTCTTTTTTTTTTTTTTTATTCTTTGGTAACTGGGTAAGGCCCACTAGGCAAAATTGCCTGTTTCCTGGGCAACCCTAGAGCAGTGGGGTGGTTAAGTGACTTGCTCAGAGTTACACAGAATATAGGTGAAAGTTGCCCGGAATCAAACCCAGGTCTGCTGGATGTACCAAGCTCATTCATAGCTTGTTACTCTAACCTCTAGACTAGCCCCTTGGGATAGGACCCTGCACCTCTTCACCCATGGCTTCCAGAGGACCCTGCACTTCATCTGGAAAATGGACTGATTGCCCTGTGCATCTGCATCTGTAGCCATATGGAAGTGTAGTGCTCAGAGGGCCCTGTGCTTCTTTAGCCTGCAAGGGAGCCCCACAAATTCTTTGTGCAGCGCCCTCATCTGTGGGTCCTAAATAGACCTGTATGAATGAGAATATGATTCCACTATCTCAAAAAGAGAGGAGATTCATTGCAAAAAAAATGCATTAATGTACCACTTAGGGTTCAGCTTACCACCACAAAAGTAGGTAAATGTGGTGTTGGGGTTTCCAACCCTAACTCCCTCCCAGCAGCAAAAGGACAAGACTACACAAGCAACCACAGACAGCCCTCATTTAGATGAGACAAACAACATACAACTGTTTTCAGATGACACAAATGCAGTAGCACTAATGTACTACCTTTGTCGATGTGTATCTGTGGCTTCAGGAGCACAGGCTCCACAGGGGACTGTGCTTCTTCAGCCACAACTGTGTGTGTGTGTGATTGTGTGTGTGTATTTCTTACGGCATGCATGAGTATGTGTGGCTGCAGAAGCGCTGGCCTCATAGGGACCTGCACTTTTGTAGATAGGATTACTGTTCCAATTTTAGTATCATGGATTTCTTTATGTAGCTGCAGTAGTCAGGGTGTATGTCTTACACCTGCAGTTGCAGAGGTGCAGGCCCCTCAGGGGCCTGCGTATCTGCAGAGAGAAGTAGTATTGCAATTTTGTTATCATGAATTTCATGGGGCCTGCATTTCTGCAGCCAGAGGTCAGTGTGTATGTCTTACACCTGTGGCTGCAGAAGTGCAGGCCCCATAGGGGCTTGTGTTTCTGCAGCCAGAACTGTGTGAACGCCTTACAGTGTGCATGAGTACCTGTGGGGCCTGTGCTTCTGTAGGCAAAATAACCCTCGTACTTTAGGTATTGTAGATTTGTGTTTGTGACTGCAGAGGCCTGTGATTCTGCACACAGAAGTAGTGGTTGTGATTGGAGTATCATGGATGTCTGTCTGCACCCAGAAGTGAGTGTGTATGTTTTGCGCTGTGCGTACCACAGATACAAATCCACAAAGGTAGTACATTAGTGCTACTGCATTTGTGTCATCTTGGAAACAGTTGCAGGTCTTTGCGGTTGCAGTTTGTCTTCCTTGATGATGACTGTCTGTGGTTGCTTGTGTGGTCTTGTTTTTTTGCTGCCTGGGAGTGGGGAGTTAGGGTTGCAAACCCTAACACCACATTTCCCTGCAATTTGTGGCAGTAAGTTGAACCCTAACTGGTGCTTTAACACAGTTCTTTTGCAATGAATATATGTATACAGTGCAGCCCATTTATAGTGGACACCTTTACACCAGACACCGGCTTATTTCGGATGGTTCTCCAATGCATACCTCTCAACCTCCTGCCTCATAAATCAGGGACAAGGCTCAAAAAAATCAGGGACAAAGGACCAAAATCAGGGACACATCCTCAAAATTAATGAGATCCACTCAGAAAGCTGGTGGAATAAGGGGCCTAGTGTAAAATGTATTTTCTAAGGAAGAACAAGTTTGTAACTTTAATGTTTGACATTATTTTGTGCTTACAACCCCCACTGTTTTGTCACAGAAACACAATTTTTAGGAGGGACAGAGTACAATTTTGAGGTAAAATCAGGGACGTCCCTGAAAATCAGGGACAGTTGAGAGCTATGCTCCAATGCCAAAAGCCATCGGAATTAGCTGCGGTGTTAAACTTGTGCGTATATCAGCAGCCCTTCTATACTGGACAGCTGATTGTCAGGCACAGTGGGTTTCAGAGGTTACTCATGATAATCTGAGCTGCGACGCAATGTTAATCACATCTCTTATCAGCTACTCTGCAGTTGTGCTTTTATAAAAGGGGGGAGTGACGGGTCCCAGGTTTCTGTCAATTTCTGTCTGTCGCTCTGCCTCAACATTTCAGTATGCTGCCAAAAAGAAGTACTCTTAGTCTTTCCTGAAAAGTGGAAATCCTAAATGAGATCCAGACTCTGCCTTAGATGAGCCTGCAGGACATGTCATTTCATTCTGGTATGCCTTTGTCCATACTGTACAATTTGCAGAGGGATCGGGAGAAACTGTTGGCAGCATGGTATAGCAATGAGATCCCCAAAAGGAAGAGAAAGTGTGATGGCAGGGTCTATGATATCGAGGAAGCTCTGCTACTCTGGTTCTCGATTGTCAGCAGAAAGGATGCCTCAATAAGCGGTCGACTGTTGATTGAAAAGGCTACGTAGCTTGCCGTCGCCTTGGAAAAACTGATTTTATTCCTTCTATGGGCTGCTTGCATCAATGGAAGCAACAGCACAGCATTGGATTTCACTGTGCTCATGATGAAAAACAAAGTGCTGACATTGCGAGTGCAGAGCAGTGACTATTGGCCAACTACAAGCCACACAGCATTTTCAAGTTTTTTTTCATTGTGTAGGTTCGTGTACACTGACCTTCAAAACTGAGCTGCCAGTCAGTATGAAGAAAGCTACGGGTCAGCTAGTGTTTCGTGTTGTAAAGTGGCTGGGACTAAAAAGACTGATTTACTGGCGGTAGGAAAATCAGCCTAACCACATTGCTTCCAAGGGGTATGGGCCACCTGCCTGTGATCTACAGGTCCAACAAAACTGCATGGATGACCAAGGACATTTTTACTGAATGACTATTTTATTTAGTTTTTGTTTACCGGGTAGGTGCACTAGCCAACAAGACTATTTTCAGGCACGACCCAGGAGGGTAGAGAGACAAACTTCAGGAGAAACATTTTTGTACATAATACAAGTGACATGTAAGTGTTTGAGTAATTAATAGCGGTAAAAAAATGACAAGACAATACATCATTTAGGTTTATATGTAGCAAATACAATCAGGTTGTGTTTAAGCATGAACAGAGCAGTATACAAACAATGGGGAAATAGAGCTCTGAGAGAGCAAGTAGTAATAAAGTAAGAGAAAGTTAGGTAGTGAGAATTGGAAGGAGAAGTGCTCCTTGTTGGAGTGGACCCCAGGATCCCAGTGGACAAGTAGAGAGAGGGGTTTGACTCTTGGGATCGGAAACTCATGTCAAGAAGGATTCTGTTGTTGCTTGATAAGTTATCTGGGTATCCACAGGGCTTAAAAACATCATACTAATGTTCATACTAGCCAACACAACCTATCTTATTCAGCCACTAGATCATGGTGTCATTTATGTCTTTAAATGCCATTATGTTCGGGCAATGAGGGCATGTATGGTTGGGCTCCTAGATGGCTCTGATGTCCTGTCTGTCACTGAGTGTGCCAAGAAAAATAACATTCTTGATGCGGCATGACTAGTGGAATTGCCTGGCATAGCATCATGCAAGAAACAATTGTGCAGTGTTTTGCAAAAAGTGGATTCACTCACCCCAGTGCAGCACTGCCTGAGCCTGAAATCAAGACTTAACAGGAAGAACAGCCTCCCTCTGGACTGACTGCCAAAGAGTTTGAAGAATTGCACCACCTCGGAGACAACATAGAAGTTGAGCCCAAACGGGATGACATCACGGCTGCTGTCTCATCACTCACTGCAGAAATAGCTGCAGAGCGATGATGATGATGAGGATACAGACACGGAGGTAAGATCGAGTGAGCAGACTGTTACAGCTCATGATGTGCGGGAGGTGCTGCTAACACTACAAAGAATGATGGAGTAGCAAGCTGGCTTGACCCCGGACTGGACCCTCATCCAGAACAACGAGAAGGAATGGAGAAGATGCACTAGCACCTGAACACAGCAGGTTGCGAGCATCAGTGAATACTTGAAGCCTATGTAGAGTGTACCCCATGTAGCACAATCACAGCACTCACACGTAAATTTGTTTCAAATTAAGATTTTTACAAGACTGTCACCTTTGCCTCCTTTCTTCCAATCACAAACCAAAGCAAAGTTAACACAAAGATCATCAGAAATACAAAGATCATCAAGCACAAAAGCACAAAACTAACGTACATAAGATGTATAATGTGAGCGACTGCATAGCACTGATTAGCACATAGGCGTGCAACTCTGTAGCATATATAGTACTGTTTGAGTGCCATCAGAGTAATAAATGCTGTAGTGGACACCTCCTATACTGGATAAAAAGGACTTGCATGGAGGTGTCTACTAAAAGTGGGCTTCATATACAGTACAGTATTTCAAATGGTCTACGCAGTATTTGTATATAACTTAGTGTGCCATTATTCAAAAACTCAGTGGTTTCTAAAAGCATAAAAGACTGGTGTTCTAGCCACAGATAAGAAACTAGTTTTGGTTCTGCTTCTCTCTAACTTCCACATAGCTGTTATGTCAGTACTTCAGTTTATTTTAATTTTTTTTTTAAATGAAGCTCCCCCGGCCCATCCAACGGCATCACCCCCCACCCAGACCCATCACAGACTTTCTGATGAACTTACTGGTTATACACCACTTGCCATGGACAATGATAAAGGTTGGTGGCCTGCCATGTCTGTTGGGCCTGCAGGGGAGAGGGGAACGGGATACCTGTTTTTTTTCCACCAGCTCCTGGTTGTCTCCCCAATGGTGCTGATGTGCAGTGACATGTAAACATACGAGTGGTGGCACACGTTCATGCCTGGCATCTGGTTGCTGTCCCTCCCCCATCTAGGTGCTCCCACTGTGCCTTAACATGGGCTCTACCAGGTGGCAATCAAGTACCAGGATACTGCGTTCCCTCTGTCCTTTGGGATGCTCAATCCTCCCTCACCTAGCCAGCCTCTAGTGATGTAAGTCCATTTCTGAGCCCTGGTCACCTGCATAGCGAGTGGTAGTGGTACCAGTGCGCTATTGGATGGCCTTGTCTCAGTTTATAACTGGTGGGGCAGCTCTCCAGGTGGCTCTTCATGGCATTTGCATTTCCTTTTTCTAATTCACTGTTTAAGAATGTCTGAATTATCCTACAGTATACTTAGCAAGTGGGTTGAGCTGCGCTAACACCAGATGATGTCATCACTTTACTGCGCTGATGCTGTAGTATGACTCGATCTCCCGATCATGCCTATAAGGTAACAACAGGAAATATAGGATGTACAGAAAAATCCTCTAAAATATCCAGAGTTTTCCAGAAGTGTTGTTACAGGCTCTTTCACATGGCTACACGGAATCATAGTCATCTTCCCAGAGCACAAGGGCAAATGCTGAATCTGCTATTCTAAATGGTCAAACTGCACCATGTGACCTGGTGTGAGACACTGCCAGATCTCAGCAGTAAAGATTGGGGAGTGAGTCAATATGACCACTTAATTATCCAAAGAAGGCTTGTCTGTCAGGGCCAAGTGGTTTTATATCCACCCTGCAAGGCAAATTGATTTGGACACTGGACAACCACATCTGGCATAACAAATCACTTTAAATTAGTTTGTTTCTGGTAAGCAGGCTTTGATTATCATAACTCATATATGTATATATATATACAGTATATATATATATAACTCCGACACTGCATTCCATGGTTAAAAGATGGACTCAGTTTTGAAATCTGCATAATAGGATATGTTGATGAAATGAAATGTTGGACCAAAGTACAAAAACACACCACTGCTTCAACTAGTGTATCTGCAAAGAATTCATTATTATAGGTCTTGAATGAAAACAGCATACCCACACCCAATGAATGGAGACAGGAATGCTTGGAAATAAGATTAGAATGACTGTCTCATTATATTATAGACCAGAGGGAACAATTTTCATTCCAAGTGGGGTACTATTTGCAAACTTTTTTAAGGATCATAAATTTATAATATTAAAAGATTGTTTCTTATAAAACACCTTTTGCAAATGATGTGTATATCTTTAGTTTCTTCAAGTATAATGTTTACCATCACTTTTTATTTGTGTTTATTTTTTGAGGAGTGTGTTCCTTTCCAGAAGCAAATCAATACATTCTTGAATTACTGAAACACTGACTTATCTTCCTCTCTTCCTCTTGTTTCTCTGCTATCCTTTAATTTGCAACCCTGCTTGTTAATATTTCAGTACATGTCTAAGCCTGTAAGAAAAGGGGAAAGCACTATGTATAATGCAATACACTATCAGCATCCAGTTCTTATTGTATGTTTATTAGATACCATTTAGACATTCTAATGTAGTATGGCAATGTTAAAACTTAAAACTGCTTTTCAGAGTATTAGTTTTATCAAATCATTAATTATATGCCTTTTAGAACTGTGGTTACAGTTGGGGTATGATAAAGTTATGTAATTGAATATAATTGTTGTTGTTATTGCAAAAATCCATATCTTTTTATTGAGAAAAAATAAATAAACTCTGATACGCTGGTTAACATTTATTATACCTGGAAAAGGGCACTGTGTCGATCTGAAAGCTTGTGTGCAGAACAGACTTTTGGCCAATCTAAGGGAAGAGATTATTAGAAAACTACATTCTGGATTTGACCCTGACTTACACAGCACCACAGACGTGCACTACAGACTGGTTACCTCCACGGGGTAAAAAATGTGGACAACGGGGGAACTGTTCAGATAGAGAGGGAACACAAACAGCAGGGGCAACTCACTGAAGCTGGTGGGGGGCAAGTTTAAGAGAGATACCAGGAAGCATTTTTACACAGAGAGGGTGGTGGAGATGTGGAAAATGCTGCCGGAGGAGATGGGCTGGGTGAAAGCATTTAGACAAGGGGAGAGGGGCAGACACAAGGGCTTGGTAAAGAAAGACTGCACCAGAGAGGGAGGGGGATGGAGACAAAGAAGACCCTCTTGGGTTATCTCATTTAACACTAAATCAGAGGAATGGGCATAAATGATGGGCTAACAGGCCTTTTTGGCCAACTAATTCTGTTTCTTTGGCTACTGGCTGAGTGAGAGATGGTAGCAAAATTCCCCCTATGAGAGGGAAAATCCATTTAAGGCACCAGTGTGCCTTTAACTTGTTTTCAGTAGAGCTTCTGAAGAATAAATTCATGGTCCGATTCTAAGCTTGAGATATCCCAGGTACCTGTTTTAGGAACAGAATAATTTACAGAAATGTATGGCAAGCCGTTAGGGACATAATTCATAATCTCTAGATATATAGTAAAACACATAAACTAGATAGTGAAATACATATATAGTGAAATATATACATCATGTAGTGAAATGCATTCACAGTGTAGTGAACCACATACAGTATCTACTGAAATATATACATCATATAGTGAAATACATATACTGTATACTGAAATGCATGTATCATACAGTGAAACACATTCACTATATAGTGAAATGCTTGCATTATAAGTGAAATACATACACTATGTACTGAAATCCACATACTGAGTACTGAAAATCCACATTCACTATATATTGAAACAAGTGTACTATGTACTGAAACATATACACTACCTACTGAGCTACATACACTACAGACTGAAAAATCCACATAAACTATCTACTGAAGCAAATATTCTATACATTGTAACACATACACTATAGATTGAAAAAATCTGCATACACTATATACTGAAACAAACACTATATGTTGAAATACATACACTATATATTGAAATACGTACACTACACACTGAAAAAAGCACATACACTATCTACTAAAACAAATACAACATATATTGAAATGTCTACACTTTATATTGAAATACATACACTATATATTAAAATAAATACACTATGTATTGTAAAATCTGCATACACTATATACTGAAACAAATACACTATATATTAAAAACACTTACCCTCTCTATTGACAAATTTTGCATACTCTATATACTGAGAGAAATGTATTGAAATGCATACGCTGTAGACTGAAAAATTCACATACACTATATACTGAAACAAATAAACTATATACTGAAATGGACGACATTCTGAAACTACCCAGCCCCCAGCCCTTCCCCCTTGAATGGCCTGCCCCTGCACTCATTGCGTGTTGCATTCAGTTAGCTGCTGGCTTGATGATAGGATGTCTACTGCAGAGCAGGAGGTAAACAAAACAGGGCTATCTCTTATTCTACTTCTTTAGGGGGGTTTACATCTTGCTTTGCTTGCACACCATTAATCAAATTTCAGAACACTGTGATGTGACATGAAACTTTAAGAACTAATTTAAAATGCTGTAGTTTATTCTTTTAAATAAGTGTTGCCCTCATTGTTAGACAACACATTTGTATAGGAAGCTAATACTGCATATTCCTAACATACCTGTATACGTAGGGGGCTGCATGCGTTTTTCCCAGTTACATTTTTGGTTAGATTTATGTGTAATTAATTACTGTGTTAGTCCAGCAGCTTATCTGTGCTGAATGCTTGGAAAGCACTGCAGAAACGGTGATAGTGTAAGCCAAAAGCTTTGCTAGTTTGTACTCTATGGACTATGTTTTGATTAAGTTTTTGTTTTTATTTTAATGTTTTGTTTAATAAATGTTTCTTGGTTAAAAAACTAAAATATGTATTTTTGCTGCAACCCCCTCAGTATCCAATTCTCGTCAGGAGTTTAGCTGGCATATGCATTTAACTTGCATTGTTTTACTAAATAACTTTACTGTGATGCTTCACTGGAGGCATTCACAGTCTGTTTTGGGGTTTGAGCTTCTCAAACTGTGTTTTATTTTTTTTTTTTCCCATAGAGATTTTCTTCTCCTTTGTCACCCTGCGACTACTTTGCCCACTGACATATCCAGCCCAATCACCCACCATCTCAAGGACATACTTGCTCTGAGAATCCACCCCCCACACACACATCCCCCCGTGTTGGGGCCAGGAGGGGGAGGGCCAGGGCCATTGTCAAGGAGATACATATTCAGACAGGCGCAGAGCCTGGTTAGTAGTGCAGAATCTGCGGCAGGTTGTTGAATCATTCTGCCATTGGGGGGTTTCTGCCTTTGGTTTCATCCTCTGGGCAGCCAAGCATGCAATGATGCAATTGCATATAAAGGCACATGCTTGCTTTGTGCCTGCCTGAGCTCTCCCACTTATGTAACTCCACTGCCCTGCCAGACCTCCTCAGCTCGGTGGGTGTGGAAGAGCGGGGTGATCAGACTTCCCCTCGCTGAGAGGAGAGCAGTCCCCGAGATGCTCAATCATATCTCCCCCCAGCTAACCCCTGTGCAACCCAGGTTCACCCCCAAAACTAGGCCACTGGCATGGGAGGCAGTGCAATCACTACCAAGCTGCTAGGTCATCCCACCAGACTGTGTTTTTATAAGTAAATAAAGACAGCATATAGGTAAAAGAAGAAAAAAAAACTGTATTTTAACTAGTTTGTTACAAACATTTTAAGTCACATCATAGTGTTTTGAAATCGGATAAAGGTTTTGCAAGCAAAATACGATAAAACAATACATAAAGAGATAGATAAGATAACCCTTTTATGTTTACCTTCTGCATCTTAAGAGGCATCGGCCAGGATATTTTGTCAATTAGGGCCCCATTTTTAGAAGGTTAGTGTGCAGAGCTAAACATTACGTTGTGGGAACAGCATGGTTGGATCGGTCTCGTATTCAGCATCACCTGATGCTACCCTGCTCATGTGCTTGTGCATATGTACTACTACAGCCATGCGAATGAGTAATCCTCTCCTGCATACAGAGCACAGTGCTATATAAGATTTCCTTAGTGACCATAAGTACCTCCCCCACATTTTATACTCTGCCTCTAGGTTTCTATTCCCTAGGTGCTTGATTTTGCATTCTTTGGCTTTGAACCCGAGCTGCCATGTCCCGTACCACTCTTCAAGTTTTCAAAGGTCCCTACTCATTCTCTCCATCTGCACATATCAGCGCTATTACAAGATTGTGGTGTCATCTGCAAAAAGGCACATCTTCCCTTCCAGTTCTTCTGTTATGCCACTTATAAAGACACTGAAGAGGACGTGTCCCATTACTGAGCCCTCTGACACCCTACTGCTCACTCTCCCCTCATTGGAGTGAGTGCCATTTACCACCACCTTCTGTGGCTGTGCGCTATCTCAGATGTAGCACTTAGGAGTGCACAACACTAATCTGAAAATGGGGGCCCACATACCACTGTAACAGAATTAGCACTGTGTTGTGATAAGCATGGCTGGTACTATTTTAAAAAGTATTCTTCTGTGCGGTGCTAACCTGTTAACGTGGCACTTTTTTTTTTGTACAGGATTACTAATTGCAACCAGATGCCTATACAACTGGGGTTACTCTAATGCATATAAGGTGTACAGGTATATTAAATGCTTTCTGGAAGTGCTAACACACTGCGTGGTTAGTTAATGATTCTGGGAATCGTGTTTTAACTGCACACACGCAGCCTGCCAGCACCCCACACACACACACACACTGTCAGTCCTGGACACAATAAAAAAAAATTCTTTGGTAGTCTGGTGGTCCCCCACTCACCTAATCCAGGTAGAGCTAGAACATTTTTTCCTCATTCCTGCTGCTGTTAAACTACACGTATTTCTCAGCTTGTCTGGTGCTGGGGAAAACAAGTTTCAGCATTAGCGACAGGCTGGAAAATAACTAAAAATGCTAAATCTTGTGTTGGGCCATCAGAGGGAAGAGGCTGCTAAACAGTAGAACTTCAGTGAAGACTCTTGGGGAGAAATACAGGGGACAATGTGGGCGCCTTTTTCAGCAAGCAGTGAGGTGTTGTGGGAACCTTGTACGTGTTAATTTTGGTTGACAGTTGCTCCTGCCAGTGGGGAGCTGCCAGAAAGCTCCCAAGGGGAAAGAACTTTGGCTTCTAAGTTCAGTTTGGTGAGAGTCCCTCCACAGGAAGGGGGTCTCCAGCCCCTAGGGAGAAGGTGGGATTGTGGGGCTGTGAGGGGGTCTGTCTGGGAGCTGCTAGCCATTTGTCCCCCAGAGCTGGTTGTGCCTTTTCCCATCTAGAGAGAAAAGAGCAGATTTTGTGGGCAGCTCTGCAGAGAGGGAGATCTGCAGTATTCTGTAGTTTCCAGAGAGATTGCACCACACTGGTGAAATTGTTTAGAGTAAAGGTTAAATGAATTGAGAAAAAGGATTAAGAAAATGGATTTGTGTCAAGAGGATGGGGAGAAAGCCTTTTCAGTTTTATCTGCGCCACATCGGTGAGACACGGATGAGCAAAGATTTTTGATGAGAGAAGCAAGAAAAATTGTAAAAGGTTCTGTCTGACCCTGGTAATGGCAAGACATCAACAGGAGAATGGAAAGACAAGGTTAAAGGACATTTTTTTTGGCAGAGAAAACTGGATAGTAGAAAATGGACATGAAAACTGGATTTGAACCCAGGTTTTAAGAAGCTGACAAAAGAGCCTCTACTATCTGGAGTCGACTAGCACCTGCACGGTGAGAAAAACAGCTTTCTTGATGTATTTCTGAAAAAGAGTTGCTGAACTTGTGTGTGAGCCAGAGCACAAGAGTGGCCACTATGTTGGAGCTGAAAGACTGTGGGGGCAGGGGGATTAGTGGGTCCTGTCTGGGTGGGTGCCTGCTGTATGCTCCTGAGATGCAGCAAGATGGGAGACTGTTGTGTTAAATCCCTGGATTTTCAGACTCTGCACAGTCCCCCCAGAGTCTGATGTCGAGAAGGTAGCTGAGACTGCTTGACTTCACAGAGTAGCAGGTAACTGAGGAAAGAATGGACATGATCTGAAGAATCCATCCTAGACGTACCAGGTGGGGAGCTCGCTGACCCCCATCAAGTGGGGCTGCTGGCAGCAAGGGATTGTGGGTTTGTGCCCGGGTGCAGGGGTGCTCTGACCTGTGGGGGAGCCAGACCGTGGGGGCGCTCCCTTGTCTGGGTCCCTTGTGGCTGGTTGGTCTTGTCTGATGCCCTGCAGTGGTCCTCCGTGGGCCGGGGGGGCAGGGCCGCAAGACCTTGGGTCACACTGAAGATTCAAGCTGCAGCTTCTACACCTTCAAGTGTTAAGCATCAGGCCTGATTCTGCGTCTGCTGATCCAGCTTCCCCAGGATTTCAGTCACGTGTGCCATCCTAGGACTAGTACAGCAGAGCTGTGAGTGAGGGCAGGAATTGCCCTGTACCTGGGGAATACATATACTGTATATATAGAGAATAATGGATTGGCAAGTGTGTGTTATAGATGTTTTTTGCACACCCAAGGTGTGTGATGACCCGTAAACCTCGAGAGTGAAGCTCGAGAGGTTTACACAGTCATCAGACGCTGAGGGTGTGTAAAAAAAAAAATCCATAACACGCACTTGACTGTCTTTTATTTTTTTATAGTTACTGTTATTTTGCGCTGTTTGCGCAGCTTTTCGCGGCTTTGTGTGGTTGCGCGACTTTGCGTGGCTTTGCACGGGTTGGTATGACTTGTCATATCAACTCGCAGGTTGATATGACTTTTTACAAGTCTCAAAAACGTGTTGATATCGGGAGCCACCAGTTATTTTATATATATATGTAATATTAAACAGTTCAAAAGTTATTCAAAAAACACTGAATCCCATTATAGTCATGAGAAAAGTTAACAAAATATGCAAAAGTGTCACAAATGCAGTTTTCAGTGTCTCAAATGACCCTTTTACTTTCATGATTCAGCCATTTTTTTTTCAGTTGGTGGTCAGAGAAATGCTTGCCATTTAAATTTGGGACTCTCTAGGGACACAATTCTTGTTGTGTTCACCTAGTCAAGTTCTGAGGATGCTCCCCATGTCCTTTTTTGGAGTAAAACACCCCAGAAATGTTTTGCTTTATTTTTCTGAAAAGTAGTGTTGCAAAGTACTTGCGCATATGCAACACTTTCATGATTTGTTTTTCGAAAGAGTCGTGATTTGTGAAAGTAATCTGCGACGCTATGCCCAAAACAATAGGAAATCTTTGCCACCCTGCTGCAAAACAACAGTTTGGTCTTTTTGGCTGAAATTTGCAGGGAAGAAAGCCAACATCACACAGATGTGCTTTTTTGTGGTTTGGTGCCAAAATATAATAGGGCTGCTATGGCACTCCGAAGTTGATGCTTTTTCCCATAGGATAACATTACAGCGTCTGCCGCGCCTTTCGAATCCCGTAACTCAAAAACGGTTCGAAATCCGAACTTTTTGTTGCAAAAATTCTGAGCCCCCCTTCCCCACTGGGAGGCTAAGAACAAAACTAGCCTGGAAAGTCGTAAATAATGTGAGATTTAAATTTGTTTTCTATGTCGTACGGTTCCTGAGATATAATCAATTTAGTATTCCAAGTACTCATTTTCTGGTCCAAGGGCCATTATTGTGCCCACATTCTTTGTATTCACTGTGCTTCTCAATGCACCTTTTTGGGACACAAAGCGTCTGCGTTTGCATTACTTTTACCGTTAGTGTTTGCGTTCACATTTCCGTTTGCATTCCTGTTACAGTTTGCGTTAGTATTTCCTTTTGCGTCACCGTGTGCGTTACCATTTGCGGTTACATTTTCGTTTGCATTTCCATTTGCGTTACTGTTTCCATTGGTGTTTTTGTTACCATTTGTGTTTGCATTTTCGTTACCGTTTGTGTTTTTCTTGCATTTACATTGTCGCTTGTGTTACTGTTTCCTTGTGCCTCGCCGTTGCCGTTATCGTTTGCATTTGTGTTTGCATTTTTGTTTGTATTACCATTACCGTTTGCATTGCCATTACCGTTTGCATTGCCAGTACTGTTTGCATTTACGTTTGCACTTGTGTTTCCATTGCCGTTTGCGTAATTGTTTCCATTTGCATTGCGTTTGCATTACTTTTACCGTTAGCAATTGCATTCATGTTTCGGTTTGCGTTCCCATTACAGTTTGCATTGAGCGTTTCCTTTTGCATCACTGTGTGCGTTACCATTTGCGGTTGCATTTTCATTTGCATTTGTGTTTCCATTTGTGTTACTGTTTCCTTTGGCATCACTATTGCCATTACCATTAGCATTTGCGTTTCCGTTTGTGTTACTGTTGGTGTTTTCATTACCGTTTGCATTACCATTGCGTTTGCGTTTTTGTTACCATTAGTGTTTGCATTTGCGCTTGTGTTTAAGTTGTTGCTTGCATTACTGTTTCCTTGTGCCTCACCATTGCCGTTATCATTTGCATTTGTGTTTGCGTTTGTATTACCGTTACCGTTTACATTTCCATTACCGTTTGCGTTACTATTACTGTTTGCATTTATGTTTGCACTTGCTTTTCCGTTATCGTTTTCATAATAATTTCCATTTACGTCTTCGTGTGCGTTATCATTTGCACTTACATTTGCGTTACTGTTGCTGTTTCTTTTTGAGTCACCGTTGGAGTTACCATTTGTGTTTGCTTTACCAATACTGTTTGTGTTTCCGGTACCCTTTTCATTAGCATTTTCATTTACATCACCGTGTGCATTTACCATTTGCATTTCTATTTGCGCTTGCATTTGTGTTACCGTTACTGTTTTAGTTTTCATTGCCATTTGCATTACCATCTGTGTTTGTGCTCACGTTTGCGCTTGCATTTCCGTTACCATTTCCGTTACTGTTTTCATTTGCTTTTGCACTTGCATTTGTGTTACCCTTTGCGTTACTGTTTCCTTTCATGTCACCACTGGCGTTATCGTTTCCGCTTGCGGTTGTGTTACTGTTACCATTTCCATTTTCAATACTGTTTGCATTACCATTTTTGTGTGCATTTTCGTTACCGTTACTGTTCTCGTTACTGTTACCGTTACCATTAGCGTTGGCGTTACTGTTAGCGTTAACGTTCCCATTAGGATTACCATTACCATTGCTGTTACTGTTAGCATTACCGTTACTGTAAGGGTTATTACACAAAAAGGGCCCTGCGCTCCCACCACCACATACTGTTCACTATTTATAGTGCACATTCTCAAAAAGAAGGGAAATTCATGGCAAAAACTCAGTTTAATGCATCAGTTAGGGTTGTTCCACAGCGACAAAAGCGAGGAAATTCGGTGTTAGGGTCGTCGTGCCTAACTCTAACCCCATTCTCCTATACTGCACCACCTCAGCTTCTTTACACATGGAATGGGGTGAGAGTTAGGCCGATGACCCCAACGCACACCCTGATGGATGTTGGTGGGGGTGGGATGGTAGGGGTGGCAACCCTAACACCGAATTTCCTCGCTTTTGTCGCTATGGAACAACCCCAACTGATGCATTAAACTGAGTTTTTTGCCATGAATATATTTATATATATGCAGTTATCTGTGCTCAAATCCACTGGCGCCGAAAGCCAGTTCAAGATTTAAAACAATCAAGGGGAACACGTGGGGTTGTTTGGTTCAGATGGGTGTGCCAGCACCAGTCAACCAGCTGCACCTCAGGCCAGCAGCTTGGCATTTAGATACCCAGGGACAAAACTCAGGGCATCTTTCTGAACTGATACCAGTGGGTTTGGTAATACCTGCAGCAGTTAGATAGTTAGGTAGTTTGGTGACTGCATTATCAAAAGGTGATTTGGGTTAAAATCAAAAGGGGGAATGCTGTTTGGGAATTTTTTTCTTTTTTTACCAACTCTTCTTCCTCTGATCACCGGAGATGTGGCCTCTCTCTGGCGTCATCCCCAGTTCTCTCCCACGAACCTGCCCCCACACCCACACTCTGGGTCCCCTCCCTAGGCTCCACTAATGCCTACCTCCACCTGGCGAGAGACCTCCCTGGCTTATCCATAGGGCGGGTCTGCCACTCCTTCTGGCACCCAAGTCATCCAGTATCATCCAGGCAGAGGAGGCACGCAGAGGATTGGGACCCAGGTGGGTGGGTTCCAGCAGTGGACATGGGGCCAAGGTGCACTGTCACCAACCACAACTCTGGGGTGTTTCCTTGTTCATTTAACAGAGTTACAATGGTTTTAAAAAGCCCTAAGGCAAAATATTCAAGCTTTTTTTGTGAGTGTTAGACAGATTATCAATTTGCTAATCCCAATTTACACCTCTAAAGCAGGATAGTACTGCACAGGGTCATATGATTTCTTGGTTACCAAGTCACTAGCCCATTTGTAAGTGGCCCTAATCCATCCTTGTGCACCTATGTAAAGCAGCTGACAGCACCGTGCACTTAGGCACATCGGCATGCTGGGAGGTTTGGGAGGTGTAGCTACTCATTAGTGCAACACTACTTACTGGTTCCCCAAACCAGGCATTATGGACTGTGCGTTCCTACATTCCCACATGTGACCATGTCAGGCTACCACTAGCCCTGGTCCCTCCGTGGGTACATGGCATAACTGTCCTGGTGCCCAGTGCCCCCCCAAGCTGCATGCCTGTGTAATGAAACATCTGTCCTGTATGTCCAGCAGACAGCTGACCCCCCACCACTGATCAACTGGGCCCCAGTCAGACACTTAATAAGATCAGTAATTCCTCGGTACCATTTGCCTGATATCCAGACCAGGGTTCCCCACGTGTCCCAGTTAGTAGTCTGGCAAGAGCTGCAATTCTTCCATACCATATCCTTGGTGTTGAGTGATTCCCTGCCCCGTAAGTATAATATCTACCCCCCAACCAGCCCACCCAGTACCACTACAACTGCCCCCAGTTTCCCCCAATCTATGGTGTATGGTGACCCACACAGACCCTGCACTCACATCCATAGCAGCCACCAACTGAATGACAGTTCACAATCAGATGTCTACTGAAGTAAAAGCTGTTTCTATAGTAGGTGTGCGATCATAAACATAGAAACACTGAATTTTTCATCAGAAAAGAACCTTTTGGCCTACCTAGTCTTCCTAGATGTTTTCTGCCTCACCTTTCTCCTCATATGCTGTCTAATCTCCATCAAACCTCCCACCCCCTCACCTGTTCTCTAATATACCACTATGTCTACGCCACACATGCTTGAAGCCCCCTACTGTTTTACACTCCACCACTTCAGCTGCCAATCTGTTCCAGGCATCTACCAATATTTTCTCATGTCTCTCTTGACCCCCCAGCTTCACTACATTCCCCCTGGTCCTGGTGCTCTTTCACATTTGAAAGAGACTCTCCTGTACCCTGTTCACTCCTGTATGATACGTGTATCATGTCACTTTTCTCTTTTCTCCCTTCTCGAGTGTACATGCTGAGATCCCTCTGTCTCTCCGCTTAGGGCTTCTCATGTAAATCCTGTGCCATTTTAGTTGCCCTCCTGTGGACTTCCTCCACCCTGTCTATGTTCTTTCTGAGGTTTGTTCTCCAAAATTACATCGCACTCCAGGTGAGGTCTGGCAACACCACCTCCAGCCTCCTGATGGAGATACCCTCCCTACACACCCCAGCATTCCACTAGCCCTACTCACTGCTTGGCAGCAGTGCCACCTTGAGGTCCTAAGACATAAAAACCCCAAGATCCCTTTCCTGTTTATTGACTGTCAATAACCCCTTCCATCCTATACTCAGCTCTTGGGTTCCTATGCCCTAGGTGCATGATTTTGCACCTTTTGGCATTGAATCCAACTGCCATGCTTTTTACCACTCCTCAAAATTCACAAGATCCCAGATCATTCTCTCCACGACTCCTGGGTGTCCACCCTATTGCAAATGTTGATATCATCTGCAAAAAGGCATACCTTCCTTTCAGTTCTTCTGCAGTGTACCCTACGTTCAGAAGGACTGGTCCCAGTACTGAGCCCTGTGGTACCCCACTGATCACTCTCCCATCATTAGAGTGAGTGCCGTTAACCACCAGCGTCTGTCTCTTATCCATTAACTAGCTACTGTACTAATTGGAAGGCTACAGTCTGTAGTTCAAGGGGGCGATGCAACAGGACACACTCCCATTCAGCCCATTTAAGGGCTGGTCTCCTTACTCCACACACAAGTATTTTCTCCTTGCCCCTCCATCCACCCCTCCTCCTCCAACAGCATGCCTTTCTTTCCCATGGGCTTCTTCCTAAGGTACCATTAGCCAAGGGAATCACTCCCATGGCACCTCAAGGGGTGGAACCCTTCTCTAGGGTTCCTTCCCTTCATACCCATATAGGGTGATATATCCCATGGATAGAGAGGTGAACAGCCAAAGATTATCTATGTTACACAAGCACAAAGCCAGCTGCACAGGCACACTGAACCCAATTAACCATTCTGGATCCCCCCTAGGCCATTCAGTTTCTTTATCAGCTTCCTGTGTGGCACAGTGCTGAAGGCCTAGCTAAACTCCAGATCAATCATGTCCACTGCTCTTTCCTTATCTATTTCCCCGGTCATCCAGTCAAAGAAATCTACCAGATTCATTTGGCATGACCTTTCCCCTTGTGAATCTGTGCTGCCTGTGGTCTTGCAGCCCACTGGATTCAAGATACTCTAACAGAGCGGAGCTCTTCAGCTGGTCGCTTGAGACAGGGAGGGTACCTAGGGATTGGCGAGAGGCACATGTGGTGCCAATCCATAAAGGGTGGTCGAGCGAAGTACCAGGTAACTATAGACCCATCAGTTTGACCTCGGTGGTGGGAAAATTAATGGAGAGTATACTAAAGGAATGATTGGAGGTATACTTGGAAGAGGTAGGAGGTCTGGATAGTCGGCAACATGGGTTTGTGCCAGGTAGATCATGTCAAACCAATCTTGTGGAGTTCTACGAATGGGTAACATCAGAACTGGAGAGGGGAAAGCCTGTGGATGTATTATTCTTGGACTTCAGCAAGGCATTTGACTCTGTCCCTCACAATGGTCTGGTGGAGAAACTGACGGGGTTGGGAGTAGGCCCTTTGATGGTCAGAGGGATTGAAAACTGGCTAGCTGGACGCACCCAGAGAGTAGTGGTCAGTGGGGAACTCTCGAACACTAGAGAGGTCGGTAGTGGGCTACCGCAGGGCTTGGTTCTAGATCTGATCCTGTTTAATGCATACATATCGGACATCAGGGAGGGTATAGGGTGTGAAGTGAGTCTCTTCACTGATGACTCCAAGATGGGAGCAGTAATTGAGGGGGAAGAGGGGAGGTTGGCCCTGCAAGGGGACCTGGACACCCTGGAAAGCTGGGCTCACACATGGAAATTAAATTTCAATATCGCCAAGTGCAGGGTGTTACATCATGGGTGGGGAAACCCTAAACACAGATACATCCTGGCAGGAGAGGTGCTGGAGGCCTCAACAGGGGAAAAAGACCTAGGGGGTCATGGTGGATGCATGTATGAATAACTCTGAGCAGTGCAGGAGAGTGGCTAGCAAGGCAAACAGGATGTTGGGATGCATTGTAAGGAGGATCACCTCTAGAAGCAGGGAAGTGATTCTGCCGCTGTACAATGGACTGGTTAGACCACACCTTGAGTACTGTGTACAGTACTGGAGACCACACTTGAAGAGGGACATACAGCTCCTGGAGAGGGTACAGAGGAGGGCAACTAAGATGATACAAGGACTAGGGGATTTGACGTATGAGGACAGACTTGAGGAGCGTCACCTGTTTTCATTGTAGGAGAGGAGAGACGGGGGGGGACATGATTGAGGTCTTCAAGTACCTCAAGGGAATAAATAGGGTAAACATGGAGGGGATCCTTAGACTAAAGCAGTGAGGTATCACCAGAGGGCATGGTTTGAAGTTGGAAGGTGGAAGGGTGAGGGGGAAAGAGGACGACTTTTTTCACAGAGAGGGTGGTGGACCCTTGGAATGCACTGCCTGGCGAGCTGGTTCAGAGATCCACAGTGCCACCTTTGGATGAGGTAAAACCGGATCCGAAATCACACCCCAAACTCTGCCTCTGGCTCCACCACTTTTTTATGACTGGCGAGTATATCACTCCAAAGCCATTTGTAATGTTGGAATAAACATTACTAGTGATAGGAAATTATTTTTATGCTGTTATTTATTTGATTTATTTATTCAGTTATTTATTTTTATTCTTTGGCAACTAGGTTACCTCCCATAGGCCACATAGCCCATTTTACAGGAGTGACCCAGGAGCACAGGAAGGTTAAATGACTTGCTCAGGGTCACACAGTATTTAAGTGGAGGTTGAGGGAATCAAACACAGGTCTGCTGGATGTGTCAAACTCAACCACAGCTTATCGCTCAGCCCTCTGTTAAACACTCTCCCATTTTCCTTTCCATGTAAGCCATGTATTCTGATTCTTTGACCAATTTTTGATAACTTATTTATCAGTGCTTGTGGTACCGTTAATACTGCACTGTGTTCCCCTTTACCTCAGCAGCTACTGTTGTTTCTTTCCATATTTCGAAGACATTCCACAATTTCAGATACACCATTCCATGCTGTTTATCTGAATGACCTGTCAAAGTGTAGCTAATATCATGGAATGTTCAGGTAATACAAAAAATTAGAGCAAATGTAGTGATAAAAGCAATAAAAGTTAGATTATTAATTTAACAAAAATTGGTTTAAAACATACCATAATATAGAACTAACAAAAAGAAACACATGAGAGCACATAAATGTGTAAAAACTGTTTCCTGTCATAGCAGTAAAAGACCATACTTAAAATTCAGAGTGGAAAAGAATAGGTTAATTTACTGCTAATGATCTTAATGGCCATACTTTACACCTCTCAGACAGTCTGGTTTTGCAAACAAAGGCAGGTCTGAATGACTGTGACAGCAGAACTTCTTTGTAACCTGGACATGTAATGCAGCCAAAACAGTGAATGATTTGATACATCAGTTTTAAGAGTATATGAGCACTCAAAATGGCCCAAAAACTGGACTGCATGTAATGAAAACTGGATGACCGGATAAGGACCCTAAAAACCAGATTATCCGATCAAAAAACGGATAGATGGCAACCCTAAGGAGTGGAGGACTTCAAGAAAGGGTGAGGCAGACACAGAAAGCGCACTAAGGGAACTAATTGACTAAAAATCCCATTACAATGCCCCTTAAGATGCAGAAAGTAAACAAAAATGGATTATCTTAGTCTGCATCTTTATGTATTATTTAATGTTATTTTCCTTGGAAAACTTTTATCCAATTTCAAAACATTGTGATGTGTCTTAAATATTTATAACAACTGTAGCTAAAATACAATTTCTTCTTTCATCCGAGTTTTTATTTACTTACAAAAAAGTCTGGTGGGCTGGCTTAGCAGCTTGGTGGTGGTTGTAATGCCTCCCATGCCAGTGGCCCGGTTTCAGGGGAGGACCTGGGTCAAACAAGGGTTAGCTGGTGGGAGAGATGATTAAGCATCTCAGGGACTGCTCTTCTCTCAGGAAGGGGGAGTCTGACCACCCCGCTCTTTAACAGCCACCTAGATGAGGAACGCTGGCAGGGCATCAGAGTGGCATAATGGGCAGGGCTCAGGCAGGCACAAAGCAGTACTTGCCTTTAATTGGATTGGCATCATTGCATGCTTGGCTGCCCAGGGGATAAACCAAAGGTAGAAAACTTCCAATGGCAGAATAATCCACCAGCCTGCCACAGGCTTTGCACTATTAACTAGGCTCTGCTCCTGTCTGAATATGTGTCTCCTTGTGAATGGCCCTCTCCCTCCTGGCCCCACCATGGTGGGGGGAGACCATGGGAGATCTCAGAGCAGGTACGTCCTGGTGATTTTGGGTGATGTGGATGGACAGGCCAGTGCACAAGGGGGTCAGTGGGTGACCTAGAAGATTAACATCTCAATGGAAAAAGAAATAAAACACAGTTTGGGAATCTCAAACTCAGTAACACAGTCATACCATATAAACAGCATAATTATTCACTATGCGGCTAGACCAGGGCAGGTTTATTAGTGGAGACAAGTGCCTGGCAAAGCACTGTCCACCTTGCAGTGCTCCACAGATATGTAATGGAGAGGTTAGGAGCTGTGAGAGCCACCAGTGAGGCATCACAGTGAAGTTATTCAGAAGAGAAAGTGCAAATTTTGCATATGCCAGCTGAGCTCCTGACGAGAATTAGGCCCTGAGCGATTCCTGCAATATATAATTTTTTTCTTAACCAAGAACCTTCATTAAACAAAACATTCAAATAAAAACAAAAACTAAATCAAAACAAACTCAGTAGAGTACAAACTACGAAAGCATTTGACTTACACTTTCACAGCTCCTGCAGTACACTTCCCAAGCATTCAGCTCAGATAAGTTGCTGGACCAACACAGTAATTAATTACACATAAATCTGATCAAAACTTTAACTTAGAAAGATGCTTGCAGTCCCCTGTGTTTATATGGTATTAGAGTGGTATGTTAGGAATATCCTAAGTATTAGCTTCCTATACAAATGTGTCTAACAGTAAATGAAGGCAGCACTTATTTAAAAGCATAAACTACAGCATTTTAAATTAGTTCTTAAAGTTTCTTCTCACATCACAGTGTTCTGAAATTTGATTAATGGTGTGCAAGCAAAACAAGATGCAAACCCCCCTAAAGAAGTAGAATAAGAGGTAGCCCTGTTTTGTTTACCTCCTGCTCTGCAGTAGACATCCTCTCATCAAGCCAGCAGCTAACTGAATGCAACAGGCAGTGAGTGCAGGGGCAGGCCATTCAAGGGGAAGGGGGAGGGGCTGAGGGATGGGTAGTTTCAGAATGTAGTCCATTTCAGTATATAGTTTATTTGTTTCAGTATATAGTGTATGCAAAGTTTTCAGTCTACAGTGTATGTATTTCAATAAATAGGGTATGTGTTTCACCATGTAGAGTATTTGTTTCAGTATATGGTGTATGTGTTTTTTTAAATATACTGTGTATGTATTTCAGTATGTAATATATTTCTCTCAGTATATAGAACATGCGAAAATTTTCAATAGAGAGGGTTAGTGTTTTTAATATATACAGTGTATTTGTTCCAGTGTATAGTGTATGCAGATTTTTCAATGCATAATGTATTTATTTCAATATGTAGTATATGTATTTCAATATATAGTGTAGATGTTTCAGTATATAGTGTATTTGTTTCAGTAGACAGTGTATGTGGATTTTTGAATGTGTAGTGTATGTATTTCAATAGATAGAATATGCATTTCAATATATAGTGTGTTTGTTTCAGTATATAGTATATGCAGATTTTTTTTCAATATACAGTGTATGTGTTACAATGTATAGAGTATTTGTTTCAGTAGATAGTTTATGTGGATGTTTCAGTCAGTAGTGTAAGTATCTCAATTAAGCAATAAGACATGACCAGGGGTTATGTTAATGGTCTGTTAATCACCTTCTAGGGGTGTAATGTGGCACGAGGCATGAAATTATGCATGCCCCTAGAGGGCGATTAACTGACCATTAACATAACCCCTAGGAGTGCCTTATTGTTATTGTAAAAAAATGTGTTTTAAATAGTGTTAAACTTTCTTCAGCATATGATTAAGCTCTACATGTATGTTAATAAAAGATTAACATAAGGCTGTTAGAATGTTTACAGCCAATCAGAAAGCTCCATTTCTCAGATCATTTTTATAATAGGTGGTGTATATGTTTCAGTACATAGTACATGTGTTTTAGTGTATAGTGAATGTGGATTTTCAGTACTCAGTATGTGGATTTCAGTAGATAGTGTATGTATTATGCTATATAATGTAAGCATTTCACTATATAGTGTATGTGTTTCACTATATGATATCTGTATTTCAGTATACAGTATATGTATTTCACTATGTGATGTATATATTTCAGTAGATAGTGTATGTATTTCGCTATATAATGTAAGCATTTCATTATATAGTGTATGTGTTTCACTGTATGATATCTGTATTTCAGTATACAGTATATGTATTTCACTATGTGATGTATATATTTCAGTAGATAGTGTATGTGGTTCACTACACTGTGTATGCATTTCACTATATGATGTATATATTTCATTATATGAGGTATATATTTCACTATATGATGTATATATATTTCATTATATGAGGTATATATTTCACTATATGATATATGTATTTCACTATGTAGTGCATGTGTTTTACTATACAGCCAGAGATTATGAATTATGTCCCTAACGACTTGCCATAGAAATGTATATATTGTGCTTTCGTTTGTTCTAATTGACAACTGCTTTACAAATTTTTTGTCAGCTAGTACTGTAACTAGTCAAGTAGTACTGTAACTAGCACTGCTGCTTCAAAGACATTTTCCAGATTCCTTATAAACTTCTGGCGCCCGATTTTCAGTATGTGACACCGGCCTTGCATTAAGCCCTGAATCAAACTTTTTTTGGTGCAGCTGTGTCAAACACCTTCGCTGCAACTGCGCCCAGTTCTGGTATGTTGGGCGCATTTGTGACACGTTACCTGATTTATGGCTTTGGGCCAAGCCCCGTAAAAAGAGAACCCGAGCTTGTTATAAATTAGACCAGAAAAAGTTGGTCTAACTCACGGCAAGCGGTGCACAGGACAGAAAAACCTGATTGCCCATTGGGAGAATGCCGCAATTTCTGTGCGCCACATGTTCAGCGCACCGTGACTGGAGGCATTCTCGGTCAACTGAAAATTGGGCCCATGGTCAGATTCCAGTCTTGAGATATTCCAAGTATCTGCTTTAGGAATGAAATAAAGAAAAAGAGAAATGGACATATTGATGCTTCTGGATTACTGATTTTTTTTTGTCAACTAATACTGTAACTAGTCAACTAGTACTGCAACTAGTATTATAACTAGTACTGTAACTTGCACTGCTGCTTCAAAGAGGTTTTCCAGATTCCAGCCAACAATTTGGTTTCTTCTGCAAAACCCAGTTACACAAGGTTCCCAAAGACTTTACATTTCCGGACTTTCCATGTTTAGGCTGGCTTACCTTACTCTTGTGTTGCCCGTGTGACTTGTCTCCCACAACAGGGCCCTTAGGCTGGGCGAATGCTTCAGGAGAATCAGTCCAGTTCCCAGGGGAGAGTCCAGATAGGTGGTTGTGGAGTCTTGGGATGCGGCAGGGCCATAATTCAACATGGCTGAGGGTTTTTCCTTTAGTTTCATCCTGGTCCTCCCATGAGGATGTCTGTTGCTTGGGTGTCATCCCACATGCATGAATGTGTGCACTTGGCAATGCTGGAGACATCCTCCGCTTCCTGGCAGTTCCTGCCATACCACCCCCTTTGGTCACCCAGGGAGTGGTGTAGCACTGGGAATGTAACACCCACCATCCCAGAGGAAAGTAGTGTCTGTCCTCCCCCTGGCATCCCAGACTCGCTCCCGAACCCTGGTCGTGGGCATCGCTAGCAGTAGCGCTACCACTGACTTAACTTGGGCTGTGCCATTTTTTATTACATGACACATCTGTAGCATCACATGTGTCCCCCAATTGGGCAGACACCCCCACCTGGGGACCCTGAGTCTGAAGGCAGCAGTTCAAACCATTCAGCTAAAGGAGAATTTCACAAATAATAATTAAAGGTGAACAGTCACTACAGAGGGCCCTACTCTCAAGTGTGGGGCTGGTCCCACTAGGTGCTGTGTATGCAAAAACATTTTGATTTGCTTATTATTTATTGTAGTGTAATAGATTGTATTAGATTCATTCTCTTTACTTTTAGGCAGACATCTTCTGTTACTAAATATCCCAGAGTCCCCTGCAGCTCACATCAGACCAGTAGGCAGCAGTGGGTGATTCACTAGCTTGCAGTGTATGTTGGAGTTCTTATACTCTCATATCTGATATTTTCCAGGACCACTTTTCTTTAGGTGCTAAGTACAATGCTCTGTGACTGCACTTAGCCCAGGGAGGACAACGGGACCAGAACACAAAAGAGCAGAGCTAATATAAACTCTTAATGTGCGCTGCAAGCTATTGAATCTCCTGCTACTGAAGCCCTGCTCTGATGTCAGCTGTGGGGGATTCTGGGATTTGTAGTTACAGAAGATGTCAGCCTAGAAATAAACAAAATGAGTTTGATACAATCCTACTATACTACAATAAACAGTAAGTAAAACAACATGTTTTTGCACACAAAGTGCACATTGGGACCAGCCCCACACTTGAGTGTGGGGCCCCTTGTGGTGACTGTTTGCCTTTAAGAATGGAATGTCCTGGCCATCCCAGTGGCAGCGAGTAGTGCTGCCGCACAGGCAATGTTGGCTCATGAGCGGACTTTTGTTGCCACAACAGGGGGCAGGCCTGGCTGAGATAGCTGTCCTGTGGCAGTGCATTTCAGTCGGGGGGGGGTCAGTTCCAGCACCACAGTGTCCCCCTGCAGGTGAACCAGGGAGCTTGCCTTTTGCCACAGGGATGCTGTGATGTCCAAGGCTGAAGTAGGCACCACTCATGCTGTGGGGTGGAGGGAGGAACTTGGAGAGAAAACTGGGGACAAAAAGTGACTGTGCAGTGAGACATCTACATGACAGCCATCAGTACCCTTGGACTCCGCTCTGTGCAGATACCCATCCACTGTGAAGGTGGGGGGATACCCACCCACTGGGATGGTGGGGGAGATGCCCACCCACTGGGATGGTGGTGGGAGAGCGGTTGGGGGGAGAGGCTGAGGGACTGAGATGTCGCCGACAACACAGCAGTAAGACCTGAGTGCCAGGAACAGGTGACAGCTGGGGGGAAGTGATATAAAAAATGGAATATCTGGAAATCAAAAATTGGGGGGAATTTAATGAGACTTGAGTCCTCCCGCTGTTAGCTGTAACTGTTTTTGGTATAACTGGAAAATCTCTTTATGTAGTTTTAAATAATTTGCCACCACCTGGAATAAGAACAGTCCTTGCTCACAGAGCCCCGTTCTTTCCCCAGGTCACCTTTCCGGTTCGAGTTTTCTTCCTGCTTGGGGTGGAGTCCCTCATCGTCACCAATGCTGCCGGGGGTCTGAATGAGCACTTCCAGGTTGGGGACATCATGTTGATACAGGACCACCTCAACATGCCTGGGTTTGCAGGGCAGAGCCCGCTGTGTGGCTTCAATGATGAGAGGTTTGTCAAACAACAGCTGGCACTGGGGTCTTCATTTTTAACTTCATTTTAGTGCTTGTGGAAGGTGTGTGAATAACAGCACTAGATATGGGAGAAGGATAGGTTTTGTGAAGTAAATTAAGGTTTTTTTGTAGTAAGAAGGAGTTTTCTTTGTAGCAAAGGTGGGGTTATGTGTAGCTAAGGAGGTTTGTGCAATACACAAGAGATTTTGTGTAGCAAATGAGGGGTTTGTTTAACAAAGGAAGGGAATTTTAAAGCAAATTAGTTTTTATGTAATAAAAAAGCTAGGGCTTTGTGTACCAAATGAATTTTTTGTTGCTGCAAAGGAGTGGGTTTTGGGTAGCAAATGAGGGAGCGGGTTTTGGGTAGCAAATAAGGGAGTCTGTGAAGCAAAGGAGGGATTTTGTGTAGCAAAGAAGGGTTTTTCGAAAGCAAGAGAGGGGGATTCTGCAGCTAAGGATGGGAGCATGTGGCCAAGGAGGGGGCTCTGAGAAGCAGTGCATGGGGCTGTGCAACAAAGGAGGGGTAGTAACAAAAGAGGGGAGCTTGTGTAGCAAAGAATGGGAAATTATATGGCAAAGGAGAGGTTTGTGTAGCAAAGACAGAGGTTTTGTGTAATACTTAGAAGCAGAAGTTAGTACATTCATCAAGACTGTCCCACACTTCTCCATGGCAGCTTGCCTAATTATCACCATAAAAACACAAGCCCGGAATGCCTGTTTAGTGCAGAGGGGGTATTGTGCAGCACAGAGAGGGTTTTGTGTAGCACAGAGGGGCAGTGTTGCGTAAGTCACTTTTTCTATTACTTTCTATTACTTTGGGAAACTTGTTCCAGGAAGGTCTGTGCAGTCACTAGCAAGGATGGAGAAGTACAAGAAAAATAATACACCTTACAGTTACAGTTACTTCTTTCTTTTTATACAAAGATAATACAAAAGTAATAAGTAGCTATAACAGGTTACATTTATTTGAAAGTCATAGGTTAGTTACTAGTTACTTTCAAATGTAATTAGTTACAGTTACATATTACTTTTGTATAAAAATAAATAAGTAAATGTAACTGTAAGGTGTATTACATTTTCTAGTACTTCTCCATCCTTACTAGTGACTGCACAGAGCTACATGGAACAAGTTTCAAAAGTAATAGAAAATAATAAAAAAATATTTACCCAACATTGCAGAGGGGTTTTGTACGGCACAGAGAGAGTTTTGTGTAGCACAAAGTGGGGTTTGTGTTGCACAGAGAGGGTTTTGTGTAGCACAGAGGGGGTTTGTGTAACACAGAGAGAGTAGTGTGTAGCACAGAGGGGGTATTGTGTAGCGCAGAGAGGGTTCTGTGTACAGTAGTACGTAGGGATGTTTGTGTAGCACAGAGGGGTTTTGTGTAACACAGAGAGGGTTTTATGTAGTACAGAGAGGGGTTTGTGTAGCACAGAGGGGAGTTTGTGTAGCACAGAGAGGGTTTTGTGCAGCACAGAGGATTTTGTAGCACAAGCGGGGTTTAATAATAGCACAGAGAGGTTAGTAGCAGCACAGAGAATTGTGTAGCACAGAGAGTGTTGTGTAGCACAGAGGGTGTTGTGCAGCACAGAAGGTTTATTATAGTACAGAAGGGGTTTGTGTAGCATAGAGGGCTTAGTGTATACGGAGGGTTGTGTAGCTCAGAGGGGGTTTATGTAGCACAGAGGGTTTGTGTAGCATAGGGGTTTTGCAGCACAGAGTTTTGTGTAGCACAGAGCAGGGTTTAATATGCCACTGAGGGATTTAATATGGCACAGAGGGGAATTTGTGTAGCTAGAGAGGGGTGTTGTGTGGCACAGAGAGTGTGTGTGCACAGAGGGTTTGTATAGTACAGAAGGGGTTTGTGTAGCACAGAGGGCTTAGTGTAGCACAGCAGGTTGTGTAGCTCAGAGGGGTTTGTGTAGCAGGAGGGGGTTTGTGTAGCATAGAGGGGGTTTGTGCAGCACAGAGGATTTTGTGTAGCAGAGGGGTGTTGTGTAGCACAGAGGGTTTTGTGTAGTACAGAAGGGTTTGTGTGTAGCACAGGGGCTTAGTGTAGCACGGCGGGTTGTGTATCTCAGTGGGTTTGTGTAGCACAGAGGAGTTTCTAGCACAGAGGGTTGTGCAGCACAGAGAGTGCTTGTGTGCTGGAGGTTGAAGTATCTGGGGTTTTGTACAGCACAGTGAGGTTTATGTAGCATGGGGGTTGTGTAGCACAGAGGGTTTTGTGTAGCACAGGAGGGTTTGTGTAGCACAGAGGGTTTTGCAGCACAGAGGGTTTTGTGCAGCTCAGTGAGGTTTTGTGCTAGCTACAGATAGGGTTTTGCAGCACAGAGAGTTTTGTGCAGCACAGTGAGGGTTTTGTGTAGCACAGGGGGTTGTGTAGCACAGAGGGTTTTGTGTAGCACAAAAGAGGTTTTGTATAGCATAGAGGGGGCTTTGTGTAGCACAGAGAGGGTTTTATGCAGCTCAAATTGGGTTTGTGTAGCACAGAGAAGTTTTTTTGCAGCACAGAGAGGGTTTTGTGCAGCACAGTGAGGATTTTGTGTAGCACAGAGGGGGGTGTAGCACAGAGAAGGTCTTTTTGCATCACAGTGAGGGTTTTGTGTAACACAGAGGGGGTTTGTGTAGCACAGAGGGTTTTATGTAGCACAGAAAGTTTTTTGTCTGACACGAGGATGTGTGCTTTAGACGGGTTTTGTGTAGCATTTATTTTTACTTTGAGAGAGGGTTTTGTACAGGACAGTGAGGGTTCTGTTAGCACAGAGGAGGTTTATGCAGCACAGTGAGGTTTGTGTAGCACAGTGGAGGTTGTAGCACAGGGAGGTTTGTGTAGTACAGAGAGGGTTTGTGTAGCATAGAGGGTTTTGTGCACTAGAGCATTTTGTGTAACACAAAGGGGTTTTAATGTAGTAAAGTGAGGGTTTTGTGCAGCATAGAGAAGGTTTTTGCAGCACAGAGAGGTTTTATCAACACAGTGAGGGTTTTGTGTAGCACAGAGGGAGGTGTAGCACAGAGAGGGTTTTTTTGCAGCACAGAAAGGGTTTTGTGAAGCACAGTGAGGGTTTTGTGTAACACAGGGGGGTTGTGGAGCACAGAGAGGGTTTAGTGTAGCACACAGAAGGTTTTGTGCAGCACGGGGGGGTTGTGTAGCACAGAGAGGGTTTTGTGTAGCACATAATTTTTTTCTGCAGCACAGAGAGGGTTTTGTGCAGGAGAGTGAGGGTTCTGTGTAGCACAGAGGAGGGTTTGTGCAGCACAGTGAGGGTTTTGTGTAGCACAGTGGGGGTTTGTATAGCACAGGGAGGGTTTGTGTAGCAGAGAGGGTTTTGCTGTACAGAGAGGTTTATGCAAGCACCGTGAAAGTTTTGTGTAACAGAGTGTGGGTTTTGTAGCACAGAGGGGTTTTGTGTAGCACAGAGCGTTTGTGTAGCACAGGGGTTATGTAGCACATAGGGTTTTGTGCAACACAGAGGGGTTTGTGCAGCACAGAGAGATTATGTGCAGCACAGTGGGGTTTTATGTAGCACAGAGGGATTTTGTGCAGCACAGAGGGAGGTTGTATACAACATAGGGGGAGTCTATGCTAGCATAGGCAGGGTTTTTGTATAGCACAGAACATTTTATTAACACAAAGAGGAGTTTATATAGCACAGAGAGGTTTTGTGCAGCACAGAGGTAGTTTATATAGCACACAGAGGGTTTGTGTAGCACAGAAAGAGTTTTGTGTAGCACAAGGGGGTTGTAGTAGCACATAGAGGTTTTGTGCAACACAGAGGTTTTGTGCAGCACAGAGAGTTGTGCAGCACAGTGGGGTTTATGTAGCACAAGAGGGATTTTGTGCAGCACAGAGGAGGTTTTGTGTAGCATGGGGGGGGTCTGTGTAGCATAGACGGGGTTTTGTGTAGCAGAGTGAATTTTATGTAACATAGAGGGGATTTTGTGTAGGACAGGGAGGTTTGTGTGGCACAAAGTAGATATTATGTAGCACAGAGGGGTTTTTTGTGTTACACAGAGTGGATTTTGTATAGCACAGAGGGGGCTTTGTGCAGCACAGAGAGAGTTTTGTGTAGCACAGAAGGGGCTTTATGTAGCACAGAGGGGGTTTTGTGTAGCACAGAAGGGGGGGTTGCAAAACAGAGGCAGTGGGTATTTGAGTAGCACAGAGCAGATTTTGCATAGAAAATGGGATTTTTTGTAGCACAGTGTTTTGTGCATAGCACAGTGGAGATTTTGTGTTGCACAGGGAGGGTTTTGTATTGCACAGAGGGGATTTTATGTAGCACAGAGGGGATTTTATGTAGTACAGAGTGGATTTTGTTTACTGCAACAGGGATTTTGTGTAGCCAAGCAGGAGGATACCACAGAGTGGATTTTGTGTATCAGCTCCTAGGACGGTCATTGGTGGGGTCTCCCAGGGATCGGTCCTGGGGCCACTCCTGTTTAACGCCTATGTCTCTGACATCAGGAAAGGTATCAGGAATGAAATGAGTCTCTTTGTGGATGATTCGAAGCTGTGGGTGGTGGTGAATGGGCAGGAGGGAAGGGGAACCCTGTTGGAGGACCTTTAGGCTCTGGAGAAGTGGTTGTGTACCTGGAAACTGAAATTCAATGCAGGGAAATGCAGGGTTCTTCACCTTAGGGCTAGAAACCCAGGCCAAGTGTATACCCTGGGGATGATACACTACAAGTCTTGAAGGGGGAGAGGGACCTGAAGGTGGTGGTGGATGTCCAAATGAACAACTCTGAGAACTGTAGGAGGGCAGTGGCCAAGGCCATTAGGATGCTGGGGTGCACTGCCAGGGGGATAACCTCGAGAAGGAGGGAAGTGATTCTCCCTCTGTATAACTGCCTGGTTAGGCCACACCTTGAATACTGCACTTAAAAAGGGACATTGCACTCCTGGAGACGGTCCAGAGAAGGGCAGCCAAGATGATTATGGGTATGGGGGAGAGGACCTATGAGGACAGGCTTGAGGAGCTCAACATGTACTCTCTAGAGGAGAGGAGGGACATGGGGGACATGATAGAGGTCTTCAAGTACGTAAAAGGGAAAAATAAGGTAGGCTCAGATGGGGTGTTCCAAAAGAAGGGGGGGGTAACCAGGGGACAGGTGGAAGTTAGAGGGGGGGAACTCAAGGGAGAGAGGAGGAGGCATTACTTTACTGAGAGGGTGGTGGAACCATGGAATGCAGTGCCTGAAGGGTTGGTGGAGGTGGATACTATGGAGGGGTTCAAGAGGGGTTGGGCAGGTATAGGGGGAGGGTGAAGCTGAGTAAGTTCAGTGCAGGTGGGTATCTTGGACAGGGTGTAGGGGATGCAAGAGGGAGGGAGGACAGCAGAAACAGCACCCATTATGGGTGCTGACTATCGAACTGACTCAAAAGACCATGAGGCCTACTCTGCTGGCATTTTTAGTATGTTAGTATGTAAATGATGCCAGTGGTCATGCTTCCTACATTTGTTCACTGAGGATCCTGGGACTTGTATTGCAAATGCTAGGGCTCCCATTGGCTGATTGTCACTGATGGGATCTCCTCTGCTGGGTTTGTGGTGGTGCTGCATCTCGGATGAAGCTGAAGTTGAGGAAGAAGCTGTTCTATGTATTCAGAACCAGTTCTATTAGAATTTTTAAAAATGCCCAAAGCTTCTTGTTTTTTAATCTCTTTTTGAACCAAGTAGTTAGAATATATTTGCATGTATGTGCATGCTAATTATATGCTAATTACATACTAATGAGTAACAAATTTCATACTGCTTGAGCCACAGGAACTGTTTTTAACTCATTGCCTCCACAGGAGCTCTCTGAAGGTGCCCCTCTTGTCTCCTGTATACTATTAACAGTGAATCCTGGGCCTTTCTAAGCAAAATTAAGCCATAGTCAGCATGCCACAAACAAATGCTTATAGCTCAAGAACTGTAAGGGCTAGACACAAAGTATGAGTGGGAAAGTTGTTCAGCTCAAAATTACCTTTCCAACAGTGGTATGCAAGTAATAATAAGTAATTCAGTTTTTTTTCCATGCTGGTCGAAACAGCAAAAAATATACTTTCTTTTCACTAAAAAAGGCAACATAAGCTGTTTTTTTTGTTGGGAAATATGTAACATCTCAACACCAAATTAAGCATCCAGACATTAGATGTAGTTTTAATATTATGTTTGTAAAAAAATGCTATCTTTGTAGTATGAAACATAATTTTTCCCTATTTTAGTCAAGGTGTTTTGGTGAGGTTTGAGGGACGAATCACAACCATACACACCATACCATAAACAAATACGTATAACTCTTAAAGTATACATGATACACACAATGTATCAGTGACAAAGTTGTTCAGCACAGAAATACCTTTCCAACAGTGCTATGCAATCAGTTGTAGTCAGTTTGTTTTTTGTTTTATACTGGCTGAGATACCCAAAAAGTGTGTTTTATTCAAGGTGCTTAGATGAGTCTTGATTGATAAAATTTCAGTAATACACACCATACCATAAACAAATGCGAATAACTCCTAAAGTGTACATGATAGACACAAAATATCAGTGGCAAAGTTGTTCAGCACAAAATTACCTTTCCAATGGTGCTATGCAATCAAATATATATTATATTATATTGTTTTATATATATTAAAATATATGTGACGTCTCCAGATGTTGCCAGGGCACACAGGAAGTCAACAACTGACCTCTGTAGTCATTCTCAGACACACCAGTGCATTTTCCTGCTGACTACAGGCGTGTGCTAGGAGACAATGAGTTAAGAGAAGTCTTATTTTGGTTCTGATCTCCAGAACTGTCCAGGTACTAACAGGCTTTGAAGTTTGTGAGAACCAAGTTTGCCCGGCCATGGTACATATAACTTGATCCACATTCAGTTACATCTTTGTCCATTCAGTGTGGCCTCTGGAGTTGTATTGATTTGGAATCGGGACAGAATGGTCCCTAACAGAAGAGCTCCTGGGAAACATTTGTCATGATTTGAAGAAAGATTCTTAACTTATCCCGATTATTGAACACCACAGTTCTTGTCCCGCTGTTTCATTCTCAGTCTGTCTTGCTCTCTGTATTGCTGCAGACTGCTTTTTAAGTAAATAGCTTCCTGGAAGGCTGTTCATAATTCTGGATATAAAATGCCATTTCGGTTACCAAGTAATACTCTTGTGCAGCCAATAGGCTATAAATTATAAAGATTATTTTTCACACTGTGTGTGTGTGTGTGTGTGTGTGTGTGTGTGTGTGTGTGTGGCAGTGAGGGAGAGGGGGTCCTTTGTGTTCTCACTCTGTGAAGAGTCGCCCACCTCCCTTAAGCCAGTAGCCACCACAGTGTCAAAATTAAGTTCACAGTTTGTGATTAGAGGGCCACTAAGTCCAGAACATTTAGTTGTCCGAAACGCCGCACTATTGTAGTCATCATTAGGATCGGACATATGAAGTCTTCCCACTGTTAGTCTGTTTGGCCAGTTCCAATAGTAACTTTGTAGCCAGTGTTGATAGTTAGGTGGTGGCCAGCTGCTTTGGTACCCAGTTGCCATCTTGCCCCTGGATATATCTGGAAGAACCCCCACTGCGTTGTTGTTTGCCAGTCTGTAAATCCCTACCCAGCACAGTCCTTAGGAGCCGAAGAGCTCTGCCTTATGTTTCTGTCTCTTGGGCGTTCTCTGCTGCTGAACATCTCTTGGGCCAACCGGGGCCTGACAGCAGTTTAGTGCTTGAGCTGTAATAACCCCCATCAAAGGCAATGTCAGGGATTATCACATTGCAATCCCTTCTAATCTCCTCTGAGGAGACACTTATAGTGAATAAATCTCAATACGACACAAAATGTTGGGGTGGGGTAATTCATTTTTATTTTTGGCTTTCATTCTGGGGGTTTTCCTTGTTTGTGCAGCACATGCCTGTTGCTTTTACATGCCAGCAAGGAGGTTTCTAGTCTTTTTTATTGAAATTTCCATCTTTTAACAGGTGATCAAGGAGCTGGTGACATCTCTGGGAAAGCTTTAGAAAACATAATATTAACACAGAATTCTGCCTCTGTTTCATATATCGTCTATATTTATCACCCCCTCTGTTTTTATCACTAAGGATAGCTGCTTGAAAATAGGATACAAGTCCCTCTGACTTCATCTGTTCTGGCTTCCTGTCTACACGTGGTGTTGTAGTCCTCTATTTATGAATAACACTTGGTTGCCATCGGAATGCTTATGATGTCACAAGCAGAGATTATGATATCACATGTAGACTAACAGTAGCAGCAGATCAACTTCAAAGAGCAAGGATTGTTTTCATGTAAATTTCATCAGTAACAGAATAAGAGGAAGATTAAAGAAGGAAATATAAGAAATCTATCTTAACCCTTGCTGTGCCACGGACTGATATATCAGTCCAGAATTCCTATACGTTCTAATTCTGTTTGCAGCCTAAGGGTTTATATGTACACATAAGTGACAACACACATTAGGGTGTGCATGCTGTGATATATGCATGCCTCAGCTATGTTATGAGGCAAAGCCAAGTGCCTTTAATATCCCAAAAAGTGTGTATATAATACTGTGACTACTGACCCTGAAGTGTGTTATCACACTAATAAAATGGGTGAAAATTAATACACAGAGCAAAAAACACGTGTACGGTGTGCAGTCATTAGTTTATGGTGCACAGTCTTCTGATGTCTTTGGCACTAATGGTCTGTTAGGATTTTTGTCACCCATTTTATAAAAATAGAAATATGCATACATATATAATATACATATTCACTGCAAAAACCTACGTTAATGCAAACTTTAGGGTTGAAGAATGCAAAGTGGACAAAGTAAGGACATGAAAAACATTAGGGTTTTGGGCTTCCGGAGTATTGGCAAATCGGTGGTGGGCCCTGCTTGAAGCAAGAAATGTGGAAAATAATAAAAATAATGGCTGAGTGGCTTGTGAAGCTCCACCTGCCAGCACCTGACGTGCACCACCTGGGGATCAGACCTGCAATCTGGATTGTGTCTCTGGGGTGGACAGGCCTCCCCCTTCTGGCCCTGCCACAGGGGAGAAAATCCACTGGGTCTCTGTGGGCCGATCCTTGAGGGAAGGCAGCAGCTGGTCGGGGCTGGCAGGGATGGGGATGCTAGCCCACCTGCTCAGGCCAGAAGATAAACTCCTATATGTAAAAAATGGTGTCATTATTGAACTTCTTGACACCTCATGAAGCTATTTAAAGCCTCCAATCTTCCAAAAAAAAACTCTTAAAAGTACCATTACTGAAGACCAATGTGGAACAAGAACACATTTGCTTATACAACAGCAAAAAATACGGAATTATATTCTGTAAAAGGAGATTATATGACATGGTTCATCTGTATTATGGCTGAGAAATGCTGTTATGTGCTGCTAGCAGCAAATAACGGAGTGTGAATCATGACCTGTGAAAATAGAGCACGACTAATGTCTCAAACCATTATAAAAAGGGTCTGAGAAACACAGCTTATTGATTGGCTGTAAGCATTCTGTCAGCCATAGGATAATCTACATGTAGAGCCTAATCACATCTTGAACAAGGTACAACACTGTTATGTTTTTAATATAATAGCAGTAAGACATTCCCAGGGGTTATGTTAACCATTGCAATATAGCGGGTGTATATACTATTACAGAATCTAAACATATTCCGAACATATTCAGCACTCAGAGGATTAAGGATCTGTTAATCACCCCCTAGGGGCATGTGGCACTCAGCTATGCCTCTTACCACATTAACACAACTTTGGATCATGCCTTATTGCTTAATTAACGAAGACTCCATTACCCACTGCTAGCAACAGATGATGGAGTGTGAATAATATCTCAAAACTTAGAGACTCCATTACCTACTGCTATCAGCAGATAATGGAGTGTATATAACATCCCCCAGCTAGGATTAATGACCGAACTGGTACAAAGACTCTGCTCGACCAGGTCCTCATGGACCACCATGAGAGAATCTCTGACGTCTCAGTCCTCTTGACTCACTTAGTGTCCACTCCCCAGTTACCTGCCTCTGGACCAACAAAACCACAAATCCTCTCCCTAACTTAGCCACAAGCTGTGTCCTTAAAAAAGGGCAACTAAGCTTGCTTAAATCTCATCTCAGACAGCTTGACTGGTCCCCCCTCTATACACTTCAAGATGTTGACCAGGTGCTAGATTACTTTAGCACCACCTTGAATGCAGTTTGTGACATCTATGTGCTGATAAAAAAAAAAAACGTAAATTAAAAGGTGCCAACAATGCCTGGATCACCCAAACTCTCATAGATATCATGGGTTCAAGGGACCATCTCTGGTACAAAGCTCGAGTCACTGGCAAGCTGGTTGACATCCAGCAGTATAGGACAGCAAGAAACGCCTGTACCCATGAAGTCAGGCTAGCCAAAGCTATGCACTTTAAAGACAGCCTCAGCAAAACGTGGGGTGATGGTAAAACATTCTGGAGCAACATAAAAGATCTCACAGGAAAGAACAACAAATCCTCCCCCTCTATGCTCCTAGTAAATGGGGAAATCACTCAGGACCCCAAAACAATGGCAGGACACATTCAACATAGCCTTCTCCAAACTTAGCCACATCCTCCCTCTGGACTTCCTAGATGCCAACAGGAAAAACTTGGACGTCACCCTGTCTGTCCATAATTTGCCTCCACTGGAACCCCTCAATTCTACTTCCAGCAAATTTCCCACGCTGAAGCCAAAAACTACCTCCAGCACACCCTTGGTAAAACGAGGTACAGTAGCGACTCCCTCGATTTAAAGCTGATAGCCCTCTCCCTCGATGAAATATTACCTTCACTCACTATAATATTAAACTTATCCCTTAGAGTGGCATAATTCCCCAAGAGGTGGAAATCCGCTGTGGTCACCCGGGTACACAAAAGTGGAGATTGAGTCCTCTATGCTAATTGCAGGCCCATCTCCATTCTACCCCTTCTCTCTAAAGCCCTTGAACGCATTGTCTCTGACCAACTTGTGGTGTACATTAACAGATTTAATATTCAGTGCCCCAAACAACGCAGCTTCCAGAAGGCCCACAGCACCACCACAGTGTTACTTGAATACACTGACTTCATCCGTGTGGCACTTGACAGCAGCCAAATAGTGGGGTCGATATACATAGACCTCTTTAAAGCATTTGACACTGTCAATCACAGTATCCTACTTAAACTCCTGGCCACAGGACCATCTCCGGATACTGTTGGATGGTTCAGAAGTTACAGCTTGCACAGAACACAGCAAGTAAAAATAAATGGGACCCTCCCTGACTGACAGCAGGCAGGTGACCAGTGGTGTCCCACAAGGCTCCATCCTGGGCCCACTGCTTTTCATTCTGTTCCTTAACTCCCTCCCTAGGGCCTGCCCTGAAAACATCCTGCTCTACACAGGTGATGTGGCCATTTTCTCCAGTAGTTCGCACCCACACCTGCTAGAATCTAAGCTCCAAGTTAGTTTCTCCCTAATAGAAGAGTGGTTTACTCATAACAAACTCCTCCTGAACTGCAGAAAAACAAAAGTAATGCTGTTTGCAAACTCTCAAAGCAAATAAAAATCCAGCCAGCTGTCTATGCTAAACAACAAAAATGAACCACTTGACCAGGTCAGCACCTTTAAGTACTTAGGCGTCACACTTGATAGCTCCTTCTCCTATGCCCGTCATATAGATAATGTTGTAAAGGCAGCTAATATCAGAATCGGACTGCTCTACAGACACAGTCACAACGTGACTACCGAAGCCTTGTTTCTGGCAGTCAAAAGTTCAGTAATCTCTGTGTAACCCCTAGATGGCGCTATCCCAGGGGCTACTACCCCTGCCTGATTTGCCACTAACAGGTTGAGGGGCCTGGATCCAATGACGGGTGCCTCCACCCAGAGGTCAGGGTTTGCAATAGTTAAACTAACTTGGTCACAGCCCTCTGGGACACTGCAACCCCCCTTTCTTCCCACTAGTGGCCCACACAATATATCAGAATTACCTTCACAGTATACACTTACCCCCAGGTCTGGTTCCGCACTGGGACCTCCTGTGAAATGAGATACAGTGCAACAATCACAGTACAGTACTTTAACATAGACAAATACCTCAGGCAGTATAACTTTGCTGAAACAAGCAGCTCTGATTTATTTGGGGATATAACAAGGACAGGGAAATCAGGTTAATTAGCTTATCACTCTAATAATCTACCTATGGCTCTGTGCACAGGCTATCCCTATCAGTTACTGTCCCTGGGTACCAAGCCCTGGTGGCTAGTCCAAACCGTGGCAGCTGGTAGGGGCCCTTTCACACAGAGAAAGGAGAATTAAACAGTCAGCAGTACAGTAATTCCATTTGGATTTAATGTGGCAATTCAACAGGGGCGACCCTGAATTAGTACTCACGACCTCCAAATAAGATAGGGTCCTTCAATGTCAGCAGGGCTCACTTGAGGTACACAAACCTCTTCACACATCCATAAAAAGAAAGCACTATACCAGGCAGGCTGCATCTGTATCGATCGCAATTACTGCACAATACCGGGAGAACACACAGCAGATTCAGTTCCTGACAGACAGAGTGCAATTTTCAGCAATTCCTCCAGTCTTCTACAGGGTGAGCCTGGTTTCTACTCTTCAGAGATCCTTTGATTCTTTTCACAGGACGGATTCAGTCCTAACAAGCTGTTACACAAGCTGCAGACCGGAACTCTGGGCCTTACACACGTTTTTTGACTAAAACTGCACACTGAAAAAGCACAGGGCTCCTTCCTTCTTCACTGCCAAAGCTCAACTGAAACTCCAACCGACAAAACCGGGCACTTCCTTTGAGTTCCTCCCAGTTCTTGACTGGATTGGCTGTCACTCACAATAGACTGCTGCTGTTGGTCCAAAAAGGTACTGAAGTCTAAACTACATCTCCCAGAGTCACTGCCTATACAACCCTCTTGTGGCTGGCTCAGATTATGAGTCCAAGTTCTGATTCGTCCAAGGCACCATTTTAGAGCTAGCTTACCCCACACTGATTGGTCCAGTTCAGCAGTTCAAAACTAGAATGGGGAACTAGCAGACACAGTTCTGACTGCAAAGAAAGCAGGTTAGACAAACTGTAATTTCATTATTACTCTAAATAATTTCTGGCAAACAGTTACATCTTTCAGATAGGTTCCCTTTGCACTCCTAGTGACTGCAAAATGAAGTGAATTGGCAGCAGCTCGAGTGGTACTCAATCAAAGAAACACACAGTCCCCCATACAACTAATTATGTCTGCAAGCAGACAGCTCTTAAAGAGACAGTACCAGAGGTTCTAAAAACACTCACTGATAAATGGCTTAAACGCCAAACACCATTCAGGCTTGGAGCATTCAAGCAAGCTCCTGGAAGTCTTTTGGGAACCCCCATTTGCAGGGGGGTTACACCCTTCCTGGCCTGGGAAAGCTTGACGTCCGCGTCAAGCAAGTACCCCCATAAGTTTCAACTGCAACCATATACATTTGCATTAGGCTCGCACATGTAATCATCAGTCAATATATCATTTTACCAAGAACACATTTCTGAAACATTGCAGTCGTCACTCTTTACACAGTATTACACACATTGTACCATAACTCAAGTTATTACCTCTTGTACATGAAACCTGAAGGAGGGGCCCTTCCTGTCAGTTACCTTGGGGCTGGATGGGGCAAGGGCACCATACTTAGAGGGCAACACAAGTAACTTGGAGTTAGCACTGATGCTCAGTTTGGGCAATGAGTCGGGGACACATACACCCTTTATGGACAACATTGAGAGGCAAGTCCACAGGCCTCCCAAGTGAATCATAACTGAGGTGCACCACAGGCTTTACAGCTCGACCAGTCTTTCTAGGGGAACTGTTATAGTCTCTGCACTCTGAGCCTCATTTTCAGCATTGTCCTCACTTGTCAGGGAGTCTCCATGGGGTAGAGAGGCTAGAACTTGGGCACTTTCAGCTCCAGGAGTTACAGTTTCTGATTCCACAACATTTGGCTCGCATGGAGAGCTTTCGGACACTGGCAGTGGACTGTCAGGGCACTCAAAATACTCTTCTTGTTCGGTGTATCACCAGTCTGCCCCAATCTATCATTTCCTCCCTGAAAGCTCAAACAGTTCAACCATGCACAGTGATTCCATTTCATCTGATCTGATGCTTTGCACTTCACTTTCTGGGAGCATTGGCTCCAGGGATGAAGCTGGGGCTTAGACAGTCAGAAGGCCCAGCTTCGTCTCCAGTATTGACTAGAGATTGCCCCGAAACAATTGACTCAGTTCGTAAGAAGGATAGTATTCAAAGTCACTCTCACTTTCTTCCGATATGGACTGACAGTCATGCTCAACTGGGACTTGTGGAGGGAACACTTTAACTTTGCTTCTGTAGGTGCAGACTTTCTTGATCTTTCTTAGCAGCAGCTCTAGTCACTGGTCCAGAGGGGCATCTTCTAGGGGCTCAGACTCAATTAAGATTTGTCCAATGGGCAGTAAATGATTTCTATGCATTGTTTTTACATCTTTTGAATTATTCTCAGGCCTTACTTTGTACACTGGCAGATCATCTAGTTTGCCCACTACAATGTGAGGGAGATGGTGCCATCTGTCAGCAATCTTGTGCTTGCCATGCAGTCCCAGATTTCTTAGCAATACCCGATCTCCTCCTGAGTTCCTGTGCTTTCACCTTTTATCATACCTTTCTTTGTTAGCCAGATTTCTTTTGGCAGCCATGGTTTGAGCCAGTTGGTACGCATGAGTTAGCTGGGCCTTTAACTTTGCACATACTGTAAATAGTTGTCAGCTTGAACCCCATCAGGAGAGACCCCAAAACACACATCTACTGGTAGTCGAGCTTCTCTTCCAAACATCAGGCGGTAGGGGAGAATCCAGTGGCATCACTTTTGGTGCAGTTATAAGCATGTACCAGGGTGCTAATTTGTTGGCTCCATCTAGGCTTGTCCTTTGGGTGCAGGGTGCCTAGCATATCTAGCAAAGTGCGGTTGAAACGTTCAGGCTGTGGGTCCCCTGGGGGTGGTGAGAGTGGTTCTGGACTTTCGCACTCCCACAGAGAAAGCATCTCTTTGATCAGACGACTCTCAAAGTCTCTCCCTTGATCAGAATGGATTCTTTGTGGGCCCCATAGTGAACAAAAAGTTTTCTACAAGTACTTTGGCCACAGTGGATGCTTTCTGGTCTTTGGTGGGGAAAGCTTGGGCATATCTCGTGAAATGGTCAGTGACCACCAGCACATTACTGATATTTCTTTGATCTGACTCCAAACTCAGAAAATCAATACAGACCAGCTCCATGGGTGCACTGGTGGTGATGTTAACAAGGGGGGCAGCCCTCTGGGGCAAAGCTTTCCTCTGTAAGCAGCGACTACAAGTTCGAATGTGTTGCTCCACATCAGCCCCATCTTAGGCCAATAGAATCTGGATCTCACCAAGTCAAGTGTTCTGTCTATACCAAGGTGCCCCATGTGGTTGTGCAAGGACCTCAGTACTGAGTCTCGAAAGGCAGTGGGCAGCACTAGTTGTTGTTTGTCTACTTGTCCCCTCTGTCTACTGTTTCTCTGTATAACAGTTTATTGATCAGTTTCAACTTAGGACCTTCTTTGTATAACAGTGCAGTTCTCAAATCAGTGGAGCGTAATTTGGACACATCTTTTCCTGCATAGAGGGCTTCTAAAGCTGCTTTGATCATGGGATTCAGGATTGAGCCGCGAATACTGTCATTGTCCAGCTGAGGCAGTGCACCAATGTCTATTGCAGAAAAGTGGCAATAAGCAGCAGGTATGCAATTCTCAGAGGCTCCCAAGCAATCCACCATGCAGTCCACTCGTCCGTGGACATTTGTTCCTCCCTGTCAAACTTCTCGGCAGAGTGCCGAATGTCAGGTTCTGCCAATCGGACCCAATCATTCTGGGGAACAGGCCTCCGGAGAGAGCATCAGCATCTATGTGGTTCAGACCTGCTCGGTATTCGAGAGCATAGTCATATGTAGATAATGCAGAAAGCCACCTATGGCCAGTGGCATCCAACTTAGCTGAGGTCTGCACATAGGTCAAAGGATTATTGTCAGTTTTACTAGTATTTTAGCCCCATACAAGTACTCATGGAATTGGTCAACAATAGCCCACTTCAAAGCTAGGAACTCTAACTTATGTACAGGATAGTTCTTTTCGGATGGGGTCAGGCTTCTACTGGCAAAGGCCACTGGTCTCAGGCCATTCTCGTGCTCTTGGTACAACACAGCCCCAACCCTTGCAAGCTAGCATCAGTGTGCAGGACGTAAGGTTTTCTTGGATCGGCATAGGCCAGCACTGGAGCATGGGTAAGTTGATATGATCTCATGAAAAGCAGTCTCACAATCAGAGTCCAGCGGCCCCAAATACTTCACTCGGATGAAAATACACTCTTTCAGTCTTGAGGGACGCTGACTTTTGGTATTTTTGTGGGTTGGGGATACCCTTGAGTAAGGTTAAGTAAAGGCGGATCACTCTTGAATAGTCCTTGATGAAGCCGATAATAACCACAGAATCCCAGGAATCTTTGCAGTTCTTTTAGATTTTTGGGCTGTGGCCAGGTGGTCAAGGCCTCAACTTTACTTGGGTCGGTCTCTATTCCTCGGTGGATACTATATGTCCCACATACTTTACTGATGTTTGAAAGAATTGACACTTATCAATGGACAGTTTAAGGCCAAAGTCCTCCAGTCGGTCCAATACCTTAAATAATCTGCTCTCATGTTCCTCCAGTGAGCTGCCAAACACAATAACATCATCTAGGTATACCAGGCACTCTAGTAAGTTCATGTCCCCACTGCACGCTCCATCAATCGTTGAAAAGTGGCTGGGGCACCTGAAATCCCTTGAGGCATCCTCATGAATTCATAGAAATAGCCCGGACAGATAAAGGCCGTCTTCTCACGGTCCTCTGGGGCCATCGGGATCTGGTAGTACCCACTGCGGAGATCCAGCACAGAGAACCACTTGCTCCCGTTTAGGCAGTCCAAAGCATCCTGAATGCGGGCATTGTGTACTGATCAGGATAGTCCGCCGTTTAAGGTGCGATAATCCACACACATCCTTACTGTTCCATTCTTTTCCTCACTACCACAATGGGGAAGGATAAGGGCTTCTGGATTCTTGTATTACACCAGCAGCTAACATCTCTTGCAGATGCCGTCTCACATCATCTATGTCAGCAGGTGCCAGGCGTCGAGACCTCTCACGAAATGGTCTTTCGTCATGCAGCGGATATTGTGCTCAGCTCCTTGCCGCATCCTACATCCCATTCCTTTAAAAACACCTGGTCTCTCTGGGCAAGCTTCTCACTGATCCTCACTTTCCATTCAGCTGGCAGCGAGGTCGCGAGAAATCAAACAAGTCAGGCGTTACTCTGTCATTCTTCCTTGAACTCTTGCTGCTGGGTAGCACTGCAGTGTCTGCACAATGCACATTAGCCAGGATGCAACCTCTGTTTACTCGAATGTCTCTTTCAGACACATTATGAACTTGGACCATTACCCTTCTGGCATAAGCATGGGCTCTAGCGGGCAAAATACTGAAGCTTGACCAGCAGTCCCTCTGGCAATTTTCCATCGCCTGGTGCATCCAACATTAATATTTTATTCTTAACATCCTTTCTGATACGGACCTCTCCTGTAAGGTACACTGGGCATTTGGCGCCAGGATCAGAGACTCAGGATCCTTCTTCCATACAATTCCGACCGGTTCCTCTGGTTCTGTTTTTTCAGCATCTCTCTGTGCCTCATAGGCCTTCTAATTAAAGCCGGAACTCTTAAAGCTCTACTAGTCTTTGACCCCTGTTTTCATAACACAACTGTGCCAGCCTTCCGAACATATGAGCATTTGTTCCAATCAACAAAGGACACCATCATACAGTCCAGTGGGGGACACACTAAGGCTAGGGTCTCTACTTGTTCGGCCACTCCAGCCACGGAGGTGGGGAAAGACAGCCAAATTCGGATATACCGGAATAGGGTAGGCCTTCTCACTTAACCCCATACATGCAGTCCTTCTAATGGTTGTAAGGGTACGCCTGACAAATGCTTCTGATACCAATCCTGGAACATAATTGTCACTAGAGCCACTGTCTAATACAGCTCTTGTAGACACTCCATTCACCTTTACAGTGGTCTCCATGGAGGACCCACTATTCTGGACCAGTCTGGAGGCGGTAGTGGGGGCCTGGGCAACTGACCTTGCCACAAAAGGACGTGAATTAGCATTTTGGTGCCCTCACTGGGATCATGTCGTGCACCTCTTAACCACTGATTTCTTCTCCGAAGCTCTCCTTGTAGCCTATATGCAACTTTTGTCAGTGTCTTTGGGGACTGGCATTCCCTTTCATGTGCCCATCTTTCCCACAATTATAGCAAAACATACTTTCTGGAGTTTGAGCTGGCCGAGGCGCCACATTGGGAGCCAGGGCGGGGGTATTACTAACTGGAAACCTGGGTGCCATCTCTGTCTGCGGCGTGATAAGCATTTGGAGACATCTCGTCAGTTTCTCCACTTCCATGGTCAAGGAATTGAGTTTGGAGCTGTTATCAGCAGGAGATACATGGGTGGGTACCCCCCACCCCCATAGCAGATGCAGTCGGATATAGGTCAGGGCCCGTACTTGCAGGCGTGGCCTTCATAAAGGGACTGTTTTTGAATTCCCGGATCTCTCTCAACAGTTCGCCCATTGTGGCATATCTTTTCCTTGTCAGAGCACTCATTGACTGTCAACCTCTGCCCTGAACTTCACTTGATGGGTCACCCTCAGTCACTCGGGTGCATAGCCACAGCTGTTGGTGCAGGTACCTCCGAGGTCGCCTTTTCTCAACTCCTCAATTTCTCTCATTAACTCATCATAGGAGGTGGGGATTCAGTCGATTGCCAGGCGTAACTGAAGCAACAGCAGTTCTGAGAAAGGGGCAGACTTAAGGATTCTGTCCAGTCTGGTTCGGTCCAGTTCAATCGCTGGCAAACTACCCTTTCTGAGGCATTCTTGCAACAATTTTTCCAGCCGAGAGACATACACAGACAACAACTCCCCTTGGTACTGTTGTGCATTTCTTACTCTCCACCATAGGTCCTCATCAGAATCTGGGCTCCCATACACATTCTCCAAGGCCTCAAGATAGGCCTGTGCAGTCGCTTCAGGGTTACTGGCCCATTTAGCACGGATGGTAGCCAGGGCAGGACCTCAGAGGCTCTCACTAACCCTCTTTCGCTCGCCTCCGAGCATTGCCATTCTAGCACTTGGGGCAACATAGTTCATCCAGGTCTCCCAGTCATCCTCCCTTGGGGTGGGAGGGTGCCGAGAAGATCCTCAACCTTCGGTAAGAGTCGTGACTAATGGCAGGTGCAGAAATAGGAGTCTGCATTGGTTCAGCCACCATTACGGGCACTGGAGCAGGAGAGGGTGTTGGGGGAGGAACACCCCCAGGTGGCAAGAATAGTTTCTTCAAGTCCTCCACAGTTTTCCCCTCTCCCAGCAACCATTCAGCAAATTTCTCCTCAAAAGTTTCAGATAGTGGTGGGGCTGATTCCCCAGGTCTTCTGTCCTTAGTTATCACTCTCCAAGCAGTGAGGCTCCCTCTGGGGTAATGGTCTGTGGCACTTTGGAGCTATCTATGGGATCCTTAAACTCTACTAGGGCCAGGAAAGTGTGGGTGAGCAGATTAGCATGCCGACCCACCACCACAGGTTTTGTAAACCTTCCACCTTGGAAAGTACTCCCTGCACAGTGTCCGTATTGATACCCAGGGGATGTCCAGGATAAGCATAGCATTTTGGGGTCGATCTCCTCCCAGTACACCACTCCACCACGGTGCACAGCCACTTCTGTCGGGGTACCCATTTTTTCTTAACAGTGGTTCGTAAATATGGCCACTAGAGGACACACAATCCCAGCGGTGAGCCTCAAGATGTAACCCTAGATGGCGCTATCCCAGGGGCTACTACCCCTGCCTGATTTGCCACTAACAGGTTGAGGGGCCTGGATCCAATGGCGGGTGCCTCCACCCAGAGGTCAGGGTTTGCAATAGTTAAACTAACTTGGTCACAGCCTCTGGGACACTGCAACCTTTCTTCCCACTAGTGGCCACACAATATATCAGAATTACCTTCACAGTATACACTTACCCCCAGGTCTGGTTCCGCACTGGGACCTCCTGTGAAATGAGATACAGTGCAACAATCACAGTACAGTACTTTAACATAGACAAATACCTCAGGCAGTATAACTTTGCTGAAACAAGCAGCTCTGATTTATTAGGGGATATAACAAGGACAGGGAAATCAGGTTAATTAGCTTATCACTCTAATAATCTACCTATGGCTCTGTGCACAGGCCTATCCCTATCAGTTACTGTCCCTGGGTACCCAAGCCCTGGTGGCTAGTCCAAACCGTGGCAGCTGGTGGGGCCCTTTCACACAGAGAAAAGGAGAATTAAACAGTCAGCAGTACAGTAATTCCATTTGGATTTAATGTGGCAATTCAACAGGGCGACCCTGAATTAGTACTCACGACCTCCAAATAAGATAGGGTCCTTCAATGTCAGCAGGGCTCACTTGAGGTACACAAACCTCTTCACACATCCATATAAAAGACACTATACCAGGCAGGCTGCATCTGTATCGATCGCAATTACTGCACAATACCGGGAGAACACACAGCAGATTCAGTTCCTGACAGACGAGTGCAATTTTCAGCAATTCCTCCAGTCTTCTACAGGGTGAGCCTGGTTTCTACTCTTCAGAGATCCTTTGATTCTTTTCACAGGACGGATTCAGTCCTAACAAGCTGTTACACAAGCTGCAGACGAACTCTGGGCCTTACACACGTTTTTGACTAAAACTGCACACTGAAAAAGCACAGGGCTCCTTCCTTCTTCACTGCCAAAGCTCAACTGAAACTCCAACCGACAAAACGGGCACTTCCTTTGAGTTCCTCCCAGTTCTTGACTGGATTGGCTGTCACTCCAATAGACTGCTGCTGTTGGTCCAAAAGGTACTGAAGTCTAAACTACATCTCCCAGAGTCACTGCCTATACAACCCTCTTGTGGCTGGCTCAGATTATGAGTCCAAGTTCTGATTCGTCCAAGGCACCATTTTAGAGCTAGCTTACCCCACACTGATTGGTCCAGTTCAGCAGTTCAAAACTAGAATGGGAACTAGCAGACACAGTTCTGACTGCAAAGAAAGCAGGTTAGACAAACTGTAATTTCATTATTACTCTAAATAATTTCTGGCAAACAGTTACATCTTTCAGATAGGTTCCTTTGCACTCTAGTGACTGCAAAAATGAAGTGAATTGGCAGCAGCTCGAGTGGTACTCAATCAAAGAAACACACAGTCCCCCATACAAACTAATTATGTCTGCAAGCAGACAGCTCTTAAAGAGACAGTACCAGAGGTTCTAAAAACACTCACTGATAAATGGCTTAAACGCCAAACACCATTCAGGCTTGGAGCATTCAAGCAAGCTCCTGGAAGTCTTTTGGGAACCCCCATTTGCAGGGAGGTTACATCTGTAATAGATTATGGACTGAGTGTGTATTGCGCTACCACTGACACAGCCCTTAACAAATCTTGTAGGCTGGTCCTAGGTGCACCCAGGCTCACGCACACCTGTGAACCTCTAGACCAAGTGGCTAATTCTCCATGGTAGGATTAAGTACCAGGCATGCCTCCTCGGGGAAAAAAAACATCCTTTGCTTAACACCACCTGTCATTCAAATCCTCCTTAAACCTGCGGCTAACGCGCACCAGACTAGATGTAAAACAAGAAATGCCCTATATATTTCCTTCCATCACACTGCCCTAGCCCAGCGGTCCTTCACCTATAGGGCACCCCTATGGCTTAATGAACTCCCTTCTGACATTGTTTGGGATATTCATTGCAGACATATCATGGGACATCAAGAGCAAGATCAGTCTGTTTGCTGATGATACCAAGGTAGGCGCGGTGGTGGATGACCTAGGGGGATGGCAGGGGTTGCAGGATGATCTGGCAAAGCTTGAAACCTGGTCAGACACCTGGCAACTGGGCTTTAATGCCAAAAAGCGCAAGGTGCTGCATTTTGGGATTAAGAACCCAAGGAGGAGTTACCAGCTGGGGGGAGTGCAGCTAGCCCAGACAGAGGAGGAGGAGGAGAAGGATCTGGGGGTGCTCATTACAGGGTCAATGAACAACTCGGCACAATGTAGGAAGGCAGCTGCAAAGGCCAACAAATGCTGGGTTGCATTGCAAGAGGTAGATCCTCGAGGAGGGAGGAGGTGATTCTGCCACTGTATAGGTCATTAGTTAGACCGCACCTGGAGTACTGTGTGCAGTACTGGTGCCCGTATCTGAAGAGGGACATTAAGTTACTGGAGGGGGTGCAGCACAGGGTGACAAAGATGATCAAGGGGCTGGGGGACTTATCATATGAGAGGAGGCTGATGGAATTGAACATGTACTCGCTGGAGGAGAGGAGGGACGGGGGGACATGATTGAAACCTTTAAGTACATGAAAGGAATAAACAAGACGGGTACAGAGGGGCTGTTCAAAGTAAGGGAGGGACACCAGGGGCCATGATATGAGACTGGAGGGAAGAAGGTTCAGAAGGAAGATGAGGAGACACTTTTTTACAGAGAGGGTGGTAGCTGGGTGGAATGCGTTAACTGCCGATATGGTATCCAGTAGAACGGTGGACTGCTTCAAAAGGGGATGAGACAGGACAAGGAGAGGGTCAATGGAGGGGAAGAGTGGAAGGGGGGGCAGCTGCAGAATAAGGGGTGCTAGCTGCACATTCGAGCAGACTTGATAGACCTCTAGGCCTTTATCTGCTGGCAAATTTCGTATGTTCGTATAATGAATGTACCAAAACTCGGATCCTTTAAGAAACTACTTCTCCAACACCTGACTGCACTTGGTACCTGTGACTGCATGTCCTAACTCCCTACCCTCCTTCTCATGCCTATTTACCCCCAGGTCGCTTGCTACCCATTTTATGCCTGCTTTTATTCCCTCTCTCTCCTCTCTCCCCCACCCTCTCCCCTCACTCCCCCTCTCACCTCAACACATGCCTTCTCATGACCTCTCACGTTACCCCCACTGCCCCCCACTCTCCCAGTACTAACTCACCTCTATCCTTTCTCCCCTCACCTGTCCTCTATACCCTTCCCTTCACCCTTTCTCCCCCACATTCAGCCCCTGACAAAGACAAACTCTGTCTGCCCTATTCCTCTCCTTATCACCCAAATTCCCTTCCCTCCATTGTCTTGAGTCTTAAGCACTGTGCAATGTACATGATGTCGTGTATATGTTTTACTTCTACCATTATTTTTTATGCTCCCTGTATGATACCTTGTATATATCTATGTCTGTACTTACATGTAAGTTTACCTTACCATGGAGTGGAACCTTTGTAAATGAGCTCCTAGCTCAAAGGTGTTACTCCAAGATGACAAGTGAAAATAAAATAAATAAAATAAATCCTAAAAGGTAAACAAAGATTCCATTATTCACTGCTAGCAGAAGATAACGGAGTGTGAATAACGGCTCAGAACATAAGCAAATACTCCATTACCCACTGCCAGCAGCAGATGATGGGGTATGAATAACATCTCAAAAGGTAAACAAAGACTCCATTACCCACTTCCAGCAGCAGATAATAACACTTTGTTGCAAAACAACTGTACCATTGTACACTCCTACCAGTAGGGGAAACCTCAGTCACGGAGTCACACTCAACTCTCCCAAACACATTCCCACATGGAACAGCCATGGAATTATTTATTTATTTTATTATTTATTTGAAAATTGGGCACCAGAAAATGGACACTGAGCCAAGGCTTGGTTCCAGCTGTGACCCGAGGGAAGGGAAGGGAAAGGGGGGAGGCAAATACGTAACATGGACACAGTACAGTTAAATGCAATTATGTATCACTGACAAAGTTCCTAGTTACAGTAAAGTGGAACAGAGTACACGATTAAAACAGGAGTCAGTACAGTAAGAGCAAGTAGCAAAAACCAGGCACTTCAGCCAAACCTACACTGGGGTAGGAGACAAATATAAGGGGTAGTCAGGTAGGGGGAAACAGAAGTAGGGGGAGGAAGGAGTTTCAGCTGGTATCTGAGTGAAGCAGGGGATGTAGTGAAATGGAGGGAGGATGTGAGTGAAGGGAGATGATAGGAAAAGGCTGATTGCCCAGCAGAGGAGTGGGGATGTGGAATGGCGCAGGTGTGAGGATTCCTGGAATGGAAGGAGCAGGAGGCAGAGGGGATGGAGGAGAGGAGTGAGGAGAGGTAAGAGGAAAGGGACCCAAACCAGTATTTGAATATGAAGGGGGCACAGTGATTCTCGTGAGGTGAAGTAGAAGAAGAATGGATAAGGAAGAATGGAGTGGGCAATGGTGGGTATGAGAGGGGAAGCGGGTAGCAAAATGACAGAAGGCAGTACAGAGGGTGTCCACTCTGGTGAGGGAAGAGAAGAGAGCGGTGCCATAGACCATGTCCGCATTTGGGTCTGTATTTTGGACACAAGCTGCAACCACACAGATGCAGCCAGATGTCTCCATTCTAATCATAGACATCTAAATGCAATGATTCCTGCAGTTTTTGCCAGTTGTTACCTCAACTACGGCACTTGAGCCCGTTTTCTTTTTTTTTCCCCCTGCCGGCTCACGTCCAGAGGGTGCCCCCAGCCCCATCCCCCAACGTCTGCCATCTGGCACTGACCCGTCCCCAGGGCTTATTCCCCCTGACGGGGCCGGCAGGGTTCCCCAACCCCACCAGGAACCGGATTCAAGGAGCCAGTGCCGTGGTTGGCTGGCAGCGGAGCATGCGAGGCGCCCTCCACCATTCTGCTGTGGCAGGGATTTTTCACTTTTACTCCCCTAGGAGTTGAGGCGTGCAATGACACCTACGCAGTGAAGCACACACATGTCCACACGCGCTCCCTCCAAACGTCTGCCCTGACTCCTTTCCTTGTCTTCAGTGCAGCAGCTGTGTCCCCCAACCTCCGCTAGGGAGCAGACAGGTGCCGATAACTGGAACCCTCCTCCCCGGAGAAGGAGAGCAGTCCGTCGGATGCTCAATCCCTCTCCATCCCTCCTGACCCCCGGTGGCCCATGATTGTTCCCAAATACGGGTCACCAGTGTTGCGCGAGGTAAGGCAACCAGCGCCTCAGCCCTTAGCACCACTGGGCTGGCCTTTGAGTCCATTTTCTGACGCAAGTGAGGGATTCCATCACAGAACTTAGACCAACTTTTTTTCTCTAACTTCCGGGCAGATTGCTGCACCTACATCCGAAAACGAATGCGAGTGTACAAAGAATGCCACTCTGTGTGTCTCACAGTTTTCACTGTAACATGTAATACTGCTAAACACACAACTCTGCGTCTTGTTTGAATCAACTCCTAACTTGTATATATGGCTTGATGTTCAGCTCTGTTTCCATTGACCTGACAAAGAGAATACAACTCTTTTTTCTCAGTAAAAAGTTTATTAAAATTTTAAACAATTAAGTGTATACATCACACAGAATTCATAGTACATAAAACTAAATCAAATTAAGATAATAAGTAAAGGTGTACTTTACACAAAATAACATTCTGTAATTAAAGTGCATCAGAGTCAGTTCACATTCGTAAAAAACAGGTAGGAGGGTTACGGAATAGCCCATTGCAGGTGCTCCAAGAAAGAGACCGGGGGCCCGATTCACAAAGGTCGTCGCAAGCTGCATGCAATGAAGCTTGCACCGACCGCTGGTGCACCAGAGATCCTGCACCCGATTCACTATTGGGTAGTATCCTGGCATCAAAGTCCCGTGGCTTGTGCCAATCCTGACACTATGCCAAACAGATAGTGCACCCTCAAGGTGTGCCACAAGTCATGGGGCAGCTCTGCACCAGTAGCACCATGGACAGCTGTCCCTGGGTGCTATGCCCCCTCAGCCCTGATCCCCATCAATATAAAACTGATATCCCTGGTGGGCTAGCGGATCCCCCACCCCAGCTTTGATCCCGGTCAATAGACAATGTAAAGCCCTGGTGGACTAGTGGACCCTCACCCAGCCTCGATCCCCCTTTACATTCAAGTTAAATCCCTGGTGGGCTAGCAGACCCCCCTCCCCAGCTCCAATCCCCCGACAATATAAAAAGTGATATCTCTGGTGGTCTAGTGGATCACCCCATCCCCGATGCCCGGTAACCCATTTTAGTATGTCCCCAAATCCTTGGTGGTTTAGTGGACCCCCCTCCACCCCACAGTGCCATACCACCCTATTCCCCCCACACCCCGTAACCCAGCCGGCGACTGGCACAACCCACCTCTCACCACTGCAGCCAGCAGCTGACTAAACTCTGACTGAGCGCATCCCGTATAGAGGAGGCACTCAGTGACTGATAGCACAATCACCGAGCACCTCCCACATGCAGTGCAGCTCTTGGTCGAAGTTTGGTCGGCTGTCAGTGGCTGAAAATGATTGTGCCCCAGTCTCCTGGGTAGCTATGGGGTGGGATGGGACTGGGGTGGTAGGGCACTGTGGGTGGAGGGGATCCACTAAAACCACCAGGAGATTTTTGGAAGTCCTAAGACAGGTTACTGAGCATCAGGGATGGGCCGATCCACTAGGACTACCAGGGATATCACTTTTCATTGTTGAGTGATTGGGGCTGGGTTAGGTCCATTAGCCCACCAGGGCTTTCAAGTGTATATTGAGGGGGATCAGGGCTGGGGAGGGAGAACCACAGCACATTGCCGCACAGTGCTTGACTGTCCCAGAGGGACATTCTAAGTAGCTTTAGACCAGCCCTGGCTGGTCTAAGGGTACTTGGAATTTGTCCCTCTGGGACTTTTTTGTGAATCCCCATCTAGGGGATATGGCAGCCTGCATCTGCTGCAAGCACTTTAGTGCCATGCCATAGCCACATTTGTGGTGTAAGGCAGAGGCAGGCCCCCTTTGGTGCAGGCAGCCTGAGTTTGTCACAGGCTGCCTTTGTGAATTGCTCTTGGGGCGTTTTTTTGGTGCAAGCTGCACCTTGCACCATTCCTTGTGGTGCAAGAGGCTTGCACCATTCCTGGGAGCTTTGTGAATTGGGCCCCAGATGTGTCTGCTAAAGAGAGAGACACCATCAGGATTAAAGCAGTAGTTCTTATGTCTAGGGGAGTGGGGTGGTATTGATGTGGTTTGAGGCTGTGAGGTAAAAAAATATTTAAATGCCCCCCACCCCCCATTTTTTGTAGTTCAGTACAGATTTAGTGCATCTCTGGTGCTGTGCTAGGAAACCACCATCTTATGATGTCCTCTTCTTTACTGCCCAACAGGCAGATCTTGTGCAGTTCAAATGTCCATCATTCCAGAATAGTTTGGAAGTTACCTTTCAATACCTGGGCAGTTAGGTCACTGAGGGAGTGGCCCTGTTCCGAGAAATGTTTCCCTACCAATGTGTTTTCATTTTTGCGAGCGATGGTGAACCTGGATAGGTTCTTTCTCCTTGTAAGCTTTTTTTCGGTTTTACCAATCTAGAAGCCATCCTCACACTTTGTACACTGCATCATTTATACCACACTGCTGGAATAGCAGGTATGCGAGTTTTGGAGTTTTAATGTGTTTCCCATGTGAGTGATGGATATCTCAGGAGAGATGTGTGTGGTCCTAGGAAAGCATTTGGGACATCTTGAAGCTTTCTTGTAGGAGATCAATCATCTGCTCGGAAACTGAGACAGAGACTGAGTTTACCCTGCAAAGAACTGTATCCATCATTCAGAAGCATTTGGCTTCAAGCAGTGTATGCCCTTGCTTCAATCCATTATTATGTCTCGGACTGGTTTAAAATATTAGAAAGCATTATTTCTGCTGACCTTGGTACTGTAATACTGTAAATTCATGTGATGGAGATTATTGACTCTATATTTGGAAGATAATGTTTACTGTTTGGTTGATGAGTAGTTGAATTGTATTTCAGAGATACCAATAAATATGATGAAGAAAAAAAAAAGGAGAGATGTGTGTGCATAATTTGCAGCGAGGCATTTTGCATGGTTTTGTACCCACCTCACCTTGACGTAACTCTGTATGGCGTTCACTTTGCACCAATTTCTCCTTCAGGCTTGGTGGTTGATGGAATGTATGTACTGGTGGTGTGGGAAATATATTTTTGCATGTCTCATCCTCAGGCAGTAGTGACTGTAAATTTTGTATTATTTTTGGTAATTTTTCCAGTTCTGAATTGTTTGTTACTACCAGAAGCATACATTCAGCTGCGCTACTTGGTTTGCACTTTAATATAGTAGTTCTTCCCTACGTGTGCAGAGTGTGAATTGTGTTTTCCTGTCCATAGTGCTGAATATTTATCCCTTCTGTTTAAGGGGATTCTTTTAGGGCAGCAAGGTGTCTATATCCCTATTTTCCTAGTTAGAACATATGTGCTGGTACCGGATGGCCTGAGACTAGGTATAATGGATGTTTTGGTGTGTGAAGGGTGAAACTTGAGCTGTGAAGGTAACTTCATCTGTCTGAAGAGTGGTGAGCAAGCTAGGTAGCCTAGGAGTGGATCCAAAAGTTGTAAAATGGGTAAGAAGTTGCCTAGGTAACAGGAATCAGAGGGTGTTAGTAAATGGTGTTCACTTTGAAGAAGGCAAGGTGATCAGTGGGGTGCTTCAGGGATCAGTATTAGGTCCAGTCCTCTTCAATGTCTTTATTAGCGACATTGCAGGAGGGCTGGATGGGAAAGTATGCCTGTTTGTGGATGACACAAGAATCTGCAACAGAGCAGACACATTGGGGGGGTGATGAGGGACGATCTGAAGAAGCTGGAAGACTGGTCAAGAGTTTGGCAACTGGGTTTCAATGCCAAAAAAGTGCACAGTCATGTACCTGGGGTACAGAAACTCGGGGGAAACATACCAATTGGGTGGGGAGGTATTGGCAATCACAGTACAGGAAAGGGACCTGGGAGTAATCATTTCTGATTACCTGAAGGTAGCAAAGCAGTGTAATAAGGCAGTGGGGAAGCTAGCAGGATGCACAGGTGCATAGGGTGGGGTATCACCAGCAGAAAGAGGGACATAGTGTCACCCCTGTCTAGATCAATGGTGAGGCCTCACCTTGAGTACTGTATCCAGTATTTGAGGCCCCATCTCTGGAAGGACATAGATTGGGTGGAGGTGGTACAGAGGAGGGCAACCAAAATGGTGCATGGCCTGCATCAAAAGCCCTACGAGGAAAGACTCAAGGAAGTAAATATGTACTCTCTAGGGGAAAATAGAGACATGATAGAGACATTTAGATACCTCAGGTATTAATAAGGTGCAGGAGGGTAGCATTTTACATAGAAAAGGATGCTTGAGGACAAAGGGAAACGCCATGAAGCTGGAGGGGAGACTCAGAGGTGATGTGAGGAAATACTTCTTCATGGAAAGGGTGGTGGACACCTGGAAGAGCCTCCCAACAGAGGTGGTGGGTGCTAAAACAGTAATAGGATTCAAGCATGCATGGGATAGATACAGGGGAACCTTAGTAACAGGGCAAGTGGGGGAAAAGACCAGAGATCAAGTACAGTCTGCGGTGGCACAGTAGATAGGAGAAAATAGGGCAGACTAGGTGGGCCAAGAGGTCCTTATCCGCTGACGACGTCTATGTTTTTATGTAGGTTTCCTATGAAAAGGTGTTTGTAGTGTTGATTTTTAAGTGTGACCATGGTTTCTAGAAAGTGCACACACTTAGTTAAGAAGTGCATTTCTGTTTGTGTTGTTTTTTACAGTTTCTATGCCTCCTCTACTCTGGCTAATTGTGGCATATTTACCTGCCTTCGGTCTAGAAGTACCGGGCTTCATGGAGTTGTGGATGGAGGAGGTTTTTTTTCATCTTTGTTATTCCCTATCTCTTTTTGTGCCATAGGGACGATGTCGTTGGGATGTAGTCCCCGATGTAAGTGTGCATCGGCATGCTCACCTGATCTGCAGCTCGCAGCGTCCCACCCAACTGTGTCTGATGTGCCCTGCTACCCGTATGTCTACAACTGGTGGTAGTGCAGTGGGATGTGGCACTCTTCCCCCTGAGAGGAGGAGAGTGCCCCCTGGGCGCTCGATCCTCTCACCCTCTCCCCCCCAGCCAGTCCCTGACAACCCAGGCTCAGTTTTCCTGGTGTTCAGCCTGGGTCCCAAAGTGGGGATCAACTGCCAGAAACATAGAAACATAGAATTTGACGGCAGATAAGGACCGCTTGGCCCACCTAGTCTGCCCATTTTCCTACCTAACAGATAAGCTGCAGATCCTAGTTAACCAACAGCTTACTTCCTCTTACCCGCCACTAGGACTGCCTTATGCCTGTCCCATGCATTCTTGAAGTCCCCCCACTATTCTTGACTCCACGACCTCCTCAGGAGGCTGTTCCATGCATCCACAACCCTCTCTGTGAAAATACTTCCTCACATTAACCCTGAGCCTCCCCTCTATCTTCAAATTGTGCCCCTTATTCTTGCACATCTCTTTTCTGGAAGATGCTACCCTCTTGAACTTTGTTAATTCCCTTGAGATACTTGAAGGTTTCTATCATGTCCCTCCTCCTTCTTTCCTCAAGAGTATACATATTAAGCTCCTTTAGTCTTTCTTCATGTCTTCTGGTGCAGACCCTGCACCATTTTGGTTGCCCTCATCTGGACAGCCTCCACTCTGTCTATGTCTTTGCGGAGATGGGGTCTCCAGAACTGCACACAGTACTCAGATGGGGTCTCACCAACTGTCTGTACAGAGGGATAACAACTTCCTGTTTTCTACTATTGATGCCTCTTCCTATGCATCCCAGTATCCCCAGCCTTCCTTACTGCCTTCTCACATTGCTTGCCCACCTTTAGGTCATCTGATATAATTACTCCAGGTCCCTTTCTATTTTACTGTTGTCAGTATCTCACCCCCATTGTGTCGCCTCCCTGGTTTTTGTTTCCCATGTGCATTAACTTGCACTTCTTTGCATTGAATCTGAGCTGCCATACATTTGACCATTCCTCCAACCTTGCCAAGTCCCTTCTCATCCTTTCCACTCCATCTTGTGTATCAACCCTGTTGCAGATCTTTGTGTCATCTGCAAAGAGACATACTTTTCCTTCCAGTTCCTCTGCAATGTCACTTATAAAGACATTAAAAGGACGGTCCCAATGCTAGACCCTGCGGTACCCCGCTAGTAACCCTCCTTTTCTTCACTGTGTACTCCATTTACTACTACCTTTGCGTCCTGTGGTCTAGCCAATTTTTATCAGGCTACCACCTTGGGACCCACTCCCAAGGCTGGCTATCTTGTGTATTAATCTTTGGGTGGGACTGTATCAAATGCCTTGCTAAAATCTAGGTAGGCAATGTCACAGCCCTCCCTGGTCTACTACTTTGGTCACCCAGTCAAAGAAATCTATTAGATTCGTCTGACATGACCTTCCCATCGTGAATCCATGCTGCCTTGGGTCCTGTACCCACTGGCCTCTAGGTACTCAACAATTCTTTCCTTCAGAAGTGATTCCATCATTTTCCCTACCACTGAGGTCAAACTAACTGGTCTGTAGTTTCCTGCCTCTGTCCTGCTCCCACTTTTGTGAAGAGGAATCACATCTGCCCTCCTCCAGTCCTTGGGTACCATCCCATCCTCCCATGATTTGTTAAAGACAGTAGTCAGCGGTGTCACTAGTTCTACCCTTAGTTCTTTTAGAATTCTTGGGTGAATCCCATCAGGCCCCATTGCTTTGTCCACCTTCAATTTTATTAGTTCTTTCAGAACCCTTTCTTCTGTAAATGGACTGGTATCGACCCCTGTCTTCAGAGTGTTTCTCTTGTTTGGTTTAGGTAACTCCCCCCCTCTTCCTTTGTGAATACTGAGCAGACATATCCGTTCAGTATCCCTGCTTTTTCACTGTCACCCTCTACCCACATTCCCTCCCCTTTATTAAGCTTCAGTATCCCTCCTTTGGTCTTTCTTCACTCCCTAATGTACCTATAAAAGGTATTATCCCCCTTCTTAACAGAATTGGCTATCCTTTCCTCGGTTTGGGCCTTTGCTAGTCTGACTGCCTTCCCAGCCTCTTTCTGCTTTAACTGATAAAGTTCTCTGTCCTGCTCCTTCTGTGTTTCCTTATATTTCCTGAATGCTGTCCTTTTCTCCTTAACCTTCCCTGCCACCTCTTTTGTGAACCATAGCGGTGTTTTCCTTTGTTGTGTTTTGTTGGTTTGCTTTACACAAAGGCTTGTTGCCTCTGTGATGGCTGTTTTGATCACTCCCCATTGTTCCTCCACCCCTCCTTCTTCTTGCCTGTTTGCTAGTGCTTTTCAGAGGCACTCTCTCATTTTCCCAAAGTCAGCCCTCCTAAAGTCTAGTACTCTTGCTTTTGTATGGCTTGATTGTATGGCTGGGTTTATCGTGAACCACACTGTTTGGTGGTCGCTTGTTCCCAGATGGCTACCCACTTCTAAATCTGAGATTCTTTCTCCATCCCCATTTGAAAGTACCAGGTCTAAGATTGCTCCCTCCCGAGTGGGTTCCAATACTATCTGTCTGAGGCATGCCCCCTGTAGGGCATCAAGAATGACCCTGCTCTTGGATGTGCCTGCAGCAAAGGTGCTCCAGTTAACATCTGGCACATTCAGGTCTCCCATCAACAATATCTCCCCTTTTTATGCCATTCTAAGAAAGCCTTCTATCATTTCTTGTCCATTCTCTCCCCTGAGATGGGGTCTGTATACAATCCCCATGCGGATTGTGGTGCCATTCCTGTCTCCAGGGTGACCCAAAGTGCCTCATCTGCTCCCTGTTTACTCTTTAGTTCTGTTGCTGTATCCCTTCCTTTACAGAGAGCTACTTCTCCTCCTCTTTACCCTCCCTGTCCCTCCTGTAGATTGTGTATCCTGGTATGTTGACATCCCAGTCATGGTTCTCTGTGTACCATGTTTCTGTGACTGCCACAATATCCAGGCAACCCTCTTCCATCAAGACCACTAGTTCAGGAGCTTGTTACACAGACTATGGGCATTGGTACTCATCACCCTCCACTTTTGATAGCCTCCCTTTTAGCCCCATTTCTGTCCTTACTGCCTTTGCCTTTTTACATTTAAATCTGTTCTGCTTCCTAATAACTTCTGTACCTTGGTGTTTACCTCACTAATCACCATGTTTTGTGGGGAGGCTCAGATTCCCTGCTCCTTTCAGTGCCTCCCCTTGCTAGTTTAAATGCTTGCCAATGAAGCATTTAAACCTCACCTAGATACTGGTTCCCCCTGGACAGATGCAGACCATCGCACCAGTATAGGTCTGCATCCTCCAGGTGGCTCCCCAGTCCCCAATGAAGCCAAAACCCTGAGCTCCACACCAGTTTTTCAACCACTCATTGAATTCCTGGTGAGAAGTGCCCTAGCATCTCCCTTGCCATAGACAGGCAGCACCTCCGAGAAGGTTACCGTATGCACTACTTGTCTAAGGCCCCTTCCCAACTCTACAAACTCCTCTTGCACTGCTCTGATCCCATTCCTAGCCAGGTCATTTGTCCCTAGGTGGACAATGAAAACCAGCTCCCTCCCTCGCAGCTCCTCCCACGATCCTGAGGATTAGCTTCCTGTCCTCAAGCCGTGGTGCAGGAAGGCACCTTACCTCCTCCCTTCCTCCCCGTTTCTACCCCCTAATGATTGAGTCCCCCACCAGGAGTTGTTTTCTCCTGTGGGTCCCATGCCACCCTCCTGTGGGTCTCCTTTGTGAAGGTTCCCAGCATCCTCCTTGGTCTCCACTGCAGGTGCCTCCATAGAGGAACCACTATCCACCAGAAGAGCGAATGAATTGTGGAGAGATACAGCTGGAGGGATGCGACTCTGTTTCACCACCCTCTCCCTCCTTGAGCCCACCCTGGTCCAGCCTCTCCTCTTTCTTGGCAACTTCTGAGGTAGTGGCATTGGCCCTGGTGGTCCCTGGGTGGGGGAGGAGGTTTCATGAATCCTAGCCAGGTCAGCCTGGAGACGGGCAACCTCCTCTCTCAGACCAGAGAGTGCCTGCAAATAGGGCACATCGCAGCCTCCAGAATGTCTCCCGAACACTGCCGCCCACAGCCATTGCACTGCACCACTCCTATCATGTCTTATTTTGTGTCCCTCTACTGTTTCTCTGGATGCTTATTCTCTCCTCTCCTTACAACTCTCACCCTTCCTGTTCTGGGACAGCAACTTCCTATCTTCTTCAGTAGCCTCCTTCTTCCTTAATCAATATCAGACCACCAGCAGCTAGGGGGGGAGAGTGAGCTACTTTTTTTACTTTAGGGTTGACAAAACCAATGTTTCTCTATGAGAATCTCCTGACTGCAAAATCAAAGGTTTGCTCAGCAAATCGGCTGACATTGCGAACCGGCCAGGAGCCAAAAGAGAAATCAGAGAGTTGGATGTCTACAGAAGTAAATATGCTGAATGCTTATTGTGAGTCAAGGCCTACCATCCAGGGACTCTTGATTGCCAGAGAGGAGCCTGCCTTTACCAGTGACCAAACTGTCTACCAGCTGAAGGGGTCACCAGCAGATAAACTGAACTTTGGCAGAGACACTTTGTTGAACTTGGGCCTTTGTCCAATCCAGCCCATGCTGCCTGTTCTTCTGCCAGCTCCAGTTTTACTGATGAGAGACCAGCTTCAGGGATCCAGCCCCTGTGCAGAAAGTCATCACAGGTTGCAGCCACCTTTAGGGAAATGCGTGAAGTGGAGGTGGATCGTGACGGCCCAGTTTCCCCATGCACAGCACCTTCCAGCATCAGATCTTCATTTCGCCAGGCCATCCTAAACCCACTGGTACAGTGAGTAAATCCAGGGTAGCTCCCTGCAACAGGCATCTTGATTTTCTAATGGTATCATCTAATGGTTCACAGTTTAATTTCTATGGTTTCCAATAGACTAGGCCAGCCGGCTGCGGATACAAATAATTTGTTCTGCCTTGCAAAACTTAATAATCATTTTCTTTAAGGGCCCCAATGTCAGCTGCAACCCCGGGGATGATTCTGGCCAGCCAGCATAGATCCTGGGTACCCAGTAGCTATGGGACTGTCTATCAGAGGGACTAAATTAAAGGTGTTTATTAAGCTGGTCTATCAGAACAGTAATCATTTGCCAAGATTTGCTCCTCCTCCCTGTTCACGTCCCCTTAATAAACCTGGTTTGTTGTGTTACTTTGAATCTAGCTTGTGAGCATATTATTACCTGGCTTAAAGTTACAGGCTCTTTACTAAATGTGTTAGACGTGCATGCTGTATTGCAAACTGTCTTTACAGAGGGTTGCAGGGCACACACCAGGACCAGAGACCCTGCTGGTAAGTGGGACAGCTGTGAACATATTGTTAATGCCTGTTGCAAACTGTATGGAGAAAGCCGTTAATGGTCATTGTCACTATCCAGGTAATTGGTCACTAGGTGGCAGTGTGGGTGGTTGTAGCTTCCCAGAGGGCTATACCAGTCTAGATAGAAACCCATGTAATTATTTCTCTTGAGTGGAGGCACCAAAATATTGTGTTTACTGAGGGTAGGGAAACCATGGTATGTGTCATTTTCGAACCCAGGCCCCTCAACCTGTCATTAGGGAGACAGGCAGGGGTAGTAACCCTAGAGATAGCGCCGCCTAGGGGTTACAAAAGGAACACATATCAGTATTGGAGCAGCTCCTTGTTTAGTCGAAGTTTAACATGCCTATGCAGCTGAAACATTACATAGCCCTTTCGGCATCCTCTGTTTTATTTCTAACAAATATATGGAAACAATGTCATGTAATTTAGTGGATTGTTTTCATCCTTGTACTTTGGTTATATACTGTTGTTGCTTTTAAACGGTGCAGTTCCTTTTGAGTACCATAGGTAGAAATCGGTGCAGAGATACAAGGGTTCCACTTTAGTCCTGGATGGATGGGGTGTATCAGGGTAAAGGCACAATGGAATTGGTTTAGGTGAACGCTTGTTAGTACTCACATCTTAAAGCCATTTCGTGGTTATTATGCCTCCTGTACAAGCTTCGGACATTGTACTTATGAAATCATTGTTCTTAAATTGAGTTCAGAAGGCTTGTATTGAATCAGTTCAGAATGTTCTACTTGCATTTGTATGCCCTATTTCGTTTTTTAGTATATTGTAATGGCTATACTGATCAATAAAGAATTTGTACTTGTATTGAATCAGTTGGAAATGTACTCTCCATGTAAACCTGTTCTTCAGTTTTTCATGAGTAAAGGGAAACCTAAAATAGAAGAAATAATTATTGATCAATTTTCACGGTAACATGCACTGCTACTTTATGCTCTGTCTTGGGGATATTTTGCAATATTGGCGGAGTTATTTTACATTGGTTGTTGTCAGCGTACCCTTTCCTATTAGGTTCTGGGTAGTACTACATGCTGATTCACATTCTCCTTTTGCTGTATTGATCTGTGATCCGCTGTACTTGCGACTAATCTTTAAATGATCCTTCCAGGTTTGGTGTGCGATTTCCCTGCATGTCTGACGCCTATGATGAACATCTTCGGAGGACCGCCTGGGAGATTGCCAAGGAACTGGGTTACACTGACTTCATCCGGGAAGGGGTATACTGCATGATAGCAGGGCCTTCGTACGAAACCATTGCTGAGAGTCGCATGCTCAAATTTCTGGGAGCAGATGCGGTTGGTAAGTCACAGGTGTGGCTCTCAGTTCACAGATGCACAAAGCCTTAGCCTTTAATTTTATTTTTTTCTCCCCACTTTTTACCCCTCCCCACCTGCAAGTGGCATCAACAAGTAGTGTCCTCGAAGATCAATAACAGTTCAGCTCACCAGTCAGCAGGGGTGGGGGCTGGAAGGGTCAAGGATGCATAATAGCATCTCCCCGTAGAACAAACCCTTCACCACCATGACAAGTCAACTCTAAAACTGACTTAGGAAATGTGACAACTCGGTCGCTCCTGAACTTTTGTGTCTCAGTCTGCAGATCATCAAGCTATCGCTAAGTCACAAAGATGGTGCCTTTATGTTCTTCATCATCTGTATAGGTCTCAATCATAATCCCTCCTCCAATAGAACAGTTTCACATCTGCTGGAGGGAGGTGGTGCTCTATTTATGGGCTTCCAACTCCCTTTAAATGCAGCGGCCTTTCTTTTGTTTATATGCAGTTTATTAAGGTTTTTCAAACATACAGACAAGGAACATGATCCATCTTACAATATATTAGGAAAAAGCAACTGGGGGAAGGGGTGACAGTGGGGGAGAGGGGAGCAAGAAAGGGAAACAACACAGTGTACTATACACTAATAATTCATAAATACTGTTCCTTATCCTGGTTTTGGGGCCTGTAACAGCCTCAGACATTTATTCTTGTAGGGGACAAAACATACCTTCCCACTAGTCATGTTCATTCTGAGAAGTGCAGTTGTCTGTCTGAGGAAAGCCACTATTGCTAGCAGACCTTGGCAGCCAAAACTGAATGCTTTGATAAATCTCCAAAAAAATGTAAATCAGTTGAACCCTTATGACGCATCACAGCCGGCTTTGTCATAGTTTGAACTGTACAATCACACTGGGCCTTGGGAACAGAGCTGGTCTCATAATATCCTCCTCCAATCCCCACGATCCTGGATGGCACCCAACTGGAGGAAGTCTTCTCCTTTAAATACCTGGGTATCTGGTAAAATCGTCATGGTGATATTTACTGCCACATCGATCCCATTCACGAGATCCTTTTACAGTAATGAAGCCTGTGTCCACTCCATGCCAGTCAAGAGATTGTTGAGAAAATGATCATCCCAGCTTTTACGTACGGAGATGTGGTGCCCCTAAATCTTCCCTGGCCAAGGATGGACCTACTCTTCTACTCCTTCTGTCATGTTACTGTTGACTTCTCTCCCTGCAGCAATAACTGTTCCCTTAACTCCTCTCTCTGTCTCTCCCCCCTTCTCTCAACAAGAGAAGGCTCTCTCACTGCATCTCCCTAGTTTCCTAATTCTGGTTTGGTTCCCTCCCCTGTGAACGTGGATCTTTCTTATCTTCTCCCTCTTCATACCTGCTGTGCAAACAAAACCGCTCTTCTGCCCCTGGATACTTTGTACAACAAGCTGTGTAGATTCATCCTTTCCAGTGGATGGTCTACACATCATTGCCTGCGGTATGACAGCTTAACTGGACATGTCCTTCTAGCAGGTGTGACTACCACTGGCTTCCTTTATTGTACAGCTGTGCACAAGGAAAAGCCCCTGATTATCTCCTAGCCCACCTCACAATCAGCACTTACCTTCTCAGTTCCCAGGAGGAAGCATGAATTTGGTAGAAAGGCCTTTGTATTACAGCACCAGACACCTGGAACAGACTCCCTCTCCAGCTGAGAAATGCTTCTAGTTTGCAAATGTTCAGGTCCACTCTTTCTAGTCACCTTAAAACTCCATGTATTTGTTTTGTTCCAGAATCTCCAACTTCCAACAAAAATACCTCCTTTTTTTAATCTAAGTCTAATCTATTGAGTAAATTGCAGAACAGTCACGGCACTCACCTCAAAGCTGCAGGCTATTCCAAAAAGACACTGAATCCTTATTTATGGTTTGCTATACATTAATTTAACTTTTATTTATAAAGTGCAGCGTGCAGCTTACAACGGTGGCCACCCTAGTGGGGGGGCAGCTGAAAGAGACCTAACGTTTCACCAGCAACCCTGACTTTTTTAAATGTAGTGCCCCCTATGTTTCATACACTTATATAGCAGCAGGTCACATGGTAAAATACATTGTGTTTAAACATTTTTAAAGTGACATACAGTGCTAACAATGTGCAAGACCAACACAGAAAGTGCAAACCAATTAAATTGTTTCAATGTTACCACATTAACCATCATACACTTTAAGTGTCAGTTAACTACACTGTAGTTACACTGTAACTACATTGTAACTTCATTGCAATTGCAGTGTAGTTGCATGCAACAGACATGTAACTACAATGTAATTATCTTGTTGCATGTAATTAATGATTAGTTACATCGTCCTCTGCCATATGGCCTTGTCCTTGCTTGTAAGGTTAATTTATATGTTAATAGGGTCTCCGAGAGATGTCTTTTAATGTATAAGGGACTTGTCTCATGAGGTTTGGGTGAGAGGCTAGCGAAGCAAAGCTAGCAGCTCCAGTCATCACTAAACTTATAACTGATCTGCTAAACCTGCCCTTCACATCGGGCCCAGTCCCAGATCTATGGAAAAATGGCCCACTTGGTGCCTAAGAATAAGAGAGGATCTACTGATCAAACTAGTACGGTCCCCACTGCTTATAACGGGCACATATGTGCAAGCACATTCTGCCCGTTATATGGGTTGGTCGCAGTAAACAAACTGAATATTTTTTATTGATCTGGGGTGATATGGGGGAGGCAGGAGTATTGTAAAATGCTCCCTGTTACCCACTACATTTGTTTTCACAAGTAGCCAGTCTGTGGGTCAGGACCATAGAGTCTGTGGGGGTTTCTACGCTGTTTAAATTAATCTAATTTAATCTGCCTGTTTACTGTGTGCCGTGCTGTATGTACCGCAATGTCAGAGATCGGAAGTGATCTCTCAACAGCTTTCTCCTCGCTTCTCACAGTGCAGCCTGTTATCTGTTTTTACACTGCAGCTAGTTTCTAGTTTTCACAAGCAGCCAGTCTGTGGGTCAGGACAGTGGAGTCTGTGGGGGTTTCTACGCTGTTTAAATTAATCTGATTTAATCTGCCTGTTTACTGTGTGCCGTGCTGTGTGTACTGCGATGTCAGAGATCGGAAGGGATCTCTCAATAGCGTTATCCTTGCTCCTCACAGTGCAGCCTGTTATCTGTTTTTACACTGCCCTTTCTATTTCGGGCAGTTTAGCTGGTAATTAGTGTCGATTCACACTTTGGCAAGCTCTGCAAACTGCCTGTCAAAGTGTGAACTGACACTAATTAGGATCTAATCTGCCCAAAATAACAGGTGGGCATTGAACGCTATATCCAGTGTTTTTAACACTGGAGCCTATGGAACTGGTAAACGGTTTTTAAAATTTGCCCAGATAAACCGATTGCCCACCTAAAGCGTGGGCACTATAAGTGGAGCGGACTGTAACTACAGGCCAATTTCAATACTTTTTCCTTAGCGAAGATAGAAGAAAAGCTGGTGTGTGGTCAACTGATGGGCTGTGGACTACTAAATGATTGTCAGAATGGCTTTAGAAAGGGGCACAGGAGGAGGTCTGCCTGAGTCAGGTTCACAGATGAGGAGCATAGGGCCATGTAGATGGGGTCTCCGAGTTGTGCCATGCTGTTGGATCTGATCAAAGCATTTGATCTTGTGGACCGCAAGATCCTTGTTAAAAAACATATGAGAACGTTGGCTCAGCTGGGCACCTGTCAACTTGCTTTAGAATTATGTAAATAGATCTCGGTCTATTAAAACTGGAAATGTTCACTCATCTGTCAAGAATATTAGTAGTGTGCAAGAAAAAGCTGCTCTTCAGTATGTGGTGCCTATGGCAAAATTACTATTCGAACTGCTTAAAAGCCAAGAACACACACACACCAGTCCCGTCACATAAGGAAACTGCAGCCTTACAAGTATTTCTTCAAAAAGTTGCTTCTTTATTTCTTCCAGTATAAAACAGCATACAAAGACCAGGCAGGTCCCTCTCCTGCCTGGTGTTTGTATGCTGTTCTTTGCTGGAAGAAATAAAGGAGCAACGTTTTGAAGAAGTACAGTACGTGTAAGGTTGCAGTTTTCTTATGTGATGGGACTGGCATGTGTGTGTTCTTGGCTTTCATGCAGTCCTGTCAAGAATATTACTTGTGGTGTGCCCCGAGGATCCAAGCGTGGCCCTTTATATTTTCCATGTTCATAAATAACTTATCAGATATATACTCAAACTCCAAATGACGACGTTATGCAGAAGGCGTTGTCTAGTGTAAACCTGCTGCAGACATTAATGCATCTCTGACCCTCTACAGTTTGAGAATGGGCTGGTCCAACATAAGCTAGTCCAGAACGAAAACTAAAGAGTTGCCTTTTGGCTCTGTGCCTAAAGTTGGCTTACAAAAAGCTAATTTTAAAATTTACATATCTGAAGACTCTGAACTAGAGTATGTTTTTTTTTTCCAATTCCATGTTTTGCCCACCTGGCCCTCTGGTTAGGACCTCTTTCCCCTACTGCCAGTGCCTCCTCCCATCCATCAAGGCCTCTATTACCCAAGCTCGTGGGAGGACTGCTCGTGCCACCTGCGATTTATTGTTATGTTGCCCCCTCAGATTCCCTCCCCCCAGGTGGGGCCTGCCATTCTGCTGTTTGACAGTCTACCCCTCATACCTAGCCACCTGAAGGGGAGGTGAAGACTGGGAGAAGAAACCAGAAGCCAGAAAAGGGATGCCTGATGGTGTACAAGGGAGGCAGACAGAGCTCTATCTGCCTGTCCAGCAACCGATTTGCCCCTTTTTCTTTCTCCCCTGGGAGGCAGCCATGTAATGCCACTTAAGTCTTGCATCCACATGTGCACAAATTCTGCTAGCCACATTCTAACCCTATCTGCAGTCAGCCAACTCAGCCACCCCGCTAGCCAGCCTTTGCTAGGTGGCAGTAAAATGGTGGGTCATGCAAGGTCCCCCCTTGAAGGCTGACAGCAGTCCAATGGACCCTACATCTTCCTTCCCCGGCTAACATCTGATGGCTTGAGCTCGCTCTGAAACCTGGGTTGTCAGCATTTCGAGCAGTAGCACTGGCACTGCACCAATGAGCTGGCTGAACCAGAAAATGTTGATCCCTTCACATATTTAGGGGTCCACCTACATCCATAGTGAACATACTCTGATGATACTCGTAAAGTTACTGTCAGTGCACCAGAAAACAGGCTGCTAGTACAGGTTGAAGAGTTTCCTGACCAAATAGTTGAGGACCTCGCTAGCGCAACAAGATATAATACCCATTCCAGATTATGGGGCAATTGTAGTTTACTGCTCTGCTCACCAAATTGGCCAAGAAAAAGCCCTGTATAAAAAGATAGGCTTACTTGTAATCATGGGAGATCAAAGGACACGTCACTGCTCAGACTGCACTCAATTAAACTGGTTACTTGTTTTCTCTCATACAGCTCTTTGACCCTTGACCCATCACTTGCGCCTCACATTCGGATCCTCTGTCAGTGACCCCTCAGCACTGTCTGGTGCTCCACCCACTGTCATAGCTGGTGGGGACCCATGGGGTGCACGGCCAGAGAGTGTCGATGACCGTCATTTAGATTGCTCAGGCGCTCCCTGGCCCCCCAGAGAGGGTCCCTATGGTGGTGGAACCTCAGCATCATCCCTCCATGGCTGGAAGTACAGCCATGCCGCAGAGCCACCCCAGCCCCCTTGGCTGCCCAGCCTAGCTCTGAGTCTGCTCCTGAAACCGGGTCACCAGCACGGAGTGGGACTCACTACCCACTGGCTATCGGACAGCTCCAGACTGGTCACCTTTTTTTTAATCAAGCTTTTTCTTCTCTCCCCCCACTGGCCTGACAGCAGCCCCCCAGCCCTGTCACCAACCTTCTCATGGACTTAATGGTTATCTGCTACTTCCTAGTACCACAGCAGTGGTGATTGGCCTGCCATGTCAGTTGGGCATGGGCCTGTGGGGGGTGCTAGTCCAATGGCAGGCAGGGCTTTTTCCTCCAGCTACAGCCCTCAAAGATCAGCTCCTTTCTGTCTCCAAGCATACCCATTGTAGCCATTCCTTAAATGGCCATTGGTTGGACAATCAATGGGGGTATAGTCAATACTGTACACTACCATTGGTAAGTTCAGTTGGTGGGCAGCCACAGAGGTGTGCGGAGGGCTATGATGCTCGCCGATTGACTGGCCTTGCCTGGGACGGGGGAGCGGGGTGGGATGTGGGTGCCTGAGTGGGTGGTGGGGTGGGAGGCCACTACACTATGGGAAAGGGGTCGCGGGACACTTACGGTGATCGGGGTCATGGGGGGGGTTCCAGTAGACTACCAGGGATTTGGATTGCTTCATTTATTGTACTGACACCGCACTTGGGGTTCGGGCATGGGGAGGGGGGTTCCACTAAACTACCAGGGCACTTTGGGGGTGTTATTTCTATTTGTTTACCATGCAGTTAAGGTTGCTGGATTGGAGGGGGGTTCTGGGGAGGGGGGTTCCACTAGACTACCAAGGACCTTCGGGGAGTTTTATTTTTATTACTTAATGCCATGATCGGGGTTCAGGGATGGGGGTACCACTTGACTACAGGGGCTAGCAGACTGCTGTGCACCAGTGTGCACTACTGCAGGCTGCCTGTGGGTGGCCAGAAGTTAGGCAGGGTTTTTCCATGCCTAACTTTGTGCCGTTCATCACCTGCACTTAGCGGCCCATCTCCTTTGAATATCCCACTGTGCGAGATATTCATGGGCATGCCCCCCAACTTGGGCTTGCATACATTAACTTTGGGCAGTGGCCCATCCCAGTTGGGGTGCCCCATCTCTCTCCTGTGAATTTGGGAGTTTGGAGCAGCTTCTGGGATGAGCGGTTCATCTTTGTTTGTGCCAGAGATGCGCCGCTCATCTCTTTTGAAAATGTGGGCCTATATGTACAGTTACTGTGTCTCTTGTAAATGTTTAAATGTGCAGCTACTGTGTCTCTCGTAAATGTTTAAATGTGCAGTTACTGTGCCTCTTGTAGATGTTTAGAAGTAGTTACTATGTTTCTTTTCTGTGTTTATATATATAGTTACTGTGTCTCTTGTAAATGTTTATATGTACAATTACTTTGTCTCTTGTAAATGTTTGTGTACAGTTACTGTGTCTCTTGTGTATATTTACAGTTACTGTGTCTCATAAATGTTTATATGTATAGATACTGTGTCTCTGTTGTAATTGTGTGTGTGTACAGTTACTGTGTCTTTTGTAAATATTTATATGTATAGTTGGTGTGTCTCTTGTAAATGTATATATGTACAGTTACTGTGTCTGTTATATATATTTATATTTACAGTTACTGGGCCCAAATTCTCAAAGCCCTAAGACTGACTCAAGGTTCCTGCATTAAACATGAATGACACATGTGGTGCCTTACGTCAAAAGATGTGGCTTTCTTATTCTGAAACACGGTCTGCATCAGAATGGGAAGCCGCTGAGCTGAAGTGGCACTGCGCCACCCTTGCAACCTATTTTGGGGCAAGCCAGGTCACAAGGGGGCTTGCACCATGGCATGGCTGCAACATCACCTTTATGGGGATTCTAAAAGCCCCACCATGGTCATGGGACAAGGCACGACATAGACCAGCCAGGAGGTGGTCTAAGTAGCTTGCGCCACATGGAGGGTGGAGATTGTGCTGCCTGGGGCATATAGGACAGGAAGATGGCAGAGGATGAGTCAGGGGGAGAGCTGTGACAGACTATTACTGAATTGGCACCCTGGGGGGTGTGCGTACAGTGTGATAACTCTCGTAAATGCCAGCATGTCCACAGTACTGTACTACAATGTACAGTGACAAGTACCCTTACAGTATATACATTTCCAGCCCTAAATAAACACAATAAAGATGGGACCACAGAAACATCAGCAGAATGGGGCATCATAGAGCACCATAACACAGCAGACAGCACGACTGTAGAGTGGTGTCTATATCTCTGCACAGTCATGCTGTCTGCTGTGTTACGGTGCTTTGTGATGCCGCATTCTGCTGATGTATCAATGGTCCCACCTTTATTGTGTTAATTTAGGGATGGAAATGTATATACTGTCAGGGTACTTGTCACTGTACATTGTAGTACAGTACTGTGGACATGCTGGCATTTACAAGAGTTCTCACGCTGTGCCTGCACCCTGCCAGGTGGCAATTCAGTAATAGACTTGTCATAGCCCTCCCCCGACTCATCCACTGCCACCCACTTATCGCTTATGCCCCCAGGCCCCCTTCTGGTGAGTGGTTTCTCCCCCCACCATTGCAGCCCCTCTAGTGCTCGACGGGTGGGGGAGGGGCCGGATCCCTGTGGCAGTTCCCGCAGGTACACCAATTGTTTGTCACTGCAAGTGACATACGGCAAACCTAGGGACTTTGGCACCGGGACCCTGAGTTTTATAGAATTGGGCTCAGGGTCCCTGGTGCAGCCCGAGTTTGTCGCATTCCTGGAGTGACAAAACTTGCGTTGCTCCAAGGGATTGTTGAGAATCGGGCCCACTGTGCCTGGTAAATATATATATGTACAATTACTGTGTCTTGTAAATGTTTGTATGAACAGTTACTGTGTCTCTTGTAAATGTTTATATGTATAGATACTGTGTCTCTATTGTAAATTTTTATGTGTACAGTTACTTTGTCTCTTGTATATATGTACAGTTACTGTGTCTCTTATATATATATATATATATATATATATATATATATATATATATATATATATATATACCTGTATATACAGTATATATGTACAGTTACTGGGCCCATTCTCAAAGCCCTAAGACTGATGCAAGGTGCCTGCATTAAACATGAATGACACATGTGGCCTACGTCAAAAAAAATGTGGCTTTCCTTATTCTTGCAAACACCTGTCTGCATCAGAATGGGAAGCATTTGAAGTGGCACTGCTCACCCTTTGTGACCTACTTCGGGATGTGCCAGGTTGCAAGGGGGCGTGCACCATGGCAGGGCTGAAACATCCACTTTTTTGGAATTCTAAAAGCCCCACCATGGCTGCAGGACAAGGCACAACATAGACCAGCCAGGAGGTGGTCTAAGTGGCTTGCGCCACATGGAAGGTGGAGATTGTGCTGCCTGGGGCATATGGGATGGAGGGATGGCAGAGGATGAGTCGGGGAGAGCTGTGACAGACTGTTACTGAATTGGCACCCAGTGGGGTGTGCGTACAGTGTGATAACTGTCATAAATGCCAACATGTCCACAGTACTGTACTACAATGTACAGTGACAAGTACCCTGACAGTAAGCACATTTCCAGCCCTAAATTAACACAATAAAGGTGGGACCATAGAAACACCAGCAGAATGGGACATCATAGAGCAACATAACACAGCAGACAGCACGACTGTACAGTGATAAGATGCCCCATTCTGCTGATGTATCAATGGTCCCACCTTTACTATGTTAATTTAGGGCTGGAAATGTGCATACTGTCACGGTACTGTAAAACCACCACTTCTGCTGGCAGTCTGTTCTAGGTGTCCACTACTCTTTCAGTGAAGTAGTACTTCCTCACGTTGCTCTTAAACATCCCCCATCCAGCTTCATCGTATGCCCTCTGTTTCTGGTGCTCTTCCTCATTTGAAAGAGACTCCCCTCTTGTAACTTGTTCACCTCCATGAGGTACTTGTAGGTCTCTGTCATGTTCCCTCTCACATGCCTCTGCTCTAGGGTGTACATGTTGAGATTCCTCAGTCTTTTCTTGTAAGGCTTTTGATGCAACCGCTGCACCATTTCCGCTGCCCTCCTTTGTACTGCCTCTACTGTGTCTCTTCTGAGGTGTGGCCTCTAGAACAGGACACAGTATTCCAGGTGGGGTCTCACCAACAATCAATACAGTGGCAACACCACCTCCCTCCTCCTGCTGTTGATGCATCTCTCTATGCATCCCACTGAACCTACCCCCTGCTTTCGGTGGTGGAGCTAGGTTTGGGAACTGGGGAGGGCATTCAGTCAATCATGGGCTCCACAATGGGCACTAAACAGTGAATAAAGATGGTGGTGGGGCACCACTGCTCATACTGGGCAGCCAGGAGGAGCAACCGCCCCCCCAGCCCCCCCCAGCTCTGCCACTGCCTGCTTTTTCACTTTGCCCTGCCACTTTGAGGTCTTCAGATATGATAACCCCAAGGTCCCCTTCCTGCATAGTGACTATCAGTACATCCCTCCCAATCCTATACTCATCTCCTGAGTTTCTATGCCCTTGGTGCATCATTTCACACTTTTGGGCGTTGAACCCCAGCCGCTATGCCCATGAGCACTCCTCGAGTTTCCCAAGGTCCCTACGGATTCTCTCCAACCCCTCCTGAGTATCCACCCTATTACAGATTTTGGTATCATCTACAAAGAGACATACCCTCCCTTCCAGTTCTTGTGTAGTGTCACTTATGGAGACATTAAAGAGGACCGGTCCCAGTACTGAGCCCTGTAGCATCCCACTGGTCACTCACCCCTCATTAGACTGAGTGCTGTTAACCACCACCCTTTGTTGCTTATCCATTAACCGTTTTTTTATCCAGTTTACCACTTTGGATCCCATCCCTAGGTTGTTCAGTTTCTTTATCAGTTTCCTGTGTGGCTCAATGTCAAAGGCCTTGCTAAAATCCAAATAGACCACATCCGCTGCCTTCTCCGATGTAGTTCCTTGTTCACTGAGTTGAAGGAATCAATCAGATTAATCTTGCATGATCCTACCCCATGAATACATACTGCATTTGATCTTGTAGTTCCTATCCAAGATAATCTACTAACCTTTCCTTTCACAGGATTTTCATTAATTTCCCTACCACTGATGTGAGACTGACTGGCCTATGGTTACTAGTTTCCTCCCTGCTGCCAGTCCTATGTAGAGGGACCACGTCTGCTTTCCTCCAGTCCTCTGGACCCATGCCTTTTTCCAGTGAACTGTTGAATAAGGCCATCAGTGGTGAAGCATGCACCTCCTTGAGTTCCTTTAGTACCCTTGGGTGTATCTCGTTTGCTCCCATGACCTTGCCCACTTTCAGAGCTGCAAGTCCCTTCAGGACTCTTTCATCTGAAAATAGACTTGTCCCTCTTCCCTCATTGTTCCTACTGTCCTTTAGTGGACTGCCCCCCCCATCACTCCACTGTTTGTTTTTTAATTCAAATTTTATTGATTTAAAAAAAAAACAATGAACAAAACAACATATTTTAGCAAAACATCACAATACCAAAATACAGAAAAGACTATACAATATCAGGAAAGTATCATTGTGATCATATGAAAACATTTATGTGAATATCTGTAAATGCAATCACAATACTTATATCTATGACTGTAATACATTAAAGATTATTAACAGTATGTGAGCAACATTCTATAAAAGGGCCCCAGGTATCATTAAACATTTCATTTTGATTAAGTAGTGAGTAGCTGATTCTCTCATTATTTTCCCAAACTGCTAGTGGCTCCAACCATTGTCTGATAGAAGGCACCAAAAGCTCTTTCCAGTTCTGAAGTAATAACCTTTTAAAGGCAAGAGTTACATAAATGAACCATATTTTGTATGCCTTTGTAAACCAAGAATTCCAGAAATGTCCCCCATGATGAAGATCAAGAGGGAGAAAGGAATGGGCGTCCGTAGGAATGCTCGGCAAACTGCCTGAATTTGTTTCCATGTATTCAAAACTCCTTTACCGTGCCATAACAGGTGACCCAGGCCTGCATTTGCCATGCCACATCTCCAACATAAATCATCATTAGTCAGGCCCATGCTATAAAGTTGCCTAGGGGAATAGTAGTAGTAATGTAATATTTTGAATTGAATTAGTCTCCCTTGAGTTTCTCTGCAACACTTCCTTGCATTTTCCCATAATTTGTCCCATGCATCCTCTGAAATGTTAACAGCCAAATCAATTTCCCATTTATGTTTAGCTGAGTTTGTTAAGAAAGGGTCAGTTACAATGATATTTTTATAAATAAGACTAAAACCTTTCGGTAAGAATGCTATTTTAAGTAAATTGTCCCATGCTTCATAGGATTTGAGAGTGTAGTTTGCATCCAGGAATTGATTTCTCATGAATTGTATTATTTGTAATATATGCAAAAATCTTATTTATTCTGCTGAAATTTATGTTTAAGGTCCTCAAATGAAAGCAGCCTATTATATTTATCTACTATATCACCTATAGTTTTAATACCCCTTACCCATCCAGTCTTTGTTTACCAGCTCCTTGCCACACATCGTAAACATTGTATTATGCCAAATTGGCAGGAACTGAAGAGGAACATGTTCCACCTTTCTGATTTGGTTATATTTTTTGCAGGCCAAAATTGCTATCTGGAGGGTAGGGTGATTTTTTTTTAATTTAGGGGGATTTTCTTAAAAAGGAGATCAGTTAAATTTAATGGGAAGACTAGGTTTCTTTCTATGTTGAGCCACAAAGGAGAGTTTTGTATGTCTTTGGGAGCCAGCCAAAATGCCGCTTGTTTAATCTCAAAAGCCCAAATATATCCCTGCCACCAGGGTAATGCCCATCCTCCTTTTTTTTACAGGTGCTCTTAACTTATTTTTAGATAACTGAGGGTGTTTTTCTTTACATAAAAAACTGTGAAATGACTCTGTCAATTGTGTTAAACCATTCCATTGGGATATTCACCAGGAAGTTGTTCATAAAGTAGAAAAATTTGGGAGCTATAATCATTTTTAGCGTATTTATGTTCCCCCAAAGTGATAAATGTAATTTAGACCATTTGTCCAGAGTGGTTTTCATATCATTAATTTAGATATATTTTAATAAAGGATCCTTTCAAATGAGTCAAAAAGGCAAATACCTAAGTATGATAAGCCCTTGGAAGGCCAAGCTATGTCCAAATCGTTTTTCAACTTTACTAGTTCCAAGGAGGGTTGGCTTAGTCTCAGGCATTCTGATTTACCCCAGTTAACAAAAAGCCCAGAAATGTTTCCAAAAACATTTAACAGTTCTTTAAACTTGTGTAAAGAAACCGTGGGCTGAGAAAGGGTCAGTAAAACATAACCTGTGAAAGCAAATACTTTGTTACAGTATTTCCAAGTTTAATTCCAAATATTCTGTCTGACTGTTGTATCCTCCTAATGAGAGGTTCAATAGCAAGAATAAATATCAAGGGAGATAATGGGCACCCTTGCCTAGAACCCATGTGTAAAGGAAAAGGGGAGGATCTCAACCCACTTGCAATTACACAGGCTCTAGGTTTTGCATACAGTGTCAGAATCCATTTTAGGATGCCAGGACCAAACCCATTACATTCTAGGACTTTATATAGGTACCCCCATTCTAAGGAATCAAATGCTTTACCTATCTCCAAGGAGATTGCTATGGAAGCTAAATTACTATCCTTTGCCCGTTTGGTTGCCCATTAAACTGAAAACAACCTCCGAAAATTGTCTGAGGATTGTTTGCCTTTCATAAAGTCTACTTGCTCCTTCCCAATCAAGTTAGATAATACCTTACAAACTCTATTTGCTAATATTTTAGCAATTATTTTGTAGTCGAAATTTAAAAGTGAGATTGGTCTGTAGTTACTATGTTCTAGTTCACTTTTACCTTTCTTATGTAACAGACAAATATATGCTTCATTCATTGAGTCTGGGAGTAATTCATCTGAAAAGGAGTCTTGGATAGCCTCCAAAAGGTGAGGGCTGATGGAAAGACCTAAGAATTTATAAAATTCCTCTGGCAACCTATCTGAGCCTGGGGATTTCTCTTTCGGGGCCTTGGCAATAACCTGCAATCTCTTGCAAAGTAATAGGATTATCGAGCAAGGATCTTTCAGAAGCATTTAGACTAGGTAAATTAGACTGCTTAAGGAATTCTTCTATGCAGCCTTTCTCTATTGACCCTTGAGAATTGTATAAGTCACAGTAAAACTCCTTAAAACAATCATTTATTTTCTTCGTATTGTATGTAATTGCTCCATTTCTTTCCCTTATACCTTTAATAACATTATGATTTTGTTGTTTCTTAAGTCTATATGACGATAACTTCCCAGCTTTCCCCCCCGACTACCAAAAATCATGCAAAAGAGGGAATATTCAATTTTAGCAGAATTAATTTTGTTTATTTCATATTTCAATCCTAGTATGTTAAGTAACCCATCTTTTAAATTCCAGGAGTTTGTTTTCAGGTCTGACCAGGCTTTTTCCAACATGTCCTCTTTCTCTTTAAAATCTTTTACTTTCTATTTTTTCTTTCTGGATGCATAACTTATTATGCATCCCCCTATAAATGCTTTGTATGTGTCCCAGACAACCTTAGCTGAAGTTTCCCCATTACAGTTTATTTTAAAGAATGAAGCTGTCTCCTCCTGTAGCAACTTTTTAAAGGTAGACTCTAACAATAAAGATGAGTTAAATTTCCAACTACTCAACTTTTGTTGTCCAATAAGAATAATAACACTATTCAGTAGACAGTGGTCCGACACTAGAAGATTTTCATAACTTACATGACTGATGTTACATAAGGCAATAGGTATGAAGAAATAGTCAAGCCTACTGAATACTCCATGTCTTGCAGATAGAAAGGAAAAATCCCTACCAGTAGGATGCAGCAACCTCCATATGTCTAATAGACCCAAATCTTTTATCATTTTATGAAGGCTTTTTGTGAGAATTGGATAGGGATCTTCTGCCCCTAAATGATGTTCTGTCTAAAACGGGATCCATAACTTCGTTGAAGTCCCCCCCAGCATAATCTCATACTCCCCAACACTAGCTATTCGAAAAGTTAGGTTTTGAAAAAAATCCTTCTGATTTGTATTTGAAGCATAAATGTTGCATATTGCCACATTTATCCCATATAGACAGGGCCCCTGGTGTTCTGCGGCAGAATTTTCTGATTTCTTCGGCAGGGCTCCTTGACTTCTGCAGCAGCATTTTCTGATTTCTGCGGCATGATTTATTCATTTCTCTGGCAGAATGCAGTCCTGTCATTGGCTAAATATGATGTGATGTCATCGATGACACCATATGCTGAGCATGGGGGGGGCTTCAGGATAAATGAGGTGGCAAAGAAAGCCTGACACTGTGAAAAAACAGCATATTTATATGAAAATTCACCAAAAACAATGAATTCTGCGGCACTATATATATTCTGCGGCATTATGCAAATTCTGCGGCAAATTCCGCAACCGCAGAACTGCAGAATTCCAGGGGCCTTGCATATAGACTCCCTAATAAGATCTGGTACCTTCCCTCTGTATGTGTTTAATGACCCTGCTTAATGAAGTTTACCCCCTTCCTAGTGAATATTGCAACCCCTCTTTTTTTTGAGGAAAAACTACAATGCTCTACTGTTGAAACCCAACCACGGGCACATTTGTCTGCTTCTGATGCTACAAGGTGGGTCTCCTGCAATAGAGTGATATCAGCCTTATGTTTATTTAAATGATTTAATATCCGGTATCTCTTAACTGGAGAATCTAGGCCCTGAACATTCCAACTAATGATATTCACTGTATTCATTTTGTCTATAAATACAGCAATAGAAAGTTTGCAACTCCAGTAATGAAATAAAAGGAACTAATCAATATATAACTTAAAGGTATACAGGAGCTAGTAGTTACTTTTCTCTTATGGGGTTGTATAAGGTTTATTGTAATTATTATGGTGATTACCGTAGTAGACTTGTAGACATACACACTAAAGAAGGGCGTGAGCAACCCACTGAGAAATATATCTCAAAGTGGAACGCACAACTTTTTGACAGCCAGAACTTGAGATCCCACACATGGCATTAGATATTAAGATTTCCTTAGAAAAGCTGAAAGTCTTCCTCGTAAGTTATTTGAAGTGTATTTGTACCGTTAACCTTTTCAAATATTAAGTACTACAACTCTCCCTCACAGTAGTCATACAAGCTCCTCTAAGTAATATTATAATGTACGCAATGCATCAAGACTACCAAACTCCCTATTTAGTTGATACCAAAACCTCCAAATGTATAGATACAGATTTAAACAGATCAAAAGGTGCATATCTCTGCACATACCTCTTCTTACCTTTCCCTTAAATCTGCAGCTGAAGTCAACAGGGACGCCCATCTCTATAGATAATAAAAAGGTATCCACTCAATGACAAGCCATTCCTCCAGCCCTGACCTGTTAAGAATGTACATTTTCCTTAAATAAATCAGCTTAGGAATTATTGGCCCTCAAGTTTCACAAATCAGTAGCCTTGCTGCATCAAAATGTATTGTAGATGTACATATTTTGAATGGGAACCTTATCATCTGAGACTAACAATAGTCCCTAACAGGTAGACCCATGACAGCCTGGAGACATAACATAGCAATGAAATATGAGATGTGAACCTTTAAAACTGTCAAAACCGTACAAAAGAAAAAGAAATATATATATATATATATATATATATATATACTCCAGTCTGTAACCAGTATTGCTGCATTGCTACTTTATAAAAGCCCTTGATACCCCAGTATCCACGAGAAAACAGACCCTTTGTAAAAGGAGCTAATATCCTTCTTTCAAATGTACATAAAAAAAAAAAAAGGATTTAAAAGAGAAAAGGTACAAATATTTTAACCTGGAACTCCTGAATAGGTTAATAATGCCTATTATGCTAGAATTTTTCACTAAAAAACATTGACAAAACGTTGTACCTGCTTTTGTGAGTCAGCAGACAGGCTCCAGGATAAAAACGAGGACTGCCAAAAGGACTTTCTTAACCTTTGACCTCCAAACTCTGCCCTGTCAACCCTTTTAATATTCCTCTTTTTTAAAAAAAAATAATGAACAGAAATAAAATAAGCCTAAAACCTATCATAAGAAACAAAGTATATAAAAACGGATTGTTAGTGCTCAAGAGTTAATCATAACTCGAAATAAAAGGGGTTCAGTTTTTCTGCTCGAAAAGGACCATGTGACTGTGTCTAGCCAGTCACTGGCGATCTGCCACATTCGTCGAGGGGAAGACCACTCTTACTGTTACCTCACAAGGCTTCAAGTGTCCTGTTCATAGTCCGAGACATTTGGAGAGAAAGGTTCATCAAATATGTCTTCTACGGGACTAAAACTACTCCTCAGACACTCCTGTGAGTCAATGGTAAGCCTTGAAGCTTTCGCTGCTCCTTTCGCAAAAGCAGAACTCTCCATGGATCTCGAGTTGCTGCTGGTGTTAGGGATTACGCTCTTATTTTTAAAAACAGTCTGTGCCCTTCTAATAATTTTGATGACCAGGCCAGCGATTTCAGTATAATTTTGGGGGGTCTGAAGGTCTCCTCAAAAAATGTCTCAGCACTGGAATAGATGGTTGTTTTTCCACCATTTGAGCACTTGCTTTGGAGGGTGAATTGTGTGGACTGTTTCTTGATTCAGGAGCTCGTGGCTGGAGTGCTAATTGAGAACCTCTAGGGCAATGGCTTCCATTGCTGGCAGTTTGACTTTGTTTGAAATTTGAATACATCCTATGTTTGTTTTCTAAAAGTTCAGTCACCTCTGGCCACGATCTAGTAATGAACTCCCAAGCCTTGTCTGCTGAGGTGAAACTATGAGTTCTCCCCCTTTTTGACACCACAAACACTACAGGATATTTAATATTGTATAACACATTTCGTTTTTGTAGCACAAAACAAATGTCACTGAACAATTTCCTTTTCTCCACAATCTCGGCTGAGAAATCCTGGAACATATATATTTTATCTTTACCCCAATAAAGTGCCTCTTTCTGTCTAGCCACAGCAAGTATTTCCTCTTTCACATTAAATCTTAAAAATCGAACAATGATTGGCCTCAGTTTTTGTCCTTGCTTGGGAGGGGGCCTTAAAGACCTGTGGGCTCTATTTCCATGGGCCCCGGCCAACTGTAATTTAATAGATTTGGGAGAAAGTCTTGCAAAAATCTAGTCATACAGTTCCCTTCTAGCAAATTCAGGGACCCCAACAATTCTCAAGTTATTTCTCCTGCTACAGTTCTCCAGATCATCTATTTTAACCCCCAGAGCCTCAATTTTAGACAGACTGTGTTCCGATTTGTCTTCAAGAGCACTTAAGGACTCTTCAATCAGTGCTAACCTCTCCTCTGTAGTTTTAAGTCTTTCTGGTAAAATCTCTGATTTCTCTTTTTCTTTGCCAGTTTTCTGTTTTAAGCTCATTATGTCCACGTGCATAGACTGTAATTTGTCTTTTATAAACTCCATGTCAACATTGCCCTTATTGTAGCTCTTGTTGGTTTGTTTACTGTTGAAAAGAGATTTGTCAGGACTTACAGAGGATTCAGAGGAACGCAAGGGGGTGTCCCCGTTCTGTGTTACAACTCCGTCCGGTCTGCCCTTAACATCATTCAGCATGCTGAACTGCTATAGAGCCGCTTACAATGTAACTTGCAAAAAAAAAAAAGAAAACTAGATGACTGAATTACTCAAAACTTGGAGGAAGTAAGCAGCGGTACTCCATATGGATAGTGATTGAGTTTTTTTTACTAAAATATATACTTTAACACTTTAAATTACTAATGATATAATGGGTGGTGGGAGAGCTTCTCTTTCAAGCTGTCATTGCTTCAAACGCTGGTGCGTGACCCCCGTCACTCTACTGTGAAGACTGAGCAAAAGTACCTGTTCAGGATGTCAGCTTTTTCTTGCTCCTCTTCAGTGCAGTCCCCCTCTGTCATCCTCTTTATCCTCACTATCTCTCCCCTTGCTTTCCTCTTCTCACTTATGTACTTCAAGAAAACCTTATCCCCTTTGACTATCCTTTCTTCTGTCTGCACCTCTGCTCACCTTATGCATAAAAGAAAAACTGGGCACACACCACAAAGGCTGAGATAAATCAGATGGCTGTATTTCTGTTATTTAGCACCGCATGCCATGACACAGGGCTAACACCCCTAAGTATCGACTCAGCAGCGTGGGTCTTCCTCAGGGGGTCAGGTGCCACGTGGCTGCGTTGATATGTGTGTGCCCAGTTTTTCTTGTCTGCATTATATTCCGTTTATGCTGGAGCACCTGTGGAACAGTTGATGTGCGTCCCCCTGCTGTTGTACTAGCTTTGCTCATCTCATTGCCTCTCCTGCTTCTCTCTGTTCACTTGATACATCTTCCTGCCTTTCTTCTTCTGCATTTCTTTGCACCTCTTGAATACCATACTTTTTCCCCCTCACCACCATGGCCCCTTCCCCAGAATACCAAAATGGTCTCTTTTTCCTTTTGTCTTTCCTCACTTCCTTCATGAATGAAGGTAGTGAGCAAAAGGGTAACACCTGCTGCCTCTGAGACCAAAGAGACAAGGTTCAATCCCTGGGTCTAACACATGCCTGTAATGTTTCCCACAAGCTGGGTAGGATATTAAAGATGCAAGTAATTTAGGTTTCAGGACTCCTTTGATAACAGTTTTTTTTTTTAAATATACTCCCTGTCTTAAGATGGGGTGATTTTGTCATGGGTAGTAATGATATTACCAATGAACTCATTTTTTTTTCCCGTTACTTTCTCAGCCCTGTTTTTGAACCTCAGACCAATGAAACAACCTGTTTAAATCTGTGGTGCAGCTTTCGTTTAAAAGTACGAGAGGGAGTAGCTTCAGGCTGTTGATGTTAGAGATGAAAAAAAATTAGTCAAAACCACCCCAGGAGAGCTGAGGCTGCCAATGGGAAAATCTCAAAAAAGCTAGTATGAGCAGTAAAAAAAACATGTACTGTAGGTCATAGCTTTAGTTAAAAACAGTCCTGGCTAAATGGTACAAAGACTAGAAGCACAGATATATAAGACCATGAATTGTAGGTTCAATCCTTCGCAGGGCCACAGACAACATGTCTAAGGAACTCTAAGCTGCAGCAAACATTTTTTTTTAGCAAGCTACCGCCCATAGTTTAGCAAAGCTTAGTCTGAGACTTACAGATGCTCTATGGTTTTCTAAGAAAATCCAGGTGCCAGTACCAGCATCGTCTTTCTAAGCTTTTCCCTCTCTTGTAAATGAAAGAAAAGATAAAGGGCTCGATTTTCAAACACTTTAGAATGCCGCAAACCCTCGGTGTGCAGAACACGTGGGGCATGGGTTTGCTGCATTCCCTGGCCGGCAATTGGGATTCTCGATCCCATGTGTCACTTGCCCCAAGTTAGACCAGCTTTTTCTAGTCTAACTTTGAGGACCTTTTTACAGGGTTTGCACCATATAGTTGGTGCAAGTCAATAGTAAAAAGGGTATAGTGTCGCAAATACATGCGACCTTGTAGAATTGGGTGCATGGTACGCCGATGTGTCCGGCGTGGTGGAGGATTTGACACAGGGCTTGTGCAAGCCCTATGTCAATCTTTGAGAATCGAGCCCAGAACGTCTAACCTTTTCCAAGTCAAACTTTTCCTGGAAGGTCTGGGCATTTTTAACCTTAAATTGACATGGGCTGTACAACCAGCATCTAACTCATTGCTTTGTAAAGCACTTTGGGATATAGTGTGCATGAAAGTCACTATATAAATACACACTCTATTCTGGTCTACAGCCCCTGCACTACCAGTATCTAACTCATTGGTTTGTAAACAACTTTGGGATACTGTGTATATGAAATGAGTTACGTAAATACAAATTCTATGTTATTCTACAGTGCCAGCACTACCAGTGTCTAACTTATTACTTTGTAAAGCATTTTAGAAAGAGTGTGTATGAAAGGTGCTATATAAATCCAAATGCTATTCTATTTTACAGTCCTTGCACTACCAGTACCTAACTCATTGCTTTGTGTATCAATTTGGGACACAGTGTGTATGAAAGGTGCTATATAAATCCAAATTCTGTTCTAGTCTACAGTCCCTACACTACCAGTATCTAACTATCTGCTTTGTAAAGCACTTTGGGATATCATGTGTATGAAAGGTGCTATATAAATCCAGATTATATTCTATTCTACAGTCTCTGCACTACCAGTATCTAACTCATTGTTCTATAAAGCACTTTGGGATATAATGTGTAGGAAAGGTGCTATATCAGTCCAAACTGTGCTTTATTCTACAGTGCCAGCACTAGCTGTATTTAATTAATTGCTTTATAATGCAGTTTGGGATACAGTGTGTATGAAAGGCATTTTAGAAATTGGGCAGTTTAAATACTGTGTTCTGATTAGCTGTTGCAATTCCATTAACATATGTTTGTGTGCCAGTACTGCCCTGTTAACAAAAAAACAAAAACCAAAAAAAACAGTCCAACCATGTGATCTGGAATTTGGACACAACACATGCAGAATTCATAAGCCACTTCACTTATTCATGATTTCCATCACAACATGACTGCCAGCTTTCTATTACATAAACACCTTTGACTGTGCTCTAAGAATAAAACTTCCTTAAATTAAAAAAATACATAAACAATTGAATATTCTTTCTCTCATGATCCCTTCCTTATACACATAAATTAATTTTAGAAATCAAGCACTATTCAGAGATTCAATTTCTAGTATTTGTTTGATTACTGTGAAAAATCCCCTCATAGCAAAACCTTCTTGACAGAACAATCTCCGCTGCTAACCCCATGACAAATAAATTGAGCCTCTGGTTCCATATGAGGTCGCTGTGTCTGTATGAGTATATGCCAGTAGAATGCTGCAGAATTTTGAATTCATGCATTTTATGTTAACAATCCATGTTTGGATAGGAAACATTCTATTAGAGGAATACTGCAGGTACTGCAGAATATTGAATGCTTATGTTCCATGGAAAACAAACAAACCCTTCTACTGCACGTGTAGAAAGACAAATGACTGACAAGTAGAAAGTATCAGTGGAGGGACTGTTTACATTTCCTAAGTAATAATTCCAAATGGTGTCTATTCTGTTCTAACGTGGAGGTCTAATATTTCTCCTTTTCTTTGCAGGTATGAGCACTGTCCCTGAGGTTATCCTGGCCCGGCACTGTGGACTCCGTGTTTTCGGAATCTCCCTTATCACTAACAAGGTGGTGATGGACTATGACAGCAGGGAGAAAGCCAACCATGAGGAGGTCCTCCGGACATCCCTCATCCGAGCGGAGGCTCTGCAGAAACTTGTCACTGCACTTGTCAGAAGGATGGGCTAACAGAACAATTACAAATGGGTTAACACTAATCACAAATGGGCAAATACTGATCAAATATGAGCTAACACTGATCATAAATGGACAAGTACCAATCATAAATAGGCTAACACTTGCCATGAAGGGGCTACTGCTATGATTAAAAAATTGGTAATACAGATTATAAATGGGATTACAAAGATTATAACTGGGATAACACACAGAATATATATGGGCTAACAAAGATTATAAAAAGGGAATGAGAAATGGAGCTTTCTGATTGGCTGCAAACATTCTAACAGCCTTATGTTAATCTTTTATTAACATACATGTATAGCTTAGCCATATACTGAACAAGGTTTAACACTGTTTAAAACCATTTTTTATTATAATAGCAATAAGGCACTCCCAGGGATTATGTTAATGGTCAGTTAATCACCCTCTAGAGGCATGTGGCACTCGCCTACACCTCGTGCCACAGCACACCCCTAGAAGGTGATTAACAGACCATTAACATAACCCTTGGTCATGTCTTATTGCTTGAATATAAATGGGCTAACAAATTAGAAATAGGATCACACAGAATATAAATGGGTCTAACACAGAATATAATTGGCTAACACACAGAATATAAATGGGTTAACAGATTATAAATGAGATCACAGAATATAAATGGGCTCACACAAAATATAAATGGGTTAACACACATATTTATTTATTGAATTGTTTCACCAGGAAAGATGCACTGAGCAACTTAATGCTCATCTCACAGTACGTCCTGGGGGAAGGGGAGAGGGATATACAGAGTACATAAATACAGCTGTAGATATACAGAGTACAAGTTCAGGTAAATACATACAGATGGTGTGATTATACAAACAGTTATAAAACACGAACATGGCACATGAGACAATATAGGCTGTTGTAGAGATTCAGTGCAAGCACAACTTAGGAGCAGCATACAAGCAGAATTGGTACAGGTAACAAGCAATAGGATATATGGTTGACAATGCATAATAAACAGACTGTATACTAGTGCAAAATGCAGTAGGGTGAGCACATAGGAACCAGTCACCCCTGTCTAACAGCTGGTCTAGAAGTATAAGTGCAAGTGGGGGGGGTGAGAGGGGGAGATGGAGAGAAAGATAGAGAGGGAATTGTAAATAGGATCACACAGAATATAAATGGGCAAACACAGAGCACAAATAGGATCACACAGAATATAAATGGGCAAATACAGATTACAAATGTGATCAAACAGTTTATAAATGGGATCACAAAATATAAATGGAATCACACAGAATATAAAAGGGTCAAACACAGATTATAATTGGTTAACACACAGAATATAAATGGACTAACAGATTATAAATAGAAACATAAACATAGAAACATAGAATTTGATGGCAGAGAAGGACCGCTTGGCCCACCTAGTCTGCCTATTTCCTTACCTAATGGATAAGCTGCAGATCCTAGTTAACCAACAGCCTACTTCCTCCTACCCTCCACTAGAATTGCCTTATGTCTGACCCCTGCATTCTTGAATTCCCTCACTGTTTTTGACTCCACAACCTCCTCAGGAAGGCTGTTCCATGCATCCACAACCCTCTCCGTGAAAAAAAATACTTCCTCACATTACCTCTGAGCCACCCCATCTTCAAATTGTGCCCCTTGTTCTTGCACATCTCTTTTTCTGAAAGATGCTACCCTCTTGGACTTTGTTGATTCCTTGAGGTACTTGAAAGTTTCTATCATGTCCCCCCTCTCTCTGCTTTCCTCGAGGGTATACATATTAAGTTCCTTTAGTCTCTCTTTGTATGTTTTCTGGTGCAGACCCTGCACCATTTTGGTTGCCCTCCTCTGGACTCCACCCTGTCTATGTCTTTGCGTAGATGGGATCTCCAGAACTGCATGCAATACTCCAGATGGGGTCTCACCAACTCTCTGTACAGAGGAATAACAACTTATTGTTTTCTACTGGTGATGCCTCTCCCTATGCATCCCAGTATCCCCCCAGCCCTCCTTACTGCCATCTCACATTGCTTGCCCATCTTTAGGTCATCTGATATAACTAACCCCAGGTCCCTTTCCATTTTTGTTGTTGTCAGTATCTCACACCCCATTGTGTACTCTTCCCCTGCGTTTTTGTTTCCCAGGTGCATTACTTTGCACTTCCTTGCATTGAATCTAAGCTGCCATACATTTGACCATTCCTTCAACCTTGCCAAGTCCCTTCTCATCCTTTCCACCCACCTTGTGTATCAACCCTGTTGCAGATCACACAGAATATAAATGGGCTAACACAGATTATAAATGTGCCACTGCACAGAATAAAATGGGTTTACACAGATTACAAATGGGATCACACAGAATATAAATGGGCTAACACAGATTATAAATGGACTAACATACAGATTATAAATGGACTAACACATATATTATAAATGATCTAACATAGATTATAAAGGATGTGAACACAGATTATATTTATTTATTTTGTTCTTGTTTACCAGGTGGGTGCAGTAGGCAAACAGATGCTTATTTTCAGGAATGACCAGGGAGAGTACAATGTAACAAACACTACAGGAAGCAAAAATTCACAGCAAGAGACAGTTTTCACAGATCAACATCAGAGCTGTAACACAAAGAAATAACAAGTTACATGGACAACACAGTACAATATAAAGTTAATAAACACAAGCATTTGGAGAAGGGGAGAATGTACAATTAACAACAAACTATAAATAACAAAAGTAACCAGGTGCACATGCTAGGCTTGAATACTAGTAACAATTGGTACTGATTACAGTAGCTAAACCTCTAGGTCTCATCATAAAAACAACATCCTGTTTGGAGAGGGCAGTTTTGGAAACGATAGGTAGACTGACACACCGTCAATACATTTAGGTAGGAGCATGCCTTTAGCAATAGCTAGCCTGGCCTGAGGGTGAGATCTTGACTGGTTTTGTAGGAGACCCCAAGCATGGAATTGATAGATTTGCAGGTGCTTATGATATGTGATGAGTAGTCAAGTGAGGGGTCGAGGATAACTCCTAGGTAGGCTAATGCGGTGACCGCAGGGACAGGTGTTACATCCTGGTATGTAACAGTTAAGGGGGTTATACATTGCCTGAGTTTTGGGGGTGTCCCAAACAGTATAGCATGTGTTTTGGTCATGTTAAGTGCAAGTTTATTACAAGATAGCTAGTTTTGAACTGATCTTAATCCTGAGGTGAGGTGCTGATTTATGTGGGAGATATCTTTAGAGCTGGTATACGGGACCACATCATCTGCATAAAGACTAGTGGAACAGTGTGATAGACTTTGGGTATTACGTTGATATGTAGAACAAATAGGAAGGGGCCCAGGACTGAACCTTGTGGGACCCCCATCAGGATGGGAGCATGTTTGGAAAGGGCAGATCCACATTTTACTCTCTGCGACCTGGTGAATAGATAGTGTGTCAGTGATGATAGATATACCTAAATTACCAATTTTATCACAAAGCAGTGAGTAGTCTACCAGGTAAAAAGCCTTGGTTAAATCAATGTAGACTGCTCCAGAGAGGCTGCCAGTATCCATGTTTATTGTTATGTGGTTCGTAATAGGGAGAAGAGCGGTGGTGGTACTGTGCCCCTTTCTGAAACCATGCTGCATGGGTGAGAGATGGTCATAAGTAGTGAGATAGGAGGAAACTGGGAAGAAATTAGCTTCTCAAGGATTTTGTTTAGTATGGAGAGACTGGCAATAGGCCTGTAGTAATCTATGATCCCTATTTTTAAATACTGGAAGAATGATGGAGCATTTCCAGATGTCGGGTACAGCACTAGAGGACAGGGACAAGTTAATTAGTCTAGTGACTGGAGGGGTGAGTTTGGTCACTGTTATCTTGATTATATAGGGTCCAGTACTGTCAAAACCTGCAGATTTGGATATAGGTACATTTTACAGATATTTACAAACCCCACCAATCCTGACCTTCTTAAAATAGAACTGCGATCATCCTGAGTGAGGGGGGAGACATGAGAAGAGGAGCTCACGGTAGAAAGTTGTGCAGTTTGGAAATACCTATTGTATGCTAAGAGCTCAGTGAAATAGTTATTTAAGGCTCTGGCTATAGTGGTAGTATTTATACAATTTATACCATTCACTAACATTTCGGGGGGGGGTTACTATTAGTTTTTCCCAACATTTGCTTGAACTGCTTCCAGAAAAGTCTGGGAGTTTTGGCAGTAGCATTAAAGAGTTTTTTGTAGTAGACGCATTTATTTTGCCTGATTTCTTTTTTGTAAGCATTATGACTATAAATGGCCTATCGTACGGAATATAAATGGACTAACAGAGAATAAAAATGGGTTGATACACTGGGCTCAATTATCAAAGAGCCCTTAGAATTTGTTTTTGTTTTTAACCAGGTATAGCACACTAAGCTGAAAGCTTTTTTACAGGAGCGACCTGGGAGCACAAGGAGGTTAAGTGACTTGCTCAGGGTCACACAGTATGCAAGTGGAAGCTGTGGGATTCAAACCCAGGTCTGGTCTGCTGGATGTCACCAGATTTGCAGCTCAGAGCCTTAGACCACTGCGCTATACTGCCTCCTTAAGAATGACGCAAGCTGCCATGAAAGGTAGCTTGCGTCAAAGTGAGATGCGTCAGGGACCCTGTGCCTGATTCTCTATTAGGCAGGGTCCAGGCGACAAAGTCCCACTGCTTGTGGCAACCTTGGCAGTGTGCCAAACAGAAGGCACATCCTGAGGGTCTGCCACAAGCGGTGGCATGGCTGTGCGCCACTCTAGCTAGTCCCTGGTGGCTAGTGGCCCCTCTCCCAGTCCTCGATGTGACCCCTATTTTAATCAAGCATGTATGCCACCGTCCCTGGTTCTTGTCCATCCCCCTCCTCAATTCCTGATGTGTCCCCATTTTGGAATAGAGCAATCATGCCCCCATCCCTGGTGCTTGTGCATCCCTCCTCCCCGATCCCTGATGTATCCCCATTGTATTATACATTAATTATGCCCCCACCCCTGGTTGGTTTGCGTCTCCCGATCCCTATGTATCCCTGTTTCGTATTATATAATAACGATCCCTTCCCTGGTGGTCTAGTAGCCCCCCCACCACAGCAGGTAGTGCCCACCACACAATCCCACTCCCCCCATCCTGAAAGAAAAGTGCTGGCACCGGCACAACCTCCTCTCACCTCATGGCTGGCACCGTCAGCTGTCACTGAGTAGTAATGTAAAGTGTATGCAAGCTGGTACACGGCCTGCTCAGTGACCATTGAGCTGCAGTGGCCGCAGAGGTAAAGGGAGGGCTGGCCGGTGCCAGCCTTCTTCAGGATGGGGGGAGCAGGGTGGTGTGGCGGGCACTACCTGCTGGGGTGGGGGGCCACTAGATCACCAGAGAAGGGGTCATTCTTGTATAACATGACATCTACTAACACAGAGATTATAAATGGAATAACAGACAGAATATAAATGTGAACACACCGGTTATAAATTGAATCACACAAAATATAAATGGGCTAACACACAGAATATAAATGGGATCACAGATTATAAATGGACTAATACAAAGAATATAAATGGGATCACACAGATTATAAATGGGATCACACAGACTATAAATTGTCTAATACACAGATTATAAATGGTCTAACACAGAATATAAATGGGATCACACAGATTATAAATGGGATCACACAGACTATAAATTGTCTAATACACAGAATATAAATGGGATCACACAGAATATAAAGGGGATCACACAGAATATAAATGGGCTAACACACAGAATATAAATGGGATCACACAGAATATAAATGGGATCACACAGACTATAAATTGTCTAATACACAGAATATAAATGGGATCACACAGAATATAAAGGGGATCACACAGAATATAAATGGGCTAACACACAGAATATAAATGGGATCACACAGAATATAAATGGGATCACACAGATTATAAATGGGCTAACACACAGAATATAAATGGGATCACACAGATTATAAATGGGCTAACACACAGACTATAAATGGGATCACCCAGAATATAAATGGGAAAACGCAGATTAAAAATGGGATCACACAGACTATAAATTGTCTAACACACAGATTATAAATGGGCTAACACACAGAACATAAATGGTGTAACACAGATATTATAAATGGGATCACACAGAATATAAATGGGCTAACATAGAATATAAAAGGACTAACATTGAATATAAATGGGATTACACAGATTATAAATGAGATCACACAGAATATAAATGGGCTAACATAGAATATAAAAGGACTAACATCGAATATAAATGGGCTAACACAGATTCTATATGGGATCACACAGATTATGAATGGTATAAGTAAGCTATAATCCATGACAGGGCATGGGTATACTGGGCATTAATGCACGCCCCAGGTGCATTGTGAGGCATGAGGGTGCAGCCCAAGTGACCTCCAACCACCTGGGAAGTGCATTAATGTCCAGTATACCCATGTCCCTGAAGTGGGTTATCACACTAACAAAATGGACCCTTTTAAAGTACAAAAAAAAATGGAAGCTGTTAAAATGAAATAAAAGCATCTTTATTTGAACATTGTACATCCATTAAAGAAAGTAGTATATTTTAATAACAATCATGTTCTTTAAAATAGCAACATGTAATTAAACTATACCTTTTTTAAGGTAGAATTGATTGTGTTTTATTTCACAAAATGTGTTTTTAATGATACAGTCTTTTTTAGAAGAAATCGTAATGTCATGTCACTCAAAAGTAAATGGAGACCTTTTTTTTCCTCACTCTTCACCGAGGCACCAATAGCATAAATTGCAGGAAGTTCTGCATTAAACACAGCTTTTCTAACTCAGTAATTAAAAAAAATAAATGCTGACTACAGTACATTTCACTGGTACCATAACAAAAACAGCTATAGAATAATGGTGCTATCAAAAGTCAGTGGAGAGCAGTTTCAGCCACCGTGTAAGTTGTAGGAAGTCCTGCATTAAATGCTGTTCTTCTAACTTATGAATTTTAACAAATAAATGCTGACTATGCTCGTTTTTACTTGTACCATAAGAAAACACAGCTGTTCAATCAAGTGTCTATCAAAGATAATGGATAGCATTTTTCCTTAACTGTTCAATCTGGTGTCTATCAAAATCTTAAGGGACAGCATGTTTTTACTTGGTCTTCTCCACACAGCTACAACTGCACATCGTGGAAGCAGCTCAAAGTCTTTTATTGTTTACATTTTGTGGAATTCTTACTAAAATTTTAAATATTTAACTAACTAATCAAGTGTCATCTGCAGCGTTATTTGTTACTCCAACTGCACTGCCATTTGCCGCTTCTCTTTCCCTGCCACTGTCAGCATTCTCAGAATTTTCTTCCTCACTAAGAGACACATCGAGAACTTCAATTTTAATTTTCATAGGTGAAGGCTTACTAGTGATTTATGTCCCTATCCATATTTCTTCTGTGAGCCCTTGCAAAATATCAAAATCGGCACTAAATTCTTCTTCCATCTCTCTGCCTTTACTTTCTCTAGCTTACGTCGATTTTACAAATGGCGCCTTTTCAAGTGGGAGAACGTAAAGGCAGGGATTTCTGTTTTTGACAGATCAGGCTTTACATGAGTTTAAAAAAAAATTGGCATGACAACGGACAGTTTGTATGGCATTAATGAATGGTCAGTTGACAGTGTCTGATCAGTTATGCCCATTGACTGATAGTGATCATTTTATAACACAGATTATAATTAGGATCACACAGAATATAAATGTAATAACACATATAATATAAATGGGAACTCACAGAATATAAAATGGCCTAACACACAAATTATAAATGGGATCACACAGATTATAAATAGGATAACACACAGAATACAAATGGGATCGCCCAGAATATAAATGGGATAACACAACATGGAGGTCATATCAAACTAATCTTATAGATTTCTTTGACTGGGTAACCAGGGAAGTAGATCAGGGTGGTGCAGTGGATGTGGCTGACCTAGATTTCAGTAAGGCTTTCAACACTGTTCCACGTTGGAGACTCATAAACAAGCTGGGCAGCTTAGGAGTGGGACTAAAAGTGGTAAACTGGGTAAGAAATTGGTTGGAGGATAGGCAACAGAGGGTAGTGGTAAACTGAGTTCTCTCTGAGGAAGGGAGGGTATTTAGTGGGGTGCCACAAGGATCAGTACTGGGACCAGTCCTCTTTAATATCTTCATAAGCAACATTGCAGAGAGACTAGAAGGGAAGGTATGTCTTTTTACAAATAACACACAAGGGTCTCGGCACCCAATTAACGATCTAGGTTCGAGCAGACTCGATAGACCGTAAGGCCTAATCTGCTGGCAAATAGTATGTTAGTATGTTAGTATGTTAAATCTGCTATAGAGTGGACACTCCAGGGGTGGTGAAAAAAACGAACAGAGATCTAGGTAAGCATGAGGAGTGGTCTAGAAAGTGGCAACTAAGTGTCAATGCAAAAAAAAAAAGCAAAACCATTTACTTGGGGTGTAGAAACCCAGGGTCAGAGTACAAAATGGGGGGGGGGAGTGGTATTGGCGACTACCAAACAGGAAAAAGACCTGGGTGTTATCATATCTGTTGACCTAAAGGTGGCCGAACAGTGTGCTAAGGCAGTGGGGAGAGCCAGTGGGATGCTAGGGTGCATAGGGAGTGGTATCACCAGCAGAAAGAGGGAGGTGGTGATACCTCTGTATCAATGTCTGGTGAGACCCCACCTAGAGTACTGTGTCCAGTTCTGGTGTCCTCATCTCTGAAAGGACATAGACAGAGTAGAGGCAGTCCAGAGGAGGGCAACTAAAATGGTGCAGGATCTGCATCAAAAGCCCTATGAGGAGAGATTGAAGGACCTCAATATATACAGACTGGAGGAAAGGAGGGAGAGGGGGATATGATAGAGATTTTCAAATACCTCTGGGATATAAATAAGGTTCAAGAAGGAAACCTTTTCCAGAGAAAAGGATTCACTAGAACAAGGTGTGATGAAGCTGGAGGGGAGTGGAATCAGAGAAAATGTAAGGAAAAACTTCTTCACAGAAAGAGTGGTGGATGCCTGGAACAGCCTCCCTGAGGAGATAGTGGGAGCAAAAACTGTAATGGGATTTAAGAAGGCATGGGATAAGTATGAAAGAATCTTAGAAACAAGAAAAGGGGAGGTAAAGCCAGAGATCAAGTAGGGTCTACGGTGAGACAGTAGGTACGGAACATGTGCAGACTACATGGGCCAAGTGATCCTTATCTGCCATCAAATTCTATGTTTCTATGTAACACACAGATTACAAATGGGATCACACATATAAATGGGCTGACATTGATTATAAATGGGCTAAAATATGGTAAATGGAATTACACAGATTATAAATGGGATCACACAGAATATAAATGGGCTAACACACAAAGTATAAATGATCACACAATATAAATGGGATATACAGTTTATAAATGGGATCACACAGAATATAAACGGGATCACACAGAATATAAATGGGCTAACACACAAAGTATAAATGATCACACAGAATATAAATGGGATATACAGATTATAAATGGGATCACACAGAATATAAATGGGATCACACAGAATATAAACGGGATCACACAGAATATAAATGGGCTAACACACAAAGTATAAATGATCACACAGAATATAAATGGGATATACAGATTATAAATGGGATCACACAGAATATAAATGGGATCACACAGAATATAAACGGGATCACACAGAATATAAATGGGCTAACACACAAAGTATAAATGATCACACAGAATATAAATGGGATATACAGATTATAAATGGGATCACACAGAATATAAATGGGCTAACACACAGTATATAAATGGGCTAACACAGATTTTAAATGGGTTAACACACAGAATATAAATGGGCTAACACATGTTATAAATGGGCTAACACAGGTTATGAACTGGTTTGAAAAAACGGAAGAAGCTGTTTGGCTGAGAGGTATTTGAAGCCATGATTATGTCCCACAACATAATCATGGCGTCAAAAAGCCTCCGACCACCAACTTCCTCACTCACAACAAATCAACCTGATCACTATGGACAGCCAGACAGCCCTGCTGAAGTCACAGTTGGTAGAAGCAGCTCCTGCCTCGCTCCCACTCTACTCACAGTTTCGGCAGCAACAATGCAATGGGTGAGTCAAGTTCTTTTTTTTCCTCCTAAAAAAAGCACACCGTTCTCTTATCCCAGCCACCCTCCTCTTGACTATGTTGCCCAGCAGTGTAAGGAAAGCTCACTGGCAGCATTTCCACAGTGTCGCAGTGTGCAATGTTTTTGTTAAAAAAAACAACATGGAAAACCATAGTCACGGCAATGACAACCTCCAACCATCAACTACCAAAGATAATCAGGAACACACGTCTTCACCCTGTCCCAGAACAGGCAACAGGACAGGGTAAAACTCAAGAAGAACAAAGTTAACATCCAAGAGTAGTGCTGGCCCAGTGACACAGAGTCTTATTCAAACCACTTACAATAGTGCCACCTGCTGCCAACAGCCCTCCAGGAACTATTTTGTTAAATGATACTCCTCCAACATCCCAAAAGACGCATTTTTAAAAGGTTTTAAAAGTTTTTTTTTTTTTTTTTTTTATAACTGATAAAACTTAAGCCAGTTTATAATAGAAATATTGCACTCCAGGGTGTGATATGTCATGGGATATTGTCACTTCTTGGGTGTTGGACGCACTCAGCCTGTGTCCTCGTGCCCAAGCACCCAAGGCATGACAATATCCCATGATATAGCACACCCTGTCGTACATTATTACTTAATTATAAATGGGCTAATGCAGATCATAAATGGGCTAACACAGAGAATATAAATGGACTAAGATTATAAATAGGCTAACACAGAATATAACTGGGCTAACACAGATTATAAATGGGCTAACATACATAATAAAATTGTCTAACACAGATTATAAATGGGCTAATGCACAGAATATAAATGGGCTAACACAGATTATAAATAGGCTAACTCACAGAATATAAATGGGCTAGCACAGATTATGAATGGGATCACACAGAATAAAAATGGAATCACAAAGATTATAAATGAGATTACACATCAAATATAAATGGGCTAACAGATTATAAATGGTGTCACACAGAATATGAATTGGCTATCATGCAGAACACAAATGGGCTAACACAGAATCTAAATGGAATCACACATATTGTAAACAGGCTAACACAGATAAATGAGCTAACAGATTATAAATGGGATAACACAGATTGTAAATGGGATAACACAGATTATAAATGGGATAACACAGATTGTAAATGGGATCACACAGAATATGAATTGGCAATTTTAGATTATAAATGGGATGATGCAGAATTTAAATGGGCTAACACAGAATATGAATCGGCTATCACACAGAATATAAATGGGATAACACAGAATCTAAATGGGATCACACAGATTATAAATGGGATCACACAGAATATGAATTGGCAATTTTACAGAATATAAATGGGATGACACAGAATTTAAATGGGCGAACACAGAATATGAATTGCCTATCACACAGAATCTAAATGGGATAACACAGAATCTAAATGGAATCACACGGATTATAAATGGGGTCACACAAAGTGCAAATGGGCTAATGCACACAATTAAATCTGTAACACATGATCAGATTGTACAGACACTTTGATCATTAATTGGCTGACAAGGATTATGAGCCAAAACAAAGGCTTGTAAATGGGATTTATTGCTCCTTTTGAAAGTACCATTCATTGAAGGGGTGGGTATCAGCAGCCACAACATTAACAGGGCTTCATTATTCATAAGCCCCCCCACCCTCGAAAACATGAACAAATCCTTTCTCACTGCTGGCTTTCTTCCTTAAATGGCTAGCTGTCCCATTCTATGCAGCATTCATTACTGCTTCCAAGGCAGTACTGGCAGAAAAGGCCTGACCCTAAAGTCACATCGGTCATGTCTGCGTTGGCCCTGCTGTTGGCACATTGGTCTTAGAGACGTTTGCTCCTGCAGTGCAGTCAGCCCCCTTCTCCTCCACACTCACACACCATGTCTGTGTTTTCTGTTTGCAATCTGTGAGTAGTACAAATATTTTATTTTCTGTTACTTTTTCTTCACTGGCCTGTGAGCACCTGGATCACGGAGCCACAATCTTTGACAAAACCAAAAAAATGGACGTTTATGCAGTGTGTATATGTATACATACAGTATATGTATGTATATATACATTTATACAATAGGGTGGACTTATATTCAGTGTGATAAATGCGTTTATCTGAGTCACTGTTTGTATAAATAAATTTATACATACAGTGACCATTTATACACACAGTTACTATGTCACAAATCTCTTTAGAATTCATTTAGAATGTTCGGCGTCAGAAGCAGTACTAACCATATTCAAATGGGAATAACTTTAAAACGAAAAAAGATAGCATGGCACTGTGAGCACAAAGATTGTTCAGCACAAAATTATCTACAAAATGAGTGGTGTTTCATGTATAGATACCTTATAGATTTTTTACAATTAGCAAAAAAGCAGAAGAGAAATTTAATTTTTTGTTCACTTTTTTTTGACAAACAAATGTGAATAACTTTAAAACAAAAAATAATAGCATGGTACTGTGAGCACGAAAAATGTTCAGCACAAAAATATCTACAAAATGAGTGGTGTTTCATTTATAGATACCTTTTAGTTTTTTTATAATTAGCAAAAAAAAATCATAAAATTCAATTTTCTTTTTCCTTTTTTGACAAACAAATGTGAATAACTTTAAAAAATGAAAAAGGTAGCATGTTACTGTGAGCATGACAATGCTCCCACCAGCTCCCACCAGTTACCAAGTACATTACACTGTAAATAAACAATTTTGTCTTTTGGCTTAAAATTTGCATGGTATAAAGGGGGTGTCCCAGAGATGTGACTTATGCTGTTTGGGTGTAAAAAGTGTTATCGGTTCCATAGATATGCCATTACGAAGTTGAGATTTTTCCCATTGGATAACATTGCGGTGCCTACAGTGTTTTTCGGTGCCTGTATCTCAGTAACAATGTGAGATATAGATTCCATCTCATGTGGAGGTCTTGCTGTCATGATTACAATGACACTTGAATTTTTTTCATAGCAGCTATGGTTACTGAGATATTGGCAAATTAGTGTTACAAGGGTTCCTTGCCCTATAGGGATGCTGTATGGCTCCGCAGTTATGTGTAAGTGGGAGCGCAGGGCCTGGATGGCCTGCGCCCCCTCAGACGCATATCGTTATATAAAAATGGGCAGCTCAAAGGCCCCCGTGCTCCCATCAACACATGCTATTTACTAGTTCTATTACACTTTTTCAAAAAGTAAGGACATTCATTTCAAAATACTTTGTTAATGCATCAGTTAGGGTTAAAACAACTAAAGTGGGGAAATGAGATGTTAGGGTTGGCCTCTAACCCCCCACCACCACCCAACCCCCATCCTCCACAGACCGACAGATGCCAGGGTGTGCCATGGGGTCGTGAGGCCTAACTCTCACCCCATTCTCCTTTACTGTAGCATGTCAACCTGTTTACACATGGAATGGGGTGAGAATTGGGTCTCATGACCCCATGGCACACCCCAGCGTCTTTCGGTCTGTGGAGGATGGTGGTGGGGGTTTGGGGCTCAACCCTAACATCTCATTTCTCCACTTTTGTCGCTTTAATCCTAACTGATGCATTAATGAAGTTTTTTGCAATATATATATATATATATATATTGTTTTGCAGTAAGAAGTGCAAACCCCCTTTTGCTTTGGCCACTTTTTCCTCACTCCTTTAATACTGGTAACTGTGCATTTAAACTAAAGGTCCATGGGGAAAAAAACATCCAGAGTGCACAAGAGGGCCCGTGTTTCCCTGTCAGCAGTGCGGCAGTATTCCAAAACTTGCAGCATGTCATAGGACAGGATCATCAAAAGCATTTGCACACACGGTTTTGATGCATCTGCAAATTTTTAAAGCATCATCAACAGAAACAATGGGCCAGATTTTAGTAGCTTGACACAGAACTTGCATATAGAGCCCTTCAAGGCCAGACCTTAGAAGGCTACAGCTATGCATTGCTAATGTCGCAGCTGCACACAATTTATAATCTCGGTGCTGTTATGACAGCTGACCCGATGTAGAAAGCTGCACCAGATATTGGGTGCGGGTTCTGTGAAAATGGTCCCTGTTATTGACACAGGCTAGACCACGTGAAGATGGTCTAGCAAGCATCAACTATGGCACGGAATAAAAAAAATCCCTTTAGATTGCTGCACACCCATGGCGTCATATCTTTGGCACAGCCGGGGCTCACGGCAATCCTAACTGTTCAAAAATCTGCCCCAGTGTCTGCCCAGAACTACTGGAGATATCACCAGAATTGACATTTGCCATAAACTCTGCTGATGTCTCTGGAGATGGTGGACTGCCACTTATCTGTCACAAATAGTGTTTTTTTTAGCTTGCTGTTTATTCCCCCCTCTAATCTCTAGCACCTGCATTCCTCGTGAACACCCAAGGCCCACCCAACCCTCCGGCACTCATACCTGTCACCACCATCCTCCATTGAGCATTGGCTCTATGCTCAAGACAGATACAGGGTGCGGGGATTTGCCTCAGAGTCTCACGTGGCATCAGAAGACGTGGCTGGTGGTGGCCCAGGTGTAACAGAGTTTGTCTTTGTTGTGCTGTGGTCATTTTCCTAGTGTTTAACAGCAGTTTGGACATCATCATACTTGGGGTCTCTGTGCAGGATTGCACACCGGCACACTGGGCACGAGCCTGGCTGACGTCCACCCTACCACTCTACCTTTCATTGCACTACCACCCATGGTCAGGCAGGAGTGCTGCCACAGAGATGGCAGACCTCCCTTCCTGGAAGAGAAGAGTGTTTTCTGGGACACTCAGTCCTCCCCCCCCCCCATCTGGCCCACCAATAGTCTGAGCTCATTTCCGAACCTGGGTCACCAGTGTCACAAGCAGGGATTCCACCGCTGTGCTAACAGGTGAGCCACAATTAGTAGTTTGACATTTACATAAACAAGTGTTTGGAATAACTGTCTTGTGTTTTTTGGTTGCGTATGGCTTTCCATTCGGTGATGTGGATTTTCTTCTTGTGTTAAGTGACTTCTTCTGTCGTGACATTTCAGCTTGAAGGATTTCTTGGTTTGTGTGTAGGAGGGAGCTTTATGCTATAATTTCCTCAGCAGGTTACATAGCCATCTAAAGCAATCAGAGCTGCAAATGCAGTCTGATGTACCGGCACAACTGTAACACATTGTCTAGTGCCACCCCACCCTAGCACATCAGCAGTGGCAAAGAAGCAAACGTATGCACAGGGAAGAAGGCTGCCAGGCTCTGGTACAACTGCTTTATTTATTTCAAACTTATTACCAGGAAAGACATACTGAGTTGATAAACAGCTCGTTTCCAGATGCATCCTGGGGTGAGGGATACAGAAGATGGTTAAAGAAAAAAAAATAATTAACAGCATTACAAAAATGATAAGTCATATACAGCAGTTCAGTACATCTAAAGGCATATAATCATAAACATTGCAAGGCACAACAGTACAACAGGTACATGCTGTAGATAAAGTGGAGTTTGAATCGGTACGGACAAATTACCACTACGGGCATAACGGGGGGAGGGGGGGAGAAAGAAATATGGCCTGAGTAATATCAGTAGGGGGAGAGAGATCAAGAGGTAGGGGTCATTGACAGTTGGATATTGGAGTAGAAAAGTCAAAAGAAGAGACCTAAGGGAACCGAGGCAGAGCAGATTGACAGGGGAAGTGAGGAAAAGAGTTCAGGCAAGCGATATGAGAAGGCACCTTGACCAACGTATTTCCTAGATGGAATAGAAAGGGAATGGGAAGCATTGCTGCGGAGAGGGTAGGAGGAAGGAGGGGGAGCGGATAGGAGGGAGGGAAGGTAGGTAAGCTATATAAAACAGTCTCTTACAAGACCTTCCAGGGGGATGTGGATGTTATACCAACCAGGAGACTGGAGTGAAAGGGGTTCAGTTAATTTATACGTGACAGAAATCATTAGGAGGACCCCATTAGTGAGAGTAACTGGGGGAATTTTTTTTTTTTACATCACTGGTAATACAGTATTCCCTTTCTTTTAGAAAAATCAATAATTTCTGAACCCAACTTGACATTGAATGCTATCTAAGCTTCTTGCCCCTCCCCCCTTGGGTGTCATATGCTTCCTCCCCCTGTATTTTAAAACTTGTCACCTAACTTTTGGAAGTGAAATACTGCCAAAATGGAGTAAACTGAAGCCTTGGGTGTGACTATTAGCCCCCCAAGAATAAATATACAAAAATAGAACTTAACAGAAATGGAACAAGATGCTACTGTGTATGAACTGTGGATAGAGGCAGTATAGCACAGTGGTCTAAGGCTCTGAACTGTAAATCTGGTGACATCCAGCAGACCAGACCTGGGTTTGAATCCCTCAGATTCCACTTGCATACTGTGTAGCCCTGAGTAAGTCACTTAACCTCCTTGTGCTCCCAGGTTGCTCCTGTAAAAAAGCTGCCAGCTTAGTGTGCTATACCTGGTTAAATAAATAAAATAAAACCAGCTGATATGGGACAGTGAAGCATGATTTATTGTGTTTATTCATAAAAAATTGTTAAAGGGATGTGGAGCCTTTGCCATCGTTTCTCATCAATGCAGTGGGCCCATGAAGATGGCCAGCTCCTTACCCTGGAGAGGAGGGCTTCATTCTGGCTGGGGGATGGGCTTCTGGCTTTACTACCATCCCCCACATACTTGCTCCTTGGGCCACCTTCAGATGCACTGGGATCAGGGGGGATGGTCACAGAATATGTGAACAGATTAAATTGTGATACGGTGAGTAACAGAGGCTGTTTATGCCCTGAAGCCCGTGGAATGACAGAAGGGCATAGCAGGGACCCCTCAATCATTTAACATGTTGCCGCATTGTTTGTTTTCCTTGTTTTTTCTTTGCTGTGCACATTTTTCATTTTGTTACTGAATTTTCTCTTATATTATGATCTGTTGCCTCCGCTGTTGCATTTTACCTGTCGTGTAGTTTTGTTCTGTGTCACAATAAACTGTTTAAATGTTGTCGTGCAGTTTGTTTTCTGTCTGGATTCCTTTTTGTGTTTTCTTTTGTTCTTTCAGTTTTGCACTTCCAGATCCCTCTCCCTATCTCCTCCCACTTATTATTTTCACCCTTTAGATGGGAAGATAAGACTGTGCAGGGTCTCTCATAGTTGAAAAGCCTATAAAAAGCCCTCTCAAATGAGTTTTTTGGCAAACCTGAAGAAGTCAGCAGTTCAGAGTCCAAGCTGTTAATGAGCTTGGTACATCCAGCAGACCTAAGTTTGTTTCCTGCAACCTCCCCTTGCATACTGAGTTACCCTGAGCAAGTCACTTAACCTCCCTGTGCTGCCAGGTCGCACCTGGAAATGAGCTTTGTCTCAGTGTGCCTTTCTTGGCCAAAACTTGTAAACTAAAATATACAAAATTCTATTCTTACATAGATTAAATAGAGGAAGTGGACCTTTCATGGACCACTGAGGCAGAATGTGATGTCACAAGGAAGCTGTGTCTTTTAAGTACAGCTTCCCCCAGCCAGTCGGTCCATGCAGCTGTAGCACTACCACTTCAGAAGCTGACAGCCCAAGTTTGAGAGTGTGACTGTGACATCGGGAGCCAGCCAGGAGAAGGACTAAGCATCTCACAGGATGCTGTCCTTCTCCGGGGGGGAGGGTTGAAAGTGTCATCTGCTGCAATACCACAATCTGGGTGACCATAGGTGATGGTGCGAGCTGGAGCCACAATGGGTGGGCAAACACCTCCTAGCAGCAGTTTGAGCATACCCTGCATGCACGCACCACTGCCTTCCTAGCCCACGAGGCATTTGGGGGAACTAGGGGGCCAAAAAGCGTGAATGCTGCCCGTCTGCACCTGGATGAAACAGCAGCCCTCCACTGGCTCCACACCATCTACTGAGCACTTGCCTCCAACCAAGCATGATGCCCAAAGGAACTCAGGGAGCCCTGACAGTCCCACTTCCAGGGGTAAGCTGCGGAGATGTGGCGGTAAAGGAATGAGTGACGGCAAGCAGTGGGTGATGGGGCCGGGTTGACTGCAGATGGGGGCAGGTCAGGTAGAAGGTAGAAGAAGGCAAAAACAGATTTAAAAAAATAATACCACTTCCCTACTCTTGACATTACTTGCCATCTCAATGGTCCATGGAATAGTTCCTATAGGTCACCTTAGACATGGACATGTCCCAGCTGTTGACATCTGCAGGTGAGCTCAATACAGTACCTTGTTTGAAACAGCACATCATAGTTTTTAGGCTAGGGCTATGTCACACAGACCCTTTTTTTAATCATTTGTTCATGCCCCCTGTCTCTGACCTGCCTCCTTCTGTCTCTGGTCCCTCCAGTCCTTTCATTCACCATGTCTAGGACTTACCTCTCTGTGGGGCTAGAGTTTTCTGCCCAGTCCCTACGGAGCACAATCCAGTTGTGGAAGAACCATAGGTGGTGGTGTAGGACCTGTGAGGGACCGAGGTATCATCCTGTGTCAGTCAGCGGTTATCTGTGAGACCCAGGTGCTATCCCACTGCGCTGGCTGGGGGTTACCTGCAAGGGACCACTGTGCCATCCTAATGCGTTGATCGGGGGTTACCTGCAAGGGACCGCTGTGCCATCCCAATGCGTTGATTGGGGGTTACTCCTGCAAGGGACTGGCTGTGCCATCCCAATGCGCTGATTGGGGGTTACCTGCAAGGGACCACTGTGCCATCCCAATGCGTTGATCGGGGGTTACCTGCAAGGGACCACTGTGCCATCCCAATGCGTTGATCGGGGGTTACCTGCAAGGGACCACTGTGCCATCCCAATGCGTTGATCGGGGGTTACCTGCAAGGGACCACTGTGCCATCCCAATGCGTTGATCGGGGGTTACCTGCAAGGAACCGCTGTGCCATCTCAATGCGTTGATCGGGGGTTACCTGCAAGGGACCGCTGTGCCATCCCAATGCGTTGATTGGGGGTTACCTGCAAGGGACCGCTGTGCCATCCCAATGCGTTGATTGGGGGTTACCTGCAAGCGACCACTGTGCCATCCCAATGCGATGATCGGGGGGGTTACCTGCAAGGGACCACTGTGCCATCCCAATGCGTTGATCGGGGGTTACCTGCAAGGGACCACTGTGCCATCCCAATGCGTTGATCGGGGGTTACCTGCAAGGGACCACTGTGCCATCTCGTTGATCAAGGGTTACCTGCAAGGGACCACTGTGCCATCCCAATGCGTTGATTGGGGGTTACCTGCAAGGGACCACTGTGCCATCCCAATGCGTTGATCAAGGGTTACCTGCAAGGGACCGCTGTGCCATCCCAATGCATTGATTGGGGGTTACCTGCGCGACCACTGTGCCATCCCAATGCGATGATCGGGGTTACCTGCAAGGGACCACTGTGCCATCCCAATGCGTTGATCGGGGGTTACCTGCAAGGGACCACTGTGCCATCCCAATGCGTTGATCGGGGGTTACCTGCAAGGGACCACTGTGCCATCCCAATGCGTTGATCAAGGGTTACCTGCAAGGGACCACTGTGCCATCCCAATGCGTTGATCGGGGTTTACCAGTGAGGGACTGAGGTGTCATCCCATTGCATCAGTTGGGAGTTACCTGTGAGAGACTGAGGTGCCATCACGCTGTGGTCAGGGGTTACCTGTGAGGAACCAAGATGTCATCCCGATGCATTGGTCGGGGGTTACTTGTGAGGGACCGCGCTGTTATCCCACTGCATCGGTCTGGGGTTATCTGCCAGGGAGTGAGGTGTCATCCTGCTGCATCAGTTGGAGATTACCTGCACAAGACCAAGGTGTCATCCCGCTACCTAGGTCAGTAGTTTTCTGTCCCTGGGTTGTGCCAACGAGGGCTTCTAGCACGGAATGGTGCAATGTGCATTCATGTGCATCCTAACTGTGCTGCCATCTGTCTACTGGGTGGAAGATGAAGAGTGGGATGCAGGACCCACCCTCCCAGAAGGACGTGAGCCATCCTTGGGATGCACAGTCCTCCCTCACTCGACCAGCTCTCGAGGGAGCCAAGTCTATTCCATAACCTGGGTCCCCAGTATCGCTCATGTTGGGTACTACCACTGTGCCACCATGCTGGCCACACTGTCCCTTTTTGAGTCATGCTAGTCCCTCTGTTCTACTGATAGGCTATCCTAGCCCACAGGCATCGCAGGTGACAATCTTTAACTGCAGTACTTCCATCCTTGGTTTACTGACAGGACAGGCCTTGCACTGCGTACCTCCCAGCCTCAAAGTAAGTGGGCTGTAGAATAGCATACTAGTTAAGAGCACTGAGAGCTGGGTTTGAATCCCACAGCCATCACTAGCATACTGTGTGACCATTAGCAAGTCACTTAACTTCCCTGTGCTTCCACGGCGCTCCGGGAAACAACCCTCAGCTTAGCATGCCTTTCCTGGCTATAAAGTATCACATCAGCTTTTCATTGTCCCCCACCCCCTCATAATTGACATACAAATGAGGGGAAGTCTTTTTGCAGACTTTTACATGCCTGTTTACATTTCTAACTCCAGGAATCCACTAATATTATTACTCTTGCTCCCTTAAGCCAGCACTGCCCCAGAGAGAACAGAATGCTATGCTAATCATGGAATGTTTAGCTTGTGCATCTATTTTCAAACTGCCCAGTGTCAACTGCCTACATTCTACCACAGATTTCTTCTCTCTCTGCTGCAAAGTTCAGATGCCCTGGAGATCTCTCTCAATTAAGACAGATTCCTGTACTGAAAGTAAAACAACAGCAACAGAAAAAGAAAAAGAAAAAAAAAATTTACTAACTAACAACAAATACAACTGACAGCCTTGCCTTTAGCCTCCTTTCAACCTGCTGCCTGCATTTCATACTCCTTGGTTAGCGCTGTGCAGGTACTGGTGTAGCCCTCTGCAATGTGCCCACTGATGCTGGGGCTATTTTTTGGAGTTGATTGCCACTCTGACCTCTCAGCTCCCCCCCCCCCCCATCAATTAAAAGAAATAGGAACAGACAAGATCTTTAACTAAAGCTACCAACTTTCCGAGGCCTAAAACTGGGACGGTCCATCCTGACCATGACCCCCCCCTCCCCTGCCACACCGTGTCACTCCCATGGGCACCACCGCAGACAATGCTGCATGCAGTCAGTTACATTTTGCCTCTTGCTCTGTCCATGCTGCCCTACAGTAACACCAGTAGCAAACATCCAGATTAAAACAATTCATCATTCTACTGCAGCAAGCTCCAAATCATGATGTACAGAAAGTTCATTAGAAGCAAGCCTGCGTTAAATTGTGTTCAGAAATTGAAGCTGCAAGTACTGTTCCTGACAGTCTCATCCAACCCGTTCACACACACCTCATTTGCTGAGCAAACATCACTTCAGTGACTCCCAACTCCACACCAGATTGTTTTCACACACTTCCCTACAGCTGATCAGGTTTGGGTACCTTAGTTCCCTGCTGCCAGTCTGTTCTCTGTCTGGAGTCCCTCTCAGCTGCTGGCAGGCAGATGTCCACATGCATTTGTTTGCACTACTACCCAGTCTAATCTAACAGGAAGGAACATGTGTTACTGTGCTCCCACTGATATGCCTACAATGCAACACAGGCGCAGGGGTTGAAGTTGCAAACTTCTGTCCAGCCCGAACAGCAAAAATAACTGTCACTCAAGGATTAGCAGTCAACAGAAAAAAAGGGACAAAACTGGGACAAGTAAGCAAAAAAAGGGACAAAAGTGACATTTTGCAAAACTTGTGGGGACACTGGGACATGCTGCCTAAAATAGGGACTGTCCTGGGAAAATAGGGACTGTTGGTAGCTTTATCTTTAACTTGCTGGCCATGTTTCCCAAGTTAAAGGCCCTAAGATGTGTGCCTTCTGAGTGTGTCCAGTAAGTTATTACTGGAGCCGCATCTTTGTCATGGATGCTGCGATTTTTCACATTTTTATGAAAACTGTGTGATTTGGGACATTTTTCATGACAACACCATGGCTTTTGGCATTTTCCATAAAACACCATAGTTTTTGTCACTCGCAGCTTGTTGGTTTCATCTCCAGATAAAATGATGTCATCAATAAACAGTGATGTTTTCTGTAGCCCGGTTGGTTAGCTGAAGAATGTTGGAATGATGTTTGCTATAGAAACGCCCCCCCTCATCTTATGTATCAGCTGTATGGATCTCACAGTGACCATCAAGCCCATCTCATTTCTGTTGGGCAGTGAAAGTTACAAAACCAAACGGGTCGGCACCACTCATACTTGAAGGCTCTGCCTCACGGTTATATGGAAAGAGCTCTTCCCATAACCTACTTCAGCAGAGAGTTCTGCTGCTCTGCTTAGAGTGAGACGCACTCGCTGTCGTACCGTTGCTGGTCCGTGGCTGCTCTCTTTTTTTTGTTGTTCTCTCCCCTCTCCCTCATTTGTCTTCGCTTTGTTTTGATGTTTCCACCTCGTCTCCCTCCTCGTCCCATTCCTGGTGTTTCCATCCATTTGCTTTCTTCTTTTTTGGGGGGGTCTGTAGCTCGCTACTTGAGCACTATGCTCTTCTTGCCCCTATTGCTGGCCTCTCCTGAGCATTTACCTTGTGTTTTTCTGCTTCCCCCTCGAGCAGCCTGGCTCCATGCTCAGTTCGTCGCCACTTCACTCTCCTTCCCCTGCTTACGGCTTGAGGCTTCTTCTGGTAACCGCCACCTGCGGGGTCCCTGACATCCCGCTGCTGCCCCAACTGCCGTGATTGCCTCCTTCTCAGCACCATCGCACCTGCCACCTGCTTGTTATGCATTGCTTACTTCGTCCTCAGCTTGGATTTCATTACTGTACTGCTGCATGCACCATATACTTTCTGCCGACCTCTACAACTGTGCAGCTGGACGCCATTTCCATTGCTGCTGCTCGTCCTTGCTGGACCTGAAATTACTACAGAAAGCCTACCCGCTTATTTCAGGCTGCACATCTAGGAACTGCATGTCAGATTTGAAACCAATGTTTTTCCACGAAGGGAGCAAGACACATGTTGTTCATTTATTAAAGCCATCCTATGGGCAGCACCTGGCTTGGATTCCTTCCTCATTTTACACTGTTCTGAGCCATGCCAGTCTGATTACTAGTGTTCCTGACTACCTGTTCTACCATGTACTGTACTGCTTCTTACCTTACTTCCCTATTGCAGCAACCCTGTGCTAGCTAGCGTCCCAGGTGGACTACTGTCTATGTCCAGTTGTTTCTGTTGCTTCCGTCCAGGTCGCCTTGCTCGCTCACTTGCCCTGCGGTGCTAGCTGCATTAGGCAGCCCTCCTTGGCACTACCTTCAGTCTTGCTCACCTACGTGGGGCCTAGCGTGGCTACTCACTCCCCTCCGACTGGCCTACGTGGGGTTCAGTTGTCCGCCTGCCACGTGGGGACCTTGCCTGGCAAGCATACACTGCTCTTCACTATTCTGTGCGTGAGTTTGCGGTTCTGCTAGACTTTGTGGGACCTAGCTGCCGCTCTGTACTCTGCGACTAGGTCATCGGGACATTCCGGTATTGGCTACTTCCATAGGAGCCACTGTGGATGCAATGATGGCGTATCATGCATTTCTAGGGCTTCCTTGGCAAGACACGCTTAGGCTACTGGATATCATTCTGAAGAGACCTCTAACTTCTATTAGACTCATTTTAAAGAGGAACAAGTCTGCACTTCACGTTGGTCAATATTTATGCTTCCATACTTCCACTGTCTGGTCACCAAACAAAATTTAGGAGGGTCAGACTACTCCCCTGCTATTTACCTTCCTCATCGGTCTCCACCATGTACCTTATGCATTTAGTCAGTACTATCCTTGCTACTTCATCTGCATTTCATGCAAATCCAATGACTACTACCACTGACCTAAGTGCAGGCCCCTTGCTACAACTCGTTACCTGTTGCTCGCACTATTCATCGCATTCCTGCCTCCTGCTCCTCCCTGGCTGCCTAATTCTGCCAACTATATATATATTTGAACCTGCGAGGTCCTCACAATCTAACGCTCTTTCAGATCAGATCATCAGTGCTCATTCAGCTTTCAAGGTTGTTCTTACTGCACCTGCCTCGCCGCCTCGTGGCCTGGAGGTTCGACTATTCGGGCTCTATGCCTGCTTCGCCTAGCATCGGGCCTGGAGGTTCATTACTTCTGTCTGCCTGCCACACCCAGTCTGGGCCTGGAGGTTCGTATACTTCTACCTCGTGTCTGCTTGGCCTTCAGGGCCTGGAGATTCGACTATATGTACTCTATGCTTGCCTTGCCCCGCATCGGGCCGGGAGGCTCATAATTCTCTCAGCCTGCCACGCCCAGTCTGGGCCTGGAGGTTCGTATACTTCTACCGCGCACTTGCTCCGCCCTCAGGACTTGGAGGTGCATCGAGAGCATCGAATACTTACAAGACCTGCTTCTCCCATCTGGGCCTGGAAGTTTTCAAGCTCTCCTCCTACTTGTATATCGAGTTCCATTGCAAATCTACTCCTATCTGTTTCTCCCATTCAGGACTGGAGGTTCCTTCCGCTCTGCCCAGCCTCATAGCTTGCATCCAGTGTCCTTGCTTCACCAAAAAACTTCTCCTACCATACTTGGCATCTAATCCAAGACCATATTCTCCTACTGGATCAAAGTCATTTGTTCAAGCTCCTCTCTTCCTCGGAAAGAATTCCTCATCTGTTAGAACTGCTCAAAAGGTGCAGCTCAACCTATCCAGATTGTATATGCTTGTCGGGGGATTTGACCATTTCTCATAGAAGTCTTGCCTTGGATATATTGTATACCCTCAGAATTCATCCCATGCTAATTCCAGCTGATTTACGTGGGTTCCGCTGCGCCTGCTAGCCCTTATGGGCTTGACTGCCGTTCTCAACTACCTATTATTTACTCATCAGCTGACCTACAAGGGGACCTTCTGCACCTACTAACCTACGAGGGCTAGCTGTCCCTCGACTTACTTACCAGCAGACCTATGAGGGTCTGGCTGTGCTTGCATACTTACCTGGGGCTAGCCGCCCCTCTACTTACCTCACCAGCTGACCTCGAGGGTCCAGCTGTGCATCTTGGCTGTGGGACTAGCTGCCATGTTCTACTACTCATCAACTGACCAACTTGGTCCATATTACTTGCTACTTACTACCGTGTCTCCTAACCTACGTAGTCCAGCCACATCGTCACCTATTGGGCTCGCCCTGTTATACTCCCTTGGATGCTTCCTAACCTTGCTCTATTGCTTCGGATTTACTACCCTCAAATCCTGCCAGGATTTCAGCTCAGCGGTACTGCCGTATGCCTTCTATGTCATGATTTAAGCATAAATTCTACTGTCTTCGATCTATTACCTGAACTGGGTTCATCAGTCATCAGCTTCATCTCAAGCCATTTTAGCATTCCATGAAATTCATAAGTCTTCTATCAGCAGAAGCCTGGAGGTTGGACTACTTCTAGTTCATCCTGCCTGCCAGCGTCAGAGCCTGGATATTTATGTACTCTATATTCATTTATTTATCATGTGCTAGCCTTAGGAGCGCCTCATTTTAGCCCTATCCTGAATCTATTAGACGTGTTCCAACAATGCTCATCTCAGTGCAATCTACCTGGATGCTTCACGTGTTCATACAGCTACCTGTAGCACTCACGTAAGACTTGGAAGCCTATTCCTGACCTTTCATTTCTTACTATGAACTGTTCCGCTGGATCACCTGTAATCTGCAACTTGGATTAGCCATTAAATTAATTAATTAGGATTATGCTCCTTTAGTATGTCCAGAAGGACGGGCAGGTTGGCAGCCATGGGTCCTCAGAGGTTTCCCCTTAAGGTGGGTTTTTCCTCTCCTGCGTGCTGCCGGCCATACTCTCCAGAGTTGGAGGAGATAATCGTGGAATATCATATTTTTGGGGGGTGTCACATTCTAATCTACTAACCATCCTTCCTACGGTGGGATACAAAGCAAAGCCAAACCTTCAATTCATAATGAATACCTCATCTGTTCCAGTATCTAGCACTATCTTACTTCAACTCATCATCTACTATAACCACTGACTTGCTCATGTCCATGCCTAAGTACCTAAGCACTATTCATTCATACGACTATACCTTGGAAGCATTCTACTTACTGGCCTGGCCCCTGTATCCAGACTGAAACCTACATTATGTAGATGCAGTACGTAACACAAGCACTGAGCTCTGAACCACATATAGTGTAATGTTATGAGTCACAACTAAGCTTGGAATTATGTCAACACTGTGCAAAACAAACAAACAAAAAAACAGACAAGATTATTGGGTATAACAAATACAAAATTACACATACGACAGTACAAGGCATCATGGGAAGTATATGCAAATCAGAAAATGCTCACAAAGAAGGCTCAGCTCTTATATAGATAAATAATGTTGCTTTATTATATCTTGCACCAAAATCGGATAGGTGGTCTTGTCAGCGTTTAGGAAATGAGCTCACTGGAAATGTATGCAGCTCTAACCTATATGGAAAAACTGCTTTCCTGGCATCCTGGGTGACTACATGTTCAAATGACTTGCACTGTGTGCTTACCTGATTGTGACAGAAACTGACAGAACCGGTAAGTAAGTAGGTCCCATGAGAGAGACAACCTCACAATCTATAAGTTCCAGTGAACTCTTTTCCCAAAAGTTGAAGAGATCAGCGGTAATGCTTTGTTTCCTTAACTGCACTGTAGTTACAGAGTAACTACATTGTAACTGCATTGCAATTGCAATGTAGTTGCATGCAACATACATGTAACTACACTGTAATTCCCACTGTTGAATGTAATTAATGATTACCTATCACACAGTTACACTGAAACTGACACTTAAAATAAAGTGTGACCAGACCAGCTATCCTGAGGAAGTTGCATTGCCATAAAACGTTTTTTGGTAGAAGATATAAGAAAACAACATTTGCTATTTACAGAGGAGCTGAACCTTTTTTTTGTTAGCATTTTCTGGATTGCAGCCTGCTTGGAAGAGTTCCTCCAGACTTATAATGGCTACTTAAGGCTCTGTGACGCCATGGGCATCCTGGTCCTTGTGCACGCACAAGGTACACGCAAATCACCATGAAGGAATCTAGGCTGGTTAGTTAGCTGAGAGATGTTTTAAGAGGGAGGTGAGAAGGCATTTCTTCATGGAAAGGGTGGTGAATAGATGGAACAGGTTGCTTAGGGAGGTGGTGAGGCAGAGACAGTGGCAAGATTACAGCATGTGTGGGACAAGCACATGGGTGTCTTTAAAAGGAAGAATCACCTGGAGAGGGTGGGGAAAGCTGGGGGCTGCTTAAGGCCCCTTGCTACCACATAGGGTAGGTAGAGTTAGGGCAGACTGGTGGGCCCTGTGGTCCTTTTCTGCCAACAGAATCAGTGTTTCTACTTGGTCCTACTTATCACAAATAGCCACTGCCGTGGGGCAGGCAGGCAGGAGGGATAGAACGGAAGGACCCTAATTCCCATCTGTCTCTACTGTGCTGTGTTACTGATTGCTGTGTCTGTCCTCTCTAGGCTGTGCACACTTCAGTGTGTTGCAGTTTTCTCCCTGGGGCTAAGATGTCACTAATTCTGTGGAAGAATCAATTAATGTGATTTATGTGCAGCACAAAGTTTTCCTATGAGGAAGGTGGGCCTTGGGGTTTTGACTCAGATTACAACACAGTTGACCTACTGACCCTCAGATTGAAATCCCACTGGGGTGACTGCTCTGTTGTGTGACCTAAGGCCAGAGGTTAAACTGAAAATTTTTAGGGGGGGGGGGACTGCATCTTTAACTCTTCTAGAGCATTCAATGCAAAAAAGTGCTAAAAGGAATAGGAACGCTTGCACAACATTGTTTGGGCAGGGAAACTGCGTTCCTGCGAATTCCTGCCCAATTGAAGCAATGCATAGAGAAAGTCACTGGACTGTCTAGTACTTCAGCTCTTCCAAGCCAAGCAGAGGGGGAGGGGAAATGCAGAGCTACTGTGCAGCTGTTGCATCTCAGCTGCAGTATCCTGGGTAAATAAATTAAAAAAGGGGGAAGCACGGATGCGCTGATGAAATGGCAGTACTGCATTATGCTACTATGCATGTGACCAGAATTTGGGAACAAGCCCGGATCTCTGCTGTTTGATGGCCCATGGTTGGGGGTGCTACTTTTGGGCAGTGCTTCCTAACTGGAGGTGGGAGGCACCATCTAGCCATTCTGGCTGAGCTCCCTTGTGGTGGGCAAAGCAGGGTTTGAGGTGCATGTGTTCCTGCATGGAGAGGGGTGCGGACGCTGTAGATGCATGGTTAGATTGTGGCACCTGCAGGAGGATGGAAGGAAGAGAAAAAAGAGGGGAAACAGTTTACCGCCATCAAAATGATGCCTCAGGTACTCTTGTGCCGCGCCCTCCACAATGGCACAGAGCTGTGATTTGGGGACTGGGAGCTCACTGGTTGTGGGTCTGAAAGGGTCTAGGCATGGAGAATAAACAGCTAAATAAAATTTAAAATAGTGGGGGAAGCACGTTAGAAACATAGAAGTTGACGGCAGATAAGGACCACTTGGCCCACTCAGTCCGCCCTTTTTTCCCTACCTACATTGTTACTGCAGACCGTACTTAATCTACTGCTCTTTCTCCCTCCCCCCTTCCTTTCCACTAAAAATCCCATGTGCCTTTCCCAGGCATTCTTGAACTCCACTACTTTCTTTGCTCCCACCACCTCTGCTGGAAGATTGTTCCAGGAATCTACCACTCTTTCTTTGAAGAAATACTTCCTAACATCTCTCCTGAATCTACCCCCTCCAGCTTCATAGCATGTCCCCTTATTCTTGAGCACCTTGTCTTCTGAAAAATACTCCCCTCTTGTAACTTATTTACCCCAGTGAGGTATTTAAAGGTTTCTATCATATCCCCCCACTCCTTCCTCTCCTCCAGGGTATACATATTACAGTTACTTTAGTAATTAAAATGCATTTATTTTACATATTGTCACACTTTCAGGACCTCTCCATTTCTAGCAAAATTGTGCTTCTTCAGTCTGAGGGGTCCTTTTATAAGCCAAAGACTTTAATGTGTCTGGGATTGCTCAATCCACCACCCCCCCCCAAGCTGTAGTCTGCAGCAGACTGAGCTGAGGTCATTGTTTCAAATGTGAAGCTTAAATCAGGTTTGCCAATGCTTAGGCCTTCTGGAGTGGCCATGTGGACATCACACTGTAGCAGTGTCGCTTAATCCATGTGTCCATGGAATCCTCTACCACTTTTGTGCTGCTGTCCCTCGCATTACGTACCTTCAGATCGCTGGCAACAGTCTTACAATGGAAAGGCGACCTCCTCTCAAACTCTCTGAGCATATAATAGCACTCTTTTGTTTGTCCTGGGATTTGCCAGTTTCTAGGTTTGGTCCAATCTGACTGTAAAAGTGTTCCTTTGACTAGTAAATTGCCTTTTGATGGGGACACTCTCAGCCCCCCACACACACACACCCACACCACACACAGTTCAGTTCTGGTGTAGAAGATGTAGCAGATATCATAAACACCTGATTCAGTGCTCTGTTTAAAATCTTCTTAGAAGAGGTTCTGTTTAAAAAAAGAATTAAAGGGTAATAGTGCTACCGTAAGCTGGTGGCATCGTATACCTCAGTGAACTGTAGCATTTTGAGGTTTTAAAGAGCTAGCAGAGCCAAAACAGACAGACAGAAAAATAATACAACTTTTAAGAATTAGTCAGCTGTAACATTTTATTTCTGAAGTATTTTTCATTTTTCTTTTGCTCAATAGAAAGTCTTCTTTGTGATAATTTTGTGTTGGATGTGTGGAACAGCTCTTAGCCTGTCAGCTGACATATCTGTCTCTACCCCCCCACTACATCATCAGCATTGTGAACTCACTGACAGTGACATCACAGGTGACTGACCTGGCAGTACTGAGTGGCTGTTCATAAGCAGCAGTGATGTCACAATCAGTGAAGTCACAATGCTGAATATGTAATAGGGGGATGTGGTGGGTGTGTGGGAGAAAAGCACAGACAATAAGTAGTAGGTGCAAACACACACAAGTGTGTAAATTTATTTGCAAATAAAATAAAGACTTTCAGCAAAATAAAAAAAATCAAATTAACATTACACAGCTAGGTTGTAGCTTCAGTCCCACCCTCAGTGCTTCCTCAACCTGTTCCAAGGTTGAACTGATCTGCTCTTAGACTGGAAAGTGATTCTATTATACAAAATTGTCACATGATCATGAGTCTCCGCCTCCTAGTCTAATACAAATTGTTTTCTAAGCTAAGGAAAATAGTAATACAGATAATATAATGAATAATATCAATAATATTTTATACTGGTGGTATTTCATATGAACAATAAAGCAACTGAACTGTTTTAGCAGCATTTCCACACTTGTAGCTCCACCCACCCACTGTGAGTGACAGTTTACCCAGGATAAAAACAGTAGCACAAAGAGGCGTTGGCCCCTAAGAGAAGACCTGCAGAGAGAACACCCAGGTGAGCTACCAGAACTACAAACTAAAGAAACACTTGTTTGTCAGGAATTTCTAGGCACTATTTACAGAATTGCAGTCCCTGCTACAGCTTCAGAAAGAAAAGGAAAACAACTACAAGACTTTCTAGTTTACAGCTGGGCTTCTCTGTTGTTGAAATACATATAGGACTCTTGTTTGCAGAGGAAACATTTTAAAACAGGCAGAGTGAGCTGAGCCGTCAAGGAGGAGTTCTCATGCTTGCAATACTTTTAGCATGAAAACCCTTGGTTCCACTGCTTGCTGAAGTTTGTGTTAACATAATTTTGCTCTGCAAACCTGCGAGTGTTTTTGGCGCAAAAAAAAAAAAAACACTGGCAGGGAAAAAAGTGACAGAAACAAACAGGAAAGAGCTCCTGTTCTTTTTAGTAACGTGGAATTTTTAACAGCTCTTGCACTAATTTGGAGGCACTTCAAAGGCTTTTAGAAAGAAAACAGCAATTGTCAGCATCTGCCTAAAACACAGCTCTTGGGGCAGAGCTTAAAGCTGCAGTGCAGTGCTACAAGTAGCAGGCTGTAGCACAGAAAAACTCTTTTCTTTAGGTTTTGTGTACTTATTTGTGAGTCAGACTCTTAGGCTAAAGGAAACCAATGGCTAATTCTGAGAGAGAGGAACAGGGAAGATTAAAAATGGCTTCCTCTCTCCTTGCAGGGGTTTTACAAGGGTTCTAAACAAGAGTTTGCCTGAGAGCTCTGTTTCTTTCCCAATTTCAGCAGTTCTGCTATGGGGAAAACAGACACCTTTTTACAATATTCACAGCATTCCCTCAGATAAAACAAAACAAGGAAATATCTGAGGAAGCTGTTTTAAGTTATTAAAGCTGCTCTTTATCTCATGGCAGCTGCACAGCGCAGCAATCCTGCGCATGTTCATGCAGGAAAGCACAATGACGCTTCTTAACACAGAAGCTTGTTTTACAGGGTGGAGCTGCGTCTGCAGCGCTGCAATAAAAACTCTCTTCTAGTTTACTTATGGCACGACAGCCAGTGGAATGCAGGAAAACCTGGCAATAGCCTGCTGTGCATTCCCCAAGGCAGGGAGAGCGAGAGAGAAGGAGAAAAACAGAAAGGGAAAAGGGCAAAAGAAGAAGAGACGCACAGGTGGCCAGCCTACAGGACAGCGAAGAACAGGATAGAAAAAGGGTGCCGTTGCGCGACAGGCTTTCAGTATGGAAGAAAGATGACAGTACAGAGTCTCGTCTCTCAGACTTGCCTCCCAAACTGGGGCGGGGGGGCACAGTGCTACCACACGGGAACAGAACTAGATATGTCAGCTACCAGGCAAAGTGCTCTCACGCATCACACCTACTACCACAAGGTAAACAATCTTTTTTTTTTTTCTTTTTCCCCCTGGCATCACCCCTAGTCATGGCTCCCAGAGACCTCCACCACCACCTATGGCTGCCGAGGACCCTCAGTCACCCCCGGCTTACCCCCTGGAGGGCGGGGCCATGGCCACCTTCGTGACCACGGGACTAATGTCTGGTCGGGGACCCGCAGTGGCGGTGATGTGGTGAGGTCCTCCGGGAAGGGCTTCATGCGCACAGTGGTCCTGCCTGCCTCCATTTTCCACCTATTTTTGTTACGGAGGCAGGGATGTGCAATGACGCAAGCGTCCGCCCCGCCTCCCAGAACTGTACTCGCCGGACGCCTGAGATCTCCCGGCTTCCACCAGGAGTCCTCACTGCGCTGAATGCTTCCCCCGCTCTCCCCCAGAGAAGGAGAGCAGTCCATAGGACACTCTATCCTTCTCCCCCCGGCCGGCCCTCCGACGATCCGGGTCCGTTCCCGAACCCGGGTCGCCGGTGTCGCAAGCGGAAATCCCACTGCTGCGCCAGCAGGCCGGCCCCAAGGTAAACAATCTTGTAAGACCAAAGGGAAAAGAAAAACAATACCTCAGATATAAAAGGTAATGGTTGACTGCTTTTAAAAACTACTATTAGTTTTAAGCAGTACACCGGCTCTTTAAACACAACCATGCAGCCCCCATGCAGGTCACCAGTGCTGCTGACATCCATGCTTCATGACCCTGGAAGGGGGGCATCCCTGTTCCTGCCACTACAATGAGTCCAGTGGTGGGGCAAGAAATTGGTCCTCTGCCTCCTCCTTTTCCACAAGGGGCTTCTGCAGTGTGGATGTTGCAGGATGCCATGAGTGTGGAGGGGTGAAAATGGAGAGAAAATCACCACTTCCGAATGTAGTCCCCCCTCCCCAGTGTCTAGGGGTATGATGGTACATTGTCCAAGGGGAGGAAGTGACCACAACGGAAACCTTTAAGCTGACTTACTTGATGTTTCTTCCAGACCAGAATGCTGGCTTTGGTCCCAGGGGTACTGGGCTAGGGGGGGCAAACTGCGTTAGTGCAGAGCAACATGTCAGACATAAAAAAGATCCGAAGGCCATCTAAAACAGCAGAACATTCAATGGCACTGGATTACTCCAGGGAGCATTAATTAAGAGGACAGGTTAACCCGTCGGGGAATCATTAGGACACAGGACCGAGGGGTCCGCTATCACAGTGTCCATGCATTGTCCATTGTCTATTGGTTCAAAGTCCATAATCGAGCTCACTATTCATTCTCAATTCCCCTCAGAAAAGATTCATCACACAATTGACCCTTCTTGGCATTTTCTACTATGCCAAATATTGGCAGCTTTAACTCTCCCATTGGCAGCCTTGAACCACTTCCCCTCTGCTGGTTACTCTCACTGCCTGGCAGTCCCACTACTCTGTTTGGCTGCACTGCTCAGTTCCACTCTTCCCAGCACGTTACCCGTCTCTGTGGCATACCCCACTGGCAGCAACAGGTCCACAAGTTCAAGGCCCTTTCCAGACTGCAGTTTCTAGTTTCACAGCTACTGCAGACCCCTTTATGGCAACTCAGTTCAGATCCTCTAGAGTCTCAACAGAGCCAGTTGGCTCCCCATGAAACTTGGGTGGCATGAAACCCCAGAAGGCACCCTCTCCGATGCTCCCATATGACTAGATGCGAAATCAGCTCCCCACTTCTTCTGCACCGGGAAACTCGAATACTGGTGGTGGTCCCCACCGTAGACGTGGTCCCCTTTTTCCCCTCTCCTGCTGCTTAACCTCTCATGGCGTCCTTCTCACTCCAGGGTTTTGATCCTCATGGTGGACAAACAGGCTACTCTATCTCCACCTAGCAGGGGCTGGAGCATCCCCCCCCAGTTGGGGTCTCATACTCAGTGGCCGCCACCACGTCTTCTTAAGGTCTGCTATTGGCATCTAACATGTCTACGTCTGAACATAGTAATTGCTATTCGCACCCAGCAATCCACTTAAGTATTCCTAATTTTAAAAAGGGGACCCATACTATACATGTTCAAAAAGGCTCAACTTGTCCAGAATCAAGTAGCAGATTTTTTCATTATTGACTGTTCGATGGCTGTAGACCAGTGATACTCACTCCAACTTGACTTAGGAGCCACATATGCAACTGCACTTGGCTCAGGAGCCACAACCCACATATACAGCGTTCTCACTTCCGAAATAAAGCGTGCGCACAAAACGTATTCATTTAAAATCTATTTATTGAAATTAAATAAACATAAATTAATGAACAGCATAAATAAAATCAGAACTAGAACTGTTACACATATTTAATATAATTAAATAGCAGTCAGTCAGATACGTGGCATTCCTTCTTTGAAACAAGTGCTGCGAAGTCAGGCTGTAAGCAGGATACCGCAATTCGAAGGCATTCTTTTGTGTGCTGGATACTGAGCCTAGTTCTCTTTGTGTTTTTAATGTGAGACGTAGCAGAGAAGGCTGCTTCACATCTGTATTTGGATGGGAACATTGAGATTAGCCACCTAGCAAGTTTTGAAATATAAGGAAGATGGCTTGCCAATTTCTAAAAATACTGAACATCACTGTTCTTTTAAAATTCTCTGTTAAGCTCCTCAGAGCTCTTTAGTTCCACAAATTCCATGATGAGATCAGTGGAATCGGACATTCCAACAACAATATCTTCCATTTCACTAACCTCCATGAGGAATGGGTTGTGCACCAAATGCAAAAGTTTTTTCAGATTTCTTAAAATCTAAAAATCTGTTAGCATAGTTTTCTGACAGCTCAGAGAGCACATTGCTGAACATTTCATGATTTGGAACAGTATCAGGCTGTTTTTCAATTATTATTTTGCCATGATTAAACAAGTTGTAGTTTCCATTGGTAACATTGCTTTGCAATACCTGCAGCTTGCATGAAAACGACGTGACTGCTGAATACAAGTCGTACACAGTTTTATTGTTTCCCCTGCAACCTCAGATTTAAGTAATTTAAGTGTTGAGTAAGGTCACAAAGAAAGGTAAGAGACAACAACCACTCTATGTCATCAAGGAACGTAAATTGTGAAGTTTCACCACATCCAATTATAAACTGCTTCAGTGGTTGAAACAAATAAATTACATGGGCTAGCATGCGACCATGAGATAGCCACCTGGCTTCTGTATGGAGCACTAAGGCACCATAATGACTCGCAAAGTCATCACACATAATTCTAAATTGCTGGTGGTTCCTGGCTCTTGCCCTGATAAAATTAACCAGTTCAGTTTCATCCCTCATAGCATCGCAAAGTGTTTTGAATTTGCAAAACACTGCCTGTTGGTGTATATTGCAGTGATAAGACAAATGATTCTGAACCTACGTGTGCTCTGCCAGTCCTGTAACCTTAAAATTGTAATCGTTTTATGTCTTCATGTTCCTACAAACTTTTTGTGCTCTGTTATATTGTAAAAAGCTTGTTTGTACTGTTTTTGTCCTCCCTGTGACGAGGTACCTTTGTAAATGAGCCCCTGGCTCAAAGGTTGTTAAACTGATGTCTAATAAATAAATAATAATATCAGGCATTGTCGTTTCAGAATTGCATATCAGCTCCTCTTTTAGTAATGTTACATCACCCCCTTCTCTTACCAACCATTGCAGTTGGTAAAGTGTGTTATAAACTTAAAGAACTTGACTTTTAAAGAGCCCCCGGCACCATTGTGGCAACTTTGAGAAAATGTAATGTTTAGCACAAGTGAGTTTATATTTTATTGTTATTTCTGTATTTCTCATTCTGTTTTATCACTAAGGACATCTGCATGTAAACAGGTTCACTGCCCTATCTGTTCTGGCTGTTTGCCTACATATGACATCACAGTTCTGTTTATGACATCACCGTCTGTTGCTGTAGGGATAATTATGATGCCATAAACAAGGGATTCATTATTTTATTAATTTATTTATTTGAAAGTTGGTACCCAGGAAAAGCACCATGACCAGAAGCTTGTTTCCAGGTGCAACCTGGATTATGATGTCATATGTAGGATAGTGGAAAGAGCAGATAAAGTCTAAGGGACAATAAGCCTCTTTCATACAGCTGTCCTTGGTAATAAAGAAAAAAGGTAAACAGTTATAGAAAATACATGGACTACAAACTGAACTGTCTAACTCTCACATTTTTTCTAAGTTTTTATAATGGTGTCAGGGGCTCTTTAATCTTACATTTTAAGTACAACCTCTTATAGTTGTTTGGTTCTAAGATCCAAACTTGTGTTCTGGAATTGTTATATCTGATAATTGATTGTAGTGGCATGTCAACAAGGCACAGGTGAGAAAGCATAGGAAAAACCCGGAGCAGTTGTAGAATTCACAAAAAGTGTTTATTGGTACTAGCAGCAACATAAAAAAAAAAATTGTTCAGAATAACTATTTGCAAAGGCAGAATAAACAGAGAAGATCCATTGGAGTTTTCCTTCAATCTCTGCATGTCCCAAAACATAGCAGCTCTCTCATACGTCTTTTCAACCCGCTCCTTAACAAGCATCCTGTTTATTTCTAAAATGTTCTTGTATGTTTCAGGCAGGTGCAGCAAGAACACAATGTCCCAGGTTAACTCACTGTGTTCCCAATAGCTTTTTGCAATCATCTCAAACTATAATTATATACATTTCAACAGTAACACTATATAATTTCTAAACAAAGGGATCCCAATATCAGTTACATTTACACATAATGATTTGCATATATTTTTATACCAGCAGATATGCAAAGGAGGGAAAAAGACAGAACAGCAAGTGAAGACTGAGAGACAGTGAGAGGCAGAGAATTGCGAGACTGTCTGGATGATCAATTCCTAGGTCTCAGGAAAATTTGGTTGTGCTACCTGACAGACAAGAGACAGGAAAGAACAGAACAGATCCCTGCATTCAAACTCTCCATAACAACTGGGACAGGGTCCTGTTCAACCCTGTCACATGGCATTGTATTTGTTCCTTATCATTTTCACAGTTCACTAAAATTTTAATTCAAGAAAAAGGTCTGCTATAGGCCTCTATTCGTCCAGGAAACACAATGAGACTGCAGGAGTGGGCAATCATCCCCACTCCCACCTTTGACTGACTCCTTCAGCCTGTGCTTCTCCACATGGCCCAAGGAACTGTGCCCACCAGGGAGGCTGTCAGCCAATGGCCAACTTCCCCTAAGGAAAGTAAAGTTTGAACCTGCGGTGGGTAAGAACCCAAGGACGTTCAAAGGACAAGTGTGTTACAAACCTGCGATAGATTCCCCAAAAAAGGGGGAGGGTTATGCGAATAACAGCCACCTGCACCTGTGGGTCTTCCCTTACAGTTGCAGTTGAGCCACATTGGGAGTGTGGTGGTCATGGGTTGGGGTTTGAAGGGGTAAGACTGTAGTGGGAGAGGGTAAAAAAGAGTGAATTAAATGCAGTAGTTGTAAAAAGCCCTTCTAAGTCTGAGACTTGAAGGAACTGAATATGTACTCCCTGGAGGAGAGGAGGGGGAGAAAGGGGATTTGATAGAGACATACAAGTATCTTACAGGGAGGAACAGGGTGCAGGAAGAGACTATTTTTAAGTGAAAAAGATGTTCCAGGACTAGAGGGCATGGGATGAAGTTGGAGGGAGGATGATTCAGAGAAAACGTGAGGAAGAATTTCTTCACAGAACGAGTGGTGGACAAATGGAACACCCTGCCAGAGGAAGTGGTGGGGGCTGAAACAATCATGGGATTTAAGAATGCATGGGATAGACAGAAAGGAATTCTGGAGGTCAGGGGTAAGGGGCAACAGACTTCTAGGAAAATATAAACTGAACTTACAGGCTCAAATGGGCAGACTGGGTGGGCCATAGGCCCTTATCTGCTGACACTGTCTGTGTATCTGGGTAAGTACTGCCTTGCCCAATATCTTATACTCACTGGGAGTTACTAATCGACAATTTACTGTACAGAAAATCCAGTGGTCGCCCAACAGTTAATGCTGGCCCACATAATGGATTTTATAAGTCCATGCAATCACTAAAGGTTAAAGCATCTAACCTGTGAGTACATTTGCCATACCAATTTCATGCTTTGGCAACTGGACACAATATCTGACCTTTAACTTTAAACTTTAGCGACGATTTGGGCATTCTTGGATGATAAGACATGCACCATGGAGGGAATTGTGTCCAGGAGATTTGTCTGTTGCCGAACATTGTTTTATTTCCCCTAAAATGTGGTCCTAGCACTTAGCCCCGAACATTATTACACCCGTGTGTTAGCACACTGAAAGGGTGGTGCATGAAGCTGGCAGGCGGGCAAACAATGTTGCTTTTATTTATTTATTTAGTTTTTGTTTACCAGGTAGGTGCGCTAGCCATAAAATGATTATCTTCAGGCACGACCTAGGAGAGTACAAACAATGACAGAAAAAGTACATGGCACGAGTACAGGACTATTACATATAGCATAGGTCAGAGTCACTTAAAAGGATATATACAGCCAATAAAGCATAACATGATATCAACGATCATGTATACAGTCAAATAACATACCATAACGTGACATATTAGAAATTACATAGGGTCAGAGAAAACAATTAACACTGCAAATGGAAAACAATTAGCACCACAGAGTGGTCAGAAATGTATGTTAGGGTTTGTCACAGCAATGAGACGCAGGGCTCTAAATACTAAAAGGGGAGACCGGATTAGGCCAGGTTGAGATATGCTTGGGGGAGTGTGCAGGAGGTAACAATAAGGTTGGCGGAAGTTTAAGTTGGATCAAAGCAGGAGCAAGGTTCAGCTTGGGATAGATGACAACGCAGCTCCCTTTTAAAGCTGTTATAGGAAACTGCCTGTCGAAGTGCAAGGGGAAGGGAGTTCCATAGCTTAAGTTCAGAAGTCTAGGACTCTGCTTTGGAACCCCACGGTCAGGTACAGTCAAACAGAAATTCCTTGGGACCCATTAGTGTGTGCCAGGAACTGACTGGGTCATTTGGCAGGTGCACTCTGCCTACAACTGAGGTGAGAGCACCCACCAGATACTCTGAGAGGTTAGGGAAGGGGGATCTTTGGATAGTTACAGACAGCTGGGTGTGGGGCTGTGAGGTGGAACAATATTCCTTGGCATAGATCCCGTCCTGTGGGAAGCAACAACTAAAATGAGGGCTTTCTGCAACTTGGCTGCTCTTAACTAAGAGCCTCCCATTTGTGTGTGCGTGTGGGGGGGCTAGACTGAACTAGGAGCTCTTCAAGTAGGATGAGCTGCAGCCTCCCCCTGTATTCAGACCTAAAGAAACCTGACTACTAGGGACATTAATCCAAAACCAAATCCCAGTCACACAGTCAGGACATGTGTACACCCCCCTCCTTTCCCTAATGCACAGTAAGAAATGGAGATGAGTTAAAGGAAAACTACTCCCAAAACTTGAAAAAATTTGTGCTGTGCAGAGTGTTTTAATTTGTATGTGAAGTTCTAGTGTTTCTTTCCCTCTGACTTCTATTAGGAGTTTTTCCTAAATTAGCCTGCTAGCTTTAGGGTAGTTTTACGACCCCTGGAGATCTCCATATCAAATAGGTTTATTGCATTTCTTTGTCCTACAATGCACCTTGTTTCATGTAATGGTGATGTAGCAGAGCCCATAAATCCAGCAGAATGCATTGCATTACAATCAGTTCACAACAATAGAGATGGTCATATTTTAAAATCTGTAGAATTCAGCTTGGTGACCACCCTCATCCTAAAGGTTTTACTGTCCTGAAAACTTTTGCTGGTAATTTTGTGCAGCTTGTAAAGCTCCAAGATATTTAGTTTGTTTGGCATGTGTGTGCTGAATGTTGGGTCTCTTACATCACAGTCACGTGAGACAAGATGCACTGTGGAACAAGAAATACAGTTACACTATCAGGTATGAAGATCCCCAGGGTCGTAAAACTAGCATAAAGCTAGCAAGCTAATTTGGGAAAAACTCCTAAAACCAGTCAGAGGGAAGGAAACACTAGAACTTCACATACAAATTAAAACACTCTGCACAACATATATTTTTTCAAGTTTTGGGTGTAGTTTTCCTTTAACAAAGTAAGCATGCAGATATATATGATAGCTATATATATATTCTTTATAGAGTGTAATGAAATTATAGTAAATATTTATAAAGTGATGAGATAAAAGAGACCATGTTGTTCCTGGACTCCTCATTTTGGCACGGTAACATCTGGTCAGCCAGTAACCTCCTGCAAGGATCACCTGTTGTCCAGCTCATCTGCAGTACAGCACAGCTTGTGGCATTTTACATGGGGTCTGTTTTATTTATTTATTTGTAATGTTTGACCAGGAAAGGCACACTGATCTGTGACAGCTCATTTCCAGGTGTGTCCTGGGAGGGGGTTACATGGGACCTGTTTTATTTATTTGTAATGTTTGACCAGGAAAGGCACACTAAGCTGTGACAGCTCATATCCAGGTACATTTTACGGGGGGGGGGGGTGTTACATGGGATCGGTTTTATTTATTTGTAATGTTTGGCCAACAAAGGTACACTGAGCTGTGACAGCTTGTTTACAGGTGTGGGGGTGTGGGGAGGTTACATAGACTTGTTTTATTTATTTATTTATTTGTAATGTTTGACCAGGAACGGCACACTGAGCAGTGACAGCTAATTTTCAGGTGTGTCGGGGGTGGGGTTACATGGGACCGGTTTTATTTATTTATAATGTTTGACCAGGAGAGAGACACAGAGCTGTGACAGCTCATTTCAGGTATGTTTGGGGGGTGTTACATGAGACTGGTTTTATTTATTTATAATGTTTGACCAAGAAAGGCACATTGAGCTGTGACAGGTCATTTTCAGGTATGTCTCAGGGAGGGGGGTTTACATGAAACCTGTTTTATTTATTTATTTGTAATGTTTGACCAGGAAGCTACATTGAGCTGTGACAGCTCATTTCCAGGTGTGTCAAGGGGATTGGGGGGGGGGGTTACATGGGTCTGTCTAGGGGCATGAACAAATCACAGGTGTTCCAGGGGAAAAAAGGTCCACAACACTGCAAAACTTCTCTGAGTCTATGCACCACGATATAAAAGCAGGAAAATGTAGTCTACCTCTCGATGGCTTCAGCTTTCAGTGCACCCTTGATCTCTACCTCTGCAGTCTGACTTTGCCCCAAACCTCTTGCCACAGGATACAGGACCGTCGATCAATCTGCAGCCTTCAGCTCCCCCTGGGATCCTGAGCCCTATGATCCCAGTGCAAACTGCTGGAACACCTTCTGAGATTACAACTCATGGCAGAAATAAATATGAGGCTTTCCATTTCATTCACAAACTCTTCTAACTTAAAGAAAGAAAATCAGTAGATAGTTTCTTCCCAAACAGCTCTTTATTTACTCCTGTGCCCCAAATGATTCCAGGGGCATAGGGGTACCAGCTTACTCTAAGAAATAAAGCTGCTCTATGGGGCTATTAAATTTTTACAAGCTCACCCAGCTGGAACTCTTCGGCAGACACAAGATAGCATGCAGGCAGTACTTGCAAGGCTGTTTTCAATGTCTGGATGCTCAAATGATTTACCCAAGCAGAGCTTTTGTATCTGAAGAATCATCAGGCTCCTTTCTCACTGGTGCTGGGAAGCCAAACATTGTTTTTCTTTGGTTACCATTTCCCTACTCTCCTCTCCTCGGCACTGGTCGGCTGCCCTATCTCCAGCATGGAGAAGCAAACTGCTTCTCCCACGTGGCCCCTGGACCTTGGCTCAAATCTCAAGGGGTCCCAGGATTTTTCCTTTCTGACCCAGGCCCTGTAACCCTTGTCCTTTTTTCTCTAGTTCAAGCCTGAACTCCGGTGTACCAAACAACCCCCACCCCAGCTGTGCCACTCCTTCAATTCTCGTTCTTCTGTTTCCAGTGGTGTTAGGACCCTTCAAGGTCCTAATGCACCCAGGCCCAGCCTCAGTGCTCATCTGAACCCTCAGGCTGCCCTACCATGAGAGAAACCTGGGCACTGCCACCACCCAGGCCCTCCAAACAGTTCAACTCCTCTTTGGCACCCCAGGCATCCTCTTTTCTTCTATAGTGCCCCAGATGACCCTCCAGAAATGGCTCCAGCCTCCTTTCCATGTCTCTGCCAGCACATCCTGGGCTTGAAATAAGCTCTCAGCCAGGAACTGTCGTCCAAGGCCTGTCAAAAAGACTTGTGGCCTGCCCAGTCCTTTAGATGCTGGCACCCTGGAACCTGCCCCTCCATGCAGGCCCCTGTTTTGTGAGTGAAGGACACTCCTGGCCCCTTTACCTACCTGAGCTGCCCTGCCACTCCATGTACAGGAGGGAGCCTCTGCCACTGGCCCCTCCCCTGTGGGAAGACTGCCACCGACCCCACAGTCCTGGCAGCCCAAGCAACACCTACATGAGAATAAAAAGGTCTCCTACCTACTCTGCCATCTGCACACTAACCAGGCCTCCCCATCCTGATGACGCAGTACAGGCTAGCTGGCCACCCTCCCTTGGAGCTCCCATTCCTACTCCTTGATGCCATGTCACAATGAAGAGGCTGTCCCTACCTACTGAACTTTTGGGGGTGGGTCCCCCACAGGCCCAACCCAGACCACCGAGTTCCCATCTTGCCTGTCTCTCCTGCTCTTTCAGCCTCAGGCCTACTGCCCAGGCTGGAAAAGACCCAAAACTTCCTGTTTCCTCCCCTTTTATACCCTATCTCTGCCTGCCCTCTGCTGCCACCTTTAGGTATCCAGCAGGGATTACCCCCAGAGCACTAATAAATCCCTAAGCTTGAGGGGGTAGGAGGTAGAAGGGGGTCCCTAAAGGGAACATTAGCTCCTCCAAAGAGAGGGGGCCCACATATTTATTTGTAACATATGACCAGGAAAGGCAGGCACACTGAGCTGTGACAGATCGTTTTCAGGTGTGTCCTGGGGGGGGGATTACATGGTTCTGTTATTTATTTGTAATGTTTAGACTAGTAAAGGCACACTGAGATATGACAGTTCATTTCCAGGTGTGTCCTGGGGATGGGTTACATGGGATCTGTTAGAGCTAGTCTATACGGACATATGAAATTTGCCAGCAGATAAAGGCCTAGAGGTCTATCAAGTCTGCTCGAATGTGCAGCTAGCACCCCTTATTCTGCAACTGCCCCTCCCTTCCACCTTTCCCCTTCATTAACCCTCCCTGTCCTGTCCCATCCTCGCTTGAAGCAGTCCAATGTTCTACTGCATACCACTTCAGCAGGTAATGCATTCCACCCAGCCACCACCTCTCTGTAAAAAAGTGTCTCCTCATCTCCTCCTGAACCTTCCTCGCTCCAGTCTCATATCATGGCCCCTGGTGGCCCTCCCTTCCCTTACTTTGAACAGCCCCTCTGTACCCGTCTTGTTTATTCCTTTCATGTATTTAAAGGTTTCAATCATGTCACCCCTGTCTCTCCTCTCCTCCAGGGAGTACATGTTGAACTCCTTCAACCTCCTGTCGTATGATAAGTCCCCCAGCCCCTTGATCATCTATATAGCAGACCAGTTCCTACTGGGATCTAAGTCAGAAAGAGTTTTGCAGCTGTCCCATTGAAATGCACTGGGGGACTGGGATGGGCCTTTTTATGGCTGTCAGTGAGTGAGTTGCGCCTTGCTGTTGCTCCTTGCAGCTGTCTGTAATGCTTTGTTAAGTTTTTGTTGGCTGCAAGGAGGAAAGTGAGTGAGGACCTGTTGAGCAAGTGACACTACTTACGTGAACATGCAGCTGACCCAGCTGACCAAGATGATACACTGAAGAAGTCTCGGGTTGTTTAACACTCGCCCCCACACACACACACACACACACTGTGATGACAAAATCGATAATGAACAAACTCAGGGAAGATGTAATAACAAACTCTTTGTACAGCTTGTGAATGGAAAGCTAACATTTTTTTTCTTAAAAAAATCTACTTAAAACAGAGTTTTCATGCTACTAAATTATTGCAGTTCAAAAGGACAAAGAATTGCACAGCTGTGGCACCATTTGATGCTTGTAGGAACTAAAAACTCTCTCCCAACCTCTCTTTATAATGAAAAAACAGCTGAGCTTCCACTTAGTCTGAGTAGCCTAGCCATAGACTGGCAAAACTAAAGGTGTGTGTGTGGGATAAATGGCTGGAGCAAGAGGGGGGCCAGAGTGAAGCAATTTGTGAAAAAGCACTTAATCAACATGACTTTTATACTCACTGTATCCCAAAGTGTTGTACAAGACACAGGAGTTCCAAGCTGGTAGGGCAGGGAATACAGAATAGAAATTCCAGTGCCCAGCCTGGCCTGACAGAGTAACAAAATCTGTCCCCCTCTCCCAACTCCTCAATGGGTCCACTGACCAGCCCGACCCATCAGGGATTAAAAAAAAAATCTATCCCACTCACCAAACTATATGACGGGTCCAGTGTCCAGCCCGACCCATCAGGGAATAAAACAAATGTGTCCCCCTCCCTCCGCAACCAGACAGATCAAGTGCCCACCCGTTACTAATCTTGCATGTGGGCACAAATTATGTTAACAAAACAGATTTTAAGGACATTAAAGCTAAGTTTAAGGAAGTAACCAGATGAATTAAGAAAGAAAAAAAAATGACTTAATAGTATCTGGGATATTACCAACCTTTGGAAATTTAACATACAGGAATGGCACAATTTCTGAAGTCAATAATTGGCTAAGATATTATTGTAAGGAAAAGAACATTGGTTTTATGGACAATTCTATTTTCTTTAATAATAAATCATTTTTTTAAGCATGATGGGCTACACCTAAATCAAGCTGGTACCAGAATATTGGGTAAAAGAATCAATGATGTAATCCAGTTTCATTTAAACTGGCGGGGTGTGAAATGGTAAATGGAGGCATAAACATCACAGATGGCCTTGAAAAGACAAACGGTGACTGAATGGAAAGGTGCTAATCAATGCTAGAAGTTTAATAAATAAGTTTGAAGAGTTCAAATATTTAATAACACAAAATATTCAACTAGCATTTATTACAGAAACTTGATGGGACGAAAAGGACACCTGGGACAAATCAGTACAGGGGTGTAATTTATATTGAAAATCCTGGGCACATAGGAAGGGGGGAGGCGTTGCCACGTATGTGCACAAGTCAATAAAAAGCACAGATCAAGAAAGAGATGATGCTGAGTTGGAGACTCTTCGGGTTAATCGTCTACCGCAGGATGGTTCTAAAATTATAGTGGGGTTAATATACAGACCACCTGGTACCTCGTCAGATGTTGATAAAGCATTGCAGAAGCAAATAGCTGCTCTGGATCCAGCTAATAGAATAATTTCACTAGGGGACCTTAACCTACCCAGTATTGACTGGAAGCTATTAAAGGGAACAAACAAAACTGATACAGGGTATCTGGATATATTTGAACATCTAAGACTACAGCAGAAGGTGCAGGATACTACAAGGGGTGGCAATATCCTCGATATTGTATTAACAAACATGGGTGATACAGTAAACAATAATAGGTTGGGCAGCCCGCTTAGTAACAGTGATCACTATACAAGTTCATTTGGGGGATTGAGGAAGGATCCACAACAAAGCTGGACTTCAGTAGAGCTGACTTTAATCAGTGTAGAAGGGAAATTTCACTGTGGGACTGGGAGAAGGAATTTAAGGATCTCTCAGTAAATGAGATATGGAAATGCATTATATCTAAACTTCGGGTCCTGATAAAGAAATATATATATATATATATATATATACATACATATATATATATATATACACAGTTTTAGGAGATATAAAACCACTGTAAAGAAACATCCAAGTTGGCTTAACTTATCTATTAAAAAATTGATAAACCAAAGGAATAGAATGTATAAAAAATGTAAAAAGGATGAATCTGAAATGAACCATCAGGCCCTTAGGGATCTCACCAGGAAAGTGAAAATGGCCATTAGAAAGGCAAAATTGCAACAAGAGATTTTATTAGCAACTAGGATTAAGGACAATAGGAAATCGTTCTTTAGCCATATTAATAGATTAAAAAGGAGTCCAAGTGCAATGGATCCCTTTAAGAATAAGAATGGCTTGGTGACATCAGATAAAGAAATGGTGGATACCCAAAATGAGTATTTCTGCTCAGTTTTTAATAAAAAGGCCCCCTTCCCATTCATAATGAACAGTAGCCCAGCCCTGGTCAAATCATAATAGATCCAGAAGATGTTCTGGAGAGATTACAAAAGGTGGATATCAGCAAATCATCAGGGCCAAATAACATCCACCCTAGGGTAATACAGGAGATGGCAGCCCATATATCATTACCGCTGACCCATATTTTTCAATCCTCCCTTGACAGGGGGGAGGTTCCACAGGATTGGAAGGTTGCAACAGTGGTACAGCTATTGAAAAAGGGGCCTAAAACAGATCCATCAGGTTTTAGACCTGTGAGCCTAACTTCCGTTATGGGGAAAATACTGGTGAGTATTTTAAAAGAAAAAATGCTCACCTTTCTAGATGAACAGGGTTTGATAGACCCCCTGTAACGTGGCTTTACAAAATCAAGGTCATGCCAAACTAATCTTCTGTCTTTCTACGAGAAAGTTAATAACAAGAATTGGATGGGGGAAGTGCAGTGGATGTTGCATTCAAGGACTTTGCTAAGGCATTTAATAAACTGCCTCACTTAGAATTGTTAAATACACTGAGGGAGATTAAGCTGGAGACCAACATTATAAACTGGATATCAGAATGGTTGCAGGATAGGAAGCAGAGGGTTACTATAAAAGGGGCACTTTCAGACAGTATTGGGTAAGTTACTTTTTCTATTACTTTCTATTTCTTTTAGAAACTTGATCCAGGAAGCTCTGTGCAGTCACTAGCAAGGATGGAGAAGTGCTAGAAAAAGTAATACACCTGACAGTTAGTTACTTATTTCTTTTTATAAAAAACAATACAAAAATAATAAAAAAACTAACAGATGACATTTATTTGAAAGTAATAGGTTAGTTACTTTCAAATAAATGTAATCAGTTGCAGTTACGTAGTACTTTTGTATAAAAAGACATAAGTAATTGTAACTGTAAGGTGTATTACTTTTTCCAGTACTTCTCCATCCTTGCTAGTGATTGCACAGAGCTTTCTGGAACAAGTTTCCAAAAGTAATAGAAAAAGTAACTTATACAACACTGCTTTCAGACTGGGCTCCTATTACGAGTGGGGTCCCCCAGGGCTCAGTTCTGGGGCCATGCCTATTTAATATTTACATTTCCACTCTAAAAATAACAAACCCAAATGTTTGGCTCTACAAATTTGCTGACGATTGTAGAGTAGGGTCAGTCATGAACAGTTCTGTAGAAGGGACTTGGTTGCAAGAAGCATTAAATGAAACTGTAGAGCGGACCAGGACGAATAAATTGGAGTTGAATGCATCTAAGTGCAAAATAATGCACTTGGGTAAAAATAACATTGGTACAAATTATAAACTGGGTACAGATCTACTAAAAGTAACACAGGAAGAGAGACCTGGAAGTTAAGATTAATAACAATTTAAAATTTAACGCACATTGCAATGACCAAATAAAAAAGGCTAACCAAAAACTTAAATTGTATACTGAGACATATTGCCAGCAGGGAGAAGGAAGTACTGATGCCTCTGTATAGTACTCTGGTTAGGCCCCAGTTGGAGTATTGTATCCAAGTGTGGTCCCCACATAAAACGGAAGATATCCTAAGAATGGAGGGGGTGCAGAGACAGGCAACCAAAGCTATTGTGACCCCCAAAAATAAATCATGTAAGAAAAGGCTAGAGACATTGAACCTGTATTTTCTTCAGTACAGGAGGTTTAGAGGGGACATGTGTTTGCAATTCAGAGCTATGGAGGATATGACTGTATTGAAAGAACTGGGATTTACACTTATAAACAGCAGGCGCAGGAGGCATAGCAAGCAGTTATTTCTTTCAAGATGGAATTTAAAGGCCAGGAAAAACTGGTTTAGTAAGAGGGTGATATTATCCTGGAATGAGCTCCCAAATATAATTGTGGATATCCCTAATATGGATACTTTTAAATCTAGACTGGATATTTTCTACAAAGATAGAACTACTAATTTTTAAAGGGAGGGCTTGGCAAGCTATAAGGACTATAGTCTGATGCTTGAAATTTCCTATGATTCCGATGACCCATCAGGGACTAAATCTGTCCCTCTCCCTCAACAACCAGGCAGATCCAGTGCCCAACCTGACCCATCAGGGACTAAATCTGTCCCCCTCCCTCAACAACCAGACAGATCCAGTGCCCAACCTGACCCATCAGGGATTAAATCTGTCCCCCTCCCTCAACAACCTGACAGATCCAGTGCCCGACCTGACCCATCAGGGAATAAATCTGTCCCCCTCCCTCAACAACCCGACTGATCCGGTGCCCGACCTGACCCATCAGGGAATAAATCTGTGCCCTTCCCTCAACAACCAGACAGATCCAGTGCCCGACCTGACCCATCAGGGAATAAATCTGTGCCCCTCCCTCAACAACCAGACTGATCCAGTGCCCGACCTGACCCATCAGGGAATACATCTGTCCCCCTCCCTCAACAACCCGACTGATCCAGTGCCCGACCTGACCCATCAGGGAATAAATCTGTGCCCCTCCCTCAACAACCAGACTGATCCAGTGTCCGACCTGACCCATCAGGGACTAAAGCTGTGCTCCTCCCTCAACAACCTGACAGATCCAGTGCCCGACCTGACTCATCAGGGAATAAATCTGTCCCCCTCCCTCAACAACCCGACTGATCCAGTGCCCGACCTGACCCATCAGGGACTAAATCTGTCCCCCTCCTCAACAACCCGACTGATCCAGTGCCCGACCTGACCCATCAGGGACTAAATCTGTCCCCCTCCCTCAACAACCTGACTGATCCAGTGCCCGACCTGACCCATCAGGGACTAAAGCTGTCCCCTTCCCTCAACAATCGGACAGATCCAGTGCCCGACCTGACCCATCAGGGAATAAATCTGTCCCCCTCCCTCAACAACCAGATGATCCAGTGTCCAACCTGACCCATCAGGGAATAAAATATAAATCTGGCCCCCTCCCACTTCCAACTACCTGACTGGTCTAATATCCAACCCAGTCCATCTGGGAATTAAAACAATATCCCTCTCTCCCAAACTCCCTGATGAGTTTGGGATGCAACCCAGATTGTTAGGGAATTAAAAACTATGTCCTCCACCCCCCACCAACCTGACAGATCCAGTGCCCATTGCAGCCCGTCATGTCAAGAACATCTGTCCCCTTCCCCCAAACTACCTGACAGGTCCAGTGCCTAACCCAGCCCATCAGGGAATAAAGAAAAAAAATCTGTCCCCCTCCCTCAACAAGCAGAGAGGACCGATGCGCAACCCGACTGTCAGGGAATAAAACAAAATTATAACCCTCCCCCAACAACTTGACAGGTCCAGTGTTCAACCAGGCCTGTCAAAGAATAAAAAAAAATGTAACCCTCCCCCCAACATTTATTTATTTTATTTTGGTCTTTGGTAACCAGGTAAGGCCCACTAGGTACAAGTGCCTGTTTTCAGGGGTGATCTGGGAGCATGGGGCGGTTAAGTGACTTGCTCAGAGTCCCACAGTATGCAAGTGGAGGTTGTGAGAATCAGACCCAGGTCTGGTCTGCTGGATGTACCAAGCTTGTTCACAACTCATTACTCTAACCTCCAGGCTATACTGCCAGCCCATCAATAAATAAATCTGACAGATTGCTGCCAGTTCACATGGCAGGAATACAAAAATCTGGCCATCCCCCCAAAACATCTTACTACTCTGGTACCCAACCTGGCCTATCAGGGCATAACAACAATCTCTCCCCTCCCATGCCCAACTTGGCCCATGTATTAAGCCAAACAGAGATACGAAAGAGCAGCAGCAATGCAGTGAGTGGCAGGTAGAACAGACAGGGTAGTAAAACACTGCTCCCCCAAGCCCATCCACTCAGATCACAGTGAGGGACTGAAACATTGCTCTTCCCAAGCCCATCCACTCAGGTCACAGTGAGGGACTCAGACACTGTTCTCCCCATACCCATCCACTCAGGTCACAGTGAGGGGCTGAAACACTGCTCTCCCCATGCCTATCCACTCAGGTCACAGTGAAGGACTCAGACACTGTTCTCCCCATACCCATCCACTCAGGTCACAGTGAGGGACTCAGACACTGTTCTCCCCATACCCATCCACTCAGGTCACAGTGAGGCACTCAGACACTGTTCTCCGCATACCCATATCCACTCAGGTCACAGTGAGGGGACTCAGACACTGTTCTCCCTATACCCATCCACTCAGGTCACAGTGAGGGACTCAGACACTGTTCTCCCCATACCCATCCACTCAGGTCACAGTGAGGGACTCAGACACTATTCTCCCCATACCCATCCACTCAGGTCACAGTGAGGGGCTGAAACACTGCTCTCCCCATGCCTATCCACTCAGGTCACAGTGAAGGACTCAGACACTGTTCTCCCCATACCCATCCACTCAGGTCACAGTGAGGGACTCAGACACTGTTCTCCCCATACCTATCCACTCAGGTCACAGTGAGGGACTCAGACACTGTTCTCCCCATACCTATCCACTCAGGTCACAGTGAGGGACTCAGACACTGTTCTCCCCATACCCATCCACTCAGGTCACAGTGAGGGGACTCAGACACTGTTCTCCGCATACCCATCCACTCAGGTCACAGTGAGGCACTCAGACACTGTTCTCCCCATACCCATCCACTCAGGTCACAGTGAGGGACTCAGACACTGTTCTCACCATACCCATCCACTCAGGTCACAGTGAGGCACTCAGACACTGTTCTCCCCATACCCATCCACTCAGGTCACAGTGAGGGACTCAGACACTGTTCTCCCCATACCCATCCACTCAGGTCACAGTGAGGGACTCAGACACTGTTCTCCCCATACCCATCCACTCAGGTTACAGTTAGGGGCTGAAACGTTGCTCTTCCCAAGCCCATCCACTCAGGTCACAGTGAGGGGCTCGGACACTGTTCTCCCCATACCCATCCACTCAGGTCACAGTGAGGGACTCGGACGCTGTTCTCCCCATACCCATCCACTCAGGTCACAGTGAGGGACTCAGACACTGTTCTCCCCATACCCATCCACTCAGGTCACAGTGAAGGACTCAGACACTGTTCTCCCCATACCCATCCACTCAGGTCACAGTGAGGGACTCAGACACTGTTCTCCCCATACCCATCCACTCAGGTTACAGTTAGGGGCTGAAACGTTGCTCTTCCCAAGCCCATCCACTCAGGTCACAGTGAGGGGCTCGGACACTGTTCTCCCCATACCCATCCACTCAGGTCACAGTGAGGGACTCGGACGCTGTTCTCCCCATACCCATCCACTCAGGTCACAGTGAGGGACTCAGACACTGTTCTCCCCATACCCATCCACTCAGGTCACAGTGAGGGGACTCAGACACTGTTCTCCCCATACCCATCCACTCAGGTCACAGTGAGGGACTCGGACGCTGTTCTCCCCATACCCATCCACTCAGGTCACAGTGAGGGACTCAGACACTGTTCTCCCCATACCCATCCACTCAGGTCACAGTGAGGCACTCAGACACTGTTCTCCCCATACCCATCCACTCAGGTCACAGTGAGGGACTCAGACACTGTTCTCCCCATACCCATCCACTCAGGTTACAGTTAGGGGCTGAAACGTTGCTCTTCCCAAGCCCATCCACTCGGGTCACAGTGAGGGGCTGAAACACTGCTCTCCCCATGTCTATCCACTCAGGTCACAGTGAGGGGCTGAAACACTGCTCTCCCCACGTCTATCCACTCAGGTCACAGTGAGGGACTCAGACACTGTTCTCCCCATACCCATCCACTCAGGTTATAGTGAGGGGCTGAAACACTGCTCTCCCCACGTCTATCCACTCAGGTCACAGTGAGGGACTCAGACACTCTTCTCCCTATACCCATCCACTCAGGTCACAGTGAGGGACTCAGACACTCTTCTCCCCATACCCATCCACTCAGGTCATAGTGAGGGGCTGAAACATTGCTTTTCCCATGCCTATACACTCAGGTCACAGTGAGCGTCTGAAACACTGCTCTCCCCATGCCTATCCACTCAGGTCACAGTGAGGGACTCAGACACTGTTCTCCCCATACCCATCCACTCAGGTCACAGTGAGGGGCTCGGACACTGTTCTCCCCATACCCATCTACTCAGGTCACAGTGAGGGGCTCGGACGCTGTTCTCCCCATACCCATCCACTCAGGTCACAGTGAGGGGCTCGGACGCTGTTCTCCCCATACCCATCTACTCAGGTCACAGTGAGGGGCTCGGACGCTGTTCTCCCCATACCCATCCACTCAGGTCACAGTGAGGGACTCAGACACTGTTCTCCCCATACTCATCCACTCAGGTCACAGTGAGGGACTCAGACACTGTTCTCCGCATACCCATCCACTCAGGTCACAGTGAGGGACTCGGACACTGCATGAGAGGCTTGTGGCTGCTGCTACCAGCTTGTTCAGACATCTCAATCTTCACTGGCCCGCAGCACACTACCCTGGGAGACTGGAACAAGGGGCACCGATTGTGTACACTTCCCTGGCTGTAACCCCAAGTGCCAGTGATCCCAGCTCCACTTCTCCTCTCTCACTCTTTTCATCTGTCGGACCTCAACCTCAGCTCTGCACTCCTCCCAATACGCAGCAAGCTGCCAGACTGCATACCCCACAGGCACTGCCTTTTTTGGAGGGAGGGGGCAGGTTTGTTCTATATATATATATATATATATATATATCCACCTCTGGTGTTTTGATTAATATGACTATGGTGCATCATACAACACGACAATCATATGAATAACACTGGTTGTGTGACACAACAGGCCAGGGCCCCCCCACCATGCACCCCAAATAAGGCAGCAGTCATATATTGTACAGCCAAGAGAGAACAACTGAAGAGATGAGACTCCCCCACAAAAGGAAAGCACAGCAATGCAAAGTATTCAGGCTAGCTGTAGGCATGCATATATTGCATAGCCAAGAGAGAGCATTAGAATAGATCAGACGCAGTGACGCATCGACCCTGACCCCAATCCCACCCATGCACCCCAAATAAAAGCCAAGAGAGAGAGAGATACAGCAACCTTGACCCCCCACACCACACACACACAACCTTCAGTCAATAGTAAAGCACAAGACACCTACCTGTGGTGGTGTGGAGCTGTTCCTCCTTCTTCGGGTTCTTGATGTATGTATCCAGGCTCCCACTCACAGCAGCAGGTCTTTCGCTCCTTGCTCCTCCTGGCTGGATGACCCTCAAAACAGCAGGTAACACACACAGATCCCCTCAAAGTAGGCAGGCTAGCAAGCATCAAAGAGTACCAGGCAAAGGGCCAGTACAGGTGGTACTGAAGTAGGCAGCAGTAGGATGTCCAGGTGCCCTTCTGTAGTGGTCCCCTGCTCTCCTTTTAAAAATTCAGAGCTAGACGCTTTTTGTTCCTTGCTGTTTGGGCAAGTCTTACTCTGATTTCAGCAGCTCTAGTAGTCAGAAACAGTTGGTGGACCCCAATCAGCGCAACAGCACATAGCCAAAGTGAATTACAGCAGTAGCCAATATGTTGGCCCGGCTGAGTGCTGAGCGCTACGGTTCTGTCTCACTGCCGGTGTAACTTCTCTGGAGTGCAGCTTCTCTGTGCCCCTGAATGTGCTGGCTGCTGACTGAAGACTACAGTCGGACAGAGCTACAAAGACAGCTTTTGTGTGCCCCCCAAGTGCTGGCTCATGAGTGCCAAAAAGCCCCACACAGAGTTAATCCTCCGGCTTCTACACCCCACTGATTGTGCTGGCTCCTGGCTAGAGATCTTGAAAATGACCCCAAAAGGCAGAGCATATAGTGGTGTTTACAAGTGCTCCGTGGTGCGGTGAGTCAGGCTGGCTGCGATCTTCCTGAAGCAACTGCGTCTTCCTGCTTCCGTTCTGGCTGTCCGTGGTCTAGTGGAAAAAACAACACCAAGACTCTGGTTCCCTCTCTGCATCACCAGGCTATTAAATAGCACTGATGTGAACCTGAGGGGGATCGTACAGGCATCAGGGCTGCTTTTGAGGCAGACCCGGAGCTTGGAGAAAGAGGATGACATCACGGGAGGAGACAGGATGGTTTTCTGGTGCCAAACTCAAACAATAGAGAAGATGTTAAGAAATGGCGTTTCTGGTGTTCTGAACCTGGCGGCCATGTGGAGCAGCGGGGAAAGCAGAGAAAGGTATGTGGGTGAAACGGGAGCCGCGGGTTAGGGCTGGGAGAGCTTCATGCAGCTCAGGAGCCACGGGTTGCCGACCTTTGTCTTCTATGGTTCGGGCCCTTGCTATCTGTTTGACTGCCTTGCTCCTGCCATCCCTGTATGCTCCTTCCATTCCTCCACCGACAGCCTCCTAGCAGTTCCGAGGGCCAGGCTGAAAACCTCTGGTGACTGCTCATTTGAGGTGGCCAGCCCAGTCCTCTGAAACTCACTTCCCAAATCACTAAGGGAGGCCCTGTCGGTGGAGGCATTTAAGAGGGTTCTGAAAAAAACTCATCTGTTTAGGAAGGCGTATCCTAAAAATTGATGGAGATTTTAATTATGACTTATTTATTATTTTAGTTATTAATTTATTGTACTTCTATACCCTGTATGTTTGTATATCTGTTTTTAACCCTGCTTCCTTGCTGCATTTTCTGTAAGGCGTCCAGAGTCCCTGGGATTGGGTGCCATATAAATGAGTAATTACTCAGTTACTATCTGGTGGGTGGCAGTGTGGCAGGATTGCATGGTCCATTACAGAGTGCATTACTGTTGCCATAATGACACGAGATGGTGATGCTTTATGGAGGCGTCAGGGTGTCTAGTCACATGTTAATGACAGTAAGGCCAGTGTGATGTGGGTGGACTTGCACCCAGCAGAGCCCCTGCTACATGCTACCCCCAAATGGTATAGGGGTTTTGGGGAACAAGGAAAAACTGGGCAGGGATCAGGTGGGTTAAGCCACCATGCTTCCCATCCCTGTCATACCTTTCAGCTGTCACACATTACCAGGTATGTCACTCTTTTACCTCTCAGAAACCCTTCTGTCCCATATTTAGAAGGCTATATTCCAGCAGAAATTCATAATAAATTTGTAATAACTGGGTATCATTTTTTCCCATAGGGAACCTGCAGGTTGTAACGGCGAACAAGCACCGGGTTTCCCTTCTGAGCATGTGCCAGCCTCCTGCTCTGCCCTTCTTCACCACCAGCCCTCTCTCCTCAGCACTTGTCACATCACCATTTGGAGTTGGCGTTAAGTTAACAAAAAAAAAAGTAACTGGGAAAACAAAAATACTTTTAAATGAGACTGCCTAAAAAACTAAAGAAAGCTAGTGGCCTTTTTGAGGGTTAATTACTCGGCACAGGACATAGGGGAGTCTCTGACGATCTCTGAGAGAGACTTTCTGGGTAGCTTGAGTAATATGGAAGTATAAAAAGCTTTAAGGATGACAGCTGGTTGGACACTTTTTTTTTTTTTTTTTTACTTTCTTTATGAACTCTACTGCAGCTTTGGAGTGTACTTACCCCATTCAAGCCATGCACGCTGACACTCAACTGGTCTAGGTGGAGCCAGCCTCCGTCGAAGTGAGGAGGACCGTGGCTTGCCCCACACGGCAGGGCCTCTCCCAGCGGAGGGGGACCAGGAGAGGAGACCGCATCACCCTAAGCCCTCGTCCCCGACTGTCAGGCTTTGTTTGGCCCACTGACCAGGTCGCCTGTCGGTGCCTTCATGCTGCTGCCAGGAAAGGATTTTTTTCTGTTGTTACCCCCAGGAGCCAGCGTGCAATGACACCAGCACGGAAGGACATAGGCATCTGCTGCACTCCCCCCCCAGTATGCCTGGTACAGATAGTACACCCGGTCTCCACCAGGTGTCACTACTGCGCCAAGGAACCCCCAAACCCTCCCCTGGGAGAGGAGAGCCGTCCTCCAGATGCTCAATCCTCTCCCTCCCCTGCTGACCCCTTGCGATCTGGGCTCATTCCCGAACCTGGGTCGCTGGCATGGCGTCCAGCGCCTCAACCTTCAGTGCCACCGGGCCGGCCATGGTTGGACACTTAATCTATTATTTTATGGATTTCTTCTTTCTTATGTTATAGTATTATTATTTTTTTTTTTTAGTATTTCTTGGACAGGTGACTGTAACCATAGCGAGATGATGGGGGGGGGAGTATTATGACAAATTAAGATGAAATATAAATATAATAGCACCCATTAGTCTGCTAAGTTAATTTATGGTTTTGGATTATTAGTCTTGTCCCCCACCCGGTGAATTGGCCTAGTGGTTATCTGTATAGAAAAATTGAAGTTTCTCTTTTTTTATTGTGTAATTGTCTTAAAGGGAATTTTTCTTTCTATGTATATTAATGTAAAAAATGAATAAATAAATATATGATATAAAAAAATTAAAAAATGAAGAAAAAAAAAAAAACCCAAAGGGAAACGTTTCCTTTCTTCAGTTTCTTTCAACCACAGACCTCACTGAAACTGGAGCAGACAGCAGCTACAGAGAGATGTCTTTTCATTTTATAGAATTGCTGTGGCAAAAAGAATGATACCCAGCAATTATATAATGTAAAACATGGGTGTAGTGTGCTTAACCTGAGATTTTACACACACACCCTTGGTGTTGGATGCTTAAATAAACTGCTCGAGCTTCGCTCTCAGGGTCTATGTAGCATCCAACCTCTCGGGTGTGTGTAAAATCTCATTAAACACACCACCCCATGTTTTATTCTATATATTATGCTCAGTTATCAGCAAACATTACAAGAATCCGTGCATTCATTTCCACAGTGCTCTAAACTTGCAGTGTCGTGTTTGATGATATTTCACACATTTTGACCATTTGTCACACATCTTGCCACACATTTGGGCGATGAAAGGTTAAGAGGTATGATCCCTGTGGAAGCCTGTGAAGCTAGTGACGGCAAAACGGCAATGCGTGAAAATGGCAACAAAATCACAGTGTTGACATTTTAGGTGATCGATGGTTCCCCATCCCGAGTTGTGCCCCTCAGGGTTAGTATATATAGTAAGTAGGGTCCCCCCACAAGTGGGGGGAGCAGGGGCAAAGACCTTCCCCCCCGCAAGAAAAGACTTAGCCCACAAAATTTTCGCACTGTGGGTTCGGCGCCCTTATCACGCGTCACATTTCACAGTCGCTATTTTGACATGGAACCAATCCGTGTTGCACTCAGATGACCAGGTACCACCCCCTAACTCTTTACCATATGGGCGGTTTTGGCTGCCATCCTAACCTATGTTGAAGTTTGCCCTGGAGGGGAAAATACGGGGCAGGTAGGGGGATTGACTAAGAACTTGGCATCAGGCTCACTTGAGCAGTGAGAAGGATTTTGTGGCGGAGAAGCTGGCTCAACCATAAGTAGGAAAGAGAAAAAGGAAAAACAAACATTTTATCTACCCTCAGGAATAAAATAAAAGTGTGCATCTTGATGGTTTTGGTTGCCGTCTGCTGACTATATTAATCTTTCTAACACTGGACTGCTGGAACCGGGCTTGTCAGCACTAGCTGTGTACCCAACTGGACATGCCCTCTGACAAAGTCGTTTTTGGGAAACCCATTCACAGTAACACACTATCTGCAAACTGTGGGCATCCGTGACCTCCCCCCGTGATCTGATTGAAACAGACCAATTCTGCCCTCGAGAGGCAGAATGGTATTTACAACCTCCTTGAGAACAGGGAATCCTCGTAGCAGAGATTAGCTCATTGCATAATCATGGCTACTCTACCCACCGAGTGGAGAACGTTGCTGTCTGGCATGATGTGCTAATAATGAGACTGGTCACAGACTGTACATATCAGAGATAATTCATGAGAGCTGGCAATGGTCACAAAAGGGGGGAGGTGGCAGGGGAGGGCAGGAGGACACTCATTATACTGATTGAAAAAATAAATCTTCCAATGGCAGTGTAACTAGGTGTTAGATCACAGAGCTATCAACCTGGAGATTCAGGTTTGAATCCCATAGCTACCACTTGTTGACTGTGAGAGTCATTTAGTCTCTCTGCATACTCTCTCTGATCTGTCATTGTGCTGTATGAATCTTGCGGTACACCTAAAATATTAACACCCCCCCCCAACCTCCAGGATTCTGTGATTTAACAGCATTTAACTCCTTACTCTGTAAAGCACTTTGGGATACAGTGTGCATGAAAGGTGCTTTATAAATCCAAATTCTGTTGTATTCTACAGTCCCTGCACTACCAGTATCTAACGCATTACTCTGTAAAGCACTTTAGGATATGGTGTGTATGTAAGGCACTGTATAAATCCAAATTATATTCTGTTCTATTCTATTCTACAGTCACTGCACTACCAGTATCTAATTTGCTGCCTTGTAAAGCACTTTGGTATACAGTGTGTATGAAAGGTGCTATATAAATCCAAATTCTATTCTATTCTACAGTCTCTGCACTACCAATATCTAACTCACTGCTTTGTAAAGCACTTTGGGATACAGTGTGTATGAAAGGTGCTATATAAATCCAAATTATGTTCTATTCTACAGTTCCTGCCTTATCAGTATCTAACCCATTGCTTTGTAAAGCACTTTGGGATACAGTGTGTATGAAAGATGCTATATAAATCCAAATTCTATTCCAGCCTACAGTCTCTGCAGTACCAGTGTCTAACCCATTACTTTGCAAAACACTTTGTGATACAGTGCGCATTAAAAAGTGCTATATAAACCCAATTTCTATTCTACAGTTCCTGCACTACCAGTATCTAATTAATTGCTTCGTAAAGCACTTTGGTGTACAGTGTGTATGAAAGGTGCTATATAAATCCAGATTCTATTCTACAGTCCCTGCACTACTAGTATCTAACTCATTGCTATGTAAAGCACTTTGGGATACAGTGTGTATGAAATGTGCTAGATAAATCCAAATTCTGTTCTGTTCTACAGTTCCTGCACTACCAGTATCTAACTCATTGCTGTGTAAAGCACTTTGGGATGCAGTGTGTGTAAAAGACACTATATTAATCCAAATTATATTTTATTTTACTGTCCCTGCACTATCAGTATTTATTAAAATTTTGAGCAAAATGGTTGCTTCTGATTAGCCAAAACCTGGTCACATGACCAGAAATAGCTGGCACAGTTACCTGCCTTACTCTGGCAATGAGCAATAGTCCTAGCAACGGGCAATAGTTCAAAAACTATTAGCCGCCAAATTGGTATTTGCACATTGTGTGTTTAAAAAAGACATGGCGCTGGTCTGCGATATCAAGCATTAGCTACTTGTATTCTTTTAATGGTTCCACCCTGATAGTCTAGCATCCCCCCCCCATCTTGATAATATCCCTCCAGCTGCCCCCCCAGCTCAAGATGGTGGCTATTTTTGCTTTGTAAAGCACTTTGGGATGCAGTGTGTATGAAAGGCACTATATAAATCCAAATGCTATTCTATTCTACAGTCCCTGCACTACCCGTATCTAACTCATTGCTTTGTAAAGCACTTTGGGATACCGTGTGTATGTAAGGTGCTATATAAATCCAAATTCTAGTCTAGTCTACAATCCCTGCACTACCAGTATCTAACTCATTGCTTTGTAAAGCACGTTGGGATACTGTGTGTGTGTAAGGTTCCATATAAATCCAAATTCTGTTCTTTTCTTTTTTTTTTTTTTAATATAAATTTTTCTGGGTTTTTCTTGGGTTTTTCTCCTGTTTCCTCCAGAACCCCAGCCGTATGTGTGCATGGGGGTGCGCACACACACCAGAAGCCAGCTCAGCCCATTACTGCTGCCCTGCTCGCCGACGTTTCCTCACCGGACCTCCACCTGATTGGGAATGAGACTACAGGAGGGTCTATAACCCACTCCCACCACCCCCGGGAGAGAAGAGCAGCCTAACGGCATGCTCAATCCCGCTCTCCCCCCATGCTGGCACCCTGATGACCCAAATTATTCCCAAACCTGGATCGCCAGCGTAGTGCAAGGTGTGGCATCCAGCGCTTCAACCCTCAGTGCCACCGGGCCAATTCTGTTCTTTTCTACTGTCCCTGCAGTAGCAGTATCCAACTCATTGCTTTGTGAAGCACTTTGGTATACAGTGTGTATGTAAGGTGGTATATAAATCCAAATTCTATTCTATTCTCCCTAAACTACCAGTATCTAACTCATTACTTTGTAAAGCACTTTGGGATACTGTGTGTGTGTGTGTGTGTGTGTGTGTGTGTGTGTGTGTATATATATATGAAAGGCCCTCTATAAATCCAAATTCTATTCTATTCTATATTGTTCTGCTATGTGTTCTGTTCTATTCTACTGTCCCTGCACTACCAGTATCTAACTCATTGCTTTGTAAAGCACTTTGGAATACAGTGTGTATGAAAGGCGCTATATAAATCTAAATTCTATTCTATACTACAATCCCTGCACTACTAGTAACTAATTCATTGCTTTGTAAAGCACATTGGGATACAGTGTGTATGGAAGGTGCTATATAAATCCAAATTCTGTTCTATTCTATAGTCCCTGCAATACCAGTATCTAACTCATTGTTCTGTAAAGTACTTTAAGATACGGTGTGTATGAAAGGTACTATATAAATGAAATCTGTCATCAATAACAGTGCCAACATCTCTGTGCGTGACACTGCCCTGCCTCAAGCCCCGTCCATTTTGAGCCAGCATGTCCTCCCTCTTATGTGGTCCATGACCAGCCCAGGCTCCAGACAGGGAGTGATTCACTTAGGGGTCTTGGATAGTGAAGTGTTGTGCTCGGAGCTTTGGAGGCATAGGTCCAGTATCCAGATGGGTTGCTGCCAGTAGACTCGACTTTATTTATTTTATTATTTTATTTTAACTTTGATGACCAGGTGGGCCCACTGCGACCATTACAGTCCTTTTTTCAGGGATGACCCGGGATTAAGAGTGAAAGGAGGTAAGCCAGAGGGGGAAATATGTAAGTCAAACAAAACAAAGTTTATGATGGCATCTGAGGCAGTATAGTGCAGTGGTTTAAGGCTCTGAGCTGCAAACCTGGAGACCTAGGTTTGAATCCCACAGCCCCCACTTGCATACTGTGTGACCCTGAACAACTCACTTAACTTCCTTGTGCTCCCAGGTCACACTTGGAAACAAGCTTCAGCTTAGTGTGCCTTTCCTGGTTAAACAACCTCCCCCCCCATGATGCTGATATTTGTGATAATGGACTTTGATAAGCTTAGCTGATCTTTTCTGCATATTTCAGCTCCCAGAGTTCCACACATTACATACAACATTACATTTGTCCTGCCCACTTCATTCCACCGACGAGGGATTGCTGGAGGTTCCCAGGGTCCGTTTGAAGACCTCGGGGGCCAGCGCATTTGCTTTTATGGCCCCGACCCTGTGGAACTCTCTACCTCGTCGGGTGAGAGAGTGCCTGTCCACTGAGTCCTTTAAGTCTGCATTGAAGACTTATTTATTTGGCCTAGCATTTCCTGAAATGACTTCATTTTAACATGAATGTGTAATTTTTATGATTTGGGATTTTAGCCTGAAGAGCTTTTAGTAGTGTATTGTACAGGTGCTTTGGTTTTGGAAAAGTGCCTTTTATAAATAAAATATGACTTTGACATTAAAATAATGATAGTGCCCTTTTTGTAATTATTTTCAAATAATGCAATTAGTTTACAAAAGGAAACACATTTTTTGAACACAAATCAACCATAAAATATCAGCTTACAACTACCTTAAATATATTTTTTTCTATTTGTGATTTTAATGTTCATCAAAGGTGCTGGATGACAGCACTGCAACCTGAAGTCCTTTGCTTTTCCACATGGCAGGTACAGCATGCGATCACAGTGCAATCTTCCGCACATTGCTCCCCCAATCTGCCTCAGCCCTGCCATGGAGGGACCACCATGTAGGTGAGAGGGTAGTTCACACTCCATGCTCATTCAGTCTTCGGCCTCTCATGTGAGACTGCCGACAACGACGACAATTAGTGCCAGTTGTGTTGGTGCTTTTATGATGTGGACACCTACCCACTGGGAACTGGACTGAGACCACCACAACTCATTTGACATGGGCCACTGAACAGCCCCCAGGTGATAATGACTTTCGGCCTCTACTGACCTATGCTGGATTCGAACCAGTGCCTTAAAAGTGAAAAGCTCCTTAGCCCACTACCAGTCCAGTAATCCTTCCAGTTCCTCATCTTAAAGAGTTAACCTTTCTTGGGGTATAAATACAGGCCTTTTAGGGACTGATGATAAACTAGATTAAGAGGTAAATTTAAATGATGAATAAAGTGAGATACCATGTAAAAGGGAAAATAATTCACTCAGAGTACTACAAGAATAGCAAAATAAGAATTATTGACATAATAAATTAGGTGTTATGAATATTTAAATGACAGGGGTGCACATTCTCACAGGTCATTGAGATTCAGGGACATTTATCTGGTTACAATACTCCTCCATTGATCATCAAAAGTTCATGAATTATTCAGCTGCAGACATAATAATAGTGATGGCATGTGTGGTAAGCCTGGACACATGTCTGCTTACCAAGGGAATCCTGGGATATGCTGGCTAGTAAGGTGGGTCGAGAAATTCTTATGAATTGGTACCTGTTTGTATAACATACATTAGGATGCTTGGAATTGACTGATTCCAATCTGATTTTAGAATTTAGGATTTTGGGAACTTCCGAAACCTAATCAGATTCCGTTTCAAATCCCAAAAGGACCTAAAAATCGGATTTAGGATTCGGATTTGAAATCCTAAATCCAAAATGCATGTGTAAAACAGATTTTATACCCTAACATACATAGCTTCATTCTGCTGCTGAAGTGGGTGGGGGAATGAAGTCCCATTCAATCTTAAATTACTATGTTAGTGTGTTACAGGAAATGCCTCATATTTATATATCCATCTGAAAAATCTAGTGCATATAGTATTTATAAATATGAACTTTAGAATGTAGTATGATGTCATGCCCTGGGATATTAATGATCTTCCAAAAAGCCATGCTCTGTGCCCTCTAACTTTTTTATTTAGTTGCTGATGATGCTGTGCTGCTTTGTAATGCTAAATCAGCTGCAGCTGTTCAAAAAGGTGTTGACAGTAAATATGTTAAAACTCATGCAGTGGCAAAATAAGTATTGGCTTTCTTCAAGTTTGAGCAAAACTAAATCCATGCTCTTAGGGTCAAGCAGTAGGAGTGCTAGCAGTATAGCCTAGAGGTTAGAGTAACGAGGTGTGAAGACTTTGGTACATTCAGCAGACCTGGGTCTGATTCCCACAATCTCCACTTACATAGAAATACAGAAGCTGTTGGCAAAAAAAGGACCTCTTGGCCCACCTAATCTGCCCCTAAAGTCCCTACCTACTATACTACCATTGAATCTAATCTCTGGCCTTACCCCCCAGCCCTGTCACTAAGGTCCTTCTGTGTCTATCCCATGCATGTTTGAAACCTGTTACCATTTTGGTACCCACCACCTCTGCTGGGAGGTTGTTCTAGGCATCCACCACCCTTTCTGTGAAGAAATATTTCCTCGCATCCCCTCTACGTCTCCCCTTCCAGCTTCATATCTTGCCCCCTCATCCTTGAACATATCTTTCTGTGCAATATGCCACCCTCCTGTACTGTGTGACTCTAAACAAGTCACTTAACCTCCCCAGTGCTTCTGGGTTGTCCCTGAAAATAGGCACTGTGTCTAGTGCGCTGTACCTGATTACCAAAGAATTAAAAAAAAAAGTGTGAATGAAACAGCCCTGACTAGAAACATGAATAGTATGGAACTTCCAAACTGCAAGCAAGTTACGTATTTGGGTGTACTGTACAGTTAGACCACAGGATGACATTGGAACACTGTTGAATAAGGCCCTGTCCCATTTGTTATGCAGAAGGAGTTAAATGCAAGGATCTGTTCTGTCCTCTCCTTTTCTGTCTCTCGTCTGTCTGGTTGTGCAACCAGATGTTCTTGTGAGACCTAGGAACTGATCACTCTGATGGTCTCGCAATTCTCCGCCTCTCACTATCTCTTTACCTTCACTCGCTGATTCTGTCTTTTCTTCCCCCTTGCATATCTGTGGTTATAAAAATATATGTGAATCTTTATACGAAACGGGGATCCCTTGGTTTAAAAATGTATGTAATTATACTGTTGAAATGCTTGCAAAAAGCTATTTAGAAATTTAGGGGGTGAACCTGAGATACAGTTTGAGCTACTCTCAGGCTTGTTTGCAAACTTTTGCAGAGCTGTCAGCAGGGAACCAGCTTGGGACATTGTTCTATTTGTTGCACTTGCAAGGAAACTGACAAGAACATTTTGAGAAAAACAGGATGTCACTTAATGATTCCCCAGGCAAAGACTTATAAAAACAGCAGCAAAGCTTTTGCTAGAGAGTGAAAGAGAGAGAGACTGAAACTTGGAATTAGAGATACCCTCAGACGAAGGACTTTGTTTTCTCTGTTTGTACTGCCTTTGTAAATAGTTATACTAAACAGTTTTTATTTTTTATTTTACTGTTATTGGTAATAATAAAAAGTTACCTGTGAATTTTACAACTGCTCCTGGTTTTTCTATGCTTCCTGACCTGTGCCTCAATGATAGATGGTGTCAGCATAAGTGGGATTCACGCCGTGCATACTCTTAAGTCAGGAGTTTTGTGCATGGGTACTAGACCTGGTACCAGGGAAGCATAGAACTGAGGTATGGATTCTGCAGCAGCAAATCCAGGAGTGATTATCAGAAGAATGGCAGCCAAACTAAAAGCAGAAACAAAAGTCCAAACTGAGACTGTACAGCCAGCACCAGTGATGGGAAAAGAACAGGCAGTGACAGAACCTGAAAGCCTGACTGCCTCTTTCAAATGATGGGCTACACAACAAAAAGAGACAGAGAGAAGCGATACTCCAGCTCTGAAAAGGAATGCCTTGTGGCAAAGTGGGCCATGGAGTCCCTTAAGTTTTATTTGCTAGGAGCTAACTTTGTACTTATAATAGATCACAATCCTCTCTGTTGGCTTAACCAAATGAAGGATAAAAATTCCAGAATCACACAGTGGTACCTGGCACTACAGCCATTTAAATTTAAAGTGATGCACAAATCTGAGAAAGAGAAGATCAATGCTGATTTTCTGTCTAGATATGGATCAGGAACTGAAAATTCTGAAGGTTGAAAAACCAAAATGTGTGAGTTTAAACTTCTCTGTTTGCTGTACTGCATATGCACTGAACAGTAAAGGTTGTAAGCTGATGTTAGAAAAGAATTAATAGAAAATTTTGGAAACTTTTTTTAAACAGGTTCCTTCTTAAAGAGGGGGTATGTGAGGGTTGAATAAGGCCCTTTCCCATTTGTTATGCAGAAGGAGTTAAACACAAGGATCTGTTCTATCCTCTCCTTTTCTGTCTCTCATCTGTCTGGTTGCACAACCAAATGTTCTTGTGAGACCTAGGAACTGATCACTCTGACGGTCTCGCGATTCTCCACTTCTCACTATCTCTCTATCTTCAGTTGCTGTTTCTGTCTTTTCTTTTCTCCCCCTTGCATATCTGCAGTTATAAAAATATATGTGAATCTTCATGTGAAATTGGGATCCCTACGTTTGAAAATGTATATAGTTATACTGTTGAAATGCTTGCAAAAGGCTATTTGGAATTTAGGGAGTTAACCTGAGATGCAGTTTGAACTCCTCTCAGGCTTGTTTGCAAACTTTTGCAGAGCTTTCAGTAAGGGGCAAGCTTGGGACATTGTTCTATTTGTTGCACCTGCAAGGAAACTGACAAGAACATTTTGAGAAAAACAGGATGTTTCTTAATGAGTTCCCAGGCAAAGACTTATATAAAATGAGCAGCAGTGCTTTTGCTAGAGAGAGAGAGTCTGAAACATGGAATTAGAGATACCCTCAGACAAAATACTTTGTTTTCTCTGTTTATATTGCCTTTGTAAATAGTTGTACTAAACAGTTGTTGTTTTTTTATTTTGTTGTTATTGGTAATAATAAAATGTTACCTGTAAATTTTACAACTGCTCCTGGTTTTCCTATGCTCCTTGACCTTTGCCTCGATGACAGACATTTAACTTGTAATTTTTACATCCTGGCCACCAATTACATTGCTCTTGGCAGCAACCCAGCTCCATCACCCCTACTGTGGCTACAAGCTTTCAATTCCCTCAGCTTCCCCTCAAGGTGTGTTGGGTTGCAGGTCCCTCCCCATCTGGAAATCCTCTGGTGTTGGGAAATGGCAGCGGAATCTGAGTGTATTTGGCATCGTGTGTGTGACTGCAGGGTCATTTCCCCTTTCAGCCTGCCCCTGGGGATCACTTGCTCACAAGGACTTCAATGCATCCATGAGCATGCAACTGTGTGATGTCACACAGAGTCGGTGAGTGTCCCCCCTCCCCTTTGCCACTCCTGAGCTGCACCTCCAGCAGTGGACACCCAGGCAGCAGTGCAATCTTGGAGCAAGTCAGCATTCTACCCCAGTGAGGGACAGCATCTGCTGGATCACTCAGTCCTTCCCTCTGGGCAGCCCTCTGACAACCCCTGGTGCTTTCCTGAACCTGGGTCGTTGGCATCGTGACTTGCACCAGAGGACCAACATCATGTTATAACCTTTAAACAGCAACTCTGCACTTCACATGTGCTTTCACAAATAAGATGTTTCAGCTGTTACAATTTACTAGAGAATATTTTTTTTTTCATTTTCTATGTTCCTTTCCAAGATTTACAGCATATCTTAATAGTCCAGCTAAAAGGTCTGTATACAAAACAGTTGAAAACATTTGCCTCTACCCTGTTAACTTCACAGTGCCTTTGTTTATGACATCATAGTGCTCACCATGACAACAGACTGTGATATCACAAACAGCAACTGTGTGGTTAGCAGGGGACAGTCAGATACATTTTGACGGTTTCACCATATTGGTTCAACACCCAGAAGGGCGACTGACATTACAGTGACACGAAAATGCCGACGAAGACCATGTCAGGTGGCAGTTGTTCCACCCAACCGCTGTCACGCCCAAAGCACTGGGGTACATCATGGCTTCACCACCGCACCCTCCCCCCCAGAAAATAATATAATCACCTCCAGGTCGGAGGTGTAGGAGGGAAGAGCACAACACTCCTGGGGCAGGAACGACGGTGGGTGCTGCGAAATCACGATCATCAGAATGACCGTCGGACAGGGTTACAGTGCCCACATTGCCGTCGCTGTAATGGTTTTGCTGTGCTGACAGCACACCCATTTTGAAAGACTCAGTGAAACAATTGTTGCCTTATCTTAAATATTTAGTAGACTAATAGAAGGGGAATGGCAAAAGAAATAACAAATAACTGGAAAACAATAAAGTGAAAACATAACTGGTAAATCGTGTGTGTGCGTGTAAGCTTTTTATTATAATAGACAGTTGCTCTTTAAAGACCATGCAGTGTCTAGTAGGCAAGATGGCCACAAAGATCACTTCTTGAACTGAATCAGGCCATGAATAGCAGAGATGACAGCTGCAAAGCAAAGGCTAAGGGGAGAAATTGTTCGGCCTAGAGAGGAGGAGACGGGACATGTCCATGGTGGTCCGAATACTAAATGGGATAGACTGGGTACAGTCTACACAAATGTTTGAGCTGATGACTGCAACTAGAGCAGATGACATGTACTTCAACTGAAGGGCAGGATAAGGGCACACATTAGAAAGCATTAGTTCACACAGAGGGTGGCTAACATGTGGCATAGCCTACCCAGTGAGGTTGAAGAAGCTATAGCTGTTAAGGTTTTCAAAGCAGGACTATATGGATTCCTGAGGGTAAAAGGTATTGAGAGTTAGACAGCTTGTTGGGATTAATTGCCCTTGACTGTGCTTCAGGCCATCAATACCCCAGGCCCGGTAGTAATTCCAAGGAAATACCTGGTAGTTTGGGCATTATCACTTAACTATAAAGTGGATAAAATAAACCAAGTCATGTGACTGGTCAGATGTAATTACATGAATGTGCATTATTTTAGCAGAATGGCAGAGGTCTGAAATCCGTAACTTTCTGAACTGCATTACTTAGTTTTAAAGCTTAAACTCAGTAAAGCCATTTTATAATCACAAGAAGGCACTCTAAGGCATGTGTGCTTGTGGAATAATGCCATTTCTCAGGTGCATAAGGCACTCAGCTTCTCCTGCCTCACTTCCCGAGACTTGCTGTTATCCCACAGTAATACAATCCTGTTTCATCTTGCTGCTTAAAAGGGAACATTCATTAAAGAGGAACAGTCAGGACTAAGAGCTCCACACCCAAGTGTGGGGCTAGTCCCAAGTTGCAGAAAACTACATTACCTTAACTAAGCAAGAAGATATTTTTTCTATTACAAAATCAAGACATTTAGTATTTTTCATGTTTTTTTGGCAGGATGCAGCTACCACAACCAGGGCTGTCCTGACGAAATCAGGACAGGCAGTAACCCTAACTGACTGTCAACTAACGAGAAGGAAGAACTGGATAGACTCCATTGTGCCTTCTCTCCTCAGGAGCCATGCACTTCACTTCCATGAAGTACCTGGCCCTTGCTGACCTCACTGTGGGATTCCGGGGTTCACACGCATACCCCAGTCTCCCCAGTGGCAGCATGATGCATTATCATGGCACAATTCTGCCACTCCACAAATGTACAATCCAAGAACGGCTCTGAAAATGCTGCAGGCGAAGATCACTCTACAGCACAGCCTCTGTCTGGGTGCACTGCAAGGAACATCGCCAGTTCTCCCCCTGATGAGGTGGGCCCCCAAACCTGCAGACACATCCCTGCACACACATAGGACACTAAGAAACAAATGTGCAGACGGTGGAAACAATGAGTGAGCCTGAACTCCTGATGGCCAACAGCTTGTTAAAGGTATTTTTAAAAATAGTTTTCCCAGTTGACGTGACCCAAGTTTGAAACAAGAATACAGGGGTAATTTAGACTCTCTTACCATACTAGATTCTACATTTCATGATTGATTATCCTGTCTGTGACTCACTGAGGTAGACAAACCTGAGTACTGGAAATATGATGATTCCTGTGATTGTCCTCAAGGCACCTGTTTTTGTTAAACCTTAAGGTAACCATAGAGGAAGAGTTGCAGTACACCTACTGTGACTCCCAGTTCAAAGAATAAGAAATGGTTGCTGAAAATGTCCGGACTTTGTTCACTTGTAGTCCAGTTCTCCAAAATGGGCCTTAAGTGGCTTCAGTGATAATGGGACATCATGAAACACTGCCTGTAAAATAGACAGTCCTCCACCCACACCACACTGGGCAGATGACGTAAATCTGTGTCTTCAGGATGACTTGCTAAAGTAAGTGCAACCAGTTGCCCCTTTACCTCTTGGAAAACCATTTGGTGATTTTTTGGGGGGTCTTTGTATTTGTAATGTGAAAGTGCACCTGGAAATGTGTATTTACAAAGTTACGTGAATGTTCCTAAGGTGTGGATGTTTTCTGTTGTGCATTTTGATGACAAATGTTTCAATAAACTTACACTGCAAAAAAAAAGGGAAAGAAAAACATTTGGTGATGTCATATTTATGGATGTCATGGTATCATGCTGTCACAGTATAGCATGGTAGGCAGTTTCTGACACAGCAGTAACGGTGGTTCATGGTATACCACTGGTTTCAGGCCTTTCAACCATTTTTTTTTTGTGTTTGTAGAGAAGATTGTTCCTACTGTGCCAACTCTCCCCAACACAAGTTTGAGGAGACTTCTTTTTATACAAAAATGATTTCTTCCATAATATTGGGGGTTATCGTGCAATTTGAATTTCATAACATGACAACCTCTGATATTATGAGCTGCAGGAGGACTATTTAACAGCATTGTTTACTGAGAAGGGAGCATTCACAAGGCCAATAGATGACCTCGTCTGCTCATTAGGAGAAAAGCCATGTGATCTTTAAGGTTTGGTAATCATCAGAGAGAGGCAGAAAGGACCCTGGTTTAAAGTCTCATCTGAGGGAGTCGCTGCTGAGCAGCTGATGAAGAAAGCAGCGTCTCTCTCAAGCTCCTGGGAGAAAATACCAAAAACATTATAAAATGCAGAATTTAGGTATCTTTTTTTTTTGTTTCGTTTTGTTTCATAAATTCTTTGCTTTGTTTTATAAATTCTTTTTATTACATTCATGAGAAAATGCAATAATGAGAATTGTGGTACAGAGGAGAGATAAAAAGCTTTCAGCTCCCTCTCTTCTTTTGTACAACACTGAAGGTGCTGGACCAAATGTGACATGTTGTATATATTCAAAGAAAGCTTAATGACTGCACGTGGCAAGGGCACAGGATTGCGTCAAAAAACCTTTACAGTCATGGCCATTAAAGTGTTTAACATTGGTAAGCCACCTGGATAAAGTGAGAGAGACTTCAGATTGGCTTGCTGATCGTGATTAAATCATTGTGTAAATAGCCACATTTAAGATGTTCTGCATAAGTATTGATACTGCTCAGTACTGCAGATCAGTTAGTGTCTGGGATTCGAACAATTACAGAACTTGGAATAATAACAAAAATTGTATGTTATAAACTGAAGAACGATTGTTTACTCTAAGTATGGGCTAACAGCAGAATTACACATTATAGTAGAACATTCAAAGCATTTGAGAACATGTACAGAGTCAGTTGTTACTGTCAGCTTCTTACTCACAATGGCAGAAAGTGGGACTGCCAGGAATGTGGGGGTCGCAAAGACGACTGAATGTGTGTGGCACCATTTCACCATGCGGTCTCCCCAAACATGCTACAAACAGACAGGCAATGTATGCCCCCTTCGGTCACACACTACTCCCTTCCAAACCCCAGAGCCAAATCCCATTATCATATGAAGAGGTATTTAGGCCATTAACATAGCCAGTTCATAATTTGTAACGTGCAGGTAAATAAAACACAGTCTCTGAATTTTTCTTTTTTAAATTCAGTATGCTTTATTTTAATTTTTTTTTGTTGCAAAGACACAGATAGTAAACATCACATTACAGTAACAACACTGACAGATCTGTCCCCAGCCAATGCATGACAGGACAATAGCAGTGGCTCAGTAAGTTGCACACTTGCCTCTCAGACTAGAAGATCAGAAGGTAGTGGGTTCTAGCCCCACGCCAGGAACTTGGTGTAAAACGCAATACTGGCACTGTAGTGCAGCATGACGGGGGATACTGTACTCCTGAGGTGCTGTCTGTTGGTTGTTCCCAGAACACATGCAGTAGGGACCCCATTGATTTGCCATAGCTGATGCATGTCTCTCACTGGACTCTACCTAGCTTGCAAAGCTTCACTGGAGTAAAATAAATATCGAATTGAGTCTTCATAAACAAATAGACATCAGACCAAATGTTGTCCCAGTTAAAGTGCTGATGGGGGAATGCTGCTTGCCAACAGGGGCGTTGCTCTTCAGATTGACATGATGACTAGACAAATAGGTTGTAGAGGAGACCAGTCTGCCGGCACATCAGTAGAGATACCACTCACGATGCTGATGACCTGGGTTTGGAAATGAGCTGGGAGCATCAGAGGGGCAGCCGGAGAGAGGGTGGATGAGCATCCCAGCGAGAGCTCTCCACCTGGGGGGGGGGGGAGGGTCGGTGGCACCTAGTGCTTGAGTGACACCCGGAGGAGAGTGGGTGTACACCAAGCCGGGACCATGACGCAGAGGGGAAGGCAGTGGCAGGTGTCTATGGGGCATGTGTGTGAACATGCTTGCACGCTGATGTCATTGCACATCCACGCCTTGGGGGGTGGGACTGACACAAGGGAAAAACCATGTGCAGCAGTGCAGCGTGATGGCCTCTGACCCCATACCAAATAATGTTGCAGCCAGCCCCGGACCAAAACTTGGTGGATCTCAGGCTCCCCCTCGGGGGGGCCCCTCTGCAGGGGGTAAGCTGTGGGCCTTGGTTTCACAGTGGCTGTTGAGGGATGCTGGTTGTAGGTATGGGGGGACTGAGTTGGGGACTATCCCCACCTGCAGCACAGTACAAACAGAATTAAAAAAAAAGGTTGTAGAGGGTCGATATGGCTTGTGGCTGTGACACTGCAACTGATAAGGAATGCATAAAAGCTGACAGATTTTCAGCCCATGGAGTTGGACCCAAATGGTGGGCGATGGTGTAAGTCAGCTGTGGGAAATTAAAGACACTATTATTATTCAAGAGGTGCATTAAACTGCACAGAGCAACCATTAGGCAGAAGGGCCTGCACTGCCGGTATATTTAGACAAGGCCAAAGTGAATCCTTTATGAGATGGCCAGCAGTTTTAAAATTTGGGCTGTTAAAAATAGGTTGGGCAGTATCTTTGTTAGGCACCATACTTAATAACCTACTAAGCTGCTTATGCACCCTGACTGCTGCGGGTATCACTGAATTTCGTAAGTGTAATGGGAACTTTTGTGGGGTTACATGAAGAAGAGCTCTAGGGTCAATTCCATTAACAGTGCACAACTGTTTTTCAATCTGAAGCCACTGAGGGCTGCAGCTCGAGGGTGCTTCAGTAGGGTTACCACCTTGTAAGAAGCCCAAAGTGTGACATTTCTTACTGAAACATGATTTTTTGCAGGACAATATGTAAGCTTGACCAATGCAACAGACTTCTTTTCTCTAAATAATTAGAATTAAGACTAAGTACTGTAGTTTAGTTGTTTCTTACCATTTTAAGGTATTTTAGTTAAGGTATAGTTTTCTGCAACATTTAGAGGAAAGTAAGAAAATATATTTTTCTACTATAAGGTCAGGACACAACTGGCCAAATCGGGATTGTTCTGTGAAAAACAGGACAGGTGGTAACCCTATGCTTCAGGGGCTGAGTAAAGTAACCATCTTAAGTATCTGCTGGCATGGACAGCAACATGATATATAGTGAAGGGGGGCAGTCTTAGTCCACCTAGTCCCTTAGGTCTGTCAAGTTTAGTGCAGGCTGTTCCGCAACCTCTATTAGTCCAGACTAACTCGGAGATAAGGGAATATACAGCTGTAAATGGGAGGGGGGTTATGTTTAGCATATTGAGAGGATATAACATTCTCAGTAAAATATTCATTTTAATAATATTAATGTGCCCCCATAATGTCAAAGGAAGATTGCTCCACCTTGCCAGGTCCTGTTTGACTATACTAGCTAAATCATCCAAAATGAACATTTTTATGGAGGCTTTGCCCCTGCGAAGTTCAGTGCCAAAGTATCGGATACATAGGTGCCCAAAGAAGCCCTAAGTTTAACATTTCTTGTTTGGTGACAGAGGCATTAAGGGGCTTCACTCCTGCTTTATATGTTGATTGTGCGCAAGCGCAAGAAACATATTGCGGCAGCTTGCTGCAGAAGCAGGTTGTGGAGGCGTGGCACTGTTGTGGCCAATGCCCCCACAGCCTTTGGAGGCTTGGCCCACTCTCCCCAATGGGGTGGCACGCTGCTGCTGACACTAGTTCAGCCAGCATGCCACAACCTTGTAAGGTTTCAGGTGCTGCAATCAGGGGCTGCCTCGTCATTACAGCGTAAGCCATTCCGCTGCAATGAGGGAGCAACCCGTCATTGCTGGGCGGAACCTTGTTACTGTGATATTGTTTGTGAACATGGTGGCGGCTTGCTGCCGTGTTCACAAACAATATTAATCACCCCCACTGCCAAGGGGGTGCCCAATCCCCCTCGGCAGCATGTGCCCCTCCCCACCGTGTTTGTTTGCCGACGGGGGCCCAAATCTCTGTCGCCTTTAGTGCCCTGACATTCATGTTGCCGATGGGGGAGCCCACTCCCCATCAGCATTATGTCCCCCCTCCCAGTTTCATTTGCCGACAGGGATGCCCACTTCCTGTCGGTATAATCCCCCCCCAAACACGCAGTACAGTTGTGCTAAGGGGGTGCCCAATCCCCCTCGGCTTTTGCGCCTCCCCTTTTGTTCCAATGGGGGTGTCCAATCCCCCGTCGGCTAGAGCTGCCCCCCCCAAAAAACACTCTGTTGGCATGGTGGGAGCCCATCCCAGCGTGTCAAATGATCCTGTAAAATAAAAGTCCTGTGATGTTTTTTTTTTTTAACCTGTCAAAAAAAATGGTCCTCGTGGTCTCCCTGCCCCTCCCACAACCTGCACCCACCCTCTGCGCACCCTGCTCCCCACCCCCACCCCATACTTACTCATGGAGTCCGCGCGACAATCTTCGTGGACTGGGAACACGTCTGCACTCTTCAAAGCTGACAGCTAACTGAAGAAATGCCGGTAAGCTGTATAATGGCATAAATAGGGTTTTTTCAACTTTGCTGCATATCTCAGGCATTTTTTGGAATTTTGGCACCAAATTTTCAACATGGGGTTTTTAGGACCCCTCCTCATGAATTCTGCCACCATCATGGTACTATTCGGCCCCAAAAGGTGATTTCGCGGTCACTGCACGGAATCACCTTTCGAGACGGATTAAGAAAACGACAGTACCAGTGTTCATGAGGTGGGCTCTCAAAAAGCCTATGTTGCAAATTTGGTGGAAAAAATCCAAAAAAATGACTGTTTTACGAGCGTACATTACGCAGTTGGTATGCACATTTGTAACTTCGTGAATTTGCAATATTTTTGCATGCCAGATTTTCAACATTGACATTTTTTTACACCTCCTTGTGAGCAGTACAGTTGTGATTTTTCACATCCTGGCCAAAATGTGTTTTCGCACTTCCGACGCAGAATAGTGCGGTCGCTGTGGGAAATCAGTTTTCAGGACAGATTAAGAAAATGACAATGAGACTGTTCATGAGCAGAGGTCCTAAAATGCCTATGTTGAAAATTTGGTGATGATACTCCATAAAATGACTGTGTGACGAGTGTGCGTCTCGCAGTTTGCACGCACGCTCGTAACTTCACAAATTTGTTATATTTTCAAGCCACATTTTCAACACTGGCATTCTTTCACACCTCCTTATGAACAGTACAGCTGTCATTTTTCACACACTGGCCAAAATATGTTTTTGCACTCCTGCCGCAGGATAGCACGGTCGCTGTGGGAAATCAGTGTTTGGGACAGATTAAGATCGAGCGAGTGAGAGGGGGGAGTGACCCGAGCTCTGTCGGGGCTGCTGCGGATTTCTTTGTGGGCAGAAACAGGCCCCAACGCAGGAGCCCAGTACAAAAGGGCAGCCTGCAGCACTGGGAGAAACAGAACAAGAGAGCGAGTGAGGGTGGGGGAGTGAGCGAACTCAACGGAGCTCTGTTGGGACTGCTGCGGATTTCTTTGTGGGCAGAAAAAGGCATCAATGCAGGCAAGGGCCCAGTAAAAAGGGCAGCCTGCAACGGTGGAAGAAACAGTACAAGCGAGTGAGAGAGGGGGACTGAGTGAGCTCAACGGAGCTCTATCAGGACTGCTGCGGATTTCTTTGTGGGCAGAAAAAGGCGCCAACGGAGGCAGGAGCCCAGTACAAAAGGGCAGCCTGCAGCGCCAGGAGAAACAGAATGAGCGAGTGAGAGAGGGGGAGTGAGCAACCTCAATGGAGCTCTGTCGGGACAGCTGTGAACTTCTTTGTGGGCAGAAAAAGGCACCAACACAGGCAGGAGCCCAGTACAAAAGGGCAGCCTGCAGCATGGGGAGAGACAGAACAAGCAAGTGAGATAGGGGGAGTGAATGAGCTCAGTGGAGCTGTGCCAGAACTTTAGAGTTGCCCATCCTCCCTCCCAGGGTCCTCCATGGTCCTATATTACAGCAGGGTCTCTGGAGTGGAGACAAAACAATGACTGGATATGCACACACCTCCTTATGAACAGTACAACTGTCATTTTTCACATTCTGGCCGAAATGCGTTTTCTCACTTCCAGAGCAGAATAATGCGGTCGTTGTGGGAAATCAGTGTCCGGGACACATTAAGAAAACCACAGTGACACTGTTCATGAGCAGAGGTCCTAAAATGCCTATGTTGAAAATTTTGTGATGAAAGTCCATAAAATGACTGTTACGAGCATGCGTTGTGCAGTTTCCACGCACCCTTGTAACTTCGCAAATCAGTAATATTTTCATGCCAGATTTTCAACACTGGCATTTTTTCACACCTCCTTATGAACAGTACAGCTGTCATTTTTCACACACTGGCCTAAATATGTTTTTGCACTCCTGCCGAAGAATAGCACAATCACTGTGGGAAATCAGTGTTTGGGACAGATTAAGATCGAGCGAGTGAGAGGGGGAAGTGACCGAGCTAAACTGATCTGTATCGGGACTGCTGTGGATTTCTTTGTGGGCAGAAACAGGCCCCAACGCAGGAGCCCAGTACAAAAGGGCAGCCTGCAGTGCCGGAAGAAACAGAATGAGCGGGTGAGGGGGGAAGTGAGTGAGTGAGCTCAACGGAGCTCTGTTGGAACTGCTGCAGATTTCTTTGTGGGCAGAAAAAGGCAGCAATGCAGGCAGGGGCCCAGTACAAAAGGGCAGCCTGCAGCGGCGGGAGAAACAGAATGAGTGACTGAGAGAGGGAGAGTAAGCGAGCTCAACTGAGCTCTATCATGACTGCTGTGGATTTCTTTGTGGGCAGAAAAAGGCAGCAAAGCAGGCAGGAGCCCAGTACAAAAGGGTAGCCTGCAGCGCCGGCAGAAACGGAATAAGCAAGTGAGAGAGGGGGAGTGAGTGAGCTCAACGGAGCTCTGTCGGGACTGCTGCAGATTTCTTTGTGGGCAGAAAAAGCCGCCAACAGAGGCATGAGCCCAATACAAAAGGGCAGCCTGAAGCACCAGGAGAAACAAAATGAGCGCGTGAGAGAGGGAGACTTAGCAACCTCAACGGAGCTCTGTCGGGACAGCTGCGGATTTCTTTGTGGGCAGACAAAGGTACCAATGCAGGCAGGAGCCCAGTACAAAAGCGCAGCCTGCAGCACCAAGAGAAACAGAATGAGCGAGTGACAGAGGGGGAGTGAGTGAGCTCAATGGAGCAAAGCAATCAACATTCAGCATTGACAAATGCTTGTTCTAAGTTGAGATTGTACTCCAACAGAGACCTATATTCCTTAACAATGGCCAGGGCTGCTGGTACAGAGATTCTAGGGTGGTTGATACGAACCAAAATGTCATTGGCATAAACCGATAGTTCGTAGCTGTCATGACCTAGAATAATAATACCCCGTACCTCCTGGTCCTGCTTTTGTTTGAGAATGAGGAATTCTAAAGTCTCTGAGATTTTGTTTTAATGTCCATAACTGCTGCAACCACATACTTACTCTTCAGACTCCATCTCTGACTCATCTTCTACCCTGACAGAGGAGTCGATCCTGATTTTCTCAGCCAACATTCTGGCATCTGCTAGTCATGAAAAGAGGAACACCTTTCCTTCATAATGGACTTTTAGATGTGCTAGCAGTAACATGTAGTGGTTGACCCCTCACTCTCTCAGCAGGGAGAGGGCACCATCAAATTCCTGTTGCTGTTGGTGTGTACTGTAGCTCAAGTCCACACTGATCTTGAACACTGCATCTCCCAGGAGGATGTTCCACGATTGTTTAACTGCAAGAAATAGTTCATCTTGGTCCTCAGTACTTCCCATTACCACCAAGATGGTGCGAGTGCTGTCTGGCGAGGAGGGAGCTTTCCTGGGGTTGATACAGTAGGCTTGCCTCACAGTTATTGGTGTTTGCAAGTGTAGCACATTAGGAAGCCAGTCTTGTAAATATTTCTTAAGGTATTCCCCTTTGGACAGTTCAGGCAGACCTAGTATATGGATGTTGGATGTCTGGGTGTAGTTCTTCAGATCTGCTAGTCTGGCATGGCAAACAAAATTTTCTTTAACAAAACCAATATTTGTGACCAATGCCTTCTCAGTCATCACTTCTGCTGCCTCTGCCTTCACTTGAGATCCTTCTGCCTTTTTTTCAAGTAGTACCATCCCAGCATTGAATTTTTCCATTTTGTCGTCTTAGTTTTGGATCACTTTAAGTAGTGATGCTAGGCAATGGTTCTCTCGGCAGCATTGTGGCCATCCCTGAGCCTCCAGAGGATTTCGAACATTGGGTCCTGGTCTTCTGTGACTTGGTCGGCCCCTGTTTGCCCAGCTTAACCATCCTTGTTGTCATCAAAACTGTATTCAGAGTTAATCAAAGGTGTCTAACACCATGTTAGGTGACGCAGAGCATTTCTCAGAAATAGAAATGCATTCATTATATTGTTTTATATATCCCCAGCTTGGAGCTGATCCAAAGTGCATCTGCTGTCCTCATCGGTCAGGCCATGCCCCCCCCTCCCAAGAATCTGATTATCTTGCTCAGTTTTGAATGATTAATTTTGATTCATAGGGTGTGTGCACGTCAAGGATGGGCACAGTACAAGGAAATGCTGCAGCGGCGAGTGAATTCTTTAAGCCCAAAGTCAGCAGCAGTATGGCGGGTCTGCAGAGCAGGCACACCCTGCGGGCTCTGGTGAGTCAGCAGTGGGTGAAGTGACTCTGTCAATGGTCAGTAGCACTCCAGGCCAGCTATTAACAACAGCCCAGGATCAGAACAGAAAGTCTGATACCCTAACTCCAAGGGGGTCCACCCTTGAACCCTGCATGGACACATTAAACCATATGGTACTGAGGGCTGAGGCTACAGGGATAAAGTCGGTGGATGCCAAAGCAAAATTTGTAAAGGAGACTTCTCTCCTACATCAACATCTTGAGACAGTCAACAACCAACCTTGGGAGAGAAACATTATTTGTGGGCATGCCAGAATCAGCAGAAGGTGAGGACTGTTTGGGGTTCCCCAGAATGTTCCTACCACAGATTTTGGGCATGCCCGAAGATGACCCCCCCTTCTTACTAGAAAAAGCCTACAGGATTACCCCATGGTGGATGGCCATGGTTCCAACATTGCCCAGGACATTCCTGATGACGTGCAGCCGAGTCAGGGACCAGGCTCTAACAATTGCTAAACATCGCCATAAGCTACAGTATGGAGAGGCCAACATTTATGTTTATCTGGACTTGTCTTAGAGCAGCAGGCTATCCAAATTTGTCTTGCAGTGCCAGGATGAGAAGTAAAGCATTCCATGGGATTTGGAGCTGTTTGCATCAGTTGAAGAGCCAGTACCAACTGTTGCTACCTGCTAAACTAAGACTGCCCTGGCATGGAAAACCTTTTCTTTTTACTGACCCTAAAGATCAGGATAGGCTGGTATGTAAAATTTAAACTGAACTGTGAGAAGATACAGCCGGAGAGGCATCTTTAGATGAGGACTGAACCTCTACTCTGGGTACAATGAGTGTTGCATGAACTATGGTTAAGGGACATTAATATTAACTTATGGACAGTCGCTGGGTGTTGTATGTTTACCTCTGTATGTGTTTCATGTTTCCATGGTGAGGGTGGGGGCTGCAATAACAATTACTAGTTCTGAGTATTGGGGCTATTCCCTTACAATATTGTAATTCCCACGTTGAGCTTTCCTTTCCATGGAGTTCACCTCACAGGGTGATAAAGCAACGAGGAGCATTATGGCACAGCTGCACTTGGTCTGATTACGCAAATGACATCTGGACTGTTTGTTTTTTCTGTTATATTACCTGTTTGTTGGGAACATTTAAATGGTGTATACCTTTGAAGAATGTATATGATGATCTGTTCAAAAGTTTTGGAACTTATACTGTCTGTTCATGCATACCCTTTCTAATTCCCCTTATGGGATTGCAGGGCAAATCAATTCCCTCCCCACTTCAACTGGCTGGCCCCCTTCTGCTCTATGGTCTCCCAACCCATTGCCCACTGTCTGTGGGACCCACCTGTGGAACCCACCAGTTGCTCTGCAGCTTACCCTTGGGGGTACCCTAAGTCCCCCAGTAACCAGTTAGAATAGCGCTACAATAATAGCACCAGACAACACAGCGATGTCTGTAGAGCGCCACCACGGACAACGATGGGGGTTTAACAGCACTATGCAGTAAGCACTCCCCAGGTTGCTGTCTGTGGTGCTAGTAGACAGCACAAGGGAAGAGGAATTGAGGAGGCTGGCTGAGCTTCTCCCGTGGTGGGGAGGGCTGAGGCATGAAACAGCTCAGCAGAATAGTAGTGAAGACCAGGGTTCTAGTCCTGATTTCCCTTTATTTCATTTTGCAGGACTTTATTTTTGCAAAGATCCATGGAAACAGTATTCCATGGCCCCACAAATTCTGTTTCCTTGTGATCCGCTCCACCCTCCCTGAAAAGGAATCCTTTAGTTTGGGGGGTGCAAGGAGCAGAGCCCCCCACATAAAAATACATTTAATCAATGTGTTGGTGCTCTGTTGTGCCACGGCATTCTGTCCTGCCACTGTAGTGGAGAGTGCTGTCAATACAGTGCTGTAGTGGATGGCTCTGTTGTTGACAGAGCTCTTCTGACCCAGTGCCCAAGCCCCCTTTGGATACCTCGCTTTGTTCAGTGGTAGAGCTATGCGAAAGTTGTGACTTATGTTTGAGCAGAACTTTGGTGAAATTTCACAACTTTTGTGGAATTTGTCAAACTTCTACCTTTGGTGACTTTGGAAATCGTCCAAATGTGTTTGGCAAACTTTCATCCTGTTCCACATTTTTTCACTGAACTGCGTAATAAAACACATGAACTGTGGAACTAATACACTAATCCGCAATTCGTGCAATTATTCCTCCAGTTCAGTGATCGGTTAATGCTTCATCCCATGGAAAAAAAACTTACCTGGTGTCTAGTGCATACCCACCCTCCAATCGCTGGCCCCATATTAAATAAATGTTTACCTAGTGTCTTGTGGCACCCCCTTCACCCTTCAGTAACTGGCCTCTATTAACTAAATGTTTCCCTGGTTTCTAGTAGCAACCCCCCACCCTCCAATTGCTGGCCCCATATTAAATAAATGTTTCTCTGGTGTCTAGTGGCACCTCTCACCCTCTGATCACTGGCTCCCTTTTAAATAAATGTTTCCCTGATGTCTAGTGACACCCCTCACTCTTTGATCACTTGCTGCTGTTAAACTCCCTGGCCAGTGATCAGAGGATGGGGGTGCCACTAGATGCCAGGGAAACATTTATTTAAAAGGGAGCCAGTGATCAGAGGGTGATGGGTGCCACTAGACACTAGGGAAATATTTATTGAATAGGGGCCCAGTGATCAGAGGGTGGGGGGGTTCCACTAGATACCAGGGAAACCTTTATTTAATAGGGTGATAGTGAATGGAAAGTGGGGGGTGCCACAAGACACCAGGGAAACATTTATTTAATTGGAGGCCACTGATCAGAGGGTGGGGGTGTTGCCACTAGACACCAGGAAACCAGGGAAACATTTATTTAATAGGGGGCCAGTGATTGGAGGGTGGGGGTGCCACTAGACACCAGGTAAGCACTCAGTTAATATGGGGTCAATGACTGGAGGATGGCGGAGCCACTGACACCAGGGAAACATTACATAAATACAGGGCCAGAACGGAGGGTGGGGGTGCCACTAGACACCAGGGAGGGAAACATTAAATTAATATGGGGCCGATGATGCAAAATTCACACATTCATTCCGCAGTTCAGTGACTCACTGAAATGCAGAATGAGTGTATGAATTGTGGATTCATGTTTAAAACTACTGAAAGAATATCTGCAGAACTGATCTCTGACAGTGATAAGTTCGGCAGAATTTCCTTCCACAGTTTAATACATTAATTCGCAGTTAATACATTTATCCCACCATTCTGAGTCAGAATGTCTACAAAAGTTAGCAAAAAGATTTACAAACGTTCACAGAAGCAAAAGTCCAAGTTTGGTGCAAATTCTGCAGGCAGAAGTTTTTGTTTTTTTTCCACACAGCACTATTTGGTGGGTCCCGCACCCAGTAGGCAGTGTGGGGGTCTGCGGGGAACCAAGCATGCCATCCTGCCACAGACGGTGCTCTTTTCCTCCTTTTTATTTTTGTCCCAACCCTCAAACTCTTTGCAGAGCTGATGGTATGATATGTGCATGTTGAGTGAGCTTACATCTGCCGTCAGAGAGCGTCCTCCTCCTCCCCATCCGCTACTCCAGCCACATCACTGCCTGTAGCCACCTAGGTGACGATGTTGCAGCACAGCTCACTGCTCGCCCTCCCCAGAGGAGGACAGTGTTCTCTAGGATGCTCAGTCCTCCCCCACCCCCGCCAGCTACTGACTACCTAGGTTTGCTTGCTAACCTGACTTGCCAGCGTCACAAGTGGTAGTGCCTTCACTGCGCCGATGGACCGGCTAGGGCAATCCAATGCTATGTATGTTAAGGACATTTTTCTTTCTAGCCTAATTATTTGGTGTGAGTTCCCGTCTCCTGGGTTTCAGGGAGAAAATTTCTATTATCTGTTAGTTTTTACCACAGGGGACATAATAGACCAGTTTGGTCACTATGGTTATCAGAAATGTATATGATTATTACTAAGTGATTGATCCCCTCTTATTGTCCAGGGCTGTATGCATTTTGGAATAATATTCTTTTTGGAATAATATACTACTTCATGTTGGAATAATAAGCATCTTGGAATAATATACTGCTACATTTTGGAATAATGTACTACTTACATTTTGGAATAAAATGCGTTTTGTAATAATGTACTACTACATTTTGGAAAAATAAACATTTTGGAATAATATGCATTCTGGAATAATATACTGCTACATTTTGAAATAATGAGCATTTTGTAATAATATGCTACTACATTTTGAAATAATATGCATTTTGTAATAATGTACTACTACACGTTGGAATGATAAGCATCTTGGAATAATATACTGCTACATTTTGTAACATTGTACTACTACATTTTGGAATAAAATGCATTTTGTAATAATATACTACTACATTTTAGAATAATAAACATTTTGGAATAATATGCATTCTGGAATAATATACTACTACATGTTGGAATAATAAGCACTTTGTAATAAATAGAATAATAGATAGATAGTGGGCCAGATATTCAAAGCTTTGTGCGGGGCAAAAAACGTTTATGCGGGTTTAGCACGGGATTAGCACGGGTCTGCTATATTCAAAAGACTGAATAGCGCAGGCAAACTGCAATAGCACCAGGCAAACAATAATTATATACAAGGGGCAAAGTGAACATGAATACAGATGCAACGTGATATTCAGCGACTAGCGCCGCGCTAAGTTGTTTAGCGCAACTTAGCGTGACCCATAGCGCGGTACAGATTACCACCCAGGAAAAGCTGGTCTTAACCGTGGGCAAATAGCTTTGCACGCTGTGCGCGGTGCTATCTCAGCATTAGCCCGGCTTGCGTGGCCCCAACATATGAGTATGACACTTAGAAACTGCCAGACATGGAGGACAGATGCTGCTCACTGATGGCACCACCATGATGCCATCAGCTGCCACCAGTCCGAGCCAAGCACGGACAGTGAGGGGTGATCTGACCCACAGGGGACAGCATGGTAGCGTGGCCATATAGCACACACCTGCAGACCATACGTCTGTGGTGTGCAACAGATGCCAGCACACACATGCAGCACTGTGGGCATGGTGGCCAGTGAGGGGAGGGTGTAGGGGTGGCCAGACCTCACCACAGCCCACGTGTAGCCACAAGGCTGGGACACATCGCTCAGTGCACATGGGCCAGTAGTGGGAGTACGCCACCACCTGTGTGCCTGTCAGATCCTACATGCCCCCCAAACCACCTACCATCCAACTGTACAGAAGTCACAGCACACACTGCCGGCCATGTCCATGACACTGTGTATCCCATGTCACAGGCGCAGCATCTGTGGATCACACAACAGTGTGAAAGTACTGTCCACTTTCAGTAACTACCAGCATGCTGTGCCTGTCACTGTGTACAGTGCAGTGGCCATCACTGCCCTACATACCATAGGCAGTGTTGTGTTCCTCACACTACCAGCCCTCTTGTTACTGTAGTGTTTGCTGTGCACTGTAGCATGACCTTCAGTGTGAAGGTTGAATGCAGCACCACCACCTGTGCCTATGCTGTGTTGTCCCCTGGGGTACAATATGCTATGCTATGCTATGCTATGCTGCACTGTTTACATGAAGCCTGCAGCTATCATCATGCACTGCCTGACTGACCTACAAGTGGAGCTGCGGTTGGACCTGTCCAGCCCCTGTACCTCCAGACTGACCTACAGGTGGAGCTGTGGGACCCTGCAGTAACGCTGTGCATACCGCAAGCAAATCAGGGCATGATGAGATGCTAATGTGGCTGTTGCCCAGAGACTATACTCGTGGGCTCATTTGCATGTCACGCACTTTGAATATGGCAAAGTTGCGTGGGGCTAATGTGTTTGCACCGGCAAGCTGCTTAGCTCTGACGCTTAAAGCCGCTAACGTGTTAGCGCGAGCTTATCGGGTTCGGGAATATTATACAGTTTTGATCATTGTTTTTCATGTGTGCCGCTGCCTGCAGCTGTACCGGGTCCATGCATTTGCCAGAACACATATTGGCCACATAGTTCCTCTCTACCTACCCTCACGTCGCTGTGCACTGTGTTGTTGTTGTGGTTTACACTTCCTGGTTGCTGCATTTAGTGCTGTCATATTCCAGGGCTACATTTGCCCTGCACTCCCAGCCCAGTTTGCACGGCCTCATTCCCATGCTATATTCAAAAGCTGTTTGCCCTGGGCTATTCCGTTTGAATATGGCTTGCTCTGTGCTGTAGGCTAAGTTTGCACACCAGGCAGTGCAAATTTAGCCAAGGGGCAAACCTTTGAATATCTGGCCCCGTGTGTATTACAAGACAGTAATACCATCAAGAGGTTTTGGGGACATGGAGCCTCAAAAGCAAAGCTCGAGAGGTCCTAAAGTCCCCAAAACCTTGAGATGGTATTACTGCCTTGTAAAACACTTATCTTTCTGTTATTTTTTGTAATATATGGATCCATTGATAATACTACAGTTGGAGATACCATTTGAACTGCAGTATTATCATCAAAAACGATAGTATTATCACTTTTCAGGATAGTATTATTGAGAGTAATGATGTATTACTGGGACATTTGTGTATAACTTGGTATAGTATTATTGAGGCCTATCCATAAATTACAATATACTGTTACATTTTGGAATAATATGCATTTTGGAATAATATGTGTTTTGGAATAATGTACTACATTTTGGCATAATTTGCATTTTGGAATAGTATATTACAGAACTACAGTTTGGAATAGAATGCATTTTGTAATAATACACTACCACACATTGGAATAAAATGCATTTTGGAATAATATGTATTTTGGAATCATATACTTTTACATTTAGGAATAATATGCATTTTGGAATAATAAATATTTTGAAATAATATACTGTTACATTTTGGAATAATATGTATTTTGGAATAATATGCATCTGGAATAATATAGTACTGCATTTTGGAATAATATATATATTTTGGAATAATATAGTGCTACATTTTGGAATAATATGCATTTTAGAATAATATACTACTACATTTTGGAATAAAATGCATTTTGTAATAATATACTACTACATTTTGAAATAATATGTGTTTGGAATAATGCACTACATTTTGGGATAATATGTATTTTTGAATAGTATATTACTACATGTTGGAATAATAAGCATTTTTGAATAATATACTACTACATTTTGGAATAAAAGGCATGTTGTAATAATATACTACTACACACTGAAATAATATGCATTTTGGAATCTGTGTTTTGGAATACTGTGATATACATTTTGGAATAGTATATTACTACATTTTGGAATAAAATGCATTTTATAATAATATACTACTACACGTTGGAAAAATATGCATTTTGGAATAATATGTATTTTGGAATCATATACTACTACATTTTGGGAATAATATGTATTTTGGAAAAATATGTATTTTGCAATAATATATTGCTACATTTTTGAATAATATGTATTTTGGAATAATATGCATCTTGGAATAATATACTACTACATTTTTTAATAATATGTATTTTGAAATACTATAGTACTACATTTTGGAATAATATACTACTACATTTTGGAATAATATATATTTTGGAATAATATACTACTACATTTTGGAATAATATATATTTTGGAATAATATACTACTACATTTTGGAATAATATACTACTACATTTTAGAATAATATGCATTTTGGAATAATACTATTACATTTGGAATATATGCATTCTCAAATAATACAATACTACATTTTGGAGCAAAATGCATTTGGGAATAATATAATACAGTACATTTTGGAATAATATGTATATTTTGAAATATATGGATTTGGGAATAAAAATACTACTAAATGTGGAATAATGTGCATTTTTCAAATAATACAGTACTATATTTTGGAATAAAATATATTTTGGAATAATGCAATACAGGACTACATTTTGGAATAATATACTACTACATTTTGGAATAATATACTACTATTAAATCTATTGGAATCCCATGCTAGAGCCAGCTGTGACTTAGGCCCACTGTTCTGCCACTGCAGACCCAGAGGCTGTTCAAACTCTGCAATACCGTACCAGAGCAGACTGCGGCTCAGGTGCACTGCACTGTCACTGTGGACACTGAGGTTTTTGTTGGAGCCAGCTGAAGGGTCAGGCGCACTGTGCTGTCATTGCAGATGCTTTGGTTTGTGCTGGAGCTCCGTCATCCCATGCTGGAGACAGCTGTGGCTCAGGCTCTCTGCACTGCTATCATGAAGCTGAGTTCTGTGTTCAAGCTCTGCAATCTCATGCTGGAGTCAGCTGTGGCTCAGGCACACTGCACTGTCACTGTGGACCCTGAGGATTGTGTTCAAGCTCTGCAATTCCATGCTGGAGCAGGCTGTGGCTCAGGTGCACTGCACTGTCACTGCAGACATTGAGGCTGTGTTCAAGCTCTGCGCTGACTGTAGCTCAGGTGCACTGCACTGTCACTGCAGACACTGAGGCTAGTGATCAAGCTCTGCACCAACTGTGGCTCAGGTGCACTGCACTGTTACTGGAGACACTGAGTCTTTTGTTTCAGCTCTGTAATCCCATGCTGGTGCAGGCTACGGCTCAAGTGCACTGCACTGTTTGTGGATACTGAGGCTTTTGTTCAAGCTCTGCAATCCCATGCTAGAGCAAGCTGCAGCTCAGGCACACTGCACTGTCATTGCAGACACTGAGTCCTGTGTTTGAGCTCTGCAGTTCAATGCTAGAGCTGACTATGGCTCAAGAGCATTGCATTGTCACTGCAGACACGGAGGCTTGTGTTCAGGCTCTGCAATTCCATGCTGGAGGTGTCTCTGGCTCAGGTGCATTGCACTGCCCTGCAGACACTGATGTGTGCTAGTGATCGATTTATGTGCTGATGGTGGCTCAGGTGCACTCCACTGTTACTGTGGACACTGAGTCTTGTGTTCATGCTCGGCAATCCCGTGCTGGAACTGGCTCTGGCTCGGAACAGTGACCCAGCTTTGGGAATGAGCACGGGTCATCAGGAGGCAGTCAGGGGAGGCAGGCTCGAGTGTCTCATGGACTGCTCTCTTCACTCAAGGAGGAGTAATTCACCATCCTGCCGCTTGACTACCACCAGGTGGACAGCAGGTGGCAACAATAGGGTGGCAGTATAGTGCAGTGGTTTAAGGCTCTGAGCTGTAAATCTGGTAACATCCAGCAGACCAGACCTGGGTTTGAATCCCACAACTTCCACTTGCATACTGTGTGACCCTGAGCAAGTCACTTAACTTCCCTGTGCTCCCAGTTCACTCCTGTAAAAAAGCTTTGAGCTTAGTGTGCTACTCCCGGTTAAACAACTAAAAAAAAAAAAAACATTGGAGATGACACACAGGGTTGATGCTGTCGACAGACGCCAGCGCACACGTGTGCCTTTGCATGCATACATGCATACCATTGAACACTGACACCGTGGAAAGAAAATCTCTAGTAGGCCTGCTACATGCCAACATCTTCTACAGGCACCGTCTGACCAGCTGGGAAGGCCACGATCACACTGTGGTCCTGAGCATGCATGGATAACTGGTGAGTCCCTGAGAAGATCAGTGATAGGATGGGGAGCCTCCTGGTACAAGACCAGGGGCCAGGAGGAAACCGGCAGAACGGAAAAAAATATTATGAAGGCAAAAAAAACATATTAAGGTTTCTCAGGTACACCATCAGAATACATCGCCTTATTTCAATTTGCTACGACAGAACTGCACAATAACCAGACAGCATTGTTTACTTATTGTCTGTCCACATTCGACATGTTGCTGTCTCAGCCCTTTCTGATCCTGTTTCTGCCCCGGGGCCTCGCTGAGAAAGCCACTTCCTTCTAGCAGTCAGACCTGGTTTATCTAAACAGGCTTGTTTTGTGCATTTGCATTACAGATTAAAAGAAATCAGTGGATTAACCCGGCGCATACAAAATGCGTCTTAAGAAATCTGTTCTGAGGCAAATCACATGCATATGCAAGAATTTGGCTTTAACCAAGTATGGATGAACCAGGTCTGATTGCAGTCCATCTGTGAACAAGTATATTTTGCAAATACTTGGGTACAAGGATGCAGTAAGACAAAGTCTGACCGTGCACCCCATGACGTTCCCCTCCCTGTAATTATAGCAGCAGTGACCTGACTGGTTTTGGTGTCCATTTAGGATACAAATGACTTCAGAACCCCCACAGGCACCTGTGATTAAGCATGAGTGGCAGAGAGAGCTTAGGACTTCCACTTCTCTGGAGGATTGGGCCTTCTAATGACTCAAGATCTGCCAATGTTAAATCCAGATGTGTGATGTACTGTGCACTATGGGGTTTATTATGCATCCTGCAGATTATGTCTTATGAATAATATTGATTCTCCTATCCCCCTCCGACTGCCCTTTACTCTCTGCATGACAACTCATGTGTGTTGTTTTTTTCGTGGTGCAACTTTTATTAGAAGTTTTCAAATAACATTATGATATCGCCACTCTCTCCAGTGCTAGGGGGATAATGGGTGCCAGAATATGGGGTACTCTTAGCCACAGTTAGGTTGCTCATAGGTGAGCTGAGTAGCCAGCACAATCCATGTCATCCAAGCCACTTAATAATCATTAGTGTCAGTGGCTCAGTAGGTAGCAAACTCGCCTCTCAGGCCGGGAGATCAGAGGGCTGTGGGTTCAGTTCCCACATTTGGTACTTGGGTTAATATCCCAGTACTGACACTGTAATGCAGCATGAGAGGGGTGCTGCACTTCTGAGGTGCCATCTTTCAGATGAGACATTAAACCAAGTCCCATCTGCCTGGATTGGTGGTAGTTCAGGTGGATGTTAAAGATCCCATGGCACTTATCAAAAAGAGTAGGGGAATTTCCCCGGTGTACTGGCCAAATTTCCCTCATTCACTAAAAATACCACCAACAGCTTAATCTGGTTCAAGGTCAGTTGGCATTCATCTGTATCCCCCTCCCCTGGGTCATGCCTGAAAATAGGCAGGATTTGTCTAGTGCACTTACCCAGTCAAAAAAATAAAATAATCTTTCGTGGAAATGTAGTATCCTTACCACACTTCCATGCTTTAACTTTGGCTCTGTCTTTCTCCCTGCAGCTGTTCCTGTGACCCCTGCCACTGCTTTTTCAACGATCACACACTCAGTTACACACTAGGTAAATGCATTAGCAGCACATTTTATTTTCAAAAGACAAATTAACATAAACAAACAACAAACACGGACCAAACTTTAAAATTCTCAACTCTATGGGTAAGACTGCCTCTGCGCTTCCATGACATTTTAAAATAGACAAGCCAATTTTATTTCTATGGTACTCAATCCCGAGGGCTCAGGGCACCTCACAAAGATAAATTAAAACAATAGAACATAATACAAATTTTTAGAATTTTTCACAGATGAGACCTATAACAAACACTAAATAAATGGGATTTTTAATTTTCTTTTAAATGTGTCCACTGAGGGGGCCACTCGAGCCTCCGGGGAAGTGTGTTCCACAACGATGAAGCAGCGATCCCAAATGCACGATCCCTAAGATTTCAAACGTGGCCTCTGAATATGAAGGAGGCCGGCCTCAGACAACTGGAGAGAAGAGCTGGGAGAATAAAGGACCAGGAGGTCGTTCAGGTAACCCTAGCCCAGATTGTGCAGGGCCTTGCAAGTCAGCAGACACCTTGAATCTGACACACCACTGAACTGGTAACTAGTGCAGTTCACAGAGCACCGTCGTTATATGCTCAGACCGGGAAGTTCCAGCAATCAGCCAGGCTGCCATATTCTGCATAACCTGTAGGTGGCGCATCAGCTTTTCGGAGAGCCCAAAGTAGAGAACATTACAGTAGTGCAATCTAGATGTGATGAAGGCATGCACCAGGGTCACCAGGGTCAGCAGGCACAAGACAGGGTTTAATCTGGGTGATGGTTCACTGATGGTAAAAGTCACTGTGGACAACTGCTGACACCTGGGGCCCGATATTCAAAAGTTTGCATGGGCACAAACGGGTGTTTGCCCGTGCAGAGTGTGATACTAAAAGGGGCAGTTGTGCGAGCAAACAGGGTTCGCACCCAAGCAAAAAATAATGTATGTGGGTGGGCAAAGGGAGGGGTGGCGATAGGTATACTTGCGCAACCCCATATTCAGTGCATTTGTGGTGTGCAAGGGGGATTAGCACAGTCATTTTGCACAGCACAAATACCACCAAACAAAACCCCATGTTACTCTGGGCAAACCTTAGTGGCTGCCGGAGTTACTCTAGCTAACAACCAAGGTGGCCCGGTGGGGGAGTACACCTGCCCATGGTGGTTCACAGTCCCCGCTTCCAATCGCCGTCCCAATAATGATGTAGGTCATTCCCGGGGCCTAGCATTCCCCACTCCTACTGATCGCTGGCCTGACATAAATTAACTAAATCCCTGGTGCCCAGTGGTTCCCCCACCCTCTGGTTGCGGTCCTGCCATAGAATAAGGCTATTCCCTAGTGCCTAGTGGTCCCCCCCTTCAATCACCAGCCCATATACTACTATAATATTCCCTGGTGTCTAGCAATCCCCCTGGTACCCAATCCCCTGCCGCACAACCTGTACATTAGATCAGATGCGCACTCTCTGGATTTGAATATGGCGGCAGCTGAGGATGTGCGAGGAGGGCTGTGCCGGGCACCGTATGGGCTTGCATGGCACTGGTGCTTCAGGTAAATGGGGGTTGGCAGGGTGGGTGGTTAGTGTCTCGGTGGGTGGGGGCACTGGATGCCAGGGACTGATCTTTGTACCAGGGACCGGCGATTGTGGTGTGTGTGTGTGGGGGGGGGGGGGTCCACTGAACACCAGGGAACATTGTCTTGTGTGATGTGCACTACAGCTTTGTATTATGTGAGTACACGCTGTCTACACATTTGGGATGTGTCCAGGGATCCAGGACTGAGGGGGACCAATGGACACCAGGGAACTGTTTTTTTTTTGTTGTTGTTGTTGTTTTTATGGGGCCAGAGATTGGGTACTTGGGGGAGGACTGCTAGGCACCAAGGAATGTTATAGCAGTATATGGGCTGGCAATTGGAGTGTGGGGGGATCACTAGGCACCAGAGAATAGCATTATTCTATGGCAGGCTGACAATCGGAGGGTGGGGGAATCACTGGGCTCCAGAGATTCAGTTCATTTATGTCAGGCCAGTGACTGTTGGGAAGGGGGAGACACTGGGCACCAGGGATTTAGTCTGTTTATGTCGGGTTGGTGATCAGAAGGAGGGGGGACCACTAAGCACCAGAGATGCTCTTTTTACATGATGGCATAGCAATTGGATGGTCACTAGACACCAGGGGAGTCCTGCTTACTTTGCGTTCCACTTTGCCCATTTTTGAATATTGGGCACCAGAAGTTCTAGTGTCAGCTTGTAGTCCACAATGACCCCCAGATCTCAGTTTGAAACATTTGTTTAAAAAGATCAACAAAAACTTCAGTCAGTATGTTACTAAACTATAAACTTGTACATTATCACAATCCCACAGTCTTTGTAGAAGAAATACAAAATCACACGTAGCCCTGAAGTGCAAAGCATTGTGGGTAATACATGCAATTTACCATAAAGGAATTTCGATTGCTGGGCTTTAAGAGGGACTGTAAGGTATAAAACAGCCTCAGAGACAATCTGCAGATGCCGGCCCGCCGGTGCAATGGTAGCGCTACCACTCACGACGCTAACAATCTGGGTTCAAGAATGAACCTGGACTGTCAGAGGGCCAGTCAGGGGGAGGAGGAGGAGCAAGTGTCTCACAGGATACTCTCCTCGTCCAGAGAGAGAGGTGTTATCGCGTCCCGCTGCTCTACTGCCATCTGGGTGACCATGGGTGTCGGTGCAGGGGAAACACAATTGGTAGTTGGGACAGTTGGAGCACACTTATGGATTGGGTGTATCAGGTCTTGGTAGCAACCAATCAAACTGCACGCTGCAGGTGGGAAGGCAGGGAGGACATGGGAAAAAGTGTGCACAGCACCAGGCAGATGAGGCATCACCGGTGACCCACTCCCACACAGGATCTGAGTTGTGGCACTCCTGGGAGAAACCCCACATCTTCACCTCCACCTCAGGTGGTCAGATGACTGTAGGGAAGAAATGCTGAAGGAGCCCAAGGGTACCCAGCCCTGGGGGTAAGCTATAGGGGGCAGCACAGACATGTGTCATGGGGGGGTGGGGACCAGGAAATGTTGCAGAAGGATCTCGGCAGAGAGGGTAGCTCGCATGGGGATAGCTGAAGGAGGTCCTAGTCCATGGCCAGATGAAAATTAACAAGCTAAAAAAAATAGGAACAATCTGCAAATGTTTAGAACAGCAAAACACATCGGTTGCCCCAATGGTGCAGTGGAGTTCAGAAGCGAATTCAGGATGCTGGGTCATGAGGTAGGCCGGGCCACAGCAGCTGCCACTTGGTAGTGCACTGCAGTTGGAATGAATGGTGCTGAGCAACTGGTGCTGGGGTGACCCCATCTGTGCACCAAGGGAGCTGGCTCCCTCCGCAGGAAGCCGCTGTGGGTGCTGAGGCACTGCAGAGCTCCCCCCGCCCCATGCCAAGGGGAAGATGAAGGAAGGAAAGAATCCAGAGAGAAAAACTCATGTCCCATCTACATGATGGCCTGAGTTCCTGGACTTCTCTGGGTCTTGCTGCCTGCTGACTGTGGATGCTAGTCCACATAGGGGACTGCCTCAGTGGGGTTTGGACAGCCCTCTCCCAGAGTCCCTGCCAAAGAGGTGAAGCCATGAGGGACATAGGGGTGGCATTGGGTCCAGAGGAAATGGAGGTTTGAGGGTTCAGATCTGGGTATATCCCTAGGATTAGGGTATATTGAGAAGAGTATGGCTGAGGAGAAAAACTGTACAGAAAAACAAGAACAGTAGAACAGAGACACATGTTTCCTCTTCGCTGTGACCCGTCAGTGTGCTACAGCCGATTGTCTTAGTGCAACACACCGAGTCATTGAGCTACATGATGGGAATGGCTTGCCCCGTCACGCTGAGCCCAAAAAGAGAGAGTACTTTAAAAGGACCAGAACCACAGTGTACAACCACCAAAGCAAAGGTTATGCTTAAAGTGCATTGAGCTGTGGAGCCAAGCATTAAAGCAACACAAAATCACATAGACCTCTCTGCTGCAAAGCATCATGGGCAGTGCATGCAAATGTCATACAGAAATAGGGAACTCTGCTCTGAGGTTGTGGTAGTTTAAAAATAGTAATTTTACTGAAGTCAGAGGTGCCTCCTCTCATAAAGTGGGCCAGCATTTCATGGCCTGAAGGCCCTTCTTCAAAGGCAAATGGTGGCCAGTTCTCATTCCGTATATTGTTTATAGCTTCATTACGTTCAGATTAGTAAATAGCTTTGTTAAGCCTATATATGTATATGATGTATGTAGCAATTTAAGTATCCAAATAAAAGAAATATTTTGCTGAGACTCTGACCTAAGTAAAAAATAAATTAGTAATTCTCACACTGGGTCAATAGCATCATTTATTTTTCACTTGCCTACGCATTACTGAAGTAGAAAGTCAATCAATTTGATTGACATGCATTTTAAACCAATCACGCAATGCCTCTGTTTGACAGAGCCAATAGCAGTACAGCTTGCAAAATGAAACCCTGCTACTGCCACTACTTTCTCTTCACTCAGCTACAGTCCCGGTCTACAGTCCAGACCAAATGACTTTAAAAATACTAGTGACCCTGTGGCATCCCTTCTGTATTTTTCTTTCATCGGCAATGTTTCGCCATCGTACTCTCTTTTTTCTCAATCTCCATTTCAGTATTTTTGATCCTGAGCTCCTCCCTAATGCAGCCAGATGCAGTTTACGCACACTCAGGACCACACAGGCCTTCATAAGAAAAGCTGCAGTTTGCACTCTCTCCCTCTGAAAAACACATGGTGGCAATTTCATCTAAACAGTTGCATGTCAAAACCTGAGATGGCAATTGAAGCACAGCACTGTCTGTTGAGGAGGCACAATACTTTCGAGGGGGCTCTGACCTGTACACCAGTTCACAGCGGAGGGACAGCCTGTTAACACAAGACATTTGGGGGCTTGGGGGGCACAGTACTTGTTTTGGGGGGTGGGAGTCCAGCATGCACACCACCTTCACCGGGGGGGTTCCATCCTCTGAACACAGGAAACAGTATACTCAGAACATACAGTTGCCTGTGGTCAAATATGCCATTTACTACCATTCATGAGGGGGCTTCCCCACTCATATGTTATGGTCCTGCTCCCTCACTCATGGAAATAAATGGCATATTTGAACAAAGGTCATTGAATATCCTCTATTTATACAATGACTGTGAAAATACAATTTTGCAAATACATACATTTATTTTCATGTGTGCCAGGCCTAAAGGGGAAATAAATCCTTTATTTCAATTTGAGGTGGTCATCAGCATTTATAAAATGGCAAGAAAAAATCTACAAATCTCATTGGCTAAGACAGATCAGTTGACCGTACATTAAATCTCTATATACACACAGTCGTCCTGGTCATAAACCACGTCACACAATGAGCAAATCAGTCCTCCTACAACCAGAACTATCTTCCATCAATCTCCCTACAACCAGAACTGATCTTCCACCACAAACATGGCTGCTACCTTTACACTGTAGAAACCTTCAACTGGGCCCTAAAAATAAAACTACCTTAAATATAAAATAAAACAAATTAATTAAATGCTGTTTACCAGGTCATCACACTCTCCTTACATAGATAAACAAATTAGAAACATTAAGTATTGTTTATAGTTTTCATTACAACTGTTTCTTTGCTAACAGTGAAAAATCCCCCTTCTATTTTTACCTGCTCATCAGGGAAATCTCTTTTGCTTGCCCTGACAGTTAGAAAATTGAGTCTATGGCTCTAAAACAGGCCTTTGTTGTGTGTGTACAATATGTTAGTAGAGGAACATTCTGCTAGTAGAACTGAGTAGAATTTTGAATCCCTGTATTCCATGGTAAACATTCCATGATAAATATTCCATTTCTTGAATGTGGGGAAACAGAGAAAAAAGACAGAATGAAGAAAGTAAGCAATACTACATAACAAAGAGAAAAGGTGGTAAATGACTCACCCTGCTGTTTATCTTTTAGGACAGAGCGAGCAGTTCATGATGCTGTCAGTGAGTGTGGTAGTTGTGAACCACCCTCATGCTTGCAGCCTCGGGGAACTGAGAAGCCTCTGTTATAAGTTCCTTTTAGTTTTGTCTACAGAGTGAGGAGAATTAAATAAAGTAAGGGGGCTATGTGTCATACTTAGAATGAGGAAAACAGCATTTGTGAATTGTTGTGATTGGCAAGGGAATATGAAGTTTAAGTGGGCAGGAAGACACACACTGTATAACACTACTTTAATCTAGCCCCAATAGACAGAATGACTATTTTATGTTAAAAGCACAGATTCACTTACATTTTTACTTATTTAAAGACGTGTTTCAAAATAAAAAAAAAAACGTCTTCTAAAAATAAAGGGCCATTTTATAATCGCAATAAGACACTCTGAGGTTGTGCATTATGGTGTGATAACGCACTCTTAGGGCGACCAGCACTCGACCTTCTGCCTACTCTGCCTAACTTCGCCTCAGAGTGCGTTATCGCACCATAATACTTACTGTGTCTTATTGCTTACTTATTTCACTTTAGGCGGGTCACAGAGGAGCTCTTAACCAGTGGGCGAACAGCTTAAACAGTGTCTGATGACCTCACAATGGCTTCTGCTGCAGTTAACAACACAGTAGTGAAATCAAGCAGAAACAGTTAAATCTTCATTAAAAAATATATATTCCATTCTAGAGATAAAAACATCACTCATCCAATATACTGTAGATTTATATATTCTTTATTTAGACCACATTGCATCAGTACTGTCTGTATAGTCAACATTTCGAAGGACGACTGCTTCTTCCTCAGGGCAAACAGTTACTATGATATCAAGTCAAAAATAATAATTCTAATAAGCAATACTAATTATTCTGAAATTGATGTTTTATAAACTGTTCAGATATTAACAACCTCCATATATTTCCTCATTCTTGAACTTCAATGGAAGTCCACTTTGCTGACAGATATATAATATCACTCTATAATTTTTCTCAGTACGGGTATTAATTACACAGTTACAGCTGAATATGTTGCACCCATTATCCCTGTGTTATGCTCAACCATGAAATTACATTATCGTTTGCAATGAAGAAGTATGCTCATAAGTCTGTACCCGACCAAATGCGTCTCTGCACATCAGTAAATCATTTCTATGATTGTTCTTTCACCTATATAAGCAGAAAATAGAACCTACTAATATCCAGTTAAGTGCAAATACCCACTCTTCTTAGGTCTCACGTAGTCTCTATTAAATCATTTACTATATCTTTACCATTTTTACATATTAGCAACAAATTCATTATTTTACTTTTCAGTGTTCTTGTATTACTAACAAGTGACACGTTTTGTATCTGTGTATGGTTCCAAGAGCATCACAAACTGTCACTAAAAATATCTCATTAGTCCTATCAGCATATTTTTTTACAATATAGCAATGCGTGCCTGAGTTTCATGAGTTTAAATACTGCTTTCAACGATGCTGAGAAATTGCACTTCCAACCTGTCTGTACTTTCATTTATACAAATTCCCCTACTGATAACCTGTTTACATTTTAACATACTTTCTTTAGTCACAGAGTTTCTTTCTATAAAGGCAGGTTTTCACCCTCTTCATTACTGCATTCAAAGGGCTACACTAGACAGCCAGTCAGTACATTGGACCTCTGTATGGTATCAAGTCTTGCACCTCTTTGAAATTATCACCAGTGCTTTGTCTGTTTTTTTTTAATTAATAATGTGCTGTACCTTTCATACTACAGTTTCTCTGCCATGTTGACATGTCTTGAGACAGCGTCTCACATGAGCTGTATCTCTGAGGACAAACATGAGATAATATGAGTATTAAATTCCTTCCACCAATCTAGTAATATGTCAAAATAGTGTGCAGACTCTCTAAAGAAGCGCTTACCCATACTGTGCGAGTGAGCAAATCACACCTTGCCTGCCAATTAACAAAGACGTCCTCGTTTTGCTTCTCTCTCTCTCTCTCTCTTTTAGGTGGCAGACAAGGTGCTGACTTCAAACAAACTGTAGATTTAAAATATAGAACTTGCAAACTACTGTTGTATATATTGAATATAAAATAGCCTGACTCACAATATGCAATTTATCATCACTTGTGAGGGGGCAGGACTTCCTGAGTTATGATCTTGCCCGCTCACACTTGGAGATACGTTGCATATTCTGAGTCAGCCAACTGCATATCCTATACATATACATATACATATCCTATACATACACATACACATATACATATACATATCATATACATATACATATACGTATACATATCCTATACATATATATCTTGGTGTTGGAATGAATATTTGCTTCATATTTGTAACTGCAACTTATGAACTTGTGAAAGTCGGGCCCCTGTGTTGCCTATCTTCGCCCTAATTGTCCCTCTACCTTCACCTCCACACCCCTCCCTCTCCTCACTATTTCCTCCCCTATCCACTCCTCACTACTCCTCCACTATCCCTCCCAGTCCACTCCTCTCTCTTATTTTCCTCTTCCTTACCTTGACAATGCCTCTGGGCTGCATCTTACCTTCATGTACAGAAAGAACCTTATGCTAGATATGCTTAATTCTATGGTATTTAGGTTAAGTCTTATTATCCTTAGTACAGGCATACTCTCCCCGATGCCTGGGCTCAGTTCTAGTATTCAATGTTAACATTACTTCTACCTGACATGTCTTCCGGGCTGCAATTACTCTTTGTACACTACGTATGTCACGTGATCCTTGCTTACTTTACTTTGTACCTGTGTTTGTTTCTTGTTGTGGAACCTATATAAAAGAGCTACTGGCTCAAAGGTATTAATCTGAAATTTTAATAAATAAATATTTGCTTCGACCACAAATAATGCCCTCCCACCACTGTTTGTATTCAACCGAATAATGTCAACCCAAAAAAACCACAGATAACAAATACCACCACCCCATGGCCTTGTTTTCAGTTTTTGAAGTGCATGCAGTAGTTTTTTTTAAATGAAAAATAATTGTTTATGACCCCTATACAATATGTAGATGCTACACTATATATATATATATAAAATTTCTTTTACATTTTTTGCTTGTTTTGATCTTTGATGTTCTGCTGCCTCCTGCCCACAAACTGTACTGAGCTGATGGAACTCCTTTTGGACACACCATCACTCCATCTCCTCCCCTACTCAAAACTCACTACCTTTGGTTTTTTTTCCCCAGCCTTTGGTTTACGCCATATTTTGTTCCCTGACACCCCATTTCCATTGTGTTTTGTGCAATTGTACTTTATATTTATTTTTATTATTATCGTGGCGTGTGCTGCGGCATGCTTGGCAATAAATAGGTGGCCGGTCACAGGCAGAAATCACAGCAAGCAAGCAGGCAGGCAGTGCTGGTGTTCAGTGTATGGTGCGCGAGAAAGATGAGTGAAAAGAAATGGAGCCTGGCTTGGGAATTTTTCAACGTATGCAAGGAAAACGCAGCTAAGGCAGACTGCTTCCTGTGCAAGAACCAGCATTACGAGAGGCAGCCGGCCCTCGGGGTATACAACCACGGCCGTGATGGACCATGTTCAGGGTAAGTTTGCTGAAGTTTTCAAGGAGGCCAAACAGCGTCTGAACAGCTGGTCTCGACCTGAAAATCACACCACACTTAGCAAGACAAAGAAACTTATTCTTGAGGAGTGAATTGCCAAGAGAAGGCTACGGACATGTGAAACTCCCGAGACATCAAAAATAAATTATGTCGCTGCTGAAATGCTCTCCCTAGACATGCAGCCATTCTCAGTAGTGGAAGATACAGGCTTCATAAGATTAATCTAGGTGCTGGAGCTACGGTATAAATTGCCATCACGCAAGTATTTTTCTCAAAGAATTTGAGTATTATTCTCATTGTATCATCTGCTCTCTTGGCACTTGGGGCTCCTCCCCTGCCTACACTGCACTTATCTCCCCTTTACTAACCTGCTACCACTGACAACTGACTGGCACTCACTGTCAGGCATCTAATACCTGTAAGTCTATTATTTGACCCCCTACTCCTCCTTATCCTGATTGTCTTTTTTGCTCCATTATATAATTCCCTCTTCCAGTCCTGTGTAATTTTGTACTACTATGTTTTGTATTGTGAACTTGATGTGGAACCTATGTAAAGAGCTCTGAGCTCAAGTGGTTTAATTCCGAGACTGTAATAAATAAATAAATTATTCCTGACATATATGAAAGGGTACACCAGGAGACTGTGTTGCTCTTAAAAAACGCAATGTACCTATCATTCACTGCTGACATGTGGACACAGGAAAATGCAACTCAATCGTTTCTAGGCCTGACAGTACACAGGACTGATAATGAATTTAATAGAAGTCTGCTGTTTTGCACTGTGAGGGTTTTCAGGGCAAACACACAGAAGCAGCTTACGCTGAAGCCCTGCTTAAAATGCTAGCCAGCTGGGACATAAGAAAAGATACAATTCATGTTGTTATTCATGACAAAGGTGCCTTCATTAAAAAAAAGCTTTTAATGACTGTGCTTTGGATGTTTTGCTCATACACTTCAGCTGTGCCTTCATGATACCTTACCTTACTTAGCCAATGCTCTGTGTCTGATCTTATAAAAAATAGTAGGAAACCTGTGGGACACTTTAAATATTCTGCATCTGCTGTGTCCAAGTTGCACAATATTCAACAAGAACTGAGATTGCCAAATGCACAACTAATTCATGATATTGTTAGAAAATGGAATGCTAGCTTTTAAGTGTTGAAACGTCTAATTGAGTACAAAGGAATTCTTGGTATCTATTGTGCTGAGGAATCAACTGTTAAAGCCCTGACACTGAGCCAACGGAGTCTAGCAGAGCCTGTTTTCAGTGTCCTTAACCCATTTGAGCAGCTAACCAAAGAAATAAGTGCAGATGGTGTGTGTATTTCAGTTACCCTACCTGCAGTGAGGGCCCTAAAAAGGTACTGAAGCACAGAAGTGAGTGACCAGGGGATTATGTGCATGAAGGCTGAAAGTTTGAATGCAGCATCAACCGGATTTAATAATGCTGAACGTGAGCAGTGGTATGCTGTCTCCACTGTGATCAACCCACATATGGAAATACACTGATTTAGTTCAGATGCAAACCTTTGTGATGCCAAGGCTGTCATCCAAAGTACTGCTGAGCAGTGTGGCAGGGGGAACTCCCCGTCATGGCAATGGATCATCTTTTCTCATTTACTGAAACTTCTGTTGCAACAGTTCTCTCATTTCTCCTTTTATTCTGTCTCAGTATTTTCTAGTCTAAAAGGCAGGCCACCTTTAGGTACCCCCTTAGCTATCACCCACTTTTATTTCCTTTTTTCCTTTTTAAAGGTCCAGCTATTGGGAGGTAAGAAAGTGACCTCTGCAACATTTTAATAAAAGAAGCCCATGTGGGTATTATATGGAAAAGTACTGCTACCAGTAATGAAATGCCCTGAGCAACAGAACACTCAGGACAGGAATGTATAAACTGTTATCTGCCAGAGCAAATGGCTCGGATGTTTGGTTAATGGAGCACCCCCCTTTTATTGTTTCTGTATCCCTTTAGTTTCCCTGCTGCCCCACAGTATTATGTATAAACTGCTGAGGTATTAAACCGAGTCCTGGCCGAGGAGAGATGCAGCCATTGGGTTCTGGTTAAGAACAGTGGCTTTCTGTGCATATTAACCTAAAATAAAACTAAGAGGACTGTTTTGATATAAGAATACCAAAAGCTTGTGTCTGCTTCTTTAAGATGTTAGCTGCCCCCTTCTAAGATATCTTTTGCAGAAGACAGAATGTTCCTGCAGGACAGTTTGGGAGTACAAAATGTTCTGACCTCGGGTCTGACCTTTCTCAATGTTGTAAACAAACCTGCAGGTGTTAACTGAACTGTTCTCTATCGAGCAACAGAGGCCCCTATTGGCTAATTTTATGTTATGTCTGATGTCAATCACAGGGGAGTGGAAATTTTCTAACTTCTAGAGAGCCTATAAAAGCTCAAATTCAGTTCTGAAATGAATTTTTTTAGACTGACACTGACAGAGATAGGGTCAGTTCCTGCTGGCTGGTGTAGGTAGAGGACTGAGAGGGGTCCCATACTACTGCTGAGAGGAAGTTGAGAGAAGTTTGCCACATCCTTAGAATTTTACCTGTGTTCATTTTCTGTTTATTTTTGATGAAGTCTCTCTTTTGCATCTGCCTTGAAGAAATGTTTATGAAGCAATAAACATCACACTAGACAAAGTGTGTTACCCTTATAAGAACTGTGTTGTGTCCACCAAGCAGAACACGTTAGGGAAAGTCAGCTGCGACAATGAACTAAAAATTGAATAGGCCAAGCCTGGCATGTTATTAGAGCTACCGATTAGAAAGTCTAGAGTGGACACAAACACTGTGGAGCTGGCTGGGACTAAATAGCTGAGGAATCACAATCTCCTGTTACATCTACAGCAGTGGATCCCGAACAATCCTTGTATCTGTCAGTGCCATGGATTCCATGCTGTAGCGACCCAGTTGAATGATGGGAACAGAACTGTGTCCCTCTTCCAAATTTAGCCGCCACGACAGGTGCATTTCTTTCACTGCCGCCAAGCAGTGTCCCCTCTGAAGGACTCTTTAGCACTGCTGGTGCTGGGGACATATATGCTGAACACAGATGCAGACTATTGCAGAGACTGCTGAAAAACTCATTTTTGTTAAATGCAGTTTACCACTGATAAATCATAAGTATTAATGATGGACACGTTTATGATCTAGTACAATTGACATATTATGCTATTTTTTTCACAGTTAACCAAAAGCTGCTGTTTACCAAACAAAAGCGCAATAATAGTGTATAGTGGGCCATTGTTGTGCATGGAAACCGGGGGTTCTCAAAATGTGGTTCTGCTGCAGTTCAAAAGGTCATGGAATGTGATAATACCCTACTGCAGCAGAACAACATTTTGAAAACCTCTAGAGGTTCCACGCGATCACTACACAGACGGCACATCACTTACCTTAGCGGCAGAAACGGACGGATCCACTCTCCTGCGGCGACAGTCACATTGGAGCCTTACAAGATGCAGGATCAACCAGATATTTAGACTTGGAAACAAATTTAAATAAAACAAATGACCCCCTACTCCACAGCTCTCTCGCTTAGCGAGCGTTATGGTTGCCATGTTTTTTTTTTCAACCCTCCCAATGTACCTGCCAGCCAATAGGAAGATGCGCTAGACACGTAGCCATGCCTCCTGCTTAGCAACCAGTTGACAACCACCCTTTACCACTGAACATTTCGTCGCACACAAAAAGTAAAAGGCTTCTAAAAAAAGAACTGTAAGTGATTTTCGGGCATTTTCTGCCGCAAAATAGTGGATTATCCTCATGCACAACCAACCTTTGTGCCACCTCGGGTTCTGATATTATCGGACCTCTCGAGCCGCCTCTGAGGTCTGATGTTATCAGAACCCCTCTCCGGCACAACAGGCTGGTTGTGCACGGATGCCCATCCACTATTCTCTATATTAATGGCTTCAGAACTGCCAGTCTGCACAACGACTGTATCTACCTCGTTTGTTTTCATAATATAAAAACACACACACAATGCAGGTGCATGAAATAAACGGAATTAAATACATTTTTGAAAAATAAAAATTATTATAACAGTACAACTACTTGCATTCATATTCGTTATTTGACAAATACTAACAGCAACGATTCGGTATTCAGTCGAGTAGTAAAAGTACTATTCATCCCATCTCATAGCTATATATGGAAAACATATGTTGATTCTCATAAGGGTTGCCACCACACAAAATGCAAACTGTGCAAAGGTTGGAAATAAACTATTAGGATTACAAACACAATGCCCACAAAATCTGAAAATGTCATATTAAGGTACTTATATCTCACTCCTACCAACCCTACAGTGTCCACTACCCTCATGACCCTAGGTTAGTCTACTAGTACAAAGCCATAGATCAGTGGTATAGTACCTCACGCAGGGTCAGCATATTAAAATTGGTATATAATAACCCTAATACCCACCCCCCCTCCCCTATTTTCATGACCAATGGACAAAGTACATAGAAACATAAACGACGACGGCAGAAAAACACCAGAGGTCCATCCAGTCTGTCCAGGTTCCCTATAATCTCCGGAACCTACTTTTCCTCCAGGGTACTAACCCTCCTCGTAATCTCTGTATTCATCTCCTTAGTTCTGTCACCCCCGGTAACCACTATTCCCTTCATTATGTCCCAGCGCTGCTTGAATCCCTTGACTGTTTTTGTACCCACCACCTCTGCTGATGGACTGTTCCAAGGTTCCACCACCCTTTCCATAAAGTAGTACTTCCTCACATCTCTCCTGAACCTACCTCCTGTTCATTTCAATTCATGTCCATGTGACCGTGAATTGATATTCAGGCTAAATAGTTCCCCACAGTTCACTTTGTTGATTCCTTTAAGGAACTTGAAGGTCTCTATCATATCTCCCCTCCCCTCTCCCTGCTGGTCTCCAGTGAGTACATATTTAACGCTTTGAGGTGCTCCTCATAGAATCTGCCCTGCTGGCCATGAATCATTTTTGTTACTCTGCACTGCACTGTCTCTAACCTATCCCTGTTCTTTCTGAGGTGAAGACTCCAGAACTGGGTACAGTACTCTAGGTGAGGCCTCACCAGCGATCTATAGAGGGGAAGTATTAACTCTTTTCTTCTGCTATCAATACCCCTCCCAATATATCCTATCATCCTGTAAGCCTTTCTATAGCCTTGTTGCACTGACTCGATTGCTTAAGAGAGTTGCTAACGATAACTCCCAGAGCCCATTCCTCAGCTGTAGTGCTAAGTCTCTCTCCTCCCATCCAGTACTCTGTCTTGTCAGTACATGTCCGGGAGTCATGCCACACAAGTCTGGTGTTTCATACACATTGTAGATCTATACTTAGAATATGTTTTGGGTGCATACCTATGAAGGTTGACACTCATTATTACCTGTGCCGTACTTGGTACACAGTATTGTATACCACCCATAAAGCAGCAAAATTGTTACAAACGTGAAAGTACACTACACATTGCTTAGTTGTCAGTTGCTTTCCTTAAGACACATACTGAACTTAGAAGTAGTCAAAGCAAGTTGGCTACATGTTTGGGACATGTTTACTATTCCATGCAAGGTCTTGCTGTAGCTGAATAAACAATCCCCCCAGCACGGCCTTGTAGGATGGTGGTTAGACCTGTCGTTTGGCCCTGTGTCACCACCATGGTGGAAGAAATCAGTTTGTGACCTGGAAGTCAGTTAGGCTAGTAGATTTCAAAATGTGTTAGCCATCTCAGTATTTTTAGTGGCCATCATTTTGTAGGGCTCAAAAATCACTTCATGGGCAGGTACCCAGTTAGGTAGCATGGCTGACTTGTCTCACCCTGGTGACAAGGATCAGAGAGGGGGTGGGGATTAGAGTTGCTATATACCAATTTTAAGATGTGAACCATGTATGAGGTACCATACCATTGATCTATGGCCTTGTAGCTGTAGACTGTCTTTGGGTGGTGAGGGTAGGGGACATACTAGGGTGGGAGGGAATTAGACCTAAGCACCCTAATAGGACATTTCCAAACTTTGTGGGCACTGAGTTTGCAATCTTAATAGTTTATTTCCAGCCTTTGTGCAGTTTGCATTACTTGTGGTGGCAACTCCACTTAATGTGGTTAATCCACATTAATCCAGTTTAATCTGGTTCAAGGTCAGTTGGCATTCATCTGTATCCCCCTCCCCCAGGTCATGCCTGAAAATAGGCAGGATTTGTCTAGTGCACTTACCCGGTGGACAAAAACTAAATAAATAAATAAATAAACTCTTATGAGCATTGACATATTTTCTTTGCCATAAATTTCTATTTCTTTATTTTCTAAGAAGGTTGTTTAGTAACTTCATTTACTCATCCCTGTAATTTCTTTTAATACTATTTTAGTTAAACAGCCCCTTCTGTATTTAAAAAAAAATTGTATACATTTTACTTCAATTGTGGATAAGTTCTCCATATTAATCTCACTATCCAATTATATAATATGAACATACAAACATACGAATTTGCCAGCAGAAATAGGCCACCTGGTCTATCAAGTCTGCTCGAGTGTGCAGCTAGCACCCTCACCTTGCAGCTCCCCTGCCCCATCCCTTCCCAATTACCCCCTCTCACCTTGTCCCATCCCCTTTTGAAACTACCCACTGTCTTACAGGCTACCACCACCCCCAGTAGAGCATTTCATTCTGCCATGACCCTTTCCGGGAAAAAGTGTCTCCTCATTTCCATCCTAAATCTTCCCCCCTCCAATCTAAAGCCATGCCCTCTTGTGTCCCTCCACCTCCTCAGCCTGAGTATCCCTTCAGTGCCTGCCTTGTTTATCCCTTTATGTACTTAAAGGTCTCAATCATATCCCCCCAGTCCCTTCTCTCCTCCAAGGAGTACATGTTCAACTCTCTCAGCCTCTCCTTATATGGTCTGTCCGCCAATCCCTGGAGCATCCTTGTTGCCCTGCGTTGTACCCCTTCCAGTAATTTCACATCCTTCTTCCAATATGGGCACCAGAATTGCACATAGTACTCCAGGTGTGGCCTGACCAGTGCCCTTTAGAGAGGCAGGATCACCTCCCTGCTCCTGGAGGAGATCCCTCTTGTGATACAACCCAGCATCCTGTTGGCTTTCACTGCCGCCCTCCTACTGTACAGTGCTCTGTATTGTTCATCTTCCTCGTTACAACCACCCCATGATCCTTCTCCTCCTTAGTGGAACCTAACTGCACCCCTCCCAGCTGGTAACCCCTCCCTGGGTTCGTTGCTCCAAAGTGCAGGACTTTGCACTTTTTTGCATTGAACCCAAACTGCCATGCTTCTGACCACTCCACCAGTTTGGTCAGGTCGTCCTGCAGCCCCTGCCAACTTGCTACATCATCTACCACCGCCCCCAATTTGGTATCATCAGTGAATAGACTGATCGCCGACGATACCAAATTGGTATTGGTATAATGTAAGTGTATATATATGTATATATATATATATATATATATATATATATATACGCATGATTATTTTAAAAATGATTTTCAATATTCCTGCTACATGTAGATTTTACAGAAAAAATAAAATCTGGGAAGAACTGCTTTGCAAACTTTCATTTTTAATCAGATAACTATTTAATGTTAATTGTTTCAAAAATTACATTGTGTAACTCGTACTAACCCTCCCTCACAAACACTTCACTGTCACCCTTAACTTTTACCAGATTGAAACGTTATCTTACTTTAAAGTTTTTATTCGTGTTGAACTTTAACATGAAAAAAAAGTCTTCGTGTAAATCTAGCTATTTCTCTTGGAGTTTTTTCTGAAGGCACATGCATGATCAATTGAAATGAATTTAAGATTAACTTAAAAACTAGTTAATTGTTTTAAACAAAACCCCAAATGGTCCTATTCTCATATAAATCCTACAAAACCTGTAAGTTTCGTACTTCAACTCTTTACTATTTCTTAGCTATCTGAGCGTAGAAATTGAGGTAGCAAATCAGGCAAAAATACTTAATTTCAAGGTACCCAGTTAGATTAGCACTACCAGAATAGTGCCAGTCAACTGAGCGCTAGTCTGGATAGTGCTACCATGGACAGCGAGCAGGGATGTACAGCGCTTGCAATATGCACTCCCCTGGTCACTGCCCATGGTGCTGCCACAGGTCAAGGGCAACAAAATAGAGGGACAGACTAAGCTGCTCCTGTGGTGTGGTGGGCTGGGGCATACAGCAGCTTGGTTAGGCGGCACTGGAGACCAGGGTTCTAATCCTAGTCTCCAACCATTTTGCACAAATCAGGACTTGATTTTTTTTTTCTTCACAAGGGGCCGTGGAATGATCCGCTCCCCCCCACAGAGTGGGAATCTTTAAGTCCTGGGGGTGTGGGGTGGAAGAGCCCCCCCCCCACATCGGGGGGTGCGGTGGGCAGATCCCCCCACAAAAATAAAAGTGACGGCATTTTTGTCGCACTGTTAATGCAGATGGCATTATGATCAGCTCTGTGCCAATTTCAGCCCACAATATCTAAAAACTATACAAGCAATCTTCATAAAATTTGGTGGATTAAGAGACCCTAGGAATGAGAAGGTGAATACCAAATTTCACAGTCATGGGGTCTAAGACAGCTGAGATATAAGGCTCTGAAAATGGCCATTTTTAATGAACCCCAACCGAACCCTGATATACTGGTGCTGCCATGCCTGTATAATATAAATAGATACACAGACACACACACACCCCAATATATTTACTATTGAATAAGGGATCTGGTGGCAGGAGGGCCACTAGACTACCAGAGATATTTAAAATTTATTCAGGGATTGGAGGAGGGGCCACTAGACTACCAGTGATGTTTATCATTCAATTAGGGATCAGGCGGGGGGCTACTAGACTGCCAGGGATGTTTACTATTCAATTAGGAATTGGACAAGGGGCCACTAGACTATCAGGAATGTTTACTATTTAACTGGGGATCAGGTGAGGGGCCACTCGACTACCAGGGGTATTTATAATTCAATCAGGGATGGGGGGGCAACTAGACTACCAGGGATGTTTACTGTTTAAGCCAGCATCAGTTGGGAGGCCACTAGACTACCAGGGATGTTTTTATTTAATTGGAGCTCAGGTGGGGGGGCACTAGACTACCAGGATTAGGGATTATTCAAAATGGGGATTGGGTGGGGCCTATTAGCAGGGATTGGGTGAAAGGCACTAGGCTACCAGGGATGTTTACTATTTAAACTGGGATTGGGTTGGGGGGGACTTGACTACCAGGGATGTTTATTATTCAATTGGGGATCAGATGGGCCCCTAGACCACCAGGGATATTTACTATTCAATCAGGAATGCGGATTGAGCGATGGGGCCACTAGACTGCCAGTGATGATTATAATTGAACTATGGATCAGGTGGGGAACTGAACTATGGATCAGGTGGGGAAGCCGGCAGAATACCAAGGAAATTCCTGCCACTGTCTCGAGGATGAGGAACACTAAACTACCAGGGACTGCTTAGCCTGGGATCATGTACAATTGGGAGCAATGGCCGGGGCGCTGGTCAATGTCTCTGTGCCTTTGTACATTAAGACATTGTGTAGAGCGGATAATGGGCAGATAATGCTATGCAAATGGCCCCTTAGCATACTGCATGCTTTTTATGGTAATTAGCATGGCTGCCACTGAATATGGCTTCCAGATGCAAAGGAGCTATCCTGTTTAGAACATGTAAACATAGAATTTGACGTTACGTAAGGACTGTTTGGTCCACCCAGTCTGCACATTTTTTTCCCCAAACTAAGGGATGGTCTGTACTCACTGGTGCAAGGCAGGGTGCAGGCGAGGGGTTTAACCGCTCCTAAACTTGACAAACTGAAAGACCAAAGAGGCCCACACTCACTGGATTATAGCTACTGTAAAGTTTGAAGAAACTAAATGGTCACAGGCCAATAGAAGCTGCTGTGCTCACATATGGAGATATCCAAAATCTAGGTGCCCAGCGCTTCACTCAGGTGGAGCTTCGTGGGGGGGGGGGAGATGGTACCTGATGTGACTCTAGTCCCTAAATACTGATTTTCTGGGTATCCCATGTCTGGGCACAGCAGTTTCTGGCTGTCAAAGTTGGTAATTAATACTGCAATACTTTCTGGAATAAACCTTTCTGACAACCTATGCGCCTATGACCATCTGGATTATTCAAACTTTACTGTAACTATAACCTAGCATGTGCGGGCCACTTTGGGCTTTCCATGTTTTCCCTTGCCTGTACTGTCACTACAGACCTTACATGATCTGTGCCCTCCTCCCTTGCTTCCCAGTAAGATTTACTTGTGCTTATCCCATGCATGCTGGAAACCCACCACTGTTTTTGCCCCCACCACTTCCACTGGAAGACTGCTCCAGGCATCCACCGCTCTTTCAGTGAAAAAGTGCTTCCTCATGTCTCTCTCAAATTTACCCCCTCCAGCTTCATTGCATGTCCCCTTGTTCTTGTGCCTCTTTTCCTCTGAAAAATGCTCCCTTCCTGTACCTTATTTACCCCCGTGAGGTATTTATAGGTCTCTATCATGTCTCTGTTTATTCCTCTCTCTTCCAAAAATATGATATCAGAAGTGGGATCATATTTCTGGACACACTATCTCCCTTTGCTTTGGGGAGTCTGTTGCTAACAGGGGACTGTGTTACCACCGCACATGTGCACTGTGCACGGTACTAAAACAGCACCATATTCTTACTAGTAGCTCGCACCAGACAAGGCACGCTGCCTGTATCGATATGGAACCCCATTGGCTGCATGCTATTTCAACTGCATTGCTACTGTTTGCGCAGCACTAATTTATTTATTTAAATTTTTATGAGAAAGATACATTTTAATGTCTGCCTTTCAATATCAGTGCCCTGGTCCATGCTGTATTAAAAGGAGTTCCCCTTTCATTATTTAAAATGTAAAAAAAAAGTGCAAAAGAAAACTCAAAATACAGGGAAAAGGACACCATTCAAGACAGGTGATGGGGCAATCTAAAACAGAATTTAAAAAAAAGGTCAAAAATGTGACCTCATACAAGTACTGCTGTTTTAATTAAAGAAGAATTTTCAGTTTCTTTACTCTTTTAGTAAATGTTTAGTTCCTGGTGAGCAGATGATTCTGCACTGAACACATACAAATCCTAATCAGTCTCCTTTCTGTACTGTAGCGTATATGGTATTTTGTTTTAAATCATGACCTTTAACCCATAATCTCTGCAGGGAAAAAGGCCTCGTACTGTCCTAGATACTGCTTTTCCAGGAGGGCCATTTTCATGTTTGAGCCGGTTCATTTCCTGTCATCATTTGGAGAAAATGCAGTGGAAAAAAGATCAACTTCTCTAAGTCCAGAAAACGGCCTCCTAACAACCTACGCCAAAGGAGCCTTTTCACAAGTGGAATGCTGTATGTTTAATGAAGCTGAAGGATGCACTTTGTACGACACGTTTTAAACCTTTCGCTAAGGCAAACTAAGCTGTGGCTGGTAGAATGGTTGCAGTTTGCTCATTTGCCATGCTTAGCACTCCGAAGGTCAGGGGCATCAGGGAAACCAGACATTTCGAGAGATGCTTGTACTATAGAGGGCTTCTCCTTTAGGGATGACACAGCTGTCCCGCTGAATTTGTTTCCTGATTAATGCCATTTCAATGGTTGGTTTTCAGTCTCCAGTGGAAACATACTTCTTTGCTATGAAGTACACTTGTCTATTTATTTAAAATGTTTGCTCCCCCGGCTTGTGCCATGAGAAGCTGCATCTCGTTTTCATGAGGGTCCCTGTGGGACAGCAGCATTCAGGCACCTGACACACTAAACATACAGACAAGAATATCAGTACAGACCAAATCCAGTTATAGGGTACATTCAGAAACATGAAAAGATTTGTTTTGTAGCAGGGAAGGTTCAAGAGACATTTGATGGCATCGGGTTCTTTGTTTGATCTATCCAATGTTTAGTATGCAAAGGCACTGTAGCCCATCTAGAAAACTCAAGTTAAAAATATGTTGCTAGGTGGGATACTTGGACAGAGCAAGACCTCCTGACCGCCCCGTTTGCTGTGATGCTCCAGTGACGAGGGCCTATTGGAGATACCCAAGATTTGTTTAAAATCTTCAGGGCCATGCGCTTTTTCATTTGCAGACCCAGTTTTTTGGAACTCCCTCCCTCGTCCAGTGCGTGATAGTGCATCTATTGAAATCTTTAAAATGGAGCAGAAGTCTTTTTTGTTTGACCAAGCTTTTATAGATTTATTGGATTTGTTTATGTGAAGCTGTATTGTTTGTTTTTATTGATATTTAAGTGCTGTTTTTATTGTAAAGCGCACTGAATCAAAATGAGAAGTGCGCTATATCAAATAAAATCTGATTGATTGACAGCTCATCCATGTCCATCAAGGTTTGGAGGGTGGTCAGGGGATTTGTGTCATTTATTTTAAATTTTACAATTTAATTACTGGGGATAGCCAAACTAAAAAGGCATGCTGGCTCTCATTTACAGTAGGATCCTCTGGGAAGATAATGGTTTAACTGACAGGAATAAACCTGGACAATTTTGGTGGATAATCCTAGATCATTTGACTGGATAATCCTGGATAGCATGACTGGATAATCCCCAATAATTTGGAATAATCCCAGTTAATCTGATTTGATAATCTCAAATAATTTGATGGGATAATCCTAGGTAATGTAGCCAGACACTTTTGGATAATTTGCCTGGATAAATCCAGACAATTTGATCAGATAACCTTGAATTATTTGACTGGATATTCCTTGGAAAATTTGTCTGGAAAATCCCAGATAATGTGACTCATGAATCCCAGATTATTTGTTTGAATAATCCCAGATAATATGATGGGATTATCTCAGATCATTTGATGCATTATCCTGAATCATTTGATGGGACAAGTAGATAGATAGATACTGGCCAGGATTCACAAAGCTCTCTAAACTCCCGCTGCTGTGGGAAAAACCTGGTGCAATTAGGTTGCCACTTGCAGACCTGCAGTTTTCCCGCAGCTGTTGGTATTCACAAAGGTGGAGTCGGATTATGACTGGCTCCACGATTTACAGCACCTTGTGGTTGGTGTTGCCATGGAAGTCCCCACAGCTGCGGAAAACTGTTACAGATGGGGGGGGCGGCGTAACATCTCCACAGCTGTGGGGGACTGTGAATACTATCTCCGCAGTTGCGAAGATTTCGCTCCACAACTGGAGTTGGGGTGTGGGACTTAGTCCCAAAATACTTTGTGAATCCTGCCCAGGGTCTTTAAATAGATGGGGAAGGGGAAATTGTTTAACCAGGAAATGCATACTAAACTGAAGCTTGTTCCCAGGTGTGACCTGGAAGCTAAAGAAGTTAAGTGACTTGCTCAGGGTCACACAGTATGCAAGTGGGGACTGTGGGATTCAAACCCAGATTTCCAGGTTGGCAACTCAGTGCCCTAAACCACAGTGCTATACTGCCTCCTATATAGTATAGGATAGATAGAGAGAGAGATAAAACCTTTATTTTTTAATAGGAGATAAACCTGAGGACAGATAGCCCTATTGTAGAAAGTTGTTCTGTCTGAATATGGGTTCAAAAGGTGTAAAACAACACTTGGAACAGTTACAATTACTTAGTAGAAATCAGTTGTATGCAACATGACACAGACATGGCGTAACAAGACATCTGACCTATACTAAACACTAAACATTACAACATTCAATTTAACTCGGTCTTAACAAAACAGTATTTGGTTAGTTATAGAACAAAGAAGATACAACTATCAATTCTTAGAACAGAGTTGTTTATTTTAAAACCAAACAACTGCCAACGGGACTACCATTATACCACATACAAGTTTAATTAATTTATGCTTTAAAGCTTACCTGAATCTTTGCAATTCTCCTACATTTCTTACAGTAGGTGCTAATCCATTCCAAGTTTCGGAAGGTGGGTGATTTGGTTCCATTTTACCGTGGGGGCATGCTCAGGCCCCTGTTTTTCAATGCCCTCAGGTGCAGCCCATGTTGATAATTTTGCAAATACTTGGAGGAAGCTAAACTATTACCTTTGAATTCTTTCTCCAATTGTAGTGAGAAAGAAATAATGTGACCTATAGGGAATTGAACCCAGGTCCCCGGAATTCCATCCTGGTGCTCTAACCACTGAGGCACAGGCTCACACGGTTGCACCTGGGGTTTCAAGACACATTTCCTTTATCTGGTATTTCGTATCCTGCAACTAGGAATCATCAAGATGACAATTAGATGTTTTTTGGCGCAGCACTAGCCACTGCTTAGCAACAAACTGTGATGAGAAACAAATAATGCGCCTATTTGGAATGGAACCCAGACCCCCAGAATACCATCCCAGTGCTCCAATCACTCGGCTACAGGCTCACATGGTTAGAGCTGGTGTTTCTGGACATGCTTCCTGTCTCTGTTATTGCATATTCTGCAACTAGGATTAATCCGGGTCCTACCACGTGAGCCTGTAACTCAGTGGTTAGAGTACCAAGACAGTATTCCGGTAGCCTGGGTTCGGTTCCCAGTAGGGACATTATTTGTTTCTCACCACAAGCTGTGCTTTAAATTGCTTAGCAGTGGCCAATACTGCACCAAAAACATTTAGCTGTCACTTTGAATTCGTTGAAAGTCATCCTTGCAATCAGTCTTTTCTTCTCAACTTCAGGCAATCTCAACCCAATAGGTCAAACATCTTGCTGTGGTGGCAGTCAAACCGACAGCCCAGAACAAAGCGAGCCATTCAAGAGCAGGTTTTATCTAATTTGCCTAATAAAATCAAATTTGCATGATGATAGGCAGTGTACAGTTGCAGAATGATTCTTTCTGGAGTCTTTAGGCAGAAAATCAGCTTTTCTATGCAAAACTAACCTAATGTTAACTTTATTAGTGGTTTTGTTAACATAGAAATGTGTTGGCAGAAAAGGACTCCATTGGCCCATCTAGTCTTCCCCTATCCCCTCGCCATATGTATCCCCGATCCTCTCACCCTACTCCCCACCCCTGCCCCCCATGTAGCATCCTATGCCTTCTTTCCCTTCAGTGTACTTGTCCCTCCCTTTATTATTTAATCCCATGTAGTTATCCCACGCCCTCTTGAACTCCCCCACTGATTTTGTATCCAACACCCCCTCCAGTAGCTTATTCCATGGGCCCACCACACTCTCTGTAAAGTATTTCCCCCTCCTATTTCTGTTGAATTTTCCACCCTCCAGTTTTAAGCCATGTCCCCTAGTTTGGGGATTTTCCTTCATCTTGAAGATGCACCCTTCCCTCACCTTGTTTATTCCCTTCAGGTATTTAAAAGTTTCGGTCATATCCCCTCTCTTCCTCCTTGTTTCCAGGGAATACAGTTTGAGCGCCTCCATCCTCTCTTCATATGTCCTCTCGTGCATGCAGTACACCATTCTGGTCACCCTCCTCTGAACTCTCTCCACTCTATCTATGTTTTTTTGTAGGTGAGGGCTCCAGAACTGTACCCCATACTCCAGATGTGGATGCACCATAGACCTATATGGGGCATGATCACCTCTCTTCTCCTACTAGTAATACCCCTCCCTATGCAGGCCAGCATTACATTGCCTTACCCACTGCCTTATTGCACTGATTTGCCTCTTCTAAGTTATCCAGTATGATAATCCCCAGGTTTCTCTCCTGTTGCACTGTCAGAACCTCCTCCCCTCCCAGTGTGTAAGTGGCCTTTGGATTCTTGTCCCCATGTGCATTATTTTGCATTTTTTTGTATTAAATCTCAATTGTCAACTCTCTGATCACCTCTCCAGATTTATCAGGTTCCCCCTCATTTGCTGCACCTATCTGGTGTGTGCACCCTAGTGCAGATTTTTGTATCATCTGCAAATAGGCACACCTTCCCATTTGGTCCCTCTGCTATATCTCCAGTGTAAATGATAAACAGTATCGGCCCCAATACTGACTCTGGGGTACCCCACTTGTCACCCTTTCCTCCCAGGAGTGAACCCCATAGACAACTACCCTTTGGCCTCTGTTCCCAAGCCAATTTTCCACCCAATTTATTTTCTTCCCTACCCCCAAACTGCCCAACTTACTCACCAGCCTCCTGTGAGGGACAGTGTCAGAGGCCTTGCTGAAGTCCAGATAGGCCACGTCCACTGCCCCACCATGATCGCTCACCCTTATCACCCAGTCAAAGAATTCAACCAGGTTCATCTGGCATGATCTTCCTTCCATGAACCCATGTTGTCTGTTGTTCTGAAGACCACCTTTGACTAGGTATTGTACTAAACTTTCTTTAAGGAGTGTCTCCATAAGCTTACCCACTACCGAGGTAAGACTGACCGGGGGATAGTTACTTGGCTCCTCCTTCACTCCTCTTTTGTGCAGTGGCACCACGTCTGCTCTTTTCTAGTCCCCTGGAACTCTCCCTGTGTCCAGAGACAAGTTAAACAGCCTCATTAGTGGTGCCACCAGTTCTCCCCTAATCTTGTGGAGCACCCTGGGATGTATGGCACCCAGCCCCATTGTCTTGTCCACCTTTAACTTACCCAATTCCTCCAATACCCTGCTCTCCATGAAAGGGTTAGTGTCCACCTTACTAGCTTCTGTGCCCTTCCCCCACAATTTCGGTCTTCTCCCCTCTTTTTCAACCATGAAAACTGAGCAGAAGTGCCTGTTTAGTAAGTCTGCTTTTTCCTCGTCCCCCCCAACCAGAGCTTCCCCCTCACATTTAAGTCTCATTATACCCTGCTTGTTTTTTCTTCTCTCGCTTATGTGTCTGAAGAACATTTTGTCTCCCCTTCTGGTCTCTTTTGCTATCTTCTCCTCTGCATTTGCCTTTGCCCTCCTGATTGTCTGCCCTGCCACCCTAAAGTTTTCTCTGTATTCCTTGTATGCCCTAAAAGCCCTCTTTTTCTCCCCTATTGCCCTTGCCACCTCCTCAGAGAACCCAAGCAGCCTCCTTCCTCTTTTGCTCTTTCTCACTTCCTAATGTCCCTCCCAGTGGCACTCAAAATTCCTCCTTTTATTGCCCCACAGATCTTCCATGTCCCCCAGCTATTCCTTGCCTTCCATTTCAACCCTGAAAAATTCCCTCATTTTATAGAAATCCACCTGCTGGAAGTCCAGCACCTCAGTGGTGGTTCGACTCCCTTCTGCCCCCATCCTAAGACTGAACCTAACTGCTCTGTGGTCACTTTCCCCCCAATGTTCCCCCACTGAGACCTCCGCTACACTGTCCCCATTTGTCAGAATGAATTCCCATGTAGCCCCACCCCTAGTTGGTTCCCTGACCAGCTGCTGAAGGAGTGCTTTACTGCATGGCTTCCAGTATCACCCTACTCTTTGCTGATGATGCTGTTGCAATCTCCCAGTCTACATCTGGGAGACTAAAATCCCGTACCAGCAGAAGTTCCCCCTTGCTTGCTGTCCTTTGTACCTCCTTCATTAACTCCTCGTCCACATCCTCCCCTTGATTCGGTGGCCTGTAAACCACTCCCAGGCATATTGCCTCTCCAGTACTTTTGACTACCATGACCCAGAGGACCTCAGCTGATCCCAGACTATTCTGCCTTTCTGTCACCTTTATCCCATCCTTTATGTATAGTGCCACCTCTCCCCCCTTTTTCCTTGTCCTATCCTTTCTTAAAAGGCTGTACTCCAGGATAACCACTTCCCAGTCATGATTTTCTATCCACCACATCTCAGTTATGGCAACCAGGCCCAGTTCCTCCTCCACCATCACGGCCTCTAGCTCCCCCAATTTATTTCCTATATTTCTAGCATTCACCAGCATACCCCTCTGCCAATTTCCCTCATGCTCAATCTTTTTCATCCCTATGTCCCCTGCCCCCTCCTGCGGGGAGTGCTAACTAGGCAAGACCCTCCAGATTCTTCCTCTAACCCTTCCCTAGTCCCGTACTCCCCTTCCCCTAGTTTAAATCCTTTCCCAGGATCCCATCTAAATAACCTTGCAACTTCCCCCTTAACACCCTAGCGCCCCCATTATTTATATGTAGCCTGTTCCTCGTGTATAGATTCTACCCTGTCCAAGTGTCACCCCATTCCCCTAAGCAGGTGAATCCCTCTGTTTTGCACCAATCCCTTAGCCAGTGATTGAAGTCCCGTATTCTCTCTCAGCTGTCTAGTGGTGCTAGTACAGTGAACAAGCAAGACCTCCGAAAAAGCCAGAGAGCTAACCTCCTCCCTGCATCCCCTAGCTAGCTCCCTGAACCTTCTTTGTACTCCCACTACATCATCTCCTGACAGATCATATGTCCCTAGGTGCAGGACTAGGTGCAGCTTGCCCCCAAATGACATAATACACTCCCTTATTATTGGCAGTGCCCTTTCTGCCTCCACCCCAGGCTCACAGAAGACCAACATCCTTTTATAGGCTACTTCCTTTCTCAACCAGTGGACTCCCATTATGATGGAGTCCCCAAAGACCATAACCTTTTCTATACTCTCTGTCCTTGTGAGCTCCCCAGTGCCCCTTTCTTGTTCCCCTTTCTCTGCATTTCTTATTCTCCATACTTGAACTCCCGACCCCTTGCTGCCCATTTGCGCCCCCATATTTTCAACCCTTTCCTCTTGCATCCCCCTTTCCCCAACAATTCCCAGTTGTTCCTACTCTTTCCTTTCCCTTCCCCTCCCCTTTTTCAATGTATGTTCCAGATACCAGTTGCTGCCCCGTCTATCCAGACTGAGATGTATTAAAAAGTTGTGTCCGTGGGTTTTGTATTCCCCGTACTCCTCCTCTGCACAATGTGGTTTCCAGACAGTGTCTTTGCTGTCAGTACCAGAAAAGGTCCATCTGAGACAAAATTAACTTGTTTCAGCTCTGCAAATGACTTCACCACCACCTGATTACAGTGTCTTCCACATGTATTTAAGTCCATGTGCCTACCGTACTCTGAATCTGTTGCCCATAAATCCTGGTAGAAACTGGGAATCTAATATTATTTTCCACTGGAGTGCCATTTGCTGTTCACTTACTGTTAATTGTACCACTTGGGTCCATACTCTACTGCTGTGCAGTGGCCAGACCTGTTGTCCCTGTGCTAGTTGTAGATGCTCCCCCTTGACTGAAATTGCTGAGGTACGTTGTTTCAGGTCACTTGATGCTAATTCCACCAATTTTCAATGTGCTTTATACTGCCAGGAGATGGCGTCATAGGGGCTCTGAAGTTGTGTTTCATGGTAATATCTCTCAATGTTAGGAAGTGCCATTCCTCCCTTGTCTTTGGGAAGTTGCAGTATCAAGAATCTGATGCATGGTTTCTTCCCTCCCCAGATACATCTGGAGGCAGCTGTGTTCCACTCAGGACTGGCATACTGCGATGACAGGTGCAATAATGGGCCCCCTTTTAGGTGAGTTCTGTGACTGAGATATGTAAGTTCATGGTCAACTAGCTCAAAGGCTTTTGTAATGTCTTCAAACACTGCACCTTTGAGTGATGCAGAGCTGTAGCCATACTAAGGAAACAGGTTAGTTTGACCAAGGTGGTGGACGTGTCACACTCCTTTTTAAATCAATGCTGATGTGAAAATAAGATGTTATATTTAAGCAATATGCCATGACAGGGAGTGGGTATATTGGTGGATTTACCACACCAGAAGTGATAAATCCACCCATATACCCACTCCCTGTCATGGTATATTGCTATTATACAATGTTCAACTTGTTTTTGTTTTTATAGTGATATAAAACTTTTACAGTGGGTATACTGGAGGATTTATCATGGCCACGTGATGTGTTTTGACCAATGAAGTTACAGGAATTTCATACCCCATTGTATAATTGTTGATGAATGCAGAGAGTCATTTAAACACATGTAACCCCTAGATGGCGCTATCCCAGGGGCTACTACCCCTGCCTGATTTGCCACTAACAGGTTGAGGGGCCTGGATCCAATGGCGGGTGCCTCCACCCAGAGGTCAGGGTTTGCAATAGTTAAACTAACTTGGTCACAGCCCTCTGGGACACTGCAACCCCTTTCTTCCCACTAGTGGCCCACACAATATATCAGAATTACCTTCACAGTATACACTTACCCCCAGGTCTGGTTCCGCACTGGGACCTCCTGTGAAATGAGATACAGTGCAACAATCACAGTACAGTACTTTAACATAGACAAATACCTCAGGCAGTATAACTTTGCTGAAACAAGCAGCTCTGATTTATTTAGGGGATATAACAAGGACAGAGGGAAATCAGGTTAATTAGCTTATCACTCTAATAATCTACCTATGGCTCTGTGCACAGGCCTATCCCTATCAGTTACTGTCCCTGGGTACCCAAGCCCTAGTGGCTAGTCCAAACCGTGGCAGCTGGTAGGGCCCTTTCACACAGAGAAAAGGAGAATTAAACAGTCAGCAGTACAGTAATTCCATTTGGATTTAATGTGACAATTCAACAGGGAGCGACCCTGAATTAGTACTCACGACCTCCAAATAAGATAGGGTCCTTCAATGTCAGCAGGGCTCACTTGAGGTACACAAACCTCTTCACACATCCATATAAAAGAGCACTATACCAGGCAGGCTGCATCTGTATCCGATCGCAATTACTGCACAATACCGGGAGAACACACAGCAGATTCAGTTCCTGACAGACCGAAAGTGCACTTTTCAGCAATTCCTCCAGTCTTCTACAGGGTGAGCCTGGTTTCTACTCTTCAGAGATCCTTTGATTCTTTTCACAGGACGGATTCAGTCCTAACAAGCTGTTACACAAGCTGCAGACCGAACTCTGGGCCTCACACGCTTTTTGACTAAAACTGCACACTGAAAAAGCACAGGGCTCCTTCCTTCTTCACTGCCAAAGCTCAACTGAAACTCCAACTGACAAAACGGGCACTTCCTTTGAGTTCCTCCCAGTTCTTGACTGGATTGGCTGTCACTCACAATAGACTGCTGCTGTTGGTCCAAAAGGTGCTGAAGTCTAAACTACATCTCCCAGAGTCACTGCCCATACAATCCACTTGTGGCTGGCTCAGATTATGAGTCCAAGTTCTGATTCGTCCAAGGCACCATTTTAGAGCTAGCTTACCCCACACTGATTGGTCCAGTTCAGCAGTTCAAAACTAGAATGGGAACTAGCAGACACAGTTCTGACTGCAAAGAAAGCAGGTTAGACAAACTGTAATTTCATTATTACTCTAAATAATTTCTGGCAAACAGTTACATCTTTCAGATAGGTTCCTTTGCACTCCTAGTGACTGCAAAAATGAAGTGAATTGGCAGCAGCTCGAGTGGTACTCAGAGAAGCACACAGTCCCCCCATACAAACTAATTATGTCTGCAAGCAGACAGCTCTTAAAGAGACAGTACCAGAGGCTCTAAAAACACTCACTGATAAATGGCTTAAATGCCAAACACCATTCAGGCTTGGAGCATTCAAGCAAGCTCCTGGAAGTCTTTTGGGAACCCCCATTTGCAGGGGGGTTACACACATTTTTCAAGTAATTTGCCAAGAAGTGATAAAATGGCAATTGGGAAACAGTTATTTAATTGGGCAATAATTATTAATGCATTTCCTGTTACCAGATTAATGCAGTTAATGAAAACGTAATGGTACTTTAACAACTAGCTACAAATTGTGGGATTCTATCTTGTTATTTGAGCTGGAGTGTGCATTTTAACATTCAAAGACCATTTTCTCACTCAAGGCATCTTTTAGCAGCCTGCCTCCTAAGAAAATAAATGTTTGTAATCTGTTTTATCATGGTCTGATCATTAAATGGGCTTCCTCTTGAAAATAAAACTGACTCTAATGTGTAATGCCCCGTATTAAAAATAAAGATGTTATCATCATCATTATCAACTGATATACATCGCTCACTGTGCAAGTCAAAGTGTATTGTCTACTATTAACTTTTAAAGTAGTCATCTATTACTTTTACTATCTGAAGTAATTTTGCGAATTAGAAGACTTTTCTGCCTCACAGTATCAGGTGTGGTGTATGGAACACTGCTCTACCTGCAGGTTGGCATGTCTAGTTCTGTTATGCTTGATACCTCATTAGAACTGTGACCTCACTGGCTGAGACAATCACCAGCTGCTAGACCAGTTACTTGTGATGTCACAGTCAGCGAGGTCATAATGTCAATGAGGTGTAAGAAAGGATTAACCCACAACAAGGCATGGGTTTACTAAGAATTAATCCATGCCGGGGGGGAGGTGAGGCATGAGGCTGCAGGCCGAGCGACGTCAACCACCCAGGAGTGGATTAGTCTCAGTAAACCCATCCCCTGGAGTGGGGTTAATTCGCTTATAAAATAAGAAACTTACAGCTACAGGGGCAATTAAACAAAACTAAAACAAGCATTTGTCAATGCCGAATGTTGTCTTGCTGGCATTGGCATTGGTAGTGCAGCAGTTAGAGAGATACATAATAGGAATGGCAGTGAATTATTGAACTGACGTCAACTCCACCCCCACCCTACAGAGACTGGCAGGCATTGGGGTGTGCCTTTGGGTCATCAGCAAGAACGCTCACACCATTTCACCTCACCCTACCCTGCAGACACCAAGAAGTGTCGCGTTGTGCCTTGGGGTCTTCGGGCCTTATGCTCACCCCATTCCATAAGGAAATACACTGAGATAGGTGCAATATAGAAGAATGGGATGAACTCTGGGGCCAAGAGTCCAATGCACACCGTGATATCTGTCACTGGCTGCAGAGTGGGAGTGGACTGACATGAGCATTACAGTCGACAATCCCAGGTCACACCCCTGACGCCTGTCAGTCTCTACAAGGTGGAGCATTATGGTTGAAAACCCCAACCCCCCGGGCATTTGTTGGTAGTTTCACTCCAAATTTTCGACATAGGCTTTTTATGTCCCCTCCTCATGAACAGTGGCACTATCAGTTTGTTAGCTGAAAGGTGATTTTGCACAGCAACCGTGCCATTTGACACCACAGGTGCGAAAATACATTTCAGGCAGACTGTGAAAAATGACAGCTGTACTGTTCATGAGATGGTGTACAAAAATGGCAATGCTGAAAATCTTGAGTGAAAATATGAAAAATTGGTGAAGTCATGAGCATGCGTAGAAACTGTGCACTGCACGCCGTAGCACAATTATTTGGGGAATTTTTTTAACCAAATATTCAACATAGGCATTTTGGGACCTCCGCTCATGAATGGTGTCACTGTGATTTTGTTAATCTGTCCCGAACATTGATTTCCCACAGTGACTGCGCCAATTGTGCGCCACATGTGTGAAAACACATTTTGGGCAGGATGTGAAAAATGACAGCTGCTCTCTTCATAAGGAGGTGTGAACAAATGGCAATGCTGAAAATTTGGAGTGAAAATATTAATAATTGTTGAAGTTATGAACATGCGTGGAAACTGCCCAATGCACGCTTGTAGTAGTCATTTTTTGGAATTTTGTTCACCAAATTTGCAACATAGGCCTTTTGGAACAGTGGCACAGTCATTTTGTTAGTTGGTCCCGAAAAGTGATTCCACGCAGTGACCGCAAAATGACCTTTTGGGACCAAATAATGAGATAACAGTGCATGTGTTCATGAGGTGGGGTCCCAAGAACCCCATGTTGAAAATCTGGAGCCAAAATTCAAAAAAATGGCTGAGATATCCACCTAAGTTGTAAGCCTTGTAGGATGGTGGTTAGACCTGTCGTTTGGCTCTGTGTCACCACCATGGTGGAAGAAATCAGTTCGTGATCCGGAAGTCAGTTAGGCTAGTAGATTTCAAAATGTGTTAGCCATCTCAGTATTTTTAGTGGCCATCATTTTGTTGGGCTCACAAATCACTTCATGGGCAGGCACTCAGTTAGGTAGCATGGCTGACTTGTCTCACCCTGGTGACAAGGATAGGGGAGGAGTTGGGGATTAGAGTTGCTATATACCAATTTTAAGATGTGAACCATGTATGAGATACCATACCGTTGATCTATGGCCTTGTAGCTGTAGACTGTCTTTGGGAGGTGAGGGTCAGGGGACTACTAGGGTGGGTGGGAATTAGACATAAGCGCCCTAATAGAAAATTTCCAAACTCTGTGGGCACTGAGTTTGCAATCATAATAGTTTATTTTACACCTTTGTGCAGTTTGCATTTTGTGAGGTGGCAACTCTTATGAGCATTGACATATTTTCTTTGCCATCAATTTCTATTTCTTTATTTTCTAAGAAGGTTGTTTAGTAAATTCATTTACTCATCCCTGTAATTTCTTTTAATACTGTTTTAGTTAAACAACCCCTTCTGTATTTAAAAAAAAATGTATATATTTTACTTCAATTGTGGATAAGTTCTCCATATTAATCTCATTATCCAATTATATAATATGAACATACAAACATACAAATTTGCATGCAGAAATAGGCCACCTGATCTATCAAGTCTGTTCAAGTGTGCAGCTAGCACCCTCACCTTGCAGCTGCCCAACCCCATCCCCATCCCAATTACCCCCCTCACCTTGTCCCATCCCCCTTTTGAAACTACCCACTGTCTTACAGGCTACCACCACCCCAAGTAGAGCATTTCATTCTGCCATGACCCTTTCCGTGAAAAAGTGTCTCCTCATTTCCATCCTAAATCTTCCTCCCTCCAATCCAAAGCCATGCCCTCTTGTGTCCTTCCACCTCCTCAGCCTGAGTATCCCTTCAGTGCCTGCCTTGTTTATCCCCTTTATGTACTTAAAGGTCTCAATTATATTCCCCCAGTCCCTTCTCTCCTCCAAGGAGTACATGTTCAGCTCTCTCAGCCTCTCCTCATATGGTCTGTCCTCCAATCCCTGGATCATCCTTGTTGCCCTGCATTGTACCCCTTCCAGTAATTTTACATCCTTCTTCAGATATGGGTACTAGAATTGCACACAGTGCTCCAGGTGCGGCCTGACCAGTGCCCTTTAGAGAGGCAGGATCACCTCCCTGCTCCTGGAGGAGATCCCTCTTGTGATACAACCCAGCATCCTGTTGGCTTTCACTGCTGCCCTCCTACTGTACACTGCTTTGTATTGTTCATCTTCCCCGTTACAACCACCCCATGATCCTTCTCCTCCTTAGTGGAACCTAACTGCACCCCTCCCAGCTGGTAACCCCTCCCTGGGTTCATTGCTCCAAAGTGCAGGACTTTGCACTTTTTTGCATTGAACCCTAACCGCCGTGCTTCTGACCACTCTACCAGTTTGGTCAGGTCGTCCTGCAGCCCCTGCCAACTTGCTATATCATCTACCACCACCCCCAATTTGGTATCGTTAGTGAATAGACTGATCACTGACGATACCAAACTGGCATTGGTATAATGTAAGTGTGTGTATATATATATATATATATATATATATGCATGATTATTTTAAAAAACGATTTTCAATATTCCTGTTACATGTAGATTTCACAGAAAAAATAAAATCTGGGAAGAACTGCTTTGCAAACTTTCATAGTTAATCAGATAACTATTTAATGTTAATTGTTTAAAAAATTACATTGTGTAACTCATAGTAACCCTCCCTCACAAACACTTCACTGTCACCCTTTACTTTTGCCAGATTGAAACGTTATCTTACCTTAAAGTCTTTATTCATGTTGAGCTTTAACATGAAAAAAAAGTCTTTGTGTAAATCTAGCTATTTTTCTTGGAGTTTTTTTTTGAAGGCACATGCATGACCAATTGAAATTAACTTAAGATTAACTTAAAAACTAGTTAATTAATTGTTTTAAACAAAACCCCAAATGGTCCTATTCTCATATGAATCCTACAAAACCTGTAAGTTTCATACTTCAGCTCTTTACTATTTCTTAGCTATCTGAGCGTAGAAATTGAGGTAGCAAATCAGGCAAAAGTACTTAATTTCAAGGTACCCAGTTAGATTAGCACTACCAGAATAGGGCCAATCAACTGAGCGCTAGTCTGGATAGTGCTACCGTGGGCAGCAGCGAGCAGGGATGTAGAGCGCTTGCAGTATGCACTGCCCATGATGCTGCCACAGGCCAAGGGCAACAAATTATAGGGGCAGACTAAGCTGCTTCTGTGGTATGGTGGGCTGGGGCACACAGTAGCTTGGTTGGGAGGCACTGGAGACCAGGGTTCTAATCCTAGTCTCCAACCATTTTGCACAAATCAGGATTTTTTTTTTTTTACAAGGGGCCATGGAATGATCCGCTCCCCCTCAGAGTGAGAATCTTTAAGCCCTGGGTGTGCGGGGGGAAGACCCCCCCCCACATCGGGGGGTGCAGTGGGCAGAGCCCCCCCTGCAAAAATAAAAGTGACGACATTATTACCGCGCTGTTAATGCAGACGGCATTGTGGTCAGCTCTGTGCCAATTTCTGCCCTCAGTATCTAAAAACTATAAAAGCAATCTTCATAAAATTTGGTGGATTAAGAGACCCTAGGACTGAGAAGGTGCATACCAAATTTCACAGTCCTAGGGTCTAAGACCACTGAGACATAAGGCTCTGAAAATGGCCATTTTTAATTAAACCCCAACCCAACACTGATATACAGGTGCTGCTATGCCTGTATAATATAAATTGATACACACACCCACCAATACATTTACTACTGAATAAGGGATCTGGTGGAAGGAGGGGCCACTAGACTACCGGAGATATTTAAAATGTATTCAGGGATTGGAGGAGGGGCCACTAGACTACCAGTGATGTTTATCATTCAATTAGGGATCAGGCGGGGGGCTACTAGACTGCCTGGGATGTTTACTATTCAATCAGGAATTGGACAAGGGGCCACTAGACTATCAGGAATGTTTACTATTTAACTGGGGATCAGGTGAGGGGCCACTCGACTACCAGGGGTATTTATAATTCAGTCAGGGATGGGGGGGCAACTAGACTACCAGGGATGTTTACTGTTTAAGCCAGCATCAGTTGGGAGGGCCACTAGACTACCGGGGATGTTTATTATTTAATTGGGGCTCAGGTGGGGGGGCATTAGACTACCAGGGATGTTTATTATTCAAATAGGGAGTGGGTGGGGGGCCATTAAGCAGGGACTGGGTGAAAGGCACTAGGCTACCAGGGATGTTTACTATTTAAGCTGGGATTGGGTTGGGGGGGACTTGACTACCAGGGATATTTACTATTCAATCAGGAATGCGGATTGAGCGATGGGGCCACTAGACTGCCAGTGATGTTTATAATTGAACTATGGGTCAGGTGGGGAAGCCGGCAGACTACGAAGGAAATTCCTGCCACTGTCTCGAGGATGAGGAACACTAAACTACCAGGGACTGCTTAGCCTGGGTCATGTACAATTGGGAGCAATGGCCGGGGTGCTGGTCAATGTCTCTGTGCCTTTGTACATTGAGACATTGTGTAGAGCTGATAACGGCCAGATAATGCTATGCAAATAGTCCCTTAGCATACTGCATGCCTTTTATGGTAATTAGCATGGCAGCCACTGAATATGGCTTCCAGATGCAAAGGAGCTATCCTGTTTAGGACATAGAAAAATAGAATTTGACATTACGTAAGGACCGCTTGGTCCACCCAGTCTGCACATTTTTTTCCCCAAACTAAGGGATGGTCTGCACTCACTGGTGCAAGGCAGGGTGCAGGCGAGGGGTTTAACTGCTCCTAAACTTGACAAACTGAAAGACCAAAGAGGCCCACACTCACTAGTTTACAGCTACAGTAAAGTTTGAAGAAACTAGATGGTCACAGGCCAGTAGAAGCTGCTGTGCTCATACATGGAGATCTCCAAAATCTAGGTGCCCAGTGCTTCACTCAGGTGGAGCTTCTTTGGGGGGGAGGGGTGGTATCTGATGTGACTCTAGTCCCTAAATACTGATATTCTGGGTATCCCATGTCCGGGCACAGCAGTTTCTGGCTGTCAAAGTTGGTAATTAATACTGCGATACTTTCTGGAATAAACCTTTCTGACAAGCTATACACCTATGACCATCTGGATTATTCAACCTTTACTGTAACTATAACCTAGCGAGTACGGGCCACTTTGGGCTTTCCATGTTTTCCCTTGCCTGTACTGTCACTACAGACCTTATTTGATCTGTGCCCTCCTCCCTTGCTTCCCAGTAAGATTTACTTGTGCTTACCCCATGCATGCTGGAAACCCACCACTGTTTTTGCCCCCACCACTTCCACTGGAAGACTGCTCCGGGCATCCACCGCTCTTTCAGTGAAAAAGTGCTTCCTCATGTCTCTCTCGAATTTACCCCCTCCAGCTTCACTGTATGTCCCCTTGTTCTCATGCGTCTCTTCCTCTGAAAAATGCTCCCTTCCTGTACCTTATTTACCCCTCGTGAGGTATTTATAGGTCTCTATCATGTCTCTGTTTATTCCTCTCTCTTCCAAAAATATATCAGAAGTGGAATCATATTTCTGGACATACTATCTCCCTTTGCTTTGGGGAGTCTGTTGCTAACAGGGGACTGTGTTACCACCGCACATGTGCACTGTGCGCGGTACTAAAACAGCACTATATTCTTACTAGTAGCTCGCACCAGACAAGGCACGCTGCCTGTATTGATATGGAATCCCATTGGCTACATGCTATTTCAACTGCATTGCTACTGTTTGCGCAGTGCTAATTTATTTATTTAAATTTTGGTGAAAAAGATAAATTGTAATGTCTGCCTTTGAATATTGGTGCCCTGGCCCATGCTGTATTAAAAGCAGTTCCCCTTTCATTATTTAAAATGTAAAAAAAAGGTGCTAAAGAAAACTCAAAATACAGGGAAAAGGATACCATTCAAGACAGGTGATGGGGGCAATCTAAAATAGAATTTAAAAAAAAGGTCAAAAATGTGACCTCATACATGGACTGCTGTTTTAATTAAAGAAGAATTTTCAGTTTCTTTATTCTTTTAGTAAATGCTTAGTACCTGGTGAGCAGAAGATTCTGCACTGAACAAATACAAATCCTAATCTGTCTCCTTTCTGTACTGTAGCATATATGGTATTTTGTTTTACATCATGACCTTTAACCCATAATCTCTGCACCCTTTTAGGGAAAAAGGCCTTGTACTGTCCTAGATACTGCTTTTCCAGGAGGGCAATTTTCATGTTTGAGCAGGTTCATTTCCTGTCATCATTTGGAGAAAATGCAGTGGAAAAAAGAACAACTTCTCTTTAAGTCCAGAAAACGGCCTCCTAACAACCTACGCCAAAGGAGCCTTTTCACAAGTGGAATGCTGTATGTTTAATGAAGCTGAAGGATGCACTTTGTACGACACGGTTTAAACCTTTCTCTAAGGCAAACTAAGCTGTGACTGGTAGAATGGTTGCAGTTTGCTCATTTGCCATGCTTAGCACTCCAAAGGTCAGGGGCATCAGGGAAACCAGACATTTCGAGAGATGCTTGTATTATAGAGGGCTTCTCCTTTAGGGATGACACAGCTGTCCTACTGAATTTGTTTCCTGATTAATGCCATTTCAATGGTTGGTTTTCAGTCTCCAGTGGAAACATACTTCTTAACTATGAAGTACACTTGTCTATTTATTTTAAAATGTTTGCTCCCCCGGCTTGTGCCATGAGAAGCTGCATCTCGTTTTCATGAGGGTATCTGTGGGACAGCAGCATTCAGGCACCTGACACACTAAACATACAGACAAGAATATCAGTACAGACCAAATCCAGTTATAGGGTACATTCAGAAACATGAAAAGACTTGTTTTGTAGCAGGGAAGGTTCGAGAGGCGTTTGTTGGCATCAGGTTCTTTGTGTGATCCATCCAATGTTTAGTATGCAAAGGCACTGTAGCCCATCTAGAAAACTCAAGTTAAAAATATGTTGCTAGATGGGATACGTGGACAGAGCAAGACCTCCTGACTCCTTACTGCCTCGTTCGCCCCCAACGCTCCAGTGATGAGGGCCTATTGGAGATACCCAAGATTTGTTTAAAATCTTCAGGGCCATGCACTTTTTCATTTGCAGATCCAGTTTTTTGGAACTGTCTTCCTCGTCCAGTGCATGATAGTGCATCTTTTGAAATCTTTAAAATGGAGCAGAAGTCTTTTTTGTTTGACCAAGCTTTTGTAGATTAACTGGATTTGTTTATGTGAAGCTGTGTTGTTTTTTTTATTGATATTTAAATGCTGTTTTTATTGTAAAGCACACTGAATCAAAATGAGAAGTGCGCTATATCAAATAAAATCTGATTGATTGACTGACTGATTGATTGACAGCTCATCCGTGTTCATCAAAGTTTGGAGGGTGGTCAGGGGATTTGTGTCATTTATTTTAAATTTTACAATTTAATTACTGGGGATAGCCAAACTAAAAAGGCATACTGGATTTCATTTACAGTAGGATCCTCTGGGTGGATAATGGTTTAACTGACAGGAATAAACCTGGACAATTTAGGTGGATAATCCTAGATCAATTTAATTACTGGGGATAGCCAAACTAAAAAGGCATACTGGCTCTCATTTACAGTAGGATCCTCTGGGAAGATAATGGTTTAACTGACAGGAATAAACCTGGACAATTTTGGTGGATAATCCTAGATCATTTGACTGATAATCCTGGATAGCATGACTGGATAATAATAATAATTTGGAATAATCCCAGTTAATCTGATTTGATAATCTCAAATAATTTGATGGGATAATCCTAGGTAATGTAACAAGACACTTTTGGATAATTTTCCTGGCTAATCCCAGACAATTTGATCAGATAACCCCGGATTATTTGACTGGATATTCCTTGAAGATTTGTCTGGAAAATACCAGACAATGTGACTCATTAATCCCAGATTATTTGCCTGAATAATCCTAGATAATATGATGGGATTATCTCAGATCATTTGATGCATTATCCTGAATCATTTGATGTGACAAGTAGATAGATAGATACTGGTCAGGATTCACAAAGCTCTCTAAATTCCTGCAGCTACTGGAAAAACCTGGCACAATTAGGTTGCCACTTGCGGACCTGCAGTTTTCCCGCAGCTGTTGGTATTCACAAAGGTGGAGTCAGATTATGACTGGCTCCACGATTTACAGCACCTTGTGGTTGGTGTTGCCATGGAAGTCCCCACAGCTGTGGAAAACTGTTACAGATGGTGAGACCCGGCGTAACATTTCCACAGCTGTGGGGGACTGTGAATACTATCTCCACAGTTGCGGAGATTTCGCTCCACAACTGGAGTTGTGGTGTGGGACTTAGTCCCAAAATACTTTGTGAATCCTGCTCAGGGTCTTTAGAAAGATGGGGAAGGGGAAATTGTTTAACCAGGAAATGCATACTAAACTGAAGCTTGTTCCCAGGTGTGACCTGGAAGCTAAAGAAGTTAAGTGACTTGCTCAGGGTCACACAGTATGCAAGTGGGGACTGTGGGATTCCAATCCAGATTTCCAGGTTGGCAACTCAGTGCCCTAAACAACAGTGCTATTCTGCCTTCTGTATAGTATAGGATAGATAGAGAGAGAGAGATAAAACCTTTATTTTTTAATAGGAGATAAACCTGAGGACAGATAGCCCTATTGTAGAAAGTTGTTCTGTCTGAATATGGGTTCAAAAGGTGTAAAACAACACTTGGAACAGTTACAGTTACTTAGTAGAAATCAGTCGTATGCAACATGACACAGACATGGTGTAACAAGACATCTGACCTATACTAAACACTAAACACTACAACATTCAATTTAACTTGGTCTTAACAAAACAGCATTTGGCAGAACAGAGAAGATACAACTATCAATTCTTAGAACAGAGTTGCTTATTTTAAAACCAAACAACTGCCAACAGGACTACCATTATACCACATACAAGTTTAATTAATTTATGCTTTAAAGCTTGCCTGAATCTTTGCAATTCTCCTACATTGCAATTCTCCTACATTTCTTACAGTAGGTGTCAATCCATTCCAAATTTTGGGAAGGTGGGCGATTTGGTTACATTTTACCGTGGGGCACAGTCAGGCCCCTGTTTTTCAATGCCCTCAGGTGCAGCCCATGTTGATAATTTTGCAAATACTTGGAGGAAGCTAAACTATTACCTTTGAATTCTTTCACCAATTGTAGCGAGAAAGAAATAATGTGACCTACAGGGAATTTAACCCAGGCCCCCGGAATTCCATCCTGGTGCTCTAACCACCGAGGCACAGGCTCACATGGTTTGCACCTGGGGTTCCAAGATGCATTTCCTTTCTCTGGTATTTTATATCCTGCAACTAGGAATCAAGATGACGGTTAGATGTTTTTTGGTGCAGCATTAGCCACTGCTTAGCAACAAACTGTGATGAGAAATAAATAATGCACCTATTTGGAATTGAACCCAGGCCCCCAGAATACCATCCCAATGCTCCAATCACTCGGCAACAGGCTCACATGGTTAGAGCTGGTGTTTCTGGACATGCTTCCTGTCTCTGTTATTGCATATTCTGCAACTAGGAATAATCAGGGTCCCACCACGTGAGCCTGTAACTCAGTGGTTAGAGTACCAAGACAGTATTCCGGTAGCCTGGGTTCGGTTCTCAGTAGGGACATTATTTGTTTCTCACCACAAGCTGTGCTTTAAATTGCTTAGCAGTGGCCAGTACTGCACCAAAAACATTTAGCTGTCACTTTGAATTCGTTGAAAGTCATGCTTGTAATCAGTTTTTTCTTCTCAACTTCAGGCAATCTCATCCCAATAGGTCAAATATCTTGCTGTGGTGGCAGTCAAACCGACAGCCCAGAACAAAGCGAGCCATTCAAGAGCAGGTTTTATCTAATTTGCCTAATAAAATGAAATTTGTATGATGATAGGCAATGCTTCCATATTCTGGTATAGATAGTAACAGTTGCAGAATGATTCTTTCTAGAGTCTTTAGGCAGAAAATCAGCTTTTCTATGCAAAACTAACCTAATGTTAACTTTATTAGTGGTTTTGTTTACATAGAAACATAGAAATGTGTTGGCGGAAAAGGACTCCATTGGCCAATCTAGTCTTCCCCTGTCCCCTCGCCATATGTATCCCCGATCCTCTCACCTTACTCCCCACCCCTGCGCCTCATGTAGCTTCCTATCCCCTCTTTCCCTTCAGTGTACCTGTCCCTCCCTTTATTACTTAATCCCATGTAGTTATCCCATGACCTCTTGAACTCCCCCACTGATTTTGCATCCACCACCCCCTCCAGTAGCTTATTCCATGGGCCCACCACACTCTCTGTAAAGTAGTTCCCCCTCCTATTTCCATTTAATTTTCCACCCTCCAGTTTTAAGCCATGTCCCCAGTTTGCGGATTTTCCTTCATCTTGAAGATGCTCCCTTCCCTCACCTTGTTTATTCCCTTCAGATATTTAAAAGTTTCAGTCATATCCCCTCTCTTCCTCCTTGTTTCCAAGGAATACAGGTTGAGCGCCTCCATCCTCTCTTCATATGTCCTCTCGTGCATGCCGTGCACCATTCTGGTCACCCTCCTCTGAACTCTCTCCACTCTATCTACGTATTTTTGTAGGTGAGGGCTCCAGAACTGTACTCCATACTCCAGATGTGGATGCACCATAGACCTTTATGGGGCATGATCACCTCTCTTCTCCTACTAGTAATACCCCTCCCTATGCAGGCCAGCATTACATTGCCTTACCCACTGCCTTATTGCACCGATTTGACTCTTCTAAGTTATCCAGTATGATAATCCCCAGGTCTCTCTCCTGTTGTGCTATCAGAACCTCCTTCCCTCCCAATGTGTAACTGGCCTTTGGATTCTTGTCCCCCATGTGCATTATTTTGCATTTCTTTTTATTAAATCTCAGTTGTCAACTCTCCAATCACCTCTCCAGATTTATCAGGTCCCCTCTCATTTGTTGCACCCCATCTGGTGTGTGCACCCTAGTGTAGATTTTTGTATCATCTGCAAATAGGCACGTCTTCCCATTTAGTCCCTCTGCTATATCTCCAGTGTAAATGTTAAACAGTATCGGCCTCAATACTGACCCGTGGGGTACCCCACTTGCCACCCTTTCTTTCTTGGAGTGAACTTCATAGACAACCATCCTTTGGTCTCTGTTCCCAAGCCAATTTTCCACCCAATTTGTTATTTTCTTCCCTGCCCCCAAACTGCCCGACTTGCTCACCAGCCTCCTGTGAGGGACGGTGTCAAAGGCCTTGCTGAAGTCCAGATAGGCCACATCCACTGCCCCACCATGGTCACTCACCCTTGTCACCCAGTTGAAGAATCTGATCAGGTTCGTCTGGCATGATCTTCCCTCCATGAACCCATGTTGTCTGTCATTCTGAAAACTACCTTTGACCAGTTATTGTACTAAACTTTCTTAAAGGAGTGTCTCCACAAGCTTACCCACTACTGAGGTAAGACTGACCGGGGGGGGTCATTACTTGGCTCCTCCCTCACTCCGCTTTTTTGCAGTGGCACCATGTCTGCTCTTTTCCAGTCCCTTGGAACTCTCCCTGTGTCCAGAGACAAGTTAAACAGCCTCATTAGTGGTGCCACCAGCTCTTCCCTAATCTTGCGGAGCACCCTGGGCTGTATGGCACCCTGCTCCATTGTCTTGTCCACTCTTAACTTACCCAATTCCTCCAATACCCTGCTCTCCTTGAAAGGGCTAGTGTCCACCTTACTAGCCACCGTACCCTTCCCCCACAATTTCGTTCTCCTCCCCTCTTTTTCAACTGTGAAAACTGAGCAGAAGTGCCTGTTTAGTAAGTCTGCTTTTTCCTCGTCCCCCCCCCAACCAGAGCTTCCCCTTCCCATTTAAGTCTCATTATACCCTGCTTGTTTTTTCTTCTCTCGCTTATGTATCTGAAGAACATTTTGTCTCCCCTTCTGGTCTCTTTTGCTATCTTCTCCTCTGCATCTGCCTTTGCCCTCCTGATTGTCTGCTCTGCCACCCTAAAGTTTTCTGTGTTCATCGTATGCCCTGAAAGCCCTCTTTTTTTCCTTTATTGCCCTTGCCACCTCTTTAGAGAACTAAAGCAGCCTCCTTCCTCTTTTGCTCTTTCCCACTTTCTAATGTCCCTCCCAGTGGCACTCCTCCTTTTATTGTCCCACAGATCTTACATGTCCCCCAGCTATTCCTTGCCTTCCATTTCAACCCCGAAAAATTCCTTCATTTTATAGAAATCCACCTGCTGGAAGCCCAGCACCTTAGTGGTGGTTCGACTGCCTTCTGCCCCATCCTAAGACTGAACCTAACTGCTCTGTGGTCACTTCCCCCCCCAATGTTCCCCCACTGAGACCTCCGTTACACTGTCCCCATTTGTCAGAACGAAGTCCAATGTAGCCCCATCCCAAGTTGGTTCCCTGACCAGCAGCTGAAGGAGTGCTTCCTGCATGGCTTCCAGTATCACCCTACTCTTTGCTGATGATGCTGTTGCAATCTCCCAGTCTACAACTGGAAGACTAAAATCCCGTACCAGCAGAAGTTCCCCTTGCTTGCTATCCTTTGTACCTCCTTCATTAACTCCTCGTCCACATCCTCCCCTTGATTCGGTGGCCTGTAAACCACTCCCAGGCATATTGCCTCTCCAGTACTTTTGACTACCATGACCCAGAAGACCTCAGCTGATCCCAGACTATTCTGCCTTTCTGTCATCTTTATCCCATCCTTTATGTATAGTGCCACCTCTCCCCCCTTTTTTCTTGTCCTATCCTTTCTTAAAAGGCTGTACCCCAGGATAACCACTTCCCAGTCGTGATTTTCCATCCACCACATCTCAGTTATGGCACCCAGGTCCAGTCCCTCCTCCACCATCACGGCCTCTAGCTCCCCCAATTTATTTCCCATACTTCTAGCATTCACCAGCATACCCCTCCACCAATTTCCCCCATGTTCAATCTTTTTAATCCCTATATCCCCTGCCCCCTCCTGCGGGGAGTGCTAACTAGGCAAGACCCTCCAGATTCTTCCTGTAACCCTTTCCTAGTCCCGTACTCCCCTTCTTCTAGTTTAAATCCTTTCCCAGGATCCCATCTATATAACCTTGCAACTTCCCCCTTAACACCCTAGCACCCCCATCATTTATATGTAGCCTGTTCCTCGTGTATAGATTCTACCCTGTTCAAGTGTCACCCCATTATCCTAAGCAGGTGAATCCCTCTGTTTTGCACCAATCCCTTAGCCAGTGATTGAAGTCCTGTATTCTCTCTCAGCTGTCTAGCAGTGCTAGCGCAGTGAACAAGCAAGACCCCCGAAAAAGCCAGAGAGCTAACCTCCTCCCTGCATCCCCTAGCTAGCTCCCTGAACCTTCTTTGTACTCCCACTACATCATCTCCTGACAGATCATATGTCCCTAGGTGCAGGACTAGGTGCAGCTTGCCCCCAAATGACATAATACACTCCCTTATTATTGGCAGTGCCCTTCCTGCCTCCACCCCAGGCTCACAGAAGACCAACATCCTTTTATAGGCTACTTCCTTTCTCAACCAGTGGACTCCCTTAATGATGGAGTCCCCAAAGACCATAACCTTTTCTATACTCTCCGTCCTTGTGAGGTCCCCACTGCCCCTTTCTTGTTCCCCTTTCTCTGCATTTCTTAGTCTCCGTACTTGAACTCCTGACCCCTGACTGCCCATTTGTGCCCCCATATTTTCAACCCTTTCCTCTTGCATCCCCCTTTCCCCAACAATTCCCAGTTGTTCCTACTCTTTCCTTTCCCCTCCCCTTTTGCAATGTATGTTGCAGATACCAGTTGCTGCCCCATGTATCCAGACCGAGATGTATTAAAAAGTTGTGTCCATGGGTTTTGTTACCCGTACTCCTCTGCACAATGTGGTTTCCAGACAGTGTCTTTGCTGTCAATACCAGAAAAGGTCCATCTGAGACAAAATGAACTTGTTTCAGCTCTGCAAATGACTTCACCTCTGCCTGATTACAGTGTCTTCCACGTGTTTAAGTCCATGTGCCTACCATACTCTGAATCTGTTGCCCATAAACCCTGGTAGAAACTGGGAATCTAATATTATTTTCCACTGGAGTGCCATTTGCTGTTCACTTACTGTCAATTGTACCACTTGGGTCCACACTCTACTGCTGTGCAGTGGCCAGACCTGTTGTCCCTGTGCTAGTTGTAGATGCTCCCCCTTGACTGAAATTGCTGAGTTATGTTGTTTCAGGTCACTGATGCTAATACCACCAATTTTCAATGTGCTTTATACTGCCAGGAGATGGCGTCATAGGGGTTCTGAAGTTGTGTTTCATGGTAATATCTCTCAATGTTAGGAAGTGCCATTCCTCTCTTGTCTTTGGGAAGTTGCAGTATCAAGAATGTGATGCATGGTTTCTTCCCTTCCCAGATACATCTGGAGGCAGCTGTGTTCCACTCAGGACTGGCATACTGCGATGACAGCTGCAATAATGGGCCCCCTTTTTTTGAGTTCTGTGACTGAGATATGTAAGTTCATGGTCAACTAGCTCAAAGGCTTTTGTAAGGTCCACAAACACTGCACCTTTGAGTGACGCAGAACTGTAGCCATACTAAGGAAATAGGTTAGTTTGACCAAGGCGGTGGACGTGTCACACTCCTTTTTAAATCAATGCTGATGTGATAATAAGATGTTATATTTAAGCAATATGCCATGACAGGGAGTGGGTATATTGGTGGATTTACCACGTCTGGTGTGGTTCAGTCACGAGGCACAGCTGAGTGACTTAACCACACCAGAAGTGGTAAATCCACCCATATACCCACTCCCTGTCATGGTATATTGCTATTATACAATGTTCAACTTGTTTTTGTTTTTATAGTGATATAAAACTTTTACAGTGGGTATACTGGAGGATTTATCATGGCCACGTGATGTGTTTTGACCAATGACGTTACAGGAATTTCATACCCCATTGTATAATTGTTGATGAATGCAGAGAGTCGTTTAAACACATTTTTCAAGTAATTTGCCAAGAAGTGATGAAATGGCAATTGGGAAATAATTACTTAATTGGGCAATAATTATTAATGCATTTGCTGTTACCAGATTAATGCAGTTAATGAAAACATAATGGTACCTTAACAACTAGCTACAAACTGTGAGATTCTATCTTGTTATTTGAGCTGGAGTGTGCATTTTAACATTCAAAGACCATTTTCTCACTCAAGGCATCTTTTAGCAGCCTGCCTCCTAAGAAAATAAATGTTTGTAATCTGTTTTATTATGGTCTGATCATTAAACGGGCTTCCTCTTGTAAATAAAACTGACTCTAATGTGTAATGCCCCGTATTAAAAATAAAGAGGTTATCATCATCATCATCAACTGATATACATCTCTCACTGTTCAAGTCAAAGTGTACTGTCTACTATTAACTTTTAAAGTAGTCATCTATTACTTTTACTATCTGAAGTAATTTTGTGAATTAGAAGACTTTTCTGCCTCACAGTATCAGGTGTGGCGTGTGGAACATTGCTTTACCTGCAGGTTGGCATGTCTAGTTCTATTACGCTTGATACTTCATTAGAACTGTGACCTCACTGGCTGAGACAATCACCGGCTGCTAGACCAGTTACTTGTGATGTCACAGTCAATGAGGTCATAATGTCAATGAGGTGTAAGAAAGGATTAACCCACAACAAGGCATGGGTTTACTAAGAATTAATCCATGCCAGGGGGCGGGGGGTGAAGCATGAGGCTGCAGGCTAAGCGACGTCAACTACCCAGGAGTGGATTAGTCTCAGTAAACCCATCCCCTGGAGTGTGGTTAACTCGCTTATAAAATGAGAAACTTTCAGTTGACTTACAGATACAGGGGCAATTAAACAAAACTAAAACAAGCATTTGTCAATGCTGAACGTTGTCTTGCTGGCATTGGCATTGGTAGTGCAGGAGTTAGAGAGAGATACATAATAGGAATGGCAGTGAAGTATTGAACTGACGCCAACTCCACCCCCACCCTACAGAGACTGACAGGCATTGGGGTGTGCCTTTGGGTCATCAGCGATAACGCTCACACCATTTCACCTCACCCTACCTTGCAGACACCAACAAGTGTCACGTTGTGCCTTAGGGTCTTCGGGCCTTATGCTCACCCCATTCCATAAGAAAATACACTGAGATAGGTGCAATATAGAAGAATGGGGTGAACTCTGGGGCCAAGAGTCCAATGCACACCTCGATATCTGTCACTGGCTGCAGAGTGGGGGTGGACTGACATGAGCATTACAGTCGACAATCCCAGGTCACACCCCTAACGCCTGTCAGTCTCTACAAGGTGGAGCATTATGTTTGAAAACCCTAGCACCCCAGGCATTTGTTGGTAGTTTCACTCCAAATTTTCAACATAGGCTTTTTGTGACCCCAACTCATGAACAGTGGCACTATCAGTTTATTAGCTGAAAGGTGATTTTGCACAGCAACCGTGCCATTTGACACCACAGGTGCAAAAACACATTTCAGGCAGAATGTGAAAAATGACAGCTGTACTGTTCATGAGATGGTGTACAAAAATGGCAATGTTGAAAATCTTGAGTGAAAATATGAAAAATTGGTGAAGTAACGAGCATGCGTAGAAACTGCGCAATGCACGCCGTAGCACAATTATTTGGGGAATTTTTTTAACCAAATATTCAACATAGGCATTTTGAGACCTCCGCTCATGAATGGTGTCACTGTGATTTTGTTAATCTGTCCTGAACATTGATTTCCCACAGTGATTGCGCCATTGTGCGCCACATGTGTGAAAACACATTTTGGGCAGGATGTGAAAAATGAAAGCTGCTCTGTTCATAAGGAGGTGTGAACAAATGGCAATGTTGAAAATCTGGAGTGAAAATATTAAAAATTGTTGAAGTTATGAGCGTGCGTGGAAACTGCCCAATGCAAGCTTGTAATAGTCATTTTTTGGAATTTTTTTCACCAAATTTGCAACATAGGCTTTTTGGGACAGTGGCACAGTCATTTTGTTAATTGGTCCGGAAAAGTGATTCCATGCAGTGACTGCGAAATGACCTTTTGGGACTGAATAATGAGATGACAGTGCATGTGTTCATGAGGTGGGGTCCCAAGAACCCCATGTTGAAAATCTGGAGCCAAAATTCAAAAAAAATGGCTGTGATATCCACCTAAGTTGAACCCCCCCTCACTGATGCCATTATACAGCTTACCGGCATTTCTTCATTTTGCAGTTTGGCTTTGAAGAGTCCAGACGTAGTCCCACTCCACCAAAGATCACAGCGCTGGACCTCTGGAGGTAAGTATGGGGTGATGGTGTGTGTGGGAGGAGTGCCAGAGGGTGGGTGCGGGTTGGGGTGCCGAGGGCAATGAGGGACCGCTTTCCTTTTTTCGGTACAGAAAACTGATGTCACGGGACCATTTTCTTTCTTTACAGGTGAAATAAAACAATGTTGGGCACACTGGGTGGGCTCCCAGTGTGCCACACAATGGGGGTGAGGCAGGGGCAGGAACATGCCGACGCAATTGGCTTTCTCTGAGCGGAGGCACACTGGGCTGGGCTCCCAGTGTGCCACACAATGTGGAGGGGGGGGTTGGCGGACATGCCGACATGGGGATTGCACCCCCGATGTCGTCTTTCTTTGGTGATTGTGTGTCGGAGGTCCTGCCGCCACCATGTTTATTGAAATGTTTCACCAGGAAAGGCACGTATGGGAGCCGTGTCATCTGTGCCACTGCATGACGAACTTGTCTCTGATTGCAGCGGCACATTTCTTACAAGTTGTGTCCACGTCACATAATTCTTGTGTCAGCGCTAACATGCTGGCTAATTGGGGAATGAGGGACGCACCTACTAAAGTGTGCCCTGCCTTTGCCAACACTGACACACATCTGCATTTCTCCTACTACTACAAGGGGTTGCTTGCACAAGTGCAAGACAACATAAAAGGGCCAGGATACCTCAGTCAGAGAGTAGTAGGAATGTGGAACAGACTGCCCCCTGAGGTGGTGGGTTGTAGTAACATGAACACCTTTAAACACAGCCTAGATAAATAGTGCTCTGTACATTCTATCCGAGATAATTCCCTTTAGTTTAAGGGCAATCTGTATCAAGGCTTCTGCCTGACCGGGCTCGTAACACTCTATGATCTCTACGATGAACTTTAGTTTAGAGGTTTACCTAAATAAATATTTAAAAAAGACACTGTCTACATGCATGTGTAATAAAATGGGGAATAAGTACATTGAAAGGTAAAATGCAGTCTATGTAAAAATACAGCATGCAAGCACATGTGAATTACCAATTTTATTGAAAACAGTAACCCGGCTATAATGAAGGGAATTAACGTGTCAAACAGGAATTGACATTATTAAGCAAAATAACAAAGACTAAAATAAATATACAGCGAGATGTGGTAATGGCGGGAGTACAATAAAATAATTAATAGGAAGAGATGAAAACAGGAGACGGGAAGGGAAGACAGGAAAACACAAAAAGGAACAGAGAGAAGGCAGAACACATGAATTAAGCAGAATGGGCAAATTTGCGAATACCAGAGCAAGAACAAATGGGAGCACAAAAACGTTTGAGATGGTGCTTGAGATAGAGAGAGAGACAGACAGACAGATAGGAAGGAGACAAACGAAGTGTGGGAGACATGGAGTTCCAAACAGAAGGAAGATGTGAGGAGAAAGCAGACTGACCAGCAGCAGGTTTGGAATAAGGGATAAAGAAAGTGTGGGAATCCCTGGAGTGAAGCACATAAGAAGAGGAGGGGCTGGGAGATAGGAGAGGTAGGGAGGGAAAACCAAAAAACGGTATTTAAAAATATAAATATAAAAATATGAAAACATATATAAGGGATATACAATGGAGATGAGTTAAATAAATGATCTGTACAAGGGCTGTTTGACCTTAGGTAACCTCACGAATGCATAAACAAGTGAGATGTCAGAGGTCAAACTCCTCGAGTCACATAAATCATTTATCTAACAAGTTCTCCACTGCATATTCCATTTATGCAACAGGGAAGGATTTTTGCAGGATGCTTATTATTTATTTTCTATTTTGTCATTTTTTTATAAAATAGAGAGGATTTTTTGTGCACTGCCCTCTGTAATTATACCCTTTACAGCAGGTTGCTAAGGATGCTAAGCTGGTTGCTAGGGCCGCATCATTCCTATGTTGCAGCAAAACAGGCAAAAAAGAAGACCACTATGGCTCTCCAGGGAAGTGGCTGCAAAGGTTAAGGCTAAAAGGGTAGCATTCAGGAGCTAGAAAAAGATGCAGAGGGAAGAGGATAGAGAGAAACATAGATTTTTGTCGGCAGAAAAGGACCTTTGGGTCCATCCAGTCTGCCCCTTGTTCCTGCCTATTGCATTATCACTGACTCTAGCTGGTCATATGTGTCACTCCCTCCCCGTCCCTGTATCTAATATGCCCCTGTGCCTATCCCACACATGACTGAAGCACCTCAGAGTCTTTGCCCCCACTATCTCCTCTGGCAGGCTATTCCAGTCATCCACCCCCCCACCCCTTTTGCTTGCCCCCTTGTTCTAGTGCCTGCCTTTCTCTGAAATAGACCCTCCACTTGCACCTTGTTCACTCCAGTGAGCTACTTGTAGGTTTCAATATGACCCCTTTAAAGCAGGGCTCCGCACACACCTAACCCTCCAAAATGACTGGTGCTGCCCTGGTTGGGCTACAGTACCTTGCAAGCACCCCTTTACAACTCACTCTTCTCTGACACTTCTCTCTCTCTCAACTTCAGACCTCCATGCCCCTTTCCCTGTCTACACCCCCCCCCACCTCACCCCTCTCTGCAATTCTTGACAAAGCCTACTCCACTGGCTGCAACCAGTTTTCTCCCCTTACAGCTAAGACAAAGCCTCCCCTATGGGCTGCTGATAGTTGTGCCAAAGACCTATACTTTGGCAACTGTAAGGGATTTAAGTATGCTCAAACTTTGTAACTTTATAACCAAGCTCCTATTCTTTTTGTACATGGTTTTATCCCTCTACAGCACTTCTGCTTCCCGATTTCAGCATGATCACATTGTATGTGACTAATGTCTTGTTTGTTGCATCTGTACCCAATGTACTGTTAATGTGCTTGACGTGGAACCTTTGTAAAAGAGCCTCATGGTGCAAAGGTATTAATCCAAAACTCGAAATAAAAATCATGTCCCTTCTCACTCTCCTCTCTTCCAAGGAGTACATGTTGAGTTCCTGCAGCCTTTCCTCGTATGGCTTCTCGTGCAACCCCCTTACCATTTTGGTTGCCGTCCTCTGTACCGCCTCTACCCTCCTCTGTACCGCCTCCACCCTGTCAATATCCTTGCAGAGGTTTGGCCTCTAGAACTGGACATAGTACTCCAGGTGGGGCCTCCCAGTGAGCAATACAACAGCAGCACCATCTCCCTCCTCCTGCTAGAAATCTCTCCCAATGCACCCCAGCATACTGATAGCCTTCCCCACTGCTTTGTCATACTGTCAAGCTACCCTGTGATCATCAGATATGATGACCCCTAGGTCTCATTCTTGCTTGATGACTGTAAGCGCCATCCCCCATCTTATACACAGGCCCTGGGTTTCCGAAACCCTAAGTGTACAGCCTTGCACTTTTTTGCACTGAAACCCAGCTGCCACACCCTAGACCATTCCTTCAGTTTCCTCAGATCCCTTTGCATTCTCCCCACCCCTTCCTGAGTGCCAGCCCTGCTGCAGATTTTAGTATCATCTGCAAAGAGACACACCTTACCCTCAGGTTCCTCCGCAGTGTCACTTATTAACACATTGAAGAGGACCATTCCCAGCACTGAACCATGTGGCACCAGGAAAAGCACAGAGAAGCAGGGAAGGCAGTGAGGGGCACAAAGGCACAAACTGAGGAAAAGAGAGTCAAAAGGGTAACTAAGGGGAACGTGACTTTTTTAGGTACATAAGAGATAAGAAGACAAGAGGAGGGACTGTGAGGTTAAGAAGGGCAGGGGGTCGCTGAACCGGTGGTGCTGAGGGTTGAGGCACTGGATGCTACACATGCCGGCGACCCGGGTTCGGGAGCGAGTTCAGGAACCATGGGTCGGCAGGGGAGGGACTGGTTTAAACACCTGTAGGGCTGCTTTCCTTTCCTGGTGGTGGGTACTGGGGATGTCTGGCACTCCGGCAGCCCCTGGTGGAGACAAGGGGCACTGCAGAGCATTGGACTGCACATTCTCAGAGTGGCCCGACGCTGGCAGGGTTACCGTGCACCGAGAAGTCAGGGGCGTGCACTATGCACAGGGGGAAGGGGGGGGAAGAGGGCACATAAAAGGGGAAAAAAAAGCCCCCACCTGTCAGATAGGTGACGGCTCCTCCGGTGCCACCGCCACATGCCCAATGCTGGTTCCCCATCAGTGCCCCTTCAATCTCCCCAGGGGTTGTAGGGCCCCATCCCCAGGGAGTTGTAATGTCCTAGAAAATGATGGGGAACACAGCGGTTAGGCGAGTGGGGTAGCCAGAGAGAGTTCTGCACAAGATGGAGAGAAAAAGAATCTACAAAAAAAAAAAAAGAAGGGCAGGGGGGACTGTGCAGAGGAGGATCAGGAGAAAGTAGATATCCTGAACAGATACTTCTGTTTACTGTCCATGGTGGAAAGGGAGGGGGATAGACCACACAAAAACAGCAGGAATGGGGGGGGGGGTGAGAGGTAGACACAAATCCATTCACAGAAGAAAAAGTCCCTAAAGGACTTATGCATCTGAAAGTGGATAAGCTATGGGACCATCAGGTATGGATAGACTAGGTGGGCCGAACAGTCCTTATCTGCTGAAAAATTCTATGTTTCTAAATAGTTTCTCGGACAATTTTGATACCACAAAAAGCAGAGCAATGGGTCAGTAGTTTGTTGGTTTAGTTTTCTCTTAACCCTTTAAAAATGGAGACTATTTTGTCATTTTTCCAAAAAAGGAAACATGGCCCGTTGCAAACTTTGATTAAATGTATTGTAAGGACAAGGGCAATGATGTCTGCTGAATATTTCAAATATTTGATTTTGACTTGCTTTAATCCTGTGGTCTGTTTTGAATTTAGTTTATTTAATTCTCATAACACCATTTCAACAATGGTGGTGATCACAGGGCTGGTGGTGCTTACTCCGAGTAAGTTAATGTTCTCTATTCATGGATAGCACTCACCTCTAATAGCAGCAGAATGAGAAAGACCTGGGTTTGAATCCCACAGCTTCCACTTGCATACTGTGTGACCCTGAGCAAGTCACTTAACTTCCCTGTGCTCCCAGGTTGCGCCTGTAAAAAAGCTTTCAGCTTAGTGTGTCTCAGCTGGTTAAATAACTAAAACCAAAAACAAAAAAACAAAGAACTACACACACACACACACACACACGAGAATCAGTGCTTCATTTTCGTGTTCTTTTACTCTCGAGACACAGGCAGTGCAATGAACAAACAGCTTACGTTTCACCCGACCATTCGGGTTTCATCAGAGATAGTGAGTTACATTTCAAACTGGTAATTTATACTCCCACCAGTGATACCATTTACTAATTACACCAATTAAATCGTTCAAGTCATTAATGATAAACCAATCACAGTGATTTCTTTCAACAAATACAAAAGGCTGAAAACTAAAGTGGTGGGAGTCGAGCATGATACAAAAAAGACAAGTTCATTTAAATACATTCCTAGGTATTCATAAATATTCATGATCTGTTCCCACTATCCATATTATTTCCACATAATCCGATGGACCTTTAAAAAAAGGAAAAATATATCATATTGAGAAATTCATTTTTCTAATTCAGACTTATTTTATAAAACTCACAGTTCTACTATAACTCATAATTTTTCTATGAATCACACACAATATATTCTCTACTTACTACAATGTGTTATAGAAAACATATCCAGAGAGGGGAAACGCCATATTGTTGTTATGCTGTATTTATAATGCTATACTACACTTAAGAGAAAAAAAAATTAATATATACATATACATATATATGGGGGGAGAAGAGAACAAAGGGTGGTGGATATAGGGATAGGTGTGTTATTCATCTCAAATTATTATTTCTAATTTGAGGATTACTTTCTTTTCTTAATAAGAAATGGTTTTAGTTCAAACTTCTCATTTATACCTGGGGGTTTCATAGCTCCCATTCTGTGTATCCATTTCTGTTCTTTTTCTTTTAGGAAGGCTTCCACATCGCCACCTCTAGTACTGGTTTTTACACATTCCAGGCCACAGGCTTTAACTTTACGAGTTCCCTTGTGTTTATTATTTTTAACATGGCGAGCAGTGGCATACTCTATGTTGGCATTTTTAATAGCCAGAATATGTTCATTTGTTCTGAACCTTAGCTGCCTTTTGGTTCCTCCTATGTAAAAAATACCACAAGTACAGGTCAGCTTATAGATAACTCCCTTGGTTTTTACAGGTAATGAAATCCTGAATTTTTTCATCCCTAGCTGTTCATGGTTAAAAAAACTGTCTGTTTTCTGCATAAAGTGACATGCACTACAAAAGCCAAGTGGCCCAGATCCCTTTCTTTTATCCGTATGTCCCCCAGTCCTTTTAATCTGATAACTGCAGACAAGGGAATCTCAGATTTCTACCCCTCCTGTAAGAAATTCTGAGTGGTTTTTCAAAAAGACCAGAAAGTGGTTCTAAACCCTTCAAAATATCCAGGTTCTTCTTAACCACCTCAGTAAGTTCTTTGCATTCATAACTCCATATTTGGCTTCAAAGTCCTAAAATAGAAATTAGGAACCCTGTTTGTTAGAGGGGTCTCCTGATCTCCACTAAGGGACTTGTTTATCATGTGAGGTTCCAAACACTCCCTTTCTAAATCAGGGAGATGACAGACAGAAGTAAGAATTTAAGCAGTCTGCCGTTTGCATGGTGGGAAGTTCAACTCCTTCCTCATTTAAAAAAACTAAATTTTTGTTCTTTTTTAGTTACTCCCTCTAGTTGCTTTACTAGGTTCCAGCTTGTGGTTGGATTTATGCTGTTGCTACAACATCACTTTTTTGCCTTCTTAATCATACTCTTAAATTAATTTATAATCATTTTAAAAAGGTCCAAATCTTCTAGTTTTAAAGTTTGATTTGCTTTTTTCTGTATTCTGTCTTTCCACCTTATCTGCTTTTTTTTATTTTTTCACTTTTCAAAGGAGAGTGATTTTTCCTATTTGGTTTAAAAGGGGCTTTTTTATTGTCAAAGAGAAATGGCTTTGTACCCTGGCCTTCTTTCATTAATTTAGATCATCATATCATAGAATCATAGAAGCTTGACAGCAGAAAAGGACCATACTGGCCCATCTAATCTGCCCTTTTTCCCCCCTACGCCTCCCTCTCCTGCCAGCCTCCACCCTCCCCCCGATACTCAGCCCCATATGCTTGTCCCATTCCCTCTTGAATTCTTCCACTGATTTAGCCCCTACCACTCCGTCTGGTAGTCTGTGCCAGGGCTCCACCACCCTCTTCATGAAGAAACGCCCTCTCACATTGCACCTGTATCTTTTTCCTTGCAGTCTGAGGCTGTGTCCTCTGGTTCTGACCCCCTCCTTCCTCTTAAGTAAACTAATTTCAGTTATGCTCTTTTACAATGTCATGTACTTAAAGGGATGCTTGCCATTTCGATGTACCCTCATCTGTGGCATGTTGTTATCATTGTATGTTGCTATATGGAAAATGGAATAAACTTCAATTGTTAAAAAGGGGGCCTTTTTGTCACACACTTCAGCAAAGGAAGTTATAAATTCTTGTACAGTTATATTGATGTCAGGTATAAGCTCAAGTCTTTCCCAAGTTACTTGATTTATCTGCTGTCTAAATTTTTGTTTATTAAAGTTTTTACAATTCCTGCTACAGAAAATGGATGACATTTGAACACTTTCCACCTTTATATCAACTGTGCATCCAATCCCCCTCAACATCATGACCCCCCCAAACAGGCTTTCTTTGCCGATGGGGGACCCAATCCCCATCGGCTTAAGTCCCCTTCCCCTAAAATGTAGGTGGCACACTGGGAGCCCACCCCAGTGTGCCCAAAGCAAACCTGCAAAAAAAAACCTCCTGCAACATCTTTTTTTCTTCTTCTTCTCTGAAACAAAGAAAACTGTCCCTCGCTGTCGGGTCCCTTCCCCCAACTCGCACCCACCCTCTGCGCACTTCACTTCCCCACCCCATACTTACCTCCAAAGCCGGGCACGATGATCTTCAGTGGACCGGGACCACGTCTGCACTCTTCAAAGCTGACCGCAAACTGAAGAAATGTTGGTAAGTTGTATAATGGCATAAATGGTGTTTTCTCAACTTATGTGGATATTTTGGCCATTTTTTTTTACTTCTGGCGCCAAATTTTCAACATGGGGTTCTTGGGACCCCTCCTCATGAATTCAGTCACTGTCATGGCGCTATTTGGTCCTGAAAGGTGATTTTGCGGTCACTGCACATAATCACCTTTTGGGGCTGATTAACAAAACGACAGTACTGCCGTTCATGAGGTAGGCTCCCAAAAAATGTATGTTGCAAATTTGATTAAAAAATTCCAAAAAATGACTGTGTTACGAGTGTGCATTGTGCAGTTTCTACGCACACTTGTAACCTCGAGAATTTTTAATATTTTCACTCCAGAATTTCAACATTGCCATTTTTACATACTTTCTTATGAACAGTACAGCTGTCATTGTTCACATCCTGCCCAAAATGTGTTTTCACAGATCCGGCACACAATGGCGCGGTTGTTGTGGGAAATCAATGTTCAGGACAGATTAAAAAAATCATAGTGACCACTGTTCATGAGCAGAGGTCCCAAAATGCCTATGTTGAAAATTTGGTGAAAGAATTAAAAAACAAGCCTTTGTCAATGCCGAATGTTTGCTTGCTGATATTAGCATTGGACGTGCAGGAGTTAGACAGTTGCAGAATAGGAGTGGCAGTGAAGTATTGAACTCACGCAATCCCACCTCCACTCTGCAGAGATGGACAGGCTTTGGGGTGTGCCTGTGGGTCGTTGCCCAAAATGCTCATGGCATTTCACCTCACACTGTCCTGTAGACACCGACAAGTGTTGAGGTGTGCCTTGGGGTGTTTGGCTTCACAGTCACCCCATTTCATAACGACATATGCTGAAATAGGTGCAGTATAGGAGAATGGGTGAAGTCTGGGGCTGAAGAATGCGAGACACACCTCGATGCCTGTCACTGGCTTCATGGTGGGGGTGGGATAGCCATGAGCATTACAGCCGGCAATCCAAAGTTACACCTCTGATGCCTGTCAGTCTGTATGGGGTGTGACGTTATGGTTAGATACCCTAACACTCCAGGTGTGTGTTGGTATTTGCACTACAAATTTTCAACATGGCCTTTTTGTGACCCTCATCTCATGAAAGCATTTGGGACCTCTTGTCATGAACAGTGGCAGTGTGATTTTGTTAATGTGTCCCGAACTTAGAGTTCACACAGCGACCGTGCCATTCTGCACCAGGGGGTGCGAAAACACAGATCAGTCAGGATGTGAAGAATGACAGCTGTACCATCTATAGGGAGGTGTGAAGAGATGGCAATGTTAAAAATCTGTAGTGAAAATATTTAAAATACTAGAAGTTTCGAACGTACATGGAAACTGCGCAACACATGCTTGTACTGCAGTGGAATTATTTCACCAAATTTTCAACATAGGCATTTTGTGACCTCTGCTCATGAACACTGTCACTATAATTTTCTTAAGCTGTCTGAAACATTAATTTCCCACAGCGACCACGCCATTGCGTGCCAGATGTCCAAATGCATACTTTGGGCAGGATATGAAAAATGACAGCTGTACTGTTCATAAGGAGGTGTGTCAAAATGCCAATGTTGAAAATCTGGAGTGAAAATATTACAAATTTGCGCACTTCTGTGCATATGTGGAAACTACGCAACACATGCTTGTAACACAGTCATTTTATGGATTTTTGTCACCAAATTTTCAACATAGGCATTTTAGGTCCTCTACTCTTGAACAGTGTCACTGTGATTTTCTTAATGTGTCCCGAACACTGATTTCCCACAGCGACCACAGTATTCTGTGCTGGAAATGCAAAAACACATTTTGGCCAGGAAGTAAAAAATTACATCTGTACTGTTCATAAGGAGGTGTGAAAAAATGCCAATGCCCTGGAGTGAAAATATTACAAATTTGTGAAGTTATGAGCATGCGTGGAAACTGCACAACACATGCTCGTAACACAGTCATTTTATGGACTTTCATCACCAAATTTTCAACATAGGCATTTTAGGATCTCTGCTCATGAACAGTAGCACTGTCATTTTCTTAATCTGTCCCGAACACTGATTTCCCAAACGACCGCACTATTCTGCGCCGGAAGCGCAAAAACACATTTCAATCAGGATGTGAAGAATGACAGCTACACTGTTCATGAGGAGGTGTGGAAAAATACCAATGTTGAAAATCTGGAGTGAAAATATTACAAATTCATGAAGGTAGGAGCATGCGTGGAAACTATGCAACGCACGCTCTTAAAGCAGTCATTTTTTGGATTTTCTCCACCAAATTTGCCACATAGGCTTTTTGAGAGCCCATCTCATGAACACTGACACTGTCATTTTGCTACTTCATCCCAAAAGGTGATTCCGTGCAGTGACCACTAAATCATCTTACAGGACTGAATAGCGCCATGACAGTGGCTGAATTCATGGGAGGGGGTCCCAATAACCCCATGTTGAAAATTTGGTGCCAAAATTCCCAAAAATGCCGGAGATATGCACCAAAGTTGAAAAAAAACTATTTATGCCATTATACAGCTTACCGGCATTTCTTCAGTTTGCGGTCAGCTTAGAAGAGTGCAGACATGTTCCCGATCCACCGAAGATCATCGCGCTGGGCCCGGAGGTAAGTGGGGGTGAGGGGGTGGGGAGGGCAGCGCGCAGAGGGTGGGGGGTTCGGGAGGGGCCACCGAACTCAACAAGGGACCGCTTTTCTATTAAGTTTAAAAAAAAAACATTGTGGGACTATTTTTGTTTTTTACAGGGACATTTGGCATGCTGGGGTGGGCTTCCAGCCTGCCACCTGAGTGTTCTTTGGGGGCTGTAGCCAACGGAGGATTGGGCACCCCTGTTGGCACATACCACGGGGAGAGCCATGGGATTGGGCACCCTTGGCACGCTAAAAAATTGGGGGGGATACATAATCGGGAGGGCCTCCATTGGCAAATTGAACTAGGAAGAGGGGGATGAAACCGATGGGGACTGGGCACCCCATCGGTAAAGAAAGGTTGTTGGGGTGTATGATGCAGAAGGGGATTGGGCACCCCCTTGGCACACAACAAATGGGGGAGGGAGTTACAGTATGCTGACAGGGAGTGGGCTCCCCCGTTGGCCACTGAACTGGGTCGGGGACAGCAAGGTGCCACCCTGCAATGATGGGTCACTCCCTCATTGCAGCGGCGGATTCTTTTCAAGGTGGTGGTACGCTGGCTAAACTAGTGTCAGCAGCAGTGTGCCACTGCATTGGGGAAAGTGGGCCAAGCCTCAAAAGGCATTGGGAACATTGGCTCCCACAGTACCCCGCTTCTCTCCTAAGCTGTGATGAAATGTTTCTTGCGCATGCGCGCAAGCAAACATAAAAGTTACTGTGTTATGAGCGTGCATTGCACAGTTTTCATACACGCTCGTAACTTTGAGAATTTTTTATATTTTCACTTCAGATTTCCAACATTGCCATCTCTTCACACCTCCTTATGAATGGTGCAGCTGTCATTTTTCACATCCTGCCCTAACTGTGGTTTCGCACATCTGGTGCAGAATGGCACTGTCGCTGTGAGAAATCAACATTCGGGACAGATTAACAAAATCACAGTGCCACGGCCCGCCGCGAAAGGGTTGATTCATTGCGATGCCGGGCGAATTCGGGTTCGGGAACGGATCCGGTCGCCGGAGGGCCGGCCGGGGGAGAAGGATTGAGCACCGAGGCAGCCTCCTTCTCCGGGGAGGGTCCCGCCAGTATCCGCGCGATGAGGCTCCCAGCGGAGGCTGGGAGAACTCACGCCACTGGCCTGAGGTCAGGAGGGGCGAGGTAGGCGGGCGGACGCTGGCATCATTGCACGCCCCTGCCTCCTCGAGGGTGGGGAAAACATAAAGGATAAAATCCCTCGCTCATGCCTACATGACGCCTGCCCTGGACTGCCCTGATTGGCCACCGGAGCTGTTCCCCCTAACCAGATACAGTTCCGCGGCCGATAAAGGGGGTCGGTACCGCGGCCCCGCTCTCTGGGGGGTAAGCCAGGGATGACCTGGGGGATTCGGCAATGTCCGGTGGTCGGGGCTCCAGGGTCCGTGACCAGAGCAGACCAACGATGGTAGGGCAGGGGCATAAAAGAGAAAATTAAAAAAAAAAAAAATCACAGTGCCACTGTTCATGAGCAGAGGTCCCAAATGTTTTCACCAGGTGGGGGGGTCACAAAAAGGCCATGTTGAAAATCTGTAGTGCAAATACCAACAAACGCCTGGGGCGTTAGGGGTTTCTAACCAAAATGTCCCACCCTGTACAGACTGACAGGTGTCAGGGGTATGCCTTTGGATTGCCGGCTGTAATGCTCATGCCATTCCACCCCCACCCTGCAGCCAGTGACAGGCATCGAGATGTGCCTTGGACTCTTCAGCCCCAGAGTTTCCCCCATTCTCCGAAACTGCACCCATGTCAGCGTATGTCTTTTTGCAATGGGATGACTGTAAAGCCAAACACCCTAAAGCACACCTCAACACTTGTCAGTGTCTGCAAGACAGGGTGAGGTGAAATAGCAAGAGCGTTATGGGCGATGACCCAAAGGCACACCCCAATGCCTGTCTGTCTCTGCAGGGTGGAGATGGGGTTGGCGTGAAGTTCAATACTTCACTGCCATTCCTATTCTGAAACTGTCTAAGTCCTGCATTTCCAATGCTAATACCGGCAAGCAAACATTTGGCATTGACAAATGCTTGTTAGATTATGTGATCCTGATACAAGTCTGAGATTTACTTCAATGTCCCCTCCGATTAAAATCAAGATTAATAAAAAGGTTAAATTTCTTGTAACCGTAACTGACCTAAAATTACACCCCTTGATCATATCACCTAAGGTTGTGAGAAAAAGAAGTTGCTTCTTTATTCAGTAATTGGTACATTTATTTTCTCTGCCTGGTAGTTGAGGTTGTTGTATTTGGTGGCTGAAAATAAGTACCTTAAAACACATCAGGGTCTTGGTAGAAAGAAAAACATGCCACACAGAAATTTAGGCCTTCTCTGTGTACTTCCATTCAGCTCAGACATGGGGGAACACTGATTCCAACATACACAGGAAGAGTTACAGGAAATGCATTCTCTTAAAGCTGTACTACACATAACAATCCCTCCTGACTTAGCTAGAAAGTAAGTAAGTCAATAATTCAGAAAATAGTATGAAACTATTAAAGTTATTACTGCAATGTCCCTTTTAGTTAATCATGTCATTAGAGTACATCTCTACAAGTCCATTCTGTTCGGTGGACGTCATATACGTCCTGATTGATGATGTGGGACTGGAGGCTGTTGCTCTGGAATCTGATTAGCATCAGCCACAGCTTGTCTTAATTGCTGTGGTTCCACGATCTGTTCCTGTTCATGTTCTGGAACAATTAATGCTGGATAACTACCTCAACTCTGAGTATCTCTTTTTTGTCCTGTCTCAGTTCTGGTATGTAATTGGTCCACATGATTTTTTCACTCTGCTCTGGTTAGTCAGTTGAACAGTGTAGACAACATTTCCGAACTTTGTTTCTACCACACCTTCTAGCCATCTGTTTGGGCCTGCATACATCCTGACCCACACAAGATCATTGGGTTTGAAGGATCTGGTCTTAAGAAGCATTTCAGTTACTGACTTATAGCCTAGAGGGTGAAGAAGGTCCAACTGAGTTCGAATTTGACGTCCAAACAACAACTCTGTAGGGGATATTCCAGTGACAAAATGTGGTGTTGTTCGATACATCGCAAGAAAGTCCAAAAGGGTTATTTGTATTGCTGTCGGTGTAGTAGGATTAGCTTTGTCCATACTCTTTTTAAAAGTTTGAACCAGGCGTTCCGCTTAGCCATTTGAACTTGGATGGTAGGGAGGTGAGAAAATATGGCTGATACCCTGTTGCTAGCAAAATGCTTGGAATTCAACAGATGTGAACTATGGTCTGTTATCCGAGACAATCACTTGCGGAAAACCATGGGTAGCAAAGACAGATTTCAACACTTTAGTGGTACTCTCAGTAGTTATAGAAGACAATTGATGAATTTCTGGCCATTTACTGTAAGCATCAGTTAAGAGTAACCACATGGAATTTAAATAGGGTGCTGCGAAATCAGTATGCAACCTTTGCCAGGGTTTGTCAGGTTGTTCCCAATGGTGAACTGGAGCTCTTGCTGGATGTTCAACTCCTTCAACCTCCTCTCATATGGGGGACTTATCATATGAGAGGAGGTTGAAGGAGTTGAACATGTACTCACTGGAGGAGAGGAGAGACAGGGGGGACATGATTGAAACCTTTAAATACATGAAAGGAATAAACAAGACAGGTACAGAGGGGCTGTTCAAAGTAAGGGAGGGGAGGGCCACCAGGGGCCATGAAATGAGACTGGAGCGAGGAAGGTTCAGGAGGGAGATGAGGAGACACTTTTTACAGAGAGGGTGGTGGCTGGGTGGAATGCGTTACCTGCAGAAGTGGTATGCAGTAGAACAGTGGACTGCTTCAAATGAGGATGGGACAGGACAAGGGGGAGGGTTAATGAAGGGGAAGGGTGGAAGGGAGGTGCAGCTGCAGAATAAGGGGTGCTAGCTGCACATTCGAGCAGACTTGATAGACCTCTAGGCCTTTATCTGCTGGCAAATTTCGTATGTTCTCATCTATACAGCACAACCTTTACATCTTTGCACAACCTGGTATATGTCTCTATCAATGGAAGGCCATAATACGTGAAGTCTGGCCAGGGATTTCATTTTAGCAATGCCTGGATGGCTCACATGCAAAAGAGTCAACACATTTGAGTGATAACATTAGGGTACTATGACACGCAACCCCCATAGAAGACAACCCTCAGCAATGGACAACTGCTGTCTCTTTGTATAGTAGGGTTGTAGTGCAGTCGAACAAATAGTGCCTTGCAGCCAACCATCAAGCGTATACTAATACTCTTGTTTCAAAATTGCATCTTGACTAGTCGCTTTTGCAATGTCCTTGGCAAGTACTGGAAGCTGATCTAACTGTTGTAGCTCCATCTCACACACAGCAGTACAGTCCTCCATGTCTTTGAATTGCACTGGAAAACTATCTGGCACCACCTGGCATACTGATGGCGCCTCTTTAAGTCCCACATCGAACTCCATTTCTCTGGATATCGGTAATCTTAACAAGGCATCCGCATTTTCGTGCTGGTCTGTTGGTTGGTATGTAACCTCGAAATTATAGGCAGACAAAATGAATGCCCATCATTGAAGTCGGCTAGCAGCTATTTCTGGAATTCCTTTTTCTGGACTGAAAATTATCACTAGTGGCTTGTGATCCATCTTCAGGTGAAACTTGTGACTTAGCAAGTATTGGCGAAATTTCTGGACTCCAAACACAATCGCTAATGCCTCTTTCTCTGAATCTGGGCACAATTCCTTTCAGCTGCAGTGAGTTTGCATGTAGCATGGGCTATCAACTACTCCACTCCTTCTGGTTCTGTATGAAAAAGGACAGCTCCTATATCGACAGGACTAGCATCACAGGCTAATGTGATAGGTAAGTTTAGGTCATATGAGTTAAATTATTCACATTGGTTAGAGAGAGCTTGATGGGTTAAACTGCCTTACTGTGGCCCCTGGTTCACTTCCATGGAGTGCCCTTTATGTAACAGTTCATTTAGGATAGCACATTTAGTGGCTAAGCCAGGTATGAAATGGTCATAGTAGCGCACCATACCCAAGAATGAGCGCAACTCTGAAACATTCTGTGATTCAGGCATGTGCACAATGGCTTCCACCTTTTCATCATTTGGACAAATTCTGTCTTTGTCAATAGTGTGACCTAAGTACGTGACACTTGGTTGACAAAATTGGCATTTTTCTCTCCTGAGTCTGAATCCACTCTGTTGCAATCTCTCGAAAGTCTTTTGTAAGTTAAGTAAATGTTCTGCTTCTGTCTTGCCTGTGACAATGATGTCATCCAAATAACAAGCAACACCTGGTATATCACCTACTGTTTGCTCAATCACTTTTGGAAAAATAGCCGGTGCAGAACTAAGGCCAAAACATAACCGTTTGTAGTTATACAGTCCTTGGTGTGTATTAATCACTACCAATTTCTGAGAGTCTGTATCCAATTCCACTTGAAGGTATGCATCAATGAGGTCCAGTTTAGAGAACCCCACACCACCATTCAGTCCATGAAAAAGTTGTTCAGGTAAAGGTAAAGGAAATACATCTGTGCTAAGTACTGGATTAACTGTCACCTTAAAATCTCCACATATTCGAACCTTACCACCTGGTCTAGATACCACAACAATTGGAGTGGCCCAATCTGAATCTGAAACCTTTTCCAGCACACCGACTTTTTCCAGTCTGTCCAATTCTGCCCCAACCACTGGTTTTAAGGCAAAAGGAAGTTTCTGTGGTTTACAAAACTTAGGGACTGCATTACACTTTGTAACTAGCTTTGCTTTAGCTGTTGTACAACATCCCAGGCCTTTCCACAACTCTGGATGCATGTCTAAACTCTCCCCAAGCTTGGGCGGAGTACCGCTTTGTGGTACCTGTACAGCAGCAAGTAGGTCAAAATCGGCTGGATCAACATGAACGTTTAGAAGAACCTGAGCATCACTGCCCAAAATGTTGATACCCTTTTTTGAAACCAGAAAAGTTAAAGGTGTACTAGGAGAATCAGTCCTGCGTACTAAAGTGGTAAACGAGCCCAGTGGCTGAATTGGTAGCCCTTCAAATGCATGCAGCAACTTATTACAAGGAAACAATGGTGGCTTATCTGATCAGACCATGTTTGATGGTTAATAACAGTAACTGGGGAAGCAGAGTCTACCATTAAATGCAGCTGATGCCTCAGTTGTGGCAATTGAAGTAACACGAAGGAAGGAGGAACATCTTTAGTCTGCATTTGTGGTGCAATAGGAACCACTGCACTGTCTGTGCTCTCTGAACCGATCACTGCAGTTCTCCTGCTTCTGCAAACCTTAGCATAATGCCCCTGACATTTACATGCATGACACTGAACTTCTCTGAATTTGCGCTGGTCCCTGCTATGCTGAGAAGACCACATGATGCACATTTGTACTGGCCATACAGTTTGGGTGGAGTGGTTTAATTTTTCTTTAAAAACAGTGGTTTAGACTTAGGTTTGAGCTGTTTCAATTTGGGGTTTACTGCAGTTACTTGTACCTCATTGTTAGTGTCCATCTTAGCATGTGCTTCATTTTCTGCAGCCTCATACATTAGTGCCATCTGTAAAAGTTCATCTGCAGACTTCTTGACACTTACAGGAAGTAATTGCTTAATATGATGTTCATTATTCAACCCCATAACAAACTTATCAGCTAAATTAGATTCAAGATACTCCCTGCTCCACTCACACGTGAGAACTAAGCGTTTGATCTCAGCCAAATAAGATTGTAATGACTGACCTGGTTTCTGCTGGTAACTGTAGAACTTATAACTTTAAGCCCTTGGAAAAGTTGTTAAACTGTATTGCAAATTCAATTTAGCCTTTAGCTCTTGATATGACACATCCTCCGGCCGGTCTGGTGCACACAGACCGCATAAAAGTTTGAAGGTTTTACTCCCCAAGAAAGTACAAAAAGCAGCTCGAATAAGCTCACCCTGTAGCTGATCATTTGCTGATTGTATGACAGGATTAAGTAATAACCACTGATCAACCCGTCTGGACCATGTATCCCAGTCCGTTCCTGTAAAAATCTCAAAGCTGGCTGAAGTTGCCATAATATTGTACAGTTTCAAATTGCTTACATGTCTCTAATGCAGAAAGTCACAAAATGGTGTAATTCAGTAAGCAGGAGCTAAGAAAATTTTCACCATCCTTGTCGCCAGTTTTTTGTATTTGGTGGCCAAAAATAAGTACCTAAAAACACATCAGGGTCTTGGTAGAAAGAAAAACATGCCACACAGAAATTTAAGCCTTCTCCGTTTACTTCCATTCAGCTCAGACATAGGGGGAACACTGATTCTAACACACACACACACACACACACACACACACAGGAAGAGTTACAGGAAATGCATTCTCTTAAAGCTGTACTGGCTAACATTTCTTAAAGCTGCACTACACATAACGGAGGTTTGGTCAGAGGATGAACACAGGCTAGAAACTCAATATCTTGAAAGTCGGAGGAAGAACACTTGTTTTTAGTGGTAGGTTCTCTGCTTCTGCCTATGGCCACTAGGAAGAAACTCAGAAAGACAAGCACATTTTTCATTTTGAGAAATTAAACTGACTCACAAGTTTAGCTGCAATAATTATTTAAAACTCTAGTTTAGGCGAAGCACCTTGAGATTACCAACTAGAAATAAAATATGTTTCTTAACACCTTGTTTTTGACAATAAATAATACAAATGAAGCAATAATGCCCAAACAACCATGCATTTCTGAAAGATTGACACTCAGCTGAGGTTGTTGATGGGCAAGGCTGCAAGTTTGGGGCATTAACCCCAGTAAGGGCGTTGTGCCCGTGGACATTTTTGTTGTAAGGGCATTATTGCTATTATAAGTCTGATCTTGCTGCAGAGGGAAAAGTGCCTTATATAAAAAAGTTTACACATGCATGTCTCCTTCCCCCCCTTCCCTTCCTATGTCACTGTAACTGAAATGCTACATGAGGGATGCACAGCCTACACTGCGCATGTGTCCCAAATGGGACAACTTGACCTGGCCATCCATCCAAACCAAGATACTGATAAAGAGATTGATCAACTAATAAAAGAGCAGCCTGCACCTGGTAATTAGATGGAAGGGCAAGTGGATTATGTAGACTACCTAGAGGGCATATTAAATAAACTACAAAATAAAGAATAAAAGAGCTTTACACTTTCAGCATGAGAATTTTGCAGATTCATGCTTTTGACTTTAACAAGCCATGACTTAAGTGTTACACTAGTATTTAGGTGTTTCACCTTTGATAGGTTGTTTTCTTTAAAAAAACAAGTACATGGCTACATTTATTTGCATCTTAAACCTTTTAAATTACTTGCAAGTTAAAGTTGACTATTTTTCCTTTTAAATATAAAAATGTCTTAAAGTGTTTCGGTTGTTAGCTGAACAAGGATCTAGGGCCTAGCCACAAACCACATCCTGGCACTGTCATGCCAGGTGTTAAGAACTTTAATTTCTGTAGAGGCTTCTACTTTCACTAGTGCCTTCTAAAGTTTGAAAATTAAATGCCTATGGTCTAAGTGTTAAATAGTTTTTACATGTTTTAAGTTTGATAGGTTGTGTTCTTTAAGAATAAGTATATGGCTACATTGTTTAAATTTTACATTTTTTAAGTTACTTACAATTAAGAGATATTTCTTTTCACTACAAAGATATTTTAATGGGGTACGGTCATTTAGTCCCTGGACAAATTGTCACGGCGTAGTAATAATGGACTTAAAATCGGCAGGACAATTGGTCGTTACCGCTGTCGTCGTGCAGACAAAGTGTAGCAGTAGCTCTCATCGCCGAAGGTTAGAAAGTGTTTATAGCAGTCAATTTAACTCTAAGGGAAAGGGAACTCTGTTAAAACAGTTGTATGCAACTGAAGGGAGACTTAACTCTCGTCAGAAAGGGATCTCTGTTATAACAGAAAGGAGACTTATGCTTATGTTCATTCAGAAAGGGAATGATGTGCTTATGTGCTGAATGAACTCTTCCCCATTCACTGTCTTGGAAAATTCTGAGATGTCAGAATCAGTGGGGGAAGACAGCTGCCTGTGTCTACACACATCACGCCGCATAGTCTCTTGACTAGGCAATAAGTGTGCATTGCGAATTTCCACCTCTTGGAGTGCCTGCAGAACGATATTTTGTGTGCACTCCTCTGATTCTGCAGCTTTTCTTTTCATGCCACCACGCACTTTAATGACTTGAGCATGACCGTGTACTGGAGCATGGTTATGCTCAGTTGGTGCTTTCACAATGCTGTCACCCAGGGTGTGCATGCTAGCCCTGCATGTCCGTTGCTCGCAACGCCAGATTATTTTATCTTCTGCCCCCTCCTTTTCTTTAGTATAAAGAAAATTGTCCAAACACAGCTTCTTCTTGCCTTTCTGTGTGGTAACAAAATCCATGTCAGCAAAGGCAACAATCGATGCCCTCTGATTTTACAGGGTGTAAAATAATGTATGTAAGTATGGTTTGATCACCTGCTTATCAATTAATTAATTAAGTGAGGTCTATGTAATCCACAGTGACACATTCTCTGTTATTTCCTCTGCGGTTACATGACCACGACTAATATGCCAGTGACTACTCATATCGGCAACATTTTCTCCGCTACATTATAACCGAGCCAAAAGAAACCACGACTATTAGTCCGTAAACCATTTTAATGTGTCTCTGTTGCTAATTAAACTGTGTGTTCATGAACAAGATTTAGGGCTTGACCACAAACAACAACCCAGTTCAGCTAAGCTGAATGTCAAGATGGTATTATACTCTTTCCACTGAGGCCATCTTATTGTTATGTTCTCCATGACGTCAGTTTTTACCATTGAAACTCCTGAAAAGCCTAGCAACCACCCCGTCAGCTATAAAAGTCTGTCTTAAACACAATCAAGGTAGGAGGGGAGAAGCAGGACTGCCAGAGCACTGCACTCTCTTAGGACCTCAAGATGAATGTCTGGGTACCTGTGGTGTGGTAAGGTTGCCTTTATCTCTGATATAATGGGGCAGGAACAAAGTTAATGGTTGGCTTATTTATTTTTTTAGTGTGGCTACAGTTAAGGGGCTGCCCCTTCGTCATGTTAATTCATGTTATATTTGTTTGCACTGCCGTTATGTAATATTGTCACATTATTTTAGATACAGTAAAAATCGTATAATTACAAAATGGCATTGTCTGGTATTTCTTCTCAACCAAATATGGAAGAGAAACAAGATGAAACTGTATATTTAAGGGTTATAATTACTTCGGGCAAACAAATTACAACAAAGGTTTAGGGTAAGGTAATTTTAATCAGATTAGACCATGATTCAAATAAGGTGGTTATAAGGTAAACCTAACTGGACACTCAGCCACATGCACTATCAAGCACACCCAGTTAGACCTCAACCAGGGCAAATTCAGTTTCTGAATAGGGTGGTTGTTTCTGCTGCTTCCGAGGGATTATTCCCAGGACACAAAATTACCTTGGAGGTCGGGTCAGGGGACTGGACCCAGTAAATACCCTGACACTTTAGGGAACCTGGCTTGGTTAATATAGAAACACAGAATTTGATGGCAGGTAAGGACCACGTGTCCCATCCAGTCTGCCTATTTTTCCCTACCTACAGTATCACTGAAGACCCTACTTGATCTCTGGCTATTTCTCCCCCCCTTCCTTTCCACTAAGAATCCCTTATGCCTATCCCATGCATTCTTGAACCCCACCACCGTTTTCACTCTCACCACTTCCACTGGAAGACTGTTCTAAGAATCCACCTCTCTTTCTGTGAAGGAGTACTTCCTCACATCTATCTCTATTTATTTATTTGAGTTTTGGTGACTGGGTAGGACCACTGAGACAATTACAGTCCCTTTTTCAGGGTCAACCCAGGGTCATGAATGGTACAGTAGAGCAGAGCAATTGTACAGGGAGTCAGTGCAGTCCAATATCAAATTTGACATACACTGTTCAGTGGATACAATAATGTAGAGCTAGTTATGTACACCATATCTACATATCTTTAAATTCTATATACATTAGGATTTTAACTATACATAGGCAATAGATGTCACATTTGAGCATGAAGAGAAAGGGAAGAGTAGGGCTCTCAAAAAGGGGGAGGTGGAGAGGCAAGGGGAGAGGCAGTATGGGTCAGTGGTCAGGTGAAGTAGGGGAAGTTAAGAGCTTCAGCGGAAGTAGGAGCAGGAGGGAGAGGCTACGAGAAAGGCATGCAGTTTGGACTTGAATAGAGGAAGAGAAGGACTAGTCAAGATGTGGGAAGGGAGGGCGTTCCAATCAGAGACAGCAGCAAATGAGAAGGACCTCCTGGAGAGGGATAGACATAGATTGGGGAGGACTAGCATGGGGAGGGAGGCGGAGCGTAGGGTGCGAGGTGCCTGCTGGAGGTGTATCAAATCTCTAAGGCATGTTCGAGTAAAGAAGTGGACAAGTTTAAACATAAAACACATGGAGAAATACTTCAATTTAGCTTCATAGGGCAACCAGCCTAGAGAGGAGAGGACGTCACAGTGGTGTGATTGTGAGTAAGCCCCAAAGGCGAACCTACCAATCCTATGGTAAGCCTGGGAGAGGAGAGAGGAGAAAGAGAGATAAGGTATTAGTAGAAAGTAGCAGGGGGGGCACCATGTGTTAGGAGTGGAGTAAGGGACGACGAGGCAATTCTTAGGCAGGAGGCAGAGGTGAGATATGGGCGTATTTGGTAGAGCGGACCGAGCTTCTGCTGCATATGTTTAACTATATTGGAGATGTAAATGTTGAAAGAGAGGGATGGGTCTAGGGTGAATCCCAGGTATTTAAAGGATGGGACTGCCTCCAAGGTATCCCCTATGATCGATGTTATGTTAAGAATGGGAGGAGCAAGCTTGGAGGTAGCAAAGGGGGAGAAGAGCGTGCGTTTAGTTTTCCTGGTATTGAGAATGAGCTGCTTGCAGTTGAACCAGTCCTTGAGGGAGGCAAAATCAGTGTAAAGTTCTCAACTGATTTGGTCAAAGTCTGGTGATGACTGATAGATAATTGCATCATCTGCATAAAGATGTACTGTGGCACCACCACAAAATCGAGAGAGGTCGTTGACGAAGAGTGAGAATAATAATGGTCCCAAAATGGATCCCTGCAGCACACCGTGGGTTATCGACCTAAGTTCTGAAAGGGAGCTGTCCAATTTAACTCTTTGAGAGCAGCCAGATAGGTAACTTCTTGCCCAATTTAGGGCACTTTTATCCAGACCTAAGACGTGTAGTTGGTGGAGCAGGAGATCATGGTTTACTAGGTCAAATGCTTTAGTGAGGTCAACGAAGATGGCACCAGTGGCACAACCTTTGTCCATAGCATGAAATACATCCATTGTCACTTTTATCAGGGCCGTTAGAGTGCTGTGTTTCCTTCTGATACCGTGTTGATGGGGTATAGTAGGTTGTGAGATTCCAGGTAGTCCTGTAAGTGGTTATAAAGAATATGCTCCTGTATCTTTGCTAGATGGCAGAGGATGGATATAGGTCTACAGTTGACGACAACAGTATTGGACTCCCCCCCGCACTGTACTGGGACTACCACTGCCACCTTCCATTGATCAGGTACCGAGTTGGAGATGATTGACCAGTTGAATAGGCCCCTAACTGGTTGAGTAAGGGCAGGGGCACCCAATTTAAGAAATTTTGTCTCAAGGGAGTCGTGTTCAGATGAGCTCTCAGGATTTAAGTGTGAGCGAAGGTTCTGGACCTCTTTGAGAGTGACAAGTTTTAGTTGGAACTCGGGGCAGTCCACAAGGGTAGTTGAGGGCAGCAGGACAGTGTTAGGAGAGGAGGCATCATCGAAGAGTGAAGTATATTTGTGCTGATCTCTAAAAAAATTAATTGAAACCAGAGAGAATAGAAGTACAGTCAGTAAGGTTGGAGCCATTGGCATGGACTGAGCTTGGGGTATTAACAGCTTTCCCTGTTACTAATCTCTCCTGAATCTACTCCCTCCAGCTTCATAGCGTTTCTCCTTATTCTTGAGCACCTTTTTTCTGAAAAATACTGCCCTCCTGTACCTGATTTACCCCGTGAGGTATTTAAAGATCTCTATCATACCCCCCCTTCCTCTTCTATCCTAAGGGGTCACATTCTGAGATCCTTTAGTCTCTCCTCATAGGGTTTTTGATACAGACCTTGCACCATTTACATTATCCTCCTCTGGACCACCTCCACACTGTCTATGTCCTTCTGGAGATGTGGCCTCCAGAACTGGACAGAGTACTTTGGGTGGGGTCTTACCAGTGATCTATACAGAGGCAACACTATGTCCCTCTTTCTGCAAGTGATCAGTCAATCAATCAATATCTTTATTTAACGAGGCAATCACCATTGAGCATAACTTATTTTCAAGGTGGACCTGGGGTATACAGGATACAAACAGATCAGAAGAGACACTGAATAATACACAATGCAGAAAATAAATGCGACACTAGAAAAATATGAACAGGTACCATAAGCATGTGCAGAAAGACAGTTGTAATTTGGGTAAACTGGTGACACATCAAGCAAAGTATATACACATCAACAATTTAAATTAATATAGCAGTCAATGAGCACAGCAGAATAATAGGTGCTCAGTGTACACTAAAGTAAGGGACCGGGGTAAGGATGAGGGTTAACAGGCTATTCTGGAGGTATTTCAGAGGAGGTAACAACAACAGAGTAAAGATAAGGGTCAGGAATAGAGACATAGTGGAATTGAATGGAGAGAAGAAAAGGAACAAAAACATGAAGATAATAATGGACCACAGCAACAGCAGGGAAACTACCCCTCCCTATGCACTCCAGCATCCACTAGCCCTCTCAACTGCCTTGTTGTGCTGCCTGACCACCTTTAGGTCATCAGATATGATTACCCCTAGGTCTCTTTCCTGCTTGGTGGTTGTCAATACCACTCCACCCATTTTGTACTCTGTCCTGGGTGTCTGTGCTGAGTGCATGATTTTGCACTTTTTCACATTGAAACCTAGCTGCCATACCCTTGGTCACTCCTCTAGTTTTCTCAGGTCTCGGCTCATCCTTTCTACCCCCTCCCCACCAGACTGTCCACCCTACTGCAGATTTGGGTGTCATCCACATAAAAGCATACCTTCCCTTCCATCTCCCCTATAACATCACTTGTGAAGACATTGAAGAGGAACAGTCCCAGACTGATCCCTCAGGCACACTGGAGGTCACCTTCCCTTCCTTGGAGTTAACCCTTTACCGTGCTGCAGTTGAAGACTCCTTCCAGTTTGCAGTGGCCTGGGACCTGATTTTAAAACAGCTGGGAGTGATTGGGGTTTATGCAACTTTCCAGTGCAAAAAACTTTGCACTGGTAACCTGCAGGCGTACTGAGATTTCCAGCATTTTCTCTGAAGGGGTACTGTTTTTTTGTACAGTTTAATAACTCAAGACAGCCCAGCTGAGATGCATTCTCTTGTTTCCAGTGGGGTCCTGCTTCTGCTTATTTTTGTAGCTGGGTCGGCTGGAGCATTGGGAGGTTAAGTGATTCTGTCATGGTCACACGGTGAGTACTTGGCAGTAGCAGGCTTTGAACTTGGGATCTCCTGGGTCTTGATTTTTCAGCTTTAACCTGTGCAGGTGATATAACTGTCTTTTCATATAAGGTGTAGCATATGTTCCAAAAAGCAGCCACAAGCTACTGTAAAGGGGGAAAGGGTCACAGAATGGTACCCTCTTTGAAATCCCTGCTTATGCAGCTGGAATTGTTTGAGTCCAGCTGTGCAACATTTTCTGCTGCATGTGTGGGAATTTTTGGCCCCGGAGGATTGCCTTAGCAGTCACTGACATCAGATGGGTCAGTCACATTTGATTGACTAACTGTCAATTGAATAAGATATCATTTCCGAAATCTGGTAAGTAAAACAAAATTCAGAGGAATACAAATGTCACAATGACGTTCAATGAAGAATACTTTTTTTAAAAACAGTACACACACATAATAGCAGAGGCTATACAGCAGACACTTGAAATGATAAACACACACATGCATGCACACACACATACACACACACACATACACACGTACACACACACATGCACACACACACAATATTATAGGTATTAGTGGGACTAAAAAAGCATTTCTATGTCAAAACTTGATAGCTGCACCTTAATACCATGGCCGTCAGTGGACGGAATAGTGTGAAATTTGACATGTGCCAGTTGGTACCAGGATCTCTGGATTTTGTAAATTTGATAATTGCTGAGTCAGCAGTTTCAAAATTCTAGAAGCTTGAAAATACATAAAACTATCATTTTTTTAAAACTTCTTTATTGCAGTAGTCATACAAACTAAATTATATTGATATAAGAGTGAGACAGTTTTACAGAATATCAAGTATTAGAGTTCCTTATACCTATTTCAATACTAATGTTGTAAACACTATCCATCAACACTGAAGGTAATGTCATTCTGGCCTGAAGCGAGTCTATCACGGTTTCTGTATTTGGTAAAATAAAGTTCTAATTAATCCTAGAGTCTCTTGTGGTGTTATTTAGAAGAGAACGGAACCAAACCATTTGCATACATACTGTAATAGACAGCAACTTTTTAAGACCTTATTTTTACTCATGGATTGCTCAGAAAGGTCTGCAATCTGACACATGAAATGTTCATGTTGGAGTTCATATTGAAACATAGAAGTTGATGGCAGAAAAAGATAGTACAGCCCATCCAGTCTCCCCATCCCCACTTTAGGTTGGATATGAGGATCCTAGTGATGTGATATGAGCTTATGAGTCAGACGCATACAGCACAGGCCTTATACAAGGTGGCTCTCACAGTGCAGCCATCTTTGCAAAAAAGGCATGATTTCTGTTTGGCTATATAAGGCAACATGAGAGTGACAGAAGGGTCAGGAGACGAGTGCTTTCAGACAGGTTTCTGTAGCAAGAAAAACTGGTTTTGGCTGCTCCAACTAGGCACCTTCCTCTTTTCCTCTGAGCATGCACTAATTCTTGAAACTTCGCAGGTAATGATGTCATACTGCAGAAGTGTATAAGAACAGACAGATAACATGGGCACCTTGCAGACATCTGATTCCTAGGGACAGAAGCTTGCAGACCATGCCTTAGGACCCTGACGATGACAAACCATGGGAGTGTCATCAGCGGCTACCATGAGCATTCTGTATGTTGCTGGTTTGCAACAAACTTACTCATAATAAAAGTGATTTGCTGCGGGAAGAATTGATGTGTCTGTCTTAGCTCTGTGCCATCTTTCCAGGAAAGAAAACCCACAGTTCTTATCATATCATAACAGTAGTTTGCCATTCACTCTTTTGTCCCCCCTCCTCTACTCTGCCTACTGCTTTTACCAATCAGATACATCTGTCCCACACATGTCTGATTCCCTCCAATTATTAAGCACATACAATGTCCCTTGGCAGTTTGGTCCACATATCTACCACCCTCTCTGTGGAAAAAAATACTTCCTGACATCCTTACATCTCCCACCTGCCAGCTTCATTGGTTACCCCCCGGCTGCCTGTGTGACCAGCTCTCTTCTGTCCACCTTGTTCATTCCATGAAGGCACTTCATGAGTTTGGCCGAAGGAAGGTTCTTTGATAGGTGGCTTCGCTGAGAAATTTGTAGATTTTAAATTAAGAAAATAATTTCATTTCTTCACAAAGTTTTCACAGCTGGATTTTTGCAAAACTGACATACTGACAAACTATCACTTTTACAAGCCAAAACCCACTTTTGTGAGATAAGACTAAATTCTGGGTTGTCCCTGAAAATGGGACTTCTTGTTTCAGTGGGCTTACCTCATTATAAAACACAAACAAATAAATAGCTAAAGACCCATGATTTCATGAGACTTAGTGGTCACAAAAGTGGGGGAAAGAGAAAACTTTGCACACCAAAAACAAGAAAGTGTGTTGGAAGTTGAGTCTGAAATTTATGTGGTAAACAGGGTAGGGTGTAAGGATGATTCTTCAAATATTTTTTGGTAAAAAAAATAATAGTTTTTAAAATATTAATGAAATTAGGCTGTTGTATCTCATGAAAATGCTTTCATGACTCATGAACATGTTTTTGTGACTCACAAAGCCACTTTCATGTGTCTTTGTAGTTATGAAAGTGGAGAAAAAACAGAAAACCTTACACATCCAAAAACAAGAAAATCGGTTAGAAATTAAGTCTGAAACTTGTGTGATCAATGGTGCACCAGGCATGTAGCTTACTTTGTCAGTAGCAGCATGGGCCACTATAGAAACAGCTGCATAGTGACATGCAATGCACAGATCTCAGCTTGCTTTGGCAGTGGCCATGTGGGCCGCTAGTACTGGGTCAATACCGCGCATGTAAGACAGCAAGGTATTAACCGCACTGTACATACAGCACCTGAAATCGCAGCAACAGGGGTAGAATAGCAATAAGGATTTACCGCTACCCCTGTCACTGCACAATGATGGAAAGGAGAAGGAGTCATGTGCTGGGTGCCTGGTCGAGCTGCTCCTGTGGTGGAATGACTAGGGCACCAGCACATGGCGCAGTTGGGAGACCTGGGACTGTGGTTCAGTTTCCCCCCGGTCTTCCCTGCTGCGACTTTTGCCGGCATGGTTTTTAAAAAAATAAAATAAAACTCCCCCTCCTAAGTTTCTTCCCCCATCTCCGAAGTCTGCCCCCCTCTGGAGTTCTTTATTTAAGTTCTGAGGGTGCAGTGATCAAATCCTGCAAAAAAACATACAGACCCATTGTTGCAATGGGCGGTATCTGGAACAGGTCGGTGTTTTGCCCGACTCTGTTTTTGTGCGTTGCTGTTTCGCTGCGGCATTTTCAGACCCATGGTTTTGGCATATGGCGGCATGATCCTGTGCCTGGGCCACTATGAAAACAGCTGCATAGCGACATGCAATGTGCAGATCTCAGCTTGTTGACAGCGGTCCTGAAACTCACTCAGGAAGCACCAGCATAGGTAGCAGACTTCAGGTACATGTTTACAGACATAAACCTACAAAGTCATCTCAATGTTTCTCGTTTTGGGACAATCACAAAAGTGAGGGTGTGTCTCACAAAAGTGGTTTAGCCTGTCACAAAATCATGTTAATGACTGATGAAAACAGGGCATGTTTCTATGTCGGGTTTCAGCCCAATTTCATTAATATTTTAAAAAGCATTTTTTTTTTTTTTTTTTTACAGAAAAAGAAGACACTTGAAGAGTCAACCTTACGCCCTACATTGTCAACCGCATAAATTTCAGACTTAACTTCCAATAGATTTTCTTGTTTTTTGTGTGCAAACTTTTTAATTTTTTCTCCACTTTCATGACCACTAAGACTCACAAAAGTGAGTTTGTGAGTCATGGAAGCAGGCCCGTGAGGCATGAAAAGGGTTTGTTTTCATGAGACACAGCAACCTCACCCATCCCCCGCCAGCCATGCCTCCCCCTGCCATCCCGGTACATACATTATGAATGGTCCCATGGTGGGTGACCAGCACAGACTTTCCTCCACATCAGCCAACCGCCATCTTCTCCTCTTCTCATCCGCTGCCATTTTGTAACTTATAGAAAATAGTTTAAAAAAAGTCCCAAAAAAACCTGCTTTGCTCATGTGCAGGGATTTAGAGTTTTAACCCAAAAAAGGGTTGAATTCGGTGTTCGCGAAAATGTATTTTGATGCCAACTGAAACCCCCCAAACTGCATGGTCATGGGGTGGTGAAATGCCCCCTGACTCTCAAATCCCTCCTTCAATTTTTTTAAGTTACAAAGTTATGGGTGAGTCCCAATCAATATGAACTTCGCACGCACTGGGACTTAAATGCTTTTTACTGTTTGTTTTTTTTGTCACCCATAACTTTAATGATTTTTAACATTTTAAACACATTTTTTATGGATTAGAGAGCATTGCTATGCAGTGTTCATCGTGGTGTGTAAGAAAGGCGAAAGTGAAAGGTGTCAGTTATTATCTATCTGTTTCAAAAAGTAAGGGAAACAAGCATTTGTCAATGCCGAATGTTGTCTTGCTGGCATTGGCATTGGTAGTGCAGGAGTTAGAGAGATGCATAATAGGAATGGCAGTGCACTATGGAACTGACGCCAACCCTACCCCACCCTGCAGAGACTGGCAGGCATTGAGGTGTGCCTTTGGGTTGTCGGCCATAATGCTCATGCCATTTCACCTCACCCTACCCTGAAGACTCTGACAAGTGTTGCATTGTGACTTGGGGTATTTGGGCCTTACGCTCACCCCATTCCATAAGGAAATACGTTGAGATGGGTGCAGTATAGGAGAATGGGGTGAACTTTAGGGCTGAAGAGTCCAAGGCACACCTTGATGCCTGTCACAGGCTGCAGAGTGGGGGTGGGGTAGAATGGCATGAGCATTACAGCCGACAATCCAAAGTCACACTCCTGACGCCTGTCAGCCTCTACAGGGTGGGACGTTACAGTTAGAAACCCTAACACCCCGGGAGTTTGTTGGTATTTGCACTCCAAATTTTCAACATGGGCTTTTTGTGACTCCACCTCATGAAAGTATTTAGGACCTCCGCTCATGTACAGTGTCATTGTGATTTTCTTAATCTGTCCTAAACATTGATTTTCCACAGCGACTGCACCATTGTGAGCCAGAAGTGCGAAAACACATTTTGGGCAGGATGTGAAAAATGACAGCTGTACTGTTCATAAGGAAGTGTGAATAAATGGCAATGTTGAAAATCTGGAGTGAAAATATTAAAAATTGTGATTATGGCGTGCGTGAAACTGTGCAATGCATGCTGTGGCGGTCATTTTGGAATTTTTCACCAGATTTGCAACATAGGCTTTTTGGGAGCCCACCTCATGAACAGTGGCACTGTTGTTTTGTTACTCAGTCCTGAAAGGTGATTCCACACAGTGACTGCGAAATCACCTTTTGGGACCGAATACTTGAAATGACAGTGACTGATTTCATGAGGTGGGGTCCCAAGAACCGCATGTTGAAAATTTGAGCCAAAAGTCAAAAATTGAATGAGATATCCACCTAAGTTGACCCTCTCCATTGATGACATTATACAGCTTAGGCATTTCTTCAGTTCGTGAGTTGGCTTTGAAGGCTGCAGACATGTTCCCACCCAGCGAGATTGTGGCCCAGACCTGAGGTAGTATGGGGTGAGGGGGGGGGAGGAGTGGGGTGTGCAGAGGGTGGGTATGGGTTGGGAGGGGTACCCCTGACTCAACGAATGAACCATTTCTTTCTTTCAAGAATGAACATCATTGGAAGGTTTTCTTTATTTACAGGTGAAATAAAACAACTGTTGGGCACACTGGGGTGGGCTCCCAGTGTGTCTCATGACTTTGGAGGGGTTATGTTGGCCACACTGGGTGGGCTCCCCAGTGTGGCATACAATCAGGGTGGGGCGGGGCAGGGACATGCCCGGTCGGCTTCAGAGCACACCAAGCACACTGGGGGGGGGGGGTCCCTGAGTGCCACCCAATTTTGAGGTGGGGTTGTAAACATGCCGACAGGGGGATTGGGCACCCCAGTAGTTGGCTTTCTAAGGATTGTGAGAGGCATCCATCTTTCGGATGAGACGTTAAACCGAGGTCCCATCTGCCTGGATTGGTGGTAGTTCAGGTGGATGTTAAAGATCCCATGGCACTTATCGAAAAGAGTAGGGGAATTTCCCCGGTGTCCTGGCCAAATTTCCCTCATTCACTAAAATACCACCAACAGCTTAATCTGGTTCAAGTTCAGTTGTCATTCATCTGTATCCCCCACCCCCGGGTCGTGCCTGAAAATAGGCAGGATTTGTCTAGTGAACTTACCCGGTCAACAAAAGCTAAATAAATAAATAAAATACAACAGCCGCCATGTTTATTGAAATGTTTCAGCAGGCAAGGCACACCCTGCAATGACAGGGTGCTCCCTCACTGCGGCGGTGAATTTCTTTCAAGTTGGAGGCACACTTCTCAACTGCTGTCATAGACAGCGTGTTCATTCATTGGTGCCACAGAGACAAGCCCAAAAAAGCAGTGGCGGCATTGGCCACAACACTGCCACACCTCCACAGGCTGCTACTCCAGCAAGCTGTCGCAAAATGTTGCTTGCGCAGCGCATGCAAGACAATGTAAAAATGATATAAGACTGTGCTGATGCATCTATTAGTGTTGAAGCACATTGTATACAAAGTAGGGAAATGAAAAACTAGGATAAGAGTCCTTGATATCTAGCAGGCTTACTAGTGCGGTGTGCTGAGGCGCTGAGTATCACATGACCCACCACGTCGGCAATCCTGGTTTAGGAACAGACCAAGATCACTGGGGGTTGGCTGGGGAGGGAGGACTGAGCATCCGAAGACAGCTCTCCACCTTCAGGAAGGGGAGACACAGCAAGCCACTGCTTGCCTCCGCCGGGTGGTGTAGCATCAGCGGCTGCGTCCTAGAGGGTTGGGGCCAGTTCTCAAGTACATATAATATCTTCACGCCATATACCTGCAGCATGGCACACATTCTTGACCTTGGAGACAGGGGCAAAAACTAAGTCAGAAGCCCCCCCCCCCATGTCAGGATGACAACGGGTGACCCCAGAGGATCTGCTCCACTGCCTGTTGCACCCTGTACTCACGGAGGTAAGTAAGCAGTATGGTAAGGCCTGGAAAGGTGAGAATGGGGTGGGGAGTCACTCTCCGAAGGGGGACCACTCAAAGAGAAGAGGGGACAAACAAAGGATGGTGGAAAAAAAGAGCCCCTGATACCATAGTGAATCTGTGATGTGGCATTCCTTGGCGTTTGAAATATCACGTGATGCAAACTTTGACACTGTCTTGTCAGGCAAAGGAAAATACTAACACAGCAATGCTTGGGTAGAGGATGCAGAAGTTAGGGTAAGGTCAATGCTGTATTCCGTCATTGTTAAAACCCTAAGGAATGCTACATTACAGATTCGTCAAGGCTCCAGAGACTATTTCCTTTAACTTTTTATTTCCCTATTTTTTGTACTTCAACCCTAACAGATGCCTTAATGTAGCTTTTTGCAATTAATATCTTTATGTATATGTTTATATATATATATATATATATATATATATATATATATATAGAGAGAGAGAGAGAGAGAAAGAATATCTGATGGCAAAGTGTCCTATACAAGGAAACATTACTAACGAGGGGCTAATGAAATCATAAAGCCATGAGTATGAGATGGTAATATTTCATGAGTATATGGGACTTTGCCACAAAATGTTTTCTATATGAAATAAGGATTGCATTTTTCTTCTGTTCGTGTCCCAATCTACTACTTTCTGGCACCTGGGCCCCCGAATTGCCACTTACCAGCCAGATGTCCCTTGACCTCTCTGTAGTCATGTTTTCTCCCCCAGTCATGGTTGGAAGGGTGGCAGGACTCCCTCCAAAAGGATTTGCAGGTTAGGCCAACTGAGGGACATCCTGGCTGAGGTTGCGGGGGGTCAGATATACCAGGACTTCTTTAGCCCCCAGTGCCAGGGCACAATTTTCTTTGTTCTGCCCCCCCCGGCTTCCCGAGGCAGTGCGGGTGGTGACATCATGACTTGTGCCTGCCTGAGCATGTCCCACATTAGGGCTTGGACCTGAACCCTGGTGACCGGTGTTGTGAGTGGTAGCTCTGCCGCTGCACTGATGGAAGGATTGTATTTGTAATACATTTGATCGCTTTTGTGACCATTTCCGTGTTTGCCGGTGCATTGTTTTGTTCCAGTATGTTGTCTGTTGTGTAACGGAATTTCTGATTTGTTTGTTTTTGTGTCTTTTCTTTTCCAAACTGTTGGATCCTCCTATAAAAGGAGGAGGAGTTGCAGTGTTCCATCCTCTGCTTCATATTCAGGATGTTGCGTGGAAGACGTGTGGCATCTGTAGAACAGAGCAGCATGTACTCTATGGTCAGAAGCACTGGCTGGATATTCAGGGTGGTGCTTGGGAGCAGTGCAGCATGTGCAGCCCAGAGCGACAGAGTTTGCCATCGGGAGCATCCGGATGAGCCAGCCTGTGCCTTGGGATCCTGGAGAGAAGGGGAGCTGGAGACAGAAGGGGGCATAAATATTGTGAGTCCCTCAAAAATTCCCCCTTCTATAGTACCGGTTTACCAGGGCAATCTCTGCTACTTACCCTGTTACAGATAACATTGACACCCTGGGCCCAATTCACAAAGTGGGGTTAGATCGGTGCAGGCTGCGGCACACAGCAGCTTGTGCCAAAGCCCGGTGCCCCAGGGACCCTGCACCAGATTCTGGTACAGGAGGGGTCCTGGCACCTATGTCCCTACACTTGCAGCAACCTCTCCCATGCGGCAAACACAAAGCGCATGTGAGGGGTCTGCCGCAGGCTCCTTGTACAAAATGCAACCGGTGCCCCCATCCCCAATGTTGCCCGTTATAACATGGGTAATAGAGCTTCCCCATCCCCGATGGTGTCTGGCGTAACAAAGTGTAGGATAGCCCCCCGATCCTGGATGGTGCCCCTCATAACATAATTATGATAGCACCCCCGATGGTGCCCAGTGTAACATAGTTTAGATAGCACCCCCAATCCCTGATGGTGCCCGGTGTAACATAGTTTAGATAACACCCCCCGATCCTTGATGGTGCCTGGTGTGACATAGTTTTGATGGCCCCCCCCCATCCTCAATGGTGCCCCTCATAACATAAATATGATAGTCCCCCGATAGTGCCTAGTGTTACAAAGTTTAGGATAGCCCCCCTGATCCCGGATGGTGCCTCTCATAACATAATTATGACAGCACCCCCGATGGTGCCCAGTGTAACATAGTTTAGATAGCATCCTCGATCCCTGATGGTGCCCAGTGTAACATAGTTTGGATGGCCCCCCATCCTCAATGGTGCCCCTCATAACATAAATACGATAGTCCCCTGATGGTGCCTGGTGTATCATAGTTTAAATGGCCCCCCGATCCCCTATGGCACCCCTCATAACATAATTATGATAGCAGCCCGATCCCCAAAGGTGCCCCATGTAACATAATTAAGATAGCCCTCCCCTCACTGATCCTTGTTGATGCCTGGTATATTGTACTTAGTTTAGCTCTCTCCCCCCCCATCCCCAATGTTGCCTGTAACAAAACATATCAGTACAGCCCCCCCTCCCTGGTGGTCAAGTGGCTACCACCCCATGAGTGGCGCCCACCACCCCAAAACAGAACCGCACTGGCACTGCCTCCTCTCACCTCCACGCTAGTGCCAACTGAACTTGAAACATGATGGCTTACTGTAATGTGTATGCAATGTGCACATACACATTACAGTAAGCCATCAGTGATACAGTTCAATGGGTGCCGGCTGTGTGTGGTGAGAGAAGGGCTGTGCCTGCACTGGATCTGTTTTGGGGTGGTGGGCATTACCTGCGGGGGTGGGCGGGTGGCCACCCGACCACCAGGGATGGGAGCTGTACTGATGTGTTTTGTTACGGCAACATCTGGGGTGGTGGGAGCTATATTATTACAATGTACCAGGCATCATCAAGGATCGGGGAAGGGGGGCTGTCTTAATGATGTTATGACAGGTACCATCGGGAAGGGGGGACAGTGGCACATTGCCGTATACAGGTCAACTCTCCCAGTGGGGAGTTTTCTAAGTACCCTAAGACCAGTCCTGGCTGGTCTAAGGGTACTTAGGATTTCTCTCTCTGGGAGAGTTCTGTGAATACCAATGTCGGGGATGTGGCAGCTTGCATCTGCCACATGCCCCTTAGAGCCAGGTCGTAGCCCATGTTTGGGCGCATGGGCGGTGGTTGACACAGGCTGCTTTTGTGAATAGCTGTAGGGCATTTTTTGATGCAAGGTGCCACTTGCACCATTTTTGTTTGGTGCAGGCACCTTGGGTCAATCCAGGGCTTTGAGAATCGAGCCCTCTGACTCAGTATAAGGCCTTCGGGTGTATGTGTCGGGTAAATATTCTGCCACTGGAATTCCTCAGAATTCTGAATCCTTGTATTCCATTGTAAACAATCATTCCATGTATTGAATGTGTGGTCAGACATGTTTTACTAGTTATTTTTAACAAAAGAAAATACCTGTTTTAAATTAAACAAAAAGTTTTTTTTTTTTTGTTTTTTAAATTGTTTTTGAGTTTACCCATTTTATAAGTGCAATAAGACACACCAGGGTGTTGTTTCTTATGTGATAATGTACTTTGAGGTCTCCTTTCTTGCAGCTAGCACTGAACTCGCTTTATCACACCCCCAGTTATAGGCAGGTTCTCTAATTCATTAAGTACCCTCCCGTGTGGAGCAGTATCAAACTAGTGTAGAACTCACTTCATCACACCCCCCCAGTTATACGTAGGTTCTACGATTTATGAAATACCCTCCCAAGTGGAGCAGTATCAAATTAGCATAGAACTGACTTTATCAAACCCCTAGTTATGCATGGTTTCTCTGATGTAGGAAGTCCCCTCCAGTGTGGTGCAGTATCAGGCACTTTACTGAAGTCCAGATATGCAATATTCACAGGATTTCACATATGTAGTCCCCTGATGACATTCTCAGAGAAATGTATTGAAGTTTGTTTGGTATGATTTCACCTTGCATGGTCTGTACTGGACCACTGAACCCAAGTTCTTTTGTAAGTGTTCGACAGTTTTGTTTCTTATGATGGTTTCCTCCACTTCCCTGCTAGTAACGTCACCCACAGCATATTTCATTTCAGATATACTGGTACCCAGATGTAGTCTGTCATTCTCGGTCTGCGCTGGAAAACAATATACAAGTCTAGTTTCATACTGCTACCCATGACGCTTTGCACTGGGTTTGCTCCTTTAGGACCCAATCCACAAGTGGATCAGCCACGTGGAGAGGTGACCGCGTGGGGTTGGTACTGTGCACAGGTCTCATATCTCTGCATATGCACAGACCTTCATGCACCCACACTGCTCTCTACACCCAATCCTGTGCACACTGCTATGTGACTAGCCGGGGGGGGGGGCAAAGGTACAAGACACGCATGTGCTTGATTCACAGGTCAGTCTCCGAGTTGTGAAGGGTGCATAGGTGGGACAGAGGCTACATGGCCTATGGAACTGCCATAATGCTTACGTGTCTCTGTTGTCTGCTTGCAGGGTGATCCACAGTGCTCAATCTGTGATCTCTCCACCTGCCCCAGCCCTCAGACTCTGTACAGATGGATGGAGGTCATACTGGCATGGTCCAGCAATACCTGTAGCATGAAAGCATTCCTGATGGGGATACAGCAGTCCTTGGAGGACAGCTGTATCCCACCCACCCATGTGCTTTACGGGGCTACGATCCACTCTGGAGCTGGCCCTGGCATCTGACTGAATGTTTGTTGTCCAACACCACACCACCCCCAGATCTACTTGTGGCTGCTCTGCACAACACTCCATGTGTCAGCTACAGAATTCAGTGTATTTATTTACACAAAAGCATGTCAAAATAACAGTAACACAAAGTTTACTCACAAATGGGTAAGAGCCAACAGCAGCACAGGAGAAAAAAATGCTGTCTCTTACTGTTTGTGAGTAAACTCTGCGTTACTGTTAGTTTGATATGCTTTTGTGTAAATAATGACACTGAATTTTGCAGCTTACGCTGGTACCATTCTTTTTGTTTTACTGCTTTGGTTTCTGATTGGGCACAGTTTTCAGTTTGTGGAGCACTGGTTTGTTTGCAACAATACTCCATGTGCAGCTCCTGGGGGCTGGGGGGTTGTGTATGCTGGCAAGGGCATCAGCACCAGTGGATGTGGAGGTGAGCACCCCAGAAACATGGGGGTCATGCATATCTAGGGTGCCCATGTGGATCGCACCCTTAGAATGTATGCAAGTAGTTGACAGACACACACACACACACACACACACGGACACACAGACAGGCACACACACACGGACACACAGACACCCACACACACACACACACATATACATGGACACACATACACACACACAGATACACACATGGACACACAGACACCCCCACACACACACACGGACACACACAGACACCCACACACATACATACACACACACACGCACGGACACACACATACATAACACACACACAGATACACACACAGACACACACAAATACACACATGGACACACAGACACCCACACACACACATACATGGACACACAGACACACACATATACACACACACACACACACACACACACACACACGGACACACACATATGCACACACACACACATGGGGACACACACACACCAGTTTGGGCATTTGTTGTCTTCCTGCATCCTCTAATGGATTCTACAAACTGAGCGTTTTGCAAACGGCCCCTTTTGAACGCTGTCCTTGAGTACAGTATACAAAATACAAGCATCTTCGAGTTAGAATTACACCAGGTTAGTTCTTCTCTCCGAAAGCCTCACCCACCATATTAGCCGCTTAAGTAACGTATTCTAAGAGGTAATTACAGCATTATTTCTTAGTGCATTAATTAATACCCTCAGATGCTAAGTGATTTATCCTTCAGCTGCACTACAAAATTGCATGGTAATCAGTAAAGCGACAGGAAATCGTTTGCAAGCTCGGCAGTAACAATAATTCTTGACAACTGTTTATTATATGTGTTGTTACTAACTAGACACGTGGTGCTTACTCCTGGAGCGTGGAATAAATATATGGAAACACCTTAAAATCCAAAGCTGAAGTAGCCAAGTTGCTGCTCAGTCTGAATAAACACACTCCAGGCAGGGGACTGAAAAACTAAGAAAAGAGAGGTAAAAAAAATATAGGGAGCATCTTCTTGTTTCAGTACCATTAAGGTGCTCTGCTGAGGGATTTGGTAAAATCTGGATCTCTGGGCCAGACCAGAACCAAAATGGTACAGACCAGACTGCAGGAGCAACTTGTGTGGTCCCACTGTTCTGGTCAGACTGGGCAATCTGGTTTTAACTGTTTTGGTCTGTCCATTCTGGCTGGTTCGGATCTCATCTAGGGTGAGCGTAAGGGTGAAATCCATACTGCTGGATCCAGACTAGATCTTTGATGCTTTTGGATTGGTCTAAGTCTGGTGGCCCAGATTTCACCCATAACCTCACTCTAGATGAAACCTGGACCAGCCAGAGGGCATACATAGAAACATAGAACATAGAATTTGACGGCAGATAAGTACCGTTTGGCCCACCTAGTCCGCCCATTTCCCCACCTAATGCATAGGCTGCAGATCCTAGTTAACCAACAGCCTACTTCCTCCTACCCCCCACTAGAATTGCCTTATGTCTGTCCCATGCATTCTTGAATTCCTCCACTGTTTTTGACTGCACTACCTCCTCAGGAAGGCTGCTCCATGCATCCACAACCCTCTCTGTGAAAAAATACTTCCTCACATTACCTCTGAGCCGTCCCCTCTATCTTCAAATTGTGCCCCCTTGTTCTTGCACATCTCTTTTTCTGAAAGATGCTACCGTCTTGGACTCTGTTGATTCCCTTGATGTACTTGAAAGTTTCTATCATGTCCCCCCTCTCCCTCCTCTCCTCGAGTGTATACATATTAAGCTTCTTTAATCTCTCTTCGTATGTCTTCTGGTGCAGACCCTGCACCATTTTAGTTGCCCTCCTCTGGACATCCTCCATCCTGTCTATGTCTTTGCGGAGATTGGGTCTCCAGAACTGGACGCAGAACTCCAGATGGGGTCTCACCAACTGTCTGTTCAGAGGGATAACAACTTCCTGTTTTCTACTGGTGATGCCTCTCCCTATGCACCCCAGTATCCCACCAGCCCTCCTTTTTTTGGGATGGACCAAAATGGTAAAAACTGGATTGATGGTTCCTGCCGGAACAACCGGACTGTGAAAGTTGTGCCCGGTCCAGCTTGTCTGGCTGTACCAGCCGGTCTGGTATTTACCATTTTTGAGTTCAGTCCAGTCTGGTGGTCCAGATTATAACCATCCCCCTCAACTGATTGTGATTGCTCCGCATGACAAGGGACAGAGTGATCACGTAGAAGGAATCCCCCGGTAGTTGTACAAAAACAAATTATAAAAATAAATACTGTACCTTGATGTCACATTACCATGTAGTCCATTGCCTGGCCCAACTCCTGTACTTTTTTCCTAGTGGGGGAGTTAGGGACAAGCCTTTGTCAAGAAGTAACAAGGGGTACATACCTCCCACCCACTGCTACTCTCCCATTGGTAGCCTGTTGCAGAACAGCAGCAGGTTAGAAGGCAGCAGAGCGTGTGCAATTGCCAGTTTTCCAGATGCACACCTGCACTTTTTTTAATCCTGTGTTTTTCCTACTATGACCAGGTGCCCCCCGCCTCATCACCTGTCATCTCCAGGTACATATGAACATATGAAAAATGTGAGCAGATACAGGCCCTAAGATCTATCAAGTCTGCTCAAATGTGCATGTAACCCCCCCCTACAAATGGGGGTTCCCAAAAGTCTTCCTTGGGCTTGCCTAAATGCTCACTGCCAGGCTGGTGTCCTGTGTCCTAGCCATTTAAAAGTGTTTGCATGTGAGTGCCCTGTCAGCCTCTATGCCTGTCTCTTTAAGAGCTGCCTATTTCGTAGTGTATAATAGGGGCCGAGTAGTTTCTAGCTCAAGATCCGCCCGGGCTGCTGCATTATTTCTCCATTCCGCCATCGCTATTTGCGAAGAGGGAGCTTTCTTTAGAACTGTGACTGTTTGCTGAATATCTGCTTTGACAGTAAAGATGTTGTAGTTTGTTGGACAGTTCTGTTTATCACCACCATCTTGGTTCTAGACTGCCTAGTTTGGACCAGTCAGTACCTTTGGGGACCCTAAAATGGAATCTGTCCCCAGGGGTCTTTTGGGAGTGAATTTCTGTGGGAATTGTAGTTTTTATACTTTGGTGCTTAAATGGACCTGGAGGGGGAGCTCTAGCTGTGACAGACAGATGAATCAACGAATCGAACCTTTTGGATCTTTGAGAAAGTTCCAAGCTGCCTGCAGCAGATAGTCAGTCTGAAGTTAGAGTTGAAAGAGTGAACAGCTCAAGTGATTCAAGCAGCTGCTCCTGCGTGGTGCGCAGGGGAAATCGGCGGGAAGGCTGTGTTTGCCCTGCCTGCTACCATCTTCATAAGTGAAGAGACCTTGAGCCTGGTAACGGACTTCTTCAGAATTTGCAGCTTTTGTGATCGGATCCTGATTTGTGACAAACTGAACCCTCCTGAAGTGGACCAAAGAGATTCGCCTTGGTGCGATCGGTCTGCCAGGACTTGAGACTACCGCAGAGCATACGGTTTGCGCAGAGACACTGTAAATTGCAACCGGACTGTCATCCAAACTGTGGTATTTACCTTGCTTTTACTATAAGTGGGCTGAATGCTGGTAGTGGGTCGCGATTTGGTTCCCCACTGCTGGAATGTGTCACGCTTGCTGGAAGCTGATCCAGCACTTACCGGACTGTCTCTGAACTGTTCCCTGGTCTGGGTTTTGCCACCTCAGCCCAGACAGCCGCTCATGCCACAGAGAAACAACCGACAAGTGACCCACCTGGGGATTCGGCTCTCTGCTCAACACCAACTAACAGGATTGGCACCACGGTGCTTCGTGTGGGCCCGGCTTCTCCTGGCTATCCAGCACTTCATCCTGAGGTCTCCATTTCATCCATCCTGCGTCCAGACTTGAGTAGCGTGAGGAAACACCAGGATAGCTCCCTGCAACAAAGCTCAAATCGAAGTGTGTCAACTGACTTAATTGTTGTTGCTAATCATTTTGGGACTGAGCCATCCGACTCCCGATTACAAACTGTGGGTTAAGTGCATGCATGTTTTCTTTTCATCACAGGGCCCCAACCAGCTGGAAGCCCGGCCTACACCGGGCAATGCTTCAGGCTAGGTGTAGTTCCAACTGGGTACCCAGAATGTGTGTGACTGTGTTACAGGGACCTTTGAGTGCATGCCTTATAGCCTGAATTATTCAGATTTCAAATCAACCACCAAATTCTGCCCCCTTCTTTGTTACTGCCCCTTAAATAAATCAGATCTAAATCTTTTTGCACTGAAACTGGTTGTGGTGTACCTCTGTACGAACAGCATTGAATTACTGTTGGTTGTTTTGCTAAATCTTATTTTACAGGGGGTCTCCAGGGCCGAGCCAGCTGAACCAGCCCTGGTGGTAAGTGCAACAAGTGTGGGGTTAAAACTGTTGTCTGGGGCAAATTGCAGTTGTGTATTCTGTAAATCATTTAGGCCACTAGAGGGAAAAGAGGGGGTAACAGTGTTCCGGAGGGCTGTACCCAGGTCAGCTACGCCACCACAAACCCTGTCCTCCGGATGGAGGCACCCATTTCTAGTACCCAGGCCTCTCAACCTGCATCTGGTCACGCAGGCCGGGGTAGTATCCCTTAGGATGGCGCCACCTAGGGGTTACATCTGCAGCTATCAGTTTTTTACTCTGCAGCTGCCCCTTCCCCACCATACAGTAGTGACTTTTTCCCTGACCCTGTCTCTCCCCCTCTTAAAACTGCCCTCACTTTCACAATACCACTTTCTCCGGCAGTGCGTTCCACCCAGCCACCACCCTTTCTGTGAAGTAGTGTCTTCTCATTTCCCTCTTAAGCCTTCCCTCCTCCAATTTTAGATCGTGCTCCCTAGTGTCTCTCCCTCCCTTTAATCTAAAAATCCCCTCTGTACTAACCCTGTTTATGCCCCTCATATATTTGAAGATTTTGATCATATCCCCCCCATCCTCCAGGGAGTACATGTTGAGCTCCCTCAGTCTGTTCTCGTAGGGTTTGTCCTTCATTCCTGTGATCATCCTGGACCCCCTCCAGTAGCTTGACATCCTTCTTTAAGTAGGGATGCCAGAACTGTACGCAGTACTCCAGGTTTGGTCTGACTAGCGACCTGTACACTGGGAGGATAACCTTCCTCCTCCTGGAGGAGATTCCCCTGGCAATACACCCCGGCATCTTATTAGCCGTAGCTGCTGCCTTCCTGCACTGTGCTGAATGGTTCATTTGCCCTCTGATTGGCACTGCAAGATCCTTCTCCTCCTCTGCAGTGGATAATTGTAACCCCACCTCCATCACAGCCTGTAGCAAAACCTTTGGCTTCTGGCTCCCAAGTGCATGACTTTGCACTTCTTTGTGCTGGAACCCAGCTGCTGTGTGTCCTACCAGCACTCGAGTTTATCCAGGTCCTCTTGCAGTCCTAGGCACCCCTCTGTATTGTCCACCACCACACCGATTGTTGTGTCATCTGCAAATAGGCTGATCTTTTCTTAATCCCATTTGTGACGTTAGCAGTAAAGATGCCAAACAGCACTGGACTCCGCACTGAGCCTTGTGGGACACCACCGGTTACAGCCCTCGGATTTGAGAGCTCCCCTCTTACAACAACCTTCTGCTGCCTATCCTGGAGCCAGTTTTTGTCCCACTCCGCCATCCTCTCCCCTACCCCCAGGCTACCCAGTTTGCTAACCAGTCTCCCATGTGGCACCGAATCAAAGGCCTTGCGGAAGTCCAAGTGCAGGACAGCCACTGCCTGGCCCCTGTCGATTGTTACCCAGTCATAGAAGTCAACCATGTTTGTCTGGCAGGATCTACCTGAGACAAACCCATGCTGCCTGCTGTTCTGGAGACCATTCTCCTCCAGAAAGGCTACCAGCTTCTCCTTGAGGAGAGACTCCATGAGCTTCCCTACAATGTAGATTTTATTAGTTCGGGGCACCCTTCCCCGAAGGTTCAGGGCACCCTTACAACAACATTGCAATTGCATAAATACAAAACAAGGTCAGGGACAGTAACAAAACATATACATATCAAATCTCGGACACAGTTAAAAACAACTGAACCTGTTCAACTATCCTAGATGGCCCACCTCAGACCCCAAAGGCCTTTGCAAACAAAAAGGTTTTCAAGTGTCGCTCGAAGACTGCAATAGACGGAGCCTCCCAGAGGTGCCCCGGTAGTGAATTCTCTAGCACCGGGGCAGCAACCTCAAATGCCTGATCCCCAGTGGAGGTGAGACTGACGGGTCTATAGTTCCCTGGCTCATCCTTGGGCCCACTTTTATGGATGGGCACCACATGCGCCATCCTCCAGTCTTGGGGCATGCAACCAGTCCCAAGGGAGGTGCTGAACAAGGCTGCCAGTGGCCCTGCCAGAATCTCCGCCATCTCCCTCGGCGCCCTTCAGTGGATGCCGTCTGGCCCTGGTGTCTTATACACCCTCAGGGCTCTAAGACCTTCTAGCACTCTGCTTACTGGGATTACCCCCTCCCAAGCTCCGCCCCCGTACCCACCCTCCCTTCCCCTGCGGCATTGGCCCCAGCTTCTCCCCGGTAAACACAGAACAGTAGTCATTGAGCACTTCTGCCTGCCCCTCTTCTCCGCCCACCCATCCACCTTGGTCCTAACAATCTGATCCTTACAGCTTCTTCTCTTCCTTATGTACCTGAAGAAATCCTTCTCCCCATCTCTGATCCCCTCTGCCAGCCTAAGCTCCCTAGCTGCCTTGGCTGCCCTGACCGATCTGCTCACCTCTCTTGATTTCTTCGTGTCCTCCTCCTGTCCTTCTCCCTGTTTGGATCTCGTGTATTTTCTGTTGGTGGCCCTTTTTCCCTTAACCCTCCCTAACACCTCCCTGCTTAACCAGCTTGGCCTCTTAGATCTGACCTTTTTGCTTTTGAGCTTTGAACATGAGTTTGTGGCCTCCGCTCACCCAAGTTTGATAATCCCCCATTTCTGATTAGCTTCCATGTGTGGGTGGATGCTGGGGAGGTGCCCCTCCAATATGTCCCTCATCCTTCCAAAGTCTGCCCACCTGAAGTCTATCACCCTAGTCTTGGTACTGACTGCCTTCTTACTCATACTAAGCGAAAACCACTTACCTCCTCCTCCCTTGTTCCTCCATGACTCGCCCTGCCACCCATGACAGGGCCACCCAGGAGTGCTACTTCCTCGGTTGGGTCAAGAATTTGGTCTGGGAGGCAGGTGCCTGGTCGGAAGTGCGGGGCCTGCAAAGGGTTGGTCACCGTCCTGCCGGATGGCCTTATTTTCTCACCCTTTTCTCCCCTCGGGCTTTACAGCATGTAGTGATGCAACGTGCACGTGTGTATTGGTGCATGAGTATGTATGTATGTATGGGCATCTGGCGTCAGTCCCGTAACTCTGTGGCAGACTCTGTTTGCAATAGCACCCAGTCTTCACTAGGTGTCAGTCAAACAGCAGAGGGCAAATCTTCCACTCCACCCACCTCCCCAAAGGAGGAAGGCTCTCTAGTGGGATGCTGATTGATTCTTCCCCACCCAGCCCCCTGCAGCTGGAGTTTATTCCCAAGCTAGAATCACCGGAGTAGTGAGTAGAAGCCCTATGCAACCTGCCCAGCTCACCTGGACTTATTTTCAGTTTAAAATGAAAACAGTCTTAAAAATCTGTGACCGAGGTATAGCAACTCTCTCAGTGTCTTAAAGTAGTAGTAGTAAAAATGTTATTCTGATTTTTAGAAAAGGATGACCCAGTTGAGCCGAGACTCATTTACAATGGGGTCCCATAGGCATAAAACTGACAGATAGTTACACAAGTAAAATATACAGAAAATACACAGAATTTACAATCATTAAAAGAGGACAGGAAATTATTTCTACTTACAGGCATTTGTTAAATACCTATTTCTACATTTTTAATACAGTGAAATGGTGGAAGCCATGGCACTAGGACCCAGGGGAATCCAGGAACCCAGGCCATTCCATAGACGGAATATGTTTTTTTTTGTCCCTGGTTTTCTCCCGCCTCCCCTTCTTCCCATGGCGTAGCCCTCTCATGCCTTGGATGCATGCAGTGATGTCATGCAGAGGGTGCAAACTCCCCTGACCCACCACAGGGGTCGTTGCAATACCGGCAGTACAGCGCCATCCCTCCATGACTGCAGTGCACCTGCTGAGCAGCAGCTGCTGCAGTCATGCCTGCCCCCTGACGTGTCGCCCCGAACTTGCTACAGAACGTGGGTCGCCCTCATGAGAACGCGCCTAGCTGCTAGTGGGCCATGGGGCAGCCATGTTATTTGTTGGGTCTGATATTCTAAACTGGGCAAGTGGTCAAACTATTATCCTTTTGTTTAAGGAATTACTGTTCTGTAAACACAGCACAGGAGGTCATATTCCTAGGAGCTAAAGGTCACATTTGAGCTCTTTTATGAATCTGACCCGTAATAAAGCAGCCCACCAGGTTGACCTTTGTTGTACTGCAATCCTAGGGGACTGGTACAGCAGAAATGCTGGCTGGGATTAATGGTCACTTTCAGATGAGCAATGCATATTAACAGCTTCTAATATAATTAGGTCTTGCCCTTTGTTTAACCTTTCCCCTTCCAACTCAGCCAATGACACAGAGTGACAGCCAGAGATATGTCCTAATTTATCTAGATATGTTTCAAGGGTCAGGAATCAAGTGATACACACAGCTGCAGCCATAAAACATGCCTCACTTTTTGTGGGTAATCGATACGAGGCACGAAGCTAAAGTAATATTACTCCTCAATTGAAATGGTCATTAAACATTTTGTTTTGACATATGCTATAATTGTTTTGTGTTTTTTTGAGGGGAGGGGGTACCGTAAGACCTAATCTGCAAATAAACAGTTGCCAAAACTACATGAAAGTGGCAAAACTTGCTCACAACTAAGCATGAGCCAATGAAACGTTTGTAGTTGGTGAATGTGGTGAAATTTGGCACATTTAGTTTCGAATTAACTCAGCTGAACTGTTGGACCAATCTGGGAACACTTCAGCCTTTGGCCATTTAATTAAAAAAAACACTTTAGCCATTTCCAGGTGCATATGGCTAGTCCAGTGACCACCTCTTCATCACCCAACCTGATCATTTACCACCCTCCTCCTCACTTGGCAGACATTTTTTGATTAAAAAACATTTCTGCCGGCCCAGTGGCGTAAAGGGTTGAGTCGCTGGCGCCTGACCTTGACCCACGCTGGTGACCCAGGTTTGGGAACAGACTCAGGTTGCTGGGGGTCGGCAGGGGGAGGAGAGGATTGAGTGTGCGATGGACTGCTCTCTTATCCTGGTGTGGGATTGGGGATGGCCTTGCTCGGTAGTGGCCCCCAGTGGAGACTGGAAGCACTACACGAGCGGCGTGATGGGGGGGCTGAAAAAATGGAAACCGCTCTGAAGACTTGCAGGATGACGACTGCTGGCCCCAGGCACCTCTGAAGACTCCCCAGAAACCACAAAATGCCTCAGCAGCACCCAGGACCGAAAAATGAATAGTGTGCTGGTCTCCTCCTGCCAGTGCCTTACCCCTCGGAGGAGGGGGACCCACCCAGTGAAGAGTTGCATCGGGCTTCCCTGTGGAAGGCTGCAGATCAGAGGTAGGTGGCCGAGGGGGAGATAGTAGGGGGAATGTCAGTGGGTCATGGTGGCCCGAAGGAGAGGCAGCTCCGGAGCATAGAGGGGAGCATAAATAGGTAATTCAAAAAAAACAAACAATTTCTGTTATCTGGCACTGTGCCAGGGGCTGATGGAAGTTTTTTTTGTTTGTTTGTTTAAACTGAGTGAATGTTCAGGGAAGGGTGTAGGAGACACATCGCATTATAATCTCAGCACTGGCTTGGGAGCCAAGAGACCTGGGTTCGAATCTCACCCCCCCCCCCAGTCACTTTCTTACATTTTGACTCATAGGCCCTCTCAGTGTTTCAGTTCATAAAGCTGCAAGGCTACGTAGAATCTTCCCCCCTTGCCCCACTGGAAAAGGGATGCTGTTTTGCAATCTTAATAGTTTGGGGCGGGGGGGGAATTGTGGCATGTTTTCTGCAGATTTGAAGGAAATGATTTCTTGTGCAGGTTTACTCACTGCTAAGCATTTGGAGTGAAAACTGTAATGCAAAAAAATCATGTGACCTATAGCACCTGTAATTTGGAATCCAACCCAGGATCTCAGAGTATTATGCCAGTGCTTTATCAACTGAGCTATCAGGCCAAAGAGTATCTATACAAGTTTAGTACTTGTCTTATAGTTGGGGTTTACAGCTGCACCCTATCTGGGTGAGCACTACGGGTTAATTTAGTGCTTGTGTTACAGTTAAGTCTTACAGTTACACCCTATCTGGGGGATAGCGGTACAAGTTAATTTAGTACTTGTGTTGTACTTGGGTCCTACAGCTACACCCTATCTGGGTGAGCACCACAAGGTAGTTTTTATCGCTGTTTCCTGTACGATAGCTGAGCCTGACAGCTGCACCCTATCTGGATGAGCACTGTGACCTGACTTAGTATTTTGTTAACTGTGACCCTGTTGTTGGAAAGCCACATCATCTTGGCTTACCTCATTCAGTGGCCTGTATAGGGATGGGGTTCAGACGGGAAGCAGTCAGTTGTGATAGCTATGGGGTGCTCTTCTCTAGGGATATGCACTTGAGAAGGGGACATCCCCCCACCTGCAGGACCATGGCATAGCTCTAGGTTCAGCTGGTGGCAGTAAGGATAGAAATATCTCAGCTGCATCACCAGCTTAGCCTAGGCCCCCCACCCCCTCACACATTCCCACTCCCCCAGAGACCCACTGGTCTAGGGGATGGAGAGTGATGGGGAGCGGGAGAGGGAGGGGAGCAAGGGTAGACATAAGGAGGTTGGCCAATCCAGCAGCATCCAGAGAGTGAACAACTTCGCACCCCTGGAGGTAGCTCAGGCACCTGTCGCCGCTGGGGGGTGGACTCCAAGTAAGTCAATGGAAAGGGCAGGGCAATGTGATGGCACCCAGGGGGAACAAGTCTACTAGGAGAGTCTTGATAGATGGGGTCTCGATGATTAGAGGGGTAGAAAGAGTGGATGAAAGGGGGTTGGATGGGAGCAGAATGGTCCGGTGCCTTCCAGGTGCACTTGCCATCAGAGATTTAAACAGGATAGAGAGGATGGTGGAAAGGAACAAAGGGGATCTGGAAATGCTGGTGCACCTGGGTACCAATAATCTGGTGAACCAGATGATGGAGAAAGTTAAATGGTACTTCCATAGACTGGGGGACAGATTGGTGGCACACTCAGCATTGCTGGCCTTTTCCAAAGTCCTCCTTGTTTGGGGCAGAGAGGGAAAGCAGGATAGGATAAGGAGTGATGTAATTGAGGAGTTTAATTGGTGGCTCAAGGGATGGTGTCAGAAGAAGGGGTACTACTTTGTGGGGGATCGGAGGGACTTCTGGGATGGGAGACTCTCTGAGGGTAACAGACTTCACCTGACAAGAGAGGGGGGCCTGCACGCTGGGGAAGAAGTCTGACGTCTATATCAGATGTTTAAACTGACTGTGGGGGAGACTGGAACTAGGGGAATCACAGTGACAGGTGAGAGGAAGGGATCCTAGCTAGTACTCCCTCACATCTGGGGGTTGTGGCTCCAAGTGGACTAGGGGAGTAGACATTAGAGAGACATAACACCATAAAAAAAAAAAGGATGAAACCACAAGGAAAGCACATAGGTGGTGGTGATGGAAGAGAAGAGGTTAGATGGCGAGGGCATGCCTTAATACCAGGAGCTTGGGCAACAAAATCAGGGCACTCCAGGCACTGATGGCAGGCACTGAGGTGGACCTAGTGGCCATCACCGAAATGTAGGCTTCGGATACTAATAACTGGGACCTGACGGTCCCTGGGTACTCATTGTTTAGGAGGGATAGAGGAACAGTTAGAGGGAGAGGAGTAGTCCTTTTTGTCAAGGAGGGTATTGAGGTGGCGGAAGATGGGTGCATCAGGGGTAGTAATGGGGAGACTGAGTTGCTACAGGTCCAACTCTTGGCAGCCTCAGGAAGAAACTGCACTTGTAGCTGGTCTGGTGCCACTGAGGGTTGAGGCACTGGACACCACACCTCATGCCGGTGACCCAGGTTCGGGAATGGACTCAGGTCATACGAGGGTCGGCTGGGGTGAGGAAGAAGAGATCGTCCGACGACAGCTCTCCTTCCTCGGGGGGGGGGACAAAGTAGCATGCTGTAGACTGACACCCAGCGGAGGCTGGGGGTCAGCATAGGTGCACTGTTCAGAATGGGGTGGACCCACACACAGGGTGTAAGACTGCCTACGCAGAGGCATGGGCAGTCGCCCTGCCCATTGCAAGTGCGTGGGTCCGGGGATCTGGGGAGAAAGCCGGAGGAAAAATACCTCACAGTGGTAGGATGGTGACCAAACCCCTGCAGGGTCCACACTGGTGGCTGGGCAGCCATTCCAAGCCATGGATGGCTAAGGTAAGATCCTGGAGGAGCCGGGTGACAGAGTGGGGGGAGGGGTAGTAGGATCAGGGCCGCCACAGGGAGATTGGGGAGTAAAATGTAAATGAAAAAATTAAAAAAAAAGAAACTGCACTTGAGTGTAATCTATAGACCTTCAAGACAAGGGAAGAGCGAGACAGAGAGCTCAGAGAAAAACCTGAAAGAGGGCAAAGGGGAAAGTAATGCTGGTGGGTTATCCGAACCTGCCAGGCATCGACTGGGATATTCCAGTGGCCAGATGCACTGGACGTCAGACCTTGCTGGATGCCTTCCAGCAATGTCTGCTGGTATAGCTAGTTAAGGAACCCACCAGGCAGATGGCAATTCTCAGTGTGGTGCTCACCAACTCAGAGGTGGCAGGAGCTGTGAGAACAGGGGAGTCACTGGGGAACATAACTCCATTTCATTTGAACTGGCCCTTGGGTCCAGAAAACCCCAATTGAGAGCTGAAGTTCTGGATTTCAGAAGGGCAGACTTCAACAGGCTGAGGGAGCTAGTCAGAGAAAAGTTAGTCAGAGTGGACAAAATGGGGGGGTTGGAAGAGAGATGGGGGCAATTAAGGGAGACATTCTCGGGGCATCTAAGCTATGCGTGAGAATGGTAGCCAAAAAGGCCAGGTTCAAGAGACTTATGGTTCTCAGCAAGAGTCCAGGAAGCAGTGAGGGCAAAGAAAAAGGCCTTCTACAAGTATAAGAAAAGCAGGGGGAGGAAGACTGGGGAGATTACATACCGAAAAATAGGGAGGCAAGAGGGCAGTTAGGGAGGCAAGAGGGCAGTTAGGGAGGCAAGAGCAGACACCGAGCTGCGTATTGCAGAGGGGGCAAGAGTGGAGAAAAAGTTCTAATATATTAGGGAAAAAAGGAAGAGAGGAGGGGGAATCATAAAGTTAGCAAGGGGGGTAGGGTGATAGAAGAGGACGGGCATTAGCCATCCTTAATGATTACTTTAGCTCAGTTTTCACTAAGGAGAATGGTGGACCATTGCCAGCGAGTGGCATCAAAGCAGTCACTAAGGGGGTTCTGGAGATGAGGCAGCTAATATTTAAAATCGAAAGGGTCTGGAAAGGGCTGGTAGCACTAAAAATAGACAAGGCCCTGGAACAAGAGGGGTTGCATCTGAGATTACTCTGGGAGCTGGCAGCAGAACTGGTTGAACCCCTGGTAGATCTATTCAACAGCTCTCTAAGGACAGGGGTAGTTCTGAAGGATTGGAGGGTGGCAGACATAGTTCCGCTCCATGGGGGGAGGCAACGAACATGTGGGGAACTACAGTCCTGTCAGTCTTACCCCTATTGTAGGGAAGCTGATGGAGTCACCGGACAAAGAGGACCTTGTGGTCTGCTTGGAGAGAAATGGGCTCCAGGATAGTAAACAGCACAGATTCGTGGCAGGGAGGTCTTGTCAGAACAACCTGATAGTTTTCTTTGACTGGGTGATAAGGGAATTGGATAGGGGCCATGCTGTGTATGTGCTCAACTTCAACTTCAGCAAGGCTTTTGACTCAGTGCCTCACAGATGCTTGCTGAAAAAGATGGAGGATCTGGGTGCAGCTAAGATCATAGTAAACTTGGTACGTAACTGGCTAAAGGGGAGAAAGTGGAGGGTTGTAGTCAGTGGGGTCAAGTCAGCAGAGAGGGAGGTCATGAGGGAGGCACCATAGGGATCTGTCCTGGATCCAGTCCTCTTTAATATATTCATTAGGGACATTAGTGAGGTTATCCAGGGCAGGCTGTGTCTCTGCGCAGATTACACTAAACCCTGTGGGAAGGTGGATAGTGATGAGGGAATCTGGGAAATGCAGAGTGACATGCAAATGCTCGAGGGGTGGTCTAAGGTTTGGCAGTGGAAATTCAATGCCAAAAAGTGTAAGATAATGTACCTAGGGAACAAAAACCCCAGGACAGAGTACTGGATGAATGCAGTGCACCTTAGCACTATGGGTGAGGAACGGGACCTTGGCATTATCATCAGTGACTCTCTCAAACAATCGAGTCAGTGCAACATGGCATATAGTAAAGCGAGTAGGATGCTGGGTTGTATTGGGAGGGGAAATTGTAGCAGAAAAGAGGTACTACTTCCCCTATATAAATCCTTAATGAAGTATTAACAACAAAAATGGAAAGGAACCTGAGGGTAGTCATATCAGATGACCTAAAAGTGGGCAAGCAATGTGAGAAGGCAGTAAGGATGGCTGGGGGGATACCGGGATGTATAGGGAGAGACATCACCAGTAGAACACCGGAAGTTGTTATCCCTCTGTACAGACAGTTGGTGAGACCCCATCTGGAGTACTGCGTTCAGTTCTGGAGACCCCATCTCCGCAAGGACATAGGATGGAGGCAGTCCAGAGGAGGGCAACTAAAATGGTGCAGGGTCTGCAACAGAAGCCACATGAAGACAGACTAAAGGAGCTTAATATGTATACCCTTGAGGAAAGGAGGGAGAGGGGGGACATGATACAAATGTTCAAGTACCTCAAGGGAATCAGCAAAGTCCAAGATGGTAGCATCTTTCAGAAAAAGAGATGTGCAAGAACAAGGGGACACAATTTGAAGGTAGAGGGGGGATGACTCAGGGGCAATGTGAGGAAGTATTTTTTCACAGAGGGGGTGGTGGATGCATGGAGCGGCCTTCCTGAGGAGGTTGTGGGGTCAAAAACAGTGGGAGAATTCAAGAATGCATGGGACAGACATAAGGCAATTCTGGTGGGGTGGTAGGAAGAAATAGGCTGTTGGTTAACTAGGATCTGCAGCTTATCCGTTAGGTAGGGAAATGGGCAGACTAGGTGGGCCAAATGGTCCTTATCTGCTGTGAAATTCTATGTTTCTAAGCCACACCTGGAGTACTGTGCCCAGTTCTGGAGCCCTCACCTCAGGAAGGATAGAGATAGGCTGGAGACAGTGCAGCGCAGGGTACCAAAAATGATTCAGGCCAACAGGGCAGGTCCTACGAGGAGCGCCTCAATGAACTGAACATGTGCTCTCTGGAGACCAGAAGGGAGAGGGAAGACTTGATAGATACCTTCAAGTTCCTAAAAGGAAAGAACAAGGTGAACTGTAAGGAACTATTTAACTTGAATACTAGTTCACAGTCATGTGGACAGGAGTGGAAACTGACAGGAGGGAGGCTCAGAAGAGACATAATGAAGTATTATTTTACAGAAAGAGTGGTGAAGCCTTGGAGCAGTCTGCCTGCCAAAGTGATGGGTGCTAAAACCATTGGTGGGTTCAAACACAGTTGGGACAGAATGAAAGGTAAAGTGGTTCCTCAGGGTGGCAGAAACTGAGAGAGGAATGGGGGAAGGATTAAGGGCCTGGTGGGACAGTAGTTCCTAGGGCTGAATTGGGAACTTAGGCAGACTGGATAGACTATTGGTCTTTTTTCTGCTGTCATTGGCTATGTTTCCATGCATCTTGAATAGCTGGAGCATTCCGCAGTCAGTTTCTTTCTCAAACTGAACATCTTGCAGCTGGAAACAATTTAGATGGCACTAAATTATTATGATTATTCTCATCAGCATTTCACTGTCTTCAGAAATACCCTCACATTCAGACCTGGTTTCAAACACAGGACTATAAGACAAGTTGATCATGAAAAAGTTTTGTTTGACAGCGAGAGTAATTGAGCCATGGGACAGTTTGCCAGCTGAGGTGATGAATGCCAAGGCCATTAATGGTTTCGAGCACATCTGGGACAGAGTAAAGGACTTCACAGAAACAGAGACAATGACAGCAGATAGAAAGAAGGGTCACATGCTTAAACTAGCAGGGGAAAATTACAGGACTGATCTTAGGAAAGGATGGCCCTCGCAGAGAGCGGTCTCACATTGGAATGGTCTCGCTGAAGTTGTGATGCATAGTGAAAACCCACTCATGTTTAAGAAAAGATCAGATAAACACATGGGTAATGGGAACATACACGGATACATTTACTGTGCTCTAACAGGCAGTTGCCTTCATTGGTCTGTATTGTTCTTATGTTTTGTAGCCAGTAATGGAAGAATTTGTTACTTAATCTTTGATAAATGGAACAGGCTTTGCAAAAAGGGCACCATGTTTGGAACGGAATGCTGCCACTCAATAGATTTACCTATCATTTAACTGCTTAACACCATGTTATACCTTAACAGAAACTCTCCCCTTGCTTTTCTTTACATTAGAAAAAAAGAGTTGGCAGTTTTTGTTTACTTAGAAATAACCTGACACTTTCCCATACTAAACTGTTATATTTTACTCTTTGCTAGCAAAGCCTTCTTATGTAATGCTATTTATTGTTATTGTGCAGTTGGAGTATGGCTTATATCGAAACAAATAAAAACTTATTATGGAAATAAATCTAAAAGAAATGATAAAGCAGGTGCAAAGCAAGCAAAGGGGCATTTACAATACGGTGTACATGCTTCTGCTCAGGGAGATCATAAGGCTGTGCAGCCTGAAGTGTTACTACTATGAGGATGACTTCCTGCTGTATCTTTCTTTTGCCCCTGAGAAGGGTATCAGTGCTGTGCTTGGAGCAATCCTTGGAGAGAATCCAATCCCGGCTGGCCTGGAATCTGGCTGGCACTGAACTCAGGGAAGACTGAACTGCTCCCGGTAGGGGAATGACTGGCAGTTGTCTGCTTTGAAAAATGCAGCCTGAAGCTCCTTGCCTTTGACAGGGGTCAGCTGTGGGTGGAGCAGCATTTATTGCCCAAGTGCTCTCTGTAGTCGAGGGCTGCCTTTATCATTTAGGAAACATTGCCAGACAAGGAGCATGTGGCCACATCTGCGCCTGTCTCTGATGTCATTCTGACTCGTGTCAACCCTTATCCAGATATCCGCCTCCATCTCGCTGGTATCTGCGGCTCAGGCAAACAAAAATGTTGCGAGACAGTGAGTACGTCTATTGCCTGGACATCTTTTGGACTTGGCTCCATGCGGAACAAATGGGAAAGACAGCTTGAGACTTCACCACCACAGCAGCCCCTTCCCCCCATACCCCGGATGGCTGACCAACGAGTTGGCAAATCCCCTGTTGACCCAGATTGCCAAGCTACTCTCATGGAAAGTATCATGATGAACATTGAGAGCATCCAGAAAACTGTGACAAAGACCCAAGATATGACGGTGGCTCTTACTGGGAGGGCTGCAGAGACACAGATGAGACTTGCTGCCACTGAGATTATTCACCTATAATCACACACCCTAAAATGCCTTATTGTATATATAATTCACACCACCTCATGTACTGTTCTCTATATAATTAGCTATTAGCAGAATCAACAGTAAACCACTACTACAATTCACCAATGCAATGAAGGTTCTGCACAGAACTAGGATCTGGGTTGTACTCAGGGTGTAGCTTGAATACTTAATTTGCACAAAGCCTAAGGGTAGGGTGTAAAAGTGGGTTCTATAGTAATAGATGAGAATAAAGACAGCCCCTGTCATAGGAAACAGTGGGACAACACCGGCTGGTAAACTGCAAATTAATAAAAGCTAGATAGGGTGTTAGGGGTACCTCAGAAATTAAGCAAAAAATAAATGTGTGTGTAGTGGTGGTGGTGGGGGGGGGGGTGGAGGCTAACTCTGGCCTTAAAGTTAATTTCTCAGCCTGTAATGTAGGTGTACCCAGATAGGGTGTTACAGGTCTAAGCACCTCTTTCGAGGAGTGCTTACTAAAGTGACCCTCTCCTCTCTCTTCTTCTATATTTTGGCCTGGGGGGGGAGGCTTGACATCTGCCATTCTGGTAGAGTCAGCCTGGGCCCCCGAGGTATTTATTTGCCAGTTTTTGGTGCATATAGAAGGCCAGTGGGAGACAGGCATGGGAAACAGTAGGCCAGGACCCTGGCCATGGCCTGGGATTCAGGCCTTGGCAACTAGGCGAAGATGTTCCGCTCGGAAACTGGAAGGGTGGCGTAGTGTTCTGCAGCCATGTGGGACTAAGTCCGCGTTAGTGGGAGCTGCAGCCTGGGGATAGTTAGGGGGGCCTGCTTTGTGCTCCAGGGCACTGGGGCGGAATGGGCCTGGTCCCAAGAGGTGAAGCTTGGACTTGACAGTGGGGATGCTACAGTGGTAGAAGCTTGTGGCGTGGGGCAAGGAGGTGGTGGCAGCCCCTGCCCCTTTACCCGGTGTGGCACCCCATCCATTTGGAAACAGCCTGCAGGGAAAGAGAGGATGGCCTGTACGTCCCCTTGATTGTCTGTGATTATGCTAGGTCTGGGGAAGCTGTGGGCCCAGGTTCCATTGCCCTGTGTTGCAGGAACGAAGTGTTCTTGGGGAAAGTGAAGTGCTGCAGACTGTTAGTCCATCTCTCGTGAATATGTGAGGAGCAGTGCAGGGAGTCGAGCTGCCAATGCGTAGGCTGCAGTGTGTGTGTGTCGTAGGTGACCTACCCTTGTTGTTGCTGCCCAAAGTACACAGCCCCTCTGCTCCGGTGAATCTTAGCTGCTAGGCCAGTTTGGCCGAAAGTAAAGTGTCATGTCGGTGGCCACTGATTATGTTGTCTGTCTCCATGCTGTGCCCCCAGTTCCTGAGAGCTGCTGTTTAATGTTTTAAATAAATTAATTGTGTTATACTTTAAATTTTGAGTGCCCTCCTGCTGTTTATGAATTAGGACTGCCTGTTAACATCTGATGCTTTTACAGCCGGATTCTCAGTGTGCCATCTCTTTCTATCACTCCTTCAGGCTCCTTGGTGCTGGTAGAGGCCCAGAGGTAAAAGGAACCCGGCAGTATCAACTAACAGGTTTGTGCCATCTTTTTCTGTTTTAGTCTGGATGGACTACTGCAATGTGAGGTACCCCTCCCCCTTCTTTCCATCAGGCCCCTAGACACTGGTGGGGAGGGGGTCTTACACAGGTGCGCCATAAAAAATTTAGCAAACAGGCAAGATGGGTAAGAGGCTAACTGGTAACACAATTAGGCAAACAGTGGGACACATCTGGTATGCTTCAAATTCACAAGCCAAGTATTGAAGTCAAATGCTGACCTTGAATTACAGGTAAACCTACATAGGGTGTTACTGGCGTACATACACATAGACAGGGTGTTACTGAGGTACCCTAGATATCTAGCAAAGCAATCAGGATGGGGAAAAAGACTAACTGGCAACACAAATAATTGTAAGCAGTCTAATAGTCCCAAAAGGCAGGTAGCAACTTACACTCTGTAGCAGTCCTGGGAGTCTTGAAGTTGGCGATGCGGGGTGGCAGCATACCTGGTCCACAGCTGCCACACCGCCGACTCTAGGCAGACATGTAGATACCCTTTGCACTGTGACCCTTAGCACGGAGGACCACAGCACAGAGGACTGCTGGAGGAGACTGTGCTTTTGGGCTGGTGTCGGATATCCTGAGCTTGCTGGCAGCTCACCTGATTGGTCTGGCCAAAAAGGGGAGGCACAGCTTCGGAGGAGCAGAGCTGGGATTGCTCCCCACTCTGTAGGTCCGAGGTGAGCTCTGTTCAGGCTGTGAAAAAGCACTTTTGGACCTGAGTTGGCAGAGCCATCATAAGACTTGAGAATTTTCCATTCAAGTCTCCCAGCAGTTGGGGGGACAGGGTCAGCAGAGAGTGACAGGGAAACAGAGAACTAGATTTGAACATATCAGCAGGCATAGCTATATCTGCAGGTGAGAATTTTAATTTAAAATGTTAACTTTATTTTAGTTGGTTTTCTTTTTTAGTTAATACAGTCTGTTTAGTTTCCTTTGATTGTATCATTTCTCGTGTGCAAAGGTTACATTTTTTAGCTTTTTCTCTCAGCTATGGTCGTCAGGGATATACCCTGGTCAGGCCTGTTAGACCCTGTCTTCCCAGTGTCCAAGTCCAGCCCAGTGTCCCCCCATGGGTCTGTCCTGCATGGCAGGGGCTGCAGAGGAAGGGGCAATGCTTCCCCCCAGATACAGGTCACTGTATGGACAGGGCTGCAGTGCCGGCTGGCACTAGGACCCAGGTGACTCCTTGGAGCCCAGGGCATCATAGCCCCAGTTTTCTCCCTGGTACCTGCCTCTTTCTGGCATGGGCATAGACCATTGAGTGGCCTTGGCTGCATGTGGCGATGTCCTGCAGAAGGAGCAAGCTTCCTTGGATCACCATGGGGGTCTCTGTGCCACTGGTTCCCAACCCCCTTTCTCCCCAGTGGCAGTACCCTCCTCAGCAGCAACTGCTGTGGGCCTGCCTTGCCTCCTGATGTGGTGTCCTGAGCTTGCTCTCGAAATCAGCTTGCCTGCATGGTTGCGCAATCAGGGCACACCATGTATTCTTACATCACATATTTAATATACTTGCCTACTTCATGTCTCATGATAATGTGCGGACATTTTGTAATATATTATCAAAGCAATACAGCATGACAGGGTGTGCATTATTGTGGGATAATGGCACATCTTGGAAATTAAGCCCGAGGTGAAGAAGAGGGCTTTACACACCCAAGAAGTGCTGTTATCCCTCAATTACGAACACCCTGGAATGCCTTATTGGGATTATAAAATGGCTTCCCTGATATTCTCATTTTAGGACCAAGTAATGAGATTCAGCAAGTTCAGCATTTCTGACCTGTGCTGTTGTGCTGGGAAATCAGCACGGGCATGTGACTGGATTCCACCAATCACAGTACAGTATTTCTCTTACCCATTTAATAATACATATTATAAAAAGGGGTTTGAGAACTAGAGCTTTTTGATTGGCTGTAAGCATTTTGTCAGCCTTATGTTTATTTTTTATTAACATACATGTAGAGCCTAATCACATGCTGAACAAAATTATGAATGTTTTAAAAATATGAAGTTCTTAAAAATGCACAATTTCAGCACATAGCACCGTTTTGTCCAAACTAATCATTTAAATAATGTGACTGTTTGGGCCTTCCCTATGGTAAGGAGAGTCGAGGTGCTGGATGCCACACCTCCCACCAAGCCAGTGACCTGAGTTTGGAAACAGACTGGGGTTGCTGAGGGTTAGCTGGGAAGGGAGAGGATCGAGTGTCTGTCTGACTGCTCTCCTCTCCTCTCCTGGGGAGGCAAAACAGTTGTACCACTCCGGTACTGCCACCATATGTAGCTGTGGTGGCAGGGCAGGGGGAGCAGCTCAGTGAGGACGTGGTCAGCAGCAGGCCCTGTAGTGTACGTGTGCCTTCACCAGCATGCGTACGCCATGTGATTGCATGCTGTCGGTCTGGGGAAGAAGAACAGAGAACAGCTGAAGCATGCCTCTGTGACATGTCTGTCTGCCAATCTCTGGCCCACACGATCACATGGGACTCCTGCCTCAGTTTTGGACGTGGACCGGGGGTGATCATGGAGGGAAGTCAGTGAGGGACACTCAGAGGCAAGTAAGTTCCAGGGTAGGTGGTTGCCAGTCGGAGGATGTGGAGCGGAAGCCAAGGAACATGGCCTGTATCCAGAGCTGAAGAAATAGCTTTGTTGAAAAAACAGTTTTTAAAAGAAGGTGCAATTTCAACCAAAATTGCCAATTATAAACAACATGTTCTAGTTTGTAAAACTGCGTGAAATTAAGCAAAACTGGCACACTTTCACCAAACGTGCACAAAATAGATTTTTCTAATGATACAGAGGTACATAGGCCACCAGGGAACACACTAGCCAACCACCCAGGCAAATAAATTCATTGTTTTAATGGCATTCAGATGTTATTCCAGATATACATGGAGAAGATATGGTCATCCTTGCTGCTCTCATCTGTGAAACCTGGGTTCACGTGGTGATGTGGGTTACCTGCACTGGGGACAACAAGGGCGGGGGCTGCACACATCAGGGTGGGGAAGAGCTCTGCTCCTGGAGAAGCCAGGAACAGATGGCCTAGTGTTTCCACAAACCCTGCTGGCTAACCACAGAGCACTGTTGGCATGGCATGCGAAGGCAGCATCTCTCCCAGCCAAAGGACAAGGTGTGAACTCAATGATGCAGATAACTTGGGGGGGGGGGTGGAGCTTAAGGGGGAAACCAAGGCAAAGTGGACACTGGGGAAATAAACAAAATGACTACTCACGTGTGAGTACTGCTGAATCTCTTTTGTTTCATTCTATTTATCCTCCTATGCTCTGTTGGCCCTTGGCACCCCTCCTTCTCAGGACCCCGTCACCCCATCACCCTACTTTCTCCTGGGACTTACTTTCCCACATGTTGCGCTTATGACTTACCCCTATGATGGGGCCCTTAACTGGGGCAAGTCCTTTGGGAGTTGTATCCAGTTGCTAGAGAAGAACAGGTCAATGGTTATGAGGCCTGTGGGTGCAGCAGCCGTCATAGTGCTTGGTCGAGGGTTATCCTTTGAGTTTTGGTCCTCCTCAAGGATCTCTTGCGCTGGGATGCCAGGACCGTCGTGTGCATGCACGTCACCATCAACGCCAGAGACATCCTCCCCAGCCTGTGATCCCAGCTGCACCTCCCCCCATGGTCCCCCGGGGGAGTTGCTGTAGTGGGGAACTGAAACCCCCATAGGAAAGAAGCATCTGCTCAGACATTTGACTTTCCTTCCCCATCCCAGCCAGCCCCCGACGATCTAGGCTAGCTCCCGATCCCAGGTCTCTGGCATGCCAAGCAATAGTGCTACCCTTGCACTGACTAACCAGCCTAGGTAAATGTTTTAAGGAAAAGATGAGAAGAATTTATTCCAGTACAAAAGCATTGGAGTTCCACAGAAATCCCAAGATGAACATTTTGTTTTTTGCAGCGGCTTCTTACTCAGAACATAGCGGCCCATCTATGTAAAGCTTGTTTTTTTGTTAATCATTCTTTCTTTATGCCCCTCCTGCACCCCAGGTGAGCCTGTCCCTCAGGGTTCCCCAAGGTGCCTGGCTGTACTGAACTCCACTCCCCTTTAGCCACCTATCTCCATACTGCCTTGTTCTCAGACTTGCCCAGGCAGGGAAGGGGGTGGGGTCTCCCTCCTTCCAGAACAAACTTATTCAGGTTGATGGCTGAGGGTTCCAGGTCACCCCAAATTCAATTCCCAAGGGGCCATTGTCAGGCTGGCTGTGGAGTCTTTCCTTGTTTCTCCTTGCCAAAAGGATGCAGGCAGGCACTGGAGAGCCAAGGGGTGTGTGTGTGTGTGTGTGTGTATGTATGTATGTATATATATATATATGCGTGTGCGTGCGTGCAGAGGCGTGCTGCTGCACCAGTGTCCAGCCTGCGTCACTCGACTGCACTGCCACCTGTGGTCACCCAGGTGGCAGTGTTGCAGCAACAGCGACAACCCTCTCACCCCAGAGGAAGAAAGAGTCCCTTGGGATGCTTATTCTCCCCCCCACCCACGCTGGCCCCTGACAACCCAAGCTCATTCCCAAACTTGGGTTGCCGGCATCGGGAATGGTAGCACTACCACTGCGCCAACGGGCCAGCTGTTATCAATGTACAGCTTGTTGTTACACTAGAAATCATGAGGTCACCTTTAGCCAGCCAGGATTGTTTATTTCTAAAAATTGCAGACCCTAACCAGACGAGACACTGTAACTGTACACATCACTCTGTGACACTGCATTTGCTAAAAAGGCCGCCCACCTACGCTCTCACTGAAGCCCATGAAAGTCATCCATTTGCTGGTAAATCGTGGTCTGCTGGCTGCAGTGCCAAACTGTGAACCAGGATACCGAGGTTCAAATCTGACAGTTACCAGCACTTAATTGCTGTGTGACCCCAGAGCAAGTGACTTAACCTCCCAATGATTAGCATCTGTATTTTTCTTAATCCATAGTATGTCTGTTCTCTTGGAATCTCCATGTGTGCTTAAAAAGGGCAGAACCCTTCTGCATCCCTCACATCTGAGATTATAACACACCATGGAATACAGTTTGAATAACAGGCGCTATTCAAACCCAAAATCCTTCCTCCTAAATGTGCACCCACTGAGGGGATAGGGGAGGTGCTGACATTTCTTGGAGTGCTGGGCTCCTCCATGTTTTGTTGGCTGGGAATTGCTCTGCTGTACCATATACATGAAACATATGTTATTTTTGTTCTTTAGGACTGCTAATTATTCAGCTTCAGGGCTTCATTACAGAAAACCCCTGTGTTTGGGGGTGGGAGTGGGGGAAGGGGCTGCAGAGCACATGAACAGAACATTGGTTGCCTTGGAAACGGGGGTCTCTGTAAATGCAGTGCTGTGTTGGATGGAAATATGTTTTTTTTTGGTTTTTTTTTATCTCCCTGGACTGCACAATAATTGCATTTGGTTCGTAAGCAAACCAGTTATAATAATTCTAATTAACAAGTGGAACTGTGGTCTGTCCTGCAATAACCGACATTCAAGTGAGCAACAACACACAACTGGGTGGGGGCTGTGCTCAGTGTACCATGGTAACTGGTGCTGGAAGGGGGAAGGGGAAATGGTTTAACTAGGAAAGACACATTAAGCCAAAGCTTGTTTCCAGGTGTGACCTGGGAGCACAAGAAAGTTAAGTGACTTGCCCAGAGTCACGCAGTATGCAATTGGGGGCTGTGGGATTTAAACCCAGCTCTCCAGGTTTTCAGCTCAGAGCACTAAACCACAACGCTATACTGCCTCCTAGAATTCAGTGCCTCAGCTGGGAATTGAACCTAGGCCACCTGGAATACCTTTCTGGTTGCACTACCAGCTGCATCACCAAGGCAGCTGGAGCCACGAGGGGTAGCGGAGTGGCTTCAGCCGCTGTAACCATGGTATACTGAGCGTAACCCAAAAACTCAGGGGTGTGTTGTTGCACTTATAAAATGAGAATTGCTATTACATGTAAAAGGAAAGGCTGGGAAAGTGAATAGAGTGATGGCATGCATAGGGAGGGGGTTTAGTAGCAGAAGGAAGAAGGTGATTCTGCCCCTCGACAGTTCCGTGGTCAGACCTCTCCTGGAGTACTGCACAAAGTTCTGGAGCCTGCATGTGAAGAAGGACAGGGACCTCTTGGAAGCTGTGCAGAGGACAGCCATGAAGATGATTCATGGGAGGATGTAAAAGGAGAGGCTAGAGTCTCTCATTATGTACACACTGGGGGCCAGGGGAGAGAGAGGGGGACAGGATAGAGACCTTTAAGTGCCTACGAAGTATTGAAGTGGACAGCAGTGCCCTGGACACAAGACGCGAAGGCAAGGTCACGTGGATGGAAACTGGAGGGGGGAACTTTAGGAGGGATGTTAGGAGGTGCTTCTTTAAAGAAAGGGTTGTGGCCAAAAGGTTTAAGAGGAAACAAAAAAGTATATATACATGGGACAGGATATTCAAATGGCACCAAATGCGTTTAAGTCCTGGGGTTGCGACGTTCTCCCAGTTAGCAATCAGGATTTTCTATCCCATGTGCCAACTGGGCAAGTTAGACCAACTGTCTCTGGTCTAGCTTACGGCAATCCCGGTTACTCTTCTTATGCAGCTTGCGCCAAATATTTAGTGGAAGCTGCAGTAAATCAGGTAAACTGTCACAGCTGCGCCTGATCTACCAAAACGGGGCACAGTTACTGCAAAGGTGTTTGGCACAGCTGCACCAAAAACAAACAAAAGTTTGACAGGAGGGCTTGTCTCAAACCCTGCATCGCCCTTTGAAAATCGGGCCCACAATATCATGATAGCAGCAGCCCTTAAAGCAGTCACTCAGAAATGGTTGCAGAATGTTAGTCCAAAGAGGGCTGACTCGATTTCAAACTGCAAAAAGATAAAAGTGCAGGAGGAAATGACTGCAAATGGAACCAGCTGTTTAATACAAGGTGGCTACCGTCTGCCAACATGTTACAAGACTTAGAAGGTACCAGCGCACTTGAACAACTGCTATGTTGAAAAGGGTGCACGCGAGTTCAGAGCTCTTTCCTGGTAATCTGAAACAGAGTGGAGAGGTACATGTTTTGCTTTAAAAGTTTTTCTAGCCCAAGTTCCAAAGCACCCTGTCATCAGCTGATTTTATCTCTCGCCTGAGACAAAGACAATAGGTGGAGCACAGAACACAAAATGACATTGTATAAAGACTGGACTCGCACACAGTTTAATTGATTTCACCGCATATGTATGACATTTTATTTTTTTTTTATTTAATATTTGATCACTAGGCAAAGAACCCAAGGGCATCAAATGCCCATTTTCATGGGCGACCCGGATATAACAACACAACACAAACGAATAAGTTAACGACAACAAGAAATATGTATGTTTTGTGAATGGTGCTTCATGGAAATGTTAATGAATTTTTGTTTTAATGCAGCCTTTTTTTGCAGTTAGTGCTATTTATGCTACCCCAAGCTGGCCCCATCATCAGGCACTAATCCCCCCCCCAGCCCTGTCACCCTGGCCCTGTGAGGACTTACCATCCAGTTCCTCAGTTCTTGTCTTCTCCACAGCCCTCCCACCCATGGTGGGGGCAGCCCCCTTTGGTCATGAAATGGATCCTCAGATGGGAGACATGCCATAGAGTTGGGTGCGGACTGTGAAGACTGCAATGGGTTGGCCTTATCATGCTGGCCAGTCATATTTTTTCTTCCTGTTACATTCCCCTGGGAGGGTGGAAAGGTAATGCCACCTAGACATGCCTGCGCACAGTCCTGCATGTAGGACGTCGGCAACTGCCACTTCTCTCACCACTAGATTACTGTCCGTGGGTGCCTAAGTCCCAGCTGCTGCTAAGGGTTAGTACTACACCAGGCACAGCAGCCCTCCCTCCTTGGAAGAGGGGAGCAGTCCTCCCCATCCCCGACCCTCCACCAACCTACATTCATTCCCGAACCTGGGTCACTAGCACTGCAAGCAGTAGCACTATCCCTACGCAGGCAGGCCAGCTATTCAATAAAACCTTTCTAAAGTTTACAAAAGTAATGCATTAGCAGCTGGAGTGAGTGACACAGTGTCCGTCGCTGGCTTCGAACACAGATGAGATAGGCAAACAGGAATAGTCCCAACCAGAAATGGTTGGGTGGCTGGGCAATCGAGGGAAAGGCAGGTACTGAGCAGACTAGCTCGGTCCAGCATTAGGCTGGGTGTGGGTGCAGGCAGGTACAGGGCAGACTAGCTCTGGTCCAGTATTAGGCTGGGTGTGGATGCAGGCAGGTACAGGGCAGACTAGCTCTGGTCCAGTATTAGGCTGGGTGTGGATGCAGGCGGGTACTGAGTAGACTAGCTCCGGTCCAGCATTAGGCTGGGTGTGGATGCAGGCGGGTACTGAGCAGACTAGCTCCAGTCCAGCATTAGGCTGGGTGTGGTTGCAGGCAGGTACAGAGCAGACTTGCTCCAGTCCAGAATTTGGCTGGGTGTGGATGCAGGTGGGTACTGAGCAGACTAGCTCCGGTCCGGCATTAGGCTGGGTGCAGATGCAGGCGGGTACTGAGCAGACTAGCTCTGGTGCAGCATTAGACTGGGTGTGGATGCAGGCGGGTACAGGGCAGACTAGCTCTGGTCCAGCATTAGGCTGGGTATGGATGCAGGCAGGTACAGGGCAGACTAGCTCCAGTCCAGAATTTGGCTGGGTGTGGATGCAGGCGGGTACTGAGCAGACTAGCTCCGGTCCAGTATTAGGCTGGGTGTGGATGCAGGCAGGTACTGAGCAGACTAGCTCCGGTTCAGCATTAGGCTGGGTGTGGATGCAGGCGGGTACTGAGCAGACTAGCTCCAGTCCAGTATTTGGCTGGGTGTAGATGCAGGCGGGTACTGAGCAGACTAGCTCCAGTCCAGTATTTGGCTGGGTGTGGATGCAGGCAGGTACTGAGCAGACTAGCTCCCGTGCAGCATTAGGCTGGGTGTGGATGCAGGCTGGTACTGAGCAGACTAGCTCCGGTCCAGTATTAGGCTGGCTGTAGATGCAGGCAGATACTGAGCAGACTAGCTCTGGTGCAGCAGTAGGCTGGATGTGGATGCAGGCAGGTACTGAGCAGACTAGCTGTGGTCCAGTATTGGGCTGGGTGTGGATGCAGGCAGGTACAGGGCAGACTAGCTCTTGTCTGGAATTTGGCTGGGTGTGGATGCAGGCGGGTACTGAGCAGACTAGCTCTGGTCCAGCATTAGGCTGGGTGTGGATGCAGGCAGCTACTGAGCAGACTAGATGGGCCATGCAGCCTTTTTCCATGCAGCCTTTTTCTGTCATCAACATCTATGTTTCTGTGTTTAACCAGCATTTGTCAATGCCGAATGTTTGCTTGCTGGTATTAGCACTGGAAATGCAGGAGTTAGACAGATGCAGTGTAGGAATGGCAGTGAAGTATTGAACTTCACACCAACTCCACCTTCATCCTGCAGAGACGGACAGGCATTGGGGTATGTGTTTGGGTTGCCCCCATAACGTTCATGCCATTTCACCTCACCCTGTCCTGCAGACACTGACAAGTGTTGCGGTGTGCCTTGGGGTGTTCGACTTTACAGTCACCCCATTCCATAAGGACATACGCTGAAATGGGTGCAATATAGGAGAATGGGGTGAACTCTGGGGCCAAAGAGTCCAAGGCACACCTCGATACCTGTCGCTGGCTGCGGGGTGGGGGTGGAATGGCATGAGCATTACAGCTGGCAATCCAAAGGCACACCCCTGGTGCCTGTCAGTCTGTACAGGGTGGGACGTTATGGTTAGAAATCCTAACGCCCTGGGTGTTTGTTGGTATTTGCACAAAAAATTTTCAACATAGCTTTTTTGTGACCCCCCATCTCATGAAAGCATTTGGGACCTCTTCTCATGAACAGTGGCACTGTGATTTTGTCAATGTGTCCCGAACTTTGAGTTCCCACAGCAACCGTACCATTGTGCGCCAGATGTACAAAAACACAAATTGGGCAGAATGTGAAGAATGACAGCTACACCATTCATAGGGAGGTGTGAAGAGACGGCAATGTTGAAAATCGGTAGTGAAAATTTTAAAAATACTAGAACTTCCGAGCGTATGTGGAAACTGTGCAATGCATGCGCGTAACACTGTCATTTAGTGGAATTATTTCACCAGATTTTCAACATTGGCATTTTGTGACTTCTGCTCATGAACACTGTCAGTATGATTTTCTTAATCTGTCCCGAACATTGATTTCCCACAGCAATGGCACAATTCTGCACCAGATGTGTAAATGCATATTTCGGGCAGGATGTAAAAAATGACAGCTGTACTGTTCATAAGGAGGTCTGAAGCATGCCGATGATGGAAATCTGGAGTGAAAGTACTACAAATTTGCAAAGTTACGAGGGTGCGTGGAACTGCTCAACACATGCTTGTAACAGTTATTTTATTAATGTTTGTCACCAAATTTTCAACATAGGCATTTTAGGACCTCTGCTCATGAACAGAGTCACTGTGATTTTACATACGAACATACGAATCTGCCAGTAGAACAGACCAATCGATCTATTTAAATCTGCCCGAGTGTGCAAATAGCCCCCTAGATTGCAGCTGCCCCAGCCTCCTCCCCCTCAGTTCCTCCCCCACTTGTCCCAGCCCCTGCCCCCCCCGACTCTTCCTCTTGCATTATCCCAGTCCTTCTTAAAGCTATTGACTGTCCTACATCTTACTACCGCCTCTGGCAGCGCATTCCAACTAGACACCACCCTCTCAGTGAAGTAGTGCCTCCTCATTTCCATCTTGAAACGTCCCCCTTCCAACCTCAGTCCAAGCCCCCTCGTCTCTCTTCCACTCCTCAGTTTAAACACCCCCTCGGTGCTAGGTTTATTTGCAACCCTCAGGTATTTAAATGCTTGAATCATATCCCCCCATCCCTCCTCTCCTCCAGTGTGTACATGTTCAGCTTGTTCAGCCTAACTTTATATTACTTTCCTTCCATCCTCTTTAACATTTTTGTTGCCCTCCTTAGCACCCCCTCCAGTAACTTTATATCTCCCCTCAGGTATGGCCTCCAGTGTTGCACACAGTACTCCAGGTGCGGTCTGACCAATGATCTGTAGAGAGATAGGATCACATCCCTGTGTCTGGATGAGAACCCCCTTGCGACGCACCCCAGCATCCTGTTTGCCTTCACTGCTGCTCTCCTATACTGGGCTGAGTTGTTCATGCTCCCAGTTACCAACACCCCTAGGTCCTCCTCCTCCTCTGTGATCCCCAACCTCACCCCCCCCCAACCAATAGTCCCTCTTCTGGTTCTTAGGCCTGAAGTGCATCACCTTACACTTGTTTGCATTGAACTTAGCTGCCACTCCACGACCATGTCTCTAGTTTGGTTAGGTCCCCTGCAGTTTTTCCCATCCGTCCCTCTTTGTCCACCACTGCCCCTAATTTGGTATCATCTCAGAACAGACTAACCCCTGCTCCCACTCCATGTGCTAATCGAGATAAAGAGCCCAAATAACACCGGTCCAGCACTGACCCCTACAGCACCCTGTTTGTCATTGCCTAGGTGCCAGAGCTCCCCCACCATCTGCACCCTCCCTGTAACCAGGTCTCTATCCATTTAGTCAGCTTTTTCCCACCCCACTGCTGTCACCTTCCCCAGTCTCCCATGAGGCACTGTATCAAAGGCCTTACTAACGTCCAAGTACAGGACATGTACCGCATGGCCTCTGTCCAACTCCCTTGTCACCCAGTCATAATACTCTTATTAGATTGGTTTGACAAGACCTCCCTGAGACGAACCTATGTTGCTGCCCATTTTGGAGGCCATTACTCTCTAGGAATGCCACCAGCTTCTGTTTCAGTATCGCTTCCATAAGCTTACCCGCTATGGACGTGAGACTGACTGTCCAATAATTTTCTGGCTCCTCCCTAGGCCCACTCTTGTGTATGGGCACCACATGGGCCACTCGCCAGTCCTGGGGCACACACCCCATTTCCAAGAAGGTGTTGAACAGATCTGCCAGTGGCTCAGCTAACAGCTCTGCCATCTCCCTCAGCACCCTGGGGTGGATGCCATCGGGACCTGGTGCCTTGCCCACCCTTCCTGCCCTCAGCCCCTCTAGCACCCTAGTCTCTGTGATCACTTTGTCCATCACCTCCTCCCCCCTTTCCCCACCCCCCCCAGCCCATGCTGGTAGTGGACCATCCTCTCCTTAGTGAAATGGAGCAGAAGTACTCATTTAGAATTTCCGCCTCCTCCCTCTTTCCACCCAGTCCACTCCCCGCTTATCCTCACAATATGTTCCTTGCACTTCCTCTTTTCCCTGACATATCTAAAAAGTCCTTTCCCCTTCCCTTTATGCCCTGTGCTAACCTTAATTCCCTGGAGGCCTTAGCTTTTTTCACCCTCCTGGCCACCTCCCTTGACCAACTCCCGTAAGCCTCCTTATCCTCTCCCTTCCCTGTTTTCCTGTACTTCCAGTATGCAGCCCTCTATGCCCTCACCCCTTGCAGCACTTTGTTTAGCCAGCATGGTTTCTTGGCTCTGCTCTTCTTACTCCTGGCCCTGGTGCAGGCTACTGTGGCCTCTGTTAGCCCAGTCTTTAGGACTCCCCACTTTTGTTCTGCATCCATCCCCGGCATTATATCCTGGAGTCTCCCTCACAGTATTGCTCCCATCCTCCCAAAGTCCACCCTACTAAATTCTACCACCTTAGTGCCTGTGCTTCCTGTCTCCCTGCCCAGTGCGAGAATGAGCCACACTGTTTGGTGGTCGCTACCCACTAGTGGGTCCTCCACCCTTACCTCCCTCACCGCCTCCCCATTTGCCAGTACTAGGTCCAGAGTGCTACCAAGCCTTGTAGGCCCACTTACCAATTGCATCAGAAGGCCGTCCTGGAATGCATCAATGAGCACCTACTCCCTGGTACTGCTAGAGGCTGGGGTGCTCCAGTCAACCCATGGTAGGTTAAATTCCCCCACTATCACCGCACTCCCCCTTCTACAGACCCTCCTTGTCTGCTCTGCCAACTCCCCATCCAGTTCCCCGGGTTGGGCTGGTGGTCTGTACACCACTCCCAGCCTCAGCTTTCTGCCCTTGGAGTCCAGGAGTTGCACCCAAAGCACCTCTCTCCTCTCCTCTCCTCTTCTCCCTTGTCTGTTATGCATTTGATCCCTTCCCTCACATAGAGTGCAGCCCTCCCAACCCCCGAGTCCCTGCTGCATATCCTGTATCCCGGGATTGCCGAGTCCCAATCATGGTACTCTGTGGCACAAGTCTCTTGTCACTGCAGCAGTGTCTACCTCCCCCTCTGAAAAGAGCGCCTGAAGCTCTGCAGTTTTGTTCCCCAGGCTTCTTGCGATGAGAGAGACCACCTTCCACCCATACCCCTCCTTCTCCTCACTCTTCTACTTGGCCTGTGTCCCTCCTCCCAGTAGTCCGCACCATTTCTCCTCATTATTCTTATCAGGTGGTGGCGCCTTCTGTATTACACTCAGACCACTCTGCCTGCCCCCTCATAGGGTTACTACGCCTCTGCCTTTACCTATATCTAGGGGGGGGTGAGCTCATTAGGCTCCCCTGTCCGGACCTTGCTACCAACCTCAGCCTTTTGGCCACCCCCCCACACTAGTTTAAATCATATTCTTATATCATATATATCATATAAATCTTAGTAGAGATATACCCCTCTAATCCCGCCTTTAATACTCCCGTTCCCTCCCTGCTCAAGTGTAGCCTGCCTGCCATGTACAAGTCAGTATTCCCCCAGACCTTACCCCAGTTAGTCACTAACCCATAATTTTTGGTGTGGCACCAATCCCTCAGCCACTCATTGAAGTCCTCGATCCTACCCTTCCTCCCCATGCTTGCATGTGGTACCGGGAGTACCTCCAAGAATGCCACTGACTCCCCCACGCTCACACACTGCCTGCTCAACTCCTAGAACCTCCCCCTCACTACTTCCACAGTCTCCCCTGCCAAGTCATTTGTACCCACATGCAACAGTAAATGAGGTTTCTTCCTCCCCCTCGCTGCAGTTTGAGCAGTGCCTGCCCTCCTGCAGTCCAACCCAGAGATAGCTTCAACCCAAATACGGCTGTGCCTTCCCCTCTGCCTCATCTCACCCCTTTCAGTATAGAATCCCCAGAACAAGTACCCCCCGTCCCTTACCCCTTTTCCCTTCTAATGCCCCTTCCACCACCCCAGTATTCGTTCTTCCCTGTCCCTTACCCACACCAGCTGCACCCTCTGTGACTTCTGTATCTGCACCCCCTACTTCTGCCTCACCCCTTTTCTCTGCCTTATTCCTGCCATCCCCCTTGAACTCCTTCTCAGCATGACTACTTCCTACTGGGCTTCCCATGTTGACCTCCCCTCCTCCCCTGCTGATTTCCAACCCCTCTCCTATCCCCACTGTTGTCAATTTAGAGCCCCCATTCCCTTTGACCCCGATAGTGATGCCCCTCCCATCCTTCCCTTCCTAGCCTTCTCTCCTCCAGTCACCCCCTTACATACTAGCCCCCTTCTACCCTTTCATCCTAGTTATCTCTTTCCCTACCTCTGCCATCCCTCCTGCCCCGCTTGTCCCCCCTCTTCAGTATGTTCCTGCTTCCCCATAGCAGAGGCTCAATATTTTCCTAGTCGGCCCCTCCTACATCTCTTCTGCCTATCGGTCCCCCCAACTTGTTCCTCTCCATGACCCCTGGTCCCACCCTGGTCCCTCCCTCACTCACAGCCATCTGCTCTCTCCTTGGTACTCTCGTGGTCTCTTCCTCCCCATCAGAGGCTCCCTCCCTCACCTCGGTCACCCCTCCCTTCTCCTCTCTTTTCTGCCAGTGTCTCTGATACTGGGGTCAGTTTCAGTCCCTAGTTGTTTCCTCTGTCCCCCTGCTGGCCCCCCTATTCCCCCAGCCAGGATGCCTGACATACTCATCGGCCCTGCCACTTAGTCTCCTCCCTAACCTCCACAGTTCCTCACTCAAACTAGCCAATTGTCTACAGAGCATACACCCCCCATCCTCCAAGCCCAGTCCAGGATTATGGCGGACCCACACACTGTACACCCCACCACCCTTCCAAAGATACCCACCCTATTGACACATGGCACCTGCCCCATTTTGACCCCCATCTTATGTTACAGGCTCTCACTCCTGGTTTCTGTACTCTATCACAACTGTTAGGGCCCTGTTAACTCAAATTCCTGTTTTCCCCCCACACTAGTCCCCCTACGGCCCCCTTGCCGACCGGGTTAATTCTGTCTCAAATCTCATCCATTAGATACTGTATTACTGCAGCAATTCTAAAGCCTCCTTGTCCATTTTTCACCCCTCAGCTACCATACTTTTTTGTTCTCAGCCCTCATAGTTTCACTTAGCCCAGTCAGAAATCATATTGCACTCCAAGTATTACTCAACTCAGAGAAATAAACAGAACAAATAAATATGTATTATTACAGCAATCCTAACAGTATAGCTCAGTACTTAGCTCACTTAGAGAAATAAACAGAACTAAAATCTGTATTATTACAGCAATTGTAAAAGTATCCAATCATTGCTTTGTCTCCACCCCAGAGACCCTGCTGTAATATAGGACCACACAGGACCCTGGGCAGGTGGGTGGGCAACTCTAAAGTCCCAACAGAGCTCCATTGAGGTTGCTCACTCCCCCTCTCTCACTCACTTATTCTGTTTCTCCTGGTGCTGCAAGCTGCCCTTTTGTACTGGGCTCCTGCCTGCATTGGCACCTTTTTCTGCCCACAAAGAAATCCACAGTAGTCCTGACAGAGTTCCATTGAGCTCGCTCACTCCCCCTCTCTCACTCGCTCATTCCGTTTCTCCCGGCACTGCAAGCTGCCCTTTTGTACTGGGCTCCTGCCTGCATTGGCGCCTTTTTCCGCCCACAAAGAAATCCACAGTAGTCCCAACAGATCTCCGTTAAGCACACTCACTGCCCCTCTCTCACTCACTAGTTCTGTTCCTCCCAGCGCTGCAGGCTGCCCTTTTGTACTGGGCTCCTGCTTGCGTTGGCGCCTTTTTCTGACCACAAAGAAATCCATAGCAGTCCCGACAGAGCTCCATTAAGCTCACTCACTCCCCCTCTCTCACTTGCTCGTTCTGTTTCTCCCGCCACTGCAGGCTGCCCTTTTGTACTGGGCTCCTGCCTGTGTTGGCGCCTTTTTCTGCCCACAAAGAAATCCATAGCAGTCCCAACAGAGCTCCATTGAGCTCGCTAACTCCCCCTCTCTCACTCGCTCGATCTGTTTCTCATGGCGTTGCAGACTGCTCTTTAGTACTGCGCTGCTGCCTGCATTGGCACCTTTTTATGCTCACAAAGAAATCTACAGCATTCCCGACAGAGGTCCATTGAGCTCGCTCACTCCTCCTCTCTCATTCGCTCATTCTGTTTCTCATGGTGCTGCAGACTGCCCTTTTGTACTGGGCTCCTGCCTGTGTTGGCGCTTTTTTCAGCCCATAAAGAAATCCACAGCAGTCCCGACAGAGCTCCGTTGAGCTCGCTCACTTCCCCTCTCTCACTCGATTGTTGTTAATCTGTCCCAAACACTGATTTCCCACAGCGACCGTGCTATTCCGCGCCAGAAGTGCGAAAACACATTTCAGCCAGGATGTGTAAAATGACAGCTGTATTGTTCTTAAGGAGGTGTGGAAAAATGCCAATGTTGAAAATCTGGAGTGAAAATATTACAAATTCTCGAAGTTATGAGTGTACGTGGAAACTGTGCAATGCACGTCAGAAACAGTCATTTTTGGATTTTGTTCACCAAATTTGCAACCTAGGCTTTTTGAGAGCCCACCTCATGAACAGTGGCACTGTCATTTCATTACTCAGTCCCAAAAGGTGATTCCGCATAGTGACCGTGAAATCACCTTTTGGGGACCGAATAACACCATGACAGTGACTGAATTCATGAGGAGGGGTGCCAATAACATGAATGCGGCACTCTGGACATTTAGAGCCATTAGTGGCAAACTCCCCCAGTACATTGTTGACTGCCTGACCCTTATCGTTGCTGGAAGCTATGTTAGAAGAAGCTGCTCCCTGATTTCTCTGCGTATACCCAGGGCGCACACACGTTTCAGGGGAGCTGCTATAGGCTTCACGCTCCCCTCACTCTGGAATAAACTCCAGAAATCATTAAAACTGAGGTCCCCAGTTAGCAATGACATGTTTAAAACTTTATATCGCAATGGCACAATAGAAACCTGCAACTGCTTCGCTCGTCTCTAGTTTGTCCTCTTCCCCCTACACTTAGCACTTCTATATGCCAACCCTGCGCCTCCCCTCTAATTTGACCGAAGGCATACAAATCTTCCTATGGTTCTCACCCCTAGTCTGTACCACCACTCAAACCTGAGCCCACGGTGCACAGAATCTCTGCGGCTCTCATCTCCATACCTGCCGCAATTACGGTAAATGGCCAATAGTCAGCTGGCAGTCTCATCCCTGTGCCAGCACACCGCTTGCCGCTCCTATACAACCGCGACTGACAGCCTACCATACATAAGAACATTATGATTCCCTGCCCTCCCTGCTCTATACAGTACCTGCTGCATAAATCTCCTGCCCTTCCCCTCTGATATTACAACCAAACCGCGTAGAACTGCTCAATTTCATGCGCTAATCCTGCACAAGCACTGCTCCTATGTCCGTTTTGCTGACCTATGCAGATTGTTACCTAACCCTGTTGTTCCAATGACTGTACTTATACGTTTAACTGTTTGTATGTCGCAGGTCCACCTTGTAAATGAGCTGCTCAATGGTGTCTGCCAGGATAAATAAAGATATTGATTGATTGATTGATAACCCCATATTGAAAATTTGGTGCTAAAATTCCCAAAAATGGCAGAGATATGCACCAAAGGTTGAAAGAAAAAGCCCTATTTATGCCATTATACAGCTTACCGGCATTTCTTCAGTTCGCAGTCGACTTTGAAGAGTGCAGACGTGTTCCCGGTCCACCAAAGATCATCACGCTGGGCTCTGGAGGTAAGTATGGGGTGAGGGGGTGTGGGGAGGCAGGGTACGCAGATGATGGGTGCAGGTTGGGGGAGGGGGCACGAGAGACTTCGAGGGACCATTTTCTTGTGTTACAGGTAAAAAAAAAAGACAACACGGGTCAGTTTTCTTCATTTGCAGCAGCTGTTGTTTGGTACACTGGGGTGGGCTCCCAGTGTACCACCTGCATTTGTGGGGAGGATACCGAAGCCGACGGGGATTGGGCCCCTTGTCGGCACAGAAACTGGTGGGGGTGCATGGTGCTGAGGGGGATTGGGCACCCTCTTGGCACACAGCAGAAATCGAGGGGGTGGGAACATTTATGCCGACAGGGAGTAGGCTCCCCCATCGGCAAATTGAACTGGGAAGGGGGGCACTGAAGCTGACGAGGATTGGACCCCCCATCGGCAAAAAGACTGTTGGGGCGCATGATGGCGAGGGGATTGGCACCCTCAGCACACAACAGAAACTTGGGGATGGGAACATTGAGGTTACGGGACTGGGCTCCCCATCAGCAAATGAAGGGGGTCGGGGGCATGCCGACAGGGGGATTGGGCACCCCTGTCGGCTCTGAAGCAGTGGCATAGAGCTGCCATGTTCCTGGTACTGTTACACCAGGCGAGTTACCACCCGCAATGACGGGTCGATCCCTCATTGCACCTGAATTGGTGACACTGCAATGATGAGGTGGCTCCTCATTGCAGCGGCCAAATCGTTTCAAGTTGGTGGCACTTCTGCAGAACCTGTGTCATCAGGACACTGGGCCTGCATTGGGTGCACACTGTCAAGCCCACAAATGCAGTGCTGGCATTGGCCGCCACACTGCCGCACCTCCACAACCCGCTTCTCTCCTAAGCTGCCGCATAATGTTTCTTGCGCATGCGCGCAAGCAAACATAAAAATGACACACAGGAATAACAAGATTTGGCTGGTGCCAGAAAGGAGGATCGTACTTTTTATATTTTATTTTGGGCTTACTGTCTCCCCAGCCTCGCTATTGTAACTGTAGTTGTAGGAGGATCACATTCATGTCAGTTTTACAGACTGTGTGTATAGTGATCACATGGAGGGGTTTCACATAATGGTGCTGCTTTACAGTAATGCTCCCTACACTATACACAGTGCTTCAGCTTCATTCAGCACCAGACTATTAGTTTCGCCCCCCCCCAGCACCAAACTTACTTTTAGCACCTTCCTCTATATCACCGATTATTTAAGCAATAAGGTATGAGCAGGGGTTAGACTAACAGTCTGTTAATCACCCCCTAGGGGTGTAATGTGGCACAAGGTGCAGCCGAGTGCCATATTGCCTCTAGGGGTGATTAACTGACTGTTAATCTAACTCAAGGGAGTGCCTTATTGCTATTATAAAAATGTTTTCCAAAAGAAAAGTGTTTAAAGTATCCTTTATGAATGTTTTCCTCATTTAGAGGGAGATTTTTAATAAAATAGTTATTCCACCAACAGTTTAAGAATGCTGATTCAAAATCAGAATGCAGCGTTCCGCACATTTAGCAGTGCTAGAGGATGGAATGCTGACAGGATGAATCCATGTGCCATGGTGATCAGGCTGTACATGACAGTGTAACTTGGATTAATGTAAGGCTGTTGGAATCCTAACAGCCAATCAGATTGCAGCATTTCTGAGAGCCTTTTTATAATTGTTATTCACTGATGCTCTGGATTGGACACCAGATGTGTCAGGTAGTTGAGAGGAGAGGGACACATTTTTTTTCCTGACATCCTGGCTTGGGCACCAGACCTGTCAGATAGTTTGGGGAAGGGACCAGGTTGGGCACTGGACCTGTCAGTTTGAGGGAGGGAAACAGATTGTTTCTATTCCGTGAAAGGCCGGGGTGGGCTTGGGATTGATAAGGTTGTTGAGGGCAGGAGGACAGATTATTCTTCTATTCACCGATGGTCCAGGTTAGGCCCTGTACTCATCAGGTAATTGGGTGAAGGAGGAGAGATCGATTTTGTTACTGTCTAACAGATCATGTGGGGCACTGGGCCCATTAGGTAGTTGGGGAGGGCTGGATTTTTCCTGTTGCCCGATGAGCTGGGTTGGTACTGGACCCCTTAGGAAGTTTTCAGGAGGGGGGACAGAATTTTTTCTGTCCCCTGACAAGCCAGGTCTGAACTGTTCTGCTGAGAAGCACACTGGGTTGAAACACGCATGACAGTGAGATACCTATGTGCATTTTAGGCACAGTTGAGAGCTTAGATTAAGCACGGAGGGAAGGAAAGAATGAGAGAGGGAGAGTTGGGCAGTGAAGCCGAGATCACTGGCACTTGGAGTTACTATCCTAGAAGTTTGTGAATGGGTCCGCCTGGGTCCATTCTCCTATGTTTGTGCACTGTGGGAAGGATGGGGGACAGAGATGCCTGAACAGGTTGGTAGCAGCAGCCCCACACCTCCCCTGCAGTGTCTGAGCCCCTCACTGTGACCAGAGTGGATGGGCTTGGGAAAAGCAGTGTTTTACTACTCCCACCTATTCCACTGTCACCACTTTGCTGCCGCTTCTCCTTGTCTCACATGGGCTAAGTTGGGCACGGGACCAATCAGGTAGTTTTCAGGAAAGCAGAAATAGTTTTTATTCCCCGATAAGCCAGGATGGGCACCAAACTGGTATGATCGTTGGGGGTGTGGGGAGGGGATGGACAGTTTCTTTATTTCCTGACAGGTGGGGTTGGGCAACAGACCTGTCACGTTATTGGAGCTGGGTTGGATTTATTTTTATTCCTGCGTGGGTCTAGTTGAACACCGTACCTGTCTGATTGTCGGGGAAGGGGGTTAGTTTTTTCCTTTATTTCCTGAGAATTCAAATTGGTCAACTGACCTTTCAGGTGGTTTGGGGAGGGGGACAGTTTTTCCAATTCCCTGAAGGGCTGGTTTGGGCACTGGACCAGTCAGGCAGTTTGGTGAAGGAGGACAGAACTTTTTTTTTGTTCCTTGACGGGCCGCATTGAGTACTGGACCCATCAAGTTGTTGGGAGAGTGAGCATATTTTTTTAATCACTCACAGGCTGGGTTGCATTCAGACCCACCAGGTAGATTGGGAGAGAAGGATAGTACAGTGAGGGAGTACAGATGCGGAACAGAAGGTGTATCACGGTAAACTACTGGCTGCTGTTGCAGGCAGCACACTGAAGGAGCACAGATACTGGAGAGGAGGTGTATCATGGTCTGCTACTGGCTGCTGTGGAGGGCAGCACACTGAAGGAGCACAGATACTGGACAGGAGGTGTATCACGGTCCACTACTGATTGCTGTGGTAGCACAGTGAGGGAGCACAGATACTGGACAGGAGGTATATCATGGTCCACTACTGATTGCTGTGGTGGGCAGCACAGTGAGGTAGCACAGATACTGGACAGAAGGTGTATCACGGTCCATTACTGGCTGCTGTGGTGGGCAGCACAGTGAGGGAGCACAGATACTGGACAGGAAGTGTATCATGGTCCACTACTGATTGCTGTGGTGGGCAGCACAGTGACAGTGAGGGAGTACAGATACTGGTCAGGAGGTGTATCATGGTCCACTACTGGCTGCTGTGGAGGACAGCACAGTGAGGGAGCGCAGACACTGGACAGCAGGTATATGACAGTCCACTACTGGCTGTTTCGGTGGCTGCACAGTTAGGGAGCAGAGATACTGGACTAGAGGTTTATCATGATCCACTACTGGCTGCTATGGTAGGCAGCAAAGTGAGGGAGCACAGATACTGGAGAGGAGATGTATCACGATCCTCTACTGGCTGCTGAGGGGGGCATCACAGTGAGGGAGCACAGATGTTGAACAGGAGGTGTATCACAGTCCACAACTGGCTATTGTGTTGGGCAGCACAGTGAATGAGCACAGATACTGCACAGGAGGTATATTACGGTCCACTACTGTCTGCTGTAGTGGGCAGGAAAGAGAATGAGCACAGATACTGGACAGGAGGTGTTTCACCATCCACTGCTGGCTGCTGTGGTGGGCAGCACAGTGAGGGAGCACAGATATCAGATATGAGGTGTATCATGGTTTACTACTGGTTGCTGTGGTGGGCAGTACAAAGAGGGAGCACAGATAATGGACAGGAGGAATATCACAGCCCAGTAATGGCTACTGTGGTGGGTAGCACAGTGAATGAGTAGTGATTCTGGACAGGAGGTGTATCATGGTCCACTACTGACTGCTGTGGTAGGCAGCACAGTGAGGGAGCACAAATACTGGACATGAGGTGTATCTCAGTCCACTACTGGCTGCTGTGGTAGGCAGCACAGTGAGGGAGCACAGATACTGCACAGGAGGTGTATTACGGTCCACTACTGGCTGCTGTGGTGGGTAGCACAGTGAGGGAGCACAGATAAGGGACAGGAGATGTATCACGGTCCACTACTGGCTGCAGTTGTGGGCAGCACAGCGAAGGAGCACAGACACTTGACTGGTGCTGTATTAAAGTCCACTACTGGTTGCTGTGGTAGGCAGTAAAGGTAGGGAGCAGAGATGCTGGACAGGAGGTGTATCACAGTCTACTATTGGCTGCTGTGGTAGGCAGTACAGTTAGGGTGCACAGATATTTGACAGGAGGTGTATCACGATCCACTACTGGCTGCTGTAGTGGACAGCACAGTGACGGAGAACACATATTGAACCGGAGGTGAATCATGGTCCACTACTGGCTGCTGAGGTGGGCGGCACAGTTAGGGAGCAGAGATACTGGACTAGAGATTTATCATGATCCACTACTGGCTGCTATTGTAGGCAGCAAAGTGAGGGAGCACAGATACTGGAGAGGAGATGTATCACGATCCTCTACTGGCTGCTGAGGGGGGCATCACAGTGAGGGAGCACAGATGTTGAACAGGAGGTATATCACAGTCCACAACTGGCTATTGTGTTGGGCAGCACAGTGAATGAGCACAGATACTGCACAGGAGGTATATTACGGTCCACTACTGTCTGCTGTAGTGGGCAGGAAAGAGAATGAGCACAGATACTGGACAGGAGGTGTTTCACCATCCACTGCTGGCTGCTGTGGTGGGCAGCACAGTGAGGGAGCACAGATATCAGATATGAGGTGTAGCATGGTTTACTACTCGCTGCTGTGGTGGGCAGCACAGTGAGGGAGCACAGATATCAGATATGAGTTGTATCATGGTTTACTACTGGTTGCTGTGGTGGGCAGTACAAAGAGGGAGCACAGATAATGGACAGGAGGAATATCGCAGTCCAGTAATGGCTACTGTGGTGGGTAGCACAGTGAATTTATTTATTTAGTTATTTATTTATTTAGTTAAACATCAGTTTAGAAACCTTTGAGCCAGAGGCTCATTTACAAAGGTATCTCGTCACAAAGAGGACATCAGAACAGTAGTACAAGGGACACAGTACTTACAAACAAAAAAGTTACAGTTCAATTACAATTTTGTTACAATAGAATACAATCTCCAACGAAGCAAAAGATAACAAAAGGTGCAAAACTTATGGTCGGGGGAGAGCTGGTGGGAGTAGAAGGAAGGGAGATAGGGAAGGAGGAATTAATAGGGAAAGAAAGGGGTGGGATGAGTAGTGATTCTGGACAGGAGGTGTATCATGGTCCACTACTGACTGCTGTGGTAGGCAGCACAGTGAGGGAGCACAGATACTGGACAGGAGGTGTATCTCAGTCCACTACTGGCTGCTGTGGTGGGCAGCACAGTGAGGGAGCATAGATAATGGACAGGAGGTATATCACAGTCCACTACTGGCTGCTGTGGTGGGTAGCACAGTGAGGGAGCACAGATACTGCACAGGAGGTGTATCACGGTCCACTACTGGCTGCTGTGGTGGGTAGCACAGTAAGGGAGCCCTGATAAGGGACAGGAGATGTATCACGGTCCACTACTGGCTGCAGTTGTGGGCAGCACAGCGAAGGAGCACAGACACTGGACTGGTGCTGTATTAAAGTCCACTACTGGTTGCTGTGGTAGGCAAAAGGTAGGGAGCAGAGATGCTGGACAGGAGGTGTATCACAGTCTACTATTGGCTGCTGTGGTAGGCAGTACAGTTAGGGTGCACAGATATTTGACAGGAGGTATATCACGATCCACTACTGGCTGCTGTAGTGGACAGCACAGTGACGGAGAACACATATTGAACCGGAGGTGAATCATGGTCCACTACTGGCTGCTGAGGTGGGCGGCACAGTTAGGGAGCAGAGATACTGGACAGGAGATACATCACGGTCCACTGCTGACTGCTGACTGCTGTGGTGGGTAGCACAGTGAGGGACCACAGATACTGGAGAGGAGGTGTATCATGGTCCACTACTGACTGCTGTAGTGGGCAGCACAGTGAGGGAGCACAGATACTGAACAGGAGATTTATCATGATCTACTTCTGGCTGCTGTGGTAGGCAGCACTCAGAGAGCACAGATACTGGACAGGAGGTGTATCACAGTACAACACTGGCCGCTGTGGAGGGCAGCACAGTGAGAGAGCACAGATACTGGACAGGAGGTGTATCACAGTCCACCACTGGCCGCTGTGGTAGGCAGCAGAGTGAATGAGGACAGACACTGGACAGGAGGTGTATCACAGTCCACTACTCGCTGCTGTGGTGGGCAGCACAGTGAGGGAGAAAAGATACTGGTCAGGTGCTCTATCACGTTCCACTACTCACTGCTGTGGTAGACAGCATGGTGAGGGAACACAGATATTGAACAGGTGTATCCTGGTCTACTACTCGCTGCTTTGGTGGGCAGCACAGTGAGGGAGCACAGATACTGGTTAGGAGCTCTATCATGTTCCACTACTCACTGCTGTGGTAGACAGGATGGTGAGGGAAAACAGATATGTATCATGGTCCACTACTGGCTGCTGTGGTGGGCGGCGCAGTGAATGAGCTCAGATACTGGACATGAGGTGCATCACAGTCTAGTACTGGCTGCTGTGGAGGGCAGCACAGTGAGGGATCACAGATACTGGACAGGAGGTATATGAAAGTCCACTACTGGCTGCTCCCGTGGGCAGCACAGTGAGGGAGCACAGATACTGAACAGAAGGTGCATCATAGTCCGCTACTGGCTGCTGTGGTGCGAAGCATAGTGAATGAGCACAGATACTGGACAGGAGGTGTATCACGGTCCACTGCTGGCAGCTTTGGTGGGCAGCAGAGTGAAGGACACAGATACTGGACAGCAGATGCAGCACAGTCCACTACTGGCTGCTGTTGTGGGCAGTAGAGTGAAGGAGGACAGTTACTGAACAGGAGATATATCACGATTGTACTGCTGACTGTTGTGGTGGGCAGCACAGTGAGGGAGCACAGATACTGGACAAGACGTGTATCACGGTTCTCTACTGACTACTGTGGTGGGCAGCACAGTGAGGGAGCACAGATACTGGACAAGACGTGTATCACGGTTCTCTACTGACTACTGTGGTGGGCAGCACAGTGAGGGAGCACAGATACTGGACAAGACGTGTATCACGGTTCTCTACTGACTACTGTGGTGGGCAGCACAGTGAGGAAGCACAGATACTGGACAGGAGGTGTATCACGGTCCATTACTGGCTGCTGTGGTAGGCAGCACAGTGGGAGCACAGATACTGAACAGGAGGTGTATCCCTGCCAACTACTGGCAGCTGTGGGGGTCAGCACAGTGATGAAGCACGGATATTGAACAGGAAGTGCATCATGGTCCACTACTGGCTGCTGTGGTAGGCAGCACAGTGAGGGAGTACAGGCACTGGAAAGGAGCTGTATTACGGTCCACTACTGGCTGCTGTGGTGGGCAGCACATTGAGGGAGCACAGATACTGAACAGGAGATGTATTACGGTCCACTACTGGCTGCTGTGGTGGGCAGCACAATGAGGAAGCACAGATACTGAACAGGAGCTGTATTACGGTCCACTACTGGCCGCTGTGGTGGGCAGCACATTGAGGGAGCACAGATATTGAACAGGAGCTGTATTACGGTCCACTACTGGCCGCTGTCGTGGGCAGCACAGAGAATGAGTACAGATACTGGACAGGAGGTGTATCACAGTCCACTATTGGCTGCTGTCATGGGCAGCACAGAGAATGAGCACAGATACTGGACAGGAGGTGTATCATGGTCCACTACTGGCTGCTCTGGTGGGCAGCATAGAGAATTAGCACAGATTCTGGACTGGAGGTGTATCATGATCCACTATTGGCTGCTGTCATGGGCAGCACAGAGAATGAGCACAGATACTGGACAGGAGGTGTATCATGGTCCACTACTGGCTGCTCTGGTGGGCAGCATAGAGAATTAGCACAGATTCTGGACAGGAGGTGTATCATGGTCCACTATTGGCTGCTGTCATGGGCAGCACAGAGAATGAGCACAGATACTGGACAGGAGGTGTATCATGGTCCACTACTGGCTGCTCTGGTGGGCAGCATAGAGAATTAGCACAGATTCTGGACTGGAGGTGTATCACGATCCACTATTGGCTGCTGTCATGGGCAGCACAGAGAATGAGCACAGATACTGGACAGGAGGTGTATCATGGTCCACTACTGGCTGCTCTGGTGGGCAGCATAGAGAATTAGCACAGATTCTGGACTGGAGGTGTATCATGATCCACTATTGGCTGCTGTCATGGGCAGCACAGAGAATGAGCACAGATACTGGACAGGAGGTGTATCACGGTCCACTACTGTCTGCTTCGGTGGTCAGCACAGTGAGGGTGCACAGATACTGGACAGATGTATCACAGTCCACTACTGGCTGCTCTGGTGGGCAGCAGAGTGAATGAGCACAGATTCTGGAGAGCAGTTTTATGATGGTCCGCTATTGGCTGCTGTGGTAAGCAGCACAGTAAGGGAGGACAGATACTGGACAGGAAGTTTATTATGGTACACTTTTGCCTGCTGTGGTAGGCAGCACAGAGAGGGAGCACAGATACTGGACAGGAGGTGTGTCACAGTCCACTTCTGACTGCTGTGGTGGGCAGCACAGTGAGGAATCATAGACACTGGACAGAAGGTATATCACAGTCCACTACTGACTGCTCTGGTTGGCACAGCAGTGAGAGAACACGGATACTGGACAAGAGGTATATCATGATCCACTACTGACTGCTGTGGTGGGCGGCACAGTGAGGGGAGCACAGTTACTGGACAGGAGGTATATCATGGTCCACTACTGGCTGCTGTGGTGGGCAGCACAGTGAAAGAGCTCAGTTGCTCAACAGGAGGTGTATCACAGTCCAGCACTGGCTGCTGTGGTGGGCAGCACATTGTGGGAGCACAGATACTGGGCAGGAGGTGTATCACAGTCCACCACTGGCCGCTGTGGTAGGCAGCAGAGTGAATGAGGACAGACATTGGACAGGAGGTGTATTATGGTCCGCTACTCGCTGCTGTGGTGGGCAGCACAGTGAGGGAGCACAGATACTGGTCAGGAGCTCTATCACGTTCCACTACTCACTGCTGTGGTAGGCAGCATGGTGAGGGAACACAGATATTGAACAGGTGTATCCTGGTACACTATTGGCTGCTGTGGTGGGCAGCACAATGAGGGAGCACAGATACTGGACAGGGGGTGTATCACGGTCCACTACTGGCTGCTGTGGTGTGCAGCACAGTGAGGAAGCACAGATACTGCACATAAGGTGTATCATAGTCTACCACTGGCTGCTGTGGACGGCAGCACAGTGAGGAATCACAGATACTGGACAGGAGGTGTATCTCAGTCCACTACTGGCTGCTCCGGTGGGCAGCACAGTGAGGGAGCACAGATACTGGACTAGATGTTTATCATGGTCCGCAACTGGTTGCTGTGGTAGGCAGTACAGTGAAGGAGCACAGATACTGGACAGGAGGTGTATCATGATCCAATACTGGCTGCTGGGGTGGGCATCACAGTGAAGGAGCACAGACACTGGACAGGAGGTGTATCATGGCCCACTACTGGCTGCTGTGGTGGGCAGCACAGTGAGGAAGCACAGATATTGGGCAAGAGGTGTATCACGGTCTACTACTAGCTGCTGAGGAGGGCAGCACAGTGAGGGATCACAGATACTTTACAGGAGATATATGACAGTCCACTACTGGCTGCTGTGGTGGGCGGCACAGTGAGGGAGCACAGATACTGGACAGGAGGTGTTTCACGGTCCACTACTGACTGCTATGTTGGGCAGCACAATGAGGGAGCAAAGATATTGGACAGGAGGTGTATCATTTTGCACTACTGGCTGTTGTGTTGGACAGCACAGTGAGGGAGCACAGATATCAGACAGGAGGTGTATCACAGTCCACTACTGGCTGCTGTGGTAAACAGCACAGTAAGGGAGCATAGATACTGGACAGGAGCTGTATCATGGTCCACTAGTGGCTGCTGTGGTGGGTAGCACAGTGAGAGAGCACAGATAATGGACAGGAGGTGTATCACGATCCACTACTGGCTGCAGTGGTGGTCAGCACAGTGAAGGAGCACAGACACTGGACTGGTGGTGTATCACAGTCCACTACTGGCTGCTCTGGTGGGTAGCACAGTGATGGAGCACAGATATTGAACAGGAAGTGTATCATGGTCCACTACTGGCTGCTGTGGTGGGCAGCACAGTGACGGAGCACAGATATTGAACAGGAGGTGTATCACAGGCCACTACTGAGTGCAGTGCTGGGCAGCACAGTGAGGGAGCACAGATATTGGACAGGAGGTATATCTCAGGCCACTACTGAGTGCAGTGCGGAGCAGCACAGTGAGGGAGCACAGATACCGGACAGGAGATACACCTCGGTCCACTGTTGTCTGCTGTGGTGGGTAGCACAGTGAGGGACCACAGATACTGGGGACGAGAATATCACGGCCCACTACTGACTGCTGTGGTGGGCGGTACAGTGAGGGAGCACAGATTCTGGAGAGCAGTTTTATCATGGTCTACTTCTGGCTGCTGTGGTAGGCAGCACTGTGAGGGAGCACAGATACTGGACAGGAGGTGTATCACAGTCCATACTAACTGCTGTGGTGGGCAGCACAATGAGGGAGCATAGATACTGGACAGAAAGTACATCACCATCCACTACTGACTGCTATGGTTTGCAGAACAGTGAGGGAGCACAGATACTGCACAGGAGGTATATCACAGTCCACTACTGGCTGCTGTAGTGTGCAGGACAGTGAATGAGCACAGATACTGGACAGGAGGTGTATCACGGTCCACTACTGGCTGCTGTTGTGGGTAGCACAGTGAGGGAGCACAGACAATGGACAGGAGGTGCATCACAGTCCACTACTGGCTGCTGTGGTGGGCAGCCCAAGTAGGGAGCAGAGATGCTGGACAGAAGGTGTATCACTGTCTACTATTGGCCACTATGGTAGGCAGTACAGTTAGGGAGCACAGTTGTTTGACAGGAGGTATATCACTTTCCACTACTGGCTACTCTGGTGGGTAGCACAGTGATGGAGCACAGATGCTGGACAGAAGTATCACAGTCCACTACTGGCTGCGGTGGTGGGCAGCACAGTGACGGAGCACAGACACTGGACTGGTGGTGTATCACAGTCCACTACTGGCTGATGTGGTGGGCAGCTCAGTCAGGGAGCACAGATATTGAACAGGTGTATCCCGGTCCACTACCGCCTGCTGTGGTGGGCAGCACAGTGAATGAGCACAGATTCTGGACAGGAGGTGTATCATGGTCCATTACTGGCTGCTGTGGAAACCCAGCACAGTGAGGGGGCACAGATACTGGACAGGAGGTATATGACAGTCTAGTACTGGCTGCTCCAGTGGGCTGCACAATGAGGAAGCACAGATACTGGACAGGAGATGTATCATGATCCACTACTGGCTGCTGTGGTGGGCAGCACAGTGAGGGAGCACAGATGCTGGACAGGAGGTGCATCACAGTCCACTACTGGCTTGTGTGTGGGCAGCACAGTGAGTGAGCACATATACTGGACATGAGATGTAACACGGTCCACTACTGGCTGCTGTATTGAGCATCACATTGAATGAGCACAGATTCTGGACAGGAGGAGTTTCACAGTCCACTACTGGGTGCTGTGGTGGGCAGCATAGTGAGAGACCACAGATATTGCACAGGAGGTATATCACGATCCACTACTGGCCACTGTAGTGGGCAGGACAGTGAATGAGCACAGATACTGGACAGGAGGAGTTTCACAGTGCACTACTGGCTGCTGTGGTGGGCATCATAGTGAGGGAGCAAAGATATTGGACCGGAGGTGTATCATGGTCTACTACTGACTGTTGTGTCAGACAGCACAATTAGGGAGCACAGATATCAGACAGCAGTTATATCACGGTCTGCTGGTGACTGCTGTGGTGGCCAGCTCAGTGAGGGAGCACAGTTACTGGACAGAAGGTACATGATGGTCCACCACTGACTGCTGTTTTGGGTAGCACAGTGAGGGAGAACACATATTGAACCGGAGGTGAATCATGGTCCACTACTGGCTGCTGTGGTAGGCAGCACAGTGAGGAGGACAGATACTGGACAGGAGGTATATCACGGTCCACTACTGGCTGCTGTGGTAGGCAGCAGAGCGAGTGAGCACAGATACTGAACAGGAGCTGTATCATGGTCCAGTACTGACTGCTGTGGTAGGCTGCACTGTGGAGGAGCACAGATACTGGACAGGAGGTATATCACAGTCCACTACTGACTGCTGTGGTGGGCAGGACAGTGAGGGAGCACAGATACTGGACAGGAGGTGTATCATGGCCCACTATTGGCTGCTGTGGTGGGCAGCACAGTAAGGGTGCACAGATACTGGACAGGAGATGTATCTCAGTTCACTACTGGCTGCTGTGGTGGCCTCACTGTGAGCAGTCAGCACCTGATAGTCAATACAAAAGAGACACAAAGGGATTTCTAGGGCTCTTTTTGGCTGCTCTGAGAGGGAGGGTTTAGAATAATTATAAACCAATGGCTGGCAAAAGGGCATTTTGATTGGCTGTTGTCATTCTAAAGGGTTATATTGAAGAGCTATGACATTGTCTGAAATTAATATCAACTTTGAAAAGTAGGCAGCTGTTGCTTTTTTTATTGGAGGCACTTTTTCCTTTTTATAATTAAAAGATTATTCCTGCCTGACAGCACTCAAGATGATGGCTTGATCAGTATGCCTCCTGATGGCCAACATATCTACTTCTAGCCCCCTTCACACACTATGTCATCAGGATTGTGACCTCACTGAGTGTGACATCACTAGTGATCAAGAAGAGCCAACCCCCTGCTGCCCAATTGGCCACTGATGATGTCACACACTGTGAGGTCATTGAGGAGGTACAGTTTATAGGAGAATAGAACCAGATATTAGCAGTGCTGCGGTAGTGCTTTTGTGGATCCGACTATCCTCCCCATTGGATAGTGTTGGTATCCGCCTCCAAATCCGAGCATGATCAGGCGAAAATCAGATTCTGGATTCAGGGTCGGGTAGTTGTGGATCCAGTGTCGGCTACAGGTATCTCAGACTGGATCCATTGGAGATTACCTCAGATTCATCGGATTCTGGTCAGATCCAGGGATACCTTGAATACTTATAGTGGATCCTAGGAGGTCAGATCCTTGGTCAGCTGTCAAAACTATCCGAGGCTATCCAAAATCTGACCAAAATGATGGTATCTGATGGCATCCGACCTGGTAGGACACTGTCAGAGCAAGCAACACTACCAGATATGTCAGCATCCAGGTAAAGTTCTGCTCTTCACAACATGCATTTTATTATCATATAGAAAATCTTTTTATGAACAAAAAGAAAAATACTTCAGAAATAAGCCCCAATATGCTACTTTTAAAAATTAATAACATTTTCTGTTTGTTATTTTCGATGTTACTAGCTCTTTAAATGGGGGTATGAAATTTTTATGAAACGGCAGAATGTTCCAGTCATGACAGTAACTGTTCTTGCATTCGCCAGGTTTAACAGAGCTCTGACCATGAGATGCCTACCTGTCAGTGCAGTGTTCAGAGTTCTGAATACATGCAGTGACAGTCAAAAGTCCCAAACTCCTGGCTCCATGAAGAGAATGGCACAGAATGTTATGGATTAAGTAAGTAATAAGCCACGACAGTGTGTGCACGATAGGATTTTAATGCACGCCCAAGGGATGTAGTAAGGCATGAGGCCGAAGGCCAAGTGTCTTTATGCCCTTGGGAAAGGCATTAAAATCCTATGATATACACCTGGAGGGGCTTATTACACTCATAAAAAGGCTCTAAGTAGGTTTTTGGGGGAGGAAAATGAGATTTGGCACCTGACCATGCATTTGTAGATTTAATGGATGGTCAGGTGATGTTTCTTGGCCAAAGAAATTTCTAGATTTTTTTCTTGCCATTTTATAAAAGAATGCAAAACACAGTTATTCACATAACTCTTCACTGAGGAGCAGTTCATAGGATCATAGGATGAACAGACATAAGAAGGCCTGAAAGCAGTTCTAGAATGTTCACTGCTTAACAGCATTTACAGCCTGTATTTCTATGTTCTCCAAATAAGCATCTAGACCAGTCTTAAAGCCTTGCAAGGTGTTACTCTCTACCAAGCTGGGTGAAAGCCTGGTCCCACAAGAAGACCACTCAGGCTAGCACAATGTGTTCTCTTCTGAGTCTTTGAAATCTCTCCGTTTCCTTGTACTCTAGTAGCTGTAGTAGTCTTTATTTGTTTGTGGCTCCCTTCCCTGGAGTCTCAGGGCATCATTACAAAAAGTAAAATACAAAAACATTAAAATGTATCAATACATAAAACAATACCCACTAAAGTTAGACAAAAGTAAAACAATAGCAGAATGCATCTATATGGATGGCGAAAACCAATTAAACACCAATCGTCTACATAAATAGAAGTTTTCAGACTCTGTTTAAACGCCTCCACTGAGGGGGCCTCCCTCAAAAACCTGGACAAAGAATTCCAGAGGACTGGGGCTGCTGCTTCAAATGCCCAGTCTCTGGAAGATTTTAATCTTGCCCTAGGGACTACCAGGAGGCCTTCCTTGGTGGAGCGGAGAGGACACACAGGTATGTGAGGATGCAGGAGCTCTAACAGGTAGCCCAGACCCAGCCTGTGCAGGGTCTTATAGGTAGGCAGACCAAATTTAAAGAAAATACAGCACTTCGCCAGCAGCCAGTGCAGATCATACAGCACCAGCAACACATGACAGGACCAACAAAGTCTCATCAGTAGCTGGGCTGCCACGTTCTGCAGCAGCTGCTATCATTGCAGCATACCTCCATTGATCCCAAGGTATAGAGCGTTGCAGTGGTTGAACCTCAGAGTCACGTATGCATATACCAGCATGGCCAGGTTGTCAGGCAGAAAAAGGGATTTAATCTGGCTGATAATCCAAAGATGGTAAAAGCCACTCTGGACCACCACCGACACCTGAGCCTCCAATGTCAGCCCGTCATCCAGAATGACTCCCAAATTTTTCACCTTGGTGGAAGCCAATAACCTACGGGGGCTGAATCAAAGTCCGCTCTCCCTCCCGGTGGCCTCCAGTCCTCTCTTCGACCCAGCTCGACCACTAGCACTTCAGTTTTCTCTGGGTTTAGTCTCAACCAGCTTGATGACATCCAGATCTGAATCTTGGACAAGCACTTATTTCGCACATTAACTGTGCCCAATGTCCCAGGTGCAAAGGACAAGGAGAGATGAGTATCATCGGCATAATAATTGAAACCCAAGCTCATACCACTTAATGATCTCACCCAGGGGCAGCACATTCACTACGAACAACATGGGTGACAGGACTGAGCCCTGGTGTGCTCCACAAGACAGAGCTATCGGGTGCGAGCAGTATTCTCCCAGCACTACCCTCTGGGTCCTGTCCTTGAGATAGGATTCAGACCAGCCAATGACTTTGCCAGTGAGTCCTACATACTCTTTGAACTGGTCCAACAGCAGCCAATGGTCGACAGTGTCAAACGTTGATGAGAGATCAAGGAGAACGAAAACTCAATGAGAATTCTATACATTCTCTTAGGGCCCCATTTTCAGAAGAATAGTGTGGCACAAACCATGTTTGCACCATGCTATCCCGGAATACCACCAGCTGTCCGGGGCATGCCCATATTCAAAGGATACATGTGCGCGGTGCACTCCCGACAGTGCCATTGCGCACAGTATTGTCCTGTGCCTTTGCAAATGAGGGTTCCCCCATGCATATGCAGCACAGCACAGTATTGAAAGGTTTCAGAAGCACTAAATGGCTGCCAGCAGCACAGTTTAATGCTTCTAAAACCTAGCTCTTAACAGTGTGCAGACCCATCTGCCCACTGTCAAGGACTGGGTACCCTGGTGGTTCAGCAGTCCCTCCCTAGCCCTGATCTATGTGATAATAAATGAATCCCCAATTCCCTGGTATTCCAGTGACTCCCCTCGCCCTGAGCCCCGATCCATGTGACAATAAACAATCCCTGATTCCCTGGTAGTCTAGTGGTCCCCGCTCCCCAAGCCCCAATCCATGTCATAATAAATAAAAAAATCTCAGATTCCCTGGTAGTCTAGTGGTCCCGCTCCCCGAGCCCCAACCCCATTCAGCAAAAATAAAATCCCCTCATCCCTGGTAGTCTAGTGGCCACCCACCCTGGTAGGCAGTGACCCACCACTCCACTCCCCCCACAACCTGACCGGAGCTGATGACTGGCAGAACCCTCCTCACACTGCCATGGCCAGCTGCTGACTGAACTGTACCGGAACACATACAGTACACAGTACATGCTCATCGGTTGGTCTACCAGACATGTGGGGATTTTATGTATGCTGAATGGGATTGGGGCTCGGGGAGGGGGGCCACTAGACTACCAGGGAACTGTGGATTTCTTATTATTATGAATCTGGAGGTTTTAGTATGACATGGATTGGGGCTCAGGGAGGGGAGGTGGGCCACTGGACTCACAAGGGAATCGGGATCTTTATTATGACATAGAGCGGGGCTCGGGAAGGGGGGACCACTAGACTACCAGGGAACTGGAGATGTTTTATTATGACACGGATCAGGGCTCGGGAAGGGGGGGCCATTAGACTACTAAGGAATCATGTTTTTCTGACTTTTAAAGCCCTTCGCAGACTTGGCCCGGACTACCTGAAAGAGCTTCTGGTTCCCTACTGCCCTGGATGATTGCTCCGCTCAACCGACGAGGGGTTGCTAGAGATTCCGAGGGTGTGCTTGAAATCTTCAGGCCCATGCATTCATGCACGTGGCCCCAACCCACTAGAATTTCTAATTACCGGTTACAGGCGTCACGACTATCAGTGGATTTAAGCAAGTTTTAAAACATACTGATGGTTCAGCTTTCGGTGAATAAACAATCTTGTGTTTGGTTTATTTGTTTATACTAATTCAATGATCTGGATGTCTGATGTGTTTTAAATGTGTTAGGCGCCTTGATACTCTGAAAGGCGCCTTAAAAATAAAATTATTATTATTATTATTTATTTCTCACTACAATTTTTGATTTAAATTGCTAAGCAGTGGCCAGTACTTCACCAAAAAACATTTGATTACTATCTTGATTCTTCCTAGTTGCAGAATATGCAATACCAGAGAAAGAAAGTATGTCAAGGAACCCCAGTCCAACCACGTGAGCCTGCAGCTCAGTGGTTAGAGCACCGGGACAGTATTCCGAGGGCCTTGGCCCAGTTCCCAGTAGGTCACATTATTTTTCTCACTCCAATTTCTGATTTTTAGATATATATTAATTCCCGAATACCGTTGGTTGAATATGAATAATGAAAGCGATTCATTACTGAGATGAATATTCAGGGCATTTGAGAATTAATATTCCTTACTCACATATCCCCTTGATCCTCTCCACTATAAATGTAAGCTTTACTTACGAAAGTGAATACTGTGGGGGCGATGGTGGAATGCCAGGTGAATCCAGTCACTGGATTTGTCACATTTCTACCTGATGCTGGTAGAGTATGTTAGAATACAGTCATGGAAGGACAGTTAATAGTGACTAAAACAAATTGTTTCAGTAACTAATTACTTCTAGGGGAGAAAAAGCAGTATTATAATTACTTATTGCTTTATTTTAAGAGTAATCTGTTACTACTACTAGTTGTCTAAAAAAGTAATCAGATTACAGTTTCTGGTTACAAGTAACTAGCTACTCCCCAATGCTGTAACAAACTAATTTAGCACTGTGAAGATGGGAAATACTTCGGCTCCAGGTTGTCTGCCCCTCCTGCATCACACAAGTGACTGTAACCATGAATAATAGATACACACACGAATGTAATTGTTGGAATGAAACCTCTGCTCATGCTGTGTAACACTGTTCTCCCCCTCTGGAATGTATCTCGTCCTGCTTTGAAAGCCTAAATCCTTCTAGCTTCCACTACCTCTCCCAGTACAATATTCCACATACATCGTCCGGCTGCTTTTCAGTGAGATCATATGCTGAATCCTGTCAGCATGATATTTTTTAACCCCAAACCAGTTCTTCTTAAGGCAGGGAGCACTGTGAGTGGGTAGTAATTGTGTCTCGTCGCACTGCATAGTGTGCCTGGAGTACTGAGTTCAGCTCTGGTCCTGCAGGGCAAAAAGGAAACTGACAAAGTCGAGAGGATCCAGTACAATACCACCAACCGAATATGTGGCATTGAAGGCAAACACAGTGAGAAAAGCTTTACCCTCCTCAAATTATTTGGCCAAGAGACAGCTGAGAGGGGACATCATCAGGGTTTTCGAAATATGAAAGCGGACAGACAGGAGGGAGTATGCACAGATGTTTGAGCTGGAGAGTGCAAGAAGAACTAGAGGATGTGTCCTCAGTCTTGGGGGAGAAGAATAAGGGGAACATCAGAAAGCATTACTTCACAATGAATAGATCGATTTCTGACAGCAAGACAAAATGGCATGGAAAGTTTTACAGCACTAACAGGTGTAACACAGCACTAGAGAGAATCCTGAGGGAGAATGGCACTGAGGGTTACACAGCATGAGTAAGGATAACACAGAACTAGGCAGATTCCTGAGGGGGAATGCCATTAAGGGTTACTTAGCATGAGTAGGGGTAACACAGGACTAGACAGATTCCTGAAGGAGAATGGCATTGAGGGTTACACAGCATGAATAGGGTTAACACAGGACTAGACAGATTCCTGAGGTAGAATGGCATTAAGGGTTACACAGCATGAGTAGGGGAAACACAGGAATAGGCAGATTCCTGAGGGAGAATGGCATTGAGGGTTACACAGCATGAGTAGGGGAACCACAGGACTAGACAGATTCCTGAGGAAGAATGACATTGAGGGTTACAGAGCATGAGTAGTGGTAACACATGAGTAGACAGATTTGTGATGGAGAATGTCATTGAGGGTTACACAGCATGAGTAGGGGTAACACAGGACTAGGCAGATTCCTGAGGAAGAATGGCATTGAGGGTTACACAGCATGAGTAGGGGTAACACAGGACTATACAGATTCCTGAGGGAGGATGAAATTGAGAGTTGCAGAGCATGAGTAGGGGTAGCACAGGACTAGACAGATTCCTGAGAAAGGATGGCATTGAGGGTTACACAGCATGGGTAGGGGTAACACAGGACTAGGGAGATTCCTGAGGCAGAATGCCATTGAGGGTTACACAGCATGAGAAGTGGTAACACAGGATTAGACAGATTTCTGAAGGAGGATAGAATTGAGGGTTACACAGCATGAGAAGGCGTAACACAAGGCTAGACAGATTCCTGAGAGGGAATGGCACTGATGGTTACACAGTATGAGTAAGGATAACACAAAACTAGGCAGATTCCTGATGGGGAATGGCATTAAGGGTTACTTAGCATGAGTAGGGGTAACACAGGACTGTCTTGAAAACTGGATGATTTTATCCAAATGACATGTATTATTCCTGTATAAAAATAAAATTTTTACTACTTACTACTAACACAGGACTAGGCAGATTCCTGAGGAAGAATGGCATTGAGGGTTACACAGCATGAGTAGGGGTAACACAGGACTAGACAGATTTCTGAGGGAGAATGGGATTGAGGGTTACACAGCATGAGTAGGGGTAACACAGGACTAGACAGATTCCTGAGGTAGAATGACACTGAAGGTTACTCAGCGTGAGTAAGAGTAACATAGGCAGATTCCTGAGGAGGGATGGCATTGAGGGTTATACAGCATGAGTAGGGGTAACACAGGACTAGGCAGACTCCTTCGGGAGAATAGCATTCAGGATTACATAGTGTGAGCTGGGGTAACACAGGATTAGACAGATTCTTGAGGGAGAATGACATTGAGGGTTACACAGCATCAGTAGGAGTAACACAGGACTAGCTAGATTCCTGAGGGAGAATACCATTGAAGGTTACACAGCATGAGTGAGGGTAAAACAGTGCTAGACAGGTTCCTGAGGGAGAATGGTATTGAGGGTTATGCAGAATGAGTAGGGTTAACACAGGACTAGACAGACTTCTGAGGAAGAATGGCACTGAGGGTTATACAGCATGAGTAGGGGTAACACAGGGCTAGACAGATTTCTGAGGGAGAATGGCACAGGACTAGACAGATTCCTGAGGAAGAATAGCATTGAGGATTATACAGCGTGAGTTGGGGTAACACAAGATTAGACAGATTCTTGAGGAAGAATGATATTGAGGGTTACACAGCATGAGTAGGAGTAACACAGGACTAGTTAGTTTCCTGAGAGAGAATGCCATTGAAGATTACACAGCATGAGTGAGGGTAAAACAGGGCTAGACAGATTCCTGAGAAAGAATGGCATTGAGGGTCACACAAAATGAGTAGAGGCAACACAGGAATAGACAGATTCCTTAGAGAGAATGGCACTGAGAGTTACACAGTGTGAGTAAGGGTAACACAGGACTAGATAGATTCCTGAGGGAGGATGGCATTGAGGGTTACACAGCATGAGTAAGGGTAACACAGGACTAGACAGATTCCTGAGGGAGAATGGCATTGATGGTTATACAGCACAAGTAAGAGTAACACAGGACTAGACAGATTCCAGAGGATTAATAGCATTCAGGGTTACACAGCATGCATAGGGGTAACAGAACTAGACAGATTCCTGAGGTAGAATGGCATTAAGGGTTACATAGCATGAGTAGGGGAAACATAGGATTAGGCAGATTCCTGAGGGAGAATGGCATTGAGGGTTACACAACATGAGTAGGGGTAACAGAAGACTAGGCAGATTCCTGAGGGAGAATGGCATTGAGGGTAACATAGCGTGAGTAAGGGTAACACAGGACTAGACAGATTCCTGAGGGAGAATGACATTGAGAGTTACTCAGCATGAGCAGGGGTAGCACTGAACTAGACAGACTTCTGAAGAAGGATGGTATTTACAGTTACACAGCATGAGTAGGGGAAACATAGGACTAGCAGATTACTGAGGGAGAATGGCATTGAGGGTTACACAGCATGAGTAGTGGTAACACAATGCTAGGCAGATTCCTGAGGGAGAATGGCATTGAGGGTTACACAGAATGAATAGGGATAACACAGGACTAGGCAGATTCCTGAGGGAAACTTGGATTGAAGGTTATAGAGCATGAGTAGGGGTAACACAGGTCTAGGCAGATTCCATGAGGCAGAATGCTATTGAGGGTTATACAGCATGAGAAGGGGTAACACAGGACTAGACAGAATCCTGAGGGAGCATGGCATTGAGGGTTTCACAGCATGAGTAGGGGTAACACAGGACTAGACAGATCCCTGAGGAAGGATGAAATTGAGAGTTGCACAGAATGAGTAGGGGTAACACAGGACTAGACAGATTCCTGAGAGAGGATGGCATTGAAGGTTAAACAGCATGAGTAGGGGTAACGCAGAACTAGACAGATTCCTGAGGGAGAATGCCATTATGGGTTACACAGCATGAGTAGGGGTAACATTGGACTAGACAGGTTCCTGAGGGAGAATGGCATTGAGGGTTACACAGCATGAGTAGGGGTAACACAGGACTAGACAGATTCCTGAGGGAAGATGAAATTGAGAGTTGCACAGAATGAGTAGGGGTAACACAGGACTAGACAGATTTCTGAGAGAGGATGGCATTGAAGGTTAAACAGCATGAGTAGGGTAACACAAGACTAGACAGATTCCTGAGGGAGGATGACATTTAGGGTTACACAGCATGAGTAGGGGTAACATTGGACTAGACAGGTTCCTGAGGGAGAATGGCATTGAGGGTTACACAGCATGAGTAGGGGTAACACAGAACTAGACAGATTCTTGAGAGAGAATGGCATTGAGAGTTACGCAGCATGAGTAGTGATGACATGACTAGAAAGATTCTTGAGGGAGAATGGCATTGAGATGTACACAGCATGAGTAGGGGTAACATAGGACTAGACAGATTCCTGAGGGAGAATGGCATTGAGGGTTACACAGCATGAGTAGGGGTAACACAGGACTAGACAGATTCCTGTGGGAGAATGGCATTGAAGGTTACACAGCATGAGTAGGGGTAACACAGGACTAGACAGATTCATGGGAGAGAATGGCATTGAGAGTTACGCAGCATGAGTAGTGATGACACATGACTAGAACGATTCCTGAGGGAGAATGGCATTGAGATGTACACAGCATGAGTAGGGGTAACATAGGACTAGACAGGTTCCTGAGGGAGAATGGCATTGAGGGTTGCACAGCATGAGTAGGGGTAACATAGGACTAGACAGATTCCTGAAGGAGAATGACATTGAGGGTTACACAGTATGAGTAGGGATAACACAGGACTAGACAGATTCCTGAGGGAGAATGACATTGAGGGTTACACAGTATGAGTAGGGATAACACAGGACAAGACAGGTCCCTGAGGGAGAATGGCATTGAGGGTTGCACAGCATGAGTAGGGGTAATACAGGACTAGACAGATTCCTGAGGAAGAATGGCATTGAGATGTACACAGCATGCCTAGGGGTAACACAGGACTAGACAGATTCCTGAGGGAGAATGGCATTGAGGGTTGCACAGCATGAGTAGGGGTACTTTGGTACTTTGGTGATTTGGGACAAAAGAAGGCAGTTAGCCCATCATGATTGTCCTCCACATTTGTGGATCATTTAATGGGTCCCTAATTGGTCAACCATTTGTCAAGTTTGTTTTTGAAAGACAATATGTTAGGGGAATCGACTATTTCCTACGGTAATTTGTTCCAGATACTGGGTAACACAGAACTAGACAGATTCCTGAGGGAGAATGGCATTGAGGGTTGCACAGCATGAGTAGGGGTAACACAAGACTAGATGGGTTCCTGAGGGAGGATAGCATTGATGGCACACAGTGTCAGGAGGGGTATCACAGGACTGGACAGATTTCTGAAGAAGGATTGCATTGAGGGCTGTGCAGTATGAGCAGAGGTAACAAGAACTAGACAGATTCCTGACTGAGAATGCATTAAGGGTTACGTAGCATGAGTAGGGGTAACCCATGATGCAACAGATTCCGGAGGGAGAATGGCACTGAGGGTTACACAGCATGAATAGTGGTAACACAGGACTAGACAGATTCCTGAGGGAGGATGGCATTGAGGGTTACACAGCATAAGTAGGGGTAACACAGGACTAGGCAGATTCCTGAGGGAGAATGGCACTGAGGGTTACACAGCATGAGTAGGGGTAACACCGAAGTAGACAGATTCCTGAGGGAGAATGGCATTGAGGGTTACACAGCATGAGTAGGGGTAACACAAGACTAGATGGGTTCCTGAGTGAGGATGGCATTGATGGTTACACGGCATCAGTACGGGTAACACAGAACTAGACAGATTCCTGATTGAGAATGGCATTAAGGGTTACACAGCATTAGTAGGGGTAACCCAGGACTAGACAGATTCATGAGGGAGAATGACATTGAGTGTTACGCAGCATTTGTAGGGGTAATACAGGACTAGACAGATTCCTGAGGGAGAATGGCTTTGAGGGTTACACTGCATGAAAAGGGATAACATGGGACTAGACAGATTCCTGAGAGAATGGTATTGAGGGTTACACACTGACAGCATGAGTATGGGTAACACAGCTGTAGACAGATTGCTGAGGGAGAATGGTATTGAGGGTTACACAGCATGAGCAGGGGTAATGCAGGACTAGACAGATCGCTGAGGGAGAACGGGATTGGGGGTTGAACAGCATGAGTAAGAGTAACATTGAATGTATTAAGCGTGGACGTGTTCATACTAAAACTGGGTGCTGTTACCATCGAGTGGTAAAAGGTACAGTCTACAAGCATACTCCCAATGTAGGCTTTTTCACGTGGTAAGCACCCCTGGTGAGAAGTAATGCTTTTTTTGTGTTTGCCTTTATCATCCCCCCCCCCAGTTTTAGGGGATGCCCTGTAGTCCTGCTTGCACTCACCAAGTCAGACAGCTGTGCCTTCTTCACCTCGTCTATCCCATTTAGTATTCAGACAGCTGTAGATGCAGTATAGAAGACCACGGCCTGATTGATCTGAAATTGTTCTATTAGCATCATAGCTTGTCCAGTACCTTTCACCAGTTAGCTTATGAAGCAGCGTAGGGATACAGATGGGCTCCATTTGATTGTTTGTGTGAGGGATCATTTCATGGGCTACTCATGTCATGGACACAGCTTATCAACGGAAACGAAAATTACAAGTGCTTTAATGCCGTAGTCAACTGGCCCTCAGGTTCTAGAGATCCCAAAGGTGTAACTGAGGCTGGGAAACATGTTTTTGCTTTTAGGATGTCTCCATCCATGTGGAACAGCCATCATAGACCACAGAGTTCTGTGACCATGCTAAATGCAGGGTTTCTTTCATTACAATTTAAATGCCCAGCTGAGAAACAGCATCTTTTATTTTTTTAGTTAGGATAGCCCAGCTGAGACGCAATTTTTCAATTTCATTCAGATTTTGTATTTAACCATTTAACAATACATTTACCAAGGCTAATATGCTGTAGCTGAGATGCAATATCTCAGTTTCAGTGGGGTCCTGCTTTTTCCCATTTTTACGATGTATCTACCAGTATACCCCAGCTGAGATGCAATATCTCCATTCACTGGGGTCTTGGGACCCGTTTTATTTAAATTATTTTTTATGTTGTCTTGTACCTGCACAAGAAGCTTGTTGCAGTAACTTCGGAATAGCAGGTTTTGGAGGCGCAGTCCTGTTGTGGCCAGTGGCGCCACTGCTTTTTGGGGCTGGGCTCCGTGGCACACATTAGATTGCACGCTGTCTATGACAGCAGTGCAAAACCGTGCCACCAACTTAAAATGTTTTAGCAGCTGCAATGAGGGAGCTCCACCTCACTGCAGGGCCTGTCTTTCCTGGTGTAACATTTGAATCAGACATGGTGGCGGCTGTGCCGTCTGCCTCGCAGAGTCCCCAGAACAGCCAACGTCGGTGGTGCCCAATCCCCCTGTCGGCATCATCACGCTCCCCTCCTGAGTTCATTTACCAACAGGGAGCCTAATCCCTGTCAGCATCATGTCCCATGCCAGTTGTTTGCCGAGGTGGGTGCCCAATTCCCCTCGGCATCATCCTTCCCAACACCTTTTATTTGCTGACGGGGTGCCCAATCCCCGTCAACTCCAGTCCCCCTTCCCCAAAACATGCAGGTGGCACACTGGGAGCCCACCCCAGCGTGCCAAACGTTCCTGTTAAAAGAAAAAATGTTCCCACAATGTTTACTATTTATTTTAACCCTGTAAAGTAGAAAACGTTCCCTCGCTGTCTACGGCCCCATTCCCCACCTCCCCACACACCCCCCTCACCCCATACTTACCTCCAGAGCCCAGCACGATGATCTTAGGTGGACTGGGAACACGTCTGCACTCTTCAAAGCCGACCACGAACTGAAGAAATGCCGGTAAGCTGTATAATGGCATAAAAAGATTTTTTTCAACTTTGATGCATATCTCAGGCATTTTGGGGAATTTTTGCACCAAATTTTCAACATGGGGTTATTGAGACCCCTCCTCATGAATTCAGTCACTGTCATTGTGTTATTCGGTCCCGGAAGGTGATTTTGCGGTTACTGTGTTAAATCACCTTTCGGGACCGATTAATGAAATGACAGTGCCACTGTTCATAAGGTGGGCTCTCAAAAAGCCTATGTTGCAAATTTAGTGAAGACATGAAAAAAATGACTGTTTTACAAGCGTGCATTGTGCAGTTTCCATGCACGCTCATAACTTTGCAAATCTGTAATATTTTCACTCCAGATTTTCAGCATTGGCATTTTTCCACTCCTCCGTATGAACAGTACAGCTGTCATTTTTCACATCCTGTCCAAAATGTGTTTTCGCACTTCCGGCGCAGAATAGCACGGTCGCTGCGGGAAATCAGTGTTCGGGACAGATTAAGAAAATCACAGTGACACTGTTCATGAGCAGAGGTCCTAAAATGCTTGTGTTGAAAATTTGGTGACGAAAGTCCATTAAAAATGACTGTACTATGAGCGCGTGTTGCGCAGTTTCCACGCACCCTCGTAAATTCACAAATTTGTAATATTTTCACTCCAGATTTTCAACATTGGCATTTTTTCACACATCCTTATGAACAGAATAGCTGTCATTTTTCACATCCTGGCTGAACTGTGTTTTCGCACTTCCGGCGCAGAATAGCACGGTCGCTGTGGGAAATCAGTGTTCGGGACAGATTAAGAAAATCACAATGACTCTGTTCATGAGCAGAAGTGCTAAAATGCCTATGTTGAAAATTAGGTGACAAACGTCCATACAATGACTGTGTTACAAGTGTGCGTTGTGCAGTTTCCATGCACGCTTGTAACTTCAAGAATGTTTAATATTTTCACTCCAGATTTTCAACATTGCCATCTCTTCACATCTCCTTATCAATGGTGCAGCTGATATTTTAATGTGGTGCAGAATGGCGCGGTCACTGTGGAAAATCAATGTTCGAGATAGATTAACAAAATCACAGGGACACTGTTCATGAACCGAGGTCCCTAATGCTTTCATGAGGTGGGGTCACAAAAAGGCCATGTTTTAAAATTTGGAGTGCAAATACCATCACACGCCCAAGGCATTATGGTTTCTAACCATTACATCCCACCCTGTACAGACTAACAGGCACCAGGGGTGTGTCTTTGGATTGTCTGCTGTACTGCTCACGCCATTGGTCCTCCACCCCCACCCTGCAGCCACTGACAGGCATCAAGGTGTGCCTTGGACTCTTCAACCCCAAAGTACAACCCATTCTCCTATGCTGCACCCATCTCAACGTACATACTTATGAAATGGGGTGAGCATAAGGCCAGATGACCCCAAGGCACGACGTGACACTTGTCAGACTCTGCAGGGTAGGGTGGGGTGAAATAGCATGAGCGTTATGGCCAGTGACCCTAACGCACACCCCAATGCCTGTCGCTCTCTGCAGGGTGGGGTGTGGTTGACGTTGGTTCTATACTTCACTGCTATTCCTATTATGCATCTCTCTTAACTCCTGCACTACCAATGCCAACACCAGCAAGACAACATTCGGCATTGACAAATGCTTGTTCAATAGCTTACCGTTATCATTGGTTCAGTGTATGACATTGACACTATTTAAAAACAATTTAAAACGTTACCTACTTAATAGAGATGTATGTAAATGTTTTTAATTCATTGGTTTTTACCACTGAATATGTGTAATTTATGATTGTTTTGTGCTCTGCATTTGTAATTTAAAATGCGGTGCTGTCCTGAGGGTGTACATTTACCACCCTTTGCTACTCTGCGGCAAACCAGAGTTTGCAATCCACAAAAGAATATGATGAGGTCACACCAATAGTCCACTTGGAAATACATTTTCTTTTTTTAAATTTACCACACACATAACGTGGGAGTGGTGAAGTTTCATGGCTAATACACTACTTCATTTGGTCCAAAACAACTACATTCATTCTTGTTTCAAATTTTTCACTTTGCTCCATTGAAGTTTTTCCTCCTGGCTGGCCTGGTGGCACGGAGGGTAGAGGCCCCATCTTGCCTCACCTGCCACCACGCCAGTGACCTGGGTTCAGAGATGGACTCTGGTCGCTGGAGACTGGTTGTGGAGAGGAAGGACTGAGCATCCAGTGGATGTTTCTCCTCCTCTGGGATGGGAGGGTTGTGGGTCTTGGTATCTGTCGGGCCCCTAGCTGAGGCTTAGGGATCAGAAGCTAATGCTGGTATATTGGGGTTTGGATGGCCAGCGGTCACTGATGTCCCACACATGGTAGCATGCATGGTGCATTTGAATGACATTGCATGTCTGCCCCTCCATTAGTATGCAAAAGCTCAGTTGGTTGCAGTCTGGATGATGCCGACCCTCCACATGCCCCATACCAGACTGCAGGACCCCTCCCAAGCAACGGATCCATACTTGTCAGAGGGTGGCCTCCTGCCGTCATCAGTCCCTGCCACAGGGGGCAAGCCATGGGGGAAGACTGTGGCAAGGTAAGTGCATGGATGTCAGCAACGGGGCTGGGGAGGTCAGTGGAGGGCTAGAGCTGTGCCAACCCTATAAAGATATTAATTGCAAAGACGTTCCTCCTGTTGCCTTATATAACCACCCAGTCCCATTGGGTTACTAGAATCCTATCGGAGTTAGTGTTAAGCAGGTAGCAGGCAGCTGGTAAGGAGCTCATTAGAGGCTTCTTACACTATGTCATCATTGTTTACTCAACTAGCCTGAGGGAAGAATGATTATGCCATTTGGAACTGTCACAGCAGCATAACCCTTCTCTGGCACAGCTGCTCTGGGGAGCCTTAGAATGTTCAGTTGGTAGTCAGTTGTTGTTGAGTTGGGAGTGAGAGTGTCAGGAGGTCTGCCAGTGGGCTCTGAGTCTAGGGCTCAGGATTTCTCACTCTAGTGTGGATTACAATTTCCAGCTCCCAGTGAAATGGTGGAGACCTTTTCTACAGCAGGATTTCCTGATTTCTACTCCCAGTGAAGTGGAAGGAACTGTTATCTCAGTGGGTCCAAGGGGCAATCCCCTCAAGAGCCATGTGTGTTTTCAGCTGCATTTGGAAAGCACTTGTGTAGAGACTGTTCTGACATGCTACCCAGGAAAAGATGGCTTTTTGTTGTTCCATGCCCAGTGGAAGGGACAACTGATCAGTAAGTACTGTTTTAGGAGGCAAGTTCTCCAAAATTAAGGGATGCATTTCTGGGGTGCGTGTGCCCTTTGAGAAGGCTAGATCACACCCGTCAGTGCCCCTTTTTCACCCAAGTGAGTGAAAGAAATGCTTAGCTTCACCCCAGTGTGCAAAAGGAAATTCAGTTTTCACCCCAGTGTGCAAAAGGAAATTCAGTGTTCACCCAAGTGTGTGAAAGGAAATTCAGTGTTCACACAAGTGTGTGAAAGGAAATTCAGTGTTCATCCAAGTGTGTAAAAGGAAATTCAGTGTTCACCCAAGTGTGTGAAAGGAAATTCAGTGTTCACCCAAGTGTGTCAAAGGAAATTCAGTGTTCACCCAAGTGTGTGAAAGGAAATTCAGTGTTCATCCAAGTGTGTAAAAGGAAATTCAGTGTTCACCCAAGTGAGTGAAGGAAACGTTCAGTGTTCACCCAAGTGAGTGAAAGAGTTTGGAGTGTGTGGCTTAGTGTTCCACGAAACTGCACTCATGGGAAGAAAATGTGTTCGGGTGTGTGGCTAGTTTCACGTATGTGCACCACTGGGAATGGGAAAAAAGTTTGTGTTCTCAAACTATACTTCATGCAAGGAGAATTTGTAAAAGTTGTACCTGTCTTGCCTTGACTGACCCATCGGGGTCCACTGCCTGCTAGTTTGCCATCTGTTAAATAAAGTCATACTGCACAATCCCAGTGGCTGCACTGGACATTCAAATCCTTGCTTCTGGAGTGGAATTACTGGGGCTCCCTTGGCAGTTTAGGTCTAGCATATGCCTACCCTGGACCTGGTTGTAGTTACAAAGGTTCATGTTTTGTTCTTGTACCCCCACCCCTTGTCCTCTAGTAATGAGCCTGATATACACCCTAATGCTAAGGGTGGTACCAATCTTGGGTTTCTGCTAAAAGCTAAGTGTATGCCACATGTGGGTACTAGTCCTACTTTATGGGGGGTTTCCTACTTGCTATAAGTGGCATGGGGGTTACACTTATAAGCTAACGTACTTTGTGTGGCCTCAGGACACTGTCCGTTCTATTACATGTTTCTGTTTGGTAACTAATAATAACTATAACTTTATTTATCCAGCACCTTTCAAATAACAAGGCGCCTTAACATAAAATAGAAACAAGATAAAGTTAAAACACAGTATAAATGTGAAAGATCAGTAAAATCCAAGAATTCAATAAAATCAATCAGAATAGGCTTGATGCCACAGATATGTCTTCAAGGCCTGCTTAAAGCCCCCCACAGTCACACATTCCCGTAGCTGACGGGTTAGAGAATTCTAAAGGGCTGGTGCCGTATACATAAATGCACGGGCCCCCGATGATTTAAAGGGTTGCCTTGGAATCTCTAGCAACCCCTCGTCAGCTGAGTGAAGTGATCGCCCGGGGCAGTAGGGAGACAGGAGCTCTTTCAGGTTGTCCAGACTGAGTCCATGTAGGGCTTTATAAGTCAGAAGTCCGACTTTCAAGGTGCTCCGTCACTGAATCGGCAGCCAGTGCAGTTCGCGCCTCGGTGTGATATGACACATCTGGAAGTCCTGTCAACAGCCAGGCTGACTGTGATCTGCACCAGCTGCAGTGGCAGATATCAAGCCCCTGGTAGCCCTAGATGAGAGTGCTACCGGGTTGATATCCAGCTGCAGCTGGTGCTGCTGCTGCTGCCCGCTGATGAAGGACCGGATGTGCATATCACACCGATGACTCGCCTTTAACCGCATTGGCTGCCGATTTAGTGGCGGATCACCTGGAGTTGGAAACTTCATGCAACAGCATTCCACTATACACTATAAATAATTTATTTCCACTCCAGCTCAGAGGACAATGGATATTTCCACTCCGCCTCCATAATGTTCTGAGCAGAATCTTCCTTTATACCTAACATTCTGTCCAGGCCCGTCGGTAACAAATGGCACAAAAACATTATTTTATAATTGGGATTGCACAAATAAATAATCAGCATTGTATAAAATGGGACATGCCATGGGCAACATGAAAATAAATGCTTTATTTTGAACGCCTGGTTATGACCCTCTACAGGCTTTAGGCATGACTCCGCCACTCATGAGGTCAACAGAGGTTATAACCAGCTGTTCAAAATAAATAATTTATTTTCATGTTGCCCATTGCATGTCCCGTATATATTTAATTTTATTAATAGCAATGTCTCTCATTCCCTTTCTATTTAATCTAGGAAATCTACTGCTGGTGACGCTGCCTTCTCATATTTCTTTTCTAAACTCTGGTCCTCCCGTCCCCTGTCAATCCACTGTGCCTCTTCTGCCTTCTCCCTTAAATCCCTTTGTGAAATTTCTGCTCCCTCCTGCAACTGGCCAGGACCGTCTATCTCTTGACTTCCTTCCCCCTCCACTCCTACTGCCCTGGCCATTTTGCTCCCCTCCTAACTCCACTACATATATCTGTATGGGTATTTTCCCCCTGCCTGTCGAAGCTCATTTTTTATTTACTACAAGTACCTGTTGTACTTATCTGCCTTACTATTTATGAAGATGCTCCTTTGATATACTGTATTGCTATATATAATGACTATTTCTGCAATGCTGTTAATACTAATTATTTTTTTATCCTCTTAAAGTATTTCCTTTACCCCGACCCCAGAACACACATGGAAATGAGCTGTTATGAGTTCACTATGTTTTTCCTGGTGAAACGTTTGAAATATATAAATATTTTCAAGTGGATTATTGGTATGAACGCCATCATATTATTTTGTGGTTTGCAGAAGTCGGCTGGTGTATCCGCAGCACCTTTTTTTATTAGTCCTTGTGCCTGGACATCAGAGTTTGCACCCACCTCTTTGGACTTTTGCTCAGGTTATAAGCCATCCAATAACCAGGTTACTGTACAGTAGGGCAGATTGAAGTACAGAAGATCCTTCCCAGTGGTGTAAAAAGAGTAACCAAACAAAAAACAGAATAACTCTGGTTTCAAAACAGTTGTATTCATGATTAAAACCAAAAAAACACAGGCTATCACTGCAGGACGAATTTTACTTCAGTATGCAGCTGTCACTTTAAATGATCTTCAAACAACACTTACAAATGAAGAGAAGTTTTCTGCACTCTTAAAATTTTATTTCCTCTCTCCCTCCTGCACAGAAATTTCAGCAATTTGCAGGGAAAAAGCACATACTGCAAGCTATAGGACCCAATCCCATTACTTATTCATACGCCATAAAACAAATGCATTATTTATACACACAACACACCCACAACAAAGTAACCAAACAGAAGTCTTTACAAGTCTTAAGGCAGCAGTGCAGCAAAAAATATTTGTTCCAAAAAGCTAGTTTCAACTACAGCTAATAAAAATATTAGCATGTCTGCCAAATCTACATTTCTAGGTGCCCCTATACGTTTTATTGGACCAACAGAGATTTACAAAAAAACGTTGTAAGCTTTCAAACCTACAAGGTTCTTTTTCAGAAAGAGAACAGTAAGTTTCTTAAGCGATCACTTTAAAATACCCAGAGCTTAAAAAGTATACACATGTGACAACTTAATGAAGTAATTAGATAAGAACACAACCAGAGATGAGAAAACATCCTTTAAAACTTTAGTTCTGTGTAGGTCAAATATCACAGAAGGAATGTTATGTAGGAGGAGGTCCATAAATTATTTGATGTTTACTGTCTTATCAAAGAGAAACTGAAGACTGTGTGTGTGTGTGTGTGTGTTAAGTACTTGCATTAGTAGTTCTGCATATGTGAGTCTAAAGCCCATGTAAGCATCACCCACTAGTTTAAAACAAACCTATAATATACAGTTATATAGGTTAAAGAGAACCATTGTATATGTAAGCATTTTAGAAACATGTAACACAAATGTCTGTCCATGTGCTGTACCTGAAACAAGAGAGAGCTGAAGCACTTTAAATAATGTAACGGGACATTAAAATGGGTCTGCATTCATGCTATCCTGCACCGTATTAAGAAGGAAAATAAATTTGATCTCAAATGCTCATCTCTGTTGCGTATTTCTGAAATTCCCTCTGAGAACCAGGATGGAGAAGTGGGAGATGGAGTGACTGGACTGAGAGAAATGTCCCACTGGTTTTTTGGTCTTCTTCATTTTAATATCATATCTGTGTGTGAGTTCATTCATGTTCAAAGAGGTTGTTCAGTCTCCCCCACATAACCTGTTTTTGGACATTTCTTGCATTAAATGTAATAAACAACATTCTAAGATGCATATGTGTAATTCTCCTGTATGTTGAACTGTTTGTTTTGAGGGGTGTTGATAACATTTGAAGTAGAGATGTGTTCCTGTCTTACATCTAGAATGATTATAGGGTCTTGTGCTGCCTAGTGTTGTTGTTTTGGTCAGGTATAAGTTTGCTCCTGACAATCAAGTTAGATAAGTTAGGTGGTTGTTTAAAAGACATTTGACACAGTCCCACACAAAAGATTAATATACAAGTTAGCCAGCCTTGGAGTGGGTCCCAAGGTGGTAGCCTGGATAAAAAATTGCCTGGACAACAGGACGCAAAGGGTAATAGTAAATGGAGTCCACAGTGAAGAAAGGGTGGTTCATAATGGGGTACCGCAGGGTTCAGTACTGGGACCAGTCCTCTTTAATGTCTTTATAAGTGACATTGCAGAGGAACTGGAAGGAAAAGTATGTCTCTTTGCAGACGACACAAAGAGCTGAAACAGGGTTGATACACAAGGTGGGGTGGAAAGGATGAGAAGGGACTTGGCAAGGTTGGAGGAATGGTCAAATGTATGACAGCTTATTGGCCCCCAGTGGCAATGCATCGGGCACAACCTGCTGTTTTGCCGAACTGTAGAAGGTGTGGGAAGGGGTTGGGCACCTTCTTCCATTGCTTTTGGACATGTCCGGTGCTGATAAGATACTGGGGGGGGTGATAGAGGAGATAAATAAGGGGGCAGGGGGCAATTGACCCATGACCCTTTAGTCTGCCTATTTGGAGTGAAAAGAATAGAAGGGGAAGAAGAGCGGCAAATATTTCCCAGATGGGTAAGGGTTTCCCTAGTATTAGCTAGACATTGCATTCAGAATACCTGGGTCACTGGGAATGGGCCTATGTTGAGTGACTGGCGAAAATTAGTTATACGTACATTGGCTTTAGAGAGACTCACATGGATAGTTAGGGATAGGGAAAAGGATTTTATAAGGGACTGGGCCCCTTTTATGGCGACGTTGAGTCTATCCGAAAATGTAATGCTCTGCTCAGGGTTGAACATATAAGTATCAGGGCATAAGATAGGTAGAGAGGTACCCCCAGTGGGGGGGATGGCTGAAGAGAAGGGCTAGCAGTTGAACGCCGGGTTCGTAAGTTGCCCTGGACTGTGGTTCTAACATCCTAGTACAATATAAATAGTAGAGAGGAGGGAATTTGTTATATGGACTGCATATAATAATGGTAGTCATCCAGGGAGTTCTGAATATATAAAAGACATAGAGGTATTGCTGCACACTTGACTGCACCTTTAATTAATAAATTAATAAATGGAATTAATAAATAAAGTTATAGGATGTATTAAGTTAATAACCGGGAAGTTTGTATGTTTGTAACTGTAGCTGTCTTTTTTTTTTTCTTGCTGTCTGTAGTATGTACAAGTTGTTGTTTCCCTGTTGTCTTAGAAAACTGTTAATAAACAGAATATTCAAAAAAAATGTATGACAGCTCAGATTCAACTCAAAAAAGTGCAAGGTAATGCACCTGGGAAACAAAAAACCCAGGGGAAGAGTACACAATGGGCGGTGAGATACTAACAACAACAAAAATGGAAAGGGACCTGGGGGTAATTATATCAGATGATCTAAAGGTGGGCAAGCAATGTGAGAAGGCAGTAAGGAGGGTTGGGAGGATACTGGGATGCATAGGGAGAGGCATCAACAATAGAAAATAGAAAGTTGTTATCCCTCTGTACAGACAGTTGGTGAGACCCCATCTTGAGTACTGAGTACAGTTCTGGAGAAACATAGACTTTGATGGCAGATAAGGACCACTTGGCCCATCCAGTCTGCCCATTTCCCTACCTATTGGATAAGCTGCAGATTCTAGTTAAACAGCCTACTTCCTGCAACCCCCCACTATAATTGCCTTATGTCTGTCCCATGCATATTTGAATTCCCCCACCGTTTTAGACCCCACAGCCTCTCCAGGAAGGCGGTTCCATGCGTCCACCACTCTCTCCGTGAAAAAATTTTTCCTCACATTACCCCTGAGCCGTCCCCCCTCTATCTTTAAATTGTGCCCCCTTGCTCTTACACATCTCTTTTTCTGAAAGATGCTACCCTCCTGGACTTTGTTGATTCCCTTGAGGTACTTCAAAGTTTCTATCATGTCTCCGTCCCTCCTTTCATCAAGGGTATACATATTAAGCTCTCTCAGTCTCTCTTCATATGGTTTCTGATGTAGACCCTGCACCATTTGAGTTGCCCTCCTCTGGACTGTTTCCATCCTGTCTATGTCCTTGGGTAGATGAGGTCTCGCAAACTGCATGCAGTACTCCAGATAGAGTCTCGTCAACTGTCTGTATAGAGGGATAACCACTTCCCTTTTTCTACTTGTGATGCCCCTCCCTATGCATCCCAGTATCCCACTGGCTCTCCTTACTGACTTCTCACATTGTTTACCCACCTTTAGGTCATCTGATATGACTATCTGCAGGTCCTTTTCCATTATTGTTGTTGTTAGTACCTCCCCTGCTATTGTGTACTCTTCTCCTGGATTTTTATTTCCCAGGTGTATTACTTTGCACTTCTTTGCATTGAATCTAAGTTGCCATATGTCTGACCATTCCTCCAACCTTGCCAAGTCCCTTCTCATCCTTTCTACCCCTCCATGTATCAACTCTGTTACAGATCTTTGTGTCATCTGCAAAGAGGCATCTCTGCAAAGACATAGAGTGGAGGCTGTCCAGAGGAGGGCAACCAAAATGGTGCAGGGTCTTCACCAGAAGACATACGAAGAGAGACTAAAGGAACTTAATATGTATACCTGCGAGGAAAGGGGAGGGACATGATAGAAACTTTCAAGTACCTGAAGGGAATCAAAAAAGTCCAAGAGGGTAGCATCTTTCAGAAAAAAAGATGTGCAAGAACAAGGGGCACAATTTGAAGATAGAGGGAGAATGGCTCAGAGGTAATGTGAGGAAGTAATTTTTCACGAAGAGGGTTGTGGATGCATGGAACAGCCTTCCTGAAGAGGTTGTGGAGTCAAGAACAGTGGGGGAATTCAAGAATGCATGGGACAGTCATAAGGCAACTCTAGTTGGGGGCAGGAGGAAGTAGGCTGTTGGATAACTAGGATCTGCAGCTTATCCATCAGGTAGGAAAATGGGCAGACAAGGTGGGCCAAGCGGTCCTTATCTGCCATCAAATTCTATGTTTCTATGTTTAAGACAGTATGGGTAGTTCTTGGAAGATACATTTCAAGGTGTCATCCTCACTGAATATTGGTTGGAGATCTTTATTAATTTTATTTAGGGGCACCAGATCAGGGTTGTATGTGACAACCAAGGGTATTCTGGTGGTAGTAGTCTTTTCTTTATATTGTAGTAGTTCTTCTCTTGGTATCTGCATAGCATGTTCCACCACTCTGTCAAATTCTCTAGAGGAATTCTCCTGCCCAATAAATGTTTAAACTCTGGGTATTTTAAAGTGAGTTCTTAAGGAACCTGCCATTTTCTTTCTGAAGAAGGATCTTGTAGGTTTGAAAGCTTAAAGTGTTTCTGTAAATCTCTGTTGGTCCAATAAAAGGTAACACATCACCTATTTTGTGTATCTTGTTGTACAAGGATCAATATGGCAGCAAACTATTTGCTAAGCTAAATGTGGCAACTAACTTTTTTTCTTGAGAAAAAAGTAAATTAAAACCCTTAGAAAATATTAAAATTTTGCTTGAAGTAGAAAATTGTACCACCAAATAAAACTGAAAGATGCTTGACTCCCTCATTCCTCAGCAGTTGCTCTTACTGTCTGAACATGCCATGGCATCAGTAACACTATTCCAAATCAGTAGCATGGAATGATGTAACTGATGTCATGGAATGCCTTGGAAATGTGAAAGGAAAGAACGGCAGACGGTGAGCAGAGTGGAACTCTATGTAGCTCTGAGGGCACCCCAAAGCTAAATTATTTATTTATTAAAAATTGGTCAAAAGCATATTAGAATACATAACTGGCATTGGAAAATGGCAGGGGCAGTAAACTCTGTAAAAATAATTTCCTATCACCTTTAAGATTGATAAATTGTTAAATGAAGTGAAGCAAGCATTTATGTTACTTGCCACCTAGTAAATTTTCTATAGTCATTGCCCATCTGAATACTGAATTTCATATAAACTGGATAAAAGTCCAAACCACTGGGGGAAAACGCCTGTCTCCCTCAGCTGCAAGGTTTAGTAAGGGTAATATTAGTAGAGTTTAATGACAAACATACATACATACAATGAAATGTATCGGGCTGCTTATTAAATATTAACTGATTGTTCAATAAAGTAAGAATAACTGCTTGAAAAAATGTTTCTCAAATGCATAATTAACTAGAGGTTACATCCCTGTTAAAAACCTATTACTGCTTATTAAGCTCTACTAACAACCTATTCAGTGGCAATAGTTTCCTTACTGTCCCCCCCATGCACAATGTTGTTGAGTGGCTATGCACCGCGTATCTGTGCCGCATAGCCACTCTGCACCTCTGCACCCCCGCGTCAGCCGTGGTATTGAGCTATGGGCGGCAGCCTCCATCAGACCGCGTGGAGGGCAATGGTCGGTGGGCAGTGGGGCATGCCGGTGGCATGCCCGCACTCCCGACATTCACAGAGTCATGGAGTGCTGGGTGCAGGGGGTACACAGTATGCAGAGACACTCTGCTGTATAGTCTACACGTGCTCCCGGGATCGCCCCCATCACTGAATGTCAGGCGGTGCATGCCTTCACCACACCATGCGCCACAGACCATGAACAACGACAGGTGGTCTGCAACCCGGCCGGCCGAACTTCCAACCCCGCTTTCTTGGTTGCCGTCTGCGGCATGGTGGTAGCCATTTCTCGGCATCCGTGGGTGCAAGGGATCCACTGGTGGATCGGGTTGGGCATCCCATTGGATGCCCACCCTGTCTGCGTATCTGTCCTCCACGCTCCCGTGCACCAGGAGGGTGGGGCCGCAGACAGATGTGCGCACCAGCAGTGCACACCCCCAGGTGTGCACCTGTCTGCAGGTGCAGATCTTCGTGGGTGGGATACTTCCCACCCCATGTACATAGGGCCCATATGTTTAGTAACTATTGTTTAGGTCACTTAATTTAAAGTGCTACTGAGAGGGTCTGAGGGGTAAAATGAGGGATGTCTCTCCTAATGTGTGATAGTTTAGAAGTACAGACCAAGAGATTCTAAGGGTTAAAAATGAGGTGGTGTCCTTCCTAACATTGGACAGTTGAGAGGTATGAACTGAAGGGTTCAGAGGGGTAAAATGTGGGACATCCTTCCTAATGTGGGCAGTTGAGAGGTATGAACAGAGGGGTTCTGAGGGGTACAATGTGAGATATCCCTCCTAATGAGAGACAGCTGAGAGGTATGGATAGGGGTTTCAGAAGGGTAACAAACGTAATGTCCCTTCTAATGTGGGACAGTTGAGAGGCACAGACAGAAGGATTTTAAAGGGGGAAATGAGGGATGTCCCCTAATGTGGTATAGTTAAAAGGTACGGACAAGGGTTCTGAGGAGCAGAAGAACATTTGTCCTTCCTAATGTGGGACAGATGAGAGGTATAGACAAAGGGGCTCTGAGGGGTAAACTGAGAGATGTCCCTTCTAATGTGTGACAGTTGAGAGGTATGGGCAAGGGGGCTCTGAGGGGTAAAATGAGAGACTTCTGTTCTTAAGTGGGACAACTGAGAGGTACGGGTGGGGGTTCTGAGGGGTACAATGAAGGATGTCTCTCTAAATGTGGGTCATTTTTTTTTCTTTTCAATTGTTTAACCAGGAGTGGCACACTAAGCTGAAAACTTGTTTACAGGTGCGACCTGGGAGCACAGGGTAGTTAAATGACTTGCTCAGGGTCACACAGTATGCAAGTGGGGGCTGTGGGATTCAAACCCAGGTCTCCAGATTTGTAGCTCAGAGCCTTAAACCACTGCGCTTTACTACCTCCCTTTTTTTAAAGGTACAGACAGGGGGTTTCTGAAGGGTATCATTAGAGATGCCCCTCATAGTGTGGGACAGTTTAGATGTATGGACAAAGGGGTTCTGAGGAGTACAATAAAGGATGTCCCTCATAATATGAGCCAATTAAGAAGATAGGGACAGGGGGGTTTTGAGGGGTAGCATGAGGGATACCCCTTCCAGTATAGGACAGTTGAGATGTAATTGCAGAAAGGTTCTGAGGGGTACAACGAATGAGGGATGTCCCTTGTAATGTAGGATAGCTGAGAGATATGGAGGGGGTTGTGAGGGATACAATGAGGGATACCTCTCTTACTGTAGGATATCTGAGATGTACAGGCATAGGGGCTCTGAGGGGTACAATGAGGGATGTCCCTCCTAATGTAGGATAGCTGAGAGGAACTGAGGAGGGCTCTGAGGGGTACAATGAGGGATGTCCCTCCATGGAGGAATCGAGGGGCGCTCTGAGGGGTACAATGAGGGATGTGTCTCCTAATGTAGGATAGCTGAGAGGAACTGAAGGGGGCTCTGAGGGGTGCAATGAGGGATACCTCTCCATGGAGGAATCGAGGGGGGTTCTGAGAAGTACAATGAGGGATGTGTCTCCTAATGTAGGATAGCTGAGAGGAACTGAAGGGGGCTCTGAGGGGTACAATGAGGGATGTCCCTCCTAATGTAAGATAACTGAGAGGAACTGAGGAGGGCTCTGAGGGGTACAATGAGGGATGTCCCTCCATGGAGGAATCGAGGGGGGCTCTGAGGGGTACAATGAGGGATGTGTCTCCTAATGTAGGATAGCTGAGAGGAACTGAAGGGGGCTCTGAGGGATACAATGAGGGATGTTCCTCCTAATGTAGGATAGCTGAGAGGAACTGAGGGGGGCTTTGAGGGGTACAATGAGGGATGTCCCTCCTAATGTAGGATAGCTGAGAGGAACTGAAGGGGGCTCTGAGGGATACAATGAGGGATGTCCCTCCTAATGTAGGATAGCTGAGAGGAACTGAAGGGGGCTCTGAGGGGTACAATGAGGGATGTCCCTCCAAGGAGGAATCGAGGGGGGCTCTGAGGGGTACAATGAAGGATGTCCCTCCTAATGTAGGATAGCTGAGAGGAACTGAAGGGGGCTCTGAGGGGTACAATGAGGGATGTCCCTCCTAATGTAGGATAGCTGAGAGGAACTGAAGGGGGCTCTGAGGGATACAATGAGGGATGTCTCTCCATGGAAGAATTGAGGGGGATCTGAGGAGTACAATGAGGAATGTCCCTCCTAATTTAGGATAGCTGAGAGGAAAGATGTGTCTTCTAATGTAAGATAACTGAGAGGACTAGAGGGGGTCTCTGAGGGGTACAATGAGGGATGTCCCTCCATGGAGGAATTGAGGGGGGCTCTGAGGGGTACAACGAGGGATGTCCCTCCTAAGGTAGGATAGCTGAGAGGACTGGAGGGGGGTTCTGAGGGGTACAATGAGGGGTGTCCCTCCATGGAGGAATAGAGGGGGCTCTGAGGGGTACAGTGATGGATGTCCCTCCTACTGTAGGATAGCTGAGAGGATTGGAGGGGGGTTCTGAGGGGTACAATGAGGGGCATCCCTCTTAGTGTAGTATAATTGAGATATATGTGCAGGGAACACTCCCTTGTTTGTTTTGTTGCCATAAAGCTTTTTCTCCCATAGTTGATGCAGGTGGAATACTCGGCCCTGCCCCTGCCTCCTCCACCTGGCATCTGCCTCCCCCAGACTCACCCTGCCCATAATTCCCCCATGGATTGCCCCTCGCTGTGGGGCCAAGAAGGGGAGGGCCATCCTCCCCCACCCTGCATCTCTCATCTAGAGCCTGGGGACAGTGGTCCAGGTGGCGAGACAGAGATTCAGTAAGCCGGCACTAACCCTTTTCCATTTTCTCCTGTGTTCCCCAGTCACGGCGACACGTAAGCATGTGTGCATGGAGGCGCGCACACTACGGAACCGTGCCTATCCCATAACTCTGCTTGTAATTCTGGCGCTACCACCCAGCCCCCACCAGGTGGCAGCCAAGGAGCAAGACAGCATGCCTTCCCACCCTGGCAGAGGAGAGCTGTCCAGCAGACGCTCAATCCTCTCTTCCCCCCCTCCCCCAGGTGAACCCCCACAACCCAAGCTCATTCCCGAACCCGGATTTCCAGAGTGGTAGGAGGTAAGATGCACAGGCCCTCAGCAGTCTGTGCTACAGGGCCGTGAAAGAGGTCCTGAGGGGTACAATGAAAGATGTTCCTCCTAGTATAGGCTCCTTGAGATGTGCAGGCAGAGGGATTCTGAGGGGGTACAATAAGAATACAGGATACAGAGATGATGTAGAATGTGGCATCTGTTTTTCCTGCTGTTTGGACCATGAGGGGGAGTGTGGTTTTACTAAATTGCCATAGTTACTGGTTCCCTTGGTTACCTGGAGGGGGGGAGGGCTGCTAAGAAGAGCCAGGAAATGCAGTTTTGGGAGAGAGAGAACAGGGACTTGGTAGTAGTTCTACACAGTATCTAAAAGGGACTTTTAGGAGTGGAAATATGATTCATTTTTAAAAGTAGTCAGTTATTTCTTATTTCATATTTTAGGAGCACTTATTCTTTTTTCATTTTGCCAATTGTAGAAGAGTGTTCCTGAGAGTGCTACCTTTAACATGTTATGTCATTTTAGCTATAAGCTCATGGATGACAGCTGTATCATGCATTGAAACATATAAACAATTACAGGCTAAAAAAGGTCAAAGGTCCATCCAGTCCGCTGGGATCCTACCTAATTCCACCCAGCCTGTCACTGGGTAGGTTTAATCCGAGCCCCTATTAGCAGGTGAGTCATTTGGTAGCTTTACCTCCTCATATCTCCCATGCTCCCCCCTACTATCAGCAGTTTATACCTGACTCACAGCCCCTTAAATCCCAACACTGCCTTTGCTTCATCCTCTTCCCGTGGCGAGCTATTCCACTTGCCCACCGCCCTCTCCATGAAGAAGTGCTTCCTCACATCTCTCCCGAACTTGCCCCAGACCACTGGAGGAGGATGCTGGCCACCAGGAGTGGAGGACCTCACATGAATGGCAGGGGAGTAAAATATCAAAGATGGGAAGAACGAAGTTAATGAGCACTTGCATTAAACAGTAAAACCCTTTCTATGCAATTAGTGTAACCTTAAAAATAATACCTTGCATGTGAAAACCACTTTAAAGGTATGGGAATTGCTGCCGTTGTAGTGGTAGGGCAAGGAATAACTGTTGATGATGAAGGCAGCTGCATGCTACACCAACAAACTTTAGTGTGGCCAAAGTCCTACTGAGATAAAAGATTTCTGCATGAATAAGAAACCTAAATAATAATAAAAAAAGTGCATGGTAATTGTGAAAAAGTGCAAGGTGATGCACATAGGTCGTAGGAATCTGATGACAGAATGCCGGATGGGAGGGGTTAGACTGGAAACTGCTTCAGAAGAAAAGGCCCTGGCGGCCCGGTGGCACTGAGGGCTGAGGCATTGGATGCCTTACCTTGTACCACGCCAGTGACCCGTGTTCAGGAACGAGCACGGATCGCCGGGGGCCAGCCGGGGAGGAGAAGGATGGAGCACCCAACGGCTGCTCTCCTTCTCTGGGGGGGGGGCCACCTGCAAACTCCCACTGCAATACCGCCACCTGGGGGTGCTCGGGTGGAAAGTGCTGTATGTCGAGATAGCAGTAGAAGGGGATGAGCAGACATTGGCAGAGGGGCGGAGTAGGAGGCACGTCTCAGCATGTCTCCTCGCTCCTAGCCCCTCATTGCATGTCGATGTTGGGGGATGAACAAAGGAAACAACCACCTGTCACTCCTAGGTGATGACTCCCTCACTGCACACACTCGCGGTTGGTCGGGGTAGACTCCTCTGTGCAAGGTCCACTGCAGAACAGTTGCTGGGGAGGTTCCAGGGAGAGAGTTCCTCCTCACCCCACCGGGGGGTTAACCGGGCATCATGGGTCCAGGGCAGTGTGACCAGGTACTCTAGGGGCAGACTCCGACAGCGGCGAGGTGTGTGTATGGGAAGTCTGAAAGAGTGGAGGGAAGGGGGAGTAAGGCATAAGAAATACAAAGAAGAAAAGGCCCCGAGAGTCATCATAAGCAACTCCCTCAAACAAGCTAGCCAGTGCAGTAAGGCCTACAGAAAATCAACCAGAATATCGGGGGTGTACTGGGAAGGCGTTCAACAGTAGGAGGAAAGAGGTGATACTACCTCTCAAAATAGCACTGGTCAGGCCCCCATCTGGAATACTGTGCCCTGTTCTGAAATCCTCACCTGAGGAAGGACAGAGACAGACTGAGATGGTGCAGTAAAGGGAAACCAAAATGATTCAGTGCCAACAGGACAGATACTACAAGGAACGACTAAGGGCCCTGAACGTGTACTCACTGGTGGCCAGAAGGGAAAGAGGTGGAATGACAGAAACATTCAAGTTTTATTTATTTATGCATTTGGTAACCAGATAAGTACAGTGGTCCCAAGGACCATTTACAGGCACGACCTGGGCCATATAGATGGCACATACAGACAGTTACATCATAATACAGAGACAGCTCATAATACAGAGATAAAGCAGAACGTCTGCAGTGATGTCAGTGCTATTTGGTTACAGTAGCTTCAAGACCCTGAAGAGAGGGACAGTACAGTAACAATTACTTCACAGATGCATTGATTACAGGCCAAGTTCCTAAAAGGAATAAACAAGATGAACTCTGAAGAGATATTCAACGTGAATGATGTGTTAAAAACAAGGAGACATGAGTGAAAACTAGAGGGGGGGAGGGGAATCCAGGAAGGATGCGAGAACGTTTTATTTTATGGAGGTGGCTGGTCAGTGGAACAGCATGCCAGCAGAGGTCATGGGCACAAAAGCCATGAACAGGTTCAAGCATGGCTGAGACAGAGGAAGGGGTCTGATAGTCATCCACATAGGTAGCAGTACAGTGGGGAATAAGGGGAGTTGAAGGCGTAAACTCTGTCTAGGCAATAGGTCAGAGGGTATGGCAGTATTACAAAATGCGGCAGACTGGATGGACAAATGGTCTTTTTCTGCCAACAATGTCTATGTTTCTATGTAACAAGCATAATGGTTCTTTGAATGCTTAGACACATAAGAGGTGATGAAATCAGTTATTGTGCGCATGAGTTGATGCCAGAGAGGCACCGCCTGTATCTACAGGGCAAAGACAGCATCCCTCAGTAAGGAATTTAACTAGTTAAAGAAAGCAGGATCGGGGGATGCAGTAGTTTTGGAATCGATCTTGATGCCAAGGTGGTAGTCTGCTGCTGCAAGACGTCAACCAGGGTTAGCCATGCTGACCTTTTCTTATTAATGAAAAAAACAGGACAGATGTGCAGCCAATGGCACCACTGCAAATTTGTTGCACCACTCCCTCATCTGCGATTCCCTGAGGTAGCCTTAAAGCTTATTGTCCACAATTCCCCCAGATGCTGCTCCTTGACTGCGCTGTCCACTGTTGTACCACACGGGGGCACTGTAAGGGGACCACAGATACCTCCCTCCCAATTCCTTGCAATTCCTCACATTTTCCCTTCTAATTTTAGTAGGGAAGAGAGAATTGGTTCAGCTCAGTTCTGAACCTTTCAGAACCTTTGCCATTTTCTGTAAAAGAACCTTATAAGAATGTTTTTTTCAGGTTCTAAAAAGGCTTTGATCATTATTAAAACATTGATTTTAAGAGCTTGCGAACGCTCTCCTAGCAGATCTTTGGAGAGAAGGTTAGAGGTGGAGAACAGAGCCAGTGATATTACATAAGGGGTACTAACTAGTTATATGACACTAATTATATTGACTGACAGTGGTGTTACACAGAGGGTAATAACTAGCGTTATGACACTAATTCTGTTTACTCACTGCAGTACAGTGGTTTGAATCCTACCTCAAAAGTAGGCAACAGTTAGTCAGGATTGTGAACTCCATGTTCCCCCCTCTCCCCATCCTTGCTGGTGTTCCCCAAGGGTTGATCTTAGGCTCAATTTTATTCTCTCTTTTCATCAACAATCTCCCTGCAGTCTGCACGAGGTCCCATATACATATGTGTGCAGACGACACTATACTTTTCGCATCCGGCCCAGTTCTAAATGATATCCACTCTCTACTACAACACGACTACAACAACATGCAGTCTTGGTTTCGTGCAAACAATCTTTAAATAGATACCTCCAAAACTGTTTCCATGACTTTCGGGTAAGACCAAAAACTGGCAAGAACACCCAGCCCCCCTGTAATTACCAACCTGGATGACTGAGTCATTTCAAACCAAGCTGTAACTGACAAGGAGATGAGTCTCTGGATACTGAATGCACTATATCCGTAGGCTAGCTCGGTGCTATCAGCTGTATTGGGGCCATTCTTTGCCTCGCTGTTCATGTAAAGCATACTTGTACTGTTCTATTCTATGTTGTTATCGGTCTCTCACCCATGAAATGCATTACTCGTATTACCCACCCCCACCCCAGGGTATGGCCGATCCTATTCGTATATCCTGCATTTGACTGCTGTTTCCACCCTCATGATGAAATGCATAGGACTATTGTCCAAACCTGTGCTATGCTGTTTCTGCCTCTTGTTGTAATGTTTATGCCTGATGTTCTTGTCTGTACCTTGTAATCTCCTATGTCGCAACTGAAAATAGATACTTGGCTGTCTAGTATGCTTACCTGGTTAACAAAAGCAAATAAATAAACACACTAAATATAGTCTCTTCCTATAAATACCTAGGAGTATGGCTAGACCCCCTGCTAAACTACTCAACCCACATAGATGGCATCACTTCGCGAAGCTCCGCACGAAACTTGGTCTTCTTTACAGAAACTGTGATTCCCTCCCACTACCTGTTAGATGCACACTGCTAACAAAAATGATCGCTCCCATCTTTCATTACGTGGACATCGTGCACAGCACCACCCCCTCCACCTCGCTATCCAGGCTGGACTCCTTACTCCATGCCTTTTGCCATTTTGCAACAAATTCCCCTTTCAGAACACACCACTGCACACACTCCTCTTTTCCCTCAGGTTAGTGCCCCTCTCCCATTGCCATTTTTGCCACTCTGTTTCTTTTATTTCAAAGTTTTGGTTTGACTTACTGCCCCCCTACCTGGCCAAGAAACTAACCCATGCAATATTTTCTCCTTACTCACGGCATTCTAGGGACTCCCACTCCTTCTTCCTCCCCAAACCATCCTCATCAGCTGGCAAATCTGCTTTCTCCTACCGTCTACCCTACCTATGGAACCAGCTTCCCCAGACCCTCAGAAACCCACCCTCGCACAACTCCATTAAATCTCAGCTTCACCAACTCCCCCTCCCCACTTATAACTGCAACTAGTCTGCCTTTAGCCAAATGAACACCGTTTAAACTTCCAAACCTCTGTACTGTATATTATTGTATTCATGTAACTGATTGTAAATAACTGTATATATGCAACTGAATGTAAATAAGTCCTTTGTACAAAATTATGTGACTGTATGTAATATTCTCATGTATCTAGTCTATGTATATACGAACATATGAATTTGCCAGCAGATAAAGGCCTTATGGTCTATCGAGTTTGCAGCTAGCAACACTTATACTGCAGCTGCCCGTGTCTCTCCTCCCCAACCCTCCCTCTTACCCTATCCCATCCCGTTTTGAAGCAGTCCACTGTTCTACAGGATACCACTTCTGCTGGCAACGCTTTCCACCCAGACACCACTCTCTCCGTAAAAAAGTGTCTTCTCATTTCCCTCCTGAACCTTCCACCCTCCAATCTGAGATCGTGACCTTGAGTATCCCTGCCCCCCCCTTAACTTGAATAGTCCCTCCATGCCTGTCTTCTTTATTCCCTTCATGTACTTGAGGGTTTCAATCATATCCTCCCTGTCTCTCCTCTCCTCCAGTGAGTACATGTTCAATTCCCTCAGCCTGCTCATGTAGGGTATGTCCCCTAGTATCTGGATCATCTTTGTTGCCCTGCACAGTAACTTAATGTCCCTCTTCAGGTATGGGCACCAGTACTGCATGCAGTACTCCAGGTGTGGCCTAACCAGTGACCGATGCAACGGCAGGATCACCTTCCCTCTCCTTGAAGATATACTCCTGGCAATACAACCCAGCATTTTGTTAGCCTTTGCAGCTGCCTTCCTGCATTGTGTTGAGTGTATGTATGTGTGTGTATATATATATATATATGTACATATATATACACACTGTATATATTTATATATACACTGTGTATATATATATCTATATATATATATATACACATACACTAGTTTGTAACTCCCTCCCCTCTCCCCGGGTCACACCTGGAAACGAGCCTCGGCTCAGTGTGCTTTTCCCGGTTATCAAATGTTTAAATAAAAATAAAATAAAAAAAAACTCACAGCGGTATTACACAAGTGATACAAACTAACTCCATGAAAATAATTGTATTTACTTACAGTGGTGTTACAAAAAGGGTATGAACTAGCTGTATGCTGCTAATTGCAGTTACTTATGGTTGTGTTGCATATGGGGTGCTAACTAGCTATGTGAAACTAATTCTGTTTGCTCACAGTGGCATTTACACAAGGGGTACTAACTAGTTATATGTTACTAATTATTTTTACCACAAAAGGAGACCAAGTGATTCACTTACTGGTTAACTCATTAAGTACTGTTTTTTTTTTTTGTCAAAATATAAACTCACTTTGACACCAATTAATCGACATTTCATGGTGGACCCACTACATCTTCAGGATCTATAAGGTATGCTTAATCATTTATGAAATCATATAGTATAGCACCCACGATCATCACTCAGATAAGGCAGCTTCCTTAAACAATAACTGTACATACTTATAAGCCACTCCCGCCACCATAATACATGGTGTGCAACATTTTAAGAGTACTTTCTTCATCACAAATGCCATTTTAATAGCCATTTGGGCTAGTGCATTTTTCCAGTGGCCACCATGAACAGTCCTGAACCGGGTGGGTTGGGATGAAGGGTTTGCCTTTGGCAAGCCCAGCGTCCCGATTCAGCACTCCAATCCATGTGTTTGAGCTGAAAAGCAAAGGAGAGCTTAAATTGAAAACATGGTATTGGCTAATGTTGGTAAAACTGTAAGGTCAACATGTCATAAATAAATGTTCAAAATAGGATGCAAAAACCTAAATGCTATCATATTATGTGTGGCACTTAGCCACCTTTATGGCTTTATGGTCTTCTGTTAGTACCCTTTGCAAACTGTGTGAGAGGCCTTTCGGCACCATGCAATTCTGCTTAAAGTTGGACCAGCATAACATTCTGTGGTGATTTGCATATGCAGTCCATGATGCTTTGCATTGTGTGGGCATGTGTGATTTTGTATTTTCTTGAAACTTGGCTTCCCAGCCAAATGCCCTTTGGGGTAACCCTTTCCTTAGTGTTTGTGCACAGAGGTTCTTTGTCTTATATGGCTATATATATATATATATGGATATGGTGCTGGTGGAGTCATTATTTATAGAGTCCCTGTAACGCGATCTGCCACTGATCAAAATCGTATAAGCAGTCGGTCTTTTACAATGCCATTTTAAATCTGTGGAGTCACCATTCGTAGAGCCCCAGTAATGCAATCTGACACAAACCGAAACGCTGTAAGCAGTCAGTCTCTTTGCAGAGTGAGACTAATGCATTTTTAAAGTAGGAAAAAAGACAAATTGCACATGTGCAACAGTTTGGTGGCCTTTCCGTTGCCAGGGAGACTGCATCCCTATTTATGGGATGCGGTCACAGCAACCAGTGCTGACAAAGAGTCTGTAAATGCCATAAAGGCAGGTAGGACCATGAAAAAAAAATGTGTTACAAACTTGTCTGACAGTTTAAAGCTAAGGTCTGAGACACAAGCTTTGAGTGAATCCATAGTGCAGCACGGGCAGAAAGGCGCCAAACATACTGCAAAAAAAAGCTACTAATATTAAAAGACTAGTTTGTCCCAAAATATAAAAAAAAGATTTTACATGTGAAATATTGGCAAAGACCGTGACGGATTCTCTCTCGGAACTTTATAGTTTAAATTAAGTGAGGCATGAATGGAAAATAAAAGACTAATATTTGAAAGAAGGATTTTACCATACAAATGTATTTATTGCACCAAGTATGGGGACTGGGGTTGGTAATACAAGAGTTTCACATCTTCCATAGGTTGTGGGCCATGCAGAAGCCAGTGCCTTTGTATTGTATATATAGCCGTTTTTAAATAAAAGCCTTTTTATACGATTACAAGGGTGCTGAGGAAATTAACGGTCTTTTGGAGAAAAAAATATTTTGTTCAAAACTGCTCAACATTTATAGAAACGTAGACAGTGACAGCAGAAGAAGACCAGAGGTCCATCCAGTCTGCCCATATTCCCTATAATCCCTTTAACCTATTGTTCCTCCAGGGTACTAACCCTGCCTGTCTTATACTCATTCACCTCCCTGGTCTTGTTGCCCCAGGCTCCCACTATTCCCTTTATTCTATCCCCTGCCTGCTTGAATCCCCTGACTGTGTTTGCACCCACCACCTCGGTCGGTAGACTGTTCCAAGGTTCCACCACCCTTTCCGTAAAGAAGCACTTCCTCACATCCCTCCTGAACCTCCCTCCTGTTAATTTCCACTCATGCCCACGTGACCATGAGTTGGTATTCAGGGTAAATAATTCCCCACAGTTTACCTTGTTAATTCCTTTAAGGAACTTGAAGGGCTCTATCATATCTCCCTTCTCCCTTGTGGTTTCCAGTGAGTACATATTTAGTGCCTTGAGGCGCTCCTCATAGGATCTGCCCTGCTGGCCCGGAATAATGTTTGTTACTCTGCGCTGTGCTGTCTCCAACCTATCCCTGTCCTTTCTGAGGTGAGGACTCCAGAACAGCAGTACTCCAGGTGAGGCCTGACAATATATAGGAACTCACAATGTTGTTATTCAATTGATATATTATGGGATATGATTGACGTGCATAACAAAAATATACAGTGGAATGAAATAATTGCTAGCAAAAAGGTGAGGTTCGCTGTAATTTAAAGAGTGATTTATTTATGAATTAAGAACATAGCAGGAATTAATAATATGATTGCCTTGATTTGATAGGGACTCAGATCAGATAAGATTTCTGTCTGGAGTTAATAGAGTTACATGAGTAGGGGGGCTATTTTTTAAATTGTTTATGCTATTATTTTTTGGAACATTGGAATATTAAAGTGGCATTTGTGATGGAAAAACCACTCTTAAAATGTTGCATACAGTGTATTACGGTGGAGGGAGTAGCTTATAAGTATGTACATTCATTTTTGAACAAAGCTGTCATACTTGAATGGTGATTGTGGGTACTAAACTATATGAATTCATAAATGATTATGCATAATATATATATATATATATATATATATATATATATATATATATATATATAAATAGAGTTTGAAGAAGTGGTGGGTTCATCACAAAATGTCGATTAACTGGTGTCACAGTGATTCTATATTTTGGCAATAAATCAGTACCTAATGGTGTAACCCCTGGATGGCGCTATCCCCAGTGTTACACCCCCCTGCCTACTACCCTGGACATAGGCTAAGGGGTTTGGGCTTGCTGACTGACAATCATACTTTAAAACCTTTGCGCAGTGCCTCCACTCAGGGTGCTTTACGTGGGCAATGTGGTAATGGGTGTAGCCCCCTGAGCCGCTACACCACCCACGATGACCATTTACCTTCCCCAGACATGCCCCAATAAACATTTCCTCACATTTCAACATTTTGTATTTAAAGGCTCTCTCTAATAATATGCTCACACCAAATATTTCAACAACAATAACAAGCGATTTATTTAGGGGTATAAGGAGTTAGGGACGGGGATGTGGAGCAGAGGTTATCTGATCCCTATTTACATATGTACACAGGTTGATTGGACTTTTTGCTGGTGAACCCTCCAGCTGGGTGGCTACATACTAATAGGCCTAAAGCAATCACATTTTACCATTCGACTTATGATTCCCAGAGCCCTGGCTATCTAGCTGCTGAATGATCAGACAGTACATAATAATTATCATCACCACCCACACTGGTACCAGTACCCAGATCAATATGAAACCCCCGCAATCTCATGCTATACTGGAATACCAGATACTACAGTCCTAGGTGCTGCAGGCCTGGTGAACGTTGCAGCTGGTCGAGGAGGACGGCTATTGATTTAAGGGAGGGTTGCAACTTGGAAACAGATTTCTGTAATGGCTGCAGACACTATATACAATACAGGGTAGGGATTGTGCTGTGATTAGCCGATTTGACCCTGCTGGTCAAGAAGAGCCAGGGATTGCCCAGCGCATTATAGAATGACAGGGACTGCCCTGCGCATTATAGAATGATAGGGACTGCCCTGTGCATTATAGAACAACAGGGATTGCCCTGTGCATTATAGAATGACAGGGATTGCCCGGGTGCATTATAGAACAACAGGGATTGCCCTGCACATTATAGAACGACAGGGACTGTCCTGCGCATTATAGAATGACAGGGATTGCCCTGCACATTATAGAATGACAGGGATTGCCCTGTGCATTATAGAATTATAGGGATTGCCTGGCACATTATAGAACAACAGGGATTGCCCAGCACATTATAGAATGACAGGGATTGCCCTGCGTATTGTAGAATGACAGGGACTGCCCTGCGCATTATAGAATGACAGGGATTGTCTCTCGCATTATAGAATGACAGGGATTGCCCTGCGCATTATAGAACAACAGGGATTGTCCGGCGCATTATAGAACAACAGGGATTGCCCAGCACATTATGGAACGACAGGGATTGCCCAGCACATTATAGAACGGCAGGGATTGCCCTGCGCATTATAGAATGACAGGGACTGCCCTGCGCATTATAGAATGACAGGGATTGCCCTGCGCATTATAGAACAACAGGGATTGTCCGGCGCATTATAGAACAACAGGGATTGCCCTGTGCATTACAGAATGACAGGGACTGCCCTGCGCATTATAGAATGACAGGGATTTCCCTGCGCACTATAGAATGACAGAGATTGCCCTGCGCATTATAGAATGACAGGGATTGCCCTGCATTTACTGACCTCAGAACATTTTAGGACCAGCTACTTGTATTTAACATCCTGGATATTCGGCACAACACTCGAAAGTCCCATCCAATATAGACAGAAGCTGATACTTTTGCCAAACATCCGAATTTCCTTGCTCTGAAGTCACATCCTGTACATTTACTGTACCAAAATAGGCTGCCATCCAGCTTAAGAAAACAGCGACGCTTTTAGCAAGCATCCTAATTTCAGTTACTTGAACTCGCATCCAGTACAGTTACTATACAACTTTCAAAGAGAAGCTCTCATCCCGCATGTCCGAACCTTTTTACACTTATGGCAAGCGCTCTCAGACGACATCTGGGTAAGACCACCGTAGATTCTCTTCAGAATCAACCAGGTTGTATGCTCTAGGGCCTCCTGTCCCATGACGTGATAAACGCGGCTTGGCAGTCAGCTCCACAAGGGCAGGACTCTAACCCACAGTGCAACAACAACTTACAACACATTTATATGATTTACCATCAAGGCATCTTGCTGCAACTGTGAATTAGCCATTTGGGCCACAGATAAGATGCATCCATATTGACTTGAACTAAGCAGTCTCTGATGAGGTTAGTAGCCCAGACTGATAGCTTCAGAGAACTTTTCACACAGTTGAAATATCTAGTAACGAGGCTCGAGGCCCCCAAGATTACTCTTAAATCTCCCTCGCACCAGGGGGTACAAGGGTACTCACTCAGGTCCTCCACGGGTCTCATCCGCAATCGAAGGCTTCCTGAATTCTTCTTCAGCTCTCTCACAACTGAGGCAGAGTAGATGGTCTTCTTTTTCCACATCTTTCCCCGACATGGGAGGGAGGGCTAGCTTCTGAAGGACATTTTTTGGCAGCCTCCAGACCAGCAGCTGCAAAACTAAATTTACTTTAACTGGTAACTGTAACTAAAAATAACAAGCGCGCCCTGATGACTGGAGGGGCTTAGCTTAAGTGGCCCAGGCCTGGTGGCATGGCTGGGGCCTGAACCCCAACCCCTGTGGGGGGCTCCCAGCAGGCTGGAGCCTGCTCTCCTCTCACTCTGGCAGAATCTGATCAAAAACTGGCAACACTATGTCTTATAGGGCTCCTAGTTCAACTCCTGATTGACAGCACAGATGGGGTGACAGGTCTCTAAATGGCTGGGGGACCTGTCAATCAGAACACTCGAGGCACAATTGGATGAGTGAATTGGCACCTAAAATGATGTCCCTGTAAGTCCCCATGAGCACTTGGCTGGTTACCCTTGAGGTGCAGTGAATGTCTCACAAGTCCTGGCTTTCTATTGCTGGCTCCCAATTGCCTGTGACTGTTTGCAATGGCTGCTTAACCCACTGTCCCTTATAACAGATCAGATACAGTCCTGACAAATGTCCTGGTGCAGCCAGAAAGAAATGATTATTTGCCCCAATGCCCCACAGTCTTGCAGCTCAGAGGTTGTACTTGCAGTCGCTGCACAGACGAAGAGCGTGGCTCCTTTGGTTTTTCTGTCGCTACTGCACTTAATAAAGCTCCCCCTGCAGCAGCTGACAGGCTGACACACAAGAGTCCCAAAGCACTGATGAAGGCAGGACAAAGCACTTATTTTAATGTAAAACACTTTCCCCCACATGTACAGCATATTCCCAACAAGCAGCAACAGTTTACATATTTTTAAAACATTTATTTTCTTTCTTTTTGGCTGAAACCGTTGAGGGCTACCCTGGAGGCAGCCAGACACTATGTTATTAATTATACAGATGACCGGGGCCCTGCTCAGGCATTGTTGCCCTGAACCCAAGTCAAACTCCTTAAATTCAAAAGCAAGCTGCTCCCCAGCACAGTCCATGGTCATTGGGTCCCAAATAGGTAAAAAAGGGATCCCGGGACCCATGGCACAGTCCCCGAGGTGACCACAAACCTAGCGGTTCAGTTGAGGGCAAAAATAGTGCCATTGCGAGTCCCGCTGCCCTGGAGGCTGCACTTTTAACGTGGGACACTCGCAATGCTATTTTTGCTGCCCTGGAGGCAGCACTTTTATAGCGCCACTCACAAGTGGCGTTTTTAAGCCCTGAGGGGCTGGATTTCAATCGGGCTGAATTCTGGGGCACATGTGGAGCAAAGCAGACCTAGGGGACATGGAAAAAAGTTGGTGGCCAAATCGGAAGAAGCCCAGGAGACAGCAGGAGGAGATCAAGGATGCAGGGCTAAGGTAAGCCCAGGCTGGCATTTTTAGGAACCCCCATTTGCAAGGGAGTTACAGTGAGTTAACCAGTGAGTAGATCACTTAGTCTCCTTACGTGATTGTGGCACTTAGTTTGTGGGTGTATTGGAACCAGATCCATCACGGTAGTTTATTTACTCTTGTACATGCTAAGAGGGCTACACTGCCATTTGTGTGTTTTCACTAATTATTATTACTCACAGTGGGGTTACAGAAAGAGTGCTAACTAGCTATGTGACACTAGTTATATTTATTCATGGTGGGGTTACACAAGATGGGCTAACTAGCTATGTGACACTAGTTATATTTGCTCACAGTGGGGTTATAGAAGGAGTGCTAACTAGCTATGTGACACTAGTTATATTTACTCACAGTGGGGTTACATAAGGGTTGTTTATTAGCTATGTGACACTAGTTATGTTTACTCAAAGTGGAGTTACACAATAGGGCGAACTAGCTATGTGACACTAGTTTTGTTTATTCACAGTGGTACATAAGGGGTACTAACTAGCTATGTGACACTAGTTATATCTACTCACAGTGGTGCTACACAGAGGGCTAATTAGCTATGTGACACTAGTTATATTTAGAGTCTAACTAGCTATCTGACACTAATTTTATTTACTCACAATGGGGTTACACAAGGGAGCTAACTAGCTACGTGACACTAGTTATATTTATTCACAGTGGTGTTACACAAGGGGTGCTGACTAGCTATGTGTCACCAGTTATATTTACTCACAGTAGGGTTACACAAGGGGTGCTGACTAGCTATGTGTCACCAGTTATATTTACTCACAGTGGGTTTACACAGGGGGGCTAACTAGTTATGTGACACTAGTTATTTTTACTCACAGTGGGATTACACAACGGGGGCTAACTAGCTATGTGACACTTGTTATTTTTACTTGCAGTGGGGATACACAAGAGGGCTAACTAGCTATGTGGCACTAGTTATATGTACTCACAGTGGTGTTATGGGGGCAAAGTAGCTATGTGACTCTAGTTTTATTTACTCACAGTGGGGGTACACAAAGGGTACAAACTAGCTATGTGACACTAGTTATATTTACTCACAGGGGTGTTACACAAGGAGTGCTAACTAGCTATGTGACACTATGTTTATTTACAGTGGTGTTACACAAGGGGTGCTAACTAGCAATATGACACTAGTTATATTTACTCACAGTGGTGTTACACAAGGGGCTAACTCGATTTCTGATACTAGTTATATTTATTCACAGTGGTGTTACACAAGGGTTGCTAACTAGCTATGTGACACTAGTTATATTTACTCACAGTAGGGTTACACAAGGGTTGCTAACTAGTTATGTGTCACTAGTTACATTTACATACAGTGGTGTTACATAACGGGGGTGACTAGATTTCGGGCACTAGTTATATTTACTCACTGTGTTGTTGTACTAGTGGTGTTAACTAGCTATGTGACACTAGTTACATTTACTCACAGTGGGGTTACACAAGGGATACTAACTAGTTATGAGACACTAGTTATATTTACTCACTGTGGTATTACACTAGCAGTGTTAACTAGCTATGTGGCACTAGTTACATTTACTCACAGTGGTGTAACTCAAGGGGGGTAACTAGATTTCATACTCAGCTGCGCCTCGTGCCACTTTACATCCCCTGGGGTGATTAACTAGAACATTAACATAACCCCTGGTTGTACCTTATTGCTTAAATAAAAGCAGTACACTCAAACAACTCCCTCCCACTGTGTGAAGGAGAACATTCCCTGCCGGTGCGCTACATTTCACCCATCCAAAACAACAAAATCCTCAAGCTTTTCCTTCCAAGCATGCAGCTTCTTAACGCTATTTGAATTTCAAAGAGCTATATCCCAGAACTTCAGATTCTGAATAATCAACCTCAAGTACTTAGTAAATAATCGGAAAATAATGCTCATTTACTGAAGTTCCATAACTGAAAAAAAAAATAGAAAGAACTGCTATGGACTGACAGAAATAAAGTAAACCACATGACGTGAATATATAATCAAAACCAAACTTATTTCGTTCTTGCTGGAAAAAAAAATGTCACTTTGGTTTCTCAAACCGTGTAGCAAAATGGAAATATAACTTATTTCCAACCCCCTTGCCTTCATTTACAAGTGATGACATAAATAAAGAATAAACAATATGTTCAAAAAACCTGTACTCAATGACAATTCTTCTCTAAAAAAATAAAAGTTTACCACCAAACAAATTTAATAAACTGCAACACAAGAAATTCTAACTTTAGTAGCACCAAGCATTTTCTGTGTCCCAAGAAAAATAAAACTTCGACACACATAACACTGCTACCTTTTTAACTACAAACATCTCCTTGCCGACCGCATCACTGACATACACACACATGCAATGTACAGTGGTAATAGAGGTTGAAAGAGCATACACCCCAGGGTGCTGAAGGAGTTAACAGAGAAGCTGGTGGGACCACTGGCTGTTCTCTTCAATAGATCCCTAGAGTCAGGTGTGGTGCCAGTAGACTGAAGAATGGCTCATGTGGTGCTCCTCCACAAGAGCGGACCCAGGGATGACTCAGGGAACTTTAGGCTGGTCAGTCTGACCTTGATAGTATGTAAACTCATGGGGACCATTCTTAAAGAAAGGCTGGTGAGATACATTGAGGAGAATGGTCTACAGGATGAGGCAACACAGGTTCATGACAGGCAGACTGTGTCAAAGAAACCTGATCAAATTCTTTGATTGGGTCACAATGGCGGTGGACAGCAGCTAGGCAATGGACATCATTTGCCTGGAGTTCAGCAAGGCCTTCGATTCTGTATCACACAGGAGGATGAGCAGGAAACTGATGGAGCTAGGGGTGGGGGAGAAACTGGTAAGGTGGATAGATAACTGATTGAGGGGCAGAACCCAGAGAGTAGTGGTGGGAGGAGAATTACCCAGCACCAAAGAGGTCACCAGTGGGGTTCCACAGGGATTGGTGCTGGGGCCAGTGTTGTTCAATATCTTCATCAGAGACATTGGTGAAGGCATTAAAGGCAAGCTGTGCCTGTTTGTGTATAACACCAAACTCTGTGGGAGGGTGGACACAAAGGAAGGGATACAGGACCTGAGGGAGGACCTCAGTAAACTTGAGAGATGGTTCGGAATCTGGCAACTAGGTTTAAACGCCAAAAAGTGCAAAGTGATGTACATCGGGGCCAAGAATCCTAGGACAGAGTATTACCTGGAAGGGGTTCAGATAGCTGCTTCAGAGGAAGAAAAGGATCTAGAACTGAACCATCCAACTTTAGACCAGTTAGTCCAACTTCTATCTTGGGTAAGATACTTTAGAGTACCTTAAAATAAAAGATCATTAGCTTCCTTGATGAACAGGGTTTGGCTGGTCCTTTACAGCATGACTTTACAAAATATAGGTCTTGTCAAACCAATCTCCTGTCCTTTTATGAGAAAGTTAACAGGGAACCGGATAATGGAAATTCTGTGGACATGGCTTTCCTAGATTTTGCAAAGGCTTTTGACAAACTGCCTCATTTGAAATTATTGAATACATTGTTGGAGATCAATCTAGAAAGTAATATAATACATTGGATATCAGATCGGTTGCATGATTGGAAACAGAGGGTCACTATAAAGGGGGTACACTCAGAATGGACGTCTGTTTCTAGTGGTGTGCCGCAGGGGTCGGTTCTGGGACCTTGCTTGTTCAATATTTATATTTCCACCCTACAACTAAAGAATGCTAATGTATGGCTTTATAAATTTGCGGATGACTGCAGAGTAGGAACAGTGGTAAACAGTGAGGAGGATGGGGCCAATTGCAGGGAACATTAAATGAGATCATGGAATGGACTGGGACAAATAAACTAGAGTTGAATACTTCAAAGTGTAAAATAATGCATTTGGGTAAGCATAATATTAATCTGTCTTACAAATTGGGATTGGGTATGGATATATTGATAGAGATGCAGGAGGAGAGAGATCTGGGAGTTAGATTTTGAAGGATTTAAAATTTAACACTCATTGTAGTGATCAGGTTAGGAAAGCTAATCAGAACCTAAACTGTATACTGAGACATATCTCGAGGAGAGAAAGGAAGGTGATAATGCCTTTGTATGAAGCTCTGGTCAGGCCTCACTTGGAGTATTGCGTCCAAGTGTGGTCCCCATACAGGAAGGAAGATATCCTAAGAATTGAGAGAGTGCAGAGAAGGGCCACCAAATCAATTGTGACACTAAAAAATAAGACATACAACGAAAGGCTAGGGATATTGAACCTGTACTCTCTTCAGTATAGAAGATTCAGAGGTGATATGTGTTTACTGTTTAGAGTTTTGGGTGACGTACAGCTGAAGGATGAGTTGGGATTTATATCTAGAATTAGCAGGGATGGCAGCAGAAGGCATAATAAACAGCTGTATGTATCTAGATGGAACCGAAACCTACGAAAATATTGGTTTAGTCAGAGGGTGCTAGCAGAATGGCACAAACTCCCAAAGACATTGGTTGGCAGCCCAAACACGGATGCTTTCAAAACAGGGTTGGATGAGCTTTATAGAGATAGAAATACCACATTTTAAAATAAGGAATGGCAAACTATATGGACAAGTTGTCTTACAGTTTGAAACTTCCTATGAACTTCCTATGAATCCTGTGAATCTGGTGGTGGTGATTACTAGAGACCTAAAACACACCACACAATGCAAAAGGGCAGCAGCAAAGGCTAACAGGATGCTGGGTTGTGTAACCAGTGGATTCAGTAGTAGAAGGAGCAAGGTTATTTTGACATTGTACAGGTCAACAGTAAGACCACAGTTGGAATATGGGGTCAGGTACTGGCATCCATACCTGAAGAAAAACATCTGCATGTTAGAGAGGGTTCAAAGGACAGCAACTAAGAAGAGCCATGGTCAACAGAATAGGTCCTATAAAGAGAGGCTGGGAGCCTAAGAATGTTCTCCCTGGAAGACAGGGGAGAGAGAGGGGTGACACGATAGAGACCTTCAAATACATGAGGAGGATTAACAGAGTGGAAAGAGAAGGTCTCTTTAAAATGAGTGACAACATAACCACAAGGGGCCATAGCTTAAAGCTGATGGGGGGGGGAGGTTCGGGGAATGTCGGGAAGCATTTTTGTACGGAGAGGGTGGTGGCCATGTGGAATGTGCTGACAGAAGATGTGGTCTCAGTAAAGATGGTGGGGCCTTTAAGAGGGCCTGGGACAAACTCAAAGGGAATCCATGGGACTGAGGAGGGGGTGAGGGAGGCAGGGTCTTTGGTGTAAGCCAAGAGCCATGCATCAGTTATCGAACAGATGAAACAGACCAATAAGCCTTCTTCTGCTGGCTTTTCGTATGTTCATATGTAGTGTAGGGAGCAAACTATCGGCAGAACTAAACTGCCAGTTGTCATGGAAACACAAACTACAGGTTACGAACTCTAACAGGTACAAATTACCCAGATACCACATTGACCCGAGAACACATAGCCCAAACCACAATGACATGGAGGCCATTGACGAAAACCAGCTGACGTGTTCCCAAAGGTATGAATGATCGCTGTGCCACTTATTCTATCTACTCCTGTTACACAAGGGGTACGTGCTAGTTATATGCCACTAATTATGTTTACTGAATGCTTAAAGCAGGTTTATGTACTCTAAACTATAAGGTTTTGAAAGTTATGATAAGGTTTGGGTAACTAGCAGAACTTTCATGGCTAACCAGAAGCTTATCAGAACCTTTCAGAAGCTCAGAACGTTCTGTGTTTCCTCCATTCCGTAATGTTACCACAGTGGTGATTCATGGTGGTGTGCAGCTGAGTGAAGTAAATTACCAGAAAAAAACGTTATCGACCAAAGTTTGTTTGGGAATGAAATGTTCCTGTCAAGAAATATTTAAAGACTCTTTACTACCTGCATGTTTGTGTGTGATAGTATTGATCAAAAATGACAACGGTTCCCTGGACTGGAGGAGGGCAGATGCGATTCCCCTTCACAAAAGTGGGAGCAAGGCAGAGGCAGGAAACTACAGACCCATTAGTTTGACCTCAGAGGTAGGGAAAATTATGGAATCACTTCTGAAAGAAAGAACTGTTGAGTACCTAGAGGCCAGCGGGGCACAGGAACCAAGGCAGCATGGATTCTCAACGGGAAAGTCGTGTCAGACGAATTGAATAGATTTCTTTGACTAGGTGACCAAAGTAGTAGACCAGGGAGGGGCTGTGGAAGTGGCCTACCTAGACTTTAGCAAGGCATTTGACACAGTCCCACAAGTAAACCAGCCTGGGAGTGGGTCCCAGGGTGGCAACCTGGTTAAAAAACTGGCTGGACAACAGGACTCAGAGGGTAATAGCAAACAGAGTCCACTCCGAAGAAACGGAGGTTACTAGCAGGGTACCACAGGGTTCAGTACTGGGTCCAGTCCTCTTTAATGTCTTCATAGGTGACATTGCAGAGGGTCTGAAAGGAAAAGTATGCCTCTTTGCAGATGACACAAAGATCTGCAACAGGGTTGATACACAAGGGTGGGGATGGAAAGGATGAGAAGGGACTTGGCAAGGTTTGAGGAATGGTCAAATGTATGGCAGCTTAGATTCAATGCAAAGAAGAGCAAAGTAATGCACCTGGGAAACAAAAACCCAAAGGAAGAGTACACAATGGGGGAGGGGTATTTCTTTTTTTTGTAGACTGTTTTTGCTCCAAAGGTCCAGAGCATCCTTCCAAAGTACCCGCTCAACTGCTGCCTCTACTCCCAGCCTGAAACCCCCCTCCCTCGGTCTCCCACTCAATCCACAGTCCGTCCAGCCCCCTGGATCACCCCCCCGGGAGAGGGCCTGTCCTCCCTTGGTGGACTTTCTGACATTAGAGGGACGGTCATGATACTGAGCCCCATATCGGGAGATCCGAGGAGGGTAGGTCTGGCAGCAGGATGTAGGCAGTTCCCCCAGGTCTCCTTCATCTCTGCTGAACCTCCAGGGTATTTTCGTTGAGGTTTTCCCCTGGAGCGTGGATGTGCAATGATGTCAGCGCAGGCACGTTGCTGATGTCTGCTGCTGCTCCACACATTGATTGCACCGGCTCCTGTAGAGCCTCCATATTCCAGATGGAGGCCATAATGAGGGGTGTGGGGAGGCAGGAGGCAGGGCGGCACAGCCTTGGAAGGGCCCATCGGTGGTACGCCTGGAACAGGTAGTACTGTGCCCGCACCACCTTTGAAAACTACTCCAAAACAGAGATTGTGGGCCAGTATCACCTGAACCAGGTGATTCTGAGGCAACTCTGTGAGCTGTGCAATGAGGAGATGCAGGCACCCTCTAGACAGAGCCACACCCTGATGGTGGAGATGAAGGTTACAGCTGTCACGTGCCTGCTCACCACGGGCACCTTCCAGAGACCAACAGGGGACACCACAAGCATAACTCAGTTGGCCGCATCATGGCTCCTTACACAAGTCCTCAACATCCTGCTACCACATGCTGTGGAAAACATCCACTTCCCCAGCACACAGGCAGAGTGTACAGCGAACTTGCAGGAGTTCCACAGGGTAGCACGTATGCCTGGCATGCTATGGGCCATCGACTGCAACCATGTTGGCATCCGCATGCCACCTGGCCTGGACGGGGTAGCCTACATCAACAGAAAGGGCAACCCCAGTATCAACTGCCAGATGGTGTGCAATGCCAGGGGATGCATAATCAATGTCTGTGGCACACATCCTGGGGGAGCACATGATGCCTTCATCTGGCACAGCTCAGCACTGTGCCACAGGTTCGAGAGTGGGGACATCCCCACTGGCCACCTAGTGAGTGAGTATGCCGAGACCACGTGCAGCTGGGTACAACAGGGCATGGGGGGTGCCAGGGTAGGGGCACCACAGGGTGCAGCTGGGATGGATGAGGGGTGCAGCAACATAGGACACCAGGATAACCAAATTTCCTTCCACACAGGTGACGGTGGCTACCCACTCCAGCCCTGGCTGCTCACCCCCTACCGGCGCCCGTTGTCCCCTGTGGAGGAGCAGTACAATGAGGCACACGCCAGCATGCAGAACATCCTTGAGTGTGTCTTTGGGCTGCTGAAGGCACAATTTCATTGCCTAGACAGGTCTGGCGGTGCCCTACAGTGCAGCCCCTTAAAGGCCTGCGGCCTATTCCTGGCCTGCTGTATTTTGTACAACATAGCCACTGACCGTGGGATAGCTGTCGAGGTCAAAGAGGGGAACAGCAGTGGGGATGATGCGGCCAATGGGCCATGTGGTGGTGGGCAGCCCCACCCGTGTGGAGGGATCCCCGGCTGACCAGGATGGCACACCAGCACAGGGCCACAATAGTGGAGGAGCACTACAGTGCACACAGGTAGGTGGACAAACATCCAAGTACGAGATGGCCACAGTGGCATGGCACCCAGGCATGTGTGGGCGTGCTCTGCGGCCTGAACAGCCGGCGGGGGGCATGGGCTGGCTGTGGGGCCGGACCACACGGCCACACACATCAACACGCAGCACAGCACATCCTCCCCACACACACACACACACTGGCACCCACTGACATGTGCCCAGGTGCTAGCACCAGGTGTGGATCAGACGCAGAGCACCAGTGCACAGGTGTATCCAGTGCTGGGTTGGCATCATCACGCACATGCCACACAGGTCAGCGGTCGGGCAGGTGTGCACACAGCCAGTGTGTGGTGCAGTCCACAGATGCCATGTCTGTGGTATGCATGTGCACACACAACCCCCATGTGCACACAGGGATGGCGGCAGCAGACTGCGGACAGGGAGTCGGGCACATCAGGTCTGCCGTGTGGTCACATGGCCGCTGCAGACATGTAGATGGCTACGCTGAGGCCACCCAGCAGACCCAGGCTGCGCGATGGCCACAGGGGGTGCCTGCGACAGTCCCACAGGGGTGGTACTGCAGGAACGCAAACGTGTCCGCACAGGGGTCTGTAGGCTCCCAAACAAGCCCGCACCGGGCATGCCTGGAATGCCAACAGCGGATCCCGGCATCAACACCGAGGAAGTCACACGACGCTGTGACCGTGGGGTGGACAATGCACTCTGTGGGGTCTGCAGTGGCCGGCCATGCCCCATGGTGGCCAGTGGGGCTAGGCTGACTGTGATCGCAGTGCTAAGGTGATCCAGGGCCACGGTAGTGTCCTTCTGCAGTCTATTGATGGCATCCTGGACTTGCGCGAAGCCCCTGTCATGCTGATCTGCTGCCTGGTGCACCTCATCGTGGACTGCATGCATCCCAGCCATGAGCAGCACCTGTTGCTCCACAGAGGCTCAGGTGGGCGCTGCTCAGCGAGTTCCCCTTGGGGCTGCTCAGTGACTGGCAACCCAGCGGCAGACGCTGCACCTGGCCCCCCAACATCCCCAGCCATCTGCTGCTGCCGCCCTCTGGCCGCTGTGCACTGGGCAGCGCCTGTGCGGCTGTACCACCACCACCATCCGCCGGTGCTGCGCCGCTGTTGCACAATGCGGCACCGGGGGCGGTGGTGGGCAGCCGACCCACCATCAACAGGGCAATGGCAGCACTGCCAGGAATGGTGTATGGTATGGGTGTCTCCCCCTCAACAACACCCCTGCTGTCCAGGACCATTGTCGCATCGTCATCAGTGTCAGACCCTGCCCCGATCTGTGTCTCCGCACACTGCACACCATGGCTGGCATCCCACTGGAACACAGCCAGGGCCTCGTCCGCCACCATGCTCAGGACATCCGGCCGGACAACGGTGGTGTGCTGCAGCCAATCGGGCCCCCGGATGCCAGTGAGGTGGGTGGCTCATCCTCCAGGGCTGGGCATGCCCACACAGCAGACACTACCGCCCCTGCCACTGCATGCTGGTGTTCCGGTGCTTAAAGGTTAAAACAGTCGTATTAGTGCCGCCGCTGCACAGGTCCCCCCCCCAGCCACCCCCCAACCCTGACACCGCTGTACCTACCATGCAGTGATGGGCTCCCACCGGACTGGAAGCCACCGCCTGGCACCCCCTCCACAGCGCTGTGCCACATGGTGGCCACCACCAGCTCCTCCTGTGGCGTCAGCTGTGCCATGTTGGCCTGACCCCCACTCGTGGTTGCCCTTGCGGCCCGGATGGCCTCCACCTTCTCCTTGATCCTGTGCCTGTTGGTGCTGACCTTCTTTTTGCACTCCTGCACTGACCACTGGTGGCTGTCCTGCTGGTACACGGCCTCCACCACCTCCTCCCAGGCTGCGGACCTGGCCTGGGGTGTGCCAGTTGTGCCACTCAGCAGAGGCTCCCTGTCAAAGTACGCCTCGAACAGGGCATCCACCTTCATAAAGTTGGGCCTGCACTTACATGCAGGCCCACGCTCCTCGCCTTCCTCTTGTTCGGACATGCTTCTACCTGTGGGCAATGACATGTGGTCAGTGGCTGCAACACCCCACTCCTGCCACCCATCCCGCTCTGCTGTCTGTCCCCTCAGCTGGTGCAACTTACCTCGGATGGTTGCAATACCGGTCCATGTCCTGTGCAGTCCCGCAGCGCCTTTATAGCCCATTGCATGCAAATGAGCCGATGCGCAACTGTAATGAGATGCTAATACCCCCAGTGCACCGTGGATAGGCTGATGAGCTAATCTGCATATGCCGGCTGAATATCATGATGTTGCACCTTGCGCAATGGACTTGCGCTGGCACAAGTCAAGGCACAATGTGCGCAGTGTGGCCATCAGTACGCATGTGCCACAGCCTGTGCCTATGCCACTTGCGCAGTATATGCTAGGTGCACCATAGGTTACATGGTGCTTGGCCGCCTTAAGGCCTATGGCACTTGGGCACCATGGGGCATATGGCACTTGGATGCTATCAGGCCTGTGGCACTCGGGCACTATAGGGCTTATGTTGCTTGGGAGCTATAGAGCCTATGGTGCTGAGGTGCCATAGGCCCCATGGTGCCCAGGTGCCATTGGCACCATAGAGCCTGTAGGCCATGGCACCCTCAGGTCCCTGTTGTGCACCATGCATTGTGGTCCCAATATCACACTCATGCACAGTGTGCTTGCTGACCCCTGACCTGCCCTATGCCACCCAGGGACCTCTGCCCCACGTACCAGTGCGGTCAAGCCCCTATCGCACATCCCCAGGGATGTACGATTGACGAGGACAGCGCATCTACGAGTGAGGTGTGCATCTCAAGCACATGGAGCTTGTGTGCTACAGGGTACCATTTTGGTTTGCTACACAGTGGAGTAGACATGCCGCGCCATGCAGAACAATGGGCTCCTAACTTGAGCCAGGTAAAATTAGTGAAGCTAGTGGCCCAGGTGGAACCCCATGCAGGCTGCCTGTTTGGGCAGCAGCCCCTCGCCAGGCCTAGGATGGAGGTCTGGCAGGAGGTGGCAGATGGACTTTAGCAGGCCACAGGTGTGCGGCACAGTGAGGAACAGTGTCGCCACCAATATGGTGACTTGCAGAGGTGGGATGCGGAGCGGCTCAGGGCGCTGCAGGTGCGCATCCAGCGGGGGGGCCGTGCCATGGCCAGGTAAGTGTGCTCTGCCTGCATCTGTGCACATCCAGTGTTCCATGGGGCTAACAGGGCTGCATGCCATGCTGGGGGGCACTCACGCTGTGCGCCCTGTGGCCTGGGGCTGCATGCCCTGAGTGCGCTGTGCCACTACACCATGGCCATGCCGGGCTGGGGTGCACTCAGTGCAGGGAGGGGTGAGGGCAGTGGCCACATGGTGTTGCTGTGTACAGATGTATGCATGTTTATGTTTCTGTCATAGGCCCTGAGGACAGGAGGAGAGCCAGGGCAGCAGGCACGCCTGGCGGGCCACGGCAGGCTGCTGCGGGACCCATGGCTCAGGATGCGGGTCATAGAGGTGGAGCCTCTGGACCACCACGGGAAGCACAACAGCATGCAGGTAGGCACAGTGCATTACTACATTGTTGTGCAGGGTGAACAGTGGGGGTGGGGGAGGCCATGGCGCCCTGTGCGCTGAGCCATGGCAGCTGTGTTCTGCCTGCGGTGTGCAGTGTCCAGCGCTTTGCATAGCCGTGGCATGCCAGGTCGGCGGCAGGTGTGGGCCCACCCACTGCGGGTGGTCAGGGTGCCATCGCAGGGGCGCATGTCGCTCTGTCCGCTGCACACGGTAGGTGGGCTGGGGTGTCCTGGACATGCACTGATCACGTGTTCCCTCCTTTGCCATAGGTGTCCGTCGGGGTCCTCAACGGGCTAACTATGGCCGCCTCTTGAGAAGGCTCATCTCCATTACCACCGCCACACTGGAGGTTGCACGACTGATGCAATGGCTCCTGCAGCGGGGACAGCGCCAGGCGGCAGCGGGACAAGGCCACCTGTAGGGCCTGTTGGGCCTGTACCAGTTGTACCTTCACCTGTCCACCCTTCCCATGCCTTCCCCTGTCCCCTGTCCCATCCCTCTCTTCCCTGCCTTCATCCTGCTCTGTATATAGTTTCTCCTACCTTGTTCCCTGCTGCATTATTTTATTTGTTATATAATACAGCTTTTATATGGTTACCCGTCTGTGTCCAGGTTTGCTTTGCGGCTGGCGTGTGGAGTCATGCTGCAGTGGTGTGCTGGGTGGCTGTGTGGTGTGCCTGTGTTGTTCTGGGGCTGTGCATGGTGGTGTTCACCGATCAGTCAGTGGCTGTGCCCTGGGGTGGCCATGGGCTGGCTGTTTGGGTTGTGTAACGTATGTGTTGGGTGCCGTTTGCATGGGTATTGTCGGTTGTGGCCAGGGTGGCATGGTGCGTGTCATCCAGCGGGGGTGGCTGGTGGCAGTCCACCCATGGCCGTTGGTGCCGCCCTTCCTACGTCCACCACTGTGGTGCATGTGGGTGGGGGCCAGCTACACGCCCGTTCTCCTTGGGCAATGTTCCATCATGAGCTGGCCGTGCCTCTTGTCTGGTACCACCGCCTTCCCAGCAGCCACCCCCTCCTCCCTGGTGCCTCGCTCCTTGTTGTGCCTGTGGCTGGTCCACATGTGTCCTGGCACATCTTCCTTGGCCCCTTGCACATCCATGGTTGCGCTATTGCGCATGTTGGGTCGCTCGGTGCACCCCTGACTGCGCTCTGGCACATCCATGCGATATTCAGCTGTGTTGCTCTGGCGCACGTCGCCATGCGCAACCTTTGAATATCGCGCTCGGTGCGCCATGTATTGACTGTAATTCGCGCTACCGCGCTGCCTGGTGCATTTCTGAATATCCCACCCTTATGTGTACGAAACCTGTAAATGATGGAAATACCATGCCACTAGGTGTTTTTGATAAGGGTAAAAAAGTACTAGGTGACTGTATTATAGAAGTTAAGTTACCAGGGTAGAGATATCATAAAAATCCCTATTGTGTTGTTAAATGCATGTAAATTGCAGATTGTTTGAGAGCCCTCTTGGTACCATGCATTCTTGCTGTAAACTGAGCCAGCTTGAAATTCCATGGAGATTTGCATATACATCCCACGATGCTCTACATTGCTGGGGTATGTGTGATGTTGTGTTTCTTTGAAACTTGGCTTTATTGCCAATGCCTTTTGGGGTAGCCCTTGCTTCAGTGCTTCTGCACTGAGGTTCTTTGTCTTTAGCTTTTTTTTTTTTTATTTGAGCCCCACCACCCAAGCAAACAAGGTCCACATAGGGGAAGCTGAATCTCAACCAAAAAGGTAGATCAGTGGGTCAGTAGGTGCTGACTAAGTGCAGAGGAAGGACATGCATATTCTGTTGCTGCAAACTGATGTATTGAAGAAGGGATATGCCATTGCTGAAGGTTATCTGCTGTATTTTGAATAAACATCACACAGAGATCGTGTGTTGAACCTGACGTTCGGTGTCTGGTCCTCACACAGAGATTGTGTGTTGAACCTGAAATTCAGTGTCTGGTCCATCTGTTATCCCACAACCCCTCCACAGTAATATCAAAGAGATGCATTTGCTTCATACTGCTGACCACAACTCCATATAGCAGTCTCATATATTCAGGCTGAAACAATACATTTTCACCCGTTTTGTTCACAGCATATTCCCTGAAACCTGTCGCAAAGGGACAATGGTAGTAAATGGTCTCTCTAATTGGGATGCATGACGGTCTACGGCAATATCTTTCCTGAATAGCTTTATGTTTTTTTTTTAACTATGCTTTGTCCTCCTGCAGCCTGACCAGCTCCCATCAGTCCCTGCCACTTCGCCCAGCCCTGTCACCTGCCGTCTCTAGAACTTACTCCACCTCACTGTTCCTCTATGGATGACCCCTCCATGGGAAGGGCTGCCAGGGGGCTGGACCCTTACTCCCCCCTGGACAGAGTTGCAGTGTCAGTTGACAAGGTGAAGAACCCCATCAGCAGTGCAGGGCTGGTGGCAGGCAGTGGATGGCATCCTGCTTTGGTCAGGAGCTTTCCATTTTCTGTCCCACCCTCTGACGTTGGGAAGGCCTTGGCTGACATGCAGTGTCGTTCCGCTGATGTTCCCCTCCCTCGATCCTTGGCTCCCACTGCACCTGCACCTGTGGACACCCGGGTGGCAGTGTCGCAGTGGAGAACAGACTCCCTCCCACCCCTGAGGAGGCGAGTTTCTATGGGGTACTCAGCTATCCTTGCCTGGCATGCCCTCCAGTGACCCAGGCTTGCTCCTGAACAGAAGTCGCTGGCGTTGCAAGTGGCAACATTACTGCTGTTCCGGTGGACCGACCCAAACAGGTTGTCTTTAACGTTAAGCCATGGGCGCATGTCAGCAAACATACGCAGTGTACTTTGCTGAGTACAGTAAAATCTAGAAAATCCCGGGACAACATGAGCCTCAGGCCAGGCAACAAACACAAACAGAGCCTGATGTACCTGAAAAACTGTTTTTCCCCTCCTTGCATGCTTTAGTGAGAGTTTGTGAATGCTCTTTGGAAGATGTGTAGGTGCAAAGCTGAGAGGCCACGACTGCATAAGTGACTGCTCAAGAATGTATGCATGAGTGCTAGCGTGAATGGATTTCTGTAAGTCTGGCTACCTTGATGTGATGCAGAGGTTTATAATGATTGTAACTAAAAGCCAGCCAACTTCTGTCTGATTGGTAGCGTGTGTGTGTGTGTTAGATAACATAAAATGTACAAAGATTAGGATCACTGGCTTACTACGTATTGCTGATTGAAATGGGGGGGGGCAATGTTTGTGTGGTGGGGCAGAACATCTTTTGGTTTGTGTTTACGGGGGGGGGGCAACAGTTCTATCAATTCTTGAGTACAAGTTTAAAATTCCTGGCTACACCCCTGCATTAAGCTTCCCTTGCAGAGTAAGCCAAGCAGTATCCAAGATCTTACCCGACATCATTTTTCCTGCAATGCAGTTGAAAAACCATTCGTCTTTGAGATACGGGCCAGCGCTCTAGCTGAAGGGCATCATGGAAAGCAATAACTAGTACTTTCTCTTACAAAATGCAGCAGGCCTTCCATTGTTTCGTACTGTGTATACTGGCTGTATGTAATTTGAGACGTTACTTACCCCTACTATAAAGCTGTGACAACTTCATGAGTTCCCCAACAGTTATGCACTTGCAGCATCCAACACCTCATCCAAGATACCTAGAGTTTATCACGGTTCTGAAAGGAAGGAGAAAAATGTGTGACTGATAAAGAAAACTAGGGGGTTTACCAGTCCTACCTTCCCTCTCTCAGCTGTACATAGGTCAGATTTCTTTTTACTGGGTTATGTCTACTTCCCTATAATAACTGAGGTATACGTATGGGGACTGGGTGGGAGTGGCAGCCCGTAAGCGATATATAGTCAGGTGGGGATGAGGGTGTCATCTGATTAACTCTTTGAATACATTGGTCTAATCTTGTGGTCCAGTTTCATTCAACCATATCAGTGCCAGCAAATGACACTTCTAACATCTTTATTGGGTCTGCTGAGGCCCCAAGTAACTCTGCCCCACCCCAGACGCATGTGGAAATGAGCTGTTACAGTTTAATGTGTCTTTCCTGGTCAAATATTACAAATAAATAAAACAGACCCTATGTAACACACCCCCGGGACACACCTGGAAATGAGCATCACAGCTCAGTGTGCCTTTCCTGGTCAAACATCACAAATAAATAAATAAAACAGGTCCCATGTAACCCCCCCCCCCAAACTACACACCTGGAAATTACCTTATGCCTTTCCTGGTCAAACAGTACAAATAAATAAATAAAACAGGTCCATGAACCCCCCAGGGACACACCTGTGCCTTTCCTGGTCAAATACTACAAATAAATAAATAAAACAGGTCCCATGTAACACCGGGACACACCTGTGCCTTTCCCGGTCAAACATTACAAATAAATAAATAAAACAGGTCCCATGTAACACTTCCACCACGGGGACACACCTGGAAATGAGCTGTCACAACTCAGTGTGCCTTTCCTGGTCAAACATTACAAATAAATAAATAAAACAGGTCCCATGTAACACCTCCACCACGGGGACACACCTGGAAATGAGCTGTCACAGCTCAGTGTGCCTTTCCTGGTCAAACATTACAAATAAATAAATAAAACAGGTCCCATGTAACCCCCACCCCAGGGACACACCTGGAAATGAGCTGTCACAGCTCAGTGTGCCTTTCCTGGTCAAACATTACAAATAAATAAAACCGGTCCCATGTAACCCCTCCCCCCCAGGGACACACCTGGAAATGAGCTGTCACAGCTCAGTGTGCCTTTCCTGGTCAAACATTACAAATAAATAAGTAAAACAGTTTCCATGTAACACCTCCACCATGGGGACACACCTGGAAATAAGCTGTCATAGCTCAGTGTGCCTTTCCTGGTCAAACATTACAAATAAATAAATAAAACAGGTCCCATGTAACACCTCCACCACGGGGACACACCTGGAAATGAGCTGTCACAGCTCAGTGTGCCTTTCCTGGTCAAACATTGCCAATAAATAAAACAGGTCCCATGTAACCCCCAGGGACACACCTGGAAATGAGCTGTCACAGCTCAGTGTGCCTTTCCTGGTCAAACAGAATGAATAAATAAATAAAACAGGTCCCATGTAACACAACCCCCCGGACACACCTGTGCCTTTCCTGGTCAAACATTACAAATAAATAAATAAAACAGGCCCCATGTAACACCCCCACCCCCACGGGGACACACCTGGAAATGAGCTGTCACAGCTCAGTGTGTCTCTCCTGGTCAAACATTATAAATAAATAAAACAGGTCTCATGTAATCCCCCCCTCAGGACACACCTGGAAATGAGCTGTCACAGCTCAGTGTACCTTTCCTGGTCAAACATTACAATTAAATAAATAAAACAGGTCCCATGTAACACCCCCACCCCCATGGGGACACACCTGGAAATGAGCTATCACAGCTCAGTGTGCCTTTCCTGATCAAACAGTACAAATAAATAAATAAAACAGGTCTCGTGAACCCCACCCCCCCGGGACACACCTGTGCCTTTTCTGGTCAAATATTACAAATAAATAAATAAAAACAAGTCCCATAACACACCTCGGACACACCTGTGCCTTTCCTGGTCAAACATTACAAATAAATAAATAAAACAAGTTCCATGTAACACCTCCACCCCACGAGGACACACCTGGAAATGAGCTATCACAGCTCAGTGTGCCTTTCCTGGTCAAACAGCACAAATAAATAAATAAAACAGGTCCCATGTACCCCTCGGGGACACACCTGTGCCTTTGCTGGTCAAACATTACAAATAAATAATTAAAAGGTCCCATGTAACACCCCTACCCCACGGGACACATGTAGAAGTGAGCTGTCACAGCCCTGTGTGCCTTTCCTGGTCAAACATTACAAATAAATAAATAAAACAGACCCATGTACCCCCCTCCCCGGATACACTGGAAATGAGCTGTCACAGCTCAGTGTGTCTTTCCTAGTCAAATGTTTCAAATAAATGAAACAGGTCCCATGTAACCCCAACAGGACACACGGGATATGAGCTGTCACAGCTCAGTGTGTTTTCCTGGTCAAACATTACAAATAAATAAAACAGGTCCCATGTAACCTGCCACACCCCATGGACACACACCAGGAAAGAAGCTGTCACAGCTCAGTGTGCCTTTCCTCGTCAAACATTTCAACAATAAATAAACACAAGTCCTATGTAACCTCCCACCTGTGCACACCTGGAAATGAACTGTCACAGCTCACTATGCTTTTCCTGGTCAAACATTATAAATAAATAAATATGTCACTTTTATTCATTTTCTATCTCCTTGACCATTAAAACCAGCTCTGTATGTAGCCTTAGCCTATGACATCATCGGTGTGGTCAGCCAGTGGCTGTTGCCGCTAATAGCGCTACTTGCCCGGGCCTTTTCATTGATGGCAATGGTACAGTTCCTCAGCGCACTCAGTTGTCATTGAAAAAGCAACTCATCCTAGCAGCGGTATCAACATTACAAGCCACTGGCAGACTGCAGCCAGTGATACCACCGGTCACAGCGGCAAATATAGCACAGTGGGGCCGGGAGGGGGACATTGAATACAGAGCTGGACTTATAAACAGAAATATGCACAGTACATCAAAAGGGGAGGAGACAGGGAAATGTGCAGGGCTGTAATGCCTACAGAGTCTGGGGGAGTACATGCCACCCCAAGTATTCCTTTTTGTGCACAGGACAAGCCATAACAGTATACGTTCATGCCCTCCCTTCATTAATTTTTAATTGTGTGCCCCCCAAGAAATTATTTTGGTATGACATTCCCGTGATTACGATTTAGAAAAGGAATGTTTCAGTGCATCCTGCCCCTTTAATAGCAAAGGTACTCCATTCCTATTTCTGGTGCAGGATCACTAATTCCCAGCACAAAACTACTGGTCCGGAAAAAACCCAGGCATGACATAAAAACACTATTGTTAGTCCTCATGGACTATATAACTGTTACATAATATATCATTCACATCTCTCTCCCCCCCCACCCCATCTCCTCCCCCCACCCCCATCCCTCTTCAGTTGTTTTCCATTATTTATACATTCATCCTTACCACCCACGCAGCCGTGAGCCACAGAAAACAGAAAACATTAACATAACGGCCCTGGCTCAGAGTGTAGAGCCAAAACCCCTCCAGGCTAGGAAAGCTATTCCAGAGTCGCTTTTTGATGAATGCACTTTGCAAGATAATAATCGGAGATTGGGTGCATCAATAAGTTCCTTAAACCTCCTGGTTTTAGAAGAAAAATAACACCAAATAGGAATGGTGAGGAGCGGAGCTCTCTGGGGCTGTTGTGTCAGAGCCCAAAGCTTTGTGAAAGCCCAACCCCTCGTAATAAATAATATACTGTACTTTTTTTTAAATTTAATAAAATATTAATTGAAAAATGAATACATTATATAATTTGATTAAAAAATGCATTTTTTTTGGTCTCTTTCTTAATTTGTCTCAAGCACAAGCTCATCATTCTATTTTTTGTTAGAAAAGAGGAATAAGCCCATCCTCACAGCAGCAGGGCTACCGCTTATGGCACCAGGGACCTGGGTTCGAGAACGAGCCCCAGTCATAGGAGCGCAGCCGAGGGGAATAAGGACTGAGCCTCCCAGAGGATGCTGTCTTTCTGCAGGGAGGGAGGGTTCTGTCCTCCACTGCAATATTGCCACCTGGGTGACTGCAGGGGGAAGAGCATTTGGAGCACTGGTGGAAAGGTTGGGACGCTGGTGATGATGGAACATTGCCACACATCATGTGCACAGGCCCCTTGATGCCCCACTCATAGTGTTCTACGGTTTCATGAGTAAATGAAAAAACAAATCGCTCTAGTGCAATGATGAAGGACCCTGGCATATCCAGGTCCACCCTCACCACCTTGATGTACCTCCTGATGAATGATCAAGCTTGGGGGGGGGGTAAAACACCTCTTCACCATGCTCCCCCCCCCCCAGGTGAAAGCCACAGCTATGTCGAGGATGCTGCTTGAGGTAGGTGAGAGCTGGTCTGGCTGTGTTGTGGGAGCTCTGGAAGAAATCGGGCAGTGGCGACAAGGAGGGGGGAAATAAATAAAAATGGAAAAGAAGAACAGGAAACTTCAGGTCAGACCAGGGGCATGGCCTAATCAAACATGCCACGGCTGCCTGGGAGGTTTGGGTTTGTGTGTGAGTACACTGTGATCCCTCGTGAAGGTGAGATGTGCAGCACCCGGAAAGGGAGGGTGCGCTGCCACCCCATCATTCACATATTACCTGCAAGCTACCTGACAATCAACTAGAAGGCAGTGTTGGCATCAGCTGAGAAGGTAGACTCTCCCCACCTGTCAGATGAAGGGCGCAGGTGTGCTGCAGTTGCGAAACACAAGACAAGTGTTGGGGGGGTGAGATAAACTTCGGTCCAAAATCTAAAAAAACAGCATATCACCCTATGTAAGGAAAGAAAAAACAACCCACAAAAAAAAATTCCATCTAAGCAACAAGGCATAACATTGTGTGGATAGTAATGCCCCGAACACGTGCCCAGGAGTCTCAGAAGGCACAAGACTGCAGGCCATGTTCCTTCAACCCTTGGGTGTGCATTAAGAAATGTGTTTAAGACTAGAAAAGAAATGGTTATGGTTTTGAAACTAATAAGTTTTTTTTCCTAGTTTCTTCTGCTGGTTTAAATAGTAATTCAAGGTAGCATCTCTGAACAACTCAAAGGTAACTGCCAGGAAGTCTAACATTTAATTTTGTTTTTGTGGAGCAGAGAATTCAGGCTGTCAGTTTTGAAAGTGAAATTTCTAGACAGCAGAGTGGGGCTTTTTTAGGCGATGGTAGTACTGTAGTTAAGTATGGCAGGCAGCCAATCAGAATGCAGCATTTTCTAAACCAATTTCATAATTCTAAGTGAAAGCGACACAGATTGGAAACAAAATCAACTAACAGCTGTGAATCGCAACAAGGGAACCAAACGGCACTTGGGGGGACAGGATGAAGATGAAGAGGTCTAGTTACCAAGTGTTTACCGTCATAAGAAATGAGGAAGTCACAAAATAAGATATTTGAACAAGTTGCACAGTACACTTAATATATCTATTTCTGATTCCTTCACTCAGAGGTGGCAGTTTACCTGCTCAGTTAGATATTTAAATAAAGGAACTGACTGGTTGAATGCAGTGGTGTCTCACATGTACTGTAGATAGATAGATAGATAGATAGAGACCGTAGATAGATAGATAGATACTGTCTGTAGATAGATAGATACTGTCTGTAGATAGATAGATAGATAGATACTGTCTGTAGATAGATAGATAGATATTTCATTTTTCATTTCATTTCATTTTCATTTTTTATACTTGTAAATCCAAATGAGCAAACTGCCCGTTTTCATTGGAGACAAGATTAAAGCTAAAAAAACATACAAAATACCAACAAACACACATATATACAAACAATACATTCAATCAATAAAATACAGTGCATAAAAAATACATCATGTTTTCGAAAATAGCCACTGTTTTAACCTTGTCTTAAAGCCCTGACAGGAATTATTGTCAACAACTTCTAAAGATTTCATATGACCCTGAGAAGGACTATTTTGAACAATTTCTAATGGAATTCTGTTAAAAAGTAGGTGCTCTAAATAATAAAGATCTTTGTCCGAAGGTAGTCTTAAAAAATGGTATTTTAAATTTATAATTATACTGAGACCTAGTAAACAATGCATTAGTTAATCTGGGAAACATTATAGAAGTAAAAAAAAGAAAAAGATTACATTTAACTTTAAATAAGAAAATGCCCATTTTATAAAGTACTCGATTTTCAAAAGATAAAGAAAATGACTGTTTGTACAGATCAGAGCAATGGGTTCAAAAGGGTAAATCTAGCCAAAACCTCAAAGCTGAATGGTAAATTACTAGATAGATAGACAGACAGGAACGCTGTACAATTCTTAAAACAGAACCATAAATCAACAAATTGTCACTGCAGAGTAAATAAGAACACAAACTATATCTATCTAACTTAAAACAACCTTAAAATAAGACAGTCAGCAAAATATATCATTTTCAATTATATGCCATCATACGCTTGACAAAATAGAAATGTCATCAGTCCTCTCTTGAAAGCTTCCACTGAGGGTGCCTCCCTCAAATAACCTGGCAGTGAGTTCCACAGGGCCAGCACGGCAATGGAGAAAGCCCGATCACCCGACTGCCGCAGCCTAGCCCTGGGAACCACTAGGAGGCAACCCTCGGAGGAAAGGAGAAAGCAAGCTGGGCAATGAGGAACAAGGAGGTCTTGCAGGTAATCTGGTCCCTGGCTGTGCAGGGCTTTTTAGGTCAGTAATCTGACCTTGAAAGCAATTCTCCATCTCACAAGCAACCAGTGCAGTCCATGGGGAACAGGCATAATATGGTTGAATCTCGGTGCACCCGTCAACAGCCTGCCCACCATATTCTACACCAGCTGCTGGCAGTGGAGGTTGCCCCTAGATAGCCATAGGTACAGAGCATTGCAGTAATCCAACCTAAACATGATGAAGGCATGTATTAGGATGTCAAGGTCATCGGCTGGTATTAGGGCTCGGATCCAGGCAACGTTCCTAACATGATAGAAACCACTTTGGACAACGGTCGACACCTGAGCATCAAGTGTCAGACCATCATCAAGAACCACGCCCAAATCCCTAACCTGAAGAGAGGGGATCAGGGGAACATCTCCCAGTCTAAGCCCAGGATCGTTGGCCAGCCCTCCTCCATCCCGACGGTGACCCAGATTCATCACCAATACCTCCGTCTTGTCGGGGTTGAGTCGTAGCTAGTTTTGAGTCATCCAGTTCTGGATCTGCCAGACAGTTATTAAACACCGAGGCCGCCATCTGGTTTCCAGGCGTGCAGGACAAATATAGCTGGGTATCACCAGCACAGCAATGAAAACCCAGCCCATATCGCCTGATAACGTCTCCCAACGGCAGCATATACACCATGGATAACAGAGGCGACAGGACCGTTTCCTGTGAAACTCCACAGTGCAGAGGCATTGGGTTAGATGAAGATAACCCCATCATCACCCTCTGCACTCTGCCCATAAGGTAGGACCTAAACCAGCTGATGACCTTGCCGGTTAGTCCACACCAGTTCCGCAGCTGGTCCAATAACACCTCATGATCCACGGTGTCAAACACCACAGAGAGGTCCAGGAGAAACAAGACGGTACGCTGTCCCTTATCCCTTGCTATTTGGAGATTGTTCAGCACCTTCACCATGGCAGTCTCAGTGCTATGCCCAGATCTAAATCCAGACTGGAAGCACTCAAAAGTGGCAGAGGAGGAAAGACGAGCCTCAAGCTGAATAGCCACCACTTTTTCTGAAACCTTCCCTAAAAATGGGAGGTTTGAGACCAGTCTGTAGTTGATAAGACACTCTGGGTCCAATGAGGGTTTCTTCAAAAGGGGCCTTACCAAGGCCTATTTCAAGGCCACCGGAAAGACCCCACTCCTCAAGGAATAACGGACAATCTCAGCAACCACAGGACCAATCAGGCCCACACATCCAACCAAAAATTGGGTTGGACCTGGGTCTAGATCACAATGGGTAGGTCACAGCCTTGAGACTATCTCAACCACCTTATCCACTCCAACTGGATCAAACTCATCCCACGTATGAGGAGTGCCCCGACACATCATCAGTCCAATCCCACAAGCTCTTTGAGTAGCACTGAAGGAGATCTCAGTCCAGATAGAGGACACTTTGTCGGCAAACAACAGAGTGAACTCATTGCACCTTGTGCTTGAACTAGCTCTTCCAGTACAGAGACAGGCTGGGTGCAACAACCCGTCTACCGTACAGAAAAGCTGAACCAATTTGTTCCCTGCCGCAGCAATCTCCCTAGGCAGAAAATCCACCTTCTTCCAGGAGATTGCCCCTTGATAATCACAATAATGAGACCTCAAGGCCAATTTATCCTCTATCAGTCCTGACCTCCTCCAGAGCCGTTCCAACCTCCAGCCCTTTATCTTTAAGTCCAAGTTCCCCATAAAATCGGGGGGGCCTTCGGTGAGTAGATAAGGGCCGGACATGAACAGGTGCAATAGAGTCAAAGGCCACAGTGACAGCCCTATTGTAGGCTGCCACTGCCTCTTCCACACCTACAACGCATGCAGTCTCCACACACGATAGGTCCAGCACCACCTGTAGTCCTGTTGGGAACACTCCCTGCAAAGGGCAGTACTGGACCATCTCCACAGAGGATGGACCCTCAAAAGTGAACCCCACAGTGTTATGATCTGACCAAACAACCAGATCAATCATGAGCTCATTGACCCCAAGACCCAGAGTGAACACCAGGTCCAATGTGTGCCCATGCGAGTGGGTCACTGAGGTAACAACCTGTGACAAATGCAGAGCTTCCCTGCCCTGGAGGAGGTTACAACCAAATAATGAGAGTCCGTCATCGACCCAGGTGTTGAAATCCCCCAGAATTAACCATCTGGGGGACTCCAACATCAAACCGGTAACAAACTCCCCGACCTCCTGCAGGAATTCCTTCTCCCCACCTGGTGGCCAGTATATTAGAAGGATCCTGTAGCCTGCGCCAGGACCCCCTTGCACAGCAACACTCTCAAATGACCTGGTAGAACCCACTGGTAGCACAGTGAGGCCTAGGTTGGCTTTAAAACAAATGACCACTCCCCTACCTCTGCAATCCCCCCTCGGGGTGTGTACCATGGAGAACCTGGAAGGAATTACTGCCTCTGAAATGGGGGTAGCATTATCATCCAGCCAGGTCTGCATGATGCAAGCCAGGTCTACTGAGGAAACCAAGTCCGCTATTATAGTGGTCTTATTCCTCATCGACCTGGCATTGCACAACACAGCCTGGGCCAGATGAGTGAGAGCTGCTGGACCAACAACCACCTGCCCACTGTCTAAAATGGAGCCCTTGGGTATGGGGACCAGGCAGGGTGGACCCCTTTCCAGTACTCAGTTCACCCCAGGGTACCCCCTGGACCTCACCACCTGAATTGTTGACTCTCTGGCAGTCACTCGCATACCCCTCTGCTCAGACCTCTGACCGTGCACAATACCCAAAACCCTGCACCTCACATATGTTTCTGCAGATAAAGAGGTGAGCTCCAAAGGTTGGAGGTCATGCAGACAGGTCGCTGAGTAATTAAGTAACTGTGCCTTAATGGCTGAGACCCCCAACACATCTTGACTGTCTATACAACTCAAAAATCCAAGTTCTATAAAATCCAACTCCCCCACATAAATAACCAACTCACTGTGGGTGCCTGGTTCGAATCTGGCCCACATTAGTAGTGGCTGAAAGTCAGCCCATTATCCCCTGTGGGCTGTTCAGTGACCTATATCAGCATCAGTGGCTGAGTAGGTAGCACACTCATGTCTAGGGCTGGAAGATCATAAGGTTGTGGGTTCTAGCCTCACACCAGGAACTTAGGATTATACCCATAAGAGACAATGTAATGCAATACTGGGGAAGGTTGCAGTGTTAAGGGGCTGGCCTTCAGATGTGACATTTAACCAAGGTCCCTTCTGCCCATTTCCAGTGGCTGTCCGGGTGGAAGTAAAAGATCCATGGCACTTATCGTAAGAGTGTGACATTTGCTCTAGTGTTGTGGCCCACATTCCTGCTATCAATAAAACGGGTCCATGTAACTCCATCCCCCAAAAAAAAAAAAAACACACCTGGAAACAAGTTGTTACAGCTCAGTGTACCAATTCTTTTTTTTTTTTCCCCCACCTACCCCCCTTCAGGCCAATTGCCCCCAAGGATCTGCACCATTTCTCAGTTCCGCCGCTGATCCCGACTGCATATTGCAGCCACCTCGGAGTAACCCGATATTACCCTTCATCGGGTGGGTCCTCCTCTTCCGAGGAGAAGTGGCCTAGCAGTCTAGGCATTGGCTCCAGGTGCTGCTGTGGTCAGGCCGGTTGTAGCAGAGTCCCGAGGAGGCACCGATCTGGGGCGGCTGTCATCCTGGCGGGTGGAGACGCCATGTTCTTTTTTCCTTCTGCTTTTTCCCCAATTGCGCTGCATCTGTGCTTCCCCTGGTCTCCACCGGGGGCCACTACAGAGCAAGCACCCGAGTCCATTCCTGAACCCGGGTCACCGGTGTGACACAAGGTAAGGCACCAGCACCTCAACCCTCTATGCCACCGTGCCGGCTCCAGTGTACCAATTCTAATGGGAAATACAATAACTGTGATGTATGAAATGAGGTGCCGCAGTCCCTTTCCAGTTCCTAGTGGAGAGATGACCACAGCACCAAAACCAGCCTCCCAGTTAATGGTCTCAGATCAGAGGCCAAGCAATGAACAGGCATAGCATCTGAATGCCTGTTAAGAGGGTTCCTCTACAGTAAGGTTGAGGCACACTTGTACCTGGAACTGTGGCCACCCATGTTGTATCAGTCCTGCGGCAAAACTGAGTGCTTTCGTTTTCAGTGCAGTAGTACACCCACTACAGCTTATTTCACATGTCGGGGGGGGGGGCACCAATTAGCCATGAAAGGTGATGATGACTTTTTGACCCCTGGTGGATTGGGCCAGAGTTAAGCATGTAACCTAGCTGTGACAGGCTCTTTAAAGAACAGACACTTCTGAGGAAGCCTTTTTTTTAAAACTTCATCTATATTGCATATTGTAGAAAGCCAGTTGATGAAACACACAATAAACCTGCCTTTCAACATCTTGTTAACTACAATATGAATGAGAGGAACGGGAACCATCTGGCGGTGTACTTAGCTATTTCTTCAGTCCTGCAGAAATCATCTGTTCTGGTGGCTTATTCTCGACCTGAAGTCATAATCCTCTGCTTGTAATAACACAGAGCTTCCTAAACAGCAGATTGTGATGTCACACACAGAGGGTTATGAATTAACAGGGAGCAGCAGATGAACTCTAAAGACACGATCCATGTAGGGTCCCCGGATACACGCAAACTGCACCCTCGTACAGAGTGCTACAAGAAGGGACAATGAGAAGGTCGGAGTGAATTGGGAGGTGCCATGTGGGGTAAAAGGTATCCATTTAGATGCCGGGACAGCCTGATAGTTGATTCTGTGCCCCACATGGAGCAGAGACTGCAGAGATACAGTTATCCTCAAAGGACTTCCAGTTCTCCATTCTGTTTCCCACTGGACAATGCTAGTATGACCCCAAGTCCACCATACAGGCTCAGAGAGCTGGGGGCAGGTGTAGAGGATGCTGATCAGAACCCAGGGACAGTGTGGTAGCCGGGTGGGGGGGGTGCATAAGGATTACGGCACGCTGAGATACTATCACGAATTGGCCATTTGCATACCCCCAACCTGGCCACCTACATGGCTGTGTGAGTGGTTTGGGGTCAGGTGTGGAGGAGTGTGCCTCCAGGGCTGTGAATGAGCAGAGGTTACTGCATGTGCGTAACGGACCCTCTGCACCCAACCAGCCCACATAGACACCCCTCCACAGGTTTGTATACGTTTGTGGATCAGGTCCTGAGGTGTAGGGGCCCAGTTTTCATGCAAATATCCTGAATAAGGAACAGGTGGATTAATATGAAACACACATTGAATTATTAGTTATACCCTGTCTAAATATCATAGGCCCAGTTTTCAATCACAAACAATTAGTGGGGAGTTCTTGTTCCTATAGCAACATGAGTGCAAATGCACTTCATGTGTAAATGCCATCCACAGACAAGTTCTCCTGGTCACTTCTCTTGTCAATGGAAATAAAACAATACCTGATGCAACAGCATCTCGAGTAGGTTTATAATATTTATTAGTGAACATGCATACAGATATATGTGTAATATACGTGTTCTAGTGGAGTTTTTATGTATTGAAATTTTTAATGTAAGTAATCAATTACATATAATATGGTAATTATGCAGTAGTTACATGTTTGTTGCATGCAACTACATTCCAATTGCAATGTAGTTACGGTGTAGTTACACTATAACTACACTGTAGTTAACTGACACATAACGTGTAACCACTATTTTTACTACTTACTGTTGGTTTTATGGCTGAGTGTCTTATATAGTTTGTTTTTATTGAAAATGTTTGGGTTTTTTTCAACTTACAACCAGAACAATAATTCACCAGGTACATAGGGTAATGTATAACTCATTACATGTATGAGCTCAGTTTTTTTTAACAGCTGATACATTCCTGCTAACATTGCATTTCATACAGTAATAAACAGTATGGTTCACAATAAACACAGCAATAGAGTCAAGCCATACAAAGGCAAAAGTACTGGACTTTAGGAGGGCTGACTTTGCCAAAATGGGTGAGTGCCTAAGGAATGCACTAGCAAATGGGTAGGAAGGAGGGGTGGAAGAACAATGGGGAATAATAAAAACTGCCATCACAGAGGTATCGAGCCTTTGTGTGAAGCAAATAAACAAAACAAAACGATGTAGGAAACCACTATGGTTCTCAAAGGAAGTGGCAGTGAAGGTCCAAGAGGAAAAGAAAGCATTCAGGAAGTACAAGGAATCGCAGAAGGAGCAGGACAGAGAACTGTATCAGTTAAAGCAAAAGGAGGCTGGGAAGGCAGTCAGAACAGCAAAGGCCCAAACTGAGGAAAAGATAGCCAACTCAGTTAAGAATGGGATAAAACCTTTTATAGGTACATCAGGGAGCGAAGGAAGACCAAGGAGGGATAGTGAGGCTTAATAAAGGGAGGAGGGTGGGCAGAGGGAGACTGTGAAAAGGCAGAGATACTAAACAAATATTTTTGCTCAGTATTTACAAATGAAGAGGGGGAGATGCATAAAACAAACAGTAGAAACACTATGGATACAGAAGTTGATACCAGCCCATTTACAGAAGAAAGGGTTCTGAAAGAACTCTTAAAACTGAAGGTGGACAAAGCAATGGGGCCTGATGGGATTCATCCCAGAATCTAAAAGAACTAAGGGTAGAACTAGTGACACCACTGACTACCCTTTTAACAAATCATGGGAGGATGGGGTGGTACCCGAGGACTGGAGGAGGGCAGATGTGATTCCCTTCACAAAAGTGGGAGCAAGGCAGAAGCAGGAAACTACAGACCTGTTAGTTTAACCTCAGTGATAGGGAAAATGATGGAATCACTTCTGAGGAAGAATTGTTGAGTATCTAGAGGCAAGAGGGCACAGGACCCAAGGCAGCATGGATTCACAGTGGGAAGGTCATGCCAGACGAATCTGATAGATTTCTTTGACTGGGTGACCAAAGTAGTAGATCAGGGAGGGGCTGTGGACATGGCCTACCTAGACTTTAGCAAGGCATTTGACACAGTCCCACACAAAAGATTAATACAAGTTAGCCAGCCTGGGAGTGGGTCCCAAGATGACAGCCTGGGTAAAGAATTGGCTGGAGAATAGGACACAGAGAGTAATAGTAAATGGAGTCCACTCAGAAGAAAGAAGGTTACTAGTGGGTACCGCAGAGGTTCAGTATTAGGACCGGTCATCTTCAATGTCTTTATAGCGTCATTGCAGAAGAACTGGAAGGAAAAGTATGTCTCTTTGCAGATGACACAAAGATCTGCAACAGAGCTGATGCACAGGGTGGGGTGGAAAGGATGAGAAGGGACTTGGCAAGGTTAGAGGAATGGTCAAATGTATGGCAGCTTAGATTCAATGCTAAGAAGTGCAAGGTAATGCACCTGGGAAACAAAAACCCAGGGGAAGAGTACACAATGGGGGGTGAGATACTAACAACAACAAAAATGGAAAGGGACCTGGGGGTAGTCATATCAGATGACCTAAAGGTGGGCAAGCAATGTGAGAGGGCAGCAAGGAGGGCTGGGGGATTCTGGGATGCATAGGGAGAGGCATCACCAGTAGAAAACAGGAAGTTATTATCCCTCTGTACAGACAGCTGGTGAGACACCCATCTGGAGTACTGTGTGCAGTTCTGAGACCCAATCTCCACAAAGACATAGACAGGATGGAAGCTGTCCAGAGGAGGGCAACTAAAATGGTGCAGGGTCTGCACCGGAAGACATATGAAGAAAGACGAAAGGAGCTTAATATGTATAGCCTCGAGGAAAGGAGGGAGAGGGGAACATGATAGAAACGTTCAAGTACCTCAAGGGAATCAACAAAGTCCAAGAGGGTAGCATCTTTCAAAAAAAGAGGTGTGCAAGAACAAGAGGGCACAATTTGAAGATAGAGGGGCTCAGAGGTAATTTAAGGAAGTATTTTTTCACAGAGAGGGTTGTGGATGCATGGAACGGCTTCCGGAGGAGGTTGTGGAGTCAAAATCAGTGGTGGAATTCAAGCATGCATGGGACAGTCATAAGGCAATTCTAGGGGTTGGGGGGTAGGAAGAAGTAGGCTGCTGGTTAACTAGGATCTGCAGCTTATCCAGTAGGTAGGGAAATGGGCAGACTGGGTGGGCCAAGCGGTCCTTATCTGCCATCAAATTCTATGTTTCTATGTTTCTATACAGCAGTGAATGATCACAGGGGTTGCCTTATAAATGAATCTACTAACTCACTAACTAACCAAATAATTACTACTAACTACTGACCAACCAACTGCCAACTAACACAAAATCACACATACCCCCATAATGCAACACATCATGGGTTGTATATGTAAATCACCACAGAATATTATGCTGGTTCAGCTTTAAGCAGAAATGCATGGTGCTGCAAGGCCTCTTACACAGTCTGCAAAGGATGCCAGCAGTTGGCACCCTTTGCAGACTGTGAAACAACGGCCCATTCAGCTATCTCAAGCTCTGAACCAGCATAATATTCTGTGGTGAGTTGCATTATGGAGGTAAGTGTGATTTTGTATGTCTTAAACTTGGCTTCCCGGCCAATGCCCTTTGGGGTAACCCTCGCCTGAGTGCTTGCTCACTGAGGTTCTTTGTCTTTTAACTACTAACTAACTACTAACTAACTAACTACAGAAGATGTGCAATTGCAGTTACAAAGGGGATAATATTTATTTACTTTAAAGGTTTTACCAGGAAAGTCATACCGAGTTGGTATCAGCTTGTTTCCAGATGTGTCTGGGGGGAAAGGGAAGAGAACAGATGAGAACAGATCCAAACTACAGTGCACAAAAATAATACAGCACTATGGAAATAAGTAAAACAATGTATGCAAATTACAAGAAACACGCTTCCGAGTAAAAATTGCCATTCAGAAAAGAATTAACGTACAGGCAAAAGAACATTAAACTGACAGCAACGAAATAAAAGATGAGCAGGGAGTAGGGACTGATTAACTGGGGGAGAGGGGATAAGCTGGTGCCATTGCAAGGAGGAAGGTCGGTGACAAAATTTCACCCCAGCATGCAGAGCAGCTGCAGGAGTGAGTAGAGAAATCACGGAGGAGAGATTTCAGAACGAGAAGGGAAGGAGCCGAGCGAATGTAAGGGGGAAGTCATGAATATGCAAATAAGTACAAACTGTTCTGCGAGAATGGCAAATGCTATCCACAAACTCAAAGTGCACCGTAATTCCCTCACATACTGTAATCTAACAGTTTAATAAACACAGTTCTAAAATGCCTTTGTGCCGAAGCACAAGTGTAAACACTTACAGACGTGACCCCAAGAGGCACACAAGTATAGTTAGTACAGTTGGTGCATCCCAGGCTGCAAAACAGTGTAGGCAATTGTGTGTGTGTCATGTGTGTGTGTGTGTGTGTGTGTGGAGGAAGGGAGGGCTACAGCCGGTACCTTCAGTAACACAGGAACATATCCTGGATAAAAAATGACCTAGGATACATCATGTCCATCTCGTACCAGCTACTCAGCTGGAACCTGAAGGTACTGAGGGGCACTAAGCTGCCCTAAGCAAATCGGGACTCAACTGAAAATGTGGGGTGGCATCTCAGCTTAGCTACCCTGAGTAAAGAAATTGCTTGTAAGCTGGGAGCAGATACATAAGGGATATGCAGTGGGCTGACTCAAAATATGCAATTAATCTTCAAGTTTGAGGGGGCAGGACTGCAACTCACGAGTGGCAGAGCTACTCACAATTCATGATAAATTGCCAATTTTACGTCAGGCTTTATTTAGTTAGATATTTATTTACTTATTTATTGATTTGTTTATTGAAAACTTCAGAGATTACCTTTGAGCACAAGTGCTCAATTATACTTAGATTCATACTTAGATCGAACAGAAGCTAGAGCGCCGTGAGGCCCATAGTTGCTCCTTTTGTCTAATAGTAACGAAAAGTGGTGCCTGAAAGGATAAAAATGTCCAACCGGGACTTAAACATTGACTTGAAACTGCTGGTAATTACCTCCAAAGGTAATGCATTCCAGGGCTTGACAATACATAGCGTGTAAAAGAATTTATGAGGCATTAGATTGAATCTCCTGTGTTGTAACTGGAGCGGGTGACCTCTGAAATTATAGATGTCATCCTTAAACATTAGCCCTAAACTGGTCAGTAAGTAGGGATCATTCATGATGTCATACATAAGAAGGAGGTCCCCTCTCAATCGTCGGGTTGAAAGGGACATTAAGTTCAGAGAACTAAGTCTGATTTTGTACGTGACATTTCACAGTCCTCTCACAATTTTAGTGTAACCTCTTTGTACTTTTTCCAGTTGCATAATGTCATGTTTCTTAAAGGGGCACCACAACTGAGAGGAGAAATCTACATGTGGGTGGACGTAAGCTCTGTTTAGGGGCATTAGTACTTTGCTATCTCTTGATTTAATATTCCTCTTGATTGAACAAATACTCCGATTGGCCTTAAGAATAACTCCATTAATCTGAGAGTTGGGGAGGAAGTCCTCAGATACTAGGACCCCCAAATCCTTCTCTATACCAGTACTGGTTAACACTCTGTCGTCTAGTGTGTAAGCATGAGAGGGGTTATCGGTACCAAAGTGCATAATCCTGCATTTATTATGGTTCAATTTCATCCCCCATGTATTGATCCATTTAGACATATGGTCCAGATCATTCTGAATGGATGCTATTTCTTCTGAACTGGAACATAGTCCACCGATTTTGATGTCGTCTGTGTATTTAATGGTATTTGAACAGCACCTGTTTGTTATGTCAGCTATAAAAAGCTGAAATAGGCAGGGGCCCAAGACAGAACCCTGTGGCACCCCACTACTGACAGACCCCATGTTAGAAAGCTGTCCATTAATCAGAACTTGCTGTGTTCTGTTTGTCAACCAATTAGCTATCCATTTTACAATAATGGGATTGATGTCAAATGAATAGAGTTTATGTAGCAGTACCCAATGAGGAAGAAGGTCAAAAGCCTTACTGAAGTCGATACAGATCACATCATAAGTGTGTCTATTGTCAAGCTGTAAACTGACATACTAACATACTAACACACTAGCAGAATAGGCCTAACGGTCTCTCGAGTCTGCTCGATTTTCAGCACCCACACTGAGGGCCTATTTTGGTGTCCCCCCTCCCCCTTGGGTTATACTGTCCCCAGTCCCATATGTTCCACCAGTATTGTGCCTGGTCAGATTTACCCTCCCCCTGTACCTGTCCCATCCCCTCTTAAACCTGTCCACAGTCTCCATCTCTACCAGCTCCCTGGGCAGTGCATTCCATGGCTCCACCACCCTTTCAGTGAAATAACATCTCCTCCTCTCCCCCCTCAGCCTGCCCCCTTCCAGCTTACACCCGTGACCTCTTGTTGCCCACCCTCCTCCCTTTAGAGCACCCTGACTGGGCCTCCTTTATTGATACCTTTCATGCACTTAAAGATCTCTATCTTGTCCCCCCATCCCTCCTCTCCTCCAGGGTGTACATGTCGAGCTCCTTGAGCCTCTCCTCATAGGTCCTCTCCCCAAGGGGCCCAGATCATTTTGGTTGCCCTCCTTTGAACCCTCTCTTGCAGTGTAATGTCCCTCTTTAAATGTGGTCTCCAAAATTGTACACAATACTCAAGGTGTGGCCTAACCAAACAGTTGTACAGTGGAAGGATCACTTCTGCCTTTCTGGAGGTAATCACCCTGGCGATGCATCCCAGCATCCTATTTGCCCTTGCTACTGCCCTCTTACAGGTCTCCGAATTGTTCATTTTGATATTTACCACTACCCCCTGGTCCCTCTCACCCTCCGTGACTTGAATCATGTCTCCTCCCAGGGTATACCCCTGGCCTCGATCTCTGACTCCCAGGTGCAGAACCTTGCACTTCCCTGCATTGAATTTTTGTTTCCATTTTCCTGACCACCTTTCCAGAGCCTCCAGGTCCTCCTGCAAGGCCACCCTCCCCTTCTCCCCATCCACCACTGCACCTAGCTTTGAGTCATCTGCAAAGAGACTCATCTCACTCCTGATCCCCCTCCTGATGTCTGAGATATAGGCGTTGAACAGGAGTGGTCCCAGCACTGACCCCTGGGGAACCCCACTAGGAACCCACCTTGGGGATGAGGCTAACCCTCCAACCACCACCTTCTGAGTACGCTCAGAGAGCCAATTTCCTATCCATCTTAGCAACTGTCTCCCTATCCCCATTTCCTTCAGCTTAGCCAGCAGGCCACTGTGGGTTACCGGATCAAATGCCTTGCTAAAATCCAGAAAGAGGACGTCCACTGGCCCACTCTGGTCCAGGGCCCTCGTCACCCAGTCATAGAACTCAACAAGATTTGTCTGTCATGATTTTCCCATGACAAAGCCTTGCTGCCTATCGTTCAAGTACCCAGTTTGCTCCAGTAATCCCCCTAGCCTTTCCTTGACAATACCCTCCATTACTTTGCCAACTACCGATGTCAGGCTGACTGACCTATAATTTCCTGCCTCCTCTCTTGACCCCCCTTGTGGATCGGCATGACGTGGGCCACCCTCCAGTCTTGGGGTACCCACCCAGTCCTCAGTGAGATGTTGAAAAGCTCCACTAGAGGGACTGCCAGGACATCTGCCAGTTCCCTCAGCACCCTGGGATGTATCTCATCTGGCCCAGGTGCTTTCTCTGTCCAAAGGGACCTGAGGGCTTCCCTTACTCTCTCTACTGGTATTTCAGCCTTGTCCTCCCCCTTTTCACCATGCACTGCTGGGCTCCCACCTGTCTGTGGTGGCCACTCCTTTTCCCAAGACCCGTCAGAGCCCCTGGTCTCTACTGGTCCCACCCCTTGCTCCGGTTTGCTCCCGCTCCCCTTGCAAGACATAGCTCCTTCTTCCCCCCTGGTATAAACTGAGGTAACGTTCTCATTTAGGACTTCTGCCTGTTCCCCTGCCCTCTGTGCCCAACCATTCTCTACCCTTATCTTGCTAATCTGCCCCCTTACTTTCCTTTTTTCCCCTATGTATCTAAAGAACCCCTTGTCCCCTCTCCGGATTCCACTGGCCTAGGACTGCTCCTTTTTTGCCTTAGCTGCTCTCACCACCCTGGTGACTCTCTTGGCTGTCAGCTCATATTCCTCCTGATCCATTTTACTTCTTGACAACATGAAGCGCCTATAGGACACCTTCTTTTCCCTCACCACCTCCTGTACCTCCCGGGTCCACCAGCAGGGTTTTCTGGCCTTACCGAACTTTTGACTTTCCGTTGCGCAGGATCTGGCAACCTCCTGTATTCCCCTCCTAATGATCCCCCACCTGCTGTCAGCAACCATATCTGGCATTATCCTGTCTAGATGATCTTTAAGGATCCTTCCCATCTCCCTGAAGTCTGCACCCCTAAAGTCGGTTACTACCATCCTTGTTCGACTTTCTTCCTCTAGGTCCAGGAAGAACCAGACTGTGGCATGATCACTCCTTGCTAACGGGTCCCTCACCTCTAGGCCCCTAATCTGATCACTGTCCGCCAGGACCACGTCCAGTGTCCAGGCCTCCCTAGTTGGCTCCCCCACCTGTTGTGTCAGAAATGCATCCTGGAAGACATCCAGCAGCCTCTTCCCTCTGGCCATTGGTGATGTCATAGTCCCCCAGTCTGTTCCTGGCATGTTGAGGTCCCCCATTACTATTACCCTTTCCTAATCTACAGTGTCCCTCGAGATTTGCCACCAAACTTTCTTCTAGGATCTCCGCCAGTGCTGGTGGTCTGTATACCACTCCGACCTTTACTCTCTTACCTCCCCCCCGAATCAGCAAGGTGACCCATATAGCCTCCACATTCTCCTCTGCCTCCTCTACCCCTCCAATACCCACGCCATTTCTGACTAACAGTGCTACACCACAGCCCCTTCCCTCCCCCCTATCTTTTCTGAACACAGTGTAGCCCTCCAGATTTAGGTCCCACTCGTGCCCTTGAGTGGCCCAGGTCTCAGTGACTGCTGACAGATCTACCTCCCCCTCAACTAGCATTGCCTGGACCTCAGGCATTTTATTTCCTAAGCTCCTGGCATTTATCAGGACCACTCTCCACCTCTTTTCCCTCCTCTCCTTTCTCCCCCTTGAGTTCCCATTTCTCAGCTCCTGCACCCTACCTGGTGACCCAGTTCCATATCTCCCTAGGCCCCCTAGAGGAGTGGAGACCATGTCCCTCATTTATCGTATCTGCTGGCACTGCCCCTTTTTTGATCCTTCCCCCTTCACAAGTTTAAACCCCACCTTTCGCTGATGAACCCAGCTAGTTTGAGCTTTAGGATTTCCTTCCCCTCCAAATTAAGGTGGAGCCTGTCCCTAGCGTACAGCCCCTTATCCTCCCAGGTCTCCCCTCAGTCCCCAACAGGCCATACCCCATTTCCCCACACCACTCCCTAAGCCACTGATTTATCTCCCTAATCTTCATCTTGTTTCCCCACTAGCCCTTGGCACCAGCAGGATTTCTGAAAAGGAGATCTTACAGCCTATGAAAAGGCATACCCTGGCCAACTCCCGGAACCTTGCCTGAATTTCTAGTTCACTATTACCATTTATGTTGTTTGTCCCCAAGTGCACTAGAATGTCTGGGGTCCCCCCCGACATCTTCGTAAAAACATAATAAGTTGGTCAAACAGCTATGGCCCTTCTTAAAACCGTGTTGTTCAGTGTCCGATTTAGACGGGGTGGAAGCAATCAGGTCCTTAATCAGACTTTCCAGGATTTTACACATAGGAGAAGTTAAGCTTATTGGTCTGTAATTTTCCCAGTGATTTCGTGGGCCTTTTTTGTGAATAGGAACCACATGTGCAGTTTTCCAAAGTTCAGGAACAAAATTATGATTTATACAATGTTCATAAAGTAGTTTGAGAGGCGAGGACAAGCTGTCAGCCAATAGATACAAGAGGTGGCCTGATACGTCATCTAGAGATGCACTGATTTTCCTTTTAAGTGTGATTAATTTTGCATGAACTTCTGATTCAGAGATAGCGATATGGCAACCCATGAAATCTTTGATTATGTTAGCTCTCTGATTTCTTTGAAATATATGACAAAAGTTAGTATTAAATAGATTAGCCATACCAAGAGGACCATGGAATAGGGTATCATTTACCTGAAGTGGGCCTACCTTACGTGGATTTCTTTAAAGAATTGATATAAGCAAAGAATGACTTACTGTTGTCCTTACTTGCGTTAGATGCTAATTTGAGCTCCCAAGTATTTTTAGCCCTTCTGATATTATTTTTAAATTGTTTTGAATATGTAGGTATGAGCACCAATTAGTAGGGGGTTGAGATTTTAAGTAGGCCGCGTAGCATTTATCTTTTTTCTTAAGTTTTTTTTATTGCATTGTTCATCCATTTAGGTTTATGTTGTTTGGCTGCATTTTTTAACCTAGTTGGGAAGTAGGTGTTCCTCAAATCAGTAATTGTACTGTGCAATGTCTTGAAATACTCCTCAATACCTACAGTGTTTAGAATAGATGGCCAGTCTACGTGGTCTAAACCAGCTTTAATATTGGGAATGTCAGCTTTCTCATACATATAAATTGTGAAACTGGTAGTCAACAGAACAACCATTTGTTCTAAGTCAAAACTAATAGAACAGTGGTCGCTATTCCTGATTGGCGAGGATACCGTTAGGTTATTCAGTACCAGAGTTCTACTATAAAGGACAAGATCGAGGATATTATTTCCCAGGGTAGGTTGCTTTACACCCTGAGTAAGGTTGCACTGTTGGCACATGTTTAATAACTTTTTCCCGGAACTGGAAGTGGCCATATGCTCTATCCAATCAATATCACCCAGACTGAAATCCCCTGTAAGAATAATATCCCTTAGAGAACAAGTTGTTTCTATTTCTTTAATAATTATATCGAGATGGTCAGTGGGTGCACTCAGGGGGTGGTAACAAACACCTAAAATGATATGCTGTTTTTTATTTAACATTAATTTGATCTATACTGACTCAGAGGGACTAATAGGGCACCTAACCTTATTGGAAATATCAACTGCTTGTAAAGAGTTTCTAAGAAAGATAGCAACCCCACCTCCCTTTTTATTTTGCTTAATAAATTTGTACAGACTGTACTCAAACAAAGAGAGATCCCAGCTAGATTTCTCATCACCCCATGTTTCAGTAATCAGCACAGCATCAGTTTTATCAGTTGTTAGTATGACCTTTAGCTCATCTAGTTTGCTGTTGAGACTCCTGGCGTTAAAGTATAAACATTTCAAATTTTTTAACTGGGTATATTTATGAGCTTTAGCCAAAGACCTCTTGGGGGAGGAACTACTGTCTCCCCCAGATCAAGCAGTTTAAATGCTTATTAATGTATTTCAGTATATGTTCTCCCAGTACTTGGTTCCCCTTACGGCTCAAATGAAAGGCCGTCTCTACAGTACAGATCTAGTCTACCAACAAAATCTTTCCAATGAGTGAGACATGCTTGGTTTTGCTTAAGACATCTCAAACGAAGCCAATTATTGAATTCATGTATTACATTATTAAACTTGACAGAGGCTCTCGGGACAGGTAAGACTACAGAAAAGCAATCTCACACCCTATGTCCACCAAAATATTGGAGAGGGCAACAAGATCTTTCTTTATATCCGTTATACCAGAATGCAGGAAATCATTAGTGCCAACATGGAGAACCACCGATGGATTACTACCACCATTTGTTAAAATATTGTGTACCATGCTCGAGATGTTAGCAATCTTAGCACCTCGAAAACTAGAACATGTACGGTTGCCCTTGTCAGGGTTGCATATAGCCCTATCTAGGTATTTAATTATAGAATCACCTATAACAAACACTTGCCTTTGTGCATCACTAGGGGTCTGGAAGGTTTCCATCGGGACAGAAGACTTCACCTGGGAATACACTGTTTCGAGCACTGGACCAGGGGGAGAGATGTCTAGTTCCACGTCAACTGCATAGTCAAAAAAACATGACAAGTACAATGAGCAGTACCAGAGGAAATGCAGCCGAGTCAGGCTCAAAGCACTTGAGGCAGAACAATTACTTACAGTTCTGAAAAGAAATCTATACAGAACATTGCATAAAAAGTCACAAGTTATATACAAAGAAAAACCAAATAAAAATGTTTACCAGTTACAATTGCATTGGACTGCAAAGGCAGAACACAAATATCTCTTAAACTGATTAATCTTGAGGAGATGTGGAACAGTATCAAGCAATTCATTTAACCAGTTAGTGGCCCTGACACCCAAATGACTGGTTGCCCAGCTGAATATGCAGGAAAGGAGGCTTAAGGGCATTCCTGGCTATGTCCCTGGTGTTGTATTGGTCAGAGATGGTGTGGAAGCAGTTTGTTAAAGTAGGGGGTGTTAGGCCTAGGAGCGTCTTTTTGGCTAGCAGACAGGTCTGGAGCTTTATTCTGCTGGGTAAAGGTAGCCAGTTAGTGAGTGAGTAGAGGGCACAACTATGAGTGTGGTTATCTGCACAAAGTGGCACACCTTATTACAGATCAGCTTTACTCTGTTTAGCACAGCGTCACAGGCAGCTGTGTAAACAGGGAGCCCATAATCTATAAGTGATAGAATGGAGCTGGCAACAATAAGGTTTCCATCATCCCCCAGTGAGACTGTTCCAGTTCTGGACACAACATCCCAGTCTGAACCTGGGTAAGTGCCTCCAGACGTATGCTTCGGAACTCAGGTTACCTGCCTCTGGACACAGTATCCCAAGCTTGCTTCTAAACCTGGGTAACATGGCTTTGGATACAGTGTCCCAGTCTTGCTTCTGAACCTGAGTAACATGGTTCTGGGCACAACGTCCCAATCTTGCTTCTGAACCTGGGTAACAGCCGGCCCGCTGGCACAGCACTTGGATTTCTGTCTGCGGCACCAGCAAACCGGGTTTGGGAACAAGCCTGGGTTGCTGGAGGGCTGGCCAGGAGAGGAGAAGGCTGAAGTGTCCCACGACAGCTCACCTTCTCTGGGGGGGAGGGCGGAGAAACAGCTCGACATCTGCTGACCCCTGGCAGAGGCTGGGGGAGCAGCATGATGTCAGCACCTCTGGTGCTTGGCTAGCTCTGGACAGAGGTCTGGGACTCAGCAGGCACCAGAGGCTTACATTGGAGGGGTAGGACATTGTGGACATCGACGTTCGCGTCAAGACGTCAGGGACTCACGACACCCAGAAAATGAGAGAAAATGCCTGCCAGTCCCGGGGAGCCAGAGTTCCGGGAGCTAGCCCTCATCTGCATCCACCTGCTTGGCTGCCTGGGACCAACGAAAGGCTGATTGTCGGCGTGTAGAGGCCCCACCTCGTCCCGGCCCGGGAGGGCCAAAAAATGGCTCCATGGGGGAACAGCGCTGGATCAAGGTAAGGTGGCTTACAGGGGTAGACTCCGAGGATCTCCCGAGGATGCGGGACTGGCAGGGTGAAGGAGGGGATAAACAGAAATAAAAAAAAAAAAACCTGGGCAACATAGCTCTGGACACAATGTCCCAATCTTGCTTCTGAACCTGGGTAACATGGTTCTGGGCACAACGTCCCAATCTTTCTTATAAACCTGGGTAACATGGCTCTGGACACAAGTTCCAATCTTGCCCCCGATCTTGGGTTACCTGTCTCCGGATGGTATGCCAACCGCACGGCGAAACTGAAAAAGTGAAGACCATCACAGCAACAGGATTTCAACAAATACCTTGGGTTGCTGTGATGGTCTCTGCAGGCACAGGGACTGCATCACCTAGTGTCTCGCCCCCCTCCCTTGAGACAACTCCAACTTGGAGTTGTATCCTTAGAGACTGGGGGGGCACAGCCCCCGACAGAACACTGGAGACATCTCGACAGTGCAATGCCCATGCAATGCCCACCGGCATTGCGCTGTCGCTGTCGGGATGTTGGCTTAGGTGGATGTTGCCTTGCTATATTAAAACCCCTCCAGACACAGCATCCCAATCATGCTTTTGAACTCAGGTTACCTGTCTCCAGACACAGCATCCCAATCATGCGTTTGACACTGTGGACCATGGGGTATTGATGGAATGCCTGTGGGTCTGCTGTGGACTAGCTGGTACAGTCCCCAGTTGGTTTAAATCTTTTCTCATGGGCAGGACATAAAGAGAATTATTAGGAATTTATTCCTCTGCCTCTCTTCCCTTGTCCTGTGGGGACCCGCAGGGCTCGATCTTATCCCCCATGTTGTTCACAGTGTATATGCTGCCATTGGGAGACATTATTAGGTGGTATGGGCTGAGTTTTCACTGCTATACAGATGACACTCAACTCTACATGTCCTTTGTGCCTGAGCAAGAGGAAACAGTCTCGGTATTTAACAGCTGCCTTGCTGAGATTCGAGGCTGGATTACTGCCAGCTGCTTGAAGTTGAATCCGGACAAGACTGAAGTGTTGGAATTAGAACCTGCTAACCAGGGTGTGAGGGGGCAAGCTGGTCAGAGCTTTGGACTTCGGCTTGGGGACTCCTAGCTACTTACCTCAGATCAAGTGAGAAATCTGGATGTTGTGCTGGACTGCAGTCTGACGCTGAAATCACAGGTGTTGGCTGTGGTCAAGGTCTCATTTTATCATCTGAGAAACAAAGCCCAGATTAGACACCTGATTTCCCCTGGTGATCTTCCGACTTTGGTTCATGTCTTTGTAACCTCTCACCTTGATTACTGCAATGCCTTATACCTAGGACTATCGCGGGTTGATCTTCGCTAGTTGAAGCTTGTGCAGAATGTGGTGGCCAGGTTGTTGACGAGGCTATCAAGATCTTGCCACATCACACCTGTGTTCCGCTATCTGCATTGGCTGCTGGTAAACTGGCAGATCACCTTCAAGGTCAGTTTACTGACCTACAAAGCCCTACATGGCCAGGGACCTAGCAACCTGCAAGATCTTCTGCGCCCCTACTGCCCCTCCCACCTGCTCTGCTCCTCTGACGAGGAATTGCTAGAGATTCCCAGGGTCAAATTGAAGACATCAGGGGCCCATACATTTGCTTTTGTGGCCCCCGACCCTGTGGAATTTTCTACTTCGACAGATTAGAGAGTGCCAGACCACCAACCAGTTTAAATCTGAATTAAATACATTCTTATTCAGCCAAGCATTCCCTGATATAGTCTAAAAGCGGGTATGAGCTACTATTAATGGAATTTTATTTTATAATTTATGGGCTAAATGTATATTTCATGGATTTTAAGATTTATTGCAGAATGTAAAGCACTTTAAATCTTGTGAGAATTGCGCATATAAATAAACTTTGAGCGATCGATGCTTCTGAGCTCAGGTTACCTGCCTCCAGACACAGTGTCCCGGTCTTGCTTCTGAACCTGGGTAACATGGCTCTGGACACAATGTCCCAATCTTGCTTCTAAACCTGGATAACGTGACTCTGGACACAATATCCCAGTCTTGCTTCTGAACCTGAGTAACATGGCTCTGGACACAACGTCCCAGTCTTGCTTCTGAACCTAGGTAGCATGGCTGTGGCACACGTCCCAATTTTGCTTCTGAACTTGGGTACTCTGCCTCCTGACACAACATCCCGATCTTGCTTCTGAACTTGGGTGACCTGCCTCTGGACACAGTGTTCCAATCTTAGCGCCAAGCTTTGGTTACCTGCCTCCAGACACAGTGTCCCAATCTTGCCTCCGAACTTGGGTTACCTGCCTCTGGACACAACATCCTAATCTTGCTTCCAAACTTGAGTTACCTGCCTCCGGACACATTGTCCTGATCTTGCCTCTGAACTTGGGTTACCTGCCTGCAGACACAACGTCCTAATCTTGCTTCCAAACATGGGTTACCTGCCTCTGGACACAATGCCCCAATCTTGCTTCAAAACATGGGTTACCTGCCTCCAGACAAAATTTCTCAGTCTTGCTTCCGAACTTGGGTTATCTGCCTCCAGACATAACGTCCTAATCTTGCCTCCAAACATGGGTTACCTGCCTCTGGACACAATGCCCCAATCTTGCTTCTGAACCTGGGTTACCTGCCTCTGGACACAACGTCCCAATCTTGCTTCTGAACTTGAATTACCTTCCTCTGGATACAATGTCCCAATCTTGCTTCCAAACATGGGTGCCTGCATGGCATATGCTGCTACTAGACCACTGGGCAGTCTGGGAACAAACATATTTGAAGTATTTCTATTGCTGTAGTGAGTGGAAAGAGGTGAAGTGATTTAAAAAACTGATCAGAAAGAATAACAACAACATATAGGATGCCTGAATGATACAAGAAGGCATATGGTTTCCTATTTATGTGGTTTCTATAAACAGACATACAATCAGAAGCCTGAAGCTCAACACAAAGCATCATGGGTGTGCAAATCTGTGTGTGTTTGTGTGTGTGTGTGTGGGGGTAAGCACCAGCTGGATGAGAGGACATGCCCTGATGCTCAAAGGCGGTAAATTTGGGGTAACATTAGGAAGTACTTATTTTCCAGTGGGTGGAAAGCTTATGGAACTGCTTACAGACAGAGAACATAAAGACAGTACATACATTCAAGGTAAGCCTGGACACATTTCTACTTACCATGGGAATTATAGGGTACCCTGGGTAGTAGGGTTGGTGGGAAATCCCTATAAATGATTGCATCTTTTAACAGAATACTTGTTAGTCCCTGCTTGTGAAGGGGGGGCAGACACTGATGGACCCAGAGTCCCTTCTGACCTTAAATTGCAAACACATATGTGGTGAATGAGGTGAGAAATATTGTAGGACATTTACCATTTTTAACAAAATGGATAGGAAAAATCTTACATTTTGATTAGCTGCTACTTGTGCAGGGAATCCGGCTGACACACATGTAAAAGCAAAAGCTGGCCAAATTATCTGTGCGCAACCTAGAACTCAGTCCCCTCAGTGCCCAGAATGTTGCCATTCTCAAATGTCAGCCAGTTGTCTATGCCCACTGACATGAACTACATACTCATTGCCACATCTAGCATTCCTGAAGTGAATTTTGAACTCAGCAGACAAATGAGGCTGAAAAAAATATTTCTTGGAGAAAATGAATAGTCAGAAATCCCTCAGAACCTGCCAACTGAGATACCAGCAACAGTGAGTAACAGATATGCCGATTTAAGTGCTAAGGAACTAAATGCCACAGAGGAGGGCAGACAGGAACAGAATGGAAGTTAAAGTATTCAGTGACTGGAAAACTGCCAAAAATATCAACACTGACTTAAAAACTGATCCTCCTGAAGAACTGAACACTTTTTTTTTTCCATTCATTCTTTGCCGAAGTCAGGACATCAGTGGGCATTGAGTATTCCTATTAGCTGCAGGGAGAAATGTTAACATACATACTAACCCCACCTTCCAGTGCAGCAATAACATTTTTGTCAGCGTTATGAATCAATATTGTAAGGCTATGAAGGACTTGGCTAAACATTACCCTCCATTTTCAGCACCAGCCTTACAGAAGCTGTGATTATCGAGAGCACTCTCCCCTGATAACACGCCAGGCTAGTATGCAAAGTGTGGCTAGATGTACAACTTTACATGGCCCTGTATGGCAGGGAGGGCCTTTGAAACCTAACTTCAGCCAGCTTTGTCTTTGAGATCGATGACCACGAGAACGAGTATGCTGAATGCTATGTTAAGGTTTAACGAGTATACGAAAAATCATTCAAACTCCACTGAGCCAAACAAGCAAGCAAATTGCGGGTTCATGTACTCGATCACTAGCTCACCTAACTCCCCACTGTCAGCTTAAAAGAATATGTAAGGAAACTGCCTCCCAGTACCAAGCCCCTATACTGTCACTCAAAGTGACTCCCTCAAGAATTTCTCCACACTTCACCTTCCTGGTATTCGAGAGAGCCCATAGGGCTGAATTTCCTCTCCACCCTGACAAGCTGAATAAACAGCGAGGCAGGCTTACGTTGGAGATACACAAATCACTCGATTTATGGCACAACAGTGCAACTCCTTTCAGACGCAGGACTGGAGGACTGCAAAATAACGGCAGTCATGGGACACTGGAGCAAATCAAGCCTCCAATCATATTGGTCCGCATCTGCTGCTGACCACAAGATGTGGAGCTCGAGCCTTGCTCCTTTACCCCGAAAGTTGGACCCCAGTGCACATGAGGAACATACAGACAACACTTCTTGCCCTGCAACTCAAAGCACCCTGTCTGAGACTGCAACTCCTTCCTGCACTACAACAGCAAGTATGCTGTCAGAGACTGCTTCGTCTGTCAACACAGTGCCCTCTACAGTGAACAACTGCAACTTTCACTCAAGGCCCTTTCAGCTTCAATGCTGCGGTAAATTTCAGTAGTCCCGTGCATCTCATTAACCTTGGCAAATTAATAAATTTTTTTCTCACACCGCTACTAAAATGCAGCGTGTGTTTCCACAGCATTTTTGTTAATTTAAATTCCTAAACAATGTTGTTGTTTTACCACCTCCCAAAAGCTGAGAAACTATTTTTTCTTGAGGAATAAATTTCATCAAATGATAAAAACTTATCAGTGCCTTTTTCCACAAGCCCTTTACAAATCCATTTTATAAGAGCAATAAGACACTTTGGGGTGTGCATCAAACAGATCTGACTACACTTCAAGGGGTTGAATGCACTCAGTCTGTAGCCCCATGCCTTACTATGCCCTTGGGCATGCTGTTAGATCTGGGCAATGCACACCCCATTGTGTCCTACTACTTACTTATAAAATTCATAGGAACAAAAGATTCACTGTCTTCTGGCACAGACAGGACAGGATTAAAGCAAAGATTCACAGCTGTCCACCAGGGCTTGCTTCAGGCTGGATAGGGCAGTCAGTCATTGAAGGTTTGTAAGTTTAGTATTCCCATCTACTCATAAGCCAAGAGGTTGTTCAAAACAGCTTTAGAGTGTGACCCTAATGCCGTCCATCTGAAGGGCTACACTACCCCTGCCGTAGCTGGCCACACCAAGGTTGAGGGGCCTGGATTCTTAATGTATTTTAAAACTGGTTCTTTCCCAAGTTAATGTGAAATGTGCAGTGCCTTCACCCACAGTGTACTTATGTGGGCTAGATTAAACCAGGTACAACCCTTAAAGATGCTGTACCCACCCACAATACCATAGTGCCACTCCAAGCATGACCCAATAAACAATCCCCACATTTTCAACAACTTAGGAATCATTGACTCACTCTAGTAATATGCTCACAAGACAGGTATATGCAAAACAACAACAATTTACAAGGAGTGAGGGTTAGGACAGGGAAATTGGAAACAGAGGTCAAGCTATTTACATTTGATTGGCATTTGGATGGATCTAGTTTAGATAATCATTTTGCATTTAGATTCAAACAGTAATCACAGTGGCATCCACCAACCTCTGAGGCATTCAGCTTGTTTACTATCTCTCTAGCTAGCTGAAGTAATGGCAGAAACATATTTACAAAATGTCCCCACAATACCAGTCCCCAAATTATATTAGGACCCCGCAACCCCAAAACCATTATCTGGGTACCCAGTACTTAAAGTTCTTAAGGCTGCAGGCCTGTTATATGGTGCAGCTGTTGTTGGCCAGCTGTTGGGGCCCTTAGAGAAAATAAGCAGATTGATCCTATCTTAAATTTGTAGACACACATCATGACTGTAGTAAGACAGATTTTAAAACCTTTTCTTGATTTAAGGAACTCAGACTATAATTACTGAACTTGGCAACGTTAACTGTTTACAGTCTCTCCAGATTTGGAACAGGGCATGGACCCTGTGTACTCATGAGTTAGTGAGCATCATAGGTAGGTCAAATCAGGTTGTACAAAGTAGGATTGGGTGATTGCAGCAGGCAGACTCTGACTCCAGAGGCTAGGATGCTGGACAAAGGCTAATGGCCAGGTAAACCCATTTCTGACTGTAGGATCTTATAGCTATTGCAGATGGTAAAACACCTTTAACTTCTTTTGTAGAATACCTCTTTGGGCTGAAATCACCTTTTGGATCAGACCAGGCTGGGACTGGGGCCTGCATGCTTCAGACCCCACGTCTAGGCTATACCTCTCAGGGGAACTGCATATGGCGGAGCCCTAGGCGGCACACTACCAGGCTGTATCCCAGACCAATCTGTGATGGATGCGTTGCATTCAGCACATTTATTAATAGCACATTTACATTTATTTTAACTAGTTGCAGTCACTTCAACCATGGGCCAGTGTGACCGCCATGGTCCTTTGAACTCTGGATACAGACTTTCACCAGGTGGGCGCTTGCTTCATATGTCTAGAGTGACCTGATAGCTTACAGTCCATGCAAGACCAAATTGTTTCCATAATGCACTTCAACACAGAATGGAGCTTAAGGCAAGGCTCCCCACCAATAAGATTACTTTGATTTAGTAGTTCAAATAGTTACTGTAGCCTCTCTCAAGCACAATCACACACTTATAGTCCCTTGTGGCATTAGCAGCACCAAACTGGGTGATTAAACACATCAAAATGTCCCTCTTGGCTATGCTGGCATTAGCAGGTCCAACTGGACAGGTACTGTCCTCACAGGCAATGTCAGGAAGAGCCACGTGTTTTGGGTACTCCCCTTCCAGTCCTGTAGGCACTTGCAAAACAGTCACATTCACATTCTCAAATACTGGACCCTTCTCTGGTCACTTGCAGTATATGTCCACCCTTTCTCAGTGTTAGACAGACGCAGGGTGCAGATACACAGTCACTCTCTCAACTTTCTGGGCTTCACTGCCCCTTACAGATCTCTCACAACTTGCACTTGTAAGTAGAGGTTTACTCACTCAGAATGATTTTCAGTACTTTCCTTTTCTGAAAGTTACAGGCATTTCTTCGGCACTCTCACTGCTGAGGCAGAAGCATTTCTTGCAGTTCTCTCACAACTGCAGGCAGATGCTGACTTCTTTCCCTTATTTTCCCAATGTGGAAGGGATGAGGCTAGTCCTGGAGGACAATCTCTGGCAACCCCCAGGCTAATGACCTCTGTTGCTTGCAGCCATTTGTCTCTCTAGCAGAAGGAGAGCCCCCTCCCCTGTGGAGGGGCTCACGCTGAATTATCCAGTGAGAAGAGATATTGTTTACATACTGGTTCTTAAAGATGTAAGCCTTTTGAATATTACAAGTTTTTCTCTGTTTTTATATCTTTTGTGCTTTATTGTCTATTAATGTTTATTATTGGTCATTATTGTCCATTATCTATCCCATATTAGTGGCCCCCTGAATTATCTCTGTTAGTACTGTTAGCCTGCCCTTGTTAGCTTTGTTACCACTGCTTTGCACTGTCTGGTGCTACAATACACTGGGGATATATTACTGAAATTTAGTATTCCAGTATATATGATTATTAAATGAACATTAAGGAAGTACAGAGTATAGAAATGGAAATTTGAGTCTGAGTTTTCCCTTTTCTATTTACTACGTCCTTTTGATAAAGGTATCAGGGAAATGTATCTGTTATCCTAAAGGTCCTGAAGGTCCCGAAGGCCCTAAATGCTGCAAGGCCTGTACCAGCACCCTCAGGGGAGTAGCCAGAAGCCAAAGAGTGCACAAGATATTCAGGACATCCGTTTGAGCTGAGGGAGAGCTGTTCAAAAACTAACATCACAATAATAACTGGCAAGGAAAGTAACTGATCTGGGGAGAAGAATACAAAAACAAAGGGCCAGAAATAAGTAGAAACGGACAGTCTTTTACAGACTCTGATTGGCTCAGTGACAGGAAACTCAGACATCCAGAAAGAAGCAAGCAACAAGCCAGAAAGGCACTTTGAGACTATAGCTTGTTGTCCATTTATTCCCAAAGTGTGCGAAACAGCAGGCGAGTGGGAACTTATTTTGAGCTACAATAGAAGCGGGTCGAGAGAAGGATAGCTAACCAGACTGCTGGATTTAAGTTTAGATTGTTTTAGAAGGTTTCCCACTCATAGTGTGTGATAGATCATTGTACTGTAGTCCTGTAATCTTGTAATCTTGTATCTTTGTAATGACAAGACAATTGAATCTCATAATTACATATCTACACATTACTTATATTAAGAAAGAAATTATTAGCAAGTTTCAATAAATCTATTTGTATTGTTAAAAGACGTACTATTATAGTACTATAAGAGTAGATATAGAGTGCATGTGAAGACAAGAAGCTATTTAGCCCTGAGAAACAAAAAAATGACGATGAACGAAAAAGACCAAAGCAACCTGGTAGGCAAGAAATGAAAACCCCAAATCAAAGGGGAAAGAACTAAACAGATTAGAGTTAGGAAAGGGAAAAAGGCAGAGGGAAACATGTGCATTGGTAGTTTGTAACAAACAAAGATCACTGCCTTTATATCTAAAACAAAAAATGAGGTTGTGGAAACATATGCGGGATTGACAGAGCAAGAAAAAGGGACCATGTTCCAGACGTCTACCACTAAAGTAAAATTAGATAAAGATAAAAAGGTCGTGTCTGAGAGAGGCAGACTAATCAAGGGTAAAGACAACATAGAAAAGGGAATTGGGACCAACCTAATGTCACAAAAACATAAGGAGATAGTCAAGGAAAGAAAGATAGAAGATGGAAAGTATAGTACAAAAAAGCGAGTTTCCACAAAACATTAGTGAGGTAAGGAATCATCTCTACCAGATCACTCAAGGACCAAAATTAATAGAGAGCAAATGGAGAGATGATGGAAAGGGAAATAAAATCAATCAAGAGCTACATGACACTTATATCAGTGGAGAAAGTAGGGAGGAAGAGGAGAATACAATATTTATGAGTTAGAACAAGACTTTTATTCCAGATACAGAGAGGATAACCAAAGAGTTAGCCATTTCACTGGAAGATCCACATATGGCTAATATTCTAATATATGAAAAACTGGTTAAAATTGTACAGGATTTGAATTTTACAAAAGGAATTATAATAGAAAACAAAAACGCAATACAAGATCTGCAAATTTATATACAGAAGGAAGTTAATAAGGATAGTATGGATCAGAATTTAGGACAAGAAACTCTGAGCCATGATCTTTCCATGGAACTGATTATGCCACCTACACCAGGGGTAAGGGAAGATAGTATTAGTGATAAATTAAAACAAAGAAATAAAGAATTATGGCAGAGAGGAGAAGAGAGGGGAAAAAATAAAAGAGGAAAACAAATTAAAAATTGAAGTAAAACAGAAATTAAACAAACAGGCCTCCAAGGGAAAAAGGGTGAGGGGGAAAAGAATAAGGAAAACAAATGCAAATACAAATGACAAGCAAGATACAACAGCTCAAGACAGTGCTAGTGCTAGAAGACAGTCTTCAATTGCAGAATCCTCTGAGATATTGAGGGAAATAAACAAGGAGAAGGGGAACAAAAAGAAAGACAAGGGAACAAAGAATTGAAAAATTTATTCAAAGAAACAAGGACTTAGTAAACTGGGACAAGGAAATAAGAATAACCGAAGATATAAAACAAAACAAGCAAACAATGACAAAACAAAGTATTAATGACAAAATAGAGGATAGACAGAAAGCACTAACAGAGAAAAGTAAAAAGGAGCTCAAAGAAACCCCAAGGCCAGTAGAGGAAAAATCTTAATTTGGGTAATAAGTTCATGAATTTCATGAGAAAAACAAAAGAGTCAGATTACTTTTTATCACTGTTAGATGTTGAAGTCCTGCTTAATGAGAATGAGAAAACACTGGCTGAGAATGTCAAGAGTCTGATCGTACTTATTTTGGGAAATGACCAGACACTGACATTCAACCTAAGTGTAATAAGACCATTGAAAGACAAAGAATGGGTCATGCTGATAACGAATACTTTTTTCATCCTCTAAACTATAGAATATAATAAGGCAAGACTACAACAAGTAGGTATCCAAAGTGTAAATATGTTGACATTGGGACAATTATTCCCAGAATATTATGAAAAAAGCAAAAGAAGCAATACGGAGGAAAACTACTAGTATAATGAACACCAATTACTCATTGTCCATGTTCAGGCTAGAACAGTTCATAAACGAAACCAGCAAAAATTTAAAAACAAAAATAAGAGAATTTTTGGAACCCTTACTGAAAATATCAGGGTTAAGAAACGACATCAAAAGGGCAACAAGATGGGAAGAAAAGGGCCAGACAACAATCTGAATAGATAAAGAAATAGTCTACAATCAGTGCAAAAAACCTGTAAGCTAGATCGTTTGGAGATATTTATGTACGAAGATAAAGAACCATCTGGTGAGGAAGAACCATTGAGTGTAAAATCTGAATGGGTAAAAATGTTAGAAAATGCCAATAGATTTGCAATATTGGAAATGTCTATTGAGGCCTGACCAGAAAGTGAAGGACCAACCAAGGAAACAACTGAATTGGAATGCAAGTTTTTTGAAATATTGTCCTAGAATGTATCTGGTACTAAAAATAAACTAGTGGACAAGGAGGTGATTAAATATCTCAACAAGTTCAATATAATTTATATACAAGAAATGTGGGCAAGCAAGGAGCCATATTTGAATGGCTACAAATCCTATACTAAAAATGCCATAAGGAACAAGAAATGGGGAAGAAACAGTGGGGGATTAATAATATTGAGTAGATTAAGCACCAGTTACCCATCTACAGAATCAATCAATCAATCCATCAAATCTTATTTATTCAGGCGAACATCATTGAGCTCAGCTCATTTGCAAGATGGACCTGATAAGGTCAAGGTTCAATAATTGGTACATAAACAGGTATATTTAAGACACTTATATACAGTAATCAAGGGCAGAAGTTGTTTAAAACATAACAGGATAAGGTAGGAACATATGAAATGCACACTAGGTAATCCAATATATACATATCAACATTGGAAGTATTATGACATACATTCAACATTAGGCACCCAAAATTCCAATGATCCAGGGGAAGTCAATGTGGACAAGGAGACACAGTGATTGGATGACTGAGAGATGGTGGTCATAGACTGTAAAAAGTGACATGGTAGGAAAGGGTACGAGTGACTAGAACAGGGGCTGGGGCTAGTACTAGGAGATGTATGGCAGTGATAAGGGCTAAGGTAAGAGCCTGGAATTAGTGAGAGAAGATTATAGCCAGGGGGGTGAGATATCTGTGGAGATAAGTTATAGGGAAGTGAATTGCCATGTTATGATGGCTGTCTGAGAGGGGGAAGGTTAGGACTACGAATAAACTAGAACTTGTGGAAGTAATTGCATTTGTCAAGAATCAGATATTAACAGTGACAGTATTGTAGGAGTAAAAGTTAAGACTGAAGAATCGGAAATTATAATGTTGAATATTTATAGACCTCCTTCAAAACATAATAGTACTAGATATAGAATCATAGAACATCTGGAAAACATTATTGATAAAGAAGTAGCTAATAATCCACTAGCTAGAATAATTGTTCTAGAAGATTTCAATGCCAGAACAGGCAACATATCAATGACTACAAAAGATGTCTCAGAAATTATAATGATCTGTAACAGTAAGAGGTTGAAAAATACCAGAAGTTCCATGGACGATAAGTTTAATGAAATGGGAAAGAGAATATGTAATATGTCTAGAGCAAGAAATGTTCTCTTAGTCAATGGAAGATCTATTTCAGATTGTAAGGGTGGTTACACCTTCATGAACTCTAGAAGTGCCTCAATAATTGACATGATTTGGATAAGTATAAATATGGTAGACAATTTTATTGATCTAAACATACTGCAGAAGATAGAGGGGAAAGTGAACATTTTCCATTGGAATTGCAAATAAATCTAGGACAACAATATTGTAAGATAACAAATAAACAAAGCAACCTAGGTTCGAAAATGATACAAACAAAGACGGGGGTGTGTTGGAAAGAAATAAATCACAGACATTTTTGATCAATAATGGAAATGAAAGGAATAATTTAGGAAATTAATAAGTGTATGAAGATAGAAGAAATTGAGTATATAGAAAGCTACAAAAGGATAGTTCATAGTTTACATAGCTTGGTACATAAAGATATTAACATCTATACAAAGAAACATGGGACAATATGGTTCAAGAAAGAATGTGCTGAGGCTAAATTGAATATACAAACAAGGAGAATAAAGAAATGTCCAACCATTGAGAACAGAAAGGAAATGAATAAAATCAGAAGTGACTATAATAAAATAATTAAGATGCACAAGGAACAACATAGGCAGGAGTTATGGAAACAGCTAGAGAGAACCGTCTATGGAAAAGGCATTAGGAAATTTTGGACACTAGTGGCAAAAGGTTTGGGGGAGAAGAGAGGAGAAACAGAGGCATTCATAGAACCACAAGAATGGATACAACATTATAAGGGTATTTTTTATGATAAGGACATAACAAATGTACAAGAGCAAATAATTAATGAACGGGTCCCACTTAAACAGAGACTAGATGAATTGGAAATATATTATTCAATGAAAAAATTTAAAAGACACAAGGCCCCTGGACCAGACAGTATACCTATAGATGCCATAATTAATCACTTAGATTTATGGATGCCAATCCTGGAAAAACTATTCAATTATATAGGGAAATCCAGCAAAATTCCAAAAACCTGGGCTAAATCAATAATTGCCCCCATTTATAAAAAAGTAGAGAAAAAGGACCGGACCTGTTATAGGCCTATAAGCCTGTTGAATAACACACAGAAAATCCTCACAAGAGTTTTAAATAATAGATTGATAGACTGGATAAAGAAAAACAATTTAATTGAAGAAGCACAGGTGGGGTTCATAGAAAAGCATTCAACAATTGACCAATGCTTTATATTGAGACATCTAGTATATAAATACACCATAGTTAAAAAACAGAAGCTATTTTGCACATATATAGATCTGAAAATGGCATTTGATAGTATTAATAGAAATTTACTTTGGCTGTGCTTAGAGAAAATAGGAATAGAGAAATCAACATTAAATATAATAAGGACCCTTTATAAAGATAATTTAATTAAAAATAAGGTGCAACAACATGGGCAAATATATGGAAGAATTTGAAGGTAATAGAGGGGTAAAGCAAGGGTGCATGCTGTCACCTATATTATTTAACCTATTCATAAATAGAATTTTAGTCAAATCATACAAACCATAATATCACATGCCCAAAATAGGGGAACAATATTGTACTTATCTGGCCTTGCAGATGACATTGTATTATTTTCAACAAGTAGTTTAGGAGCAAAAAGATTATTTGAAACATTTCAATTAGAATGTAATAAGGCTCAATTAACAATTAATGCAGAGAAGACCAAAACTATGGTGTTTTGAAACAACAGAAGGAAAAGATAGAACATAAGACTTGTTAATTTCAAGTTAGAATAAGTGAACTATTTTAAATATTTAGGTATTAATATGAACAAAAATTTATCATGGAATAAGCACATAAAAGAAATTGAAATAAAAACCAAAAAAATCTTACTGGCCATAATGAGCTTCTATTATAAATTTGGAGGCAGCTCAGTAAAAGGAGCACTAAAAGTAATAAATGCCAAAGTAAGGTCACAGATATTATATGGAGCAGAAATTTGGGGCCAGAAAATAAACAGCAAAATACAAAAGACTATAAATACATTTTATAGGAAAATTATGGAATTATCACCAGGGACCCCAGCAGCACTAATAAGAGCTGCACTGGGTCAAGTATCGATAAACTACCTGGTAAGGAAAGAATAATTTTATATTTCTTTAAAGTCTATAAGATGACAAACTATCGATTGCCCCAACAGTATTTGAACAAGGCCATAGCTTATCATGATAAAAAAAATTCAGATCCCCAATAATAGAATTACTGGAAAAGTGGATCAGACCATATGGGCTTATATCATACATAATAGACACTTATAGAGAACCTCAGGCAGAGATTTTTGTACAGATATTAAAACAAGGATAAGAGACATATTTAAACAAAAGGATTCAGAAAGATGCTCAGAGTACAAAACTAGTAAATGATTAGCCACTAACAAACAAACTTTTGGATCAGGAAAATATTTTATTAAAATTAAAAACCCATATAGAAGAAATCTATTTATAAGATAGAGATTTGAATATCATAAAAGTGAGAGATTGAAACACATAATAAGTAAGACATTAGATTCCAATGGAAAATGCAAGTGTAATTTAGACACAGATGGTATAGTCCATTTACTAATAGTATGTTCCCTCTATTAGAAGGTGAGACCAAAATATTGGGACCAATCTTGGGACAAATGGAAGGTAACCCCCAAGTACTGATAGCAAACTTGCTAAATACAAAGTCAACAAAAACTTTAGAAACAGTTGTATCTTTTTTAAAGATTATTGATATACAAAGGTTACAAACTAAGAACAAAGCAGATTAAACAGAAATAAAGTATAAAGGAATAGGGAGTCCAAAATAAGATATAAAAGTCCTTCTAGAAAATCAAAACGACAATTGAATTATGACAATCAACAAAACAGGAACAAACAAGGAAAATGTAAACAGAGTACAATAGTTTTATTATTTATGTCTTTTATTAATAAGTACAATGCCAGTGCAAATAGGAGTGGATGATAATCAACAAAGGGTGTATAAACAAGGAAATTGTAAACAGAGTGCAATATTGTTTAATATTATGTATTTCTTGTATTTGCAAGTGTAAATATTTATGGATGCAATGTTTGTGTGTATTCAAATTGTAATAGCATAACCTGTTAAACAATAAACTTTTTGATGATAACTTGACACAGTATGCAAGCAAACATTCGGCATTGACAAATGCTTGTTTTTTATAGCATAGACTTAAACTCTGAATGACAGAACCTCAATAATCAGTTGACTTAGTTATAAGCAGCATTCTGTTATTCCTTAGTAGTAAAAGGATTGTACAGTATGTGTGTGAGCACAGATTAACTTGAGTACATGCCGTAGCTAATTCTTGCCCTAACCTGTGATGCAGCATATTCTGGTGCCCAGAGCACGGACTTGGGAACCAGGATATCCAGATTCTAATCGCTCCAGAGCCACATACCCACTGTGTGACTCTGCGAAATTAATTAACCTCTCAAGGCTTCAGACCCCATTCCAGCTGTATAAAAGGTTCACTGGGTCATCGGGCAACTATATAAAAATGTTTGAAATGCTTATGCAATGTTGGGTGTTTGTCTGTTCACACTCTTTGCCTTACAGCTTAGACAACCACCCTTGCAAAGGTACCACGGATCTTGGTTCTTTGACTAAGGGAACCTGCGTCCTACAGTTTTGGGAACTCAGCCCCATGACTAAAGGAAGCTTAGGGAAATGCATGGAGATTCCCCAAAAGGCAATTGATACAACAACTGCACTGACAGTGATTCCATCCAGGCCCAGTACATCACAGAATGTAATGCCCTTTGGCAAAGAGGAAAGGAAAAGCCCTTGTAGAGGAAACCTCTGGGGATCCTGGCCTTAGGTTGCCCTCCTTCCAGGCTTCTTGTTATTATTTGAAACAAATCTCCCAGAAAGAACAGCACCAGAGTCACTACAGAGCTGGAATGAAAGTGAAACACTGTGCTGCTTAGGCTGTGAAGGGCTGACTGTCCTCACCCCAAGTCTTGTGACTCAGACTGCCACCCTCATGTGGGCACTAGAGAGGCTGGCTCTGCAACTAGAGGAGTCCCCATCTTGCTGAGGGCACCACCACTGGAGGTGCCCAAGGGATTCTACCTTCATTGCTAAAGTAATGTTGGAGGATAAAAGAACTCCCATAGAGAGAGAAGCAGACAGAGAGAGAGTGTGTGAGAGAGAACACGAGAGAGAGTGAGACAGACAGAAAGAGGGGAAGGATGGAGAGACAGAGAGAGGGTGAGAGAGATAGGGAGAGACAGAGAGATAATGAGAGTGGAGGGTGAGAGAAAGAGAGGGAGAGACAGGAAGAGACAGAGAGAGCGAGAGAGAGAGGGGGAGTGAGAGATGGAGGGAGAGAGGGGAAGTGAAAAAGAGAGAGAAAATGAGAGAGAGAGAAAGAGTAGGGGAGTGAGAGAGAGGGAGAGGGAGAGAGAGGGAAAGAGATAGACAGAGAGAGAGAGGGAGGGACAGGGAGAGATAGAGACAGGGAGGAGGAGAGAGTGAGTGAGAGTAAGACAGAGAGAGTGGGAGAGAGAGAAAGAGGGGAACGAGAGAGAAAGTGAGGGAGAGAAATACAGAGAGAGAGTGAGAGAGGGAGTGAGATAGAGACAGAGGGAGAGATAGGGGAGAGGGGGGGAGTAAGAGTGAGTCAAAGTGAGAGAGAAAGAGGGGGGAGTGAGGAGGAGAAAGGAGGAGAGAGAGAGAGGGAGGAAGGGAGAGAGGATTAAAGAGAACAGCAGTAGGATGGCAAGGCTTATCCCACTCTGTGACTCACAGTGGGACTACCACCCTTCCCAAGATGCCACAGGCACAGCCATATGGTTAAAGTAACACCCACTGGGGGAACACCACTCTTGTAGGCGTGTAAGTGACTTGCCCCAAACTAGAGGTACATTGCAAGCATGCCCTGAACATGCCATCAAAGAGAGACGGAACAGCAACTGAGATCAGACTGGTTTGGGCAGGTCAGTGGACAGGATCAAAGCAGTGCTTAATAAATTGACCAATGTGGGGGGAGATGAGACCTGATGCTAAAAAGCTTCTGTCATATGTGGTGCACAGATCTCTCATCGTTTGTAGGTGTGGCTGGATCCCTTGTCCTTTCTGGGGAACAAAGCCCTTACATCTGTGATGGATGTGCAAAGATAGTTACAGCAATGTTTTACCAAACTACAGGAACTTGTAGCACAAAATGAATTGGTTCTTAATGCCTAGAAGACTCAGGTGATGTGTTTGGCACTGAAAAAAAATGGCATGCTATAGGTGACTCATCAAAACAAACAGTGAAGAGATCTTGATACGTGGCCAGTCCTGTAACTATCTAGGTGTATGGCTTGATGCCTATCTAAAAGGGGACACGCATTTAGAGTATATTGGGTCAAAATGGGGTCCAAGGTTAGGTTTCCTCTGCAAACATATATGTCTTTATCCCAACAAACTTACTTAAAAATCATTGATACTATGATATCACCGATTTTTGAATATGGAGACCTGGAATATGGGCAGGTGGGAGCTGCCTTGTTGGGTAAGCTGGATTTTATGTTAAATAGACTAGGTAGTTTTATTCCAAACACAAGTAAGTATGCATATCCTGCCTACAGAGAGATCCTCTTGAAGGGGATTCTCCCTATTTTCAACTATGGAGACATTGTTTACAGTGCTGCTCCCAAGTCCACTTTAATTAGACAGGACCCCCTCTTTCACTCCTTCTGTTGATTTACCCTCAACAAATCCTTGCTCACTCACCAGTTTTTTGTACACCTCCCTCTCCTTTCTTAGTGCCAGGTGCCATTTTGGATTGGCTCCCCCCCGTCATATCTTGCTTATCTTCTCTTTTCCCCCTTCTACCATATACTCCCTTCGCAATGCTTGCTTTCACGCTCTCACCAATGAAATCAACTGCTGATCATGCCGTCTTCTCATTCCACTTCCCTAAACGTTGGGGTTTTCCCCCCTTCCATTCGCTCTGCTCCTTCCTTTCACTCTCTGAAATCTCTCCTCCAAGATTTCTCTACTCACTGCTGCAGCTGCTCTTGATACGGGGGGGGGACTTCTGTCTGCTGCCCTCCACCCTACACTGACACCAGCACAGCCCCCTGTCTTCCAGTTATCAGTCACTATCCCTTACCCCTCATATTGCTGCATGGTTGCTCACTGCTCATTGTTCTTTTGCCCTTCTTTCTGCAGTTTACTGTAAGGCAAAATTCCTTCTCAGATGCACTGTCTGTAATCGCTTATTTTGTTGTACGTATTCTCCATGTTATTGCATTTTGTACATTGTGAGTTGTATTTGCACTGTCTCCCCCCCCCCCCAGCATGCCTTGGGCAATGACTGATGTGAGCTCAGTGTGACTTTCTGGACAAAACTTTCGAAATAAATAAGTAGTGCATATCACTGAGTAATGTATGCTCAAATAAATAAACTGGCTGCCATTATGAAACAGTTGGGAGCTTCATCTCTTGTGCTTCACGATGATGTGAGCAGGCGTGAAGTTTCCGTCTATGTCAATGAACTACTGGGAGTGAAAAGGATGTGCTTAGGAGTATGTTCAGCTTCTGGTCCTGAATATGAAGTACCGCAGTATCAGTCAGTAGGAGCTAGACAGGCATTTTCATTTACTGGTCCCCCAGTTATGGAACCGTGTCCCAGTTGAACTGAGGCCCAGAAATGTCCCACCTCCTTTTTTACATAGACTGCAAGAGTGGTATAAAGGGAAAGGGGTTTTATTGTGGTAACTGTTGTTATGTTTCTTTAGTTACTGTATCGTACTCTCTTGTATGGGACGCTACCACTCAATGGCATGTTAGATCTCACTTTCTTTTTAGTGGTTTATAGGACAACATTTATACACTTGAACCACATCTTAATGAGATTCACATGCAATAACTGGTACCAGGTCAATTTGTTGTTGCAAGAACTGCACAGAACAAACTGCGTGGTTAACTCACTGTCTCCTAGCAGACGCCTGTAGTCATCAGTAAAAAAACATTGGTGTTTACTGAGGACGTCTGCAGAAGTCGGCTACTGACTCCCAGTGTGCCCTTGCAACGTCTGGAGAAGTCACTTATATATTTTAATATATAGTGTAACAGAATATAATATATGTTTGACTGGATAGTACCGTTGGAAAGATAATTTTATGCTGAACAACTTTGTCACTGATATTTTGTGTATGTCATGTATACTTTAGTAGTTATTTGCATTTGTTTATGGTACGGTGTGTATGGCTGACATGTTTTCTATCAAGATTCACCTAAGCAGCTTGAATAAAATTCACTTTTTTTGCACTTCAGCAGGTATAAAATAAAAACCGTATTGATTACAACTGGTTGCAGAGCACCATTGGAAAGGCATTTTTGTGCTCATCAACTTTCATGCTGATACTTTGTGTGTATCATGTATACTTTTGGAGTTATATGCATTTGTTTATGATATGGTGTGTGTGGTTGAGATTTAGCCCTCAAATCTCATCAAAGCACCTTGACTAAAATGGGGAAATATTACATTTTATAGTAAAAAGATCTCTTTTTTTTAACAAACATAATATTAAAACACCATCTAATGTCTGTATGCTTAATTTGGTGTTGATATTTTACATATTTTCCAACAAAAAATGGCTTATGTTGCCCTTTTTTAGTGAAAAAATATTTAGTTTGCTCTTTCGACCAGCATAGAAAAAAAAACAAAATTACTTATTATTACATGCATGCCACCATTGGAAAGGTAATTTTGTGCTGAATAACTCTGCAACTCATACTTTGTGTCTAGCATGTACAGTTATTGAGCTATTAGCATTTGTTTGCGACATGCTGACTCTGGCTTGATTTTGCTGAGAAAGGCCCAGGATTCACTGTTAAAAGTATACAGGAGATTCAAGAGGCAAGTGGTCTAATCTCAGAGTGAGCCTGTGGAGGCAATGAGTTAAAATAGCTAAAGGAATAATAGTGACAGGGACAGTGTAACGCAGGTAAAGTACCGCTATCCCTGCATACAGGGTTAGTTTAGCGCAGGTAAAGTACCGCTATCTCTGTATACAGGGACTGTGTAGCGCAGCTAAAGTACTGCTCTCCCTGTATACAGGGTCGGTGTAGCTCAGCTAAAGTACCGCTCTCCCTGTATACAGGGTCGGTGTAGCGCAGCTAAAGTACCGCTTTCCCTGTACACAGGGTCGGTGGAAGTAGCCAAAGTACCGCCTCCTCCTGTACACAGGGTCGGTGTAGCGCAGCTAGAGTACCGCTCTCCCTGTATACAGGGACGGTGTAGCGCAGCTAAAGTACCGCTCTCCCTGTATACAGGGACAGTGTAGTGCAGCTAAAGTACCGCTCTCCCTGTACACAGGGACAGTGTAGCGCAGGTAAAGTACCGCTATCCCTGTACACAGGGACAGTGCAGCGCAGGTAAAGTACCACTGTCCCAGTAGCTAGATTGCCTTTGAGGAAGAAGTGAAAGGCTCTGGCTGGTGGTGTGCTGGCTGAGCAGCTGCCATGACTCAGCAGATAGAGCCACAGGCAGTGGAGGGTAGTGGAGCGGTGATGGACCAGGGCTTGAATCCTGGTCTTGGGGAACATTTTTTTTTGATTGTCTTATCTCCCCCCAAGTTTTCTCCATTTCCCTGAGTTTAGTCCTCTACCACTGACCACCTTCCCTGTAACAGACACTGATTACCCCAACTAATGCTCTTCATAACGGCCCAACTAGCCACTTAACCATCCACTTCCTTCTGTCCCCACCCCCCTTCTCTGCCCCTCCCACTCTCCTTTCGCTAGAGTCTCAGCCCGCCTCTGTTACTAAGGCCCCACCATCTGTCCTTTTCTCCTCCTCCTCCCCCACCCACCAAACAAGGTTACCCTGAGCCTGAGGTTACCAATTACCCCTCACTTCTACCCACTCCTACCTCCTAGACCCTAACCTGGTCTTCTCTCCCGCCACTAGCTCTCTCTACTGTTTTAAATCTGTTAACCATTGCAAGCCTAGCTCCGTAATCTGAAAAACTTGTTAATCCTATGTTAATCCAATCCTGACTGTTTCCCTCTTTCTGGACCAGTAATTGTTAGTAGCATTGTACCTTTATATGCCTGTGTGTTCTTGGAATTGTATGTTGTTTATTGTTTTCTTTATTCCCGATGTGGAACCTTTGTAAATGAGCTTGCATCTCAAAGGATGTAATCTGAGACTTCAATAAATTAAATTAAATTAGTCACTTCCCCAACCGGAGTTAGTTATTTATAGATGGAGGGGTCCATAGGGCACAACCCTAGCAATGGGGGTGCAGTGGAAACCCCATAAACATAGTTTTTGTGTTTTTGCTCATGGAAGGTAGCACTCACTGTTTTGCTGAGCGCTACCTTGGTTTTTGGTGATATGCTGCAAGGTTCTTTACTGCGCTGTTGGTATTCATGGTATATTGACCACGTGCCCAATAAATATATCATACGTGTACCAGAAATCTAGTTGCTAAGTCCAGTTTCATACCCCATGGAGACGTTCTTGCAACACTGAGTGATATTAATACAAATGCCTAAAAAGGGTGCTTACACAACCCAACAAGTGCCATACTGGTGACTGACCCATTACAGATCTCGTTAGACCCGTAGGATATACCAGGCCCCTATACTGCCTGAACGGCCTCATACAATTAACGGTTATTAAACCAAATATTGCCCATGTTGCTGCTTTAATGTCCAGAAGGGATATCAAAAATGACCAAATTAACTTTCAGGTATGTCTACCACAACAAGATAGGTACAATGAATTACGAAGTTAGTTCAGCTCAACTGCCGTATAATAACACCAGCCGAGAATACTCCGAGACCACCTGTAATGAAAACAAGTTACTAGAGCATCTTTTAAACACTGAGCTACTTACTACAACTTAGTTCAGGCTGAAACATAACAGCACCTAACCAAGCTGCCTGTAGCTATATTATTTATTCAAACCAGCTGTCTAGCTATGACATAAAAATTCAGTGCCATTTAACAAGAGTCTGGCAGGTTTGTAGTCCTTCATGGCTGATGCACTTTCAAGTGGCGAACGGCGTCAAATGCTAGATGTGGGTGAGGGCTTCCCTAGCCACCAAATAGGGAACACAAGGTAGGTGCAATTGTCATTGAATTTGTAGTAATCAAGAGGCATGTGGATGTGTTTTACATAGCAAGATTAAGCTGCAGACCAGCATTAAGATACATTACTTCTCACAGTCCATATTTAGTCCTAGCTGCGTGTTTTATGCTGCCTCCCCAAACCCATGGCATAACAACTCCCTGCAGTCTTGCAAAGTGCTTACACACTATTCACTGTAGAGGGATCGACAAGAGTCCTCACCGATGTCCGCAGCGTTCTAAGCACCAAAATCCTATTTTATTTTATTTTATCCAGAGCACCTGTGTCCTTCTGGTCACCAAATAGATACTGCTTACCTGATACATCACCTTCAGTTGGAGGGATATTGTAGGTTGTCAAAGGCTATCCTGTGCTCACGAGTGGCAAAGCTCAAGTCAGGGTACAGGGAGATCTTCTTGATGAAATCTATAGTGAGTGGCCCCACACATCATGTTCAATTCAGCAATCAATCTCATGTGGACTGACCAAAGTAAATCGGAAAATATGTGGGATGTTTTTATTCTCTCTCCTTCTTCTGGGTGTAATCTGGAAAGCACTATACATGACAGTAGCCATCTCTAGCTGAAGTCAGTCACCCAACCAAGACCCAGTGAAATTTGCGGGATCACCTCCCTCTACTGTCTAAGGTAGCCCCCGAACTCTTATGTTCACTGCCCTAGTGAGGTTTTCCAGCACCTCAAGCCAGTACCTCAAGATTTTGTTCTCTTTAGTTAGCCGCAATGCCACTGGGACTATCTTTAAAGCCAAGCTGGTGGTCTCTTTGGCCTCCATAATGACTGTGGAGGCTAGTGACTCGCATACCATTATGCGATTGTTGAAGTCATCAACTTTCTGATCTAAAACTAGAACTTTTTTATCCAAGGCTTGTAGGGCTGTCAACAAGTCCATATTAGATGGCTCATCTGTGGTCCTATTGGTTGGGTTCATGGGCTTGCTGCTGCTAAACCCTGCCTGCTAACCCAGCAACCTCCTCCTTTCGTCGCATTTTGAGGATTTCCCGTCGGGATCCAATCCTCAGAGTTCGTCTGAATGTAAAATCGCTGTCCCTGAACAAAGTTGTAGGTGCAGGTCATAAAGAGGACATTACTGCAAGGTGTTGATAGATTTAATCCTCTGCAGGAGAGCCTCAGCAAAACACATCTGCACACTGTGGCTGATGGCCATGCCCCCCCATGTGAGATCTCCCTAATAAACTTAGCTTACACTGCCACAAATGAAATTGAGGCCCAGACTCCAAACAAGCCCTTATGTTATGTGTGAGGAGGTGAACATTCATTCTTGAGAAATGCAAAGGTTAGGAAAAGTTCAAGCAGTGGGATTTGGAATTTGGGGAAATCACCAGAATTCATGACCCACTTCACTCATGCCTGATAACAATCTCTCCTCACCTGTCAATCATCTCTCTCTTCCACATCAACAACTTGATCCCATACCGTAACAAGCAATCCACTGCGGACAGCTCATCTACCCTCACTAAAGAATCTAGTTCTATTCAACGGTGGTGCCTAAATAACTGGCTACTTCTTAATGCCAAGAAGACAAAAGCCATGTTGTTTGGGTTCACGTCGGATGCTACCCCCTGGAGGCAAGAATAGGAGGGAGTTTTTTTCTTGGTCACTAAAGAAACACTAGGAATTGAAGATGTGACTATTTCTTAATTTTTTAATTTTGTGTGTGTGCAAGGAGGGGAGCCATGAGAGAAGAGAATACTTATGTATTTATTTTTAAATTCAAGGGAGTTTTACTTTTTGGGGGACCTTTCTTCAAAGTTTTCAGATGGCAGCCATATTTGTGGTGGCAATCAGGGATGGGCAAAGTAGCAACAGAATTGCTTCTAAAGCGCTTTATTAAGGTGCAAATGGTACCTGTAAGTGTCGACGCCTTTCAGAGGAACGCCACAGAAACTCTGGTTTCACCTAAAGCGTCATCAGGGAGTAGCTGCATGTCATAGTTAGTAGGGTGCTTCACATGCGGAAGGTGCAAGTTTTGTAATGATATTAAGATGTGTAACTTTTTCAGCACAGTTAACAGCAACAGAGCATACAGCATTGATAAGTTTATTAATTGTAGTACACAAAATGTCATTACCTGGCTAGCTGTACGTGTAATGCTTTTCATGCTGGGAAAACAAAAAGGACATTGAAAGTGAGGGTGGGAAACATCTTAGTTCAGTTCATAACAGAGACAGCCATAATGCTCTGTATTGTCATTTATTACAAGTCCCTAGTACCAAAAAACAAGTTCCGGTTTTGTACGATTGAGAAAGTAGTTTTGGAACCAAGGGAGGAGGTACTGAAATGTTGATTTCCCAGCACAAATCATTCTCAGTTTTACATTAGGTGCTTTACAGTTCCTTGGACTTAATGACTACATTGAGCTGGTTCCATTTTAAAAACAACCTCGAAGCTTCAAGAGCAGATATGTCATAGTTCTGATGTTGCTTGATACGTAGTCATGTAATGGCATTTTAATGTTTATTCATGTAGGAAATTTAAATATGCATTGATTGGGTTATTATTGGTATGCAGGATGTATGTAAATATTTAATGTTATGTTCTGTGTTTGCAGGTATGTGCAATAATTGATTATTATATTGCCAGTAACATACATTACTATCTATGAATTAAAAAATAAAAAAAGAGAAGAAAGATAGTGGTTGAACTATGGTGATAGTAATGTTAATGGCAGCATAGATTGATAAGGAATTTTTGAATTTACACACAGCATATATACACACAGAGCACTGTGGGCAGGATTCACAAAAAGGATGCGCTCTGCACATCCCAAGATGCACCGAGCATCCCTGACATGCACCCAAAGGTGATTTTGGCAGGGGGCTGATGTGCTGGTGCAACACTGATGTGCCAGTGCATTGCAGATGCACCACATGCCAACAGTAATGACATGCGGCGTATTTGGAGGGGTCTGTGATGGAGCGTGCAAATGCATACTGGGCGCAACCCCATTCACAGCCCTATTCTGTGGCGCATCCAGCACAAGTCCGGGATGTGCCAGAAAGAATAAGTCTAAATTCCAGACTTAAGTGGTGGCACACCACAGGCAGGTTGCCGCATTGCAGGCGGCAGCCTGCCCACCTGGCAGTCCAGTGAGTCCCCCACCCCAAGCCCCGTAATCAGCCACTCTTGGCGGTGGTATGAATGTATTAACCCCTCCCAAGTCCCCCATACATGCTGCTCTGCGGTATCGCAGAACTCAGACAACCCCCGCCCAGGTCCCACATAAGCAGCTTGCTGCAGAATAAAAGCAATACCCCCAAGCCCCTGTTAGCAGCTGCTCCTTGCAGTGGAATGACAAGTCTAGACCCCCCAAAACCTGTGAAAGCCGCCTCCACGGCGGTAGTAGTGATGTTGCAGCCCCTTGCACCAGCACCCATTAAAGCTGCTCTCCATGGCGGTCAGGTGGTACGGCACCTCCCCATCCAGGCACCCCCAACCCACCCCTCTCCCCACACCCCAGCAGGGACCCACTGTCGGCGGGCAGCTCAACCCATCCAGATACCACCACGGCCGCCTGCCAACAGAGCTGTCTAAGAATGACAGCTACCGTACTACCCAAAGCTTATTGGTCCGGTTGCTCGGGGGGGGGTGTCTGTACCGCCACAAGGAGCAGCATGTACAGGGGCTTGGGGGTTTGTCTGATTACAGTGCTACCACCGCAGGGAGCAGCATTCACCAGGAACTTGGGGTGAGGGGCGTGCTTGTGCGACAGCCACGGTGAGCGGCATTTCATGAGGCTGGGGTTGGGCCAGGGATGGGCAGGGGTGTCTACAGGCTGGCGCATCTCACCGGGGCATTCCAGCAGGCGCAATACAAATGGGGCCATAATGGCATGCTAATGACCCCATTGCATCATGCATGCCTAATGGCCTCATTTTCATGCCCCTGGCTGCGGGTCATGTGTTTGGGTGCAGGGCATCCTGAGATGCCCTACCCCAAAGGGTTCACAGCCTGACATGGGGGATGCGCTAGTGCAGGCTGGGATGCCCCAGCGCATCCTGGGTGGGGCATATCTGTCCTATTCACAGAAGGGATGCGCCGGGGGCATCTCCCAGCGCCTCCTCTGTGAATCGCCCATTTTGCACTCAGTGCATCTCCCCTGCACCGGAGCAGCCGAGATGCACTGAGCACATCATCTTTGTGAATCCTGCCCTGTGTATCTATAATGACGACTGTCTATACTGTTCATGTTAATACCGCACTGCATTTATTGTTACTGGTTGTAGTGCTTGTATATTGTATGTATATATGAATTAGTAAACTATGGTACACTATTTCTTTAACAAATTTACTAGTCATGAGTGGTGTACATGACATGTAGCTACTCCCTGATGAAGGTTTAAGCAAAACTTCTCAGAGTTTCTGTAGCATTCTACCGGAGTCTCTGAAAGGGGTCGACACTTGCAAGTACTGGACTGGATTCGCTATCGACAACGCAGGGCTCGCAGCAAGCCCTACATTAAACCTGGTGGTCAGCACAGCTGCGCCAACGAACTTTGCCGTGCACTGCGCCTGATTCAAGAGGATCGGGCGCATCTGTGACAGTTTTCCCGATTTATGGCAGCTGGTGCTAGACATTTGGCGCAAGTCCCATAAAAAGGGTACCCGAGATTGAAGCAGGCTAGTCCAGAAAAAGTCGGTCTAACTTGCGACAATTGGTGCACAGCACTGAGAATCCTGCTTGCCGGCTGGGTGAATGCCGCAAGCCCCACATGTTTGGCATACCCGAGGCTTGCAGCGTCGGCAACCCTTTGAGAATCCGACCCACTGTTTGCACCTTAGTAAATTACTTTAAAAACATTTCTATTGCTATTTTTGTTTCCAGGACTAGTCTGTACATGTGCAGTGGCATCAGGAGTCATTCCTTCATTCCAAGATTCCCACCCTGACTCCTTTTCCACAGGCTCCGCGGACAATCCCCCTCCCTCCTTCTTGCTCTGTGCAATCACTGGAGCACACCCGGAGCCCTCGGCAACAGCGCTCTGAAAATCTACCTGCCTTCCTGAATCGGATTGTTCGCCCATTGACTACCCCGCCCGCATCTGTCCCTTTTTATATAGGTCATACCCTGTCACACGAGGGTGACCTGTTTGGCCAATCTCCCTACTTTCCCACATGAATGTTATATGAAGCCACCACTCGGAGTACTCCATTCTTTACATTTTTCTTCTTTGTCCTTGTACCCTTCTTTGCCTACCTGCATTTCTATATCCTTTCCTGATTCTGCCACACCCAACCCCCTCAGGATTCGAACCTCTGACATCTAGCACTGGAGGCAGCAACACTACCACTGCACCACTGCAGCAGCTTCAAACTGTAGTGCCTCTTTGTGACTCTTATCTGCCTCTAACCCCTCCTACACGTAGCAGCTGTGGTGTACATAAAGTAGACCCTTGACTCTTCCTTATACAACCTACATTACTAGTTACCTCATGGCCACTGTCTCCCTGTCCCTCCTCTCTCGCAGCATCACCATGAGTACCCTTTGTGCTCTCCCTCTCCCTCTCCCTTTCCTAGTCCCCCTCCTCCTTCCTCCTCTGCCCTCCCACCCATCCCCTACCAAACTTCAACTCTTTTACTTTCACCCTCTGTCTACTCTGCAACCTATCTGCTCCTACTGCCATCTCCTCTCACCTCCCCTTCAAATACCCCCACCCCTACATCATTATACACCATGGGCTACTCAGCCGCTCTCTCTTAAACTTAGCAGCCATTCATCAACTTCATCCCCCTTACCCCGCCTTGTGCGTCCCTCTTCAAGTCTGCTGAATCAAGCGTAAGTCCCATGCCACACACCTACACCTTGTGGTCCTCTTACTGCTCCTAGCAGGAGACATTGAACCTAATCCTGGTCCTACAAGTCCTACCTCCTCTCCCCAGCAAGCTCTTCGTAAAGGCCTGCAGATTTTCCATACTAATATACGCAGTCTACTCCCCAAACTTGATGAACTAAAAGTGTGGGTCACTCAACACTCCATTGACATACTATGCGTATCAGAAACATGGTTATCCTCCCATATCCCCGACTCCCAATTGGCCCTACCTGATTTTAACCTCTACAGACAAGACCATGGTAAATGTGGTGGCGGGGTGGCTATCTACTTCCTCAATTCCTTAAACTGCACAATCTTTCACCACGAAGCAATCCCCACTCCCATGAGCTCCTCTTAATCAATCTCATCTTTCCATCTTCATCTCCCCTTCTTGTGTGGGTCTTATACACCTCCACAAAACTTCCCCCTTCATCCCTTGTTTCCTGCATCACCGCCACCTCCGCTCTAGCAAATGCAGGTGAACTAATCCTTCTTGGTGACTTTAATCTTGACTGGCTCTCCCCTTTATCACTTAATTCTCGTCAGTGGATTGAAGCATTAAACCTTACCCAACTGATCAAAGAACCCACCCGCCCCAACCCAGAACTCAGTCACTCCAAACTTGATTGAGTGCTTTCCATTCCACCCCACCGCATCTGCACTGCAGGTATTTTACCAGTGCAACAGCATGTAAGTCCTGCACTCACCATCCAAAGATAACCACGCTGCTCAAAATGTTGCCACGTGAGATAATTTATTAAAGTGCCAGTGCTAAAATGCAGTACCCTAACGCATTTAGGAAACAAACTTTCCTTTCTCAAGGATCCTTTGAGAAAGGAAAGTTTGTTTCAACGTGAGAGCACTGCATTTAGCACTAACACAATTATCTTCATTAACAATAGTCTGACACTATCTTTGGATGGTAATGAATATGATCTTATATTAGTTTGTCTTTTGCACCCTACCCCTGTGCGGCGTCTACTCTGTCTCCAAGGTATTTTACCAGATGTGTTCAGCGACCACTGCCCTAGCTTTTGTATTAGGAAGTCCCGTCCTCCTCCCATTCCCCACAAATACATTCAGTTTCACCCTCTCAATTCCCTCGATGTGAGTAAACTTCTTCATGACCTGGCCCTGGCCAACTGGTCCTCAGTCCTTTCCCCCCTCTCGGTTGACACTGCCCTCGCCCACTTCACATCCATCTTCCTAAAGATCTGGGGTGCCCATGCCTCACTAAAAACAGCAAGGGTAAAGCATGCCCACCACCCCTGGATCACCCCCGATATCCTGGTCAAGTGCAGAGCTCATGATTGCTCTTGGCGTCGTTTTAAATCCTCAGGAGACCTCGCCTCCCTCCAATCCTTTAGTGCCCTCCACAACAGTTGCACCATTAGCATCCATTGTGCAAAATCTGATTTCTTTAAATCATGTTTGCACCCCTCAAATAGTACTCCATCCTCTTTCTGGCAGGATATTCATTCACTCCTGCCCCCCCCCCCCGCTCTGAATCTCCCTCTCCCTCAATCTTTGAGGATGGTTCACTAATCTCTGATCCCTCCAGTGTCGCCGAAGCCCTAAATAAGTATTTCACATCCCATGCTGTTCCACCAGGGCCCCCAATCTCCCCTTCCTGCAACCCCCCAATCTTTCTCACAGCTCTTAGCTTCTCAACTTTCACTAATTTTACCATCAGAAGTCCTGAGAGCTCTTACTTCACTTAACCCCTCCACATCAAGCTCTGATGGTCTACTCCCTAGGCTCCCCAAAATCTCGGCCCTTTCAATTGTTACCCCTTTAACCTACACCATAAATCGTTCAGTCTCCTCAGCCACTGTTCCTATAGCCTGGGAGTCTGCTACAGTCCTCCCTCTTTTCAAACGTGGCGACCCCGCCATCCCTGGAAATTACCACCCCATCTCTGTTCTCCCTGTCCTTGCAAAAGTCCAAGAATCCCTTATCCTCTCTAGGATCAACAAATTCCTACTCACTTCAAATACTCTCTCCCCGACCCATTCCAATCAGGTTTCAGGAAATCTCATTCAACCGCCTCCTCCCTCCTTCGCTTTACTGGTGACAGTCACTCTGCCATGGATCTTGGCCAGATCACCTCGACTATATTCACTGACCTAGCAAAGGCCTTTGATTCAGTTTCCCACCCTCTCCTACTATACAAAATAAGCTTTGTTGGCCTATTCCTGCCTCAGTGTCCTGGTTCAGCTCCTATCTAACTGGCCACTCCCAGACTATTTCAATCAGCAATGTCCTATCTTCCTCCCTCCCCATCCTCGCTGGCATGCCCTAGGGATCTATCCTCAGGCCTGTTCTTTTTTCCCTCTTTATTAATGACTTCCCCTCAGTATGCACCCATGCCAATATTCACATGTATGTGGGTGACACCATCCTTCTCCTATCTGGCCCGTCCACCCAAGCTGTCCAAACCCCCTGTCAAAACAATCTCATCGCGGTGGTATCCAGTGAACAAGGCAACCGCAATAGAGTATTTACAAAAACAGCGACTCAATTACGGTGCCTGTGTTCAGGGCTACCTGGCAGCGTAGTGATCGGATACCAGAGTAGGCAAGGTAGGGTGATGGGAAGTACGTGCGTATACGTGCGTGCACACATGCAGGGGGAGAGGAGGAGGAGGAGGAGGGAAGGTATGTGAGAGAGGATGGGCACTAGTGTGGTGGGGAGGGCGGTTGGTTGGGAGATACTGGGTTCGGGTCGGGTGTGGTATTTTTTTTTGCCAGCGGGCAGTTTGTATGTTTTTAATGTACTTCCACTCCCAACATGCACACCCCCCTGAGAACCCTTTAGTAGGTGGGTGCACGGGGCAAAGCCCGCCGCATAAAAAAAACATGTAGTTCTCAGGCGTCCTCTTGCCATTCACTGCGAGTGTGCATCACCGAAATTCATTTTCAGCGATGTGCACTTGCCCAAACGGCGATCGCTATTCCGCAATCACCGTTATGACATAGAACCCACTACGGTCACTGCCTGGATCGATGCCAACTGCCTCAAACTGAATACTAAAACTGTTGCCATGACCTTTGGCTCTAAATAAAAACTCACCAAGCTTCCTACCCTACCATTCTTCTCTGCAGCTAACATCCCTCTAGACAATGTCCTTACTTACAAGTACCTTTGTGTCTCGCTCGATCCCTCGCTTGACTTCTCCTCCCGTTTTAGTGCACTTCATACCAAACTGCGCCCTAAATTTGGGCTTCTCTATCATCACAAAGCTAGTCTCTCCTTCCCTCCCTCCCTGTAAGACATGATCTCACAGTTAAATGGATCCAGCCAGCCTTTGACTACACTGACATAGTTTTCAGTCATGCCCCAGCCACCTCCTTTGCCAAACTTGATGTTCTGTTTCATGCCTTTTGTAGGTAGGGGTTGTAGAGTAGGAGGGGCATAAGGGGGAAGAAGCCTGCCCTCGGCACAAGTGTTTAGAATTTCTTTTTTTTCCTTCTTTAAAATAAAGTATCTGAAGATCAGCAGCAGGATTTTTAGGACAGTATATTAATAAAAGTCCAGGCTTGGCGTTAAACAATAGGGCAAAGTCTGCTAAAACCTCCCTTACTTCCTGGATCCTGTCCGTGGCTAGCTGGGGTGACAATTTAACTGCCTCCACAGAGGACTCCCACTTGCTTTCTTCCAGCAAATCCAGAAGCAGCAGGGGAAGGTCACCAGCATTCTGGAGCCAGAAGCAATCAGGCTACAGATGGAGTTGCGGAGAATTGAGCTGGAGTTCCAGAGAGAAGAGAGGTGAGAGCAGCAAGCCGCAGAGGAGAAGAGGGAGCGAGAACAGTAAGAAGCTGAGTGAGAATGGCGAGAGGCTGACTGTGAAGAGTGTGAGCGCCAGAGGCAACATGAACTGGAGAAGCTACGACTCCAAACCCCAGCACCAGCACAGCTAAGTGGCTTGGGTTTAACTGGAACTACAGGACTAGGTTATAAATTAAATTCAAAATTGATAGCCAAATTTAAAGAGGGAGAGGGAGAGGACATGGATGCCTTTTTGAATTCCTTTGAAAAGGTTTGCATTCAAGCAAATATTCCTAGAGAGTCCTGACGCTTCCAGCTATCCCCGCTACTTAATGGGAATGCTCGGGATGCATTGGGTTAAATGGACAATGAGGACAGTAATGATTACAGCAAACTTAAAGCTGCCCTTTTAAAAAAATATGATTTGAATGCAGAAGCTTACAAAGCTATATTCCGTAAGCTCAGGAGAAGCCCTAACATGAGCTACGAGGAGCTAGCTATGAAATAACGTCAGTTTTTAAAATGCTGGTGGGAAGGAATTGAAGTAAACTCTGTAGATAAAATTGAAAATGCTGTATTGTTTGAGCATTTTTGGGGGGGGCATGCCCAGCAGAGCTGAAAACCTGGCTGAAGGACTGAGATCCAAAAACAGTGCAAGAGGCTGCTGAACTCTCGGACCACTATGCTAAGAGCAGACCTGCTCTGAGAGCAAATGGGGCAGGGGTGGCAGCGCAGAAAGGGAAAAGCTTGCCTTCAGGGCAGCTAAAACCCTCATTGCCTCCACCGAAACCAGTTAGCCCCAGGTTTCAAAGAAAAGATTTTTCTGAGAAAAGAAACAAATGTTGGGTTTGCAAAGAAACTGGGCATGTGGTAGATAGAAATAACAAAAGCTCATGGCTCACTACTGGACTAATCTCCTGTCTTCAACTTCTGCTTCTTTTCTTACCCCCGTAAAGTCTGTTGCGCAACAGCATTTATTTTCTGTCTGCCTCCTTCTAAATAGGTAGCAGTGGTTTGGCCACCTACTGTTATCCTTAAATAACTCTGTAATATTTCCTAAAACTCTTACAGGAGCCAGTGTTCCAGTGGTCTTTTCATGAAACATCCCCATCCCATGCTGTAATTTTTGAAATACAGCACATTAAAACACAAAGGTTGTGTTAACACCTGCAAGGATTTTGTTTGTTTATAACAGAGAATAAACCAGGAGGGTACAGATAAACCCCTCCCTTAAGATAATTATTTGCAGCAGGTGTTTAGTGCTGTACTGTAGGCATTACTTGAACAGCTGGAAATAAAAGTAAATTATGCAGAATTAAAAAGAATAGTGAGTTGTTTTACCTGTGGCTCTGCAGTTTGAGATGGTTGCTAGAACTGAGCCTGTTTCAATCAGCAGGAACCCTCTAACAGGGTGCAGGGTGCAGTCTCCTATAGGGTGTCAGCGACACCCTCTATGCCATATTTATATGAAACCTAGGTGTAACTCACTTAGAAAGGGGGCGGAGCCTAGGTTCATTAAAGCCCCTTTCTGTGTCAAATAAGGGTTATAGGAATACGTATGATGTTAGATGTTGTTAACCAACCCTGTTGCTGACTATTGTAATAACCTAATTATAAGAATAGATTATTATTTGGATAGATAGGTGTCCAAGTATAAAATAATGATGTAAAGATTATTAGGGTGGGATCTGATCTTTATGGGAGGAGTTTGGGTGCTATTTAACCCAAGATCTGACACCCTTACATCAGATATAGTTTGGGAGGAGACCTGCCTACATCTCCTGAGTAGGTTCTCCGAAGGGAGACCTTGCACAAACTTTTATTAGGGAATTTGCCAGTTTTATTCCCTGAGCTGTGCCTTTTGCTTCTTGTTTTATTTTATTTGTTATTATTGAAACAGTTATTTCTTTGTACTTGTTTCTTCTTTTTTTTTTTTTAATAAATCTAATCACATCTTTTGATGTGGTGTACCTGAATTGTCTGTGTTTTGTCTGATCATTGCTACCTCAACCCACGACAGGGCATATTGCCAGACAGTATCCCAAAAGGACGAGCAATACGCAAAGTGGTGCTAGGAAAGAAGTGGGTTGTTTGCATGTCTCTGAAAGCATGCCTTTAAACATGAGCGAACTCATGCACCCAGTCATTGTGAATGGTATACAGACACAAGGGTTAAGAGACACAGGGGCATCCCTGATGTTGGTAAAAGGGGATCTGGAAGAGCCTGGTCAGCTTATACCCAATGAATTTGTAACTGTACAGGGGTTCACTGGGGAGGAGAAAACACTGCCACTCTCTAGTGTTCTCCTAGACTAAGGTGAGACGGGGGAACTGTGCAACAGGTTGTGTAGCAGAAACTTTAGCAGTTGATGTAATTCTTGGCAACAATCTCAAACAGGAGATGGTATGTGCAGTTTCCCATAGCCAAGCAGCAAGGGAAAATTGTGGTGCCCTGGACCCCATAGAAGCCACTGTGGAAATCACTGGGAGTCTGGTTCCCCAGCCTGGGTCTCCTGAGATGGAGACTAATGAAAGGGGGGTAGAACTTTCTCCAGTAGCAGTTAACCAAACAGCTGCAGAAGGTTACTCCAAGGAAGGAAGGGTGACCCATTGTCAGAGGGTTAGGCATGACAGTGATCCTGAATGCCCTGACGCTAAAGCTAGGGACCCTAGTTTAGATACTGAAGGGGGATCTGTCCCATGCCTTGGGAATATGTAAGGAGTTTGCAGCTGCTCAGAAAAGTGACCCTAGTTTAGAGAAGCTGAGGGCTCAGGCAGACTCTGACAGAGCACAGGGAGGTGACAGGAAACATAAGGTTTATTGGGAAAATGGACTGATGTATATGCTGGATGCTAAGACAGAGGGAGGGTGATAGGCAGGCAGCTTGTCATTCCTCAGGGGTGCCGTGAGCAGTTACTCAAGATTGCACATGATATTCCCTTGTCTGGTCATCTGGGAATCATGCGCACTATGCAGCGGTTGGCCCAGAATTTCTATTGGCCCAACTTCACCCAGCAGGTGAAGGAGTATTGCAGGTCTTGTCACCGGTGCCAAGAAATAGGGAAGGCAGGTAAGAAAACCCAAGCCACCTTAATTCCATTGCCCATCATGGAGGAGCCATTCCAGAGGGTGGGAATGGATATTGTGGAGCCTTTAAATACCCCCAGCTCCTCCAGGAAGAGGTTCATCCTGACTGTGGTAGATTATGCCACCCAGTATCCAGAGGCAGTTGCATTATCCTCACTGAGGACAGACAAAGTGGCAGATACCTTACTTGGGATTTTCTCCCGTGCTGGGTTTCCGCAGGAGGTTATCACCAATCGAGGAGGTTCCTTCATGTCCGACCTGATGAAATATCTGTGGGAGAAGTGTGGGGTGTTGCAGAGATGCATGACACCTTATCACCAGCAAGCCAATGGGCTTGTGGAAAGATTCAATGGTACTCTGAAGTCAATACTCCAAGCGATTGCCGAACAGCATGGGAAGGACCTTCCCCACGTGTTTGCATACAGGGAAGTGCCCTAAGAGTCAACAGGGCTTTCCCCCTTCGAGCTCTTATATGGACGCTGGGTATGTGGCCCTCTAGACTTGATACGGGAGGACAGGGAAGGAAAGCACGTCACCCAGGGAACTCCCATAGTGGATTATGTCCTTAGGTTTAGGGAAAGGCTGAAGAAGCTTATGGGGACAGCCCAGAGCAACCTGGCAGCTGCCCAACAAAAAGTGTGGTATAACTGCAGAGTCAGAGCTTGCTCATACATGGTGGGTCAGGAAGTCATGGTCCTTATCCCAGTCCGGAAAGACAAGCTGCAGACAGAGTGGGCAGGACCGTACAAAGTAGTGAGAAAGGTAAATGACGTGAACTATATCATAGCGTTACCTGAAAGAAGACATACAGAAAAAATGTACCATGTCAACATGATGAAGCCATATTCTAATAGGGCTGACATGGTGTTTGCAGTGTGTAGTCCTGGGGAGGGGATGGATGAAGGAGACCCCCTTCTGGACTTGCTGGAAGAAAGCAAATGGAAGTCCTCTGTGGAGGCAATTAAATTGTCACCCCAGCTGGCCCCAGACTAGATCCAGGAAGTAAGGGAGGTTTTAGTAGACTTTGCCCTACTGTTTAGCGCCAAGCCTATACTAACCCCCTTAGCGATGCATGATGTGGAGACAGGAACACAGATGCCTATACAGCGGACAGCATATCAGGTGTCAGAGGCTGTCCAAAAGGACATTAGGAGGGAGAGAGGTGGAGGAAATGCTGGATTTAGGGGTAATCCAGAAATCCCACAGCCCCTGGGCCTCACTCGTAGTCCTTGTGCCCAAGCCAGATGGCTGTACTCATTTCTGTGTGGACTATCGTGGTCTGAATGCAGTCACGAAGTCAGATGCCTACCCGATGCAACGGATGGATGAACTCCTGAACAAGTTGGGAGGGGCGACTTACCTTACAACTATTGACCTGACAAAGGGGTATCGGCAGGTAGAGTTAACTGCCAGAGCTAGGGAGAGGTCGGCCTTCATCAATCCGACAGGGTAATTTGAATTTAAAGTAATGCCTTTTGGAATGAAGAATGCCCCAGCCACTTTCCAAAGGTTGGTGAACCAGGTGTTAAATGGTGCTGAGGAGTACGCTGTGGTGTACCTGGATGACACTGCCATCTTAGTGCCAGCTGGGAGAAACACCTATCCCACCTTAAGGAAGTGCTGGGCAGGATACAGAGGGCCAGGCTCACTGTCAAAGCTGAGAAGTGCCAGGTGGCCATGGCTGAAGTGGCATACCTCGGGTATGTTGTAGGCCGGGGACAGCTCTGTCCTAACCAAGTAAAAACAGAGGTGCTCAAGGCACGGCCCAGACCAGAAATGCAGAAGCATGTCAGGAGTTTTCTAGGGACAGCAGGGTACTACAGGAAATTTGTACCCAATTACAGTGTCCTGGCTGCTCCCCTATCTGAGCCGATAAAGAAAAGGATGCCTAAGAAAATTACCTGGACTATAGCAGACCCTTTATAGTCCAGACTCATGCCTCAGATGTGGGTATTGGGGCAGTACTGAGCCAGACATCCAACCAAGAGAAGGATCACCTCATTGTGTAAATGAGTAAAAAGTTACTTCCCAGGGAGCAAAAATACTCTACTGTGGAAAAAGAGTGTCTTGCCATGGTGTGGGCCCTAAAGAAGTTAGAGCCACACTTATACGGGCAGCATTGTGAGGTACAAACTGACCATAACCTCCGGTTTGGCTGACACAAATGGGGAAAAACGAATGGTAGTCTATTAAGATGGAGTCTTGCCTTGCAAGGGTATGACATCACGATCTCACATAGGGCTGGAGCAACCAATCAGAATGCAGATGGCTTGTCGCATCTATATGAGGAATGAACTAACTTGTGGAGCTCATCCCATGCAGTGGATAGAGCCCCCAAATTCAGTCTAGGTGGGGAGGAGTGTGACACTCTGCCCCTTGCTTATGATTGCGGTATGATATCTGTAAAATAAATAAATGGTCTGTGTATGAAATTGTCTCCCCCCCAGTCAGCAGTGTGTGAGACTTGGCCTTTAACTTTCAAAGTCTCAGTGAGGATGTCATTAAACAGACCAGAGAAACCTGATTAAAGGTTTCCTGTTTTTGTCTTAATTAGAACTTTCTGACCAGTTGGCAGGATATAAGCCTCGTAAACTTTTATGGTTCCTGCAGGAAAAGGCCAATTTGGTCACAGGACTTTGTCATAAGTCATAAAACCTGAGATCACACTAGCAACAGGAAATCAGCAGAGGGACATCAAAGGATGTCATATGTGAGAAATGGTTTTTGCTGATGTTCACAGTATTTAAAATATATCCTTGTAGATAATTTTGTTATGAATTAACTCCAAGGAAGGGTCTAACTGACGTCACAGAAGGGAAGGGGAGATGCCCCCTGAAATGAAACATTGTATCTGGGGAATGTGTCATATCATCTTGGGCTCTGAGACAGAAAGTTCTCTCTAACATAAACACACTTAAAAAGGCAATACTTAGATAACAAAGATCTTAAGTACTGTGGTAGGAGTTTTGTTCTGTAATTTTCCCATTTTCTTTTGTGACTGTGAGCTCATGCTATTTGTTCTGTATTTTATTTTACCTGTTTTTATTTTCATATTTTTAGTAAACCACGTTTTCTTTAAGATGCTGCCTGTGTCTCCTCAGTCATTTTTGCATGTCATTGCTGAACTGATATTAAGTCTGACAGCTGTAAGGGCTTGCATGGTGTTACTAAGCTGGAAAAAGATAAGGAATACCTGGGTCTCATATAGAGTTTTAAAAGGGTTCATTTTGGAAGACTGGCTGGGTGCCCCTGGCGAAAGATTGTACTGCAGTCCCAAAGAGGGTACATATCTGAGCCTGTACATTGGGTATGCTAGCATTAGGTTCACAGTTTGAATCTCCCCAGAACTCGAGGCTAAAGGTGATTTGGACCCAAAGCAGACAGGAGGATTACCCTGTCTGTCACCTGTTCACACTATTGCACTCTGAGGTTGGCACTGTGGGAGCGGAGGGCCTGACCTGTGGAGTGCGTCTGTGACACACGGCGGTAGGGCACTGCAGGGTGGGGGGTCCATTAGACCACCAGGAAGTTCAGATTACCATTTAACAGCAGATCGGGGCTGGGGCGATCCACTAGACCACCAGGGCATATAAATATTATAATATGAATAGTACTAACAATCTTAAAGGGAGAATTTGGGGCTGGGGGGGTGCTAGACTACCAGGGATAATAACTATATACATATCTATCACCATCATAACAGGGGATCGGTGCTGGGGGCATAGCCAAAAGGGACTGCTGTCCATGGTGCTATGCCCCGTGGCTTGTGGCACATCTTCTGGATGTGCCATCTGTTTCTGCAGGGCTAGGGTTGGTGCAAGCCATGGTACTTTGCCGCCAGGACCCTACCCAATAGTGAAATAGGCGCAGGGTCCCTGGCACACCAGCAGTCAGTGCAAGCTGCGTTCAGCACAACTTATGTCAGCCTTTGTGAATCGGGCCTTCTGTCTAAAGTGTAGTACTGAGAACTGAAAATGTAATTATGTAAAGAGTTTTCTGCATGGCATAATTTCAAATCTAAGACCCATTACTGTTCCAATTCAATTCTTCAAAGCTGTAATATTTAAAAACTTTAGTCCTTTAAGGAGCGCCTGGGACAACAAGCCCAGCACAACTGACTGAAGAATGCAATCAGGTGTGAAAATTGGGCCAAACATACCACAACTCCAGAGCGCAGTTTCATTTCTGATTCCTCTTTATACATGAGAACAGATGATTGGGTTTGCATTTGAAAAATAATCTCCATTGCAGAATGTGAGTAGGTATCCATTTCTTCTAGTGTACTTTGCTGTGTATTGTATTAAAAAAAATAGTACTTCTCATTTTTTTGTTCAGAGATGCACTGCTTTTGAAAGCGGCCTCAGAAATGTTTTGTGGAACTGAATGTGAGTTGAAAAGTGCCCGCAGCAAATGGAAATCCAATTTCTCCATTTATAAGGTGCCTTTTTATTGCCAGTGGGACAACACCGCTTTCCTAAAAAGAGAATTAAGTATGTAATATTGTGGTTGTGAAATTATGATGAAACTAGCCATGTGGGCGGGTGAGTGAGATCGTTTACAGTAGTTATCATAAATACATTCCCTGAAGAAAACTAAGGGATGGGGGGGGGAGAGAGAGACAGAGTGACAGAAATAACTGCAAACTGTATAGTCTTTCACCAGCTTCGAAATACAACATAGTTGTAGTTAAGTGCATTTGTAGTATGTTTATGTCTTACGAATAGTTTGATGTACAAGCTTTGGCAATACCTGTATATCTTGTCATGCCAGTGGAGTTACATTTGAAATTTAAATTTTGAATTTGTATGGGGGGTGAGAGAGAGAGAAAAGGGGAGAGAGTGTGAGAAAGAGAGAGAAGAGAGGGAGGCGAGAGAAAGAGAGTGTGAGAAAAAGAGAGTGAGAAGGGTGTAAGACAGGAGAGGAGAGACAGAGAGAGAAGAAAATGAGAGTGACAGGAAAAGAAGGAGGGAGAGACAGAGAAAAAGCAACAGAGAAAGCATGAGAAGAGAAAGGGAGTGAGAGATAGGTGAAGACAGATGGAGAGAGACAGAAAGACAGTAAGAGTGAGAAAGTGAGACAGAAAGCAGAGTGAGAGTGGAAAGGAGAGAGGCGGGAGTAAGAGAGAAGAGTGAGTGAGTGGTAAAGAGGAAGAGGGGAGAGAGGGGAGGTGGGAGAGAAAGGGGGGGGGAGACAGAGAGAGAGAGATCTTTTTCCCTCATTGTTCATTAGTTAGGCCATTTGCAAGAAAACCAGATTTTAATCCTTTTCCGTTCATCCACTTCTGCTGTTCATTCTGCACCTAAGGCCATAATCCTCAGTTTATGATGTTACAATCATTTCCACAGCAACCATGTCACATGCAGGAGAAGTATAGCCTAGAGGTTAGCACACCGAGCTGTGAACCTGGAAAGCCAGTAGACATGGGTTTGAATCCAACAACCAACATTTGCACAATAGTGTGACCCAAAGCAAATCACTTAACTTCTCTGTGCACCTGGGTCACACCTGGAAACCAGTTTTGTCTCGGTGTGCCTTCCCCAGCTAAAAATTCAAACAAAAAAACATGCAGAGGATTATGGGTCCAATGAAGGAGGGAGCAGCTGGAGTGAGCGAACACTAAGGGACAAAGATCCTGCTTGTTCTCAGTAATAGAAAACATAACTGTAAGAAAAGCAGGCAATGTGAGGAGCCGGATTTTGGTCATAATTACAATTTTCAAAGTTTTTGAAGCAGGGTCAGCTGCTCTTTAACATAAATAGACATACACTTTTCAATTGTTTTTGCAACAAAACTCCCTTTGTGTTCACAAACAATGCTGCCAGCAGTGCTAAATACACTTACTAAATACACAGACAGCTTGCCTGGGAAATGGTTGCTCTGACCACGCTAATATTTTAAAAGGTCATCCCTTATCTTCATTTCCCTGGGGTCATCTAAAAAGTCTTCAGCCATGGCATTAGGAAATTGACTCATGATAACAGAACAAATCCTAATTGCTTTGTCGAAGCTCTCCAGCCTTCACCCGGCAGTTTCCTTGACTTACATCTCCAGAATGTAAGGTGGTTAATTTGTATGACATTTTTATTTGCAATTTACATTTTGCCACCTCTTGGTGCAGCTTCTTTCCCTATTCATCTGACTGGGCCCTGCCCTGCTCCTCCACATCTCTATCACTTAATTCCACAACCTTGATCCTGTGGCTTAGGTCACACACACACACACACACACACACACACACACACACACACCCATGGTGGGGACCTGGCCACAGCCAGGCATTAAGGCATCCTCCTCCTGCTAACTTGATGGGGTCTGGCCACAGCCGGGCATCAAGGCATCATCCCCCACTGCTCCTGCTAATGCGATAGGGCCTGGCCACAGTTGGACATTAAGGCATCCTCCCCCACTGCTCCTGCTAACGTGATGGGGCCTGGTCACAGCCAGTCATCAAAGCATAATCCCCCACTGCTTCTGCTAACATGATGGGGCTTGACCACAGCCGGGCATTAAGGCATCCTCACCCACTGCTCCTGTTAACGCAATGAGGTTAGCCACAGCCAGGCATCAAGGCATCATTCCCCACCTCTCTTGCTAATGCGATGGGGCCTGACCACAGCCAGCCATCAAGGCATCATCCCCAACCGCTCCTACTAATGCGATAGGGCCTGACCACAGCCAGGCATCAAGGCATATTCCCCCACCACTCCTGCTAATGTGATGGGGCCTGGCCACAGTTGGGAATAATGGCATCCTCCCCCACTGCTCCTGCTGACGGTTAGGGCCTGGCCACAGTCGGACATTAAGGCATCCTCCCCCACTGCTCCTGCTAACATGATGGGGCCTGGTCACAGCCAGTCATCAAAGCATAATTCCCCACTGCTTCTGCTAACATGATGGGGCCTGACCACAGCCGGGCATTAAGGCATCCTCACCCACTGCTCCTGTTAACGCAATGGGGTTAGCCACAGCCAGGCATCAAGGCATCATTCCCCACCTCTCTTGCTAATGCGATGGGGCCTGACCACAGCCAGCCATTAAGGCATCCTTCCCCACCGCTCCTGCAATCGCGATGGGGCCTGGTCACAGCCGGGCATCAAGGCATCCTCCCCCACCATTCCCGCTAACATGATGGGGCCTGACCACAGCCGGGCATTGAGGCATCTTCCCGCACTGCTTCTGCTAATGCGATGGGGCTTGACCACAGCCAAGCATTGAGGCATCTTCCCGCACTACTTCTGCTAATGCAATGGGGCTTGACCACAGCCGGGCATTGAGGCATCTTCCCGCACTGCTTCTGCTAATGCGATGGGGCTTGACCACAGCCGGGCATTAAGGCATCCTCCTCCTGCTGATGTGATGGGGCCTGGCCACAGCTGGGCATCAAGGCATCCTCCCCCACCGCTCCTGTTAACGCGATGGGGCCTGACCACAGCTGGGCATCAAGGCGGCCTCCCCCACCGCTCCTGTTAATGCGATGGGGCCTGGCCACAGCTGGGCATCAAGGCATCCTCCCCCACTACTCCCGCTAACATGAAGGGGCCTGACCACAGCCGGGCATTAGGGCATCCTTCCCAACTGTTGCGGCTAATGTGGTGGGGCCTGACCACAGCCAAGCATCAAAGCATCATCCCCTATTGTTTCTGCTAACACGATTTGGCTGGCCACAGCCAGGCATCAAGACATCCTCCCCCACTGCTCCTGCTAACTTAATGGGGCCTGACCACAGCCAGGTATCAAGGCATCATCCCCCACCGCTCCTACTAATGTGATAGGGCCTGACCACAGCCGGGCATCAAAGCATCATCCCCCACCGCTCCTACTAATGCGATAGGGCCTGACCACAGCCAGGTATCAAGGCATATTCCCCCACCACTCCTGCTAATGTGATGGGGCCTGGCCACAGTTGGGAATAATGGCATCCTCCCCCACTGCTCCTGCTAACGTGATGGGGTCTGGTCACAGCCAGTCATCAAAGCATAATCCCCCACTGCTTCTGCTAACATGATGCGGCCTGACCACAGTTGGGCATTAAGGCATCCTCACCCACTGCTCCTGTTAACGCAATGGGGTTAGCCACAGCCAGGCATCAAGGCATCATTCCCCACCTCTCTTGCTAATGTGATGGGGCCTGACCACAGCCAGCCATAAAGGCATCCTTCCCCACCACTCCTGCTAACTTAATGGGGCCCGATCACAGCTGGGCATCAAGGCATCATCCCCCACCGCTCCTACTAATGCGATAGGGCCTGACCACAGCCAGGCATCAAGGCATATTCCCCCACCACTCCTGCTAATGTGATGGGGCCTGGCCACAGCCAGCCATTAAGGCATCCTTCCCCACCGCTCCTGCTAACACGATGGGGCCTGGCCGTAGCTGGGCATCAAGGCATCATCCCCCACTGCTTCTGCCAACGTGATGCAGCCTGACAACAGCTGAGCATTAAGGCATCCTCACCCATTGCTCCTACTAATACAATGGGGCAGGCCACAGCTGGGCATCAAGGCATCATTCCCTATTGCTCCTGTTAACGTGATGGGGCCTGGTCACAGCCGTGTATTAAGGCATACTCCCCCACTGCTCCTGCTAATGCGATGGAGCCTGGCCACAGCCGGGCATTGAGACATCATCCCCCACCGCTCCTGCTAACATGATGGGGCCTGGCCACAGCCAGGCATTAAGGCATCCTCCTCCTGCTGATGTGATGGGGCCTGGCCACAACTGGGCATCAAGGCATCCTCCCCCACCGCTCCTGTTAACGTGATGGGGCCTGGCCGCAGCTGGGTATCAAGGCGTCCTCCCCCACTGCTCCTGTTAACATGAGGGGGCCTGGCCACAGCTGGGCATCAAGGCATCCTCCCCCACCGCTCCTGTTAACGTGATGGGGCCTGGCCGCAGCTGGGCATCAAGGTGTCCTCCCCCACCGCTCCTGTTAACATGAGGGAGCCTGGCCACAGCTGGGCATTAGGGCATCCTCTCCAACTGCTGCTGCTAATGTGGTGGGGCCTGACCACAGCCAAGCATCAAAGCATCATCCCCTATTGCTTCTGCTAACACGATTTGGCCTGGCCACAGCTGGGCATCAAGACATCCTCCCCCACCGCTTCTGCTAACGCGATGGGGCCTGACCACAGCCAGGCATCAAGGCATCATCCTCCACCGCTCCTGCTAACTTAATGGGGCCTGGCCATAGCCGGGCATCAAGGCATCATCCCCCACTGCTTCTGCTAACGTGATGGGGCCTGCCCAGAGCCGGGCATTAAGACATCATCCCCCACTGCTCCTGCTAACATGATGGGACCTACCCACAGCCGGGCATCAAGGCATCATCCCCCATTGTTCCTGCTAATGTGGTGGGAGACACCCTCTGTGCCTGGAGTGGCTGATGGCAGAGAGCAGGCCATGGACACACTGGCTGCTTACTCCAAGAATTTGTTTTTCTTCTTAGGCTCTCCCACCTCCCTGGCACACCAGCCAATGAGTGCCAGCAGCACTGGCCTATAGGAAGGGAGCTGCTGTCCTTAGGCCCTCTCACCTCCCTTGAACACCTGCCAGTGAGTGTCGGCAGCATCGGCCTATGGGTGAGGAACTGCTGTCCTTAGGCCCTCCCACCTCCCTGGCACACCTGCCAATGAGTGCCAGCAGCACCGGCCTGTAGGCAGGGAGCTGCTGACACTGTGTACTCATCCCCAGCATCAGTGCAGTCCCACTTCCCACCTACAGATGATGCTCCAAGAGCGGGGTACTCAGCATCCTCCCCCTGGAATGGAAAGATGTTTCTGCATTGCACTCCAGACCTCAGTGGCCATGGCAAGGGAGTCGGGACTGAGGATCGATCCTGGGTCTGCCATGTAGTAGAGTAGGGCTCCACCTGCTGGCACCACTGTGCCAGGCAGTAGAATTTGGTTTTAGTTACATCAGAGGTGCTGCTACACCATGCAAGCCTCTCCCTACCCTGGGGTCAGAGCACAATGCCACTGTATTGCATCCTGGACCTCACTAAACTGGGGGAGAGGGGCAGCTTATCTAGAGACAAAGATCTTTCCTAGGTAGAAAAATACTGAGACCCCATCAGGTCTGCCCTGTTCTACCTAGACCTACTCCAGCCTACTGCTGTGTGACTCTAGTCTGAGCCCCCTCATGTAAGCTTGGCGTGCACTGCAACATCAACCCCTCCACCCTAAGCAGTCCCCCCCACTTACAAGCCCCATGTATCTGTCCCATTCCAACTTAAACCCACAAACTATATTTGATCTTACCAGTGCACTTGGTAGGTGATTCCAGTTGTCCACCTCTCTCTGCATGAAGAAGTCATTTCACACGTCCTTTCTTAATTTACCCAAACCAGTTTGTACTCATGGCCCCTGGAGCATGACCTCTCACAGCTTGAACAGTGCTGTCTGGTCCACTCTGTTGATCCCATTAAGATATTTGTCAGTTTCTAGTGCAATAACCTCTCTTTTCTTGCCTCAAACAAGTAGATGTTTAGGCTGCCCAGCCACTCCTCATGCGCCTTGTTGTGAAGTCCCTGTGCCATTGTTGGTGACCCTTTTCTGTGCTATTTCCAACCAGTTTGGGTCATTTTGAGATGGGCTTAAAAACTGGGCACATACTTAAGGTGCTGCCTGACCAGGGACCTATGCAGGGGTAGGATTACCTCCTGCTGGTGATGCCCCTAAGGATACAGCACAGCATATGACTGACCACCACACATGCTCTACGGTTGAGAACCAAACTCGAATCTCCCTTCTGGAAATGTAGTGCCATGAATCAAGGGGATTAGCATTACGAAGCAAAGCTGAGTGACTGCCAAAACCGTGCTAGCTGATGCACTTATATCATAAGCAACATTTCATGCTATGCATTTAAATTCATTAGAAGTCACTTGAGATTGCTAGAGTGATCTATAATAAGATTTATTTTTATTCCTAATAAATGTTATTAATTAATAAAACATAAGTTTACAAACACAGTTACAAAATAATATACAGGCTGGCTGACTAGCACAGCGATAGAGCTACCGCTTACCATCCAGATGACCTGGGTTCGAGTCCTGAGTATAAGACGTCTGGTGCCAACTGGTGAGGTGGGGTTGGGCATCCTTTGGACACCTTCTGCCTCTGGGGAAGGGCACTTCTTTCCGATGTGCGACTGACCCAGGGGGAGGGGGGGTGTTGTGTGGGAAGGAATAAGTGGTCCCTCTGGGGTGACCTCATATTGGTGTAACCCCTAGGTGGTGCTATCCCAAGGGCTACTACCCCTGCCTGCTTGGCTAGTAGCAGGTTAAGAGGCCTGATCTTTGAAACGGGTGCCTTCACCTGGAGCTCAGGGTTGGTAGTGGTCAAGCTAACCTGGGCACAGCCCTCCGGAACACTGTAACCCCTCTCTTTCCCCTCTAGTTGCCTGAACACTGTACAATAATCACTTTCACAATACCCCTGGTACACCACACAAGTACTCACTCTGTTTGCACTTATCACCAGGGCTGGTTCCTCTGGTTTGACCCTGGGGATCCTCTGTAAAACAAGGCTAAGCACAGCAAATGGCAACAGTACAGTACTTTGAGCACAAACTGGAACCACAGTCAGATTACATGCAGAAAAAGTTAGATCTGATTTATTCAGGGGACTTGAACAAGAGAGGGGCAAAATCAGGTTAATTAGCTTAAAGGTCATATCAATCAAGCAGTTATGCATGCGCTTTGAGTCCGACCCACACAGTCCACCTCTGAGTACCCAGGTAGAGAAGAGATGGGCTAGCCAGGACAGTTGCCGGGGGTTGCAGCTGGTTGAGGCCCTGTGATGGAAAACACAACATGCACAGTACACAATATTTGCAATCCGGAGGCAGAGGGCTCAGTTCGTAAAGGAAACGAAACAACAAGACAATCAGATGACACACTCAGATTAAGCTGTTGTTGTAGGGAGTTACCCTGGTATTTACTCACGATACCCAAGACTGAACACAGGCTGGACAAAAATCAAGACTGCAGGTGGTTGATCTGGAATGCCAGGAGAAGCAAGGCCCACACAAGTCGCAGAGGTATCGTTCCTGTTCAAGCATGGAGCAGGGGGCTGATCCCCAGGCAGGTCTCTCGTCGCTGACTTCTTTGTGAAGTGGGTAGTCTGGCTGGGCCAGTCTGGCAAAACCCAGACTGCATGGAGACAAGTTCGGAAGCAGTCCATTTTGGGCTGGATACAGCTTCCAGCAAGCAGAACAGAGTTCACACAGTGGGGAACTAACTCACAACCCACTAGCAGCTCATAGCACATTTACATGTACGGGAATTCTATTGTACCAGGCAAAGTGCTCCCCGGACACAATCACAAAGTCTCTGCACACACCGGGAACTTAGGGGTAGCTGGAACTCCTGACAGGCCAATCGCATTCAGCAAAAATATTCAGTCTTCTTCAGGGTGAGCCTGGCCCACTTCAGTAGCTTACTTTAGTCACACAAACTTTGATTTTGTCCAAAATAATTCTCTTCTCGCCCTCTCAGGAGCAGCAGGCAGACATGGATGCCAAAAGCTCAGCCTTCTCATAGTTCTCCCATGCAAATCCACTCAGGATTGCTCTCAGAATCACTTCAGCTCCGTCTTGCTCAGCTTCCAGCTTAGTTCTAACTGAAAACTGCAAGCAGCCCGGGACTTCCCCAAGATTCAAAAGCTTTGGTTGGCTGATTTGGCTGTCAGTCAAAGCAAGAGCTCCCCCTTCAGTTGCAAAAAAGGCACAAAAACTCAAACCACAGTTCCTAAGATTTTGAATTCAGACAGCTCCTGTAGTCCGGCTACATTTTAGGTCCCACCAGAACTGATTAGTCCAATCTGCAGTCCAGGACCAAGATAGTGGAGACAACCAAAACAGTCCTTGCTACAAAGAAAGCAGGTTAGACAAACTACATTATCGTTATCATTTTAAATGGTTTTCAGCAAATAGTTACATCTTTTAACAGAGCTCCCTCTCAGATTACTTATGCTGCAATCAAGCAGCTCTTAAAGAGACAGTGTACAGAGGCTATACAGGCTCTGGCAATCACATTTAAACTGCTAAAATGCAGGACACCAGCCTGGCAGTGAGCATTTAGGCAAGCTCAAGGGAGACTTTTTGGGAACTCCCATTTGTATGGTGGTTACACCGGCATGTACCCACTCACCTGGCAGGTGACACGGAGGCATTACCTGCTCAGAGTAGGGGCCAGCAGGTTGAGCAGTGAAGGTGGGATGGGGCTTACCCAACCTTCCAACAGCCCTGATAGGCTGATTTTTGGATCATGTCTCAGGACCACCTCAGGGGTGGGATAAGGGGAGGGCTGAGCAGTGGACAAAATACCCCCAGCAGCACCAGGCAGATGAAGCCACCCTGCCCCCCACACCACAACAGGGTCACTTCGACTCCTCCCATGCCTCGCCGGCCCTGACTGTCGAATGAAGTATCTCCTCCTGGCTTGGGGAATCAAGGTGTTCTGCCCATGGAGGACAAGTCTTGGGTTACGGTCAGGGTGTCCAGAGATGTTGTAGAGCAAAAGCTGGTGGTGGGCAGGTCCACAAAGGACTCCTGCAGTGGACATAAAGGCTTGAGTAGGTGGAAGGAGGTCCCGGCAGCTGGCAAGGACAGAATGGGGGACAAAAATAGAAAATTAAAAAAAATAATAACCAATATCTGATATTTCAAACAATCAACATTATTTATATATTACATTTTTTTTATTGCATTTCATAAATTAATTTTAGATTTGTTACATCCCTAGAAAAAGGACTATATTGCTTCCAAATAATTCAAGATGGGTGACCAAGATTTTATTTAAAAAAACAGGTACAATACGTTGGTTTCCCATACTCCGCCTACTAAGGATATGTGGCAGGAACTACTGAAGAGGATCCTCCCCTTTGAGCACTTTGCGTATGAGCTAAGGGGGTGGGGTGATAGATTTGAGTGACAAAAAGGGGCCCACACTGGAACACGCTTCACCAATTAGATACTGCGGTGATCAGGCTGACAGGTTAGGAGGCGGGATCCCTCGGAGGGACTTCTGAGTACATTCTGGGTCGACTGATTGAGGTTGGCCAGGGACAGGGTGCAGCCTGTGGTGCTGATGACTCTAAACGTTTTCCATGTACTATTGTTTGAAGTGCAGCTGAGCACATCCCTTCTTCTGTACATGAACTGCAGCTATGTGAACTAATCTTTGTTCATGTGTGTCTAGTATAGGTTTCCTGGTTTCATGTTTGCTCTGTTTGTGTTTATAGTTAGATACTAAGATTTTCAACTGACTGGATGAGTTTGCACTGTCCGGTCACTGGGACAATTTTGGAGACTGTTAAAGTTCACCCAGATGGCATAATTAGGAGCAAAGATATAATTCAATCGTTTTTTGGTCATAAGTTACTGTCATGTGGTTAGTACGGTTTGTCGTACACCACAGCTCTAAGCAATTAATAATATGCTCCAGTATGAACTATAGTGATTGTTGCAGAGCTCTGAATGTGAACATGAAATGTTTCATGCAAAATATCAGCTGTTGGTCAGTGTTATGAACATACGAAGAAGCCAGTAGAAGAAGGCCATTTGGTCTATCAAGTCTGCTCATGTTGCAGGGTTCACAGCTTGCACTAATGTCCCTGCCCTCCCTCCCCACTCCTCCATCCTCCCTACCCATGACCCATACCCTCCCCCATGCCTATCCCAGCCTCTCTTAAAGCTGCCCACTGTCTTCAACGAGATGACCTCTTCTGGCAGCGCATTCCAAGTACCCACCACCCTCTCTGTGAAGAAGTTCTTCCTGACCTCTCTCCTAAACCTCCCAGCCTCAAGCTTAAGACTGTGCCCCTCGTGTTATGGTTGCCACTCAGCTTAAAGAGACTCTCCTTATCAACCTTATTTATTCCTTTCAAGTACTTGAAGGTCCCAATCATGTCCCCCCTCTCTCTCTCTCTCTCTCCCTCTCCCTCCTGTCTTCCTGGGAGTACATGTTCAGTGCCCTCAACCTCTCCTGGTATGCCTTACCCTGCTGACCAGCTATCATCTTTGTAGCCCTCCTCTGGACCTTCTCCAGCAGGTTAATGTCTTTTTTGAGGTATGGACACCAGTACTGAACTCCATACTCTAGATGCGGCCTTTTCCAGTGACCTGTACAAGGGCAGTATAACCTCCTCTCTCCTACTACTGATTCCCCTAGATATGCATCCCAGCATCTTGTTTGCCTCACTGCTGCTTTCTTGCACTGCGTGGAGTGCTTCAGGTCACTAGTGATCATCACTCCTAGGTCCTTCTCCTCCTCCTCTGATGCAGATACTCGGACTCCACCCAGGTAGTACTCTGTCCTAGGATTCTTGGCTCCAATATGCATAACTTTGCATTTCTTGGCATTGACACCAAGCTGCCAGATCCTGGACCACCTCACTAGCTTTTCCAGATCTTCCTGTAGGTCCTGTATCCCTTCAGCTGTGTCCACTCTTCCCACAGAGCTTGGTGTCATCCATGAATAGGCACATTTTGCCCTTACTGCCATCTCCAATGTCATTGATGAAGACATTGAACAACACCGGCCCCAGCACCAAGCCCTGCGGGACCCCACTGGTTACCTGTCTTGTGCCAGATAACTCTTCCCTACAACTACCCTCTGGGTTCTGTCCTTCAGCCAGTTTTCCACCCATCTGACCATCTTTTCCCCAACTCGAGATCTACCAACTTCCTGATCAACATTTTGTGGGGCACAGAGTCAAAGGCCTTGCTGAAATCAAGATAGAGGATGTCTATCGCTTGGCCCCTGTCTACTGTCTTAGTGATACAGTCAAAGAAGTCAATCAGATTTGTTTGACACAATCTCCCCTCCATGAATTTATTTATTTATGACTTTGGTAAGGTGCACTGATCCCAGGGACCATTTTCAGGCATGACCCGGGCCACATACAGTGGCACAGAGTAAAACACAAACAACAATGCATAGAACAGTAGACAGTCTGACACATAATAAAAGGTTACAGTAGTACACAAGATATAAGGTAGCAAAATACATAAATCCACATGATACGAGGTGATAGATAAATCCGATGTGCATACACATAAAGAGAAATATATATATATATATACACACACACATGAAATTGATATACATCAAGTTGCATAGAAGACAATCAATGGTCCTCAGGAGTAGCATGAGAAGGATAAAGTGGGGCCATGCTGCCTCGCATTCTGGAGACCATGCTCCTCTAGATATTCCACCAACCTTTCCTTTAGTATGGTCTCCATGAGCTTGCCCACAATGGAGGTCAGACTGACTGGTCTGTAATTCCCTGGGTCATCCTTGGGACCACTTTTGTGGAGCAGCACTACATGTGCTGTTCTCCAGTCCTGCGGTACTATGCCTGTCTCTAGTGAACTATTAAATAGGTCTGCCAGTGGTCCTGCCAGTTCCTTTAGTACCCTTGGATGTACTCCGTCCAGGCCTGGTGATTTGTTCACCTTCAATGCCAGCAGCCCCTCCCTCATTCTATTCTCCTCTATCACTACACCTGTGTTCTCCTCCCCCCCAGCTCCTCTTTTCCTCCCTGAAGGCACTGGTCCATCCTTCTCTCTGGTGAAGACGGAACAGAAGTATTCATGTAGTATCTCTGCTTTTCCCCCATTATCCTCCACCCACTCCACACCTTTCTTAAGCCTAGCAATCCCTTCCTTCTTGTCCCTTTTCTCATTTATACAGTGAAAGAAAGCCTTCTCCCCCTTCTTAATTCCTTCAGCTATCTGCAGCTCCTTCTGTGCCTTTGCCTGCCTGACTTTCTTACTTGCCTCACTAGCCAACCTTAGGTAATTTTCCCTATCCACCTCTCTCTTGGTCTTCCTGAATTTTCTATAGGCTAACCTCTTTTCCCTTATTGCCTGGGCAACCCCAGAACTGAACCAGCTGGGCACTTTGGCCCTTGTGTTCTTACCCCTGAGCCTAATGCACTCATCTGTGGCAACCAGTATTCCTTCCTTCCTTAATGATGGACCACCTTTGGTCCACCCCCATATCTACTCTGATGCCCACCAGATGGCTCCTTAGCACTTCTCCCATTTTCCTGAAGTCCGCCCTCCTGAAATCCAAGATTTTGGTCTTAGTCGGGATGCTTTCCCCTGCCCATATCCAACTGGAACCACACTGTGCAATAATCACTTCCTCCCACTGGCTCCCTGACCATTATTTCCTTATTTTTTTAACATTATTCAGTGTTGAATGTTTGTATTTATTTATTTATTAGCTTTTGTTGACCAGGTAAGTGCATTAGGCAATTAGACCTGCTTATTTTCAAGCACGACCCAGGAGAGTACAGAATACAAAGTTCAAAAGTAGAGAGAATAAACAATAGATAATAGTACATGTGACGAGCAGGACCCCATGCAGGAAGGTCAGAATACAACATCATCTATTTGTACAGAAAGACACCCACGCAGGAGTGAGACTAGAAGAAAAAACATGTAAACATAAACCAGCACTGGACCCCAACACAGGAAGGTCAGACAAAATGGCATACTTATAGACATAGGACACCCAGAGTAAGAGAGAGAGAGAACAGCTACAGGAAGTAGTATAGGAGAGCTCAACACAACGGTAATTGCAGACAAGACAGGCAACGACAGATGCACAGGGTTAAGTTACTGACAATCAATTAAAAGAATTGAAAAAAACAGGTATAACATGCTGCTGTTCCTCTATGGCCTTTTCTAAGGGACCCCAAATTGTTTGGAATGTGGCGTAATTGCCATTAACTCTGTGTTGTGCCCTTTCAATTTTAGGGCAAAAACACAGGTTGTGGCTCCATTGTTCGATGGTGGGAGGCCATAGAGGAAGGGTACATTCCGGTATGATAGGGGAGTGAACGGTCCCTTGGGGATAGAACCTGCCATGCACAGGTCCAAAGATACCGAGTTGGAGTACTTGGTGGACATGGGTCCTATTTCAGAAGGAGGGGCACCAGCTTTGTAAAGCTTAAGTTATTATTGTATCTAATCTTTGCTTGATGTATATTGAATGGTCTTATTTCCATCAGAGTTATGCAACTGGTTTTTCCTTCACCTTTTTAATGTAATTAATCACTATGCTTGTCAAGTCATGTATGTACCCTTGTTACAGCCATATTCTTATAAATAAAATTTACAAAAGGAAAAAAACACGCTGCTGTTGCCATTGGCACTGGGGGACTGGAGATACTGAGGGCCCAGCTTCCAAAGAAGCAATAGGAGTCCATCCACAGTCCAAAGAGACCCCGCTCCCCAGAAACCTGCCACCCACCACCCACCCACCACCATACACCCACAGCTAAGCTGCTCCCCCCAACTAGTAGCCAGCCCGGTTCTGACCAGACTGATTGGAAATATACAGCTCATCATGGAACCCACCAGGCTTAACCCTCTTACCTTAAATCATTCCCTCCTGGACTGGGTGTTATCCTCCCACCGACACTGAGATTACTGCCGCAGAAACACTCCCTGACACGTTTAGTGACCACTGTCTAACTTACTGTGTCAGAAAGGTTCGCCATCCGCATTCATCACCCAAGTACATCTGACTCAGGTCCCTCGACTCTGAGGTCCTTACAGTGGATCTCGCTCATGCTGATTGGTCCCCTGTGTTTTCTGCACTAGACATAGACATGGCCCTGTTCAGTTTTATGGATATCTGTAATCGGTCTTGGGACACACACGCTCCTCCCCAAAAAATTAGAGTCAAGCGCCATCACTGCCCTTGGATCACCTCCAATCTTACTGAGATGTTCAAACATCGTGACCTGCTCTGGACAAAATCCAAGCATACCCACACCCCTGCAGATCTCCAGCTTTACATGGCCCTCAGAAACTCCTGTACCAATGCTGTCTGAACAGCCAAGGCACACTTCTACAGGAACAGCCTCCAGGCCAACTTGAGCTCTCCAGCAAACTTCTGGAAGGTGTTGCACTCCTTCTTCGACCCTGCTGTCCAGTCCTTCCCCCATCCCTAATAGTGGATGGCTCGCTGATCTCCGACCCCCAATCAGTTGCCTGTCTCTTTCTTTAACCACTTCTTCACCACCTGCACCCTACCCTGCCAGTCCTCCTTCAACATCCCATTGGCTCCTCCTCCTCCCTCTCCTCCTGAAGTATCTGACTTCCCTCCAGTCACCCACCAGGAAGTTCTTCGAGCCCTCTTGTCCCTCGACATATCAAAACGCATCCCTGACAGGCTGAATCCAATCCTTCTCCAATTATCTGCCCCTATCATAACCTCCCCTTTCACATACCTTTTGAACCTATCCTTCTCCCTCTGTTCTGTACCCCAAGCCTGGAAATTGGCAAAGGTCCTGTCCCTCCACAAAGGAGGTGACCCCTCCTCCCCAGGTAACTACAGACCAATCTCCCTACTCCCCTCCCTAGCGAAGCTCCAGGAATCTCTTGTGCTTTCTAGGCTCTCCTCTTTTCTTGGCTCCTTTTCCTTTCTTCCTCTCTCCCTTCCAGTCTGGTTTTAGGAAGGACCACGCCACCATCTTTTTCCTACTCCGAGTGACCGACTCCATCCTCAAAGGGATGGACAAAGGTCACATCACTGCAGCCATTTTCACTGACCTGGCCAAAGTTTTCAATTTGGTATCCCACCCCATCCTACCGAACAAACTGGCCTTGGCTGGCCTCTCCACCGCCTCTGTTAGTTGGTTCCGGTCCTACCTGACAGACCGTCAACAGTCCATACAGGTAGGTGGCAATCTGTCCCTCCCCTGTCCCCCACTCCCTATCCTGGCCGGTGTACCCCAAGGTTCCATACTGGGGTTGAGTGCTATTTTCCATATTCCTTAATGACCTCCCCTAAGCCTGCGTCTCATCCCACATACACATGTATGCGGATGATGTGGTTATTTATACTTCTGGCCACTCAACCGAAGCAGTAAGCAGTCAAAGCCTGGCTACAGCTTGACTGCCAAAATATGCTGCTGTGGCTCCAGAAAAATCGACACATAGTCAACGATAAAAAAACAGTGTCCATGACCTTCAGCACTGGTCAGAAGCTCGCCAGACTATCATCTACACCCGCCTTCACTACCCTCGATGACAACCAGCTAGATGCAGTCCCAGCATTCAAATACCTGGGATTCTGGCTGGACAATGAATTGGATTTTACAACTCATATTGACTCTCTACACTCTAAGCTCCACCCCAAACTTGGAGCTCTCTACCGAAACAGAGAGAGCCTCTCCCTTCCCATTCAGTGTGAGCTGATCTCCAAATTAATCCTCCTCATATTCGATTATGCAGACATGGTCTACAGCTTCACCCCCCCCACCACTTGTCAGACTGGATACCCTCTGCAACTCTTTCTGCCATTGTGTTTCGAACATGCCCCCCCTCCTGCACTCATCACTGCTCGCTTTACTCCTCCCTAACTCTGCTTCCCCTACCTCTATGTTGCCAGACTCACTGCTCCACATTTATTGCCAAATACTGGCTTGGTTCTCTACCCACCTTCCTCTCCTCTTTCCTCTCCCCTCTAGCTCATTCTGCCTACACCTTATGCTCCAGAGACTCCCGTACCTTCTCCATCCCCCTTCCTCACGCCTGTTCTGGTCAAGCTGCTTTTTCATACCATTTCCCCGCTCTCTGTAACCAGCTGCCCCCCTCCCTTGGATTCTCCCACTTCGTCTTTTCTTTGAAACGCCTGCTAAGGAGCACAGCCCAGCTGGTATGCAATTGTAACCCACAGCAAGACACAGGGCAATGCATCTAGGTCCCCTATGGGATCAGTACACTGTAACAAATGTTTTATTCCACCTCTTATGCTGCTGTTGAATTGTAACCCACTTGTACCTGTACTACTATGAACTGATCCAAATATGTACCCTTTCCCCCGGATTGCCGCTGGAAATGAGCCTCGGCTCAGTAAGCCTATCCCAGTTACCAAAATTTTAAATGAAATAAATAAATAAAATGAAGATTCCCCTTCCATTTTCTGACTGAGAAAAACCAAAAACCACATGCCAGTCATCGTGGTTCTCCTTGAGTGACCTGGGAAAAAATAACTGAGAAGGTGACCAACCTGGACAAAACCCTGGGTTTCAGCTACCGAGGAGGTGGGCAACCTGAACAAAAACCCTGGGTTTCAGCTACTGAGGAGGTGGCCGGCCTGAACAACCCCTGGGTTTCAGTTACTGAGGAGGTAGCCAACCTAAACAAAACCCTGGGTTTCAGCTACTGAGGAGGTAGCCAACCTAAACAAAACCCTGAGTTTCAGCTACTGCAGAGGTGACCAGCCTGACACAACCCCCTAGTTTTGAGATACTGAGAAGGGTGCCAACCTGAACAAAACCATAGGCTTCAGCTACTGTGGAGGTGGCCAACCTGAATAAAACCCCGGGTTTCAGCTACTGTGGAGGTGGCCAACCTGAATAAAACCCCGGGTTTCAGCTACTGAAGATGTGACCAACCTGAACAAACCCCTGGATTTCATCAGCTGCAGCGGTGGCCAGCCTGAATAAACCCCTGGATTTCAGCTACTGAGGAGGTGGCCAACCTGAACAAAACCCTAGGTTTCAGCTATTGTGGAGGTGGCCAACCTGACACAAACCCCTGGGTTTCAGCGACTGTCAGACACTGTACTAAGGCATCTGGTCATAACCTAGGGTTTTAACAAGTAGTTGAATACAGAATGAGAAATGCTGATGCAAACACTGATTCCTTAAGTGGCACTGGAACAGAATCTGACTTGGAATGGAAATTTCTGATAATCCGACAGATGCCCAGCTGAACAGAATCAGATGATTCCGATCAACCCACATAAAGAATACACAGCACTGAAAACTGGGATGGCCTGACTGCCCATGGACAGAGCCTACACACAACCAGACATACCAGTAGATAAGTGTGACTCCCCTTTGTGTGTTGGCTCTTATAGGCAATCAAATGGTATGGTTCCTAAGAGGCAGTCCATAACTGGGAGGGTCAGTGCTGTATAACTGAACGCAGCACTTGCTTGCCAAGCGCAGCATCAGCGGAGCTCAGAATATCCAAGTGGCACTGCCTGGAGAATGTAGAAATGGAGCCCATGTAATGGCTGTACAAATATCCTCCAGAAACGCCGAGGGTCATTCAGCATAGAAAGCTGCCACAACCCTCACAGAATGAGCTCTGATCTCAAAAGGAGGGGGAGGGCCCCCAGGGTGTCTATGCTAGAGAGGTAGTGAACATCACTATCTGGCTAGCATTCATTAAGCTGTGGTGACATCATTTGTTCGCTGAACCTTGGAAAGCAAGGAGCCAGCAGTAGTGCAGAATAGCTTAGCATACCTGAGGGAAGCTATTTGTTTGTTTGTTAGTTTTGGATATCAGGTAAGATACACTAGACATACATAGGCCTATTGTTAGGCATGACCTGGGAGAATTATGGACATCACAATTTACATCATCGTCAACAAGCAATAACACGCTAACAACAACAGGGAATCACAATAAGCAGAGCAGCATAAAAATTTCAATAGAACAACACATAAAAAGATAGCTGCAGAAACATCACTGGTAAATACAGTAGATTGACAAAGGACAAAGACAACTGGATATCGTCCACATAGCAGTGGAAACCCAGATTGTAGTGCTGAATGAGCCTCCCCAGGGGCAGCGTGTACACTGCGAACAGCATATGTGAGAGGGCTGAACCTTGGAGCTCACCACAGAGCAGGGGTGTTGGGGACGATGAGGAAGTTCCCATCACCACCCTCTGCATCCTTTCTCTGAGGTAGGACTCAAACCAGCAGATGACAGTGCCTGTGAGCCATCTGTACTCCCACAGATGATCCAACAACTACTCATGGTCCACGGTGTCAGATGCTGAGGAGAGATCAAGGAGAATGAGAACTGACCATTCACCCCTATCCCTTGCCCTGAGACGGTCATTATGCACCCTGACCAGTGCTCTCTCAGTGCTGTGCCTGGATCTGAAACCAAACTGGAAGGGCTCATAGATGTGAAAAGGTGCAAGGTGTGCAACTCAAGCTGCAGTGTACTACCTTCTCGATAACCTTGCTTAAAAAGGCAGATTAGCAACAGGATGGTAATGTACCAGAATGTCTGGGTCCAAAGATGGCTTCTTCAGCAGGGGCTGAACCAGTGCATTTTTCAATGCAACAGGGAAGACACCCTCTGATAGAGAGCACCAAACTATTCCAGCAAACACCAGACCCAATAGTCGCACACAACTCACTAGTAATCATAAGGGGCCTAGTTCACAAAAAGTGGGCTGCAGCTCTGAGATAACCTTGCAAACCTCTTCCACTATAATTAGCCAAAACTTTTCTCAAGACAGCTGAGCGCATCTAAGTGGTGCAGGATCAACAGCCCACTTGGCGAGATCACGGCCTGAATAGAGGACACTCTGTCCATGAAAAATTGAGCGAACTACTCACATTTTGCTGATGAACCAGCTCTTACCAGCTGCAGGCAGGCCAGATTAATAACTGCCTACAGTACAGAAGAGCTGATTCTTCCCAACTGCACTCTCCCTGGATGAAATGCTGTCTTCTTATGGGAAATTGCCCTTTGATATTCATCGAAAAGAATCTTGAAAGCCAGTTTGTCCTTCTGGGCCCTGGACCTCCTCCAACAGTGCTCTAACCTCTAACCCTTGGTCTTCAGCTTCCTAAACTCGTCATCAAACCATGGGTATCCTGGGCCAGTCTGCTGGTGCAGCAGTAGGGCTGCAACTTGCAATGCTGGTGATCTGGGTTCAGGAATGAGACTGAATCATCGGAGGACCGGCTGGGGGGAGGAGGACTGAGCACCGGTGGGGCCGCTTTCCTCCTCCTCCTCCTCCTCCAGGGAGGGAGGGCTGCTGTTCCAGCTGTGATACTTCCACCTGGGTGACCACCGGAGGCAATGCAGCTGGGAGCACCATGAGGAAGAGCCAGATGTTGACTGAGATCCGTAGTGGCAGCACAACTCAGCATGCGCATGTCTCCTTGGATCTCTTAGCATGTCAGTGTCCTAGGGGCTCAGGGAGGAAGTAAGAAAATGGAAGCCCACCTCCGCACCTGATGACGGCCCCCGGTGCCTAGCCACCGGACTAACATGGGGAACCCAGACTGGACCACCCGACAAAGCATAGTGTGTTGGGGGAAAGTGAAGGTCGGGCTCTTTCCCTTCCCCCCAGTGGGGTAAACCGTGGCAAGGATGGGGGCTGGTCCTTGAGGTGTTCCCAGGAGTTTGGCTGAGCCACAGAATGCTTTGGGAGCACCTGAGAGAGAGGTACAGAGACGGTGTAAAGCAGGGGGTATAAAGAAAAAAAATGGGGAACCCAAGGGTGAGACCCAGGGTCATACATGAGTGGGTGTTATACAGTCGAAGGCCCGAGTGATGACCCTGTTACAGGCCATCTCCACATTCTCTGAACCCATCTCACAAGCTGCTAACATCTCTGAGATATCCATTTCTGCCTGCAGTCCTTCTGGCCTAATCCCTTTTACAGGGCGGTAATGAATCATCTCCACAAGGGGTGGACTATGGGGGCGGGGCAAAGGAAAACTTCACTGTACAGTGATCCAACCAACAAACAAGATCAATCTTGAGGTTACTGACCTCTACCAAAGGGAGAAAACCAAATCCAAGGCATGCCTGTGTTGGTGACTCACAGAAGTAACAAAGCAGATGGCCCCCCACCACGATCCCTTCATAGGCAGTGTACCAAGGGGACTCCAGCTGGGACACCACTTCCAGAATAAGGTTGGCATCATCACTCATTCAGATCCCTGAGATGCTAGCCAGATTGACTGAGGAATCAGAAACTAAACCTGCCATAATGGAAGTCTTGTTCCTCATCAATCTAGCATTGCAAAGCACCACCTGCAGGGGACAGAGAGAAGCAACCGGCCTCATAGCTACCTGCCCACTCGGTCTGGTGGGAGCCTTGGGTATGAGAATCGGACATGTCTGGCCTCTCTCTAAGTCCCATTTTGTCACAGGATGTTTCCTGGTCCTTCTTTCCTAATAATGCTTCCCCATTAGCACCACCCAAACCCAGCAATGGATCACCCTTTCAGCACCCACCTCTCTGCACTGACAATATGCTACATTGGGCAGGTGGGGTCCTGAAAGGAGCGTAGGTCATGCAGCTGGGATGGGGAGTAGCTAAATCTAAGGGGTCCATAGCAATACCCAACAGACATTCTAAGGCTGCTATAATACAGCAAAAATATGTACACCCAGCACAAACTACTTGGAAACATAGAAACATAGACTTTGACGGCAGATAAGGACCGCTTGGCCCACCTAGTCTGCCCAGTTCCCTACCTACAAGATAAGCTGCAGATCCTAGTTAACCAACAGCCTATTTCTTCCTACCCCCCCCACAAGTATTGCCTTATGTCTGTCCCATGCATTCTTGAATTCTCCCACAGTTTTAGACCCCACAGCCTCCTCAGGAAGGCTGTTCCATGTATCCACCACCCTCTCTGTGAAAAAATACTTCCTCACATTGCCCCTGAGCCATCCCCCCTCTATCTTCAAATTGTGTCCCCTTGTTCTTGCACATCTCTTTTTCTGAAAGATGCTACCCTCTTGGATTTTGTTGATTCCACTGAAGTACTTAAAGGTTTCTATCATGTCCCCCTCTCCCGCCGGTCCTCAAGGGTATACATATTAAGCTCCTTTAGTCTCTCCTCATATGGCTTCTCTTGCAGACCCTGCACCATTTTAGTTGCCCTCCTCTGGACTGCCTCTGTCCTGTCTATATTCTTGCGGAGATGGGGTCTCCAGAACTGGATGCAGTACTCCAGATGGGGCCTCACCAACTGTCTATACAGAGGGATAACAACTTCTTGTTTTCTGCTGGTGATGCCTCTCCCTATGCATCCCAGTATCCCCCAGTCCTCCCTACTGCCTTCTCACATTCCTTGCTAACCTTAAGGTCATCTGATATGATTACCCCCAGGTACCTTTCCATTTTTGTTATTCTTACTACCCCCCATTGTGTAATCTTCCCCTGGGTTTTTGTTTCCCAGATGCATTATTTTGCACTTCTTTGTATCGAATCCAAGCTGCCATACTTCTGCCCATTCCTCCAACCTTGCCAAGCCCCTTCTCATCCTTTCCACGCCTCCTTGTGTATCGACCCAGTTGCAGATCTTTGTGTCATCTGCAAAGAGGCATACTTTTCCTTCCAGTCCCTCTGCAATGTCACTTATAAAGACATTAAAAAGGACTGAACCCTGCGGTACCCCACTAGTAACCCCTCTTTCTTCAGAGTGGACTCCATTTACAATTACCTTCTGTGTCCTGTTGTCCAGCCAATGTTTTACCCAGGCTACCACCCTGGGACCCCCACTCCCAGGCTGGTTAATTTTATTATTAATCTTTGTGTGGGACTTTGTCAAATGCCTTGCTAAAGTCTAGGTAGGCCATGTCCACAGCCCTCCGTGGTCTACTACTTTGGTCACCCAGTCAAAGAAATCAATTAGAATTGTCTGGCGTGACCTCCGCTGTGAACCCATGCTGCCTTGGGTCCTGTGCCCCACTGGCCTCTAGGTACGCAACAATTCTTTCCTACAGAAGTGATTCCATCACTTTCCTTACCACAGAGGTCAAACTGACAGGTCTGTAGTTTCCTGCCTCTGTCTTGGTCCCACTTTTGTGAAGGGGAATCACGTCCGCCTTCCTCCAGTCTTCAGGTACCACACCATACTCCCATGATTTGTTAAAAAGGGTAGTCAGTGGTGTCACTAGTTCTGACACCACATGTTCCCAAAATACATTCTCCAAATAAGATTTGCTACCCTCCCATGCAACCCACAGATGCAAAATCCAACCCACCCTCAACACTCACAATACTCTTACATTCACAAGTACGTATGTACGTACATCTAAAGCCCTGCGCAGGCACACCAATTCTCATATACTACTTTTACAAAAAATAACAATATCTCACTCTCAGAGCTCAAGCATTCACCCTAACCTGACAAGCCATCAACGCATAACCACACCAGTTTTAAAATAATAAATAGGGGGATTCTGTTTGTAATGCCATTCTGTCAGTATAGCATGCTATATATTATCATCTCCTGTTGGGTTGGAAATACAAATAAAGTATATTCAAATGAATTCAAAAAAAGAGATTTAGAGGTTATAAATCAGTCACTTAAGTGGGTTTATTCAACCGTTCCCTTCAGTTAAATTAACTTTGGAACTTAGTAGATTTCATGAATGCTGTCTGCGCTTTTCTGTTTTCAGCTAAGAAATAGCAGAGTGTCTGTACTAGAGTGATTTGAGAAACAATTATGCTAAATAATGCGGTTCTCTGTAAAAAATTCTGTTGACTTGTAAAAGTAAAAAGGAATAGTCAAGTCTTCTGAGACTGGGCTCTGGATCTTTTTTATCATACACAACCTAACTCTTTTCATGCCACCGGTAACTTAAGAGTTTTGACTACCACTACCTGTGTACAGAAAAACTCAGCAGTAGAAACATATTTTTTTTAGATTAACTTTGTGTCAGGTATAGTGAAATATGCTTCGCTGTTTCAGCTACGTGTAGAATAACTACTGCAGTTGATTGCTTGAATTGTGGTGGCTCCTTGTGCAACATAGTACAGTGTTTGTGCAACTTAATTGGATAAGGTTGCCGAGTGCTGTCGGTAGCAAGTTGCTTGGATTTGAGGAGTCTATGTAGCCTTTCAAGCTTTCTGTTCCCAGAGAAACTATCACCCTTTCGGGGTAGCCGAGGCACTTGAAGTACTTTGGTTGCAGATACTGTATCTTAGGGAAGAAGACCAAGTAGGCAAAGTGACCGTATAAATACAATGGTCAGAAAATAGTCTTTTGCTAAGGAGAGAAGTTAGGTCACAGTGCTGAACCAGCACTGAGGAAGGAGGAGCCACCATTCGAGACTCAACCTGTCCAGCGGAATAAACGAACATGAGATTAATGAACTACTTTTAAGACCTTCAGCATTGAGGAAAGGAAAAACACCTTTGCGGAAGAAACCTTTGTGAATCCAAGTCTTTAGATAGAAACATAGAATCTGTCGGCAGAGAAGGACCTGATGGCCCACCTAATCTGCACTATTTTTCCTACCTATAGTGTCGCTGCAGACCCTACTCAGTCTCTGGTCCCTCCCCCTCCAACCGCTAAGATCCCACTGTGTTTATCCCATGTGTTCTTGAACCCTGTCATGGTTTCCACCCCCACCACCTCCACTGGTAAGCTGTTCCATGCATCCACCACTCTCTCCTTGAAGAAGTACTTCCTCAAATTTCCTCTGAGCCTCCCCATTCTAACTTCATAGCATGATCCATTGTCCTTGAGCATCTTTTTCTGTGGAAAATGTTTCCCTCCTGTACCTTGTTTTTGCCTGTGAGATTGAATGTCTATATCATATCAACCCCTTTCCACTCTCTCCTCCAAGGAGTAGAAGTTAAGTTCCTTGAGCCTTACCCCATACGGCTTTTGATGCAGGCCATGCAACATTTCGGTTGCCCTCCTTTGTACAATACTGCCTCCACCTTTTTTTTTTTCCATATTCTATTTATGCTCCTGTCCTCCATGCCCCCCTTCAGACTGACACCTCCAGCCCCAACATCCTGGAATTACCGGGGCTTACCTTTCTGCCTGGCCCAGGAGCAGAGCCTGCGGAGAGTCGGGCTTCATCCTGTGGCCAGAGGATCAATTTTCTCCCCGATCCCCATTGCTGGGGCGCACATGCCAGACGTGCGTGCGTGGAGGCACTCACATGTCCGCAGAAGTCCCGCAGCACCAACTCTTTCTATGTGCCCTACAGATCTGCACTTCCCCCAGGCCTCCACCTGGGGGCAGTCATTTGGCGGGAGTGCAACCTCTTCCCTCCCGGGAGAGGAGAGCTGTCCTATGGATGCTCAATCCTCTCCCTTCCTGCCAACCCCCTGGCAGCCCGAGCTTGTTCCCAAACCTAGGTCGCTGGCATGGCGTCCAGCACCTCAACCCTCAGTGCCACTGGGCTGGCTATTGCCTCCACCCTTTCTATGTCTTTACGGAGGTGGGGTCTCCAGAACTTTACATACAGTGTCGTCCCCCCCAGGATGAAACCCAATTCTGCAGCATTTTGCAGCACTCTGCAGAATGCTGCAGCAAACCTACTGAATAAAGAAAGCAATGTAATTTCAATTGCAATTAGTCCCTTTTGTCATGCAGGAAAATGTGACACTGCCAGGATGAAGAGAATGCCACAGTTTCCTGCACAACAAAAGGGACTAATTGCCATTGAAATTACATTGCTTTATTCAGTAGGTCTGCTGCAGCATACTGCAGAGTGTTTTAAAAGTGGGTTTCATCCTGGGGGAGGCCACTGTAGTACTTGAGGTGCGGCCTAACCAGTGATTTGTACAGGGGTATTATTACCTCCCTCCTTCTGCTGGTGATTCCCCTTTCTATGCAACCCAGCATCCTTCCAGCCTTCCCCACTGCTTTGTCACACTGCTTCGCTACCTTCAGAAATGATCACCCCCACGTCTCTTTCCTGCTTTGTAACTGTTAAAATCTCTCCTCCCAGTTGGTATGTTGCCCCCGGGTTCTTATGCCCTAAGTACATTATTTTGCATTTCTTTGCACTAAAATCCAGCTGCCAAGTCCTTGACCATTCTTGCAACTTTTCTAGATCACGTTTCATTTTTTTCACTCTTCCCTGTGTGTCTACTCTGTTGCAGAGTTTTGTGTCATCTACAAACAGGCATTCTTTCCCTTCCAGCCCTTCTGCAATCTCACTGATGAATACATTGAAGTGGACTGGCCCTAGTACTGATCCCTGTAGTACTCCACTGGTCACTTTGCCTACTCCGGAGTGAATGCCGTTTCCTACCATCCTCTAACTCCTGTTGCCCCGCCAATTTTCCACCCAATTTACTACCTTAGAACCTACTCTTAGGCTTCCCAGCTTGTTTGACAGCCTTCTACGTGGAACAGTGTTGAAGGCCTTGCCGAAATCCAGGTAGGCCACATCTACCGCTCCCACTTGATCCACTTCCCTGGTCACCCAAAGAACTTGTTCAGATTTGTCTGGCAGGACCTCTCCCTGTGATCCCATGCTGCCCCTGATCCTGCAGGTTACTGGTAACTAGATATTTCCCAATTCTTTCCTTTAATATTGTTTCCATTACCTTGCCTACCACCGACGTCATGTTGACTGACCTGTAATTTCCTACCTCCTCCCTATTTCCACTTTTGTAGAGTAGGACTACATCTGCCCTCCTCCAGTCCCCCTGTACCTCCCCTATAGTTAATGACATGTTGAAAAGGGCTGTCGGCAGTGCAACTAGCTCCTCCTTCAGTTGCCTCAGTGTTCTGAGGTGCACTCCGTCTGGCCCCATTGCTTTGTCTACTTTTATCTTTAATAGTTCCCTAAGCACTCTTTCTTCTGTAAATGGTTTTGTGTCCATTTCCCCTCCCTTGACTTTTACCCTTGGTCCATTTCCTTTCCCCTCCTCTGTAAATACTGAACAAAAATAGTTGTTTAATAAATCCACTTTTTGGTGGTCCTCTTCCACACTGCATCCTCCTTCCCATTTCAGTCTTACTATCCTCCCCTTGTCCTTCTTTTTTCACTTATGTACCTAAAAATGTTTTATCTCCCTTTATCACTGACTTGGCAATCCTTTTCTCTGTCTGTGCCTCTATGCTTCTAACTGCCTTCCTTGCCTCACTGTTTCTCTTGTTAAGCCTCTCTATCCCCCTGCTTCTGTGTTTTTTTTTATGTTCTAATTGGCCTTTTTTTTTTGCTTATACCTCTTCTTCTGCTTCCTTAGAGAATCATAGTGGTCCCCTTTTTTTCTTGCCCTTGCTCACCTGTCTTACATTAAGGTTTATAGTGTGTCTTATTCCATCTTTTATTTTTGCCCACCCTTCCTTGACTTCCCCAGTTTTCCTATCCCTGCCAGGACTTCCCTCAGGCATTCCCCAATTGTCTTACAATCTGCTCTCCTGAAGTCCAGGGACCTTGCCCTTGTGTGATTCAAGTCTGACCTGGTACTTACCTCAAACCACACTGTATGATGGTCACTGTTTCCTGGGTGGTCCCCCATTCTGATGTCAGTCACACTGTTCTTTTTTACAGTACTAAGTCCAGAAGTTCCCCCGCATGAGTGGGTTCCAACACTACTTGCCTGAGGAACTCCTCTTGCATAGAGTCCAGGCTGTACCTACTCTTGGTTGTAGCTGCAGTGGGGAGACTCCAATCCACGTCTGGTGGATTGAAGTCTCCCACTATCAGTACCTCCCTCTTGCCAGCCCTCTTCCGGATTGCCTCCAACATTTCCTTATCAACCTTTGCCCTTGTGTTGGAGGTCTGTAGATCACTTCTATTCTAATAGCAGACCCTTTCCTTCTTTCAAGAGTGACCCACAGTGTCTCTTCACCTCCCTGCTCCCTTTGTATTCCTGTGGCATTTATGTTATCCCTTACATATAGAGCCACTCCTCCTCCCTTTCTCCCTACTCTGTCCCTTCTAAACAGCATATATCCTGGAATGGCTACTTCCCAGTCCTGGTTTGCATTCCACCAGGTCTCCATGATGGCAACCAGATCCATGGTGGCCTCCAGGTCTTCAACCTTGTTGTTCAGACATCTTGCATTTGCACACATGGCTTTCCAGGTTATGCTGCCACCCTCTATCTCTTTTCCCTTTTGCCCTCCCTTTTCCTGTCCAACATGTTTTTTAATTTATTCTTGCCTTGTACCCCCTGACTTTCATTGCTGTTTGTCCCTTGTTGGGTATTCTCTCCCTTCTTGCATTCTTTGCTTGTCTCTTGAGCTGGTAGGGGAGGGCAGTGTTTATTCTTCTGACTCCTTCCACCTCCACCCCTTGGCTAGTTTAAATGCTTGCCAATGAAGCATTTAAACCACTCACTGAGGACCACGGCCCCCCAGCTGGATGCAGGCGGTCACCCTTGTACAGGCCCTCATCTCTCCAGGTGGAGCCCCAGTCCCCAATGAAGCTGAACCCCTCTTCATGGCACCATTCCTTCAGCCATGCATCGAAGTCCCTGATGCAATGTTCCATGTCCTCCACCTTACCGAGGACAGGCAGCACCTCCAAGAAGGCCACAGAGCATGTTACCTACCCAAGACCCCTCCCCAACTCCTTAAACTCCTCCTACACTACCTCTAACCCTGCCTCACCCCTTGTCAGGTAATTTGTCCCCAGATGGACAATGACTTCCAGCTTCCCTCTCCTTGCTACCACCCTGGCGATCCTAGGATTCGCTCTCCATCCCTCCAGGTAGGCACTTTACCTCCCTCCCTCTCTCCCTCACTTCCCAACCCCAACTCCATCCCCCGATGATGGAGTTCCCCACCAGGATTTGCTTCTTTCTCCTCTGGGGTCTCCTGCCACCCATCCTTGGGGCTCCCTTGTGAAGGACCCGCTCATCCTCCCCAGTCACTACGTTGAGTGCCATTGTGGGACCTTCCCACTCCTCCAAGACTGCGTAGGAGTTCTCTAGTTGCACCAGCTGGGAGATGTGCCTCTGCTCCACCTCCCTCACCCTCTCCGAGCCCACCATAGTCCATCTGCTTCTCCTGCCTGGCAACCTCCAAGAAAGTGACGGCAGACTTGGTGGTCTCTGGGTAGGGGAGGACACTCTCTGAGTCTGAGCAAACTTGGCCCGGAGACTAATCCCCTCCCTCAGCCCAGTGAGGTGGCTGAAGATGGGGCAACACTGTAGCATCCAGCAGGTCCTCGTGAAGACAGCTTCCCCACAGCCACTGCATTGCACCACTCCCATCACCTTCTTTTCTCTCTCTCTCTCCCCCCCTTTCTTTCTTCCTCCTTCTCTCCTCTCTTCCCTTTCCTCTCTCCTCCTCCTCCTTCCCCCTACTTATCTGTGCTACTGGGCTTTAGTTATCCCTACTTCCCTGTTTCCTAATAGAGTGGGAGGGGATTACAAGCAAAACAAATCAATGTTACTTGTTGTTCCTGCCCTTCCTGTTTCTGACAAATCCCTCTTGGCTTAAAGCGAAACTATTAGAACCCCAAGCATGACACTGGACCTGCGATACACTGCTGCAGAACTAGGGATGAAGTGAGCGTCTCCTTTGTCCTGGAAGTCTACACACATGCACGCGCACACACACACACGGAATGTGCTAGGCTAGAGGCTTATCAAGAAAAATTGGTGTTGTGGAAACACCACCAGAAAAAGGATATGACTGGAACAGATGCTTGAAGGTTGGCTGCCCCAAAACACTTCTCTGATGAAAAGGCTTGCAGATATAAGAAGCCAATTCCTTGAGGGGCTTGGTTTGTAGCAGTACAAAGCCAGAGAAAGTGAAATCATACTGACCTCATGAGGGGCAGTGAGAGGCACATATGCCCGGTTGATGTAGGGGCATATGCCAGGTAGTTGTTGATGGATCATATTCCTGATTGTCTGGGTGTATGCCCATTGTAACTATTGTTGAGGCAACTGTCTGAAAGTAGCATGGAAAGAAGGAATGGTAGGTACGATAAGACTGATAGCTTAAGGTTGACCCTGGGAAGAGGACAGCACTGCTGCCTGGGCAGACAGATAAGAGTTTAAGATCAACAATGCAAAGGCCCAAAAGAACACCTGGTGTAATGCACGGCCACTACAGCAGCTGGGGTGGCATGGTGCAATTTGAAGCTGAGGTGAAGACATGCTGAGTCCTTGAGGGCAATCGATGAGGCATATGCCTGAGTGCCAGAGGCTTAAGGAGATGACTGCCAGAGACAGGTGGCAGCAGAGTAGGAATGGAAAGGAGAAGGGGCTCAGGCCAATGGACACTGAAACCACAACAAAACTGAAGTCCTGCCATGGCAGTGGCCAAATGGAAAAGCCTAGTGGCAGGCAGGACCACGGCAGAACTGATGTGAGGAGACTGGGCTTCAGCAGCCCCCCAGGCTGGAGCAGGAGGGGGTGGGGCAGCAGAAAGCCAGTGGACCAGAGGCAGCTGAAGCAAGCGACAGGGCCTGCAGAAACAAGGTCTCCAGCAGCATCCAGCAGAGAGAGAGAGAGACAGCAATAAGGACAGGTGGAGCAACACAGAATCGGAAGCAGGCATGGGAGTGAGGGGGGGCCAGTGGATGATGGAGGACAGAGCACTACACCATGGAGGAGTGGTACTAGGCAAGCAGAGCAGTCGGGCAGCCAGATAGAGGTGGCAAAGCCATACAGAATGCAGAGCAGCCAACCAAAAAGGCAGGGCATGCAAAGCAGGAGGAAAATAGAGGTGGAGCTGCTGAATGGAGCAAGATACAGAGGGAGGCCACCAAGAAAGGCAGCCGGCAAAGTGACCAGCACAGCAGGGATGCCCGGAGCCACTGCCATTTGGCAGAGATGGTGAGAAGAGGTTGAGCTGGAAGAGAACCAGCAGCCGTGTGGCTGCATACAAGGAAACAAGCATCCAGAGGACATGGGGGGGCATGCACGCTCATGGCAAGGGGGCTACCAGCAGAAAGGCAGAGGTCATTCTGTCACTGTACAGGTCTCTAGTGAGACCAAGCATTGAGTACAGTGTGCAGTATTCGTGCCATTATCTCTTAAAGGATATCAACTTGGTGGAAATGGTCCAGAGAAGGACAATGAAGATGATCCAGGGCCAGCAAGACAACACCTAGGAGGAGAGGCTCAGGGGGCTCAACATGTACTCTCTTGAGGACAGAAGGGAGAGGGGGGACATGACTGTGACTTTCAAGTAAAAAGGTATAAAAGAAACTTATACAAAGGTATAAACAGAGTGAGCACCAAGGGCCTCTTCAGCCTTAGTGAAAATAAGACCACTTGGGGTAACAGCCTGAAACTGGTGGGGAAGGTTCAGGAGGGAGATGAGGAAGCACTTTTTCACTGAGAGGGTGGCAGCTAAGTGAAGTGAGTAATCTGAGTAGATGGTATCCTTACAAATGGTGGACAGTTTCAAGAGAGATTGGGACAGGGTGAGGGGGGACAGTTGCAGTTAGGGAGAGGGGCGGAGGGGGATTGAGAGGGGTCAAGGGGGATATAGGGAGCGGCAGTTTCTCTGTAAACACAATGGGAACTGCACACTTGAGCAGAATAGATTGACTGTAAAGCCTTACTCGGCTGGCACATTTGTTTGTTCATGTGGGGGCAAGTGTCACTCACTCCAGGCATGGCCTTGCAAATCATGTAGGGGTATGAACATTAGATCTAAGAATTGGAATATTACAAGCAACCACAGATCAGAACAAATTCCCTATCCCGTTTAAGCTAATCTGTGGAACTTTGGGATGGCAGCAGGGATGACTGTCACAAAGAAGGCAATTTTTAAACAGTTGGTTGCATGTGGAGCCCCAAAAGTTTCTACCACAATTCAGCAGTGTGCGGCAGTTCAGAGCTTCGAAAGTCTAACCTGCAGTATCTTTTACTTGCATGTGCAGCACTTTTGCTGTGATCTCCAATTACCCTTGAGCATCCGCCCTGTTGCTTTGCAGGAGACTGCCCAATTGCCCCAGGTTTATTTAACTGAGGTTACTCTGGTGTTGCAGAATGACAGCAGTAAGGCAAGCAAGTTTATTGAAAAGGTACCCCATCACGGAGGCCAGGGTGTCATGCAGGGAAACAAGAGCAGAACAACAAACAATCAAAATAAATAATTAATAGATACATAAATAATGCAGCTTAGTTAACAAGCTCGACTAAGACAGTATGCTTACTGGAATAAATAGCATTTGTAAAGCGCCCTTGAAGGACTCCACTAAGAGGACAGAACTTACATGGAGTGGCAGTGCAATTCAAAATGCAGGTGCAGCCTCCACAAAGGCCCTGTCCCTGGACACCCTTTTATATAGACAGGAATTGATAACAAGCCTGCCTGCGTAGAGCAGAGAGAGAGAGAGAGAGAGCAAACAGAAGTGTGTAGGGACAGGAGATCTTTCAATAAACAGGGTCCCTAACATACAGGACCTTGTATGCCAACAAGCCAGTCTTGAAGCTGATGCACAACAGAAGGGTAGCCAGTGCAGTTCATAGAGTAGTTACCCAGCCCCCATCCTCACTGCATCCATACCGGTATTAAATTAATATTTCAAAAGATGGACATTCCCATCCCCACTGGGAGGATAGGGTTAAACAATGGAAAGACAGAATTTTTTAATGTTTTATTTATTATTTTGCAAGCAACACTGTCACACACAGATAGTTACCATCCACCCAGTCTGATAAAAAGCATACTGTATAGCCAGTTGCTGAGGTATAAACAAAACAGCAAGAAAAAGAATATCACGAGAACAGCAGAGACCTTTTAGAAAAATTCAGAAATAGAGGATACAACAAACGGGTAATTACAAGAAGCAGAACAACAAGCCATGCTGGTGGACAGGAACCATATTTTGAAAGACACAGGTAAAAAAGATACAGGTAATAATAGTTCAGTGATCACTACATATAGTGATGAGTTTTTTGCAATAAAACACATAATTAACAAGCACTGGGACATGCTGAAAAGCACAGAATTAGGGAACAAAACATTTCAAGAGAGACCGTGGGTAACTGCACAAAAAACTGAGAGTATCAAACAGATGTAGGTTAAAACACAACACTGGACACCCCCCTGCACCCAGCATCACATGGTTAAGTGAGAAATCCATGAGTTTCTACGGCTGTGGGCACTGCACATGCTGTTCTGATGTGGTTAGGTAAAAAGAGATCTCTAATACAGGTAGAAATGAGAAATTCCAGATTTTAAGATGTGACTCTGATCAAGACATATGTAAGAAATAAGGCATGATGGGGTGTGCGTTAGACAGTTCTAATGCATGGCTAAGGGGTGTGGTGAGGCATGAGGCCGCAGGCCGAGTGCGTTCAGTCCCCTAGCCGTGTGTTAACTGTCTAACGTGCATCCCCGGAATGGCTTATTGGGCTTATAAAATGGGTCTGTGTATTCTACATGGAGTTTCTAGTTTTAGCTGTGCATCAGAAACGTCTAATGCATGGCTAACAACCATTTAGATTGCTTGAAATCCTTTGCCTATTGTATAAATTGCATTAAATGCCCCTGTGGGCTTATATATATTGGCAAGACTACTCGTCCATTAAAACTGCAATAAGCCATCAGGATCCCAAATTGGTTCTTGCCAGACACTAAACAAAGAAAGACATCCAGTGTCTACCTTAAGCTGCTGTGCTTCTCACAGAGTAAATAAAAACAAACACCAGAGGCGGGGACTGGGATAAACAACATCTAAAAAATATGGCTGGTGAATTGATAGTTTGAGCACTTTGTCTGAGAAACACAGGGTAAAGGGGACAGGAAATCTGTGCTAATTGGCAGTAGTTTGTAATGTTCCCAGTTACAGAAATTAGATTCATACCTCCAAATGACCTATAGTTAACTGAACCTGAATGAACTCTGAGAAAAAATGAAAATTATGTACCTACTGTAATTCTTGATCTTTCTGTGTATCTTCACCATTCATCACTGGTGGGTTCTGGCCGGAGGAGTAGGACCCCGCAGGAGCATTTTTTTTTTTTTGTAAGGGGAGTAGTTGATGCTGTGCACCTGCATAGTGAGAGTTATGCTGACATAGTGCAATTACATTGAGAAGGGGGCTTTGGTAGCTTGTGACTGCGAGTCTGGGCTTTGGTAGCATGTCACTGTGAATACACCACAGCTGTGTCCTGCCTTCGGAATGGAGTTGAATCACATCTCTCTGAATCTTGTCCATTCACTACAGTGTGGTTGCTTCCTCCCTCCCCCTTCACTGCACTATTTCTTGCTCCCTCCTATCTCAGTAGGTGCTTTGCGCAGTTGACATTGTGTGACATGCACACCATAGTTGTTCCAGTGCCTCCTAGTAAAACTTTTAATAGTTAATTAAATAAGATCTACGCCAGACTACTGCTCGTGCTGTTACCCCAACTCACCCTACTTGATAGCGATCAAGGAAGTGACGAAGAACCCAGCTGACAGTGTCAGCCAGGTCAAACAGAACCAGTCTTGTAAACAGGACCTAGGTCCTAATGATGTGAATTTTCAGCATATCCTGTATAAAAATAAAGCTTTTTACTACTACTTTTACTAGATGGATTGTGGGTAGAGACGAGTAGATCCTGGAAACCGAGAATGAGAAGATGGGATATAATTTAACCGTTTATTTACTATCAGCTGGCTCTGAGACAAAACAAGCCGCGAGTTCCCATTCAGTCAGCAGCACAGAACCCAAGCAGCTGAGCAATGCGAATCCACAGCTGCAGGCTGAAGGCAGATCTGTCCACCGGGTCTCTGTCTGCAGCACCCACCTTTCTATTACATCAGGTGGGTTAGATTTCTTTTGAACTCTCGCAATGCAGCCAGGAACACACACACACAAAAAAAAAAAGGAATGGCGGTGAAGAAAGGCTGACTCAGGCAGCACTTTAATTTCATTATTAAACTGAGTGCTTGCAGCTGGAGTTTTGCGTCTATGCTGCAATAGCAAATGCACTGGCCATGGAAGTCTGTTCCAGAAAAGGGAGCTGTCTACAGGTTTCATCTGTGCTGCCTGCAGCAGTTCCAGTTCAGGCTTTTTCTGTGATTAGTTGAACAATCTTCTGCTTTATTATTTGACAACTTTTCAGAGGTCTTGAGGAACTAAACAGATCTTTTTTTTAGTCTTAAATGGATTTAGAAATTTGAAGACTGTGGAAACAGTTGGCCCTGCACTTAGTTCCAAGCATAGGCTAAGCCCCTTTTGGCCGATGCCTTACACATATTGATTATTTACAGTGACAGGTGTCAATACAGTTTGATAAATCTGCAGAGAGCTGTGGCAGATAGGGATACTTGACTTCGCTCGTTCTATAACTGCATGATTTTTTTAATCATTGCACAGGATGTTATTCTGCATGTTAAACAGCGTTATTTAAACATATAACAGCAGTGTTTCCATCTGTAACCTAAAAAGGACTTCCATATAACAGTAAGTCTGAGGCTCTCTAATTGGAATATATTGAGAGTACTCACTTTAAACCTAAACTGCTGTGTACCAAAAGACAAACAACAGGACATTAACATAGGAGCAAGTTTAGTAAGGGTTCTGAGTGTCAGTTCTCTCTTGTAAAATTACATATTTACCAGTGACAGAACAACATAAAATACTTGTTTTCAGTAGATGTGGAAAGAAGACTTTCACAAAATGTTATACAAATTGCACTTCATGAAGGCTCACAAATACTTCCAGTATTTGTCATGCCGTTATTTTTACATACAGGATTAAAATACACATAACTTAAATATTGAAGATCACACATAGATGCATCTTTGTAGACCACCTATATGTTACCCACACATTGAAATGGATAATTTCCAATAAACATATATACATGAAGCAGTTTTTAAATGTATTGTCTTGGGCATTTAAATTTAGTTTTAAGGACAAAGGGGTTGCTACCACTTTAAGCTTGACGTCTTTTCTATGTGGGTGAGCACAGTGCTGGCTTCTGCACATTGCCCTGCCAGTTTCTCTCACTTTTACAGCTGCATAGTGAGAGCTATGTGTGACATAGTGCTATTACATTGAGAAGGGGGATCTGGAAGCACGTGACTGTGAACGCACCACAGCCATCTCCTTCCACCAAGTGGAGTTTTTTTTTTCCCAATTGTTTAACCAGGTGAGACACACTAAGCTGAAAACATTTTTACAGGTGCAACCTGGGAGCACAGGGAAGTTAAGTGACTTGTTCAGGGTCATATAGTATATGCAAGCGGGGGCTGTGGGATTCAAACCCAGGTCTCTAGATTTGCAGCTCAAAGTCTTAAACCACTGCACTATACTGCCTCAGAGTTGAAGCACATTTCTTCACGTTTTCTCCATTCAGTACAGTGTGGTTGCTTCCTCCTTCCCCCCCCCACCACACTATTTCCTTGCTCCTGACCACTCTGGTCATGTGTTGTGAAAACTAGGGGTATACCACCCATCTTGCTTGTATGTATCAAGCTGAATGCGGCTATAAACAAGCATACAATCAGCAGAAGCATAAGAATAATGCAAAGACAGCCAAACAAAAATGGTAGCAGCAACATTTGAAAGTCAGTATAAAGTGCTTGGTGCAGTGCAAAAAATAATCTGTGCAAAGTAGAGCAATGTGCAAAATATGTGTACGCAGCAAAGTGCCATAATGGTTTCAGTCTCAAAGACAATTTAGATATGATAGCAGCTACTACTGGGCTCAGCTTGTCTATTCTGTAAAACTTTTGTAAAAAGTTAGGTGTTGTCAAGTCAGCCAAACCTTCACCTTTTACTCCACTCACACTCCTGCTCCACTCAGTCTTGCAGCCCCATCCCCCAGCTTCACTACTGCCCAGGGAGCAGCTTCACTCACTGGTGGCTCCTTGCTGCTTCTACACTCCCTGCTGGCTTTTGCTTCTTCATTTTGCTGCTTGCTATAGCCCCTTTAGCCTCTCAAGCCCCTTCTGGGCATAAACAATGTTGCCGCTGGAGGGTCGGTCTGGGAAGGTGGGGGGAGGCGCTTCCACTATTGCCTCCTCCACCTCTCTCCGACTCCTTTTCTCTCTCTCCCACTCATGCATAGCAGGCTGCATCCTGACCTCTGCATGGGCTGGGAGTTGCAGGTGCTTGCAGGCACTTTCACTTTTAGTGCAATCGCGCTATGCGGCTGGCTGCAGCCCCAACTTGTCCTCATCTTGCAGCATTGGCACCCACATGATACAAGGGCTCAGAGAGCTCCCACCAGACCCCAGGAAAGGGTATTAATTTATTTAAAAGAAAATTGGCCTCAACCACCAGATGCTGGCCCACTAGTCCACCAGGGTTACCACTTTACAGAATGGGCCCCCCAGGGCATTCCTAGTCCACAGGACCACCAAAGCCTTTCCTTATTTATATGCAGGGCCTACTAGCCCCTGAAAAGCCTCCACTAGCCCACTAAGAGTCTCCACTTAAAAATATTCTGGAAAATCAAAAATTACGGTAAGTACGTAATTTTCATATCTTCCAAGAATCAGTCTTAACCACTGATTCCCACTTATGGGTCTGAGTACCAAGTTTCCCTAACATTAGGGAGGAGCTGACTCACCTGGAAGGTAAGAATTACCCTCGGCCTACTGTATGAGAATGCCTGAAGGCAGGGCCTCCTTACAGGACTGGTGAGACCTGAGACTGGTCAGGGCCAGGCAGAGGCCCCTGTGGCACAGGAGCAGGAGGGTGTCCCGACAGCTCTCACCTGACCCTGTGGGTGAGCTATGAGTCCCTTGGAACTGTGACTTAAGCACCTTACACTGGGCCAGAGATGCCCATCTTGAGAGGTGAAGCCACGCCATCCACTTGATGCAGATTGCAGTTCCCACCAGCTTGGAGTTCACCAGACTGCATCACACAATGCCCTTGACTGGTGCCTCACCAACTCCATACCCTCAGCAGACAGGCAGATGGCTTCCCTGACTAACTCTGTGTGTGACATGGCAGCTAGGAGCTGAACTAGCAGCACCCACAGGCATCTATTGTAGGCTGCCTGATGCACCTGATGTGTTGCAATGCACATCACCGTGCAAGCTGAGGTGAAAACATTTCCTTCTTCAACATCTGTCTGAGCAGAGTCAGCCTTGGGAGATCGATCATGTGTAGGGCATTTAGGCTAAGTTGGGTCTGCAAGACCACAAGTCCCAAAGTGGGGTGAAGTACTGCCCCTACAGAACCTAAGGGTGCATAGTATCAAAGCTGGACATCGTCGGGAGCTGGAGAGTATGAGAAGGGATGTCTCCAGGCTGTCCTTGAAGATTCCTCGAAGGCTCTAGACTGAGGAGGGATGACTGGAGAGGCATCGCTGAAATCTCCCAGGAGCCCTACTTGCAGGGACATGGGACTGTTACTAGAAAAGGAACCCACATCCAGCACCCATCAAGCCTCCACTGCATCTACATGCAATGTCATCAGGCCTACACTGCCAACCAAATGCAACATCTTCACGCATACACCGCCAACCATATGCAATGCCATTAGGCCTACACAACTTCCACATGCAGTGTCATCAGGCCTACACTGCCAACCAAATACAACATCTTCAGGCCTACACCACAAACCACATGCAACCTCATCAGGCCTAAACCACTTTTACATGCAGTGTCATCGGGCCTACACCGACAACCATGTACAACTTCATCGGGCCTATACCGCCAACCACGTACAAATGTCATCGGGCCTACACCTCCAACCACGTACAATGTCATCAAGCCTACACCACCAACAACATACAACGTCATCGGGCTGGCACCCCCAATCACATGCAATGTCATTGGGCCTACACTGCCAGCCATATACACTGTAATTTGGCCTACAATGCTTCCACATGCAATGTCATCGGGCCTATACCACCAACCACATGTAAATGTCATTGGGCCTACACCTCCAGCCATGTACAATGTCATTGAGCCTACACCACCAACAACATGCAATGTCATTGGGACTATACCACCAACCATATGCAACATCATCGGGCTTACCCCGCTTCCACATGCAATGTCATTGGGCCTACACCGCCAACCATATGCAACGTCACTAGGCCCACACCACTTCCACATGCAATATCATCAGGCCTACACCACCCACCATATGCAACGTCATCAGCAGGCCTACACTGCTTCCACATGCAGTGTCATAGGGCCTACGCCACAAACAAAGTGCAGCTTCATCAGGCCCATACCTTTAACCACATGCAAATGTCATTGGGCCTACATCTCCAACCATGTACAACATCATCGAGGCTACACCACCAATCACATGCAACGTCATCGAGCCTACACTGCCAACCATATGCAATGTCATCAGGCCTACACCGCTTCCACATGTAATGTCATTGGACCTACACCACCAACCATATCCAATGCCATCGGGCTTCCACTGCTTCCACGTGCAATGTCATCGGGCCTACACCACCAACCATATGCAGTGTCATAGGGTCTGCACTGGTTCCACACGTAATGTCATCGGGCCTACACCACCAACCATATGCAATGTCTTTGGGCCTACACTACTAACCATATCCAGTGCCATTGGGCCTGCACTGCTTCCACATACAGTGTCATTGGGCCTGCACTGCTTCCAGACACAATGTCATCAGGCCTACACACTGCAAACCATATCCATTGCCATCGGGCCTACACTGCTTCCACATGCAATGTTATTGGGCCTACACTGCCAACCATATCCTTTGCCACTGGGCTTACATCACTTCGTCATGCAATGTCATCTACACCACCAACCATATCCGATCCCATCGGGCATACACTGCTTCCACATGCAATGTCATCGGGCCTACACCACTTCCACATGCAATGTCATTGGGCCTACACACTGCCAACCATATCCAGTGCTATCGGGCCTACACTGCTTCCACATGCAATGTCAGCAGGCCTACACCACCAGTCATATCCAGTGTCATCAGGCCTACACCACTTCCACATGCAATATCATCCAGTCTACACCGTCAACCATATCCAACATCATTGGGCCCACACCGCTGATCATATCCAGTGCCATCAGGCCTGCACTGCTTCCACGTGCAATGTCATCAGGCCTACCCCGCCAACCATATCCAATGCCATCAGACCTTCACTGCTTCCACATGCAGTGTCATCGGGCATACACCACCAACCACATGCAATATCATTGTGCCGACACTGCTTCCATGTGCAGTGTCATCGGGCCTACACCACCAACCACATGCAATGTCATTAGGCCTACACTGCTTCTACATGCAATGTCATCGGGCCTACACCACCAACCATATCTGACGTCATCAGGCCAACACTGCTTTCATATGCAATGTCATCAGGCCTACACCACCAACCATATGCAATGTCATCAGGCCTACACCACCAACCACATGCAATGTCATCAGGCCTACACCACCAACCATATGCAACGTCATCAGGCCTATACCACCAACCACGTGCAAATGTCATCGGGCCTACACCTCCAACCATGTACAATGTCATCGAGCCTTCACTGCCAGTCACAAGCAATGTCATCGGGCCTTCACTGCCAATCACTTGCAAATGTCATTGGGCTTACACCTCCAACCATGTACAATGTCATCAAGCCTTCACTGCCAATCACATGTAATGTCATGAGGCCTTCACCACCAATCACATGGAATGTCACTGGGCCTACACCTCCAACCACATACAATGTCATTGAACCTTCACTGCCAATCACATGCAATGTCATCAGGCCTACACCGCCAATCATGTACAATGTCATCGGGCCCTCACCACCAATCACATGCAATGTCATCAGGCCTACACCATCAATAACATGCAATGCCATTGGGTCTACACCTCCAACCACCTACAATGTCATCAGGGCTGCAGCACCAACCTTGTGCAATGTCATCGGGCCTACACCATCAACCACGTACAATGTCATCGGGCCTACACTGCCAACCACATGCAACGTCATTGGGCCTACACTACCAATCACATGCAGCACCATTAGGTCTACACCACCAATCCCATGCAAAATCATCAGGCCTACACCACCAATCACATGCAACATCATCAGGCCTACACCACCAATCACATGCAACATCATCAGGCCAACACCACAATCACGTGCAACATCATCAGGCCTACATCACAATCACATGCAACATCATCAGGCCTATACCACCAATCACATGCAACATCATCAGGCCTACACCACTAATCACATTCAACATCATCAGGCCTACATCACCAATCACATGCAACATCATCAGGCCTACACCACCAATCACATGCAACATCATCAGGCCTACACCACTAATCACATTCAACATCATCAGGCCTACATCACCAATCACATGCAACATCATCAGGGCTACACCGCCAATCACGTGCAACATCATCAGGCCTACACCGCCAATCACGTGCAACATCATCAGGCCTACACCACCAATCACGCAACATCATCAATCACGCAACATCATCAGGCCCACACCACCAATCACGTGCAACATCATCAGGCCTACACCACCAATCACTGCAACATCATCAGGCCTACACCACCAATCACATGCAACATCATCAGGCCTACACCACAATCAATGCAACATCATCAGGCCTACACCACAATCACATGCAACATCATCAGGCCTACACCACCAATCACTGCAACATCATCAGGCCTACACCACCAATCACGTGCAACATCATCAGGCCACCACCAATCACTGCAACATCATCAGGCCTACACCACAATCACATGCAACATCATCAGGCCTACACCACAATCACATGCAACATCATCAGGCCTACACCACCAATCACATGCAACATCATCAGGCCTACACCACAATCACATGCAACATCATCAGGGCTACACCCCAATCACTGCAACATCATCAGGCCTACACCACCAATCACGTGCAACATCATCAGGCCTACACCACCAATCACGTGCAACATCATCAGGCCTACACCACCAATCACATGCAACATCATCAGGCCTACACCACCAATCCGTGCATCATCAGGCCTACACCACAATCACGTGCAACATCATCAGGCCTACACCACCAATCACATGCAACATCATCAGGCCAACACCACAATCACGTGCAACATCATCAGGCCTACATCACAATCACGTGCAACATCATCAGGCCTATACCACCAATCACATGCAACATCATCAGGCCTACACCACCAATCACATGCAACATCATCAGGCCTACATCACCAATCACATGCAACATCATCAGGGCTACACCGCCAATGACGTGCAACATCATCAGGCCTACACCGCCAATCATGTGCAACATCATCAGGCCTACACCACCAATCACGTGCAACATCATCAATCACGTGCAACATCATCAGGCCTACACCACCAATCACGTGCAACATCATCAGGCCTACACCACCAATCACGTGCAACATCATCAGGCCTACACCACCAATCACATGCAACATCATCAGGCCTACACCACAATCACGTGCAACATCATCAGGCCTACACCACAATCACATGCAACATCATCAGGCCTACACCACCAATCACATGCAACATCATCAGGCCTACACCACCAATCACATGCAACATCATCAGGCCTACACCACCAATCACGTGCAACATCATCAGGCCTACACCACCAATCACGGCAACATCATCAGGCCTACACCACCAATCACATGCAACATCATCAGGCCTACACCACCAATCACATGCAACATCATCAGGCCTACACCACAATCACATGCAACATCATCAGGCCTACACCACCAATCACATGCAACATCATCAGGCCTACACCACCAATCACGTGCAACATCATCAGGCCTACACCACAATCACGTGCAACATCATCAGGCCTACACCACCAATCACATGCAACATCATCAGGCCTACACCACAATCACGTGCAACATCATCAGGCCTACATCACAATCACGTGCAACATCATCAGGCCTATACCACCAATCACATGCAACATCATCAGGCCTACACCACCAATCACATGCAACATCATCAGGCCTACACCACCAATCACATGCAACATCATCAGGCCTACACCACCAATCACGTGCAACATCATCAGGCCTACACCGCCAATCATGTGCAACATCATCAGGCCTACACCACCAATCACGTGCAACATCATCAATCACGTGCAACATCATCAGGCCTACACCACCAATCACGTGCAACATCATCAGGCCTACACCACCAATCACATGCAACATCATCAGGCCTACACCACAATCACATGCAACATCATCAGGCCTACACCACAATCACGTGCAACATCATCAGGCCTACACCACCAATCACATGCAACATCATCAGGCCTACACCACCAATCACGTGCAACATCATCAGGCCTACACCACCAATCACGTGCAACATCATCAGGCCTACACCACCAATCACATGCAACATCATCAGGCCTACACCACAATCACGTGCAACATCATCAGGCCTACACCACAATCACATGCAACATCATCAGGCCTACACCACCAATCACATGCAACATCATCAGGCCTACACCACAATCACATGCAACATCATCAGGCCTACACCACCAATCACGTGCAACATCATCAGGCCTACACCACCAATCACGTGCAACATCATCAGGCCTACACCACCAATCACGCAACATCATCAGGCCTACACCACCAATCACTGCAACATCATCAGGCCTACACAACCACGTGCAACATCATCAGGCCTATACCACCAATCACGTGCAACATCATCAGGCCTACACCACCAATCACGTGCAACATCATCGGGCCAACACTGCCAACCATGTGCAATTCATCAGGCCTACTACACTGCTGGCACGTCTGCACCACTACACCACCAACCATGTGCAACATCATCAGGCCTACACTGCCAACCACGTGCAATTCATCAGGCCAACACCACTTCCATGCCTGCACCACTACACCGCCAACCACATGCAACATCATCGTGCCTATATCGTCAACCATGTGCCTTGTCAGCCGGCCTACACTGCCAACCACGTGCAACATCATTCTACAGCAAATGAAAGATTTTCTGGGCTGATCTTATATGCTCCACTAGTTTGGAGCAGTGACTTTTTTTATACCTGACCTGAGTACCAGCTTCTTTGTTTCTTGTTTCTTTTAACTGGCTCTACAAAACCCACGGTTGTATCACCTGGCCGGCATCACTGATCGCAAGCTCATCTAGGACTGTTTGCCACTACAAAGCAGCAGAATTTCTTAGTTACCATATTAATTTTTCAGCAATAATGTTTTCCTGGCAAAATATAAAGATACCCATTTTTATTTTCATTTTCTTTCATTTCTGAACAAAGGCATAGTATTTTAAAGTTCATTAAAGTTTCCGTTCCCCCCGCCATGCCTGCCATACAATAATTAAATATCTTGGTACACTATGTTGCTGTTTACTATCAGAAACATGTAGTAACACCATCCTGATACATTTCCATTATAAAGCTAGCATATACATGCCCACAGGTAACCGCAACAGAAGAGATTTTTAAAGAACCGTGACTGAGTGCCATCTTTAATGACAAGTCATTAATTGCAAAATTAGCTTTAAAAGCTGGGTTAAAAATATCTAAGAAAACTAAAATACACTGAGGATGAATCCAAGTATGTCAGAAATACATTTTTTGCTAAAAAAAAAAACAAAACAGGATAGGTCCCATATTCAAAAGTGTGCCCTGGCGCAAATCCCAGTTTGTGAGTGCAAACTAGATTTTGTACAGAAGTCCCACATTCAATAGCCTGGTTTGTGCGGGCAAACAGGGTTTACACACGGGCAAACAGTGGAGGAGTGCACAAGGCAAAATTATGCAAATCGGAGGGTGGGAACCTGAATACTGGCACAAGCCAATATTCAGAGTATTTGCTCCGTGCAAGGGCGCTTTGCATGGTCCCCATGCGCGGAGAAAATACCACCATCCTAACCCTCGTCTTAATCTGGCACAAATCTTATGGCTGCCAGAGGTAGTGCATCTATGTCCCCCACCCTGCCCCAACAAAGTACTCCTTGGTGGCAAGTGATGCTCCCTCCCTCCCTCTGATCCCTGTCCCAGTAGAAATATACATTTTCCCTGGTGTACAGTGGTGTCCCTACCTCTGATCCCAGTCCAGGGGTGCCCCTTCCCTCTGATCCCAGTCTTGGTATTATTAACACGTATCCCTGGTGTCCAGTGGTCTCTCCCCCAACCTGATCCCCATCCTGGGAACTCCCGGTTTGCCAATATCCCCGTGACAGCCACCGCCCCTAGGCATGGCATTAACAAAGAAGTCCAGCCCCCACAACAAGCCCCATCCCCCAGTCCATACCCTGTTGGTGGATAGCAGACCCCCACCCACCCGTGCCACTTAGCCCACCTCCCGGTCCCCCCAGGCACCGCAGGTAAACAGCTAGCAAAGCCCACCACACCACCCGCCACTCAGTAACTATCATTAGCGGCCATCTCATTAATAGGAACGGATGATGCACCTTGCCCATACATAAGATGCTCTCTGCTCATGATAGACACCAGTGGCTGAGGTGGTGTGTGAGTGAAGTGGCTCACATCGCCACCCGCCACACCTACAGACAGGTAGGGGGACCGGGGGTGGGGTGCCAGTGCTGTTGTGAGGGGCCACTATCCAGCAAACGGGTATGGGCTGAGGTACGATACACACTGTGGTAGGGATGGGGTTTGTTGTGGGGGCTGACTTCTTTGCTAATGCCATGCCAAGGGTGGTGCGCTGTCACGGGAGGGACAATGGTAAACCTGGGGAGTTCCTGGAGGGGATCAGGTGGGGAAGAGACCACTGACAACAGGGACAACGCTTTTAATAATACCAGGACTGGGATCGGAGGGCGGGAGCACCACTGAACACCAGGGAAAATGTGTATTTCTACCAGGACTGGTATTTGAGGGAGGGAGGAAGCCACTAGCACCAGGGACAGCTCACTGGGTTTGGGCGATGGGGGGGAGGCTGTGCTGAGCAAATTGGCCTCACTCCCCATGCAAATGAGCCCATAATGGGCATGCGAATGGCCCCTTAGCACCTTGTATGCCCAATAAGCTCATTTACATGGGGGCTTTTGAATCTTGCAGATTTTGCCTGGGCGCAAGCCATTGTGGGGCCCTATTTTGGGGCCATTATCGGGCAGCACTAAGTGGCTTAGGACCTGGGTGCAGTGTCCCTATATTCAGAGGGATAGTGCTGTGTGCTATCCCTCTGAATATAGCATTTTTGCACACCCACACTATCGCAAAGCAAAGTGCAATGTTTTGCACTCCGCTTTGTGCATTTCTAAATATCGGGGCCTATATGTTGAAATTTTTTGCTGACTAACAAATACTGCTGCTTTAACTTTGTCTGGGTGGAGGAACTGCACAGCATTCTACCTTTAACTACATACCAGTTCCCTTCACAGCCAACAGATGTAAAGAACCCAGGTGTTTCCACCTTGCAGAGCTCACAAGGCAGTAGTAGCCACCAACACATTTATGGTGAGCTAGTGGCACTGTAAGGCCCTTCGGGAGACCTTCTTACATTATCACAAATTAAAATACTTCCTTCCTTCCTTCCTTCCTTCCTTCCTTCTCTCCCTGCCTTTTCTTTCTTCCTTCCTCCCTCTCTCTCTCTCCATCCCTTTCTTCCTTCCATCCTTCCTTTCTTCCTCTCACTTTTTCTTCATTCCTTCCTCCATCCCTTCATTCTGGCTTCCTCATTCCCTTCTATTCCTCCCACTCTCCCTTTTTCCTTCCTTCCTTCCTTTCCTCACACTCTTCCTCCTAATTTCCTCCGTCCCTTCTTCCCTCCTTCCTTTATTCATTCTCTCTCTCCTTCCTTCCTATCTACTGCCTATCCTCCCTCCTTCCCCCTAGTTTCCCTCTATCCCTTCCTTTTTCCCTCTCCTGTCCCTTCTTCCTCCCTTCCTTTTCTCTCTCCCTTCCCAACTTCCCTCCCTTCCTGCCTCCTTCCTTCCATTATTCGTCATCTCTCTTCCTTTCCTCCCTCCCTCCTTCCTTTATTCCTCCTATCTCTCTTCCTTGCCTCCCTCTTTCCTTCCTTTATTCCTCCTCTCTCCCTTCTTCCTTTCCTCTCTTCATTTCCTCCTTCCCTTCCTCCCTATTTCTTTCCTTTGTTCCTCCTCTCTCCCTCCTCTTCCACTCTCCCAACCTACCTCCCACCCTTCCTTTCTTTTCTCCATTCCTTCTCCCATCTCTCTCCCTCCTCCCTTCCTTCCTCCCTTCCTCCCTTCCTTCCTGCCTTCATACCTCCTCCCTCTCTTTTGCTCCTGCCTTCCTTTCCTGTCACTGTATGATGCATGCTTATTTACTTATTCATTGGTTTTAGTTGACTGGGGAGGCCCACTGGAACTAAACGTCCCATTTTTAGGGGCAACATAGTTACAAAAAGAGGTGCATACAGGATTCAAGCATCAATGAGACATTGTGCAAAGATGAAGTTGTGCAAAACATTTGTGTAAACTGATATAAGCGACTAGGGGCTCAATTCTCATAGGCTGATGCAGGGCTTGCACAAGTCCTGCATCAAATCCTACACTCCTCCGACCACATAGGCGCACCTTGTGCCTGATTCTAAAAGGATGCGTACATTTGTGACACTTTATCCTTTTTATGGTGGCTTGCACCAAATATTTAACCCAAACCCCATAAAGAGGTCTGTGAAGTTAGACCAGCAAAAGCTAGTCTAACTCATGGTATGTGGCACATGGGGAGCTAGGGGATTAAGAATCCCAGCTACCGACCACGGACTGCTGTAAGCCACATGCACCATGTGTTTGGTGCACCTGGGGCTTGCCGCAGTCTACAGCGTTCAAGAATCGAGCTCTAGATGTTCAAGAGTTCAAAGGTTACTGACAATTAGTCACTAGACATGTATCAGATGAGAGTACAAGATTATAGGTTGGGTACAATAGGTAGGAACAGTTTAAAATGTAGTATTATTAGCTAAAGTTATGTCAATTCAGGGTCCAGTACCCAAGGACAAATAGTAGAATTTCAGCAGTTATATTTGGCTAGGGGAAGGAGGTGTTCCTTGATTTAATTTAAAGGTGCCAGGGGATGGACATTCTTTAACAGTGGGGGGAGGGATTTCCACAGTGATAGGACTAGGTATGAAAAGGATCTGTGCCCTGTGTCCATTTTCATACTTGGGAATCGTAAGAGGTGCACAGGATGTGGACCTCAAATTTCTGGAGGAGGTCTTCTTAGCTAAGAGTGGGACCAAACTGGCCGGGAAATTGATCTTAAGGAGTTCACAGGTCAGCTTCTGCAAAGCAAAATGCATTAGTACTTCAAGGGTGGGACATTTTAGCTCCATTAGGACTCTATAGTTATGGTCCCTGTAGTGAGTGTCAAGGGCAAAGTAACTGATTCTGTTGTGTAAGGCCCTGAGCTTAGCCATCTCCATTCCCTTTCATAGGTATCATAGGTAAAATACTGAGCAAAGAAGACTTGCATCCATTGTGCTCGACATTTATTTAAATTGGGCTCTGATTCTTGAAAGTGTCAAGCTTCAATTTGATATTTTCCATAGAGGAGCTTCCTACCACCTCCAGGGGTAGCTCGTTCCAGGATGACACCACCCTTTGATTGTACCACATTTTCCTCCTCTATGTTCTGCAATTCTCACTTTTTAATTGTAGTGAATGTGCCCTAGTGGAATAATGTTGATCATGTAGTTCTAAACCTAGTCTCTCCCAAAGATCCTAACCTGTAAGTGCTCTGAATGCCATACACACGTCCCCACTCCATCTCTTGTACTCCAAGGTGAACACACCCACTTCTCCCAAGCCTCTGATTGTATTCCTTATTCTCCATACCTTTAACATATCTTGTTACTCTTCTTTGTATCCTCTCCATACCATCAATCTCATATCTATGGTATGGAGACCAAACCTGTGCCCCTTACTCTAAAATCGGTCTAACCAGTGAACTAAACAGCGGCATCAAAACCATCCTGCCCCTACTGGCGATGTGTCTCAAAATGCAGTTTAACGCTCCATTTGCCCTTCTGATTATTTTGCTACAGTGGGTTTTAAATTGGAGATCATGTGTACTGGTTATGCCTAGATCGTTTTCCTCCATAACTGTTTGCAATCTATTTTTTTCCTAACATGCATGGCATCTTGGAGTTGTGTGCACCTAAACGCATAACTGTGCATGTATCAGGGTTGAGTGGCAGTTTATATGATTTGCACCATGATTCAATGTAGTCAAGGACTGACTGCATGGCTAAATAAGATGAATTGTGCCCCAGTTCCACGCCTCGCCTACAGTCATCAGCAAACCTGGTCATCCACACCCCAGACTATTCACACTTTAGTTGAGAGATATAAATGTTAAAGAGGCTCTGCCCCAGCACAGATCCCTGTGGTACTCCACTCATTACCTCAGACCAATTGGAATAAGTCCCCCTGATACTAACCCTTTGTTTTCTGTCACTTAGCCATGCATGGATCCAGGCCACTACATTGCCATGTACCCCCAAGGTGATCAATGTTTTAATTATTTCATGATGGGGCAATTTATCAAATGCTTTGATGAAGTCCAATAATATAACATCCACCGGTTTATTCACATCCAAAGATTTGCTGACCCTGTTATAAAACTCCAGTAAACTCATCTGTATTTAGTGAAACCGTTTTGTGTTTAATTTTTTTTATTTTTTTTTTGTTGACCAGGTAAGTGCACTAGACAAATCCTGCCTATTTTCAGGCACGACCCGGGGGAGGGGGATACAGATGAATACCAACTGATCTTGAACCAGATTAAGCTGTTGGTGGTATTTTTAGTGAATGAGGGAAATTTGGCCAGGACACGGGAAATTCTCCTACTCTTTTCGATAAGTGCCATGGGATCTTTAACATCCACCTGAACTACCACCAATCCAGGCACATGGGACCTCGGTTTAACGTCTCATCCGAAAGACAGCACCTCAGGAGTGCAGCACCCCTCTCATGCTGCACTACAGTGTCAGTACTGGGATATTAACCCAAGTGCCAGATGTGGGAACTGAACCCACAGCCCTCTGCTCTCCCGGCCTCAGAGGCGAGTGTGCTACCTACTGAGCCACTGACACTGTATCTCCCAAACAGTTCTCCTGTATGTGTTCATTAATATAATCCTTAATAAAACCCTCCAGAATTTTACCCAATGCACTTGTTAAGCTAAGTGGCTTATAATTGGAAAGATTCTTTTTATCTCCCTTCTTATATAGGGGTATAACAGTTGCTTGTCTCCATGCTTCTGGTATTTCCCTCCCTAAGGAGCGTTTGCTGAAAGATATAACTAATTGGTGGTGCTAATTCTACTGCCAGCTCTTTCGATACTCTCGGGTGGAATCCATCTGGCCCTGGTGATGTATTCCGGTTAAGTGAAATCAGTCACTCCTTGATCTCCTTGGGGTCAATTTGTATTGGGTTCTGGGATATTATTGGTTTCCCTTCACTAAATTCTTTGGTATTTTTTTGGTTGACCATTGTGGAGAAATAATTATTTTGGACCTCTGCCATCTCTTTGTTGGATACTGCTAATGACCCGTCTGGGCTAGTCAAAGGCCTTACATTGTTTGATCCCTTTTTGCTTGCGTTTATGTAGGAGTAGAATAATTTATAATTCTCTTTTGTTTTAGAGGCTAGTTTAATTTTGTACTCAGCTTTTGCCTTTTTAATGTCTTTTTTTACTGCCTTTTGAAGTTTTTGGAATTTCATCCATCCTTCCCCTGTTCTGCTACCTCGTAAAGATTTGTATAGTTTGTTTTTAGTTTTGATACCCTTTTTAGTTTTCTTATTAAATCAGATTGGCGTTCTTGGCCCTTTATCATATTTCTTTTTTTCTATAGGATATATTATGTAGTATGCCCTGATCAATTTTATGACTAAGTACTCCATACATATCCTCCACATTTTTATTTTTAAATTCTTCCCACCACCTCTATTGTGATATTTCCTATTTAAAACTGGAAAAGTTGGCCTTTTAAAGTCTAACATTAAGGTTTCTCCAGAGATGTCGAGGTTTTTTTCTTATATAGTAAAGGAGACCATGTTGTGGTCACTGTCCCCTAAGGGCATAGTCACCCAACAATCCTTAATATCAGCTTCCATGTTGGTCAGGATTAAATCTAATATATTATTAGCTCTTGTATTTTGTTTAACCAGTTGTACCAGACCGACTTGATGGAATAGTTCCATGTAACTGTGCTCTGTCTTTGTTATACAATCAGGAGAGTTCCAATCTATCCCAGGTAGGTTGAAGTCCCCTAGCAGTACAATTCTGTCTGCTGGGTTTAACTCAGATAGATCATTTTGAATGATTACGTCATCCTGTTTTTTAGTCAACGGTGCTCTGTATAATGCTTCTAATAGTATTTGGGGGGATTTGTGGGGAGTGATTTTTCAGCCAGATTTGCTCTACACACTCTGCTTGTATGGTAATTTCTTCGGCTTGTATCTCCTCGGATATATAAACTGCAACACCTCCCCCTTTCCTGTATTCCCTAGATTTATGGAAGAGTTTAAATCTGATAATGTTCTGGTCCCATTGATGGTTAGCATCCCACCACGTTTCTGTTACTACACAAATCTGTATGTGTTGCTGTTTCATGATGTGTCTTAGCTCATCGGTTTTTTTAGTTAGACTTCTGGCGTTAACAAGCAAGCAATTCCACCCCCCATATTTTTGGCTACATAGTTAAGTGGATTGATGCTATGTCTTTCTGGGTTTACCATGTCCCCTGCCCCCCTACCTTTAAGAGTTTAAACGGGCATCAATGTATTCCCTAAAGGATCTGCCAAGCTTCCTTTGGCCTGCCTGATTTAAATGTAGGCCATCGTGGCTTATTAATTTTTCATTATCGAAGCTTACCCAGTAGTCTAAAAACCAAATCCATTAACTTTGCTCCATTCTTTTAACCAACTATTCAGCATCCAACTATCTCTATTTTTTTGTATGGTGCCGCCCTCTTGTTGGAAGTACTCCAGATATTGTAACATCTCCACCAACTCTTCTGATCTGTTTGGTTACTAACTCGAAGTCATCCATAATATATTTCAGATTCCTTTTCCCCACATCATTAATTCCCACGTGGATCAAAACTAGGGGTTTATTCACGTTTGCTAGCAGCCCATTAAGCATAGTTTTTATGTCTCTGATTTTTACCCCCGGTAAGGTGCGTACAGTTGTATGTAGGTTTCGGCCGTTGCAAACAATTCCTTCTATTCCTCTAGTAATAGAATCCCCAATTATTAGTACATCTCTAGCTTCCTTAGTTTCTGATGTCACCTGTTTGACCTTTCCCAGGCTGAGTGTGCTTTTGGTTAAGTTGCTAGACTCATCTTTTTTTTGTTTCTGATGATGTTATACCTGCTGATCTAAATTTAGTGTGCTCATGGGACTTGTTAATTGCATTACCTCCTGTTATGTCTAATCCTACTGTTTTATCCAGCACTGCATATTTATTTTGTAAATACACTGGGGCACTATTAAAAATCTGACCTCCTCTCCTTCTAGTTGGCTTTGAGGGTACCAAGGACCATTCCTCTCCTAGCTGATCTACACACTCCACAAGGGTGTCCGAAGGTGTGCTGCTAGGAACAGGGTTTGTTTTGGTATTGATATCATTACCCAATTCCTCTGATTGTAAACAACTAGCAGCAGCTTTGTCTATGAACTCCTCAAGTATGCTAATGTCAGCCTGCCTGTTAATGCAGTGCTGTGTATCCGTAATGGTTTCTTCATTGCTGGTTTCCTCGACTGGTTAAGAACCCATTTTTAGAAAACTCAGTTTCGTTCAATAGTACAGATATTAGTAGGCATTTATCACACTGAAAATCCTCCTGTGGAACCTCTAACAGAAACATCTGACCGCTATGGCAGGTTTTTCATTTTGAATCCTGCATGGTGACTACAATGAGTGATATGTGTTTCCCCAACAATTGTACAGAAGGTTCCCTTTCTACCAAGTTTGTAAGATAATTGCTACTAAGTCAGGGCCTACCTGTAGGTACCGTCACAGATCTTAAGGTGCCTTGCAGAGTTTTAAACTGATCACTCCTGACTCCCGGACACTCCAGACAAGGCTGTCACGTGCTAACACGTTTGTCTCGGCGCACGTCGCCGCGAGGTTCTGCTCATAGCAGGGCTTGTTTTTAACTGGTGTTGTGACCCAGAAGTTCACTTTGGGTCAGGGAGTTCTAAAATAGCACAATTCCCTAGCATTATCCCAAACTGCTTTTTATGAGTGAAGGCCACTCATTCGTAACCCTGGCATGCACTCCAGCAATTATGCCAACTCGTTTTTAAAATGCAGCACTGATTTAATAAGCCTGTAGTTTGTGTTGCTATATCTAGCAAACTACTGGCTTCTCTTCCTGCATCCGATCTGTCGGGAGCAAGGCTCTAAATGCATTTGCTACCAGAATGTGAACTAAAAGTCAGTAAAAATAAAAGCATGCTATCCCCCAACACTCAATCAAGCAGCCTGTCCTCTTTCTGCGTGCTGATGACATAAGTGTAAGTGCCCTGTAGGTGAGGGCAGGAGGAGAATTCTGTTAGAGATGGTCAGATAGGATTCTTTAGTAAGATAGGCTCTCAGTTTCAGTTTATGCTTTAAAGGAGAATTAAAGTCAAAATTGACAAAACAATATGTCGTGCAGAGTGCTTTGATTTGTAGATGTACTCCTAGTAAGGTCTTCCCTTTACTTGCTGAGAGGATTTTTTTCTAAATGTGCTTGCTGGTTTTATGGCCCTTGGGGATCTCCATATTAGCATTTCTAATGGCTCTTCTTGTTCCTACAGTGCCTCCTGTCTCATGTGACAGTGAAGTGTCCTGGATCATTAATTCAACAAGAGCTGTTTTTTTCCCCTCAAGTTTACAGTAGCAGTGGGCCCAGTGGCGCTGAGGGTTGAGGCACTGGACGCCACACCTTGTGCCGCGTCAACGACCCAAGTTCGGGAGCGAGCATGGGAGTTGGGGATCGGCAGGGGAGGGAGATGGATTAAATGCCCTCTGGGCAGCTCTCCTCTCCGGGTGAGAGGGTTAGGGATGCCCGGTGCTCTGGTGACCCCTGGTGGAGACTGGAGGTACCATTGAGCCACCGGGCTGCAGGTAAGAGCGTGACTGACGTAAGCAGGGTTGCCACGCACTGGCATCAGATGTGACCACGCAGGGGGGAGGGGGGGATCTTGGGTTCACTACAAGAAACACCCCTCCAGCCCTGGATAGGTGACGGCCCTCCAGTACCACTGCCACACACCCAATGCTGGTTCCCCCACCACTACTCCCACGGTCTCCCCGGATTGTCCTCCCTGACTCGGGGAACCGTCACGAACTTGAAGATGACAGGGGGAACACAGCGGGCAGTAGAGCAAGCTGATGAGTGCAGTGGCCTGAGAGAGTTCAAGGCTGGGGGGGCTACAAATAGAGTAAAAAAAAAATTTACAGTAGTACAGCTGTTATGTTAATTAACTCTCCTTGTCCAGGGAGCTCTAACAAAGGTTACATTTATGCATGGCAAATGCCTGAGGTATAACTGAGTGGGCTATTCTGTAAGGAAACAGTCTCTTCACTAATTATAGCATTCATGACCTTGGGTGATTTGCATGCTTTCTTAATGGTTGTGTGTAGTCTGATAAAATGAAAGGCTTTAAAAACAAAACATTCACTTCTGCTGACTAGACTTAGACACATGCCTAAAAACAGAAAGTTTAGATTAGACAGAGTTATTTAGTTGAAACCAGAATATCAGGTTCCTAACGGTAGATGCTGCTGCAGCAGTTACTGTATTACTCTCTGGATCAGTGGCCACAGATGCATCACTGTCACATGGGAGAGGAGGCACTATAGGAGAAAGAAAGGCCACTAGAAATGCTATTATGGAGATCCCCAGGGGCCTTAAAACCAGTAAGCAAATTTAGCAAAAACTCCTTTCAGCAAATAAAGAGAAGGCCTTATTAGAAGTACAGCTACAAATCAAAACACTCTACACAACATATTTGTTTTGCAAATGTTGACGTTAGTTCCCTTTTCAAGACTTTTGTGGTAGCATCTATATGCATGTGTATAATGGAGTGGAGTCCAAGTAGTACAGTCTGCGGTATTTGAAGCGGTCAACAATTTTTAAATGGGATCCCATGCAGGAGTCAATCCTGAAAAAGCCTGGGTATTGCCATCTTTCCCATTTGGTGCTGAACAGAATGGCCTTATTTTTTATATTACCTTACGCCTGCGCAAGAAACATGTTGCGGTAACTTTGGAATAGCAGGTTTTGGAGTAGCGGTCCTGTTGTGGCCTGTGTCCACTGCTTTTGGGGTTGGGCTCCGTGGCACACATTAGATTGCACGCTGTCTATGACAGCGGTGCAAAAGCATGTCCACCACCTTGAAGGGTTTTAGCCGCTGAAATGAGGGAGCTCCACCTCATTGCAGGGAGTGCCTTTCCCGGTGTAAGTTTCAGTACAACATGGCAGTGGCTGTGCCGTCTGCCTTGCACAGTCCCCAGAAAAGCCAACTTAGGGGTGCCCAATCTCCCTGTTGGCACCATCCCGCCAATACTCCTTATTTGCTGATGGGGTGCCCAATCCCCGTTGGCTACAATCCCCCCCTCCCCAATTCATCTGCTGACAGGGGAGCCCAATCCCCATTGGCATCATCCCCTCCACCACTCTTTATTTGCAGAAGGGGTGCCCAATCCCCATCAGCTACAGTCCCCCCTGAAAAGAAACCCACAGGTGACACCCCCTTCCCCAGTTCATTTGCAGATGGGGAGCTCAATTCTCATCGGCATCACCCCCCCAAACACTCTTTTTTATTTGCTGATGGGGTGCCCAGTCCCCGTCGGCTCATGTCCCCCCAAAAAACACTCTGGGAGCCCACCCCAGTGTGTCAAATGTACCTGTAAAACCAAAAACCTTCCCGCAATGTTTTTTTTCCCCTGTAAAGTAGAAAACAGTTCTTCACTGTCTGCAGCCCCCTCTCCCAACCCACACCCACCCACTGCATGCCCCACCTCACCACCCCCTCACCCCATACTTACCTCCAAAGCATGTCGCGATGATCTTCTGTGGACCGGGAACATGTCTGCACTCTTCAAAACCAACCTCGAACTGAAGAAATGCCGGTAAGCTGTATAATGGCATAAATAGAGTTTTTTCAACTTTGATGCATATCTCGGGCATTTTGGGGAATTTTGCCACCAAATTTTCTACATGGGGTTATTGGGACCTCTCCTCATGAATGCAGCTACACTCATGGAGTTATTCAGTCCCGAAAGATGATTTTGCAGTCACTGCACAGAATCATCCCTCGGGACTGATTAACGAACCAACAGTGCCACTGTTCATGAGGTGGCCTCTCAAAAAGCCTATGTTGCAAATTTGGTGAAAAAAATCAAAAAAATGACTGTTTTATGAGCGTGCATTGTGCAGTTTCCATGCACGCTCGTAACTTCGCAAATCTGTAATATTTTCACTCCAGATTTTCAACATTGGCATTTTTCCACATCTTTTTATGAACAGTACAGCTGTCATTTTTCACATCCTGGCCAAAACATGTTTTCACACTTCCGGCGCAGAATAGCGTGGTCGCTGTGGGAAATCAGTATCCGGGACAGAGTAAGAAAATCACAGTGACTCTGTTCATGAGCAGAGGTCCTAAAATGCCTATGTTGAAAATTAGGTGATAAACGTCCATAAAATGACTGTTTTACAAGCATGCAGTTTCCGCGCACGCTCATAACTTCGATAATTTTTAATATTTGTACTCCAGATTTTCACCATTGCCATTTTTTTCACACCATTTTATGAACAGTACAGCTTTCATTTCCCACATCCTACCTGAACTGTGTTTTCGCACATCCGGCACGCAGTGGCACAGTCGCTGTAGAAAAACAATGTTCAGAACAGAGTAAGAAAATCACAGTGACACTGTTCATGAGCAGAAGTCCCAAAATGCCTATGTTGAAAATTTGGTGAAAAAACTCCATAAAATGACTATGTTACAAACGTGTGTTGTGCAGTGTCCATGCACAGTCGTAAGTTCGAGAATTTATAATATTTTCACTCTAGATTTTCAACATTGTCATTTTTGCACACCTTCTTATGAACACTTCAGCTGTCATTTGTCACATCCTGCCAGAAATGTAGTTTCACACATCTGGTGCACAATCACAGGGTCGCTGTGGGAAATCAACATTCGGGTAGATTAAGATAATCAAAGTGCCACTGTTCATGAGCAGAGATCCAAAATGGCTATGTTTTTTTTTTTTTTTTTTTTTTTATTTTCTCTTTATCCTCCTCCCTCCTTGCAACCACCTCTTCTTCGGGAGACACCTTATGGCCTTATCAGCCTTCGCTCACCTACCTGGAGCCAGTGCAGTCCATGCCCCATTGAGCCGTGGCTATACCCCCCAGGCGGGTACGGGGTGGTTCCCCCAGCCACCCGACGTCCTCTAGTCTTAGTCGGCATGCTGTCCCTGGACAGGTAGGGCGTTGAAGGTCGGGGCCTAATGCTCCATCTACTAGGTGACTGCAAGGGTTTTCCTGGTGTTCCCGCGATGTGCCATGTCCAGTGGCGTCAAGGTGCGAAGTGCCCAGCGTCTGGTACGTCCGCTCCCTCATCTGTTTGGAGCATCGGGCTTGCTGTACCTCAGGTCTCCACCTGGGGACAGACAAGCACCGAGCTCAATAACCCTCCCGGAGGACGAGCAGTCCCTGGGACGCTCAAGTCCTCTCCTCCCGGCCGGCCCTCTAGCTCCCGGGCTTGTTCCCGAACCCGGGTCGCTGGCGTCGCAAGCGGAAATCCAACCGCTGCACCGGCAGGCCGGCCTACAAAATGGCTATGTTAAAAATTTGGTGAAATAATTCCACTAAATGACTGTGTTACGAGCGTGCGATGTGCAGTTTTCACACATGCTCATAACTTCGAGAATGTTTAATATTTTCACTCCAGATGTCCCACATTGCCATCTCTTCACACCTCCTTATCAGTGGTGCAGCTGACATTTTCATGTGGTACAGAATGGCACGGTCACTGTGGGAGATCAACGTTCAAGACAGATTAACAAAATCACAGGGGCACCGTTCATGAACAGAGGTCCCAAATGTTTTCATGAGGTGGGGTCACAAAAAGGCCATGTTTTAAAATTTGGAGTGCAAATACCAACACACGCCCAGGGCGTTAGGGTTTCTAACTATTACATCTCATCCTGTACAGACTAACAGGCATCAGGGGCATGTCTTTGGATTGTCTGCTGTACTGCTCACACCATTGGTCCTCCACCTCCACCCTGCAGCCACTGACAGGCATCAAGGTGTGCCTTGGACTCTTCAGCCCCAAAGTTCAACCCATTCTTCTATGCTGCACCCATCTCAATGTACTTCCTTATGAAATGGGGTGAGCATAAGGCCAGATGACCCCAAGGCACAACGCGACACTTGTCAGACTCTGCAGGGTAGGGTGAGGTCAAATAGCATGAGCGTTATGGCCAGCGACCTAAAGGCATACCTCAATGCCTGTCACTCTCTGCAGGGTGGGGTGGGGCTGATGTCGGTTCTGTACTTCACTGCTACTTCTGTTATGCATCTCTCTACTCCTGCGCTACCAATGCCAAAACCAGCAAGACAACATTCGGCATTGACAAATGCTTGTTTTACCTGTGAGGATGAGATTGTTAGGTGCAAACCATTCCTTTAGCTGTAAGAAGTCATTCTGGAGGAAATCGTTGATAGCGTGGATGTAGCCTGCACTGCTACATAGTACAGCTTCATCCACATGTAGCAATGTTTTTTGCACCCCGCAGTTGTTGGGCAAGGTATTGATGAACAGTAGGGGTCAGACAATACAGTTCCTTGTATAAATTAAGTGCTCAGGAAACATGCCAGGTTGACTGTACTAGAAACTGAAGTCCTCTGTATAGCCTCAAGACAATGAGGCTTCTGGGAAAGGACAGGACACCTTCCATCTTCACCTATTGTTTTCGGTTTTGCAAGTGGTTGCCAAACTAGGATATGGAGTGGCTCTCCAGATTTAGGTTCTGCAGCTTTTGTAGCAGATAGGTGTGCTCCACCAAGCTGATGGCCTTTGGAAGATCTTAACAGATTGTACTTGTGACTGGTCCTGTGTCTACTGTATGTAACCCTCCCTACAAATAGGGGTTCCTAAAAACCTTCCTTGGGTGTGCCTAAATGCCCTCTGCCAGGCTGGTGTCCTGTGTTTTAGCTGTTTAAAAAGAAATTGCATGAGAGTGCCTAGTTGCCTCTGCGCCTGTCTCTTTAAGAGCTGCCTATTTTGCAGTGTATTATTATTCTGGGTAGTGGACGAGTATGTCAAGGCTTGAGTCCCACCTGAGCTTCAGTGTTATCGCTCCGCTCTGCCATCGCTAATTGTGCAGAGGGAGCTTTATTGGAATCTGTAACTGTTTACTGTTTATCTGCTTTAATGGCAATAGTATTGTAGTTTGTTTAAACTGCCTTCTTTGCAGCATGGACTTTCTGTATTTCACCACCATTTTGGTTTTGGACTGCCAGTCAGCACCAATCAGTACCTTTGGGGACTCTAAAATGCAGCCTGTCCCAAGGGGTCTTGTGGGAGCAAATTTCAATAGGAATTGTAGTTTTTACATTTTGGCACCAAAACAGACCTGGAGGGGGAACCCTTGCTTTGACAGACAGATGGATCAACCAATTGAACCTTTTGGATTAGAGGGAAATTCCCAAGCTGCCTGCAGCAGTGGAGCAGAAGTGAGTTGGAGCTGGAGGAGTGAGCAGCTTGTGGAGCTACTGTCCCACGGGGTGGCGTGGGGACTTGGTGGGAAGGCTGAGTCTGGCCTGCCTGCCTTCAGCTCTCCTGCATGGAGAGATAAGAGAAGCTTTATTTTGGACCACGTCTCTGAGCCATTTCCCTATGCCCCAATTAATGGGCACGGCGAGCACAAAGTCAGTCTGGAGTTAGAGTTTGAAGAGTAAAGAACTTGAGTGATTCGAGCAGCAGCTCCTGCGTTAGTTCGTGCGGGAGATTGGTGGAAAGGCTGAGTCTGGCCTGTCTGCCTGCAGTCCCTCGAGAGGGAATCCTTTGAAAGGCTTAGCAATTGGACTTTATCCAAATTGGAGTGTGACAAAGCCACCGAAGAGTGACCAGATTTGAACCCGAAGAAGACCGAAGATTTGCTGTACACGATCGGCCTGTCAGGACATCCATTTACCACAGAATTCCCAGTTTTGCTCAGAGACACTGATATTGCGGCCGGACTGCCATCCACATTGTGGTATGGTGATTGCTTTACTATAAATGTGCTGTGTGCTGTTAGTGGGTCGCGATTTGGTTCCCCACTGTGTAAATGTGCCACGCTTGCTGGAAGCTGCATCCAGCACTACCGGACTCAAAATCCGAACTGTTCCACCCGGCCTGGGCCTTGCCACCTGGCCCAGCCAGCTACTTCAGGCACAGAAACCATCATCGACGAGAGACTCGCCCAGGGATCAGCCCCCTGCTTAACCATCTCAAACAGGAACGACACCTCGGTGATTCGTGTGGGCCTTGCTTCTTCTGGCAAACCAGTCATCAATCTGCAGTCTCCATTTCATCTAGCCTGTGTCTCTTATTGGGTAGCATGAGTAACAATCAGGGTAGCTCCCTGCAACAACAGCTAAATCTCAAGTGTTGTCATCTGATTGGATTGTTGTTTTTCCTTTCATGAACTGAGCCTTCAGGCTCTGGATTACAAATTGTGTGTGGTTGTGCATGCCTTTTCTTTTCATCACAGGGCCCCAACCAGCTGCGACGCCAGCCTACCCTGGGCAACATTCCAGTCTAGCCCACCTTACTTCCAACTGGGTACCCAGAGCGTCTGACTGTGTAGGGACTAAAAGTGCATGCATGATTCCCTGACAAGATCAGTTTTAGAATCAATCAACCTGATTACACCCTTCCCTTGTTCAATTTCCCTGAATAAATCAGATCTAACTCTTTTCATTTAATCTGACTGTGGTTCTAGTTTGTACCAAAAGCACTGTACTGTTATTTACTGTGCCTAACCTTGTTTTACAGGGGGTCTCCAGGGTCAAACTGGTGGAACCAGCCCTGGTGGTAAGTGCAAACAGTATGGGGAATTGTATGCTGAATAGGGGCTACTGTGAAAGTGTTTGTTACATATTGTCTAGGCCACTAGGAAAGAGGGGGGTTACAGTGTCCCGGAGGGCTGTACCCAGGTTAGCCTTGTTACTAACCACCCTGTCCTCTGGGTGGAGCCACCCATTTCAGTACCCAGGCCCCTTAACCTGCAACTAGCCACGCAGGCAGGGGTAGAAGCCCTTGGGATAGCACCACCTAGGGGTTACATATACAATTGATGTCATTTGTAAAACAGATAAGGGCTGTGTCAGTGCTGCGGTGCTTGCAGAAGCTATGCGGGCAATAGAACGGAGATCAAGGTTCTCAATACACATGGCCACCTGAGAATGTGCTAGTTTTTCCTGTAACATACCCAGAGTGCTGAGTATAGAGATAAGTGCAGTGTCAGTGGCTCAGTAGGTAGCACACTCGCCTCTGAGGCCGGGAGATCAGAGGGCTTTGGGTTCAGTTCCCACATCTGGCACTTGGTTTAATATCCCAGTACTGACACTGTAGTGCAGCATGAGAGGGGTGCTGCACTTCTGAGGTGCCGTCTTTCGGATGAGACGTTAAACCGAGGTCCCATCTGCCTGGATTGGTGGTAGTTCACGTGGATGTTAAAGATCCCATGGCACTTATCGAAAAGAGTAGGGGAATTTCCCCGGTGTCCTGGCCAAATTTCTCTCATTCACTAAAAATACCACCAACAGCTTAATCTGGTTCAAGGTCAGTTGGCATTCATCTGTATCCCCTTCCCCCGGGTTGTGCCTGAAAATAGGCAGGATTTGTCTAGTGCACTTACCCGGTCATCAAAAGCTAAATAATAAATAAAAAATAAAGTCTGTAGTTCTCGACCAGGTTCTTCATCCCACTTTGGTGGGTAGGGGTAACAAGGATGATTTTCCATTTCTCTGGCGCCACACCTTGCACTAAGGACGCGTTGCAGAGTGTCCGCAGTGGAGCCATGATGATGGAGGCTGCTATTTTGAGCAGCTTTGGGTCAAGGCCATCAAACTATGCTGAGGTCTCAGGTTTTAAGTTGGTTAGTTGGCGTAGATACCTCTTGCTAGCCTTAGATGAAATTTTGGAGACCCACCACTAGGGGTGGTAATTGTAGAAGGATAGCAGTGAGAGTTTTGGGACTAAGGAGTAGGTTTGCATTTTTGTAGGTCATTAAAAGACTGGTTGAAGGCATTTTTTTTTTCAATAATCTACGTTTTCTTCCTCCAGTGTAGGCCCACATCCCGGTCTGTCCACCCCCGCCTTGTTATCCAATATTTCAGGAATGTACCTCGATCCCCATTTTTCCTCCATGGCTTCCATGGCAGGGTCATCAGGTCCCCATTTCCTGCTACTGTACGGATCCGGTTCTCAGAGAGAGGGCCCTGTCACCGGTGAGGGGCCTGCGAGGTGGGGGATCCCTCATACTGCTCTGCCTGGCAGTTTCCCTTTGGTGCTTTCTCCCCATGGGACATGGGCACTGGAGTGTGTGCTCAAGCTGACATGCAAACATGGAGTGCATCACTGCCGGCATCGGTTCCATGTCATAATGGCGATCGCAAAGCAGCGATCGCTGTTACAGCGAGTGTACATCGCCGAAATGCAAATCAGCAATGTACACTTGTCGCCGACACCACATCCAGCAACCAAAACAAGCATTTAGGCAGGGGATATGCCCCCAGCATCCTCCCTTGCCCCCCGCACTCCCCCGATTATAGATTACCAACTCCAGGGGGGTGCATGTCGGGAAAGGGGGCGACAGTCCAAGAAACTAAACAAATTCAAGAGCAAGCTAAAAAAAAAAAATACCCCTCCCCAGTCCCTGCTACACTGAAACTAGCCACCCTTACCACCACACCACATGGCTAGCTCAGCAGTTGTTGTCTATACTACTGGTAACCCTCCCTTGATCATCCCTACCCTCGCTGTACTTGTCCCTCGCTACCCTCACAGGGTAGCTGAAATGTCAGGCGCTGCAAATGAGTCACTGTTAACGCAGCCGCTGATTTGCAGTTGTCAATATCACTGGATACCCCAGCATTCCCCACCCAGTAAGTTGCTACCAAGCTCACAGCTACCTATGGTCATCCAGGTTGCAGTACTGCACTGGAGCCAACTGCCCTCTCTCCCCGGAGGAAAGCATCCTCTGGGAAGCTCAAGCCTCCTCCCACCACCTGGCCTCTGATGATCCAAGCCCATCCTGAAACTGAGTCACCGAAATCATAAGTGGTAGCACTTCCACTGTGCCGATGGGGTGGCTTGGTTGAAGGCATTTGTAAAGGAATATCAGATTTTTCTGCCCTTTGAGTAGGAAGTTTGTTTGGGACCAGAATTTGAAAGGGGGGGGGTCAGCAGGACTCTTTTTTTATAAGAAACTGTGTGTTTGCTTAAGTTCAGCCTTACATGTGCTTCTCAGCTGCCTGTCGGTCAGCCAGTCAGAGTGCAGCCCAAAGACTTTAAAGGTGTTCCACGACTTATCTCCGAGTTTCATTTTTTGTCAGAAGCCCTTTGTTACCCAGTTGGGAGAGTCACCCTTTACTTTTCTTGCAGCAGTTGGTACATGCCTGCTGAAGACTTGCATAAAGTTGGTAGGGAAAACTTCCAGTGTGTGCTTTACACTGTTACATAATTGGATGAGTGTCCAGTTGAGAGAGTCTAGGTCCAAGAGAAAGTTTGTTACCGCAGTTTAGAATGATCTCTAGTGAGGATGATTTCTGGTGGAGACCTTGGGTGTTTGTTTGTCCTGATGCAGTATAGGAAAGTGATCGCTCAGGGTATCAGCAAATAGGTTTGTGACAAGAACACTATCAACTCTGCTTACAAGTATCCAGCATGCTTTGCACAAGCTAATCCTTGGCTGGCTTCAAACCACAACCCATCCCAGTGTTGGCATTACAGTTTTAGGACTTTTGTGATCTCTGCAGTGGACCAGGTCTGTAGAGAAGCCCCCATCCCTGTCCCATTATAACTAATAACTGGCACTGCTTTGAGAGCTAGAGCCTCACTTGAGTTATGTGAACTAAGCCCCTTTACCCCCTCCCCATATATATACTTATCTACACCCTTCCACCAACAGCCCTGCTTGTCCCGCAAGAAATGCAGTCTTTTGCACCCAACACAACCTCAGAACATAAAAACCTAGGTTGAGTAACACTGCCCCTCCCCCATCAAGTGTTATGATCCTAACCACGCGTATAAGTAATGGCCTGAACTGCTGGAGCACTGTATACAGCTGACTGTTATCTAATTAAGTTGGATCATAAAGAACAATCAAGCAAGAATGGTCTCTGAGGGAAATAACCCATGAGTGCACTGCCGGGGCTCCATCGCCTCAGGTTGCAAACAGATTGCAGCGACCAAAGTAATTGGCTATCCACTCCCCATTAAAACAATGAGGCCAACTCCATTACACACAATAAACACCTTAATTTGTGGAAGCAGTGGTAATCACAGCATGCCATAAATCTCTCTAAGCGTCACTTGAACAAGGTCAGGAAAAGCCACAAACTTGTGAAGGCGAATGGGGTTGTTTGCTGCTCAGTGGTTTTAGTACTCAACTGTAGCCAGTGCCCTTAGCTCTTGGCCTGCACCAGTCCTAAACACCCAGGGAAATGGAAAGCTAAGACAATGCTCAAATGTCTCAGTGGTCGGGTCAAACATCTCAACAAAGGAAGATATACAATTAGCCCTTTTGCAAGGGTACAAAATGCAGACCCCCACTGTTTTGTTTATCTGTTTTTTCATCTATTTATTGAAAACGTCAGAGAATACCTTTGAGCACAGGTTCTCATTTACAAAGGTTCCACGTCAAATACACAGTCACAAAAAAACATTACAAGTACAATTGTCTTTTGAGGGCATATGCCTTCTTCACCTGAACAAACTGACACAACAACGGGCTTTGGAGAAATGGCCACAGCCATGTATTTATTGATAAAACTAATTGTCCAGATATACAATTGCTAGCGTGCTGTACGCAGCTAGGTAGCCTTAGAAGGAATCTAGCTCCCCATGGAGCACTAGATCGTTGATGGTCGACCCTCCTTCCCTTCCAGGAGAGGGCTGCCTTACCATCAACCCGGACCCTGCGAGGGACAACAGCCTCTGGGGCATAAGGGATGACTCTGTGACTGGCTGTGGCTAGCTCCTCCCCCATCAGAGGATTCACCATGCTGCAGGACCCTGCCCAAAGAGGTTGCCCTCCGGACGCCATCCATCAGGCCCACCCTCCTGTCAGCCTTAGGGAGATCTGGCTGGTCAAGACACTTAATCCCCTGTTATCCCCTCCCACAGCATTCCAAAACTATCAAGCCGCCACAATGTGAGTTTCACCACTCACCCCCCTCAAGCACCTCACGCCAATACTCTCACCACTGCCCACTGTATGACATTCAAAAACAAGTCTAATCCTTTCTCTGATAGGTGTACACCATCTCTGCTATACAGATCAGGCTCTTTCACAGACACTCCTAGATGCGCTGCTATGGACCCCCCCCCATGGAATCCATAATTGGTCTCATGGCCGCATTCTGCAGTCAGCGCACCTTCTCTATTGCCCTAATGTTCCGGGCGTGCCGCCACTGCTGCTGCTGCACCATGTCTGACCAAATTATATGCACCTGGGGCCACCATTGCTTCACTCTTGCCAGGTTCTGCCTGACCATCTCCTTAAGATCCCTCACATACATAACCCCCAGATCATTTCCCCCCAAGTGAAGGACTAAAACATCTGGCTGTCCCCCCCTTGGGCTTTTGTTTGCAGTGTTGCGAGCAACTCATTCCATCGCATCCCACGCTGCCCCAACCAATGCATCTCTGCCTTCTAGGGTGCCAGGAACAGATTCTTTCCTACGGGATACTGCCTCGCCCTGCGAGCTGCCCAATGGATGTATGAGTGCCCACAAATCCAGAACTGCTCTGCTCGGGCCGCAACACCTGTCCAAACAAAGCAAAAGAGTGTTATAACATGTGTGGCCTTATGTACCTTTCAAAAGCCTGTGACTTCCATCTACCAAATGCTTGTATTGCCCCATCTGCTAAGCCTTCCGCCCTGGAATGTGATGTTGCTCCAATCCTAAAGGAGTGTGTGTTGTAGTGTTCTGCCGGGATGCCCAGCTGTCTCAAGGTGTTTTGCAACACATGCCTCAACTGGTACATTGTTAGGGGGCCACCCTCTCCATGACAGAAGAAGGCCCCCCCCATTGTCGGGAGCTGAGTTATATAATCCTGTACCCATGCCTCCACATCCCACTGAAGCCCGTGGGGCACCCCTAGCCAGCACCACCACCCATGGGCAAGCTGATCGGTCTTGCTTTTATGGAAGTGGACAAAGATTCCAGACATTGTGACCTCCACATCCGCCTCTGCCAGCGCTACTGGTCTCCCAGTAGCCTTGCTAGGCTGCACAACACTACCAGGTATGCTGTCCGGAACAGCCTTGTCTCATCAGGGGATGAGCATACCTTAGGCAACTCGTCCCAGATCTGCTTGAACATGGCAGGGCTGATAGGTCATCTGTTGTCCGTACCCCTCAGGGTTGCCCGTGCCCAACCTCCCAGCATCTTCCTAAGGGAAAATGCCCTTGTAGAATCAGGGAAGCCCTTGACTTTCTGGAACCAGGCAATGCCAGTAATGTGCTGTTCGACTGTTGCCCGGTGACCCCTGCACGTTTTTTGATCAGCACGTATTCACACAGCTGTGCAACTGGGATTGGCCATGTCGTTGCCTACCCTTGAGCGTGTTGGACTTCCAAAAAACAGTTGACTCCCCTCTGGTACTCTATACGCATCCTAGGTGTAAGGGCATTCTCAATCAACTCCCAGGCCAATAGAATGGTGGGACTTCCCTGGGCTGTTGGTCTGCTGCTGGTGCCAGTTCTCGGAACCTCTTCCACTGTAGACGAGAAAGAGTGTCAGCAATGCCATTTTCAATACCTGGAACATGCACTGCCCTAAAGGTAATATTCAACATCAGACACTTGAGGACAAACACCCACATGAGGTTGCCCATCGAGCCCTTGCCCCCCCCCCAACTGTTTGTTGATGGCATACACCACTCGGGTTTTGTCCAACCTGAATGTGATGTGCTTCTCCTGCAGCACATCCCCCCAGACCACCAATGCCATGACAATGGGGAAAAATTCCATCACCATTATCTGCCTCATGATGCCTTGTCTGATCCACCCTAGAGGCCACTGTCCTGCACACCACTTTCCTTGCAGGTAAGCCCCAAAGCCCAAGCCCCCCGAGGCATCTGTGAATTCTAATTCTTCACTGGACATCAGCACCGGCCACATCGACACCCCACTGAAGCCTTGCAGAAATGTCTGCCAAATGCCTAGGTCTGCCCAAATTGCCGCTGTGACCCGGATTCTATGGTGCGGTTTTGTACAGCCCGCCCCAACACCTGCCAGGCGCCTTATGAATGTCCTGCCCATGGGCATTACCCGGCAGGCGAAATTGAGATGGCCCACTAGTTGCTGGAGCTCACGTAATGTGACTTTCTGCGCCTTCATCACCGCGTCCAGCCGGGTGCACAAGGCCACCAGCTTGTCTTGGGGGAGCCAGAACACTTGCTCCCTCGTGTCAATCTTGATCCCCAGGAAGGAAAGCCTTGTGCATGGCCCTTCCATCTTGTCCTGGGCTAATGGTACACCCAGCTCGGTGCACACATCGTGGAATACCACCATGATATGCGCACATTGCCCTGAACCGGCCCTCCCCACAAACAGAAAGTCGTCCAAATAATGAACCATGTGGTCGACTTTGGCTTTCTGTGCCGTGGCCCAGAGCAGAAATGTGCTGAATTGCTCAAAAACCACACATGCCACCGTACACCCCATGGGCATGCAGTTGTCCATATAATAGTACCCATCAAATTTCATGCCCAGTAGCTCCCTATCTGCCGGAAACACCGGCAACAGCCAAAATGCTGATTCTATATCAGCCTTCCCCAGCAATGCCCCTGGCCCGCCCGATGCACCACCTCCACTGTCCTGTCGAATGACGTGTAATACACAATGGTGTCGACTGGGTTGATGTAAGCATTGACTGATTCCCCTTTCGAGTATGACAGGTGGTTTATCATTCTGAACTCACCTGGCACCTTCATGGGAACTAGGCCAATGGGTGACACCCTGAACCGTGGGCAAGGGGGAGAGGAGAAGGGGGCGCTGATCTGACCCATGGCCAGTACTTTCAGTAGTTTGCCCTGCACGACCGCAGGTCGCTCCTTGGCAGAACATAGGTTGTCAGCCTCGTATGGGCCTTGGTAAAGTATACGGAACCCTTCCCTGAAACCATCCGCCAAAGAGCAATCGGCCACCCTGTCTGGGTAGTTGATCAACCACCCTTCAATAATTTCAGCCTTGACCTGTATTGCCAGCCTTTTTCCCTCCCTTCTGAAAGGGACAAAAATTGTCTGCCTTCCCTGCCCCTGTCACCTTCCCACACTGTTGAAACGAGTGTGGTTTCCCGCACGCCATACACTCGTGCTTGTATCGACAACGATCAGTCTTGCATAACCCCTGGTTGTAGCTGAAACAACACCCTTTCCTGCCCCCCTTTTTCCCCATTGATCACCTTTTTTTTGGTGATGGGGGGCGCCTCACCGGGAAACCACTGTCTATGTGTTGAACCCTTCCCCCCAAATCGATCATCCACAGCAGCGGGAGGTCCAAGACCGCCCACGATCATGCCGTGTCCATCTGTTTTCTCCTCTGATACTCATCATATTCTAACCACCCCCTGCCTGGCTTACAAGCGTGCATGGTCATTATTCTATTAAAGTATACCCACAATCCATCAGCTTTCCCCGGGCTGCCCTGGGTAAGGATCCCTGCGTAAATTGTGAACCCTGCAGCCCAGTTCTCCCACGTCCGCCTCACAGTTGCTTTCCTTTTCTGTTCAATTCCGTCGTCCCCCTCCTTGTCTTTTTTTTTCCGGCTCTTTTGGCCGGTTCAGAAGGGCAAAGATGTCAACGTATTCTCCGTTGATTATCTGTTGCCTCACCTTGTCCGGCAAGTGCGACCCAAGGGGCTGTGCTAGGGATAGAAAGCTCACTGACCCTTGATCTGGCCTTGGTGGTGGTGCAGATGCCATTACTGCTCCGGCGTCCCCAATCCCTGCTACGGCCGGGGCCGCCTGGACCACTCCTGGCCGCGCCCTATTTGGGTCCACCAGTAATTCCAGCAACCAGTCAAGCTTCTGCTCCACACCTGATCAACCCAGGTTTCCCGCTGGAGGCCACGTGTTAGGCTCCCCCCACCCTTGGGGTATAGCCGTGGCCATACCCCCGAGCCCTCCCACTGCTTGGCTGACCCAACCCCCGAGGACTGGCTGCTGTGGGACCCATGGCCCGGCACTCCCAGCTGAGGAGTTTGCTTGTAGCAGGTTGGGTTGACCCTGCCCCAGTTGCTCACGATTCCACAAGCTCGCCTGCAGCAGTGCTGGCTGGCCCGCTGGAAGTCCCCCGGCAGACCCAGGCTTAGGGGAGCTGATGCCTCCGTTTCCTTCCTGTGCCCTACCAGCACCTTTTTCCTGGCCTCCCACTCTCTGCCCCGTTTCGGCTGGCGCCCCCTCTTCCTGTTGGGGGCACCACCACTCCCAAGTAGAGCCCTCAACTCCTCAGCTGACAGCTGATCCAACTCTGGCATACCCGCTATTTGGTCCGCTGCTGCTGCTCTTTGATCAGCCCTCTTCCTTTGTGCTTTTTTCTGAGGAGGAGGAGGAGGGTGCACCAGTGTTTCATCTGGACTGGGCTTCAGCTTCTCTGGCTCTTGCCTGGATGTGCCCGGCACCTCCGCCAGAGACACAGGTTCAGCAGGCAGGGTCAGCGGTGCCAGGTTCTCTGGCTGCTTCTCCGGGTTGGCTTCCTCTGGGTTCTTGGGTTCTGGTGGGGGCAGTAGCCCCAAAGGTCCTGCTCCCCCATCTTCGCCCTGCTCCCTGATCAGCGCCTCCCACCATGCCTTACCCTTGCCTTGTACGAGGGCAGCCAGCTGCTGTTCAAGATCTCCATTCATCTTCATGATATGCCTGCAAACAAACAAATCACGGCCACTCTCCCCTTGTAGTGCTTAAGCTGATGTTGCTGCCACCAACATGGGTCATTGACCGTTGGACAGTTTAAGTTTTTTTTTTTTTTTAATAGTTAGTACTTGCTCCTGGCAACCTAGGAGCCCCATAATGAAGTTAGTCAGGCCCACGCTTTATGCCAGAAAGGCCTGTGAAAACCCTCAAATAATTTTAATCTTAGCAAACCATCAGACTCACAATGCCAAATATAAACCCATAACATAATGTTTCTAAACACAATAAACTTACTGAGCAATCTATCAGGTGTAATAAGCACTTACAGGTTGTAAATTTTGACTCATTGCAACCCCTTGCTTTATTTGTTAGGGTGGGATGTTAATACCTTGCTGGCATTCAAGAACCGCTTTCAATCTTACTGAGTAACTGCGCCCAGATATGGGTACAGTAACTACCCCTAACGCCAGTTACCCTACCTCTAGACTGCAGCCAGCTCATGAATTGCTTGATTCTAAAAGTGGTAGCCCAGTAAACTTTTACCCTAAATATCTCCCAATAAACCACTTGCTCTCTTCTTACAGTTGTCCAGTTGGCCAGCTGGAGGGGCCTGCAAGGTATCCCAGACCTAGGCTCTAGGTCTGATCCCCCCACCAGGCCATTCGTTCTACAGGCCCAATCCAGGCCCTCACCTCTTGTTTGCTGTGACAATAAATGACCTTACTAAATTACTTTAAATTGATAAGAAACGCTAGAAACAGCTAAAAACTACAACACAGTCCTAATTCTGATTATTTAGATAAACTGTCCAGCCATCCGGCCTCCAGGCTGCCCCAACCCCACTCTTTTCTGTAATTAATCAATCAGCAACATTAGCCGGTCCTGTAAAGCATCTGTGTTTCTTGTGGCAACCAGGACCCCAAAGTGACTGATTAATATCCTCAGTAACAAATTTCCCCTGCTGAAATTCTAGTCTCTTCCTCTGCTTTCCCCACTGGGAGTTCTTTTTGTTATATGTGTAACCCCCAGGTGGTGCTATCCCAAGGGCTACTACCCCTGCCTGCTTGACTACTGACAGGTTGAGGGGCCTAGGTTCTATGGTGGGTGCCTCCACCCAGAGGTCAGGGTTTGTAGTGGCTAGACTAGCTTGATCACAGCTCTCTGGGACACCGTGACCCCCTTTGAGTCCCTCTAGTGGCTCACACAGTACACAGGAGTTACAGCCCCAATGCCCCACATATACACACTGTTCACTCATAAAGTGCCACTTAACCTCGAGACTGATTCTGCAGCACGTCTCTGAGGACCCCCTGTAAAATAAGGTTAAACAACATACACAGCAAAATACAATACTGTTTCCATAAGTACCAACACCACAGACAGTATATAGTATAACAACAACAAATCTGATTTATTTAGGGGACAGTAACACGGCAGGGGGAAATCAGGTTAATTGGTGGCATTAAATCACAGTACTGTGCACACATACAGGGTCTGAAAAGTCACACTCTGGGTACCCAGGTTGGGGGGGGGCTAGCCAGGTCCGTTGCTCGGGGTTGGCTGGCAGCTGCAGATGGATAGGGCCCTGTAGGAGAAAATATATGCACAACACCCAATTGTAATCTGGAGCCGGATGGCTCAGTCCATGAAGCAGTGAAACAACAAGAATTAGATGACACACTTATGACTGAAAACATGCTGCAGGAAAATACCCTGATTTATACTCACAGTACCCAAGCTGAGGACCGGATGGTGGATGTTCTTCTGGATTGCCAGAACAACAGGGCATGGAGACAAGGTCCTTGTGACTGGACCCCACTGCAGTTGATAGCAAACAGATTCACTCCGCGACAAGCTGGGGTTTGCTTCCAGCTTCAACACACAGCACACAGTACAGGGGATTTGAAATAGCGATTCCCCACAAGCACTACGCACATTCATATGTAAAAGGAAAGTACTATACCAGGCAGGCTGCTCCTTGATCCAGATCGCACTTACTGCAAAACATCCAGGAGCACACACAGCAGCTTCAGTTCCTGACAGACCAAGAGCGATTCAGCAATTTCTCCAGTCTTCTACAGGGTGAGCCTGGTTTCCACACTTCTGGTGCTTCTTTCTACTCACAACGGCTGCAGGCCGAACCTCAGGGCCTCATACACCCTTACCGCACGAAACTATACATCGCAGAAGCAGAGTTCCTTCTCTCTTCACCGTCACAACTGATCTGAATTTTCCAGTAACAGAGCAGGGCATTTCCTTTAGCTCCACACCATTCTGTTGGCTTATTCGGCTGTCACTCACAATAAGACTCCCTCTGTTGGTGAAAAAAGGCGCCAAGGTCAAAACTACATTTCCCAGAGTCACTGCCCATACAATCCCCTTGTGGCTGGCTCAACATTGAGAGTCCAAGTTCCGATTCGCCCGCAGGCTCCATTTTAAGGTCTCCCTATCATCCTGATTGGTCCAAGTCAGGAGTTCAGGACCAAAATGAAAGAGCTACACTGAAACAGTTTGTGCTGAAATGAAGACAGGTTAGACAAACTATATTTTCTCAGTCACTCCAAATGATTTCTAGCTAATAGTTATATCTTTCAACAAGGCTCCCTCTGCACATGTAGTGACGGCAGAAACGGAGTGAATTGACAGCAGCTCAGGCGGGATTCGAGCATTAAATACACAGTCCCCCCATATAAACTAATTAAGTCTGCAAGCAGACAGCTCTTAAAGAGACAGTACATGGAGGCTCAACTAGCACTCACTTGGAACCACATTTAAACAGCTCAGACACCGAACACCATCCAGACTTGGAGCATTCAGGAAAGCTCCTGGAAGACTTTTGGAAACCCCCATTTGCAGGGGGGTTACATAAGTAAAGTCCTCTGTGAGTGCACCTAGCCCCCAGAGGACAACAGGATGAACAACCAAAAGATTAGAGCTTAGAAAAGCTGTAACATGCACTTCAGGCTATTAAATCTCCCACTGCTGCAGCCTTGCTCTGATGTCAGCTGCAGGGGATTCTGGGATTTGTAGTTACAGCAAATGTCAGTTTGGGGATCAGCAGAATCAGTCTGATAGTCTACTATACTGCAATAAACAGTAAGAAAAAAAAGGAGTTTTTGCACACAGAGTGCAAGTTGGGAGCAGCCCCCACAGTTGGGTGTGGGGTCCTTGGTGCTGACTGTTCCCCTTTAACAACAGGATCTGCAGCTGGCCCATAGGTACAGCGCTATTGCTACTGCTCAAGATGCTAGTGATCCAGGTTCAGGAACCAGCTCAAGTCATCAGAGGGCTGGTCGGAGGAGGAGGAGGAGGAGGAGCAGGATCAAACACCTCAGAGTATGCTCTTCTCCTTGGGGAGGAAGGATATACAGACCTCGTTCCCGCTACTGCAACCTGGGTGACCACAGGTGGCGGTACAAGTTGAGCTGCTGAACAGGGAGGAGAGATGTTGATGGAGCTCTGACACACACTGGCACACACCTGAGTGTGCACACATCAGCTAGTACAGAATGTCAGCATCCTATGGGGAGGGGAAGGAAAAAATAGGAAGCTGGCCCCACTCCACAGGCCCCACATGGTCAACTGAGATGCCCACCTCCACATCAGGCACAACATCTGGCAGGGGATACTGTCCATCCTGTCAGCCGCACCTAGGGGGCAAGCCAGGGAGGAAGAGGAGATAGGCAAAGTCAAGGAGAAGATGGGTGATGGGCCTTGGCGTGGCATGGCTGAAGATGACAGATGGGGTATAGTGAGGAAAAACAAAACCAGCAAAATCTCCAGAATGGCTTCTTAGACCATGCCTGAAAGGGTTTTTGCTATTGTTCTAATTTTTCATCCTTCACAGAACATCTGGTCCTCTGTTGGAGTTATACCACCCAACCACGAAAACCCTGTCTCCAGCAAACCCCATGATTTATCCCTCATGAAGGGCCCTCAGAAGGCAACAGACTTCCCCTTTGGGGACAGATACATGAAGCCAGTGGGGGGTCCAGGGCCCAAGTGGGCCATCGTCCAACAACGGAGGATGATTTTGTTCCTTGTTAAACAAAGCCCGATGGGACGCCAGTGGAGAGCGCTCCACAGAATGCATGCATGCATGCACACGCTGATCTGTGCCAGCACAGGCAGCCAGCCAGCATCCCCTCTCACACATCAAAGGGCACCAGCACATGAAGCCAGCTAGCAGCTCCTCCCAAACACACCGATGGGCACCTGTGCATGGAGCCAGCCAGTCAGCACTCCTCCCTTACATATGCTGATGGGCACCAGTGCAGTGAGCCAGCCACTGGCCTCTCCCAGATGTGCCAATCAGCACCATTGTATTAAGCCATCCAGAGGCCCCTCACACACATCCTAATGAGTACCAGGGTAGGGATCCAGCCAGTGGCCCCTCCCACCCATGCCAATGGGCACCATTGCACGAAGCCATCTACTGGCCCCTCCCAAACACGCTGATGGGTGCCAGCGCATGAAGCCAGCCAGTGCCCCCCACACACACACAACGATGGGTACCAGCACAGGAAGCCAGCCATTGGGCCCCTTCACACACACTGATGTGTGCCAGTGCATGGAGCCAGCCAGGACACACACACACACACACACACACACACACACACACACACACCAGTGGGGGCCAGCCAGCAGATGAGCTAGTGCCCCATCCCCACACAGACTGATAGGCACCAATGCATGGTGCCAACCAATGCCCCCCACACATGCCAGTGGGTGCCAATGCAGGAATCCAGCCAGCAGATGCCTCCACACACACTGATGGGGCCAGCCAGCAAACCCCTCCCACACACAACAGTGGGTGCCAGTGCGTGGAGCCAGCCAGTGGCCTCCTCCCACACATGCTGATGGATGCCAGTGCATTAAGCAAGCCAGTGGTCCCCTCCACCCACGATGATGGGCGCCAGTGGAGGGAGCCAGCCAGCAGACCTTCCCACACATGCCGATGGGCACCAGTGCATGGAGCTAGCCTATACCCCCCACACGCTGAAGGAAGCCAGTGCATGGGGCCAGCCAGTGGTCCCTCCCACATATGCAGAAGGGCACCAGTGCATGGAGTGAGCTGTGTACCCCACATACATGCCAATGTTCACTAATGCAGGAAGTCAGTCAGTGGCCCCTTCCCACACACATCAATGAGAGCCAGTGCATAGAGCCAGCCAGCAGCCCCCCCCCCGCCGCACACCCAATGAGCATCAGTGCATGGAGCCAGCCAGCGGCCCCCTCCCACACCCATAGATTGGTGCCAACACATGGAGCCAGTCAATTGTCCCCTCCCAAAAACATTGATGGGTGCCAGTGCTTGGAACCAGCCAGGTGACCCCCTCCCTCTCACACTGATGGATGCCAGTGTGTGGATCCAGACTTTGTGCCCCGAATGCCAATGGGAGCCAGAGCATAGTGCTAGCCAGTGACACCTCTCACATGCACAGAGGGGTGCCAGCTCTTGGAACCAGCCAGCACACCTCACACACATGCTGATAGGCACCATGCAAGGAGCTAGCCAGCGGTCCCCTCTACCCACAGCGATGGACGCCAGTGCAGGGAGCCAGTCAGTAGCCCCTCAAACACATGCCAATGGGCACCAGTTCAGGGATTCAGACAGCAGCCTCCCACACATGCCGATGGGTGCCAGTGCTGGAGCTAGCCAGCGGCCTCCTTCCACACACACTGATGGGAACAAGTGCACAGAGTCAGCCAGCACCCCCCACACGTCAACAGGAGCCAGTGCATGGGGACAGCCAGCGTTCCCCTCCCACACATGCCGATGTGCGCCAGCACATTGAGCCAGCCAGCACCCACCCACACACATGCCATTGGGAGCCAGCAGCCCCTTCCACACATGCTGATAGCACCAGTGCAGGGAGCCAGCCAGTGGCCCCCTCCCACACATGCCAAGGGTGCTAGTGCATGGGGACAGCCAGCAGTCCCTCCCACACATGCAGATGGGCCCCAGCATATGGAGCCAACTACTGCCCCCTCCGTACAAGCCAATAGGCGCCAGCATATGGAGTCAGCCAGTGACCTCCACACACATGCCAATGGGCGGCAGTGCAGAGAATCAGTCAGTGGACCCCTCCACACACACCGATGGGGGCCAGCACAGGTAGCCAGCCAGCAGCCCCCTCCCACACATGCCGATGGGGGCCATCACAGGGAGCCAGTCAGTGGCCCCTTCCCACACACGTCAATGGGGGCCAGCGCATGGAGACAATCAGCAGCCCCTTCCCTTGTCACATATGGCTGTTTTGTTTAAGAGACTCACTAATAACGACTCCTAGGCCTGAACCCATGCCATCCAATACTCTGTTCTGAGATTTTTGTTCCCTAAGTGCATCACTTTGCACTTCTTAGCATTGAATTTTGGTTTCTATACTTTGGACCAATTTTCCAGCCTTTGTAGGTCTCTGCAATTCCCTTATCCCCTCCATGTTGTCAACTCTACCACAGAGTTTAGTGTCATCTGTGAATAAACACAACCTACCTTGGGTTTCCTCTCCCATGTTACTGATGAACATATTGCAGAGGACTGGGCCCAGGACAGATCACTGTGGTACTCCGCTGGTGACCTCACTTTCCTCTAATCTGACCCCATTCACTACAATTCTCTGCTGTCTCCTCTCCAACCAACTCCCTACCCACTTTACTATTTCCTTAGCTGTTCACAGATCCCTCATCTTCTTCAGCAGTCTTCTGTGTGGCACCTATGTCAAATGTCTTGCTGAAGTCAAAGTGGAGTAAGTCTACTGTATGCCCCTGGTCAGATTCCCAGGTTACCCAGTCAAAGAATACTATCAAGTTAATCTGACAAGACCTCCCTCACGTACTGTCCTGAAGTCTGTTTTTCTTGAGGTATTCCACTAGGTCCTCTTTGACTAGTGTCTCCATCAGATTGCCTATCACAGAGGTAAGGCTGATGTGTCTATAGTTTCACAGCTGCTCGTTGTCCCCTCGCTTATGCAGCAGAACTACATCTGCTATTCCCCAGTCCCTGGGAACTACCCCTTCCTGCATACTGCTATTTTATAACCCCACCAGGGGTTTGGCTAACACGGATGCCCATTTCTTTGGTACCCTCAGATGCATCCCATCCGGCCCCATGGCCTTGTTTACCGTGAGGGCTGCTAACCCTTTTCTAACTCTTTGGCTAGTATATTTCTGCAGCCTCATTTCTGGGACCCTCTGTCAGCTGCCTTTATCCCACTCTGGGAAGGACCCACTGTTCTCCCTAGTGAATACCGAGCAGAAACAGTCGTTCAGCACAGCTGCTTTCTACTCATCATCCTCTAGTACCCTTCCCCCCTCTTTTAGCCTGACAATTCCCCTCCCAGCTTTCTTTTTCCCCCTTATATATCTAAAAAAAACTGTTTCCTTCCCTTGACCCCCTCTGCAATACTCAATTCTGTACCTGCCTTTGCAGTTTTGACTGCCCTCTTGACCTCTCCAGTTTTTTCCTGATATTTGTCCCATTCTTCATCCCTCGGCTTTTCTTTGTACATTGTAAAGGCCTCTTTTTGGCTCTCACTGCCTCCCTGACCCTTTCAGAGAACCAAACTGGTCTCCTCTACTTCTTTCTCTTGATAACTGCTCTCATGCATGTTTTTGTCACTTTGAGAATGGCCCCTTTTATAACCCCCATCTTTCTTCTACTCCTCTGACGCTGTCTACCCCAGCTAACTGGCCAGGATTAATTCCCTCACTTGGTTAAAATCCAACCTTCTGAAGTCTAGCACCTTTGCCTTAAAGGAGAGCCTACTGGTGCCCAGGGCCATTGAGATCCAAACAGTACTGTGGTCATTGGACCCCAATGGTTCCCCAACCCACACTCCACCTATTCTTTCTGAGTTGGTGAGTACCACATCACGAATAGCAGATTGTCTAATGGGATCCCTGACCTCCTGCACCTGCACACTGTCCTGCACAGTATCAAGCAGGACCTAGCTCCTGCAGCTCCTGGCTGCTGGGATGTACCAGTTGATGTCCAGCAGGTTGAGATCCCCTACTACTATAACCTCCTCTTTTGCCACCCCTTTCCTACTTTTGCTCCTAGTTCCTTATCTCTCTCCTCTCTCCTCTCTCCTCTCCCTGTCATGGTGGTCTGTAAACTAGCCCCCCTGCAAAGTTTCCTACCCAATGACTCTGTGAGCTGTACCCACAGTGATTCTACATCCTCTTTCCTTCCAATGGGTGCATTCTCTACTGCCTCTATTCCTTCCCTGACGTAAATGAACACCCCACCCCCTCTACCTATCCCTCTATCTCACCTGTATAAGTTGTACCCAGGGATCACCAGGTCTCAGTCATTGTTCTCATTGGCCCAAGTTTCTGTAACAGCCACTAGATCTAGCCCAGAGTGTGTCACCTGTGCCTAGAGTTCACTAATTTTATTACCCATACTCCTGGCACTGAGGCACACCACACTCCAACTTGCTGTCCTGTCCCTCTCGGTTCTTGACTGACTTCCCCTATCACAGGTCCCTGGTATCCATGGTGTCTTGTGTTTTTCCTTTTGTAAGCCCCCCAGCTCCGTTGGGCTTACTGGTTGGTGGCTCCCATTTCCCCCGTTGTCCTCACCGCCGCATTGCCAGAGTCAGGATGAGTCCCCAAGCCTCCATCCAACCCCTGCTCATTTTCCACTGCAAAGTGGGGCTGGAGGAGCAAAGCCCCGGTGCTGCCAAGCTGGATCCCTGCTACTATGCGGGCCGGCAGTCCGCACATGCGTGGTGCACCTATCTGGTCTTACCACCTCGGTGGCCAAAGTAATGCCTCTCCAGTGCTCCTGACCCCCGTGTTCATCAAAGGGGGGAGTCTGGACACATGGAGGAGGTGCCAGAGAAGCCCCAAATATGTTTAGTTAGAAGTGCCAGTGAGCTATTTAGGCTGTTTCATAAATATTATTATGGGGGCACATGAATATTAATGAGTGTCCTGCTGCCTGAGGGTATAGTTCTGCGGCAGCAGTGACCGGCTCCCTGTTGAATAAAACTTTAAAACTCTGCATGTGGGTGGAAGGGTAGAGGGGATTATATTGAACTCTGGGGGTAATAAATGTTAATAATGTTATTTGTGGCTGCAAGTTATATGTACAAGTTGGGACTCTGTTTGGACTGTAAATGCAGAGCCATGATGTTACCTTTAGCCCACCCTACACAACCAAACAGGGGCTAGGATTTTTCCAAAGGACTCTTGGGACTGAGAATGAGGATTTTCAGGGGAAAAAGAGGGACAGTTCTTGGTGTCAAGAATTCTAAGGACCAATAGGATGTCAAGCCAGCCAAACAAATATTAATTTGGCTTGATGGGCAAAGGTGTCAACCAATTGAAAAAGGCTGATTCAGAAATGATGAAAGGGACTGATTTTGCCCAGGGGGAAGAGTTCTGTGGAGGTTTGGAGAGTGAGTGACTGCTGTGGGCTTGCTAGACCAGCAGGCCTGTAGTTTTCCAAAAGGCCTTGCCTGGCCACAGACTGGACAAGCTGCAGAACGCCTGGAAAGATACCTATTCCCCTTGAGAAAAAAGCTGGACTGGGAGAAGTTTTCCAGGGTGAGAATTGAACCTGTGCCTTTGGGAATTTGCGATAAAGCCTTTGGAGAGCTGCTGTTCAGATTGGAACCCTTGGCTGTGAAAAGGGGAATCCGCAGCTCGAGAGAGAGAGATACTGTGGCGATTTGCTGCTAAAAAGTGGTGGACTCTCCTGCAGTGCAGAAAGAGCCCTCTGAGTGTGGCAGCTGAGAAGCAGAGACTGCAAAGATCAGAGCCTAAAGCCATAATTCTGCAGCTGGAAAAAAAAGTGTTCTGCAAAGTCATATTTCCCCTCGGTGGGGTCAGAGCCCTAGAGACTGCTGCGGTTGCAAGGCTTAGTAAATTGTGTGTACTGGGAAAAGAGACTGAGCTAATTTCCCAGTCCCTGTGTTATTGTATCGGAGGGAAGTGTGTGCCAGCCAATAATTTGGGGAGCTATTCAGCCTGTTTTTACCCAGAACGAAGAGGAGACCACTGGCGAGGGAGACGTCGAGAGGCCTGCCAGATGAACACCACATACAAAGGTCCCTGGTGGGGTGAAGATTGGAAAGGCCTGGGAGGTGAAGACCAGCATTTTCATCATTTCTTCAGTTGTCTACAGATGTGGCGCGCCACCAACCACTCCAACAGCACGGTACTGTAAAATCAAATATCTGCAAAACCCCCTGTGAACCTACTGAAATGTAAGTACCCCAGGCTGCAGCTTTAAGGAAGTCTTCCTTCAGCTAGCTAACTAGGCAAAGAAATAAGGGGGTTGAGTCCTGGGCTAGACTCTGTTAGAATCCAAGCTGAGCCCAAGCAGAAAGTTAATGTTTTGCATCTGTTTGAATTATTGGGCCCCAACGTATGTTCCCCAGCGTCTTCTGCATCAGCAGTGCGGTACCCACCCAAGGGACTCTAGAGACTCTTGGGAAGCTGCCAGTGGGAAGCTGGACACACCCATAGGTGGGGGGTGGGGATTGTGTGGGGTAAATGTGTTGCTTCTGGTGTTATGCTGTTTTTCTCTCTTATTTCCCCTTTCCCTAAAATAAAAACTGCTAATTGTTAATGCTACATTCTGGTACAGTGATTTATTGTAGAAGGTAGAAATTGTTGTTGTGTGGTGAAGGTACTGTGGGGGCAGCAACTAGTGTTGCTTGGATAGCATCCTAGCAATTAGGATACCACCAAATACCTGCCGTTTGGCAGGATAGTGGATCTGGCTGGATAGCAGCGCTGTCCGACCGTGGATCCGACCCCCCCCCGGATCCAGGTCGGATCCCACATTATCCAATGTTGGATCCCTGGATCCAGTGTCAGATTCCTGGACCTGACATCGGATAATGTTGGATCCAACCTGGGATCCAACCTCCGAATTCAGCTGGATCCCAGGTCAGATCTCACTCGGATAGTGCCGCTATTCGACGGATCACAGTCTGATCTACGGAGGCACTATCCGAGAAACACTAGCAGCAACTATATTTTCCTGGAGGGTGTTAACCTGCAACTTATTTACAGGTATTACCAATCACTACCCCAGGTGTAGGCACCAAACGCACCTGTTGTTCCCGTACCCTTTGCATGCCAAAGAACCTAGGCCGGCCCCCTCGAGGTGTGATCAGACAAGACCAGAGAGCCCCGGAAACAGCCAAGGTGAGTCCCAAAAAAACGGCTGTTACATTTTTTGCTGGTCTGTTTGGTCTACACTGCCTAAACATCTGAACTCGTCCCATTCTGCTACTACTTCTTGTACCCCTATCCCCCATACCTGGGGAAGTCCTGGCTAGGTTCACCACTTCACCTACCTCAACTGTGACTCCCCAGCCCCAGCCTCCACTGCAGTTAGTTTAACTGTCTGCCAATGTAAACATCAAACTTCTGCCCTAACAAACTAGTCCCCTCTCTTGTAAGGTGAAGGCCATCACCTTTAAAGAGTCTCCTGTCTCAAAAGCTCCCTAGTCCCCCAAAATGTGGTACCCCTGTTCTTGGCACCCCTCTTTTAACCACCCATTGAACTCTATGGCAGCTAGGATTCAGTGCAAAGAAGTGCAAAATAATGCACCTGGGAAACAAGAACCCAGGGGAAGAATACACAATGGGTGGGGAGGTAGTAACAACAACAAAAAAGGAAAGGGACCTGGGGGTAATCATATCAGATGACCTTAAGGTTAGCAAGCAATGTGAAAAGGCAGTAGAGAGGGCTGGGGGTATACTGGGATGTATAGGGAGAGGCATCACCAGCAGAAAACAGGAAGTTGTTATCCCTCTGTACAGACAGTTGGTGAGACCCCATCTGGAGTACTGTGTCCAGTTCTGGAGACCCCATCTCCGCAAGGACATAGACAGGATAGAGGCAGTCCAGAGGAGGGCAACTAAAATGGTGCAGGGTCTGCAAGAGAAGCCGTATGAGGAGAGACTAAAGGAGCTTAATATGTATACCCTTGAGGAAAGAAGGGAGAGGGGGGACATGATAGAAACTTTTAAGTACCTCAGTGGAATCAGCAAAGTCCAAGAGGGTAGCATCTTTCAGAAAAAGAGACTTGCAAGAACAAGGGGACACAATTTAAAGATAGAAGGAGGGCGGTTCAGGGCAATGTGAGGAAGTATTATTTCACAGAGAGGGTAGTGGATGCATGGAACAGCCTTCCTGAGGAGGTTGTGGGGTCTAAAACTGTGGGAGAATTCAAGAATGCATGGGACAGACATAAGGCAATTCTTGTGGGGGGGGTAGGAAGAAATAGGCTGTTGGTTAACTAGGATTTGCGGCCTATCCTGTAGGTAGGGAAATGAGCAGACTAGATGGGCCTAGCGGTCCTTATCTGCTGTCAAAGTCTATGTTTCTATGTTTCCTTGATCTCATCCTTCCTCACTCTAACCTCCCTCTTTTCCCTACCCCAGTGAGGATAGGGATGACCTCAGAAAAGGTCAAGGAAGCTGAGGGCTTCTTCGTTCTGTCCCCAGCCTCTGGCAGTGCCACTTTATTGTCTCCACAGGCCAGTTCACCAGATGATTGGTATCTAGGTGTACCAGCACTCCCTTGTTTGTGTCTGAAAAACTGAGTAGTCACTAAATGTGCCATGCTGGAAGGCACAGTTAGCATGGTTCTAACCTGCTGGTGAGTAAGCGCTAATGCTGTCCAGTTCTATATGCAAATCACCAGTCAGTGCCTTGCTCTGTGGCATTTTGGAAGGGTTTTGGAAGGGTTATCTGGTGCGAGTACTTACCCTCACCCACAGCCACACACAAGTACTAAAATAAAACCCAGGTACACATGTACACACAATATGTGAGTGGAGGTAAGTGCTGGCCGCTGTCTTGGGGCCAAATGGGGGGGTCAAATTGCAGCTGGGCATGGAGATTGGGAATGGGGGGGATCCATTACACAACCAGGGAAATCTTATTGACACTGGACATGAGGTGAGGGGTCACTTCGACTACCAGGGGACATGGGATGGGAGGTGGCGTTCCCTTAGACTGCCAGGGAACTCTAGTTGAGACTAGAAATGGGGGTTGGGAGTTACTTTCAGCGTGTTTAGTTTCTTCCCAGCACCAGTGCTGCTGGGGGGGGGCTCACTCCATACATTCCAAGGAGCAAAAGCCTGCTCCTCCTTTGTTAATGAGGCCATAACAGTGGGAAGAAGAGCTGCTAAACTTCTTGAGAACCAGTCCAAGAATATCAGGGTGGTATTCGGCAATAATAAACAGAATACATAGAAAGCCAGAAGAAGCCATGACATGGTGGTCAGTAGAGTTAAGGATGGACACATCCCAGTGGGACTAGAGTAAACTGTGGACATTCACCAACAGCGCTACTTCTGTTGCAGACCTCATGGTATAGCAGTTTAAAATATTTCCCAGTCTGTACCCTGGTAAAACTACACAAAATGAAGAGTGCGGTATACCAACTGCACCATATTACACATGTGGGAATGCTGAAGGTTCCGTGTTACATTTTTCCTGGTAATGTCTGGTTTTGCAAGAATATTGGGACAATATGAAACAATCTCCAGACCCCTTTATTGGGAATGGAAGAACTCCTTCTGCCAGAAGTTTGTGTGACAGGTAACATACACCAGAGACTAACACCTGAAAGCAGAAGACATGCCTTTGCACTGATTACAAATGTTGCCAAAGAAAGATAATATTAAAACACTGGCAGGGCAAACCCCCACCTAATAAAAGAAAAGGGTTGGGAGAAGTTTGGGGGGACATTAAGGTTAGAAAAACAGGCACATGACCTGAGAGGAGCACCCCAGACCTACCAAAGAAAACACAGATAGATAGAAGCCCTCAGCACCATCACAAGTGATAAGAAAGTCTGAGGTTGAGTGTCCTTACACCCCTGGGAAGTGCATTAAAATCCTATGGTACACACCCTGGAGGGGCTTATTACACTTATAAAATTGCTCTAAATAAGTTTCTTTGGGGAGAAAAATTAGATTCAGCACCCGACTGTGCATTTATAGAGATTTAATGCACAGTCGGATGACATCTCTTGGCCAATGAAATTTCTAGATTTTTTCTTGCAGTTTTATTGTCTTTCGGATAAGACGTTAAACCAAGGTCCCATCTGCCTGGATTGGTGGTAGTTCAGGTGGATGTTAAAGATCCCATGGCACTTATCGAAAAGAGTAGGGGAATTTCCCCGTGTCCTGGCCAAATTTCCCTCATTCACTAAAAATACCACCAACAGCTTAATCTGGTTAAAGGTCAGTTGGCATTCATCTGTATCCCCTGCCCCCGGGTCGTGCCTGAAAATAGGCAGCATTTGTCTAGTGCACCTACCCGGTCAACAAAAACTAAATAAAAATAAATAAAATAATAAAAAATTAATAGCAGTAAAGTCACTCTAAAGTAGATCTCCCCAGATATACATTAGACACCTAACAAGAGACCCAATGAAACAAAACAGGACAAAAGACCAGTAGCATGGGAAGAGAGGAGAGCCCACCAGATGCGACCAACTTGCTAAGCAAAGTACCTTATAAAGGTTCAGAAGGTTGAAAGAGCCAGGGCAGAACTTGCATATAAAGGCAAACAATGAGATAAGTGTAATAAAAGGAACTTATAATAGGAGTAATTAAATAGTTAATGTGTATAATAACATCGTAAGGTTAAAAGGTTTCAGTGGAATAATGAAATAATGAATTTACAGTATGTTATCTGCATAGTGTGTTACCCCTACCCCCATCTCCACCTTGTTTAGCTTCAATATAGCCCCCCTCCCTGTCTCCTATATGACCCCTTCCCATATTGACCCCCCTGCTTCACCAAATAAGTGAAATAATAAGTGAAATAAATTGAAGAGTAGCATAACATGGCTTCAGGCAATAAATATATGAACAATGAGCTGAGTATAACATATAGAATAATGGAGAAGGAACTTCACGCACACAAGGCTGTGTTTCTATCGAGGGTGTTGATGACATCATAGACCTTGAGAGGTCCCTATGATGTCATCAACCCCCAATATGGAAACACAGCCTTGCCTGTGGACAGTTCCCTATCTGTTATTTTATATAGTAGTGTATATGGTTGTCTGTTTTAAAAAAGAAATGTAAAATTTTTGCTGTTTTTTTTCATCTGTAAATTCTCCCCACCAGTACTATCTCCCCTGACTCCATCTGCTGTACCCTCTGCCCTACACGCTTGCTCGCCTTATTCTAAGAAGGCAGAATTTTGGCAAGGATCCTTTCTTCTTCACAGGAATCAATCAATCAAATCTTTATTTATCCAGACAAACATCGTTGAGCAAAGCTCATTTGCAAGATGGACCTGGTAAGGTCAAGGCTCAGTTACATAAAAAATATAGTACAAGTCAATGAACACAACACAATGAGGAAACCGATAATACAGGATATAATAGCATCGAGGATACCAACACATGGATATATACAATTATGTAAAATCTATTGACACCAATTTACATATTTACATGAAATAAGGAATAGGCAGAGCATGAATTTTGGTTGTGGAGTGAGAATATGTGGTGATTTAGGTATTAAGTATAAGGGGGTTTGTCAGAGGTGTAGGAATGGACGGTGTGCGGTCTGGGCGGAGGAGGGGGCAGTGCTGTGTACTCTAAATGTTTAAAAATGTCAAAGAAAAAATCAGACACTGAAAATGTTGTCTGGGTAATATGTAAATCTAACCCCTCCCCCCATACAAGGCAGGGAAAGATGTAGCCTACCTTACTGGCGTCTTCAATCACATGTGCGCTCTCACCTTCACCCACAGAATCTGGATTCTCCCCCGAATGCTGGCATACCGGATCAGGAATGTCACACTGCACATCAACCATCTCTTGAGCCTCCAGAGCCCCTTGGTCCCACCAAGGGCGGGGTGGACATTTCATCTGAAATCAAACTTATGAGAAATTAATTTAGCTGCAAAGAAAGGGGGAAAAAGGTTTCCATTTGATTAGCTTCACCCCTCAGTTTAAATAAAGCACTCACCACTACTATTATTCTCCCAACTAGCTTCTTTATTTAGCTCCTGCAAAGCAAATGATTCCCAGCAATGCAGGGGTCACGTACTTCATTCAAATAAATAAGGCAGCTCTGTGAGGCTAATCAAAACTTTTACAAACATACTGGCTGGACATTTAGAACAGCAAACACAATGGACTTAAGGCAGTAAAACAAGCAAGGATTCTTCTACTCTCTCTATCTTGGATGCTTTACCCAAAGACCTCCCGACTCAGATCCCTCAGTCTCCTGGCTTTCTGGATCTGGTAAGCCAAACTCTTTTTCTCTCTACTGCCAGGTTACCCACTCTCTCAATGGCACTGGTCATCGCCCAAACTCTGGCATAGAAAAGCAGGTTGTTTTCCCAACCTGGACCCCTTAGCACTGACCCATGCCACAAGGGGTACCAGGATGTTTTCCTTATGACCCAGGTCCCGTAACCCACTGGAGCCTGGCTCTGTACTGGTGCTATCCTCTCAGCACCTGCTCCTTCATTAGGCTCAGCCTCTATCTTCACAGCTCCACTGGTGCAGCGGCCCCAAAACACGCACTGCTCCAGTACTCTAGCCCCATACACTGTCTGTCCTGTCACTGGGAAGTCCCCAGGCACTGCTACCACCCAGGTCTCTCCAAAGAGCCTCCCTTCACAGAAATAGTGGCCCAAGTCTGCTTCGCTTCCAGTTGACACTTTTCCTTCTTCGGGGGGAGGGGGAATCACTGCCAGGCCCACATCCCCTCAGCACCTCCTGGGCTTGCGTTAAGTTCCTTTATGCACTGGCACCCTGGGACCTGCTCTTCCAAGCAGGCCCCCATGTTTGGGTGAAGGGCCTCCCGGATCCCTCTACCCCCCAGGCTGCTCTGCCACACCAGGTACAAGGAAGAGCCACTGCCTCCGGCTTCACCGTTGCACAGCCTGTCATGTAAAAGTGGCTTGAGACAAATGTGTTAAACGGCACCTATTCAAGTGATTTAAAACAAACACGTAGATCACTTACATCTTTGGGACTTCCTCAAGGCACTTTTCCAAATTTTAATCAGTTCACCCTCCAGGAGGGAAGGGACTATAGTTTTCCCCCTAGGAGCCAACCTTGTGATTCCTTGTCATCTGAATATTGAAAGCACTCCGTAGAAGTCTATGGGCTTTATTTTCGATACTTTTTTATATTTTTGAGGGTTGTTGGGGGAACATCAAAGCCAGCACTTAGCTAACAAGAGCCTTTGACTGGGAACAAGAACCAATGAGAGTTCCGCCATCTTTATTTTTTGCTCCCCCATGCTTCGGCACAGTGAATATACCACCTTCCGGTCAGGTGTACCAGTGATCATGTGGCTACAGGTGGAGGGGGATTTACCCTTTGTTATGGCTGCCCCTTCTTCTTGTGCCTTGCGCCCCCACCCGGGACACTAGCATGATGGAACTAAGGTTTTCATGGTGAGCGTGCTTATGCACACTCCCCCATACATGGCACAACATCCTTCCCTCCCTGTGTCCCGAGCGCACTACCACCCGTACGTCTACAGGTGGCAGTAGTGCTGCAGGACACAGCACCCTTCCTCGCAGGAGGAGGAAAGAATCTTCTGTGATGCTCGATCATCCTCCGTCCATCTGGTCTCTGACGGCACAGGCTGATTCCTGAACCCAGGTTGCCAGCATCGCGAGCGGTAGCCCTACTGCTGCGCCAGTGGGCTGGCTCAAGTTCCTCCATATTTATATAAGAGTATGAGTCAATTAATTATTCATGAGCCTAGCGAGGCTCCTGATTTGCTACTGGATTGGTCATTAACATCTTAGAAATGACCAATCCAACTGCCAGCTGACGCTGTATGGCACACACGGCTCGTGCCACACTGCTAAAACCTAAATGAAACTCAAAAAAATGGTGAAAACAAAAGTTGTTATTGCAATTAGACTGACAGTCTCAATAACAACCTCAAAGTCGTCATTGCCTTGGATTAATGACCGGCTGGAGGGAGGTGGCCCTTGACTGCACCTTGAGCCACCCATCCCCCCAACTGGTTGCTATTGCTTAGTTTGTTGTTTGGCACAGCAGAAACAGTGGGCTCCCCACTAGGCAGTGGTAGTTCTACCCCTCACAATGCCAGCGACCGGGGAGAAGAGGACTGATTGTCCCAAAGGACACTCTCTTTATTGAGTGGGGGTTTCATGGCCCCACTGCTACGCTGTCATCTGGGTGATCACAGCTGGTAGTGCAGCAGGAGTCTTGTGCAGGAGGAGTGCACATCTGCTGAGCTCCACAACAACACAGTTTGAGCCCCTTGAATTTGATATCTGCAGGGACAGGGACCAAAAAAAGCGGAAGCTCACCAGAGTGCAATTGAATGATGAGGTATGCTCAGATCCTGGTCTCCACAAGGTACACTTGGGCCCTGCTCTCCATGAGGTACACTTGGGCCCTAGGCTCCACAAGGTACACTCGGGCCCTGTCTCCATGAGGTACACTTGGGCCCTGGTCTCCATTAGGTACACTTAGGCCCTGGTCTCCATGAAGTACACTCAGGCCCTGGTTTCCATGAGGTACGCTTGGGCCCTCGTCTCCAAGAGGTACACTCGGGCCCTGGTCTCCATGAGGTATGCTCAAGTCCTCGTCTCCATGAGGTACGCTTGGGCCCTGATCTCCACAAGGTATGCTTGGGCTCTGGTCTCCATGAGGTACACTTAGGCCCTGGTCTCCATGAGGTACGCTTGGGCCCTGGTCTCCAAGAGGTACACTCAGACCCTGGTCTCTATGAGGTATGCTCAGGCCCTGGTTGCCATGAGGTACACTTGGGCCCTGGTCTCCATGAAGTATGCTTGGGCCCTGGTCTTTACGAGGTACGCTCGGGTCCTGGAGTCCATGAGGTACACTGGGGCACTGGTCTTCATGAAGCACTCTTGGGCCCTGATATTCATGAGGTATACTTGGGCCCTGGTCTCCATGAGGTACACTCAGGCTCTGGTCTCCATGAGGTACACTCGGGCCCTGTTCTTCACAAGGTATGCGCAGGCTCTGCTCTCCATGAGGTACACTTAGGCCTTGGTCTCCATGAGGTACACTCAGGCCCTGATCTCCATGAGGTACTTTTGGGCCCTGGTCTCCAAGAGGTACACTCGGGCCCTGGTCTCCATTAGGTACACTTGGGCCCTGATCTCTACAAGTTATGCTCGGGCCCTGGTCTCCATGAGTTATGCTCAGACCATCCACAAGGTACACTCCGGTCCTGGTCTCTATGAGGTACACTTGTGCCCTGGTCTCCTCGAGGTACACTTGGGCCCTGGTCTCCATGAGGTATGCTCGGGTCCTGGTGTCCATGAGGTACACTTGGGCCCTGGTCTCCATGAAGTACTCTCAGGCCCTGGTATCCATGAGGTACACTTGGGCCATGGTCTCCATGAGGTACACTCAGGCCCTGGTCTCCATGAGGTACACTCGGGCCCTGTTCTCCAAAAGATATGCTTGGGCTCTGGTCTCTATGAGGTACACTTAGGCCTTGGTCTCCATGAGGTATACTCAAGCCCTGGTCTCCATGAGGTATTCTTGGGCCCTGGTCTCCATGAGGTATGCGCAAACCCTGGTCTCCATGAGGTACACTTGGGACCTGATCTCCATGAGGTACTCTCGGGCCCCTGGTATCCATGAGGTACACTTGGGCCCTGGTCTCCATGACGTACACTTTGATCCTGGTCTCCATGAAGTACACTTGCCCTCTGGTCTCCATGAGGTACACTTGGGCCCTGGTCTCCACAGGGTATGCACAGGCCCTGGTCTCCACTAGGTACACTTGGGCCCTGATCTCCACAAGTTATGCTCGGGCCCTGGTCTCCACGAGTTATGCTCAAGTCCTTGTCTCCATGAGGTACGCTTGGGCCCTGATCTCCACAAGGTATGCTTGGGCTCTGGTCTCCATGAGGTACACTTAGGCCCTGGTCTCCATGAGGTACACTTGTGCCCAGGTCTCCATGAGGTACGCTTGGGCCCTGGTCTCCAAGAGGTACACTCAGGCCCTGGTCTCCGTGAGGTATGCTCAGGCCCTGGTTGCCATGAGGTACACTTGGGCCCTGGTCTCCATGAGGTATGCTTGGGCCCTGGTCTTTACGAGGTACGCTCGGGTCCTGGTATGCATGAGGTACACTGGGGCACTGGTCTTCATGAAGCACTCTTGGGCCCTGGTATTCATGAGGTATACTTGGGCCCTGGTCTCCACGAGGTACACTCGGGCCCTGTTCTCCACAAGGTATGCTCAGGCTTTGGTCTCCATGAAGTACACTTAGGCCTTGGTCTCCATGAGGTACACTCGGGCCCTGATCTCCATGAGGTACTTTTGGGCCCTGGTCTCCAAGAGGTACACTCGGGCCCTGGTCTCCATGAGGTACTCTCGGGCCCTGCTATCCATGAGGTACACTTGGGCCCTGGTCTCCACAGAGTATGCTCAGGCCCTGATCTCCATTAGGTACACTTGGGCCCTGATCTCTACAAGTTATGCTCAGGCCCTGGTCTCCACGAGTTATGCTCAGACCATCCACAAGGTACACTCCAGTCCTGGTCTCTATGAGGTACACTTGTGCCCTGGTCTCCTTGAGGTACACTTGGGCCCTGGTCTCCATGAGGTATGCTTGGGTCCTGGTGTCCATGAGGTACACTTGGGCCCTGGTCTCCATGAAGTACTCTCAGGCCCCGGTATCCATGAGGTACACTTGGGCCATGGTCTCCATGAGGTACACTCAGGCCCTGGTCTCCATGAGGTACACTCGGGCCCTGTTCTCCAAAAGGTATGCTTGGGCTCTGGTCTCTATGAGGTACACTTAGGCCTTGGTCCCCATGAGGTATACTCAAGCCCTGGTCTCCATGAGGTATTCTTGGGCCCTGGTCTCCATGAGGTATGCGCAAACCCTGATCTCCATGAGATACTCTCGGGCCCCTGGTATCCATGAGGTACACTTGGGCCCTGGTATCCATGATGTACACTTTGATCCTGGTCTCCATGAAGTACACTTGCCCTCTGGTCTCCATGAGGTACACTTGGGCCCTGGTCTCCACAGGGTATGCACAGGCCCTGGTCTCCATTAGGTACACTTGGGCCCTGATCTCTACAAGTTATGCTCAGGCCCTGGTCTCCACGAGTTATGCTTGGGCTCTCCACAAGGTACACTCAGGTCCTGGTCTCTATGAGGTACACTTGTGCACTGGTCTCCATGAGGTACACTTGGGCCCTTGTCTCCAATAGGTACACTTAGGCCCTGGTCTCCATGTGGTACACTCGGGCCCTGGTTTCCATGAGGTACAGTTGGGCCCTGGTCTCCAAGAGGTACACTCAGGCCCTGGTCCCCATGAAGTATAATCAGGTCCTCATCTCCATGAAGTACACTTGGGTCCTGGTCTCCATGAGGTATGCTTGGACCCTGGTCTCCACGAGGTACGCTCATGTCCTGGTGTCCATGAAGTACTCTCGGGCCCTGGTATCCATGAGGAATACTTGGTCCCTGGTCTCCATGAGGTACACTTTGATCCTGGTCTCCATGAAGTACACTTGGGCCCTGGTCTCCACAGAGTATGCTCAGGCCCTGGTCTCCATTAGGTACACTTGGGCCCTGGTCTCCACAAAATATGCTCAGTCCCTGGTCTCCATGAGGTACACTCAGGTGCTGGTCTCCATGAGGTACACTTGGGCCCTGGTCTTCATGAGGTACATGTGGGCACTGGTCTCCACAAGGTATGCTTGGGCCCTGGTCTTCACTAAGTATATTTGGGCCCTGGTTGCCCCAAGGTACACTTGAACCCTGGTCTCACAAGGTATGCTTGAGAGGTACACTTGGACCCCAGCCTCCACGAGGTATGCTTGGATCCTGCTCTCAATGAGGTACACTCAGGCCCTGGTCTTCATGAGGTACACCCGGGCCCTGGTCTCAACAAAGTGCACTCGGGTTTTGGTCTCCACAACTGGCTTTTTCCACCTTCAGAGGTCCTTAGATAAGGGGGGGAACTGCTACATTGCTGGGCTGTGGTTAGGCGCAGAAAAGCCCACTCGGGGCATGCTGGTGGGGTTTGAGGAGGTTGAGTGCACAAAAGTGAGGGTACAGGGCTGGGCAGTTGCCATTGGATGGGGCCACTCTCCTAGTGACCAGGGAGCATAAACAACACATTTAAGAAAACACTCTATGGGGTATTTAAAACAAACTAATTATGAAGTATGAAGTGGGAGCTAGAGGAACCCGAATGCTAGCCTGCAGGATAAGAATGTGCAAAAGATTGGCAATAATTTTAAACTTAAAACATCCACAAACAAAACAGTTGATGTACAGAGAAAAGGAGATCAGCGCCATCTTTACAGATTATTACCAAACACTTTACGGGGCTGGTCTCCCATCCACAGTGGAGGAAAGATGACTCTTCCTCGAATTGCTTTGTTTACCTCACCTTACAGAAGACCAGTGACACATCTTGGAGTCTCCTATTACGGCAGAAGAAATTCTCAGATGTATTCAGGCAGTGAGCTCCCAGAAATGCCAAGGGCCAAATGACTTCAGTGCAGAATGATATATAAAATGTTCTGGGTTGCTTCTTCCTACTATGCCACAGGCATTTCAGGATGTAGCACGGAGAGCACCCCCACCCACCCTCATGGGCTTATGCAGTCAATGCTGCCCTAACAAAGTCAAATAAAGATATATCCGGACCCTCTTCTTACCGACCAATCTCCATTTTAAATTCAGACTATAATATCTTCATGGCCATTTGGGCCTCTCGTCTAGAACGTATATTGGCTTCTCTTCTACATTTAGACCAGGTGGGTTTTATAAAATCCAGGAACATGATGGATAATATCCATGAAGCAATGTTATTGGCAGAACATATTCAGGCCAGGCAAATCCCAGCAACCCTGTTAAATCTAGACACTGAAAAGGCATTTGACAGGGTGGCCTGAGACTTTCTCTGGGACACCTTGTCTGCCTTCCGGTTCCCTGACATCTTCCATGTATGGTTAAAAAATATCTATGTATCTCCCCTACAAATGGGGTTCCCGAAAAGTCTTCCTTGAGCTTGCCTAAATGCTCGCTGCCTGGCTGGTGTCCTGCATTTTAGCAGTTTAAATGTGATTGCCAGAGAGTGCCTGTATAGCCTCTGTGTACTGTCTCTTTAAGAGCTGCCTGGATTGCAGTTATAAGTAATCTGAGAGGGTGCTCTGTTGAAAGATGTGACTATTTGCTGAAAATCATTTAGAGTGTTGATGATAATGTGGTTTGTCTAAGCTGCCTTCTTTGCAGCAAGGACTGTCTTGTTTATCCTCAGCATTTGGCCCGGAACTGTGAATTGGACCAATCAGTTCTGGTGGGACCTAAAATGTAGTCGGACTACGGGAGCTGTCTGAAGACAAAATCTGTAGGAATTGTAGTTTTGGGCATTTTGCGCCTTTTTTGCAACTGAAGGGGGAGCTCTTGCTTTGACTGACAGCCGAATCAGCCAACCGAACCTTTTGGATCTGAGGGAAATCCCCAAGCTGCCTGCTGTTTAAGGAAGATCTAAGTTGCTGAAGAAGTAAGATACTTGAGACAGTCTTTGTGGAAAGGCCTGAATTTTGGCCTGCATGTCTGCCTGCTGCCCTGAGAGGGGAAAGAGAATTGTTTTCGGACTGAATCCGAGTTGTGTGACTAAAGTAAGCTACTGAAGTGGGCCAGGCTCATTCTGAAGAAGACTGAAGATTTTGCTGAATGCGATCGGCCTGTCAGGAGTTCCAGCTACCCCTAAGCTCCCGGTGTGTGCCGAGACTTTGCGATTGTGACCGGGAAGCGCTTTGCCTTGTACAGTAGAATTCCCTTACGTGTAAATGTGCTGTGAGCTGCTAGTGGGTTGTGAGTTAGTTCCCCACTGTATCTGCTTGCTGGAAGCTGTATCCAGACCAAAATGGACTGCATCCGTATTTGTCTCCATGCGGTCTGGGCCTTGCCAGACTACCCGCTGCACAAAGAAGCCATCGACAAGAGACCTGCCTGGGGATCAGCCCACTGCCCCACACTTGAACAGGAACCACGCCTCGGCGACTCATGTGGGCCCTGCTTCTCCTGGCATTCCAGATCAACCACCTGCAGTCTCAATTTTCGTCCAGCCTGTGTCCAGTCTTGGGTATCGTGAGTAAATACCAGGGTAGCTCCCTGCAACAACAGCTTAATCTGAGTGTGTCATCTGATTGTCTTGTTGTTTCGTTTCCTTTACGAACTGAGCCCTCTGGCTCTGGATTACAAATAGTGTGTAATGTGAATGTTGTGTTTTCCATCACAGGGCCCCAACCAGCTGCGACACTGGCCAACCCCAGGCAACGGCCCTGGCTAGTCCATCTCTCCTCCACCTGGGTACCCAGAGGTAGACTGTGTGGGGGGGCACAAAGCGCATGCATAACTGCTTGATTGACATAACCTTTAAGCTAATTAACCTGATTTTGCCCCTTCCTTGTTCAAGTCCCCTGAATAAATCAGATCTAACTTTTTCTGCATGTAATCTGACTGTGGTTCCAGTTTGTGCTCAGTACTGTACTGTTGCTATTTGCTGTGCATAACCTTGTTTTACAGGGGGTCCTCAGGGTAGAGCCAGAGGAACCAGCCCTGGTGGTAAGTGCAAACAGTGTGAGTACTTGTGTGGTGTACCAGGGGTATTGTGAAAGTGATTATTGTACAGTGTTCAGGCCACTAGAGAGGAAAGGGGGGGGGGTTACATTGTCCCAGAGGGCTGTGCCCAGGTTAGCTTGACCACTACCAGCCCTGACCTCCGTGTAGAGGCACCCGTTTCAGAACTCAGGCCCCTTAACCTGCTACTAGCCAAGCAGGCAGGGGTAGTAGCCCTTGGGATAGCGCCACCTAGGGGTTTACATCTATGATAGCCCGAAGGCATATATTCAAATTAATTGCTCCTTATCTTCCCCAATATCCCTGCAAAGGGGCACACACCAGGGTGTCCTCACTCCCTACTTCTGTTTGCCTTGTACATGGAAACCCTTTGCTTCTGCTCTATGGAGAGAGGAGGTCATAGAGGGTATTCCTAGAGGACAAACGGAGTACAAAGTCTCTTTATTTGCGGACGATGTTCTCCTGTCTGTATTATCACCTAAGACATCCATGCTGGCTGTTTGGGATATTCTGCATAAATTTGAAAAGGTTGCGGATTTTAAGTTGAAAGTATCTAAAACTGAGGTCATCACGTTTAACTTTGCTCCTTCAGAAGCCCTAAAATGCAGATACCCTATCCGCTGGTTACGTACTTAAATAAAATATTTGGGTATTTACATCACTAAAGCTGTAAACAATGTAGACCTAGTAAATTATGAACCTTTAGCAGTGTCAATTCAAGATGATCTGTTTAAATGGGGTAAACAGACCCTATCTTTCTTTCGAAGAGTAGAGATCGTTCAAATGAATATTTTACTCCGTCTGTTGTATCTTTTTCAGACCATTCCAATTTCACCGGCACATTTGTATTATGTGTCCTGGAACAGAATGATTTTGAATTTTATATGGAGAGGGCAACGTCCCAAGGTCCGTTTCTCTATTCTTCAATTACCCTTCGCTCAAGGAGGGTTTAACTTGCCTAATTTGGAATTATATTCAAGGGCTGCTTCTCTTAAGGTGTTATTTCTTTGGTTAGCACCTATGTATAAAGTCCCATGGAAGGACATTGAATTTACTATAAATGATCTCTATGACCTTGACCACATCCTATTTACCTCCAGGGAAAACTCTTCTCAATGACGCCATTTCACTAAATTCACCTCCAGCATCTTGAAAGTATGGTGCCGGATGAAATTTCATCCGAAGTTTGAGGATATTTTTTATTATAGTAGGTTAGTGTCGGCCGATGAAAATTTTAGGCCCTCTCAAACTGATCTCACCTTTAAAAGCTGGCACCGGTTGGGATTGCATTATGTTTACCAGTTCTTAACACCTACAGGCACAAGCTCCTTAGAGACACTGCAAAGGGACTTTGGGCTTGCAAACAGAGACCATTGTAGATATTTGCAATTGAGGGCTTACATTCAGCATCAGCGCCCTCACTGGACAAAATGACCTAACCCAAAACCTTCCCTACTAGCTATGTTAATAGACTGTACCAATGGTAATATAGGGGGGTACCTAATAGGCCAATTATATCAAGTACTTAGGGAAGTATAGGGGGACTCAACTCAGTTGGTTTTAGACAGTTGGAACAAAGATCTATGGTACCTCTTGAATCTTGGCTGAAAACTGCACTCCCAGCAGTAAAGATTACTCTTTCTTCAATTTGGAAGGAATATGCATGGAAGTGCAGATATAGGTATTTCAGGTCACCTGCAGTTCTTATAAAATATATGCCACCAGCATATGGGGTATGCTGGAGGGCATGTAGGTGTCAGGTGGCAGATCTGAGACATATATTTTGGTTGTGTTCGCTATTGACTCCTTTCTGGTGCATTTTATTTATTTATTTATTTGCTTCTGGTAACCGGGTAAGTGCACTAGACAGAACTGCCTATTTTCAGGCACAACCCGGGACAGTACAAATCAAGGAACAGGTAAAAATAAATACATATACAGTGTTGTACAACAGAAGATTCCAAACAGTTATACAGAGGAGCAAGTTACATAGTACATAGAGGAGGTACATATCACACAGTATAATAGGAACAAAACAGACACAAAAGGCACAACTTACGGTTAATAATGTACAAAATATATGACAGTGCTGTTGGTAAGTCCATCCGGATCAGTTCTTACACCTTGGCACTCTCCCAGTCACCACAGGAGTACCGCAAGGTTCCGTCCTAGGTCCTCTCCTGTTCTCGATCTTTCTGAATGACCTGCCCTCTGCCTGCCAACACACCTCAATCCACATGTACCACATGCATCCAGCCCCTCGACCTCGGAGGTCTCGACCAGACTGCAGCAGGACTTTACCACAGTCCAGCACAGGCTTCACTCAAATCACCCCCTCCTCGATGTCAAGAAAACTGTCTCAGTAACCTTTGGGACAAGGCAGAGACTTTCTAGGCTCCCCTCCCCGATCACATTCCAAACTCTGGAAGGAACATCCCTGGAGGCCTGTACCTCCTTCAGATACCTCAGTGTCTGGCTTGACCAGCACCTCAACTTTTCCGCACACATTGACTCCTTACTCAGGAAGCTGCACCCCAGACTTGGTGTACTTTACCGGAATCGTGACAGCATTCCTGTACCTGCCCGGAGGGATATTGTGCAGAAAATGATCCTCCCCGTCTTCTACTACAGGGACGTAGTCTACAGTGCCATCCCTAAGTCCACCTTAGACAGACTGGACCCTCTTTTCCATTCTTTCTGTCGCTTTATCCTGAACTGTCCTTACTCCACACACCACTGTGCCTTATACCAATCTATGAACCTCCCCTCTCTAGATGATCGTTGACAGTTCCGCTGCACCAAAATCCCAGCCAAGTTTTGGTCCCAGCAACTCCCCTCCTACCTCACTGATGCCCTAGCCAACCCCAGCACCCTAGCATACTCCCTCAGAAACTTGGGCTCTCAGTCCTTAGCTGTCCCACATAGGTCCACTACTGCCGGTCAATTAGCATTCAGCTACCGCATACCAACATTGTGGAACTCCCTCCCAGCAAACATTCGTCACTTCTCCTCCCCCCAACACCTGAACTCCTTGCTCCAAGTTCATTTCGCCCCTACCTGCACATGTGTCTAGACAGTGTCTCAGTTCACCGGGTGAAATGACTGAATATGTCTGCACTTCGTACTGCATTTAATCTGTACCTGTAACTATTGTCTCTCGCTTCACTTTGTCTTTTCCAGGACTAATTGTTAGAGTTCCACACCAAGTAACTACTTGTATTATGCTGTCTTAACTGTTGTCTATTCTACTTTGTATAGCTACCAGGACCATATGTTAGTGATTTCCCCACTATGTATCCACTTGTATCATGCTGCCTTCAACTGTTGTCTATTGTTCCCCCCCTCCAGGACGCATCTGGAATCGAGCAGTAGCCTGCTCAGCATGCATTCCTGGTTAAACGCTTAAATAAATAAATAAACGCTTGAATAAATAAATAATAAGCAAGTCAGCAAGGAGACAATTCTCAGGCAGAGACAGGGAACGAAGTGCGTAGCTGCAGCTGAGGAAGAGTGGAGATGGGAGGAATCAAGAAGCCACAGGGACATTTAAGTGCAGGACAATGGTAGATTTGCATGACTCGTGAAATTACAGGAACGCTTGGGGGATCCAGCTGAGCTATCGGCTGAAATGTGTTGCTAACAATTATGCCCCGGCATCATCCCTCTGCCATAAAACTTTATTACCATGGTACATTTTGGAGGCTAAAAAAGCCATCACTCGAAGGTGGACAACCCCTATTATTCCTTCAGTAGCCGACTGGAGGACAATTGTAATGGATATTTATCAATTAGAAAAACTGATGGCTGGTCTTCATGATAAGCTGGGTGCTTTTAATATAAAATGGCAAAAATGGATCTGGTATACGGCCCAGATTGAGTCTGACTTTGTTCCTTGAATGTTTTCCTACAAAACGAATGCAAGGCAAGACGCATTTTATTTTATGGCGCCCAATCCTGGAGGCTCTGGGCACCTAACAAAGTATTACAGATAAAACAATTAATTAAAATCCATAAATAGCAAATAAATAAAATCAGAATTCAAATAATAAAATTCTCTAATAGTACTAATTACTCTGTGAAGGCCACACTGAAGAGGTGTGCCTTTAACTTCTGCTTGAAAACACCGATCGAAGGGCCTCCCAGACTACGGCTGGAAATGTGTTCCACAGGGTCGGCCCAGAGAAGCTGATAGCTTGATCACTAGACTTCTTGAGCCAAACCCTGGGAACTTCCAGGAGGCCCCTCGAAGAGGAGCGGAGGAAGCGAGCAGAGGTCGCAGGTGTCAGGAGCTCCAACAGGTAGCCAGGACCCAGCCCATATAGGGCCTCATAGGTGAGCAAGCCCACCTTGAAAAGGACCCTCCACCTGACCGGCAGTCAGTGCAGAGCACGCAGAGCCGGGGTCACATGACTGGACCTAGACAGATCCGTCAGCAACCAGGCCGCTGCGTTCTGCACCAGCTGCAGCCTGTGGAGGGTCCCTCCTGTGACACTGAAGTAAAGAGCGCTACAGTAGTCAAGCCTAGAGGTAACAAAGGCATGTACCAGAGTCAGCAGATCCTCGCATGGAATGAGGGTCTTGATCCTGGCGATGTTCCACAAGTGCTAAAAGCCACTCTTGACCACAGACAACACCTGATCTTCAAATGTCAGCCTGCTATCCAGGATCACACCTTGGGGAAGCAACCAACGGAGAAGACCCCAGGAGAAGACCTGTGTCCGCTCCAGGTTGCAACCCATCATGCGCGTGACCTGGCTCGATCACTAGCACCTCTGTCTTATCTGAGTTTAGTCTCAGACAGCTGGAAGCCATCTAGTCATTGATTTTAGCCAGACAGATGTTAAGCATGTCGACAGCATCAGATGTTTCGGGTGCAAATGACAAATACAGCTGGGTGTCATCTGCATAGCAGTGAAATGCCACACTGTACTGTCAAATGATCTCACCCAGGGGCAGCAGGCACACCTCAAACAGCATCGGTGACAAGATCGAGCCCTGTTCAACTCCACATGACAGGGGCATTGGGGGTGGAGGAGAAATTCCCCATCACCACCCTGCTGCACCCTATCAGAGAGGTAGGACTCAAACCATCTGATGACAACCCCGGCGAGGCCACAAAACTCACAGAGCCGATCAAGAAGCATGACATGGTCCACGGTGTCAAATGCTGATGAGAGATCAAGGAGCACAAGAACTGACCTGTCTCCTCTATCTCTAGCCCTGAGCAGATCATTATGCACTCCAACTAGAGCTGTTTCGGTACTGTGTCTGGCCCGAAAACCCGACTGAAATGGCTCATTGATGTCGAAGGACACGAGGCGATCCTCAAGCTATTGTGCCACTAATTTCTCCACAACCTTGTTCAAGAAAGGCAGGTTGGAGATTGGACGGTAATTCGCCAAAATGTCTGGGTTGAGGGAAAACTTCTTAAGAAGGGGACTCACCGGCACTTCTTTCAAAGCCACTGGGAATACCCTCTTCACCATTGAGCACCTGGCAATCCTAGTGAACACTGGGCCAACAGCCTTGGCATCAGGGCTGCAGCTAACAATTCCAGGGCCCCAGGCAGGAAGTTTGATTAGGGCCCCTGTATCCCTAACAAAGTAAGCCGGGGGTCTGGGGTCTGCCAGGTCCCCAGAAGCTCTGGGGATTTTGATGCTCTCAGGTGAGTATTGGGGCTTTTAGTGAAGCAAAAACCAAGATTTCGTGAAGCTTTCCCTAGCCCATATGTAATGAATGGATGGAGAAAGCACTTGGGCCAAATAAGATACATCCCAGGGTGCTGAGGGAACTGGTGGATGTCCTGGCAGTCCCTCTAACAGAGCTTTTCAACATCTCTGAGGACTGGGTGGGTGCCCCAAGACTGGAGGGTGGCCCATGTTGTGCCTATCCACAAGGGGGGATCAAGAGAGGAGCAGGAAATTACAGGCCCGTTAGCCTGACATTGGTGGTCAGCAAGGTGATGGAGAGTATTGCCAAGGAAAGGCTAGGGGGGTTACAGTATGAAGCCAGTTGCCCCTTCATCTCTTGATTACCAGAAGCCCCAGAACAATCTGCCAGTACAATCTGGATTTTGGTCACTCCTCTAGCCCCTGAGGGAACTTCCACCATTGAGAGTAAGCCACGGGCCAAATACCCGTATGGGTAGGCCTGAAGGGATGCCGCTACGGGTGGGGGGATGCAAAGGGTCAGATATGGCCTGGGTTATATCTCCTCTGAACTTGGGGTAATAAACAGAATTGAATTTAAAAAAAAAACTCTTTCCACCTGTTGGAGTTTTACTAAGCTATTCAGTTTACAGTCCTGTACTGCAGTATACTGTATAAGATAATTTGATGGTGTTTCTTATGCGGTTTTATTTCTGTACTCACATTTTGATCTAGCTGGGACACCCACACACCGCAGTCACCTCACCGGACTCACCGACTGCACATTCAATTTGTGAATTTGTGAGGGGATTAGAAAGTGATGGGTGCTCGCACCTCCACAAGGCGTATCTACGCGCCAGGTAGGCTCACACCCGACTCACACTACTGGGCAGCAGCTGCTAATGTACTCCGGCAGTGACGACCCGGCTCACTGACTTGTTGCTTTGGCTGCCTGAGGCTGCCCTTGTCGTTGTTGTGCAAATTTTTTTTTTATTGGCGGACTGGCGACACACCGACACTTGTACTGTAACAGGCAGCAATCTTCCAAATCGCTGGGCTCTGAGGAGAATGTACAGCAGCGATTCAGAACGCTAGGCACTGTTCCCGCTCTCATCAGACGCACAGGAACGGAGGGACAAAACGTCATCTCGTCTATGGCAGGGTCTGGTTCAGGTGGCACCACTGTAATATCTTTTCTTTGTTGTCCAAGAGGGGCTGACGTACGCAACAGGTAGGACTGATGCATAAATGACCTCCCCCCGCCTGGATGGCAAAGAAAAAGGTTTTACAGTGGCACCACACAGACAGCTACAGAAAAGGACGAAAGAAGGAGAAATAAAAAAAACAGCATATCAACGTTGCTCAGGTGAGCCCCCCATAGCGCAGGGCCCGGGAAAAAAGTCCCGGTTGTACCCCCATAACTGTGGCCCTGTTTGGCGTATCCCATTAAGAAACGTGTCGGGGCTGGGTCCAGTTCACAAAATTTGTGCTTCAGCTCTAAGATCACTTCGGTCACCTCAGACATCTCCATCGGCCTAAACTCTTCTAAGGCAGGCACAGTGCCTCTTCTCCTACTAGTCCAACCACTGCGAGGCACAGGACTCCCTAATGGAATTCCTGAATGGATAGATGACACTCTGTCAGAGAAGAACAGAGCAAACTCTTCACACAAGGTGGATGAAAAAGTATTCTTCAGCTGTAGACAAGCAGGATGGAGAAGCCTATCCACAGTCTGAAAAAGCTGAGAAGGTCTGTTCCTCCCTGCCACAATCTTTCTGGACAGGAATTCTGCCTTCTTATGGGAGATTGCCTCCTGGTACTCACCATAGTGAGCACGCAGGACCAGTCTGTTGGCCTCCAGCTGGGTCTTCTGCCAGTTACACTCCAACTTCCGATCCTTGATCTTCATCGCCTTGAGATCTCCATCAAACCAGGGGGATCTTAAGTGAGAGGATCTGGGTCGTATATGGACCGGTGCGATGGCATCCAGTGCCTTGGCCACCACCCTATTATAGGTGGCCACCAACTCACCGGTGCCAATCGCACAAGCTGCCTCAACTCTAGTTAGGACAGCCAGCGACAAAAGTTCTTCTGGGTGCAAACCCCTTAAAGGGCGGTAGCTGACCATCTCCACAGAGGAAGCACCATTGGGGGGGGCCCCAAACACGAACCCCATGGCGCAATGATCAGACCAAGAGACCCGATCAATCTTGAGGTTATCAACCCCAAGACCCCGATGGAAAACCAGATCAAGTGTGTGGCCATGCCGATGGGTAGCAGAAGCAAATGCTTGTGCTAGGCCCAGTGAAGACATCAACTGGAGGAAATCGTAACCGAACTGTGAAGATTCGTCGTCAACCCAAGCATTGAAGTCCCCCAGGATTAAACACCTGGGGGACTCCCAACACCTGGTTGATGATGTAGTCTGCTACCTCCTGCAGGAATCCTCCTCCCAACCCCACAGGGTGGTAAATGAGCAGAATCCTGCAACCTGCACCTGGACACCCACGAACGGCAACACACTCAAAAGACCTGGTATTACCAACTGGATGCACCGAGAAGCCCAGGTTGGCTCTAAAAATTATGGCCCCCCCCACCCCCCATGATCCTTCCTCGGGCAATGCTCCATGGTGTACCCGGCGGGAACGGCAGCCTCTAAAACAGGACCAGCATCATTACCCAACCTGGTCTCCTTAATGCGAGCCAGGTCAACAGAGGAAATCAAGTCTGCAAAAATAGCAGTCTTGTTCCTTATCGACCTGGGGTGCTGCCCTTACTGGGGGAGGACTATAGGGTGGAGGGGGGACTCTTTCTTCCTCCTCCTCTTGTTAACCTTACTAAATGGAGCTCAGTTTTGTGAAAAATGTCTAAAGTTTGTCAAGGCATTGTTTAAACAATGGAGACATCATAGTATCTAGGATAACTGTATCTGTAACCTCGACGATGCTATGTTGGTATATCATTGCCTCTATAATTTGTATTGGATATGAAAGGTTGGATGTGTGTCACCCAATAAAAACTATATTAAAAAAAAAACCACTCTATGGGAATCTGGCATCTAGTATTCGTATTCGGGTGTCAAATATTTGAGTATTCGTTATGTAGCCATAAATGTTTTCTTCAAAAAAAACTGCCCCTCCCCATCTTGCTAGGGCTAATCTCTTAGCCACCCCTTCCCCGTGCCAGACTTTTCCCACCCACCTCCCCTTTCCTAGTTGTTTCTCTTGTTTTAAAAAGGAAGGCCTCCCCAGGCTGTTTCCTTGGCACAGTGCCAGAAGCTGATTGTGTCACTGCTGCCACTTTGGGGGGGGGGGGCAGTAAATGCTAAATTACAGCTGGTAGTTACCCCCACCTCCCACTCTGAATGCCTGCTCTGTTGAAACAAAAGTCAGACAGTGGTGCAACCAGGCATGAGACCGCGAAGAAGGGGGAGGAGTAACAGTGTGACCGATGATGACGCTAGGTAATCAGTGCAGAGGTAGTGCTAACATGGGCCATCTGGATAATGGGTTCACACCTTGAGCTGGGACATTTGGTGCTAACCAGGGAGGCAGGGTTCCATCATCCATCTTGGTCTTGCACATCTCCTGCTCAGTGAGGGAGTGTTCCTCCTTCCACTACACAACTGCCCCCACTGGGGGCCCGGGAGGAGGGCATGTCATACAGAAAGCAACATAGTGACAGTATATCTGCAAGCACCTGTTCATCTAGTGAGTGACATGGAGGTGTTTCATGCCCAGAATAGGGACAGCAAAGAGGTTTTAAAGGAAGGGTGGGGCTTGACAGCCACAATAAACTATCGATTGTGCTGCCCCTAAGGATCACACCCTTGGGATGAGATGAGAGACTTAAAGGGAAAAAACATTCTAAGGTCCCCAGGCAGACGAAGCCACCCTATTCCCCCATGACATAGTGAGTCTACTAACTCCTCCCACCCCTCAACCATCAAAGGAGTATGTATCTTTACTGGCTTGTGAAACTAGGGGAAGATAAGCTATGGGTTTGGTCAGAGGTTCCAAAGAAGGATATTAACGTCAAGCAGAAGCTGACAAGGTCTGGCATCTCAGATTCCTATGGCGAGCAGAAGGGTTTGGGTAGGTGGAAGGAAAGCCAGGTGGCAGTTGATGAGAAAATAATGGGCAAAAATAGAAAGTTCGAAAATAAAGCAACGTAGAGTATGTGGGGCTGTCCATAATGATATTACATGTATTTCCATATGGTTTGAGTATGTCTGTTCCACCGTTGCTAATCTTGCTCCTCTGTTGTATTCCAGAGCATACATGGAAATGAGAATTTATTTTCTCAGTGCCCTCTTTCGTGGTAAAATATTTGACTAAATAAAATTACTTAAACAAACTCCAAGCACAGGTGCCAGTTTGCAGCCAGGCTATCAATAGAGCTCACAAGGCCAGGAGCGGAGGGGGTGTGCGTAAAAAGCTTTGCACAGTCAGCCAAAGGCCCGTAGATGGAATATACAATTAGCAATCAATCTTCACAGTCTAAGAATTATAGCCCAATTTTTTAGCCACTTATCAGACGTTGTTAGTTAGCACAGAACAATCACAGGGTGCAGCTAATCAGTGCGTCCAATTTTCGAGAAGTTGGAGGATCACCTTGCCCTCATTACTAGTCAAACCAATTTTTGGGATATATTATATCCATGATGCTTAAATATTTTCTTTTTATTACTCTGTGAAGCATTGCTTTAAACAGCGTCTGCCTGCATTTGCTGCAGGACAGACACAAAAAAGGCTTGTGTTTTTTGGAGACAACATAGGCCAGGCAAGTGTTGGTGAAACTTGTTTGAATTGATGTATTTATTATTGAGTGAAGGGCGACAGGCAGCAAGGGTAGAAATATCTCAGCTGTGTCATCAGCTCAACTGGAGACCACCTCCACCCTCTCCACTTCCCCAGAGGCCCACTGGCCTGGGGGGGGGGTGGAAAGTGGTGGGGAGGGGAGGCAGGGTTAGCCACAAATAGGTTGTCTAGCCTAACTCCATCCAGATAGCAAATAGTGTTGCACCCCTAGAGGAGGCTCAGGTAACTGACCCCACTGGGGTGGGACTCTGAGTCAGTCAGTGGTGAGGGGTAGGTCAACACGACGGAACCCAAGGGAATGAGCAAGAGTAAGCCTAACAGGAGAGTCTTAGAGGTTGGAGACTCAGTGATTAGGGATGTAGAGAGGGTGCTGGGAAGGGGATTGGAAGGAAGGGGGGTGGTCAGGTACCTTTTTTGGTGCATCAGCTATCCGGGATTTAGACAGGATAGGGAGGATGGCAGAGAGGGAGTGGGGGGAGCTGAGAGTGGTGGTACATCTGGGTACCAATGATCTGGTGAACCAGTCAGTGGAAATGATGAAGTGGAACTTTCGTAGACTAGGGGACAGATTGGTGGCACACTCAGACTCCCTGGCCTTTTTTGAGGTCCTCCCTGTGTGGGGCAGGAAGGGGAAGCAAGACAGGATAAGGAGGCAAAGTGTGCAAACACCAAGAAAAACAAGAGGCTTAGAGGACATGGGAAACGCAAGGGTCGTAGACAGTGGAATAACAAAGTGGGTTCGCAGGTCAGATGGAAGGGGGTATGCCTTAATGCCAGAAGCCTGGGTGATGCCATCAGCAAGCTACAGGCATTGATGGCTACTTGGAGAGCAACAGTGTCCAGGATAGTAAACAGCACAGGTTCATGGCAGGGATGTCCTGTCAGATGAACGTGATTGTTTTCTTTGACAGGGTGACGAGGGAACTGTATAGAGGCCATGGTGTGGATTTGCTGTATTTCGACTTCAGCAAGGCTTTCAACTCGGCGCTCCATAAACACTTGCTGAAGAAGATGGAAGGATCTGGGTGCAACTAAGGACATAGTTAACTGGTGGGAAACTGGCTAAAGGGTAGGCAGCAGAGCACTGTGGTCAGTGGGGTCAAATCAGAAGAGAGGGAGGTCACGAGCAGGGTACCACAGGGACCTGTCCTGGGCCCGGTCCTCTTCAATATGTTCATCAGTGACATCGGATGAGGTATCTGGGGCAGCTTGTGTCTCTTCACAGATGACACTAAGCTCTGTGGGAGGGTGGATAGGGACAAGTGACTCAGGGAAATGCAGAGTGACTTCCAAAAGCTAGGGGGCTGGTCTAAGGTGTGGCAGATGAAATTCAATGCCAAAAAGTGCACAGTAATATATCTAGGGAATAAGAATCCCAGGACAGAGTACTGGACTGATGGGGTGAGACTTAGCACTATGTCTGAAGAACGTAACCTAGGAGTTATCATCAGTGACACACTCAAGCAATCAAGCCAGTGCAACATGGCCTATGGTAAGGCAAGTAGGATGCTGGTGTTAAGGGAGGGGTACTGACAGCAGGAGGAAGGAGGTCATTCTACCCCTTTATAGATCTTTAGTGAGGCCACACCTGGAGTACTGCACCCAGTTCTGGAGTCTTCACCTCAGGAAAGATAAGGACAGGCGGGAGATGGTGCAGCAGAGGGTAATAAAAATGATTCAGGGCCAACTGGATAGAAGGACTGAACATGTACTCGCTGGAGACTAGAATGGAGAAGGGAGATATGATGGAGACCTTCAGGTTTCTAAAAGGAATAAACAAGGTGAACTACGAAGAACTATTTAGCTTGAATGCTAGTTTGAGGTCACAAGGGCATGAGTGGAAACTCACGGGACGTGGGTTCAGGAGGGACATGAGGAAGTATTGTGTTATAGAAAGGGTGGTGGAGCCATTGAACAGTCTGCCAGCTGAGATGGTGAGTCCTAAAACAGTTAATGGTTTCAAGCAGCGATGAAAACAGAGTGAAGGGTATAGTGGTCACTCAGGGAGACAAAATCGGAAAGGAGAATGGGGGGAGGAGGGGAGGGCTAGGACCCTGGATGGACAATAGGTACCAGGGTTAGATAGGGAAATTGGGTAGACTGGATGGACCATTGGTCTTTTCCTGCCATCATTGTCTTTCTATGTTTCTATGGATGATACAAGGTGTTAAGAGACCATTATGGTTCTCAGAAAGGATCACAGAAGCAGTGTGGGCCAAAAACAGGCTTTCACTAGGTATAAAGAAAGGCAGGGGAAAGAGAAATGGGGAAAGCACCACATAAAATTAGTGAAGCAAAGAGGACAGTCAGGGAGGCAAGGCAGACACGGAGCTGTGTACTGAGGGGGTCAAGGGTGAGAAAAACCCTTCTTCAGCTACATTAAAAAAGGAAGCAAGGTAGGGGTATTGTTAGGCTACAAGGGGGAGGAGGGTAATAGAAGAAGATGGACAAAAGGCAGCCATCCTTTACGATTACTTGTGCTCTGCCTTCACAAGGGAAGCCAGTGGGCCCATGCATGAAAGTGGCATCAAGACAGCTGTAAGGGGCATTCTTACGAACACACGAATGTGCCAGCAGATAAAGGCCTTATGGTCCACCTAGTCTGCTCAAGTGTACAGTTCCCAATGTCTTTACAAAGGGAATGGTCCCTTCCCCACATCCCCCTCAACCCCTTGCAGACACTCTCTGCCCCTTCTCCCTCCTCTATCTGCAAGTTTCCCCTTCACCCTGTCCGAACCTCTATTAATTGATTGATTTCAAAATGTTAAACCAGGAAAGACACACTGAGCTGCTAAGAGGTTGTTTCCAGATGCATCCTGGGGGTAGGGGGTGTGGAAAAATCATAAACAGCAAATAGAGTATATTAAGGAGCAAGCACAATCCAAAATGGAATACAGTTCAGTGTAACAGCTATGTGTACTAGGAGAGAAAAAAGACACAGACAGTTGCAGGAGGGAGACTAAGAAGAAAGCAGAAGAGGCAGAGTAGAGAGGTCCACAGTTTAGAGAAGCAGTAAGAGAAAGCAGACTGACAAACAGCAGCTTTTCCAAAAGGAAAAGTGAGGAAATGGGAAGTATTATTACATAGAGGGTAGCAGGAAGCTGAGGGAGAGGATAACAGGGATGTTAGGTAGGAGGGTAGGGAACCAAACCTGAGTTTAGATATTACAGAAGGTACAGTGGGAAAGGCGCCTGGCATCAAGAGATGGAAGTGAAAGGGCAGAGTAGAGTGAACAATGGTGGGTATGAGGGGAGCAATCTAAAGCAAAATGACAAAAAGAGTGGAAGAGGGGGCCCAGTCTGGCAAGGGAGGATTTGGAAGCTGTCTTGAAGTTGTCCACCATTTTTATGGATACCACCTCCTTTGGCAACTCATTCCACTTGGCTACCACCCTCTCAGTGAAAAAGTGCCTCCTCATCTCTCTCTCTCTCCTGACCTCCCCCCCAGCTTTAGGCTGTCACCCCTGGTGGTCTTGTTCCCACTAAGCTGAAGAGGCCCTCAGTGCACACTATTCAAACCTTTATGGTACTTGAAGGTCTCAGTCATGTCCCCCCCCCCTTCTGTCCTTAAGAGAGTGCATATTAAGCCCCCTGAGCCTCTCCTCATAGCTGTGGCCCAGGATCATCTTCGTTGCCCTTCTGTGGACTGTTTCTAGCAAGTTGATATCCTTCTTAAGATAAGGGCACCAATATTGCACACTGTTCTCTAGATGCAGTTTCACTACAGACCTGTACAATGGCAAAATTACCTCCACCTTCCTACTGGTGATTCCCCTGGCTATACAGCCCAGCATCCGGTTTTCTTTGGCCACAGCTTTTCTACAGTGTGCCGAGTATTTCAGGTCACTCATAATAATTACACCCTGGTCCCTTTCCTCCTCTGACCTGGTTACCTGCACACCACCAACCAGTATTTAGTCCCTGGGTTTTTTGCCCCAAGTGCATAACTTTGCACTTTTTAGCATTGAACTCCAGTTGTCAAATGTCACGCTGCTTCTCTAACTTAGTCAGGTCTTCCCTGAGTTCCTGTCTCCCCTCTTCCGTGCCCACCTTCCTATATTCCTGAAATGAGGCAGCCAGTAGTTACCAGAGAAAAGGTCCAGAAGGGGCTTAAAGCCCTAAAGGTAGATAAAGACCCAGGGTGGGATGGAATTCACCCAAGGCTGCTCAAGGAATTGGCTGCGGAATTGGATGAACCGCTAGTAGGGCTATTCAATAGCTTAATTAAGACGGGGGAGGTCCAAAAGATTGGATGGTAGCAAACATAGTCCTGCTACACAAGAGGAGAGACAAGGAGCAACTGGGGAATTACAGTCCTGTCACCCTTACCTCTGTAGTTGGTAAACTGATAGAGTCACTGATCAAAGAGGACCTTGTGGACAACCTAGAGAGCAACAGTCTACAGGACAGTAAATACCATGGGTATGTGGCAGGGAGGTCTTGTCAGACCATCCTGGTAGTTTTCTTTGACTGAGTAACAAAGATAGTAGATAACGGCCATGCTGTGGGTTTACTCTACTTCAGTTTCAGCAGGGCTTTTGACTCAGTGCCATGCAGAAGATTGCTGAAGAAGCTGGAGGACCTAGACACGGCTAGCGACATAGATGGGTAGGAAACTTGCTGAAGGAGAAGCAGCAGAGGGTGGTGGTAAATGGGGTCAAATCAAAATTGAAGGAGGTCATGACTGGAATGCTGCAGGGATCTTTCCTGGGACCTGCCTTCTGCAATATGTTCATCAGCGACATCAGAGAGGGCATCCGGGGCAAGTTGGGTCATTGCAGATGACACAAAGCTCTGGAGTGGGGTAGATGGTGACAAAAGGATTAGGGAGATGCAGAGAGGTCTATAAAGGCTAGAGAGGTGGCCTAAGGGTTGGCAGTTGAAATTCAATGCCAAAAAGTGCAAGGTTATGCACCTAGGGGAAAAAAACAGGACAGAGTACTGGATGGGAGGGCTTCTATTTTATGGAAATGGTGGTGGAGCCGTGGAACAGTCTACCGGAAGAGCTGGTAGATGCCAAGACCATAAATGGTTTCAAGTAGGGCTGGGACCAAGTGAAGGGTTTGGCGTTTGCTCAGATCAGTGGCAGTAGGGTGGGAATTGGGGGTGGACCAGGAGGGATAAAACCCTGTATGGACAAGAGGTCCCAGGGCAGACAGGGAACTCCAGGCAGGCTAGACTAACCTTTAGTCTTTTTCTGCTGTCATTGTCTATGTTTCTGTGCTAGCTATTAGAGAGGCCCTATATATGAAAATGACGATATTTAATAGCAGTCCTGTAGCACGATAATATCTCTACCACCTGCTGTGCCATCAAGCTGGTTTAGGAGCAAACTCGAATCCCTGGAGGTTGGCTGTGGAGCGAGGATTCAGCAGCTGAGACAAAGTCAGGGGAATGTGCCCTGCACTAAAAGCAAAAAGCTGTCCAATAAAAGATTTCAGACAGAAACAGCTCAGTAGAAATCCAAATCTATTGTCCTGGATTCAAAATAAGCAGGTGGCTAACGCCCACAGACTTTGATAGAGATTTTCAGTAACTATTGAGATTATTGAGCGTTTACACTTATGTACATAGGGACTGAGTGCTAGGTTTTTCACAATAGGTTTCTACCTGTATTATGTAGTAACATTTCCTTGGGGTACCAGTTATTTATACTACATTACAGTAATATCATAGGATGTTATAAATTATATTAATGAATGACTAGCTATTTAAGTCCTAGGAAGTATATGCAATTATGGCAGGTATTCATGACGTGGTTTTTATGGTTGGGCTGTTTAGTATGTATAGCTTTTCCCATGTTATGGACACGATTCCCCTGGAATACAGGATTTTTTTAGATACATCTTGAATATTTCAGGTGCTTTACTTTAAGTAGCCTGCTGTATATCTCAGTGACCCACTGCATTTTCTCCAGGGGTTGAAGTCTCCGTTTCATTGGGCAACATAGAGCAGCTGCTGCTTTCTACACATGGGCCAGGATTCACTTAAAAACGCAAGGTGCTGCGCAAACGTTTGCGTTGCACCTTGCGGTTGCGCTGGTGGGCAATCCTGCTGTTCACAGTCAGATAGCGCACTGCGCTGACTGTGAATGGGGCAGGCGGAGGCAGCGCTAACCCAAGAAAAGCACCATGCACCCCAGTAATGCCGCCCTCACAGCCAGCCAGGAGAATGGGCCAGCAACAATAGTGCGCACACGCTAAGTCCCATTTTCTATCAACTAGCATATGCCATCGCCTCCGCCCCTGACACTATTGCAGTGACCTTTGCAGACTGTTCACCTAACTATAAGTGTTAGCCCCTAACAATGTTGCACTATCTCCTTCCTCCCCCCAATCTGAACCTATTAACGCTCCTGAACTAGGTTACATAGGGAATCTACAGTACTGTCTCAATAATGTCTCTGTCAATGGATAATGTAATGAACAACACTGACCATGCAGATATATCAATCCTGTTTAACAACTATGTGTAAATAGCCGAATGCAGTTTGCCCTTAAACTGTGTCACCTAAGGAATCTAGAGTACTGTCTCACCAATGTCTCTGTCAATGGATGATGTAATGAACAACACTGACCAATCAGATATACCAAACCAATGTCATGTCTGCTATGTGTAAATAGCTGAATACTGTATACCCATGTTAACCTGTACTCCCGTATGTTTTCTACTGTATGTTATCTCTTAGTGTTATTCCCGGGTCGCCCCTGAAAAAGGGACCTTCGGGGCCCAGTGGGCTTACCTGGTCATCAAAATTCAATAAATAAATAAGTCCCTATTCACAAAACGGGCAATGCAAATGAGCCCATCGGGCACACAAGGTGCAATTCACCATTAACCTGCTCATTATGGACCCATTTGCATGGCCTAGTGTGGACCCCCCCCCACCAGACCATGCCCCACACAGCCGCATTCCCCTGGTGTAGTGCCCTCCCTCCTCAGATCACAGTCCTCAAAGAAATACATATACTCCAGTAGTCCAGGGTCCCTACCCCTTCCTGATCGCCCACTTACATTGAAAATAAATGTTTCCATAGTGTAGTGTCCCCCCTCAATTGCCAACTCGTATTGAAAATAAATGTTTCCAGAGTCTAGTGTCCTCCCCTCCCGACTCATATTAAAAAATCGTTTCCATAGTATAGAGTCCTCCCGATCACTGACCGCATAACAAAGTACTGTTTCCATAGTGTAGTCTCCCCTCCTGTTGCAGATCCTCCTGAATAAATAAACACAGTCCCTGGTAGTCAGGGTCCCTCCCCAATCACTGACTCACATAAAAAGTACTGTTTCCATGAGTGTAGTGCCCCGGTTGCAGTCACCATCCCCAAATCACAGTAAGCATATTCCGTTGTGCTTCTAGGGTCCCTCCCAATGATCGCTTGGGTCCTGTGACAGCAATACTGCTCCCTGGCAGTCTAGTGGCCCCCCATCCCAACCACACTGCTCCCCCATCACCAGTCACGGTTGGTGACCAGCACAGCTCTAATCACACCACCTCAACTGCCCATAGACTGAGCCCTCCTCAAGCATGTACTGCATGCAGTACGGCTCACTGACTGTGATTGGTCAATCATAGTCAGTGAGTCATACTGTATACAGCATGCGCTCGGGGAGGGCTCAGTTAATGGCCAGCCATGCTGGTATGAGGAGGGCTGTGCTGGTCTTGGGATAGGGAGGTATGGGGGGCAGAAGCAGACTTGTCGGGTTGGGGGGGGACACTAGACTGCCTTGGAGCAGTATTGCTGTTATGGGACTGGCGATCATTGGGAGAGTTGGGGGAGGGACCCTAGAAGTACAGGGACTATGTTTACTGTATTTGGGGACAGCGATTGGGGACGGGAGGGACACTACACTATGGAAACAGTACTTTTTCATATGAGTCAGCGATCGGGAAGGGACCCTGGACTACCAGGGACTGTATTTATTTATTTGAGGACAGGATTGATGACCAGTGGGGGCGGGGAAACTACACTATGGAAACAGTACTTTGTTATGTGGGTCGATGATCGAGGGAGAGGGACACTACACTATGGAAATGGTAATTTATAAGAAATACAAAATCACACATACCCCCATAATGCAAAGCATTATGGGCTGTATATGCAAATCACCGCAGAATATTATGCTGGTTCAACTTTAAGCAGAAATGCATGGTGCCCAAAGAGCCTCTCACACAGTCTCACAGTAATTTATAATGTGAGTCAGCCACCGGGGAGGGGGAGGGACACTGCACTATGGAAACATTTATTTTCAATATGAGTCAGGGATCGGGGAGGGGGAAGGGACACAACATTATGGAAACACGTATTTTTAATATGAGTCGGCGATCAGGAAGGGACACTGCACTACGGAAACATTTATTTTCAATATGAGTCGGCGATCGGGGGGGAGGGACAGTACACTATGGAAACCATGTATTTTCAGTACGAGTCAGCGATCAGCGAGGGGGAGGGACACCACACTATGGAAAATAGGATTTTCTTATTGAGTCAGCGATTGGGTGGGGAAGGGCACCACTACTCTATGGCAAATTTATCATACATATGGGAACGGCGAGCAGAGAATGGAGGGGGGCCTGCAGTACCTCCGCCAACCACTTGGGCTGCGTGGATTACCACCAGGTTTTTGTCAGCAGTAATTTCTCCACGCAAGGACCTTAGCAAATGGCTCATGCAGGAAAAAACTCTGTAATACTACTGTGTGGATATGCAGGTCCCCTCCACTTCATTTGCATTGTGGCCCCCCTCCCAACTTTGCCCAGGTGCAAACACAGTTTGCCTGGGCAAACTGGGCTTTGTGGACACCAACTCCAGGCAAAACCCAGTTTGCTCTGGGCAAACTGGGTTTGTGCCTGGGCAAAGTTTTGTGAATCTGACCCATGGTTTTTAAACAATGATGGGATTAAATGTAGTTACTGTTTACATAGAAACATAGAATTTGACGGCAGATAAGGACCGCTTGGCCCACCTAGTCTGCTCATTTCCCTACCTAACAGATAAGCTGCAGATCCTAGTTAACCAACAGCTTACTTCCTCCTGCACTTTTTTATAATTATCAAAGTCTTGCTTGGGGTACAATGTTGATTTTGCACTGACAAATTAACACTGTTTCTTTAAGATTTTGAACTGTATAAATTAAGTGCATCAATGTTCTGACTCCTCCTCCTGATGAAGCATCTCATTTTTAATGTGAAGCGCCAAGGTGTTTCTACTTGCTGTGGCTTCACATTAAATCACTGTATAGCTTGAATTTTCCTGTGCAGTAAGTGCTTTCTTAGTCATATGAGCTGAAAGAGTGCAGCTTTTTGTGTGATAACTATGTGGCTAGTAGTTTAGCTTGCACCCACTCTCATTTCCCAGTTGGCAGAGTTTTGTTTGTGTTGGGATAGTGGGTGAGTGGACTGAGAAGGGCCGTCCAGATAGGCAGCCGGGCAAGGGTGGGCAGTGAAGAAATAACAAGTGGGAAAACATTTTGGTATTCAATTATTAGTTTCTTCTTCCAGTTTACTTACTTAGGAAACCCAGCTAAGATTTAGGATGGAGGCTACTGGGTTCACCCAGTTTCATGGGGCATGAAGGTGGTCAGGTCATTTGTTCAGAATCAAGAAGTCATACATTGAGTAAATGACCGTAGTGGGATTCGAACCTAGGGGACCATTGTGCAGTACTCTGAGATGGCCAAGCAATTTTAAAAGTATTTGACTACAACAATGAGGTGAGCATTGTCCAAACTAGGGCCAGCCTGTAAGCATTGTGGTAGCTCTACCGCTCTCAATGCCAGCAACCTGGGTTTGGAAGCAAACCCGGGTTAATGGGGGGGGCTGGTGAAGGGGAGGATGAAGCATCCCCAAGGATGCTACCCTCCTTCGGCAGAGGGAGAGTCCCTGCTTCCTCAGCAATGCCGCCCCTCAGTGGCCATGGGTGGCAGCGCTGCAGAAGCAGGCAGGTTGGGAAGTTGTCTGCGGTCGGCTTGCATACGGCACACCTCGATGCAAATGTCAGTATGTTTGAACCCCTGTGTGCTGGCAACCACGAAGGAAGGAAACCAGGTACAAGGACAAGCTACGGCATCTGAGGTGAGGGGCTGCTTGGTACATCCAGGCCATTGTGTATCTGCCATGCCTGCTGCCTAACAAAACACTCAGAATTTTGGGAGGTATATCCTCCTGCCTTTGCCCCTGCTGAAGAGGGCAAACTGCGGCTCTGTGTAGAGGCAGGATGCAGCATCACAGACGCAAGATGAACCAGCTGTGCCATTGGTGCTTCCTGAGAGATCAGGAGCCAAACACCAGAAGGGACGTAAACTGTGAAAAATCAACACAATTTGCCAAAATAAAAGGAGCAGGAAATATTAGACCCACCTCCCCCCACTGGTTAAAAAGAAAATTTGGTGACATCCAGTTTTGCAGGTATGGGAGTAAAACATGGTTGATTTTTTTTTTTTTATGTAAAAGGTTTTATTATTACCTTGTTATGACTTCCAGTAATTGGTCCTTTTAGAATACAGGCTTCCAACATTTGAGACTTGTTAAGGTTTTTTTTGTGTTTTAATAAATATTTTTTCCATCTTGGTCCTCCTCCTCCTCCCCATCTTCCACAGGCAGCCACCCAGCCATAATGCCCCCACCTGCAGCCCTCACTTTTCAATCCTCCTGGCTTATACCCAGGGCCGGGCCAGCTAGATGAGGCAGGTCCCTCCATTCACTGGAGCCCCTGTGGTTAGTTAAGGGTACAGTAGGTTGCATAGTGCTCGGACATACTGGGTAGGGCTGTGCGGAATATTCAAAGTCTGACAATTTTACATGCACTTTTTTTTTGCGTATTAATAACTCACCATTTACATAAATTGTGGATTATTTTTCCACAATCCGTGGAAAATCATTTTGTGGTTTCCCTGATCCACAGAATTTTGTTCCATAGGTTACACAGGAATGCTTTCGGCAGTCTGCAGAATTTAACAAGAAATTCTGAAAGCATTTCAGAAGCAGAATTGCTGTCCCGCACCAGTTCCGAGGGCAGAATTCTGCATTCCGCACCACTCTAGTGCCAGGCATCTCACTGCAGGCCAGGAAATGCACTCAGCTGTGTGTCACCATGCAAGCAGGCATCTATTACTCCTTTCAGCTCCACCCACACGTTCCCTCTTTGGTCATACGGGTAGCAGTGCTATGGTAGAGTTTGGCTTTTATCTTCCTGGAGAATTGGGATGTGCAACCTCCCCCCCTCGCCCACCCACCGACGATCCAGGCTCAAGGCACAAACCCAGCTGAAGAATTAGGACATGTAACCTTCCCCCCTGCTTCTGGCTGTCTGAAGATCCGGGCTCAAGGAACAAATCCAGGTCGCTGGCGTCCCAAGTGGTATCCTTATCACTACACCAACAGGGGGAGCCTTTGGGATCTGGTAAATATTTTAACTTCCAGAAATAATCTTTATTTACTGACTTTATTTCAGAATTCTTAGCCAGGACAGGCACACTGAGCTGAAACCAATTTCCAGGCGCGTTCTGGGAGCAGAACCTGGGTGGCCATTTTGTGTGAGGTAAACAATGGATAGTTCAGACTTCATACGCAGCTATTGGAAATAATGTGTTTAAGTAGCTTGCTCAGGGTCACACAGTATGCAAGTGGTGGTTGTGAGTGTCAAACCCAGGTCTGCTGGGTCTGTAGGTTCACAGCTTTGTGCTTTAACCCTCTAGGCTATACAGCCCCCCCAAATGTATTTCTGTATTTATTTCTTTGTAATTCATGACTGGGAAAGGCACACTAGGCTATGATATCCTGTTCCAAGGTGAATCCTGGGGCGTGGGTTACCTGGGCAGGTGTTATTGAGGGGGGAATGTTGGCCATAAAACCAGGAAAACTCCTCTGCTCTGCTGATGGGGCTTAGGTGGGGGATGTCAAAAAAAACCAGCTGGTGAGCACTTAAAGGTTGGTAAACCTCAATGGTTTCTTTTTTATAGGTTTATTTGGGTTTTCTTATTCTATGTAATATATTTTCCTAAGTATGTTCTTTGGCCATAAGTTTTTGGTTTTTTTTTTCAATAAGGAATTCCCCTGCTCTGTTTTGATAAGTGCCATGGGATCTTTAATTTCTACCTAGACAGTGACCAGAGATGGGTAGAGGGGCCTCGGTTTTCTGTCATGTCTGAAGGATGGCACCTTGACAGGGCAGCACGTCCCTTATAAATCTGCACTAGTGTCAGTTATGGTTATTACCCCAAGTACCTAGCGTGGGGCTAGAACCCAAGGCCTTCCAATCTTCCAGTCCCAGAGGCAAGTGTGTCACTGCACATACTGAGCCACTGGCACTGAATCAGGAATTAGAAATCAGAAAGGACTTCTAGATTTGAACCCAAGGAATTTCCTGAGTTTCGCCCAAATAAACGGAATGAAAGCCCTGCACTGATGAGGACATCTACCAAGATGGCAGGGGCAGGGGGTGAGCAGACTAGATGAACAGTTTCCTCTTTTTCTGTCTCTTGAAGCTGGTTTGCCCTAACCACTGGGTCACAGTGCCTTCCTATGGCAGACCTGTTACACGTAACTCAAGAGAAGCTGTGAGTTTGTATCAGATGCGAAATTTACACATGTATAACGACATTGTGGGAGTTGATGGGAAGGGGGCAACAGCGTGACTTCATTCTCTTTATTTAAATGTCCCCAGAGTTGCTGAACTAGTCAGGAATGTAACCAGAAATTTCAATTTTGTACTCCATCTTTCCAATTGTTGTCGCCCCCAATCCCTATATGGTGATGTATCAGTGTGTCCTTGTACAGAAGGAATATGGTCTCAGATTTCAAAAAAAATAAAAATTCTAATTCTTATTGAAGATGTGTCTCTCATTTTTCTGAATTGAATGCAAGTTGTATCTCATCTAATTTCAAAAGAAATACTTGGATCCATGCTCTAAATGACATAATTTGAATTTAAACTATCACAGCCACTAGCCAGTGTCCACTTGAAAATGCAATATGCACATGTTCTCCTGTGCCAAAATTAGAATGCTAGTGGTTAGAAAAAGGCACATAGTTTGGGACAGACACTCAGTACACAAATTGTACTATAAATATGCCTGCCTACACCTCAGGTACCAGCAGGTATTCCCCCCAAACAGACCCTTAAGACAGGCCTAAAGAACCAGCCAGCTGGGCTCCCCTTCAGCGGTGGCCTGTGATGTTTTTTGGGATAAAGGCTCCCTCTACAGGCGCCAACTGGGATGGCAGGCTCTGGAGGGTTTTATAAAAAGGCTGGGCTGGGAGATGCTCGTGTGACATTTGTAAAGCGGGCTGAGAAGCTGCAGGAAGCTCGTAGGATTGTCATTTCATTCCCCGGCTCTGAAATTCATACACAGCAATGGCAAACAGACAGCCTCCGTACCTGCACCTGGCCGAGCTGACCGCCTCACAGTTCATGGAGATCTGGAAGCACTACGATGCAGACGGTCAGTTTCATATCAATATTTATTTATTGACAACTTTCTAGATGTGACGCGCACTCTTGTTTAATGCAAATTCAGACTTTTTTTTATTCTTGCATTTTGATTTTCTCTTTGAAATGAAAGAAGAGATCATTTTCCCTCACCATCATTTGTGAAAGTTAGGGAGGCAAGATGGGCAAGACGCCTGGGCACAGGCTTGGGAACCAGGAAATCGCAGGCTTGTGTCCCACTAGAGCCACTTACTCACAGTGTGACCCATGAGCAAGCCATTTAACCTCCCAGGGCTTCAGTTCACCCCGCTGCAGAAATGGGTAAAAGCAGGACCCCACTGAAAATGAGATACTGCATCTCAGCTGAGTATCCTGAGTTAATAAACTGTAGCCTCCGCCCAGTGAAAAACTGATGGATATATCTTATTTTCATCTGTGCACCTAAGAGTTTCCATTTTCAACCCTTCTGTCTGTATTAAAGCACCTATTTGATTTTTGCCAACCTGTAAATTGTTCTTTCAAATGTATTTGCTAGGGATAGATCATTTTGCAAATAATGATTTAACACAGAACATTAATAATATTTTCCATACTCTGATGGTGACTAATAATTGTTAATGCTGGTGCAGATATGAGCAACGCTATATATTGTAGTCGGAAAGTTATTGCAACTTTAAAAAAAATATATAATCTAGCTGCTCTGTCATAGCAAACCATTTAAAAAAATAGTTTTCCTACTTCCCAATTTGATACTCAAAGACTAGTTTGCATTTTTTTGTGCAAGAACGTGAAATGTTTTTAAGAATTGTTCTATTTTGAAGTCCTGGAAAAGCATCCTTTTTCCATGATGAAAAATATTCTGTTTTTTTTTTCCCTCTTTCAGTGAAAACCATTTTTGTAATCATGTTAAAGGAAACAATAATGAGATAATTCCAACCCTGAGGCATATCAAACAAAGCAGAGAATTTGGTTAGATAATCTTTCACCTAATGTTTGCCCTCCATGGATGGTGGTGGGTGGTGGTGGGGGGGGGGCATTAAATGTATTTGCTTTTATTCAGAGCTCCCAGATCAGTTTTACGTTTTGTTCCTGGAACCTCAGGTTGATTTCTCAGAGTAAATTACATTATTTCCTGTGTAACCTGATTAGCTCTGTTTTTCTGTATAAGTCCATGGGAACAATTTCACTGCAGACAGGTCCATTTTCCAGTAGAACACAGGAATCCCAGTGGGTAGGGGGAGTCTGCTTTCCAGTAAAACACAGGAATCCCAGTGGAAAGGGGCAGTCCTGGTTCAGTGAGCTACTTTTAGAATAAAGTGGACAACTTACGGTCGGTATTAAAAGTGACCTTTAATGTATGTAATGTAGTCACTTTATTGTAACATATTCGCTAAAAATGCAGCCAACAGTTTAGTCTGATTCAGTAGGTCAGTTTCCATCTCTAGCCACCCTCCACCCCCACCCAGGAGACATGGCTGAAGATAGGCAGAATTGCCTAGCTCTCCTTTCCTGGTCAACAAAAACTGAATGAATAAATAAATATGTGTGTCTGTCTGTGTGTCTGTCTGTCTCACAGTAGGCTTCTGTGATCAGTGTTGGAATTGCACTGTATGGGCTTTGAGAGCTTGGGGGGGGGTCCATGTCTTTAAACGCACTCTTCCTTCCCACTGTAAGCCAATGGCAGTGATGTGAGAGCTATGGCGTCTCACCTGAGACAGCTAAGGGACCAAGCTCTGGCAAGCCCCCCCCCCCCCACATAATACCGACACTGATTGCAAATGTCTTGCAAGGAGTCAGAGTGCAGGGTCCAGCTCGGAATCATCACCATGATGCCTGGTGAGGAGACTTCACTATCACCTACCATACACATCAGTTCTTGGGTTAAATTTGACACGAGCAAGCCAGACTAGTGCCTTAACTCCTTCCATGCCGGCGACCCGGGTTCGGGAACAAGGTTGCCAGGGGTTGGCTGAGAGGAAGGCTGGGAGAGGGGCAAGCAAACACCTGGCAGGTCCCTTCCCAGATTGAGCTGGCTGGCTCAGCTCTTGCCTGCCACCAGGTGGAGACCTAGTGGTAGTCCATGGTACCTTAGGGAGGCAGAGGGAAGTCAGGGGTGGGGGAGGGAGCTGTGGTTCCGGGACGCATACACGCCTCTACTCGCATGTCTCACATGAACATGCTACAAATGTGGGCAGGAATGGGGAGAAAAAAAGGAAGGCATGATGGGACGTGTGATGCCTGCCCACCACACCTCCACGCACTACATCACCAGGGAACCTGTCAACAAATTCTAGATTAAAGCATTGGGAAGGGGAGGGAAGGGTGGCCCTCCATCTCCTGACCCCACCACAGGGGAATCCACGGGGTACTAAGAAAATAAGGAAATCTGGGGAGATCCTGGACTGTAGAAGGCGGTGGAGCTGGGCTGATGGGAACCCAACCTTGTCATGGCCACAGAGATAAACAGAATATGGAGGAAAAAAACAGAGAAAAGAAATTTCACAACAGCATTGTGGGCAGTTTGAGAAAGATGGACCCAAGTGAGCAACTGTCACTGCTTTACATTTACAGGTTCCCTTTTCCTTTGCTCGTGTTCTGGGCTCTTTGGTTTTGAACTCGGGTATCAACATACAGATCATTTTTATCCCCTTTCCACTGTGCCTTGATGACCCCTAAATTGCATACTGCAGGGGAGCAGTTGCACCCTGATCCCTTGTGGGAGAGGCAACCTAGAGTGGATTCACTGGCTGCTGCTTGCTGCACTTGTCGACTGTTGGTGTCCGCTGTGGTTTTTCTGGTGAGGTAATGATTCTTGGGTGGGGGCTAATGGGAACATTTGGAGCTCTCATCTCATCAATACTACATGTAGTACAACTTAACAACATTTTGGGACTGAAATATGGAATGCTGCCAATCACAATGTGTTAAAATCTGGTAGTTGAGCCAACCAAATGTGGGGTACATCCTTCAAAAAAGGAGATACTGGTGATTTTATTTGTACAAAGTAACATTTTGATTGACAGCATCAGTCTGATGGATGTCTCTTTAAAATGTTGGAGTTTGATCTGGCGCAGCGGTTGGATTTCTGCTTGTGACCTGGGTTCGGGAATGGACTTGGGTGCCAGAGGGTCTGCCGGGGTGGGGGGAGAAGGCTTGAGCGTCTGCTCCCCTTCTCCTGGAGGGGGGGGTCTGCAGTCCGGCATTTGCTGGCTCCTAGCAGAGGCTGGAGAGCAGCAATGCATCAGGCCCCCCGAATAGGGAGCGTGACGAACATTGGCATACACCTTGATGTCAGTGGCATGCCATGCTCCCAAGGGAGAAAATGAAAAATGGCACCCCTGCCGACTGGATAATGGCCACCGGACCCTCGCTGCCACGGAGGCCTGGACAGCCCGGACCGACCCCAGCAGCACCTGGGGCAACCTACCAGTGCTTTCTCTCCAGAAGGAGAGGACCCACCTGATGAAGGGATACGTTGGGTTACCCAGTGGTCTGCCGACATGAGTGGCAGATGGTGGAGAGGGTGGTGAGTGGTGCAGAGGTCCCAGGCATCCTGAAGGAGTACCAGCCAAGGTGCAGGGGTGGGAGCAAAAATAAAAACCAAATGCTGGAGTTTGGAATATGAGTCCGCACCTTTTTCTGCAGGCAGTACATTTTCTGTGAGGGACCGATGTGGGAAGAGCAGTTTGGCATGGCAAAATAAGGGACGTCCCTCAATGTGGGACAGTTGAGAGTATGGACAGAAGGGGTTCTGAGGGGCAAAATGAGGGATGTCCCTCCTAATGTGGGGCAGTTGAGAGGTATGGACAGATGTTTCTGAGGGGTAAAATGAGGGATGTCTCTCCTAATTTGGGACAGGCGAGAGGTGTGGAGAGAGGGTTCCGAGAGGCAAAATGAGGGATGTCCTTCCTAATGTGGAACATGTGAGGGATATGGACAGAGGGGTTCTGAGAAGTACTGTAAATGAGGGAAGTTCTTGCTAGTGTGGGACAGTTGAGCAGTATGGACCGAGGGGGTTTACAGGAGTAAATTTATTTATTTATTTATATATGTTTGGTAACTGGATAAGTGCACTGATCCAGGGGACCGTGTTCGGGCATGACCCGTGCCACACAGTGACGTTCCGACAACAACAATAGTAGATACAAAAGGTAATGCATAAAGCTTTGAAAATCCATGGTTACAGGAGGTTAGATCATATGCATCAAATTACATACACAAAAATAACTGATTTACACAAAAGACAAATGCAGTAAATGCAGTTTATACAACAATATCACAGAGATATATTTCAGAACATCTGACGTATAACAAACAGCAACTCTAAGGTGTTCTAGCACTATTGACTAATGATAGAAAGTAGATAATTGGCAACTAAAGTTGCAGCTGTGGTGTGCCGTGAAGTTGGGAAGACTGGACAAATTGAGGGACGTCTCTCCTAATGTGGTACAGTTGAGAGGTATCAACCGATGGGTTCTCAGGGGTAAACATGAGGGACGACAGTTGAGATGTATGGACAGAGGGGTTGTAAAAGGTAAAATGAGGGATGTCCCTCCTAATGTGAGGCAAGTGAAAGGTATGCACAGAGGGTTCTGAGGGGTAAAATTAGGGATGTCCCTTCAAATGTGGGACAGTTGAGAGGAGGTATGGACAGAGATGCTCTAAGGGGTAAAATGAGGTAAGTTCCTCCTAATGTAGGACTGTTGAGAGGTAAGAATCGATGGGTTCTGAGGGGTAAAATGTGGGATCTTCCTCCTAATGTGGGACAGCTGAGAGATATGGACGGAGGGGTTCCATGAGAGATAACATGTGGCAGAACCCTCCTATTGTGGACTGTTGAGAAGTATGGTGGTTAAGATTAATTAACAAAGCATCTCTTGTAGCTCATTTGAGTTTAAGGTCCTGACCCTTCCCCAGGCTTTGCTTTAGTACTGTCTTTTCCATCAGTCGTGTTCAGATAAGATTATCAGTGCACCAACTGACCTTCCCACTTCTGTGTCATTTCTAAACTTTCAATTTACCTCCCAAGACAGCCCAGCATTGAAATGTGATATCTCATTTTCAGTGGGCTCCTACTTCTGCCCACCTTCATCGCTGGAGGGACAACTACAGCACATGAAGAGAAAAATATGTTTTCAGTCACACAGTGAGTTAAGTGGCTGGGGTGGGATTTAAACCTGGATCTACTGTTCTCAGTTCTGTCCCCCAAGCCCTGCACCACACTGTTGTCCTGTTAGTACTCCACCACCCTTGGAGTTCAGTTCAATCAAATGTGTTGACTGAGGTTAGCCCAGATGTTTTTTTTTTAACCTTGTCTCTGGAACTCTGACACCTGGCCCTGTGGCACCCTGGACCTCCCTCACTGACCTTCTCATGGACTTACCGGTTATCGACTACCTACTCTGGACCACGTGTGGTGGGTGGTCCTGTATAGACCTACAGGATGTGCCAGGTCAGACCAGGGTTTTCTTTCCTCTGAGTTTCTATCCAGGGTTCCATTGTGCAGTGATGTGCATGCATGTGCAGGGTGGCGTGTATGTGTATGCATGCATAGGTGGCATGTGTGCACACATGCACAGAGTGGTGTGTGTGCATGCATGCATGGGATGTTATGTGTGCACACATGTGTGAGGTGGTGTGTGTGTGTATATGCATGTGCGGGTGGCATATGTGCACGCATGCATGAAGTGGCATGTATGCACGGGTGGCATGTGCATGCATGCATGGGGTGGCATGTGTGCATGTATTCATGGGGTGGCATATAGGCATGCATGAGTGGGGTGGCGTGTGTGCAGGCATGCACGGACTGTGATGTATGCATGCATGTGTGGGGGTGGTGTGTGTGTGTGCATGTGCAGGTGGCATGTATGCATGCATGTGTGCACATTTGTGGGTAGTGTGTATACATATGTGTGTGGAGTGGCATGTGTGCATATGAGTGGGTGGTGTGTATGCATGCATGTACTGGGTGCCACATGTGCAAGCACATGTGGGTGGCATGTGTGCATACATGCGTAGCGTTGGCTGGCAGGCCCTTCCCTGTGGTACACACTTCAATTGTGCTACCAGCTGGTCTCTACCTTGTGGCCGTCAGACCGTGAGATACCGTGTCCCTCCACCCCGAGGGAGGACAGCTGTCCTTTGGAAATTCTATGCTCCCTCTCCCAGTGGGCCCTGAGCGACAAGAGCTTGTTCTCGACCGTGGGTCGCCAGTGTCATGAACTTAGCTCTACCATTGCGCTGACAAGCCAGCAAAAGGTAGCCCAGATGTAACGTCTCATTTTCAGCTTCCACCTTGTTTTACAGATGAGAAGAGTTGAAAGACATGGCCGCACTTGTGCATTCACCAATGAAATGAGACGAAAGCGAGAGCTTTCACAAAGGAGATTTTAATCTTTCCTATTCAGTCAAGGTAACTGATCTACAGAACCTGATATGCTATAACTGCCGTTTGCCCCCTTGTCATTGTGCAGGCTATTGACGTGGCTGCAGCTCACTGACTGCAATTACATCAGAACAGAATAAGACATAAACGGCCTGCTCGTTAGCATAAAACACACCATCTCCAGAAAGTGACTTCTACTGAACTCCCGCACCAGCTAATGGAGACTTCAGTTGACGCAGGTCTGACAGAGACAAAACAGAGTTCAGAAACCAAACGCAAAGTATTTTTTTGTTGTTGTGATTACAATTCATTTAGTTAGGATACTCACAGTAACATACATAGTAACACATTATTGTGATGGTGTAAGGGAATTTGGGGCCTATGTTGTCCACCACTCCTACACCAAATTTGAGTATGGACACACATCCAAGCTTTACAGCCGAGTGTTCCCCCTAAGTAAGGGTGGAGTGGGGTGTGTGGGGGGGAAGCTTCCTTCTACACAGTTTTGGTGCTAGGAGCAACTGAAGCACAGAAAAACAGGTGACTTCCTCAAGGCCACAGATCAGACTGGGTTAAGTGCTGTTGTGCATCTGGGAAGTAATCAGTGGGCAACACCATCTAATGGTGAAGTGAGACACTGCAATTACAGAGTCCTATTAATGCTGCACAATGTTAACAGCAGTGCCCTCTAGATGTCAAATAGTGCAATAACAATTAATGTTGAGGAATGGTAACAGCAGCACCCTCTAGATGTGAGGTACTGCAATGCCAGAGTTCTATAGTATTGTGGAATAGTAACAGCACAATACATGTGAGGTGATGCAATACCAGAGTCCAAAAGTGTTGCGGAATGGCAACAGCAGTGCCACCTTGATGTGAGATGTTGAAATAACAGAGTCATATAGTGTCGAGGAATGGTAACAGCAGTGCCCCCTAGTTGCGAAACACTGTAGTGGCAGATTCCTATAGTACTGCAGAATGGTAACGGTACTGCCCCCTAGTTGTGAGACACAGCAATGGCTGAGTTATGCATGTTGAGAAATCGTAACAGCGGTGCCTCCTAGTTGTGAGACACTGCAATGACAGAGTCCTATAAGGAATGGTAACACTAGAGCCCCCTAGTTGTGAGACACTGCGATGACAGAGTCCTGTATGTTGAGAAACTGCAACAGCAGTGCCCCATAGTGGTGAGACACTACAATGACAGAGCCCTATATGTTGAGAAATTGTAACAGCATTGCCCCCTAGTTGTGAGACACTGCACCAACAGAGTTGTGTATGTTGAGAACTGGTAACAGCAGGGCCCTCTAGTTTTGAGACACTGCAATGGAAGGGTTTTATAGTGTTAAGGGAATGGTAGCAGCAGTGTCCCCTAATTGTGAGACACTGTAATGACAGAGCCTCATGTGATGAGGAATGGTAATAGCAGTGCCCCCTAACTGAGGGGCACTGCAGTGGTAGCTAAGTTTGAGGAATGGTAGCAGTGCCCCCAGTTGTGAGACAATGCAATGGAAGCATGTTATAGTGTTGAGGAATTGTAGCAGCAGTGTCCTCTAGTAAGAAAGTGCAACTGCAGAGTGGTATAGTGGTGAGAAATGGTAACAGCAGTGCCCCCTAGTTGTGAGACACTGTAGTGGCAGAGCGCTATAGTGTTGAATAATAATAGCAGTGCTCCCTAGTTGAGAGACACTGCAATGGCAGAGTCCTATAGTTTTGAGGAACAGTAGCAGCAGTGCCCCCTAGTTGTGATGCACTACAATGACAGAGTCCTACAGTGTTGAGAAATGGTAATAGTAGTGCCCTCTAGTTGTAAGACACTGCAATGGCAGAGTCCTATAGTTTTGAGGAACAGTAGCAGCAGTGCCCCCTAGTTGTGATGCACTGTAATGACAGAGACCTTCAGTGCTGAGGAATGGTAACAGCTGTGGCCTCTAGTTGTAAGATTCTGCAATGGCTGAGTGTAACAGTGTTGAGACATGGTAATAGCAGTGCCCTCTAGTTGTAAGACACTGCAGTGGCTGAGTGTAACAGTGTTGAGACATGGTAATAGCAGTGCCCTCTAGTTGTAAGACACTGCAATGGCTGAGTGTAACAGTGTTGAGATATGATAATAGCAGTGCCCTCTAGTTGTAAGACACTGCAATGGCAGAGTGTTACAGTGTTGAGACATGGTAACAGCTGCACCCCTAGTTGTGAGACACTGCAATGGCAGAGTCCTAGAGTGTTGAGGGACAGTAACAGCAGTGCCCCGTAGTTGTGGCACACTGCAATGACTGGATCCTAGAGTGTTAAGGAAGTGTAACAGCAGCACCCTCTAGCTGTAAGACACTGCAATGGCAGAGTGTTACGGTGTTGAGAAACAGTAACAGCAGGCCTCCTAGTTGTAAGACACTGCAATGGCAAAGTGTTATAGTGTTGAGGAATGGTAACAGCAGCACCCTCTAGTTGTAAGACACTGCAATGGCAGAGTGCTACGGTGTTGAGGAATGGTAACAGCAGCGCCACTTCAGTAGTTGTGAGATGCTTGTAGCAATGGGATGTCAAAACTCATTGTTGCCCACCCATTAGCCCCACCATGACAGCAGTATTTACCAGTCTGGTGAGGAAGAGTGCACCAGTCCAACACCTGCAGTGGGCTAGGGAGCTTGCTTTCCCACAGGATGTTCGCTGCAGTGTCTGAGCCTTTAGGAAGACTATGGCACCCTCTAGTTGGTGGTGGGGGGGACAAAGCAGCAGGGGGGGGGGATCCCAGCATCCATCTCAATTACAGCATCATACCATGGAGCCAGGTGCCAGTCTTCCAGCCAGATCCTATGCTCACTGGGGGGATGGCCGCTCTCCTGGAGTCCCCCTACAGGGGAGAAGCTGTGGCGGAAGGCAGTAGCACGCAGCACTAGAGGTCAGATTTTCAAAGGGCACGGCCTGTCCCAGGGACTAAGTCAGAGTGGGAACTCACTGTTGCAAGGAAAAAAATCCCATACAGGCAGAAAAGTGGTATTTTCAGCTTTTTGTCTGCACAGGTGGCAATGTCCTATCAGAGGCAGGTATGGAAAGAATGCTATGCCTGGCAGTACGATTCATAGCATTTAGGCACCACTGCATATACAAAATGTGCACAGGTGCTATAAACCAGGGAAATGGTTGCAAACAGGCAGCCCTCTTTGAAAATGCAGCATGTGCTGAAGAGCTTGCGGTTGACCAGGGGTACCCTCCCTAGTGCAGTTTCTTCTGCCACAGGTGCACAGTTTTTTTTATATTTAGTGTGCTTCCCCCTCTTGCTAGCTGGCCTCCATTGGTCCTACCCACTCACCCAGCCCCCTCACTCACCCTCCCCATGACCTACCTCTCTCTCCTACTGACACCCGGGTTTACCCCACTAGGGCAAGGCTGTTGGGACGGGACTCCACCCCTGATGAAGACTCAGTCAGAACCTCAGAGGCGTGTGCCTTGGTCGGTGGTGTGGGACTGCAGTGAGGTGCAGACATCCTCCTACATTGTCTGGCCTTTTCTTTCTTGTCCCAGCCCCTGTAGAATGCCAAGATGAGCTCTCGACATGCGTGCGTACATGCGTGCATGTTGCATGTCAGAGCTCATCAGCATCCTCGGTTCTGCAGCTCCACTTGCACTGCCACCTGTGGTCTCCCAGGTGGCAATAGCACAGCGTAGTCCAGCCTCCCCCGACAGCCCTCTGATGACACAGGCTCATTCCCAAACCTGGGTCATTGGCGGCATGAGTGATAGCGCTACTGCTGCGCCGTTGGGCCAGCTACATGTGCACAGTTTTGAAACCTTTGAAAACTGGGCTCCAGATTAGTGGGCAACAGGGCTGAGTAGTTGCCCGGGCCAGTGGAGGGCAGACAAGAAGCTGAAGGGGATAAAAATCTTGACAGAAAAAAGCTTCAGTGTAAGCTCCCAGATTACAAGACTTTTCTTGTAGCTGAATTTTTTTAACTGTTTATTGCACTCCATTGCTGGCAATGATGTACCCCATATCAACCCCGAACCCCCCTGAAGTCTCCACATGGCATCCCCCCAGTCAGCTCCCACAGAGAGGCCCATGACTTATCCCTCATGGTGGGATGCCCCCTGCGGGGAAGGAGAGAGCCCGAGATCAACCTTGGTTCCCCGACGAGTCTGACCAGGCATCATTCAGGAGGAGGCATCCACGGAGCGCTTCTTGATTTCATGGTGCACAGCACAGTGGAATTTTCTGCTTAAGCTGACCTCTGGTGGAGGAGGACATGCAATTACATCAGCACACAGTTGGGCACGCTCACAACCCTTGATATGCAGGAGTCCGCCACCCCGCAATCTCTGCTACAGCCCTGGACCCAGGCACACCTACCCCTAGTGATCACTAGGGATCAAAATGTTGTCAGGTCCCAGATCCCTCCCCAGAGAAGGTGAGCAGTCTGCTGGATACTCAAACTTCTCCAACCAGCCGGCCCTCCAGTGTCCCCAAGTTCACTCCTGGACCCAGGTTATCGGTTCCCCAGGTGGTAGCAGTACTGCTGCGCTGGGGGGCTGGCTTGTAGCTGAATGGGTAAAGAAGCTGCCTTCAGGGATCAGGGTCCCAAGTTTGATTCCCAGCAAAGGACTCATGGTGTGTCCATTCACCAGAAGGGAAAATTCTGTGCGGTTCTCCGCATTTCCACTGGTGCTGTACCACCCACAATGTGTGAACCCTGTTCTTTCGAAATAAAACAGGTCAGAATGCAGTTGTCCATGTAACTGTGTGTGTATGACTACCCATGTGGCTGTGTTCTTTTAGACATTTTTTTGTTTTTCATTATGCTTCGGAGAGTTCTGGAACATAATTATGGTTATTGAATTTTTTTATCATACTTCTGGTAGAAACCCTTATAACAAGATAATTCCACTTTCCAAGATTAGAACTGAGCAAACCCAGGCATAATGGAGAATAGTAGATAGGCAGCTCCGTGTTATGGATTTTCTTTTACACCCCCGAGATATGTGATGACCCACAAACCTCGAGAGTAAAGCTCAAGAGGTTTATGACGTCATCACACCGAGGGTGTGTAAAAAAAAAAAAAATCCATAAGAAGTTGTGTATTCTTTATTTTTTATAATTACCGGTGCAAGGGAGTGAATGGCAAAGCTACTGTAGGAAGTCAGTCAGCCCGGCGAGGCACAGTTCCACTGGTGATCACACTGGGTCAGACTAGCAGTTTGCGAACCCGATGCACCGCAGGATCCCAGATACATTTTATAAGTAGTAAAGGCAGGATCAACCAGATAAATACTTCAAAAAAAAAAGTATAAAAGATTTGCAGAAGAGGAACGATCAGTTGCTCTAGTGGCTCGTTGCTAAGTGACGAACGGAGCCGCCATGTTTGTGGAACTCTTCAGCTCGCCCACACACAGATTAAGAGCCAGTGAGGTAGCACAATGAATGAAACTGATGAGAGACTTAAAAAAATGACCTAAATAACTGGGTAACCCAGTTATTACGGCATTTGAAACACAGATCAACACCGTGCATTAAAGCGGGTCACCAGTAATTATATTTATTTAAATGCTGAAATAGTTTGAGGAAACAAGATTAATCTAGCAGGGACAACAAACGGATAAGATCTTTCAGGATTCTGGCTCAGAAGGGAAAAAAAAGGGAAGGTTGATCAAAATAATTCCTGTTGTTAGAACAATAATTCAGTGTTGCACTCTCCTGTGGCTGTGTGTGAGGGCCTGTTGTGTGGGTCTGTCCATGTGGCTGTGTGTAGCACTTTCCATATGGCTATGTGTGGTACTTTCCATGGGGCAGTGTGAGACTGTTTATGGCTATGTACACGACTATCCATGACTGTGTGTGACAATCCATGAGGCTGTAAGACTGTGTCGGACTGTCCATGTGAATGCATGTGAGGGACTGCCCGCATGGCAGTATGTGGGACTGTCCATGTTTTGTGTGAGTTCTGGCCATGAGACTGAGTGAGGGCTCTCTATGTGGCTGTGTATGGAACTGTCCATGGCTGTATGTGGTGTGCATGTAACTCTGGATAGGACTATCCAGTTGTTGTGTGTACAGCAGTCCATGTGGCAGTGTGTGAGGGGGCTGTCCCATGTAGCTATGTGAGGGATTGTCCAAATGGCTGTGTGTAGGACAGTCCATGTGGCCATGTGGGGGGTCCATGTGGCTGTGTGTGGGTCCATGTGGCTGTATGTGGGGGACTGTCCATATGGCCTTTTGAGGGACTGTCCATGTGGCTGTGTGTGGGACTGTCCATGTGGCTGTATGTAGGGGACTGTCCATGTGGCTGTGTGAGGGACTGTCCATGTGGCTGTATGAGGGACTGTCCACATGGCTGTGTGAGGGACTTTCCATGTGGCTGTATAAGGGACTGTCCATGTGGCTGTGTGAGGGACTGTCCAAGTGGCTATGTGGGACTGTCCATGTGGCTGTGAGTGGGATTGTCCATGTGGCTGTGTGAGGGACTGTCCATGTGGCTGTGAGTGGGACTGTCCATGTGGCTGTCTGTGGGACTGTTCATGTAGCTGTTAGTGGGACTGTCCATGGCTGTATGTGGTGTTCATGTAACTCTGGTTGGTACTGTCCAGGTTGTTGTGTGCAGGACTGTCCATGTGGCTGTGTGAGGGACTGTCCATGTGGCTGTGAGTGGGACTGTCCATGTAGTTGTGTGTGGGACTGTCCATGTGGCTGTAAGTGGAACTGTCCATGTGGCTATATGTGGTGTCCATGTGGCTGTGAGTGGGATTGTCCATGTGGCTGTGAATGGGACTGTTCAAATGGCTGTGTGTAGGACAGTCCATGTGGCTGTGTGTGGGTCCATGTAGCTGTGAATGAGATTGCCATGTGACTGTGAAAGGGACTGTCCACGTGGCTGTGTGAGGGACTGTCCATGTGGCTATGTGTGGGTCAGTGTGGCTGTGTGGTGGACTGTCCATCTGGATGTGTGTGAGACTGTCATGTGGGTGTGAGTGGGGCTGTCTATCTGGCTGTGAGTGGGACTGTCCATCTGGCTGTGAGTGGGATTGTCGTGTGGGTGTAAGTGGGGCTGTCAGTGTGGCTGTGTGGAACTTCCCATGTGGCTGCATGCAACTGTCCATGTGTCTGTATGTGGCTGGTTACTGACCATGGAATGACTGATGTTTGCCACCACACAATCACAGCACTGCCAATATCTAACTTAATGCTTGTAAAATACTTTTGAATACAGTATGCATGAATGTCACTATATAAAACCAAATTCTAGTCCTCTATTATGTACTCTGTGGGTCAATAACGTCAAGAGAAAGGAGTAGAATGACATTTGAATCCTACATCCAGTTATTTTGTCAAATCACCTCTGGCCTGGTGGAGCCAGCTTGTTGAAAATATATGTGTCTCCCACATGCACAATGCTGGATTCTTACCTGCCCACCTCAAGGCCTGTGACTCTTCTCCTAGCCTCAGCAGACTGGCACTGTTTCCTGAAGGCCAGAAACCATGGCCTCTGCTGAAAGGAACCTATGGGGAAGGGCAAGCAGTGGAGGTACTGGATATTTGGGAGGATCTAGTCTGGTGTCTTATGGGCTGTATTATGAAGAGAGTGGATAAGTCGTGGAACAGCCTACCAGCAGAGGCAGTGGACACAGAAATCATGAATGGGTTCAAGCATGAATGGGACAGAGTAAAGGGCTTCATAGTTACTTGGGGGATAGCAATAAGCTATGGGGGCTGCGTGTGAAAACCCCATCTGCACAACAGGTCACGGGGTATGGTAGGGTAAAACTGGGAACACTGGACTGACCAATGGTCTTTTTCTGGAGACATTGTTTATGCTTATGTGTTTCTGTGTCAGCTGCTAGAGGGCACACCAGGAGCAGGAAGACTGGCTGGAAATAAAGAGTAGAGAAGTAATACCGATGGGGGTGGGGAGCAGAATCAGGGGAAAAAAAAAACCTTTCTCCAACCTTTTTTGACAAACGTCCTTACTGAGCTGACATCTGTTGTTTAAGACGCGAGTAAGCATTCTCGGCATGGATGATGTCAGAGGTGGCACACTCCCAGGCTGTTGCTGGAGGTGGTTTCCAATTAAACCAAATTGTTCTCATGCTGATTAAGTAATAGAGAGGTGAGGACAAGTTGCCCAGCAGCAGAGGAATAATTACAAACTGCAGTGTGAAAGACATAATGGGACCTCACTGGGAATTGAACCCAGGCGCCCCTCCCACGCCAAATACTGAAACAGCTGCTCTGTCAGCTGAGAACTAAGCTACAGCATCAGGCCAACTAGTTAGCTGCAATGGGTTGTGGCTGCTTTCTTTCTTATACCTGAAATGTTTTCAGGATGAGCCTGGCATCTGTATCTAGATGGCAGTGGCAAGTCAGAGACCTTGCTAGCACGTGAAGAAATACACAAAATTCTCAAATACAGAGGTCAGACAGAGACAGAAAGACAGGTTCTATGCTGCTGCTGACAAGCCCCATGTACTAAGAGCCACTGACTGCACCCGAGTGGCCATTTATAGCCACAAGGATGTATACGGCAGTGGGGTGGAGTGTCACAGCATGAACAAACAGGTGGTGTGTGACGGCACAGGACACAGTATCCAGTTGTGTGACAAGTTCCCTGGGTCTGCACACAATTTATTTAGTTAGTTTTTGTTGACCAGTAAAGTAGGGCTAGACAACACTGCCTATTTCAGCCTCATTCCAGGGAGGGAGGAAGGGAAATCCAGGTGCAAACGAATTGAAACTGAATTGGGTTAAGCAATGCCTTTACATCTGAGCATTCTAGGCTACAACTGTGGTTGCAGACGCTGACCACGGAACAGGGGTGGCTAATTAATAACCACACATGTAATACACACAGTACCGTATCCTGTGCCTAGCATGCGTTGCAGCCAATACACATATGTATCATGCATTGTAGGGGACAGCGGACATCCTGTGCACATGTTCCTCCTACCACCATGTCTGCCATCACAGAATGAAGCACAGTCCGGGTAAAATGATGCCCGCAAACAGGCCAGAGGTACCACTGGATGCTGGTTTGGGATGCTGAAAATGTACTTTTCGTGTCTCGATGAGACTGGTGGAGCACTCCTGCCTGTCCGCACCCTCCTGGCTGGGATGAAGAACGTGATCATCATCACCATCATCATCAGCCTGGCTATTGTACTGGACCAGTGTCCTGCTGGGTTCTGGTTTCCCACCTCCCTGCAGCGACCTGGTAGGGCTGTGTGTTTGTGGATCAGTAGGATGAGTGTTGTTATTCTGGGTGTATTACTGTAACACCTGTACATGTGCCACCGATACATATGTCCCAAACCCATGTGGATAGTCGCTGTTTGGCCTGGAAGGGGAGACAATACAGGGCTCTGTATCTATGGCAGGGTAATTCTAGATGCTGTCCTTGTCCTCAACCTTCTCCGATGCATATGGTGTCGCATCTGTGGAGGGAGGTCAGGAAGGGCAGCTATTCACCTATCACATATTTTCATAAGGATGGCACATACTGTATATGTTGTATTACTTGCCATCTATGATATCCGTCCCATTGACCTTCTAGTCAACAGACTGTTAAACATGTCTGCCACAATGTCCTTGGTATCACGTAATATGGGCAAGTCAATTTGAGCGACTCAGTTTGACCGCCGGTAGGAATAGCAAGTGTTGAAGAATAGCAAGGATCAGTGTATAGCGAGTGTAGCAGTGAGCTACACCAGCTACATCAGGTTATGGGGCTTTGTTCGGCCAAGCAGTTCCCAGCAGGGTGTTTGGTGTAGTGACTTTAGTCACTGCTTCTGTATCTGGTGGACCCAGGTTCGGGTCTGGCTGTGGTGGATTTATTTATTTTTTGAGGGGGGTAATACATATATACTTTTTACTAACTGCTGTTCCCCCGCCCTCCTGGCTTTGTTCCCTCCCGCCCAGGTTGTCCCCCCTCCCAGAGTAGCCCCCTTCCCGGGTTTTCCCCTGTCCCCTGTTTTCATTCCCCCCCGGAGTTGATAATATTTATTATGGTGGGTGCAGGGAGCAAAGTCCTACCCCCTGCATATAAAGTTAGTTTATATCGCTCCCCACATGGAAAGTAAGCGACCATTGCTGTTTGCGGCAGTCACCGTAGTGCTCATCGCCATTTTGGGTTTTGCTGATGTGCATCTCACTCTTTTTGTCAGCACTCTTTTTGAGTCACTCTTGACACAGAAAACCATGTTCTCCACCACAGTCAGGCCAGAAATATCCATATCTCCCCCTCCACATGGGACATCTTTTTCTGCACTGTGCCACTGAGGTTACACTACTTTTGCTTAATCACAGCAAGGGTGCAGGGCATGTTATGGGCCACATTGATGGTAGCCGGTATCCCCTCTGTGGTGGAAGCCTAAGTCAGGAAGTACAGACAGACCAGAACTTATAAAATTCACAAGTAGTGTTTTATTATCATCAATAACAATAACAAACATTACATTGCACAGGATAGCTTTTCTTAAAGGCAGTATAAACAAAAAGCACAGGCCTTCACCTGAGAGTCTCTTTAAAATCTCAGCTCTACTTCTAAACAAAACATTGCTGTCTCTTTTTACAAGATGTATTTTCCTGGCAATTTAACTTCTGCATCCTGTTCATGTAAGCTTCATCTCCTGTTTTTTACAAAATGCAACAAGACATTTTTCATTGACCTTCCTGTGATCAGCCTGAATAGTACATTAGTCTTCTTAGCAAGTGCATCCTGTCTCATGGCTGATTTCCTGCTGGCAATTCTGTTAAGAAGCTTGTGAAAGGTCAAAATGTTTCTCAACGTCAGCCCTCTGAGTTCCAAACTACTAACTTCTCTAACACCCAAGTAGCTGTTTGCATTCATATAAGCAATATAATTATATACATTTGCAGACTAGGGGATCCCAGTTTCACACACTGTCACATATGTTTGTTTGTTTTTTTAACACAGAGAAGCAAGAGGAGAAAGAAAGACTAGAAACTGCAAGTGAAGAATGGGAGACAATGGGGAAATTGTGGGACCACTGGAGTGGCCAGTTCCTAGGTGCCACAAGGAAAATTTGATTGTGCAATCAGACAGGCAAGAATTAGATGCATGACAGAATAGGGGAGGGCATAATACATTCTTACTTTTAACTCTATCTGCATACCAAATGGGACAGGTTCTGATACCAACCCTGTCATACCCTCTCACATCATCTGCTTCTGGGCCAGTGACCTCCTCAATGGGAGATGCACGCTAAACCAAGGTTTGTTTCTAGGTGGAACCATGGGAGCAGGGGGAGTACAAAGCAGGAGAGAATGCATAATCACAAAACTATACTGTATAACAGCGGCAGGACCCTTTTACATTTGAGGAAGTGCAGTTACAACGTGCAAACAATAATCCGTAATTGACCTAATCCAGATTATACCACGCAGTCAATCAGATGTATTTCCTGTATGGCTTCCCATTCAGGCGAGGTGGTTTTTCTTTTCCATAGAAAGATATCGAGCCAGTGACATTTTTTAAATTTATTTTTCTTGATCGATATGTCAGCTGTAACCTTTCTGGCCAACATGTTTCATTAAAGCAGCTGGAGTGAATTGACTGCAAATGTTACAGATGACATACCTTGAAATGAGAAAAAAAAACAGCATGGCCCGATACTGTGCTAAGGAAACAGTTATCCCTGTAGATGTGACCCAGAAGTGATTAGATGCACATTTCAGGTCACATCTATTCTCATCATGACTAAATGTTGCCTGATCCATGGTGCTGAGGCATGGACTTAACTACTGGATCTGCTGCCTGGTACCGAGGACAGCCTGTGGGTATCGGCTCAACAATACCTTCTCCTGTTCTAATCACAGCCCAAAAAGGTTCTAAAAGGATTTTGTTTTTCATCCTCTTTTCAAACCTGGAAATTGACGTGTCTGCTGATTAATTATATTAATTATTATATAGTGGTGCTATTTGCTAACCCTCAGAATAAACATAAGGATGTGCCTCTCACTATTCTCAGTAGCCGCTGCCAGACTCTGGAGCAGGTCACAAACTTTAAGTACCTTGGCATCACCCTAGACCACTCCCTCTCCTTCCAGGAGCATGTCAACCAGGTCTGCAAAGCTGTCAACACCAGAGGTGGCCTACTCTACAGACATAGGTCTTGTTTTACTGCTGATGCCCTCAAGCTGGTCATTGCCAGCTCGGTCCTCTCCATTGTAGACTATGGTATTGTGATCTATGGCAGTGAAAATGATACCACGCTTCATAGGTTAAGGTCACCCTTAATAAAGCATGTCACCTTATAGTAGATGATCATAGGCTCACCCACTCCTGTGACCTCTATCAACAAGCAAGGCGGCTGAACTGTGCAGGAAGACTTCAATAACATGCCTGACTGCTGGCGCATAAGTTTACCCTCGGTCCCTCACTACCTACTGCCCGGCAACTCCTCACTGTTGCCCCTGCTCCTAGGGCCACCAGAAGCTCCACTAACGTTTCCTTTCACGTCCCTTTTTGTAGAACTGCTCTTGGTCAATGTGCTTTTATGTACAGGGCTCCTTTCTGGTTAAATAGTTTACCACCTGAGGTTTTCTCAGTTGCAGTGGCGGAGCCAGGTTTGGGAGCTGGGGGGGGCATTCAGTCAATCACGGGCTCCACAATGAGCACTAAACTGTGAATAAAGATGGTGGCATGGCACCACTACTCTCACTGGGGCAGCCAGAAGGGGCGACCGCCCCAACCCCCCCTCTAGCTCTGCCACTGCTCAGTTGATAAAATAGGCCTGTTTAAAATTAAACTACGGCAACATCTACTATCTCTAAATAGCTGTGACTGCTTCTAGCATTGCTTCCCCTCATGTAGTGTGTATCCTCTTATTTCCCTCTCCCTACTTTCCCCTGACTCTATCTTTCCCCTTCCTACTCCCTGTCTCCCCACACTCCACTCTCCCTATCTTCCTTCTTCCTTCTATGGGTCCCCAACCATCCATCTCCCCTCACCCTCTGTTCTTCCTCCCTCAGTTTCCCAGTCTTCCCTCCTCCTCCCAAAAACCTGTATGTAGGTTCCCCCTAGTCCCCCCAGCTACCTGCTACTTCTTTCCTTCCTCTCTATATCACAAGGTCCTATTAGGACTGCCTCTTCTCCTACCTGTGCCCTCTCGACCTGCTCTCTTCCCTACAGTGTTCTCCCCTACCATTGTTTTCTTGGTATTTGTTGTGTCCCACCCAGCATTTATTGCACAACCTTGTATGACTTCAACACTACATTAGTGCTTACGTTTGTAACTTGCACTGTTTTCCTTTTTGTATGTTATTGTTTTTTGGTATTTTATTTTTGCTATGTAACCTCCTTGTAAACATGCATTGTATTCACTTTGTTATTCTTCTCATGTGGAGCCTTTGTAAACAAGTCTCTGACTCAAAGGTTTGTAATTCTGATATTTAAGCAATAAGCCACGAGGGGGTGTGGGTTATCAGGGGATTTACTGCGGCTGGAGTGGGTAAAACCTCACCAACCGTGGTAGAAATCTGATAACCCACATCCTCCGGTGGCTTGGTAAGCAATAAGCACAACAGGGTGTGGGTTGTTGGGGATTTACCCATGCCTTGTGTGGTGTGTCATGAGGTGCAGCCGAGTGACTTAACCACACAAGAAGTGGGTAAATTCCCCCAATAACCCACATCCTGGAGTGCCTTATTGCGATTATACAATGGACCCATGTGTAAAATAAATTTTAAATGTATTTAAGTATGTTTTTTATAAAAGCCATTTCTCAGCCGTGGGTTATTTAAGCAATAAGCCATGAGGGGGTGTGGGTTATCGGGGAATTTACCACGGCTGTAGTGGTTTGCCCACGAGGTGCAGCCTAGTGGGTAAATCCCCTCCAGCCGTGGTAATTCCCCTGATAACCCACATCCTACGAGTGGCTTATTACGATTATACCAAGGTTAACTTTTTTTACAATAATAAAATACAACTTTTAAAGAGGCTGCTTTGTGTTTTTATTTTTACTCTGTTTATTCCTGGGCTGCAGATGATCTGGATCTGGATGAGCACCAGCATCACCTCCTCATCAGCCAGTGGTTATCAGAGGATATACACCAGTGGTAAACTGCCAGTCTGACCATTTCATTGGCTGTTCACTTATGTCCATGGTATAATACAGGATATACCAAGGTAATGTGATGTGTTTTGACCAATGAGGTTACAGGATTTTCATACCCCATTGTATAATCACGATTATACCAAGGTTAATTTTTTTACTATAATAAAGTACAACCTTTTAAAGAGATTGCTTTGTGTGTTAATTTTTATTGTATTTATTCCTGGGCTGCAGAGGATTGGGATGTAGATGACCATTTGTACCACCGTTACCATTATTATTTGCTCATCAGCCAGTGGTTATCAGAGGATATACACCAGTGGTAAACTGCCAGTCTGACCATTTCATTGGCTGTTCACTTATGTCCATGGCATAATTTCAATTAATAAATAAATAAAATAGATAAATTTACATTTCCAGTCCACTCAAACTATTTTGCTTCTAAGGTAAGGTGGAGAGTTCTGCTTATTGGCCCTTCCCTGGTATGTACTTCTAGGTTAGGGTTACGTTACGGATTTGATGAGTTTTACCCATGGTTCAGTGAGGCTGCAGGAAACACTTAGAATGTCTCCACCGAGCAGTACTTAAACCTCGCATGGTTAAGCATCCTGTGGACACTTGGTCCCCCCCTCCCAACCTGCATGTCCTGCCTAGCTCTGCCAGTTCCATGCACTGCGGCTGCTGCCGGGCGTTCCGCTGTTTTCCTTCCTGGGTGCTGCTGTCTTCTGCGGCATTTGCAACTGCCTTCTTGTGTCTCCTTCTCCTTAGTTCTCTGACTCCTACAGCATCTCCCTGTCTGGCTTGCTCTCCTCCCTGCCTGTCCTGTTAGTTCCAGGTCCTCGTTGGCCCTGCCTGCCACTGTGTGGGGCTTCCTTCTCTCCTCCCTGCCTGTCGTGTTAGTTCCAGGTCCTTGTTGGCCCTGACTGCCACTGTGTGGGGCTTCCTTCTCTCCTCCTTGCCTGTCCTGTTAGTTCCAGGTCCTCGTTGGCCCTAACTGCCACTGTGTGGGGCTTCCTTCTCTCCTGCCATGCCTGATTGTTGTCTCTTCCCATCTAAGTTCAGATTCCTTATGCCACTGGTCCTGCTGCTCTTTGTTTCTCTCTGCTGGCTTTCTGTGCTCCCCCCCCTTCCCTGCCCTATACTGCCCTCCAAGTGCTGCTTCTTCCCCAGTGGGCCTCAGCCCTGAGGGGTCTTCCATTCCCCTGTTCTAGACATTGTCTTGAGTCCACCCTTCCTGTCTCTTTTGGGCTCTGACGCCCATTTACGCTAGCCTTACTGAGCATTCACCCTCCTTGTTAATGTTGTACATCCCCAGTAAAAAGAGATGAGTCCAGGTCCTGAACGTACAGCAGTCTGTCTTGCCAGTCACATGTCTGTACTTACTCTGCCATTGTTATGAATGAGAATGTCGACTGAGTCACAGTCTGTGATAATTATTCTGTTGGCATAGCCTTACTGTTGGTGGGGGGAGGTCACAGCATCACTTCTCCATCCAATTACACCAAAGTGTTACGCTTTACCACCCTGTAGCTGTCCTCTATCTTACTCTGTGTATACTGCAGCATCTCAGGTGTTAAATTTGCCACTACCAGCCCACTAATGCTAATAACATTTTCCTTTAATTGGCCCAGCTGGCCTGTATTGGAGAAAATTGCTTTCTTTAAGTACATTAGTTAGAGCAGTTGAAAGTCTGTTGGACCAGTAGATTTTCCCAGTCACTAGCCCAGTGGACTAGTGCCTGTAAAACTTAATTTTTGACCCCTGACATTTTTAAGAATTTTTTTGGCGAAGTGTTTAAATGTTATCCCTTATTTCTCCCTACACAGCCTTTGAAGGTATCAGCGTCTGCAGTGGGCAGAGCTGCCCTGGAGCTCCTTACAGCTGAGCCCAATCTCTGACAGAGCTGGTAGTATTGTACGGCACTGGACAAAGAGTTCTGAACATAGTGCCAGCAAAGCCAGACCCTGCCTCACCTTCCAGTCAGAAAGCAAGTGCAAGCTAATGCTTTTGTGATTCATCAAATGGACTCTTGGCGTACCACAGCATAAGCTAACCCTATTGTAAGTGTCCCTAGACCCTCGATATTTGCCCAGCACCCTCCACCTGGCGAGCAGACGGACCAAATATTAAATTATTTTGACATCAACCATTTATTTTTATTAGTCTTTGGTAACCGGGTAAAGCCCACTAGGCACAAATGCCTGTTTTCAGGGGCAAACTGGGAGCACTGGGGGGGTTAAGTGACTTGCCTTAGAGTCACGCAGTACACAAGTGGAGGTTGCGGGAATCAAACTCAATTCTGCTGGATGTACCAAACTTATTCACAGCTTGTTACTCTAACCTCTAGGCTATACTGCCAGCTCCAATGAATAGTGTCCATGTCATTTTATACAACTGAGGCATTTTCCTTGAGTGGGATGCTTGAAAGTTTAGTGAGACCCCTGAAAAGCCTAATGGGAAGGGGATCACAGAGTGTTCATGGCACTTTATTAAAGGGTAACAACACTAACAGCTCCATGCACAAGTGTGGGGCTGGTTCCAGTTTGTATTTTGTGTGGATTTTTTTCTTTTTTTTTACTCAATTGTTTGCTGTAATGTAGTAGATTGCATCAGACTGATTCTACTTACTTAGAGGCTGACATTTTCTATAACTATAAATCCCAGAATCCCCAGCAGCTGACATCACAGCAGGGCCATAGCAGTGAGAAATTCAATAGCCTGCAGTGCATCTTAGAGTTTATGTAAGCGCTGCTCTTTTGTTTGTTGGTCCCGCTGTCCTCACGGGACTAAGCACAGTCACAGGGAAAACAGCAGGACTGGCAAACGTCCAACTGGAGCTTATACAAGCTCTAACATGCACTACAGGCTATTGAATCTTCCACTGCTGCAGTCCTGCTCTGATGAAATGCACCATGATTTCTTTCACTGCAGTACATTAAAGCGAGGCCTGCAGCCATGTTTTTCATTGATCTGCAGTCAGAAGACAGTCCCAATGATTGTTCATGGAGCAGCTTTAGCTTCTCTGTTATCTTTTGTTTCCATGGAACTCTTACTCCTGGCCAAGCTCGTTGTTCTCAGGAATATACCCTGTTCACAGGAACATACCCTGTTCTCAGGAATATACCCTGTTCTCAGGAATATACCCTGTTCACAGGAATACACCCTGTTCTCCGGAATATACTCCATTTCCAGGGCTATAAATTGTTCGGGCCCAACAACCCGTCTTCTGAGGTCCTGCAACCCATCGGTTGCCCCCACAGTTCTCCCCTCTGTGGCAAAGGTTTTGGGGGGGAGGGAAAGGGCTGTCTTCCACACCGAGGCTGCCCACTGTTGGATGAGAATTCAGTAGTGGGTAGCACTTGGACACAGGGAAATCCAGTGCCCCAGACTGTCATGCAGATGAACTTGGGATTTTCTTCTATTTAGATCCTTCCCACCTCGCCTGACATTAGCTTATCTTTCTACGTAGACTTGCACATGCACAGCATGTCTCTGGGGCAGGAGCAAGTGCCCTGGCCAGGATTTGAGTGTTGCTGTGACATCAGAGCTCACCTCAAAAGCTTCCAGACTGAGGCACACCTCTGTGTGGCATCTGCCCCAGCCTGGCCTACCTCTCTACGTGTTGACCCGAGTTGCTTCCAGACCCGGCTCGCTAGCATGGCGGTGCAGCGAGGTGCAGCGTGGTCTTCAGGGCGGTGACTCTCAGTCATCTTATAAAATTGCTGACACCGCTGGGAAACCTTTAAAATGCAAAACATTTCAACAGAATTCAGCGTGTATTTTGTGCCAGTTTCTCCTCCCTGGCCATTATGGATTACTGAGGACATTTTCACAAAAAACAGGGTCTTTATCCCTTAGAGCACCTCTGTCCCAGTAGTTCATTCCCCACTTAAAGTCCTAATCCTCTGTTGTGACAGCACCGACTGTTGCCATGGGAATAACTGTGATGTCTCAAGCAGAGTATTATGACATCAGCTGGGGAAGAAGCAATAGGAGCTGATGAACCCTCAAGGAACAAAGATCATGTTTTCATGCAAATGGCCTCAGTAAATACATAACGAGGATGAGGAATGCCAAATCAATTAACAATATGTATGTTAGTTAGTTAGTGTTCTGGTGATTCTTTTCTCTCAAAAACGACTACATGCCACCTTAAGGTTATCGTCTGGGCACGTACAGTGCACTGCCAGATGCTTCATTGACATTTTATTTCCTCTCTCTCCCACTGGCAGACACTGCCTCCATCTGAACTGACCTCCTGCAGCCCCATCACCTGGCTTCCCGTGGACTTACCGGCTTTTCCCCTGTCTGCCCCCACAGCTTGCCACCCATGGCAGGGTGCGGCAGGGTGCAGCATGACCCCCAACTGCCACAGACCAGGATTCAGTTCTTGGGGAAGATGCCACTTCTATGTGGTGTGGGGCCTGTGAGGGGTCCATCCTTAACCCTGTTCTGGCCTGCCAGGTTTTCCATTTTCCTCCCCTTCCTTGAGATTCCAGCCTTGGGGAATGACAAAAGCACACACGCAAGCAGGGTGCGCATCATGTGCTGGTGTCTCCCCTCCCACGGAGCTGCTCCTGGGTGTACTGCCACCTGTGATCACACAGGTGGCAGTCGTGCATCAGAGCTGGCTGCCACCCCTCCTCCCCCAGGCCAGCCCAGCCCAGCCCAGCGCCAATGACTTGGGCTCACTTCTGAACTTGGGTCACCAGCGTCACGAGTGGTAGTGCTACTGCTGTGTTGTTGGGCCAGCCCCCTTCACTGCCATTTTATTTTTTGTTAGTCTTTTTTTTAACCTGTTTGGCACCTTCGGTCTGCATTCACGTCCCGGCATCCATCCTCCTCTGGCTGCCGTCCAGTCTGCCCTGGCCCCCAGTAAAGCCCCCACTGCCATTTACCCCTGCAGTGGGGTGGCAGAGAGTCCCCCTCACTCCCCACTGAGCCAAGATCCAGTATCGGCAGTGGTGCCCCCGAGCCCAGGCATCCCCTCAGACGGCCATCAAGCTGCTGCGACCGAGTGCTATATTTCCCATTTTTCTGGCCAGTGTGAGTGGGGCGTGTAATGATGCCAAGGGGGAGAGTGTGCATGCATCCACACACGCTCCCTACTGGCACCGTGCCCCAACCTCACCCTTTTAAGTGCAGTGCCAGCTCACTGCCCCCAGCCTCTGCCAGAGGTCACAAGCACATCGACAGCTGGTAGCCCCCCCTCCCTGGAGAGGGAGAGCAGTCCCACAGGCACTCAGTTCTTCTCTGCCCCTGCCAATCCCCAATGGCCTGAGTCCATTCCCGAACCCGGACACCGGCATGGAGCGAGGTTCGGCATTCAGCGCCTCTACCCTCACTGCCACCGGGCCAGCCCTTCATTGCCATTTTAGTTAGTACAATTTGAAGATCTGAGCAGACCTAACTACGCCTTCCTGCCATCCTGAATAGCATTCTCGGGCTTGGGACTTCTCGAGAATCAGTGTCCTCTTTGCGGCAAGTAGATGCTTATCACCAGACCTCTAGGCTGAACCGAACTCAAGTATAGTTTTAAAGACACTTATCAAAGGCTACGTGGGTTAAAGCTTTTTTTGTCTATGAGCCACCAGTCTTGAAAGCCCAGCATAAATCTCACACAAAGGGTGGCGGGAAGGGGGGGCTGACAAAGCCATTTTATGATCAGTTTTATTCATGGAACAGGAAAGAGATTAGCTCCTGCCTTTGTGTTCTAATAACCAGATAAATGCATGATATGTAAATATATGCCAGTTATAAAAACCTATTCATATTAGCGATCAGCATAAACAGCGACAAAGATGGAGAGGGGCGGCTGTAAATTTCCTATTTCTCCTATATTTCATGATAGATAGTGGAAGGAGAAAGGATCATTTTATACAGTCAGACGTTTCTCATGCTCCCCCCACTCCACAGCTTTCTATGAAGAAGACCAGACCTCTTTGCCGAACATAAATTTCTGGTTCACTCTTTTTTATGTTTGCTTGCGCATGCAGTGCACAAGAAACATATTGAGATAGTAGAGCATTGCAGAGGTGTGGCAGTGTTGTGGCCAATGCAGCGGAGGCTTTAATGGGCGCGTTCCTCGGCCACCAATTAATGCTGAAGCTGCCGATGATGGCAGTTTCAGAGCGAGCGCCGCACTTGAAAGAAATCTGCCACTGCAATCAGGGGCAGTTTCATCATTGCAGCTTCAGCTCCCCCCTCCCTCCCAAGCTCGAGTGTGATTTGTTCCCGTAATGCTGTTCTCGGGGCAGCGTTTCCCCCGGGGCAGCACCCTTTAGCTCCTCCTCCAGCTTACTCCTATTGGTAGATTTCGCCCACTGGCAGTGCTGCCCCAGCAAAAGAGCCAGACTTCAAGGGTTCAAACCTTAAACAGGGACATTTTTTCGTGCTTTGTGTCAAACTCTGTTGTGAGCATTTAATCATAAAAGTGTCACAAATCATTGCCTTTTTTTTTAATATTGCTAAATTAAGACAGAAGTAATCGAGAGAATGTATTTTATTTATAAATTGTAATAAATTGGGCAGTGCCATGATGATTGGTTACTGGCGCTGCCCTTGGGGTAGTGCCATGATGGTTGGTTTCTGTTGGCTGCCACTGGGACAGTACTCTTGCTGCCCCTGGAGCACAGCCTGTGTAATTGGTTGGTTACTGGCGCTGCCCCTGGGGTAGTGCCATGATGATTGGTTTCTGTTGGCTGCCCCTGGGGTCAGTGCTCTTGCTGCCCCTGGGGCAGTGCCTGTGTAACTGGTTCCCGTGGGCTACCTTTGGTGCAGTGCCTGTGTAATTGGTTCCCATGCGCTGCTCTGGAGCAGTGCCTGTGTAACTGGTTCCCATGGGCTGCTCCTGAGGCAGTGTCCTTGCTGCCCTGGGGCAGTGCCTGTGTAATTGGGTCCCATGGGCTGCCCCTGGGGCAGTGCCTGGGTAGTTGGTTTCTTCTGGCTGCCCCTGGGGCAGGGCTGTGATGGTTGGTTTCTGTTGGCTGCCCCTGGGGCGGTGCTGTTGCTGCCCCCGGGGCAGTGCCTGTGTAATTGGTTCCCGTGGGCTGCTCTGGGGCAGTGTCCTCGATGCCCCTGGGGCAGTGCCTGTGTAATTGGTTAACGTGCATTGCCCCTGGAGCAGTGGCTGTGTAGTTGGTTCCTACTGGCTGCCCCGGGCCAGTGTTTGGCTATTTGTTCCTGTGCACTGCCCCAGGGGCAGGCAGCAGGCACCAGCTTCACAGGCACTGCCCCAGGGGCACCCCATGGGAACCAAGTACACATGCACTGCCCCATGGGCAGTAAGGACACTGCCCAGGGGCATCTCACCATAACCAATTACACAGGTGCTGCCCCAGGGGCAGCAAGGACATTGCCCCAGGGGCAGCCCACAGGAACCAGTTACACAGGCACTGCCCCAGGGGCAGCAAGCGCACCGCCTCAGGGGCAGCCAGCAGAAACCAACCATCATGGCACTACCCCAGGGGCAGTGCCATTAACCAACCACCCAGGCACTGCCCCAGGGGAAGCCCACAGGAACCAATTACACAGGCACTGCCTCAGGGGCAGCAAGAACACTGCCCCAGGGGCAACCCATGGAAACCAATTACACAGGCACTGCCCCAGGGGCAGCCAACAGAAACCAACCATCATGGAACTGGCCGGGGCAGCGCCAGTAACCAATCATCACAGCACTGCCCCATTTATTACAATTTATAAATAAAATATATTCTCTCGATTACTTCTGTCTTAATTTAGCAATACTAAAAAAAAAGGTAATGATTTGTGACATTTATATGATTAAATGCTCACAACTGAGTTTGACACAAAGCACGAAAAAATGTCCCTGGTTAAGGTTTGAACCTTTGAAGTCTGGCTCTTTTGGATTCAGACAGACAGACATAGACACACCTTAAGCCACCAAAATACACTGTTTTTATTAGTTTTCCTAAGTTTTGTCTCTACTCAGAATAGTGACACATAAATAAAATCCCTGTTCAAGGCTTGAACTCGTGACTTCTGGGTCTTTTGCATGCTGACATACATACTGAGCCACAGAAGCACAGTGAATTTAGATAGGATTTCAAAATGTAGCCACTACTCCATATCTATCCTTCAGAAAAAGGAAATTTTTCCCTGGCCAAGGTTTAAACCCCTTGACTGATGGATCTGTTGCATGCTGACATACCTACTGAGCCACTGAAAGATATTGAAGTTTTATATGATTTACAGGTCTAGTCAAACTACTCCATATCTCTCCTTCAGAAGAAGCAAATTAATAAAGTTGGTCACACTGGCATCGGAACAATAACACTGTCCTCTGAAATGTTCAACTTTCTGTCAGGTTTATATGCCATGAAATCTCCCCAAAAAAAATGGGATCTATAACTGTAAATCTCTACCTGCCCCTGGAAATATGGTGGGGGGGGGGCAATGAATTCAAAGACAAGCAGTACACATTGCTGGGGGGAGCATTTCCATAACATTCTCATCTGCACTTAAAACACTCAATTCCTCAGACTTGCACCGGTCAGATTTGTGGGAAGTAACAGCTTCAGATTGCTGCCCTGGGGGCAGTGGATGAAATCCACCAATAGGGACAGGTGGGAGGCGAAGCACAAGGAGCGCTGACACTGGGCAAAATCCACCAATAGGAGTAAGCTGCAGGAGGGGGAGCTAAAAGGTGCTTCCCCCGAGGGCAGAGCTGCCCCGAGAACAGCATTACGGGAACAAATCACACTCGAGCCCCAACCAGGCACATGGTAGACAACAAATTTAAATGTTAGGTCCCTCCCCTGCTGCTGCCTGCCCCTCACCCTCCGTTCTCCATCCCCTACCGACATCGGGGTGCTCAATCCCCATGTCACCATGTATCCCCCTCACCCCATTAATGTGGCACACTGGGAGCCCACCGCAGTGTGCCAAAAAAAAATACTTTTTTGATGTTTCCGACACCAGGATGCCCACTTCCAGTGTCAGATGCTCTGTCCTCCCCCCCATGCCCCTATGTTCTCAGCTGACCTCGGGGTGCCCAATCCCCAGGTTGGAATTGATCCCCTCCCAGCCCTCCAGTACTCTGGCACACTGGGAGCCCACCTCAGTGTGCCAAAATCCGTTTTGTTAATATTTCACCTGTAAAAAGAAAACAGTCCCCGACTTTTGTTTATTTTTTAAACCTGAAAAAAAACGGTGCCTCGCGTGCCGTGCGGCCCCTTCCCCAACCTGCACCTCCCTCTCTGCACCCCACCTACCCGCACCCCCCCTCACCCATACTTACTTCCGGAGGTCAGGAACAGCAATTTTCTGTGAACCGGGAACACGTCTGCACTTTTCAAAGACCAACCGGGAACTGAAGAAATGATGGAAAGCCCTATAATGACAATCACTGGGAGTTTTCAACTTAGGTTGATATCTCAGCTAGTTTTTGGAGTTTTGGTCCCAAATTTTCAACATGGGGTTCTTGGGACCCCACCTCATGAACATTGGCACTGTCATTTCATTTCTCAGTCCCAAAAGGTGATTTCACGGTCGCTGCACAAAAATCACCTTTTCGGACCAATTAATGAAACAACAGTGCCACTGTTCATGAGGTGGGGTCCCAAAAAGCCATTCTTGCAAATTTGGTGAAAAAACTCCAAAACATGACTGAGTTACGAGCATCCGTTGTGCAGTTTCTACGCACACCCGTAACTTCATCAATTTTTAATATTTTCACTTCAAATTTCCAACATTGCCATTTTTTCACACCCCTTATGAACAGTACAGCTATCATTTTTTGCATCCTTCCCAAAATGTGTTTTTGCACCTCAGGCCTAGAATGGCACAGTGGCTGTGTAAAATCAACTTTTGGGACAGATTAACGAAATTACAGTGTCACTGTTCATGAGAGGAGGACCCAAAAAGACCATGTTGAAAATTTAGTTAAAACATTCCAAACAAGCATTTGTCAATCCCGAATGTTGATTGCATTGATGTGTTGAGCTCGCTCATTGCCCCTCTGTCACTCGCTCAGTCTGTTTCTCCCGGTACTGCAGGCTGCTCTTTTGTACTGGGCTGCTGCCTGCATTGGCACCTTGTTCTGCCCACTAAAAAATCTGCAACTGTCCTGACAGAGCTGCATTGAGGTGGCTCACTCCCCCTCTCTCACGCACTCATTCCGTTTTTGCCGGTGCTGCAGGCTGGCCTTTTGTACTGGGCTCCTGCCTGCATTGCTGCCTTTTTCTGCCAACAAAGAAATCCACAGCAGTCATGAGAGAGCGCCATTGAGCTCGCTCATTCCGTTTCTGTCACTCGCTCGTTGTGTTTCTCCCGGCACTGCAGGCTGCTCTTTTGTACTGGGCTCTTGACTGCGTTGGCACCTTTTTCTGCCCACAAAGAAATCCACAGCTGTCCCGACACAGCTCCGTTGAGGTCGCTCACTACCCCTGCGTCACTCACTCATTCTGTTTCTCCTGGCACTGCAGCCTGCCCTTTTGTACCGGGCTCCTGGCTCTTTTGGCACCTTTTTCTGCCCACAAAGAAATCTGCAGCAGTCCCGACAGAGCTCCATTGAGCTCACTCAGTCCTCTTCTCTCGCTCATTCCATTTCTGGCGGCATTGCATGCTGCCCTTTTCTATTGGGCTCCTGCCTGCATTGCCATCATTTGCAGCAGTTACAATACAGCTCCATTGAGCTCGCTCACTCCCCCTCTCTCACTCGCTCATTCTGGATTTCCTGCCACTGCAGATTGCTATTTTGTACTGGGCCCCTGCATGCATTGCTGCCTTTTTCTGACCACAAACAAATCTGCAGCAGTCCCAACAGAACTCTGTTGAGCTCACTCACTCCCCTCCTTCACTCACTCATTCTGGGTCTCTTGTCACGGCAGGTTGCCCTTTTGTACTGGGCTCCTGCCTGCATTGGTGGCTTGTTCAGGCCAGAAAGAAATCTGAAGCAGTCCTGACACAGCTCCATTGAGCTCGCTTACTCCCTCTCCCTCACTCACTCATTCCGTTTCTGCCCACGCTACAAGCTGGCCTTTTGTACTGGGCTCCTGCCTGCATTGCCGCATTTTCTGCCCACAAAGAAATCTGCAGCAGTCACAATAGAGCTCCGTTGAGCTCGCTCACTACCGCTCTGTCACTCACTCGTTCTGTTTCTCTTGGTGCTGCAGGCTGCGCTTGTGTACAGGGCTGCTGACTGCGTTGGCACCTTTGTCTGTCCACAAAGAAATCCGCAGCTGTACTGACAAAGCTCCGTTGAGGTCGCTCAGTCTTCCTCTGTCACATGCCCATTCTGTTTGTCCTGGCGCTGCAAGCAGCCTTTTTGTACGGGGCTTCTGCCTGCATTGGCGCCTTTTTCTGCCAACAAAGAAATCCGCAGCAGTCCTGATAGAGCTCTGTTGAGTTCATTCAGTCCCCCTGTCTCACTCACTCATACTGTTTCTCCCATCGCTGCAGGCTGGCCTTTTCTACTGGGCCCCTGCCTGCATCGACACCTTTTTCTGCCCACAAAGAAATCTGCAGCAGTCCTGACAACGCTCTGGTGAGTTCGCTCTCTCCCCCTCCCTCACTCGCTCTCTCGTTCTGTTTCTCTCAGTGCTGCAGGCTGCCCTTTTGTACTGGCCTCTTGCACTGAGGCCTTTTTCTGCCAACAAACAAATCCGGAGCAGTCCCGACAGAGCTCAGTTGAGCTCGGTCACTCCCCCCTCTCACTCATTCCATCTTAATCTATCCCAAACACTGATGTCCCACAGCGACCGTGCTATTCTCCATCAGGAGTGCAAAAACATATTTTAGCCAAGATGTGAAAAATGACAGCTCTACTGTTCATAAGGAGGTGTGAAAGAATGCCACTGTTGAAAATGTGGCATGAAAATAGTACAGATTTGCGAACTTACAAGGGTGCGTGGAAACAGTTGAACGCACGCTTGTAACACAGTCATGTTATGGAGTTTTTTACCAAATTTTCAACATAGGGATTTTAAGACCTCTGCTCATGAACAGTGCCACTGTCATTTTCTTAATCTGTCCAGAACACTGATTTCCCACAGCGACCGCGTTATTCTGTGCCGCAACTGTGATCACTCCGAAAGTGAAAAATGCCAACTGTACTGGTCATAAGGAAGTGTGAAAAAATGCCATTGTTGAAAATGTGGCATGTCAATATTACTAATCTGCAAAGTTACAGTACAAGGGTGTGTAGAAAGTGTGCAATGCACACTTGTAACACACTCATTTGATGGGCTATCATCACCAAATTTTCAACATAGGCATTTTAGGACCTCTGCTCCTGAACAGTATCACTGTCATTTTCTTAATCTGTCCCGAACAGTGATTTCCCACAGCGACAGCTCTATTCTGTGCTGCAACTGCGAAAACACATTTCGGCCAGGATGGGAAAAATGACAGCTGTACCGTTCACAAGGAAGTGTGACAAAATACCAGTGTTGAAAATCTGACATCAAAATATTGCAAATTCACGAAGTTACGAGCGTGCGTAGCAACTGCACAATGCACACTCGTAAAACAGTCATTTTGGGATTTTCCCAAATTTGCAACATAGGCTTTTGAGAGCCCACCTCTCATGAACACTGGCACTGTCGTTTTATTAATCGGCCCCCAAAGGTGATTCCGCAAAGTGACCGCGAAATCACCTTTCGGGGCGGATTAATGCCATGACAGTTTAAGCATTCATAAGGCGGGGTCCCAAAAACCCCATGTTGAAAATTTGGTGAAAAAATTCCAAAAAATGCCCGAGTTATGCACTAAAGTTGAAAACACCCTATTCATTACATTATACAGCTTACCGGCATTTCGTCAGTTCGCGGTCGCCTTTGAAGTGTGCAGACGTGTTCCTGGTCTACCGAAGATCGTCGCTCTGGACTCCAGAGGTAAGTATGGGGTGGGGGGTTGGGGAGGCAGGGTGCACAGTGGGTGAGTGCAGGTTGTGGGAGGGGGGCAGGCAGACTACGAGTGACCGTTTCCTTTTCTTCAGGTTAAAAAAAAAACAAAAAGACGTTGCGGGACCATTTTTAACTTTACTGGGGCATGTGGCATGCTGGGGTGGGCTCCCAGTGTGCCACCAGAGGCTTTCTGTTTTTTTGGGGGGGGCAGCAGTAGCCGACAGGAGATTGGGCACCCCCATCGGCACACAAAGGGGGGGATATCATTATGCCAATGGGGATTGTGCACCGCGTCGGCAGAAAATGAAAGTGGGGGGGTTACAGAATGCCAACTGGGAGTGGGCTTCCTCATCAGCAAAATCAACACAGGGGGGCACCGAAGCTGACGGGGATTGGGGGCCCTGTCGGCACATAAACACGGGGAGGGGTTATATTATTTGTGAACAGGGCAGCAACCCACCGCCATGTTCACAAACAATATCAGGCTTGCTAGATCCACCCTGCAATGACGGGTCGCTCCCTCATTGCAGCAGATGGCTGACGCTGCAATGACGAAGCGGCCCCTGATTGCAGCGGCTGATTTGTCACAAGTTGGTGCAAACATTCCAAACTTGTGTCACCAGCAGCCTGCAACGGCATTGGGGGAAACAGGACAAGCCTTTGCAGGCTGTGGGGGGCATTGGCCACAACAGTGCCACGCCTGCACATCCTGTTTCTCAGCAAGCTGTCCCAATACTGTAGAGTAGATTATAATTGTGGTCCATTTATTTTCACTATTTGATGAAATCAGCTAATTTAAATGGATCGCTATTATAACTGGACTAATACTAACTAACTGCCCAGTACCGCTGATAAGCTAATTCAATCAGAAGTGAATATGCCTGTGCAGTAGCATCAGTGAAATCTGGTGACCGCTAATTCAATCAGTTCTACAGTATGCTTCTTGCGCTGCGCGCAATCAACATAAAAATGACTGCGTTATGAGCGTGTGTTGCACACTTTTTACGCACACTTGTAACTTTGCCAATTTTTCATATTTTTCACTCCAGATTTTCAACATTGTCATTTTTTCATACCGACTCATGAACAGTACAGCTGTCATTTTTCACACCCTGTGGCGCTGAATGGCACATTCGCTGTGCGAAATCACCTTTTTGGATTGAGTAACGGAATGATGCTGCCACTGTTCATGAGGTGGGGTCCCAAAAAGGTCATTTTGAAAATTTGGAGTGAAAATACCAACAAATGCCCGGGGCATTAGGGTTTCTAACCCTAATGCCCACCCTGTACAGACTGACAGGTGTCGGGGGGGGGTGACTTGGGTTCATCAGCCATAATGCTCATGCCATTCCACACCACCCCCACTCTGCAGCCACTGACAGGCATCAAGGTGTGCCTTGGAGTCTTCGGCCCTAACGTGCACCCCATTCTCCTATGCTGAACCCATATCAGCTTATTTCCTTATGGAATGGGGTGAGCATAAGGGCCGAAGACCTCAAAGCACACTGCAACACCTGACGGTGTCTGCAGGTTGGGGTGAGGTGGAATGGCGTGAGTGTTATGGCCAACGACCCAAAGGCACATCCCCAATACCTGTCAGTCTCTGCAGGGTTGGGTGGGGGTTGCTGTTACTTCAATACTTCACTGCCATTCCTATTATGCATTTCTCCTGCACTGCCAATGCCATTACTAGCAAACAAATATTTGGCATTGACAAATGCTTGTTTTAAAGTTGATTCTGCAGAGCTGGGATAAGTGTGTAATCACAAAATGGCAGCTACATCCTGTATTGTAACTGGGAAAGATGAACCCTTTCTCCATTAATGCTTATATTATCACTACACAACTAGGCAGATGGTAGCTGGCTCTAGTTAAACCTTCCCTCTTCCACCTGCTAAGGCTCCTAATGATACCGTTATTACATCTGTCACAGCAATAAAGCAGTGTTGTGCCTTGTATTAGTAAATGCATTATTTTCTGGGCTAAGAACCATGCTGTATTACAGAATAAATAACCCTGCAGATTAATGACTGCATTGTATTGCTGGTTAATAACTTTTACTGCGATACAATACATATAGGACCAAGAGTTGGCTAGTGTCACCAATAGCTGGTCCTGTGATATAAATGCCTGTGTGTGAGATCTTTTAGTGGGTTGGTGTAGACACATGACATGCACACACACACGGTAATGCACACACAGTGACATGCACACATCACAGCAATGCACACAGTGACATGCACACACATAGTAATGCACACAGTGACATGCACACACAGTAATGCACACATAGTGACATGCACACACAGTAATGCACACATAGTGACATGCACACATCACAGTAATGCACACAGTGTCATGCACACACACACACAGTCATGCACACACAGTAAAGCACACATAGTGACATGCACACATCACAGTAATGCACACATAGTGACATGCACACATCACAGTAATGCACACAGTGACATGCACACACACAGTAATGTACACATAGTGACATGCACACATCACAGTAATGCACACAGTGACATGCACACATCACAGTAATGCACACAGTGACATGCACACACACACACACACACACACACACACATACACACAGTAAAGCACACATAGTGACATGCACACATCACAGTAATGCACACATAGTGACATGCACACACACAGTAATGTACACATAGTGACATGCACACATCACAGTAATGCACACAGTGACATGCACACACACACATACACAGTCATGCACACACAGTAAAGCACACATAGTGACATGCACACATCGCAGTACTGCACACAGAGTGACATGCACACACATAGTAATGCACACATAGTGACATGAACACACAGTAATGCACACATAGTGAGATGCACACACAGTAATGCACACATAGTGAGATGCACACCTAGTAATGCACACATAGTGACATGCACACATCACATACACACTAGTGCACACAGCGATATGCACACACATGCACTTTCCCATGCACCCCTATGGGGGGCTCATTCTTTTAGGCAGCGCTATGCATCTTGTTCTGCCAAACAAGTAACTGGTTAAATGGTAGAGTGGGGCTCCTTGTGCTGCAGTGTAAGAGGGAACAGAGGTAGGATCTACACACTGTGGGGGGCATCTTGTTCTGCCAAACAAGTAACTGGTTAAATGGTAGAGTGGGTCTCCTTGTGCTGCAGTGTAAGAGGGAACAAAGGTAGGACCTACACACTGTGGGGGCATCTTGTTCTACCAAACAAGTAACTGGTTAAATGGTACAATGCTGTGGAAGTGCACTTAAGTTGTTTACTGTTACAGGGATCACCTGGAGTAAGTAGAGACATTTTGGGAGTGCATTTTAATTGAATTGTCCTGCCCCATCAGGGTGAGAGGCAGGGATTTCCATCTTTCCCAGTTTGTTTCAGTGTCTGTAGTACTAGGTTACTTGTTCAAGGTAATCGTTGTAATTAATTCCACTGCAATTCTTTAAGTCCAGAAAAGGTGTACTGTCCTCCTTTCTATGGTGAGAAAAAGGGCCAGGATTAAGCAGGAAACCCTCCAAAGGCCCATGAAGGGGGACTGGCCCTCCCCAGTTTCAGACTCTATCACTTTACAGCCCAGTTGGCTTTTCTTAAAGAGGCACAGAGAACAGGTGGAGAATAAGTCAGCCTGGGCTACTGTGGATGAAGAGACCTCAGGCTCCTCTGTTATGAGCTGTTTACTGTATCCAGATGTAAGCACTGGGGTCATTAAACATATCAGCAAACCTATTTTAAGGTCTACTGCAAGAGCCTGGCTAGCTGCCCACACGCACATAGGACAGGGTAAAGAAATCTCCTCAGAGGCAGATAATTTAGAGGATCTGGGGGGAGGTGAGCCACCCCCAACTATGCAGTTATTATGTGGTTGGAAGGCCAAAAGCCTTAGCAAGATGGAACAATATGAGGGGGGAGTCTTACAGTCATTCCAAAAGCTCAGGAGTACATACACCCTTCCATTACCAGGCTTTTTTAGATATCTCCAAGTTTGCCACAAGATCCAGAAATCAATGAGCACCCGCACCAGAGAACCACAGAAATCCTCAGTGAGGGAAATAGTACTAGGAAGATTTGGAGGGCCATCACACCTGTCCAAGCTGTACACTCTGCTGCTGGGGGCCACCCCGGAAAAAACACTGTGAATGCAGAAGGAATGAGCCACAGACTTGGGACACACAGATCTCCACCATGAGGTGTGGCGATCAGTGATTAATGCAGTCAGTATATTTTTAAAAAGTAACAGGCTTCACTAGATCAGTTTTAACTTCCTGCATATGGTATATTTTACACTAAACCTTGCCCACAGGATTGACCTCACGAAATTGTAGTACTTCCCTAAATGTCAAATGGTGGAAGGCTCCTTCTAGCATATGGGATGGGCTTGTCTTAAGATCCAAGGCTTTTGGCAAGCAGTAGCTTCAACATTGTCTCTACTCATAGGCCATGAGTACCTAGGTAACTGGACACAATACTGCTGGGAGGCACCAGACAGGGCACTTCTGATGACCCATACCAACATCCAAAATGGCAGCTGGGATTAGCCACAGCCAAATAGCTGGTAACACAGTTCTGGATGTCAGAGACCACTCCCATGATGGTACATTGGATAAACACTTTGTTAAATTGTATGGAAATTGAAAAGAAATCAAAAGAATACAGTATAATGTGATAAAATGACCCCACAAATATAGCGAAACATGGGGACCAGTGTACGTGGCAGTGGAGAGTAGCTGGAACCTTTTCTGAAACACCAGAGTGGTAGAGGTGGCAGGGGGGACTCTGTAGTGTCTCAAGACTGGAAAAATCCATGTTTAATGAGGTTTGGTCTTGTGAACATTCAGGAGGACATAATGGGAGACCCTCCCCCATGCATCCAAACTCTATGACCTACCATTCTGCTCTACTGCACCTGCTTCACTTCTGCGCAATGGTGTTTGGAATAGATGGCTTGTAATGAAGTTCCTAGATCTTACCTGTGCGCATCACCTGAGAAATCTGAATAGCCTACCCAACTGTAGTAAAATGAATCTTGTAGGTGTATATGTTGACTGGCATATCCATCAACAAAGATATTTTTTAAAAGTTGTTTACTGTTCTTGAGATCCTGTTCTAGACAGCTTTGTAAACTGCAGAGTGTATGATTGTGTTCCTGCTCAAGGACCCACCTGGCTGGGTTGCCCTGCCCTACAGGATATAAACTAAGGGCTCCTGCCAGAGTGTGGTCAGTGGGATCAGAGGGAAGAGTTCAAGGCTGAAGAGATGAGGTCGGCCTCATCGTGGCTTCAACAAGCTGGAGGGGACTAGCCAGGCTTGGAGGGTGGCACATGGTACCAAACCTGGGAGTGGCACTTGTCCTTTCTGGCCCAAGTGTCGGGAGTCCCAGTCTATTATGGTGCAGCATTGGGATGGAGGGGACATGTGGGTGGTTCCCTCTCATTGGATCTTACCTGATCATGTCCACCTGTAGATCCTGACTGTTCCAAATGACAACCCAGAGGCAGAAGCTGCCAAAGCAGTACATTCTCACCATTCTAAAATTCCAGGGGTATTCCAAAGTTATGTTGCCACTAAGGTCTGGGGATGGGCACTGATTAAGTACTGTATAACTAGTATGCCTTTTATGGTTCCCAAGCAGGGACTGCTAAGTGTATATAATAGAAGGGTATATTCCTGCTAAGTGTATATATAATAGTAGGGTATATTCCTGCTAAGTGTATATATATAATAGTAGGGTATATTCCTGCTAAGTGTGTATAATAGTAGGGTATATTCCTGCTAAATGTAAACAATAGTAGGGTATATCCCTGCTAAGTGTAAATAATAGTAGGATATATCCCGGCTAAGTGTAAATAATAGTAGGATATATCCCGGCTAAGTGTAAATAATAGTAGGATATATCCTGGCTAAGTGCAAATAATAGGAGGCTATATCCTTGCTAAATGTAATTATAAAAAGGGTAGTTAATTATCTGGCTTTTGATTGGCTACTGAAATTGCAGCAGACCTATGTTAATCTTTTATTAACATGCATGTACAGTCGCTTCACATGCATATGAATACCTGAAACGTAGGGCCATATTATGAACTGGAATTTCACAGCAAAGTTCCAAAACTGTCTACATGGCCACCATTTAGTTTACTGAATCGCGATCACCTTCAGGTACACCATCTGCCACTTCAGCTGTTCACTATATCCAAGTTAAAAGGAAAAAAGAGAAAACCCAATTTCAAAATGAGTTTGAGTTCAGAATCATAGCAAATGACAAAAAAATGAATTGTATAGCGCAGTGGTTTTAAGGCTCTGAGCTGCAAACCTGGAGACCTGGGTTTGAATCCCGCAGCCCCCACTTGCATACTGTGTGACCCTAAACAAGTCACTTAACTTTCTTGTGCTCCCAGCTCACACCTGTAAACAAGCTTTCACATAAGTGTGCATTTCTCCTGGTTAAACAAAAAAACAAAAAACAAACAATACTGCCACTTGGTACAGATATGTCAGAACCAAAACTGCCACATACCTAAAATATTTCCTATCAAAAAAAAGAAAAGAGCCAGCCCAGTGGTGCTGAGGGTTGAGGCACTGGACACCACACTTCATGCCCAGGCGGTGACCCGAGTTCGTGAGCGAGCTCGGGTGCTGGGCATCGGCAGGGATGGGGCAAGGATTGAGTGCCTGTGGGCAGCTCTCCTCCTTCAGGGGGAGGGTGAGGGATAGCTCGGCGTGCCAGCAGTTCCTAGTGGAGATGAGGGGCACTGCTGCACATCAGCTGCACGTCACGCAGCGTGGATGACGCTAGCAGGGTTGCCTTGCACCAGAACATCATGGGTGCACCATGCAGGGGGAGGGGCACCAAGAAAACAGAAAAACTCAGCTCTGCAGGGGAGGCGACAGCACTTGACCCCCATGCCCACCGCTGGATCTACCCTGCCTGGCCTTCCAGGTCCTCTGCCCAGGGCCCACTCCCACAACTGGAGTCTATGCGTGTAAAAGCACCCAGTGAGGAGGGGTGGCCCCACCTTGGAGGGGTTAAGCCGGGGAAGGGGGGTGCTGACTGTGGGAGTGGTGAAGAGAGGAGGCACAGGTTCAGGGGGACCTCAGGCAGGCAGGATCAGGCAGGATGCCAGAGAGATGCCCCGAGGGCTGCGACTGGGGGGAAATAGAACAAAAAAAAAAAAAGAAATGGAAAGTTCTCCCCATGTTTCCCTCATGAGTACTTTGCATTATTAAAAAACTGTTTTCTGGCTCACACAGCGTGCTTCATGCAATACAATACTGCTTTCCATGATGGTGTTTTTTTCTCCAACTCCATAGCAACCAGTCACATATGTAGGGGCAGGGGATTGTGATTCAGATGTCGGGTGCATTGCTAGACAACTTCATGTAACTGAGGTAGCAGGTGACAACAATCTAGTTTTCAGTCTGCTCTGTTACATTCTGTTACATGGCTGTCTGCTGAAGATGGACATTCCATGACGTGCAGTTGAGGTGGAAGAGCTATTTTGCATTGTTTTTCAGATGAAAATAAAAGAAAAACACAACCACAAAAGGTACATGTGTACAATTATTTTTAATTTTTTACAATAGCAATAGGGTATGTTTGAGGGTTAATGACCAGTCAGTCACACCCTGGGGGCATGTGGCACTCAGCTATGCCTCGTGCCACATTACACCCCCACAGTGTGATTAACAGACCATTAACATTTATTTATTATTTATTAAATGTTGGTGACTGGGTGAGCCCACTGGGCCCCAAAGGTCCCTTTTTCAGAGGCAACCCGGGATAACATAACATAGGATACATAACCCTCAAACATACCTTATAGCTTAAATAATAGCAGGGTATAGCCCAGTTAAGCATAAATATAATACTAGGTTATATCTCTGCTAAGTTTCCCTGCACCACTTCTTCTTTGTTACTCAACTCTATGTAATGTTTGCATTGTACCTCAGTTGACGTGGAACCTTTGTAAAAGAGCCTTGGCTCAAAGGTACTTGTAATCCTAGACTCTAAATAAATAAATAAGTGTAAATAATAGTATGTTATATCCCTGCTACATGTAAATAATAGCAGGGTGTATCCCTGATAAGTGTTTGTTTGTTTTGTATTTATTTATTGAAATGCTTCACTAGGATGGGCACACTGACCAACAAGTTCCTCGTCTCATGGTGCATCTTGGGGGGGATGGGTCAAAGGGATAAAGAATACAACATACAATACATACATCAAGCAGTTAGTACAATACAATAGTGCAGTGTGAACTGATTACAGCAGTGCAATACATCCAAATTACAATCTGACACTGAGCAGCAATTAGGACCATAGGTTCAACATACAGTGAAATACGTAGAAGGATACTCTAACATATACAAGACTGTACAAGAAGTGCTGTATAGAAAATACAATTATGTATACCAAAGAAAGAAGTATTTATAATAGTAGGGTATGTCCCCGCTAAGTGTATATATAGTAGAGTACATCTCTGCTAATTGTATATAATAGTAGAGTATATTTCTGCTATGTGTAAATAATACTAGGGTATATCCCTGCTAAATGTAAATAACAGTAAAGTCTGTCCTTACTAATTGTGCATAATAGTGGGCATATCACTGCTAGGGTAATTAATAACAGGGTGTATCCCTGCTAATTGTACATAATAGTGAGCATATACTCACTAAGTGTAATTAATAACAGGGTATATCCCTACTATGTGTAATTAATAACAGGGCATATCACCGCTATGTGTAATTAATAACAGGGTATATCCCTGCTAAGTGTACATAATAGTGGGTGTATCACTGCTAGGTGTAATTAATACCAGGGTGTATCCCTGCTAATTGTACATAATAGTGAGCATATACCCACAAAGTGTAATTAATAACAGGGTATATCCCTACTATGTGTAATTAATAACAGGGCATATCACTGCTAAGTGTAATTAATAACAGGGTGTATCCCTGCTAATTGTACATAATAGTGAGCATATACGCACTAAGTGTAATTAATAACAGGGTATATCCCTACTATGTGTAATTAATAACAGGGCATATCACCGCTATGTGTACATAATAGTGGGTATATCCCTGACAAGTGTACATTAATAGGGTGTATCACTGCTAGGTGTAATTAATACCAGGTTGTATCCCTGCTAATTGTACATAATAGTGAGCATATACCCACAAGTGTAATTAATAACAGGGTATATCCCTACTATGTGTAATTAATAATAGGGCATATCACTGCTAAGTGTAATTAATAACAGGGTATATCCCTGCTAAATGTACATAATAGCAGGCATATCACTGCTAAGTGTAATTAATAACAGGGTTTATCACTGCTGAGTGTAATTAATAACAGAGTATATCATTGTTACGTGTACATAATAGTGGGTATATCCCTGACAAGTGTCATTAATAACAAGGTATATCATTGTTACGTGTACATAATAGTGGGTATATCCCTGACAAGTGTAATTAATAACAGAGTATATCACTGCAAAGTATAATTAATAACAGGGTATATCACTGCTAAGTGTAATTAATAACAGGGTATATCACTGCAATGTGTAATTAATAACAGGGTATATCACTGTTAAGTGTACATAATAGTGGGTATATCACTGCTAAGAGTAATAACAGGGTATATCACTGCTAAATGTAATTAATAACAGGGTATATCACTGTTATGTGTAATTAATAACAGGGTATATCACTGTTAAGTGTACATAATAATGGGTATATCACTGCTAAGTGTAATTAATAACAGGGTATATCACTGCTAAGTGTAATTAATAACAGGGTATAACCATGCTAAGTGTAATTAATAGCAGGGTATATCACTGCTGTGTATAATTAATAACAGGGTATATCACTGCAATGTGTAATTAATAGCAGGGTATATCACTGTTAAGTGTACATAATAGTGGATATATCACTGCTAAGTGTAATTAATAACAGGATATATCACTGCTAAGTGTAATTAATAACAGAGTATATCACTGTTATGTGTAATTAATAACAGGGTATATCACTGTTATGTGTACATAATAGTGGGTATATCCCTGACAAGTGTAATTAATAACAGTGTATCACTGTTGTGTGTAATTAATAACAGGGTAAATCACTGTTACGTGTACATAATAGTGGGTATATCCCTACTAAGTGTAATTAATAACAGGGTATATCCCTGCTAAGTGTACATAATAGTGGGCATATCCCTGCTAAGTATAATTAATAACAGGGTACATCCCTGCTAAGTGTATATAAAGTGGGCATATCCCTGCTAAGTGTAATTAATAACAGGGTATATCACTGCTGTGTGTAATTAATAACAGGGTATATCACTGTTACGTGTACATAATAGTGGGTATATCACTGCTAAGTGTAATTAATAACAGGGTATATCACTGCTAAGTGTAATTAATAACGGTATATCACTGTTATTTGTAATTAATAACAGGGTATATCACTGTTATGTGTACATAATAGTGGGTATATCCCTGACAAGTGTAATTAATAACAGTGTATCACTGTGTGTGTAATTAATAACAGGGTAAATCACTGTGACGTGTACATAATAGTGGGTATATCCCTGCTAAGTGTAATTAATAACGGGTATATCCCTGCTAAGTGTACATAATAGTGGGCATATCCCTGCTAAGTATAATTAATAACAGGGTATATCACTGCTATGTGTAATTAATAACAGGGTATATCACTGTTATGTATAATAATAGTGGGTATATCACTGCTAAATTATGATATAGTAGGTATATCACTGTTAAGTGTACATAATAGTGGGTATATCACTGCTAAGTGTAATTAATAACAGGGTATATCACTGCTAAGTGTAATTAATAACGGTATATCACTGTTATTTGTAATTAATAACAGGGTATATCACTGTTAAGTGTACATAATAGTGGGCATATCCCTGCTAAGTGTAATTAATAACAGGGTATATCACTGCAATTTGTAATCAATAACAGGGTATATCACTGTTAAGTGTACATAATAGTGGGTATATCACTGCTAAGTGTAATTAATAACAGGGTATATCACTGCTAAGTGTAATTAATAACAGGGTATATTACTGTTATGTGTAATTAATAACGGGGTATATCACTGTTATGTGTACATAATAGTGGGCATATCCCTGCTAAGTGTAATTAATAACAGGGTATATCCCTGCCAAGTGTATATAAAGTGGGCATATCCCTGCTAAGTGTAATTAATAACAGGGTATATCACTGCTGTGTGTAATTAATAACAGGGTATATCACTGTTACGTGTACATAATAGTGGGTATATCCCTGCTAAATGTAAATAATAGCAGGGTATATCCCTGCTAAGTGTAATTAATAACAGGGTATATCACTGCTATGTGTAATTAATAACGGTATATCACTGTTATGTGTAATTAATAACAGGGTATATCACTGTTATGTGTACATAATAGTGGGCATATCCCTGCTAAGTGTAATTAATAACAGGTATATCACTGCTGTGTGTAATTAATAACAGGGTATATCCCTGCTAAGTGTAAATAATAGTAGGGTATATCACTGCTAAGTGTAATTAATAACAGGGTATATCACTGCTAAGTGTAATTAATAACAGGGTATATCACTGCTATGTGTAATTAATAACAGGGTATATCACTGCTATGTGTAATTAGTAACAGGGTATATCACTGTTACGTGTACATAATAGTGGGCATATCCCTGACAAGTGTAATTAATAACAGGGTATATCACTGTTAAGTGTATATAATAGTGGGTATATCCCTGCTAAGTGTAATTAATAGCAGGATACATCACTGCTATGTGTAGTTAATAACAGGTATATCACTACTGTGTATAATTAAGAACAGGGTATATCACTTCTAAGTGTAATTAATAACAGGATCTATCCCTGCTAAGTGTACATAACAGTGGGCATATCCCTGTTAGGTGTTATTAATAACAGTGTATATCACTGCTATGTATAATTAGTAACAGGGTATAGCACTGCTATGTGTAATTAATAACAGGGTATATCACTGCTATGTACACATAACAGTGGGTATATCCCTGCTAAGTATGATTAATAACAGGGTATATCACTGCTATGTGTACGTAACAGTGGGCATACCCCTGCTAAGTATAATTAATAACAGGGTATATCACTGTTATGTGTACATAACAGTGGGCATATCCCTGCTAAGTATAATTAGTATCAGGGTATATCAAGCCTAAGTGTAAGTAATAACAGGGTATATCTCTGCTATGTGTAAATAATAGTAGGGTATATCCCCCTGCCCCTCTAAGTGTGAATAACAGTAAGTTATATCCATGCTAAGTGTCAATAATAGGAGGGTATATCCCTGCTAGGTGTAAGTAATAGCAGGGTATATCTCTGGTAAGTGTGTATAATAGTTGGGTATGTCCCTGCTAAGTTAAATAATAGTAGGGTATATCCCTGCTAGGTGTAAATAATAGTAGGTTATATCTCTGCTAGGTGTAAATAATAGGAGGGCATATGCCTGCTAAGTGTATATAATAGTAGGATGCATAAGGAAAGGGGAAATCGATTTACCAGGAAAGACACGCTAAGCTGAAGCTTGTTTCCAGGTGTGATATGAGAGCACAAGGAAGTTAAATTATTTCCTCAGGGAATTATGTAAGGTTATGCATATAATACAGGCACCCTACTGGTCTGAACAAGATCATTTCCTGGGTGGATACTGTTCCCTTGCGGCTGCAGAGTTGTCTGTATTATGAACATACATTGTACTCCAGAGTATCAACTACCTGCCCTTGGCATCCAAAAGTGAGCAATCGTGTCTATGACTGTGAAATTCTCTTAACAGAACTGCATTGATTCTGGCGCTGACCTCTAGGCCTGTGCACGTGCCTTTCTAAGTACATTGATTTGTTCATGCAACCTTTAAGCCTGAGCACCCTGTGTTCTGAAGCTTAATCGTTACGGGAACAGTGACTGCATAATTTGTTTGAAGGAAAGTTAAAATCTGATCATGGGAAACTAATCCTTTATGTGAAGGGGGACGCTATTAACACTGCAGTGAAATGTGTCCAGTCAGGACAGAGAAGGACATCAGTGCCATTGCCCATTTCTATAGACATAGAAACATAGACTTTGACGGCAGATAAGGACCGCTTAGCCTGTCTAGTCTGCCCATTTCCCTACCTACAGGATAGGCCGCAGATCCTAGTTAACCAACAGCCTATTTCTTCCTACCCCCCCCACAAGAATTGCCTTATGTCTGTCCCATGCATTCTTGAATTCTCCCACAGTTTTAGACCCCACAACCTCCTCAGGAAGGCTGTTCCATGCATCCACTACCCTCTCTGTGAAATAATACTTCCTCACATTGCCCCTGAACCGCCCTCCTTCTATCTTTAAATTGTGTCCCCTTGTTCTTGCATGTCTCTTTTTCTGAAAGATGCTACCCTCTTGGACTTTGTTGATTCCACTCAGGTACTTAAAAGTTTCTATCATGCCCCCCTCTCCCTTCTTTCCTCAAGGGTATACATATTAAGCTCCTTTAGTTTCTCCTCATACGGCTTCTCTTGCAGACCCTGCACCATTTTAGTTGCCCTCCTCTGGACTACCTCTATCCTGTCTATGTCCTTGCGGAGATGGGGTCTCCAGAACTGGACACAGTACTCCAGATGGGGTCTCACCAACTGTCTGTACAGAGGGATAACAACTTCCTGTTTTCTGCTGGTGATGCCTCTCCCTATACATCCCAGTGTACCCCCAGCCCTCCCTACTGCCTTCTCACATTGCTTGCTAACCTTAATGTCATCTGATATGATTACCCCCAGGTCCCTTTCCTTTTTGTTGTTGTTATTACTACCTCCTACCCATTGTGTATTCTTCCCCTGGGTTCTTGTTTCCCAGGTGCATTATTTGCACTTTTTGCATTGAATCCTAGCTGCCATACTTCTGACCATTCCTCCAACCTTGCCAAATCCCTTTCATCCTTTCCATGCCTCCTTGGTATCAACCCTGTTGCAGATCTTTGTGTCATCTGCAAAAGGCATACTTTTCTTCTAGTCCCTCTGCAGTGTCACTGATGAAGACATTAAAAGGACTGGACCCAATACTGAACCTCATGGGACCCACTAGTAACCCCTCTTTCTTCAGAGTGGACTCCATTTACAATTACCTTCTGTGTCCTGTTGTGCAGCCAATGTTTTACCCAGGCTACCATCCTGGGACCCCTCCCCAGGCAGTTAATTTGACTATTAATCTTTTGTGTGGGACTGTGTCAAATGCCTTGCTAAAGTCTAGGTAGGCCATGTCCACAGCCCCTCCCTGGTCTACTACTTTGGTCACCCAGTCAAAGAAATCTATTAGATTCGTCTGACATGACCTTCCCGCTGTGAACCCATGCTGCCTTGGGTCCTGTGCTCCACTGGCCTCTAGGTACTCAACTATTCTTTCCTTCAGAAGTGACTCCATCACTTTCCCTACCACAAAGGTCAGACTGACAGGTCTGTAGTTTCCTGTCTCTGTCTTGGTCCCACTTTTGTGAAGGGAATCACATCCGCCTTCCTCCAGTCCTCGGTACCACACCATCCTCCCATGATTTATTAAAAAGAGTAGCCAGTGGTTTCACTAGTTCCTCCTTAATTCTTTTAGAATTCTGGGTGAATTCCATCAGGACCCATTGCTTTGTCCACCTTCAGTTTTAGGAGTTCTTGAAGAACCCTTTCTTCTGTGAAAGGTCTGGGATTCACCCCTATCAAAGAGTGCTTCTGTTAATTGGATTAGGCACTCTCCCCTCCTCTTTGTGAATACTGAGCAGAAATATTCGCTCAGTATCCCTGCTTTTTCACTGTCCCCTCTGCCCACCCAATTATCTATTCTATTCAGCCTCACTATCCCTCCCTTTGTCTTTCCATGCTCGCTGATGTACCTATAAAAGGTTTTATCCCCCTTCTTAACTGAGTTGGCTATCTTTTCCTCAGTTTGGGCCTTTGCTATTCTGACTTCCCTCCCTGCTTCCTTCTGCCTTAACTGGTACAGCTGTCTGTCCTGCTCCTTCTGTGTTTCCTTATACTTCCGGAATGCTATCTTTTTCTTTCTGACTTTCACAGCCACCTCTTTTGAGAACCATAGTGGCTTTTTCTTTTGTTTTGGTCTGTTTATTTGCTTCACACAAAGGCTTGTTGCCTCTGTGATGGCAGTTTTGATGATTCCCCATTGTTGCTCCACACCTCCTTCTAGCCTGTTTGCTAGTGCTTTTCTCAGGCACTCTCCCATCTTGCCAAAGTCAGCCTTCCTAAAGTCCAGTACCCTCACTTTTGTATGGCTTGACTCTGTAGCTGAGTTTAACGTGAACCACACTGTTTGATGGTCACTTATCCCCAGATGGCAACCCACTTCTAGATCTGAGATCCTCTCACTGCCTCGTTTGAGATTACGAGGTCTAAGACTGCTCCCTCAACACCTCCTCCAACACTAATTCTCCCAAGAGATTCAGCTTACCAAGATATTTAATGTGTAACCAGAGCCAGCCTTGGGGGGTGTGTGAACTGTGCATTGCACAGGGCCCCAAGAGCAGAGGCCTCTCAAAAAACTCAGCTGTCCAGTCGGCCTCCTTCATCCTGGTCCTGTATGTACTAATTTAAGTAAAGTGTACAAATGTCACAAAACTAGCTAAAAATGAAGATACAGAGGAGCCATGATAGGGATGAGGATGTTCCTTGGAGGCTTCGTGACATTTGATTTGGGGCCCCAGCAAGGAGGTTCGCACAGGGCCCTGGAATAGCTAGGGCCAGCGCTGTGTGTAACTCCACCCTGCTCACCCATTTCTGAAGTGTAAGAGTGTCCTGGGGCATTCTCCCTAGTGCCCCAAGTGGAGGCACTACTCTGCTTGTTGGCTTGTTTTCCCTGTTCCCCCTGAAATGAAAGAACCCATGTCAGACCCCTCAGTGTGAGGGACAAGTCCACTGAGGGCTCTGGTGCTGCACTACCGACCCCCTTATACACCATCGCCAGTGTGAAGGCACCCATCTTGCTACACACACACACACACATACGCAATACTACACACATAGTGACATACGTACAGATGTTCATCAGTTTCATCAAGGATCTAGAAGCAGGCATCTCTAGTGGGAATAAGTGATCACTGATGGTAATAAGTTGGTCAGAGTGGGGGACTACCTTGAAGATAGGGACAGGTTTCAGAAGGACCTGAAAAATGGGTGACCTTATGGACTCCTGTAATCTTCACTATAGCTGAATGCATGGTGCTACACTTGGGGAGGAAAAACAAAGGTAGTACCTACACACTGTTAGGAGCTCCTTGTGCTGCAGCGTAGGAAACAGAGGTAGGACCTATACACTGTGTGGGGCTCCTTGTGCAGCAGTGTAGGAAACAGAGGTAGGATCTACACACTGTGTGAGGCTCCTTGTGCTGCAGTGTAGGAGGAAACTGAGGTAGGACCTATGCAATCCGTGGGGCTCCTTGTGCTGCAGTGTAAGAGGGAACTAAGGTAGGTCCTTCACATTGTGGGGGGGGGCTTCTCGTGCTGCAGTGTAGGAAACAGAGGTAGGCCCTACACATTGTGTGGGGCTCCTTGTACTGCAGTGTAGGAAATAGAGGTAGGACCTATATAATATGTAGGGCCCCTTGTGCTGCAGTGTAGGAAAGAAGTAGAACCTACACACTCTGTGAGTTTCCTTGTGCTGCAGTGTAGGAAACAGAGCTAGGACCTACATACTGTGTGGGGCTCATTGTGCTGCATTGTAGGAAACAGAGGTAGGACCTACACACTGTGTGGGGCTCCTTGTGCTGCAGTGTAGGAAACAGAGGTAGGACCTACACACTGTGTGGGGCTCCTTGTGCTGCAGTATAGGAGGAAACAGAGGTAGGACCCACGCACTCCGTGGGGCTCCTTGTGCTGCAGTGTAAGAGGGAACAAAGGTAGGTCCTACACATTGTGGGGGGGGGGCTTCTCATGCTGCAGTGTAGGAAACAGAGGTAGGCCCTACACACTGTGTGGGGCTCCTTGTGCTGCAGTGTAGGAAATACAGGTAGGACCTATATAATATGTAGAGCCCCTTGTGCTGCAGTGTAGGAAAGAAGTAGAACCTACACACTGTGTGAGTTTCCTTGTGCTGCAGTGCAGGAAACAGAGCTAGGACCTGCACACTATGTGGGGCTCATTGTGCCACATTGTAGGAAACAGAGGTAGGACCTACACATTCTGTGGGGCTCCCTGTGCTGCAGTGTAAGAGGGAACAGAGGAAGGACCTACACATTGTGTGGAGCTCCTTGTGCTGCAGAATAGGAAACAGAAGCAGGACCTACACACTGTGTGGGGCTCCTTGTGCTGCAGTGTAAGAGGGAGCAGAGGTAGGACCTACACACTGTGTGGGGCTCCTTGTGCTGCAGTGTGGAAAACAGAGGTAGGACCTACAGACTGTGTGGGGCTCCTTGTGCTGCAGTGTAGGAAACAGAGGTAGGATCTAAACACTGTGTAGGGCTCCTTATGCTTCAGCATAGGAGGAAACAGAGGCAGGATCTACGCATTGTGTAGGGGTTCCTTGTGCTGCAGTATAGGAAACAGAGGAAGGACCTACACACTCTGTGGGGCTCCTTGTGCTGTAGTATAGGAAGCAGAGGCAGGAGCTATACACTGTGTGGGGCTCCTTGTGCTGCAGTATAGGAAACAGAGGCAGGATCTACACACTGTGTAGGGCTCCTTGTGCTGCAGTGTAAGAGGGAACAGAGGTAGGACCTACACACTGTGGGGGGCTCCTTGTGTTGCAGTGTAAGAAACAGAGGCAGTCCCTACACACTGTGTGGGGCTACTTGTGCTGCATTATAAGAGGGAACAATGGTAGGTCCTACACATTGTGGGGGGGGTGCTCCTCGTGCTGCAGTGTAGGAAACAGAGGTAGGCCCTACACACTGTGTGTGGCTCCTTGTGTAGGAAATAGAGGTAGGACCTACACAATATGTGGGGCCCCCTTGTGCTGCAGTGTAGGAAAGAAGTAGAACCTACACACTGTGTGGGGCTCCCTGTTCTGCAGTGTGTAGGAGAAAACAGAGGTAGGACCTACACACTTTGTAAGTTTCCTTGTGGTGCAGTATAGGAAACAGAAGTAGGACCTACACACTGTATGGGAGCTCCTTGTGATGCAGTGTAGGAGGAAACAGAAAGCAGGATCTACACACTGTGTGGGGCTCCTTGTCCTACAGCTTAGGAAACTGAGGTAGGACCTACACACTGTGTGCGTCTCCTCATGCTGCAGTGTAGGAGGAAACAGAGGTAGGACCCACACACTCTGTGGGGTTCCTTGTGCCGCACTGTTAGAGGAAACAGAGGTAGGACCTACACACTATGTGGGGCTCCTTGTGCTGCAGTGTGGAAAACAGAGGTAGGACCTACAGACTGTGTGGGGCTCCTTGTGCTGCAGTGTAGGAAACAGAGGTAGGACCTAAACACTGTGTAGGGCTCCTTGTGCTTCAGCATAGGAGGAAACAGAGGCAGGATCTACGCATTGTGTAGGGGTTCCTTGTGCTGCAGTATAGGAAACAGTGGTAGGACCTACACACTATGTGGGGCTCCTTGGCTGCAGTGTAGGAAACAGAGGTAGGACCTACACACTGTGTGGAAGCTCCTTGCAATGCAGTGTAGGAGGAAACAGAGGCAGGATCTACACACTGTGTGGGACTCCTTGTGCTACAGCTTAGGAAACCGAGGTAGGACCTACACACTGTGTGCGTCTCCTCATGCCGCGGTGTAGGAAGAAACAGAGATAGGACCTTCACACTGTGTGGGGCTCCTTGTGCTGCAGTGTAGGAGGAAACATGTATGACCTACACACTATATGGGATTCCTAGTGCTGCAGTGTAGGAGAAACCACAGGTAGGACCTACACACTGTGTGAGGCTCCTTGTGCAGCAGTGTAGCAGGAAACAGAGCTAGGCCCTACACACTGTGTGGGACTCCATGTGCTGCAGTGTAGGAAGCAGAGATAGGACTTACACACCGTGTGGGGTTTCTTCTGTTGCAGAGTAGGAGACAGAAACCTCCACGAATCTCCTCGAGGATGCCCAGTCCTTGGACTGGTCCACGCTTTTTTCCCTTTCCAATGCAGCCATGGCGGTTTCCACATTTACCTGGACTCTACTAACACTCCAGGACTGCTTTTTCCCTGTCACTACCATACAGGTCAGAGGCGGGTGCTCATGCTGGGTCTCTAAAGACCTCCTAACCCTTTTGAAGGCCAGAGACCGTTCCTGGTCCACCTTCAAAGCAACCCCTCTCCTGCCCTCTGGGATGCTTACAGGCACATGAGGAACAAATGTAAACAACAGGCCACATTTTTGAAACAGACCCACTTCCGCAATCTGCAAAAGGCCAACCTTGCAGACCCTAGAAAATTCTGGGACTCAATCAGCTCCCTCCTAAACCCCCACTCCAGCTATGCTGCACCACATCTCAACTCTCAGGACAGGCTGCTGACCGATCCTCATGATGTGGCCAGTGTCGTTAACTGTAAATTCACCAACTTATCCATGTACCTAAACAAGCTGCCAACTGCCCAACCTCAAAGCCCAGCCCTAATACCTGACACACTGCCATCCTCCTCCAGCTCTGCCACTCACCCGCAAATACCCCCATTCTATTTTAAAGTCCTCTCCTTACGTGACACAGTGAAGCTACTCAAAAGTCTATCTAACCACAGCTCCTCCGGATCTGATGGCCTATCTCCAGTCTTCCTTAAGCTGATCTCTCCAGCGATTGCCAAGCCACTCACCTTTATCTTTAACCTTGCCCTTTCCACCTCCTCCATGCCTGACCCATGGAAGATAGCTAAGGTTATCCTGATTCTTAAATCTGGCGACCCCAAATCTTCCGACAATCACCATCCGATATCCATCCTCCGTCATCTCAGTAAACTACTCGAGAGAGCAGTCCACAATCAGCTCACTAAGTACATAGGCAAATACACCCTTCTATGCAACCAACAGCACGGCTTTCACAAGAATCATTCCACCACCACTGCCCTCACCCTTCTGACCGAGCACATCCTCTGTAACATGGATAATGGTAAAACCACCGGGGCTGTCTTTGTTGACCTCTCAAAGGCTTTTGACATGGTTAACCATGCTCTCCTTACCTCCAGGCCTAGCCTCCTTGGTTGTTCTCAGAAAATCACAAGCTGGTTCACTAACTACCTTACCGATCGCTCACAATTTGTGTGTATTGGTCAAACCTACTCCCCCACCCTGTCTGTCTCTGTGGGGTCCCTCAAGGCTCAATCCTGGGTCCCCTCCTTTTCTCCTTATTCGTTAATGCTCTTCCCTTCAACTGTCTCAACTGTCACTCTCTCCTGTATGCCGATGACCTTGTCCTCTTCCACAGTGACAAATCTCCTCAGTTATCTTGCACAACTATGCTGCGGCCCACGGATGGTTCTCTAAAAACCTCCTCTTAGTAAATGCCCAAAAAACTAAATCCATGCTGTTCGGATCTAATCCCTTCCTTGCCAAAACTAAAAACCATGCTCCCTTACGCATTCTCACCCCAGACAGCCCAGCCCTGGAGGACGTCAACATCTACAAATACTTAGGAGTACTGCTGGATCCATCCCTCACCTTCACTGAGCATGCAAATTCCCTTGTCAGAAGGTTCCATCAAAAGTTAGGTGCCGCCAATAGATTCAGGCAATACCTTACCCCTGAAGCCAGACTAGCCATTGTCCAGGGTAATCTTCTCCCTATTCTTGACTACTGTTCTCCTATTTATGCCAGGACCTTAGCTACTGCCATGGCTAAACTCTCCACTGCCTACAACAGCGCCTGCCGCTTTGCTTTATTGGCCCTGTTTTCCACCCACCACTGTATCCTCTATAATACCCTTGGATGGCTACTGCTACAAGGTCGCTTTGACCTAGCCCTCTGCTGCATGGTGGACAATGTCATCCACATGGCTCCAGAATTCCCCCTAACAGTCCTTCTGAAAACCAGAACGCTCCTCCCCAACCTCCGCTCTAATGGTACTCCCCCTCTAGCTGTTCCTAGGGTATCCACCAACATGGGTAGCAGAGCTTGGTCTGCAGCTCCCCCTTGCAGTGGAACAAACTACCGGCTGAACTCCGTTCCATCGACACTCATTCCAGTTTCAAGTCTCGCCTTGAAGTCTGGTTCCTGGCAAACTCATCTTGCCGCTGCTCCAAGGGGTCACACACCCACCCACACTAGTCAACTCCCCTGCCTACAACTGTTATACTGTATTTTCACAGTAATATTTGACTTCTGTGCCTGTATGTATTGTGTATGTTTTTTACTGAGTAGTCTGTGTATTACTTGCTCTCTGGACGATGCAGACACACGTTGTACACTGTGCCTACAATTTGTTTGTTTTGTACCAGATCTACTCTACTCATGTCCAATATTGAAACCTTGTATTCACTGTTCTCAAATGGACCTAGGCATCAAGCCTGTATATTGTGCTGACTACTGTTGCTTGTATCAAGTCTGTTTCATGTGTATTACTGTTACCTTGTACTCCACTGTCACCCTGCACCATGTATTATGGCCCAGGTCATGCCAGAAAACGGTCCCTGGGATCAGTGCACTCACTCGGTTATCAAAGTCGTAAATAAATAAATAAAGAGGTAGGACATACACACTGTGTGAGGCTCCTTGTGCTGCAGTCCTGGAGGAAACAGAAGCAGGACCTATATACTGTGTGAGGCTCCTTGTGCTGCAGAATAGGTGGAAACAGAGGTAGGACCTACACACTGTGTGGGTCTCCTTGTGCTGCAGTACAGGAGGAAACTGTAGTAGGGCATGCACACTGTTTGTGGCTCCTTGTGCAGTAGTGTGGGAAACAGAGGTAGGACCTACACACTGTGTGGGGCTCCTTGTGCTGCAGTACAAGAGGAAACAGAGGTAGGAGCTACACACTGTGTGCGTCTCCCTGTGCTGCAGTGTAGGAGGGAACTGAGCTATGACCTACACACTGTGTGGGGGCTCCTTGTGCTGCACTGTAGGGGAAAACAGATAGGACCTAAACACTGTGTGGGGCTCCTTCTGCTGCAGTGTAGGAAACAGAGACAGGACCTACTCAGAGTGTGGCTCTCCTTGTGTTGCAGTGTAGGAGGAAACATAGGTAGGACCTGCACACTGAGTAACGCTCTTGTGCTGCAGTGCAGGAGGAAACACAGGCAGGACCTACACCCTGTGTGGTCTCCGTGTGCTGCAGTGTAGGGAACAGAGGTAGGACTTACACACTGTGTGGAGCTCCTTGTGCTGCAGTATAGGAGGAAACAGTAGTAGGACCTGCACACTGTTTGAGGCTCCTTGTGCAGCAGTGTAGGAAACAAAGGCAGGACCAACACACTGTGTGGGTCTCCTTGTGCTGCAGTGTAGGTAACAGAGGTAGGACCTACACACTGTGTATGGGGCTCTTTGTGCTGCATTGTAGGAGGAAACAGAGGTAAGCCCTACACATTGTGTGGGGCTTCTTGTGCTGCAGTGTAGGAAACAGAGGGAGGACCTACACAGTGTCTGGGGCTCCTTGTGCTGCACCGTAAGAAACAGAGGTAGGACCTACACACTGTTTGAGACTGCATGTGCTGCAGTATAGGATAAAACAGAGGTAGGACCTACACTGTGTGCAGAACTCTTTGTGCTGCAGTGTAGGAGGAAACAGAGGTGTGTGGGGCTCCTTGTACTGCAGAGTAGGAAACAGAGGTAGGACCTACACAGTCTGTGGGGTTCCTTGCGCTACAGTGTAGGAGGAAACAGAGATAGGACCTACATACTGTGTGAGGCCCCTTGTGCTGCAGTGTAGAAAACAGGGGTAGGATCTATACACTGTGTGGGGCTCTTTGTGCTGCATTGTAGGAGGAAACAGAAGTAGGAACTGCTCACTGTGTGAGGCTCCTTGTGCTGCACTGTAGAGGGAACACAGGTAGGACCTACACACTGTGTGGGGCTCCTTGTGCTGCAGTGTAGGAAACAGAGGTAGGCCCTATACACTGTGTGGGGCTCCTTGTGCTGCAGTGCAGGAGAGAACAGAGGTAGGACTTACACTCTGTGTGGGTCTCCTTGTGCTGCATTGCAGGAAACAGAAGTAGGCCCTACACACTGTGTGGGGCTCCTTGTGCTGCAGTGCAGGAAGAAACAGAGGTAGGACCTACACAATGTGTGGGGCTCCTTGTGCTGTATTGTAGGAGGGAACAGAGGTAGAAACTGTACACTGTGTGGGGCTCCTTGTCCTGCAGTGTAGGAGGGTACAGAGGTAGGACGTACACACTGTGTGGGGCTCCTTTTGCTGCAGTGCAGGAAACAGAGGTAGGACCTACACACTGTGTGGGGCTCCTTGTGCTGCAGTGCAGGAAACAGAGGTAGGACCTACACACTGTGTGGGGCTCCTTCTGCTGCAGTGTAGGAAACAAAGGTAGGACCTACACACTGTGTGAGGCTCCTCATGCTGCAGTGTAAGAGGAAACAGAGGTAGGCCCTACACACTGTGTGGGGCTCCTTGTGCTGCAGTGTCGGTAGAGAAAAAAGAGGTAGGCCCTACACAGTAGGCAGTAAGGAGATAATATATGAAAAAATAAATGAAACCGAACTCAAGCCCAATCCAGGCAGCCACAACTACTCCCCGGACCCCCCCTTCACCACTCTAGGTATTTCTCACCCTCCGCCCACCTTTCCCATCCCACCCACACATTTAAAATAAAAGGATGTCAGCTCCTGTCCGGCACTTTGCCAGGGGCCAACACTGTCTTTCTTAGTAAGCCCGCCCTCTAACTCGACCCCTTCCCCCAAATAACATTGTTTAACACATGCCCCATCCTCCTCACCCCAGGTTTGGGGGGAGAGCAATGCTCAGATATCCAGGCTGCCTCAATGGCCCCCATTCCACAATATACCCCAAGCCCATTCAGTGCTAGTGTGCCATCTGTGGTGCTAATTGCTCCTCCCCTTCCCTCCCTGTAGTGCCTCCATTCACTAGTGCAGTCAGCTGATTGCTGCACTGAATGGGATCTGGCCCACTGTGGAAGGGGTGACCGAGTTAGCCTGGATTTTTGAGTATCCCCCCAAAAATGAAGGATCAGCGGTCTTGGGGGGCACCTCTTCAGTTATTGAATTAAGCAACTCCTCCCGACACTTGTCTACATCAGAAATATGCCCATGACTAGTTATTCAACTTAGCCACTCCATGGACAGTCATCTGCATCAAACATGCACCCACAATATGCTGTTCAGTTTAGCCCCCTCCCCATGACACTTATCCACATCAGAAATACACCCACAACCAGTTATTCAATTTCGCCACTTCCCCAGACAGTTATTCACATAAAAACCCACCCATAATCAATGTATAACAGAGGCCAAGCCCGAGAAGAAAGCAGAGACTCTCGGAGTGATTAAAAGAAGGGTACCGATTCCAAAACAGGACTGTCACCCAATTTTACCAAGTACTGGTCTCGAGCAGCCTAGTTGCTAAGATGGGTGGTTAGGGTAGCTTCCCATTTTTTATACACTAAGCTGAGCTGCAGGACAGGATGTAAGGTTGTCCCCAGGTCCTACAGAAGTCTTTGGGACCCAGGGATGACTCTACATGCTCTTGTGATGCAGTGCATCCCCCCTGGGAGCTCCATAATGTACATATGAACAGACAAAATGATGTGTTGCTATGGGAACTGGAGCCTGGTTTCTGTCTCAGTTTACAGAAAATGGTAACAACAGTTTTAGCCACATCTTACAAGCTAGGTAATTCGAGGGCAGTACTTGGTAAAATCAGGTCCCAATTCTCTTCCTTTAAATCAAAAATATACTAATTCACCAAGCAGACTGTATTGGCTCACAGTTGCTAATGTGCCAATAGAAATGTTGTAGGCTTTGTAAAATCTTGCAGTGAATACATATAATACAGTATATGTTCCCAATATAACATACAGCATGGATAGGGCTTTCCCCAATAACTTCTCAGTGTGCTTCTCGGTCTCTTCTGGACTGAACTGCTACCTTCCCACGTGAGCAGACAGACACTGGTGCCTTAGTTGTTCTCAGTTTAACTGTGTGTTACTACTAGCTTGTTCTCAGCTCTACTGTTCCAGATTGACTGTCCCAGCAGGACAAAACAGCAAGGGTAACTCAAAATTACATTCCATTCCACATCCCCCCCTTCTCTGCTGGGCAATTAGCCTTCCTTTCTCGCCTTCTCTCAATCTAGAACCTGCTCCCCTCTTCCCTCCGCCTCTCCACCTCCCCTGGCCCCCTCAAGCACCAGATGAAACTCCTTCCCACCCCAATTTGCTCATGTCACCCCTCTCCCTGACACTCCCCTGCTTCAGAGCTCCTCCTGTTCCATGCTGTCAGGCCTTCTCCTGGAGTCTACCTCGGCCTATATTCGGGCTCCTGTACTCTCTGCTTCAGCACAGCCCTCCTTCCCCTGCACAGGTCTCTCGTTTGGTATGGTATATTACCACTGCTCACTGTGCCTTTCAGCTTTATTTGCTCTTGTAACATATCAAACTGTACTTTGACTGCATTTTATTTGTGTACCGATTTAATGTTACAGGGCCAGATTTTCAAATGGCCCCGAAATGCCACAAACCCTGGGTGCGCCGAATATATGGCGCACGGGACTTGCGGCACTCTCCCAACTGGCAATCAGGATTTTCTATCTCATGCACCAATTGCCGCAAGTTAGACCAACATTTTCCTGTCTAGCTTGCGGCAATCCCGAGTACCCTTTTTACAGGGCTTGCACCAAATATTTGGCGCAAGCTGTCGTAAATCATGTAAAGTGTCACAACTGCACCCAACCTACCAAAATCAGGCACAGTCGTGGCAAATGTGTTTAGTGCAGTTGCACTAAAAAAAAGGGTTTGACGCAGGGTTTGTTACAAGTCCTGCGCCACCCTTTGAAAATTGGGCCCGCACTGTGCTCCCCCCTCGGTCACATCTGGAAACAAGCCTCATCTCAGTGTGTCTTTCCCCATTACTAGTTTTCAAATAAATAAAGAAAAATAGAACAGGTTCTCATTCATGCACGTTTACTCAAATCTCAACCTCTTCCCAATGCAGATGGCAATTGTTAAATAGTATACTCTGAGGTGCTCCTTTGTTTCAATGTTTTGCTTTGTTCTTTTATTTATTTATTTATGTATTTATTCTGTGTATTAATTTTTGCTCCTAGTTGTATAATAATAATATTATGATTCATTTGGCTGGCATACCCTTGCAACACTAATCAGGATCTGTGGGTTACTAAGCTCCTTGGCCTTCATTCAACCTTCCTATGCCAGCAAACGGAATGGCATGACCCAGATAACTGTGCTGGTTTACTGGCCTAGAACTCATGGATTAATAACTGCACTATATTACTCAAATGGTAATGCACCAGTTCTGTCACTGCAAGAGTCAATAATGTGATTGTTGTGTGAATTAAGTATGAGGCCGAAGGCTGAGAGCTTTATCTTCACAAGACAATCGATTATTGCTGAGGACAGTAACATCATAAGCACATTATAATCATTATACTTCACGTGTTTGCTGGTGTGAGTAGAGACCAATCAGAATACAAGAAAGGTGATCATATCATTACTGTCATTTACTGATAATATAATGACTGCTGTAAGCCCTAAGCTGCCATTTGTTTGAGAATAAAATGAGTGGTGTGAGATTGCTAAGGAATACAGTGAGCGTAACCCTGGCTTCTGACTGGAGGAGAGTGTCCACATGTAGTAAAATAACTTACAAATTAAGTACAGCTACTATTTATATGGCCTGCCGGCACAGCAGTGGGGTTACTGTTCGCAACACCAGTGACCCAGGTTTTGGGTCGTCCGGTGGAGGGAGGACTTTGCATTTCAGCAGACACTGTCCTTCTCCAGGGAGGCTTCACCACTTGTTGCTAGGCAGCACTGAGAATGGCATTCCATCGCAGATAAATAGGTTATCTTTCTCCGGGCTGTGTGATTTTCCTTATGTAGCTGGGCATATGTATTCACAGTGCTATTACATAAATCAATATGCCCCTTTTTTCTTTCCATTTTATTTCATTCCACCCTAAAAACTGAAGCATCATAAAGTGGTGCAGTGTTGCTTTGCATCGAAACATGTGGTAGCACTATCCCAATAATACAGCTCCAGTACGAATTATCATGCATAATAAAAACATAGCCTCACCGGAAGAGTTTTCTAACAATTGTGAATGGTGGCCATATTTAGTGACTTGATTCATGACTGTCATTAATTACAAAATTAGGAATTACAATGGTTAATATCTGAGGCAATTAAAGTAATTATGAATCTAAGGATGTCAGAAATACTGCACTTCAATAATGTATAGTCAGGGACTGTTCTGCATGGGAATCTATCTTTGCTGAAATGTTGTTGTACCACAGTTCAAAGGTCATAGAACCTCATTGTACCCTTCTGTGGTACAACAACACTCCAGCTGATTTCAGAGCCTCGTGGCACTTCGTTTTTTCCCCACAACGCTGCTGCGTGCACACCAATCAGTTCAACTACACTTCAGTAGCTGAGCATTTTTTTTCCTTAAAGTAGCCGAAACCAGGTCACAAACTCTCAATGCATTTTCCCTTACCTTTTCCCACACATCACCACTGAGCAACAGGAGTTTAGCATCAAACTCACGATAAGAACAATTAAACAGTTCAAATTATGCTAACAGCTTTTTTTGTGGATTACTTACATTGCTGCTGTTAACTGTTCCTGATGCGACTTTAGCTGCTACTGCTGTTACTGCCACTGCTTTCACTCGCTTTAAACTGAATTTGTTAAACAAATTAATTACTCAAATTTTTCTCCCTGACTTTTATTTCCCCAGGCTATATGCTATATAAAATAATAGCTGGGAAACCTTTCCCATGCCGGGGTATAGCCAGCAATTTTAAACTTGTACTCGAGAGTTGACAGAACTGTTGCCCCCACACAAACCAAAAGATGTGCTGCCCCAGCACACAAATAGTAGAGGTAAAGATGGGGGAACTGGGTCTACATGGGTGCAATTCACGGTGGCCTCAGGCAAGAAGGTAACATTAGGGGTGATCTATAGGCCCCCAAGTCAAGGGGAGGAAAGGGACAGAGAACTTGAGGAGGAACTTAAAAGGGGGATGGCAAAGTGGGAGGTGGTAGTGGAGGGGTTACCTAAATTTGCTAGACATTGATTGGGAGGTCCTGGTGGGCAAGTGCACCAGAAGTCAATCACTGCTGGATGCATTTCAGCACTGTCTAGTTAAGGAACCCACCAGGCAGTCTGCAGTCCTACATGTGTTATTCACCAACACAGTTAGTGGGTGCTGTGAGAGTGAGGGAACCATAGGGGAATAGTGACCACAGCTCTGTGTGGTTTGAACTGGCCCTAGGGACTGGTAAGCCGCACTCAAGAACAAACGTCCTTGACTTTAGAAGAGCAGACATCGATAAGATGCAGGAACTGGTCAGGGAGAAGTTACAAGGGTTGGGGGGGGCATAGGCAGGGTGGAAGAGAAATGGAAGGCAATCAAGGGGGCTATCCCTGAGGCATCGAAGACGTGCGTAAAAGCAGTGACAAAGAAAAACAGGTCAAAGAAACTGCTATGGTTCTCACCTAGAGTCAGGGAAGGGATAGGGGCCAAAAAGAGGGCCTTTCATAAATAGAAGAGCAAGCAAGGAAAGGCAGAACGGGAGGAATACCTTCAGAAAGCCAGGGAGGCTAAGAGAACCACCAGGGAGATGAAAACAGACTTAGAACTGTCCATCACGAAGGGGGTGAAGAATGGAGAAAAACAGTTTTTTTAGATACGTTAGTGAAAAAACATAAAAAGGGGGGTTGCATGACTGGTTGGGGGGGTAGGGTGATATAAGAGGATGGGCAAAAGGCTGCCGTTCTGAAAGACTATGTTTGCTCAATCTTCATTAAGGAAGAAGATGTGCCCCTGCCTGAGAGTGGCATCAAAGCGACCTCAAAGGGAATCCCGGAAATTAGCTTGCCATTTTTTTACAGGGAAAGAGTCCTGAAGGGGCTGGCAGCCCTCAAGATTGATAAGGCAGGCCGGCCCGGTGGCGCTGAGGGTTGAGGCGCTGGGCGCCACACCTGGCCTGCGCCCGGCGACCGGAGTTGAGGCGGACTCGGTGGCGAGAGTCGGCGAAGGGGAGGAGGATCGGCGTCCAATGGATGCTCTCCTCTCCTCAGAATTGATTACCAAGGCGCATTGTGCTCTGCATTCTCCATAGCCGGTGAAAGCACCGGCAGAGGGAAGGAGTGGGGCGGCTTCACCTGTCGGAGCAGGGAGGGGCGATCTCGGCACATGAGGTCTGCGTGCATAAGCACACTACCACTCGGGACACTCGTCCCTAGTGCAAAGCGTCCTGGGGAATGGGGCGTCAGGGAAAACCAGAAATACCTCCGGCAGCCTAGATGAAGTCTGCCCTAAGTCCACCCGGACCACCTACAGGACAGACCCCAATGTGCGAGGAGAGGAGGATGGGCACTCTAGGGGCAGATCCCTAAGGTAGGTACCGGGGGACATGAGCGGACGGAAGGAGGGGGCACTGGAGGCAGTAAGGAGGGATAAAGATGAAAATTAAAAAAAAAAAAAAAAAAAAGATTGATAAGACGCCAGGTCCAGATGTGTTCCACTTGAAGATACTGAGGGAGTCAGCAACTGAACTAGCTGATCCACTAGCTGAGCTGTTCAACAGCTTACTCAGGACTAGGGAAGTCCCAGCGGAGTGGAAGTTAGCAGACACAGTACTGCTGTATAAGGAGGGAGACAGGGAGCAACCAAAGAATTATAGGCCTGTTAGCCTGAGACTTCCATTGTGGGGAAGCTGATGGAATTCCTGATTAAAGAGGACCTCGTAGAATACCTGGAGAGCAACAGACTCCAGGATGATAAACAACAGGATTTTGTCACAGGAAGGTCTTCTTTGACCAACCTGATTGTCCTCTTTGACTGGGTGACAAGAGAGATAGACAAGATCCGTGCACGGAACTTGCTGTACTTTGACTTCAGTAAGGCTTTTGATTCAGTACCACACAAAAGACTGCTTAAGAAAATGGGGGACCTGGGTGCAGCTAAAACTCCAGTGAGTTTGGTGGGAAATTGACCAACAGGAAGATGACAGAGGGTGGTGGTCAATGGGGCTGAATCAGAAGAGAAGGAGGTAACGAGTGGGGTTCCATAAGGATCAGTCCTGGGTCCGGTCCTCTTCAACATGTTCATTAGTGACATTGGTGAAGGAATCCAGGGTAGATTTTGTCTACTCAGGGATGACACAAAACTATGTGGGAGAGTGGATAAGAAGGAATAAGGGATATGCAGAAGGACCTGCTAAAGTTGCAAGGGTGATCAAAGGTCTGGCAGTTAAAATTCAATGCTAAAAAGTGGATGCACCTAGGGAAAAAACCCATAACAGAGTACTGGATGGGAGGGGAGAGACTTAGAACTACAAACCAGGAACAGGATATAGGAGTTATCATCAGCAACTTCCTTAAACTAATCAGTGCAACAAGGCCTGTAGGCTATAGTAAGGCCAGCAGGATGCTGGGATGCATTGGGAGGGGGACTGATACTAGGAGAAAAGAGGTACTACTACCCCTCTACAGAGCCCTAGTGAGGTCTCACCTGGAGCACTGTGCCCAGTCTTGGAGTCCTTACCTCAGATTCTCTGTGTGGTACATAGCTCAGTGCTTTGTGATGTGTGAGAGCTGAATGAGATATGGTTGGTGCTTAAGTATGATTGAATTGGATAAGTACATAGGTCAGTGTTTGTAGCACATAGGAACTGGATGACATGGTTAGAGTTTAGATATGTTTGAACCAAATGAAAATGGTCAATGATAGAGTCTTAATCTTTGGCCTTTCTCTATATCCCACCTTTTTGTAGGATGCTAGGTAAGTGTAGGTTAGAAGGTCCAAAAAGATATTAATTACCGTGTGATTGCCTCTTCATCTCCGGAGAGTGTGGCAAGCAGCACGCAGGACAGGAAAAAACCCCTTTGGGGGAAACCTCCAAGGACCCATGGCTACTGACCTGCCTGTCCTCTGGGCATACTAAAGGAGAGTAATCCTAGTAGGCTAAGTACTAAGTCAGTTTTCTGAGTATGATCCAGATATTGGTAGTAGAGGAATATCCTGATTCGATGGCGAGCATAAGAATCCTGGAGAATGAGGTACTTGAGGAATGACTCCGACATGGAGATGTTGCAAAAGCAGTTGGTTAATCCAAGTCTATAGTATCGGATGAGATGAAGGTGAGAAGCAAAGTTCCAGCTGAGAAGGCGACACCCCCACGTGAGTCGGCCAAGGTGACAATGGAATGCGATTGAGTAAGCAGCCAGACCCCGTTCGGGGCGAAGCAGGAATACAAAGCAGGAAACCAGGCCCCCTTGTGGGGCGAAGCAGGAATGTGTGAGCAGGCAGCCAGGCCCCCATGTGGGGCCAAGCTGGGAAAACCTCCAGGTCCCCTTGCAGGGCAAAGCAGGATTACGATGAGCAGGTAGCCAGGCCCCCTTGTACGGCGAAGCAGGAATGGGTTGAGCAAGCAGCCAGGCCCCCTTGTGGAGCAAAGCAGGAATTGGTTGAGCAAGTGCCCAGGCCCATTGCGGGGTGAAGCAGGAATGTATGAGCAGGTAGCCTGGCCCCCATGCGGGGCGAAGCTAGAGAATCCTCCAGGCCCCCTTGCAGGGTGAAGCAGAAATACGATGAGCAGGTTGCCAGTCCCCCTTTGCGGGATGAAGCAGGAATGGGTTAAGCAAGCAGCCAGGTCCCCTTGTGGGGTGAAGCAGGAATACAATGAGCAGGTAGCCAGGCCCCCTTGCGGGGTGAAGCAGGAATGAAAGCAGTAAGTGCAGGTCCCAGTGCAGGATACAGCCAATGTTTCAGTCCATCATAGGGAGCTGAACTGCAGCAGTGACAGGAAGAAAAATGGAGTACAGCATTTGTGTTTTAGTATGAGGCCAGCCTCGTCGGTTGGTTATGAAAGTTAGCAAAGGCAGTGTAATCCTGGTAGAGTAGAAGGCACTGAAAATATCCAGCAAGGAAAATATGGCTGTTGTAAAGAGAGCATGCAGAGTAATCCAGGATCCCTGCCCTGATGGCAGCAGGGGGAGGGGTGGGGAAAACATGGCAGCAGCAAGGAGAGCAGGAAAATGGACCGGAGCAGCACTGGAGCATCCAGGGAGGCACTGAGCAGTGAGGAGTCCAATAGACTGCACTGCAGCACAGTGCAAGTGGCAACACCAAAGCAACAGACTGTATGGCAGCATGGTGCAGCGGCTGCTCGAAAGGAAGAGCAGACAGCAGCTGCGGCAGGGGTGAGCGGCCACATGGAGAAATTAGAGTGCAGCATGGCATGGAGTGGTGAATGCAGGGAGAAACCCCAAAAGAGACAGAAAACAAGGTACGAAGGAGACAGAGGCAGGAACAGGAAAGCAGGAGCATAAATGGGGGGGGGATGAGCAGAAGGGACAGAAACACGGCAGAAGAGGGAAGAGCTAATGGAGTGAGGCCAGAAGGATGGCGGATACAGGAAGGGAGAGGGAACAGAAAAGAGCAGCCGCAGACCAAGTAGCAATGCGACTAGTGAGTGTGAATGGTTCATTCACATTTTGGGACTGTGTAATACAGTACAGTCTGCATGCCCATTGGCCCATGCAGGGGACCAAAGGGCATACAGCCGTACTGTATGCTGTCAGTCAGCAGGCAGCCGGGCGGCTTGCAGGTGGGAGGTTTCCCCCTGCCGCTGACCAGGGGTGCGGGTGGTGGGTTTGAGTGGGGCGGGTGGGGAGGGTGCCGCTGGCCACCAGGGTATTTCATTACACCTAAAGCCCACGATCGGGCTGGGGATCAGGTCCACTGGACCACCAGGGAATTATTTTATTCATTTGCCCACAATCAGGCCGGGGATTGGGTCCACTGGACCACCAGGGAATTATTTTATTCATTTGTCCACAATCGGGCTGGGGATCGGGTCCACTGGACCACCAGGGATTCGTTGCTATTATGCCTGCCAACAGGCAATGGCATGATGCCCATAGTGAGTCTCGGGAGGTCGGGTGGCCACCCACAGCAGGCGGCTGCCGTGTTGCGCCCAGCAATATGGCGGCCAGCATGTGGGTGTCCCCCGACATGCTCCTGTGTTTCAGAGGCACATCTTTGCACTCCCCTGTGCGGGCGCCAAGGCGGGTTTGTGCCTGCATATCGCCACATCCTGTCTGAATATCAGGATGTGCCAGCATGCATGGGCACGCCCCCGGCATTTGCACCGTTTACACGTCCTTCATGCACATCAGGGTCTGTTTGTGCTTGTTTCCCTAGCCTGAAACTCATGTTGTCCCTGGAGTTTCCAGATTTTACTGTACATTCAAACATACGAAGTAGCCAGCAGAATGAGGCCTTCTGGTCTATCCAGTCTTCTCATTGTGCAGGGTTCATAGCTCAGGCTGCTGTCCCTGCTCTACTGTCCCTGACCATTCCATTCCCCTCCCATCATCCTTATCCTCCCCCTGTATCTATCCCAGCCCCCCTTGAAACTGCTCACCTTAATCACTGAGATCAACTGTTCTGGCAGTGCATTCCACTTGATCACCACCCTTTCTATGAAGAAATGTCTCCTAACCTCCCTCCTAAACACCCCCCACCAACGTAAGGCTATGGCCCCTTGTAGTCTTGCTGCAGCTTTGCCTGAAGAGACCCTTCTGCACTCAACAAAGTACACTGCGTATGCCTGCCAACACCCATGTTCTCACAACAAGCCTGTGTCACCACCTCAGGATTCTGATTACATCAGACTACTCAAGCTTCGCCTCAAGGTCAGTGATGTAATCTGAATGCCCTCTGCATCAACACCAGCTTGTTGTGCCTGGTTACCCATCCACTATTCTCTGTATTGGTAAAAAAAATGATACGTTTACATTTCTTGCCAACTAATAGATACTGCTTTAAGCTAAAGACAAAGGGACCATGGAAGCACATAATTGCAAGGGGCAGCAGAAAAACCCAAGTGAAGGCCCAGCGGTCATACATCAAACCTGTCAGCATTAAAATGTGTATAATCGTTCTTTAAATGCGGAGTAAACTGTCAACGTGTGATGTGCATTTCTTTAAAGTGTCATAAACAATACATATAGTTGGTATTACATGTTTTTTTGCTAATTCCATCAAATTAATTTAATGATAAAACGTTTCTTACGTCATAGCTCAACATAAGGCAGATATATTACAACACATTTTCTGGAGCGTGAAGGTAAAAGTAGCTGTCACATTCATTGCACTATGCGTAATGCACATCGCTCATGGGCAGTATTATAATCTTACTATGGTTGTCCTGCCAGACCTTTCCCAAACCCAGCACTGTCTGAAACCAACCCTCCCACCTCCATAACTCACAAGCCCCCCCTCTCCCCCCTGCCCAGCAGTGTTGGTTCCAGGATTTTAAAAAGGGTCTTGCAGCAATCATGAATGAGTCAGACTAAAAGAGGCTGGGCTGTCAATAACGGTCAGAAAACATCTGTAACTATTATCTTGTACTGAACATGATAACATTTGATACTGGGCCATAATAAAGTTAATTTTTGTTTTGTTGGAAATATATTTTGTTAGATGGCTTCTATGCCATGCAATTGGATCTATATCAATGCTGGATCTGCGATTGCCCCCAAGTCCAAAGACCTAGTTGTAAGCCTTCACCCTTCCTCTGAACCCCAATCCACAATGTGGGGGTGGGGCAGTTGCTAAAATCCTGGTTGTTCAGTAAGTCCCCCCCCCCCACACACACACACACACCGCAACGGTGTACCATCAACACATCAACATTTTGACAGCAAAGACCACCACAACAACAAATCTCGCCAAATCACTGTGATGGTCTCACTGTAGGACGGTGCTCTGTCTCCTGGAGTTGTGCCCCACCCTGAACCAGCTCTGACTCGAAGTTGGATATTTAAAGATAGGGGGTGCGGAGGGGGGGACGAAGCCCCCGCAAAAAAACACTTTGTCCCGATGGGAACAATGCCGACAGTCAACATTGTTCCCGTTGCTGTCGGGCATGTCGACAACGATTTTGATGTGCTGACATGGAACCCACAGCAACAGCACTAACACCTCTGAGGTGCATGGGGTGGGGCAGTCTATGTGGCTACCCTGACTAACAGTGGGCAGATTTAATAGAGGACAAGATAGAGGCTTAGCTGTCCCATATTATGAGGGATGTCCCTCATGTTACCTCTTAGAAGCCCTCTGTCTGTTCCACACAGAGGAAGCACTGTCCCTCATTATACATTAAGATTTTAAAACAATGTCAACCATCAGCATTCCGATAGCGTAGCCACTCACGATGCTGGTAGCCCAGCTATCGGCACTCCCACAGTGCTGCCATTCGTGAGTCTGGTGGCCCAGTCATCGGTACTCCTACAATGTTGCCACTCACGATGACAGCAGCCCAGCCATCAGCATGCTGATAGTGTTGTCACTCACAATGCCGGTGACCCAGCTTTGGGAATCAGCCTGGGTCATTCTGAGGGTCGGCAAGGAGGGGAGGAAGGCTACTCAACTCCTCTATGTTAGTACCACTTGAGCGATCACAGGGGTACTTCAAGCAGTCAGAGCACCACTGTTTGAATGGTTACTGTTACTTTTAATTGCATATACAGTTACAGTGTATACAGGAAAATAACTGCTAACCACTTCTATGGAGAAAAGACCCACACGTGTAATATACTTCAGTAAGAGAGATCCCTCAGAAAGCCAGTTAACTTATTTTCTGTATGCGATTAGTCGGTGTGAAATGTATTTGCAAATCAGTTCTTATCTGTTTTATGTTGTATATTATAATGTGTTTTTTAACATCTGAAAACAATAAAATATTCTTTTAAAAAAAAACAGTGAGAGCTGACCCTTTGACGCAGTTGTAAAGTTACCTCTTGTGAAGCCAGTGACCCCAGTTCGAGAACAAGCCTGAGTCGTCGAAGGCTGACCTCGGGAGAGGACAATCAAGCATCCCAGAGGATGTTCTCCTCCTCCGGGAAGGGAATGCCACCAGCTCCACTGCTATACTGCCAACTGGATGACCACAGGTGACTGTGCAATGGGAGCAGCTAAGTAAGGGGGTGCTGGCTGGTACTGTGCTACGCACGCTTGCGTGTATGTGGATATGCATTCTAGCTGCCAGTGTCGCGTGGGAAGGGGAGAGAAAACAGAAAAGCCCTGGCCTGTGCAGGATGACATTCTGACTTCCACAGACCCCACACAGCCGATGTAGCCCTTTAACCCCACACCAGTGATATGGTCCCTAAACCCCACACAGGTGGTGTGGCCTTTAACCCCGCCATGGGTGATGTGGCCTTTAATCCTGCCATGGGCAATGTGGCCTTTAGTCCCACTATGGGTGATGTGGCCTTTAACCCCGCCATGGGTGATGTGGCTTTTAACCCCCGTCATGGGTGATGTGGCCTTTAACCCCACCACGGGTGATGTGGCCCTTTAATCTGGATCCTGACCTGTGACAGGAGTTGGGGAGCTCTGCTGTCTCTGTCACGGGGGTGGTGGTGGGGGTAAGCCGTAGGGAATGGGAGCGGAGGCACACCCATAAGAGGCTGAGTGATGGGGCTGGGGAGGTTGGGATTGGCACAAAGGGGACAAGGCTGGGGTTGAGGGGGCATAAATAGGATAGCCAAAAAAATATAACCAACATTGTGAATACACCAGCACACATCTCCTCAGTGTGCTGAGGTTCTAGTTCTCTGAGATATTCTTCTTCTGTCCCACCTGTGGGTGAGGATACATAAGTCCAGGGGACAGAACGGACTGTTCTAACACCACATTATGTTATGAAGCATTTTTTAACTGGTTCTGGCCGTGCATCATGTGAGGTAGCTTGTTTGCTCCTGCGCAGTATCTCAGGAGGCACGTTGCGCTTTCAGAAAGCTACGTTTACTGTCTGGCTGTTGGTCCTGTCTTTTGATATTGTTTATTGCTCCAACAAACAGAGCCCTGTGCTGGCAGCACCTAGCCACCGAGTGTAAAACAGTAAATTGTTTGGGGGATTTGGGGCCGAAGGGATTGCACATTAGAGCCCCTCAGGAGGGCATTGAAGAAAACACACTAAGGGAACTCGCTAAGGGAGATCTGAGACAACAGCCATCAGGGCTGTATTTAAGGCGTGGCATATACTTAAGAAAAATAACCTGCAGTGCTAAAGAGTTCTCCAGTAACAGTATAACTCACCTGTGCACAGAGGGGCCTGAGGGAGTCGAGCACTTCTCTCCTGGACTGAAACAAACTGGTTTTTTTTTTGAGGGTGTTCTGGGGCCCCCTAGTGGCACTTACTGTTTGCTGTTATTTTCTTGGCTCACAAACAATATCCACATGCAGGTACCTTGCTTAAGTTTTTCAGAAATGTATCACACCTCCATACCTCTCAAATGTCCCACACTAATAGTCCCGCATTATTTTCTTCTGAACCCTTCTGTCCTTGCCTCTCAAACTGTCACACATTAGGAGCAACATCCCTCACTTTTATCAGTCAGAACCCCTCGGTTCATACCTCTCAACTGTCCCACATTAGGAGGGACATCCCTCACTCTACCCCTCAGAGCCACTCTAGGCTCTGATGGGTAAAATGAGGGACACTCTTCCTAACGTGGGGCAGTTGAGAGGTCTAAACAGAGGGGTTCTGAGGGGTAATATGGGAGATGTCCCTCCTAATGTGGGACAAGTAAGAGGTATGGACAGAGGGGTTCTGAGTGATAAAATGAGGGGTGTCATTCCTATGTGTGACAGTTGAGAGGCAAGGACAGAAGGCTTCAGAACAGAAAAAAGAGGGACTGTTAGTGTGAGACAGTTGAGAGTATGGGCAGCAGAATTCTAAGGGGTAAAATGAGGGACTTCCTTCCTAATATGGGACAGGTATGGACAGAGGGCTTCTGAGAGGTAAAATGAGGGGTGTTCCTCCTAATGTGGGACAGCTAAGAGGCACAGACAGAGGGAGGGGCTCTGAGAGGTAAAATGCAGGATGCCCCACCTAATGTAGGACAGTTGTGAGGTATGGACAGAGGGACTCAGAGTTAAATGAGAGATGTCCCAGCTAATGTGGGACAGTTGTGAGGAATGGACAGATGGCCTCTGAGGGGGTAAAATGAGGGATAATTGAAAGGTATGGACAAAGGGACATTGGGGGTTAAAATGAGGGACATCCTTCCTAATGTGGGACAGTTGAGGGGTATTGACTGAAGGATTCTGAATGGTAAAAATAGGGATGCCCCTCCTAATGTGGTACCATTGAGAAGTACAGACAGTGGTCTAAGAAGTACAGTAAGGGACATCCCTCTGAGATAGTTGAGAGGTTGGGACAAAAAGTGTGAAATAAGGAATGTCCCTTGTAATGTGAGACAGTTGAGAGGTATGGACAGAGGGTTCTGAGGAGCAAAATAAGGGACGTCCCTCCTAATGTTGCACAGGTGATAGTATGAACAGAGGGATTCTGATGGGTAAAATGAAGGGACATCCCTCCTAATGTGGGACAGGTGAGAGGTATGGACAGAGGGTTTCTGAGGGGTAAAATGAGGTATGTCCCTCCTAATGTGGGACAGTTGCGATGTATGCTCTCAACTGTCCCACATTAGGAGGGATGTCCCTCATTTTACCCCTCAGAATCCTCATACCTCTCAACTGTCCCACATTAGGATGGACATTCCTCATTTTACCTCTCAGAACCTCCCTCCATACCATTCAACAATCCCACATCAGGAGGGACATCCCTCATTTTACCCCTCAGAACCCCCTCTGTCCATACCAGTCAACTGTCACACATCAGGAGGGACATCCCCTCATTTTACCCCCAGAACCCCTCTGTCCAAACTTCTCAACTGTCCCACATCAGGATGGACATCCCTCATTTTACCTCTCAGAACCCCTCTGTCCATATCTCTCAACTGTCCCACATTAGGAGGGATGTCCCCCATTTTACTTCTCAGAACCCCTCATACCTCTCAACTGTCCCACATTAGGATGGACATCCCTCATTTTACCCCTCAGAACCTCCCTCCATACCATTCAACAATCCCACATTAGAAAGGACATCCTTCATTTTACCTCTCGGAGCCCCTCTGTCTGTAGCAGTCAGCTGTCTCACATTAGGAGGGACAGCCCTCATTTTACACCTCAGAAACCCTCTGTCTCTCCCCCAACAGGTCAAACTCTTCAAATCCCACCAGGTCTTCAAACTGGGCCTTTGTGCCCACCTACTTGATTCTAACGTCTGCTCCTGCTCTGAATTTTGAGAATTCTTCTAGTTAGTTTCCTCATCATTATGGTACTTACTGTGTAACCCCTATGTGGCACTATCCCAAGGGCTACTACCCCTGCCTGCTTGGCTAGTAGCAGGTTAAGGGGCCTGAGTTCTGAAACAGGTGCCTCCACATGGAGGTCAGGGTTGGTAGTGGTCAAGCTAACCTGGTCACAGTCCTCCGGGACACGGTAACCCCCCTCTTTTCTCTCTAGTGGCCTGAACACTGTACAATAATCACTTTCACAATACCCCTGGTACACCACACAAGTACCCACACTGTTTGCACTTACCACCAGGGCTGGTTCCTCTGGCTCGACCCTGGGGACCCCCTGTAAAACAAGATTAAGCACAGCAAATAGCAACAGTACAGTACTTTGAGCACAAACTGGAACCACAGTCAGATTACATGCAGAAAAAGTTAGATCTGATTTATTCAGGGGACTTGAACAAGGGAGGGGCAAAAGTAGGTTAATTAGCTTAAAAGTTATATCAGTCAAGCAGTTATGCATGCGCTTTAAGTGCCCCACACAGTCCACCTCTGGGTACCCAGGTAGAGAAGAGATGGGCTAGCCAGGACAGTTGCCCGGGGTTGCAGCTGGTTGGGGCCCTGTGATGGAAAACACAACATGCACAGTACACAATATTTGTAATCCGGAGCCAGAGGGCTCAGTTCGTAAAGGAAACTAAACAACAAGACAATCAGATGACACACTCAGATTAAGCTGTTGTTGTTGTAGGGAGCTACCTTGGTATTTACTCACAATATCCAAGACTGGACACAGGCTGGACGAAAATTGAGACTGCAGGTGGTTGACCTGGAATGCCAGGAGAAGCACAGCCCACACAAGCCGCAGAGGCGTCATTCCTGTTTAAGCATGGAGCAGGGTGCTGATCCCCAGGCAGGTCTCTTGTCGATGGCTTCTCTGTGCAGTGGGTAGTCTGGCTGGGCCAGTCTGGCAAAGCCCAGACCGCATGGAGACAAGTTCGGAAGCAGTCTGTTTTGGGCTGGATACAGCTTCCAGCAAGCAGAACAGAGTTCACACAGTGGGGAACTAACTCACAACCCACTAGCAGCTCATAGCACATTTACATGTACGGGAATTCTACTGTACCAGGAAAGCACTCCCCAGGCACAATCACAAAGTCTCTGCACACACCGGGAGCTTAGGGGTAGCTGGAACTAGTGATAGGCCGATCGCATTCAGCAAAAATATTCGGTCTTCTTCAGGTTGAGCCTGGCCCACTTCAGTAGCTTACTTTAGTCACACAAATTTGGATTTAGTCCAAAATAATTCTCTTCTCTCCCTCTCAGGAGCAGCACACCGGCATGCAGGCCAAAAACTTAGGCTTTTCAGAGTTCTCCCACGCGAATCCACTCAGGATTGCTGCTCAGAAACACTTCAGCTCCTTCTTGCTCAGCTTCCAGCTTAGTTCTAACTGAAAACAGCAAGCAGCCCAGGACTTTCCCAAGATCCAAAAGATTTGGTTGTCTGATTTGGCTGTCAGTCAAAGCAAGAGCTCCCCCTTCAGTTGCAAAAATGGCGAAAAAAAAAGCTCCAAACTAAAGTTCCTACAGATTTTGAATTCAGACAGCTCCTGTAGTCCGGCTACATTTTAGGTCCCCCCAGTACTGTTTGGTCCAATTTGCAGTCCAAGACCAAGATAGTGGAGACAAACAAAACAGTCCTTGCTAGAAAGAAAGCAGGTTAGACAAACTACATTATCATTATCACTCTAAATGATTTTCAGTAAATAGTTACATCTTTCAACAGAGTTCCCTCTCAGATTACTTAAACTGCAATTAGGCAGCTCCTAAAGAGACAGTGCACAGAGGCTATACAAGTTCCGGTAATCACATTTAAACTGCTAAAACGCAGGACACCAGCCTGGCAGTGAGCATTTAGGCAAGCTCAAGGAAGACTTTTTGGGAACCCCCATTTGTAGGGGGGTTACAACTGTCTCTTCATTTCTGTTACTCACCAGTCCTACTTTCCTCACTATTGTAACAGTTTATTGTTTTTCAAAACCTGTTGTCCGATTACTGTTAGTATTTTCATTATGTCTAGTGCAAGCAGTTAGTGTAACTTATTCTGTTTGTTTGACTCTGTGTAATTGGCTTGCTTTTAGTCTGTAAACATTGATGTTTTCTGTGCTCCCTTATGCTGCGCCATGAACAATGTCACTCCTGTTTGTACCCGCTTCTCTGTTGTGTAACCCTCCCGGGTTGTGCCAGAATATAGGCAATACTCTTGTCTAGTGCACTTACCTGGTAATCAAAAAACTAAATAAATAAATTCCAGTCAACGGTCCCACATAAGGAGGGACATCACTCATTTTACCCTCAGAACCCCTCTGTCCATAGCAGTCAACTGTCTCACATTAGGAGGGATGTCCCTCATTTTACCCCTCAGAACCCCTCAGTCTGCTGGCCTGGTGGCCCTGAGGGTTGTGGCACTGGATGCCACATGTCGCGCCACACAGGCGACCCGGGTTCGGGAATGGACACGGGCCACTGGGGGTCAGCAGTGGAGGGAAAGGATTGAGCATCCAGAGGACTGCTCTCCCTTCCAAGAGAGGGATCCGGGCCTAGCACCACTCCCTGGTGGCCCCCGGTGGAGACCAGGGGTAGTGCACGGTGCTAAGATGAGAGGGTGGAGTGGTGGTAGACGTTGGCACATCAGTGCCCGGACGTCATTGCATGTCCGTGCTCCAAGGGGGGCAACCATTACGGAAAAACCCTTGGTGGACCAGGGAGGTGACAAGGGCTCCAGGGACCTAGCCCACATCCCCAATGCTGGACCATCTCTCCTCTGGTCCCCCCAGGCTGTCAACCAGGACCAACCCTCTAATTGCAGAAAGGCCACCAGGTAGGTGGGCAGGGCCGGGGGGGGCAGGCCCTCCCAGGGGGTGATCCGGGGGGCCAGAAGGTCCTGGGAGAGGGTCCCAGGAAGGCAGGGAGGGAGGTCTCAGGCGGGGACTAGAGGCTACAGTCGAGTGAGCACCTCCGAGAGATGCTCTGGCCAACTGAGTGCATAAATAGAGTTAAAAAAAAGAACCCCTCTGTCCATACCAGTCAACTGTCCCACATAAGGAGGGACATCACTCATTTTTACCCCTCAGAACCCCTCTATCCATACCTCTCAAGTGTCCCACATTAAGAAGGACATCCCTCATTTTACCCCCAGAACCTGTTTGTCCATATATCTCACCTGTCCCACATTAGGAGGGACATCCCTCATTTTACCCCCAGAGCCCCTCTGTCCATACCTCTCACCTGTCCCACGTTAGTAGCTGCGGTGAACCCTGCTTCCATGGCACTGTACTGCGTGCATGTGAGGTCAATGAGGCTGTTGGATGGAGGGAGAACCAAGGATCACAAATTGAGGAAAACTCCTAGTGCAGTCTCAGTCTAATGATTGTGTCCATGAAGCAGGCCAGTCTCTTTTCGGGCCTGCACAGTAGTGGTGAGGGGGTCATTGGAAAACTCCATCTGGCATGCTAGCTTTTACTGATGTGGTCCTGTCCAGTTCCAGTAGTCTGGTTTTCACAAATCCTTGGAAAATGGCCAAAAGACTGGGAAAAAGCTGGAGAGAATCTTTTCTAACATATATTCTATTGTTTTCAATTTATTATTTTGTATTTTATTGAAATTTCGGAATTACAATCCTTTGAGTCAAAGACTCCTTTGCAAAGGCTCCACGTCAATACAAAACAGAAACATTACTTACAGACAAATTGTACATAGCTCACTGAGCAAAACATTACATTAAGACAAATTTTACATGGTTACTCCGTACAGGATAATTTACATTGCTTGGTTAGTATCGCTAGGGTTGTTAAAGGACCCTGGGTCATTGAGGTGAAGTGGGACTGTTTACCCGATTCAGAGGCCTGCACCAAGCTGGGAGTTTGTGTTTTAGGTATCGATAGGTGCCGTTAGTTATGTTGGCCTTGGTTTGGAGTTATGGGAAACGCTAGCTTTCTGTCCCCTACCGAGTTAGGGAGGACAACAGCCACATGTTTCCGAGTCAAGGAGAAATCTCTTGATACCATTTTTAAATAGGCCAAGGCTAGGGGCCAGGAAGATGGAGGGAGGAAGGTTATTTAGCCAGAGGGGAGCACGATAATGGAAGGACATTTGCCCTAAAGTAGTCCTACAGTGGGGGACTCGGAGTGGGGTGTTAGCCAAGTGCCTTGGGGTGCTCCTGTGAGGGTTTGGTTGGATGAGGGGGTGAAGGCCCATGGGTGCAAGATTCATTGGGATCTTTTTGGCTTGGAGGCATATGTGGTACTTTGGTCTCCCCTTCAAAGGTCAGCCAGTCAGCTCGCTTATAGAGCTCGCACGTATGGGTTCATCTATCGCTGCTTGTGAGCAGTCGGCAGGCTTTGTTGAGAGCTAGATTGATGCTGTTAAGGGCTGTATTGTCAGCCATGCCATAAATTATTATCCCATAATCGGCCACAGGTAGGACTGAGCAGGTTACAGCCAGCCTTAGTGCCTGGGGTAGGAGGCAGTGTTTGTGTCTGTATAGAATCCCAAGCCGGGTGTTTGCAGAGGTGGAGAGGTGCTTAATATGTATGTGGTAGGTGAGGGATGTATCCATAGTGATGCCTAGATATTTAAAGTTAGGGACCTGTTCAATATGGATGCCCTGAGAATTTGAGATAGATAGCTGGGCATTACCGTTGGGGTTTTGGCGGTGAGCAAAGATCATAGATTTAGTCTTGTTGTAGTTTAGTAATAATCAATGATCGGTGAACCAGGATTCTAGTTCTCTAAAGCAGCCTTGCAGGGTATTTTGAAGAGAATTTGGATTGGAGTGTTTCCAGTATGCTACGGAATCATCTGCATAGAGCAATCACTTACCACTGCAGGCCTGTGGGAGGGAGGTTAGAAAGAGAGTGAATAGTAGAGGGCCTAAAATCGACCCTTGGGGGACACCCGCAAGAACTGGTTGCTTGGCGGAGAGGGTGGTGTTGATTTTGACTTGTTGTGTCCGGTCAGTGAGATAGTTTTTGAACCAGGGGATTGCTTCAGGGGTGAGGAGGAGGGAGGGGAGAGAGTGGATAAGTAGTGTGTGACTGACGGTGTCAAACGCTTTGGTCAGATCAACAAAGATAGCTCCTGCTAATGACCTCTGTTCCAACACCTCGTGTATGTAAGAGGTAAATTCGAGAAGGGCAGCGGTAGTGCTGTGTCCTGCTCTGAACCCGTGCTGTTCGTGACACAGCAGATTGTGTTTGTCCAGGTATTCGGTAAGCTGGTCTGACACAATTCTTTCGAGCGTTTTAGAGAGGGGGGGAAGGATTGTGATGGGCCTATAGTTACCAGGGTCAGTTGGATCACCCTTTTTTAGGATTGGTGTGATAATTCCCCTTTTCCAAAGCATAGGAAATTGACCGAGGCGGAGGGAGCAGTTTAATATTTTGGAGAGGGGAGGCAGGGTCTCGTCAAGAGTTAGTCTGAGAATTTTAAGGTCTAGGGAGTCACTACTGAACCACGAGTTGCACAAGGCTGTGGATAGGTAGTGTTTAGCCTCGTTGCAGGAGATGATTCTTAGCCAGAAGGCAGGGAGTGTAATAGTAGGGGAGCTGATAGAGGGGCCATTGGGGATAGGGTCAAAGAAGTTTTGCGGTAGGATGTGGCTAAGATCGGAGAAGGAATTGTTCAGGACATTGGCTATGGTGGTAGGGTCCTGGGAGAGGGCTCCATGGTCGTGATAATATGTTATGTAGCTGGTATTTATTTATTACAGGATATCCCTCATTTTACCTCTCAGAACCCCTCTGTCCATACCGCGCACTCTGAACTGATATGACTGATGTAACGTTGAATACTTACTTGCATTAATTCTGTTAATTGTTTTTTTACTTGTGTTATTTGACTCTATTGTAAATATCTCTGTATGCATTGTACCACTTGGCCCAGAGCTAACCAGGTCCATCTTGTAAATGAGCTTGCTCAATGATGTTCTCCTGGATAAATAAAGATTTTGATTGATTGATGTTATTTATTACACTATGGCGGTCCAGATATTCAAAACTTTGCACTGGGCGCAAACCATTTGCGCTTGGTTTGTGCTGGGTTTGCGCTATATTCAAAAAGCCAAATAGCGTGGGCAAACTGCATTAGTGCCGGGCAAAACTTTAATATATGCAAGAGGCAAAAAGAGGGGGCGTGTACATGAATAGAGGCGCAATGCTAATTTCAGTGCATTAGCACCGCGCAAAGTGTCTTTGCATGACTTAGCGCTACACTTTGTGTCATGCAAATTACTGCCCAGGAAAAGGTAGTCTTTAACTCTGGGCAAAACAGCTTTGCATGGATTTGAGCAACATAGAGCCATGGTTTATGGAACTCTGTAATTCACAAGTGTGAATTATGGAGTTTGCGAGGGTCTGCCAGCAGTGGTTTATTGACCCTAACCAGTAAATATTGAACATAGAAAGAAACCAGACATGAAAGAAAGATGCTGTACATGGGTGGCACCTCCTGTATTGCCATCATCTGCCACTGGTCCCAGCCATGCCAGGCATTAAGTGGTGACCCAGCATCCAATGGGCACCATGGCAGTGTGTCCATACAGCACACACCTGCAGACCACCCTTTGGTGGACACTAACAGAATCCAGCACACACAGGCAGCACTGAGGGCGTGGAGGGTGTTGAGGGGAGGTTGTACAGGTGGACAGTCTGCACCACATACTGGGTGCTGCCACAAAGCTGGGACAATCCACACAGTGCAAATGGTCCTGTGTAGGTAATACCCCAACACCAGCGTGCCTGTCTGATGGTATGTGCCCCCCAGCCACATACCGCACATCTGTACAGACACTACAGCACACACAGCCAGCCATGTATATGTTACTGTGAGTATCCCATGCCTGTGGTGCAGCATCTGTGGGTCGCACAACAGCATAACAGTAATGTCCACTGTCAGTACACACCTGCAAAATGGGCCTGTCACTGTGTTAAGTGCAGCAGTCATTGATGCCCTACACACCATAGGCATTGCTGTGTCCTTCGCACTACTGGACCCTTGTTGCTGTAGTGTCTGCTGTGCACTGTAGCAGGAAAGGCAGTTTAACTATTGCATACAACACCACCACCTGTGCCTGTGCTGTGTAGTCCCCTGGGGCACAATATTCTATGCGGTTCTGTACAAATGTAGCCTGCAGCTACCACCATGCACTGACAGACTGACCTACAGGTGGAGCTGTAGGCAGCCCCTGTACTTCCAGACTGACCTACAGGTGGAGCTGTGGGACCCTTCAATTGCACTGGGCAAACTGCATGCAAATCAAGACATAATGAGAAGCTAATCTGGATGTTTGCCCACAGACTGCCCAAGTAGGCTCATTTGCATGTCACTTTTGAAAATAGTGAATTTTTGCCATGGGCAAACATGACCGCGCCAGGCAAACATCTTAACTCCAAGCAAAACCTGTGCAAATGTGTCTGCGCCACACAAACATTTCAGAAACATGGTACATTGCTGCAGAATTTCACATGCACTGGTGCTTGCAGCTTTATTGAATCCATGCATTTGCTGGCACACACATTGGCCACATAGTTCATCTTCACCTTCCTTCACATCGCTGTGCATTAGGCTGCTGTTGTGGTTTGCACTTCCTGGTTGCTATATTCAGAGCGATCTTATTTCTCAGGCTATTTTTGCACTGCACTTCCAGCCCAGTTTGCCCAGCTTCTTTAGCACGCTATATTCGGCAGGTTTAGCACCGGGACTATCCCTTTTGAATATAGCAGGCTATTGGTTCTGGGCTAATTTAGCATGCCAGGCAGGCTAATTTAGCCCCAGGGCAATGTTCTGAATATCTGGCCCAATATGTTATGTAGCAGGTAGTTATTCATTACACGAAAATAAATGTTATGTAGCAGGTAGTTATTTATTAAACGATAATATGTAACAAGTAGTTATTTATTACACAATAATATGTTATGTAGCAGGTAGTTATTTATTAAATGACAATATGTTATGTAGCAGGTAGTTATTTATTAAACGATAATATGTAACAAGTAGTTATTTATTACACAATAATATGTTATGTAGCAGGTCATTATTTATTAAATGATAATGTGTAACAAGTAGTTATGTATTACACGATAATATGTTATGTAGCAGATAATTATTTTTTACATGATAATATGTCATGTAGCAGGTGTTTGTTACATGATGATATGTAGCAGGTAGTTATTTATTATACAATAATATGTTATGTAGCAGGTAGTTATTTATTAAATGACAATATGTTATGTAGCAGGTAGTTATTTATTAAACGATAATATGTAACAAGTAGTTATTTATTACACAATAATATGTTATGTAGCTGGTCTTTATTTATTAAATGATAATGTGTAACAAGTAGTTATGTTTTACACGATAATATGTTATGTAGCAGATAGTTATTTTTTACATGATAATATGTCATATAGCAGGTGTTTGTTACATGATGATATGTAGGAGATAGTTATTTATTATACAATAATATGTTATGTAGCAGGTAGTTATTTATTAAATGACAATATGTTAGGTTATGTAGCAGGTAGTTATTTATTAAACGATAATATGTAACAAGTAGCTATTTATTACACGATAATATGTTATGTAACAGGTAGTTATTTATTAAATGATATGTAAAAGGTAGGTATACTATTACAGTAATATGTTATGAAGAAGGTGTTTATTACATTATAATATGTTATGTAGTAGGTGTTCATTTATTGCACAATAATATGTTATGTAGCAGGTAGTTATTTATTTAAGTGATAACATTAAGTTTTGAGAAGTATACAAAGCAATAACCAGCTTCTGTGGATGATTAAACTCCGAGGCGAAGCCGAGATGTTTAATAATCCACAGAAGCCAGTTATTGTGAGTATACTTCACAAAACGTAATGTTATTACTATTATACCACTAGAATTTGTGGTACAAATGTATTTTTAATGAGACATCACATTTAAATTGCACCGAAGGTAATGTGCATCCGTGTGTCTGTGAACTGTACTGGGGCTGGAGCATGTAACAAACTCATTTATGACTAAATTCTGCTTTTCAGGTTACGCCTCTAAAAATATCAACATCTGAGACTTACTACCACACATAGTAGTTGATAGTTGTTCCCGTTGAAAACCGAGTGCTAAAACCCTTTTTATTTTGTGTTGCGAAACCGAATCCATGAGTTTGGACATGCGCACTAGCCAAGCTGTAATGCACATGTCCAGAATCGCTGATTGGATTTGGCAACACAAAATAAAAAGGGTTTTAGCGCTCAGTTTTCAACGGGAGCAACTTTTAACTACTGTGTGTGGTAGTAAGTGTCATATGTTGGTATTTTTAGAGGTATAACCAGAAAAGCAGAATTCAAGTACAGTTCGGAGAGGCGCAGAGCACATGTTACGTGCAATGCAAGTTAAATGTCATGTCTGGTGAAAAAATGGCGTATTAAGCACTGAATCAAAATTGGGCTGGCTATAGATGTTATATAACTAGATGTTGCACTAGCCATCTTAACTGTTAGCGTTTCAAAATTAGTCAGAAAGGGTAACAGTGTCCAGGAATAAGATTCAGCATGTGTAGGAGTGTGAGTGGACAGGCATGGAAGGGAATGTGGATAAACAACTGCGGGCTTGGTTACAAATGAATAAACTACTCTGGGAAGGTGAATAAACTACTGTGGGCATGGTCATAGGTGAATAAACTACTGTGGGCATGTTGGTAGTAGTTTGTGGGAGAATAACTTAAGTTTTCCTATGTTCTGATTGGCTGTGAGTGGGTACCTGTGGTATAATACATGATAATGTCACGTAGCAGGTGTTTGTTACATGATAATATGTAGCAAGTAATTACACGATAATATGTTATGCAGCAGGAAGTTATTTTACAATTTATTTTCCCCAGAGAGCCCACTGGGAGGATGCTACTGGCCATTTTTTAGTCAGTCCTGCTGCTCCACAACTTCGTAGCTGTTCAAAGACTGAAGCAAGGGAGGTCAAGGAGTTTGCTCAAGGTCATGCAGTGAGCCTGTGGCAGGTGTGAGATCCAGATTCCCCTTTCAGTGCTCTGTCTGCAGGGCCACCCTGCCTTCCTCATGCCCTTCATTTGCGTCCACTGGGGGCACTGTGATGACATCAGCCAAGCAGTAGGTGAGGAGGAGTAAGGGGGTCCAGGACCAGATGAGATCAGTAACATCTGGACTGCCAGTCTAGCCGGACTAGTCAGATCAGGTACAAGTTACGTGAATGCTGCTGGTATAGCCGACCTGGACTGATATAGATCAGTTCAGCTTTTACCTATCTGATCTGGTCTGGTTCTGCAAATCCGAGTTTCACACCTGCCCAGGATGAGGTGAAAACCTGGACTGTCAGGGCCGAACCAGACATGATGTTTAAAAACTGGACTAGTCCATCTTGCCAGACTGGCCGGAAAAGTAATATTAACGCAACTTGCACCTGGTTCGGCTGGTCCCACCGGACCAGTCAGTCTGGATTTTACCAACCCGGTCCTGTCCAGGGCTGGAGGTCCAGTTTTTGACAAGTCTCAGTGAGGAGGGTACTCCAAGTGGACAGATCGTGCATTTTGTTATAATACCCTTGGGTAATGCCACCATTGTCAACATGTTTACAATAAACATATGTTAAACAAGCATTTGTCAATGCTGAATGTTTGTTTGCTGGTATTAGCATTGGGAATGCAGGAGTTAGACATATGTAGACTAGGAATGGCAGTGAAGTACTGAACTTCATGCCAACCTCACCTCCACCCTGCAGAGACGGACAGGCATTGGGGTATGCGTTTCGGTCGTCGGCCATAACGTTCATGCCATTTCACCTCACCCTATCCTGCAGACACCGACAAGTGTTGAGGTGTCCCTTGGGGTGTTTAGCTTTACAGTCACCCCATTTCACAAGGACATATGCTGAAATGGGTGCAGTATAAGAGAATGGGGTGAACTCTGGGGCCGAAGAGTCCAAGGCACACCTTGATGCCTGTCACTGGCTGCAGGGTGGGGGTGGGTGGAATGGCATGAGCATTACAGTCAGCAATCCAAAGGCACACCCCTGATGTCTGTCAGTCTGTACAGGGTGGGACGTTATGGTTAGAAACCTTAACACCTCGGGTGTTTGTTGGTATTTGCACTACAACTTCAACATGGCCTTTTTGTGACCCACACCTCATGAATGCATTTGGGACCTCTTCTCATGAACAGTGGCACTGTGATTTTGCTGATGTGTCCCGAACTTTGAGTTCCCACAGCAACCATGCCATTCTACGCCAGATGTATGAAAACACAGATCAGGCAGGATGTGAAGAATGACAGCTGTACCATTCATAGGGAGGTGTGAAGAGATGGCTATTTTGAAAATCTGTAGTGAAAATATTAAAAATGCTCGAACTTCTGAGCGTACGTGGAAACTACGCAATGCATGCATGTAACACAGTCATTTAGTGGAATTAGTTCACCAAATTTTCAACATAGGCATTTTGTGATCTCTGCTCATGAACACTGTCACTATGATTTTCTTAATCTGTCTCGAACATTGATTTCCCACAGTGACTGCACTATTCTTCGCCAGATGTGTAAATGCATATTTCAGGCAGGATATTAAAAATGACAGCTGTACTGTTCATAAGAAGGTGTGAAAATATTACAAATGCACAAAATTATGAGGGTGCGTGGAAACTGCACAACATACGCTCGTAGCACAGTCATTTCATGAACTTTTATCACTGAATTTTCAACATAGGCATTTTACCACCTCTGCTGATGAACAGTGTCACTGTGATTTTCGTAATCTGTCCCAAACACTGACTTCCCACAGCGACCGCGCTATTGTGTGCCAGAAGTGCGAAAACACATTTCAGCCAGGATGTGAAAAAATGACAGCAGTACTGTTCATAAGGAGGTCTGAAAATGCCAATGTTGAAAATCTGGAGTGAAAATACTACAAATTTGCAAAGTTATGAGGATGCGTGAAAACTGCACAATGCACTCTCGTAACACAGTCATTTTATGGACGTTTGTCACCAAATTTTCAACATAGGCATTTTAGTACCTCTGCTTATGGACAGTGTCACTGTGATTTTCTTAATCTGTCCCAAACACTGATTTCCCACAGCAACAGCGCTATACTGCGCCGGAAGCGCAAAATCACATTTTGGCCAGGATGTGAAAAATGACAGCTGTACTGTTCGTAAGGAGGTATGGAAAAATGCCAATGTTGAAAATCTGGAGTTGAAAATATTACAAATTTGCGAAGTTACGAGTGTGCATGGAAACTGCACAATGCACGCTCGTAAAACAGTAATTTTTTTTATTTTTCACCAAATTTGCAACACAGGCTTTTTTGAGAGTCCACCTCATGAACAGTGGCACTGTCATTTCATTAATCAGTCCCTGGAGGCAGTATGGCGCAGTGGGTTAAGGCTCTGAGCTGCAAATCTGGAGACCTGGGTTTGAATCCCACAGCCCCCTAGGTGCATACTGTGTGACCCTGAGCAAGTCACTTAACTTCCTTGTGCTCCCAGGTTGCACCTGCAAACAAGCTTTCAGCTTAGTGTGTCTCACCTGGTAAAAATAATTGGTTAAAAAAAAAAAGGTGATTCCGCGCAGTGACTGCGAAATCACCGTTCGGGACTGAATAACACCATAACAGTGACTGAACTCATGAGGAGGTGTCCCAATAACCCCATGTTGAAAATTTGGTGCCAAAAGTAAAAAAATGGCTGTGATATCCACATTAGTTGAAAAAACCCTATTTTACGCCATTATACAGCTTACCGGCATTTCTTCAGTTCGCAGTCGGCTTTGAAGAGTGCAGACGTGTTCCCGGTCCACGGAAGATCGTTGCTCTGGGCTCCGGAGGTAAGTATGGGGTGAGGGGGTGTGGAGAAGTGGGGTTCTCTGAGGGTAGCCACAGGTTAGGGGAGGGGGCACGAGAGACTGCAGGCTGAACGTTTTCTTTGTTTCAGGGACACAAATTAAACTAAGGATGTTGCCAGGAGTTTTTTTTTTCAGGTTTGTTTTTTTGCACACTGGGGTGGGTTCCCAGTGTGCCACCTGTGTTTAGGGGGAGGGGGACTGAAGACGACGGGGACTGGGCCCTCTGTCAGCAAAGAAAAACTGTTTGGGGGGCATGATGCCGAGGGGGATTAGGCACCCTCTTGGCACACAACAAATGGGAGGGGACATTATGCGGACAGGGAGTGGGCTCCCCTGTCGGCAAATTAACTGGGTCGGGGGCATGCCGACAGGGGGATTTGGGCACCCCCTTTGGCTTTTGGCTTTCATGGGGCTCTGAGGCTATGCCACCACCATGTTGATGGGAATGTTACACCAGGCAAGGTACTGCCCTGCAATGACGGGTCGCTCCCTCATTGCAGCGGAATGGCAGATGCTGCAATGACGAGGTGGCCTGTGATTGCGGCAGTGAAATCATTTCACACTGGTGGCACTTCTGCAGAACCAGTGTCATGAGGACACTGGGCCTGCATTGGGTGAACACTGCCAAGCCCACAAATGCAATGTCGGCATTGGCCGCCAGAGTGCCACACCTCCACAACCCGCTTCTCTCCTAAGCTGCCACAAAATGTTTCTTGTGCATGCGCGCAAGCAAACATAATAACAAAACACTTCTGTAAGTTGAGTAGAAACAATATTCAGATGTAATTCTTGGAAAAACAGATTCCCAGTTGCCATTACCCAAGGGAGAGTGACTGATGGAAAATGACAGAGACTGCGTGGCTTGACCAGACTGACTGATAATTGCCATTCTGTAGCAGCATAGGGTAACCCCACAAGGCAAGAGACAGCTTTTTATTCCCCTTTTTATACAGATTGGAATCCTATCCTCCATTTTGTTCTTGAGACTCTGAGGGCAATGGCTGAGCTGCAACTTAGATCCACATTCTGTTTTCCAGCAAAATCTTATTATTGCTGTCCCCTGCATAGCCACCTGTTACCAGGAGTTTGTTCTTTCCTTCCATGTGCCCCCCACCCCCACCCCACAGCTCCTGTGTAGATAGTTGCTCCAGTAATGCCCCCCTCCCCACTGTACTTTCAGACCAAGATATATTATTAGAACTGCACTTTATGAGCTTAGGGGGCTGCAGGGGACCTTGGGTGAATCATTCATAAACCTAGCTGCTCCTTCCCTTCTGAGGCCGAGTGGTTAGCGTGCCAAGCTGTGAATGTGGAGACCCCATGTTTGAGTCCCACCACTGCCACTTACTACATAATCCTGAGCAAGTCACTGAATTGCCCTGTGCAGATCCTCGCTGCACTTTTGTAATATTATTGCCCTTACCATTGCTCCCTCGCACCTACAGCAGCAGACATTGCAGGAACAGAAGTCCAGTATTTAAAGATTTTTACAAAGGAGTTTTCTCCCTTGGTCACTCACCATAGGGGTTATATCCTGTTCAGGTTGTTACTCATCATCGGGGATATACCCTGTTTTTTTGAATAAGTATGCTTTATTAAAGGGATATACCCTGTTCAGGTCGTCACTCGTTGTGGGGGTATAAACTGTTCCGGTCTTGTGTCCCCCTGTTCCCTTGGTCAGCTGCCACCCAATGGCTCCCACAGCTTCCCCTCTCTGGGTAGAGGCTGGGTGGGGGGGCTTGTCCTCCCTCCCAAGGCAGTCAGTCAGGTAGACAAGATCCAGTGTCAGGGGTGCTAGGACCCAAGGGAGCAAGGAACACTAGTCGTTAGGTAGATGGTTATGGGGTGTTATTCCATTTCCTCCCCTGTCCTCCCTCCTCCTCTGGTGTGGGCAGAGCATACCTGGTCTGTCTTTGAATTTCTTTCATTTGCAAGAACAGTATATATGGTTATAGCTGACACTAGGCACAAGCTTGAAGGTGATACCAAACTTGAAAGAGAAGCATTTTAAAATCTGAGGTCTTTATTAAAGCTTTTAAGGGTTCATTTTGTACACTTGGTTAGGTGCCCATAGGCAAAGATATCTGGCCCCCTCGAAGACAGAATTATCTGAGCCTGTGCATTGGGTACGCTAGCAAGAGGTTCACAGTTTGAATCCCTCCAAGACTGGAGACCAAAGGTTGATCAGAACTCACAAAACAGACAAGAGGGTTACCTTGTTCTGTTAAACTGTTCACAAGACTGCTCTCGGAGGTTGGCACTTTAGGATTAGAGGGCCTGACCTGCTGAGTGGGTTTGTGATAACGTGTACAACAGCATGACGTGCTGCCACTGCACCATCAGCGTGGCCCGTACGTTTACAATATTACACTATGGGATGAGTTAGGCACACACAGATATGTTCTATATAGGACTTTTGGGTAGGCTGTCAAAATTGAGCGAGAAGGCATGACTGACATCTTTTATGATGGTACAGCATCACACCTCAGGTGTGTTCAGAGGCCCAAGGCACAGTTGGGTGCCTTCAACTACTCAAGACATGACTTTAGCCAGCATGACACATGCCCTGTCTTGCATTATCTCAATTATAAAATGGATCCTATAGAATTTAAAAAAAAGGCTTTGTATATGGGTTTTTCTTTAAATTAGTTTCAGACCTTGATGTTGTACAGGGACAACAAAGCTGAAACTGCCTTTAGTCCTAAACGGCTTTTAAAATTGTTGCTGTGCATTGCACACCAAACTATTCTGGAGTCCTCACAATATCTGGATTACCCCAAACCAGTTCAAACAGCAGCTGATGAAGGCTGAGGCTGCAGTCGGTCAGGGCCATCTCCAGGTCAGGCCGTACCAGTGTCTGTTGGATGTAAATTTCAAACGGAATTAAAAGACCACGATAAAAGAGAAGGGACTGATGGTACAAAAGGGCTGTGTCCAGTGGTGCTGAGTCACTAATTTGCAAGTTTCCGGATAAGAAAATAAAAAGGATGATTGACTTTGCATAAATTTGCCGAATAAAAAAACTTTGCATTAGGAGCACGGCTTGGTGGTCAGATTCTATCCCACACTATAACTGCTGATTTCCTGTACGCCCAGGTTCGAGCCAGCAACTGACTAAAAAATACAAGAAGTGGAGGACAGTGAAGTATTCTTCAAAAATGTTATTTTTGGCTTGCAAAGTGATTGTCCTGAAGTACATGTTTTCAGATTAAATGTCATAGCTGTTTTAGTTATTTGGTTCGTTTTTGTTTATGGGGTAGGTGCACTAGACAAGGATTGCCTATTTTCAGGCACAACCAAGGAGGTTACAGCAAGGTGATACAAAAGCAGGAACAGCACATGGAAGGCTCTGTCTAGGGATCGCATGCATGCCTCCTAATTTTCTAACCCGATAAATAAGCTTCTTTATTACCATGTCAGTACTGTAATCTGTAAATAATTGCGTGTAAAAATTTTTGTCATATACAGTCTTGTTTCCCTCCACCCCCTGTAACCACCGCAGAGCCGTTGTATAAAAGATTGTCTGTACTGAAATCTGTATATAATTACTTGTTCCGTCTGTCGTCCTTGTACTTTGTTCACCCTCCACCCCCTGTAACCCGATGTGGAGCCTTTGCAAAAGAGTCTGGGACTCAAAGGATTGTAATTCCGATTATACAGTAAATAAATAAATATGTAAAAACACCTTACATGTAGTGCAGCACAATAAATAGTGTACAGGAGTGTAATTCCCGGTGTAATAGCTTCACCAGTACGTCACAACACAAGACAAACCAACAACACTGAAGCAGACCACAAGTATTGGAAAGAGTTAATTAAGTCATATATAACCATTATCAGGCTTAGTGGCAGGCACAAGAGAAAACATTGAATACACTTATACAAGCCAGCTCCAAGAAGCGAACAATGGGGGACTGCTGTAGAAAAGCAATCACGGCACTCTCCACGTGCTGCATAAAGGACCAAACCTCAGTCTTAGCTTTGTACTATAAAGCAACTTTACTCGGTGCATAAGTACATCCCTTCTGGGTACAGGATACCGAGTGCAGAAAAACCTTCTCATGTTTCACCCAATGGTGGGCTTTGTCAAAGCTCTGCCCTTTTTTTTGCTAATGGGGGATTGCTCTGGTACGCTGGCAACCAGGGATCGCACCCCACACCCGGTATGTCAGGAGATGAGGCCGGCAGGGAGGATGGAAGACTGTCATTTGCACACTCTCCTCCTGCGGTGCGGAGAAGAAGCTTGCAGGGAAGCTCACTAGCAGCTACTGGTGGTGGCTGGTGGAGGTACTGGTGACAGTGTGGGTGACCAGACACCACCAGGCACCCCAAAAGGCCATGCATGCATGTGTGAGTGCACATGAGCAAATGGGGAGGAGGGTGGGTGGGGATACGAGAAAAGGGAAAATGCTCCACTGGTACACCGGATGATGGCCGCTCTGCCCTCCCCACACCTGGACCTTCCACAATGCACCCGAAGGACATGCTCTCTGGATGCCACTCGTGACACTCCTCCACCCGACCATGGCACAGCCTCTGGTAGCTACAAGCCAGCCAGTTGGGAAGGAAAATAAGGAGCTCTCGGGCGCTTTCAACTTTCAACTTTAATTTGTAAAAAGCGCTATTTGTGAAAGATCAGAGCGCTTGTACAATAGACATAAAATCACATTAAAATATAAAAAAGTATTAAAATACATATCAACTAAATCTAAATGGTTAGTCAGTACTCTGCAAAGGCAAGATTAAACACGTGCATCTTTAATGCAGATTTAAAACTCTCCACAGTCAGGCGCTCTCGTATCCGATGAGGTAGAGAGTTCCACAAGGTCAGGGCCACAAACACAAAAGCCCGAGCCCTCAAGGTCTTTAACAGCACCTGGGAACCTCTAGCAATCCCTCATCGGCAGTGCAGAGTGAGTGGGAGGAGCAATAGGGGTGAAGAAGATCTTGCAGATAGCGTGGTCCCAGTCTGTGTAGGGTTTAACAGGTCAGCAAACCGACCTTGAAGGTGATCCACCACTGAATCAGCAGCCCAGTCTAGGCCATGGAGCACAGGCGTGACATGGCAAGATCGAGGTAAGCCAACCAACAACCTGGCAGCCGCATTCTGCACCAGCTGCAAGCAGAGGATATCCACCCCGCTGATAGCCCTAGGTACAGGGAGTTGCAGTAATCTAGGCGGGAGGTCACAAAGGCATGGAACAACATTGGAAGATCATCAGGCGGAACAAGGTGCTTAATCCAGGCGACATTCCTCAGATGGTAAAATGAGGACTTGATGATGGATGACATCTGAGACCTCAGCATCAATACCTCATCAAAGATAACACCCAAATTTTGTGCCCGCATGATCACCAGCTGGCTGCCACCGAGCCAAAGCCCAGAAGGCTGCCCAGCCAACGACCCCGCTACCCGATGACGCAGGTCCACAACCAACACCTCGGTTTTATCAGGGTTCAACCTCAACCAGTTGGCACTCATCCATTCCTGGATCTTGGCGAGACAGTTGTTAAAAGTTGAGACAGCTCCCCCCTGATCGGGCATGAAAGACATGTATAGCTGAGTATCATCTGCATAGCAGTGAAAACTCAGCCCATACCATCTTACAATGTCTCCCAACAGCAGCATGTACACCTCGAACAACATGGGCGATAGAATTGAGCCCTGTGGCACCCCACAAGACAGGGTCAGAGGAATAAATTCCAGATACCACTCTGTGACCTGCCAGTGAGGAAAGAGTGGAACCATCTAAGGACTATACCACACAATCCACAGATCAGCCACAGGCACTCCAATAACACACCGTGGTCCGCGGTGTCACGCTTTCTCTGTGACAAAGGCTAGGGGAGGCCCCCAGCAGGGACAAACCAGTCCTATAGGCTTCCAGAGGTCTGGATTGGAGTGTGACCTAGTGGGGTGCAGTCGAGGGGTGAGTCTAATGGGAGAAAAAGGTGGTGATATGGGGTCTGAAGGAGAAGGGTGACAGTGGGCATGATGGGAGCAAAAAAAAATGACGATACCCTCTACAGAAATCTGTTACAGTACATCTATTCTGTACCTTCAGTGGAATAGTGTTTCAAAGCCTGGGAGCTGAGCTCGAGAATACAACAAGACCATGATTGGACTTCAATTTAGGGATGGCTGAGAGAGCTTGATCAGGGCCGCTGACTTTGCAGAACATTGTAAATTAAGCCTCCTAACATCAAGTCGCTCGTGAAAAAGGGGTAGCCACCAAAAACTAGTGTGCGGGGTGCAGTGATGGGTGACACAGATGGCCACCAAAGCAAAGCAACAAACATTATTGCAGGAGATGTCCCACTTCCTTAGGGTAGCAGCGGAATTAGTAATAGACAGACACATTATACATGAGTTTTGGACGTGAAAGGTCTTGAGCAACTGCAGACTGGGCAGGCAATGTAAGGTTCTGGCTGATTTTAAAGGCTGTTAGTGCAGTCAAAGCTGCAGATACCAGGGAAGCCCAATGGCCATGCTGGAGATCTGGGATTGAGAGAGAACCCAGGAGATGGGACCTGGGCAGCCAGGCTGGATGAAGCATGCTGCCAATGGCCATTCTACCCTGCCTTGCTGCTGCTATTTACTATTGCCACGTTTCAATCCTGTGTATTCTCCTCACATAATTATTGCATTATTTCAATTTTATCTATTCTGCTTATGTATCTTTATTGCCTTATTTAGTTACTACTACTTGTCTTGTACAGTATATCTTTATTGTCTTATTTAATTAAGTTCTCTGCCTTTATATCACTCTGCCTGCTTAGTTACTGTTACCCAGATTGTTATCTTGGTTTACTTCCTACTGGCTTGTTATTGCTGCAGCCTGTCCTCCTAGTCTCTCCGACCCCCTCTATGTCTCTCTCCCTTCAGCTTCTCATTCTCTACTCCCTACCTGCTTGATCTAATTCCCAACCCCCTGCCTACCTTTCCCTCTTCCCCCTATCCTCTGGCTGCCTTCAATCTTCCCTCTCCCCTCTTTGGTAATTTGCACATACTCCCTTATTGGTCCCCCTGCCCTCTAACACTGGACCCACTCCCCGCCATGCTGCCTCACTGGTGCTGCTCTCACTCTTCCTTCCTCCTCTTACCTTTTGCTACCTGCTCTTTTCTCCCCGATTTTGGTCCCCCCCATATTTCCCTCATGGTAATGCTCCAACCCCTCCAGTTGACTCCCTCCTCCTCCCCCGCCTGGCCACCATCTCTTCTTCCCTCCACCTCACTTTTTTGTCAGTCTCACAAACTCCCTATATAGGGTCCCCTTATCATTTTGGCCAGTGCTGGCTGTTCAACCTAATCCTTGACCAACTCACTCCTTCACTTGTACTCCTACACTGGTTTTTGTTACCTGCTCAGTTCCCTCCCTCCTCCCTTCCCCCCTCCTACATACCTCTCAACCTTTTGTCCCCCAAATGTGGAACACTGCCTGTCAAAATGTGGAACAAATGGGCAAAATGTGGAACACTTAAATCAAATCTCTACCTAAGAAGCTGAAAACAGTTAACATGTTGCATTTATGTTCAGAAAGTCTGTTATTAATTGAATAATATATTTTTTGCATCATTTACTATGGATTTTTGCTTTAAAATGTTGACTTTGAATGTGGAACAAGTCCTCACAATGTGGAACAGGGAGCTTTTGTGAAGTAAAATGAGGAAAGTTCCTCGCAATGTGGTACAGTTGAGAGGTATGCCCTCCTATTCTCTATCAAGTTCTGATCCCACAGTCGGCTGCCTCCCTCCTCATTTTTTTTGTCTACTGAAAAACACCCTGCTTAGGGTCCTCCTGTCTCCACCTTATTTTTTATCAACTGCACAGTTCCAGTCTCTTATCCTCCTATTCTCTATCAAGTTCTGATCCCATAGCCTGGCTGCCTTCACTCCCCCTCCTTCCCTTTTACTTTATGTCAGCTGCACATCTCCCTGTTAGGGTCCTCCTATCCCCACCTTACTTTCTGTCAACAGCATAATCTACTCATACAGGGTCGCCTCTTAGCTCTTTTTCACTGTGCTACTCCTGTACTACCTGCCCTTCACATGTTCTGCTTCCATTCTCAATCTCCTCCCTCCTCTCCTCCCCATTTCTATTTCAAGCACTGATCCTACAGCCTCCTGCTGGCTAATATGTTGCTTATCCTCCTTTCTCTCCTTCCCCTCCCGTTTTCCCTAACCTCCCTCCCTCCTGTCAGCTTTCCCTCTCTCCCAATCCTCCCCTCCCCGCTTCCTCACCTACCCTACCTACCTCCTTCCTTCTCCCTCCTTCCTATTCCCATGGCTTCCAGAATGCTCCCTCCTCCCCTCCTCCTCCTCTTAGCTCCACCTGGAAACCCTTAGATCCTCTCTTTGCCCCACTCCCTTCTGCCTCCCCTCACCCCCTCTCTCCTCCTCACTTGCCACGCAAATGCATCTCGGACTCCGTCAATCTCATTATCTTGCTGCTGCTCCTCGTGGCAGGCAGTATGGATCCCAATCCCGGTCCTGCACACTCCCCTCCCACTTATCTCCCCAAAGGCTTTTGAGTGGCCCACATCAGTACCCGAAGCCTCCTCCCTAAGATAGCTCTACTTCAGTCTCTCATGGTTACTCTTCTGCTGGGTGTGTTAATAATCTCAGAGTCCTGGCTTTCTCCCAAGATCCCTGACTCCACAATCACCATCCCTGGATACATGCTCATCTGGCAGGACCATGCACAGAAGGGAGGTGGAGATGTCATCTACCTCTCTACTACCCTCCAATCCACTCCAGTGCTCTCCGTCAGCTCCCCCTCTGCATATGAAATGCTCCTTCTCAAATTCTCCATCCCTTTCTCTGTCCCTATCCTTGTGGCTGGCATCTATTGCTGCCCTGGGCTGGCCCCTTCATCTGTCACTGAATTCCTAACCACTATCTCTACTCATGCCTTCACTGGTGAACTACTTATCCTTGGGGACTTCAATATTAATTGTCTCTCCCCCTCACAATCGAAACTCTGCCAAAATATCAAGTCTCTTCAACTGACAGAACTCATCTCAGTCCCAGCCAGTCACAATCATAGATCCCTAATCATTCATTATTGGACGGGGTACTTACCTCTCACCCTCACCATATCACAGATGCTGGCACCCTCTCAGACACCCTTAGTGACCACCAGATGGTCTATTGCATTACAGCTAAAGGGGAGGTTCTGATAATGGGAGACTTCAACATGCCAGATATAGATTGGTCAATACCAGCAGGAACATCTGCCAGAACTAGACTCATAGTGGATTCCCTGCAGGGGGAGGGCCTCAAACAACTGGTACAGCAACCCACAAGAGACAGGGCTATCCTAGATCTAGTACTGACTAACAAAGAAGGGATCACAGATCTCCAGGTAGAAGGTCACCTGGGGTCCAGTGACCATCACATGGTATGGTTCAATTTGGCTACTACATCTAAATCATCCCATTCCAAGGCAAAATATGGGACTTCAGAGGAGCTGACTTTGATAAGATGGCCAACAGAGTTAAGCTAGCCCTGGCAAAAAGAAACACAGGTGAGGAGGTACAGGCAAAGTGGGCAAGCATTAAGGATACAATACTGAAGCAACATCCCATTGTGTTAGACAGAAAAGGAAGTGCAAAGAAGAAGGAAACCACTTTGGTTCTCAAATACAGTAGCAGAAAAGGTCAGAGCCAAAAGGCTGGCCTTCAGAAAATATAAGGGAACACAGCGGGATGAAGATAGGAGGCATACCAAACTGCCCTAAGGGAAGCAGGTAAGGCAGTAAGGCAGGCAAAGTCCCAAACTGAGGAAACACTAGCACAAACAGTAAAGAAGGTGACAAGACTTTCTATAGATACATTAGTGAAAGGAGAAAGTCCAGAGGGGTATTGCTAAGCTTAATGGAGAAAAGGGAGCATGTGAGGAGGAGGACCCTGTAAGGCATCTATCCTAAATAGATACTTTTGCTCAGTATTTACTGAAGAGAAGGTAGGGCAGGGCCCACAGCTCAGCATCATGGACACAGGGGAGGGAGGTGAGCACTACTCCCTTCACAAAGAAAGGGTCCTACAAGAGCTTGCTAAGCTCAGGGTGGATAAGGCAATGGGACCTGATGGCATACATCCCAGGGTACTTAAGGAGCTAAAGGAGGAACTAGCAGAGCCATTAGCAGAATTGTTTAGTGAGTCTCTGAGCACAGGAGAGGTCCCAGAAGACTGGAGAAGGGTTCATGTGATCCCGCTCCACAAGAGTGGTAGCAGGGAGGAGGCAGGGAACTACAGACCAGTCAGTCTTACCTCAGTAGTGGGCAAGATTATGGAGGCACTTAAGGAAAGGATAGTGCAACACCTGGAACTATAGGGGCACAGGATCCAAGACAGCATGGGTTTAGAAAAGGAAGGTCCTGTCAAACTAATCTCATAGATTTCTTTGACTGGGTAACCAGAGTGGTGGACCAAGGGGGAGCAGTTGATGTCGCCTACCTTGACTTCAGCAAAGCTTTCGACACTGTTCCACATAGAAGATTGATAAATAAGCTGGGTAGGCTCGGGGTGGGTCAGAGTTGGTCAACTGGGTGGCAAACTGGTTGACTGGCAGAAAACAGAGAGTGGTGGTAAATGGTATACAGTCAGAAGAGATGCAAGTCACAAGTGGGTACCTCAGGGATCAGTCCTGGGGCCAGTCCTATTCAACATCTTCATTAGTGACCTCGCAGATGGACTAGAGGGTAAGGCTTGTCTGTTTGCAGATGACACCAAGATCTGCAACAGAGTAGATGATCCAGATGGGGTGGGCAGAATGAGAAGAGATCTGGATAAACTAGCAAAATGGTCAGAAGAGTGGCAACTGGGATTTAATGCAAAGAAGTGCAAAATCATGCACATAGGGAAGAGAAACCCTGAAGCCACTTATAGGCTGGGAGGGGAGTTGCTAGCAGTCACAAAGGAAGAAAGAGACTTGGGCATCATCATCACTGATGACCTAAAATCATCCAAGCAGACCTCTAAAGCAGTAGGTAAGGCTAGGGGGATGTTAGGGTGTATTAGTAGGGGTATCAGAAGTCGTAAGAGGGAGGTAATAATCCCTCTGTACAAGACATTGGTTAGGCCCCATCTGGAGTACTGCGTGCAGTATTGGAGGCCACACCTTCACAAGGACATTAACCAAATTGAGGCAGTCCAGAGAAGGGCAACCAAAATGGTGCAGGGACTGCATCAGAAGACATATGAGGACAGATTAACGGAGCTCAATATGTATACCCTTGAGCAAAGGAGGGAGAGAGGTGATATGATCGAGACATTTAAACACCTTAAGGGCATAAACAAGGTGAAAGAGTCTAACATGTTTAAATATAAGAAAAATTGCAGGACAAGAGGACACAGCATGAGATTAGAGGAGGCCAATTAAGGGGAATGTGAGAAATTCTTTTTACAGAAAGGGTGGTAGATGCATGGAATAGCTTACCACAAGAAGTGGTGGCTATGAATACAGTGCAGGGCTTCAAACAGGCATGGGATAGGCATAAGGGAGCAATACAAATGACTATGAATAGATAGGTCACTGACAGAGCAAAGGCCGATGGCACATTTATAAGGTAGAAAAAGAAATGGGCAGACTGGATGGGCCTTGCGGTCCTTATCTGCCGTCAACTTCTATGTTTCTATGTTTCTATGCAAAATTCATCGCCCAAAAGTTCCCCCTAAAATTTTATTTATTTGAATTTTGATGATCGGTTGGGCCCACTGAGACATTCAAGTCCCTTTTTCAGGAGCGCCCCAGGGAATAGAGGCATTCCAAACAATACATTGTAACATAGTACTTTACAGATGTTGAACAGGAACAGAAGTGAGACATCAATAGTGACAGTCCTATGTGGACACAGAAACGAAATCAGGATATTGTCAGGTCCAAAGCAATCCCTATTGTGGTGCACATGAATGTCTAACATTGAAACATAAGGCAGTATACACATTTTACTTACATCATTTTTACAAACATTTTGCACACTGAAGTAGTACAATATATTACAATATATTACATAAGTATTGACAGGGGAGCAGAGAGAAGATGAGGCCAGGGAAGGGGGGAGGAGGAGTGAGGATCGAGTATCGGGTAGGTGAGTATAGACAGAGAAGTGGAGAGAAGGTGAAGACGGGAGGGTGGGTGAGGTTATAGTAAGGCAGGGAAGGGCGCAAAGAGAGGGAGGGGGTAGAGGAGGGAGGAGTCACAAAATCATTCAGATCTGGTCCTTCTGGTTGCTGGACTTGTCCTTGCTACATGCTGACTTGCTTGTTACCTACTGGTCTCCCATCTCTGCTGCCAGCAACATCAACTCTGCCCTCAACTGCTTTCATTTCAAATTCTTGTCAATCTGGGCTCTGCATGTCCCCCTCAGGAAAATGAGGGTCCATGGTTCCCACTTCCCCTGGATCTCAGATGAATTACTGGCCTGCCTCAGTGCATGTGGTCTAGCCTGGAAAACTCCCAAGTCCTCTGGCTCCCTGGCTGACCTTAGCAGGTACCGAGCCTTTCGGAATGCTTGCACCAGAGCCACCAGACTTGCCACGGCTGAGTACTTTCCTCCACCTTCCCTTCCAGAACAACCTTAGCCACCCCTCCAAGTTCTGGAAGGTCATCCATGCCCTCATCTCCCCCCAACCCAGTCCTCCTCCCCAGTCCTCAAGGTGGGTGACACCCTCATTTCCAACCCTCTTTCCATTGCCTCCGAGTTCAGCTTCTTCATCACCTCCTGTGCCTCCTCCATTCTGTCCTCCCTCCCCCTGCCCCCTTCCCACCCCTACATCACTCTCCTTTACTTCTTTCTTGTCACTCCTGCTGCCTCTCTTATAGCTCTCCTGGCCCTCAACTTTCTCAAAGGTAGGAGCCCTGATGGGCTCGATCCCAAACTCCTACACCTCTCTGCCCCTGCCATTGCTTTCCTAATCTCCTCCCTTCTCTACCTTTCCTTCTCCCTTGCTTCTGTCCCTGATTCCTGGAAGCACGCCACTGTTATATCCCTTCCTAAAGGAGGCAACTAGCCCTGGCAACATCTGCCCTATCTCCCTGCTCCCTACCTTAGCTAAACTTCAGGAACACATCATGCTGTCTCAGCTCTCCCCTTTCTTTGATTCCTCCCCTTTTTTCACCCCCTTTCATTCTGGCTTCCATAAACACCACTCCACCACCTTCCTCCTCCTCCGACTTATTGACTCCATTCTCACACGCATGGATCTGGGCCTCCTCACCTCCACCATCTTTGTCAACTTGGCCAAAGCCTTCAACACTGTTGCCCACCCTCGCCTCCTTGACACGCTCAAGGCAGTGGGGCTCTCTGATTCCACAACTAACTGCTTATACTCCTACCTAGTGGGTAGATCTCAATCAGTTAGAATTGATGACTCCTTATCCCCCCTCTTCCTATCAGCACTGGTATTCCCCAAGGTTCCATCCTTGGCCCACTACTATTCTCAGTATTCTTAAATGACCTCCCCTGTACCTGCTCATCTGCTTCCATCCATATGTACGCAGATAACACAGTCCTCTTTGCCTTGGGTTCCTCCCCTTCTGAGCTGGTGGCCAGGCTTCAACATGACTTCAGAAACATTCAGCGCTGGTTCTGGTCAAATCAGCTATCCCAAGAAAATGGCCTCTATGACCTTTGACACTAAGCAGAAGCTCTCCAGGCTCACCTCCCTCCCCTCTTTCCGCACCTTAGATGGAGTCACAATCGATGATATTCTCTCATTTAAGTATCTTGGGGTCTGGCTAGACTGGCACCTTGACTTTTCACAATACATGGATGCCATACATAAAAAACTCCAGCCTAATCTCAGCGCACTATATAGGAAAAAAAGCTGTATCCCTCTTCCTGCTTGCTGAGCTATCATCCTGAAAAGGATTCTCCCAATTTTCAATTATGGTGACATTGTCTACAGTGCTGCACCAAAGACCACCCTTGCCAGATTGGACCCACTCTTTCACTCCTTCTGCCACTTTGCTTTGGACTGTCCACCTCGCACTCACTACTGTTCCTTATGCTCCTCCCTCCTCCTTTTCTCCCTTGGAGCTAGACGCTTCAATCACTGTGCCTCCTTTATCTCGAAATTTTGGCTGGCCTCCCTCCCCTCTTACCTTACATCTCCCCCCCCACCACCACCACCCTCCTCATACACCCTTCATAACTCTAGCTATCGTTCCTTCAAGCTCCCTTCTAGGAAATCCATTGCTGGCCAGGCTGCCTTCTCCTACCACTTTCTTAAACTTTGGAACTCTCTCCCCTAACTATTCACTCCTCCTCCTTCAAACACGCTCTCTCCTCCCTTTTCCATGACATTACTGCTCCCTCCTGCATTTGCCCCCAAGACCTGTCCCTGCCCCACCCTTTGATTACCCACCTCTCCTCTTTTCCTCCTCCCCACTCCACCTCTCAGTTTACACTCCTCCGCTCTCTTCCTCCTTTCTTTCCCCTTTATCTCCCCCTAATCTGCACTTTCCTCCATTCTTTATCCCCAATCTGTACTTGTTTACCCTTCCTTTGTTTCCTTTTCCACCCTACAGCAAACCATCCCTTGTGCCTCCGCTCCTTGAAATGTATTCCCTTGAAACCCAATGGGCAGGCCGTCTGCCCTGTCCTTGCATAAACTGCTTATTGTTGATGCTCAGTGTGTTACACTGTATAATTTATTGCTCTGATTGTTGATTTAACTTGTACATTCTTGTTCTGATTGTTTCTTATACTCCTCTTCCCCCTGCCCCAGGACACATCTGAAAACAAGCTGTTACCCCGTCAATATGTCTTTCTTGGTGAAACTTTTGAAATAAATAAATGGCAGTGTGTCCCAACCCAGGGAAGGATGTGGGACATTTCAGTGTCACAGTGGCTCCCACTTGTTGGCTGAGGAACTTGCTTTCCTGGCAGGAGCATGATGCATGCGTTCGAGACCCCCACTGTACACACTGTGCATGCCACCAGGGATGGGGACAGGAAACATGGAGAAAAATCCCCAACTGGTGCTGGATGAAGGTCTGCATCGTTACCTCTCTCCCCCTGCAGATCCCGCACCACTGACCAAAGAATCTGCCCCTACTGGGTCAGTATCTACAGAGGAGTAAGGGGAACCCTGAAGGGACCAGCACAGCTGGCATGCTATGAGAGATGGAGGATGGATTAAGTACCCGGAGAAGGTGGGTGTCAGGGCTGAGACAGAGACCAGAGGGGGCATGTCAGTGAAAGAATATAAACAGTTAAATAAATGTAAAAGAAGGTGCAAACACAACTAATAGCTCATGGAGGGCACTACCTTTTATCAGATTAACAAAAATGTGTCTTTTTAGAACAAGTTTGAAATTTTTGAGAAAACTTTGAAAAGCTAAATATTTAGATACAATCCAGCACATATTTACTTAGTGTCAGAATTCCTTTGCTGTTCAGTACTACCAGATTATTTGGCAAGGAAATAGGATCTTTGTCTCCTAGCATTTACAGGCTTCTGCTGCTTAATCCTCTGCTGAAGTGACAATCCTCTGTTTGTCATGTCACACTTCGCTGCTGTGCCAGTGATTCTGCCACAGTCAGTGAGAGTAGATCAATTGTAGGGGACAAGGCTCCTGTTTCATTACAAATCAATTTAGTGAGGCAGCCGGCTCAAATTTTATATTACATATTTGCACAGTAACACAGTAACATTGTAGCATAGTAACACTGCAACACAGTAGCATAGTAACATTGTTACATAGTAGCATAGTAACTTTGTAATATAGTAACATAGAAACACAGAAATACAGTAGCATTGTAGCATAGTAACATTGCAACTTATTAACATAGTAACATAGTAGCATACTAACATTGTAGCACAGTAACATTGTACCACAATACAGTGCAACACGCTAATAACAGATCACTTGGTGCTATGCCTGCTTGCTTGTTATAAGGGGGTGGCCATATTATTGCGAAGACTGTTTCAGCATTTTTTTACTTTTTTATTTTGATTTGCTTTCCATGCTTTTTTCTGTGAGTTGTCCTTTAGCTGATGGTGGTTATTCATGCTTTCTGTGAGTTGAGATTTAGGTGATGGTAGTTATTCATGCTTTCTGTGAGTTGTGATTTAGGTGACAGTGGTTATTCATGCTTTCTGTGAGTTGTGATTTAGGTGATAGTGGTTATTCATGCTTTCAGTGAGTTGTGATTTAGGTGATGGTAGTTATTCACACTTTCTGTGAGTTCTGATTTAGGTGATGGTGGTTATTCATGCTTTCTGTGAGTTGTGATTTAGGTGATGGTGGTTATTCATGCTTTCAGTGAGTTGTGATTTAGGTCATGGTGGTTATTCATGCTTTCTGTGAGTTGTGATTTAGCTGATGGTGGTTATTCATGCTTTCTGAGAGTTGTGCTTTAGGTGATGGTTATTCATGCTTTCTGTAAGTTGTGATTTCGGTGATGGTGGTTATTCATGCTTTCTGAAAGTTGTGATTTAGCTGATGGTGGTTATTCATGCTTTCTGAGAGTTGTGATTTAGCAGATGGTGGTTATTTGTGCTTTCTGTGAGTTGTGATTTAGGTGATGGTGGTTATTCATGCTTTCAGTGAGTTGTGATTTAACTGATGGTGGTAATTTGTGCTTTCTGTGAGTTGTGATTTAGGTGATGGTGGTTATTTGTGCTTTCTATGAGTTGTGATTTAGGTGATGGTGGTTATTCATGCTTTCTGAGAGTTGTGATTTAGGCAGTGGTGGTTATTCATGCTTTCTGTGAGTTGTAATTTAGGTGATGGTGGTTATTCATGTTTTCAGTGAGTTGTGATTTAGGTAATGGTGGTTATTTGTGCTTTCTGTGAGTTGTGATTTAGCTGATGGTGGTTATTCGTGCTTTCTGAGAGTTGTGATTTAGCTGATGGTGGTTATTCATGTGCTTTCTGTGAGTTGTGATTTAGGTGATGGTTATTCATGCTTTCTGAAAGTTGTGATTTAGCTGATGGTGGTTATTCATGCTTTCTGTGAGTTGTGATTTAGGTGATGGTGGTTATTTGTGCTTTCTGTGAGTTGTGATTTAGGTGATGGTGGTTATTCATGCTTTCTGTGAGCTGTGATTTAGCTGATGGTGGTTATTCATGCTTTCTGTGACTTGTGATTTAGGTGATGGTGGTTATTTATGCTTTCTGTGAATTGTGATTTAGGTGATGGTGGTTATTGGTGCTTTCTATGAGTTGTAATTTAGCTGATGGTTATTCACACTTTCTGTGAGTTCTGATTTAGGTAATGGTGGTTATTCATGCTTTCTGTGAGTTGTGATTTAGGTGACAGTGGTTATTCATGCTTTCTGTGAGCTGTGATTTAGGTGACAGTGGTTATTTGTGTTTTGTTTGAGTTGTGATTTTGGTGACCATGGTTATTTGTGCTTTCTATGAGTTGTGATTTAGGTGACGGTGGTTATTCATGCTTTCCGTGAGTTGTTATTTAGGTGATGGTGGTTATTTGTGCTTTCTGTGAGTTGTGATTTAGGTGATAGTGGTTATTCATGCTTTCAGTGAGTTGTGATTTAGGTGATGGTAGTTATTCACACTTTCTGTGAGTTCTGATTTAGGTGATGGTGGTTATTCATGCTTTCTGTGAGTTGTGATTTAGGTGATGGTGGTTATTCATGCTTTCAGTGAGTTGTGATTTAGGTCATGGTGGTTATTCATGCTTTCTGTGAGTTGTGATTTAGCTGATGGTGGTTATTCATGCTTTCTGAGAGTTGTGCTTTAGGTGATGGTTATTCATGCTTTCTGTAAGTTGTGATTTCGGTGATGGTGGTTATTCATGCTTTCTGAAAGTTGTGATTTAGCTGATGGTGGTTATTCATGCTTTCTGAGAGTTGTGATTTAGCAGATGGTGGTTATTTGTGCTTTCTGTGAGTTGTGATTTAGGTGATGGTGGTTATTCATGCTTTCAGTGAGTTGTGATTTAACTGATGGTGGTAATTTGTGCTTTCTGTGAGTTGTGATTTAGGTGATGGTGGTTATTTGTGCTTTCTATGAGTTGTGATTTAGGTGATGGTGGTTATTCATGCTTTCTGAGAGTTGTGATTTAGGCAGTGGTGGTTATTCATGCTTTCTGTGAGTTGTAATTTAGGTGATGGTGGTTATTCATGTTTTCAGTGAGTTGTGATTTAGGTAATGGTGGTTATTTGTGCTTTCTGTGAGTTGTGATTTAGCTGATGGTGGTTATTCGTGCTTTCTGAGAGTTGTGGTTTAGCTGATGGTGGTTATTCATGCTTTCTGTGAGTTGTGATTTAGGTGATGATGGTTATTCATGCTTTCTGAAAGTTGTGATTTAGCTGATGGTGGTTATTCATGCTTTCTGTGAGTTGTGATTTAGGTGATGGTGGTTATTTGTGCTTTCTGTGAGTTGTGATTTAGGTGATGGTGGTTATTCATGCTTTCTGTGAGCTGTGATTTAGCTGATGGTGGTTATTCATGCTTTCTGTGACTTGTGATTTAGGTGATGGTGGTTATTTATGCTTTCTGTGAGTTGTGATTTAGGTGATGGTGGTTATTGGTGCTTTCTATGAGTTGTGATTTAGCTGATGGTTATTCACACTTTCTGTGAGTTCTGATTTAGGTAATGGTGGTTATTCATGCTTTCTGTGAGTTGTGATTTAGGTGACAGTGGTTATTCATGCTTTCTGTGAGCTGTGATTTAGGTGACAGTGGTTATTTGTGTTTTGTTTGAGTTGTGATTTTGGTGACCATGGTTATTTGTGCTTTCTGTGAGTTGTGATTTAGGTGACGGTGGTTATTCATGCTTTCCGTGAGTTGTTATTTAGGTGATGGTGGTTATTTGTGCTTTCTGTGAGTTGTGATTTAGGTGACAGTGGATAGTCATGCTTTCTGTGAGTTGTGATTTAGGAGACTGTGGTTATTTGTGCTTTCTATGAGTTCTGATTTGGGTGATGGTGGCTATTCATACTCTCTATGAGTTGCAATTTAGCTGATGGCGATTATTGGTGCCTTCTATGAGTTTTGATTTAGGTGATGGTGGTTATTCATGCTTTCTGTGAGTTGTGATTTAGGTGATGGTGGTTATTTATGCTTTCTGTGAGTTGTGATTTAGGTGATGGTGGTTATTGGTAATTTAGGTGATGGTGGTTATTCATGCTTTCTGTGAGTTGTGATATAGGTTATGGTGGTTATTCATAGTTTCTGTGAGATGTGATTTAGGTGATGGTGGTTATTCATGCTTTCTGTGAGTTGTGATTTAGGTGATGGTGGTTATTCATGCTTTCTGTGAGTTGTGATTTAGGTGATGGTGGTTATTCATGCTTTCTGTGAGTTGTAACCCACCCCTAAAATGGTGGGCTTACCTGGGGTTCTCTTCTTGGACACTGTGGTGTTCCTCCCTGGAAGAGTCTCAGATGGTGCTCTCATTGTAAGAGCCTGGCCAGTATCCAGTGGTAAAGATACAAGTCCAAGAGTAAAGTATTGCTTTATTACTGGTTCCTGCGCGAGTGTGTGAATTAATGCCACCACGCTGTGACTTTAAGAGGTTCAGCCTGTGTATATAGTGTATGGCCTGTGCCAGGTCAGGTAAAAACAAAGCTTGTGACCAGCCAGGCAGCACCCCAATATGTTCCATTGTACAGTCACTTACCAATATAGATGCAGCCCTATTGAATGCTGTAACTGTTTATTTCTAAATCTAAACTGTTACATTTAAAATAAACTTTAATGTTGGGGCTGTATACATTCTGCTAAAGCAGCCGCCATGATGATACCTTGACCCTGCTTTTGGGCCAGTCAGAACTCAAGGGGCCCTAATGGGTCCTTTTACTATGGCTGCTGGGAGAAACTGTGATTTGTATGCTTAACTCCCAATTTAACCCATCAGGATGCTGGATCTGTGACTGACAGCTTGTGCAGCCAACCGGATTGTATAATTCCTTTTTCAGTCAGCCAAGAGAAATGGTTAAACAGTCTGTCTGGCATGAGCATCTGTGCTGAGAGAAGGCTCTGTGATCAGCTCAGGGATTTTGGGGAGAGGCCTGCTTTACCTCTCCTCAGCCTGAATTCCTTTAGTGAATCATTTGGGACTGCCGAGTTCTACAGACCATTCTAAAAGTCTCTAAAGGGAGAAGTGATTTTCCCAGAGCAAACCATTCAGATTGAAAAAGGGGGTCAAAGTATCAGAAGCATCCCCAAGCTGTGCATCGGAGAGAAGCTTGGTTGCACCAGGGATTGTGGCCTAGAGCTGAAGCTTGGGGACACTGGAGTCGTCTCCAGCCTGTTTGCCAAAGTGGGAGACCTGAATTTCTGTTGTGCCAGCTTACATTTCCAGGACTGCAGTTTGCAAGTGGGTAAACTGGGTGTCCTATCTGAGACAGTACCAGAATTAAAACTTGTGATGCCAAACAATTACTCTGAGAAACTGTCACTGCCTATTCAACAAAAGCTGCTGAGAGACCGGTTTAAGGAATCAGCTTCTACAAAGAAGGTCATCATGGGTTGCGGCCATCCTTTGGGGAGAGGCCTTGATGAGGGGGTGAGTTGTGTAAGCCCTGGTCCCTGTATCCTGGGACTGTCAAGAAAGAAGAGACCTGCAGCCATCAGCAAGAGAGCCGGTCCTCAAGAAGAACCAGCCTGGAAATCAGCCCAGCATCTGTGGTCCTGGTTCAATGAGTACAACAGGGTCTGACCCTGCAGCACAAAATAACAAGTGTCTTATTGCTACTGCAAATCTTGCATTACTGGTGTACAGGGTGTATCTTGGAAGTTCCAACCCTGTTGATAAGAGTGGTAACTGTGAGCATATTATTAGCATTCACCAATAATTGTACACTGAATGTTTAGTAAAGTGTATGGTACAACTTCATGTGTGGGACCACTGGTTGGGGCTGTGGGTAGGTATAACTTTCCAGAGGGTTGTACCAGCTTAACATCAAACCCACTTAAGGATCACTCTGGGTGAAGGCACCACACAAATAGCATTATTTTAAGTACTGAGCCCTTGTGCTAGTTAAATCAGAACCCAGACCCCTCAACCTGCATTTAGGGCAGCAGACAGGGGTAGTAGCCTGCTGGGAGGTGGTGCCTGGGTTACATTGTGATTTAGGTGATGGTGGTTATTCATTCTTTCTGTAAGTTCTGATTTAGGTGATGGTGGTTATCTGTGCTTTCTGTGAGTTGTGATTTAGGTGATGGTGGTTATTCATGCTTTCTGTGAGTTGTGATTTAGGTGATGGTGGTCATTCGTGATTTCTGTGAGTTGTGATTTAAGTGATGGTTTTTCGTGCTTTTTGTGAGTTGTTAATTAGGTGATGGTGGTTATTCATGCTTTCTGTGAGTTGTGATTTAGGTGATGGTGGTTATTGGTGCTTTCTGTAAGTTCTGATTAAGGTGATGGTGGTTATTCATGCTTTCTGTGAGTTCTAATTTAGGTGATGGTGGTTATTGGTGTTTTCTGTGAGTTCCAAATGATGAGACCAAGAACCTCTTTAAAATGTCAACATGATTGAATGAAGACAAAGTAAGAAAATTGAATTAACTTAAAGGTGATAGGAGACAGGTTTTACATCTCTAGATCCTCTAGATGCCCTACCATTGTTCTTGTATTGGCTACCCAGTATTCTGATATGGTTTTGTCCTTTTTTGTTACATTAAATAATCTAATTTTGTTACCTTTGTAACTACCCTGAATCTCTCTCTCCTCAGCAGTTGCTGCTCTGTCTTTTTATACTGTCTGAACATTCTATGACACCAGAAACACATATTCCAGGCCATTCAGATTAACATATTAGTGCACATAGCTTTTGTGTTTACAGAAATGGCATAATCTATATGAAGCAGTAACCATTAGTTTTCAGTTCCAGAAAACATGTCACTTAAGTTTGAGGATGTCACTTTATTTAGGAATTGTTTAATTAGTGGAACCTGATGTTGATTAATTATGGGTGCATAAAAAGTGACCCGTACTCTGTGTAAGCCACACCCCCTGACTAAGGTTAACTGCCGAAGTGCTGGGGTGATGGCACCTGCATTGTGTAGAGAACCGGCAACTAATAAATAAGTATTTACCTTATTATTTGGCATTTGCCTCAGTTCGTTATTTGGTGAGAGTGCAAGTTCTCTGGACTTTGAGGGTTTCAGGGCTGGCTTTCCTTTCCTTGCATCACTTCCGTTAGCAGTTTGTGACATTACCTTTGGAGCTATTCATTCAGATGAATAACACGGAATGGGAGTTTCTGATGTCATAGAATGTCTTGGAAACATGAAAATCAAGAGCCATAGCTGGTGGAGACAGTGGAATTCTATGTAGATCTGAGGGCACCCCAAAGCTACATTATTTATTTATAAAACCAAAAAATCATCAAAGCGTATCAGAATACATGACTGGCATGGATAGGAAGATGGAAGGGCAGTTAACTATGAAAAAATCATTTCCTATCTCCTTTAAATGAATTGCAGGCTTTCAAGCTGATTTTGCATGTGTATATGTGTGTGTGTGTGTGTGTGTGGCGGGGGAGCACTTGTGCTACAACTGTTTGATTTACATTGTAACATTGCAACATATTCACATAGTAGCACAGTAATGTACTAGCGTAGTAACACAGTAAAATAGTATAGTAACACTGTAACAAGTAACATATTAGCATAATGACATAGTAGCAGAGTAACACAGTAGCACTTTAACATAGTAGCATTGTAGGACACTAACATTACAACTTTGTAACACTGCAACATATTTGCATTGTAGCATAGTAAAATAGTAGAATAGCAACATAGTAGCATATTAATATAGTAACATAGTATGACAGTTACATTGTGTCATAGTAACAGTAGCATAATGACATAGTAGCATAGAAACACAGTAGCATTGTTGCATAATAACATTGCAACATTGCACCACTGCAACATGTTAGCATGGTGTAGCATAGTTACACAGTAGCATAATAAACCTGTGACATTGTAACATAGCAGCCCAGTACCATTGTAACATAGTATGACAGTTACATACCAGCATTGAAATACAGTAACATAGTGGCATAGTAAAATAGTAACATAGCAGCATAGTAAAAGTGTAACATTGCAACATAATAGCACAGTAATGTTGTAACATAGTAGCATAGTAGCATACTAGGATTGTAACATATTAACATAGAAACACAATAACATAGTAAAATAGTAGCATAGTAACACAGCAGCATATTAACACAGTATTGTAGCAAAGTAGCATAGTAACAGTATCACAGAAACATATTAACACACAAACATAGCAGCATAGTAACACAGTAGCATAATAACATTGTACCACAGTAGCATAGCAGCATACTACCATATTATAATAATCTAGTAACATAGTGGCATTGTAACATAGTAGCATAGTAACACAGCAGTATAGAAACATTGTAGCATAGTAACATTTTAGCATAATAATTAAACAATATATTAACATTGCAACATAGTAACATTGTAACACAGTAACACTAACATAGTATGGAAAACAAAACAAAAACTCCCACTCTGACACCAAATCACATGTATTATAAAATGGTCCTGGAAAATGTTGCATCCTGATTGGTCAGGGGGCACTTCCTGGCATGCGATTATACAGCCGCAATCATGCGGGTGGCATTTTTATGGCAACCAGGATGTAGCGCATCCCACATATCCGTGCCTGCCGGAAACGTTTGAGAAAAAACTTTTTAGAAGCCATGTTAGTTGGGTAAACACCTATTCCTTGCCCTACCCTAATAACTAACATTTCTACCCTTAATACTAACTACCCATCCCCACCCAACAACTAACGGATTCATGACATAGTAAAAAAACATTTTATTGGAACAACTAACCTGAGGAAATAGGTGATCGTTTTCTTTTCACAGGCCTGTAAGCCACAGCCCCAAATTTCTGGCTCTGTCTACTGCAGTCCATGTGTCCTGCTAGTGTCCCAAGGTCCGCCTTCACCTCCCTGCCACTGCTGACACCACCAAGCTTCTCGTTCTCAACTCGGGCAGGCAACTCAGTACGGGGAGTTGCCTGCCTGAGGAGCTAAATGAGCATGTTTTAAAACATTTTTAACCCCTCAACACCTGAATTAAATAGAAACCAATGCAAAGTGGCCCACAAGAGTAGAGCAAAGATGTGAAGGGGTTGGGCAGGTTAAAGACTTTAATTTTACCTTAGAGTGCCCAGCTCAGAACTTCCGCATACAAGCCGAGCAGCTGCTGAGCACTGCAGCCCTGCCCCAAAAAACAGCATTTTGATGACATACAGTAGGGAACGGGGCTGCAGGCACTCTATGTAGTTACTAATAGGATCGGGCCGGGGGCTGTCCAAAATTTACTAAGATTATCTTTGGAGGCAGTTCTACATGTATGGGGATATTATAGCCCCATATATGTAGAACTTCCAGCAAAGATAAACTTAGTACATCTAAACAGCCCCCCACCCCAATTCTATTAGTAACTACGTAGCACGCCTGCAGCCCTGTTCCCTACTGTATGTCATCAACGTGCTGTTTTTCGGGATAGGGCTGCAGTACTTGGTGGCTACTCAGCTCATATGCAGAAGTCACAAGCTGGGCACTCTAAGGTAAAATTAAGGTCTTTAACCTGCTTAAAAATGTTTTAAAATGTGCTCATTTAGCTCCTCAGGCAGCCAACTTCCTGGAATGAGTTGCCTGCCTGGACCATGTCAGCTGCTGCTTTAAAGCATTGATTGTTTCTTTGTTTTATTTCCTTCCTGTAGCCACTGGTCTGTCACACATGAGTTGGAGTGCCCTATGTACTCTGCGCACCTAACACACTAAAACCAAAAATCACTTTCCTGAAGCCACCGCACAGAAGCACCCAAAAGCTCCTAGTTCACAGAGTATCTCTTCTACAAAAAAAAAAACACAATACACCATTTAAAACAACTACACCTGTGGTGCTGGGGGATCAGACATATATACAGTAGGCAGGGACCGGAAATCACTCTCTGCTCTCCCAAAGCCGCTGCACAGAAGCACCCATAAGCTCCTAGTTCATGGAGAATCTCTTGTTTAAAGACAACATTTTAAAGAGCTACACTTCTGGTGCTCGGGGGGGGGGTGCAGACACATAAACTGTAGGTGGGGGGGGAGTACACACTACATGACCCAGTGCAGGCTCCTTCTATTGACAATTCGGCAGTACTACAACTAAATTACTTTTAATGTATTACTGTAACTATTTCATATTAAAATATAAAAAAGAAGAATTTTTAAGGGCTATTTTCATTTTTTGGGTTCTTTATTTTAAAATATAAACTAAAGACCCATTTTATAAGTGAAATAAGTCACTTCAAGGTGTGGGTAGTGTGTCTGATAAACTCACTCCCCATGTGCTGAAGGCACTCTGCGCAAACGCCTCATGACTCACTACGCACCTTGAATCGTGCGTTTATCAGACAACAACCCACACCCTATCATGGCTTATTGCTTAATTAAAGCATAGAAAAACTTTATTAACTTACAGTTGGCAGTGCAACAGCAAACCAACCCCATATCCATGAGCCACAACGTTTTTCGCAGCCGCTTTTTGTCAAATAGAAGTTATGGGTTAGTAGGGACTCTAGATCCATCACATTCACCCCCTACTTCAAGGGCATGTGCAAACAAGTAAGCCGTGAAAACTGTGCAAAACAAAAAGGAGCAGAGAGTCAAGACCCTGAGGTCACGAGTGGAAACTGAAGGGGGCAGGTTTAAGAGGGATGTGAGGAAGTTCTGTTTTACAGAAAGGGTGGTGGAGCCACTGAACAGTCTGCCAGTGGAGATGGTGGGCACAAAGACCCTAAATGGTTTCAAGCATGGATGGGACAGAGTGAAGGGTTTGGTGGTTGCTTAGGTCAGTAGTAGCAGGGAGGGAAGCAAGAGGGTGGGCCAGGAGGGATAAACCCCTGTATGGAGAGTAGGTCCCAGGGCACACAGGGAACTCCACACAGACTAGATGGACCTTTAGTCAGTTTCTGTCGTGATTTTCTGCGTTCCTATGTTTCTATAAACATGGATGTTTTTAAGGGGTTTCCCTACCCACTCTACTACCCAGGGTGTCTAGTAATTCTCTGGAAAGTAAAAATGTATCCAGGCTTGCCTTGAAGGCCTCTACTGTCTTCATGTCCCCTGCCCTGCCAACCTTTCTTGAATGTGCAAAACCACACCCAACCTTATTCAACTTGACCTGGTACCAGCAATGTTCTAATGTATGTCTCACTTTGTACCCCCTATGTAATCTGCTTCCCAGCACTGTTTGCCAACGGAATTATACACCAGTTTTGCCCTTATTGCTCATCTGATCTATGTATTTTGTCTGTATGCCTAATCCCTCCCCCCTTTACCCCTCCCCGGATTGCACCTGGAAATGAGCCTCAGCTCAGTGTGCCCTTCCTGGTTATCAAAATTTGAAATAAATAAATAAATGTCCACTGTCTTTGCTGGTGGGCCCTGCCATAGGTTCACCACTGTCTGGGAGAAGTGCTCCCTAACGTTATCCCCGAATCTACTACCACTGAGCCTCAGGGCATGTTCCCACGTCCTGCTGCAGGGCATGGATTAAACATCTCCATCTGTTCAAGCTTGTCGATGCTCCTGAGTATGCAGAAAACTGAGATCATGTTGTCTCAGTCTTTCTTCTGCAACGCGAACATGTTATGGGCTCCCAGCCTCTCCTTGTAGCTTTTGTCCCAATAACACTCATCATTTTGGTGCCGGCCCTGCACTGCATCTGCTCGACTGCTTCAATGCCCTTTTCATACAGAGGAGCCCCGAACTGCCCACAGTACTCCAGGTGAGGTCTGATTGGGGCCTTGTTAAATGACAGGATAACTCCCCCCATTGGTCACCCCCTGAAACTCCTCATTTAATGCACCCCAGCATTCTGCCGACCCTCTCAACAGCAGCCACACACTGTGTGTCCTGCTTCATCCCCTTATCTATTATAACTCACAGTTCCTCTTCCACCTCAACTGCAGCAACAGGAGCCATGTGTAACCCTACCTCCCCAAATGTAGCCCCTTGTACTTGGCTACACTGTATCAGAGACACCCGGGTTCTGACCAATTGCACGGTTTCTTCATACCCTCCTGGAGGTTGTCCACATCCTGCAGGGAGTCCCGTACCCTAGCCCACTTAGTGGCACCAGTGAACTTAAGCACCTGCTGGAGACCCCAACTTTGAGATTGTTGATGAAAATGTTGAACAGCAGTGTCCTCAGCCCAGATCCCCGAGGGAAGCAGCAAGGTGCCACTCACAGCAATTTCTGTTATTTGGCATTCTGAGAACACCAAAATCTGTGGATAGATTATCAAATTCTGATTGCTGATAATCCACTTTACATACCAGGTTCTAACAATATAGTTTAGGATATGTATGTAGAAGTAGAAGAATTTAGCATTTATAATGCACTTTCCATACACTTTGTATCCCAAAGCAGTAAGAGACTGGTAGCGAAGCATCTGTAAACGTGCAGTAGCAGCCGTTTCACACATAAGCACCCACACATGGCCTTGGAAAATTACATGAATGGTTTTATGGGAAGAGGAATGCTGGCCAGGACACCAGGGAAAATCTCCTACTGTTGCAAAAAGTGCCTTGGGTTCTTTAACTTCCAGCTGGACACCCACCAGGACAGCACCGGAGATGAGCAGAAAGGGCTTTGGTTTAATATCTTATCCAAAAGACAACACACCATGACAGTGCAGTATTCCCTTACTACTGCACTTTTGTGCCAGCATTTAGGTATGTGCCCAGTCCTGGTGTGGGACTAGAACCCACGACCTTCTGACCCAGAGGTGGAAGTCCTACCAACTGAGCCACACTGATGCTAGTAAAAGAGCAGCAGAACTGTACTGAGTTTGAGGCAGTATCCCAGATTTGTTAACAGAATGCAAAATTAGACTTTTGGTGTTCTGTCTGAAATGCCAAATTTTTAAACTAAATTTCTAGCCCAGGACAGAATAAAAGGAACAGAAGAACAGACAATGTATACAATACAGTCAGAACTGTGTATAAATATTGTGTTTTTCTGAGTTTTCCCAGAAGTTACAAACTAAGTTTAGCTTGTTGAACTTTTTGAGAGTTTTGTACTCTATCATACGTGGTTAAGAGTGTATAACTCTCAAAGCTAGTCCAATAAAAGGCATCACCAACATGACTTAATTATTTTCCTACAAATACTGTTTAAATTATGCAATTGTGTTACAATGCCCTGCTTATGTCTAATACATGTGTTTTGTTTGATGCTTTCAGGGAATGGATATATTGAAGGCAAGGAACTGGAGAATTTCTTCGAGGAGCTGGAGATTGCCAGGAGAGGAGCTGGAATGGTAAGATGACTGAGTTATTTGAGATCCTCCAATCTTAGCCAACCCACGCAGGCACAGCCACTACCTCTATGAGGGAGCTGGGGTCTACTTGGAGTATAACACAAGATTATTAGGGCTTAGGTAGTCATATGAGGGTACCTGCTCATTTCAAGGGGAAGGATATGGAATAAAATCATCCACAGTTTGAAACCTCATGAAAAAGCTCTTTAAATGATGTGTTGGCCTCAGGTACAGGTTGCAGCAGTACAGATATCCATGACTAGCTCTGCCCTATATTAATTCAAAGCTGCCTCATTTTATGGAGTCTGTATTGTGGTGGACAGCACGACCGCGGTGAGAGATCTATGTGTAAATGTACACGGTATGCTGAAGCCAAACTGGCAGTGTGCTTCTGCACGCAAGAGAGCAAATGCTACGTTGAGCTAGATTGGGAAGAGAGTAAGGAGCAGGTCAAGGGAGGGGATTCTCCACCTGAATGAGGCCCTGGTTAGACTGTAGCTAAAGAACTGCATCCAGTTCTGATCACCCCAGTAATGGGAAAGTCAAGCAGGGGGGCACTAGGCTGATTTGTGACGTAGGAGGCAAGAGCTGCCAGGAGAGATGGGCCATACTCAGATTATTCTATGGTAATCTTTTGTTTTTTGCCCTGGCTTGTTTGCTATTGCACTGTAACAGCTTTTACACTTACATGATAATGTATTATGATTTGTATTCCTTTGTTATTGCCTTGTCAGTTTACCTGGCTTCTCAGAGTCTACCTGCCCAATACATCCTTCTGTACTCCCCTAGGTCATACCTGGAACTAGGCATTCAGCAGTCTAGTGTACTTACTGTGTTTAAAAATAAATAAATATTTAGCCTAGAGAAGAAAACTCTAAAACAAAACATTATCATGAAGGCAGCATAAGGGGAAACATTAGAAGCATTATTTCACACAGAAGGTGGTCATCATTTGGAATAGCCTATCAAGTAAGGTAGGCTAAGCTAGCACAGCTCCAGCTTTCAAAGTAAGACTAGACAGATTCCAGAGGGGGAATGGCATTAAAGGTTACATAGCATGTACAGACAGCTGGTGAGACCCCATCTGGAGTACTGCGTGCAGTTCTGGAGACCCAATCTCCGCAAAGACATAGACAGGATGGAAGCTGTCCAGAGTAGGGCAACTAAAATGGTGCAGGGTCTGCACCAGAAGACATATGAAGAGAGACTTAAGGAGCTTAATATGTATAGCCTCGAGGAAAGGGGGGACATGATAGAAACTTTCAAGTACCTCAAGAGAATCAACAAAGACCAAGAGGGCACAGCATCTTTCAAAAAAAGAGGTGTGCAAGAACAAGGGGGCACAATTTGAAGATAGAGGGGGGGCGGCTGAGAGGTAATTTGAGGAAGTATTTTTTCACAGAGGGGGTTGTGGATGCATGGAACGGCCTTCCGGAGGAGGTTATGAAGTCAAAAACAGTGGTGGAATTCAAGCATGCATGGGACAGTCATAAGGCAAATCTAGTGGGTGGGGGTAGGAAGAAGTAGGCTGCTGGTTAACTAGGATCTGCAGCTTATCCAGTAGGTAGGGAAATGGGCAGACTGGGTGGGCCAAGCGGTCCTTATCTGCCGTCAAATTCTATGTTTCTATGAGCAGGGGTAACACAGGACTAGGCAGATTTCTGAAGGAGAATGGCATTGAGGGTTACACAGCATGAGTAGAGGTAACACAGGACTAGACAGATTCCTGAGGGAGAATGGCATTGAGGGTTACACAGCATGAGTAGGGGTAACACAGGACTAGACAGATTCCTGAGGGAGAATGGCATTGAGGGTTACACAGCATGAGTAGGGGTAACACAGGACTAGACAGATTCCTGAGGGAGAATGGCATTGAGGGTTACACAGCATGAGTAGGGGTAACACAGGACTAGACAGATTCCTGAGGGAGAATGACATTGAGGGTTACACAGCATGAGTAGGGGTAACACAGGACTAGACAGATTCCTGAGGGAGAATGGCATTGAGGGTTACACAGCATGAGTAGGGGTAACACAGGACTAGACAGACTCCTGAGAGAGAATGGCATTGAGGGTTACACAGCATGAGTGGGGGTAACACAGGACTAGACAGATTCCTGAAGTAGAATGGCATCAAAAGTTACACGGTATGAGAAGGGGTAACACAGGACTAAATAGATTCCTAAGGGAGAATGACATTGATGGTTACACAGCATGAGTAGGGGTAACACAGGACTAGACAGATTCCTGAGGGAGAATGACATTGAAGGTTACACAGCATGAGTAGGGGTTACACAGGGCTAGACAGATTCCTGAGGGAGGATGACATGTTGCCCCCCCCTCCAAAAGTGGTGGGGCTTAACTTAAGTCATCTACCTGGGCACTGCTGTTGCCCTCCGCCTGGCCATGTTTCAGCCTTGTGTTCTGCCTTTGAGTCTGGGCTAATTCTCCAGCAAGGAGTATAAATCCATGTATAGAAATGTTGTATTCATAGTCCATGCGCAAGCGTGTGAGATGGTGCCATTGCGCTGTAGCTTTAAGAGGCATAGCCCTGTATATAGTGTGTATAGCCTGTGCTGAGTCAGAGTAAAATGGAGCTCGCAATCAGACGGGGAATGCTCCTTCAGGCTCCACTCTGCAGTCGCTTAGAAGTGCAGAGAGACCTCTCTCTCAGATACTGTAAATGTTTATTTCTGAAACTATACTTTGGTAGTTAAAAATGGACTTTGAAGTTGGACTGTTCACTTTCTGCCATCCGTCAGCCATGTTTGTTACTTTTACCCTGCCTTCTAGCCCATTGTAACTCAAAGGGTCGTAAAGGGGTCCTTCTGCTATGGCTGCTGGTAGAAATAGTGACGTGTGCTTGGCACCTATTTTAACTAATCGAAACACTAGGACTGTGATCGACAGCCTCAGTGTCCAGTCGGATGACAGGACTCTGTTTTCTTCGGTTAAGGAGGGACAGTTGAACTGCAGCAGTCCAGAGCGAGCTTCCAGAGAGTAAGGAAGCTCCATTTTTCGGCTCCCAGAAAAAAGTGGAGAGGCCTGCTTAAGTCTCCACAGCCTAGCAGCCTGTTTTGGGTTGTTTTGGAACTGCTGAAACTGCAGACGAATCTTTCAAGCTCCCCAGCCAAAAAGGAGCGTGGTTTTTGCCAAGACTGCCATTTCCACCTGAACTGCATCAGATCCTGTGAGGTGATCGCAAAGCTGAACTGCTGTAAAGGAAGAATCCTGCCTGACAGACTGCTGTTCAAAGTTAAAGCCTGTGGTCGTTGAGATTGTCTCCTGCCCAACTGCCTGAAGAGGTGGCTTGAAAATAAGTTTTTCCAGCTTACTGCCAGACTACAACTTGCCAGTTGGGTAAGCTGTGTACCAAACTGAAACTGCGTCAGAGAATTATCTGCCTATGCAGAGCCCACTTAAGGGGGTTCCAGAGCCTAATGCTGCATCCAGCTTCAAGCTGCCACTGTCTTCAAGCCAGATTGGGGAGTCAGCTACCACCACAGCATTTCAGCGTTGGTTTGCGGCCACCTTAGGGGGTATGCCCAGACGTGGGCATGAGCCGTGTCAGCCCTGGTCCCTGTATGTTGGTCCAGTTCCAGAAGGACAGAAAATTGTAGACTGCAGCTGAGAGTCAGTGGATCGAATCCTGTTCCAGGACAAATCAGCCTGACATCATTGCCAGCTTAAGAAGCCACGGCTTCATGAGTGACCTCAGGGCCTGTCCCTGCAACCAAGTTAAATTTGTTTTTGGCCAGCTGGTTATTTCTTTGCAAGTTGCTGTTTAGACTGTTGTGTAGGCCATCAGGCCTGGGAATTACAATTGCTTGTTGCTCAAAAGTTTCCGCCCCTGGTTCTGCAGAAAAGGTTAAAGAAATAAATCAAACTTTATTTGTTTAAGAGCCCCCACGCCAGCCAACCAGCTGCAATGTCAGCCAACAAGCTGCAATGCGCCAGTCCTGAAACTGCTGAAATCTGGTTACTCAGTGAATTTAACTGGGATTGTCCAGGGGGACAAAATATGTTTTCTGAATGTTCTGCCAAATCAAAATGCCATTTGCCTAGCCTTACTTTGCATTTCCCTTACCCTGCTGTTAATCCCCAAATAAATAAGGTTTATTGTTAAATGTTAACACCGTCCATGAGCATATTATTACCAAGCTCTAATTTATTGTGGATAGCCAAAAGGTGCACTGCTATTGCTGATAACTGTTCCTTGCAGGTACACAGGGTATGCCCCAGAAGTCAGAGCCCTGTGGGTAAGTGTGGTACCTGATGAGCATATTATTAGTATTACTGAAAGCAAGGTAGGTGTTTTATTGCAATCCATGCGTAGGACCACTGACTGGGGCAGTGGGTAGGTACAGCAGCCCAGAGGGTTGTACTAGCTTGTCATCAGACACACTTAAAAGGTACTCTGGGTGGAGGTACCGTGCAACTAGGGCTACTGTTGGTAATGAGCCCCTTCTGTCATCAAAACCAGAACCCAGGTCCCTCAGCCTGCATGGTGGGCAGCAGACAGGGGTAGTAGTCTGCTGGGACACGACATCCGGGTTACTGACATTAAGGGTTACATCACATGAACAAGGGTAACACAGGGCTAAACAGAGTCCTGAGGGAGAATGGCATTGATGGTTACACAGCATGAGTAGGGGTAACACAGGGCTAGACAGATTCCTGAGGGAAAATGGTATGAAGGGTTACACAGCATGAGTAGGGGTAACACAGGGCTAGACAGATTCCTGAGGGAGAATGGCATTGAGGGTTACACAGCATGAGTAGGGGTAACACAGGGCTAGACAGACTCCTGAGGGAGGATGGTATTAAGGGTTACACAGCATGAGTTGGGGTAACACAGGACTAGACAGATTCCTGACTGAGAATGGCATTGATGGTTATGCAGCATAAGTGTGGTAGCACAGGGCTGTATAGATTCCTGAGGGAGAATGGCATTGAGGGTTACACAGCAAGAGTAGGGGTAACACAGGAGTAGACAGATTCCTGAAGGAGAATGGTATTGAGGGTTACACAGCATGAGAGGGGGTAACATAGGAGTAGACAGATTCCTGAGGGAGGATGGCATTGAGGGTTACACAGCATGAGTAGGGGTAATGCAGGACTAGACAGATTCCTGAGGGAGAATTGCATTGAGGGTTACACAGCATGAGTAGGGGTAAGACAGGACTAGACAGACTCCTGAGGGAGAATGGCATTGAGGGTTACACAGCATGAGTAGGGGAAACACAGGACTAGACAGATTCCTGAGGGAGAATGACATTGAGGGTTACACAGCATGAGTTGGGGTAACACAGGACTAGACAGATTCCTGACTGAGAATGGCATTGATGGTTATGCAGCATAAGTGTGGTAGCACAGGGCTGTATAGATTCCTGAGGGAGAATAGCATTGAGGGTTACACAGCAAGAGTAGGGGTAACACAGGAGTAGACAGATTCCTGAGGAGAATGACATTGAGGGTTACAGAGCATGAGTAGAGGTAACACTGGGCTAGACAGATTCCTGTGGGAGAAAGGCATAGAAGGTTACCCAGCATGAGTAGGGGTAACACAGGGCTAGACAGATTCCCGAGGCTGAATGGCATGATATCCCACAAAAAGAGCAACTCGATTTGAGAGAGTCAATTTGGGCGAGCACAAAACAGCGAATGTGAAATTAGCTACTGTAAAATAAGAGTGCATGTTAAGGTCAGTGATTTATTTTCGGCAGTCGGGAGTTACAGGAGTTACTGTGTCCACTAGGTAGATGGTTTCCTGCAGTGCCAGATCTGGACTGGCCGCGTAGCATAGTGGTTTCAGTCACTGCTTCATTGGCTGGTCAGCCCTGGTTCAAGACTGGTTGCACGGTGTTTTCTTTTTCTTTCTTGACAGTCCACCCGCTCTCCGGACTTTGGTACCCTTGACCTCTTTGCCCCCCATGTGTGTCTCTGTCCCTGAGCACGGTGTCAGTACTGTCCCAACTTTCTCCTCCTCCCCAACATCTGTTTCCTTGGGGAGTATCCCTCTGTCCTCAGGTTGTCCCTCTCCCTGACTTGCTGCCCCCCCCAGTGGTAGATATATTGAGTAGGGGGGTTCAGTGGGCATAGCCCCCTGCAGAAAAAGTCACAGCAGTTGGTCACTGGTTTAGGGGCATGCTGTAGTGCTTCTCATGGTTTTGATTTTCGCTCTTATGTCTTCACAGTTTTTGTCAGCACTATTTTTTTTTGCCGATATCACAGAGAACCAATGGTACTGAGGGTTACACAGCATGAGTAGTGGTAACACAGGGCTTGACAGATTCCTGAGGTAGAATGGCATGGAGGGTTATGCAGCACAAGTAAGGGTAACGTAGGACTAGACAGATTCCTGAGGGAAAATGGCAGCGAGGGGTTACATAGCATGAGTGGGGGTAACGCAGAACTAGACAGATTCCTGAAGGGGAATGACATTGAATGTTACACAGCATGAGTAGGGGTAACACAGGACTAGACAGGTTCCTGAGGGAGAATGGCATTGAGGGTTACATAGCATGAGTAGGGGTAACACAGGATCAGACAGATTCCTGAGGGAGAAAGACATTGAGGGTTACACAGCATGAGTAGGGTAACACAGGACTAGACAGATTCCTAAGAAAGAATGGCATTGAGGGTTACACAGCATGAATAGGGGTAACACAGGACTAGACAGATTCCTGAGGGAGGATGGCATTGAGGGTTACATAGCATGAGTAGGGGTAACACAGGACTAGACAGATTCCTGAGGGAGGATGGCATTGAGGGTTACATAGCATGAGTAGGGGTAACACAGGACTAGACAGATTCCTGAGGGAGAATGGCATTGAGGGTTACACAGCATGAGTAGTGGTAACACAGGACTAGATAGATTCCTGAGAGAGGATGACATTGAGGGTTACATAGCATGAGTAGGGGTAACACAGGACTAGATAGATTCCTGAGAGAGGATAGCATTGAGGGTTACCCAGCATGAGTATAGGTAGCAACTTGTCTGATTCTGATACATCCAAAGGTATGAGCCCCCCTCTGAGTATTTTCTGGAACAGTCCCTTAACCTCTCTGCATCTAGATCACTGTTCCAAAGGTATGTGTCCCACTATGAGTACAGCACCACAGCATATACAGGGGGATACCCTTATCCTCTCTGCTCAGAAGGCACGAGTCCCACTCTGAGTTCTGCAACGAATGCAGGAGGACACCTGACTGTTATTCACTCCCTGTTGTGCCTTAACAGCTAATTAAGAGTCTACTTTTGCTCTCACAAAGAAAAGTGTGGCAGAATCTCTGTTGTGTAATAAAAATTGTTCTTCTTGTGCAGCCAGGTCATGGCGCAGGAACTGCTAGTCCCCTATGATGGCTTTAAACCATTGCAGGAAGGTATTGTCTCATCTTACAGACACGACACAGGAGAAAGTAAGGACCTTTACCACCACCCCCATATCCCCTGGCAGAAAGAATTTGTCATATGAGACCCTAGGGGCTTTCCCACCCTAGATGAAAGATGATAAGGTACTATTTACAGGCGTGACAGAAGCCTTAGGGACATAAACATATTTATGGGGTAGTTTAGACAGGGGAGCACATTCATTTTAATCACACTCAGCCTATGTAATTAGACTGCTTTCTTGCCAATGAGAGGAAAGGAATACTCCTATGACATATTTATGAATAATAGTCGATGTCTGTTTATGTTGGCTTGGTAGGAAGGCTGGAAAGGGATGGATTCTAGCTCCCAGCTGGGTCTAGAAGAAAAGATGACATGCCTTCTGTAAACTTGGCCTTCTGAGATAGTAGCCTGGCCATCTCAAATGGTAGATTGACCTTCACAGATAGTGGCGTGACCTACTTTGATAGTAGTTTGGCCTTCTCAGAGAGTACCTTGGCCTATTCTCTTAGCTTGGCCTTCTCAGATGGTAGCTTAGTATTCTCAGATAGTAGCTTGTTCTGCTTAGATAGTGGCCTGGCCTTCTCAAATGGTACCTTGGCATTCTTGGGTAGTAGCTTGGCCTACTCAGACAGTAGCTTGGCCTTCTCAGATTATAACTTGGCTGTCTCAGATGGTAGCTTGGCTTCCTCACTCAGTAGTTTGGCCTACTCAGATGGTAGCTTGGCCTTCTCAGTTAGTACCTTCACCTACTGAGATGGAAGCTTGACCTTCTCAGATAGTAACATGCCATCTCAGATGGTAGCCTGGCTTCCTCAGATAGTAGCTTGGCCTTCTCGGGTAGTAACATGTGACATTTATTTATTTCTTGATTAACTGGGTAAAACCCGAGAGCATACCTTCCCATTTTTATGTGTAGCCACCCCACCTCCCCGTATGTCTAGGGGCACCCGATATTACAAGAGGGAAGGGGGCCCTACTCCAAAGGAACCCAGACCAGAACATCAACAACCATGAAGAAATAAGATGGTTTTCTCTTACCATGGCCCGGGTCCTACTACAGATAAAATGGAAACTTCTACCTCTTGCGACTTCTTTGGAAACTCAGGATGGATACCGGAGACCTCTTCTTTTCTCTCTCCCTGGAAGTCCCCCACCAGCATCCCGGACCTGGAAGTACAAGTCTCAATTGGGCTGAAACTTTAAAACTCCCCCCAAAGAAGTCTGGTTAGAAATTAATTAAAGATTCAGCATTTCATCAGTCCTTTAAAACTTTAAAAGACACTCTCAAGAACTCAAAAAGAAAGCAACCAAACCAATTTATTGCTCCTGGAATCCCAATGATTTGCCAGGACCCAGAGATTCCCATTGCTTGCTTAAAAAACATGTTCGCCATCCAGTTCCATGGAGCACAACTATTCACAGAATTTAGGGGCACATACACTGGTAGACAAGATGTCTTAGGCAGCATTCCACTTCAGGCAGCTGATGAAACCTTGGATGATATACCCAAAACCTCCCCAGAACTGCACCGGGCCCTCAGAACCAAACCTACCCTTTGGCACTGATAAGTTCGTCACTGACTTATCCCTTTCCTTTTCTCTTTCCCTGGTCAGTCTCTAGCCTTGTGGAGAAGCGAGCTTCTTCTCCCACCTGGTCCCTTGCCACAGGATCACAGAAATTTACCCTCCCTAACCAGTTCTTTGATCATTTTTTTTTCTTTAACTGAATTCTCACCTTGGCATAGACGCCTAACCGCCAGTTTCCTTTCTCTGGCTACGGGGGGGGGGGGATCTCAGAAATGCTTCTAACTTGCAGCCCTTTTCAGCCATCACTGCTGTGCTTAATTTAAGCTTACCAGGTCCAGAGAGCTTTCCAAGGCCTGTCCTTTGACTTGCGGCCCGCCCAAGCAGCTTGTGCATGGGGCCCCAGGATCTGCCTTTCCAAGCAGGCCCCTTAAACCAGGTGGGAAACCTCTGGCACCCCCTTACACAGGCCTGGACCACCCTGCCATGCAGGGAAAATGAGAGGGGAGCTGCCCACCACCTCTCCTCTGAAGGAATCCTGCCACAAAACCTCCAGCCCTGGTGGTTCAAACCTACTTCCTACGGGCCTGGGACCCAACCAAACTATCACCTTGGGCACTCTCACTACCTCTTTTCCCACTGGAGCCCCATTTACCCCTCTCGATGCTGGCAGCACCCATTACCAGTGCCACATCACTGGAAATCATGGCTCTATCTTACACTTACCGGGGGGGAATCCCCCCCTCAAATCAGGCCCCACCCAAACCGATGAGCTCCTCCCTGCCTGCCTGTCCTGCCATCTCCTAGCCAGCCTCCTATCTCCCCCAGAACCACCCACACTGACTCATTTTATGGACTATGAGACTGCACCTACACAGCCCAGAACTGTGCCTTCCCCCAAAATACCTATCAAACCCTTAAACCAGGGGGAGAGGCACTAAAGCAGGGTCCCTATAAGTAAGTGTAAGTCCCTCTCAAAGAGAGAGGGCTTACATAAGGGTGAATTGGACACAGAGGACATAGCAATAACATGCAACAACAAACAAAAGTCATGTATAACAGTTACAGCAGATAGACTCTAACATGTATTTCTTCCTTAGAAGTTTAAAATGGAAAGAGGACCAGGCACCAGTAATATTAGGGGGTAACATATTCCAAAGTTTTATAGTCTTATGTCTAAAAGTTTGTTAACCTGCCACAGTTCACCTGCACAGAGTCACTAATGTCAGACATTCTGTGGAGTGAGTCCTGCACTCAGGGGTCCCAACCTTTATGGGTTTTTCCCCCCTCCTTTTCTGGGGAGGCTCTGTCTGTGGTCCAACCTTCCCAACCCAGTCTCCCAATTTCTTGTGGACTTATTGTCATACCTTGTTTTGCCACCCCCCTGTGGCTTACCCCCCTGTGGTTGGCAGGTCCCCTTCTCACCCACTGTGTACAGGATGCAGTTCCTGGTGTGGGCCATGTCGCTAGTTCAGGGCCGGCGAGGGGTCGGACCTTTATTCGGACTCTCCAGCATTTTCGCTGTTTTTCTCTCTCCTGGATATGGACGTAAGGGCGGCACAAGCTCAGGCGTGCCTAGCATGCTGAGTGCATCGTCATCGGCGTTCTCCCTCCCTTTGAGACGCTAAAGGCACACCACTACCTATGGTCACCCAGGTGGCAGTAGAGCACCAGAACTGGCTGCCTTCCAATGACCCAGGTTCAGAGCGTGAACCAGGGTCGCTGGTATTGTAGACAGTAGCTCTACCGCTCACTGATGGGCTTGTGTTGGTCTCTACATTTAAATACATTTTCTTAGAGACTCAAAATGGTCATCATAGAGATTATGCCGCAGGTTGTCAACATACATAGTTTATGATTTTCAAATGTCACCACCCTAAACTTAAGTACTAATCACAGTGATGCATCCTGCGATCTCCGCCCAAGACAAACCGGCAGACACTGTTACAAAGAATTTCAACCTTTTTCAGTACTGTGTCAGGTGAATTATAAATAGTAATGCCATTGTCAACTAGGGACATCATTAAGCTTTGAGCAGATACTTTCCTGGATTCTGTTTTTTTGAAACTCATGTTTATTGAGTAGATTATATAGCACATACAGGAGATAACAAGTTAGAATAGAGTAAGTCACGGTAAACACAATTAGATTGACAATCTCCTGATTTATTTATTTAAGCGTTTTACCAGGAAGGCATACTGAGCAGAGTACTGCTCGATTACAGATGCGTCCTGGGGAAGGGGAGGGAAGAACATAGGAAAACAGTTTACACAGTATAGACAAGAAAATACATAGTGGGAGAAATATTAACATTAGGATCTGGTTAAATGTCAGTAGTAGCTTGAGAGAGACAAATTGGTAACCACAGTACATATGGTATGAGAAAGCACTTGAAGTCAGGATTGACAAGTGAACACATTAGGCGCTTTTACACATAGGTTTTTAAAACAGAATCAGTGTTACCTGTGTGGCGCCGTTGTACTCTGTTGCATTCAGGTTCCTTTCTACACACTGCGAGTATTCCGGCAACATTTGTCTCCATTTGTTTCGGCTCCCCAAGAATTTTGCTCTACAAATGCTGTTTTCTGCCTTTGTACCGGAATGACTGTTTTACACAGCACGACAAAATGGTACACAACGGTGCAAACCGCAATAAGCAGAGATTGTGGTTTGGACGAACGTTCACCTAGGGACCAAAACAAATGCAATTTACACACAAAGGATGTAATGGAATACTGTTTCCGTAACAGTTATTCCGTTACATAAACCTGTGTGTAAAAGCGCCTATTGTGGAAGATCACTAACATTTGGTTCAGAAACCACTACATACAGGATTGAGTGTGGCAGTTGGTAGCACAGTTACATACAGCAAGTGTATAACAAAATTAAGTTTTCAGCCATACGAGATACAGTATAAGGTGAGTGGACAATAGTTAGATACTGATGAATTACAAATTTGCTAAGTGCCAACATTCCCAGAGAGTCGCCTAGTAGTTGGTAGGCTCCCAGACACAAGCACAGGCAGGAATGAAATGATCTTGGAGCATGGAGTTTAGGTGCGACAGGGAGGTGAAGCAACGAATGTTAGCTGGGAGGGAGTTCCATTGCGAGGGAATGCAGTAGCTGAACCCTGATTGCCCTGTGGAGGTAGACCGGTATGGGACAGCTAGGGACCTGGAGTCTGAGTTTCTGAGTGTGTATGATTGGGCGCTAGGGTTTGTTAAGATGCTGGAGAGGTAGGAAGGGAGACGCTGAGACCAATGCTAGGCCATAATTTTCGCGCAGTGAGTTAGCCTGTGATAGTCAAGTGAGGTGAGGTTCATTGCTTGATATAGGGCACAGTGGTGTGTGGAGTAGGGGCTATTTAGGGTGAAGTGGCAAAAAGAGTGGAAGAGAAGGTCCAGCCTAGCTAATGTGATCTTTGGGCCGGCACTGTAGACTATGTCCCCATAGTCGGGGACTGGGAGGATCATTTTATTTACAATGTCCTTCCTGGCTGGAAGGGGTATGTTGTCACGATTCCAGTAAAGTGCACCAAGCCTTGGGTTCAGCTGCTTAAATAAGGAGTCAATATGTGCGGAAAAGTTGAGGTGCTGGTCAAGCCAGACACCAAGGTATCTGAAGGTGGTGCAGGACTCCAGTGGGGACCCTTCCAGGGTATGAAAAACTAATGGTGAAGGGAGCCTAGAAATTTTCTACCTTGTCCCAAAGGTTAAGGAGACTGTTTTGCTAGCATTTAGGAGATTATTTGAGAGGAGCCAGTGCTGGACTGTGATGAAGTCATGCTGAAGTCTGGACGCAACTTCAGAGGGCGAGGGGCCGGATCCGTATAGCACCGTATCGTCTGCGTACATATGGATGGCAGAGTGTGTGCAGGTGGAGGGCAGATCATTTAGAAAGACTGAGAATAGGAGGGGGCCTAGGACAGATCCTTGAGGCACTCCAGACGTGATTGGAAGGGGGTCCAACATGGACGTTCTGATACGGGAAGCTTGGGATCTACCAGTGAGGTAGGAGTGGAACCAAGATGTGGCCCAGCCAGATAGGCCAGCCTTGGCAAGTTTTGTCAGGAGAAGAGAGTGAGTCACCGTATCAAAAGCCTTTGCCAGGTCGATAAAGATGGCGACAGTGATGTGGCCAGCATCCATCCCTGAGAGGATGGAGTTGGTAATCCTAAGAAGGGAGGTGGCAGTGGAGTGGAATTTCCTAAAGCCAGACTGGTAGGGAAAAGAAGGAAGAGAGTCCAGATAGGTGGATAGGTGAGAGAGAACCAGGCATTCTTGTATCTTGTGAGGAGGGTCAGTAGGGAGATGGGCGGTGGTTGCTTGGGTTTGAGGCATCACCACACTTTGGAAGTGGGATTCGGTGGCATGTTTCCACTCCAGTGGGGACTTCTACTAGAATGAATGATAAGTTAAATAGGGTGGCTAGGGGTTGAGCTATGGCAGGGGCCGACAGGTGGAGCATTTTGGAGTCCAACCCCGTGGGACATTTTCCCTTTTCAGGGTTAAGGGCAACCAGTGCGTTGTATACCTCATCAGGGGTGACTTGCAGGAAGGAGAAAGGCTGAGCTGTAGTGCCACAAGATGTGATGTGTCCATAAAGTAAGGGATCATTTAAAAGGATTAAAAAATATTAATAAAACAGTCTGTGAACACAAACTAATTGGTGCACCGAGGAAGTGCAAAGTTCACAGACCTGCCTTCCAAAGCCCAATAACTGTAATGGTAATTAAGAAAGAGTCAGTAGCAGTCAAGTCAAGGGTATAGGTGTAGATGAGCAGCAAGGAGTGAGAAAGCCTTTCAGGGAAAGAATTAAAAAATGTCATTACCCAGAACAACGCTCCCTCAGGTCTGTAACGATGGAAAAATCCATCTTAGATTATAACCATGGGTGACAGTGTGGAGGCTAGAGGCTATAACCCACACACTATGCCAGTGCTAAACAGAAGACTCAAACTGGTGCCAGGGTTGCCAAAGTTCCAAAAAGTGTGGCAGTCTAAGTCTGAGCACTGCTGGGATGTGCGCCATGATTCAATCTCTGAGACGTTCTGCTTCCATTGGGCAGGCTTGGGAGATTGACGGGTAAGCCAATTGACTGTTAGACATTTGAGTGCAGCAACCCATCGAATTTTACATTCCTGGATTCTGTTGTCAAACAACCACCTGCTCTATATTAGGAATCCAGTCAATTATACCCAGTTTTAGTTAACTTTTCAATATGAACAGTAAAAGTTAAACAATTATCCAATGTGATTCCCAAGTATTTAAAACTCAAAACCCTTTCTTTAATGGATTGATCCAGTGTCCTGATCTCCAGCCCATAGAATCCATGTCTTTTTTGCTTTGACTGGCAAACAACAAATACTGTGTTTTCCTTTATTTAAAACAACTTATTAGACATCAGCCAAGAATGCAGTCTTGGTAGCCAATTGGCACTGTGGAAAGGCTAGCACTCACAATGCCAACGACCCAGTTTCAGGAACAATCCTGAGTGGCCTGCTGTGGGGAGGATCAAATTCTCCAGGGAAGGAAAGTACTGTTCTCCCCTGCAATACTGCCACCTAGGTGACTACAGGTGGCAGTGCAGCTGGAGGACTGTCAGGAGGAAGGGACTTCACAGACACTGGAGTATTGTTATGCATAGTGTGCGCACAGACCCTCAACATCCTAGCCTGCGAAATCCCACAACGGTGAGGAAGAAATAGGAAAAGGCCCTAACACTTGAGATGAAGGACCCTGGTACATCTGGGACTGGCCCTGTCTGCCGAGCACCTCTTGATGAAACATTAAGTTTGGGGTTATACACCCCCTCCACCCCGTTCCTTCCTGGGGGCAACCTCCAGCACAGTGGATGGAGGTGCTTTGGATCAGGTAGGGATACCAATTGGATATGTGCCTTGGGAGCTTTGGAGGGCATCAGGGGTTACAGAACAGGAGTCGAGGCATCCAAAGAAAGTTAAAAGAAGAATGCACTCTCAAAAAGTCCTGTTGAATATAGTTCATTAGACAAGGCTGATCCATGCCCTTGGAGAGCATAGAAACATAGTCTTTGATGGCAGATAAGCACCGCTTGGCCCACCTAGCCTGCCCATTTCCCTACCTACTGGATAAGCTGCAGATCCTAATAAATCAAAAGCCTATTTCTTCCTACCCCCCACAAGAATTACCTTATGTCTGTCCCATGCATTCTTAAATTCTCCCACAGTTTTAGACACCACAACCTCCTCAGTAAGGCTGTTCCATGCACCCACCACCCTCTCTGTGAAAAAATACTTCCTCACATTGCCCCTGAGCTGTCCCCCCTCTATCTTCAAATTGTGTCCCCTTGTTCTTGCACATCTCTTTTTCTGAAAGATGCTACCCTCTTGGACTTTGTTGATTCCACTGAGGTACTTAAAAGTTTCTATCATGTCCCCTCTCCCTCCTTTCCTCAAGGGTATACATATTAAGCTCCTTTAGTCTCTCCTCGTACGGCTTCTCTTGCAGACCCTGCACCATTTTAGTTGCCCTCCTCTGGACTGCCTCCATCCTGTCTATGTCCTTGCGGAGATGGGGTCTCCAGAACTGGATGCAGTACTCCAGATGGGGTCTCACCAACTGTCTGTACAGGGGGATAACAACTTCCTATTTTCTGCTGATGATGCCTCGCCCTATACATCCCAGTATTCCCCCAGCCCTCCCTACTGCCTTCTCACATTGCTTGCCAACCTTAAGGTCATCTGATATGATTACCCCCAGGTCCCTTTCCATTTTTATTGTTGTTACTACCTCCCCCCCATTGTGTACTATTCTCCTGGGTTTTTGTTTCCCAGGTGCATTACTTTGCACTTCTTTGCATTGAATCCAAGCTGCCATACTTCTGACCATTCCTCCAACCTTGCCAAGTCCCTTTTCATCCTTTTCACGCCTCTTTGTGTAACAACTCTGTTGCAGATCTTTGTGTCATCTGCAAAGAGGCATACTTTTCCTTCCAGTCCCTCTGCAATGCCACTTATAAAGACATTAAAAAGGACTGGACCCAGAACTGAACCCTGCGGTACCCCACTAGTAACCCCCCTTTCTTCAGTGTGGACTCCATTTACTATTACCTTCTGTGTCCTGTTGTCCAGCCAGTGTTTTACCCAGGCTACCACCCTGGGACCTACTCCCAGGCTGGCCAATTTGTTTATTACTCTTTTTTGTGGGACTGTGTCAAATGCCTTGCTAAAGTGTAGGTAGACCATGTCCACAGCCCCTCCCTGGTCTACTGCTTTGGTCACCCAGTCAAATAAATTGATTAGATTCATCTGACATGACCTTCCCGTTGTGAACCCATGCTGCCTTGGGTCCTGTGCCCCACTGGCCTCTAGGTACTCAACAATTCTTTCCTTCAGAAGTGATTCCATCCCTTTCCCTACCACAGAGGTCAAACTGACAGGTCTGTAGTTTTCTGCCTCTGTCTTGCTCCCACTTTTGTGAAGGGGAATCACATCCGTCCTCCTCCAGTCAATATCATCCTTGAACTACAATATTTCACAATCTCTGGCCATTCACATATAAACTAAATAATGGAGGGCCCAAAATCAAGCTTCGTAGGACACCGATATCTTGATTAGTAAACTGAGAATACATTGAATGACCACACTGTTTCCTGTCTGTAAGATAATCAACCAACCTGCCAATCACATTTTGGGAAAACAAAGGCATCTTAGTTTAGACAACAGGCAACCATCGTTAACCAGGTCAAGTGGTATGGCCTTCTCATATGGCAGCTTGTCCTTCTCAGGTAGTAGCTTCCCCTACTCAGACAGTAGATTGGACTTCTCAGATAGTGGCTTGGCTTTCTCAGATGGTAGTGTGGATTTCTCAGATAGTAGCTGGGTATTTTCAGATACTAGCTTGGCCTTGTCAGATGGTAGCTTGGCCTACTCCAATAGTAGCTTGGCTTTCTTAAATAGTAGCTTGGTCTTCTCAGATAGTAACTTGATCTTCTTAGATGCAAGATAGGCCTTCTCAGATCTCAGCTTGTCTTTTTCTGATGGTATCTTGGCCTTCTCAGTAGCTTTACCTTCTCAAACAGTATCTAAGCCTACTCAGTTAGTACCCGGACCTTCTCAGGTAGCATATTGGCCTTTTCAGACAGTAACTTGGACTTTTCGGATGGTAGCTTGGCCTTATCATATAGTAGCTTGGCTTTCTCACATAGTAGCTCAGCCTATTCAGACAGTAGCTGGGCCTTCTCATATGGCAGAGTGGCCTTCTTAGATAGTAGTTTGACTTTCTTAGATAGTAGTTTAGCCTTCTCAGATAGTAGCTGGGTCTTCTCATGTAGTAGCTTGGCCTTCTCAGATGGTAGATTGGTTTTCTCAGATAATAGCATTGCCTTCTCTGATAGTAGCTTGGCATTCTCTGATCATAACTTGGCCTTTTCAAGTGGCTTGGCCTTCTTGGATGGTAGCATGGCCTTCTCTGATAGAAACTTGACTTTCTCAGATGGTAGCTTGGCTTTCTCTGATCATAGCTTGGCCTTCTCAGATGGCTTGGCTGGACTTTTCAGATGGTAACTTGGCCTTCTCAAATAAAAGATTGGCTTTCTCAGATGGTAGCCTGGCTTTCTCAGATAGTGGCTGGGTCTTCTCAGATGGTAACTTGTCCTTTTAAATGGCTTGACTTTCTCAAATGGTAGATTGACCTTCTCAGATGGTAACTAAATCTTCTTATATAGTAGCTTGACCATCTCAGATAGCGGCTTGTCCTTCTCAGATAGTTGCTAGGCCTTTACAGTTAGTATAAGGGCCTTCTCAGACAGTGAGTAGCTTGGCCTTTTCAAATGGCTTGACCTTCTCAGCTGGTAGGTTGGCCTTCTCAGACAGTAGCTTGACCTTCTTAGATGGTAGCTTGACCTTCTCAGATGAACACTTGGCCTTTTCACTTGGTAGTATGGTCTTCTCAGATATTAGCTTAGCCTTCTCAGATAGTAGGTTGACCTTCTCAGATGGCAGCCTGGTCTTCTCAGATGGTACCTTAACCTTCTAAGATGGTTACGTGGCCTTTTTTAGATGGTAGACTGGCCTTCTCATATAGTATCTTGGCCTTCTCAGATAGCAGAATGGGCTTATCAGATGATCACTTGACCTGTTCAGATGGTAGCATGACCTTCTTAGTTGGTAGCTTGGCTTTCTCAGATTGTAGCTCAGCCTCCTCAAATAGTAGCTTGATCTTCTCAGATGGTAACTAGACCTTCTCAGATAGTAGCTTGGACTCCTCAAATGGTAGCTTGTCTTTCTCAGATGGTAGCCTGGCCTTCTAAGATGGTAGCCTGGTCTCTGGGGCTGCTTTTCTTCAGCTGACTGGAACTGGGATGAGCAGAGTTGAAACAAACAGTAGGATTCACATAAACTGGAGAAAATTATCCTGTTGAACTAGGCATGGAGATGTGCACCAGCAACCTTGATGTTAAAGCAGGAGTCTCAACACCTTGACACTAAAACCAGGAATACCCTGAAGTTTGGTACAGGAAATCAGTTATGCAGCAGCCTAGAAACAAGGGGCAAAGCAACTCACTGACACAGAGGCCCTAATGTCACTAGCCACATTACACTTACTAGGTCACGGTTACTGATGACCTGATGCCTAGGTGACCACGAACAATGTTACAGTTGCTTTGTGACACTGTCATGTGACATTCAGTCCAGCATCAGTGCTGACCTCACAGTTGTTTTACCCACAATTCTTTTTCAGTCAGCGTTGGGGAAACCAGAGGCATTGGCCATCTGTACCACAGCCTTGCTTAAGACAGTGGTTCATAGCAAGATGTACAGTGGCACCAGCCAGGATGCAGTGCAGTACCCTGCAGTATTAATGCAAAATGCTGCAGGGAACAGTGTCATTCAATGGCAATTAAGCCCTTTTGTCATGCAGCATTTTGTGACATGTCACTTACTTCAAGGTACTGTGATGCATTCTTACTGGCACTGCTATAGCTATATATAGCCTACCTGTAAGTGGCACCAGTCTGGAGATATCTATTGCTATGTCTGCCCTAATCTTAGTTGAGACAGCAGCCATTTAATGGGACCTTAAACCAGCAATATTTGTTAGTGACCATATCAATTTTTTCAGCAATGTTTGTCTGGCAAAAATTTCAAGATTCCCAATTTTCTTTTTGTTTGCTTTCATTACTGAACCAAGATACTGGATTTTTAAGTTATTAAAAGTTTGTACTCCGGTGCCATGCTCACTATGGAAACAATTACTACCATCAGAAACATGTGGCAGCACCATCCTAATAAGTCTGCAGTGTATATATCTAATATGTACATTCAATACGCAGCCTCAGTGGAAGAGATTTTTTTTTTTTTAATTGGGAGCACTGGCCATCTTTATTGACGTGAGTTATTAATTAAAAAATTAGCTATAAAAATTGTTCTAGCAATATCTGAGAAAACTGAAAATGAATTGAGCATGAATCATGCAGTGTCAGAAAAAAATTTTTTGCCCAAAAACTATATGATGAAATTTTTAGCCGACTAACAAATACTGCTGCTTTAATTAAGAAAAGTGATATCAAGTGCTATCATTGTTGGGATAACAGATCTCCCAGCCATGACATCATTTGCTGCCTTAAGATTCCATGACATGGCTGCTGCCTAGAGTCAGTAGACGGCAAACTTTGTAATGGATGTCTCTACAGTGCTGCCACCTGCAGGTCAGCCTAATATCCTTTTGAAAGGGTTATTCATGTACTTTTACCCTATCGAGGAGGCTGCTCATGAACTGACCCCTCTAACAAGGAGCTCTTCACCAACTCTGGCCTCACTCCCCCTCAGTCTTATCCCTGCTTATCATTAGCTTTATTTATTTATTTAAAAGTTTTACCAGGAAGGCATACTGACCAGAGTACTGCTCGATTCCAGATGCATCCTGGGGGTAGAGGATAATGGAAAAATACATCAAAACAGTATGACAGAAAGGCAATCACGTAGCTAATTAGAACATGCATACACAATACAGCAGTAGGTAATTTATACATATAACCACTTGGTAGAATGGACACTCCAGCAGTTGATGAAGGAAATGGCCTACAATTACAATGGGAGGTAGCTGTGCTAGACGGGCATAAAAATATTAGAATTTATTTAGAATGTGTTGCTGGGAATGGCACACATAGCTGAATCTCATTTCCAGCTGTGACTCGGGAGCTCAGGGTCAGGGTCCCACAGTATGCTAATGGTGGTTGCGGGATTCAAACCCAGGTCTGCTGTGCCTTGAGGTTACAGCTTGGTGCTCAGACCTCTACACAGCCATTCTTGTGCAGGCATACGAAATACACACCCAGGAAGGTGTTTTATAAACTCCAAGCATACGCTTTTCTGTGCCCACGTAACAGAAGAGATGTTTTTAATAAAACAGCGGCACTTGTCAGCAAAACTTGTCATCATATAATTTTTTTTACCAGTAATGTATTACAGGCAAAAGCATCAACATGTCCATTTTTATTTTCATTTGATTTCCTTCCTGAACAGAGAAATGTGGTTTTAAAGTTTTTAAAAGTTGATGTTCTCTTGCCACGCCGCCAAGAAAAATGTAAATATCTTGACATGGTGATGTGCTGTTCGCCATCAGAAGCTTGTGCAAGCTCCATTCTGATACATCCGGAGTACGACCCTAGTTAGTACAGTCAAACAATAACTTCAACAAAACAGATTTCCTAAAAATGTGCTGGGGGTGGCTGTATTAATTAACTTGTCATTTATTAAAAAAACAGTAATAAAAGCTTTTAAAAAAACTATCTTAAGGAATTAGAAATACACTGCTGATGAATCTATGAATGCCAGAAATACATTTTTTTTTTTAAGTTTTAAATTGTTTGCCAGCTCAGAAACACTGCTGCTATAATTATTCGTAGGGCATTTGCTCATGCTTAATGATGCGTGAGAACTGTGTTATCGTCTGTGGCCCTACCCACACCTGCCCTGGCAAAGGGAGAGTGACAGTGTGATGGTTCCGCATGCAGAGCAGGGGTCTAAAAAATAGTCTCCATCTAGGAAAGGATGCAGGATTCTCGCATAGTAGCAGTCACTGCTCTTCTCATTAGGCCCTGCTCTACTCAACTAATGCAGTCATGTCAGAGGCGCTTGACACAGTGGGGAAAATGAACAACCTCTGGAGAGTACCCCCACCACTGAGGGCATTTGATCACATCTCGTCCTTTGTCCAAATGAGACAAGACTAAAAATACGGATAGTACTGAAGCGGGACTGTGAACCACTCATCCTCACTCCCCCCAGTTGGCCACTTCTATTTGGAAAGCCTGTTTGGGACAATCTGTTTCATGTCATCTAATATCACAGTGCCACCATCCCCTGGCCAAGCATAGGTAAATTCCAAATACATGACTGATACACAACAGTGTGAGAAGTTATGTTTGTGGTACCAGCATGCCCAAGGCGGATCAGGGTGAGAAGTTATGTTTGTGGTACCAGCATGCCCCCAGGCGCCTCAGGGTGGGAAGCTATGTTTGTGGTGCCTGCATGCCCTCAGGCGACTCAGGGTGGGAAGTTCTGTCTGTGGTGCCTGCATGCCCCCAGGTAGCTCAGGGTGGCAAGTTATGTTTGTGGTGCCTGCATGCCCTCAGGCAACTCAGGGTGGGAAGTTATGTCTGTGGTGCCTGCATGCCCACAGGCAGCTCAGAGTGGGAAATTATGTTTGTAGTGCCTGCATGCCCTCAGGTGACTCAGGGTGGGAAGTTCTGTCTGTGGTGCCTGCATGCCCCCAGGTAGCTCAGGGTGGGAAGTTATGTTTGTGGTGCCTGCATGCCCTCAGGCGACTCAGGGTGGGAAGTTATGTCTGTGGTGCCTGCATGCCCCCAGGCAGCTCAGGGTGGGAAGTTATGTTTGTGGTGCCTGCATGCCCTCAGGCGACTCAGGGTGGGAAGTTATGTCTGTGGTGCCTGCATGCCCCCAGGCAGCTCAGGGTGGGAAGTTATGTCTGTGGTGCCTGCATGCCCCCAGGCAGCTCAGGGTGGGAAGTTATGTCTGTGGTGCCTGCATGCCCCCAGGCAGCTCAGGGTGGGAAGTTATGTCTGTGGTGCCTGCATGCCCCCAGGCAGCTCAGAGTGGGAAGTAATATTTGTGGTGCCTGCATGCCCTCAGGCAGCTCAGGGTGGGAAGTTATGTCTGTGGTGCCTGCATGCCCCCAGGCAGCTCAGAGTGGGAAATTATGTTTGTGGTGCTTGCATGCCCCCCAGGCAGCTCAGGGTGGGAAGTTATGTTTGTGGTGCCTGCATGCTCCCAGGCTAAAGCTACCAACTTTCTGAGGTCTAAAACTGGGAAAGTTCATCCTGATCGTGACCCCCCCACCACCACCATGTCACTTCCATGGACACCGGCGCAGTCAACGCTGCACACAATCAGTTAAATTTTGCTGCTTGCTCTGGCCATGCCACCCCTCAGTAACTCCAGTAGCAAACATTCAGATCAAAACAATACATCATTCTGTTGCAGCAAGTTGCAAACCATGATGTACAGAAAGTTCATTAGAAGCAAACCTGCATTAAGTTGTGATCAGACATTCGAGCTGCATGTATTGCTCCTCCTGACGCTCCCATCCAACCCACTTACACTCACCTCATTTGCTGAGCAAACTTCACTTCAGTGACTCCCACCACCACACCAGATTGTTTTCACACACTTCCCTACAGCTGATCAAGTTCAGGGACCTTAGTTCACTGCAGCCGGTCTCTTCTTTGTTTGGAGTCCCTCTAAGCTGCTGGCAGGCAGACGTCCACATGTGTTTGTTTGCACTACTACCTGTTCTAATCTAACAGGAAGGAACATGCTTTACTGTGCTCCCACTGACTTGCTTGCAGTGCAACACAGGCTCAGGGATCGAAGTTGCAAACTGCTGTCCAGCCCGAGCAGTGCCACAGTGGTGCTGAAATAACTGTCACTCATGGATTAGCAGTCAGCAAAAAAAAAGGGGGGACAAAACTGGGACAAGTAAGCAAAAACTGGGACAAAAGTGACATTTTACAAAACTTGTGGGGACACTGGGACATGCTGCCTAAATAGGGACTGTACTGGGAAAATAGGGACAGTTGGTAGCTTTATCCCAGGCAGCTCAGAGTGGGAAGTTATGTTTGTGGTGCCTGCATGCCCCCAGGTGGCTCACGGTGGGAAGTTATGTTTGTGGTGCCTGCATGCCCCCCAGGTGGCTCAGGGTGGGAAGTTATGTTTGTGGTGCCTGCATGCCCCCCAGGTGGTTCAGGGTGGGAAGTTTTATTTGTGGTGCCTGCATGCCCCCAGGTGGCTCAGGGTGGGAAGTTATGTTTGTGGTGCCTGCATGCCCCCAGGTGGCTCAGGGTGGGAAGTTATGTTTGTGGTGCCTGCATGCCCTCAGGCGGCTCAGGGTGGGAAGTTATGTTTGTGGTGCCTGTATGCCCCCCAGGTGGTTCAGGGTGGGAAGTTATGTTTGTGGTGCCTGCATGCCCCCAGGCGGCTCACGGTGGGAAGTTATGTTTGTGGTGCCTGCATGCCCCCCAGGTGGTTCAGGGTGGGAAGTTATATTTGTGGTGCCTGCATGCCCCCAGGTGGCTCAGGGTGGGAAGTTATGTTTGTGGTGCCTGCATGCCCCCAGGTGGCTCAGGGTGGGAAGTTATGTTTGTGGTGCCTGCATGCCCCCAGGCGGCTCAGGGTGGGAAGTTATGTTTGTGGTGCCTGCATGCCCCCAGGTGGCTCAGGGTGGGAAGTTATGTTTGTGCTGCCTGCATGCCCCCAGGTGTTTAAGGGTGGGAAGTTATATTTGTGGTGCCTGCATGCCCCTGAGTGGGTGGCAAGGCATGATGAAATGTTGACTGCCTTCAGCCACATGGCAATACAGTTACTACAGCATAATCACATGCCTTGGAGTGCTGGTTGCTGTTCTTATGAAATGATTCAGAAAGTCACAAAATCTCAGCCAGCATATCAACAACTGGCTCTGCTGCAACACTGCCACCTTGGTGACCACAGGTCGCAAGCACAGTTGTGAGCAACTATTGGGAGGGCGGACACTGGCAATTGCTGCAGAATGCTTGCTGACATGCATGCATGCATGCACGTGTGACCTTTGCCGCTAGCATCCTAATGGATGAGGCCACAACAGGGTAAAAACCTGGGCCGGCAGGATAACATCAGCCCACCACAGGTACCTCCTTCCATCGAACTAAGACTGTGGCAGCAGTTGGGGGAGCCCCACCCCATCACATGGGGAGAACGGTGGGGAATCAGTAGTTGAAGGGTGAGTTTGGAAGAAGTCAGGTGAGGGAGCTGTGGAGGTCGGCAGAAGGGGGCTTGACCAGAGAGTCAGGGAGAGAACGAGAATGATGACAAAAAAAGTCCCAATTTCTGCAAAGAAAAGATATTTTAAAGGCAACCAGCAAGGGTATATGGGAGGGCTACATGTCAGTTTATCCCTGTCAATCCACTCCATGGCAACTCGCTCTATACGATTAGCTTTGGTGTCAATTGGCTCCCTGTACAACTTGTTCCCTGACAATTCGCCCCCAGCGTAAATTGTGTAAAATAAACTCCAGGTGGGTGCAATTCAGGAACAAATTGTGCAGAGACCAATGTTACTGAAGCTAATAGTCCAGTGTGAGTTTTAGTGGGCTGGACAATTACTGGGATGTAATTGATGTCTATCCATACGGGAGTAGGCTGTCCCACAAACATCATTAGCCCTGGCTGGCCAGGTCACCAAATGTTGTAGTAGCACTGTTTTAAACACTACCCTCGAATATCAATTTATTGTTGCAGCATTTCAGAAAATACAGTGCAAACACGGCCCCATGTGGAACCTGTTCGAGTGACAGCAAGGAATTGTGGAAAAACACACAGAAATAGTGGCATGGATGTCGCCACTGCTGTACCTGAGACAGCAGTACAAGCGTATTACTTTACCATTTTAACGGCGTCACCGGAGTCGCTGTCAGTGTAATACAAAGATAAAAATCCCTTTTGAAGGTATTAAAGGGCTAAAGATTCCAGCTATCTTGTGAAATAGTACCTACTAGTACCTCCTTTCCAGCAAGCAATAGCTATTTTTTAAATTGTGTTTATTCTCTTTCATTGCTAGTGGGGACTTACCCTTTATTTGCCCACAATCCCCACCCCCTGCTCCCAGCATCCCCCAAGCTGCACCAACTGGGTAGCCTGCAACTCAACCCTCACAATGGGGTGCCAAGGGGAAAGATCAATACTCACCATGGGTCCCAGCCGAGACTTAAGACTCAGTGTCATGCCGTTGGGTTGGGAAGCAGTTTGACGGGGCACCATCCTGCTGCAGCCTGAAAGGACTTTCTTATGGTTTCCCCACTGAGGTACAGCAGTGCACAGACATCACAGGTGCAGTCATGCATGCTCCCATGCATGGCACACCAACGTCTGTCGATGCCTCCCTCCATGTGCATGTGGGACCTGACCACTCCACCCAGCCTCTGCGAGGTGTCACCCTGACGCTGAGTCCCTGCAACCCCCTCCACCCAGAGGAAAACAGTCCAATGAACACTCATCCTGCCTCCCCCTCAGCTGGTCCTGTGATGCTCTGGGCTCATTCCAAACCCAGGTCATCAGCATTGCAAGCAGAAGCATTACCAACGCACCAATGGGCCAGCTAAACAGCAGCTGTTTTAACCTCATTGGAGCTTTGAAAGGGAACATTTTGCATTTTTCAAGGAAAGTGCTACCCCTTGACAAATTCTAGGTCCTCTCCTGAGCACACTGCTGTTTTAGTTACAGCAGCTGGGCATCCATGCCACTTTGTCAGCGAGCTATCCCACAATTCCTTGCTGACACTTGATTGGACTCCAAAGGAGCCCATCTTCACTCCACATTTACCAAAAAGTTGTACCAATAAATTACAAGCAGAGGATTATGTTTAAAACTGGACGGCCACAATATTTAGAGACATGACCAGCCAAGATGATGTTTGAAGGACAACCTGCTCCCATTTGCCCATACTGCCTGTCACTTGACCCGTGCAGTTGTGCTGTTAATTGTACATGCAGGTTTTGGGATTCCCCCACTCCTAGTACAGGATTTCTCTTACCAGTTTAATCAAATGTAATTATCAATGTACCTTCCTTTACCTGGATTAGAACTCGGGGACTATAGAGCTGGGAGGCTTGAGATGCAAGACTCAGTATGTAAGCTAAAGGAGCAGCTTGCACTGCCTGTTCAGTCAGAGTTATGCTGTGCTTCTCACCTGTGAAACACTCGTGAAAGGGGCTGCAGTGCTAACCATGGTAGCCAACCAACATGGACAGAACCTCTCAAAAAATGGTAGCACTCAATATGCTGCAGGAAGCACAGAAAAACTGCACAACTGGACATCCACTATACTTTCAAACTGCTTTATTGGCCAGTCCAAAACACTTATAGCAAAAACTGCCAAATGTGCTCTGGGTCCTGCTGTGTACAGAAATACATTAAACAAGGGTAAACTTTCCATGTGAGTCCCCTGCTGTCCACCACTTACCCCAGCACTTCAGTCACCTGACCTTCCTCAGAGGTGTGGAGTCCTTGGGGGAAAGTATTCAAGGCAGGAGTGGAACAGGAATACATGATAGCTGTGAGCAGCCTACGTGTTTTCCCAGCCTGCTGGGAGCAGATTTTCCCATCTACTTCCCCCACTCATGAGAACACTCTGACATTCCAGGTGCCAGCATCATGGACACATCAATATAAGCGTACTCTTTCTTCCCAAGCATCCCACCACACTGCACTTTTATTTATTTATTTTAAAGTTTGTGACTGGGAGAGGAACACTGAGCCGTGTCTCGTTTCCAGGTGCGACCTGGGGGCAAGGGAAGGGTACAAACATACAAGCATACAAAGAAGCCAGCAGAATAAGGCCATTCAGTCTATCTAATCTGCTCATATTGCAGGATCCTCAACATACGTCTCTGACCCTGCCCCCCCCCCAGTCCTCCCAACCTTTCCATCTGGCCCTCCCATGATGCATACTTTCCCTTTATGCCTATTCCAACCTCTCTTGAAGCTGCCCATTGACTTTAATGAGACCACTTACGCCAGTAGCACATTCCAACTGGCCACCACCCTCTCCATGAAGAAATGCTTCTTAATCTCCCTCCTTAAACTCCCTCCTCCAGTTTTAGACTCTGTCCCCTCATGTTTCAACTGCCACTTAGTTTAAAGAGACCCTCCTTATCTACCTTATTTATCCCTTTCAAGTACTTGAAGGTCTCTATGATACCCCCACTCTCCCTCCTCTCCCCTCCTTTCCTCCAAGGAGTACATGTTTGGGGCCCCCAACCTCTCTTCATATGTTTCAACCTGCTGACCTGCAATCATCTTTGTTGCCCTCCTTAGGACTGTCTCCAGCAAGTTGACATCTTTCTTAAGGTGCGGGCGTCAGTATCTTACTCCACACTCTATGTGTTCTCACCAGCGACCAGTACAAGGGCAGTATAACCTCCTTTATCTTCTGCTGATTCCTCTGGCTATACAACCAAGCATCTTGTTTGCCCTTGCTGCTGCTTTTTTTGCATTGCGTGGAGTGCTTCAGGTCACTGATGATCATCACTCCCAGATACTCCTGCTCTGTAGCTGCTACCCAGACCCCTCCCAAGTAGTACTCTGTCCTGGGATTCCTGGCTCCAGTGTGCATAACTTTGCATTTCTTGTCATTGAAGCCAAGCTGCCAAATCCTGGACCACCTCTCAAGTTTTCTCAGTAGGTCCTGTATCCCTTCTGCTGTGTCCACCCACAGAGTTTGGTGTCATCCGTGAATAGGCACATTTTGCCCTTGATACCACCCCCAATGTCATTGATGAAGACGCCAAACAACATTGGCACCTGTAATCCCCCAGGGGGCAGTACAGCGGTGGGAGATGCTGTCGACCGACCCCCAAGGAGGAGCACATCCCATCGGATGTTTAATCCTCCTTGTGCCAGCCCTCCAGTGCACCCGGGCACGTGTCTCAAACTCGTGTCACTGGCATCCTGAATGTCAGCCCTGTTGTTGTGCAAATGGGTTGGCCTGAGCTGTTGTTTTCTTAAAATGAATAGTTCTCAGTGAGATGTTGTAAAAAGGTTATTTGTATTCAAAGAGGTTTTTCTGAGCATGCTGTGTAGATAGAAAATCAATAACCAGAAGGTTAAGTTGTTATATAAAGCAGAGCTCTAGGTCAGAGTATACAAGTCCAGGAGGCAGTTTAAGACCTTATGGCACATTTCAAAACAGACAGGGAGTTATACAGTTTTCCAGGTGAAAAAACAGTCTTTTGGTAACATGGGTTCTATACAGTTTGGCTGTGTGTGTTATTAGTACACTAAATAGCAAGGTACTGTCCACTGCATACAATCTCTGCACAACCAGTATCTAACTCACTGCTTTGTAAAGCACTTTGGGATACAGTGTGTATGAAAGGCACTATATAAATCCATATTCTATTCTATTCTACAGTCCCTGCACTACCAGCATCTAACTCATTGTTTTGTAAAGCACTTTGGGATACAGTGTGCATGAAAGGCACTATATAAATCCAAATTCTATTCTATTCTGCAGTCCCTGCACTACCAGAATCTAACTCATTGCTTTGTAAAGCACTTTGGGATATAGTGTATGAAAGGAACTATATAATTCCAAATTATATTCTGTTCTATTCAACAGTTCCTGCACTAGCAGTATCTAACTCATTGCTTTGTAAAGCACTTTGGGATACAGTGTGTATGAAAGATGCTATATAAATCCAAATTCTGTTCCATTCTACAGTCCCTGCAGTACCAGTATGTAACTCATTGCTTTGTAAAGCACTTTGGGATATAGTGTGTATGAAAGGCACTATATAAATCCAAATTCTATTCGATTCTACAGTCCCTGCAGTACCAGTATCTAACTCATTGCTTTGTAATACACTCTGGGATACAGTGTGTATGAAAGGTGCTATATACAGTAAATCCAAATTCTGTCTACTCTACTGTCTCTACTGTCTCTACGAGTATGTATGGAATACAATGTGCATGAAAGGATTTAGGGTGTCCACACAGAGTTCTAAAAAGAACCAGGGCCCGATATTGGAAAACTGTGTTAAGTGAAACACAAAGGGAAGCATGTGTGTGCAACTGTGCACGTGATACAGCCGAAGGTGTATGGCAGTGTAAATCCAAAACTGGCTACCCATCCAAACAAAGTGCACTCTTCACCTAGGAGTTGATAAAAGAACTTTTATTTAAAAATTAAAACCAAACAGGTAGCACCCCATGTGACCATCCATGGTTACATGGCGAGTGCTACCTGATGTTCATTTTTAAAACAATCTTTAGGTGAAGAGTGCACTTTGTTTGATGGGGAGCCAGGGTTTGCACTCAGGTGGTTTGTTTTTACTTGGCTCTTTCCCACGGAGCCCAGAGCCACCCGTTTTACTTGTTTGAAGGTGTATTGTAACCTGCATGTTGAAGCTCTGTACAGCACTAACAGGTTAACAGGTTTCCAATATTGTGTACCTCCTGTGAGTGCAAAGCACTTACTCTTTTGTGAGCACAAACCACGAGTGTGACTACACGGGCTAAGCACCTCTTCCTTTTTTTTTTTAAATATCATTTTTTATTAAGTTTTCCAACATACATACACAGATGTCATCAGGTCTTACAGGGTGTATTTCATTTATACACTTTCTTAGAGAAAAGGAAGGGAAATAAAAAGCAGCAAAAATACATATATGCTTTTATAAATTTCATACAATGTGCAAGGGTAATAGTCCATTAATAATTAATCACTGTTCATTAACAAAAGAAGAGTCTCTCGTGGATGATAAGTCCCTGTTGATGAGTCTCCAGAGAGACAGTCCATTATGTAATCTATTTTATAAATAGAATAGTTTATCTTAGTGACACACTAGTTACTTCAAAATACACTGACCAGTTCATATCTAATATCAAGTGGGCCTATTTCCAGTGGTTATAACTGTAGTTGATCAGTTTATCCGAGGTGTCGGCGATTCCATGTTTTTGTTTTTTTTGTTTGTTTCCAGTTGTTTAACTAGGTGAGACACACTAAGCAGAAAGCTCTTTTACAGGTGGAACGTGGGAGCACAGGGAAGTTAAGTGACTTGCTCAGGGTCACACAGTATATGCAAGTGGGTGCTGTGGGATTCAAACCCAGGTCTCCAGATTTGCAGCTCAGAGCCTTAAATCACTGCACTATGCTGCCCCATGTAATAACTCCCATTAAGCACCTCTTCCAACTGAGCAAGCTGGGCACTTTCCAAGGAAAACTCCTCTTAGCACTGAACTGTGAAATTTGTGCATAAAATGCTAATGACCCTGATTGAGGAGGGTTCCCTGTGTCACCTGGCTCTGTTATGTCCAAAGGTTGCCTGGTTCTGACATCAGATCAGGGATATAATAAGTGTTACTTTTTTTTTTGTTTACATTGTTTGTGCTTCTCTGGTACAGGCCCTATTATCCTGGTCCACCCACCCCCAGCCCTGTCACCCAGCATCCCAGGGACTCATCTCAACCTCCATTCTTCCCCATATCCTACCCCCCAAAGGGTCAGCAGGCCCCTTCTTACCTGCCAGAGAACGGATCTGATTTGTGAAGAGACAGAGGGCCTTGTCACTGGTGCAGGCCTACGAGGGGTCGGACTTCTCATCATTGTTCTGTCTGGGATTCTCCCTCCCGGTTTTCTCCTGTTTGATGGGAGGGAGGGCCCTGTCCCTGGTGTGGGGCCTGCACGGGATCGCACCTCTCATTGTTGCTCTGTCTGGGATTCTTCTTTCTAGTTTTTTCCTGTGGGATGGGGGAGGGGCCTGTTGCTAGTACAGGGTCTGCGAGGGGGGGTCAGACCTCTCATCACTGCTCTTCTCCTGGATTTTCCCTTTTGGTTTTCTCCTGTGGGTTGCCAGCTTCAGGGTTGTACACATGGCGTGAGGGTCCTGTCACCAGTGCAGGGCCTGTGAGGGGTCGTATCTCTCATCATTGTTCTGTCTGGGATTCTCTCTCCTGGTTTTATCCTGTGGGATGGGAGAAGGGCCCTGTTGCTGGTGCAGGGCCTGCGAGGGGTCGAACCTCTCATCGTTGCTCTGTCTGAGATTTTCTTTCCTGTTTTTTCCCTGGGCCAATGGCTTTGGGGTGGTATACGAGCTGGCATGCAAGCGTGGAGTGCATCACCACCAGTGTTCCCCTCCCAGTGAGTACCTCCAAGCACACTGACACCTGGGGTCACCTGGATGGCAGTACTGCGCCAGACCATGGCTGTCCTCCTTCCCTGGAGAAGAAGGAGAATGTCCTCTGGAATATACAGTCCTGCTCCCTCCGACTGGCCCCCCAGTGACCCAGGCTCACTCTTGAACCTGGATCACAAGTGTGTCAGCAGGTGTGGCATCCAGCGCCTCAACCCTCTGTGCCTCAGGGCCAGTCCTATGAGTGGTGTTTTGAGAAACAAAATGAATGTTGCAGCATGTGATCTCCTCTTGGGTATTGGCCTACACATTTGGAAACCCACCTTGGGGGATTCAGTACTCTGGGATCTTGCATTAGCCCAACACTGGACGGGTTGAGACACCCCAGACATTGCCTAGTTAACTGCAGCACGTCTCTTGGCTATCAGAATTGAACATGTATGGTACACTGTTCATAATAAGTTGGATAAAGATAAAAATATCTGGGGTCCCAGGAATCAACAGTGCAGTTAGATGCCTTTCCAGCCTAGAATCCAGACCAGTTACCCCAAGCCCCCAGGACCCCTCAGAGTCTGGTAAACTCAAGTAAATGGACTACCTTGTCTGCTTTAGTATCCAGTAACAGTGGGGTTTGGGGTGGACGGTACCCAGGTCCCTACCCAGCATCCCCATTGTACTACACTGCTAGGTCTAGATTTCAGTGCAGACAGGTCACTGGGAGGTTGACTGTTTCTCTAACTAATGCTTCTCTTTTGAAGTGTGGTTACATCTGGGACCTCCTGTCTGAGAATGACTTTATTAGTAGAAATTGTCTTGACTATACTGAAGTGATAGTAGACTACGGTGCCCAGGTGTTCCAGTTTAGTGGAGGGTGAACAGTCCCAGGTTTTAATCCGCTGTCCTGCTCCGTTTTAGGAAAGTCTGCATTTCAGTTTTCTGAGAGCCCCAATCTAATAGGAACAAATACTAAATGTAGCAGCCAGCTATATACTTTGTCACAGGTCCCATTAGTTCATCTGTAAATTCTGGTCACCCCTTATACAAACATGCAGGAGTAGAAAGTGATGGCAGAAAACCGCCCAGTGCCCTGTCCAGTATTCCCACCCTGCCTAGCTACATTGCCAAGGCCCCGCTGTGTGCATAACAAATTTATTTCTTGGAAAGTACCTGTACTATGCATATGTCCAATACAAATATTTGACAATGCTTATGTTCCTTCTCAACATACATGGTCCTAGCTCCCTTCACCATATTCATACCATATGCTGAACTGCCAGTGAGCAAGTCACAATAATAAAGGTCTCGTGTCCTTATGCCACTGGGATGGTGCTGGCAGTATAGCCCAGAGGTTAGAGTAACAAGCTGTGAATGGGCTTGGTACATCCGGCAGACCTGGGTTTGATTCCCACAACCTTCACCTGCATGCTGTGTGACTCTGAGCAAGTCACTTAACCTCCCCTGAACTCCTGTGTCACCCCTGAAAACAGGCACGTGTGCCTTACCTAGTTAACCAAAGCATAAGAAAAAAATGCATTCAGATCCTTCAGTGCACACCCTGAAGTTGCTTATTGCGTTTATAAAACGGCTCACTTCTCTCATGTATTACACATTTTTTTTTATTTACATCATTTGTTTAAATAAATTGTCTATAATAAAATATATACATGAAATAGTCCCTGACTTTGTAGGTGATCAGACTTTCTTGCCTCGGTAATGAGATCCAGCACCTGACCATGCAGTGCTAGGAAGACAATGTATGGTCAGGTGACACTCCTTGGATAGTCACGTTTCTAGCTAGAGCAGTGGATGAAGGTCATGAGCCGCAGAGTACAACAGAGGGCTCCATTCCCACATGTGAGGAAGGCTAGACATGAGGCTGCACCACACCTTTTTCCACAGTGAAATCAATGTATTGCTATTTTTTTTTGGGGGGGGGGCAGCATGTATGGTGTAAGTGCTCATTCAAAGTCTGCAACATAATTATGACATTATATTAAGGTCTTTCTGCATGAGGAACAAATCAAAGCACACTTCTCCCACTCACCGCCCTTTTAAAAGTACTCCCTGGCATTCAGTGGCATCCGTTCCCTCTCCCTGTCCCCCTACAGGTTGTCCCTGGTGTCCAGTGGCACCTGCACCTCTCCCCATCCCTATGTAAGTTGTCCCCGGTGTCCAGTGGTACCTGCACCTCTCCCCATCCCTATGTAAGTTGTCCCTGGTGTTCAGTGGTACCTGCACCTCTCCCCATCCCTATGTAAGTTGTCCCTGGTGTCCAGTGGTACCTGCACCTCTCCCCATCCCTATGTAAGTTGTCCCTGGTGTCCAGTGGTATCTGCACCTCTCCCATCCCTATAAGTTGTCCTGGTGTCCAGTGGCACCTGCACCTCTCCCCATCCCTATGTAAGTTGTCCCTGGTGTCCAGTGGTACCTGCACCTCTCCCCATCCCTATGCAAGTTGTCCCCGGTGTCCAGTGGCACCTGCACCTCTCCCCATCCCTATGTAAGTTGTCCCCGGTGTCCAGTGGCACTGCTTCCTTTTCCTATCCCCGTATGAGTAGCTTCTAGTGTCCTGTGGCTCTCCCTATCCCCAGAGAGCCACAGCCTTCTCCCCCACCCTGGGCCCCCTCAAGCTCGTTTACATTAGAGTCACTACCCGGCAGCTGGCACAAGCCCTCTGCTCTCCTCCTCCTCAGTCAGCCTCCATCTGCCTCACCTAAACACTATACTGATATACAACAATCTTCCAACTCTGTGTGTTGACACTCATCCAGAAGGATTGGAGGTGCTGATCAAAGGTGAACCCAGCAAGTGGAGTAGACAGCAGGCTCTTCACGGCCTGAGTGTGTAGAGTATCACCCCGCTGGGAGAGCAGTATCTACACCTTCTCTTTCTACCTCCTGGAACCCTAAGTATCAGTATCTAGGGCTCTGTGTGCATGTGTGCACACATGCAGCCAGCCGACATTCTCCCTCCACAGCTGATCCTGCCAAAGACATCCTTAGTACTGTACCAGCCATTGGTGTGGAGCATTCCTGTAGAAGGAGAGCATCCTTGGGGATGCTAGAGCCTTCTTTCCTTCCCTGTCTGATGTTCCGATGACTTGGGCTCCCTCCTGAGTAGTGATGAAAGTGAGCAGGAACGCACAGGAACCCAGTTCCTGTACCTTTTTTGCAGCAGGAACTGAGTTCCTGTTCTTCTTTTCCACTGACACTAAAACTGAAATTCTTAAACCACCAACACAGTGACAGTTTCTGGATCTGTGATCTGCTATCACGGTTTCCATAACACCATTTGACTTGTACAACAATGCTATTTTCCTAGAAATACCTTAATATCTCTAACTGAATCTACTAGCGTCAAATTAGATAGTTGTGCCTTGACACCGCTATCCTTTAGATTGAAGATCTTCATTCTGTATTTCATAATTGCCAGTGTCTGAGTTCCTGTACTTCTTGTCTACCACTTGCACCACTGCTCCTGAGCCATGAGGAGCAGGCAACGGGAGTGCCAACACTGCCGCTGTGTTCATCAGTGACATCGGGGAGGTTGTTCAGGGTAAACTGTGTCACTTTGCTAATGACCTACAGCTCTGCAGCAAACTAGATCATGAGGAGGGGGTCTGGGAGCACCAAATGGACCTAGAGAAGATGTAGAGATGGTCAAAGACCCAGCAGCTGAGACTCAACACCAAGAAGTGCAAGGCAGTGCACTTAAGGAGACCACAGCACCCACACACAGAATACTGGATGGGAGGGTTCGGCTGGACACTTCAGTAAAGGAGAGGGATCTGGGGGTCATAATCAGTGACTCCCACAAACAAACGAGTCATTGCAACAACGGACACAGCAAGGCATTGAAGATACTCAGCTCTACAGGGAGTTTTGACAGTAGGAGAAGTGAAGTGATACTGCCCTCGTACAGATCCCTGGTGAGCCCTCAGTACTGTGCTCAGTTCTGGAGTCGCCACCAAAAGAAGAACATAGACAGACTGGAGTCATTGCACAGGAGGGTCACCAAGATGATCCAGGACCAGCCAGGCAGGTCTTATGAGGAATGGCTGATGGCCCTAAATATGCACTTGATGGTACTAAGGTAGAAGATGTTTCCTCTTTAAGTACCTCGGGGTCCGCCTTGACTGGCATCTCAGTGCATGTTGATGCTGCTCACCATAAGCTACACCCCAAGCTTGGAACATCGTACAGGAATAAAGGGAGTATTCCGCTTCCTGACCGTTGAGAAATTATAGTAAAAATTATTCTCCCTATCTTTGACTGCGGTGACTTGGTCTGCAGTGGTGCACCTAAATCTTCCCTTGCCAGACTGGACTCCCTTTTCCATTCTTTCTCTCGTTTTGCTTTAGAGTGCCCCCTCATACTCACCACTGCTTTCTTTACTCATCACTTTCTCTCCCCTCTCTTGATGCTAGGCGCCTTTCCCATTCTGCAACTTTTATATCCAAATTCTGGTTCAGCTCCCTTCCCTCCTATCTTAAATCCCTTCTGTCATCTCCTTCTTCCTCCTACATTCTCTGCAGCACTAATTCCCCTTCTCTTTCTATTCCTTCTAGAAAATCTACTGTTGGACAATCTGCTTTTGCTTACCTATTCCCTTAACGTTGGTCCTCCCTTCCCCTTTCTATTCTATCTGCATCTTCTCCTTCCTACCTAAAGTCTCTTCTTTATGACTTTTGTTCTCCTATTTACAACTGACTGTGACTCTCTCCTCTTCTTAGTCCCTTTCTCGATACATGTAAGAGTGTGTTTTTATTTTCTACTTGCATTAATTTATTCATTTGCCTCTAATTATTTTATGTTTATGCTTCCTGTATTACTAGACTGGTGTCACTGACTTCTTATTTTCATCAGTTTATTGTTTAGCTATCTCCTTCTCACCTTTCCCCCAGGCGTGGCTCAGTATGTCTTTCCTGGTTAAACTTTTACATCAATGAATAAATGTACTCGCTGGAGGCCAGGTGTGAGAGGGAAGACATGATAGAAACATATGTTTCTGAGGGGTATAAACAGGGTGACTAGTAAGCACCTATTTGTAAGAAATAGGGGTGAGTCACTGGGGGGGCATGCTTAGGTGTGTGTGGGGGGACAACATCAAGAAAGATGTGAAGAAGTTTTATTTCACTGAAAGGGTGGAGGAACAGATTGCTGGTGGTAGGGGTGGGGGCAGCTACCCTAAACAGGTTAAAACACAGTTGGGACAGTGAAAGGGGACTCAGTCCCTGGGTGGGGCCACACGGGATTGAGGAGTGACAGAGCAGGGAAGAGGGAGACAACCCCCCCAGTTCCGTAGGTCGGTGGGGTGAGGTAGTATAGTATGGCAGACTCGATGGATCCTTAGTCTTCTGCTGTTGTCAGATTCTAAGTTTCTATGACAGACCAGTCCTAGAGTCTGAAACTTAACTGTCACCGACTGCAGCAATGAGCTCAATACAAATTTGGGATTGAAATGAAAACCCCGAACTCAAGCCACAGGACTGCATACTGCAGTCGCCTGCAGCAGGTCTAATAAAGCAGAGACAATGAAAGTAATCTTTAAATCCCCTGTTATAGACCGTCTTTGTTACTGAAGACAATTAAGGCTGTCTGTCAGATGAAGTTTTTGCTTGCTGCTGCCTTGGTGATCAGACTACAGGGGCCGACTGGCAGGTGGGTGTGAGGAATGCTGCAGATTCCCTGACTGCTTGACTCTGTTTAGCATTTTGTTTTCTCGCACTCCTGCCCATTACTCCCCCACCCATCCCCCAACCCAACAATGGAGGCCACCACGGTTGCACCCCCCCTTTGGCTGGGAGGGAGGAATGGTGAGCAGCCGTCTTCACTATAGACATCAGTAACATAGAAACATAGAATTTGACGGCAGATAAGGACCGCTTGGCCCACCCAGTCTGCCCATTTCCCAACCTAATGGATAAGCTGCAGATCCTAGTTAATCAACAGCCTACTTCTTTCTACCCCAACCCCCTAGAATTGCCTTATGACTGTCCCATGCATGCTTGAATTCCACCACTGTTTCGACTCCACAACCTCCTCCGGAAGGCCGTTCCATGCATCCACAACCCTCCTCTGGAAAAAATACTTCCTTAAATTACCTCTGAGCCGCCCCATCTTCAAATTGTGCCCTCTTGTTCTTGCACACCTCTTTTTGAAAGATGCTACCCTCTTGGACTTTGTTGATTCCTTGAGGTACTTGAAAGTTTCTATCATGTCCACCCTCTCCCTCCTTTCCTCGAGGCTATACATATTAAGCTCCTTTAGTCTCTCCTCATATGTCTTCCGGTGCAGACCCTGCACATTTTAGTTGCCCTCCTCTGGACAGCCTCCATCCTGTCTATGTCCTTGCGGAGACTGGGTCTCCAGAACTGCACGCAGTACTTCAGATGGGGTCTGACCAGCTGTCTGTACAGAGGGATAATAACTTCCTGTTTTCTACTTTAGTCAGTTAGTAGGTGGGCGGGGGGGCTGGATGGACTACCTTCCTTCTCCTGGGAGCTGAGAGCTACACCTCCAGGGGCACACCTACCTACCAGAATGAGACAGTATGGAATACCACGGATTTCTTCAAGTCCCTTCTCACTGCTGGACCCAACTAACCGAATTCACTTAAAACGCAAGTACTTAGCGAGGATGTTTATCTTACAGAATGAAGGCCTGGGGCCTTTAGATGCCTTAGTAATCATTCTGTTTGCTTTTATTTGTTTCTTTACTAATCTTTTCATCATTTTATTTGTGTTTTGCCAACTACTAGTAAAGAATCCAATGGAATCCTTGTATTATAAAGTCAGAAAATCTTTACTGGGCAAGGCTGACAGTGTATTTCAATGGGAAACTGCAAACCTATTTTCAGATTTTTATAGAGGAATGTTGTTTATTACCACCAAAATGTTATATATTTAATAGAAATGTGTAATTTGTATAACCTGTGGACTTTTGTTATGATTTAGCAGGTGACATCTTCCTAACCAGGTTTTACTCTACTTTACTGATGGAGGCAGTATAGCACAGTGGTTTAAGGCTTTGAGCTGCAAATCTGGCAACATCCAGCTGACCAGATCTGGGTTTGAATCCCACAGCTTCCACTTGCATACTGTGTGACCCTAAGCAAGTCACTTAGCTTTCTTGTGCTCTCAGGTCGCTCCTGTAAAAAAGCTTAGTGTGCTACTCCTGGTTAAATAAATATTAAAAAATAAATACTTTGGGGGATCCTTAACAAGGAAAGACACACCAAGCCAAAGCTTGTTCCAGGTGTGACCTGGAAGCAGAAGGAAGTTAAATGACTTGCTTAGGGTCAGACAATATGCAAGTGGGGCTGATGGGATTCAAACCCCTGGTCTCCAGGTTTGTAGCTCAGTGCCTTTAATCACTGCACTGTACTTCCTCCTTGAAGAGGAAAAGAAAATGAGAAGCCAATTACTGTTTAAAAAAAAATTCTAACATCACAAAGATGGACCAGAAGAGCACAAATATACAAAAGGCAAAGTCTGTGGCAGACGGAAGTATATATTTCTTTTGAAAAACAGAGAAAAATATCTTTAGTTTCTCACTGAAATGCACTGGGCTCCTTAGTAGTTGACAGTTTCTGACATCCCAATACCAGAATTCTATTGAATTCTTTTTTACTAGCAGTGTGAAAAGAAAAGCAAAGATAAAACCCACTTGTTTCGCTTCTCAAATAAATATTGTATTATAAAAGTCGAAAGTAATCACTAACACATCAAAACACAATAAATACAGAAAACTGCTTTCAAATCCAATCGATTGATCAAACTGCAACATACAGTAACAGTTTTTCACTGCACGTACAACTGACGTTCTCACTTTCGATCAGAACCAGCTAATTGCCTGTTGGAAACACCATGCAAGTTCCTAATTTCCTCCTCCTAGGGGCTTTGAACTTGTTTACAATATTGACTGGTTTGTCTCAAGCCGAGATCTGCGTTGGGGAAAAAATCCCAATACTCCACTCCCCCACATTGCTGCTGCGGTGTCATCTTTGCCTCACTGTACATGGTTCAAATCAATTCTTAATACATAACCAAAAGGATCATTGCATACCAGAAATGCAAAACAGTGCTGCTAAAAAGACTGTTAATTCAGTTTGGAAAAACAAATGCAGCATTTCATAGCTGAAGGGATTGTGCCTGGGTGAATGTTGCAATTCCTGGGTGACTCTGGTCCTCACTGTAGTGGCTGTTCAGAAGGGACAGCCTGTACCCAAACAATGAGGGCGCAGGGGTGTTACAGCAGAGGTTCAAAAGTCACATCAGGACCAGTTTAAACTAGGTAAGGGGTGAGGCAGTGCAGTTGAGGATAGATAGAGCTACACAGTTGTGGGAGGCCAGGCGCCCCCCCACAACACAATTCTAGGTAGATGGGAACACGCAGGACGCAAAACGGTGGGGGGAGGGCAGTTACAGGGAAAGTAAGAAAGAGGGAGAGGTAATAAAATTGGAACAGTATGCAGGACAGGCGGGAACTCAAGGAGACTGCAACCTAGGGGGGCTAGAGAGAGCCATCGCAACATAGAGTGATGGGGCTGGGAACAAGACTGGAGGGGGGCAGAGCAGAAAAGGGTGGAACACGAAAACTAACAGGAAAACAAGGATGGCGATGCAGGAACTCCAGAGGGTGGAGTGCATGAATGGCAGAAACTGGAGGGCTGCGATTTGTGACCTGCAGGCACTGGTGGTGGAGGCCCACTTAAGACTTGGTGGCTGTGATTGAGACGTACGGTACACAGCTCCATGGCTGGGAACTACTGTATCCATGCCAGGATACACAGTTTTCAGGAGGGACAGGCAGGTGAAAGGGGGAGGAGTGGACTTGTATGTGAAGGAGAGCATCTGTGCCACAGAGGACAAAGCCATGGTACAGGTAGTCACAGACTGGGGGAAGATTCTCTGGGTTGAAGTAGCATATAGACCGCCATCTCTATATGGCGGTCTATCTAAATACCCCTCCCCCCCCGATCGCACTGGGAGATGAGCAACTTGTTGTTCAGTGTGCCTTCCTTGTGTAACTCCCAGGTGGCGCTATCCCAAGGGCTACTACTCCTGCCTGCTTGACTACTGACAGGTTGAGGGGCCTAGGTTCTATGACGGGTGCCTCCACCCAGAGGTCAGGGTTTGTAGTGGTTAGACTCGCTTGGTCACAGCCCTCTGGGACACTGAGACCCCCTTTTATCCCCTCTAATGGCTCACCCAGTACACAGGAGTTACAGTCCCAATACCCCACATATACACACTGTTCACTCATAAGGTACCACTTACCCTCGAGACTGATTCTGCAGCACATCTCTGAGGATCCCCTGTAAAACAAGGTTAAACAACATACACAGCACAATACAATACTAGTTCTCTAGGTACCGACACTTCAGACAGTATAAAGTTCAATAATATCAATTCTGGTTTATTTAGGGGAATGGAACATGGGAGGGGAAATCAGGTTAATTTGCAATATTAAAATCACAGTACTGTGCACATATACAGGGTCTGAAAAGTCACACTCTGGGTACCCAGGTTGGGGGGGACTAGCCAGGTCCGTTGCCTGGGGTTAGCCGGCAGGTGCAGATGGATGGGGCCCTGTAGAAGAAAATATATGCACAATACCCAATTGTAATCCGAAGCCTGATGGCTCAGTCCATGAAGCAGTGAAACAACAAGAATTAGATGACACACTTGTAATTGATAACCAGCTGCAGGGGAATACTCTGATTTGTACTCACAATACCCAAGCTGAGAACCGGATGGTGGGTGTTCTTCTGGATTGCCAGAAACAACAGGATGTGGAGACAAGGTCCTTGTGACTGGACCCCAAGGCGGTTGATAGCAAACGGATTTGGTCTGAGACAAGCTGGGGTCTACTTCCAGCTTCAACACACAGCACACAGTACAGGGGACAGGAAATAGCGATTCTCCGCAAGCACTACGCACATTCATATGTAAAAGGAAAGTACTATACCAGGCAGGTTGCTCCTCGATCCCGATCGAAATTACTGAAAAATACCTGGGAGCACGCACAGCAGCTTCAGTTCCTGACAGACCGAGCGCGATTCAACAATATCTCCAGTCTTCTACAGGGTGAGCCTGGTTTCCACTCTTCAGCCTTCCTTTTCCTCAGGAACTTGGATTCAGTCCAACTATCACTTACAATGGCTGTAGGCCGACTTCAAGGCCTCTCACGCGCTTCCCGCTCGAACTGTACACCACAGAAAATACAGAGCTCCTACTCCTTTCACTGCCACTAACGATCTGCTTCTCCAGCTTCAGTTCAGGGCATTTCCCTTAGGTTCCAACAGGTCCAGTTGGTGGATTCAGCTGTCAATCACTCAGAGCTCCCTCTGTTGGTGCAAATAGGTGCCAAGGTCCAAACTACAATTCCCATAAGCACTAGCTATACATTCCCCTTGTAATCCGGCTCCAGTGAGAGTCCCAATTCTGGTTGGCCCAAGCAGTCTCCATTTTAGAGCTCCCTTAAACTCAATTGGCCCAGCACAGCAGTTCAAGTCCAAAATGGAGGGGCAACACACACAGAGTCCCAGCTGCAATAAAGGCAGGTTAGACAAACTGCAATTTCACTAACGCTTTAAATGATTACAGGCAAACAGTCACATCTTTCGGATGGGCTCCTTTTGCGCTTTCAGCGACTGCAAAATGGAGCGATTACACCGCAGCTCAGGCGGGGTTCGAGCAGGGAAACACCAGTCCCCCTCCATAAGCATTAATTATGTCTGCAAGTGGACAGCTCTTAAAGAGACAGTATGTGGAGGCTCTACAAGCACTCACAGTGCCATTCTAATGGCTTAAACACTGAATGCTAGCAGGCAGGAGGAACACTTAGGCAAGCTTCTAGGAGGCTTTTAGGAACTCCCATTTCTAGGGGAGTTACACCGGTGAAACATTTCAATGAATAAATAAATAAATAAAATAAATTGGCAAGTTGCTGAAGAGCTAATGAGGGGAGAAGCAAGGTGAGGTGCTGCTAATGTTGGGGCATTCAACATGCCAGCCATATACTAGAGTGTCCCAGTAACAGTGAGTACAAGAAACCAGAAGCTGATATAGAGGCCCTACAGGATGCATACCTGGTACAGACAGTGGAGGCATGGAAATGGGGAGGAGTAGCCCTGTATGTGAAGAAGGGCATCAGGGCTACAGAGGATTAATAGGTGCATTTACGCATTCACTAGGTTTTGGGACTGTTTCAGCACCTATGTAAAGCGGACTGTTGTGGCCATTTCCAGTGCGTCTACACATAGGCGCTGTGGAGCAATGCAGAAGCTGTCAAAGTGTTGCAGGCAGCTCTAATCCCCCTGCCCCGTGTTTTATTTATGTGCCCCTGCTGGCTTCCAACCCTACAAGTGCATAACTGCAGGTGGTGTGGAGTGTCCACACAGGAACTTAGAACTCCTGCTCTGTTTCAGCTCCCCACTACTGCAGAGTTTCTCAGGCGCCGACACAGATCTGCTCACAATGCTCCCAGATGTATCTATTCTTATTTCTGGCGCTGGACCAGCTACTCTGCCTCACTCACAGCGGTGCGGTGTAGTCAGGAGATATAGTTGATGTGCGTCTAAACAGTGCTAACAGGGTACACCTCAGTGAGGTGTACACCTCCACCAGAGGCGTAGCCTTGAGGTGTGTGGTATTGTGGAAGTACATACATCAGTATAGCCAGTATAGCTTTAAAAATAACAAGCTCTAAATGCAGGGCAGAGATCTTGTCCAAAGGAAAAATAAATACTATTTGCTTAATTAGCTGATTTTAAGCTAACTTTAAAAAGTATTAACAAGGAGGACAGTTCCTTTACCCTTATCCCTTCACCTCCCCTAGCCTAATTACAAGAACCACACACAGACAAAATGGAGTTCCTGCATTAAAGGGACACTGTCTGCTATTTTATTTTAGTTTCCATAGCCTGTGTTAACCTGCTGACATTTCCTGTGGCCCAAAAATACACAAATGCACAAGGATCTACCAAAAAGTTCAGTTTTCTTATTTTTTTTTTCAGCTCACGTTAAGTTGTACTCAACCCGACCAGAATGGCCATGAATCGATGCTCCCACACATCCGTGGCGTCAAGCCTTGGGTACACTCACTAGCGAGCGAGTTTTAAATTTTGCAAAGTACGTGAATCAAATATACCATGTGGTAGTACTTACTTTACTGATACCGGCAAAGTCATTATGTTTGCAAAACGAGGCCTTGAAACTAGGTTAATATACTGTTTGAAAACTAAAGCCATGACTCTGGGCATGCTGATATGATCTCCTCATATCCTCAGTAGTTGTGCACCCAATGTCCGCCCGATGTCTTTTATGCCAGCATGGACAACAAAGTTCTACTGCACCCCACTAGCTGCACTGTTTGGCCCTGGATAACACTTAATTCCACCCATGCTCCAGGCAGGCAAACCATGACTCCCAAGCAAGTGTCCTGGCCCATCAGTGCCCCCACCACCTCATTCACTGCCCTAACTATACAGTCGCCAGTGATCTACTACCCTCATGCCACTGCATCCAGCCTTTTCCTTCCTTTTCCCTGGCAGGTTGGGTTCCTGGTGTCTGAACTGCCCTCACCAGCCCCAGTTGCCTGTTGACCCCCTCAAACTGGCCAGCCAGCTGCAGATACCTGTTGCTGGTGTCTACTGGCAATGGTGCTCAGGAAGTCATGGATATCTCTGGACACCTGCCAGCTACAGCTAAGCCCAATTCTCCATTTAAAAAGAGGCTTCCATGGGCTTTCAAACTACAAAGGAAGCTCAAGTAAACATACCACAGACTCTGGCTTCTGTCAACCAAAAGAATGTAGCAGGCATACCAAATGATTCATAACCACAGATCAATTCATTTTCATATTTTATTCTCTTGGCCTCATTGTAGTTGCAGACAGCTGCTGCTTTTTTTATAATTTTCAGAGGTTAGGAGAACGTGAACTCTTCACCACAAGCAATAAACTTCCCATCGTGTCTTCACTCAATACTATTTCATGCAAAGCTCACTGCAGTTAGACAGACAGGCATATTCTAATGTCAGTGGCAAGCAGCAAACTCTTAATAAAAGTACAAACATGTTTCTGCTTCATTAAACTGACCCCACAAGGGTGTCCTGAAAATCCACTGCCTGGCCCACTGACGACCCAATCCAGTGCCCACAATTACATTTATTTTTCTCCTTCCCTCACCCCTGACCTGCCACTCCTCCTTGTCTGCACAGTATCCCATTCTGCCCACCAGTCTCACCCCCTACTGCCGATCACTGCTACCTGACCTCTTAGGTTAGCCTCGCATCCTCGGAGGGTCCAGCTTATCCCTGCTGGAAGTCCCCCTCCAATGGTCAGGGAAGGGAGTGACAGTTTCTTGTGGGGGATCCTGCGAGGCATGCAGGAATGGGGAGCAGGGACAATGTGCTTGGGGAACTGTTGGCATGGGGGGACATGGCAGCTGTCATCCAGTCAGGCCAGGATGGGTGTTATTTTCCAATTTTCTGGGCCCTTCCCCTCTCCCCAGTGGTGGGCACCATGGTGACACCCTGGAGGCACAGTCAGCTGATGCATGGTCACCCACACCGGCTAAGGCTCCACATAGCACCAGGTGTCGCTGTCCGAGTGGTGCTCTGCAACACCCTCCCCTGGGAGGAGAACATTCCTGGAGAGGCTCTGTCACTCTTCTTACTAGATCTGCTCCTGATATCCTGAGCTCAGGGCTCAAACCTGGGTCGCCAATGTGCCAAGTGGGTGCCCCACCACTCGGTGCCAAAGAGCTGGCCCCACGCTTACATTTTGACATTGACTCTCCAGACTGTTCTGAGGTTCCTGGTGTCTTGATTACTCCCCCAGCACGGGACTTCTGTTGACACCCTCATCCTGGCCAGCCAAACATTGATTCCTGTCATTGGTGTCAACTGGCGATGGTGTTTCATAAGACAGGGATAGCTCCGGTTGCTGCCAGCAACAGGTAAATTCAATACCTTATTTAAAAGAGTTTTTCATGGGCTTTCAAACTACAAAGGGACCTCATTCATAAATGCCCCCCTTTAAAATCTCCCCTGCGGTGGGCTGCCCAATGGTCCAGGTGACCTGGGGCTAGGACCAGACTCACAGCACTGATAATCTGGCAGCAACCTGGGGAACAGATGGAATGCTCTGATGCCACAGTGACACCTGCTGGTGGGCCAGTGAGCTTGCTCTTTCAGCAGGGGCAGGCTGTGTGCACGCCATTGCAGGTAAGGGAACAAGGATAAAGTGGAAAATAAAACTGTGCAGCACAGAAAGAAGCAGAGTGCTGAAACAGCGGGTGTTTCGAAAAAAAGAGCAATATTAAATATAGAACCACACAATACACATGCACACTGTGTTAACGGGTGCCGACCAAAAATAAATTACTTGGGAGAAATACAAGCAGGTCACACTCAAATAGATATTTTACTGGCAAAATGAACTTGAAGTCAATAGTTAAATACTGCAAAAACAAGTTTAATTCGGCAAAAGGTACAGTCACTCGAAGCATAGCACAAAAGCCTCGGTGCTTCATGTAACTCCCAGGTGGCGCTATCCCAAGGGCTACTACCCCTGCCTGCCTAACTGCTAACAGGTTGAGGGGCCTAGGTTCTATGGCGGGTGTCTCCACCCAGAGATCAGGGTTTACAGTAGTTCGACTAACTTGGTCACAGCCCTCTGGGACACTGAGACCCCCTTTTATTCCTGCTAGTGACCCACACTCTACACCATGAGTACCTTCACTATTCAAACTTACCCCCAGGACTGGTTCGATCAGCTTGGCTCTGGAGACCCCCTGTAAAACAAGATGATGCAATACAATAGCCACAGTACAATACATTAACATAAATGAATACCTCAGTCAGTGTAACTTTGCTGAAACAAACAGATCTGATTTTATAACAAGGACAAGGGGAAATCAGGTTAATTAGATTTGACATATTAATAATCACAGTACTGTGCACATACTCAGAGTCCCAAAATGTCACTTTACTGAGTACCCAGGGTGGTGGGGGGCTAGCCAGGATCGGTGCAGCTGGTTTGGGCCCTGTGATGGAAAAAACACTTGCACAATACCCAATTGTAATCCGGAGCCAGTTGGCTTAGTTCTTGAAGAACGAAAAGAAAAGAAATCAGATGGAACACTTGCAAGTAGATGATGGCAGGGTGCTACCCTGATTTTTACTCACACACTCGGTACTGAAAACTGGCACCGAGGGGGTCATGGATTGCCAGACGCCCTCGCACAGCAGGGGGGTGAAATTCTACAAGCAGGCACACAGCTTCAATCAGCAATGGATTCAGTCCGCCTGCATGCAATTGCCTTTCTGTCTACACACACGGGACAAGAGAACTCGTTTAGCTGTCCTTCACAAGCACTCCACACATTTATATGTAAAGGAAGTTACTATACCAGACAGCTGCTCTCAGGTCCCGATCGCACTTACTGCTAACCCGGGAGTTCACACTGCAGCTTCACTTTCCTGATAGACCGAGCGCGATTAAGCAGTTTCTCCAGTCCTCTACAGGATGAGCCTGGTTCCCAATTGTTCAGCCTCTCTTCTTCTCGGTAGCTGCGGATTCAGTCCGAATCGCCACGGCAACGTTCCACCCGACTTTAGGCCTCCACATGCGCTTCCTGCGCGAAACTCTATAGCACAGAAGTTCGGAGCTCCTTCCCGGATCACAGTCACAACGGATCTGCCTTTCTAGACACAAGGCAGGGTATTCCATTTGGGTGCCACCTCGTCCAATTGGTGGACTTCAGTTGTCAGTCACTCAAAACTCCCCCTATTGGTGTAAATAGGCGCCAAGGTCCAGAACTTCACTTCTCAGAATTACTAGCTATATTTCTTATGGCCAGCCAGCTCCCAAGAGAGTCCTGATCCTGGTTGGTCCACTTAAACTCTATTTTAGATGCCCCTCCTTGTCTGATTGGATCTATTCTGCAGTTCAGAATCAAAATGGAGGGGCAAAACACACAGAGTCCCAGCTGCAAGAAAGGCAGGTTAGACAAATTACATTTCCACTAATACTCTAAATGATATGGGGCAAACAGTTACATCTCTGATAAGTGCTCACTCTGCCCGCTTAGTGACAGCAGAAATGGAGCGATTTGTCAGCCACTCGAGCTGGACTCGAGCAGGGAAACTCACAGTCCCCCCTGTGAACTAATCATGCCTGCAAGCAGACAGCTCTTAAAGAGGCAGTGCCAGAGGCTCTAAAAGCACTCACAGATAAACGGCTTAAACACCGAACACCACTCAGGCTAGGAGCACTCAGCTAGCTCCTGGAAGACTTTGGGAACCCCCATTTGCAGGGGGGGTTACACCCATATCTATGACGTGATGCTTCATCAGGGGGCGGGTCCACAGCTACAGACCAGTCCTGAAATAGGAAACTGTTTGAATGACAGGCAAATACACCAATGATCAAGCAGGTAAGATATATTAAATGTAAGCTGAAAGCAGAAAATAGAGATGGAATCGAAGTTTCGACCATAGGTCTTTTTCAAGAATTATTTGTAAAGCAACAATAAGAGAAGTTAACAAACTGAAGGAGACCTATGGTTGAAATGCAGATTCTAACTCTATTTCCTATGTGCATGTAATATGATCCTATGTACCACGCACCATATAGCATAAGACTAATCACGGAGGGAAGGCAGACTCTGACAGGTGCAGAAGCAGGGATTCCTTGACAGCAGTTCTACCTGGCTGAATCCCCCTTGGAGTGCACAGTCCGGGTTCCTATCTCCACTGAGGGACTTCTCTCCTCGATCGCTCTGCTCAGACCCAGCCAGCGGCTGCTCTCTCAACATAAGAAGCAGTTGGAACACTTACCCAGAATTCCTAGCTGCTGTATGTAAATCAGCATTTGTACTGCTGTACCACTACTGAAATAATGGTTGACTAATAGAAAGCTCTCAGCTGGAAGCAACAGCAAAGACACAAAGGGCACCCCAGGAGGCATACCCCAAGAGCAGTCCAGCCCCTAGCCTTACTGTCTGCTGTACCCACCACTGGAATAGTGGTCAGCTAATATAAAGCTCTCAGCCAGAAACAACAGCTCAGACACAAAGGGCAACTCTAGGAGGCATATGCTGAGTGTGGTCCAGTCTCTAGCCTTACTGTCTGCTGAGCTTCACTGACTGGGAAAGATACCTTCTCTCCTCTAGTCTCTAGTTGTGCTACTAAGTGACAGACCTTAACAAACTGATTGTTTTTTTTCAGCAGGAAGGAGTAACAAAGGTTCTGCCCTCCCACCCACTAATACCACCCACCCTGGGTTCTCTTCCTATATAGGTTCTGCATGTCATTGCCCACTTCCTACCTAACCTGACTAGAAGCCAAAAAAAAAACCTTCAGAAAAAAACGTTTTATTCCTACCTTTCAGTTCTCTCCAGCAGAACAGCTCAAACACAAAAGGAAACCTAGGAGTCATACACCAAGTGCGTTCAAGCCCCTAGCCTTAATATCTGTTGCGCTTCACTGATCTTCACCTGAGGAAAGCTCAAGTAGGAGATTTAAATTCTCCCACACTCTTACCTGCAGGTCTGCCGACTGAAGCACTACAAGCAGAACTTGCAGCAGCATAGCTCCATCCAGGCTCCATCTCGTCGTCGGCTTCTACTCTCATCAGCGGCTTCTGCTGCAACAGTTCCCTGGGCACAGTGTTTGAGAAGGGCGGATATTGTCCTGCAGCCAGTGGATCAGTCCTCTCTCTCTCTCTCTCTCTCTCTCACAGCAGCAGGGAGCTGGGATGCAAGGATCATAGGTGTTTTTTTTAACTGCAAGCAGCAGGGACTCCATGGAGTTGTTCTGAGTCAAAGGGCAGAACAACTGAGCTAGTAACCAGATTTCTTCTTACCTTGCAGGAGTACAAGCTAGACCTTGTCTGTTCAACAGCTACCTGATTGTGTTCTACAGCATACAGGGAACAATCGGATACGCCCACCCACCCTCTCCAGGGTGCTCTTGCTTTATAGGCATGTAGTGCCACCCACAACACCTGATAGGAGGTAGTAAGGTACAAAAAAAAAAAACCTCACTGTTCTGTTTTCTTTTTCATCCACACTTCCTGACAAGAAACAGGAATGAGTACTATCTCTCAACTAAAACAAAACAAAACATGGACCTTTTCAGTTGTGAAAACTGCGGTGCACTGTACAACAGGATCTACAAACGGCAATCAAGACCCTGCCATGCATGCCACGCCATAGCAGATCTTGCAGCCCAACTACAGGATGCTTGGACTATAATATATGACCTCCAGTACAGGGAACTCTATAGCACACTTTCTCAACCCCCCCAACCACCAGTACCAGCACGTCAGCAAGGGGACAGGACTCGAGGCAGGGCCCAGAGACTGGCAGGTGGTAAGAAAAAAGAGGCATCATAGGAGGCCCAGGAAGGAAGCCAAAAACCAGGAGCATTTCCCGGCCATCCAAACAAAAAACAGGTTCACTCCACTGCTACCAACCACAGACAAAGTAATACAAGGTAAAGAAATCAAACCACCAAAAAAGGCTAACACGCCAATTAAAACCAATACAAACTATGATAAAAACCAAAATACTAATACTCAAAATATAACCAACAATAATGTCAAAACCAAACGCAATAACAACAAAAATACTAAAACTCAAAATAAAAGCAACACAAATATAAACAAAAGCAAAATTCTCATAATTGGGGATTCCATGATCTGAGGAGTGGAACGTCACCTAACACAAAATGTTAAAAGCGACATTGTGGCAGATTGTCTACCAGGAGCCTCTACAAGCAGGGACACTAACCGCATAAAGACAATTGTGCAGGAATCAGGGGATGTTACACATATAACAATACACCTTGGTACCAATGACTTGGCAAATCACATAGTTCAGGAGGCCAAGAAACACTTCGAGGACCTGGCCGACAAACTTTCTTCCCTTCTGTTCAAATTAGCCTTCTCAGAAGTGCTGCCAGGTTGGGAAAAAGGAAAAAAGCACCAAGCGAGTCAGAGACTGAAGTAGGCAAATTCAACTCATGGCTGCGTGACTGGTGCCAAGACAAGGGATATCACTACATAGGGAACTGGCACAACTTTTGGGAAAGAGATTTTTTTTTTTAGAACAACGGATTGTACTTAAACAGAGAAGGTGTGCTAGCACTTGGACAAAAATTTGATGTCTATACAGGTAGTTTAAACTAAATAAAGGGGAGTATGATGCAGCTCACACCCCTGCCATCAGTGGGCTGGTCATCACTTCACAAAATGCCAAATTCGCGCATACATCCTCAGAAAACAAATCACAGCCAACATCCTCCCGAACCAGCAACCTCCATAATCTGTTGGCTGGAAAGAGCAAACTGGAGCAGTCCAGGAAGAGGGTACAACCTCGCGCCAAAGAGGATGTACATTCCTGGAAGGCAATGGTTGCAAATACTAGGAGCCTAACCAACAAACTTCCCGAACTAACAGCCAACTTGGAAACAGAAAGGTTGGACTGGGTGGCTGTAACAGAAACGTGGTTCACGGAAAACCACGGATGGGTTACAGCCATTCCCAGTTACAATCTGTTCAGGAAAGATAGGCAGGGCAAAACAAGGGGGGGGGGGCATAGCCATTTACATTCAGGAGGAAATAAAAGCTACAGAAGTAAAAGGGCAACCTGTGGACTTCGAGTCACTGTGGCTATCAGTAGACATGGGCAAGGGAAAACCTTTCAGAATTGGCATTGTGTACAGGCCCCCAAATCAAGGAGATAAAGGAGACAAGGACCTAACAGAGGAAATCCACAAAAATGTCTGGTAAAGGTGAAGTAATACTGGTAGGGGAATTCAACCTACCAGATATTAACTGAAGCACACTAACGGCAGCAACAACAAGAAGTGGGGACTTCTTATTGTCACTACAAGGCGCGGGACTGTGCCAACTTGTTAAAAACCCAACAAGGGGAGATGCCATTCTCGACCTTGTCCTCACAAACTAGGAAAGCATCAAGGACATCAAATTGGGATGCCATATTGGCAACAGCGACCATCACATGGTGTGCTTTAAGGTAAACATAACACAGGACACCAGCCACTCAAAGATAAAGGTGCTAGATTTCAGAAAGGCTGACTTCCAAAAAATGAGGAATAACATAAGTAGCCAGTTAATGTAAATAGAGGTTGAGGAGGTGGAGGCCATGTGGGGGAGACTCAAGAGAGCAATAAAGACTGCCACAGATCAATGTGCTAGATGGGTCAAAAAAGCAAAAAGAAAAAGAAATCCTCTATGGTTTTCCAAGGAAGTGGCTACCACAATCAAAGAAAAAAAGAACGCGTACAGCATATACCAGGAAACCAAAACTGAGAAAGACTGGGAGTTGTACAAGGAAAAAATTAGAGAGTCAAACAAACAAATTAGAAAAGCAAAAGCCCAGACAGAAGAAAAGATAGCAGAAAGGGCAAAGGGAGGAGATAAATAATTTTTCAGATACATTAGGGAACGTAGGAAAACAGAAGGGGGGGGATAGTAAAGATCGCTACTGAAGAAGAGAAATGCACCAAACATGACCCAGAGAAAGCCGAAATCCTCAACAAACACTTCTGCTCAATGTTTACCAAAGAGGACCCAGGTGATGGCCCTGCCTTGAAAAAACACAACAACACCCCAGGACCAGGGGTAGACCCGAGTCCCTTTACAGAGGCCAAAGTAAGGGAGGCACTAAATAAACTAAAAGCAGACAAAGCCACGAGGCCAGACGAGATGCACATCAGAATCCTTAAGGAACTGGGGAAGAATTAGCAGCCCCTCTGGCACTTCTATTTACGAAATCCTTGAAGACCGGCTTGGTACCCGAAGACTGGAAAAAGGCAATAGTGGTTCCACTTCAAAAATCAGGCAGTCGTGAAGAAGCTAGTAGATACAGACTGGTGAGCCTCACGTCTATAGTAGGGAAACTAATGGAGACACTACTCAAACAGAGGATCATAGCATTCCTCCGAAACTAGTGGCCAACAAGACCCTAAACAACACAGTTTCACCGCAGGTAGGTCATGCCAGACAAATCTGCTCGACTTTTTTGACTACGCTACAAAACTAGTGGACGATGGTGGGGCAGTAGATATGGTCTACCTAGACTTTAGTAAGGCCTTTGACTCGGTTCCACACAGAATGACCTCAGGCTGCAAGGAGGGAGGTTCTCTACAAACACCAGGAAGTTTTTCTTCACAGAAAGAGTGGTGGATGCTTGGAACAGCCTGCCCCAAGAGGTTGTGGGGGTCAACACTGTGGGGGGGGGGTTCAAGAATGCATGGGTTAGACACAAAGGAGCCCTGACTACAAAGGGCAACTAGAGCGTCAAAATAGGTCTAAAACAAATGAGCAGACTAGATGGACCCAGAGCGGTCTCCTTCTGCCATCAACTTCTATGTTTCTATGGTCACTAAACCTCTCGGGCCCTGCTCCATGTTGATCCCCATTGGTGACTGCAGTGGGGTAACCGGTTGATGGGGCTGGGAGGTCACCAGAATGAAGACACAAATTCGCTGGTGGTGGATTGGGAGTCAAACAGCTATATGGAGGAAAATAACCTCCCTTGAGGATTCTCTCTCTGGAATTTATCAAGCATCATATGGACTACCCTTGACAAGTCAGTCAATACTTGTGCCTTGTGCACTGGGGGTAAGATAAACCCCCTATGGTAAAGGGAGACGTACAGGGGAGGTAGAGAAGAAAAAAATGTTTCCCTCTAGACCTGACTTGAGGAAAGAAGAGTCTATTAGCTTTACACTGTAATCAGACTCTACAAGAACTGTAACATCGTCAGTGTCAGTCAGTGGAAAGGAATGTAGAGAAGGCAAAAGCACTGTAGATTGGCCGTGGTCTGTGGTAATAGTGTAGGTACGGAGGAATGGACCAAGCGGTCCTTATCTGCCATTAAATTCCATGTTTCTATGTGTTTGGCAGGAACTTGCCTGAAAAGTGATTCAAAGTACATTGATGGAAGCATGGGCATTAGGCAGTCCCAACCAAATGCAGGACCCCACTTGTAATGAAATGCAGCATCTCAGCTAGACTACAGTGTAGGATATAGTGAGCACCAACTTGTGATCAGTGGGCCAGCCCGCTTGACGCAACAACAGTGCTAACACTTGCAATGCCAAGTACCTGAACATTGGAATGACTGCAGACTGTCAGAGGCCAGCCATGGAAAGAAGGATTGAGCATCCCAGAGGATGCTTCCCTCTCCGAGAAGAAGGGATGCCATTCCCTGCTGCTATACTGCCACCTGGTGACCACAGGTGGCAGTGCAGTTTGGAAACATAGTGGGTGGGGGGCATGTTGACTGAGCACCACACAGCACAATTGCATGCATGTGGATTTGGCAGCATGCATACCAATGTATTGATGGAGTGGAGGAAACTAAGAAAAAAACAGAAAATACCCTGGTGCGGGCAGGATGCCCTGCAGCAGGCTTGGGTCCTGACTGCTGCAACTATCCTCTCCTCAACATGGGTTTTGCCTGCCCCCAGACCAAGTGGGCAGGCGATATAATCCAGTTGTGGCTCGGTCTCACCTTGGAGAGTAAGCCAAGAGGCAAGGAGAGGTAAGTGCAGGGACACAGAAGGATGGAGCTGGGCACCAGGGAAGGGGCCGCACCAGTGAGAAGGGGGCACAAAACAAATATGTGATCAGCAGCAGTCCAACAAAGAAACACAGTAATCAATCAGCTTGTGTAATCACTGCCAACTCCAGCGAACCACATTACAATGAACGACAACTGCTAGTCCAGTAAAACAGTAAGTCTACTGCAGGCCGATTTATAAGGCCCCCATTGAAGCCAGATGTAGCATGCCACAGAAGTACCAAGTCCAGTACAGACCAATTTAAAAGGTCCCCACTGAAGCCAGATCTAGCATGTCACAGAAGTACCAAGTCCAGTACAGACCAATTTAAAAGGTCCCCACTGAAGCCAGATGTAGCTTGCCACAGAAGTACCAAGTTCAGTACAGACTAATTTAAAAGGTCCCCACTGAAGCCAGATGTAGCTTGCCACAGAAGTACCAAGTCCAGTACAGACCAATTTAAAAGCTCTCCACTGAAGCCAGATGTAGCTTGCCACAGAAGTACCAAGTCCAGTACAGACCAATTTAAAAGGTCCCACTGAAGCCAGATGTAGCTTGCCACAGAAGTATCAAGTCCAGTACAGACCAATTTAAAAGGTCCCCACTGAAGCCAGATGTAGCTTGCCACAGAAGTATCAAGTCCAGTACAGACTAATTTAAAAGGTCCCCACTGAAGCCAGATGTAGCTTGCCACAGAAGTACCAAGTCCAGTACAGACCAATTTAAAGGTCCCCACTGAAGCCAGATGTAGCTTGCCACAGAAGTACCAAGTCCAGTACAGACCAATTTAAAAGGTCCCACTGAAGCCAGATGTAGCATGCCACAGAAGTATCAAGTCCAGTACAGTACAGACCAATTTAAAAGGTCCCACTGAAGCTAGATGTAGCTTGCCACAGACGTACCAAGTCCAGTACAGACCAATTTAAAGGTCCCCACTGAAGCCAGATGTAGCTTGCCACAGAAGTACCAAGTCCAGTACAGACCAATTTAAAAGGTCCCTAGTAAAGCCAGATGTAGCTTGCCACAGAAGTACCAAGTCCAGTACAGACCAATTTAAAAGGTCCCACTGAAGCCAGATGTAGCATGCCACAGAAGTATCAAGTCCAGTACAGTACAGACCAATTTAAAAGGTCCCACTGAAGCTAGATGTAGCTTGCCACAGAAGTACCAAGTCCAGTACAGACCAATTTAAAAGGTCCCACTGAAGCTAGATGTAGCATGCCACAGAAGTATCAAGTCCAGTACAGACTAATTTAAAAGGTCCCCACTGAAGCCAGATTTAGCTTGCCACAGAAGTACCAAGTCCAGTACAGACCAATTTAAAAGGTCCCCACTGAAGCCAGATGTAGCTTGCCACAGAAGTACCAAGTCCAGTACAGACCAATTTAAAAGGTCCCCACTGAAGCCAGATGTAGCTTGCCACAGAAGTACCATGTCCAGTACAGACCAATTTAAAAGGTCCCCACTGAAGCCAGATGTAGTTTCCCACAGAAGTACCAAGTCCAGTACAGACCAATTTAAAAGGTCCCACTGAAGCTGGATGTAGCTTGCCACAGAAGTACCAAGTCCAGTACAGACCAATTTAAAAGGTCCCCACTGAAGCTAGATGTACCTTGCCACAGAAGTACCAAGTCCAGTACAGGCCAATTTAAAAGGTCCTCACTGAAGCCAGATGTAGCTTCCCACAGAAGTACCAAGTCCAATACAGACCAATTTAAAAGGTCCCCACTGAAGCCAGATGTAGCTTCCCACATGTAACCCCTGGGTGGCGCTATCCCACGGGCTACTACCCCTGCCTGCTTGGCTAGTAGCAGGTTAAGGACCTGGGTAATGAAATGGGTGCCTTCACCCGGAGGTCAGGGTTGTTAGTGGTCAAGCTAACCTGGGCACAGCCCTCCAGGATACTGTAACCCCCCTCTTTCCCTTCTAGTGGCCTGAACAATATACAATAATTACTTTCACAATGACCCTTATTCACCAGGCAATTACCCACACTGTTTGCACTTACCACCAGGGCTGGTTCCTCTAGCTTGACCCTGGGGACCTCCAGTAAAACAAGGTTAAACACAGCAAATAGCAACAGTACAACATGTAACCTCCCTACAAATGGGGGATCCCAAAAAGTCTTCCTTGAGCTTGCCTAAATGCTCACTGCCAGGCTGGTGTCCTGCATTTTAGCAGTTTAAATGTGATTGCCAGAGACTGCCTGTATAGCCTCTGTGTACTGTCTTTTTAAGAGCTGCCTGGATTGCAGTCATAATTAATCTGAGAGGGAGCTCTGTTAGAAGATGTACTTGTTTGCTGATCATTTGTTAGAGTAGTAATAATATTGCAGTTTATTCTAACCTGTCATCTTTGCAGCATGGACAGTTCTGTTTGTTTCCATCATCTTGGTCCTGGACTGCAGAATGGGCCAATCAGTACATTTGGGACTCTAAAATAGAACCTGCCTACAGGGGCTTGGTGGGGCCAAAACTAGTAGGAATTGTAGTTTTGGGCTTTTGGCACCTAAAATAACTTGGAGAGGGAGCCCTTGTTGTGACTGACAGACAGATTAGTCAACCAAACCTTTTGGATCTTGGGGAAAGTCCCACACTGCTTGCAGTTTCAGTTAGATCTGAGTTGGGAAGTGAAGAAGTAACAGATCGAGATCGTTTGAGCAGCAATCCATAGTGGATTCGTGCGGGAGAGCTAGAAAGTACTCATGGGTGGTTTAGGGAGCCACCATCAACCTCCATGCCATATGGAAAAGTGTCCTAGTACTGGCCGGGGTGCCATGTCAAGGAATAGAAGAGAAGTGTACCAGTTCGGGCCTTGTGTGCCCAGATCCATTCAGAACCTGAGGGTTTTGTAGTAAGGAAGTGATGTGCTCCGTACCTCTGTAATCTGCATTACCAGCGAGTGTAGCCCTGTGGAGGTCCATCTTTGCTTTGTTATTCTCTGTCTTTATGTGAATAAAAGCCACACTCTAGAATCCCATCCCTGGTTTGGACATTTCAGTTATTGCTTCCAGTGTCCAGATTTACTTGGGTGCCCCTGACCAGAAATACAAACTTAGCATAATGCTGAGCGAATGTTTTCCCCCGAACCTAGGGGTTACAAAAATATATATATATATATTCGCTGTATATATAGCGAGAGAGAGAGATACTATATACATACTGTATATAAATATACTGTATATATATGTATATATATATATATAGGGGATACATGATGGGCAGGAGTGGGATATGGAAAATATTCCCACTCTTGCAGAGTGAGATATCCATGCCTCACGATGCAGGAGTGGGAATATTTTCTATATCCTACGATCTGCACATCATGTGTTCAATTTATGTAATAGGGCAAACATATATGCTAGTTTTATTTGTCTTTGTAGTCAGTTTAGTATGGTTTGTTCTGTGGGAGTGTGCTTTGTTTTGTGAATGGGAGTGACTGTTGGTATGTGATTGGTTGGCAGTATGAATGAAAAGTAGTTCTGTTTTGTCATTGGTTGGTATTTTGGGTTGTAGTTGCTGATTGGTTGAGTTTTGTTTCTGTGTGTGGCATGATTGGTTGGATGCGCTGAGTGGGCGGGAGTTTGTTTGGCATCTTTCTGGTCAGTGTGTTTTAAATTTCTTTTTATTTTACTGGTTACCATTCATTTGTGCCTTCTGTGATGTTCATTTGGAATCGTGTACGCTGTGTACTGTCCTGGGTCCCGGTTTTATTTCGGAGTTCATTGCGCGTGTTATCTACGGTGCGGCTGGTTCAGTTTCGCTGTCACGGACGGCATTTTCTAAATGGATCTAGAACGAGGAATGTGCTAGTACTAAGAAATAGAGTTTGTACATTGTGGGAAGTCCTGCAAGATAGATACACAGTGTGGGAACGTGGGATATAGTTTTAGTGTTTAGTTTGTGGCAGAGGTTTAATGCTGGGTTCAGCCCAGCTATTATTTATTGAGAGCTGACGTTTTGTTGAGTGGAATGTGCATTTTTTTTTTTTTGTAGAGATTCTGTGGTTTATGTGTTTCTGTTGATTACAGTTGTGGTGTGAACCTTTTGTGGGGTATGTTTTATAAAGTGCTATGTTTTTGAAATAGAAAAGTAGTCTAGTAAGGGCAGTGTTGTACTAACGTAGCTACAGTTAGAATATCACTTGCTGGCGATAGGAACTGTGTGTGTAAATGTAAATATCTACCACAGTTCCGTCAACAACTATTATCTCACTCCTGTGAGAATACATGTTTTATCTGCAACGTTTATCAGCCACCCCATTATATAAATATATATATATATATATATATATATATATATATATATATATATATAGAAAAAGGGACCTTGACTCAGAGGGCCTACCGGTCACCAAAATTTAATAAATAAAAATAAATAAATAAATTTCCATGAAATTGTATCCCCGTTCATACAGGTCCCTTTTGAAATGGAATAAACAGAAAAGAGGAGATATTGCAAAACTCATTTTTCATGCCAACCCGCTTCCCCTGACACACTATGTAACACCATCAGGCCATGACATACATGTAAACCCATTGTGAGATAAAGCTCTCCAGCCCATCACAATGTGTCCCCCATGTGACAACATTGCGCCATACCTTCCTAGGCTCAGAGCAGTGGTGTGCTCCCCCAATCCCAGAGCTTGTCTCTGAACCTGAGTTGCCAGCATGGGAACACAACATGCTACCCTCTGGCCCAACAGCGGGCCCTGCACACAACATTTCTCCATAACTTTTAGGTGATTCTATCAACCAATGTCAATATGCAAACAGTAACCCTGGCAAAAACGTGTACAACGCAATTGTTTATTTAACAGGTCTGTTCTTTCAACAGCTCTACACAGTATTATATTCTACTTTTCTGGACATGATTACTTTATTTTTCTTAAAAATGACAGATTAATTCATTTGACCAGTTATTCATTTCAGATGACACCTCTATACCTTAAAGGTACAAATAAGCTTGTACAAAGTAAGGTATGGACTTAACAGGTCTATGCTGTTGTCAAGGTTTTGTTTAAGTTGGCACTAGTGTAATAACGCAAGACTGAAAATTGTATTAGGCTGTAGTGCAGGTTGAGCAAATATCATTGTACCTGATGCACTGTGAGTCTGCTTCTGGCAGTGAGAGCTGTGATAGGTAAGTGACTATTAATTTCTGTGGCAGAATGCAGCCATTTCATTAGCTAATGTATGATGTTATAGCACTGATAACATTCCATTCTGAGCATAGAGGGGTTTTGGATATACAAAGAGGGGATGGGAACCAGATTCTATGGATAAACAGAAATATTAATAAAGAATCACCAAGAACAGTGAATTCTGCGGCACTGCAGAAGTTCTGTGGTAGGTTGCAAGTTCTGCGGCCACAGAGTTCTAGGGGCCTTGTCCAAAGTGCTTCCAAATCCAGGCATGGGAGGGGAGAGAGCGTGGCTGTATTGTGCACACAGGGAGAGTTACTATGCAGAGAGACCACATTATGTGAGAGTACAGAAAGATCAAACACAGGGAGGTGAAGTAGCTCAAGGTCAAATATCAAGCAAATAGCAGTGGTGGAATTCAAACCTGAGTCTCCAGATTCATAGCTCTGTGCTCTAGTATTAGACCAAACTGCCTCCCGGAAATAAAATAAAAAATAGGACAGTGGAGCTGGCCCAGTGACACCGGCTAGTAATGCACTGCATTACTGCAACTACACTGGAACGATTCTTAATCCCAGCATACTCTGGGCCACCAGGGCTCTGGGCACACTGTTAAGGCAATGTACACAGGCCCCCGTGTTGGAGAGTTGTATCCAGCCACTGTGTGGACTACAGGGGAACCCTGAGGTCACAGGAGACCACGCAATGTCAGCTGCTCCCTTCAAAGTGCACAATTCCTGACATCCTGAGCTAGGGTAGGTAAAGACGTGGGGGAAACCCCCCGATCTTGCACTGCCAGTGACAGCTGCCCCCTCCCCCACACACACACACATTACAACAGTCCTTACTCAGCCTAATAGAAATGGACAGTGGGAACTGAGGTGGTGGGCCTTGCCAAATAAAATCTGGAGCTAGTATGGGGAATGTGTGCGGAGCGATTTTGTTAGTTCGATTTGAGAGCCATCTGAATAATTAGCCATCCTCAACAAACTGAAGTAGCTGGGTGGTCATATTGCACTTGGAGCTGGTTGTCCTCTATGCTCCCTGCTAAGGGCTTGTGGCTAGTGGTAGTCAGATGGTATCCAGACCAATCCGGATCCACCAGAGGCCTGCCGCCGCAGCAGGATAGTGGATCCGGATGGATACCACCACTATCTGCCCATGGATCCAGCTGTCGGATCCCACATTATCTGACTGCTGGATCTAGGGATCCGATGCCAGATCCCTGGATCTGGCACTGGGATCTGATGCTGGATCCAGGGATCCAGCCCCGGATCCCTTGATCCAGCCCCGGATAACACGGGATCTGACCCAGGATCCAACCTCCGTATTCGGCCGGATCCTGGGCCGGATCCCACTCAAATAGTGCCACCATCCACCGGCTCACTGGCAGAACCATGGCAGCACTATCCAAGCACCACTACTTGTGGCCAAGGAGCTCTGTTGAAATGTGCATGCAGGTTGTGGGTAGCACATGCTGTGTGGGAGTATAGCTTATTTTTAAAGCCATCCACGTATCTGTATCTGTGAGGGCTGAAGGTAGGCAAGGTAACCACGTTTGCCTTTCGTGATATTGAGGGAACCACAAATTGGTAAAATGTTCAACAACGAGGGAGGGGGGATTTTTAAAACCTATACTTTAAAGTGCTAGGATAGACCACCCAAAAGGCTCACCAGTAGGGCAAGCTGTTCCCAAACTGCTGATCTGTGTTTCTGTTCCTCTGCAGCTGTGTTATGCTTCCATCTTGAAGGGAGAGCAAGGACACATGCAGTGCACCAATGACTCCTTGTGGCACAGGCCACGAATTACCAGTGGCACTAAGTTCACATCTAATAACATAGTATTGTAATGATGAAAGGGACTTAGGGGCCATCTTCTCTTCTTCCAGCTGCGCAGTAGCGACTGTAACCAATCTGACTGTGAAAACACATCCAACACTGTCAGCCACAATGCTACCCCTACTCATGCTGTGTAACCCTCAATGCTATTCTCACTCAGGAACCAGTCTAGTACTTTGTTACCCTTAGTCATGCTGTGTAACCCTCAATGCCATTCTCCCTCAGGAATCTGTCTAGTCCTGTGTTACCCCTACTCATGCTATGTAATCCTCAATGCCATTCTTCCTCAGAAATCTTAGTTCTGTATAATCCTTACTCGTGCTGTGTAACCCTCAATGCCTTTCTCCCTAAGAGGTATTTCTAATCCTGCTTTGAAGACCTGAGCTGTTTTAGTTTCCACTACCTCACTGTGTAAACTACTCCACATGTTAATTATCCACTGTGTGAGGTAATGCTTTTTAGTGTTTCCCTTTACCCTGCTACCTCAGTTTGAGAGCAAGACCTGTATTTTATTTATTTATTTGTACAAGTCGGATTTACAACCTTTGAGTCAGGGACTCATTTACAAAGGTACCTCATCGCAGGGAGGGTAGACAATGTTACATAGTGCAGGTTACAACAGTGACAACAGTACAGGTGCAAAAAACATTGAACAAAGAATACACTTAGGTTGCATATTGCTACATATCACAGGTTACAGTCATAGACATACAAAGTCCACAGATGATACAGTGGGGGTACATCCCTGTATATACCTAGTGAGGGTAGAGTTAGAGAGGGTGTTGGGGGGTGGAGTGGGAAGGGATAGGCTGTCCAGAGGACATTGTCAAGTCAGGTGAGGCCTTTCTGCCTACATCTGCCAGCTCAGACACCAGTGTATACTCTGTCCTGGAAACGAGCTGAACAGCCTCAATCAGCAGTAAAGGGAAATAATATGTTCATTAATTCTGTCTGTAAGTGTTTTACACAAGCCTAGTAACTCCGTTGTTAATTTAAGGTGTTAGATGATATTGTCTTAATGATTTCTGCGTATATTGTATATGTCTAAAACTGGATGTGTGTGAAAATGGGTTTTTAGCCCACAGACTTTTCAGTATAAAATAAAAAATGAATGAAGGAATTAGTGAATGAATTAGTGAATGAATGAATGAGTGAATGAGTGAGTGAGTGAATGAGTGAGTGAATGAATGAATGAATGAATGAATGAATGAATGAATGAATGAATGAATGAATGAATGAATGACGGTGCAGAATACAGAGGGTGGCCAACCCCGACACAGTACACAGGGCACATCCAGGTGCTGCCACACTTACTGTGAAAACAAGCATCACGAACAAAGGATCTGCTTTAGTCCTGGAGGTGCATTTATTTGTTAAATACAACAGTTGCACTGCTCACACCTTCAGGAAATGCAAGCTCAAAGTTGCATACACAATACTTGTGTTGCCAAACAACACAAGGGGCATGGCCCAGACTACCCCAGTTTGTGCTGTTTATTTACACGGTGAGTGTGGCATTACCCTTTTGTATTTTCTATACTCCATCCTGTCATGCCCCTTTAGTAGTCATAACACTCTGTTCCTTTCCCCCCCTCAACCTTCTCTTCCCTTCTGTTGGCTGAATCATTTGAGTATGTCTAATCCCTCCTCATTGCTTTTCCCTCTCGGCTGCTAATCCACTTAGTGGCCCCGTGCTGGACCCTCTCAACCTGTTCAACATCTGTTCAGTACTGCAGAGACCAGAACTGGACCCAGTACTCCAGATGTGGTCTAACAAAGGCCTCAGATGGGGTGGTTCACAAGGGATGTAGGCATGGGACAGACATGGGTAGGGGATGGCTAAGGAGATACACAAATCATTGGATACTTGCTTCTATCACCTCATCTAATGTGGCAGGGGTGGTAGAAGAGGGGGATAAGCCATATGGTAATTACCGTGCATTCACATTGTTCATTATACACCAACTGGGTAAATAAATATCCTAAATTTGCATTGTTAATTACATGCATTGCAAACTGCCTAACTGAGAAACGTTCTGCTACCAAAGCCTTAGGCCAACCTTGTGTACTTCTCTGTTTCAATGAAGTCATGCCAGACAAGACTAAATAAAAGTCACACAGGAAGCAAAGTGACATTGAAATGTGTCTTACACAGGAGTCTCCAAGTGTCAACTTTGCTGAGAAGCTGAAGGGATTCATGCAGAAATATGATGAAAATGCTGACGGACGCATTGAAATGTCAGAGGTAGGCACTTCAAGTACTTCTTGTATTGAAAAAAATATATATTAAGGGATGGGCAGAACCAGACCTATAAACAAGATTATAGATATAGACACTGTAGGCAGATAAGGGCCTATGGCCCACCCAGGCTGCCGATTTCAGCTTGTAAGTTCACTTTATGTTTTCCTAGAAGTCTGTTGCCCCTTACCTCTGACCTCCAGAATTCCCTTATGTCTATCCCATGCATTCTTAAATCCTGTGATTGTGATCAAGGGAGTCCTCCCAAACCAATCAGAGCACTCCTTTCCGCTGTGTGAGACACTCTTATTCTTTGAAGTGTGTCTCACGCACAGCTGCCCTGGAAACAGGCAGGTTCTGGTACGGTTTAGAAAAATATATATATATTATTGATCAAGCTTGATCAATAATATATTAATACGGTTGACGAGACCACTCTTATGGTTGCAAGAATGGTCTCACATTCTTAGGGTATCAGAACCGCTCATCTTCGGTTTGCAGTTCTTATACCCTAGGAATGCACTTGAGAGCGTTCTTATAACCATAAGAATAGTCTAGTCAATTGTGTTAACATACAGTGCATCTTAGAACCTGGCCAGCTCTAGCATGAGAACCAGAAAGGCTGTCCCTTTTCCGAGCAGAAGCAACTAAAATAAATGGCATTAAAATATTATATTGACTACAATTAGATCATATTTTAATGTTTTTTAGTTTGCTTTGTACTTTCTCCTGTTATTAAACTCCAAATCATGTCTGCAAGTGCAGTCTCCCTTTTCATTGCGTCTTTCAAAGAACATCAGATTGTTGCAACTGACCCCACCATTGCTGTGCTTGTGACATCACGCTCTGTTGTCATGGTGAGCACTATGATGTCATAAACAAAGGCACTATAAGGCCAGTCAGGGCAGGACACATTCTTTTTTATATACTGACTTTCTGAGTAAGCTACCAAAATGCAGTATAAACCCTAGAAAAGAGAACTGAAACGAAAAAGTAATTTTCAAGACATTTGCAAAACAATTACTGTTGGGTTAGCAGAACTCAAATGTCATAAGATTCCCCCAAAACATTGGGTTTCTGGACATTTATTTCTTTATTACTGTTTATAAATCACTTACTTCATTTCAGCCAATCAGTGCACATAGTCACTGTACCTCTTATCCTGTGTACAGCTGTCTCTCATGCAAGAACATCAGGAGTGGCATGTTCCACTTCAGAGAAGGGGGAAGGGCGCATAATTTAAAGAAAAACACTGGATAATGCAAAAAGGCCAGCAGTTTTACACAGAAGTGCCCCATTGGGTCTTTTCGTATGAAAAGACATTTTTAAATTACCTTTCACGTATGATATTTTAGTTTGAAAGACCCACGCCAACTGACATGTCAGATGAGCTGCCTGCAGCCATCTAACGCACACCAGGTGGCTTCCGGCACACAGGCTATGCTAATGAGGGCTACCAACTAATGGCAGAGTTGGTAGCCCTCATTAGCATACTCCACGCGCCGAATGCCACCTGGTGTGCGTGAGATAGCCATAGGCGATTTGGCTGACATGACATTTGGTGTGGGTCTTTTGAACTGAAATAACGGACGTGAAAGGTTATTTAGAACATTTCCTTTGACGTAAAAGGCCCTTATATCACATTTCTGCAGCAGCTGCAGCCTTTTTTGCATTATCTAGTGTTTTCCTTTAACTTCTGAAATAAAATAAAACTTCTTTAGTTGTATTGTCAGTATCAATCATGCTAGCTAACTCAAGTGACATACAGTAAGTCAATAGTCCTCTGTGGAGTCCTCCTATGGTATAAGAGACTCCTTTCATAAGGTTTGATGCAAGAACTACTCCACTTTGTTTCATGGTCCTCTCACCCAAACCTCACACTCGGAGTCACATATACCATAAGAGAACCCCATGGAGGCCCTATTAAAGCAGTAGAATTAGCAAGATGGGTAGCTCAGAGTCACTGTTTAACAAGATGGGTAGCTTGGGCATGGGACACAAGGTGGTTAACTGGGTAAGAAATTGGTTAAGGGACAGGAAGCAGAGGGTGGTAGTAAATGGGACCCAATCCAGGGAAAAGGGGGTGACAAGTGGGGTACCTCAGGGATCAGTCCTGGGGCCAGTCCTTTTTAATGTCTTCATTGTTGTCATTGTGGAAGGGCTGGAGGAGAAGGTTTGCCTGTTTTCAGATAACACCAAGATCTTCAACAAGGTGGACACTCCAGAAGGGGTGGCGTAAATGAGAAGGGACCTAGGAAAGCAGGAAAAATGGTCCAAAGTTTGGTAACCGAGGTTCAATGTGAAGAAGTGCAAAGTCATGCACCTGGGATGCAGAAACCCTGGGGTGAGCTAGAGGATGGGGGGGAGGAGTTGCTGAGTGGCCAAGTAGAGTGCAGAGGCTGTGGTGAGGGCTACTGGCATGTTGGGATGCATAGGAAGGGGTATCACCAGTAGAAGGAGGGAGGTGGTGATTCCACTATACAGAATGCTGGTAAGGCTTCATCTGGAATACTGTGTACAGTTCTGGAGGCTGCATCTTGGTAAGGACATAGACAAGGAGGAGGCAGTCCAGAGAAGGGCGACTAAGAAGGTGCAGGGCTTGCATCAGAAGACATATAATGAGAGATTAAAAGACCTCAACATGTATACACTGGAAGAGAGGAGGGAGCGGGGGGACTGGATAGAAACCTTCAAGTATCTAAAGGGCATTAGCAAGGTACAAGGCGCCAATTTCTTTCACTGAAGGAGGAGTACAAGAACAAGGGGGCACTATATGAGATTGGAGGGGGCAGGATAAGGGGAAATGTGAGGAAGTTTCTTGTCACAGAACGGTTGGTGGATGCATGGCATAGCCTGCCACAGGAGGTGGTAGGAGCAAGCACAATGGGGGATTTAAACATGCATGAGACAGGCATAAGGGAACCCTAGAGGTGGGAAGGAGAGGCTAAGCTGATGATCAAATAGGGCCGGCGGCTGCCAATAAAGGTTGGGAAAAAGGGCAGACTGGATGAGCCTAGGGGTCCTTATCTGCCATCAGTTTCTACGTTTCTATTTGTTAGTTGGCAAAAAATTTCATGATATAACTAAAGATGGCTACCACTCAACTCATGGTTTATAAAAGTCTCTCCTGTTGAGGTTACCTGTTGAATGTGCATGCCAGATTCATACTGTGGATCTATTAGGAGGTTGCCAGCATGTATTTCTGATGGTGAACAGCACAGCGCTGTACCAGGATATTCCAATTATTCATGGCAGGCATGTCATGGGAACAGGAAATTTTAAATATTTCAAAATCCCATATCTTAGTCCTGGTCTCAAGGAAAACAAAAAAAGAAAACTAGGTATATTGAGATTTTAGCTAGAGAAACATTATTCTTGAAAAAACCTATAAGATTGCAAACAAATATTGCTTCTTTAACTTATAAGACAGTTGCACAAAAACAACCTTTTTGCACCATGGACTTCATCTGCTGCAGCTGCTTTTTCTGCTTTTAAGTTCCAGTCCTCTGCTTATGACATCAGAATCATGTCCTTGGTAACAGGCTGTGATGTCACTAGTGGAGAATTATGATGTCACAACAGGAAAAAGCAGCTGGAACAGAGGAAGTCTACTGGGAAATGATTAAGCAACGAGCAAGCCCAGGGTTATGTTAATGGTCTGTTAAGCACCCTCTGGGGTGTAATGTGGCACTGGCTGTAGCTGAGTGCTACATGCCCTTAGAAAGTGATAACTGACCTTTAAAGGAGGTCTACTGGCACAGCTAATGCAGCGACTGCCACACACATCAGGGCTTCAGTACCCCGATCCCCCCTGCAGGCACTATCATCATTAAAATATATTCATACCTGGACGGCCCAGTGGCGCAGAAGGCTGAGGCACTATGCCTTACACTCCCACCATGCGGCAGCCCATGTTCGTGGTGCGAGCGGGTCACCAGGGAGGGAGGGAGAGGATTGAGCATCCAGAGGACAGCTCTCCTCTCCTGCGGAGGAAGGGTAGCAGGAGTCTGCATCAGTCTGACACCTAGTGATGGCTGGGTGCTGGCACACAAGGCCTCTCAAGTACATGGGGGGGGGAGCAGTCGGCCAGCATGCTGTGGGAAGAAATGCACACAGCTTGGCCATTGCCAACATGGCGTGCTCAACCTATAGGGATCCAGAACATTAGGGGAAAAGCCGGTGACTGGATGATGATGATGGGTGCTCACAGGCCCTGCCCTGAACTAGCTGGGGTACCAGTCCAAACTGGATCTGGACATCAGTGGGGGCCTAGGGTCACCCCACCAACACCGCTGGGGGGGGTTTAAGCCCTGGGGGAAGAAGACTGGCAACACCCGGTGGATGTCAGGGGATGGGGTTGGGACGTCTTTCTAAACTTGGCTGACCCAGAGAAGAAGCATAAAGAGAGTATAATAAACACTTGTAAAATTCAAGATGCCTCCCATTGCAGGCAACATGTTCAAACATCCTGATACTCACCCCAAGATCGCGCTACTAACAATGCGATATGATGATGCTCCACTGCCCCTTCCTGCTCTGTTTTCACAAACGTGCCGAAATGCCATGTGCATACATAGCATACACATGGCATTTAGGCAATGTTTGTGAAAACAGAGCAGGGCATGGGAGATATGGAGATTATTAAATCTCCGTACGTATGGGCACCATACAGGAAGGGGCAGTGGAACATCGTCATATTGCATTGTTGTCTGCGCAGTCTTGGGAGGTGAGTAACGGGATGTTTGAACATGCCGCCTGCAATGGGAGCCATCATGAATTTTACGAGTGTTCAGGTATGAATATATTTTAATGATGATAGTGCCTGTGGGGGATCAGGGTACTGAAGCCCCGATGTGTGCAGCGGTCACTGCATTAGCTGTGCCAGTAGACCTCCTTTAACATAACCCCTGGGAGTGCCTTATTGCCATTACTGTATAAAAATGGGTATTATAAAATAACGTTATTCCCTGTTTAAGATTTGAATAAACTCTTCAGGTATGTTTTGCTTAAGATAAAGATAAGATTAACACAAGTCTAATAGAATGTTCACAGTTAATCAGAAAGATCTATTTCATCAACCCTGTTTTATAATGCTGTTTTAAAGTGTCCTGAGAAATAAAAAAAAATTGGAAGACTGTGAAGTTCCAGTTTGAGGGGGAATTTAAATTGCGTCACTGAGGTCTGCTGACGCCAACCGTGAACTGTTTGTTGGACTCAGAAAAGCTCTTTTAAACAGAAATAGAATGTATTCACTAGTGAATTGTAACATCAGAAACAGACTGCATTTATCAACGCAGATCCTGAAGTGCATAGTCGGAGTGGCTGCAAAAGCAAATGGGTAATTTGCATGCAATTGGCATGCAAATGATATGCAAATACATTTAAATTTATAGGTTGTTAAACACAACCTTTTAGAATCTTATTGGATTCTGACTGGATCAGGAGTGGTTCTCCCCAGCCCATATACTATGGAGACCCTGCTGAGTAAACCCATTGCTGTTAGCAGACTGTTTTTTTTTTTTTCCTGTGAACATTTTCAGTGGGAGTGTGACAGCTCACCTACGTGATAGCAGTGCGCCCACGCACTAAATCAGGAACCGTTTGAGTGACTTAGAAACAAAAAGGAAAAATAAAACATGGGAAGGGGAAGAAAAGAAATGAAGGGTGTACTTGTGATGTATAATTATCAGGCACATCCTTCCGTCTGTACTCGAAGGTAATGCAACCCTTCACAATGTTGCCAGCTTGTTGGCACTTACGTGTCAATCAGCAGTGAGTTGATAGAGAAAGGCAAGTAGGTAGGTGTTTTTAACACACGCTGTTCTGAAAACTCAGAGTGCTTTCAGTAACATTAGTACATAAACACACAATAAATGCAATAAACAGTGTAAATATCATAAAATAGCCCAGCAGACACGGTGGACCAAAGGCATATAAAGAACTAAATGAGCCCTATGTCGGGCATGGGAAGCAGCACTGAAAAGTTACTATGCCACCTCTGTTTTTATTGGGGGCTGCTTATACTTTATGCCCCCTTTCCTGTCTCTGACACTCACCCTTCTCAGGAGCTCCAAGGGCATACCCAACACCCTGTTGTTCTTTCTGTGAGCACCTGGCCTCCACAGAGCCTTGGTCCCCCCCAACAGGGTTGGGGTGGAGCATTAACCCCCGACACATCTGGTGTAAGGAAAGGAGAAATTGGTTCACCAGGCAAGGCACACTTAGCTGGAGCTTGTTTCCAGGTGTGACCTGGAAGCACAAGGAAATTAAATGACTTGCTCAGGGTCACACAGTATGCAAGTGGGGGGGATGATGGGATTCAAACACAGGTCTCCAGGTTTGCAGCCCAGTGCCCTTAACCACTACGCTATGCTGCCTCCTTAGGCAGGTATGTCAGAAAGTGTTGCAGCAGTGGTGCGGAGCCTGGATATACCAGGGTCCATCATTGTGGGTGCCAGGGCCTGGATATATCGGGATCCATTGTTGTGGGTGTTGGGGCTGGGTATACCAGGATCCATCGTTATGAGTGCCAGGACCCAGACCTATAAGGATCCATCATTGTGGGCACAGAGAGCAGATATACTAGACTTCATTATTGTGGGTGCAGGGCCCAAATATACCAGGGTCCATTGTTGCAGGTGCAGGGCCTGGATATACCAGGATCCACTATTGTGGGTGCGGGGCCCATATATAGCAGGGTCCATCATTGCAGGTGCAGGGCCTGGCTATAGTGTCAGTGGCTCAGTAGGTTGCACATTCACCTCTGAGGCTGGAAGATCAGTAGGCTGTGGGTTCTATCCCCACACCAGGCACTTGGGTTAAATCTCAATACTGACACTGTAGTGCATCATGAGGGGGGTGCTGCACTCCAGAGGTGCTGTCTTTCAGATGAGATGTTAAATCGAGGTCCCATCTGCCTGTTCAGGTGGATGTTAAAGATCCCATGGCACTTCTCAAAAAGAGTAGTGGACGTTTTTATTAAAGTATAACAAACAAAAGACAACCATTTAAGCAGCATGGTAAAACAAGGGACAAGAAACAAAAATTAAAAAAACAAGAACCTCATCCCATGCACTCATGAATGGCATGAGACCAAAATAGAACAACAAATGAGGAAACAGCAATATCAATGTCCTGGAAAGAAATGTAAAAATTAGGATAACTCAACAACAAAAAGATCTATATGGGGAACATAAATAAAGCAAAAAGAAAAAGGGTCAAATCAGCAGTTTAAGCAACAGCTAGAAAAAGAATAACCAAAGGAGGCTCAACAGCATTCAGGAATAAGACAGGGCAAGAAGCCCTGCCATTACGCCACCAAGGCCCTAGGGGGCAGCGTCCTACTATCCTTCCAGTACAGGCCAGCTACTTCAGCAGTGAGCATTCAGAGGAGACCCTCCGGACAAATACTCTTCTGTTGAAATAAAAGTGCACAACAGGAGTGCCATAAATAATATTTTATCATCGCAAAAACCAAATGAAGGCAGGAACTGAACAGGGAAAATGAGGAGGGAAAGAGCCCAAAATTACATCCGGCTATGTTAGGGTGGACCAGCAGGGATTCCCCCCACTGGAATGTCAACGTGTCCCAAAAGGCTCAGGCATAAGGAGAAGACAATAGAAAATGAGCCATGGTCTCCAGTTGAAGAGCACAGCCAATCCTAGGGCAGTAGCACTCCGCCAGGCGTTTGTGTTTGGCATCTGCCTTTACACTTAAGTGACCATGGCAACAAAGCCAAAGGATGTCCCACATCTTAGCGGGAGTAGAAGCATTGGTCACTATGGAACCAACAGAAGAATAAGCTGAAGGGGGAATATCAGGGTAGAGCAGAACGGCAGAAAAATAGACAGCCATAATAATTACGTAGTGACTCCGGGGGACAGATCGCACCAGCGTAGCTTTAGCAATCATCCAACGTCATAGCTTATCGACCAATGTACAGACATAAGGAGGGGCCTGACATGCTGTATAAGGGGTCAAAGAGCCAGCCTCCCAAGCAGGAAGAACAACCTCCAGCCAGGGGGCCACCCATGGGCGCCAAAGCTTCGGGGGCCCCACTAAGTAGGGGTCAATGGACCAGTCAAGAAAATAACAAAAATAAATAACCAAAGGGTTAACCATCTGCAAGCCACCTTGGGCAATATGGAGGTAGACCACCACTCTCTTCAGCGGGCTCAAATAACTCCCCCAAACAGCCTGAAAAAACAAACTAAGAAAACGGACCTCTAAAGATTTAGGAAGGAGGGACACCAAACTTAAATAAGTAAACAACGGAAAAAAGAAACGTTTCAAAACCACCACCTTTTTTTTTTTGATCTGTTTCCAAGACTTCCAAACCAGGCAGGGCACAAGGGGTCAGCTTGGCCTCCCAGTTCAGGAGAGCCATGTCTCCAACACCAAAGGTGACACCAAGAATCCAGAGTAGCTCCATTGTTACTGGGGTACCCCCAATGTCAGGCACTGGGGTGTCCTCCAACCCCAATTTCAGACATAGGCACTTGAGGACATTTAGCCGTGCACTGGAGATAGGGGTAAAGACCAAAAAATGTCAATGGCCATATTATCGGACGGAAGGTACAAAAAGGGTGACATCATCCACATAAGCGTTAATAGTCACCGAATCCAAACCATTCGGGGCTCGAATCCCATTAATCAGTGGATGAGACTGAATTTTCAAAATGATGGGATCAGTACAGTACACATAAAGAAGTAGGCTAAGGGGACAGCCCTGATGGACACCCGTCTGTACAGGAACGGCTATACCCAGGTGCCCATTAATAAGTGGGATAACCGAGGCCATCCCATACAGTCATCCTAACCAGGAACAAAACAATGGAGGAATACCATAATGTCGAAGGATATCAAACAGGTATGGATGGGAAACCCAATCAAATACCTTCTCCTGATCCAATGTCAGCACATAGCTCACCTCCCTGGCCAACATCCCCGATGCAACCACCTCGCGCAAGACCAGGAGGTTGTTGGTGATGTGGCAAGCAGGGACCAAGCAAGACTGGGCAGGAGATATAACATGATGTGAAACAGTGGCCAAATGGGAAGTTAAAATCTTCATCAATACCTTCAAATCGATATTCAGCATGCAAAGGGGTCACCAGTTATTTAGATCCGCAGCATCGCCCTTCTTAAAAAGTAGAATCTGTATGGCCTCCCCAAATGGGTGGGACACACTGTCCGCAGTCAGGAGCCAATTAAAGACCACCTGCAAAGTATCTATCAGTGTAGAAGAAAAACTCTTATAAAAAACAGAAGTGTGGCCATCTGGTCCAGGGGCGACCGAATTTCCAAGACTGGAGATAGCTTGTCTGATCTCCATAGTGGAAATGGGCAACGTCAAACCCATGAGTTCTGCAGGAGGGATGGGGGTACAGTTACCGTGCTCAAAAATGGACCAGCTGGTCTGGAAGGGGATGGACCCCAAACAAGGGAAACAAATGGGATTGTATGTGGGACAAAATCTTGGGCCCTGTCGCAATCGGGGCACCGAGCGGAGTAGTCAGCTGTGGCAAGTGCCTATGATGCACTCACTTTTTGCAAGCCTGAATAGGGTCACCCATACCACAGGCGCAAGCCTGAATAGGGTCGCCCATACCACAGGTGCCCCGAGTACCAACCATATGTTCCATCAGTAAAGACCGACTTCTGTCGTATTGTAAAAAAAACATATGGGCCTGCAAGGTCAAAATCTGTGGGCCATAGTCACCTGGTCCCTGATGAGACAAGGTTATGGCTCGAGCCAGTTGCATCTGAAGAGAAAGGTAGTCAATATAAGTCATTCTATGGTGGACACGAGCCAGAGATCTAAACAAGCACCTCACCGCTTGCTTAGTATTCAGCCACCAATCAAGTAAATTATCCGTCACGCATACCAAGGTCTTACGACCCATGAGAAGGTCCAACACCTTGGCATGCACCCTGAGATCTTTCAAAGGCTGCCATTCAACCACCAGTAACCCCTACCTGGGGTAAGGGAAGGGGAGACTGAAAAGGAGCCACAAAGTAATAGGTGATCGGAAGACTATCGGGGTCAAAACAAAATTAGTAGTGTGTAGATGAGCTGAAATAAACAACAAATCTATACAAGTGGCCAAACCAGCATGGAAGTATGTAAAACCACCGGCCAGATGCATAATCCTATAAGAATCCACCAAGTTAGCAGTGCGAAGAAGGGTCTGTAAACAGAGCAAATCAGCTAACTGTTTTTCCGTTTGGGCGCCCCATCACCGCGGTCTAGATAGCAATTAAAATCCCCACCAAAAATTATATGATGGAATGTATGCAGAAAGGGTCGGATCCTATTAAAAGGTTTACCTATGCCGACTCGACAACACTGTTGGCGAGGTTCAGCATAGCGAGATCCCCAATGTTGGGAGGTGAAATTTCACCTGCCAGATATCGGTGTGTTTTCCAACGGGGGGCTATGCCCCCAGAACCCCCCATGCCGCCCCTTCTATGGATTCCTAACTCCAAGTCAGAGTTATCTCGGGGGGGGAGTTGGTGAAAGGGCAAAATTTCGCTCCCAGTTCCCCCACAGCAACAATCTTGAAACCTGTCAAGATTGTCGCTGTGGGGGATTTCGCCATGTGGGTTTCGCTGTGTGGTCAGCATACCCTATTAAAAAGATCAACCTTGGCCTTCCTCGTTTGAGGGGCATAAACTGAAATAAAATGAAAAGGAGAGAGCCCTGAAGGAGTGCATCCAGTAACAGAGCCCATCCGGGCTCGATGTCCACCAACCAGACTAGGGAACCACGAATGTCAGAAACAGGATGCCAGCTCCATCACTGACATCAGGGCCAATAGACCAAAAGGACGGGCCCCAGCACCAATGATGTTGGGCCAGAGACATATCCCCCAAAGTGGTCAACCATGTTTATTGAAGAAACATGGCATCACATGCAAGATCTTTAAGCAGGAAAAAACAGAGCGCGTTTGGTCGCATTCTTTATGCTGTTAGCATTTAGTGTAGCTAAGTGCATAGGGGAGGCCATAAAAGATAATGAAAAGAAAATAATAACAAAATGATCAGTCCTTCAAGGTTCACACTCCATCAATACTGTCAAGGTCTTCTTGGGAACCAGCTACAGCTTCCTCCGGTGTTTAACTTTAGTCCTGACCAAAGGAGGGTCCTCCTCCGTATCTGAAGAATTAGGCGTAGCTGTAGTTGCAGCAGAAGAAGTCTCAGACTGGGAACCCAGATCGGAATCTGTGCCATCCTCAGTCAACACAGCAAATTTATTCTCCAATGATACAGAGGAGACCGGGGTAACAGTTGGCAAGGGCTGAAGGCCAGATTTATGAGATCGAAGAGAACGTTTACAATTTGCAGCAATTGTGTCAGGAGGGGGCATGAGTAGTGCATCTGGCATCTGAGAAGAAGAAACAACCTGAGTAGGCAAGGCAGGCAGCGCACTGGAGGAAGATACTGGAGAGTCAATGAGGTCCATGGAAACAGGTGCAGGAGGCTGAGGGGGCTGTGACAGCAGAAGATCCAAGTCCTGGGGAGCACTGGGCAAAAAGACCATGAGTGCAGGGTCTTCATGGTGGGCCAAAGTGGCCCCCACTTCCTTAGGATGCCACTGTTGCTGAGCCAACCGAGTCTGAAGTAACAGAGCACTCTGAGTATCCAAACCAGTTTGATTATGCTGGGCCCAGGGACAAGTCCTATAGGAGTGACCCGATTCCTCACAAAGGTTGCAGCAGAGGGAATTGGAGCAATGCACCCCAGTGTCAAACAGAGATTGCATAGTATCGAGTCACAGGCATTACTCGTGTGGTTTTCAGAGCTACATCGAAAATACATCTTCTGTTGCCCAGGATAGAAACACTGTGCCCTATCCCCTGCCCAAGAAGAAAACACTAGGCAGATGTTGCAAGCCACAGCGAGCATGGCAGAGCATAACTTTAAACTGCCAGTGCCCAGTCCAAAAAAGTTCCGTAACCAAAATTGGCTCAGGAGTACCCAGCACCTCACATCTCTGGGACAACCAAAAACAAACATCCTGAACCTTCACCCACTCATTCTTTAATATGATGGTGACTGTATGGACCGCAAGTTTGGTAATAGGCACAGCTTGGAATGGCAGCCACAAAGGGGTATCTTTCACCTTATCATAGGCAGTCCAAAACCTGTCCAGATAAACCGGGGTTTGGAAGCTCAAATCAAAATAACCATCAGTAGAAGAGTGTAACAGAGCATAAAGTTCATTTGGGGTGATGAACAAAGAGTTCTTAAGTAAATGCTTTCCTACATAACCTCTGTCAGGAGGAGGGTCAAGGCCACCCTTATACAGGAGTCATACAGCGTTTCGTCGTTGAGCCGGGGCCGGAGACTGGGAGAAGACAGACATCTGACATAACTGAGCCCAAACCTGGGCAGGAGGTGGCGGGGTCAGAGAAGGGGGACCAGAGTTTTCTAGAGGCATAGCCCCCTCAGTGGTTTCCACGTGGTTCACCCAGGAGGAGGAGGAGGAGGAGACTTCCAAGTCAGCAGCAGCAGTGGACAAGGGAAGACCCCCTCAGGGAAGGCAGAGCGCCCCAGGACACCAGAACCCCAGTCAATAAGGCAGAAGGGTCAGAAAGCAATGCAACAGCAAATGATGAAGGTAAGTCAGTAGAAAGACGCATCGATGGTGGAGCAATAAGTTCCATAGAAACAAATTGCCGTAGAACCGGGGCAGAAGGGTCAAGAAATGTTGGGCCAAACCCAGGGCCAGTTATGGGCTCCATTGAAGAATCTGGCAAAGAAGTCATTGAGTGGGCATTCATTACCCCGCAATCAGGTGACCTTGTAGCAAAATCCAGGGGTGTAATCTCTAACAAGCAATAATGAGCCTCAGGGCCTTTCAGGAGAGTGGAATGCTATTGCTCTGTGGCATCCCATGTCCATCTGGTGTCTGACAGGGGCTTATCTGGTGACCAGTGCCCTGAAGCATAAGGGGCTGAGCCAAGTCGGAGAGGAGTCTGTTGTGCAGTAATAAGTCCAGGTGCAGAAGTGGGGTGCAAAATCACATCAGGACTAGCATGTACAGACTGGACCCCATTCATCTGTCGAGGTGCCAAAGGTTGAACAGCATGAAGAGAAAGCCCATGGGGAGCCGTAACAGTCCCCAGAACCAAAGGAAGAAGTGGCGGTTGCCACATCGGGCAATCAGCACTTGCAGTGGGGGGGGGTCAGGCGGAAATGCTACAGCCGCCATGTCCCCCGTCTGTAGATTGGCACCATCAAAGTGTGGCCGGAATTTCGGGGCCGTCAAAACGGAAGTCAGAGCTGCCAGCTCTGTCTATCCAACCGGATGTACCGGTAATGTCCAACCCGCTGTATCACCCAGGTCATCCTCAGAAGGAAGCAGAGGTGGAACCAGTGAACGCACCAAGGAGCCACATCAGAAAGGCAACTCCAGACCTCGGCTCACAAACAGCCACTCCTTCTGTTTCAGGTAAGCGGCATCCTGATCAGCAAAAAATTCCTCTTCTGGTGGAGGGCGTCCTGCAGCCGGGCATCCTCCTCCAGTAACATCGAATCCAGCAGTGCAGGTAGCTGGTCCACACCAATAGGGAATGCAGAAGCTTCCTTAAACCCCTCACCGTCCAGCCGATGCTCAACAGGAGGCTCCAGCACAGTAACAACTTCAGCCCCGGCAACAGCTATAACGGGAAGAGGGGCCAGTCCTCCCTCACCAGCAACAAGCTCCATGCTGACCAATCGGAGAAGCAGCCATCATGTGTGACAGCAGCACCCCCTGCCACAAGAGTAGGGGAGTTTTCCCAGTGTCTTGGCCAAATTTCTCCCCATTCACCAAAAATAACACTAGCAGCTTAATCTGGTTCAGTGTCAGTTGGCATCCATCTGTATCCCCCTCCCCTGGGACGAGGCTGAGAATAGACAGAATTGTCTAGTCCTCCTTTCCCAATCAAGAAAAACTAAATAAATAAATATCGGGATCCGTCATCACGAGTGCGGGGCCCACATATACCGGGTCAATCCTTGCGGGTGCCGGGCCTGGATGTACCATGGTCCATCATTGCAGGTGCCGGGGCCTAGATATACTAGATAGATATTTTATTCATAAAAGCACCCATTTCCGGAGACTCTGGGTGCTGTACAATAAAACAAACAACTATATATATATATATATTTATATATAAATATATATATATATATATATATATATATATATATATATATATATATAGTAGTTCATCATTGGCGGATTTAAAATTCTCTATCCATCCTTTAAAAACAACAATTAATCAGTTGGTAAAAGCTTGTTGGAACAGGTATGTTTTTAACCCTTCTTTAAAGGCCTCTACTGAGGGAGCCTCCTTTAAATAACCAGGAAGGGAGTTCCGCAGGGTAGGTGCCGCCACTGAGAATGCTCTGTCCCCAGAGTGCCGCAGCCTAACCCTGGGAACTCCAAGGAGGCCTCCTCCAGCAGAACGGAGTGCCCAGGGCAGATGGTAGGGGACAAGGAGATCTTGCAGATAGACCGGTCCCCTTTCATGCAATGTCTTATAGGTCAGGGGCCCTACCTTGAAGATAACCCGCCACCTGACCGGCAGCCTGGTGCAGTCCGTGGAGGACCGGGATGATATGCTCACACCATCTCGCCCCAGTTTGCAGCCTTGCTGCTGCATTCTACACCAGCTGCAGCATGTGGAGGTTGCCTCCAGATAGCCCTAGGTACAGGGCATTACAGTAGTCCAGCCTGGAAGTCATGAAAGCATGCACCAGCATGGTCAGATCCTCAGGCGGGATCAGGGCTCGGATTTGGGCGATATTCCAGAGATGGTAAAATCCACGCCTGATGACGGCCGACTCCTGCGCATCAAGAGTCATACCATCATCCAGGATCACACCCAAATTCTTGGTCTGTCTAGATAGGGTAAGGGGAACACCCCCTAACACATGGCCAGGGGGTAACCCCTCACCCTCCGTCCCGATGACCTGGATCCACAACCAGTACATCTGTCTTGTTTGGGTTAAGTTTAAGCCAGTTTTGAGTCATCCATGACTGGATCTCATCAAGCCAGCTGTTAAATACAGAGGCCGACACCTGGGCATCAGGCGCACAGGACAAGTACAGCTGGGTATCATCTGCATAGCAGGGAAAACCCAGCCCATACCACCTGATAATGTCCCCCAACAACAGCATGTATACTGTGAACAACAAGGGCAACAAGACCAAACCCTGCGGAACCCCACAGCACAGAGGCTTCAGGTTAGATGAGGTTAACCCCATCATTACCCTTTGCACTCTGCCTGTCAGGTATGACCTGAACCAGTTGATGACATTACCAGACAGTCCCACACCAGAACTGCAGGCAGTCAAGTAGCATCTCATGGTCCACGGTGTCAAACGCCATAGAGAGGTCCAGAAGGACCAAGATGGTACAGTCTCTCCTGTCCCTTGCCATCAGGAGATCATCAAGCACCCTCACCGGGGCAGTTTCTGTACTATGCCCCGCATGAAACCCAGACTATAAAGGCTCATAGGTGGAGGAAGAGGCAAGATGTCTCTGGAGCTGTATGGTTACCACCTTTTCAATAACCTTCCCTAAAACTGGCCTGTAGTTGCTGAGGCAGTCTGGGTCCAGAGAGGGTTTCTTGAAAAGGGGTCTAACCAAGGCCTCTTTCAAAGCCAATGGGAAGACCCCACTCCTCAAAGAACTCCAGATGACCTCAGCAATCACAGGTCCAATCAGATCCAAACATGCAACCAAAAGTCAGGTCGGACCTGGGTCCACCTCACATTGGGTTGGCCGCAGCTTTGAGATTATTTCGACCACCTCCTCCACTCCAACTAGCTCAAACTCATCCCAGACAGGAGGAGTGTTTTGACACACTTCAGGCTGCGCTCTCGAGGTTTACCATGTTGCCCTAGCAACCACTCGAGGTGATTACAGCGTGGTTATCTCCCATTCCCCAGCCATTATCCTCTATGTTAATTCAAAGACGTGTCAGCTGGAGCAGTGACTGGTATGGAGTATGAAGAGCACCTGCATGGATGCTCTCCTGGGGGGGATTGCAGCAAACCCCTCCTCGAACAGCTCCTGTAGGTGGCTTTGCAGAAGTACTCTTAGCGACTTGGGTAACCATATGCTGCTGTGTGCCCCTCTTCCAGGACACTACACTGTGCTCGTGCACTGATGAATAGAAAGAAAAGTGGAAAAAGCCCTGGTGTGTGGCAGGATGAATCCTGGTAAGTTCGGACCCCAATCCTCATAACCCATCATTACACTTCATTGAGTATTTTACCCACCAATAGATAGGTGTGGGGGATACAGCTTGACCAGCCTGGGACCTGTCATACAGGTTGGGGGGAGTAAGCCATGGGGTTTGGGCAGTGGGGGTAAGTGCAGGGGACGCCAGGGAATGGGGCTGGGAACGTGAGGCAGGAAGTAGAAACCACCAGAGAGAAAGGGAAAGAATACATTTAAAAAAAAAATTATCCCCACCCTTAGTCACTCTCTAGCACTCATGCCACCCCCCCCCCAGCCACCCTTGTACACACCAAGTGGTTCCTCTTTGGATGACTGGCACATCCCTCCCTCCTCCTCGGTCAGTCACCGGCTTCTGTTCCCCCATGCTCACTGCCACAGATCACAAACCTGAAAGAAAATAAATGCCAAAAATAACCAAGTCGAAAAAAACTACAGTACTGTGCTAGAAACATAGAATTTGACGGCAGATAATGACCGCTTGGCCCACCCAGTCTGCCCATTTCCCTACCTGCAGGATAAGCCGCAGATCCTAGTTAACTGAACAGCCTATTTCTTCCTACCCCCCCCACAAGAATTGCCTTATGTCTGTCCCATGCATTCTTGAATTCTCCCACAGTTTGACCCCACAACCTCCTCAGGAAGGCTGTTCCATGCATCCACTACCCTCTCTGTGAAAAATACTTCCTCACATTGCCCCTGAACCCCCCCCATCTTTAAATTGAGTCCCCTTGTTCTTGCACATCTCTTTTTCTGAAAGATGCTACCCTCCTGGACTTTGTTGATTCCACTGAGGTACTTCAATGTTTCTATCATGTCCCCCCTCTCCCTCCTTTCCTCAAGGGTATACATATTAAGCTCTTTTAGTCTCTCCTCATATGGCTTCTCTTGCAGACCCTGCACCATTCTAGTTGCCCTCCTCTGGACTGCCTCTATCCTGTCTATGTCCTTGCAGAGATGGGGTCTCCAGAACTGGACACAGTATGGGGACTGGGAGGACAACAAAGTGAGAATCTGGTGTTCCTGAAAACATATTTTGGGGCCAAATTCAACTTGGTACTCGTGAGTTATGGTCCTGCCCCTTCACACGTGAAGATAAGTTGCATTTTGAGTCAGCCTAGTGCATAGTATAGCGTTATGTATACCAAAAACCCGGATTGCCTTGCTTGCCTCACTACCACACTTTAAAGTAACTTCAAAACCATGGAAAATTAGTTTTTAAACAACAAATTGGTCCTAAACTACAAAAAAACAAAGACTACGTTATTCTCTAGCCTCCCACAAAAAAAAGAAAAACACTCTTTTTTTATCTGAACAGCCTGGGACACTTTCTCGAATAAGTGAAGACCTTTAAATACCTTGGAGTAACCTTGGATGGCACTCTGTTATTTGCCCCCCCCCCAATGTTGGTAATTCAGTGACCGTAGTCAACAGAACAAAAACACAAGGTGCTACGTTAGTGTGTAGTCTGAAAACAAAACAAAATGGTAATTTTATTTATTTATTGAATTGTTTCACCAGGAAAGATACACTGAGCAACTTAATGCTCATCTCATGGTACGTCCTGGGGGAAAGGGGAAAGGGATATACAGAGTACAAGTTCAGGTAAAATACATACAGATGGTGTAATTTTGCATACAGTTATAAAACAGGAACATGGCACATGAGACAACATAAGCTGTTGTAGAGTTTCTGTGCAGGCAATTCTTAGGAGCAGCTTACAAAATAGAATCGGTACAGGTAACAAGCAATAGGATACAAGGTTGACAATGCATAAAATACAGACAGTACACTAGTGCAACATGCAGCAGGGTGAACACATAGGAACCAGTCACCACTATTTAAGAGCTAGTCTATAAGCGGAGGTATAACTATGAGTATAAGTGCAAGTAGGGTGGGGGGGTGAGAAAGAGGAGAGGGAGAGGGAGAGAAAAACAGAGAGGGCGACAGATATAGAAGAGGGGTCAGGAGCAGGTGCAAGAGGGTGTGAGGTAGTTGTGCAACACAGTGGTAAGGGAGTGGAGGGAGGAAGGAGGAGTGACGGATTTGCGGAGGGAAAGCATTCCACATTTTAGGCAGGTGGTAGGAGAAGGCTTTTTGGCCAGAGAGTGGTTCTGCAGGGGAGGCGAGGCAGTGCGAGTGTCAGCTGGGATCTCAGAAAATAGAGGGAGAGGTAGGGGTGCCATGAGAGGAGGAGATATATGAGGGGAGAGATCAAGCCAGAGTTTAGAGATAAATTTCTGCACCATGAAGCTTGCGCTTGGGAGTGTAGGGGAAGAAGGTTGAGAGAGCGGCAGAAGTCACAGTGATGGGTGCGGGGGGCATCAAGAGCAAAACGACAGAAGGAGTTAAAGAGAGAGTCCACTACTAAATGCTAATACTAAATACTATGGTAATACTAAATGCATGCTGAAAATAGAGTTAGAATCAACATTTCAAGCATAGGTCTTCTTCAGGACTTATCTAAAAGAGAAAAAAGCAAAGTTAGTGGACAGGTAAAGGTAAATAAGGGATATATATATATATGCAAATAAAACAGGGGGAAGCGCTAGGAGGAAAAGTGATCATAGGCAAGGTAAGAAAAGAATCTGGAAAACAAAAAGATGATAATGGGTATGAAAAGGCATAGTAGGAATGAATGAGCTGAGGAGTCAACAGAAGACTAGACGTTCTCTAGCAGAACCAGGGCAACCTAACTGTGGAAACTAGGTGCCGTATAGCGGCCAGTTCCATCCTGTCACTTGTAGATTATGGCCTTCCTGTTTATGTAGCTGCCTGTGACACGGCGCTAAGCCATGTCATTTTGTTCTCGGAGCAGATAACCATATCCATACTTGCACCCCATACACCTTAACTGGCTTCCACTATCCAGCAGAATAAAGCTGCAGACCTGTCTGCTAGCTGAAAAAGCGATCCTGTGTCTCACTCCCCCTGCATTAACTAATTGCTTCCACACCATCTCCAACTGTTACAACACCAGGAGCGTGGCAAGGTCTGCCCTAGAACCTCCCTTTCGACATACTCAGCCGGGCAAGTGGTCCTTTGCTGTCAGGGCCATAAATTGGCTAAACGAACTGCATGACACCCTGTCCAATTTAACCAAGTTTAATCAATTTGAGAGATCCCTAAGGTCCGCCCTTGCAGTCCGGTGCGGCTGTAATTGCTAACTCTTGAAATCAGTTTCCCTTTGTACTTATAAAGTGACCTTGCTGCACACTGTCTGCCTTTATTTGCACAGTTTGTGTACGGTATCTTGCTGTTGCCTTGTTTATTATGTGCACGACTTAACTGCAGTCCTATGGCGTTGCTTCCAGTACTTGTATTGTCCTGTTTTGTGCCTGTTCAATTCTGACATGGAACCTTTATAAATAAGCACTTGTGCTCAAAGGTTATCTGATGTACTTATGACATAAATAAATAAAATATCTCCATACACATATATATATATATATAGATACACACATACACACGCACACACTCACACCTGTGTACACACAGGGTGGGATATTCAGAAGGGTTGCACATGGCACAACACAGTTGCGCCATGCGCAACCTTGCACCATGCACAACCCACTGATGCGCCCCGGCACAATATTCAAAGGAAAGTGTGGCACAAGTCCAGATGCACTGGGCGCATCAGTAATGTGTCGGGCGCAAGTGGAGGGGCGTGCCCATGCATACCCCTGCACATCCCGATATTCAGCCTGGGATGAGCGGAGCCCATGCAGGCACAACCCTTACATGCGCCACATACAGTCGTTCCAAAAAATAAAGGAGCAACAGCCGGCCACCCATAGGTGAGCTGCCGTACTGCAGGGCACAACATGGCAGCTGCCAGCTGTGGGAGGGCCACCCAAGCTCCGGCGGCACCCTTCATCGGGTAGCACCCCCCCATGCCCGGGGCATATGTATAATAATTGAATCATCCCATATCCCTGGTGGTCCAGTGGACTGCTCACAGCCCGATTGCAGGCATATGTATAATAAATTAATCATCCCATATTCCTGGTGATCCAGTGGACCGCTCGCTGCCCGATCGCAGGCATATGTATAATAATTAGAATGTCCCATATCCCTGGTGCTCCAGTGGAATGCTCGCAGCCCAATCACGGGCATATGTACAAAATTTAAAATGTCCTATATCCTTGGTGGTCCAGTGGACTGATCGCGGGCAGAGGTCTAAAGGAAGATTAAATCTCTGGATCACTGGTACTCCCTCCCCACCCTCCCACTGAGCCCTGCCACCCGCTCCCCAGTCAGTGGCGGGCAGCAGCTCCCTATCCATAACCGCCCGGCCGCCAGCCAACTGACTGCGTACAGTACAGCTGTACACCCATTGGAGCCACAACATGGGCCAATGGGTGTGTAACTCGTACCATACTACACAGTCCAGATATGTGAATGAATATCAGGACTTGTAGTATAGCTCTGATCTGCACACCCATTGGCCAGCTGTGGACTGCAGTGTGCAACAGCACTGTATGCAGTCGGTGGGTGGCTGGGTGGCTTGTGAGTGGGGAGCTGCCGCCCGCCACTGACTGGGGGAGAGCGGGGTGGCGGGGCTCAGTGGAAGGGTAGGGAGGGCTGTACCGCTGGACCACCAGGGATGGGATTTAATCTTCCTTTAGACTTCTGCCTGCAATCGAGCTGTGAGCGGTTCACTGGTCCACCAGAGATATAGGACGATTTAAATTTTGTACATATGCCCGTGATTGGGCTGCGAGCGGTCCACTGGACCACCAGGGATATGGGATGTTCTAACTTTTATACATATGCTTGCGATCGAGCTGCGAGAGGTCCACTGGACCACCAGGGATATGGGACGTTTTAAACTTTATACATATGCCCGCGATCAGGCAGTGGGACACTTTGCTTCTTGTGCAGGGGGTGTCAGTCCCCGACGGTTGCAGTCTGGCAGGGCACCAGGTGCAAGTCGTCAGGGATGGGTGTACCTGCATGCAAATGGGGCCATAATGACATGCAAATGGCCCCATTTGCGCCTTGCATACATTATGGCCCCATTTGCATGTGCAATTTGAATGTCACAGTTGATGCGCCTAGTGCAACAGCACTTGCACTGGCACATCCCCCTGCCCCTCTCTGGCCACTTGCGCTAGTGCAATGCCACTGCGCCATGCACAATGCGGGTGGCCACAGAGCGATATTCAATGGTACTGAGCCATAGCGCAACACCGCTGAATATCACCCTGTCAGCGCCCTGGCACATCCCAGTTTTGCTGTGCCGAGGCTTGCACCACAGCCTGGCACAGTCTGAATATCTCACCCACAGTGCTTTATTGAAATAATGTGGCTGACTAGCTGACAGTGAAGGTGGGAGTCCAGCTTTGCGCACTGTTAAGCAGTGCAGTTTGCAGGTGGCGCTTGTTAAATTCATAAAATGCGGTAGGGCTCTTCCTTTCAACTCCATGTCTTTGTGATGTCGTTTCCATGGATACCATGTTCCCCAGGCAAATACTGTGAAGAGTGTTAGCAGCACGTCTAGCAGGCATTACAGCCCCAGTTCCAAGATTTTGAAAGCAGTGTTCAGGCATCTTGGGAAGTAGTTTGAAATATAATGTTCTGATCTCATTCAGGTTATATTGCATTACATGCTCTTTATAAAATGGCAAGGAAAAATCATGACACCTGATTGGCTGAGAGACATCACCTGACTGTATATTAAAAAGTTAGCAGTGCATGGTCAGGTGCCAGATCTCATTACCAAGGCAAAAAAGCCTCAATACCTATAAAAATTAGAGACTATTTCACGTAGGTAATTTTGTCACGTTACTTCATGTATTTATTAATATATTCAAACAAATGATTTTATGTATAAAAAAATGTAAAATGTTCACTTTAATAAAACACGTAACAGCAGTGAGTCAATTTATGAGTGCAATAAGCCACAAGATGTGCATTAAAAGATCTGAATGCACTTCCTAGGGGCATACGGACAATCTGCCTTTGGCCTTATTCCTCACTCCCTTGTGATGTGCTTTAAGTAAGCAACAAACCATGACAGGGTATACATTAAAATTATTCACTGTTTAACACACACACTGTTGAGGCTTATTGCCTACTTCTAGACTAAGAGCAGCATGTCCTTCCAAGATCCCCCATGATTATTTTCAAAAGAATCTGTCTGAGAGCCACCCATCACTATTTTCAAAAGGATCCGTCTGAGATCCACCCATCACTATTCTCAAAAGATAAATCCATCTGCAATGTCAGATCATCTTAAAGATCGTCAAACAACGTCCAAATTTGGTGGTCAACAAAGGATGTAATTGTGGCCAGAAAGGATGCTTATGTTTATGTGAGCCACTTTATTCTTTATAACCAAGGACATTTGCATGAAAACAGGATCTTACTTCAGCTCAACCTCCTGCTCCCGCCCTCCCCACTGAAATCACAATCCACTCCCTGTGACATCGCAGCCATTTTCCACAGCAACAGATTATGATGTCATTTCTCTTTGTTACAGCTGGCTGGGATTCTGCCCACAGAAGAAAACTTCCTGCTGTGTTTTCGACAGTTCGTCGGGTCAAGCGCAGAGTTCATGGAGGTGGGTGTGGCAAGTTCATTTTTCTTTTATTGATATAAAAACGTTAAGGAATATTTTCACATGATTTAAAAATAACTATGTTGAGAACATCACTTATAGGTATAATTTTGTGAAGCGGTAAGGAATGAGGGGAGGTTACTGTGAGGTCATCCCAACCCCCACCTCATCCAAAAAAAAAAACATGAGCCGAAGGTGAGCGTGGCTTGCAATCAGTGTCAGATTACTGATTGGTAACCCACTCCCTGGAGTCACCTTACAGCTGTTACTAAGTATATTAAGGAAGTCGGCCTGGTAATGTAGAAGGCTGCAGCACTATATGCACCTTACATTTTCCCATGCCATCGACTCGGGTTCTGGAACAAATTCAAGTCGCCGGGAGCTGGCTGGGGTATATGTGCGTCCCAGCATTGAGGAGGGAAGAAAATGTAAAATGGGAGGAGGGACTACATTTTTTTTTCTATAAGAAATTTTATTTTTTTTAATTCTAATAAGATAAAATACAGAAAATTGAGATATAAATAACATGGGCCCGATTCCAGAATGGGCTACGCCGGCATAAGGCAAGATACGCCAAACCCCTTGGCGTATCCCATGACTTACGCCAGGCGGTATGCCAGTTGGAACTCCAGGTGGCGACTTGTGCCATGGCGGATGCGGGCTGTGACAACCGCAGGTTACACCACCCGTTACACCACAGCCTGCAATGCCTGGAACAAGTGTGGGTTATGACAGCAACTTAGCCCAGTTCTAGAAGGGTGGCTGTCGTAACCTGCAAGTGCCATTCCAAAAGGCGCACTGGTGTAGCACTCTTAAGGCAGCTCTTACCTGTCCTGAGTGGCATTTGATGGCTGGCACCATCGGATTCTGCCAAGCAGCACTGCAGAAAGCGTGCCACACTGTCCCCCAAGCCCCTCAAGTACACCCCTGCCCCCCAACTCCCCAATCATCAAGGACCCCCAGAGATCTGTTTCTGGTGCAACTCCCTGGGTGTCTGTGCCATCTGTCCTGCCCCCATCCTCCTGGTGTATGCCGAGGGTGGTCCAGGGTGGGGGCTTTAGAGGCTGCCTGTCGCCAGCCACGATTTGCAACATCTGCGGGTTGTATATGCCAGGTGTGTGGCGTGTATGTCTGGCATATCCGCATGTCTGGGGTCTTTCAGAACCCTGCTGTTCTTGGAATGCGGCATAGGGTCCCTGGCATGGGGCGAATGGTGTAGCTCACAACTGTGTGCAAGTTATACCATTCATCTTGGAATTGGCCCCCATTTCTGTAGCATTCTTAGAAGCAGAGTTTTGTGACATTTCCATTTCTTCAGAAATTACTATAGCTAAAAATCTATAATCAAAAAGGAATAGACAGTTGCTAAATTAGTATGATAACAAAATAATAATCGTGAGCTAATAAATACAAAGAAATATAAATACTATTCCAAGGAAATGTAGTAAATGAACAAGAGTCACTGCGTAGAGTCAGAACAGGTTGCCAAATCTTATCAAATACATTCAGTTTGTTCCTAATGGAGTTAACAAATTCTTTCGTTATTTGCTGTGGAGCTCATCTGATCAAACCACTCTGTAATTTGTGGCATTTTTTTCCAGTTTCTTAGAAGAATTCTTTTAAAGCTGAGAGAGGCTAGGGATATCCAAATGGGTTGGTATTTATTAAGGGTAGGGCAATTGGAGTATACTCCTAAGATGTAGAATTTTGAAGTGAATGGGCAGTTAAACCCAATAACCTCAGTGCAAACCCTATATATGTTTGACCACATTTGCTGGATAGCGGGGCATGACGAGAGTAAATTAATATAATCTGCATCTGCTTGCTGACATCTCCAGCAATTATGGCTAGATCTATAACCTAAATGGTATAATTTTACAGGAGTCATGCAGAATCTTTGTAAAATCTTAAACTGAAGCAGTTTATTTATTTGCTTTTGTTAACCAGGTTAGCACACTAGACAGCAAGTGTCTATTTTCAGGTGCGACCCGGGAGGTTACAGAGTACATAGGAGACAACAATACAGGGTACATTCAGGCCCACGAACAAGTGGGTGGAACAGCAACAGGGTACAACTGTCATTACATGGTAAGGTAAGGTATACAGCAAGCAGGATATAAATCGGCAGTAGGGAGGTGGGCTAGCACCAGGAACCACCATGACAGAGAGTACAACAAAATTCATGAGATTACGTGAGAGCCTAACATTAGAGAGAAATGCTACACCCCTAGAACAGCTAGATGTGGGAAGTGCTTAGACAGGGACGCCACCCCTCAGGAGGGCTCAAATGCATTAATGCAGGTAACCATCATAGATTAACAGCAGGCAGTGAAACAACCCACAGTCTCCCAAGAGTATCCGGTGGAGGGGGAGACTAATTCTGGAACTATGTAGTACAAGGACAGGCAGCTGCGGTTTTGAGGAAGTTCCAGTTTGCGAGTCTTTAAAACTTTGGTTCGCTGTGATTCTCATGCTTCCTCCCATTCTTCAGCAGACACTTGGATATCTAGTTTATCTTCCCAAGCTTCTCTAGCTTCATTGGTAAGAGACATGTCATTGTTATTTAATTATTTGTATATTAACCCCACTCCTGTCTTCAAAGTATTCATTTTAAAGGAGATATGACATGTTTCACAGTTAACTGCCCTTCCATCTTCCTTTCCATGTCAATTATATATTTTGATGATTTTTTGATAAATAAATAACTAAGGTTTGGGGGGGCTCTGAGATCTACACAGAGTTCCACTCCTCTCATCAGCTGCTGCATTTTGTTTTCATATTTCGAAGACATTCTATGACATCAACAACGCCATTCCATGCTGTTCGTCTGGAGTGCCTGGGATGATGTTATTGATGACACAGAATGTTCAGACAGTATGAAAAGAGACAGCAGCAACTGCTGAGGAGAGAGGGATTCAGGGTAGTTACAAAGGCAACAAAATTAGATTATTAATTTAACAACAAAGGTCAAAAACATATCAGAGTACTGGGCAGCCAATTAAAGAACAACTGGAGAACATCTAGAAGTGTAAAAACAGTTTCCTATCATCTCTAAATATTTGATGCCATTCATCGCAGTTAGGTAGCATATAAGCAGGTGTTAGGATAGATTTATGCAGAGTTTCTTTAATTTGGAACTCTAGTCCATTTCTAAATGGAAATGATATTTATGTAAACCAAAGGTTTTACAAGTTTCCCCAAATGATATAAGGCTTCTTGTTTCTGGGTTAATCAAATTGCTAATTTGTCTAGTGCCTGCTTTTAACCATTCAAGGTTGGTAAGTATTTATTTCCATTTGAAATTCTTGGATTGGACCAAAGCAGCATGACATTTTTTTTTTTTTTTTTTATTAGGATTGATAAGGGAATCTATTCTTCGAAAAGTTTATGTTGAAACAACTGTATGAGGGCTTTGTTGAAGCATATTGGGGATTTTTATAAACATAAGATCTGTGATCCTATGAGGTTTCAAAATAGGTTTTTCTATCGATACCCAGAGGGGGGGATTCTGTATGGTGTCTGAATTTTCATGCAAATAATTGTCTGACTGTTTAAAAAGGAAAGTGTATTGGTATATATCCCAGCAGGGTAAGGCCAGCCCTCCATAGCTAGGTGGGGCTCTGATCTTTTTGATGCTTAGTCTGAGGAGCTGGGCACCCCATAAGAAAATTCTTACTATTCTGTCTAGCTTCTTGTTTTTGTATCTATCAGAATGGGTATATTCTGAAGGATATACAAAAGTTTAAGTGCAGTGATCATTTTAGTGGCATTTACCTTCCCCATAAGGAAAGATGCAATTTCTCCCATCTTAAAAAGTCTAATTCTATATATTTCAAAAAAGGGTGTATGCTAAGCACTAAGAGTTTATATAAATCGGTTGTAATTTCTAGTCCCAAGTATGTAACTTCATCTTTAAACCTTTCAATGTCTAAAATATTTATAAGTGCTTGAAGTGTGATACCTGAAATGTTCCTCCTTCGAGTTTGGGGTTTGTCTCAGTTCACTCGGAGTCCTGATAGAGTCTTGAATTCCAGAAGGAGTTTTTTTAAGATTTATACACAATTCTGTAGGTCTAGTTCATGTTAGTAGGATGTCATCTGCAAAGGCTAAGATTTTATGATTCCGTTAGCCTAATCTGATATCATCTGTTCTGTCAGGTAAACTCAGTGCTCTGATTAACGGTTCAAAAGCAAGGATGAGCAAATGGGGGAGAGGGGGCAACCCTGTCTTGTACCACATGTTAGTTGGAAAGGAGTGGAAATAAGGCCATTTGTGATAACCTGCGCAGTGGGATTTTCATAAATCATGTTGACCCAGGAGATAAATTCTTCACCTCATCCTAATTTATGTAATACCTGGAACATATAACCCCACCTAATGGCATCAACAGCTTTAAATAAATTCAGAGATAGAACTATAAAAGGATCTTCATGCCTATTGGCCCACCAGATCAAATTAACCAGGTGCCCAACCGAGTCAGCCCCTGATCCGCCTTTTATAAAGCCCACTTGATTTTACTAATCAGCGCAGTGATACCAGACTGCACCCTACTGGCCAAAACCGTTCCTACAATTTTATAATCGTTATTCATTAATGAAATTGGTCTACAGCTGGAGCATTCCAATGGTCCTTTCTTCTTAATTTCTGGAATTAGAATAATAAGGGCCTTATCCATAGTTTCTGGTAGGCTTTTGCAGTCCCAAGCATCTCGAACCATGCCATAAAAATGATGAATTATAGAGGGTAAAAACATGTTGTAGAATTCTCCTGGAATACCATCTGGGCTGGGTGTTTTTCCAGATGGCATCTGGTGGATTGCCTGGGTTATTTCATCAACTGAAATTTCCCTGCAAAGTGCTTTCTTATCTTGAGGTCATAGGGTTGCTAGAGTTAATGATGTAAGAAAGCTACATATTTCTTTTTCATTTAAATGCTCTATTTTTAGAGTAATTATGAGTAAAGAAAATCTTAAATGCCTCATGTATTATTGATTTTTTAGCAAGAATCTTACCTGTGCAATGCCTTATACCTGGGATTAAATTTTGATGTAGTTTTTTCAGCCAGTAAACTAATAGTTTTCCAGATTTTTCTCCTGACTACCAGTAGTTTTGTTTGATTCTAAACAAGGAATATTTTGCCTTGTCAGAAATAATTTTGTTAATTACAATTTTTATGGGATATCTGGAATAATATATTGTTGTCAACTACCTTTGAGTTTGTGAGGATAGTCTCAAGCTGTTCAAGTTCTTTTTCTTTACTTTCTAATGTTTTTGCTCTTTCCCTTTTTCTTTCTTTCTTTCTTTCATCCTTCCTTCCTTCCTTCCTTCTTCCTTTCTTTCAAAAAACTAGTAAGGTTGCCCCTTAAAAATGCTTTGTAGGCTTCCCATACACAAGTCTGGGAAACCTCCCCATTATTGTTTAAAACTGAAAAATTCTCTGGTTTCTTGTTCATTTTTTTTTACAAAGGCTTTTTCTGTAAGGAGGCTCGAGTTAAGTTTGCATCTGAAGCTTTTTTCATGCTTCTCTCCAATGATTTGACTAACATGAATCAGACTATGAATTGACAAAATAATGTTGCCAATGGCAATGTTTGCAGTTGAGCCTGTTAAAGCTCCCACAACGAAGAAATAATCAATCTGACTGTAGATCCGGTGTCTACTTGAAAAGAAGGTGTAGTCTGTTCCTGTCAGCTGATATAGGTGCCAGGGATCATCTATCAGTTTAGTTCTAGATAGTCTTGAATTGGTACAGGTACAGGAAGGGTTGTTTTTATTTATTTTATTTAGATTTTGTTGACCGGGTAAGTGCACTAGACAAATCCTGCCTATTTTCAGGCACGACCAGGGGGAAGGGGATACAGATGAATGCCAACTGACCTTGAACCAGATTAAGCTGTTGGTGGTATTTTTAGTGAATGAGGAAAATTTGGCCAGGACACCGGGGAAATTCCCCACTCTTTTCGATAAGTGCCATGGGATCTTTAACATCCACCTGAACTACCACCAATGCAGGCAGATGGGACCTCGGTTTAACGTCTCATCTGAAAGACGGCACTTCAGAAATGCAGCACCCTTCTCATGCTGCACTACAGTGTCAGTACTGGAATATTAACCCAAGTGCCAGATGTAGGAACTGAACCCACAGCCCTCTGATCTCCCAGCCTCAGAGGTGAGTGTGCTACCTACTGAGCCACTGACACGGATAAGGATTTGTGTAGCACGGGGTCAAGGACCTCGTTAAAGTCTCCTTGTATTATCAGATCATAGTCTGACAAAGAACTTAATTCAGTAGCCAATAGAGAAAAACAAAATACTTTGTTGCATATTAGGTGCATAAACGTTACACAACGCTATTTTATGTCCATCAAAACTACCCTGTAGTGTTTGATACCAACCTTCAGGATCTGAGCAGTGTTTGTGTTTAATGAAATTAATTCCTTTTCTTATTAGAATGGCAGTACCTCTTTTCCTCTTGCTGCAACAGCAGTAGTCGACCTGAGCAGCCCATGCTCTTTGTAGTTTATCGTCTTCTTTGGGTTTTAGATGTGTTTCTTGTAAAAATGCAAAATCTACTTTCTTTTTATTTAAATAACTAAATTTGTATTCCTTTTTATTGGGGAGCGCAATCCTTTTACATTCCATGACATAAAATTATAAGGAAGCATATGGAATCATAGATGAATAGTCGCTGCCTCCAAGAAGTTCAATAGCAAAAAAAGAGGTGTGCAAGAACAAGGGGGCAACATTTGAAGATGGGGGGGTGGCTCAGAGGTAATGTAAGGAAGTATTTTTTCACAGAGAGGGTTGTGGCTGCATGGAATGGCCTTCCAGAGGAGGTTGTGGAGTCAAAAACAGTGGTTGAATTCAAGCATGTATGGGACAGTCATAAGGCAATTCTGGTGGGGGTAGGAAGAAGTAGGCTGCTGGTTAGCTAGGATCTGCAGCGTATCCATTAGGTAGGGAAATGGGCAGACTGGGTGGGCCAAGAGGTCCTTATCTGCCATCAGATTCTATGTTTCTATGTTTCTAGCAGTCAATTATCTTAACTCCCCCCCAAAAAATAAAAAGACAACCTCAAAACAATATAAATGCAGAAGAGATAAGTCACAGTGACTACGCTCACCTAACTGTGTTGCACTTAATTTTCAGTAGTCAATAAAATGACTTACAGTATTATAAAAAGTGAATTAAGCAACTGAAATAGTATATAATATAATATAAAAGGCCTGGTAAGGTCTATGCATGTAACTAATAACTATACAAACAAACAAACATGTGGTAAGTAAGCTGTTATTCTACTTGTGCAGTGTGCTGTACCGGAATCAGGTTCCAAGGTACTGTCAAGATGCCCATAGATTTTTCTACCACAGAAGGTTGTTTTCTAACTCTCTTTTTATGAGGTACCTAGCAACCAGCTCTGCTCATATTGCTGCAAGGGCTGTTTTTAATTACGTTAAACAGAAAAGTTATTCGGTTTGAAGATAACAATGAGCAATTTAAATATTTGCGCCAGTTAGGTTATAAGGTTAAGTTCAAAGCTCAGAAGCTGCAGAGGTAAAACAAAAAACAAAGGGAGAAAGCGAAGCAAAAGGAAAGAAGAGTCTATGTTAATTGCCAAGTGCTTATGTAAGAATAGCCATGCTAGATAAGATCTGTCTGGAGAGCAGAAGAACTAATTAAATATTGTTATTCAGCCACCAGTGACATTGCCTTATGAATTCTTATTCGGAGCAGGATGTCAAGGGCCTTAGCTAATAGTATAATTCATCTCTATTCATATTCTGTTTTCCATAGAAATACAGCGTAAGATGTTCTTGCTAGATCAGACATGGACTGTGAGGCTAATCCAGCTCCCCGAGTTCCCTTGTAGTGCACCAAATAATAATGCAAAGAGCAGAATTAGGGCTACACCTCGCACCTCTACGAGGCAGAGAACTATAAAGGCTTTATACTGAATTGGCTGTTGTTTTAAGTTTGGGTTTTAGTGGTCAGGGCGATGTCTACTGAATGAGGAAGAGATATTGAATCAAGTCTATTTAATGTGACTGTTACCTCAGCATGTTAGTACATTACGATGCATGATAGAAATGCAGCCCATAGATCGATTAGAATTGCACAGATATCAAATTTGTTACTGCTAAGTTCAAGCAAGTCATAAGTATGTTAATCCTGCCCTGAAGTGCCACCGTACCTGTAAGTAACTAAGTGTCATGGTCAGTAAGAGATATACTCTTGTTACCACTATATTCTGTTGTATTGGACACACTCACACAAAATCTTGAATGAATGAGTACAGCCAAGGATTGACTGCATTACCGTACCGGATGTTTAGCCCAGATGCAGCGTCATAATGCTCACAGCTTATAAAGAAAAGAAACAAAGGCAAATGTCTTTAGACAAAATGAATGATGCAGTGGTCTATACAACCTGCCATCTTTGTTGCTGAAGGTGAAGCTGTACTAAAAAAAAAACACATGATACAGTACTTAAGTCCGTGTCATTCTGGATACCTCTTTTTTTTTCCGTTTGTTTGTTTGCTTGTTATGTCATTTGATTTATAACGTACTTAACAGTAGTAGCCCAGAAGCAGATTGGACAAAGCCTTGTTCGCACTGGGGCTCTTGAAATGGTCCAAGTCCCTTAATTCATTTCAAGAGCCCTGTAGCATGGCTCGCGCTCGCACTGTACACAGATCCAGACATGGTTTAAAGAACCGTGCTTAAGCCCTGGTGGGACGTAGGCTTGAGCACGATTGGAAAACCGTTTTTCGAATCGATGCATGTTTACCTGTGGTGTGAACAGCTCCTGAATTGTTTAGGTCTGTCTTGCAAGTTGTCTGCCACAATGTCGCAATGCGTGATGGTAAGCAGGTCCTCTTAAAGCAGTGCTGGACAAAAGCAGAGATGGCACCTTTACCCAGACAGCGCGAGTGCACTAAAAATGGATAATAAACCGTTTCTAAACATGCTTTCAGTAGTGCGGACGCTTAAGCATGGTAAACGTTTTAAAAATTGTCTGTAGTGTGAACGAGGCCTAACATTACAAGAATGGGAAATACAGATCATGTCCACACTGTAGCAGGGTAAAACCGTGCTACAAACCATGTTTAAAAACCATGCTAGAACCCTGATCAGAGCAGGTTTCTAGCACGGTTTCAGATGAACATGGTTGCCTTAAAAAACAGTAGTGTGGATGCAAACCGTGCTGTAACACGGTTTAAAGTAACTTCCGTCACACTTCTGTGCCCTTATAAATGCTGCCACAATGGAAAGGGGAGAATTTAGTTATATCCTTGTGCTCACAATGATCTCCCAAAAACTGATGTTATTTTCAACTGGATCAGTTACCATGCCTGGTTGCTAGTATCCCAGCATGCATTGCGGCACCTGCAATCATGCCTGGGAACTCAAGAAGTCAGGCACAGTGTCGGAGTGCAATGTGGACGCTCTGACAACTGTGCTCAAACATGGAAATCAAAACATTTTTAAAAACATTTTGAAAATTCATGTCAGTGTGGAAAGGGCCTTAGCGACAATGCACGAGTCACAGCACCTGTGGATTTCATCTGCTTCCATGGAGCAGAATTTGAATTAGTGTAAGGGAGTGAATGGTTAGCAACCATTTGTGAGCAGACATTGTCAGTGTGTTTTTGAACAAAGTCAGCAGCACCAGATGCTGACATAAACTAATGTATCTCTCCCTTTAAATCTGTGATACATAACAGAGCTGGATACCAAGAATAGTAAGACATCCCCAGTTTTTGTAAGCAGGTTGACCCCCATTAAATTTCTTCCTGCTGTTAATGATTTCATTTGAAAAGTCTTGAAAAATTAGAATCCTTTCCCCTTTCCAAAACAGTTGCCTTTTCTCCCTAGCAATTCTTATTATGTCCTCCTTGACTTAATATCTAAGGAAGTTTGCGATTATTGGTTGGGGTCTACTCCCAGGGGGTGGATGGGGACCTGGAGACTGATGAGCCTTTCTATCTCTAGTGGACAGGGCCACTGATAGCTGAGAAGTTCTGGCAGAAATTGCTGTAAAGAAAGTACCACGTTTCCCCCTTCCATCCCCTCTGGTATGCCTAGAATCCATATGTTATTTCTGCGACTTCTGTTTTCCAGGTTGTCAGTTTTGTTTAGTAAGTAAGTAATTTGTTTATACTGACAAACAAATAGTGTAGTTGCTGTATTGGTCCTTGTAAGAACAGATCCAGAAGCAAATTATTTGACACCTTTTATTGGACCAACGTAGATGTTACACAAGAAAGAACAAAGTGCTCTAGCTTTCGGACCAACCAGGTCCTTCTTCAGAAGTTCTAAGCTTCTAAAGCTTCTGAAGAAGGACCTGGTTGGTCTGAAAGCTAGAGCACTTTGTTCTTTCTTGTGTAACATCTACGATGGTCTGATAAAAGGTATCAAATCATTTGCTTCTAGATCTGTTTATGCTGGAATTCCGATCTGTCATCTAGAAAAGCCGTGGTGTCTTTTAGCTGTTCTAACTGTAGTTCTGTATTTTCTACTCTTCCCACAATCTTTTCTGAACCCCGCTTCAAATTTTCTGTAGCTATTTTTTTTTTTTTTTATTTATTGAATTGTTTCACCAGGAAAGATACGCTGAGCAACTTAATGCTCATCTCACAGTACGTCCTGGGGGAATGGTTCGAGCTGGGATTTGTACACATTGACATATGTTTTCAATGAGACTGGTGGGTTTCAGGCTGTTAAAGGGAATCTTTCAGCACTCGGAGTCCCACATCCTAGTGTGAAGCTGGTCACGATTTGCAGTTAAAAAAAAATATATATTTTTTTTACCTACTGTCTACTGCGGTATAGTAGGTTAATCTGACTGATATTGCTAACTCCCAAGCTGACGTTTGCTGTAACCAGAAATCCCAGAATTCCCCGAAGTTGATGTCAGAGCTGGCCTGCAGCAGTGGGAGATTCAATAGCCTGCAGTTCACGTTAGAGCTTTTTAAGCTCTGATCAGCTGTTTGCTGGTCCCGCTGTTCTCCTGGGACTAAGTACAGTCCTCTGTGACTGTACTTAGCCACAGGAGGACAGTGGGACCAGCAAACAAAATACCAGAGCTTATAAAAACTCTAACGTGTACTTCAGACTGTTGAATTTTCCACAGCTGTAACCCAGCTCTGTTGTCAGCAGAAGGGGGTTCTGGGATTCCTGGTTAAAGCAAATGTCGGGTTGGGAGTCAGCAAGATCAGCCAGATACAGTCTACTATATTGCAGTAGACAGTAGGCAAAAAACACATTTTTGTGTACAACCTGCAAACTATGATCCACCCGACACTTGGGTGCTGGGTTCTTAGTGCTGACTGTTCCCCTTTAAGACGGTATAGACTTCATCTGCCTTTTGTAGCAATGTCATTTTATGTTCCATCCTCACACCACATTAATTAGAATACATTTTTTTGGCATAACAATATAGTACACAGTAAGCCTAGTGTAAATGGTTAACATTCAAAAGAAAACATAAAATATGAACCGCAGAATTACGTTGCTTGAATCTGTCGACCCCATACACAATCACAAGGTACTGTGATTCAAACAGCCACATGGCAACCATCTCTTACTAACAACCCCACTGTGCTATGCACAGTTCACGCCATTCTAAAGTATTTAAATTCCAAAGTGAGCCTAAAACTTCAAAAATAAAGGGGAAGGAGGCTGACTCCAGAAAGCAATAAAAGAAAATTAGTTGACTTCCGAATGTGTAGGCATTGATGCCACAAATAGAGATTTTTCTTAACAGGACATTTTTTTACCAGAAACATTTATATCCACTGGCACTTCCAAAAAATAAGTCTCTCAGAACTGATACCCTTTACTCTCATGGTTTACCCCTCTATGTTGGGGATGGAGGTGTGGGAGGCATGCATCAGAACAAGCTTACAAGTTGTCTGGCGGTGAGTAAAAGGATTCCGAGTGTATGTTTGCATTCTTCACCCTGCTATATCTTGCTGGATGTTCCCTCCCACTAGTAATAGATGTAATAGTAGAATTTATTGATGTTTGGTGCCTTTCCCTGGAGGCTCAGGGTATCATTACAATGAAGTGCACAAGGTAGGAAGCAGACAGCACAATAAATACGTAAGATAAATTGTATAAATAATTATCCATAACTAAATAAATTACTGTCATAAAACTTCAGTAAAACTAAAAACCACATAAATTTAAGCAATATATCACAACGGGGTGTGGGTTATGGTAGGATTTACCCACGCCTGGTGTGGTTTGGTCACGAGGTGCAGCTGAGTGACCAAATCTACACCAGAAGTGGGTAAATCCCACCATAACCCACATCCTGGAGTAGTATATTGTGATTATGCAATGCTCCCTGTATTTTTGAGAGAATAAAAATAAAGAAAAATATCTATTTTTTTTTTCTTTTAAATTATTTTTACTGAAATGTATTCATGCTCAAGAAAAAATATTTCTGTGTTGCTAGGGAGACTCGCTGTCCTGGAATGGAACTGCAGGGCAGAGCCAACTGGAGTAGGGAACAATCTGTGTTGTCGGTGTGAGGCAGTGACCGTGGAAAGTGATCAGCTGTATCAGTGTAAGATGTGGGTGAACTGTACATAAAATAGACACTTGGTAGTTAAATGTAATGGTTTTGAGGTAGAGGAGCTGGAACAGTTTTTGAAGCAGGATCATACTGACAGCAGATTCTGAGATGCTGTCTTTCGGCAGCGTGGTTAGAGCTGCAGGGCACAGCCGGCACCTGGACCAGGCAGAAAATATTTATCGGGATCATTCTTACTTCCTCGCACAGCCTGCCCTCCAACACCCTAGGATCAGTCTCACTTCCTCCCAAACCTGCCCTCTGACACCCAAGGCTCCTTCCCACTTCCTCCCCCAGCCTGCCCTCCGAGATTGCAGGGCTCATTCCTGCTTCCTCCCCAATCAGCACTCCAACACCCCAGGCTTGTTCCCAATTCCTCCCACAGCCTGCCCTCCAAGACCCCAGGATTGTTCCCTCTCCCCCCCCCAGCCTGCCCTCTGACACCCCAGGCTTGCTCCCACTTCCTCTCCAAGCATGCCCTCTGACACCCCAGTATCATTCCTGCTTCCTCTCCCAGCCTGCCCTCCAAGACCCAAGGATTGTTCTCACTTCCTCCCCCAGTCTGCTATCTGAGACCCCAGGATCATTCCTGATTCCTCCCCCAGCCTGCCCTTCAACACCCCAGGCTCATTCTCACGTCCCCCCCCAGCCTGCCATCTAAGACCCCAGTATCATTCCTGCTTCCTCACAGAGCCTTTCTGATGCCTGTTGCTCATTTTCGCTTCCTCCCCAGCCTGCCCTCAGCTGCCCCAGGCTCATACTCACTTCCTCCCCAGTCTGCCTTCTGAGATCCCAGGCTCATTCTCACTTCTTGTCCCACCCTGCCCTCTGACACCCCAGTATCATTCCTGCTTCCTCCTGCAGCCTGCCATCCGAGACCCAAGGATCTTTCTCACTTCCTGCCCCAGCCTGCCCTCAGATGCCCCAGGCTCATTCCCACCTCCTCCCACAGCCTGCCCTCTGACACCCCAGGCTCATCTCACTTCCTCCCCCAGCCTGCCCTCAGATGCCCCAGGCTCATTCTCACTTCCTACCCCAGCCTGCCCTCAGATGCCACAGGCTTGTTCCTGCCTCCTTACACAACCTACCCTCTGAGATCCCCAGGTTCATTCTCATTTCATCCCACAGCCTGCCCTCCGACACCCCAGACTCATTCTCAAAACTGCTTCTATGACAACTGGCCCAACCTTCAATAATGCAACCCATGTTCACAGAGGTGATGGTCTTGCTTCTCAGGGAGGGCAGGAACATGTCGCATTCCAGTACCCCTGGGAGGGCATCACTCTTACAGCTGTAGTGGGGGGGGGGTCAGTATCGATCTTGAAGAAGCACTAAAGGGAAGGACAAGAAGGTCAGGGGGTATAGAAAAACAGGGTAAAATGGGGCATTAGTGCCCCCCCCAACAAAAATATAGACTCTGTCCTCAGGAAATGGAAAGGGAGAAGAAACTAAACATTCACTTCAGCCCTCTGTGTTTATAGCCGGAGAATACTAGAAAACATCTGAGCGAGGATTATCCAGCAGTTACCGCTTTGATTCTAATCACAGCGTAAGGCAAGTCTAGCCAGGGGAGGTGCAGCCCTTTGATTTTTTTTTTTTTTACAACATTTCCCTTCTCGGAAGCAGGCACTGGGGACTAGATAGAGAATGTTTTAACAAGGCACAGCAGAAGAAAGAAGAAGAGCTGTTTAAGGAAAACTCCAGTTACACAAAGATGGCCTCAAGCACAGCATTAACATTCAGAAGCCGGGCTTGAATCGGGCGGATATTTTTTATTTTGAGTTGAAAATCAATACGAGACAAGCACTGGAATTTGTTAGGCTTTAAAGAGCTGATACAGGACATGAACGGTTCCCTCACTGCTAAGGAGAGCTTGAGATTAGGGGATATAGCCAAGGCTTCATAACCATGAAAGAAGTAAAGCAAAAATTTATCCTTGATTGCATTTTGTGAGATGTTTAACCCTGTAAATGCCTCCTCCCCTACTATCCCAAGGTATGGAAACCAGTGCTACTGACTTATGCCCTTGCTTTCATGGCTGACTGAGGTGTTGAATTAGACGCAAGAGTGTCAGGGCTACAGTCCAATTATTATAAAGCAGTTACCATCTCTGATTGAGGCAGTAATGACGGACATGGTGGGCCTGGACATCAGGCCACGAAAGGAGAGGCACGCAACACCTTATCACGGGATTAGATTACTAAATCCACTTGTGGATTCATTAACAAAGTCATAAATAGCTTTCATTTGATTCCTTTGTCTGATATCTTCTTTACTAGCCTATTGTTTTCCAAGTCTGAGATCACATTCATCCATTTCCAGGGCTGTCACCCCATCACATTTTCTGAGCATAGGCTGATGCCATGAGGACAGGCTAAAAGTGTTGAACATGTATTACTCAAACCCAGAAGAGACAGCAAAGAAATAGTAGAGAACTTAAAGTTCCTAGAAGAAAGTAGCAAGGTGAACTGTGAGGATCTATTAACCAGGAATGCAGAAGATAGGGCAAGGGGCCATGAGTGGAACTCAATGGAGTGAAGATTTAAAAGGGATGTGAGGAAGTATTGTTTTATAGAAAGAGTGCCTGAGCCGTGGAATGATCTGCCGGCAGAAGTAGTGGGTGCCAAATCCAACAACGGCTTCAAACACAGCTGGGATAGAGCCAAGGGGGTAGTAGCTACTCAGAGAGATGGAGGAGGTGGAAACACAGAGAACAGTAAGGAGAGTCGGGTAAGCAAAACCCGGACAGAGCAAATATGTCCGGGGCATTATAGGCTAACATGAGCAGAATGGATGGACCATCAGTCTTTTTCTGCTGTCATCATCTGTTTCTATGCTTCGATGAGCACCAAAACTCACAAAAACAAAATATAGTATAGTAACCAAACAACCTTCAAGAAATGGGAATTTCTGACGATAAGGGGGGTGTAGTCGATCAGTAGAACAACTTCATCCGGTACAGTATGAGTTAAATAATTCTGAAAGCAGGAAGCCCACTTAACAAAATTATAAATCGCAGGTCTGCTGGTGCAGCAGTAGCGCTACTGCCTGCGGCACTGACAACCCGTGTTCAGAAGTTAGCACAGTGCGTCAGAGGGTCGGCCAGGGGGCAGTCGGGTGAGCATCCCAGGGACTGCTCTCCACCTCCAGGGGGAGGGTTATGGTTTCCCGGCATACTAGAGACACCTAGTGGAGGCTGGGTGTCTGCCAGCCAGGACCACCTGGCTCAGTGGAGTAGCCAGTGGACACCTGTGAGACAGGTGTGGGAGCGCACCCGCCCTGCACTGACATCATTGCATGTCCATGCTCCTGGGGGTATGCTACTGGGGTAACCAAGGAAACACCCCTGGTCACGGAGCTACAAGAAGCTCCCAGACTGCCTCTCGAATGATGCCCTAGGCGTAAGCCTCAACTGGGGCCTCTGGTTGATCTCGGTCTCTCCCCCAGCCCCCAAGGGAGCCCCACTGTAGGGGGCAAGCTATGGGCCACCCAGCCAGGTGGTCTGGAGGAAGATGCCAGGAGAGTGGTCCATGCAATGATTGGGGGTATATCTCCCACCTGTAACCAGGAGAACAAACAGAATAAAAAAAAAAAAAAAACAATATTATAAATCACTTAACACAGGGTCTCCCAAATTTAAGCCCTTAAAGGCGCAGGCTGTGGGAGCTGCTGATTACTTAAATACCCTCATGCAGCGATCCCGATCTTGCCTTTTTTGGCTATGCTACCAGGTTACTCATTGGATAGTGAACCTGATAGTTCTTCTCGATGGTTTTTCATCCCTATTTTTCAACTCCGTGTTTTTTAGGGGTTGGGGAGGCCTGACTTTCCTGAAAGTCACTATTCCTCCCAAAGGGCCCTTGTGGTCCTTTTTTCCAGGAGGGGTAATCCTTTCGCCCTCCGCCTATGAAAGTACAACTGTAAATAGGTTGACCAAGATTTGGTCTTTGTTGGTTATATTTCATTTACTTTCCTGTTATATGCACATACTATTAGGCTCTTTGAAACTTAATCGAGCCAAGAGGGTTTTTTTATTTTCAGTCTTATTTCCTTGGCTGGCACAAAGCCATATGGGGGGCCACTCTAGTGAAGTGTTCCTTACATGGGAAAACAGATTGTTTGATTTTAAGCCTTTCTACGGTAGTGGCAGTATATATACAGCACTAGACAACATCCTTGTGGCTCAATGACAAACAAAGCCCCCTTAATTAAGGTTTGCTCTCATAATGTCAATGGTTTGAATAATCCTATCAAGAGATACAGAGTGATATCCTCACTCAGAAAGCTGAAACCTTCCTTGCTTTTATTACAGGAAACTCATTTAAACAAACAGGAACACCAGAAACTTACAAATTTGGGTTTTCTACAGTTGTGGACTCTGTGTATGGCAGGGGTAAGAGGAGAGGAACTGCCGTACTGGTCCCTAAAGGTGTCCCCTTTCAGTTAACAACTTCATACTCTGACCCTGGAGGTCGTCTTGCCATTGCTGTTGGTAAATTGAATAATCAGGAGCTTACTTTAGCCTCTATAAATGTCCCCAGGCAAGGACCGCGAGTCAGAAACAACTCTTTCAGAAAATACTAGATAAAAGCAGGGGTTTTGGTAATGGAGGGATCACAACCTCACGCCCTCTTCCCTAGATACCTCTACTAAAAGGCCCTTTAAGAAATCCCCAGCCCACCGGATGGTACAGAGATGTCTTCCGGAGGCACACTGGATAGATATCTGGCGAAACCTCCACCCTAACAAGAGGGAATACACGCATTACTCAGCTCCCCATAAAGTGTATACCCGCATAGATTTTATACATGTCTCTAAAGAGCACCTATACAAAATGGAGAGCTGCACACACACTTCAACGGTTTTATCAGACCACTCCATTTTAACGTTAAACATGATCTGGAGTAAGGATAGGACTAACACCCTTTGGAAATTTAATAATTGTCTACTTAATAATAAGGATTTTAAAGAGTTTACACAACATAAAATAAAACAGATCCTGAAAGACAGTCAGAGCCAGGACATCAAGAAGGGAGTCCTATGGGACACCCTCAAGGTGGTTTTAAGAGGGGAAATAATCAAATATGCTGCCTTCCATAAAAAACAGCAGCAGCTCCATTTGGATAACCTGCATACCCAGTTGCAAAACCTTCTCGATTTGCATGCAGCTGGAGATGCAGGGCTCTACCCTTTATTATTAGCCACTAAGCAACAGATTCAAGGGATCCTGGATATACGAACTGAGCAGGCCTTACAGCTACTCAAACAAAAATACTATGAGGGAGGCCCCAGAGCTACTCGTTTACTAGCTCATAGACTTAGACAACATAAAGCCAGAGCCAGTATTTGCCAAATAAGAGATCCGGTTCTAAAAAAATTAGTTACCTTCCCTCGTGAGATTGAACAGGCCTTCTGTAAATACTATAGTAGCCTTTATGGCTCTGAGCAATCAGTAGACCCCCATGCAATTGAAGCTTTCTTGGGGACACTCAATATTCCAAGGATATCCCAAGACCATCAACAATTCCTGGTAAACCCAATCACTAGAACAGAGCTGGAACAAACACTTTCCGCTCTAAAGGCCAATAAGAGTCCAGGGCCTGATGGCTACACTGGAGACTTTTATAAAACTTTTCGGGCAGAATTGGTCCCCACCCTGCTTGATGCCTATAAGGCCATACAACTGGGGGACCCTACTCCTGACACTTGGAGGTATGCATACATATCTAGCATTTTGAAGCCTGGTAAAGATATGACCTCCTGCTCCTCCTACAGACCCATTTCAGTTCTCAACCTTGATTATAAGATTTTTGCTTCAATATTAGCCAAAAGATTTCAGACTTTTTTACCTGAAATAATAGACCTGGACCAAACTGGTTTTGTTCCAGGTCGTCAGACTCAGGATAATATCAAGAGAACTCTACATCTGCTGCAGAGGGTGAGAGCCTCTGGAACTAGATTTCTTCTGCTTTCTCTTGACACCGAGAAGGCGTTCGACCGGGTAGAATGGCCTTATCTATGGGAGGTGCTGAGAAGGATGGGAATCCCTCAAGCAATTGTTAACTCACTGAAAGCTATGTACTCCCATCCCAGGGCATACGTTCGCATTAATGGTTCCTTTTCCTATCCTATCTCCCTTTCACGAGGCACTAGGCAGGGATGTCCCCTCTCCCCCTTGCTATTTGCACTATACCTCGAACCTCTAGCACAGGCCTTGAGACAGAGGGCCGAAATAACGGGAATAAGGGTCCAGCACAGGAGACATAAATTGGCCCTATATGCAGATGATCTCGTAATATACCTTACAGACCCTGAATTTGATATCCCTCATCTCTGGGATATTCTGAAAGGGTTTGGAGCTGTCTCTGGATACAAAATTAATGAAACTAAAACTGAAGTCTTGACCAGTAACTTTGTCCCCCATGAAGGCCTGAGGCAAACATTTAACTTTAAGTGGCACTTAGACAGCATTCGACTATCTTGGGGTTCGCTTGGGCCCCCCTGGCAGTGATTTGTTCACGTTGAACTATTCCCCTTTTCTACTTAAGAAGACCTCTGACCTTGAGAGATGGCGGGCCCTTCCTCTGTCACTCAGCCAACATATAGAATTGATCAGAATGGTAACCCTTTCCCGATGTCTATACTTAGCCCAAACCTTACCAGTACCAATCCCGGATACTTTCTTTAGGTCTTTGCAAAAAAGAATTTCTGCTTTTATTTGGGCTTACCACAAACCTCGTATTAAATTGTCAATTCTACAACTCCCCAGGCAGGCAGGAGGCCTGTCCTTACCAAATTTTAAACTATACTATCAGGCCTGTCAACTTAGAATTCCAATGTATTGGCTAGACAAATCCTACACATCCCGGTGGAAAGAGGTGGAATTACAGGAGATGGAGCTCAATGATATATATGACGCCCTACTATCCTTTCCTCCCAAGATCAAGATAGATTCCGTATCCAACCCCTATACCCAGACAACACTTAAATGTTGGCAAAAAACTATGGCAACCAGAGCCTTTAAGCCCTGGAGATCTGCCCTGTTCTCTCTCCCATATCTTGATGCTTTCCTTCCTGGTAAGATGGATAAGGGGTTCTTTAGGTGGCTCAGGAAAGGCTTACACCTGGTGTACCACTTTTCCCCCGGAGGCAAGATCCTGTCTCTCACTGAACTGACTCAAAGCTACAACATTGCCTATAACGAAAGATTCAGATACTTTCAGATCAGGAATTATATGAATACACTGGGGAAGCTACCCTGGGAAGACACTCCCCCCCCCCCCAAGACTTACTGCCTCTTCTGATCTCTGTAGTAGAGGGGAAACCTGTTCCCTCTCACCTAATATCTACTTTATATAAGGCCCTTGTTAAGATCCAAACACAATCTCTGGAGGGGGTCAGGTTAGCCTGGGAAAAGGACCTGTTGGTGGAATTGTCCCCCTCGGATTGGGACAGCTACTTGAGTAACATGTATATTGGGGTCGGCTCAGGGACCTGGAAAGATTTTGCATGGAAACTAGCTGTTAGATTCTTCCTGACTCTGGTACGGACTCAGAAATATCTAACGCAAGCTAAAGCTGACTGCTGGAGACAATGTGGTTGTTCATCCGCCAACTTGGGGCATATCCTCTGGTCTTGCCCTATCCTCCAGCCTTTCTTCCTTCAGCTGTCCGGGGCTCTCCATCAGATGATATCTCCAAATTTAAATTTAAATGCCCAAATTTTTCTATTTGGCCTCCTCCCCCCAGAAATATCTGACACCACCACAAAAAAAATTCTAAATCTGACCCTTTTGGCTGCAAAAAAAGCCATTACAAAAAAATGGTATTCCTCTCAGCCCCCCACATTGGACCTTTGGCAACATTTGATGATAGACCTATATAAGATGGAGAGACTCACAGCTTTGATTAACAAAACACAACAAGCGTTTGAAGTCCTATGGAGAAAATGGGTTTTGTACATTATGCCTTTAAGATCTGACTTTATACCTTAGCCTACTACTGTATGCTTTATTGGCTTCCCTTTTGCTCATCTTTCCCTGTGTTGTTCTAACTAGATTGATGAGATATAATTAACTGATGCTTTTTGGCCCTCATTGTATTTAAGAAAATGTAATATTTTTTTATTTGGATGTATGTGCATCTTATATTCCCCCCCCCTTTTTTTCTTTAACCCTTCCCTTTTTTTCTTTCTGTAAATATTCCACTCCCGCCTATGTATTTTCTTTTAAAATACAATAAAGAGTGAAAGTAAAAAAAAAAACACAGGGTCTCCCAGTGGCTCAGTGGGTAGGGCGTCGTGCCCTCAGGCTGGTAACGTGAGCTTAGGGAGCCAGCTGGGGGAGGGGCAGGGAGGCACTGCTGTCTGGCAGTTCCCCCAGCCAGAGAGTGGAGGTGCCAGGTTCTGCTACACTAGCACCCCTTACAGTTGGCCAGGGAGATTGCCTCCTCTGCAGGGGCAGGCTGTACGCTGACGTGACCTGACGGGGTGCTGCGTGGTGCTGTGCGAGGGGTGAGCAGGGTCTGGAGATGCACAAACTAAACATAATTAAAAGCTGTGACACTGAGCATGTGCAGTAGCGTTGCGCTAGTGCACATGCTCAGTGTCATGGCTTGACATTGCAAACTTAGTTTTAACCACAATTCAATGCTCAGTTCCGGAGAGGAGTGCCTTTAGCAAGTTTGGCTGACTGCCTTGTATCTGAAAGTGTATTCAGTGAATATCACTTAAAATTTTCTAAACTTGTCCATAGATGAGCTACAGAAGCTTCGGTGCCATGTTGAGGGAAACGTGCTTGTGACTGCACTTCAGCGCTGGACAGCCAGCAGTAAGAGCAGTCCGTTAGGGTTACTGGATTTCACAAAATAATAAAAAAATGCCTATTTTCATGGTATCCTTTCAGCATAGATGTCTTAAATGCTCATTTAGACTGCTGCTGACACTTTCTCAAAGAGGGAAAAATAGGCCAGGCAAAAGTTAACAGTGTCCCTTTAAAGGGGAAGTTGATCAACTATTTTTCAACAAGGTATTTCAATTTTGAAGCAAATCTGTTCATTCACGTACAACAGCACAAGTATAGTTAGGGCTGCCCGGAGCCTTCATTGTTAAAGTCCAATCTGCGCACCTTAATATCTTTGGGGAGTGTGACAATATCGTACAAAATTTGGCATGCATGGTCCAGATGGCAAGTTCTCAAGACATGGGAAGTTTCACTTTTTGGTTGTTTTTTTGCTCTCACCTACAAGATGATATGGAATTTTGTTCCAAAGCTTTCAGGACAGAAGGGTCTTGTGCCAAGAGTGTGCCTTTTGAAGGTTTCATGAGAGTTACAAGGTTCTGAAATTTGGCTTCTGAGCATGATCAATAGAGTTCTTGCGATAACGCTCTGATATGACCCAATAATTACTCGTTTGCGTAAGTTTTTAGGTCGCAACTAATTGTGTTTTCGAGTTGCAAGAAAAAATATTTAGATTGTGGTGGCTGCCACCTTGTTTTTTCTTCTGGACAAAATAAAATGTGACACAATACATAAAATGAGTTATTAAAAACACAAGAATCTTGTTAAATGGGACCCATTAAGTTTGGTTCTGGTATTTGTTTTCCAAAAAATGGACCAGAAATACCTTTTTTACTTTGTTAAGTTGTTTGGTTGTCAGCTTATTGAGATGGCCAATTCTTGTGTCACGAGCCGCAAATTCTTGGGGTGCACATTCTAATGTGTCCTAAAAATTTTTGTGCATACCAAAAATGGAATTCTTGGATTGCACTTAAACATTTAGCCTAAGAATCCCATTTTTGGTGTGCACAAAAAATGTTTGTGTCTCGCATACTTTTACACATAACTTAGCCATTTTATAATATTTTCATTCCAAATTTTGAATAGTGCTTACATGACCCTACCTCATGAACAAGGATGGTGGAGGGCCCTGCGCATCTGCAGCCAGAAGGACTCTTGGCCCTCCACATCTGAATCTGTAGTCACATGGAAGCAGATGGGCACTGAGCTTCTGCAGCCCCCGGACAGTTCCATGAATTTTTTTGTATCCGTAACTGCATGGAAGTGCAGGGCCTGGAGGTGGACAGACACTTCCCTTGACACAGGAGACCCAGAGGGACCAGTGCATCTGCATCTGTTCAGGCAGGTCCCAAAAAGACCTAGCTGAAAGAGGATATGATTCGACTGTCTCAAAAAGAAAGAAATAGTCAGTAGCCGTATACTTCTATGTTGGTCCAATAAAAGGTATCAAACCATTTGTTTCTGGATCAAAAAGAAAGGAAATTCATAACAGAAAACTGTTATTGCACCAGTTAGAGTTGAACGTTTCCCCAGAAAAGTAGGTAACTATGGCATTAAGGTTTCCAACCTTAACTTCTCACCACCCCAAGCAGCAAAATGACAAGACCGCACAAGCAGTCACACACAGCCATCATCAGGTAAGATAAACAACATACAACTGTTTCCAGATGACACAAATGCAGTAACACTGATGTGCTAGCTCTGTGGATTTGTACCTGCAGCATGCACACCGCAAGACATAGAAACATAGAATCTGACAGCAGATAAGGACCGCTTGGCCCACCTAGTCTACCCATTTCCCTACCTGATAGATAAGCTGCAGATCCTAGTTAACCAACAGCATACTTTCTCCTACTAGAATTGCCTTATGTCTGTCCCGTGCATTCTTGAATTCCCCACTGTTTTTGACTCCACAACCTCCTCAGGAAGGCTGTTCCATGCATTCACAACCCTCTCCATGAAAATATACTTCCTCACATTACCTCTGGGCCGTCCCCCTCTGTCTTCGATTGTGCCCTTGTTCTTGCACATCTCTTTTTCTGAACGATGCTACCCTCTTGGACTTTGTTGATTCCCTTGCGGTACTGGAAAGTTTCTATCATGTCCCCCTCTCCCTCCTTTCATAGAAACATAGAAGTTGGCAGCAGATAAGGACCGCAAGGCCTATCCAGTCTGCCCTTTTCTTTTTCTATCTTATAAATGTGCCCTCAGCATTTGCTCTGTCAATGGCCTATCTAGTCATACTTATCTGTATTACTCCCTTATGCCTATCCCATGCCTGTTTGAATCTCTGCATTGTATTCATATCCACTACTTCCTGAGGTAGGCCATTCTATGCATCCACCACCCTTTCTGTGAAAAAGAACTTCCTCACATTACCCCTTAATCGGCCTCCCTCTAATCTCATGCTGTGTTCTCTTGTCCTGCTATTTTTCTTATACTGAAACATGTTAGACTCTTTCACCTTGTTAATGCCCTTGAGGTGTTTGAATGTTTCAATCATATCACCTCTCTCCCTCCTTTGCTCCAGGGTATACATATTGAGTTCCGTTAATCTGTCCTCATATGCTTTCTGATGCAGTCCCTGCACCATTTTAGTTGCCCTTCTCTGGACTGCCTTAATTTGGTTAATGTCCTTGTGAAGGTGTGGCCTCAGTACTGCACGCAATACTCCAGATGGGGTCTAACCAGTGTCTTGTAAAGAGGGATTATTACCTCCCTCTTACGACTTGTGATACCCCTACTAATATACCCCAACATCCCCTTAGCCTTACCTACTGCTTTAGTGGTTTGCTTGGATGATTTCGGGTCATCTGTGATGATGATGATGCACAAGTCTCTTTCTTCCCTTGTGACTGCCAGCAACTCCCTTCCCAGCCTATAGGTGGCTTCAGGGTTTCTCTTCCCTATGTGCATGATCTTGCACTTCATTGCGTTAAACCCCAGTTGCCACTCTTCCGACCATTTTGCCAGTTTATCCAGATCTCTTCTTATTCTGCCCACCCCATCTGGATCATCTACTCTGTTGCAGATCTTGGTGTCATCTACAAACAGACAAACCTTACTCTCCAGTCCATCTGCAATGTCACTGAAGATATTGAAGAGGACTGGCCCCAGGACTGATCCCTGAAGTACTCCACTTGTGACTTGCATCTCTTCTGACTGTATACCGTTTACCACTACTCTCTGTTTTCTGCCCATCAACCAGTTTGCCACCCAGCTGACCAACTTCTGACCCACCCCGAGCCTACCCAGCTTATTAATCAATCTTCTATGTGGAACAGTATCGAAAGCTTTGCTGAAGTCAAGGTAGGCGACATCAAGCTGATCCCCCTCGGTCCACCACTCTGGTTACCCAGTCAAAGAAATCTATGAGATTAGCTTGACAGGACCTTCCTGCTGTAAATCCATGCTGTCTTGGATCCTGTGCCCCTATGGATTCCAGGTGTGGCACTATCCTTTCCTTAAGGAGTGCCTCCATAATCTTGCCCACTACTGAGGTAAGAATGACTGGTCTGTAGTTCCCTACCTCCTCCCTGCTACCACTCTTGTGGAGTGGGATCACATGAGCCCTTCTCCAGTCATCTGGGACTGCTCCTGTGCTCAGAGACTTACTAAACAGTTCTGATAATGGCTCTGCTAGTTCCACCCTTAGTTCCCTTAGTACCCTGGGATGTATGCCTTCAGGTCCCATTGCCTTGTCCACCCTGAGCTTATCGAGCTCTTGTAGGACCCTTTCTTTTGTGAGGGTATACATATTAAGCTCTTTTACTCTCTCTTCATATGTCTTATGGTGCAGACCTTGCACCATTTTGGTTGCCCTGCTCTGGACAGCCTCCACCCAGTCTATGTCTTTGCAGAGATGGGATCTCCAGAATTGCACACAGAACTCCGGATGGGATCTTACCAATTGTCTGTACAGAGGGATAACAGCTTCCTGTTTTCTACTGGTGATGCCTCTCCCTGTGCATCCCAGTATCTCCCCAGCCCTCCTTACTGCCTTCTCACAGTGCTTGCCCACTTTTAGGTCATCTGATATAACTACCCCCAGGTCTCTTTCCATTTTTGTTGTCAGTATCTCATCCCCCATTGTGTACTCTTCCCCTGGGTTTTTGTTTCCCAGGTGCATTACTTTGCATTTCTTTGCATTGAATCTAAGCTGCCATACATTTGACCATTCCTCCAACCTTGCCAAGTCTCTTCTCATCCTTTCCACCCCACCTTGTGTATCAACCCTGTTGCAGATCATTCTGTTGTCTGCAGAGACATACTTTTCCTTCCAGTCCCTCTGCAATGTCACTTATAAAGACATTAAAAAGGACCGGACCCAGTACTGAACCCTGCAGTACCCCACTAGTAACCCCCCTTTCTTCACTGTGGACTCCGTTTACTATTACCCTCTGCATCCTGTTGTCCAGCCAGTGTTTTACCCAGGCTACCACCCTGGCACCCACTCCCAGGCTGGCTAATTTGTTTATTAATCTTTTGTGTGGGACTTTGTCAAATACCTTGCTAAAGTCTAGGTAGGCCTTGTCCACAGTGCCTCCCTGGTCTACTACTTTGGTCACCCAGTCAAAGAAATCGATTAGATTCGTCTGACATGACCTTCCCACTGTGAATCCATGCTGCTTTGGGTTCTGTGCCACACTGGCCTCTAGGTACTCAACAATTCTTTCCTTCAGAAGTGATTCCATCATTTCCCTACCACTGAGGTCAAACTGACAGGTCTGTAGTTTCCTGCCTCTGTCTTGCTCCCACTTTTGTGAAGGGGCATCACATCCACCCTCCTCCAGTCCTCAGGTACCACACCATCCTACCATGATTTGTTAAAAAGAATAGTCAGTGGTGTTACTAATTCTACCCTTAGTTCTTTTAGAATTCTGGGGTGAATCCCATCAGGCCCCATTGCTTTGTCCACCTTCCATTTTAGGAAGGACTGATATCGACCCCCCTATCCAGAGTGCTTCTATTGACTGGATTAGGTACCTCCCCCTCCTCTTCCTTTGTGAATACTAAGCAGAAGTATGCATTCAGTATCCCTGCTTTTTCACTGTCCCTCTTTGCCCACCCACCCTCCTCTTTATTCAGCCTCAGTGTCCCTCCCTTTGTCTTTCTTCGCTCCCTAATGTACCTATAAAAGGTTTTATCCCCCTTCTTAACCAAGTTGGCTATCTTTTCCACAGTTTGGGCCTTTGCTATTCTGACTGCCTTCCCCGCTTCCTTCTGCTTTAACTGGTGCAGTTCTCTGTCCTGCTTCTTCTGTGTTTCCTTATACTTCCTGAATGCTATCTTTTCTCCCTAACCTTCCCCGCCACCTTTTTTGAGAACCATAGTGTTTTTTTCTTTTTAGTTTTGATTTATTTGCTTCACACAAAGGCTTGTTGCCTCTGTGATAGCAGTTTTGATGTTTACCCATTGTTGCTCCACCCCTCCTCCTTGCCTGTTTGCTAGTACTTTTCTGAGGCACTCTCCTATTTTGACAAAATCAGCCCTCCTGAAGTCCAGTACCTTCACTTTTGTATGGCTTGACTCTACAGCTGAGTTTATTGTAAACCACACTGTTTGGTGGTCACTTGTTCCCACATGGCTACCCACTTCTAGATCTGATATCCTCTCTCTGTCCCCATTTGAGAGTACCAGGTCTAGGACTGCTCCCTTCTGAGTGGGTTCCAACACTAGCTGTCTGAGGCATGCCCCCTGTAGGGCACTGAGAATGGCCCTGCTCTTGGATGTGACTGCAGCTAAGGTGCTCCAGTTAACATCTGGCATATTCATGTTCCCCATCAGCAGTATCTCCCCTTTCTCTGCCATCCTAAGGATGCCTTCCATCATTTTCTTGTCCATTTCCTCCCCCTGAGACAGGGGTCTGTATACGACCCCTGTGCGGATTGTGGTGCCATTTCCAGTCTCCAGGGTCACCCACAGTGCCTCCTCTCCTCCCTGTTTACCCTTTAGTTCTGTTGCTTGATTTCTTTCCTTACATAGAGAGCTACTCCTCCTCCTCTTCTACCCTCCCTGTCCCTCCTTTAGATTGTGTACCCTGGTATGTTGAAATCCCAGTCATGGTTCTCTGTGTACCATGTTTCTGTGACTGCCACGATATCCAGGCATCCCTCTTCCATCAAGGCCACCAGTTCAGGGAGCTTGTTGCCCAGACTACAGGCATTGGTACTCATTACCCTCCATTTTTTGATGGCCTTACCCCTTTTTGCCCCATCCCTGCCCTTACTGCCATTTACCCCTGCCCTTCTCCCTATCGACTTCTCTATCTTGGTGTTTACCTCATTAATTACCCTGATTTTTTGGGGTGCTAGCATTTCCCTTCTCCTTTTCAGTGCCTTCCCCCTTGGTTAGTTTAAATGCTTGCCAATGAAGCATTTAAACCTATCACCTGGGATCCTGATTCCCCTCCTGGACAGATGCAGACTATCACGCCAGTATAGGCCTGCATCCCTTCAGGTGGACCCCAATCCCCAATGAAGCCAAAACCCTAAGCTCTGTACCAGTTTTTCAACCACTGATTGAATCCCATGGTGCAGAGAACCCTAACCTCACCCATACCATAGACAGGCAGCACCTCCAAAAAGGTTACTGTGCATGCTACTTGTCTAAGGCCCTTTCCCAACTCCACAAATTCCTCCTGTACTGCTCTGATCCCTTTCCAGTCAGGTCATTTGTCCCTAGGTGGACAATGACATCCAGCTCCTTCCCCCATGCAGCTGTTCCTGCAATCCTGAGGATTCGCTCCTTGTCCC